>CM060406.1:9364092-11931917 GCA_030545235.1 Helianthus tuberosus | reverse complement strand
ATCTAGATGGTTTATCTCCTTTAATTGTGATAGTTTTACCTGTTGGTGAATTTACTTGAATTGACTTTTGATCACATAAAATATTGGCTTTATTGGTTATTAACCAATCCATTCCTAATACAACATCAAATCCTGCCAGATTCATGGGATAAAGATTTGCAATAAATTTCTGATTTAAAATTTCTATGCTTGCTCCCTGCAAGATTTCAGAAATCCTAACAGTTTCTCCATTACCTGTCTCTACTAAACATTCTTGTGGTAGTTTAGTTAATGACTGATTTAGAAATTTGCAAAATGATGTATTAATAAAACTTTGGTTTGCACCAGAGTCAAATAATACTTTAGCAAAAACATCATTAACTAAAAACGTACCAGCTATGACATCTGGAATCATCTTGGCTTCATCTGCAGTTAGAACAAATGCTCTAGCATTTTTAGTGTTCTTGTTGTTTGCAGCTGGGGCTAGTTTTGGACAATTTGGCCTGATATGACATTTTTCTCCATAGTTGTAGCATAATCCATTACTGGATTTCTTCCTGCAATTTTCTTCCTTGTGCCCTGGCATCTTGCAATAATTGCAAAGAGTGGAGCATTTTCCCGAATGCTTTTTCTTGCAGACCTTGCAGAAAGGTGCAGAGGTAGAACCCATATTCCTACGGTTGTAATTCCCAGAACGGAATTCTTGGGTAAGCCTTTGGGCTAGGTTTTTCCTCTGGTCTTCTTCTCTAGTACGGACTAGTTCATCTGTCAAGGTATTGGTTAGTTCTACAGCTTCTTCTATGGTTTGAGGTCTAGCTGTCTTGACTACATGTCTAATATCTCCAATTAATCCCCAGATGTAACGGGAGATTAATACTGGCTCTGGTGATGCAAGGGTTGGTACTATTCTAGCATATTCAAAGAATAACTTGGTGTACCCCTTACTATCCACTCCATTCATCCTAAGGTTTAGGAATTTGTTTGCTATTTGTTCTTTTTCATTAGGAGGGCAGAATTTCATTTCTACCATGTTTCTAAATTCTTCCCATTCCATATTGTATATCCTATCACTTCCTTTTGACTGGAGGATAGTGTTCCACCATTCTAAAGCTGAGTTCTTAAACAAATTAGAAGCAAACATTATTTTGTCTTCTTCAGCACACTTGCTTATTTTCAGAACAACCTCAATCTTTTCTATCCAGCGTAAAGCTGCAATAGGTTCTTCATTACCCGAGAACTCTATCGGTTTACAAGACCAGAATTCCTTATAAGAACAACCATAAGGCATGGTTCTTCTTCTTTTGGGAATGGACACTTGAAGTACAGGGCCATTGTTTATGCTGTGTTCCGGTTCGATTGGTCGCTTACTGCTATGTTTACTTTTATTATTCGCTTCTTGAATAGTTTGAATAATAAATGGCATGGCATCTATGATTCCTTGTGTCACTATGTGTTGAACGGCACTATTATCCATCTGGTTTCCATTGTTATTGATGCTCGGATTCTCATTAACCACGTTAATGTTACTCTGGTTATCGTTATTCAGATTTCCTTGATTTCCTTCATCGGCCATCTGAATTTTAAACATTTACCTCATATTAATATCACAAGATAATATTCAATATAGTTAATCACATGATACGCAATCTAGCAAAAACGTCGATCATTGCGACTTTTACTCTATTTTCATATACTATTATGCATCTATTACATTCTAGTACTGAAATAAAAATTACAATATCAACAGAAATAGAATCACACTAATAGTAATAGGCATCCGTACACACATATTTCATTTTATTTTATTATTATATTATTATTACTATTACCATCTCCTCTATCACATCACGGATATGGATTTATCCAAAAATCCATATTGCGCTCATCGTATTTCCATACAAGACGCTCTCCCACCTGTCTCATTCTCTCACTGCTTTCTAAAGTTTCCTCCCCAAAAGTCCTAAGTTCTTGCACGTTTTCTGCACTCATTGAGGGTGCAGGTTCTAGGACTGGGTTTGGAATCTGGGATGCGGGTTCCTGATATGGGGGTGAAAGTGCCTGAAATCGGTAAGGATCTTCTAAGATTTCCCTAATATATTCATAGTGGTAATAGGGATCTAAAGGGTCCATACCTGGATAGGCTCCCATGTTCTGTATAGGTGTGTCTTCATGGATCGGGTAACGTTGCACATAGTCCGTAACGTCATCCCACCAGGGATCGTAATTTGGGTCTAGGGGATTTGGTGCTGGTACCCTAGGGATTTCCTCTGGGTTGAAGTCATGCATCTCTACTTGGTTTTCAGGGTTTTCTATCTCCATGGGTTGGTCAGGGATTTGCAATTGTGGTTGGGGTGCTATTGTTTGCTCCAGATTAGGGTCAGCAGCAGTTGTGGCTAGGATATGGAAATTGGCTAGGCATCTATTAAGCATATCCTGTGTATGGGCATCTGTCTTTCGCTTAGCAGCTGCTAGAACTCTTTGCTGTTGCAACTTTCACATTCTTTTCCAACGCGCAAAAGCTTCCTTACTGAACCATCCTCGTTTCTTATGAGGGAATGGTTCTTCTGACTGAGCTTTAAAAGCAAACATTCCTTCTTCCTGATCAGCAGAATACCCAGAAAGGGCAGGCTGTGAAGAGGTACCTTCACTCCTAGGTGAATCAGACAACTGACGACACATGTCTGAGGGTCCTTGATCACTCATACTGTAAACTAACAAATAGTCAAATAACACATAACAAATAAATACAGTTATGCACGTATTTCAGTAATTTATTTCCTAACACAAAGTTTAAATTTTAAGTGTCAGCAGAACACTTCTTTGGCTTAGACCAGTGGCTAGGCTCTGATACCACCTTCTGTCGCAACCCCCGATCCCTGATCCCCGGGAATGGGCGGACGCGAACTCAGAATTTTGGTGGTATCAGCTTGTTAATTTGGCAGCGAAAATTACATCAGGACCGTAATTAGAAAATGTTTATCAGAGTAAAACCACCATATTTAATATTAATAATTACATGGGCAAAACCCAAGTTTCTTATTACAATACATTTATAGGGATAAACCCTATTTTATTGAATTTAAAACATCGTCTTTTAGGTAACTTTTATAGCCACATTTTTTCCAAGCCTTCAGTGCTCTCCAGCTGGCTTTTTACTAATTGGCTGTCACATTGGGTTACCTGAAACGCGTTTTAAAAACATTTGTCAGCGGGAAATACTGGTGAGTGAATCCCAGTTTAATCAAGAAACATTTTATCAGTTAAAACAATATTGAGAGCGATCACATTGTTTATTTCTACACAACTACTCCTTTTAGTACTGTCAAACCTGACTTGTGGGTCATATTACACATTGGCTAACTCATTGTCCAATGGTAACGTATTGTCATCCCGACTTACTACTCACAGTGTAGTAAATTTTGTATACAAAACCCCAACATACCGGCAGTAATTGAAGAACTACAAAGACTCAATCACCGCTTAATCACATTGTAAAACATTTAAGGTTTTGTAAAATATTACAAAAAGGTTAACAAAACGAGAATAAACTCACTTTGCTATCTTAGACTTCGCGTAAGGGTTTCCTGGATATAATCTATAATTTATACAAATGTACATAGGTTAGTATCATAACCCTTTGAAAATATTAATGATACCTTCCCCGAGACGGCATTCCAATAACTACGTCGGGCAGAACCACGATAGTTATCACGTAACCCTAAATCAATCGGGCAGCGTATCTATTATGAAACTGGGGTTATAATACTTACAACGGAGCAGAACCTCGCTAATTAGGGGGATATAATACCCGTGTATTAATTCTACTACTCAGAATTCGTATAAGAAAGAAAAGATTTGAGCGACGGAAATGAAATCCCGAGGCCTCCTTATATAGTTGCTGAATCTGGTCCTCTCGTGGCCCGCGTAAGAGTAGGCAAGGCCTTACGCGGCCCGCGTCAACATCCGGTCAACGTATAGCTGATCCGGGTCACTACCTAGCTTCGCCACGATGATGACACGTGTCATCACCGGGCTGTGCCACCATTTCACCTCGTCGCGGCGCGTCAACTAAGGGGGTGCCTTACGCGGCCCGCCTTAACTTAAAATTTTCAGATTTTTATTTATTTTAATTACTATAACGTATTTCGGGCTCGGTTTTCACATACGGGGTATATTTAAAGACATATTGGGACATTTTAAAATATACTAGGGTGTCGGAAATATTTTGAGAGTGTCGATTTTACTGAGGGTTGTTACAACATGACCCGAACACAACACGATTTTAACTTAGGTAGGTCCGACACCGACACAAATAAATATATGGGTTGGGTTAGCGTTGAAAGGTACAACTCGCTAACCCAAAACCCGTCATCTACCTGAATCGACTATACCCGTGTAAAACTCACACAAAATGATTCTAAAGCAAAAAATGTAACATCTACTACTCCCTATGATATATCCAACAGCTTTTAATACCGGCTTATCGTCAACGTCTAAACGAACCAAACTTTGAGAAAATATTTTTTAAACTAATAAAAAGATAAAAACAAAAAATAAAATAAAATAAAAATAGATAGGCTAGAAAGAATCACTTGCATCTGACTTATCTTTCATGTACCCTTTTGATGATTTATGCACTTTGGACATTTTAAGAGATTATCTTAGTTATAGTACTAGGCCCCTCTTTTGAAGTTGACGTTACCCTCAACCTAGTGGTTTGAGTCAGCAAGGATACAATCCCACTAGGACGGAATATTGAAAGATAATTAAGTAAGTTATTAATGCAAAATGTGGTGGGCCCCCTTCCAGGCAGCGATCACCCTCAACCCGTTGGTCTGAGTCAGCAGCGATACAGTCCTTGAGGGGTTGGTTTAAAGTTCTAATAGTAGTTTGTAAATAAGGGGTTCAAGCGGTTTCTTACTCTCAGTCGGGCCAGTCATTCCTGGCTAATCCATGAAGTAGTACTAAACTTGAACCAGGTTCTCGCAGGATCTATACACTGAACGAGACATAGAATTACCCAACCACCCTTCTAACCCCCTTCCAAATAGTTAGCATGTTTTATATAGACCGTAAAGACATGAATATGTGAATAAATGACATATGAAGAATGGTTGAATAAATTCGCCTTCAATATAAAAAACTAATTATTAAAGTCATTAATACATACCCAATTAAGAAATTGCCAAAGATTGGAAATCATAAAAGAAATACATAAAAGATATGTCTTCACCAAGTGATGTAAGAATTTAGCCAAACATGATCTTTGTTTGACAAAGATTCTTGGATCCCGTGACTACACACACTCTAAAAGATGGATGATTGTGGTGGATGATGGTGTTGTAGACGTGGTGAAGTGGTGGCAAGTGAGAGAGAAGTGCTTTGCCAATGGATGGTTTGAAGTGAAACCAAGCACTTCTATTTATAGCTGAAATCAGAAGCTTCACCACGGCTAGTACCCGCCGGCCAGTGCCCGCCTGGCACGGCCCCGTGGCCATCTCTCTCTCTCTCTCTCTCTCTTACTCATTAACTGCTTGTTAGATTTTGTACTAACACGGCCCCGTGTGTCAATGGCACGGCCCGTGGCCAATGTACTTGTTGTACTATCGCAGATTCTGAAAATTTTTTAGTTGACCACGCCCCGCGCTGGCTTAGCACGACCCCGTGTTGGCTGGCAGTTTTGTCCTTTGCAGTTGTCTTTTCTTCTGCACAACATCCATCTTCGGACACGACTCGTGTCTGATAGATACGGCCCAGTGTCAAGTCTTATGTTCTTGCTATTTTGTGGTTTGGATGTGAATCGGGGCTTGACGAGTTGCGGCAATTACTCCTTCTTTATATTTATGTTGGTTTTTGTTGTCTTTTTGCTCTTTTTGCAAATTTAAGCTTTTTAACCCTGAAAATAAAAAAGGAACGAAAACACGAGCTTTTTCCAACACTAGTACTAAAAAAGGTTGCTTTTACGTCATATTTGATATAATTTATATGTTATATTTTAATCACATCAACACCCCTACCTCCACCCCCCCCCCCCACCCCCCCCAAAAAAAAAAAAAAAAAAAAAAACTATAACTCACCAACCTAACCCCCAACCCTTCAAGTTGCACTAACAACAGCTACCTAAACAAACACCATTACTTAAAATAACTCTAAACATTTGTTAAGTTTTTGTGCATCGAGGATGAAGACTTTTGGCTGGGTTATTTTGTGTGGAAAAATAAAGGAGCTGAATATGTGTGCATTTAATTGGAGGAGCAAGAATTAAATCAAACGGGAGAGATAAAAAAGGTAAAGAAAGTTATTTGGAGTAAATTGTAATTTTAGTCCTTGAGTTTTTATTCAAATTGTCATTTTAGTCCAATTAATTTTTTTTCTCTTCTGGGTCCCTGAATTTTCTTTTTTCTTACCATTTTGATATCATTGCCTAACTTAGTCTAAAACCAGGTTATAATCAGGGGTATTTTTGGTATTAAATTATTATGAGGTTTATAAATTGTGTTGTAAACTACACCTGGTTATCACTACATAATAGTTATGCCAAAAATACCCCTGGTTATAACCAGATTTTTAGACTGAGTTAGGCAATGTGATCAAAATGACAAGAAAATGGAAAAGTCAGGGACCCAAAAGAAAAAAAAACTGTTTAGACTAAAATGGTAATTTGGACCAAACATCAGGAACTAAAATAACAATTTACTCAAGTTATTTGGGTACACCCAAAACCCACCCCAACCCAACTCTTTCATTTTCCCCCAAATTCCTAAAACCCTTAAACCAGCACCCAAAACCCATATTTAGAATCCCTCACAAAATCAGTTACACTCAAAAGGGTTAAGGGACCTTCACCGACACTCACATTCTTCTACGTATGTCTCGATTCATAAGCTTACATCATTCTTTTTATGCATTTTTTGTTTTTTTTTTTTTCATGAGTTCAAGTTTTTGCATCAGAGTAAATCAAGTTTTGCTTCGTTTTTCTTTTTTTTTTTCATGAGTAAATTATTTTTAGCATTTTTTTGGTAAAGTATATTGCACATAAGTTGCATCGGAGTAGGCCTAGCAATGGATTGGATATTGGTCCATATCCAATCCAATCCATTTAAATCACTTATTGGATCATAAATATATCCACTAATCCATTAATTAATCCAATGGATTGATCCATTTATCCAATTAATTATATGGATCGATCCATGATCCATACGGATCGATCCATTACTGGAATATCTGATTATAGGTGCTCTCAAAAGTCCAAACTAGGGATGAGCATGGTACCCGTTCGGTACCGAAAACCCCCAAAAGTGGGTACCGTTACCGAATATACCTGGTACGGTACGGTTCAATACCGGTATTTTAGTGTAAAAACGGTAAATACCGATACTGTACCGGACCGGTACCGAAAATATCAAAAGTCGGTACCGAATTAATACAAAAAATATACCCGATTCAGTAAATTCGGTACCGGTTTAATACCAATACCCGGTAAATTTTGAAATCAATCCAGCCTTCTCTCCAAAAATCCAAAGTTCGTTTTGACGATTCAGCAATTCACGATCCATTCACCAAAACTTAGCTCAAATCTTAGCTGTGATTCAATCACGATTCAGCGATTCACGATTCACTCTTCTCTCCAAAACTTAGTTCAAATCTTTGATCTTCCTCCAGTCGTGCTGAGATTTTTTCTGCGGGTACGTTCCACGGCAGTTTATTTACGTTTTCTTCTTGATTCCTGTACTAATTTCCGTTTACATGCGTTAGCATATATCTATTCTGTGAATTGGTTTGCAAATTTGAGATGTTGGAAAGCAATTGTTTTTGTTCACCAAGTGTTTGATAAAAATCCAGCCAAATGCGAAATTCAGATTAGTGTTATATGTTGCGACCTGTCTTCATAGTGACTTATTGGCTTTTTGAAAAGTCATAGGCTCCAAAATGATGTTTGGCAATGAGGTGTATGTGAGGGGAAAAAGCCGATAAGTCACTCCATACGGACTTTTCCAAAAAGCCAATAAGTCAATAATAAGTTGTTTCAAAAAGCTTAGCCAAACATGCCCATAATGTAGGCATTTGATTGTGATTAACACTTAACAGTCAAAACGTTTAACAGTTTAACATAAGTTGCTGTTTGACAAAGTTAGCTGCAGCTGCTGGGAGAGTGTTTGATGAAAGTTGTAATTCCAGCCAAATACGAAATTCAGATGGTAAACATGGTTAAAAGTGAGTTTTAAGATGACTTTTAAAACTTGATGGATTTTGTAACAGGTTGTTTTTAAGGGAAATAGTTTTTACTTCACATTTTTTTCTTTTGCACAGACACGAATTTTCTAATTAATTTTGGGGGTTCAGGTGTACAAGTGTATTACTTGATGATATGGTGTACAAGTGGAGGCTATGTGTCTTTTCTTTGTTGCGCATGAAAGTTTATTATAAATATAAAAATAAATAGTCGCGTCTTCCACATGTCACCCAACCAATCGCCATTAGAAGCGTGCAGAATCCGTCTAAACCGGCGGCCTAAACTGATGCCAAACTAAACCATTTAAGTTGGATCATTAATGGATCCAATAATGATCCAATCCATATCCATCCATTGACAGGCCTACATACATCAGAGTTCCCTTATTTTGCAATATGGTATAGAATTAAATTAATTATCTGTGGTATGTCTCTTTAACAACCTAAAATCCTCAGCTATGAATTCAAATATTGTTGATTTGTGATTACAAGTGTAACCATGAGGATAAAATTCTTTTAATTATGCTGTTAATTAACAGTCATTGATGTATGTGTGTTTGCTTGCAAAAGGACCAAATTGTACTAACCTATAGTCCTTGTATATATAAATTCCAAGCTTATTGTTTGATAGCTAGGTTAGTGTATTATGCTTCAAGATTGTTAATAATGTGCTGAATGAATTGTGCACCATCTTCATGTATTGCATCTAGATAAACTGTTGTAGACGAATTATTATTATTGTTGCTTATAAAAATGAAATGGGCTGGGGTTTATTTATTTGGATATCTACGTGGTAGTTACATTTAGATTTTAAAGTTTACCATATAACTTGTATTAGGCCTTTAAACGAACTGAACGTTCATGAACTTGTTTGGCGAAGGTTTGTTTATTTAATAAACGAACGAACATGAACACAATTTTTTGTTCATTTAATTAAACGAACGAACATGAACACACGTTTTCATTTATGTTCGTGAACGTCCGTTTATGTTCGTTTATTTACATTTGTTTATGTTTGTTCGTTTCAATTTAAATACATAAGTAGTTATATTTATATATATTATTTAACATAGAAGGAACTTTCTAACTACTTGTATAAATCTAACTAATTGGCAATTGAGCTTTCTAGTGATAAAAATGGGTTTCCAATGGAATTTATGGTATTAACCACTAATTCATATGAAAACATTACTTTAGGTTCGTTTATGTTTAGTCAATTATGTTCATTTGTGTTGTTGATTGTTTGTTAAATTATGTTCGTTTAAGTTTGTTTATTTATGTTCGTTTGCGTTCATGAACTGTTCGTTTAGGTTCTAAACGAACACGAACATGCCCATTTTCTTAATAAACGAACATGAGCAATAGAGATGTGTTCAATTATATGTCTGTGTTCGGTTAAAGTTAGATGAGCGAACACGAACATGTCTCTGTTCGTGTTCGTGTCCGTTCGGATCAATTACACGCCTAAGTTGTATAGTTTAACCAGTGGGTTTACCCGTACACTTGATAAGTGTATGCATTTCAATAAGGGCATGGTAGAGGTGTTTTAACGGGTCATGTTGGTAGGTTAACTTGACCCAAACCTGAAAATTGTGTTACACCGATAAACCCAAACACACCGTTTATTTTCCCTTTGTAAATTTGCTAACTACTTTGTGTGTATTCAAAACTCAGGTTTTCGAATGGATGCCCTACCTGAAGCAATGCTTTGGAGCGTGTTTTTAAGACTTGATTTTTTGGAATTGCATAGTATAAGGAGGACGAGCCCTCAATTCGAAGCCCTAGTCCAACAAGATCTATTTTTAAGGGATTACAATAGGGAATGCAGAGGTTCCGTTTGGAACTTTACACATTTTCGCAATCATGACGTCCTACATGAACATCATGTTGTAGGACATAGAGAGGATGCGAAACAAGAGTTACCTACCGAGTACCGCCTTGAAGTCTTTGGTATAGATTTGGATCACGTAAGGGACAACATTGAGCTGATACTCGTTGATAGAAGCATTCTTGTTTTCGTGTATGGTGGAGGGTTCATAATTTGTAATTTGATTACGATGACATCAAAAGTAGTTTCATGCCTATTATGGCTTTTCATGGAACGAGAAAACTTGAGCTGGGGTACAAGGATTATGGAGGACCCCATAGATCCATTGCACTACATTTTGATGTATGCTCTTCCAAATGAAGAGGAGGGAAATATGAAGAGGAGGGAAATGAGATGGTCGACTACTTCATATATCATTCTTCGACAGATCACCAGTTGTTCCCTACGATGGGTTTATCAATGGCGACCGACTATCCAACCTATAATGGGAGATCATATGCTTTATACATGCTTATACCAGAGAATTGTTTCTATTGATAAGAAATAGACGTCCCGTTCACTTGGTTGAAATGCATGAGTTGGTCTACGGTCAGATAGAATTGCTCCCGTAACTTATTGAGCTTCCAAGCTTTGTTCGATTTGAGTCTTTGTATTACAACAATGAAGGGTTTTTTATGGTAGTTGAAGGCTGGAGCAAACACTTAGGAGGAGAGCTGTTAGGAAGGCTTAGGTGTGTGTTCCAGCCTTCAACTATCATCAAAAACCCTCATTGTTGTAATACAAAGACTCAAATCGAAAAAGCTTGGAAGCTCAATAAGTTGTGGGAGCAATTCTATCTGATCGTAGACCAACTCATGCATTTCAACCAAGTGAACGGGACGTCTGTTTCTTATCGATAGAAACAATTCTTCTGGTATAAGCATGTATAAAGCATGTGCCCTCTCATTATAGGTTAGATAGTCGGTTGCCACTGACAAACCCATCGTAGGGAACAACTGGTGATCTGTCGAAGAATGATATATGAAGTAGTCGACCATCTCATTTCCCTCCTCTTCATTTGAAAGTATACATCAAAATGTAGTGCATTGGATCTATGGGGTCCTCCATGATCCTTGTACCCCAGGTCAAGTTTTTTCGTTCCATGAAAGGCCATAATAGGCATGGAACTACTCTTGATGTCATTGTAATCAAATTGCAAATTAGGAACCCTCCACCATACACGAAAACAAGAATGTTTCTATCAACGAGTATCAGCTCAATGTTGTCCCCTACATGATCCAAATCTATACCAAAGTCTTCAAGGCGGTAGGTAACTCTTATTTCGTCATCCTCTCTATGTCCTACAACATGATGCTCATGTAGGACGTCTTGATTGCGAAAATGTTTAAAGTTTCAAATGGAACCTCTGCATTCCCTATTGTAATCCCTTAAAAATATTTACGATAAACATATTAGGAAGATATTGACATTTCTGGTTACCTTTCAAGTGTACAACCGAGCAAACTAAGGTGAGTTCACAATCATTTTCCAAAAACATGCGTTCATAGTTGGAACAACTCTTTTTACGGTAGCCCTATTTCGGGCTACGCGCGCGTTCCTTGTGTGAACCACTGAAACATATTATCTACTGGAGGTGGATAGTACACTTTAAGCCGAATCAAATGATTAACATGCGGATCGAGGAATCTAACGTCGAATCAAATAACTCGCACGAATATCGAGAAATCTAACGTTTAATTCGGACGAAATTGGAAATATACGGGTTGTATAACGTTATACGGCCCGTATAAAGCGTCGTATACATTATATACGATCAGACAAAAATATTATTGTCACATGGTGTATACGGGCCGTATAAGGTTATACGACCCGTATAGAATAAAGTCAACTGACACGGGCTGTATAAGGTTATACGACCTGTATAGAATAAAGTCAACTGACAAAGGCTGCTTCAGTTCACTTTATTCTATACGGGTTGTATAACCTTATACGGCCCGTATACATATTCTCATATGGTGTATACGGGTCGTATAAGGTTATACGACCCGTATAGAATAAAGTCGACGAAGGCCTTTGTCAGTTCACTTTATTCTATACGGGCCGTATAACCTCTCTGATATGAAACTAAACAGGACCATGTGAAAATAAGATATAAAAACATAGCATTCACACAAAAATAGTTGTCAAGAAATAAAACTAAACACCTCTATGATATGAATAATATAGTTGTCGATAGCGAATAGCGACAAGGCACCTATAGGCTACGTAGCGAATAGCGACAAATAGCGATGGCTATTTTATAAATAGCGATTACACTAGAAAAAGATTTTTGAAATTTTTATATGTATATTACATCAAAATACCCTTATATATATGCTACTTTACATGTATATTTAACAAAAACTAATAGTTAGTAGCAAAGGACTTATATGTTGGGTGTGTGAATGAAAGTCTCAAAAGGTGGTAAATACTTTGTCCCACATTGGTGTGTGAACAAAGTTAGTGGTTGTTTATAAGGTAAAGTCTTTACTACTCCATTGTAGCTTTATGACATGTTTTACCGCTATGGTCGCTATTAACAACTATGATGAATAAGAAGAATTCATACATATGATAACTATTGTTAAAAACAATACAACAAAACTAATGGTATAATATATAAGTTAATTAACCAACCGCCCATTTTCTATATTTTGTTTTGAAGTCACTTTATCCTTTCAAAATGGTGTGTTTGTTTTGTATCCATGCAAGAAAGATAGTTTTTTTAGGAATTAAATGCCAATAACTATTGTTAAAACAATACAACAAAACTTCAAAGTTTCCATATAGGACTCAAGGGTAAGGTGTGGTACACTAACTAAGAGATTATAGTGCTATAAAAAGAACACAAAAACAAATAACAAATGAGTCGCACTTGAGCTTAATTAGACATATAACTCGGAAAACATACAAAACATGCACTCGCTTGAGTTTAAACTTTGTCTTGTTTCTACTAGCTAACCAAATATGTGAATAATTCTACTAGCTAACCAAGTATCTGAATAATACGTAATAGACAAATAACAAAAAAAGGCAAAAAGCCAACGTCCATTTAATTCACCATTCACCAATCAAGGCCACTTCTTTCCTTATATCTACATAATAAAGAACAGCAACAACAACAAATATATAAGCAATTAGACATTAAAGTTTAAACATATGTTTGTTAAAAACTAAAGTATGGAATTAAAAAGTAATGTAATACCTGACTTGGTATGATGGAAAGGGTAGAGCAAAACGTGGAACTAGCGGTGCCGGCTAGAACACCTTGATTAATCGTGTAGAAATCCCATCGCCGCCTTGCTATATCGTACCGGAAAAGCATGTATCGCCAATGTCCATTAACCAATATCAACAAAGACAAGTTAACTCTATTGTTAATTGGAGCAAGGTGATAAGAGCGGATGTCAAACATCCCAATCGGTAGACGATCATTGGGGATTATTTATTCCAGCAGCCATCGGTTCAAGTTCTCGGTTAAGATGAAGAGTGAGATTCTTTCTAGACTTTAAGGCCCCATAAACTGATTCACAAAGGTGTCGATCACGACCGTGTGTCCATCCATTGTATGCAAAACTTCCGAAATGTGAAAACCTATTGGTGGAAGTACATCAAATACGGGAAACCGGGTCAAATACACCGGTAGCTTGTCTCTAAAAGTCAGTAAACAGGTACTTGGGGGCAAGTTTGATACCATGGTTGATCTCCTTAAATCATTGGTTTCCGCTACTGTAAGATTATCAACCAAATTACAAATCATTTGATGGTTTCCTTGTTCGTTAGACAACTGTCTCCAAAGGGTAATACTACCATCAACATGACGATGAAGAAATTCCACTACATAAGTAGCATCATTTACCAAGTCTTAGTAAACCCTTACCCCATTTCTCAAAAGCTCAATCATCATCATAGGAAATACAACAGTCATGTTAAAAAATTGAACTCTCCTAACCATTCCATCCCACAAGTTTACAATTAACAAACTCCCACCCGAAATGCCAAACAAAAGGATACTTCTCCAAAATCCTACAAGAACGAGCATCTCATTCGGGATACTCCCACCCGATTTTCAAGCAACCTGTTAACTTGAAGCCGCCTGATTTCAACTTCGCCATTAGCCTCTTCTCGAACACAAGAAATCCAACCCAAATTCGGGTTAGGGTCAAAGTTGACGGGAAGATTTTGATAGTGAGTAAACCTCCTAACATAACGTCTATTAGCCGCTACACTGTTGTATTGCCTCCAAAAGTTGGCGGTGGAAGTGATACGTCTTACCCGATGAAGATCCAAAAAGTGGCCGGACAACCCCTGATCAAAAGCAAAATCTTCTTTAAGATGCTCCGGAAGGGGACGGATAGGGCTCCGTTTATCAACCAAATCCCGGGCCAACCCTTGATCAAAAGCAAAATCCTCTTTAATCAAAGTCCATACTCCATAGACTGGTCTTTGAACCTCCATGCCATATCGGCTATCCAGCCAGAAGAAATGGCCTTTCCAATTCTTTAGACTTGATTTCTCATCCGAGGAAGGGCTAGGGACAGATTTCCTATGGGCAAAAGTGTACCGGTCCCCGGCCGTAATGAACTCATAAAAGTACCGGGAGACGTTTAGGTCCGGCTTACAACCCAAAGCCATACAGGAAAGTTCGAAATGATTCATCCAGCTAAGTCCAAAAGGGTTGACCTGAGAAAGGTGGACTCGGAAGAACCGGAGGACTTTTATCAAAAATTTTGTAAAAGGAATGTGATAATTTGCAAAATTACAAACTCGCGTGTAAAAAGGGAACTTTCCGGCTAAAAATGGGTAAATAGGTTTATTTCGTGCCGGAAGTTCCGGATTTAAAAAAAGCCGGAATCTGGTAATCTCAAACAAATTTATCAAATTGCTTCTGTGTCAAAACAATGAAGCTTGCAGGCATGTTCTCCTTCCCCGGAGCCATAAGTCTAAAAGTGGAAGAAGACAATATGCACCTTGAATGGTAAGAAGATCACCGAAATAAGAGTTTTACAGTTAAGGAGGATAAGAAAACGCAGAGAATCAAGAAGAAAGAAAGTGAAAAAGTAAAAAGTATTTATCCTTTATATAGAAAAGATAGATGGAAAACAACTGGCCCATCCAATCAATAGTCACTTCAGGGCGCCGATCACGATTCCCAAGGAGGGAATGTTAAGGAAACAGGGAGGTGACTGACTGCCATGCTGGCATGCTCCACGTCACCAATTAAAGAACGCACATCACAAGGTGCGTCCCACCGAATGATGTCATCAAAGTCAACTAGTATAAATATCTCCACCAAGTACACCACAAGTATGATTTTCTGAACTTTCGTCCATACTTTCTCTCTCTAGCAAATATTTATCCTCATGTCGGAGGGTGGTCGCAGAGTGGCCCTCCCACCTCTGCGGCGAGCCTAACGGTTTGTTCAGTGTGCAGGTTCAAATCTCCAAGCTATTCAAAGGTCTAATCGTGGTCACTCAGTGTCCGGCCACTTTTTGGATCCTCATCAGGTAAGACGTATCACTTCCACCGCCAACTTTTGGAGGCAATACAACAGTGTAGCGGCTAATAGACGTTATGTTTGGAGGTTTACTCACTATCAAAATCTTCCCGTCAACTTTGACCCTAACCCGAATTTGGGATGGATTTCTTGTGTTCGAGAAGAGGCTAATGGCAAAGTTGAAATCAGGCGGCTTCAAGTTAACAGGTTGCTTGAAAATCGAAACATTTTTATAGACCCGAATGAGATGCTCGTTCTTGTAGGATTTTGGAGAAGTATCCTTTGTTTGGCATTTCGGGTGGAAGTTTGTTAATCGTAAACTTGTGGGATGGAACGGTTAGGAGAATTCAATTTTTTAACATGACTGTTGTATTTCCTATGATGATGATTGAGCTTTTGAGAAATGGGGTAAGGGTTTACTAAGACTTGGTAAATGATGCTACTTATGTAGTGGAATTTCTTCATCGTCATGTTGATGGTGGTATTACCCTTTGGAGACGGTTGTCTAATGAACAAGGAAACCATCAAATGATTTGAAATTTGGTTGATAATCTTACAGTAGCGGAAACCAATGATTTAAGGAGATCAACCATTGTATCAAACTTGCCCCCCAAGTACCTGTTTACTGACTTTTAGAGACAAGCTACCCGTGTATTTGACCTGGTTTCCCGTATTTGATGTACTTCCACCAATAGGTTTTCACATTTCGGAAGTTTTGCTTACAATGGATAGACACACGGTCGTGATCGACACCTTTATGAATCAGTTTATTGGGCCTCAAAGTCTAGAAAGAATCTCACTCTTCATCTTAACCGAGAACTTGGACCGATGGCGGCTGGAATCAATGATCGTCTACCGATCAGGATGGTTGACATACGCTCTTATCACCTTGCTCCAATTAACAATGGAGTTAACTTGTCTTTGTTGAAATTGGTTAATGGACATTGGCGATACATGCTTTCCCGGTACGATATAGCAAGGCGGCGATGGGATTTCTACATGATTAATCAAGGTGTTCTAGCCGGCACCGCTAGTTCCACGTTTTGCTCTACCCTTGCCATCGTACCAAGTCAGGTATTACATTACTTTTTGATTCCATACTTTAGTTTTTAACAAACATATGTTTAAACTTTAATGTCTAATTGCTTATATATTTGTTGCTGTTCTTTATTATGTAGATGTAAGGAAAGAAGTGGCCTTGATTGGTGAATTAAATGGATGTTGGCTTTTTGCCTTTTTTGTTATTTGTCTATTACGTATTATTCAGATACTTGGTTAGCTAGTAGAATTATTCACATATTTGGTTAGCTAGTCGAAACAAGACAAAGTTTAAACTCAAGAGAGTACAAGTTTTGTATGTTTTCCGAGTTATATGTCTAATTAAGCTCAAGTACGACTCGTTTATTATTTGTTTTTGTGTTCTTTTTGTAGCACTATAATCTCTTAGTTAGTGTACCGCATCTATAACACGCGCTCCTGCTGGCGTAATTATGTGCTTGGCCGGCTCAACGTTTGTGGGGGGCCAAAGCAATAACTAAAATAGAGGCCTTTTCGAGAAAATAAAAATAAGTTTACTTGCAACCTGTAACAATTACAATATAAAGAGAGATTGTATGCGGATTACACAAATAAAACTTAATGATACTTTCGTGCCTTTGGTTTATGTGATGCTTGAATTGCCATGATTTGGTCTTTCTCACCGAATTTCCATATGTATACTTACATGAGGTTTTAATTATTGTGGCCTTTAGGGAGGTGAGGCCCAAAGCAATGGCTTGGTTTGGATTACCCTTGGGTGTGAGTGGTCTATAAATAGGTATTGTATTAACTATGAATGTAATGAGAATGTGATTTGTTGCCTGATATCTCTTTTAATATTTGACACCACATTTATTTATACAATATTTTTTTTGAACGGCAAATTATTCTGGAGGAAACCCATTAAATCTGGGAAAAACCCCCTTGTGGGAATCGAATCCAGGACTTCATAGTTTCTAAGCCTTATCCCACCCTTAAGATGCCTCTAGGCTATAATGCCATGGGCAAAAAACATATTTATTTATACAATTGTTTGGGGTCAACCGTGCCTGACCCTTTTTGACCCGTTAAGTGAACCTTTTTGACAATTTTGCAACCTTTAGTTAACATCATATTCGCTAAATATGTAAAATTCTTGAATTTGCAACATGTCGATTTTGACCCGTTAGGCGAATAAACTTACCGAGCTCCCAAGCGTACATGGCGTAATTCTTTTTAATCGTGTAGCGTATAAAAGATTCAGCATTTGCAGGATCCCAATGTCATACTGCTGAGCCATCAGCTTTTATTGTCTTGCCAGCAAGTGCATTCAAGCCAAAAATAATTTTAGCCCTATATGCAAACCTTGATGAATTGATTATAATCCATTAGAATTTTGTTTTAGGGGGTGCAAATGAGCCGCTCGGCTCGCGAGCTGCTCGAGATCTGCTCAAATGAAAGCTTGAAACGAGCCAAGCCTTATCAAGCCCGAGCAGAGCTTGAGCCTAAAATAAAGCTTGTTTATTTATCTAGCCCAAGCTCATGCCTGACATATGAAGCTCATTAGGCTTGTCAAGCCTTATCGAGCCTTAGTGTAATATTAGTTTTTATCAATATTAAACAACATTTACCCCTTATTTAAAGTTGTCTAATAAACGAGCCGATCTTATTTAAACTTATTTACAAGCCGAGCCCGAACCCAAAAATAAGCTTGTTTAGTAAACAGACCCGAGTTTCACTTATCAAGCTCGCCAGCCTAAACCAATGTATTATTTATATTATTTTTATTTAATATCATAGTTGTCAAAAGCGCAAAAGGCGCGCGCCTAAGCGCTCGGGCACAGCGAGGCGCGCCTATGGCGCCTGGTGGTAGCTTAGGCGCAGAAATGGGCTTTTTTTGTAAAAACGGTGCTCAGGCGCAAAAGGTGCGCGCCTAGTCGCCCGGGCGCAGCGAGGCGAGCCGAAGCTGAATATCCAATTGATGTTGATGGAAGTTCTGATGACTTTGATGATGGTCTTGATGATTGATGATGAACTATAAGTTTAAATGTTTTAGTAACCGCAAACGTTTGTATAAGTACTAGTAACTTTTGGCATCACTACGTATGCATAAGTCCTAAACTTTTAATACTAACTATTAGCTACATGATCTTAAATGGCATATATAATAGTTTTTTTTATTTTATATGTGGAATCTTATTTATTTTCAAAGCATAACATATTTTTTATATTTTTTTTCTCTATGTCCGCTTTTCTTAAAAAAGCCCACGCTTTTTTTGCGCCTTGCGCCAAGGCTCCGGGCGAGGCCGATGCGCCTCGCCTTGCGGCTTGCGTCTTTGACAACATAGTTTAATATATTAATTAATAGATAATAAACAAGCCGAGCTTGAGAAACTACCAACAGGCCGAGCTCGAGCTTTGAAAACACAGCTCGAACCGAGCCTTGAAAACAAAGCTCGAACCGAGCCGAGCTCGAGCTCTCATAAGGTAATTGAGCTCAGCTCGTTTAGATTTTTTTTTTTAATAAAAGTGTCATTATTGTCAAAAAGTAAAAAATAAAAAGAAAAGAGGTTACCCTGTGTCTTTAAAAACGTACTTAATTGATCCCATCTGGATAATGGCAGGCAGCCCTCAGTAAAACCAAACATTTCTGATTTATTACTTTTGAATTGAATGCAGGGTTTTGTTATACATATGAACACGACCTGAATCGCAGGTTGACCAAAACACGACTGTTCCACCCGAATTTTTTTTTTCTGCAAATTAATATATTCAAATTAAAATTTACTACATAGAAACACAAATGTATATGATACGATTATATTTAAATAATAAAATATTATGTCAATTTTTTCTTTTATAATTATCGCATAAAATACACACCCAATTTAATTTATGATATAAAACATATTGTAAAAAAATATAATATAATATAAATAGGTTAAACGGGTCAACCTGTTGACCCGAGCCCGACCCGTTTAGCTAAAGGAGTTCGCGGCTTCAACCTAAAACCGACCCGAGCCCGTTTAGACTAAACCCAAACCCGCGAATTTCGTGTTAGGTTTGTGTCGTGTTAGTACAAAAAACTAACAAAGTTTGAATCGAGTATACTGTAACCAAATTGTTCACCTGCATTTGATCGCCAAGGTTAATAAAAAGGGCATCGCGTATCACAGGAACCATGTACCGTTTACCATCATTAAACACTTGAAGCCCTTCAACTCCAGGATCTTGTAACAATAGAGTAATTCCGGATCTATCCGAATGGGCTTTCAGCCCAAACACTTGATCAAGGGTTGGACATGGTGGGTACAAAATAAACCTCCCTAACATAACATCATGTTCTTCAGTAAATTGTTTCGAAAAACAATTTTCTTCCAAGTCTAAAGATTTCGCCATTGCCTCGAATATGACCGCCGATATAGATTTGATCTTCATGGTGTAGTCATCGATAGTTTCCCTGCATAACGCGCAACTCATTATTCTTTTAACAGATTGAAGAGAACAATATGAAGAGAGTTCGAAATGTGACCTGAAATTTGATGGGTTTTCGGGCCAGAACTGGAGTTTTCTTTGATCTTTTGGGAGGACTCAAAGAGAGGCGATCACACCAATCTTGAACTTGACTCACATCCACTATCAAGTCGTTTCCATAGCCTTCGGGAGAACCAGCTTGTCTGTAGTGTTTTTTCTTTTCCTCCAACGGAAGCTCCAAGAAGTGTTTGATCACTTGTCGAACGATGTCTAGATATGACTCTGAAAGCCCGTGATTTACAGCCTAATTTTGAACATAAAAGGTCATTGAATTTGAGTACCAACTTTCATCAAGAAATCTTGAATTTCAAGATAAAAGTTTTTATTTTCATGGTAGTTTCAAGCTTGGTTTTAAAAAGCGTGTGACACTCTCTGATGCATTGATCTCAAAAGCCGATGCGTGAAGCGCACGCATCACGTATTTGAGGCGAGCATTATGAAAAACTATGTATAAATAATAGTTTTTTAGTAGTTTTCGAAAAGAAAAATATTTCAACTAGTTAACTTTTAAACCCTAAGATATAAGATATTGTCAGCATCTCTGGTCAAATTTGTTCGGTCGATGGTCTAAACTGTTCAACTAGTCAAACCCATTGCTTAATAGATGGTCAGATTTGTTCAAACACTTGTCAAATGCATAAGACCATGCGTAGTGGGCGTTATTTTTTCAAAATTTGCCACCAAACTCGCCCAATCACGCCCCCTCCCACCCCCTGGGCATTATTGGGCGTTATTGATCAATTTCCCCCTGGGTGTTTTTTAAATAATGCTTTGTCCAAATCTCAACCACCAATCACATTTAATCTTCCTTTTTTCTTGGCCAATAGCTTTTTTGTTGGGTTTTTTATTTTTATTTAATTCTCTACACCCTTTTAACATAATGTCCACATCCCCACTACACCCATTTTAGATCTTCTTGTAACTTAAAGATGACTACAAACTAGCAGAAATCAAGGGCTTCAAGTAAACCCAAAAGCAATGCTGATTTTGAACATAAAAAGTCAATGACTTTGACTCTTTGAGTCCCAACTTTATCTTGAATTTCAAGAAAAAACAGCTATTTTTCATAGTAGTTTCAAAATCTTCTTGTAACTTAAAGATGACTACAAAGTAGCAGAAAATAAGGTTCTAAATGAACCCAAAAACAAGGTTGATTTTGGACATAAAAAGTCAATGACTTTGAGTCCCAACTCTCATCAAGAAAATCAAAATCTTCTCTTTAAAACAGACCTGAAAACAACCCCAAGTGAAGAGTGCTGATCTGAGTTTATCTAGTTCAGCTTGTTGATCATCTTGTTTGGAAGATGAAAAGAAACAACCCATATCAATGATGGGCACTGGAGCAAAAGGACCAGATGTCCGGATATGAGATTTGTTTTACAAAAAAATAACGGGTATGGAACCTACCTGAAACTATGTACCTGTTTACCCGAAACAATTTTATTTTTATTTTTAGTTGACCCTTGTTTCCGAATGCTTCATTTTAGTAAGTTACTAGTATTAAGCCCCTCTGCGTTGCGGTGGGTGCATAAAACCATGACAAATAGTATCAATGTCACAGCACCACCAACGACCATCAACACTGAAGTTGCAACGTGTTAAATGCGAAGAAATTAGACCGAAACATAAAACATAGAAAATAATAACTAAGTCGATTAGGACCAGCGCGTCGTGATGAACCTATCAAACGGGAAAAAATAAACGGGCATAAAAACGTTGAACCACACACGCACGTTGCGTAATATTAACTCGCAAAATTTAGAATGAAGCGTAAAACAAAACGTAAAAACGTTGAACCACACACAAACGTTGCGCCGTGTTAACTTGCAAAATTTAGAACAAAACGTAAAACAAACATTTTGTGAATTATGAAAAGTGTAGGGTACCAAAGTTGAAAGTAAAAAAGTTCTGAGGTTAAATTAGTAAAGATAGAAGTAAAAAACCAAAGTAGCTTTGGGTTAAAAGTGTAATTATATATATATATATATATATATATATATATTTTTTTTTTTTTTTTTGAAAAACTCTCTAAACATAGAATACAACTTAACTATGCATCACAATGTTGTTAATTTATAATGGGTTAATATATGGGGCAAACTATTCGTTTAAAATACATTTTTTATAATATTATTTAATTGGCCCTTTTATACTAATGCTTCATTTTAAAATATGTATTTTACAATATTATATTTAATTTAATATGACATGATTTTATAATTGGATACGGGACCAAGATTAAATATACGCTTTTCATTGTATTTCATGGACATTGATGTAGATTTAAATCTAAATTTAGTAAGTGTGTGAGTTAGCTGGTAATATAAAAGATAATGCAATTGTGATGTCATACCTTTCTCACTTATATAAAGTCCCTTTATTAAAAGAACCATGAATAAATTACTTTTTGAGTTCCCATGTTTAGTGGTTTTAACTGTTTGAATTCAAAATCAAAAAGTTTAACGCACTAAGTCCTTAACTGCTCATTTTATAACGTTTTGAGTCCAATTTTTTAACACTTGTACTTAGATTTTCGACTCAAGTGGTTAAAACCACTAAAACTTAGGGACTCAAAACATTATAGAATGAACTGAGCGGTTAGGGACTCGGAGCGTTAAACTTTTTGATTTTGAACTCAAGTGATTAAAACCACTAAAACATAGGGACTCAAAAATTAATTTATCCAAAAATCATAGGGACTCAAAAATTAAAACCACTAAAACAGGGACTCAAAAATTAATTTATCCAAAAATCATTGTTGCTAAACTTTTTTTATAAAAAAAAATTGTTTTGATATACATAATATATAAAATTTTAGTAAAAGTTCGGTTATTATAAAAACACTTTTAACATGAAAGTATCTATAAAACATGTAATAATGTGGAAATGTAAGGATTTGTAAGACCATCTCCAATGGAAGAGGTGCAAATGCGCTCCTCCGATGCCATGGCCGGCCCTGAAGGTGGGCGGGGAGGACCACCGGCCATGGCCTGATATTTCGAATGGCATTTTTTAAAAAACTCTGATATGTATATGTAAACATAAATAAATTAATAGAGTATACCCATACAAACACCAAAATAGGCTCACTTACAAAGCTATTTTTATGGTTTAGATTAGTTACTAACCTATTGGCATTAGGTTTAGACCTTTAGGGAGCTCAATATCCATTTTCGTTAAGGCCTAAGGGCACGTTTTTTCGAGCTCGAACAGGGTACATGATTTCTCAGGGCCGGCCATGTCCGATGCCAACTCAATATGCCCCAACAATTTTTATTCCTCGCGTAGCCAAGGGTGTCACCCCGAAATGCACTCCCCTCCAATGGTTTCATTCCCACATACTTTGCCACATAAACCAAATGCACCCATAAATGTGTGCATTGTCTAAGGATATCCGATATAACAGCTGACAGATGTGTAAATGGATTTTTTTAACCCTTTGCATTGTGATGTTCTTATACTATATACATTAATTATACCAAATTATCTTTTGCTTAACTTTTCATTACATATAAGCTAATTAAGCAACCAGCCATTTTTGTATTTTGTTTTGAAGTCACTTTATCCTTGCAAAAAGGTCTGTTTGTTTTGTATCCATGCAAGAAAGATAGTCTCTTTGCAATTAAATGCCAATAACTGTTGTTAAAAATAATACAGCAAAACTTCAAAGTTTCCATATAGGACTCATTTAATCAATAAACAGAATGAAGCTGATTCTCAGTTCCATTCCACGCTATGTATGTCTCTATATATATATGTTATACCATCTAATTGCTGCATGCATAAAAAGTAACATTTGGGATATGAGCAAACACAATTGAAAAGGGTGCAACACTTATGGGCTCAGAAGAATCCACATACACAGGCTCGAGTTGTGGTATCTCGCCATTTGAATTTACTCCTAGTTCTTTACCATTAAGCATCATCACTTGACTGTGTAGATCCCCGTCTTTAGCGGTTAAATGGTATTCTTCTCGCGTGTTTGTTCCACTAATCTTGGAATGGCGCTGTTTGTTTGCTTTATGACGATGATAATGAACACGCGATTTTAGTTTATGTAAACTCCAAGCGCTATCTAGAGACAAGCTTACATCAACTGTACTTTTGCTGTCTAGATTGATCAATAGTAGTGTTATTCCCCCCTGCAATAGATGTTAGAAGCTTCGTGAGAAATGACTTTGTTACCTTTTCGAGTTTCATTGCAATTTTCATAGATAAATGGGACAGGTCAAGTTGGGCCAACCCGTCAACATTTTTCGCAGGGGTGACAGGTCATGTTCGCAGGTTGGCAGGTTCAACCCGACCCGAACCCAAACCCGAAAAGTTTAGACAAACCCGAACACGACCTGTTCAACCCGAATTTTTTATTTTTCTATTTTTCCGCAAATTAATATCTTAAAAATGAAATCTACACAAATGCATATAATACAATTACATTTAAATTATAAAATCTTCTGTCAAAATCATTTTTTAAGTTACAATTACGGCATAAGATACACACCCAATTTAATTTATGGTATAAAACGTACTGTAAAAAAATATAATGAAAGATGAATGGGTTAAACGGGTCAACCCGCCAACCCGATTGGGTTGACCTGAACCTGACCCGTTTAGCTAAACTGGTCCGCGGGTTCAACCTTGAAATGACCCGAACCTATTTAGACTAAACCCAAACACGCGAATTTCGTGTTATGTTCAGGTCGTGTCAGAAAACCACACGGACCACACCCATATTTTTTTGTCCATATTTTTAGTTTTAAAAATAACTATTTGTATAATATAATAAGAATAGAAACACTACAATGTTCAAATACTATAGGGAGCTTACTGAATCTTTGGCACAATGCGCATACGATCGTATCTTCTTCGTCCCGTTAAAGTTTACAGAAAGAACTTTTTGACCCATCAAACGATGCCAAAGAAGAGCGCTGAAAAGAAAGAACAAAATCCCATCAAAATATAACTTTGACCTCAAAAGTCAAAGCATAATGCAAAAATAAGTTATATAAACCTGTAGTAATCCGGATTTGGCACAAAAGTTGTAGTATTAAGCAAACCGTAGTTTCCTCCGATCAACGTCTGCCTGCAGTATGTTTTCGTGTCATAAACAGATGACATTCCGAGCTGATCCAAGTACCTATACCAAACAACATCCCATGACGGTTATCCTTTTCGTAAAGGGTATTTTGGTCTTTTTACCACTTTCTTACCAGAAACTGAACACGAATGCATTGGTCACAAGATTATGCCCGCTGTTATACGCACCACCGGCTTCACCAACCCAAGCCGAAACAGAAGTTTTCGAAGTCTTGAGAATGTTCTCAAGTTGCTTAAACGTATCAGCCTCGCGATCAAGATAAGATGGATCTAGTATCTTTTCAACAAGATGTTGATCAACCCCTGTTATCAAATTAAAAGATATCTAAATTAAACAAACTGTGTATCTTCAAAATCAAATAATTTTGCTCACATTGTAAAGAGTAAAATGCCATTTTCGTCCCTGAGGTTTAACCAGTTTTGTGACTTTTGTCCAAAGGTTTATCTTTTCGCATCTGGATCCAAAATGTTTGAAATCTTGTCAGTTTCATACAGCTCGTTAACTCCATCCATTTTTCTCCACTAAGCGAGCGGTATTTTCGTCTTTTTTTGTTAACTTAAAGGGAAATTCGGTCATTTTCACTTTATGTACAAGCATTTAGCATAATGTACAAGTATTCAAAAAAGACTAAAAGGACGAAAATTCCCCTAACGGAGAAAAATGGATGCAGTCAACGATCCAGATGAAAATGGCAAGATTCTAAACCTTTTGGATCCAGATGAGAAAAACAAACCTTTGGACGAAACTCGCAAAACTGGCCAAACCTCAGGACGAAAATGACATTTTACTCAATTGTAAAAAAGAAAATATATATATACCTGGGCCGAGATTGTATATATGGTGAGTGATAATGTCCAGTGTTTGGGGTGTTTTGTCTATAAACTCCTTGAACCAGTTGGCATCAAAGAAGCCACCGGGTGCAATTATACGAGGTTTGGGCTCGATACCCTGGTAGCTTTTCTGAACTATGTTTTTTAAGGCGATTGTGTCGGAAGCATACTGAGATGCAGTTACTCTTGTTCCAACTCCACTTCCGCTTAGCTCATTCCCTACAAGATATAAAAACGAAAAAAATCAGACCCGTCAATTTTAACCCAGTTAGCGCCTCTAAGTGGGTCAATTCGGGTTATGTTTTATTTATAACGGGTCAAACATGTACAATAACAGAATGTATGAGTCAAAAGTCATGCAAGGTGTACTATTTAAGGCTAATAATGGAAGAAACAACTTTCATCATTGGCGAATTAAATCCAACATCTTTTTGTGGTGCCTCAGTCCCATAACTCTTTTCAACTTATTAAAAAGGTTTAAATAGTTGGGTTTAATTTGTAATTAACAAATAATAAAACCACCCAAATCATTTTGTTCAACATGTCGATTTTGACCCGTTAGGCGAATAAACTTACCGAGCTCCCAAGCGTACATGGCGTAATTCTTTTTAACCGTGTAGCGTATAAAAGATTCAGCATTTGCAGGATCCCAAGGTCCTCCTGCTGAACCATCAGCTTGTATTGTCTTGCCAGCAAGTGCATTCAAACCAAAAATAATTTCAGCCCTAAAAGCAAACCATGATTAATTGATTATAATCCATTAGAGTTTTGTTTGGGGTGCAAATGAGCCGAGCGGCTCGCGAGCTGCTAGAGATTGGCTCAAGAAAAAGCTAGAAACGAGCCGAGCCTTATCAAGCCCGAACCGAGCTTGAGCCTAAAATAAAGCTCGTTTATTTATCGAGCCCGAGCCTGAGCCTGACATACGAAGCTCATCGAGCCTTAGTTTAATATTAGCTTTGTTTTCGAAGTTCGAGCTCGGCTCGTTGGTAGTTTCTCAAGCTCGAGCTCGGCTCGTTGGTAGTTTCTCAAGCTCGAGCTCGGCTCGGGCTCCGCTCGTTTGTTATCTATTAGTTAATATATTAAATAAAAAATAATATAAAAATACACTCGCAAGCTTGATAAGTGAAGCTCTGGCTCGGGCTCTGGCTCATTTACTAAAAAAACTTATTTTGAGGTTTGAGCTCGGCTCGTAAACAAGTTTCAATATTTAATAACATTTACGCCTTATTTAAAGTTGTCTAATAAACGAGCCGAGCTTATTTAAACTTGTTTACGAGCCAAGCCGAGCCCGAACCTAAAAATAAGCTTGTTTGGTAAACGGGCCAAAGTTTCACTTATCGAGCTCACGAGCCTAAACCAATCTATTATTGATATTATTATTATTCAATATATTAATTAATATATATAAACGAGCCAAGCTCGAGCTCTGAAAACAAAGCTTGAACCGAGCTCTCATTTGAACCCTTAGTTTTTTTAATAAATATGTCATTATTGTCAAAAAGTAAAAAATAAAAAGAAAAGAGGTTACCCTGTGTCTTTAAAAAAAGTACTTAATTGATCCCATCTGGCTAGTGGTAGACAGCCCTCAGTAAAACCAAACATTTCTGATTTATTACTTTTGAATTGAATGCAGGGTTTTGGATTATCTTCTGTTTGGTAAACAACTTTGTCTTGCAAACTCCCTCCTAATCTTATCTTTAATGGTGAAAAAGCTGCATAATTATTTTAAATAAAGCAGGTTAATTAACAAGCTACCAAATTTGGAATCTTTTAAATCATTGAGTCTCATAGTTTCAACATCAGTTCTTTTTTAATTCAGTAAATTATTGTAATTGTAATCAGTGGCGGACCCAGGAATTATTTTTTGGGGTGCGGATGAATGGTTCAAGCATATTTTCAGGGGGTGCGGTCGCCCCCTGAAAAATACACTAATTTTTTTTTCAAGGGATGCGCCCACCCACCCTGGGGTTCACCGAGGCCCGCCCATGATTGTAATGTAGTAATTGGTCAATGTATAATAATGTTGGAAATAATTATAATTTATTTAGAGGGTGTTTGGGATTACGTTTTGAAGTGATTATTTGATTATTGCGTTTGTAAAACATAAATAATCTAAAAAAGTGTTTGGATGAAAAGTGATTATCTGCCTCCAAAACTGCAGCATGTACCTACATGCTTTTTCAAAACGCAAAATCTATTTTGAAAACGCAACACCAAACAAACACCCCCTTAATGTAATAAATGAGTAGTTTAATTTTGTTCGTACCTTTGATGGCATTCTGAAAAATTTTGTTGTTTAGATCCTGCACAGAAGAAAAGTTAAACCGAATTGTTTCATTGCATAAAGCTTTTACACTCATAAACATATATAAAACTACAAAATATGAGGGATTTATCAAAGAACAACAATTATTGTCAAATTATTATGCAAATATGAATGTAAAATCAAAACATGAAAAAGTTATCTTTAAAATTATTTAAAAAAAAACCTCATATATGTCCAAGATTGCACATGATGGCTAAATTTGTAATCAACTTTAAAATTACATTAGAAAAAAAAACTCAAGTATGTCTCTTTAGAAAATGTGTAGTGGCTAAACAAAATAATGCCCCCACCATGGGGGGCATTATTCGACACGTGGCAGTCCAGTTAGCATGGGGCGTTATTGCAAAAGTGGCGTAGTGGGAATAATGCCCAATAATCCCTTTTAGGCGTTTTTTTAAACAAAAAAAATAAATAAAAAAAGCTAACTATTTTCTCATTGGCCAAGTCCTAACTGAACCACACAAATTAATCACCTTTAGGCGTGTTTTTAAAAACGCCAAACCAATATTTTTTAAAAATTACCGCCCCAAAACGCCTAGTGTAATGGTGGGTGGGGGGGGGGGGGGGGGGGGGGTTCAATTTTTTTCAAAAATACCACCCCACTACGGGTGGTCTTAATCAAATTATTATGCAAATATGAATATGGATGTCAAAATCAAACATGAAAAAGTTATCTTTAAAATTATTTAAAAAAAAAACCTCATATATGTCCAAGATTGCTCATTATGGCTAAATTTGTAATCAACTTTAAAATCTTTAAAATTACATTAAAAAAAATTCAAATATGTCCAGGATGCTCATTATGGCTAAATTTGTAAACAACTTTAAAATTACATTTAAAGATTTAAATATTAAAAAAAAAAACCCCTCAAATATGTCCAAGATTACTCATGATGGCTAAATAGTAACCAACAAAGTTAAGAAATCACATGACAATAGTAGTAATGAATAAACCAACAATAATATAAAATCTACACAAATCCCTTATAGATTCATCTATAATAATATCATCAACTGCACACACTATACACCTCAAAAACACACACACAAGTTAAAAAAGAAAGCAAAAACATACCACATTGAGGAGAGAAGCCTGGCCCCAACTACAAGTACCATAATCACACTTCTCTGGTGGCCACCAATCCATTGTAGCACAAATAAAGTCACTATCAATCTTTGCAATTGAACTTTTGCCATCAATGAAAACATTTCCTTGAAGAACATCTTTTCTAGTTACAATTTGTGAATCCACAAGATTGCAGCTAAAAGTTAATAAAAGAAGGAAAAGAAAGACACCCATTTGAAAGATCAAAGAACCCATGTTGAAAAATCTGAGCTTTTTGAAAATGTGAAGCTCAAGAATGATATATATATAATATATATGGTATATTGTATCTATCTTGTATCTATCTGTCAATGCAGATAGCCATGGTGAATTGAAAGAAAGAGGTGAGAAGATGCAAGTTTGGTTCTTTCTTTGTCATAAAAGAAATAGATGAAAAGGGGGAAAGAATTGAGTTTTTTTTTTTTTTTAATATTTTTAATGGGAACTCAGACAAGAGTCACAAGATTTGGTGTTTGGGTCTTGGGTTTTGAGTCAAATTTATTGAGATTTAATTGGAGGGTGTGGTGTAGTAGGGTGGGAGTGGGGGAGTGTGGGGTGGGGGAGGGGTGAGGGGGAGGGTAGGATGTGAGCTGTGTTTCTGCTTTGTTTTGGGAAAGTGGAAAATGATGTCTCAACTGGTGAGGGTTTTACTGCAACCTAAGTACTTAACAATAAAACTTAGATGTCCTAAGACTGAAGGGAGTGGGGCGACCTCAAAAGAGGGCGTCTTGTGACACGTGGCGTTTGGGGGCGACTTGGGGCGTCCTCAAAAAAGGGGCGTGGTGTTTGGGGCGACTTGGGGCGACCTCCAAGGGGGAATCCTTGAAACTTTGTGCCAGAAAGTTGTTGTGTGAGAGGGAGGAGGCGACGTGCAGAGGACGGGCAGGAGGGGGACGCCGGAGGGGGACGCCATGGGGGGCGGTGTTGAAGGCGACTTGGGGGCGACTTGGGGTGGGAGTCGCCCCACTCCCCTCAGTCTAAGAGCATGTGTGACGCGTCTTGCGTGTTTGCGTGACATGGTCCAAAAATCCGGACGAGGGCAAAGGTGGATCGTCCCACGATGTGGGTGGTGTATGGACGGTGGTCTGAGGTGTTTGGTTCGTACTTCGTAGGCAAGGTCTTGTTCCGGACCTCACATGTGGCCCCCACTCTCACATATTGTTTTAATATTTTTTAATGGAGGTTTTTAGAGTTGTGCTGTTTGTTTTTTAAGAGGTAAAATGTTTGTATTTTGTGAACCACATTTGCAAACTTTTGTAGAAGAAAATTTAGACCAAACCTCTGTAGTCTGCAAAAAGAATGTTGTTTGTTTTTAACGTTTGTAGACTTCTAAAATAAACTAGTAGCGGTGTCCGGACGGTGGTGGTGGACGATGGTGGTGGGTGGTGGACGGTGGTGGTGGTGGTGGGTGGTGGTATTTAACCCTCTGCAGGCCTTAGAAGATCTTAGAAGTGCCTGGGTCAAGTCTGCACCAAGAAGAGTTCGTGTAGACGTTTTTAAATGAAACTTCTTCGGAAAAACAAACAGTTTGCATATGTCAATGTCTACGCGTGATCTGCGCCGCGCAGACAGAAGAGCCTTCGCAGATCTTTTTTAGAAAAACAAACACCATCTTAGTGTTATAGGAAAAAAACAAGTTTTTTTAGAGAGGTTTAAAATCTGATCTAACATTCTGAGGTAAAGGTTTATGGATTGTAACGTTGTGGATGCTCTAATAAAACTTATGTTTTTTAGAGAGGTTTAAATTTTGTTGGACGCATGTATTCCATATATTAGTATGGTATGGGTGAGTGGTGTGGTGTTGATGTCTGTGATGTTATGTTCAACTAAAATGAAATCTTTTTTAACATTTTTATAATAATCTTCCTAAGTGGAGCCACTATTTTGGATTTTTTTTTCATTTCAATTGTATTATTCGATTCAAGTTACCTTTTATTTAGTCTTTAATTAACAAAAAGAAAAACCTTTACAATTGGAATATATTCTAGACGGCTTTACAAGAAAGAACACAATACCAAATGGAGACGGCCTTCTATTTGGACATATACATATTTAATCGAATAACAAACAAATTTATACATTATAATGAAAAAGACAAAAAGATTACCATCAAAGTTTTACTTAAAAATTGGTTACTTAGTTACGTCTATGTTCATATATTTGCATATAAAACGAAACACACAAGTTGCATGTCGTTGTGCCAAAAATACCTTAAAAAGCATAAAAGACGTAAAACAAGAAAGGAGATGAATTATTCGATTCAAACTTGATAACTAACTATACATTTACTTATACCTAACCGAGTTTGATTAAAGCCTATAAGGCGTAACATGAGAATGAGTTAGACCTAACATCATACGAAAGGATGATACCGAAACACCAATTGCAAGTTCTCAATAAACGTTTGCAACCTTTTACATACAAAAACATGTTTCATATTGACATTATAGCCGAAATTTGTTATATAAAAACATTTCTTATATTGATTAATATATAAATTTTGTTATAAACCAGACATTTTAGGCCCAACCCAATACTTATGGGTTTTAGGGTTTACACTTGTGTTTACCTATATATTGTAATGTTGAACGGAATGAATGTAAAGAATTCAGTTTATCTCTATTTCTCTTTGGTTTTTATCACGTTATCAACACTTTGATTCTCCACTGGGATTTACAGGCCATCAGACACGTTAGACTCACCATTTTCAATTCCTCACATACTGGTACACATCATTATCTCTACTATGTGTCAGATATTTATTTCAATGTTCATATATTATCTTCCTTTTTCACAATAGTATATACATATGCATATTCAACAAGAAGATACACAAATTCGTATTCTTAAAGAGTAGTTATTAGAATATATATATATATATATATATATATATATATATATATATATTCATACAATCCGGCGGTCACTGCCGCCTCGAACATCATGAAAAAAAAACAAACAAACAGAAGCTTCGATCTGTTACTGAAGTTCCAAACTGTAGCTTACGGTTGTACGGATTCATCAATGAATTGTTATTCAAGGTTTTAAAAAAAAATTAAAAAAAAAAGAAAAAAATCCCTAAGGGGAGGGGGGTGGTTACTAGTGATAGGATTCTATCACTCCCACTATCCAATCAAATCATGCCATGTCATCACCCAATATTCTATCACTAGTGATAGAAATGTAGTGGGGGTGGTATCACTAGTGATGGGATTCCAATGTACAAGTATTAATGCACAATGTACAAGATACACATTCATCACCCAATATCTTCAACGCGTTATATATATAACGAGTTATACCCTATCACTCGTTATGGAAGTGGAGGCGGCGGTGTTCCAAGTGCTATCACTCGTTATGGTGACTCCATAACAGACCACCCCGTGTGGCCTAATAATCATCTACACCCTTAGCGGCGGCAGAAAAGGAGGAAACAACAATAGTCAACACATCAATCACATTCTCCAGGATTATAATTGGGTGCTACTTTCTACACCCCCCCCCCTATTTAATTTTTTCACCCCCCCTCCTCTCACATACTTACAGGTGGGGCCTGGGTGAGACCGATAGTTTTCCTCTCACAAGAGGGGTATAATCAGGGGGGGTGTGTATAGAATGAGCCTTATAATTGTGAGGGACTTGGGAGAAAACAAAAGAGATCACGTCTTTGGGGGCGGCGGCTTGGTGGACATTGGTAAACATAGGAGATTGAAAAAAAAATCACATGATACATCATCATCACACCATCAGGCTTCACGTGAATATTGGGGGATTTATTTTGTCATCATAACATCATTGGCAAGGAAATTCTCATCAAATAATCATCACATTCACACAGCTTTTGGTTTCAAAGGGATTTGTTTTTTTTTTTGTTATTATTAATCATAATCCTTGTCATCCCTATAAAAGTATAAAAGAAAAGATTGACGATTATATACAATGTATTTGAATAATGATTCCACTCAAGTGAGTACCAACTTGAACAAATATTTTATAACAAAACTTAATGCGTGTGGGGCTCGATACCAAGCAATATGCTTAAAAGGACCCGCTTATTTGAACCCTCCAAACACTTTTACAGGATACAAAATTAATAAATGAGTTTGTTTTTCCTTCTCTATTTTATAAACATACTTAAAGTTTAGAACCTGCAGTTCTAGCAAAAGAGAACCCGAAGTTCTCATACAATATACATTTCTTTCCTTTGTAGAAAATATGTCGAACTTATCAAAGGTTGAATTCACCACTATTGACATCTCGGGTAACAACTACCTCCTGTAGACTCTTGATGCTAAAATTCATTTGACGGCAAATAATTTGGGGGAGACAATTATTGATGGTAATTAAACTTCACCTCAAGATAAAGCGAAAGCTATGATATTCCTCCACCATTATCTTCAGCGGGAATATCTAACTGTTGAGGACCCCCTTGAACTATGGACTAATATCAAAGAATGTTTTGACCACCAGAAGTTGGTCTTACTCCCCAAAGCCGGCTATGAATGGCTTTATTTACGACTACAGGATTTTAAGACCGCCAGTGAGTATAATTATGCCTTGTTCCGCATTACCTCTGAGTTAAAATTATGTGGTGAAAAAAAAAACCGATGAATACATGCTTGAAAATTTTTCTCAACGTTCCATGCCTCAAGCATGCTCCTGTCGCAGCAATACCGGGAACGTAAATTTACTAAGGTGCTGTTTGTTTTTTGGCCAGAAGTACTTCTGGCCACTTATGTCTGCGCGACGCAGACGCGCGCAGACGTTTGATGTCTGCAGCTTGTTTGTTTTCTCGCAGACCTTTCATTAAAAAAGGTCTGCGAGACCTCTTCTTGGAGCAGACATGGACCCAAGTCTTCTTGGAACCTCTTCACCACGCAGACCTCTTCACCTCCAAATCTGCCACCACCATCTCCACTTCCGCCACCATCTCCACCTCCAACCTCATCTGCCACCAAAATCTCCACCTCCGCCACCATCTCCACCACCACCTCCGCTGCTCCAGCCCCAAATCGACATCACAAACAAAACCCCCAAATCTGTTCCACCTCCACCTCCACTCCGCCACCACCTCTGCTCCACCTCCACTCCGCCACCACCTCTGACATCATCATCAACATCACAAACAAAACCCCCAAATCGACAACCCTCATCATCATCAACATCGATCTGTGGAAAAACCCTAAATCGAAAACCCTCATCATCATCATCATCATCGACATCTGGAACGAAGAGAGAGAGAGATCGTAGAGAGAGAAGGGGCGGCGGTGGTGGTGGGTTTTGATGGCGGTGGTCGATCTGCATCATCATCGATCTGTGGTGACGGTGGTGGCTGTGGTGCAGTGGTGACGGTGGTGAAGTGGTGGCGGTGGCGGTGGTGAAGTGGTGGTGGTGGTGACGGTGGTGGCGGTGGTGAAGTGGTGGCGGTGGTGAAGTGAAAGCAGAGAGATGTCTGGTGTGTGTTGTGTGTGTAATGTGTGTGAAGAGGTTTATGTATAAAAAAAACAAACCCTCTTCTTCTTGCAGACTGCAGACCTTTGGTCCACCTCTTCTCCTGCAGATGCCTGCAGATGTGGTCCGCAGACTGCAGACCTTTTCCTACAGAAAAAACAAACAGAACCTAAATATTCTGAATTGATATCATGTCTTCTGGTCGCGGAGCAAAACAACAAGCTCCTACTCCAAAACCATCAATCGCGACCCGCCGGTGCAAGCCCATTCCCTGAAGCGAATGTGGCCAATTCTCAAAGCGGACGAGGTAGAGGTAAAGGTAGAGGCCGCAGCCCCAACAGAGGTCGTGGTCGTGGTCGAGGACGGGGATATACATGGCATCGAGAGTCCCAGAACACTAAAAATAGCGGTGGTGAATCGAGTCGACATAATACGGGGCGACCTTCAAAAGGAAAAGTAGCGGGAACCAAAGCAACATTTGTTATAAATGTGGGATGTCAAATCATTGGTCCCGCACATGTCGCACCCTTAAACACATCATTGAGGCATCTCAACACATAATGAAAGAAAAAAAAAAGGAAAGAATACTGAAACTAATCTGATTGAGGATTATGTACCTTATATTTTACTTTTCATACTGTGACCTTTGTATTTGGTTTGGTTTGAAACTCTTGCAATGTTTCATTTTACTTCTTTGCATTAACTTTTATTTATTTTTATTTCCTGAAGAAATATGTATACTAGCTCCAGTAGAGCTATTATTGGTGATGAATGTCTGGTAGATAGCGGTAGTATTAACACTATTCTCAAAGATATGAAATTTTTCTCTGAGTTGTCTCCAGCAGAGACACCGATTAGTACTATATATGGTGTCAGTAACCTTATCGAAGGCTCCGGCAGAGCACACATAACATTATCTTCGGGTACCAAATTAACTATTGATAATGCATTATATTCTAGTAAATCCAGAAGAAATTTACTTAGCTTTAAAGATATTCGAAAAAACGGTTACCACTTAAAAACAATATCTGAAAATAGTATTGAATATCTTCAAATTACTTCAGACAAAAATGGCCAAGAAACAATTGTTGAACAATTAGAAGCCTTATCCTCTGGATTATATTGTACTAATATCAATCCTATCGAATCATACATGGTAAGTAACCAAAAGCTATTAGATAAAGACACATTTAATATATGGCATGACCGTCTAGGTCACCCTGGTAGCATAATGATGAGACGAATAATCAAAAGTGCAACTGGGCACCCTCTCAAAAACTTAAAAGTTTTGCTACCACAAGACTTATCATGTGCAACATGCTCTCTGGGCAAACTTATAACTCGGCCCTCACAAACTAAATTGATACATGAAACCCCATCATTTTTTGACAGAATCCAAGGGGATATTTGTGGGCCCATTCATCCTCCATGTGGACCATTCCGCTATTTCTTGGTCTTAATTGACGCATCCTCAAGGTGGTCACACGTAAGCCTTTTAGCTACTCGAAATGTAGCATTTGCCCGGTTTTTAGCTCAAATCATACAATTGAGAGCAAATTTCCCGGATAATCAAATTAAAAACATCCGGAAGGATAATGCGGGAGAATTCAAATCTTAAGCTTTTAATGACTATTGTATGTCAATTGGGATCAATGTTGAACATTAAGTACCTCATGTTCACACACAAAACGGTTTAGCTGAATCTCTGATTAAACGATTAAAAATAATTGCTAGACCACTTTTAATGAGATGTAAACTACCATCTTCTGCATGGGTCCATGCTATTTTGCATGCCGCTGCACTGATTAGATTGAGACCAACTGCTGATCACGAATACTCCCCATTGCAACTGGTCTCCGGACGAGAACCAAGTTTGTCACACCTTAGAATTTTTGGTTGTGCGGTATATGTACCAATACCGCCACCACAACGTACTACAATGGGACCCAAAGAAGACTGGGTATCTATATTGGTTTTAACTCCCCGTCCATAATTAAATATTTAGAACCAATGACGGGAGACATGTTTACAGCACGGTATGCTGACTGTCCTTTTGATGAAACAATGTTCCCAGTCTTAGGGGGAGATAAGGACAAAGAAATACTGGTAACACAAGAAATAACATGGAATGCATCATCGCTATCAAATCTCGACCCCCGAAGTGGTCAATGTGAATATGAAGTCCAAAAGATCATACATTTGCAAAGAATAGCGAATGAATTACCAGATGCATTCACAGACATGAATAAAGTGACAAAGTCACATGTACCAGCATCAAATGCACCTGCTCGAACTGAAGTAATCCCAGAAGCGATTACTATACAACGAAAGCGTGGGAGACCAATCGGTTCCAAAGATAAAAACCCACGGAAACAAAAAGAGCAAAGTAACGCAGTTGGTGAAAACTCACAAAAGATTATAAGTGAAACCCCGGTAGAGGAAAATGTCCCAGAAGAGACAACTATGAATCCAGAGGAAAATGAAGTTTCAGAAGAAACACCGGTACCGAATGAAAATGAGATCTCTATTAATTATGTACAAGATAGTACAATGTGGAACCGGAATAAAACACGTGTTGATGATATATTCGTATATGCTATAGCAACGGATGTAATCAATGAAAATGATTACGTACCTAAAACTTTAGAAGAGTGCATGCACATAAATGATTGGCCAAGATGGCAAGAAGCCATAAACGCCGAATTGAATTCGCTCGAAAAGCGACATGTTTTCGGACCTGTAGTCCGAACGCCCATAGACGTCAAACCAGTAGGTTATAAATGGGTGTTTGCAATAAAGAGAAATGAAAAGAATGAGATTGTACGATATAAGGCTCGACTTGTAGCACAAGGGTTTTCCCAAATCCCAGGAGTTGATTATGAGGAAACGTATTCCTCTGTAGTGGATGCGATAACCCTTAGGTTCCTAATCGGCCTCACAATCTCTGAAGGACTTCATATGAGACTAATGGATGTCGTCACCGCATACTTATACGGGACACTTGAAAACGACATCTATATGAAAATCCCTAAAGGATTAAAATTGGCTGAAGCATTAAAATCAACACCTCGAGATATGTGTTCTATAAAGCTCCAGAGATCTTTATATGGTCTCAAACAATCTGGTCGTATGTGGTACAATCGACTTAGTGAATATCTCGAAAAGGAAGGATACAAGTCTGATGTAATAAGTCCATGTGTCTTTATATAACGATCACTCTCAAATTTCACTATAATAGCAGTCTATGTTGATGATATCAATATCATCGGATCTCCTGAAGAGATAGAGAAAGCTGCTCAGTTGTTAAAGAAGGAATTTGAAATGAAAGATCTTGGTATGACGAAATTATGTATCGGACTACAATTTGAGTATCTGTGCAATGGCACATTTGTCCATCAATCAAACTACATCCAGAAGATGTTAGTACGTTTCAATATGGATAAAGCACATCCATTTAGCGTACCTATGGTTATCCGACCGCTAGATCCACACAAGGATCCTTATCGCCCTCAAGAAGAAGGCGAAGAAGTACTTGGTCCGGAAGTACCGTACTTAAGCGCGATTGGTGCCCTTATGTATCTCGCAAATAACACAAGACCTGACATTGCATTTGCAGTTCATATACTAGCGAGATACAGTTGGAATCTAACACGTAGACACTGGAATGGTGTAAAACATATATTCCGGTATATTTGCGGGACACAAGACTTAGGTCTTTTCTATCAGAAAGATCAAAAGTCCCAGCTGGTTGGGTATGCTGATGCCGGATATCTATCAGATCCTCACAAAGCAAAATCTCAGACATGTTATGTATTCACATACGGCGGCACAACAATTTCTTGGAAGTCAACTAAGCAAACACTTACCGCAACATCATCAAATCATGCCGAATTGATAACACTATATGATGCTGGTCGAGAATGCGTGTGGTTGAGATCAATGATTAATCACATACAAGAAGCATGCGGATTAGAACAGATCAAGAAGGAGCCGGCAATTATTTATGAAGACAACGCTGCGTGCATAGCTCAGATCAGAGAAGGTTACATCAAAGGTGACCGAACAAAGCACACCTCACCAAAGTTCTTCTCAACATATGACTTGCAGAAAGAAGGGGAAATTAATGTTTGCCAGATCAAGTCAAGTGAAAATTTAGCTGACCTGTTCACAAAATCTTTACCAAGAAGTAGTTTCGAGCAACTATCACACAAGATCGGTCTCGCAGATTGAAAGATGTTTGTTGAATTCAGGGGGAGAATTATACACACTCTACTCTTTTTCCCTTAACTAAGTTTTGTCCCAATGAGTTTTCTTAGTAAGGTTTTTAATGAGGCAGTACAACTGATCCAATAGTATCAGTTTATTTATTCAGGTCCTGAAGTACCTATTTAACATCATCCTGAAGTATGTTGTTAAACTGTGTATAATTCTAAATGTCTGAGGGGGAGTGTTATAAACCAGACATTTTAGGCCCAACCCAATACGTATGGGTTTTAGGGTTTACACTTGTGTTTACCTATATATTGTAATGTTGAACAGAATGAATGTGAAGAATTCAGTTTATCTCTATTTCTCTTTGGTTTTTATCAAATTTTAAATTTTGTTTATATTGTTGTTTTACTATAAAATATTTCCCTAATATCTTTCTTTTTTTGTACCCGGTGTGATTAATAAGAGAAAAACAAAATAAAGAGAGAACATACACATATAAAATGTTATATCACAATACACATATAAAATGTTACATCATAATAATGCACAAAATTCAACTATATTTAAAATTAGAAGTAAAGGGTGAACGGGGCGTCCTCGGGGTGGCGTGCGGTGAGTGAGTTCCCCGCCCGGGAACACCGCCGACGACCCCTCGGGGAGGCTAAGCGGGGACAGGTCTGCGGCATTGATTCACCGCACAACTTTTCAAACTTTTTGATTTTTTGAACGTTTGGTAACGGCTATTACTTAAAAAATAAAAAATAAAAATCCAATTTTAACCTATAAACACCCCATTAAATCTAATTTTTTACCACACAAATTTCCAATCTTATTCCTCTAAAATTCTTTCAAATACAACACAAAGCCAAACCGAGCAATGGAGAACCAACCCCGCGAAGCCAAGAAAAAGTCCATCGGCTCTAACACTAAGGGACGCGGCTCGCAACCGTCTCGTGGTGGTTCGAGCGGTGCAAGTGCACAACCACAACCACCTTTCGGATATACTACACAACCCCCGTTTTTTTACCCACAACCTTCACACCCCTCCTTTTACAACACCCAACCACAACCCCCTTTCGGCTATTTCCAAAATTTGTTATCAATGGATCCTCAAGCCCTCGCCTTCGACCCGTTTGGTTTTCGTTCCCCACAAGTTCCATCTCCATGAGAAAATGTTGAACGACCTCTACCTATTTACGAGGACGAGGACGAGGAAGTAGTGCCCGAAACTCAAAATTTGGGCGACTATGAAGATGACACCGGCGACGATGGCGAAGGCGGGGTAAAAAGGCAAAAATGGAGCGCCAATCTTGGTCAAAATACCAAGAAGAGGCGTTGGCGAAGGCGTGGGTACATTGCTCTACCGACAAAAAGAAGGGCAATCAACAAACCCACGAGGGTTTTTGGCGTAGGATTTTAGATCATTATAACGCCACCGTTGGTGGAAGTAACCGGACCGTGCATCAAGTACGGTCTAAATGGCTACCGATGATGACGAAAATAAACCATTTCAACGGCCTATACCAACAAGCGGTAAAAAATATATTTTTTAACGTTGTATATTTTTTAAATTTGTTTACTAAGTTCATATGTTTTTAACACTTGTTATTTTATAATATGTAGGATCGCACACGAGATAGCGGGTGTGACGATCTCGACGTGATGAAAATCGCTTTAAAGGATTTTCAAAATAAATATCCGAGCGGTTTTCAACATGTCGAGGCATGGGAGGTCGTTCGAAAACACGACAAATGAGCCCAAGTCCCATTGTTGGGTGAGGAAGGGGAAGGTTCGGCACAAAAAAGAAAGTCCGTTGACACGGACCCTTCCATACCCGATATGAACGAAGACCCCTCGCCACAAAGAACACAGCGGCGAGACAAGCGTCAAGCGACATCGTCCGAGGGCTCGGCTGAGTTGGCGGCACAATTCAAAGAGTACACCGCCATGAAAGAAGCGAAGCATGTTAGCTCTATGGAGGCGATTGAATTGAGGAAGAAAAGAGAGTCGGAGGCTCGCGATCTCATAACGGAACAACGCGAGACGATGAGAAACCACGCGCACGATCGAGATATGAAAACATTCCCCAAGCCGCATGACGATGCTCCGCCGGAAATGTTGTCGTTCATCCTCGCCCGAAAGCGCGAGATCGCTAACAAGTACGGGTGGCCGTGCAATTTCTAAAATTTTTATGTAATATTGCGATGTAATTTTTATTTTATTAAATGAAATGTAATTTTTTATTTTATGTAAATTATGTTTTACTTTTTATAAAAAAAATTTCTTAATTAAAAAAAGAAAAAAACAAGTCCCCCAAGAGAGGAGTGCCGCCATCAAATTGAGAGTGTGGGGGAGTTAAGTGGGGAGTTGACGTGGCGCGTGCTGATTGGCTGTGGCTAAGAGATGTCACTCCCCACTTAGAGGAGTGCCCCTTACACCCTAAACACTTGGGCAGAGGCATCACATGCATGGTCAATTCTCACATGAATCATGATTGTTTGATGTTTCATATCCATGCAATAAGGAACAATTTTCTTTTGAGCATTTAATGTAAATTTTGATTATCAAATTATATATTTTTCTGTTGCATGATAGTAATTTAACTAGTGAGTAAAACCAGCTCGCTTCAGCGACGGTGTTAAAATATGTAAAACTCGATTTAGTTAACTGTGCATCAGTATTCACTCGTTGAAGAGATTCATATTGAAACGCTATTAGAATTAAAAATGTACTCGTAAAGGCGGAATTAGAACTTTATAAAACATTGTATTTAAAAGTTATAAGAGAAAAAAACGTAAAAAAACCTGTAAGCAGATTTGACAGTTTTTACGTTTGTGCTACGATGACCTACATCATTAAGCACAATTCAGTTTTTGAAAAGTTTCACATCGAAATGTAGATAAAAAAAGAGTATGTCACAATGATACGTTCGGAATTTTATAAAGTCATATCGTGATTGAGTAAAAAAAGCAAATGGAAAAGTATATTGTTTAAAAGGTAAATCTAGTTAAACATGAGAGTTCAAATTGCAACATTTTGTAGAGGCCAAATTGTAAATGTGTGATTTGAGATTGTGAATAGTGAAGTGTGTGAGTGAATCTAAGTTGTTTAAAAGGTAAATGTAGTTAAACTGGCATTAGTAATTTCTCATGCAACACGGATTAGTTGTAAACAGGGGTGGATCCAAGTTGTGGCTTGGATGGGGACACCCTTCTTAAAAAAAAATAGTGTATTTTATAGGCAAAATTCCGGCCTGCACCCCTTAAAAGATTAGTTGAACCCCTCATTCGCATCCCCATAAAATAATTCTTGGGTCCACCGCTGGTTGTGAAGTTCAAAATTTTAAACACATAACACAAGGATCTCCTTCAACAACATTTCTACATGTTTTGTACAGGTAAGAAATATTGGTTTGATAATACAACGTTATCATAAACAGACTCCTAAAGCCAAGTAAGTTCAATAAATGTATTACTTTTCAAGAAAAAGAAAAAAAGTTCGACCATTGTATCAACTATCAAGTCGTTTATCTTTATATATGTTAAAGACTTAGAAAAGATGTGTTGTTTAAGAACTACCTAGGATATTAGATTGGGACACAAGTACACTATTAATCAACTGACGTGGACTACGTACCGTTATGATTTGAATATGAGAATGCCTCTAGATAAGTAGTGTTTTTCTCTCCCTTACCAATAGACTTGATTTGATGGTGGGGAGAGATCGGTACCACTACCCTGTGTAGATTAGACGTGCGCCCCCTGATCGTGTTGGTTAGAACACGGTGCATATATTGATAAAGAGGATCTCTAAAAGTTCTTGAATTATTATTTTTACTCCATACTGCTGGTGTAAGTGTAGACCAATAATCTTGTATGCGATCAGGATATTCGGTTAATGCGTTTATAAATATAGGTGATCTAACCTCTTCTTCTGTATAAATACCTAAATGTACTGCGAACTCAGATAATGACAATTTAAAAGTTTTTTCTACCGAGTCTAAAATCGATAGAGGGCCCAGATAGGTTTTTATTTCGTGTGAAATGAAAAGTAGACCAGAACTCATATACAAGTTCATCGTATGAAGGTTCTAAGATGTCAAAAAACGACGCCATGGTGAACCAATTGGTAGTAACCTCGTCAGTCGATCATCTATGTCTAGTATTCCCGTTATGTTCCAGTCGATACTATTAATAGTATTAACATTAAGCCTCCTGAGGGTTAGATATTTCGTATGGGTGCGTACATCCTTAAACTGAAGAAATTTATGGACTTCGATCTGGACACGAATTTCTGCTGCGTTTGAAGATTCAGCGTGTACATGAGTAGAAAACCGAAGACTCATGATAGTAATATTGGGCTTTGTTTGAGTTCAAAAATAGAATATGAGTATGAGTTATTTTGGGTATGTGTCGAACTATATCAGAAGTTCAGTTGGTTTGAGGATTTACACGAGTAGTGGGTTACTTATATAGATACAAATTAAGCTTACACAATACGTTTGGTTAAGGCTTCCATGATACATCTTGAAAAATTCGGTAACAAACAAAATTTTTAAACTAATATTAGATTCGGTAGGTATCGTGGGTTACGTGCTGATTATCACTGCTAAATGGTTCTGATAACAACAGTGATGATATTAATAATTGGTAATTTTATAGTAAAATATGCATAGCCATTTTTACGGCTATATATATATATATAATTAGTATGCACAATAATAAATAAATAAACGTTATTAAACATTAGATTTTATAAATAAGTGTTAGATAACATAAATATAAATGTTAGGTGCATAAATAAATGTTAGATAACATAAATGTAAATGTTAGGTGCATAAAATAAATGTTAGATAACATAAATGTAAATGTTAGGTGCATAAATAAATGTTAGATAACATGAATGTAAATGTTAGGTGCATAAAAGAAATTTAGATTGTTAGTAGTACCAAAGTTATTATATATCCATAGTATGAGGTCTCCTGCACTGATTTTAATTCATAATATAACTCATAGTGTATATATATATATATATATATATATATATACATAGGTAGGGTAAGGTTATTGTAAAAAAGACCAAAAGTGTGAGAAAGGTAAGAAAGAATCTCAGCCATTAGATCTAAATTAATTGAAAAGGGTAAACAAGTAATTTTATCATTAATTCAATTTATTAAAAACTTCCCATAACCGCCACCTTAATTATCGGAAGTATATAACACCATTCAGCAAGTATATAACACCATTCAGCAAGTATATTGTAACAACTCTCATCAAAAAGTACTATTTATTACTTTAATTTAACCAATAGGAAACCTTAATTGAGAAACCCAAGTGATTCTGCACAAACCCTAAAATTTTAAGAACAATCGGAATCAGGATCAGGGCCCCTAAAACTCAGGGGGGGTAAACCCTAGTTAACAATTATCTAAAAATACTCGTTGTCAAAAAATAGAATTTACAAAACAGTCGAGTCAGCAGAGCTAGTCCCAACCGTGGCTACCCTATAACCTATTTTCAACCCTTACGCACCGTAACAATTTGAGTCTTACGGTCCGTAAGCACACTTACGCACCGTAACAATTTTAGGCTTACGGTCTGTAAGCAAAGTGAAATTTTAACTATAAATAGCAGACATTGGCAATCGAATTTTGGTGTTCAAACGACGTAAAACTTCGCTGCATGTACTGAGATACGTTCTGTTTATACAAATTAACACACACGGTTCACTAATCGACGCCGCAATCAGGGTAATAACTTGATCGCTGATACGATTCAATGTCCGATCGATTAAACTATCCAATGGATGTTTAAGTGCTGCCCACATTAGGGTTTATGCTTTGTCATTCGTCGTTAAATCGATGGATGTTTAACTATCGCACTTTGTCATTCGTTGTGAAGGTTTTAATCTCGTGAGTTATCGTAAATGTTGTATTAAGTTACTAACCAAATTGTGTGCCTGTTATTAAACTAGGTTACCAAGGCTAATCAGTAGAATAAGCTCTATTAAATCTGCAATGTGAGTCATTCTCTTTTTATCAAATTACTTTACAAAAGCATGTTTATTTTCAAAGATTATAATTACAGTGATTAAGTATATGTAGTCACCAAATTACAGCCGGTATGTGGGGTATTGTGCACATTACTGTTTTTATCAATTTAGGTGGGCGTACCTAATTAATGATACTCGTTACTATTGGGTGAACGGACTCAATAGTAATATGACCACAGTCACCGAAACGAGTCGATGACAAATACTGTGGGTAGTTGGTTGAAATAAACATTGTATTCTCTCTTAATACTGTGAATTATAATCAATGAGTCGTTTTTAGTAAATAGAATGATTCACTCAGTATTTCCCGCTGACAAAACATTTTTCAAACATGTTTCAGGTGATCTGTTGTGATCCAGGAAAAGTGCCGTGAAGCACTATCAGCTTAAGGAAGTGGCTCAGTATAAAATAATGAAACATGTTTTGTAAAATAAAAGATTTCCTGGTGAAATCTCAAGATTGTAAATTACCGGGTTTTTATCCCGAATTGTGAAATAAAATAATCGGGAAATATTCCAGTTTTAAAAACATCCTGAAGAAACTTCCGTTGTTAATTAAATACCACGGGATTTCTGTCCCGCGGCTCCTGAAACGGGTCAAACCGGGTCGGGGGTCGTGACAGAAATAAGGTGGTATCAGAGCCACTGATCTAAGCCTATTAAGTATTTAGAAATACTTAATTTTACTGATTGCCAATTTTGTGATTATGTGTTTTATTAACTGATTATTTGTTAATTACAGTATGGGTAAACAAAAGCTGTCAAACATCTATCTTAAACTAGATAGGTCAACCAACGAGAAGGGAAGTTCATCCCAAACAAAACCTTATGTAATTCCTGAAGAAGGAATATTTGTGCGTAAGGCACATTACAAGGAACCACTTTCTCCTAATAAAAGAAGTTTGATTATTAAGAAAAGTCAGGAGGAAATAAGGAAAAAACCAAGAGAAGAAAGTTAAACAAGAAACCCAGAATTTAATCAATAAATTACCTTGGGAGGACAAATTAGATGAGAAATGGGCAAATCTTTATATGCTAGCCACAGTAGCAGAAAATGCAAATCTCTAAATACTCAAAAGTTTTAGCACTTTTATTTTCCAGAAACCTTATTTAGTAAATAAATAAGTTACAGTAAATCGTAGTATAAATTACTTGTCAGTTGTTTTATGTATGCAATAATAAATGGGTTATCTATAAAATTTTATTATTTTAACATTTGGTATGTATTTTGCATATATGCTAAACAGCATGAATGAGATATCAGAAGGTTTAGAAAATCTTAACCTCTATCCTGTTAAGATAGAAGTTTCAAAAGAATTCACCGGTTACTTCGCTGATAAAGAAGAACCCATGGAATTTCAATCCAAACCACTGGCAAAACCTAAACCCAAGAAAAGAAGCAGATTCGTGGGCTAGAGGCGTGTACGTAGGAAAAAGCCAGCAACAAGAAAGGTTACCAAAACTGAAGAACCAAAAGACAAAGGAAAAGGAGTAGAAATTGAGGAAAATGTTAATCAAGTAGAGATAGAAGCTGAGAAAAGTTTTAAGCAAACAGAAATAGAAGTCGGAGAAAGTTCTAGACAGAAACAGAAAATGACTCCTTGGGAAGTTTTAGATCATCGATTAGTAATGAGTGACCTCATCGGACCTGCCGATGGAAACCTTGAAGCAGCTAATCCAAACCTTATATTTACTGAGGAAGATCTTTTTAGTTACCCACTAGAAGCTCCAATCCCAATCAATCTGGAACCTGCTATTCCAGATCCTATTGTCCAACCTCAACCACTACCAGTAGAATTAGATGAATGGTGGACAACTGATTGGCAATACCAAAATCTTTTAAATAACCCTGATACATTTTTCCCACAAGTTGACCCAGAACCTCCATTATACCTAACTATGAGCCCGGAGAATCTGACTGAACCTCGCCTCTGGGGCGAATAGATAATTGATGCAGGAAATCGGATTAGGGATGTGGGAGAAAGAATCACTTGGAAGTATGATGAAAGGGAGCGTCGTTTTTAAGAAATTAGCTGACCAGATAATGAGAGTTTGCAGGAATATATGTGAATAAATAATCATAATAACTAATATATGTAATAACTTAACAATAAAACGTTGTATGATAATCGTGTGTACGAGGCATAATATAATATATAAAAATGAAACTTGTGAAATCAATAAATTTTGATTATATATGTTAATGTGATTATATGCAAACTGTTTTATTATATTTATATGTATACTAATTATTTACATAAAATTTATTATCAGATGTCAAACATTGGTAATGAACCAGTAAATGAGGTTAATCAGTCTGAGCAACATCCAGGAGATCAATATATGACTCAGCAAGATATTGAAAACATTGTTGCTCAAGGGATAGCCAATGCTATTCCAGCATTCGTTGCTGCTATAAAGAATCCAATCGAACCGCAACAAATTGTCCCTAGTAAACGTATTACTGAAGATAACTTCAGTAATAGTGTAAACGGAGGCAATAATAATGTTAATCATAATGGGGAACCACATCAAGCTCCATTACCCAAGAAAATGAAAACTGCAACGCCTGGTTGCACTTTCAAAGAATTCCTTGCTTGTAAACCCACTGAATTTGGAGGCAATGAAGGAGCAACTGCATCACTGCGTTGGTTAGAGAAAACCGAAGCAGTCATTGCAATAAGTAAATGTGCTAAAGATGATCAGGTCATGTATGCATCAAATCTCTTCAAGGAAGGAGCACTCGAATGGTGGAACACTGTGTTACAATCAAAAGGAAGAATAATAGCTTATGCTATGACTTGGGAAGAATTTAAGGGTTTTGTAGAAAGAAAATTCTGTCCCGAATATGAAAAGGAACAGATGACGAATAAGTTTCTAAATCATCGGATGACGGGTGTAGATTGTCGCGGTTATACTTCGACATTCTTTGAATATGCTAGAGTGGTACCAACGCTGGCTTCGCCAGAACCAGTACTTATTTCTCGCTATATTTGGGGACTAATTAGCGAAATCCGTAACATTGTTAAAGCTGCGAGACCTCGCACTATTGACGATGCTGTGGAATTAGCTAATACCCTAACCGATGAACTGGTACGCACACAAGATGAAAACAGAAAGAAGGAACTGGCTCAGAAAATTACCCAAGGATCTCGTACGGGTAATAATAACAACTTCAACAGAAGAGGAACGGGAAAATCCTCAACTATGCCATTCTGCAGGAACTGCAAAAAGTAACATTATGGAAGATGTAATATAACCTGCAATTTTTGCAAAGTTGTAGGACACCGGGAAGAGAACTGCAGGAAGAAATCCACAATTTGTTACAATTGTGGAGAAACAGGACATTTCAAAACAGAATGTCCTAAATTAATCAAACCAGCAGACAACAAAACCAAGGCGACCGACGGAAATATTAAGAAAAATGCTAGGGCATTCCAGCTGACCACTCAAGAAGCAGAACTCATCCCAGATGTGATAGCGGGTACGTTCTTAGTTCACAACATTTACGCCAAAGTATTATTTGACTCTGGTGCAAACCAAAGTTTTATAAATACTTCATTCTGCCAAGCTCTTAATTTACCTTTAACCAATATTAGGCAGATTTTTACAGTTGAAACGGCAGACGGAAATTCAGTTAAAATAGATAAAGTTTTGCAAGAAGAAAACATAGAACTTTTAGGACATAAATTCTCTGCAAAACTATTGCCGATGAATTTAGCTGAATTTGATGTTGTATTAGGAATGGATTGGTTAATAGCCAACCATGCTAAAATCCTTTGTGATCAGAATTCCATAGAAATTCAATCACCCACCGGAGAAGTGATTAGGATTACAGGAGATAAACCACGTAAGCCCATGAAGTTCATATCAGTAATGAAAGTTGCTAATTATGAACGAAAACAAGGAATAGTATATATGATTTCAGTAATCATTAATACTAAGGGTAAAGAACTTAAAGAAATTCCTGTAGTCTCAGAATATCCAGATATATTCCCAGAAGATTTACCGGGATTACCTCCGGATAGGGAAGTAGAATTTAGGATTCATCTAATTCCAGGAACTACACCGATAGCCAAGGCACCTTATCGGTTAGCACCCACAGAAATGTTAGAACTGAAAAAGCAATTAGATGAATTACTAAGTAAAGGTTTCATACAACCTAGCTCATCCCCTTGGGGAGCGCCAGTGTTGTTTGTAAAAAAGAAGGATGGTTCAATGAGAATGTGTATCGATTATAGAGAACTGAATAAGGTTACAATTAAGAATCGATATCCATTACCTAGGATTGATGATCTGTTTGATCAGCTGCAGGGGGCTAGATATTTTTCTAAGATAGATTTACGCTCCGGATATCATCAATTGAAGGTACAAGAAGAAGACATACCTAAAACTGCTTTCAGAACTAGGTATGGTCATTATGAGTTTACAGTCATGCCCTTTGGGTTAACGAATGCACCTGCTGCATTCATGGACATGATGAATAGGATATGTAAACCATATTTGGATAAATTTGTAATTGTCTTCATAGACGATATACTTATTTATTCCAAAAGTCAGACAGAGCATTGTGAACACCTTCATGCACTCTTAACTTTGTTAAGAAAAGAAAAGCTTTATGCCAAATTCTCGAAGTGTGAATTTTGGTTGCAAGAAGTGCAATTCTTAGGACACATGGTGAATCACGAAGGTATTCATGTAGATCCTGCTAAGATAGAGGCAATTACCAAATGGAAGGTTCCACAAACAGCAATGGAAATAAGAAGTTTTATAGGTTTAGCTGGGTATTATAGACGGTTTATTAAGGATTTTTCCAAAATAGCTTTTCCATTAACTAAGCTGACCTGTAAAGCCATTAAGTTTGAATGGGGACTTAAGCAAGAAGAAGCCTTTAGAATATTGAAGCAGAAATTAACAAATGCTCCAATCTTAGCCTTACCAGAAGGAACTGAAGATTTTGAAGTATATTGTGATGCTTCAAAACTAGGATATGGATGTGTGCTTATGCAACGCAAAAAGGTAATTGCATATGCTTCAAGGCAATTGAAAAAGCACGAAGAAAACTATACGACTCATGATTTAGAATTAGGATCCGTAATTTTTGCTCTTAAGATTTGGAGACATTATCTTTACGGAAGTAAATTTACTGTCAACACAGATCATAAAAGTTTAAGATATATATTTGGGCAAAAAGAGTTAAATATGAGGCAAAGGAGATGGATGGAAATCTTAAGTGACTACGACTGTGATATTCAGTATCACGAAGGAAAAGCAAATGTAGTTGCAGATGCTTTAAGTCGTAAGTATTATGAGAAACAATGACGAGTTCGTGCTCTCAAATTAAATCTACAAATAGATTTAATGGAACAATTGAAGAATATTCAAACTACAGCAATCAAGGATGATGCTGAAGGAATGAAAGGACGAATCAAGGAATTGGAACAAGGAGTAGATGGAGTTTGGAGATTCCACAAAAGTAGAATTTGGGTACCTAAGCAGGGAGACTTAAGACCTAAGATTTTAGAAAAAGCTCATAAATCTAGGTATACTATGCACCCAGGAAACAATAAAATGTACCAAGATTTAAGAAAGAACTTTTGGTGGATAGGAATGAAAAAGGATATAGCACAATATGTTTCTAAATGTCTCACTTGTTCACAAGTTAAGGCGGAACATCAGAAACCTTCAGGGTTACTACAACAATTAGAAATGCCTGTATGGAAATGGGAACTTATAACCATGGATTTTGTTACTAAGTTACCCAAAACAAGAAAAGGAAATGATGCGATTTGGGTAATTGTGGATCGATTAACCAAATCAGCTCACTTTCTACCAATGAAAGAAACCTTTAGCATGGAAAGACTGGCTAAATTGTATGTAGATGAAGTCGTATCTTTACATGGAGTTCCACTCTCCATTGTTTCGGATAGGGATAGTCGTTTTACTTCTCATTTCTGGAAAAGTTTCCAGCAAGCTATGGGAACTCGACTAAATCTGAGCACTGCATATCATCCCCAAACAGACGGACAAAGTGAAAGGACGATCCAAACTCTAGAAGACATGCTCCGAGCATGTGTAATAGATTTTGGTGGAAACTGGGATGATCATTTACCATTAATTGAATTCTCCTATAACAATAGATATCATTCAAGTATTGAAACTGCCCCATTTGAAGCACTGTATGGAAGAAAGTGCCGAACTCCAGTCTGTTGGGCAGAAATAGGAGAAAGTCAATTATCAGGTCCTGAAATAGTGCAAGAGACAACTGATAAGATTACTCAAATTAAGGAAAGATTGAAGACGGCTAGAGATCGCCAGAAGAGTTATACAGATAATAGATGCAAGCCACTTGCATTCCAAGTTGGAGATAAAGTACTATTGAAAGTTTCTCCTTGGAAAGGAGTAGTTAGATTCGGAAAGAAAGGAAAGCTAAGTCCAAGGTACGTAGGACCATTTTCAGTGATCCAACGTATAGGACCAGTCGCTTATCGTTTACGACTACCAGAAGAATTAGCAGGAGTACATGATATATTTCATGTATCCAATCTCAAGAAATGCTTATCAGATGAATCACTGGTAGTACCTCTTCGAGATATAGAAGTAAACGAAAAGCTGAAATTTGTTGAGAAACCTCTTCAAATTGAGGATCGAAAGATCAAGTTTCTCAAACACAAACGACTAGTTTTAGTCAAAGTCAGTTGGGATTCAAAGAGAGGAGCTGAATACACTTGGGAGCTGGAATCAGAAATGAAGCGAAAGTATCCTCATTTATTCCAGTAAATCTCGAGGACGAGATTTTTCTTAAGGTAGGGAGAATGTAACAACTCTCATCAAAAAGTACTATTTATTACTTTAATTTAACCAATAGGAAACCTTAATTGAGAAACCCAAGTGATTCTGCACAAACCCTAAAATTTTCAGAACAATCGGAATCAGGATCAGGGCCCCTAAAACTCGGGGGGGGGGGGGTAAACCCTAGTTAACAATTATCTAAAAATACTCGTTGTCAAAAAATAGAATTTACAAAACAGTCGAGTCAGCAGAGCTAGTCCCAACCGTGGCTACCCTATAACCTATTTTCAACCCTTACGCACCGTAACAATTTGAGTCTTACGGTCCGTAAGCACACTTACGCACCGTAACAATTTTAGGCTTACGGTCCGTAAGCAAAGTGAAATTTTAACTATAAATAGCAGACATTGGCAATCGAATTTTGGTGTTCAAACGACGTAAAACTTCGCTGTATGTACTGAGATACGTTCTGTTTATACAAATTAACACACACGGTTCACTAATCGACGCCGCAATCAGGGTAATAACTCGATCGCTGATACGATTCAATGTCCGATCGATTAAACTATCCAATGGATGTTTAAGTGCTGTCCACATTAGGGTTTATGCTTTGTCATTCGTCGTTAAATCGATGGATGTTTAAGTATCGCACTTTGTCATTCGTTGTGAAGGTTTTAATCTCGTGAGTTATCGTAAATGTTGTATTAAGTTACTAACCAAATTGTGTGCCTGTTATTAAACTAGGTTACCAAGGCTAATCAGTAGAATAAGCTCTATTAAATCTGCAATGTGAGTCATTCTCTTTTTATCAAATTACTTTACAAAAGCATGTTTATTTTCAAAGATTATAATTACAGTGATTAAGTATATGTAGTCACCAAATTACAGCCGGTATGTGGGGTATTGTGCACATTACTGTTTTTATCAATTTAGGTGGGCGTACCTAATTAATGATACTCGTTACTATTGGGTGAACGGACTCAATAGTAATATGACCACAGTCACCGAAACGAGTCGATGACAAATACTGTGGGTAGTTGGTTGAAATAAACATTGTAATCTCTCTTAATACTGTGAATTATAATCAATGAGTCGTTTTTAGTAAATAGAATGATTCACTCAGTATTTCCCGCTGACAAAACATTTTTCAAACATGTTTCAGGTGATCTGTTGTGATCCAGGAAAAGTGCCGTGAAGCACTATCAGCTTAAGGAAGTGGCTCAGTATAAAATAATGAAACATGTTTTGTAAAATAAAAGATTTCCTGGTGAAATCTCAAGATTGTAAATTACCGGGTTTTTATCCCGAATTGTGAAATAAAATAATCGGGAAATATTCCAGTTTTAAAAAGATCCTGAAGAAACTTCCGCTGTTAATTAAATACCACGGGATTTCTGTCCCGCGGCTCCTGAAACGGGTCAAACCGGGTCGGGGGTCGTGACATATATAAACCATTCAGCAAGTATATAACACCATTCAGCAAGTATATAACACCATTCAGTAAGTATATAACACCATTCAGCAAGTATATAACACCATTCAGCAAGTATATAACACCATTCATTGACTAAACATCTGATCGAAACATATTTTTTTCTCTATATAAGTATAGCAATATGGTACTCATATTAAAGATAAAAAACGCTCGTTATTATGGTGTAAATTTTTTTTTTTTAAAGTTACGTATAAAAAGTTATTGACGTTTAAAAAAGACGGGGGGAAGTTACATGTGCATTACCTAATTTCTAGTGGGTTTAAAAGACTATATTGCCCCTAGATATTTCAAATCAATCCAAATTAATGAAAATATTTTACAATTTGGTCCCTATTGATCTCAACCATTAGATCAAAAGATCTAATGGCTGAGATTCTTTCTTACCCTTCTCACACTTTAGGCCTTTTTTTACAGGATCCTTTACCTATATATATATATATAGGTAGAGGATCCTGTACAAAGTGGAACTTTTGTGAGAAGTGTGAGAAATAATTTGGGAATGACAAGTGTCCTTTGTCCTAATTAATTCAAAAGGGTATATTAGTAATTTGACATTCTTATCATTTAATTGATTTCCAAGATAACTGCCAAATAAAAAACTCGCGATGAGTTTTTATAGGGATTGAATCGAATTTTGAATTAGGAGAAATTTTAGGAAACATATTTGTTTTTACGATTTTATACATCTGATTGTTTTATCTTCTTCATCATCTTTTAATCGCAACATCTTTTAATCATACATTGTTCATGGCGTTGTGTTTTAAACACCTGGATACATTGTTCATGTCGTGGTGTTTTAAACATCTGGATACATTGACTACGATTCAAGTCATGGTGTTTTATCTAGAGACATTGTTCATGGCGTGGTGTTTTAAACATCTGGAGACATTGTTCATGGTGTGGTGTTTTAAACATCTGGAGACATTAACTATGATTCAAGTCATGGTGTTTTATCTGACTTGAATTCCAGATAAAACACCATGACTTGAATCATAGTCAATGTTTCCAGATGTTTTAAAACGCCATGCCATGAACAATGTCTCCAGATGTTTAAAACACCACGCCATGAACAATGTCTCCAGGTTTTAAAATTTGGGAATGTTTTGTCTTGATTGTCCAGATAAAACACCATGACTTGAATCATAATCATGGTGTTTTAAAATCTGGGAATGTTTTGTATTGAATCATAGTCATGTTTTGTATTGAACAATGTCTCCAGATAAAACACTATGATTCAAGTCATGGTGTTTTCTGGATTCCAGATAAAACACCATGACTTGAATCATAGTCAATTTTATCCAGATGTTTTAAAACACCACGCCATGAATCTGATTACAGTTCTTCTAAACGTAAAACACCACGCCTTGAATCTTATATAAAACAAAGAGGCTTCCGATTTAGATCTTGGTTATTAATTCCGATTTTTAAGGAAAAAAGAGTGAATGTAGGTGTTTTTGGTTGTGTAGGATACGGTTACCATGTTTGAAACATTGAAAAAGACACTATTGCCATTCAATTTTACATAAGGTCCCTCTAATTAAAACACAATTTACATTTTTATACCCTATTGATCTCAACCATTAGATCAAATATCCAATGGTTTAAAACACTTCTTACCCTTCTCACATTTTAAACACTTTTTACCATATCCCTACCCTATATATATATATATGAAAAACTTACTTTGAGCGTTCGTGCTGATAACGTGTTATAAAACCACTGTGAAAAATAGAACTACTCTTGTGTACAACTGATCAAACAAAGGGCCCATTCAAATTCCTCACACCTGCTTTAGATGAACAAGTATCCTCAACAGGTTGTATGAAAGTTAGCTAGATAAAAATGCAAAATATCTAGCCAAGAGTTTTCTTCATTTCTTTTTCCACTGAATTTCGATATCATATGCATACATATATATATACAATCAAGTTACTGTTATGAATGTGATATATGTTTGTTTGTTAATGTCCAATAATTCATAACATTTTACTTTTTTATAAAAATATTTTCTTAATTAAAAAAATAAAAAAAAGTCCCCCAAAAGAGGAGTGCCGCCATCAAATTGAGGGTGTGGGGGGGAGTTAAGTGGGGAGTTGACGTGGCATATGTGCTGATTGGTTGTGGGTAAGAGAGGTCACTCCCCACTTTGAGGAGTGCCCCTTGCACCCTAAACACTTGGGCAGAGGCATCACATTCACATGCATGGTCACATCTCACATGAATCATGATTGTTTGATGTTTCATATCCATGCAATAAGGAACAATTTTCTTTTGAGCATTTAATGTAAATTTTGATTATCAAATTATATATTTTTCTGTTGCATGATAGTAATTTAACTAGTGAGTAAAACCAGCTTGCTTCAGCGACGGTGTTAAAATATGTAAAACTCGATTTAGTTAACTGTGCATCAGTATTCACTCGTTGAAGAGATTCATATTGAAACGCTATTAGAATTAAAAATGTACTCGTAAAGGCGGAATTAGAACTTTATAAAACATTGTATTTAAAAGTTATAAGAGAAAAAAAAACGTAAAAAAAACCTGTAAGCAGATTTGACAGTTTTTACGTTTGTGCTACGATGACCTACATCATTAAGCACAATTCAGTTTTTGAAAAGTTTCACATCGAAATGTAGATAAAAAATGAGTATGTCACAATCATGCGTTCGTAATTTTATAAAGTCATGTCGTGATTGAGTAAAAAAAGCAAATGGAAAAGTATATTGTTTAAAAGGTAAATCTAGTTAAACATGAGAGTTCAAATTGCAACATTTTGTAGAGGCCAAATTGTAAATGTGTGATTTGAGATTGTGAATAGTGAAGTGTGTGAGTGAATCTAAGTTGTTTAAAAGGTAAATGTAGTTAAACTGGCATTAGTAATTTCTCAAGCAACACGGATTAGTTGTAAACAGGGGTGGATCCAAGTTGTGGCTTGGGTGGGGGGCACCCTTCTTAAACTAATTAGTATATTTTATAGGCAAAATTCCGGCCCGCACCCCTTAAAAGATTGGTTGAACACCTCATTCGCATCCCCGTAAAATAATTCATGGGTCCCCACTGGTTGTAAAGTTCAAAATTTTAAACACATAACACAAGGATCTCCTTCAACAACATTTCTACATGTTTTGTACAAATAAGAAAGACTGGTTCGATAATACGACGTTATCATAAACAGACTCCTAAAGCCAAGTAAGTTCAACAAATGTATTACTTTTCAAGAAAAAGAAAACAGTTCGACCATTGTATCAAGTCGTTTATCTTTATATATGTTAAAGACTTAGAAAAGATGTGTTGTTTAAGAACTACCTAGGATATTAGATTGGGACACAAGTACACTATTAATCAACTGACGTGGACTACGTACCGTTATGATTTGAATATGAGAATGCCTCTAGATAAGTAGTGTTTTTCTCTCCCTTACCAATAGACTTGATTTGATGGTGGGGAGAGATCGCTTGGTTCAAGGGCGGATATAGCATTGATATCCCTCAATTTTATTGGCGAAGTATACTTTTAGTGCAAAAATTTGTATTTTTATTCGTCGTTTTATGTATGGTTTCGGCTACTCTTGAACAAAATTTTTTAGCCTGCACCACCCCTTAACTTTGCTTATAGATCTGACGGCACTGGCTTAGTTGTGTTTATAAATTATAATGAATCCTGGTCATGATGGGTATTGGTAGTGCCGTAGTGGACCTCTTAACCAAAATAAAAATAAGGTAGATCTAAGTAACATTGGTGGTGTTTGATAATCGAAGGTTGTTATCGACGTTTAAATTATAAATACCTTGGGATTTGTAGGTGAAGATTGAAACTACTCTGATTGCATAGTTTAAAATAGACAAAATAAGTTAAGAAAAACGATTTTAATAAAACATAGGCCACACTAGCAAGCTACTAGTGAATACTCACTCGTTTCTCGTCTTCCATAACACCCATAAAGTTGTTAGAATAATACTTTGACCCATTTTCTTGTAAATGTTGTTATGTATTTTGGGTGTTTTTATGTTGTTTTTATGCATGAAAGTATTGGACAATAGATTTTTTGGCTTGTACATGTAGGTAAAATCATAAATAAACCTTAGGTATAACTACATTTTGGATAAGGAATGCTAAAAACCTATGAGATATATATAAAATTTTATATAATCTTTTTGCGCCTCGAGTACGAAAAGCCCACCGCTTTTGCACTTTGCGCCTTATTTTTAGACCTCGTCCCTTTTGTGCGCCTCTCGCTTTTAAAACAAAGATTGCAATATATCTTTCATTGTTGAACCTTCTCTAATATTCATCTTACACCACTTATATACCAATTCCCAAACCGTTTTAGCAAACTACAATAGATAAACAGATGACAAACCACACTCATCACATATTGTTGAGTCAACATACACACATTTCTTAGTGAGCACCATTTTTTGTCCATACTTAGACAAAAATAAGTACAACTAAGTATCTTATATACAATAATGTAAAATTATTTATACTATATGCAAGTATGTAACTATCGAAAATGAAGCATAGCCTTTCAAAAAAAAAAAATGTAACTATCGAAAATATCAAAGAGAAAGGAACATTGGCAGAGTAACAATTACATACATTTCATCACTTTCATTTATCACCGTCAATTAAACAAGTGCCCTTTTGGAACCTTGTAAAATAAGGGTCACATGTTGTTGTTTAGGTTTTTCTTAACCACGACACCCGGAGAACTCTGTAGTCAGGAACAAGGCAACACCAAAGAATAAATCTTCTAGGCAACATGACTTTTATTTAAGCAGAAATCAGATGAACAAAATAAACATATCACTAGTTTATTCAAGCTTGAAAAAGAAAATTTATAATTAAATCTATAAAATACTTAAACTATCATATAGTATACATAAAATTACATTATATTTGAGGGTAAATATCGGTACCGAAGCGGTACCGAAAATCTCAAAAGTCGGTACCGAAAGTTTACCCGGTTCGGTAAATTCGGTACCGGTACCGGGTACCTTTTGCTCATCCATACTTAATATTTAAATTATTGTTTGAAATTGAAAAGGTAAAACAAATGACATTGATTTTTAAATTTTGAAATTGTAAACCTATTTTACTTAACCAAGGTTTACTCACTAGCTCTTGTAGTTGACCCAAAAATACTATTTTAAGCATAATACACTAGGTTTTTACCCGGGATTGCTTCCCGGGCTCGGGAAAGTTATTTAGATTAATTAATTACTATTTGTTATTAATACGACCGCATTACATCAACCATCTCATTCGATTCAACAAAAATGTCTTGAAATCACCGCATTATATCATGAACTCATATTAGAGGACAAACAAAAGCACAACAGGACCATATGAATAACATCATTTCCACTTTTACATCAATGCACTTACATGATAGGGTGATTTGAGATTTTGAAAAAATCTTTGTTTTTGTACCTCTTTTACAAAATAAGATGTTGACTAAATTTGAAACAGATGTTAACCAAAAGTCAATAAGATATTGACAAATAGTCAAACAAATGTTGAGCTTAAACAAATGTTTGGTTTAAGACCAAACATCTGTTTATGGCGAAACATCTGTTTAAGGTCAAACATCTGTTTAAGTCCAAATATCTGATATAGAAGACGAACATCTGTTTAAGGCAAAACATCTGTTTAAGGTTCAAACATGTGTTTAAGGTCAAACAACTTTTTAAGTCCAGACATTTGATATAAAAGGCCAAACATCTGTTAAAGGGCAAACATCTGTTTAAGCCTTAACAGATGTTTAACTTGTTAAGATCTACTGTCTTCTAACACAGTTTTCCTCTTCAAAACATTGTTGAACCTAACATAGGTTTCCATTAACTATTGACCAAAAGGCAAACAGATGTTCAAACCACTATTTGTTATTGAAGTTCTTTAAAAATTAGATAGAATTCAAGAAAATGGAACAATGACTTAAAGAACTATAATTTAACACATAATCTAATTGGCCAAATATAAAACATAAAGTGCTAATAACAGTGTTTTATCATCTTAGCCATACATAGCAACAAAAACATCAAGTTAATAATTTAAGAAAAAAACCTACAACATCACCATCAAAAAATTCATAATTAGTATCTGATATCAGAACAGACTTAAAATGTGTTTGTTAAACTGATGTAACTTGATTTAATACTATCTTCTGTTGCGAAGACACGTATGTGAAATGCAACATATCACCAAACCTCAAGTTATTGTCAGTCATAAACTTTCGCCAACCTTCCAACGCATAACGTGGCTTCAATTCATTTAACTCCAACTTAACATCATAAACCTGCACAACTCCAACCATGTTTTGAACTTTCAAAGGATGAAGATCAAGAAAAAGACCTGCTCGTCTCGCAACTTCAGCAGGAAGACGCTACATGTATTGTGTGGAAAAAAATAATAGTCAGACAAATAAACGTAAATCATTAGTTTATTATAAAAAATGGTATACCAGCCTATAGTCTCCTTTGCGATCAAAATGAAAGAACTCAGGGTCAAGAGGATGTCCAGAATGTTTTTTTTTGCAGTCTTTGCAATCTTATTTCTACGGTTAAGCTTTTTTTGAACGTTGGCAGCTCTCTTCCCCTTGATGAAAAAGTAAACATATACATGTGAATTAAAGGAATGATCAATATATGCACAAAAAAAAAAAAAAAACAGTTTATATAACATATACTAATTAACTGACAAGTATAGATACCTTAACTTTATGAACAGACGAAGAACATCCAGTATGATCACTTGTGTCGACAGGTAAGGCAGCATTTCCCTTAGTCCTATTCTTGACGACCTCCTTTCTCTCAGAAGTAACTTTAGCTTTCTTCTTAACCTGTTGTCATAGAGTAAATTTAATAACAATAGTAATATAACAATCTTTAAGATGGTAAACTTACATCTTGGGTTTGGTTCAATCGTGAAGACATGCGTCTCTTGGACGTGCATTCGGCATTGGTTGGTAAGTTCTTGTAAATAATACATTATTGAATAAATATAACATCAGTAAACAGCATTACTAATAGTTGTAAAAACATTAAATTCTTATATGTGTTAAATTAAAAATAAATAATTTTAATAATTTAGCAAGTACCTGAGTTACGGTTGTACCTTCACCTACAGAAACAACTTCTTCATTCTCATAGATGTCCTGGTCAACATTAATAAAATAATTAATATAAAGCTAAAAAATTAAAACTTTTATTGCTAATGCTAAATACTTACGTACCTTGAATGCATTTTTAACATAATCAGCCTTCAATATCTCAACTACACTATCATCATCAGATTCAGGTTTCTTCAAAAAGCAAATCTCAATCTCATCTCTATAAACTACTACTTCAAAAACAAAATCATCAATCCTGCTAAACACAAGCAAATCATCCTCAAGTATCCCAACATCGTTGCACATTTCCGGCCATCCTCTAGAAAATACAAAGTGGGTATCAACTTTAGACACCTCAACATTCCAGTAGGAACCTTTGTAACAGATTTGAAATTTCCCACTCTGTGGACTGTTTACGTAAAATTGTTCAATGAAGCAGTCTTCAATTACCTGCATAAAATTAAAAATAATGAATACTAAACGTAAAGTATGTATCTTATGAGAATAAGTGTTAACACGTTAAGGATGCAAAAGAATTGAAGTTAAGATCAATACTCATACCGTAAAACCAAATCTTGCATAACGATTAAAGGTGAAATAAGATTCCCCACACATGCCATTAACATAACATGAAAGTTCAAGTCCAAAATCACCTAACGGTTTGAAAACCAACAAAGTATCCCTCGGCAAATTGAGATCTTTAACAACAATGTCCCAACCGTCAGTTATTATCGGCGTTGAATTTTCTGTTCTGACCCTAACAACCCATTTTTTACCAGACTCATGATATACTTGCAACCTACTTTTTTGCCAACAATCTCCCCACTTTTGATTAGCAAAGAATATAGGTACATCCTGTATATAATTTTTAAATAGTGTAAGAAAATATAAACCATAAAAGAACTGTTAAATATATATTTCAATACAAATAAATTATGTATGTAAAAACATGTCATACCAGTTTCAAAGATTCTGGGTTACGAAGAAACTTAACAAATGTAGTATACATCATAAAACCTGAATCAGTAAAGATGTTAAAAGACTGTAATTAAAAAGCTGGCTTCGAAAATGAACATTAACTTTTTGTATTAACAGAGTATATAGTGAAATTAATCATAGAAACAGAGTATGAGTTAAAATTATTCTGCAAATAATAATTATTTTAACATGTTCTCAACAAATGATTCAAACACATAAGTAAACCCTTCTTGAATCTTGAATGTATAGCAATAAACATTTAAAATCGTATTAGTAGCAAGATAGGATTTAAATTAACATAGATTAAACAATATAAAGTTCATTACAATAGGAATGTATATACCAGTTGCTGAAGAAAAAATAATCAAACCTCAGGTGATTGAAGTGTAGAAGACGGAGGAAAAGAAAATTGAAACCCTAGAAAATGACTGGGGAGAAGAGATTTTTGAAAGAAGAGATGATAGATGTTTGATGTGTAATGATGATGAAGAAATAGTGACGGTTGTGTTTTTCTCTTCCCATATTTTCAACTGATGAAAAATATTAACACATACACCCCTTTTTAAATTTGTTATTTACATTTACATTGACATACAAGAGTAAAGTACATGATTAGTTGAATTGATTTGGTATTCAAATTAACAAAGAAAAATAATTTTCCATATAGCAAAACCATTAACATAACATAAAATTTGAATGCTTTGAATCATGTATTAATAGTAATTACGTTTTAACATAAGTAAGTTTCATGACCTCAAGAAGCAATGCCGAGGGAAAATTTAGTTTTATCTATTATATGTACCTTTTAACATAAGTAGTTTGACTTTGGTCAAACAGGCTTTGGTCAAACAGTGTTTTATCAAGTAGCTTTTAACAAAAGTAGTTTGACTTTGGTCAAACAGACTTTAGTCAAACAACGTTTTAACATTGCTCAAATAGTGTTTTATCTATTATAATTAGCTTTTAACATAAGTAGTTTGACTTTGATCAAACAGCGTTTTAACATTCCTCACAATGATTACAAGCTAGTAAAAACTTCTTTGTAAACAACATTAGAAGTCTTATTTGTTGGTTTTCCATCAGCATCGAATATTAGTATTTTAACGCTTTCTCTGGTCTTGACCCTTGATAATGCAACATACAACTGACCATGAGTGAAGACAGGATCTTTCAAATAAAGACCAACCTTTGATAACGATTGTCCTTGACTCTTGTTAATTGTCATAGCAAAACAAACTGATAACGGAATTTGTCTTCGTTGAAATTGAAAAGGTATTTTTTTGTCAGACAGGATCATATTAATCCTTGGAATATAAACTCTTGTGCCAATGTTCCCACCAGATATAACTTCAGCTTCTATAACTCGTTTACCAAGAAAAGTAATTTGAAGCCTTGTACCGTTACATAACCCTTTCTGTTCATCAATGTTTCGAAGAAGCATCACAGGAACACCAACTTTAAGAACTAATCTGTGATTAGGCAAGCCAGAAATCTTAAGAGCATTCAAATTTTCTGTTGAGTATAAGCTTTCTTGAAAAGAATCAAGAATTTGTTCGGTTTGACATATACTATCAGAACTCAGATACTCTTTCGTATCACCAGGAAATAACGAAAGCAATCGATCATTAATTTCATGAACTACCTCATTTTTGGGTGCTAGAATTGCTCGCTCAGAAAAAAATCCAGCAATCCTAAATTGTTGAATAATTGAAGGATATACAAAGTCAATTAAACTTTGTATTGGGTCACAAATATCGGTGATCAGTAAATCATCTGGTATCTCTATAATGGCGTCACCATCATTATCATCTCCAACGTTTCCTTCACCAATATCAATAAGCCATTTTGCAAATTCTCTGATAGACTTCGTATTCGAACTTTCAGCTCCAATAGTTAGACGCATGTTTTTAGTCAGCCGTAAGAGTCTGCATTTTGCCCATATGTATGAAGAGCTTAAAGACGCACTAACAATTTCTTGTCTAGTACCATTAGGAATAACAGGTAGTATTTGTCTAAAGTCACCACCAAATACAATAACTTTACCACCAAAAGGAATATCCGAACGAATACTCCTACCTTCCGAAAATACGTCGGTCATGGTCCTATCTAAAGCTTCAAAGGCATGTTTGTGTACCATCGGTGCTTCGTCCCATATGATTAATTGGGTTTCCTTTAATAATCTCGCAATATCACTATTTGGCTTAATATTGCACATTGAATCTTCTGTTAGATTAATGGGAATATGGAACCGAGAATGAGCTGTCCTTCCACGGGAAAGTAATAACGAAGCAATACCACTTGAAGCCACATTTAAAACTATTCCATTTCTGCATCGAACAGCTGAAGCCAAAGTCTTCCATAAAAAGGTTTTTCCAGTTCCACCATAACCATAGACAAAAAAAGGCCTCCTTTACGCCCTACAACTGCTTCCATTATTTCGCCAAAAACCGCTCGTTGTTCATCTGTAAGAGATTGATGCAACCTGTTAAACTCAGCTTGTTCTTCATCTAGGTCATGTGACAGCTCTTCATTGATCAGATGATTAGAAGCATCACGTAAGGAATCGTCATCAGGGTACGGCATAGTGGCAAACCTTCGTAATGATGAACCATTGGAAATTAAATAGTTTTCAATTTTCAACAAAGTAAGGTTCTTAATCTGATGTTCAGGAAGCACTAAACCTAGCAAATAAAAAAATTAACATTATTAAATAAAAAATCAAAATGTAGTATGTAAAATAAAAGAAAATAGATCAGAACCTGAAATATTTGTTTCTTTTTGACGTCTATAAACAATATCATCAGCTAAGTATTTCCACGTATTCTCCCAAACAAATTCTGGCCGAGATAGAGTATTTGACAAAAGCAGGGTAGCAAATAACGCTCGAAGATACCCAGCATGTCCTTCAAAACTTGCTTCTTTAATGGCCTCAACGTATTCATTGTCATCATCTAAAAGTCCCATCGCATAGCAAGCATCTCTAAAAGTCGGGAATAATTGACTGTTAACTGTACGTATCTCCTCAAATGATCTAGGTCCTTTAACTTTATTCAGTAGTATCCTCAAAAAATAAGGTTCGCCCAAAGCAGGAGATACAGAATGAATCCGACCAACACACTGGTACGACTTACGTACCTGCCAACATCTATCTTTAAGTATCCAAACAAATTTGGAAGGAAACTCAACATAAGTCAGCTTTCTAGCATCTTTATTTGACTCGTTCAACTTCATCCATTGCATAAATATTGAAGAAGCAACAGAAAGTTTGCTTAAAACATTATCAATATCGTCATCAGCACCATACACAACATTCTGTTGGCCAGCCAAATGAAAGGGAAGCCTCATAACAGCAGGATACCTATAATGAACCTCATTAGAGAATATTCTCCAGGATGCCTCACAAGCTGAAATATATCTACAATCATAATACTCCTTGATCTCATCTTTTGGCTTTTCTTTGATGGTTGAACTTGTATCACCAGAAACTACCGCAGTAGCCATATCAGGACCTTTGTTGATGTACTTGAACAAATATTTCACTGAACCGGCTTGATTACACCATTCAACATTAATGTGTGCTTGATATCTTTTCAAAAGCCTTTTGTTATAAGGAACAACATTTCTGTTGTCTAATCTAACACCAGATTTTATAACTGTATGACCTGAATCTCTTCTTCTGTATACAGGAAAACCATTTGAATCAATACTTGTATGTGGTGTGAATTTCTTCGGAAAGTTTTTTGAACATCTTTTATCAACCATGCAAGGACAATTCAAATTAGCATTCCCACGCGGACCATGAATCATATAATCAGTCACAAGAGAATAAAGTTCAGGATCTTCTTTTTTATCGGGAATCTCAGCAGAAATAAATGGATCTATGTGATCTATGGTTGGAAGTTTGTGATCGACCTTCATGAATAAGCATATATGTGCATGAGGAAGACCACGCTTTTGAAATTCTACTGTATAAACAACTAAATAAAAAGGAAAAATAAACAAAATTTATTAGTTAATAACCTTGATTAAAAAATATACATCAGAGGATAAGATGTGAAAAAAAAATAACACACCAGCGTTAATCTCACCAAAATACTTGGAATCCTTAAAATCTTTGATTAACGAATCAAGCTTCCTTTTAAACAATCGACACAATATGTCAGGCCTGTCTTCGGCTTTGATGGTTGAATCTTTTAGAAATCTTTTTACTTCAGGCCACTTAGGATTACATGTTATAGTTATGAAGAAATCAGGGTACCCATACCACTTACATAAGGCCATTGCATCGAGGTAATTTTGTTGCATGAATCTTGCACCACCAGTAAATGAAGAAGGAAGTATAACAGGCTTTCCAGTATCTGTTAAAACTTCCTTACCTTTCGATTTATACTTTTGAATATTCTCAAATGTTTCAGAGCGAAGGTTCGCTTGTTGCCTACGAATGTACTTTAATCTTTCGCTCTCAATCATTGTGTACGCATCAACCAAAAACTGTTGTAACAACCTTCGCCCATTTAAAATTAAGGAAAAGCCATAAGTTCTATCTTGGATCCTATATGAAAAAAATTCTCTCATTGTGCACTTTGGTTTTATTTTCTTTTGTGTGGACATAAAATCTCTATGAGGAATATCAACTCTATAACCATCATCACCGTATGGAAAAAGTAACGGATATTGCAGAGCAAGATACGATGGGTGTAATTCGCTAATACGCTGCAGCATTCCCGACTGCATCTGGACAACAATATCACGATGGTCTATAGCTTTATCTATGTCTCCGACAACCAAAGCAGCAACTTCAGATGTGGTGGGTAAGTTATATGTCCTGCCGTCTTTTTCTCTTCTATAAATTAGTCGCAGACTAAGGTTGGCATCTGGAGATTGGTGAAAATGGTTTCTGACCATCCTATATGTCTTAACCAACATATTTTGTGAATCTAATAAAGCCCTCAAATACTTTATCATTTCAACATCAAGTTCTTTATCAGCAGGCGATGAAGGTTTGGTTCTTTTGCTGTTAAAAGAAAAAAAAACAACAAAACGTTAACATAACATAACTATTTTAATAACCAGTGGATAGAGAATCAGTTATTAGTAATTAAGTGTTAAGGAAAAACAGATTAGTACTAAGTCAAACAGCTGATGTAAAACTTGTAAGCACTGATAGTAATTAAAACACTGATGATACTTAACAACTGATAGTGAACTACATAAGATTAACAACTGCTATTGTAATAAGCAGTGGATAGAGAATCAGTGATTAATAATTAAGTTTTAAGGAAGAATAGTTGTAAACAACTGTTGATACAGCTCAAAACTTTTAGAATATGTTGAGAAAAGTAACATTTCAGTGGTTTGGTCTTAAACAGTGGTTTGGTAGGCATGAGTGGTTTGGTCTTGAACATTGGATGGGGTTAGTTAGACTTTGTGTACAAATGTAATTATATCCAACAGTGTTTTGCCTTATTAAATTGTTATAATCAATGTCATTGTAGGAAACTTAACTGGGCATAGCTTATTGTAGGAAACTCCAGTTTACCTACAACAGCTGATGAATTTAGAATTAATAACGCAAACTACTGTTAAGTCAAACAGCTGATGAAAAAAACTTTTAAGCATTGCTGGTGATTAAAACACTGATGGTTAACAACTGCTGTTGTAGCAATCTATGGATAGAGAATCAGTGATTAAGGATTAAGTGATGGTACTTAACAACTAATATTGAACTACAAATAGTTAAATTTCTAGATGTTCTTTAATAGAATAAAAATGGAACTTAGAAATCACTCGTACCTGAATAATGCCTGTCTGTTTGTTATTTCATTTTCAGTATCATGTATGTATAGCTGACAAAACTTAGCTTCATTTCCAGCTGGAGGTTTGAGACTCCCCATGCAATGATAGTTTTGGCCACTGATACGATATATAAATAGAGCATTGCCCTTGTTGATATTAGAATCAAGCTTTCCACCCATAGATGTAAAAGAGAACATAGAGTTGTATCGCCTTATGTTCTTTAGGAAGAAGTTGCTTTTTGGATTTGAGGAAGAAAACAAATTTTGATAAGACGGATGTGCATCCTTTAAAGGCGGTAACTGAACTTTACCATACCCACAACACATACCATAACATAGCTTATTTACAGTTAAACGACCTTTTCCACCTTCCGATGCCCATAACTTTGCACTACAAAGCTGACATGTAAGCACTTGGTCACCATGGTCCAAATAATCTGTTAACAAATGATTAAGAGTTATATTACAGGTAGAACACAACAAATGTCCTAAAAGAATAAAATAGATTAAAACCTTTAGATATCCCTTTATAAGGATCTTCATCAGTGCACAAGAACACATTTTCTTGATCGGAATCCAAAGAGAGCATACGTACAGGAGTATTATCACGCTTCTTGCGCTCAAGGTTACGTTTACCAGAAGACAGCCGTGTAAGCGTAGAGTTACTACCCAATATCGGCTGATTGTTGCTGCTAATAATGCTAGAAGCAATGGAATATCGACGGTTGCTATCTGCTGGTGTACCTATGTTAATGCCATTATATGAACATCCAATATTAAAACATTGATGTTAAGACCGGTATGTGGTTTAGTAATGTGTTTATCAAAACAAATTATAAAGAAACAAAATACAAACCTGGTGTAGTTGAAATTAAAGAACCAGTAGCATTTCTAACTGCTCGACATGCAATGGAGTACATATGTTGATCCGTAGAATCAGAACATTCAACCATATTTGCATTCTCAGAAAAGATGCTACAAACATTCGTTGATGATGACGATGCATTTAACAATTTCTTATTATCAAGTATTAATTTTCGAAGCTTACGCCTTTCATTAGGTGGAGTAACTAAATAACAGAGAAAGTATAATATGTACGAAACACAACAATCAGTCCCCTTAGAAACATAAAACGGAAAAAAGTATACTTATAATCAAATTCAAGAGGTATTACAATTTGTGATATCTGAAAGTGGAGATCTGTTAGAGATATCTGAAACAGGAGTTCTCGTAAGAGGACCTACAAAAAAAAGCAAGTAGAATTATGATTTCAATCTGAAACCTGATTTTGATTTGGGAAATGATGAGTTAAGAAGTTATAATTACACTTACTACGTAAATTTCGTTGAGATGAATTAGCAGCTGATGATGACCACGCATTCTTTAATTTCTTATTATCAAGTATTAATTTTCGAAGCTTACGCCTTTCATTCGGTGAAATAACTAAAAAACATAGAAAGTATAATATGTTCAAAACACAAGAATCAGTCCACTTAGAAACATAAAACGGAAAAAAGAATACTTATAATCAAATTCAAGAGCTATTACCATTTGTGATATCTGAAAGAGGAGATCTGTTAGAGATATCTGAAACAGGAGTTCTCATAAGAGGACCTACAAAAAAACCAAGTAGAATTATGATTTGAATCTAAAAGCTGATTTTGATTTCGGAAATGATGAGTTAAGAAGTTATAATTTCACTTACTATGTAAATTTCGTTGAGATGAATTAGCTGTTGTAGAAAATGAACGTGAATTCTTTGACATTGTTAATTCTGAAAGAAGGAGAAGCTTTCAAAAGAAGAAAGAGTATTAAGATCAGGAACATTAAAACAATAGAAGAAAACAGTGGTTTTTAAATTTTGAATTACAATATATAATACCTAAGGATTAAACATAACCTCAATAAATTATAATATTGCATTTTATCATTTTGTAATTAAAAATCATTTCATGAAAAGTAAAATAAAATTGTTTCATATTATTGAATTAATTATTCCAAATAATGTATTACATTGATAAAAAACTTAACAACAAATTTTGTAATCTTTGTGGAATGTAAATCGATGTTCATCGGTTAGGTTTATGGTTTATTTGTATATGATTTTTAAAATAAAATATTACTATCTTTATTTAATAACTATTTAAGTTAAACGGTATTTTCTTCAGTTATCCAAATAAACCAAAGAAAAAAAATAAAATAAAACATGGATCAATAAAGCAAACAAAAAACCAAATAAAATGGGTTTGAATTTACGCTTCATACTTGGTTACGATTTTTCTGAACAACATTCTTTGAATGACTTAGAGAAAATTTGAAGTATATAAAAAACCTATTGAATGAGATTACTTAAATAAGTAATGGGAGAAATAGGCACAAAGTAAATATTTTTTTTAAACTGTAACATATGACGGATACTTACTAAATCTTAGTGGGCAGGGATAACGGTAAAAACCAATAAAGAACAACCACATCCACGGATAATCCTATATAAATTATGAGATAAAATAATAACATTAAAATTGCTTAAAGATTAGAAATGTTTGTAGATAAAAAAGTTGTTAATTGGGTATATACAATATATATTATAAATTGTTGCTACTATCCATACACATAAGTTTTAAACATAAATATTGACTATTGAACATCTCAATATTTATTTAACAATATACATTATAATAAGCAGATAAGTTTTTAGGAATTCAAAACCACATAATCAGTCCAAAACATAACCCACCAAACACCCAAAAGCAACAAAACGAAAACCATAAGTTCAACATGGCAACAACATATGAAATCAACACATAAATGTATTTAGAAATACAGAAGACACTATTTCTCAATCTTTGGAATCAAAAGCGTCGAAACACCACTGATGCGGCGCTTTGTCGAGGAGCAACCTAATGCATCATCCACATCGAACACTTCACGAATATTACGTTTTGTTTCATCAGAAGACGGATTCTTAGTGCCTACAAGTGCTTGGGATGCAGGTGTAACATTCTCACCGCAGTATGACAACTCATCCTGATATAAAAGGACAATAAGTACTAACGTTTAAAAAAATTTGCTACAAATAAGGAAATTCTCATATTACCTTCATAAGGTCAACAGGAGTAGACAAACTGCAGGATTCTGGAACATCCAACGATTCGGACTGCTCATGCTTTAAGTACATAATACATAATAACATAAAATACACACAATGGTATAAATATATTTTAAAAGGATATGTATATCAAATTAAAAGAATGACATAATGAAGATTTAGACCTGGTTAAGATTGAATTTGGCGCAGAGCGCGGCAAGGATCTCATCATCGTTAGTGGCCATTGAAATACCATAGTTTTCAACCTGATGCTCAATGTTATAGTCTTTAACACTTATGATGAAAGCATACCTCTTTCCAATCAACGTGTCAAAGATCTCAGGATATGGGTTCGGTATCTCTCCAGAATTAACAACCTATAATTTTATAAAAATTAATATAAATTACAATGAGCAGAATGATTCCATAATTTCAACATACAATTTTATAAAAATTAATTTTAAATTATATATAGTACATGGCCAAATAACTGAATGCATGTATTTGTTACCTGATCTTGAATTGAAACTAAGTCTTTGGCAGTTTTCTTAAGAATCTTGTAAGCTTCAAAATCAAACAGTGTCAAAGACACAGTACCGGAAGAGTCTTGCACCCTAATAGGTATCTTGAACCTATCAAAGTTAAAAACAAATGAAAACATTAGTATTACTAAAAACAAAAGTGTCGTTCATATTAGTATTTAGTATAAGGAAATAAAACTGTAATCTCAAACCGCGGAATAGAATAGATGTCGACTCCTTCACATTTATCATTTGTACACACCAACGATTTTTCATGATCAACACCAGATAAACCATCCGGATTTTCTTTCGTTACAAATCTTTCCTCCACACCTGACTTACAGTGGTTACAACCATTGTAATACCAAAGTTTATCAGTGCATATAGCTGTGATGGTGCCAACAACCAAAACCTTCTTTGTCTATCAACATCAAACAAAAATAATAACACTTAGAAACAACTTTTAAAAAACTCAGCATGTAGAGTATTTATAAGAAAATACACACCGTTGATATGGTTCCCAGGAAACCAATAAGCATGAAATCAGGGTTATTAAGAAACTCATCTTCAACACTTGAGATGACGTTTGAACCAACGTGATCATTTGATGAAGATGAAGCAGAAATTTTCTCTACATATCTAAACAGATTCATGTGATCAAATTAAAACGTAAAAAATAAATGTAGGTACAAAATAATACTGTTCAATGTTTATATGCATACTAACTACACCTCTTCCTAAAAGAGGATATCTCTTCAATGTCAGTGTCAATAAAAAGTCTGCTTAGCTCAAAGCCGTTTGCAACGCCACGCTTGCCTGAATTTAAATTAAAACCAAATGTAGATCAATATAAATAGTGTCAAATTTAAAACATATAAGTAAATCTAAAGATAAATCTATAACAATAAAAAAATTAAACTGATTAAGTTAAAAGTGTACCTTTGTAAAGGTTGACCATACCAAAATGACAAAGGATAACAACATATTTCTCTCGTTTCTTATCATTCATGTAAGCAAACATGTCAATAGCAAAACTGTAACACCCCAAAAATGGGTTTGGTAATTTAAACCCGGTTAATATAGAGGAACGGGTAAAAATACCGTTAGGGGTAAAAGTGAACCCGTAAATAATTATTAACTAGGAATAATTAACCTAGTTGAATATTAGTATCGTTGGTATTAAACGAAGGGTTGTAGCCTTATTTAATTAAAACGAAACATGAGGGACCAAAGTGAACAACTTGAAAGTTGTTTTATTAAAAAGAAAACAACACACACATACACACACATCGTGTGTGTGTGTGTTCATCAACGAGCAGGGAAGGCTCCCATGGAGCCAAAACCCTAAACTTCACAAATTCTCCAAATTGAAAGGCTAAACGAAGTCCAAATTCACAACCGAACATGAATTAACGATCACCTTCACAAGGGGATCGTAAGGTATGTCTTAAAACTTAGATTTGATGATCTTGTTTGAAGTGGGTTATGATCAATACATGAATTTGTATGCAATTAAGCTTGTAGAGGTGTTAGAAACACCAAATAGAACTTGTGTTATGAATAATTTCAAGTAATTGGGTGATTTAGAATGAAAACCCATTGCATGAGTGTGAAGATGATGATCATGATGAACTTGTAGATGTTATAGTGTGATTTTGTGATGTATAAGGTGTTATATGATAGACTTAGATAGATAAACTTGATGTGGAATTTATGACTATGAGATTTTGCTTGAATGTGATGGTTCATAAGATGAAATAGGGAAGAACATGCTTAAAGCACTTGTACATTATGCTTAGAAAGTGATATGCGCACCAAGTGTTTGATGAAATGCTTAGGAGAAAATGATAAGTGAGATTGTATGCTAATAATGAATAAATGTATGTAGAATGTGATGATGATGAATTAAATAATAGATTGGTATCAGGAATGTGTTTTGAATGGATTACAAGTGAGAAATTAGTTGATAAGATGATATGGCAAGAAACCTTCATTAAAAGGTATGTATGCTAATCATGTTATGATGAATGTGATGACATGTACGGATAGGAGTCATGTCAACATGGACACAAGCATGGAAGGGCAACGGGCCAAGGATAAACACGGAAGCTATGCTCGAACTCGGACGCACGAGGTAAGTAAATCCCGGACTTACACTTTAGATGTAAAATATATTGTACTATGATCATTATTGTGATACATGTGAAAGTATTAAACAATGGAAATAAATAGGTAAGTTTACGGAAAAAGAAGTCGAAAGTGAATAGGAAAGTATAATGATGCTAATTGTTTTCTGTTAAGAATGAAATGGAAGTGCAGGTATACTAATAATGGAGAATGAAGGTTAAGTATGGAAGTCGGACGAGTATGTCCGAATGGATGGACGAATGGACTTATATGAACGAGAATAAGAGATGTTGATGCTTGATTATGCACGTTTTAAAGTAAATATATTATGTCACTGGTTGCTAATGAAGTAATTGGTTGTGGTGACTGCAGGTTGTACAGGTTTATGAATGTTTGTTCAAGATGTGTAAGCGGTTGAAGATCGAGTCAAGACATGGGTTGTACTTGGGTGTGTATGTGGTCACTTAATTCGATATACGTATGTTAGTTTTTAATTAATTTATGAAAAGGGATTAATGTATTTAAGTGAAAGAAAGAATAACTTATAAAGAAATTTTTAGTATGTATTTTCCGTTGCGTCAAAATTTGGTTAAAACGTGTTAGGGCGTTACAAGTTGGTATCAGAGCCTAGGTTTGAGCGAAATCAAGTACAAATGAGTGAGTACTTGAACTCAAACCTATGTGCTCTTGTGATTAATGACCCGTACAATCCAAGACTCGATCAAGACCGAAAGGTGAGATTTAATATAAGTAAGTATGCGTGAGGTTACTAATAATGACGAATATTGAAAGGTGAGCTCGATGGATAATGAGGATGTTTCGCAGTCGCGGGCTAGTACGAAAGCTAAGGGGTGTGATATGTCAGGAAAATGAACCCCAGGTACGTAAATTCAGCGTGTGGGCGTGTGACGTGGTATGATTAAGCAAGCGAAGGAAAATCATAAATGAAATATAATAGTGACATGACAATGAAGTTTTGAAAATGTTACACGTGCCGAAACTTAATTCTTCAGACATAAGGTGGCGATTACACGAAGGCACGAAACTAGTATGTGGATTGTGTACCTGGCCAGTACACAAGAAACGTATGACGTTCGTGAGACCGTGATAATTGTTACAGGTATGTCCGTTAGAATTAAGTAGTAGGTGGACGTGAGGGTGAAGAGAAATGTAAGACTTTCAGGAATGAAGGTATTAATGCTATGTTAGAATCCGCGAGACGGATTCGAAACATGAAAGAAGTTAAAAATATGAATGCTATGTTAGAATCCGCGAGATGGATTCGAAGCATGAAAGAAGTTAAAGTATGCATGCTATGTTAGAATCCGCGAGACGGATTCGAAACATAAGAAAATGTAAAGTATGAATGAAAGGTTTGAATTCATTGGAATGAAAGGAAGGAAAGGTTTGAATTCGTGAATGAATTCAAACGCGAATGGAATGGAATGAAAAGAATGGAAGGTATGAATGAAGGTTTCGATCCGTAGATGGATACGGATCAAACTTATGAAGAAGGAAGAAAAGAAGAATGAAAGGCTTGAGCCGTAAGCAGTAAACGAATCAAGTACGCGGAAAAGCGTAGTTGGATGGAAGGTAAGTAAAGCTTACGGCATTTAAATTAGTACAACAACTTATGTATTTGACTAGAAATAAGAGATGTTACTATTCGAAAAGAGATTTTGAAATAAGATGTTCCGAAACGAATCAATACGGGTCGGAACAAGTTAAAACTGGAAGTAAACCATATTTGATGGTAAAAAGGGTAAAATGGTAATTTGGTCATGGAATGATGAAAGTATAAAGAGTTTGAAAGATTTTGTTATGATGTAAGCCATAATAAGTAATAAGGGTAAAACGGTAATTTAGTTTTATGGATGAATGAAAATAAAGTTTAAAGAATACCTTATGGCGTAAGCGATGATGGGTTAAATGTACGGAAGAAAGGTTTCAAGATTGTGACCATACGGTGAAAATCCGTAATGAGTCAAATGAGCGAAATGGTAAATCGATACCATTTTACTTAAAATGCAAAAGGGTTTAGGGCGTTTAGACCAAATGGGTCATTTAATGACGATATGATCAATTGATGATGATTAATAAACGTTTGTTGAGTTTATGCTCACAGGATGGATAGCATATGAAAATTTTGTTGCTATTAATTAGCAATTAAAGATGCAAGCCATGTAAACGGGTCAATGTCTTGACTCGAGCCAGGTATGTGTAATGGGTTAAACTCTCCTTGGGAACATAAGGTTCGGCGAGAGTTAATAGAGTATGGGTGGGCTTAGAGTACCTAAAGTAAGGCATATCTAGTAAATAAAAATGGTTGATATTATGTCCTTAGTGACATAATAAATCGTGGTATGGTTTATGGTTAAAAGTGTCATTTTGGTCAAAACAAGCCTTTGGATGTCCTTCGTAGTTAAAAGGACAAAAGATGACCAAAACGCCCTTGAAAGGCAAATTGGGCAAACGACTCTTAAAGGTAGTTTGGAAGTAAGTTTTATAAATGAATAAACCTTTGTGGTTGAGTAAGAGTGAAAGATATAAGCCCTTTTGGCGTAATGCCTTGTAATGGGCATTTGCCGTAAAAGGATAATCCGAGGAGAAAAACTCGGAATAAATAGATTCTTACACTAAATCCACTACAAATATAGTTGTGGTGGAAAATTATATGATAAGAAATGTGGTGATGCTAAGCTAGAAGCGAATGAAAGTGATTTATGCGTGGAAATGCTTATATACCCTTAACAGGTCAAAAATAAGCATATGAGCGAAAACTAGTTTAAGAACGTATATAAACCCGTGATATGAACCTAGTACGATAGACAATATTGAACTTATGGAGTTCATGAGAAATTGGGATCAAACAAACGTGTTTGTTTGATAAATGCATGAACGGGTCGAATAATTCTTAAATGAATTTTGAGCCGAAAGCTTGTAAGTTAAGAATTTTGTTAATCCGAATGTCGGATGTTAACTCCATGTGATGGGGGATTAAATTATGGTCATGTGGGAAGAAACGGGAGGTTAAACGGGTATACGGTTTGAAAGTTACGCAAGTTTTAGCGTTTTCGGACGACGAAACAGATCTGCAGCAAAATGGTGATTTTAGGGGTCGTCGCCGACGCCCCCATGCCCGTTGCCGACGCCCTTTGCAATTCTCATTTTTGCCCGACGCCTTAAGTTACTGTCTACGGAAGTTGATCCGACGGGAGGTGTCGCACGGTCGTGCGACCCAGGCGCACGGTCGTGCGATTCCGAGTAAACAAGTGCACCCCCGACGTCGTAGGATCCGCACGGTCGTGCGGTTGGGACGCATGGCCGTGCGTCAGCTGCCAGTTCAACCGAATGTGCAGAATTCATCTGTAATCAGTCTTGTAACCTACAAGGAGTCCCGAATTGTATTCTAAGCTCATTTTAGAGTGTTTATGAAATGCAATGAGCGTGTACGCAAGCATAAAATGAAACAAATTAAGTATAGAGGCATGTGTAAGTATAAGTATGGATTTACCTTCATGATTAGTAAAAAGGAATCCATGGGCAAACGCGTCTAGGAATGTATGCTTGTGAGTAGGTATGTATGTAGTTATGTATGTATGTAAGTACGTATGTTATGACGTAATCATGTGTGAATGTAAGTAGATGCGCACGTATGTGTGAAAGATATGTACGTATGAAGAAGCGTATGTAAGTAAGTATGAATGTATGTATGAGTGTATGTGTAGAGATGTAGTAATGTAGGCACGTATGTGGATATGTATGTAAGTAGGCATGAATGTAGGTACGTATGCAGGGTTTAGAACGTTATATCATTAACATTATTAATAGTGTGCCTTGAGAATGAAATGAAATACATGTACATTATTGAAATCGCACCAGGGAATGAATACACAGAGGAAATGCTTACATTTAAAAGTGATAACGAAATGTAAAGTATACGTGGATGAACCTTGTAAGGGTTGTATGAGTATGAATATTTTATTATTTTTTTAAGTGTTGAAGTGTTATTACCTTTGTATGATAGTTTAAGGGCATTATTTATATAAAATGCGAAGGTCCTTATAAATTTCAATTATGTAAGCTTAGGTCTTACAAATTATATTATTTGACCCATGTACAGTATAATGTTAATGCAATCGGGAATTTGTGAAGGAACTATGGGTGAATGAACACCAAGTTGAACGCAAGTATGAAAGGAAATGTGATAACCGTTAATGTTATAAATGAGAATGATGGAATTCTTGGCTGATGATAGTAGTAGATGCGTTGAAAGGATGCTCACGATGAGAACTCATTTTACAGACGAATGAAGTCAATCTGGTTAGAGGTCAATAAAGGAATGAAATCTTAGTTCGGTCTTAAAGTATTCAGTAACGCCCATATGTGTGAATAGTAAGTAATGCATGAGAAATCACGAATGAAATGATTTGTAATGCAATATACAAATATACATGTAAATGTTCGTATGCATGAAGAAGGAATTATCGTCCATGAAGGTATGAAGGGTATCTATGAATGTATGCATGTACGTAGAGGTGTAGGAATGTATGTAATTATGTATATATATATATGTATGAATGTATTAAGGAAGGAAGGCATCTATGAATGTATGCATGTATGAAGAGAAGTAGGAATGTATGTATGTATACAAGTAGGAATGTATGAAAGGCATGAAGATACGTATGAGCGTACGTATGTATGTAGAGAGATAGGGATGGTATGAATGTATGTAATAAATATATGAACATATGTATGAGTGTGTGCATTATATAATGATAAGTAAGCATGTAAACAGGTACGTATAGGTGTGTTATTGTTGCAAGTATGTTTTCGGGTGTGTGTAAATTGATGTATGCGTGTACATATATATATACGCATGTACGTATGTATTAAATGGGATTAAATGCGCACAAAGGAATAAAGCTTGTATGTATTTATATATGTATGTATGCATGTGTGAAAGTATTCATGAAGGTATGTATGTATGTATGTATGTATGTATGTATGTATGTATGTATGTATGAACATACGTGTAAGTGTAAGTATATGACTATTATACTTGATTTAAGAAAGTAAAGATAGGACGTATAGTTATATTTGTTCATGAATGAGACCTTTTTATAAGGTATGAGTAAATTCTTGCCATGGTGTGTATTGCGAATGAAATGAATGAATAACCAAGTAGTGATGATCATCACTAGGGGACTAACATGAGGCAAGAATTAGAGATCTCAAAATACGTATATTTTAGAATTGTACGAAATAAAAAGGACTGGTATCAACCGGTCAGTTAAGGATTATGGTCCCGTGGAAATGAGCAAGGTTTCGGGGACGAAACCTCTTTTAAGGGGGGTAGACTTGTAACACCCCAAAAATGGGTTTGGTAATTTAAACCCGGTTAATATAGAGGAACGGGTAAAAATACCGTTAGGGGTAAAAGTGAACCCGTAAATAATTATTAACTAGGAATAATTAACCTAGTTGAATATTAGTATCGTTGGTATTAAACGAAGGGTTGTAGCCTTATTTAATTAAAACGAAACATGAGGGACCAAAGTGAACAACTTGAAAGTTGTTTTATTAAAAAGAAAACAACACACACATACACACACATCGTGTGTGTGTGTTCATCAACGAGCAGGGAAGGCTCCCATGGAGCCAAAACCCTAAACTTCACAAATTCTCCAAATTGAAAGGCTAAACGAAGTCCAAATTCACAACCGAACATGAATTAACGATCACCTTCACAAGGGGATCGTAAGGTATGTCTTAAAACTTAGATTTGATGATCTTGTTTGAAGTGGGTTATGATCAATACATGAATTTGTATGCAATTAAGCTTGTAGAGGTGTTAGAAACACCAAATAGAACTTGTGTTATGAATAATTTCAAGTAATTGGGTGATTTAGAATGAAAACCCATTGCATGAGTGTGAAGATGATGATCATGATGAACTTGTAGATGTTATAGTGTGATTTTGTGATGTATAAGGTGTTATATGATAGACTTAGATAGATAAACTTGATGTGGAATTTATGACTATGAGATTTTGCTTGAATGTGATGGTTCATAAGATGAAATAGGGAAGAACATGCTTAAAGCACTTGTACATTATGCTTAGAAAGTGATATGCGCACCAAGTGTTTGATGAAATGCTTAGGAGAAAATGATAAGTGAGATTGTATGCTAATAATGAATAAATGTATGTAGAATGTGATGATGATGAATTAAATAATAGATTGGTATCAGGAATGTGTTTTGAATGGATTACAAGTGAGAAATTAGTTAATAAGATGATATGGCAAGAAACCTTCATTAAAAGGTATGTATGCTAATCATGTTATGATGAATGTGATGACATGTACGGATAGGAGTCATGTCAACATGGACACAAGCATGGAAGGGCAACGGGCCAAGGATAAACACGGAAGCTATGCTCGAACTCGGACGCACGAGGTAAGTAAATCCCGGACTTACACTTTAGATGTAAAATATATTGTACTATGATCATTATTGTGATACATGTGAAAGTATTAAACAATGGAAATAAATAGGTAAGTTTACGGAAAAAGAAGTCGAAAGTGAATAGGAAAGTATAATGATGCTAATTGTTTTCTGTTAAGAATGAAATGGAAGTGCAGGTATACTAATAATGGAGAATGAAGGTTAAGTATGGAAGTCGGACGAGTATGTCCGAATGGATGGACGAATGGACTTATATGAACGAGTATAAGAGATGTTGATGCTAGATTATGCACGTTTTAAAGTAAATATTTTATGTCACTGGTTGCTAATGAAGTAATTGGTTGTGGTGACTGCAGGTTGTACAGGTTTATGAATGTTTGTTCAAGATGTGTAAGCGGTTGAAGATCGAGTCAAGACATGGGTTGTACTTGGGTGTGTATGTGGTCACTTAATTCGATATACGTATGTTAGTTTTTAATTAATTTATGAAAAGGGATTAATGTATTTAAGTGAAAGAAAGAATAACTTATAAAGAAATTTTTAGTATGTATTTTCCGCTGCGTCAAAATTTGGTTAAAACGTGTTAGGGCGTTACAAAAACCATCCCACAAAGTAACCGGACACTTTTGGCCTCTAAAATATTAACATAAAACATAATAACATCAAGCAACCTTATAATGGTTTAAACGTCAAAATGCAACAACTTAATAAAAAGAACGCACTCAAGGTCTTCAAGTCTAAGATTAAGTCTCTTGCCCTTGCTCCCATCCTTCTTTGACGTATCCTCTAGATTGAAACATACATCCACATAACCAATCCAATCTATAAACAAAAATATATTGTAAAAAGAAAACAGCATTAAGAAGTGATAAGAATAAAAAAAAAACAATAAGACAAAACAATAGATATATATCATGTAGTGATTTAGATACCAATAACTGTATTAACTTCAAATTTATTTTTAACAACATCCTTGAGGTTAACGAAATTAAAACGGTATTTCGGTCCAGACCAGTCAAAGCATTTCTCAACAGAAGTATAGAAATAAAGTGATATTTTGTCATTTCTCTTGGTATACTTAGCAGAGGACTTATTAGTAGCAAGAGAAGGTTTGGTGATAAGAAGACATTCATCCAACTGAAGAAAGTGTTTGAATTTTCCTAGCATCTTATGCAAACAGCTGGCTTGTATCATAGTTCCCTAAGAATATGAAACATCCGATTAAATAAAAAAGGTGTTATATTCATTTGGATATTCATATGTCCAAAAAAATTATAACACAACTATATACGGTACCATCTCATCCATGAAGATCATATCAAGACGATATATTTCATTTTTGTTATCATTCATCATCTTCCTCGAAATGCTAACAATCTTCACTCTAATCGAATAGTTGTTTGAGAATGTATTAAGATCGTTAAGCATGCTAACCTTTGCAACCTCCATTTGAAGACTGTACATAAAAAAAAAAGAATAAGCAAAATATAAGTATTGCTAAACGTAATATGATAATACAATAAGCATGGATGTTCTTAAAAAAATATCAAGGTTGAAATTCAAGCTTACCGATTATCCAATAAAAATTTTAACTGAATGCAGTGGCAAATGTAATTTCAAATGTAGGGAGTGTATATCTTTATATGCTGCTTTATTAAAGTAATAAAATATTAGAAATGATATGCAAAGTAGGCAAAAAAAGAGAAAGAATGTCAATTTTAAATTACCATTTTGTATATTAAGAATTTCAATATTTCAATATTTCAAAATTACTGACTTGATTTCAAAGCAATTTTCATAATGACTTTTCTATATTTTATTTTAAATTTAATTAAGAAACAATAACCGTCAATTTGAAATTCACATTTTGCTTAACTCAAATGTCCAAAGCTCAAGAAATTAGCATTAATTACTAATTTGATTTGCAACAAATAGTCATTAACAATCAAATGTTTGAACCACTTTCAATAATACAATACCCAAACAATCAAGATGAGGAACTTAATAATCATCCAAGTGTATTTTGTGTTACCTTATTTATTAGTATAAAGATGAAACTGTTCAATTAATAGTACAGATCAAACCACTGAAGTGATGTGATAAATACTCTTACATATAAACCACTGTGGTGATAAACACTGTTACATATAAACAATGATGCCATAAAACCGGTTACATATAAAACACTGAGGTGATGACATCTAACAACCTAACAGACTATAAACACTGATGCGAAAAACACTGTTAAATATAAACACTTAAACACTCTTAACATCCAAGTGTATAGGAATTTTATTTTATTAAAATAAAGATGAAACAACTGTTCAATTAATAGTAGAGATCAAACCACTGAAGTGATGTGAAATACAAAACTGTTCCTAAACACAGTTACATATAAACACTGATGCCATAAAAATGGTTACATATAAAACACTGAGGTGATGACATCTAACAACCTAACAGTCTATAAAACACTGATGCGGAAAACACTGTTACATATAAACACTGTTAACATAAACAAATAAAAAGAAACATAGAATAACTAAAGTTGAAGCTGAACCACTGTTATGGTTTGACACTGTTATTGGACGTCATAAATTTCAGATTTAATTTCAAAGGTAAAAGTAGTGTATATTCTTATATGCTGTTTTAATAAAATAATTAAATATTAGAACTGATATGCACTGTAGGTAAAAAAAAAGAGAGAGAGAACGAAAAATTTAACTTACCATTTTGCATATTTTGAGTTTCAAAATTACTGATATTGTCAGTAACTACTGACTTGATATGAAAGCAAATGCCATAATGACTTTTTTAAATTTTATTTTAACTTTAATCAACATATAATAACCGTCAATTTGAAATTCAAAATTTGGTTAATCAAATGTCCAAAGCTCAAGAAATCAGCATTAATTACTGATTTGATTTGAAACAAATAGTCATCATGAATTTTTTTTTATTTTTTAATGTAACTTTAAATTTTATCATGAAAATAATGTTGGTGGAACTCTTATGTAATTGGAATGTAAAGATTAGGTAAAATGGTAATTTGATTGTAATTCTAGTTTTCATTTGATAATTTCAATGTATCACTAATTAACAACATCAAAAATAAAAACGTGAGCACTGACTATTTTTTAGGGAAACCGCTGATGGTCAATATCAGTGAATGTCAACAATGTAAAACTGAGCAGTGGCTATTTTTTCCGATCAGTGGATACCAACCAGTTTTCAAAACACTGATGTTCGGTCAATCAGTGGTCAACATGGAGATTGAAGAAACACAGGTTGTGTATCCGCAGTGGAATACTTGAACAATCAAATGTTTGAACCAATTTCAAGAATACTATACCCAAACAATCAAGATGAGAAGCTTAATATTCATCAAAGTTTATATGAATTTTATTAGTATAAAGATGAAACAACTGTTCAATTAATAATACAGATCAAACCACTAAATTGAAGTGATAAATAATGTTACATATAAACACAGTCTTTTAAATTACCATTTTGCATATTTTGAATTTCAAAATTACTGATATTGTCAGTAACTACTGACTTGATTTGAAAGCAAATGCCATAATGACTTTTTTAAATTTTATTTTAACTTTAATCAACATATAATAACCGTCAATTTGTAATTCAAAATTTGCTTAATCAAATGTCCAAAGCTCAAGAAATCAGCATTAATTACTGATTTGATTTGAAACAAATAGTCATCAAGAATTTTTTTTATTTTTTAATTTAACTTTAAATTTTATGATGAAAATAATGTTGGTGGAACTCTTTTGTAATTGGTTGTCAACAATGTAAAAGTGAGCAGTGGCTATTTTTTCCGATCAGTGGATACCAACCAGTTTTCGAAACACTGATGTTCGGTCAATCAGTGGTCAACATGGAGATTGAAGAAACAGAGGTTGTATTTCAACAGTGGAATATTTTGAACAATCAAATGTTTGAACCAATTTCAAGAATACTATACCCAAACAATCAAGATGAGAAGCTTAATATTCATCAAAGTGTATATGAATTTTATTAGTATAAAGATGAAACAACTGTTCAATTAATAATACAGATCAAACCACTGAACTGATGTGATAAATAGTGTTACATATAAACAAAAGTACTAAACCCTGTTACATATAAACACTGATGCCATAAAAATGGTTTCATATAAAACACTGAGGTGATGACATCTAACAACCTAACAGTCTTTAAAACATTGATGCGGAAAACACTGTTATATATAAACAAAGTCTTTTAAATTACCATTTTACATATTTTGAATTTCAAAATTACTGATATTGTCAGTAACTACTGACTTGATTTGATAGCAAATGCCATAATGACTGTTTTAAATTTTATTTTAACTTTAATCAACATATAATAACCGTCAATTTGAAATACAAAATTTGCTTAATCAAATGTCAAAAGATCAAGAAATCAGCATTAAAATAGTGATTTGTTTGAAACAAATTGTCATCAAGAATTTTTTTTAATCTAACTTTAAATTTTTTGATGAGAATAAAGTTGGTGGATTTTTTCCGATCAGTGGATACCAACCAGTTTTCAAAACACTGATGTTTGGTCAAATCAGTGGTCAACATGGAGATTGAAGAAACAGTGGTTGTATTTCAGCAGTGGAATATTTTGAACAATCAAATGTTTGAACCAATTTCAAAATTACTGATATTGTCAGTAACTACTGACTTGATTTGATAGCAAATGCCATAATGACATTTTTAAATTTTATTTTAACTTTAATCAACATATAATAACCGTCAATTTGAAATACAAAATTTGCTTAATCAAATGTCAAAAGATCAAGAAATCAGCATTAAAATAGTGATTTGTTTGAAACAAATTGTCATCAAGAATTATTTTTAATCTAACTTTAAATTTTTTGATGAGAATAAAGTTGGTGGATTTTTTCCGATCAGTGGATACCAACCAGTTTTCAAAACACTGATGTTTGGTCAAATCAGTGGTCAACATGGAGATTGAAGAAACAGTGGTTGTATTTCAGCAGTGGAATATTTTGAACAATCAAATGTTTGAACCAATTTCAAGAATACTATACTCAAACAATCAAGATGAGGTGCTTAATATTCATCCAAGTGTATAGGAATTTTATTAGTACAAAGATGAAACAATTGTTCAATTAATAGTATAGATCAAAACACTGAAGTGATAGTATAAATTCTGTTACATATAAACACTATTAACATAAACAAAGATAGAATAAACATTGTTAACATAAACAAACATAGAAGATGTTTTGTTGATGAGGAACCACTGTTGTTGGAGAGTGTTTCACATTTAGTTGATCGGTGCTTGTCTGGACTTTGGTCTTGATCAGTGGTTCTTCATAATTGAACAGTGGATGATGTTCATCAAACTTTATGTACAACCATCCTTATATCCAACACTTGTTAGGCAGATCAGTGATGTGCCATATTAACTTCAGTTTATTGGTGGAAACTTCAGTTTACCTACAAAAACTGATGAATTTAGAATAAATAACGCAAACTATTGTTAAGTCAAATAGCTGATGGAAAACTTTTTAACCACTGCTAGTAATTAAAACACCGAATAGTGATTAACAAAACTACGTTTAATTGCTCAAATTGAGATGACGGGAGATCTGCAAAGGATTACAAATGAATCAATGCACCAATAAACAGTAAATCAAAACGTTAGAAATACCAAAAAAAAAATAAATCACACCAATTTAAGTTACCTTGGTGATGTCCTAAACTTTTGCACTGGTATCACCTATCAACACACCTGGTATAACCTTTCCCATTTCCATCTCCTCAACAACCGTCCGGCAGAGGTTGCTTCTAATCAACAAACTCTATAATCCAACAAAAAAGGTTTGGAAAGACAATACAAAACATATCAAAATAAATCTGCTCGTAATCACATGATACAACAAACCAAACATACCAGAGTCACCGATTAAGAGGAGGTTGTACAAAAGCGTTCATCGAGTACGATAAGGAGATCTGTTTCTTCTTCTGAGGGTAGAAAAGGGTTCATCATGTTCAGTATGACAAAATAGATAAAATGAAATAAAATTTCTAGATAAAAAAGTAGATCTTACATGATTATTCTCTTCTTCAACCACTGGACGGTACATGATTTAGGGTTTCAAACGAAGATGTATCCAATAGAAGTAACCTCTGCCGTACGTTGTTGAGGAGATGAATATGAGAAGAAGAAGAAGAAGAAGAAGGATAAACATGAGAGAGGATAAACATCGATCGGAAATAGAGCAGAGCAGAGAGAGAAAGAAAGCAAGAAGCCCTAAATGAGTAAATGAAGGAGGATATAAATAGAAGAGGGCAGTGGCACTGTTGGGCGGGAAAAAGGGCATTTAGGGGCTCTCTGGTGTTGACACGTGGCCCAAATAACTTTCATTTATTATATATAATAGATGTGTAGAGGATTGAAAACTAGACTGGATCAGGATCACAGGATCACATAGGAGCCTTGCCTTAGTAATTAAAAAGACAAGTTTGATGTTTTTATTTGAATATTTGAACTTATATGAAAGTGTGACATTTAATCATGACATGTGACGACAGGCCAGTTGGTAGCCCAACATAACCCGTCTTGGGCTCTAACCGTCTGGGCCCAATTGCTAAAGTCCAAAGTCAATACTTCTTTGATAAGGGACTTGTACATACAAAATGAGCGGGAAACAAAGGAAAGGAATCCAAGAATACTGCAAGGCATTAAATGCTTGATTGATGAAGAGAAAGAAATCGCCGGAAACCTAGTACAACCAAGCTGGCCTCATTACTTGAAGCCCCTGATCCAACCGTTGTGGCTCAGACACGTGTCTGAGTCCCCCAAAGACGGCAGAATGCCGTTAGATCGCTCAGGCGTCGTTTACCAAGAAAGATAAGCCATTTCCTTTATATAAGGAAGGTAAGCAATGATCCTTAGAGGACAATGTAACTCTCACTTAATGCTATATGTGTGACAACTGTCAAATTTGCATGTATCCGTATAATTAATTAACTATGATTAGTGCCTAATGACTGTGCTGATTTACAATTTATGACTTGAATTGCGTTCTGATTTCTGCATCATACTTACATGTGCATCACATATTGCATACTGTCACATCATTTATCACATACAAACTTTAGTGACATAAACGATGCACAAAGCACAGTTAGCACAACTAGCGGATAGCTCAGAAAAATGCTGACGATGTCAGTACATAGACAAACAGTGTTTTGAAATCCCGTATGGGCCAGAGACAAGGTTTTACACTAGTATGGAGTGTAGGGAAGTAAGGACCATAAAACTGCTTCACTAAGTGATAGTTAAAGTGCCGGAAAGTGCCAAAAACCCACTTAAAGTGCAGAATTCTGCATATTTCAGCAAAATTCAGCATTTTAACGAGCTAATTACATGCAAAAATATGACTAAGTGGTCCTGAATGTTTTCCTAAGTGTCGGGAATTAAAAGTGTCACAAAAGGGTACTTAAAGATCACTAAACGGAATAGTTTGACACTTTAACGAAACGGTATCTAACCGAACAACCGGACATTACCCGAAACACCAAAATTATACTAGAAGCATTGTTTTATTATTTCTAAGCTAGTTATGATCCCCGAACACCTTAACACTCACTAAAATATCTAGTAACTAACTAAACTAACTATATACTTGGATTTGGATTACAAGATAACTAGTTGGTTGGAATTTACACTTAGACCCCCCCCCCCCACAAGCTAGTAATCGGCCCAACCATGGGGTCACACCCCAACCGATGGCGGAATCATCGGGGCGCGGCACTAGGCGAATCAGATTGCTCAAGAGAATCAATAACAACTATATTGCGATAATATTTATTACATTTGTTATCCCATACTAACACATAATACAATCACATAAGTTATCACAGATTTCTTGTCCTCTCGAACAATACAAATCCGACAACCTAGATTTTAGTTAAGTTTCTAGACTTCCTAGCTTGATTTGAAATAGCCTGCGATGTAACCTGCAACATACGTTAAAATATTTGTCAATACAAAAGTATTGGCGAGTACACAGGTTTGATATGTAGCATAATAGATTAAAAAGGTGCTGCGAATTTATACATGCATAAACGTAACACACGACATATATACTCACAAGACTGATACTACCAACTAAGTCCTCGATGCTCGAATACGCGATGGCAAACTAGACCCCGTCGGGAGCAATAGTACTATACTAGTCGTGGTGGGACGTCGCGAGTAAAAGTCCTAGCACATATGCAACTAGCATCACGTATATCTATGCATAACAGTTATTCACAAGTGATAATTCGATTGATTGAATAATTCGTTTGATAAGTTCGATTTGTTAGGAACGTATGTTACAACCAAAAATGCGATTAAAATGGGGGTTCAAGTATACTCACAGCGCGTATTTAGAGAGGGCACAATTTGATGGGATCGGTTAAGAGATCGTCTGCGTTGAACATTGAATGGTATTGTAAACGATGCACGGTTTAAGAGGAAAGTAGCATCAAAATGACAGTTATCCGGTCGGATAACAGTGGCTTCGTTTGGATGTTGACTGTGATTGGGTCGAATGGCTGTCATTCGATCGGATTGACATGTTGATTGGGTCAGATGACAGTCATCCGGTCGGATGACAGTCATCCGGTCGGATGACAGTCATCCGGTCGGATGACAGTCATCCGGTCGGTTGACATGCTATCCGGTCGGGTGACATGTGGTCCGGTCGGATGACATGTGGTCCATTCGGATGACATGTTGTCCGGTCGGATGACACGTCTGTTTTAACGTCCCGATCAACTGTTTTTAAGTGTTTTTGGGAGGAATGTATGCGGTTTTACTGGGACGGTGTGATTTCGAATTAACAAATGAGATTTCATCAGTTCCGACCCGTTCTAACAGCCGGGAATCACCCCGTTCCATTAGATCTGGCCGTTCTTGACGGTTTCTCATGTTTAACTCGAAATCGCACAGTACCTTGATTAAATACATAGATTCTTAGGTGAGATTTGTTATAAAACATGTGGAAATCACTCAGATCTGAGTCGTTTATGGTAGGATGAGGTCATGTCACACTTTGAAGTTCAGATGAACTCTTGGTGACATCACCTTAAAACACCTCAAATCAGAAGATTTCACGGTTAAAAATTGAGTTTTAAAAGACAAAATGATGTAGAATTGAGTGTAGATCGTAGAAGTACAAGTTTTAGTTCGAGCTCTTACCGGAATCGAGAGGAAAAAGGTCCAAGAGCGTGCTGGTCATGTGAGAGCTGTCACATCACTGTTCAAGTTATGTGACACGCTATTTATAGGCAACAGAGGAGAATGTGTTGGGTCGGATAGCCCATCCGTTCGGATGGCCACTCCGGCGCGGGGGATTTCGCCGTTTTTTAGCGTTGCGATAGTTTTTGGGGTATGCGGTTCCTATATTTAATTTGTATTATTATTATTTTACATATATAATCACTAGGGGTCGTATTTACGTATCCGTGTTTCAAAGTTGCGATATAACCATCGGTTTTTTGTTTCAAGTGTGCGATTACTAGCGATGCTTCACGGCCATCAAGGAGGGTAGTATAGGTCCTTTCTCGATGTCATCGTGAACGTTATTGTATGTTGTGCCACAGTGACTGACGGGGTACCACTTACTCGTATTGTCATCATCGTCACAACGACTGGAGCTATAGTACTTTACCTGAGAGTCCTTGTTAGCATTAGTTGTCTGCGTTTAGACACACCACGGCCACCGAGGAGGGTAGAATAGGTCCTCACTCTATGTCATCGTGAGTGTTAGTGTTTGTGATGTGATGTAGTGATAATGTATTGCGAAAATATGCGATTATCCTTCGAATAGCGATGTATGCGATATAGTTACATTATGATCCGAATCTCTGGTGCTAGGCGTAACGAGTATATCGAGTAGTAACAACGCACTAAAGTGCGGGTTGTTACAGTCTCCCCTGCTTTAGGAAATTTCGTTCCGAAATTAATCCAATAGGTAGACTTTTGAGAGTAGATCCTGCATAAGTAGCGATACAGCGAGTGATTTGACCGAGAGTTGACAAGCGAGAGCGTTTCGAATAAGAGACAGTGATTGCGATAGCGAGAAGGCGACGTAATGCCAATAGTAGCATTCCGAGAGTTGGCATTTCAAAGTACCTCGAGTATTGAAGAATTTACAAGTTTGATGCGATAGAAATTTTTAAAGGACTTGAAAGGTTTCTCATAACGTAGGGTTAACTGAGTTGATTGGTAACCATTATTGCATGAAACGTTCGTTTTTAGATTTTTAAAAGAAATTTGAAAGGAAATCTTGAAAAAATTTCTTATAACGTAAGGTCAACTGAGTTGAGGTTAACCAACGTTGCAAGAAAGTTTAGGTTTATAAACATTTTAAAGAATTCAAAAATGAAAACTGGGGTTGCGGGAACTCTCCTATAACCTGGGTTCGAGCTGAACTCGATGTCGAACCAATGTCTTAAGAAGGATTTCGTTTTGCAAAAGTTTTTAAAGAAAACGGGACTTATGAGACTTCCCTTGGGCATGGAGTTAAGCTGATTCGACGTTGCCTCCACATTGTGAGGAAATTTCACTTGTCCAATGGTTTTTAATAAAGATTTTATAAAAAGTCAGTTTTTTTTTAACAGTTTGAAAAGTTACTCAACATCGAGCCCCACTTGGCACTTTCTCACGAAAGTTTGTTAATATGATTAAAACACTTATATATAGGAAGTACCAGCGGCGTATCCACCATGTTTCTCCCATATTACTTCCGTTCCGTGAGGCGGTGTCACGTGTGCCGATATGACACGGATAGAATTGCGCTTACTCTGTCCAATCGATAGAAAGTCAGACCGAGTATAAGATAGGATCGAATAGGTTAAACCGGCGAGTTGAATTGTGAACGTAGCTATAACAGCGTGCGCGAGTAGCCTGATGACACAAAACATTTATGTGTCGTGTCTGGGTAGGCGTCGAGCGATAAGCGATAAGCGGATAGCGCGTTTTCGATTAGATTACACTTTGAACCCACATGGCATGTTTCCATGAGAGTTTGCTAATCATGGTGAAACACCACGTTTAACCAGGTTAGTTTCGCCTCGTGAAGCGATGTCATGCGTACTAATACCTCACAGACTGCAATGAACACCAAGCGAGCGATAAGCGGTACGCGATACGCGAATAAGCAGTAGACTATACACGATAAGCGATAAGCGCTTAGGTGATTAAACGAATAACACAAACACAACACCAGCAATGACGGCGGCGATAAATGAATTACGATAAGCGGTAGTTATTGCGTTGCAAACGATGGAGGTATGCGCGATCTATGCGGTTTGATTTGATTGATTAACACCACGGAGTTTAGCTAACATCAGACCCCACATGGCCTTTTTCCACGAAGCGTGCTGATATGACTAAAACGCCCTGCTTTAACAATATGAGCTTCATTTCGTGAAGCGAGGTCATGTGTGCTAACCTAACACAAATATCATAGATGGCGGTAGACGATAGTGATGGTGATAGCGATAGAGTGTCATACAACAAGCGATAGAGCGATTCACATAATAAGCGGTAGTGATCCTCGTAATAATCGATAGAGATTGCGAGATACACATGATAAGCGATTGTGATTAGCCGAGCTTTGTTTTCGAAAAAGCTTTATGTTATGTTGCGTCACATCACGGTTATCGAGGAGGGTAGAATATGTCCTCACTCAAACAACATCGTGAGCGTTAATGCGCTTGATGAGATTGGTCGCGACAGACTTACGACCAGTCTTGCGTCGATGCAATTGCCCTGCGGGGGTAGACTCTCCAGAGTCCCTCGATGAGGCGATTGCAGTGCGTTTGTAGACTTACGACAAGTCTCGTGATGATGCGGTTTGGTTGTTACGCCTTGCGATTGAGTGTAGTGGGTTGAAAATAATCACAATAGTATAATAGGTCTAATAACGTTCAACTCCACGTGGCACTTTCTTCACGGAACTTCGGTAGTATGATAAAGCACACCTTGTTTGACCCCTACTACTTAAATCCCGTGGTTTGGTGTCACACTTCGTCGTAACGCTTACGGCACCTTAGAATTCACTACGAGCTCCGTGCACTGACCCAAATAATCCCGTGTGCACCCGTGATTAATCGTTCCTTGCACGTTTATCGTACCTCTTTCTAAGAGTGTAGTGAGGGTAAAACACATTATTTCGTGATATAGTATATAGTATGTGTGTGAATCTAGTCTAAGTGCGACGACTAGAGAGTGAAAAAGGAAACGAAAACGAGAGTTAACGTTACACACAGTGGCAACATCGAGTAATAGAGTAGGTTCAACACTTAGAAATTAACGTCCAAAATCGTATCATTACAACATTAACCTACTCTTGCTAGATGTTTGGTGTTGAAGACTTTTGCTGGAGCTGTTGTTGTTGTACTCAGGTTCGTGGTTCGATGTGACAGTTGCGGGTGAAGTGACCGTAACGGTTGCAGTTATTGCAATAGCGACAGTCAGCCCCAATTGGATGATGATAGGTACACGAGTAACACTGGGGATGAGCTCCAGTGTAAGCTCGTTTTGGAAACACCGGAACTGCTTGAAGAGGCTTCGGTTGGAGCAGTTCAGTTGTCGATGAGTTCGGGCTTGAAATCTTTCGTTTGCGGCTGGGTTTGTCGGTGTCTTGCGAAGAGATGTCGTCGTTGGAGGGTTCGTCTGAGGACTCACTTGCAGAATCTTTGGCCGAGTTGTCGGAAGATCCGTCGGCAGATTTGTCAGAAGAATCGTCGGCAGATTCGTCAGAAGAATCGTCAGTAGATTCGTCAGGACAATCGTTAGCAGATTCGTCAGAAGACTCGTCGATAGAATCGTCTGAAGAGTTGATGACAATCGCTTAATAAGTTTTCTTAACAGGATTCTTGGAGAAAAACCCTTCCATGAGTCATTTTTTGTTGACTTATGCGGCTAAGCGGTAGGCTTCTTCGGTGGTAGCAGGTCGTGCAGCTTCGACAAAATCACCCACACACTCAGGCAAGCCATGAATGTACTTCGCGATGGCTTTTCCCGAAGTGTTGACTTGACCTGGGCAGATTATGCTAAGCTGTTTGAACCTTGCGGTGTAGCCAGTATTGTCACTTTCGACTTGCTTGATTTTCCAGAATTCGTCTTCTAGCTTCTGAACTTCGTGAGGGGGACAGTACTCTTTCTTCATGAGCTATTTCAGCTCATCCCAAGAGAGAGCGTAAGCTGCAGAGGTCCCACATTTTTTTCGTTCGGCGGTCCACCAGTCGAGTGCTCGCGATTGAAATACTCCGGTAGCGCAAGTAGTACGAAAACTATTGGGACACCCACTTTGACGAAGGGTAACTTCGATAGAATCGAACCACTGGAGTAGTTGAGGTACACCTCCTTCACCCGTGAACTCCATCGGATCACAGGCTTTGAAGTGTTTGTAAAGAAAAGTAGATTGTGGCACTTTTGTCTTGACGTCCTCCGAAGCTCGAGGGTTGCTAAGAGAGTGCACTTGAGCGACGATTTGGGGAATCATTTTGGCCACTCCCTTGACCACAAGGGAGGCGATCCTCTTTTCGTCCCTTCGTTTGGCTCGTCTCCTTGCTGACATTCTCGAAGTAGAGTTGTTGGAAGGCATCTAGACAGGAAGAGACTTGGAGTGAGATTCGTTCATAATGATTTTTGAGTTTTGCGATGTGATTGAGCGCGTTCAAAACTTGATGCGATAGTATAGTAGTAATGTGAATCACATAGGAGTCACATAGGAGACACGAAATTCCTAAGTTCTCACACAATGACTTGTTGTTTATACGTATATATATGTATTTATATAATTGTAATTTGTAATCATACACATACAGGCCGACTTAGAATAAGCGAGGACGCATTGAGGTGAGAAAGCGAGAGCGAAGGCGATAGATTATGCATTAGTTTTGTTGCGAACATTCGGGTTTCGTTTTAGATTGCGATGGCTGTGCGATTTGTGCGTCGATAAAGCAGGGAGCGAAAATCGAATAATGGAAAAATCGATAAGGCGTAAAGTTTCAAAATGTAGACACACAAGCGTAAATAAGTTCCAACCAGTTGTAAAATCGGCGAGTCGTACGCTAGATAATAGATAGAGTGCCGTGGGTGTTTAGGCGTCGACTACCCAAGGTAACCCAACTACACCTGACAAGTTCGTGCACGCGCGTTGCCCTAGAAGACTTATGCTTCCACTGGGATGCAGCTCATGGCATTCGTCTTCCTAGTCATCGCGTGGCTTGAGTCGTTGTCATGATCGAGTCCTTGGTGGGAGCTTTTTGAAAACCATTTTAAAGAGTGGAACGGTTCATTAAGGTACGAGTTTCACTTCTGACTTAACGACTTCGATCCTATTTGTGGTTATGCTCTTCGAATAAATTCGTGAGTTCCACTAGAGTTCGAAATGGAGACTTTCGTATAGATGTGGATGTCACTCCTAACCCGATGAAAGGTTCTCGTGCTAGAAAATGCGCTGAGTGAGCAATCCTATCAAGAGTTCTTGGCTTTCACACCTGGTCTCGACTGGATTACTCGGTTGTGATATGCGAGTATTTTTGAAAACATGTGCATTGGGTCAGCCTTAGGAAAAGCTAAGTAGTATTTCAGCCTTAGGAAAGGCGTCTTCGTGTGAAGCTGTAGTACGCGGTGTTCACACAAGGTTGTAGTTTTTAGCAATTTCGATCGAGAGTATCAAATAGGCCCAATACAAACCCTACTGGGCTCGTACGAGTCGGCCTGTTGGTACTTAGACTATAGACTAGGTCAATTTCTAAGACGTCGACCCGGACTAGGTCGAGTCTTGCCTAATTCCCTATAGTTATGGCTCTGATACCAATCTGTCACACCCCAACCGATGGCGGAATCATCGGGGCACGGCACTAGGCGAATCAGATTGCTCAAGAGAATCCATAACAACTATATTGCGATAATATTTATTACATTTGTTATCCCATACTAACACATAATACAATCACATAAGTTATCACAGATTTCTTGTCCTCTCGAACAATACAAATCCGACAACCTAGATTTTAGTTAAGTTTCTAGACTTCCTAGCTTGATTTGAAATAGCCTGCGATCTAACCTGCAACATACGTTAAAATATTTGTCAATACAAAAGTATTGGCGAGTACACACGTTTGATATGTAGCATAATAGATTAAAAAGGTGCTGCGAATTTCTACATGCATAAACGTAACACACGACATATATACTCACAAGACTGATACTACCAACTAAGTCCTCGATGCTCGAATACGCGATGGCAAACTAGACCCCATTGGGCGCAATAGTACAATACTAGTCGTGGTGGGACGTCGCGAGTATAAGTCCTAGCACATATGCAACTAGCATCACGTATATCTATGCATAACAGTTATTCGCAAGTGATAATTCGATTGATTGAATAATTCATTTGATAAGTTCGATTTGTTAGGAACGTATGTTACACCCAAAAATGCGATTAAAAAGGGGGTTCAAGTATACTCACAGCGCGTATTTAGAGAGGGCACAATTTGATGGGATCGGTTAAGAGATCGTCTGCGTTGAACATTGAATGGTATTTTAAACGATGCACGGTTTAAGAGGAAAGTAGCATCAAAATGACAGTTATCCGGTCGGATGGTGCTTATCCGGTCGGATGAGCTCATCCGGTCGGATAACAGTGGCTTCGTTTGGATGTTGACTGTGATTGGGTCGAATGGCTGTCATTCGGTCGGATTGACATGTTGATTGGGTCGGATGACAGTCATCCGGTCGGATACCATGCTATCCGATCGGATGACATGTGGTCCGATCGGGTGACATGTGGTCCGGTCGGATGACATGTGGTCCGGTCGTATGACATGTGGTCCATTCGGATGACATGTTGTCCAGTCGGATGACACGTCTGTTTTAACGTCCCGATCAACTGTTTTTAAGTGTTTTTGGGAGGAATGTATGCGGTTTTACTGAGACGGTGTGATTTCGAATTAACAAATGAGATTTCATCAGTTCCGACCAGTTCTAACGGCCGGGAATCACCCCGTTCCATCAGATCTGGCCGTTCTTGACGGTTTCTCATGTTTAACTCGAAATCGCACAGTACCTTGATTAAATACATAGATTCTTAGGTGAGATTTGTTACAAAACATGTGGAAATCACTCAGATCTGAGTCGTTTATGGTGGGATGAGGTCACACTTTGAAGTTCAGATGAACTCTTGGTGACATCACCTTAAAACACCTCAAATCAGAAGATTTCACGGTTAAAAATTGAGTTTTAAAAGACAAAATGATGTAGAATTGAGTGTAGATCGTAGAAGTACAAGTTTTAGTTCGAGCTCTTACCGGAATCGCAAGGAATCGAGAGGAAAAGGGTCCAAGAGCGTGCTGGTCGTGTGAGAGCTGTCACATCACTGTTCAAGTGATGTGACACGCTATTTATAGGCAACAGAGGAGAATGGGGGTGTTGGGGTACGCGGTTCCTATATTTAATTTGTATTATTATTTTATATATATAATCACTAGGGGTCGTATTTACGTATCTGTATTTCAAAGTTGCGATATAACCATCGGTTTTTCGTTTCGAGTGTGCGATTACTAGCGACGCTTCAAGGCCATCAAGGAGGGTAGTATAGGTCCTCACTCTATGTCATCGTGAGTGTTAGTGTTTGTGATGTGATGTAGTGATAATGTATTGCGAAAATATGCGATTATCCTTCGAATAGCGATGTATGCGATATAGTTACATTATGATCCGAATCTCTGGTGCTAGGCGTAACGAGTATATCGAGTAGTAACAACGCACTAAAGTGATGATTGTTACACATGGCCCCACCACTAAGATCTCATTGATTTTATTTGATTGTATAAAAGATCTTGTATGGTACTTAAAAGACATATTATACAATGGTTAATGAGCTAATGTTGGATATAAGTATGAACCTCTAGAACCATAACTCATCATTCTCAATATCACACAACACACCCACCCTTCTCTTCCTCTCTTCGTGGCTTCGGCCAAGATTAACCCCACCACAACCACCATCATTCAATCATCATCAATCAATTCCAAGCTTAAACAAAGGTGTTGGAGGGTGCATAAGGAACCTTGGAGCTTTCGGAAGTTGAAGGACCTTCACCGTTTGCTTTTATCCATTTCACTTATCCTCTTGATCATCCCTAGCCTTGAGCTAGTAGTAAGATCTTCTACTCTTCATTTTACATCTATATTGAGTGGTTAAAAGATGTTACTTGATGAATACTTGAAGAACACTAAAGAACATAATCATGAAACATGAACATAAGCTTGATAAATGAAGAAATCTTGATGAACTATGTTGTTTAAGTATTGTTTTGCTTCTTGATGGTTGATTCTTGTGTTTATGATGTTAGACATCATATGGAACTTACTAGATTATGTTTAAACACGTGATCTAGTAAGTTAAGGTGGTGATCTTGTGAAAGATCAAGATCATCATACTTTATGTTTACATGAACTTGAATAATAAAAGTTGTTTTCATACAATGATGATTTTAAACAAAATACAAGTCTTGTGAGTGGATGATTTCTAAAATAGTTTTTCCAAAGAAACCAAGTTAAATCACAAGATTTACATGAACATTGTTTTTAAAGAAACTAATCATGTTTCTAGTGGTGAAACAAGTATAAGAATACATTGTTTACAAGAAAAATTCAAGAGAATGATTTTTGGAAAAATCATCTAGTAAGTTGTAAACGCCTAAATTCTTTAAGAATGAGATTTTTAAAGAAGTAAACACACTTTAAAGGGTAACTAAACCTACTAAAAACACTACCAAGTTGCTACAAGTTTTTGTGAAAGATCAAGTTCATGTTGTTATGTAAATTGTATAGTTTTTTTTTTTTTTTTTTTTTTTTTTTGCACTTGGTAAGTGTAAGTTGTTTAGAGGTTGATTGTTGATTGTTTGTGATGAGTTTAAAAAGAAAATGATATGCTTTGATAGCATTGACACCTCCATTTTTAGGGAAAACTATGGCAAAATTTTCTAAAAATATAAACACTTAAAAAATATTTTCAGACTAGCATTTACAAGTGTATTTGATCATGAGTTTTTAATATAAACTTTGCCATAGATTTTGTTACAAAAATACAAATATTGGAGGTTAGTTTTATAAATAAAAATGGATAAATATGTATTTGGAATATATTTACATTGAAGACACGTTGTGTGTGAATACTTGTATACTTTGTGGAATAGTCATATTATTTTAGGATTTAAAATAATATAACTTGACAAAATACCTAGAATTTACAATCCAAAATAATACCAAAAATCACAAGTAATAAATATATAAGTTACACACTTGAGATTGTGAAATCGAACGTAACTTACAAAATATTCCGGAAAATACCGTTACAAATATATTGTTGGTAAATATTATTTTGGATACAAAAGAAGTGAAAATATGATTTTTGTAAATATTACTAAGTTATATCATATTTTCAACAAGGAGAAAATATATTATTTTTGGGAAGTAAAAATATATTTTCTTGAATATTTAGAAGATGTATGATTTTTGAGAAAAATATATATTTTCCTGGAATACATTATTTTTGGATAAAAATAAGTTTAAATATATTTTCTAAGTGAGATTAGGAAATATATTATTTTGGAACTACAAATACAAGAATACGAGTACACATGTATGAGATAGCCCATCCTTGGGAAGGAAATACGAAAATAAAATACTTGAGAAGTATTGTTACAAAATACTGTTTAAACAATTATTCCAAATTTAAATATAATTGAAAGTTAAAATAATTATTATTTTAACAAATAATTATAACTTGGAATAATATCAGAAACGTAACTCAAAAACGTAATACTAAGGCAAGGCACGGCCCGTTCGTTTAATAGACGTTAGTACATTGTAGGTAGTCGAGTTTGCTGAGGAGATTTGAGTTACGAGTACCGAAGACGCAATACTGTGAGTTCATGTCCCCCTTTTCTTTTAACTGTTTTCAGTTTTATACTCCGGGGGTGAAATACATGTTACAATTATTACAAACGTTTTATACATGGTATGGTTAGCTAAGGAGGGTTACTTCTAGATCATGTGAGTGGTGGATACAACACTTAAGGCCATTAATCCTCGTCGTAGGACCGATGGACATGAGTGATAGATCTATTCGGATGTAGCGAGCCCCACCCTGAGTCCGCTGAGTGGACCATGAGGTGACTATGTCTTACTGACAAAATCTGCTAGGTTTGAAGTCTTCATGCATCACTTCACACATACCATTGGCTTTGCAACCCAGTGGTGATCTCTTTTTCCTTATTGCTTCATACCAGGGACTTACATACATACTTACAACGTTTTCAAAGGTTTATACATACACACAAACGAACACATGAACTCGCTCAACTTTTGTTGATGTTTTCAAACTACATGTATTTTAGGGAATTTATAAGTGGATATGGCGGGCGTTGGAAGTTTTTATGCTGCGTTAAGAATAAAGATGTCATCCATGGTCTTTGAGTTTGGTTAGTGTGTCTTATTCCTGGACGAGACACGTCTTCCAAACCTTGGTGTTATTCAATATCTTTTGAAGAGTCCTTAATGAACTCATAAACAATTTGTACGGTTTGTAAAATTTGAATTTGAAGTCTACGTTTCAAAACCATGTTGTTATGTTTTAAACTTATTTAATGGATGACAAACCTATGGTTTTATCATATAGTTGATGTTATGATTGAATGCAATGATATTAAGAAAGTCACACCATAATCACGCTTCCGCAAAAGTCAGGGTGAGGGTTCTGGCTGAGGGTCCAGGCTCTGCATCTGGTACGACTCGTTTATTATTATTTTAACCGTTGATGGTTTTTTTTTATTTAACTCTTATTATGCTTATGATTAATAGGTACCTTGAAGGGGAAGATGTGGATTTACCACCACTATGTCCAGGTGATTATTATGACATTGATGAAGGTAACACTCTATGAAACTAATTAAGATCTTTGTTTAAGCTTGAGTTTCATACTTTTGGAAAGCAATGTGATTTTATTTTTCGAGGGAGTTGAATTAATTAAGAATTTTTTTCTTCTTCTGTCTGTCAACAGTGAGAAAAAGGTATCCTGGTATTGGAATCCACCTACTTGATATCGCCCTACTACTGGACGAAGATCGCCGCCTAGTTGAAAAAGTATTCGGAGATTCTATTGAAACTGCTTTGCGTCGGATGCATAAGGTAGTTGTTGGTTTTTCATCTTTTATTTTGTTAAATCAATGACTCTTTTTATTATATGGTTATAATATTCTTTTGGTTATTACCATCAATTTATAGGTTTCGAGGTTGAAGTGATTCGAGGATCCTGCTCGACTGTTTGATTGGGTTGTTGGTAAAACTTATTATTAGTGTGTTTCAAATGTTTTGGACTTTTTTGGTGTTATTTTATAAATTAAAGTGAACACATTGCAATAATATAAATATAATTAACATTCTTTCAAAAAATACAGTTTAAACATGATTCAAAACGTAATATTACACTTCATCGCAAAGAAGTAAATTGTGTTATCCTTGTTGTTACTTGTTAGCATTTTAAAACTTGAAAACCTCATAGCAACTAGAGCATGCGTAATGCTTTATGCGCATGAGAAAGACCTATGCTACATCGGCTTATATTCATGCGAACACCACCGCGCCAATATTTCATGAGAGCGGTCGCAAGTAACCCAGTTTGAGTGGGCTCAAGAGCGTAGGAGGAAAACTTGAACCAATCATTTAACTCTACCTAGGCATTTTTTTTTTCTTTTTTAGATTTTGGTATAACATTTGGTTTAAGACTTAATATGATTTTTCTCAAAGAACTTGTATTCGTTAACAAAAAACAAAATATTTAATTTTGTATACTTTTTTTCTTAACATACCGATATAAATTTTAACGAAAACTGAGTTGTGTTAAAAAATGGTCTCGTAAGCAGTTTTGGCACGTGTTTGGATCAATATTTCGGATACTAACTTAAAAATTATATTAAGAGTTTAAAAATAGTTAATAAATTACATTAGAGAATTCAAACGCCTCATCCCTCACGTTCAATACGTTTCTAAATTCTAAGAGCATTATTCCATGCATAAAGTTTAAGGGTTAAGTTCTTCTGCAATGACTCCTAAAAATAAGAAATGTACAAAGACACAATGAATTATACAAGATGACACAATATCAAGCAAAATATAAAACAATGTCGAGGAAAAAAGACACAATAAAAAAACAATGACGCAAATATAGAAAAGACACAATAATAAATAAAAGACACAATGATAATAAACAAAAATTCTAAAATCTACAACCTATAAATCCAAAAGTGAAAACCTAAAATCTCACATCGTAGAGTTTTATGAGACGGTTTCAATGCCGCTTGAATGAGATCAATTGGAGTCCGTTTGTACGACTTTTTAATTTTATGAGCCTTTGTATTTGATTCTAAACCAAAATTCAATACTCAAGTTCAGAATATCAAAATAAGCAGCAACTGATACTGATTAGTACCAAATACCGAACGTCTTCAAAATGAATGGTATCGATTTCCCTCTGTACCGGTTCAATACTGTGTCGAACCTCGCTAAAATATGCTCATCCCCGATCCCTCTATAATTCAAGAAATTTTGAAATTTTCACCTAAGCCTTTTGCTTTGCAGATATGTTGCACCTAACCCTTTTGGTTTGTAAATATGTTGCGCCTAGAGTGTAACGAGCATAGCTGATAAATACAATTTTTAATAGAAGAAATTAAGGTTGTTTTTATAATAGCTAACACTATAAGAAGCTCCACTGATAAATAAAGTTTTTAATAGAAGAAATAAAGGTTATTTTTTATAGTTTGACGTTTTCAATTATCATGTTAAAATCATTGTAACAAATATAAAAAAGGTATAATTTAATTATAACTAAAAAATCGTTAAAAAATATAATTAAAATACTGTAATTCCATATAGATATATAAATTTAAAGGTAATCAGGGAGTTAGGTAAATTGTTAATTCCACTCAATTTCTTTGTGTTATAATTTTTTTAACGGCTAATTTCTTTAAACCCCTATAGTCTGTGGGAGTTGAATCCAAGACATTCCCTTCCCAAACTAGGTGTTTTTAAAGACTTTGTCGTTACCAATGGACCACCATCCCATTAGTGTGTTATAATTTTATTATAATAGTTTATTATAGGGGTTTTCTAATGGCACACCCCCCTTCTATCCGCACACTTTTTTCAATTCAATACGCATCACATAGGCCTATACGATGCGTATTGAAATAAAGTAAAAGACATGGCAGATTGACAGGTGCAGGTTATGTCTGGCGGCGGGCTTGATACGCATCGTATAGGCTTATACGATGCGTATCAAGGGACTGATTTTTTGAAGTTTATTTTTTGTTGTGTTGTGTCGAATGCGAACCCGAGAAATGAAAGGGATTTCGAGCAGTTGGTCGATGACATGATAGATAAAGATCTTGACATGATCATATCCATTTTCAAGTATTAGACTAGATAGTCCAAGATGAAATATATTAAAACCATTCAAGCCCACCAGTCTACAATGTGTTATGGTGAGATTTTTCAAGTTTGCACAGTGGAAGAAAAGACTAGCACCCCTGTCAATATTGTCATAATGCATTGTCTAAAGAAACGTTTTTATCATGTGTCATGTGGTAAACAAATACCAAGGGTATATTCAGATCTCTATTCAGTCATCTTTCCGAGCTTTTACACACGAATATGTGGTTCCCAATTTGCGGAACATAATCCCAGATTGTCTAAAGAACCGCTTTTATCATGTGTCATATTAGATACGTATCAAGGCACTGATTTTTTGAAGATTATTTTTTGTTGTGTTGTGTCGAATACGAACCCGAGAAACGTATTCTCTGGATCACACATGGGAGAAACTAGCTAGGACTAGACCCCTGAAGTTGTCATTTGATAATCACACGTGACAGTTCATTTGATGAAATACGTGGGAGAAAAGACCAGCACCCTTGTCGTTCCGTATTTTCTCCTTTTCTAATTCTCGAAGAATCTCGTAACATATTCTCTGTTTCTCTAAATCGTCTGTAAAATTATGTTTCTCTAATATGACACATGATAAAAGCGCTTCTTTACACAATCTGGGATTATGTTTCGTTTTATGACACATGACACATGATACGGCACGCTTACCTTAATCACATCTTCCATGGAGTCACAGATCCGACAATAGGGCCCACGGATCTTATGCCCACCCAAGACCGACATCTGGATCACACGTGGGAGAAAAGACCAGCACCCTTGTCGTTTCGTATTTTCTCCTTTTCTAATTCTCGAAGAATCTCGTAATGTATTCTTCGTTTCTCTAAATCGTCTGTAAAATTATGTTTCTCTAATATGACACATGATAAAAGCGCTTCTTTAGACAATCTGGGATTATGTTCCGTTTTATGACTCATGACACATGATATTGCACGCTTACCTTAATCACATCTTCCATGGAGTCACAGACCCGAGAATAGGGCCCACAGATCTTATGCCCACCTGAGACCGACCTCTGGATCACACGTGGGAGAAAAGACCAACACCCTTGTCATTCCGTATTTTCTCCTTTTCTAATTCTCGAAGAATCTCTAGAAAATCTGGGATTATGTTCCGTTTTATTACAGTCGTGAGGTGGTCAAACCTTTCTAAAAGTAGAAAAAATAAAATAAAACATTAACAAGTAACAAAGATTGAAGAACAAAAGAAGAAAGTGTTCCTCTTTGTTACCAAGCATGTCATCTGAAACAATTAACAGGGGGAATCTATTGGAACATCTGATCGAGAGAAACTTCTTCGAGCTAACAGCCGATATCTCACTGTGAAATCGAACAGTTTCTTAATAGATTCCGTCCGGTTTCAAAGCCGGTTGAGGATTACGAGTGTTCTAGACTCGTTCAAGGCATGCTTTTTTGTGCGATTTACAGAAATAAGGATGCATTCCACGGTAAACGATGCAGCTGATGAAACCGAAGTTGTTATTTCGGTTGTTCAGTACTTCCGAGACGATTCCATTAACAGGACATTGTTTACTGGGGGAATCTATTGGAACACCTGATCGAGAGAAACTTCTTAGAGCTAACTGCCGATATCTCACCGTGAAATCGAACAGTTTCTTAATAGATTTCGTCCGGTTTCAAAGCCGGTTGAGGATTACGAGTGTTCTAGACTCGTTCAAGGCATGCTTGTTTGTGCGATTTACAGAAATAAGAATGTATTCCACGGTAAATGATGCAGCTGATGAAACCGAAGCTGTTATTTCGGTTGTTCAGTACTTCCGAGACGATTCAAGTAAGTCTCATGAAGCAAGTGTCTGTCTATTCAATTGAGAGTAATCACTGCATTACATCCCCATTGAAAACAAGTGGTTGTAATGATGGAACACTTGATTTGAAACACATTTTTGAGAAATTTATAGTTTAATACGCATCGTATAGCCCTATACGATGCGTATTAAACGATGAATTTACTGAAATACCCCTGTTTTTCTAATAAATTCAGGGGTATTTTTGAGAAAATTTAAAGTTTAATACGCATCGTATAGCCCTAAACGATGCGTATTAAGCCGATATACGATACGACATAGGTCTATACGATCGTATATGACATTATTTCAAATTTAGTTTTATCGTGTTTCCCTCGGTTCGACGCGTATACGTGTCGTTTTTTGCCGAACTTTCGCATATTTTGTCGTTTTATGACGTATACCTTCAACATACGTCATTTCGGTGTCGTTCGGTTGCGTGCGAATATCGTATTCTAAGATTATGTACAGATTTGTTTGAAATCCACTTGTACTCCATAGTGTCGTGTTATATGTATACGTGTGTGGAAATATCATTAGTCGCGTATTTTGACGTATTTTTTCCTATTTTGACGTATTCTAACATACTGTTGCGTATTTTATAGTATTTTTGACGTATTTGAGCGTAAACTAACGTATTTTAGCTTATTTTAACCTATTTTAGGGTATTTTTACGTATTTCGGCGTATTTTAACGTATTTCCATGTATTTTTTCATAATATGATGTATATTAACATATTGCAGCGTATTTTAACATATTTTCATGTATTTTAGCGTATTTTTGGGTAATTTTGCGTATTTTAGAGTTTTGTTTCGTATTTAGAGTATTTTAGCGTATGTTGAAGGATAACGCAAACAAGTTCTCCACAGTTTGTTATTCAGATCTCTATTCGGTCATCTTTCCAAACTACAACACACAATAACTTTAAACTTTATAGTGTGTGATTTGACCAGGAAAGGATTGGAGGTGATTTATACTTTTAATAAGCTGTCACAGTTGTCAAATTCGTTGCGTGCATTCATATTATTTAGATAACAACAGATAATGAACGGATTGTTGGACTTCTTGTTCCAAATGCAGTTGTAGGATCCGTACTTAAAGGTCTATCTAAAATATGCAACCGAGACCGCCTTGTTAATTTTAATGAAGCAATGAAGATTGAATTTGCAAACCGCTACCGTTTTTTACTACGGAAACGGTGGCTATGCGAAATACAAACCGCAATCGTTTGTGACTATGGGAAACACTAGCAAAAGAAACAAATATTTTTAGCAAAGCATTGGGATTCAAGGGTTTAGTTAGAAAATAATCCTAGATTGTCTAAAGAAGCGCTTTTATCATGTTTGTCGGGCTTCCAATGCTCACACAGGGTGATAAACAACGCTGATATGAACACATACCAACTGATTCAGATTTAAACAATGCACGCCTCAATTCATCTCTTTTACTCTTTTCTTTGATTTCAACAAATCTTTTCAATAATCAGTACGCAACAAATCTTTCTGTAGTTATTCGGAATGTTTTGAATCATCATAGAAGACGAAACTTCAGCAACCATTTTTCCTTTTCTTTCAATTTCAAGAATATTCTCCATAACATGAAGACGTGTCGGCTTCTTCTGCTAGTGGTTTCTGTAACCAATTAGGAACCACATATTTGCTTCAAGATTTATGTATCTGAATCAGGTTCTCAAACAAACACTACTAAAGATGAGTTGGTATTGAACCAAGAATATGAAGATCACGGTGCAAAGAGACCACCTTTTTAATTTTAATGAAGTAATGAAGATTGAATGTGCAAACCGCAACCGTTTTTTTACTACAGAAACGGTGGCTATGCGAAATACAAACCGCAATCGTTTGTGACTATGGGAAACACTAGCAAAAGAAACAAATACTTTTAGAGAAGCATTGGGATTCAAGTGTTTAGTTAGAAAATAATCCTAGATTGTCTAAAGAAGCGTTTTTGTCATGTTTGTCCGGCTTCCAATGCTCACACAAGGTGATAACACAACGCTGATATGAACACATACCAACTGATTCATATTTAAATAATGCACGCCTCAATTCATCTTTTTTACTCTTTTCTTCGATTTCAACAAATATTTTCAATAATCAGTACGCAACAAATCTTTGTGTAGTTATTCGGAATGTTTCGAATCATCATAGAAGACGAAACTTCAGCAACCATTTTTCCTTTTCCTTCAATTTCGAGAACATTCTCCGTAACATGAAGACGTGTCGGGTTCTTCTGCTAGTGTTTTCTGTAACCAATTGGGAACCACATATTTGCTTCAAGATTTATGTATCTGAATCAGGTTCTCAAACAAACACTATTAAAGATGAGTTGGTATTGAACCAAGAATATGAAGATCACGGTGCAAAGAGACCGCCTTGTTAATTTTAATGAAGCAATGAAGATTGAATGTGCAAACCGCAATCGTTTGTGACTATGGGAAACACAAGTTTTCTTTTTAAGCTTGATGGATGTCCATTATCTCAACGCTTCTCCTTACATTACTGATCTGGAATTGGATAACTGTTGTGTATTTACTTAGTGATCTGGAATTGGAGAACCGTTGTGTATCTGAATCAGGTTCTCAAACAAACACTACTGAAGATGAGTTGGTATTGAACCAAGAATATGAAGATCACGGTGCAGACACGTGGGAAGAAAGTCGTTGGACTGTCGCAGATAAAGTCAAATGTGATCAAACTTGAACATCAGACGTAAATCTTGAAGCAAATATGTGGTTCCCAATTTGCGGAACATAATCCCAGATTGTCTAGAGAAGTGCTTTTATCATGTGTCATATGGTAACAAGAGTATGCTGTTCCAAGATCAATTCCAATTGCAGTTTTTTCAACTCTCTTGGCCATTTTCAAACAAGTGGTTGTAATGATGGGACCCTTGATTTGAAACACATAATGTGCGTTGATTGGATTGTAGATATTCGTTGTGTGCATTCATATTGTTGAGAAAACATCAGATAATGAACGAATTGTTGGACTTCTTGTTCCAAATGCAGCTGTTGAAACCGGAGTTGTTATCTCGGTTGTTCAGTACTTTCGTGATAAATAGAATGTTCATCTTCGTTATCCTTTGCTTTCTGCAATTCAAGCAGGCACGGATGCTAAACGTACTGTTATTACATCTGAGATGATTCAAGTGAGTCATATGAAGCAAATGTCTGTCTATTCAATTGAGATGAATCATTGCATTACATCCCCGTTGAAAAACAGAATCGGTAAATTTAGGAAAAATATGGTTGAAAGATGATAACCCAACAGTGGAGGATCTCATTCTACAGCTTCGATAAATTCAGGGGTATTTTCAAATAATGTTTCCTAGATGTTTGAAGACCAACAAATGTCCAAAATGCTGCTTCTTCGTTCGCGTGATAGGAAGCTATCTTGCAAAATTAAAAAATTAGATCGACACATTCAATACGCATCGTGTAGGTCTATAAGATGCGTATTACTTTTTGGTAAGGGGACATTGTCAGCCTTTGACAGACATAGAAGTTTGAACCCACCTCAATACGCATCGTATAGGCCTATACGATGCGTATTGATGGTATCGATTTAATCCCCAAGATGTGCCAATAATACGACCCTTATTATATGCATAATTTCCAAAGTCAACATAATTTTAAAGATTTAAGTTATTACTATTTATCACCATGTGTACATAATTATATGCATAATTTCCGAAGTCAATATAATTTTAAAGATTTAAGTTATTACTATTTATCACCATGTGACCATGTGTACATATATATGCACAATTTCCGAAGTCAACATAATTTTAAAGATTACTATTTATCACCATGTGACCATGTGTACATAACTAGTAGATGCCCCGCCCGCGTTGCGGGGCAATGGTCGAATAATTCTCAATCAATTAAAAAAAGACTACTATAATTTTACTATGAAAAAAACGATGATAAGACCGTAATTTTGGGCTCAGGGAAAAATTGAAATTTTTCAGGACTAATGAGCTAGTGTTAGGCAGCTAGATTTATGCGCCGCCCGCGTTGCGGGGCGCTAAACCGAGTATTTCTTAGGTTAATAACATGTACGCATTTATGTCGGTTAGTTATACATGCTACCTATAACACGCTATCAAAAAAGATACATCAAGTTAACCAATTAAAGAAAAACAGTAGCATAGTTATGATAAAAAAAATTAACTAAAACGATGCAAGCATGTAATTTAGAGTTGGGGTAAAACAATAATTTGTCAGGATCAATTAGCGAGTGCTAGGCAGCTGTTTGGCATGAATAAAAACAAAATTAAGTCAAATAAAACACTACCATGGTTTTGCCAAAGAAAAAAAACGATGGCAAGATTGCAATTTTTAGCGGAGGTAAAATCGTAATTTTAAAATGGTGGTAAAATAATATTTTGAACTGAGGGCAAAACCATTTTTTTATTTTGAAATGAGGGCAAAATCGTAATATTTTAGCTGCGGGCAAAATCGTAATTTTTAGCTGGGGGCAAATTCGTAATTTTAAACTGGGAACCAAATCGTAATTTGGCAGGAGAGCTGAGGGCAAAACCATAATTTTATTTTGAACTGGGGGCAAAATTGTATTTTTTAACTGAGGACAAAATCGTTAATTTAAGCAGGGGACAAAAGCAAAATATTATTTTGAATCGAGGACGAAATTGTAATTTTACACCTGAGATAAAATTGTAATTTGGCATCACCTATAAATAACTATTATATGAAAAAAAAAAAAACACAAAAGTCAAAGTGGCCGCCAAAGTGGCCAACCACTTATCATAACTATTCCCCTGACGTCATGCACTTCTAAATATATATGTTAAAAGGGGTTGGCTAAATGCACCCCCATTTTTACTAATCATTCCATCTTTTCAAAAATATTAGTTTAAACTTTGTTAAATTGCACCCTTTTAAAGTTTCTTGTTTTTATTTTAAAAATCAAATTCATTCACGTAACTATACTTTTATAATATATACTATTACTCGATTTATTTATGTGTTATGTTCCTTATTTTCTATTTTAAAAATCAGCTTACTTAATAATCTTCTAAATTCATTTACTAACTATACTTTTATAATATATATATATATTAATACTCAACTAATTTATGTATTATAATTTTATAAGAGGCTATTCCAAATAAAAGAGATGCAAATTTACGTATATTTATTTTTAAATAAATAATATTAGCTGACTAATCTTTTATATTTGACATGCTAACAACAATAAATTAATTTCATCTCATATAGATGTATCATGCTATAACATCAACACCATCGAATAAGGAAAATAAAATTTCATGTAAAACGTGAAGTCATAGCTAACGTAAGTTTTTTTTAGAAAAGCAATGACACTCAAAGGGCAAAAGCCCACCAGCTAGATGCTGGAAACAAATACAGGAAAAAAGTGAGACTAACTCACTTGGTAGAGGCTCTTGTCTTTTAGTTTGAGATCTTGGGTTTAATCCTAAACAAATGTAATTTATTTGTAAATATAAAAGTTTGGGAGAATAACATTAGCCATTCATAAAAAATACAGGAAAAGGACAGAACGGGACAAGAAAATGAAAAAAAACAAACAAACTCAATCTCATCCTAACGTAAGTTTATTGTATTTAAGATTGATACTTCTCATTTTTCAACATTTATGTATCCGTTTTACAGAATAAATAAAAATAATATGTCGTATAGAGGCAGATCGATGGGCAATACACAACCTCAATCAATATTAAAAAAAACTTAGGTTTACAAACTTATTTTATTTGAATTGTAAAAGACATCGTATAAATTGATTTTGTCCCAATTAAAGACAATATATTGTAATGAAATCACAGTCTTATCTACTCATAAGTACGGTGAAATTACAAAACATAAAATAAAGGATAAAAATGACAAAAAAACAAACAAAAAGGTTTAACTTGTATTAATGTAAAATATAAGGGAAGGGTGTATGTTCAGTAAAAAGGGGGTGCATTTAGCATCACCCATGTTAAAAATATCAGTATATATTTGCATTGAATTCATATCACAAGAAAAGTTGGGTGAATGTATACTACTTCCTTTTTTTTTTTTTTGAACGGCGATTGACTCCAACAGTCGAGAGGATCACACCCACATTGCATGGGTCCCTAGTCCCCCTCGGGCGAGGCATCCGAGGTTTCCTTTGCTATTCAATGAACACATCATTTAATACCGTAACGAACACTTTTCTCCTTTTGTTGTCATATTATTTATTTATAAATTTATAAATTAAAAATATAAACATATAGAATTTAAAAAACAGTTTTCAAAAGTATAAATATCACATAAGATGTTAGTAAAACTCTCTAAAACGTCCATTCGTCCAGTATTATTACAAAAGTGCACAATTAAAACATTTATACATGGTGATGTTACGATGATATTGAAGTTCATGTATTTTTTTGTTGTTCCATATCATAACGATATTCTTATTTTCAGCTCAAATAAATAAAAGGGAATAACCAAACATGATAAGAAGAGATTGAAGTGTCACATTCTCACCTCTATATTCTAATGATAAAATATTGAATTCATTATGAATATGACAATTAGACCTTGAATCCAACGAGAAGCAAACAGAAAATAATCATTAAACTAAAACTTAAAGAAAACTCAAACATATAACTAGAACATAGCCCAGAAGAATGTAAAAGACCTTTTGATTTTTTATATCTTCATGAATTAAAAACTGTAGTTATTGCATTTTATTTATTTTTTATTTAAATCTCAAAAGAAAAATGTAAAAGACCTTTTGATTTTTTATATCTTCATGAATTAAAAACTGTAGTTATTGCATTTTATTTATTTTTTATTTAAAAGATATACTTTTCATATAAATGCAAGGTGAAAATCATAAAAAGAGATGAAAATCAATGGCTGGTTTTTGGTTTAAAATATTTGGCAATATGTCCTGCTTTAGGTTCATGGTTACTCCTAATGAGTTAAGTTTAATAATAGACTTAAATGCCATTTTAGTCTCTGTGGTTTGAGCAATTTTGCCAGTTTAGTTCAAATGTTTCATTTTTCGTCTGTGCATCCAAAAAGGTTTCACCGTTGCCATTTTGGTCCACTGGGTTAACTTTATCAAATATTTCTGTTAACGAGAAAGGCAATTCGGTCATTTTATATGGCCGAATTGCCCTTCTAGTTCCCAGAATTACATATAAAATGACCAAATTGCCCTTCTGGTTAACAGAAAAAGTGGATGAAGTTAACCCAATGGACTAAAATGGCAACGGTGAAGCATTTTTGGACCCACAGGTGAAAAATGTAACCTTTGGACTAAACTGGCAAAATGGTCCAAACCACAGGGACCTTATACAACTCCGTTTTCAATAAAATTCATAACGGAATGTCGAGAGAAAAAATAAATAGATACACCTGCTACTCAGTTTTATAAGAGTGTTAACGAACGTAAGTTATCAGAAAAAAAAAATTAACTGAAAACTAATAAGGTTAGAGTTGTATATTATATAAGGTTCAAAGGTGATGTTGAAAGTTAGACAAATAATATATTATAATAAAGTTATTATCAAATAAATCACATTTGCAAGTAAAGAATTAAACATGTATTTTTGGTATCCCTGTATTTATGTACTTTTAAAGTAAAATATGTATATATTGTTAATTTAATAAAATTGTTTCATCGTATAAAATACATAATTTTTTAAAAGTATGTTATAAATGATGAAAGATAGGGCTGGCATATCGTGTAAACCCGTACACGATAAGACATGACACGATAAGACACGATACACGAAATCCCATACACGAACACGACACGATAACTTATCGTGTCCTTTTTTTAAACACGAACACGACACGATATACACGAAAATTACCTGTTAATACCTGTTAACACAACTGTTCGACTGTTATACACGAAAATTACATGTTAATACCTGTTAACACGAACACGACATGCTATCTGAGAGTTACAGAGTGAGTTTTGGGTTTTATTATTATTATTATTATTATTATTATTATTATTATTATTTTGAATTGAATGAGGAATGAAAATAGAAAGGAATTAAGGAACTCACACGCATATGGCTGATGAGTTTTATTTAATTTAATTTCTTATCGTGTATTAACGGGTATTAACAGGTAAACAAGTATTTAACCTGTTTATACACGAAAATTAACAGGTAATATCGTGTCTACGTGTTTGGTACACGATACCTGTTAAGGCCATACACGATACCTGTTAACTTCGTATAGGTTCGTGTCGTGTATTCGTGTAAAATTGTCAGCCCTAATGAAAGACTTAAATAAACTCATTATTAAATAGAATTAAATTGAAACTAATAAAGATTTCTTGAAAGGGTGGTTTAATAAAAAAGTTGGGGGAGCCACCCCTCTCTTCTGTACTCCACGAGTTTAATAAGCCATATGCGATGGGCCATACATTCAAGAACACATCTACAATTCTACGTGATTCTTTTGAGCACAATACAACTTGGTAGATAAAGTTGTATCGAGTTGAGTCATGCCTGAGCTCATGTAAGTTCAACTTGACTCAACTAATTTAAAAGAGCTCAAACTCAGCTTATTTAACTTAAGAGAGCTCGATGTTGCGGGGTTGATCTCAAAGTCCCCATGTGGCGCCCTTGGTTCACCAAGGTCCAGTTATTCCCTTTTGCTTATTGACATGGTCGTTGGTTTCATATTGCCATTGACTTATTAAGGGACTGGCCTCAACTCTCAATAACTGGTGTGTGGAAGCACAAGTACTCGAGCTCATTTATTAAATGATGAGTAAACTGCCATTTTGGTCTCTGTGGTTTGGTCAATTTTGCCACTTTAGTCCAAAACTCAAACTTTTTGCATCTGGGTCCTTGTGGTTTCAGTTTTATTGTCATTTTGGTCCAAAAATGAAATCAGGTCATACTTTTCTTATAAAATCCTGTTATTTTGTCATTTTCTGCAGGGGCAAAATGATCAATTTTTTTATAAATAAATACCATATTTTATAAAACAAATATGACCTGCTTTGCCCCTGAGGAAAATGACAAAATTTCAGTATTTTATAAGACAAGTATGACATGATTTCATTTTTGGACCAAAATGACAATAAAACTGAAACCACAGGGACCCAGATGCAAAAGGTTTGAGTTTTGGACTAAAGTGACAAAAGTAACCAAACCTCAGGGACCAAAATGGCAGTTTACTCTTAAATGATCTTAAACTTAGGCTCAAGCTTTTCTAAGCTTGGCTCAATTTGAATTTTAGCGAGCTGATCTCAAGTTGCTCACGATTGATGACTCGTTTACAGTGACAGATCAAGAATTTTATTCTAATGAGTTCCTTTTGGTAAATTTTCTTTAATTTTCACTGTTTATTTTCTAAATTCTATAAGGTTCTCACTATTTTTTTCCTAAACACACTGGATTCCTAGGAACCTACAAATATGAGCTGGATCCGCCCTGCTCGTTTACACACATGTTGGTCGATGTTGACCATTTCTTTGAATATTCTTTGCTTCCTTTTGTCAGTTGAATGTTGAAGCCATCTCGTTGGGATAACATGGTTTCAATTTTGGTTATAAAAAAAAAAGAAAGAAACATAAAAAAGTCATGAACAAACTCTCTAATTTATAGATATGTCCTTTTATGTGCATTTTTAGGATCATGTGTTGTTAAAATTATATCATCTTTAACTAAGATCAAATAAATTTTCAAATACAAACTGTACAAAACTGTAACGACTCTCACAATCAAAATCAGCTCACAATTAGATCATCAACATGATGATCTACACTCAAACACTCATATCTTACGGGTTTAACTCACAAACCCTAGAATTAACAAGAGAGAAGTTGTACAGGAAGAACGAGAGGGTTTTTCCTAGTGGCATCTTGGGGTGGGATAAGGCTTAGTGACCATTAGGTCCTGGGTTCGATTTCCACGAGGTTTTTCCCAAATTTATTGGGTTTTCTCCTGAATTGTGTAGAGGCATTATAGCCTAGTGGATATGGATATGATCGTGTGGTTCTGCCAATGGCATGATGATACTCCAGTGGTCTGTTAGTAATCCAAATTTGTCGTTCAAAGAAACCCAACAAACTGATGAGATCTGATCTAAATACGCCTTTTATAGATCCATTGAGAACCGAGTTGTATTCGATTCCCGAGCCCATAAGCCTTCTGAGATGTGTTCAGCCGAAGCCGAAGTGCCGAACGTTCCCCTCGTTTATCCTTTTAGCCTCACAGCATCTAAAGCCCAGCCCAGCAACAATCAGCTTCAAGCCCAGCTTCATAAGTCCAAATCCAATTATTTTTATTTATACATCAATCATCAATGTAAATGTAAATATTATATTATATTTATCAGAAACTACGTGGTATCTAACAAAATATATTTTTGGTGTAGATTAATATAATTAATACGTCTCAGTTATTTTATTAAGGGTTATCGGATTTTAATAATCCCAAGTTTTACTGGTTGGCCGATAATAATCCTAACTTCAAAAATTGCCTACAACAGTCTCAACTTGTAAGATTTTGGCCACCAACGATCCTTGTTTAACTGGGTCAGTTAAATGTGACGTGGCAGGTGACGTGTTTAAAAACTAAAATGTGGATGCTGACGTGTATCATATCCGTCAATGTTTAAAAACCCTACGCTGACAAACCAGCCGCACACCTTCCCCTCCTTCCCTCTCAGTCACTGTTTCCGGTGACCTGAGCCGTGGAATCCAGCGCCCCTTCTTCTTCCATCGAGCACCCATAAAAACCCTTCCCCCTTGTCTCGTTCCTACTCACACCCACCTTGCCTGAAAATGAAAAGAAAGCAGATGGAAGAGAGAGAGAGATTTATCGGAGAGAAAGAGAGTAGAGATGGAGGTCTGGTCAGCGGTCATCGTCGACAACCGCAAACAGCGGTGCCCGGAGTTCAGCGGCTGCAGTGGTTGTGTGGTTCGGGTTGGTCATGACGGCAGCAGGGGAAGTGGTGGTGGTGGCTGTCAGTGGTGGTGGTCGGTGACGTGATTCAGATGGTGTCGTGGCTCGGCTCCGGCGAGGTCACGTCAGCTGGAGTGTTGATACGGCAGTGGCGGCTGTGGTCTCTCCGGTAACTATCTCTCTTCTGTCTGCTTTCTTTTCATTTTCAGGCAAGGTGGGTCTGAGTAGGAACGAGACAAAGGGGGAAGGGTTTTTGTGGGTGCTCGCTGTAAGAAGAAGGGGCGCCGGATTCCACGGCTCCGGTCGCCGGAAACAGTGACCGAGAGGGAAGGAGGGGAAGGTGTGCGGCTGGTTTGTCAGCGTAGGGTTTTTAAACAGTGACAGATATGATACACGTCGGCATCCACATTTTCGTTTTTAAACAAGTCACCTGCCACGTCACATTTAACTAACCCAGTTAGACAAGGATCATTGGTGGCCAAAATCTTACAAGTTGGGACTGTTGTAGGCAATTTTTGAAGTTGGAATTATTATCAGCCAACTAGTGAAACTTGGGGTTATTAAAATCCAAAAACCCTTTTATTAAACTTATATTAAAATATAAATAACTAATGTATTTAAAATTGTGTAAGAAAATTATATTAAAGTAGAAAAAGTAATTAGCACACTAAAAAGGTGTATTTAATTTTTTTTGTAGGGTATTAATATATTACCAAATTGATAGTGCAAATACAGTTGGCAGTGGTCAAATATTCAAAATAACCTTCTTAACACTAGAGGGTATGGGGGCCGGCCTTGGTCCGGCGAGGCCCGTCGCCGCACCCCAACACCGCCCCCCTAAGGATCGTCCCAGCTTCTCCGTTGCTTGGAAGACGTGAATGACGTGCCCATTTTCAAATTATAGCCGTTAATAACGGCTAGTTTCATAAATAAAAAAAAAAACCCCTTTTTCTAAAAAACAATCTCATTTTATACCATTCTTTCACCATTTTCTTCCCACTTTCAACCCAAAACACTCTCATTTTTATACCAATCTTTTATAAAAAAATATCTTTTCACCCACAATGCACTCTAATTCTTGGTGGTCATCATCTTCGGAGGAGGAAGAGGAGATGTTTTACGCAAACGATGTGCTAAGTGCGGCGCAGATTATTATGGAGGAGGAAGACGTCTCGTCTGAAAGCGTTATTACCAGACGACAACGGATTAACAGAGACCGCCAAGGTTTATCATTAATAAATTTTATTATCCTTATTCCTTATTTCCTCATATTTATATTTTTTTTACGATAGGAGCGCATGAGAAATTGGTGAACGATTATTTTTCGGATGCACCCCTTTACAATGCCGAGATTTTCAGACTCAGGTTCCGAATGAGTCGTCGGTTATTTACAGACATTGCTGATGATTTGGCGGGGCAAGAACCGTTTTTCACGCAACGATACGATGCTCGTGGTTATGAAGGGTTCAGCACGTTACAAAAGTGTACTGCGGCCATTCGCCAACTGGCGTACGAGACAGTGGCCGACGCTTTGGACGAGTACTTACAGATGTCGGCAAGAACTACGCTGGAATGTTTGTATCGGTTTTGCCATAATGTGGTGAAACTCTATAGCAAAAAATATTTGCGGAAACCAAACGCGTATGATGTTCAACAGTTGTACCAAGCTCATGAAGCACGGCACGGGTTTCCGAGAATGCTCGGTAGCATTGATTGTATGCATTGGGCCTGGCAAAACTTCCCGAATGCGTGGCGAGGCCAATATACGTGAGGTGATCACGGCCATCCAACCTTAATACTTGAGGTCGTGGCCTCACGAGATTTGTGGATCTGGCATTCTTTCTTTGGTCTCCCCGGTTCACTTAACGACCTCAATGTGCTATACCAATCGGCGATCTTTAGCGATGCCGTTAATGGAACCGGTCCGGGCGCGGGTATTATCTTGCTAACAGAATATATCCGTCTTACTCTACAATTGTCAATACTCTTCCCTATCCCGAGGACGAAAAAAGGAAAAAAATCGCCAAGCGTCAAGAAGCTGCAAGAAAAGACACCGAACGTTGTTTTGGTGTTTTACAAAAAAATGGGCCATCATTGAACAACCGGCATGTGCGTTCACACCGAAGAGGTTGCACCTTTGTATGTACGCTTGCATTTTGCTCCATAACATGATTATTGAAGACGAAGGTAGGGCGATTTGTGAGTATGGTGAGAATGCATCTATCGGGAATACTGTCCCGGTAGATCCGGCGCAACATGATTTAAACTCGTTCTCGCTAACCAATGATTTCACGCATGCAAACCTTCAATTCGATTTGGTAGAACATATATGGAACTGTTGGGATTGAACCCTACCAGAGGAACAGATAATGAAAGCCAAAACCGGTTCATAATTGTGGATTCACAATAAGCAGATGTTTACATTAAGCTTTCCCCTTGACAGTGGTTATCTAACAGCTGATATACTGTAAGTACTGCTCAGAAGAACAACTGATGAACCAAACACTGATGAAACGCTAAAGACTGCTAAAGACAAACATTGACGCTCTATCTACTGCTGTCCCTTAAGTACTGCTGAAGACACAAGCACTGCCCATTCAAGGACTGATCACCTTTGAAGAAAGCACTAATGCTCAACATCAGTGCTTAGGCTACAACAGTGGAAAGTGAATAAGTAGTTTACCCATATTTTGTATTTTATTATCAATCAGTTGTTAGACATCAGTAGTTTGTATAGAACAGTGTTTACAGGTTGTTAGGTTGTTAGATGTCACTTTCATGGTGACGTCAGCTGAGATACATCAGTGGTTTGGTTTGCCTATAAATATAACAGTACCCTGTACTGTTATATTTGATCGTTTTGAGTGAGTTCTTCTCCTCAATTCAATCATTTCATCTTGTGCAACCAACCTTGGGGTATCAGGCTGAGGGGGAGTTTAGTTTGTAAGCTTGCATTGTAATCTTTTGCTTTGATTGTAATCTTCCGACTCTATGAAAAGCAATTGTTTATCAAGCTATATTCTTCTTTAATTGTGTTTACAAAGTTTGTTATTCATTTCCGCTGCACTTAAACTCTGTAAATTTCTACTTGATTTGTTCAATTGTATAAACAAGCACAATCACTAGAGCTTCCGATCCTAACAATTGGTATCAGAGCTTGGACAGTCAAATTCGATCTAACAATCAATTTGACATAACAGTTCGGCTCAAAATTCATTGATACTAAAGTTGGTTGTATTTAGTTGAAAAACAGAGTAACGTGTAACAATGCTTAAAACTGCTATTCAAATACTCTGTAAAACAACCAAGATGTCATATGACACACAAATCTCACACAACAAGTGATATCATGCACAAGTCACTCATAGTTTTTAGATCTGAAAACATGTCTGTTAAACTATGGTATTATTTCTTCTTTTTAAAATTGATTTCAATTGTTGTTAAGGAATTTGTGATGTTTTTATTAAATGCTAAAGTATGAACCTCAGATTAACAAAAACCTATGTTCATAAAACATTAGTGTTTTTGATAACATAAAATGAGGGAAATTAAAACTTTAGTCATTCAGATCTTATGTGTTGAAAACAGGTTGAGATCCTCAAAAGGACAAAATCAACTATGTTAAAATACATTCAGAAAATCAGGGATCAACATAGTCCATATCATATGTAGTGTGAGATTGGTTGAAAAACCTGTGCAAACATGACCAATTCTCTCAAAACATTACTACAAAATGATATTGGATTAAGGTTTCTCTCAACAAAGACCTCCCAGTAAGTAATTCATTACTTATAAATGGGAAGGGTAAAAAGGGAATAAGAAAATTCACAAAAACTCAGAAGTGTGTTTATCTCAAAACTTTTGAAGTCAGAAGAAAAGAGCATAAACATAAAACACTTAAGAGTCAAAGTTTAGGGTAATAATGGTCATTAAGCAACTGTGTGCATTCATCTGTTCAGGAAAATGTTCAGGTAAAAATGGTAATTCCGGTGAATGAACTTCAAGAGGAATAGACAAATCTTCAAAATCATCACATGGTAACGAGATCTATAACAGGATCTTCAAAACTCATGTGTCCATGTGTCCTCATGTTTGCAATCAACTGACAAGAAAATGGTACCAAATAGTGGTCAAAATGTATTCAAAATTTCCTACCACTGCTGTCAAACCACTGACCATTTTCATAAACTTGAGAATGATATGATTACGTATTTTATTGAAAATATACCAGATCCTTTTGATGCTGTTCTCAGAAAAGCCTTTAACCATTTTTATACAAAGGATTTTCTCAAATAACCAGGATATATTATTCGTTTTTTTTAGAATAATATATTTTGAACTTTTGCTTGTTTTTGTTGGCAATAGTTTCAGTTACCTGTCAGGTTATAGTACCTTATTTTTGTTGGTGTTAGTGTCCTCATAAATGGGTCAAAAGGAAATGGTACATATGTCAAGGTCATGTCATACTCAGGTTTGTTTTAAACACTAATCAAAGGTTGGTTGCTAAACAGTGCTTAAACTACTGGGGCACTCATGTTTTAATTTGGATATTAAACGAAAATGAGTTGCCTTAGCAAAAAGTTCTCACCATCTGGGGTACTAAACCACTGTCAGAAATTCGTAAAAAAAATTTTTGAAATGTGAAAATGACATGTGGCAAAACCTTGAATGAAAATTTCTTTAAAAGTTGCTGACATAATGGGCTTTCAAATCGTTTTCATTATCTCACCCCTAAACACTGCTTTGTTCAAACATCTGTTCTCTAACTACTGTCCACTGCTGAAAGTCAACCACTGTTCTTCCATCTTCATTGTAAGCACTGATATTCAAAATCTGCGTTACAACCACTGATATGCTATCCACTGATAGTAAAAATCACCCACTGTCCTCATTTTGACCGTTGTAACCACTGATACTTGCTTCATCAGTGGTTTCCGAAACAACTGTCCTCCATAATTCATCTCTTCATCATCTGTTAACACGTGGTCAGTTTTTAGCCTTCAGATCATAATAACCGCTGCCACATCAGCGATCATTTTTTCCCTTAATAAAACCCTGATCAAAACCCCAAACAGGGCTTTACACTGTCGAATTGAATTCCAAAAATTATCTTCTCAAAGCAGTTTCCAATCCTTCTTCTCATATCATTCTTCGCTCTTCTTCGCAGAAATGACGAAGTCAAAATCAAAATCTAAACCAAAATCAACACCATCTCCCAAAGAGGTCGCTCAAACGGCTGAAGAATCCATCGAGATACCATACAAATCTCCTCATAATTATCTGGGTTTGCTCACAAAACCCACCGATAACCACACCTTCGACTCCATCATTGATACGCTGTCTAAATCAAAGTACAAAACTTTGTTGACGGCAGACGCTCCAATTTATCAACAAACCCAGAGAGAGTTTTGGAAGAATGCTATCCTTGAAAAACAGGGCGAGACCGTCATTGCCATAAACTCCTCCATAAAGGGTAAAGCAGTTCAAATAACCCCAAAATCAATCTCAGAAGTCTTTAAACTTGATGACCAGAACGGTAAAACTTCTTTTGATAAGGACGTGATAAAGGTTGATTTTCTGAAAAGGGGATATGCAGAACAACCAAAGAAGGACACCTTACAAAAAGGTTTCTTTCCTTCTGCACCTAGGTTTTTATTCCACACGCTTTTAATGTGTGTTTCAAATAAAACAACTGCCTTCAATGAAATACCTTCAAAGATACAATGCCTGGGTTATGCTATTTGAAACAATGAAAATTTTAATTATTCCTAGGAGATCTTTGATGATTTGGTGAAAATGTTGATAGCAAAGCATTTCTACTTTTTCCAAGATTTCTGAGCTATTATTTTAAACAAAAATTTGAAAAAGAGAATGAAAATTTGCTCAAACAAGGTGTCTATTTTCAAATAAAAGGTTTAACAAATGAAACATTTTCCAGAATGATGGCACCTATAAAATTAAAAGCAGAGGTGCCTGAGCAGACTTTAGCAGCTACCACTGCTCCTCAGGCAACTACTGCTGAGCCCACTGCTCCAGATGATCAGAGCAGCACAACCACTGCTTTGAAACCCACACCTGACATCACCAAAAAGTCCAAAAGAAAATCTTACAAAAAGCCCACCAAACCCAAGAAAAAGGCAACTCTGGAAGATGAGATCCCAGAGCAACTGCCTGTGACAACACAAATGTCACCACAAACCACTGCTGCTACTTCCTCATAGCAGTTGGTAAAAAGATCTCCACCATTGCCTCAAACTCCTCCTGCATCCTCACAAAAGGATCAGGTTGTAATCACAGGGACACCAAATTATGAAGCTCTGGATCCACTCGGATCCATCTTCCACAGTCCTGATCCCAAGGACATATATCTTTCAACACCTTTATCCTCACCCATCACACTAACACAATCAATAATACCCCTGTTGCATGCAGTTGATATTGCACAGACACAAACCAGTTCCTCTCTATCACCTATCACTGAGAGTATACCCCCACAAGTGACTGGGTCTGATGCTTATACCTCTGCTATCCCAGCAACAGTTGAGGAGGTTACACTGCAGGAGTTACAAGTAACTTCTGTCAGTAGTTCAAGTGGAGCAGCAACTACAAATGTTGGATCAACGGATCTACATTTGGACAGTTGTTTCATTAGTCAGACTCCCTTGAAGGCAATTTCTTCAATAGCACCATCGATAATCACTGGTGAGGCTATTTTGTCCACTGGTAACATCAAAGATTTATCAAGTGCTGAAGAAAGAAGACCCCAGAACCAAGAACAAGGGGCATCAATGAATATTTTTGGGATTCAGTTCCTAAGTCATACATTGGTACAACCACTGCTGGTGGGGAATCAGATGATCCTACTAACGTGGGTGATGATTTAAAATATCAGGAATTGACGAACAGAGTTGAAAAACTTGAAGATTCAGTCGCTGAAATAAAGGACATGGTGCAGCAGCTGTTAAAGGCTCAGAAAGCACAATCCACTGTTGTTCTGGCTCAAGCACCAGCACAACCTGCATTTGTTGTAAATGAGCTATGGAATATTTTCCAACCCATGCTTGAAAAACAGAAACAAATGGCTGATCAGCAGCATGCTATACATGTACAAATGTTGACAAACATGGTGGAATCAAGGTTCAAGGATACTCAAGCAGATATCAAGGCTATAAAGGCCAGCATTCAAAGCACCTCTGGCAAAGTTCCTTCCAATCTACTATTCCTTGATAACCCCTTTCCAGATAATGCCAAAAAGGGGGAGAATATCAAGCAGTTGAGACAGATGAATATGATGGGAATAGAACATGGCCTATATGTTGTACCAGAAAAAGAAAAAGAAAAGCAGGTTTCAAAAACTGCTGGTCAAACAGTTGCCATCACCACTACAACACACACAACTACAACCACTGCCCCACCCAAAACCTCATCAGCACCATCACCAGCACCTCAACCAACCCCTGCTCAAAAGCAGAAGACATCTGCTGATACATCAGTAGTTGTAATGACAACAGAGGTTGGAACACCAGTTGTTTCAATGGCTGTTAGTCAGTCATACACCACTGCTCTCATCAATATTACACCACCATCATCACCTCCTGCGAAAAAGCAGAAGACAACAGATGTTACAACATCTGTTGTAAGGACAACAGTAATTGAAACACCAGTTGTTACAACCTCTGTTGGTCCAAATACCCTCACTACATCTCAAGCCATATTTGCTTCAATCAATAAACCACCTAAAAGCACCCCTCCAACATAAAAAATTTACACTCGAAAAAGAAAAACAACTCAGCCAACAGATGACATATATGATCCTGAGGCTGCAAAACATCCACTGGAGCCTGAAGCTGTAAAAAATGAGATGAAACAATTTTACACCGAAGATGATCCTTCAAAAAGGAAATTTCCTTCTCTCATAGGCTTCATAGTCCCAGACAATATGGATGAATATCTTGAGCTCAAAGCAAGACAGGCTAAGATAAGAGCCAAAGTTGAATGCAAGGATCAAGGTGATGAAGCCATTTTGGAAAGAATGGAATTCCTGCTCACCAAAGTCAAACAAATGGAAGAATATGCAAGTGATCTGAACAAGGAAATGTCAAGCCTATCTCCTGAAGCAGATCAACGAAAAGAATTGAGAAAAGAATACCTTGCATACATAATGAAAGAAAAGTTCTATCCTGCTGAAGAAACACAATTCAAAGAATGGCCAATAGTTGCATTAAAGCATGAGGCTAACAGAATTGAAAGGATTAAAAATGATCCAAGAAAGAAGAAGACATCTCCAAATTGGAACAAATACAAGAAGCTCATAGCTGATCTTATTTCTGAGTATAAAAGAAAGAAGCAGGAGCTGGTGGATGCAAGGGTGGATACTGCAAATGCCATAGCAAAATGGACTAAGCAGCAAACAGATGAAGCTTATGAAAGGCTTAAAAAAAGGAGGATGACAGTCTCTGGCACTCCTAAAAAGTCTGACTACAAAAAGCTAAAGGAGCAGATCAAGACTTTTGAAACACTGATCAACGCAGCAGAAACCTCTGTCACAATGTTGAGAAAAGAAAAGAGGGAACAACTGACTGTTGGAGAAGAAAAAGAAAAAGAAACTGATTATTTTGAAGAAGCCATCAAGAAAATGGCTTTAGATAAAGAAAAATCAGAAAAGCTACAAGACCTTGCCAAAAAGGTTTTGAGCCAATCATCATCAGCAGATATCACAGACACTGAACTTGAACAAAGAAAAAGACAAGAGCTGATTGAACAAGAAGCTGCAGAAGACATAGCTGCAGCAAATGAAGTCATAGAAGAGGCTTTTAAACGAATGTCTGAAGTTCAGGATACTGCTTTACAATTTTTCTCAAGGCCAAAATCTCCAAACTCATCAGAAAATAAATCTCTCCCAAAAAACCCATTTGGTTTAAAAATACTAAAGTGGCTCTCTGATCAAAAGACCCATGTATTGACTCTGGTTAGAACCAATGGAGAAGTGAAGCATATATCAAGGAATCAAGCACTAGGCCTGGGTGTTGAAGATCTACAAGATCTCCTTGAGCTTACACTGTGCCGGGATGAAGATGATACAAGTTCTCAGGATTTTGAGCTGAAATTTAAAGAACAAGTCAAAGAACTTATGATGAGAAATAAAAATCCAGAATAATGAAGGGTTTTGGCATTATCTGTTCCAGGGGGAGATTGTTGGGATTGAACCCTACCAGAGGAACAGATAATGAAAGCCAAAACCGGTTCCCAACTGTGGATTCACAATAAGCAGATGTTTACATTAAGCTTTCCCCTTGACAGTGGTTATCTAACAACTGATATACTTTAAGTACTGCTCAGAAGAACAACTGATGAACCAAACACTGATGAAACGCTAAAGACTGCTAAAGACAAACACTGACGCTCTATCTACTGCTGTCTCTTAAGTACTGCTGAAGACACAAGCACTGCCCATTCAAGGACTGATCACCTTTGAAGAAAACACTAATGCTCAACATCAGTGCTTAGGCTACAACAGTGGAAAGTGAATCAGTAGTTTACCCATATTTTGTATTTTATTATCAATCAGTTGTTAGACATCAGTAGTTTGTATAGAACAGTGTTTACAGGTTGTTAGGTTGTTAGATGTCACTTTCATGGTGACGTCAACTGAGATACATCAGTGGTTTGGTTTGCCTATAAATATAACAGTACCCTGTACTGTTATATTTGATCGTTTTGAGTGAGTTCTTCTTCTCAATTCAATCCTTTCATCTTATGCATCCAACCTTAGGGTATCAGGCTGAGTGGGAGTTTAGTTTGTAAGCTTGCATTGTAATCTTTTGCTTTGATTGTAATCTTCCGACTCTATGAAAAGCAATTGTTTATCAAGCTATATTCTTCTTTGATTGTGTTTACAAAGTTTGTTATTCATTTCCACTACACTTAAACTCTATAAATTTCTACTTGATTTGTTCAATTGTATAAACAAGCACAATCACTAGAGCCTCCGATCCTAACAGGAACAACGCAAAAGGCGGGAACGGTGACGAAGATGATAGCGAGTAGTGTAATTTTTATAAATTTTTAAATCTAGTCTTTTTTATAAATTTTAGGTAGTGTAATTTTTTTTAGGTTATGTAATTTTTATTTATGTTATGTAATGGATTTTATTATCTTCTTTTATGTCTTATTTTTATTTAAATTTTGAATTGTTTTTATAAAGTTAAACAAATAAAAAGTTAAACAAAAAAAATTAAAAAAAATAAAACAATAAAAATTAAATCATGTGGGGTAGACCCATCCTCCACCCCCTTCATATAGCAAGGAGAACCATCCCATGGAGGATGGTGATGTGGCGTCCTACGTGACGGCCCATCCTCATGGGGATGACCCTCCCCATACCCTCTAGTCTAACAATAGCACACCAAAATATTACATAAAAATATCTTCGTTTAAATTTAATTTAACAAATAGAATTGCAACATTAAGTTCAAAGATCCAATTGAAACATATAAAGAAAGGTGAATCAAAATGGAAATGTAGCAAGAGAATCTTAATAAAGTATCCATTTTTATAAACTAAACGCCTAAGCAAGACGAAATAATTAGTTGTTCAATTACTCCTCATCATTTGGTCTCAGCCGCTTTGCACGACTGGTGTTAGAGCAATCACATCTTGACCACATCCGCATCCATGGTCGGTGCATCGGCATTTGGTGTTGGTGCAGCCATGGGAGCAAACACCATGGATGGTCCCTGAGAATCTGGTGTCATCGGTGGAGGTGGAGGAGGTGGAAGCGGCAAACGAGGACAATATATTCGAAGGATTTGAGGGAAAAGGGGATTCATAGGAAACATTTTCGGCCAACATCCAGAACTTATGCTCTCAGCCGCTTTGCAACAATCGGGCCAGATACTTAAATCAAGTACTCCGCCTTGCGACACCCTTAGAAGTTCCCCCGAGCACTTTGCTAGATCAAAAGATGCCGCCCAACACTCCATAATCTCCTTTGATGGTCTAGGAGATATAGATGGCGATTTTCTGGCTTGCCCTAGTGAAACTAGAGATGCCAAGCAAAGTATAAGAAACAAAATCTTAGGTTTAAAAGCCATGTTGAATCTTGATGGTTTGAGTGTGTGATGGTTGATTTATACTTGCATTTAGAGCATTAAAACTTTATAATAATTGTGTTGTTTTTCTATTGTCAAAATATATTGATTGAAAAAAATACCAAAATCATCATCATATTTAATTTTCAACACTATTTTTCAAATATACCTTTTTTGCAAAATGTAATAAATTCTTGAGCACTTTAGAATAATAATGGTTGAAGAAGGTTTAACCAATTTTTTAAAATCCGGTTTTTAAATCATACCGGGTTTGACTTTAAAATGGTTTAACCAGTTGAACCGGGTTGTACCGGCTGATAAGGGTGTCCAAAACCGGATATCCGAAATTTTCGGATACCAAATTTCATTATCCGAATCCGTATCCGAAATTTCGAAAATTCGTATACGGATTCGAATAGTGAATCGGATATCCGAAAATCCAACTTTTTTATTTAATTTATATTTTTTTATTATTTTTTCATATTTGGAATCGGATATTTCGGATATCCGAATATAAGTTTTTGGATATTTTCGGATACTTCGGATATTTAGGATATCCGAAAAAATAAAAATTAAATTTTTGGATATTTCGGATATCCGAAAAAAATTAAAATCATTATCCGAATCCGAAAAATTAGGATATCCGAAATTTCGGATATTTCGGATTCGGATATCGGATATTTCGGATCGGATTTTCGGATACAGATAGTTTTGAACACCCCTATCGTATACGGCCACGATTGAATCTTTAACCTCCTCACAAGACCCCTAAAAGTCTCTAATTCTGAGTCGGACCTTCACTTCGCCGGAGAGCAAGAGATTTTTTAGAGAGAGAGAGAGTTGAGAGATGAGTCAGTTGAGAGAGAGATGAGTGGGGTTTTATAGATTTTTATATAAGTTTTTTTAATTTTGAAATTCTTTTTGTTTAATGTTGTAAATGACTGAATTACCCTCACATGGGGTGCACATGACCTCACTTAAAGTTAAAAATTAATCTGGTTAGTGTTAAAGGACCTATGGTGTAATGAGTTTTACAAATAAAGGACTGTGACTGTAATTATTGAAGTTAAAGGTCATCCATTACAGTCTGATACAAACATAAAAGACGAAAACTGTAATTTACCCAAAGTATAAATATCACATAAGATGTTAGTAAAACTCTCTAAAACGTCCGTTCGTCGAGCATTATTACAAAAGTGCACAACTAAAACATTTATACATAGTGATATTATGATGATGAGGGTGAGAGTTGGCTACAAAGTCCATTTTTTCTACAAAGTGTAAAAAGTCATAAAACACACTCAAAACTCACAAATAACATAGTGAAGATTACTAAAACACCATATTTGTGGGTTTTGTGTTGTGTTTTGGATGATAAGGCTTGGATTATCGAATGACTAACATTAGTGTGTTTTATGTTGATTATCATGTTGTGTTTTATATTCATATTTGTACGATGGTGTGTTTGAAGTTTTTAAAGACTGTTAGGGTTTGGATATTGTGTTTTAGTGATCTCCGCTATGTTATTTGTAGGTTTTGAATGTGTTTTATGGCTAAAATTGTAGCGTTTTATGACTTTGTACACCTTGTAGGAAAAATGGACTTTGTAGCCAAACTTCACCCATTGATGATGATATTGAAGTTCATATATTGTTAGTTTTTCCATATCATAGCCATATTCTCAATTTTATAAGAGAGTTAACGAACGTAAGTTATCAGAAAAAAATTAAATTAACTGAAAAACTAATAAGGTTAGAGTTGTATATTATAGAAGGTTCAAAGGTGATGTTGAAAGTTAGACAAATAATATTTTATAATAAAGTTATTATTAAATAAATCTGTAACACCCCCAAAAATGGGTTTGGTAATTTAAACCCGGTTAATATAGAGGAACGGGTAAAAATACCGTTAGGGGTAAAAGTGAACCCGTAAATAATTATTAACTAGGAATAATTAACCTAGTTGAATATTAGTATCGTTGGTATTAAACGAAGGGTTGTAGCCTTATTTAATTAAAACGAAACATGAGGGACCAAAGTGAACAACTTGAAAGTTGTTTTATTAAAAAGAAAACAACACACACATACACACACATCGTGTGTGTGTTCATCAACGAGCAGGGAAGGCTCCCATGGAGCCAAAACCCTAAACTTCACAAATTCTCCAAATTGAAAGGCTAAACGAAGCCCAAATTCACAACCGAACATGAATTTACGATCACCTTCACAAGGGGATCGTAATGTATGTCTTAAAACTTAGATTTGATGATCTTGTTTGAAGTGGGTTATGATCAATACATGAATTTGTATGCAATTAAGCTTGTAGAGGTGTTAGAAACACCAAATAGAACTTGTGTTATGAATAATTTCAAGTAATTGGGTGATTTAGAATGAAAACCCATTGCATGAGTGTGAAGATGATGATCATGATGAACTTGTAGATGTTATAGTGTGATCTTGTGATGTATAAGGTGTTATATGATAGACTTAGATAGATAAACTTGATGTGGAATTTATGATTATGAGATTTTGCTTGAATGTGATGGTTCATAAGATGAAATAGGGAAGAACATGCTTAAAGCACTTGTACATTATGCTTAGAAAGTGATATGCGCACCAAGTGTTTGGTGAAATGCTTAGGAGAAAATGATAAGTGAGATTGTATGCTAATAATGAATAAATGTATGTAGAATGTGATGACGATGAATTAAATAATAGATTTGTATAAGGAATGTGTTTTGAATGGATTACAAGTGAGAAATTAGTTGATAAGATGATATGGCAAGAAACCTTCATTAAAAGTTATGTATGCTCATGTATGCTAATCATGTTATGATGAATGTGATGACATGTACGGATAGGAGTCATGTCAACATGGACACAAGCATGGAAGGGCAACGGGCCAAGGATAAACACGGAAGCTATGCTCGAACTCGGACGCACGAGGTAAGTGAACTCCGAACTTACCCTTTTGTTTGGTAATGTATTTATGATATATGGTAATTATTGAATGTAATGTAAGAAGATATGGATCAATGTGATTACTAAGTTAAGTTTTAGTGGAAATGGGTCGGAGGTGGTTAAGAAAGAGATTCGATTAAGTTTGGGTAAGAAAGGGAACTTACATAACGAATTATGCATAAAGATGAATTAAGGAGTTATACATGTAGGATGTAAATTGTAAGTACGTGTATGAATAGAAAGTGAATACATGCTTGAGTGAGTATTTAATTATATGCGAAAGTGAATAAGATGAGTTATGTGTATTCGAGGATATGTTCATATAAAGAAAAGCTAATGATACTAACCATTTTTCTATTGAGAATTAATGTGAAGTATAGGCATGTTAACAATGGAATGAAGGTTGGCTCCGCAATCTGATGCGAGTGATCGAATGGATGGATGAAGGGGCTAGTATAAGAGAAAGCATGATATGTTAACGCCTTATTATGCATGTGATAAGATTTTGTATTATGTCACCGGTTACTAATGATGTGATTGAATGTGGTGACTGCAGGCTGTACAGGTTTATGGATGTTTCATCAAGAAGTGTACGCGGTTGAAGATCGAGTCAAGACATGGATTGTACGTGGGTGTGTATGTGGTCACGTAATTTAATATAAGTAGGCCAGATTTTATAAATTTATAGAAAGCGTTAATGTATTTAATGTAAAAGAGTGATTTAATGTATTTCTAAGTATGTTAGAATGAATACAATGAAAGAAAATTTTTAAGTTCGTATTTCCGCTGCGATTTTTGGTTAAAACGTGTTAGGGCGTTACAAAATCACATTTGCAAGTAAAGAATTAAACATGTATTTTTGGTATCCCTGTATTTATATACTTTTAAAGTAAAATATGTATATATTGTTAATTTAAGGTTAAAGGGTGTGGGGGTCATGATTGGGACATGATTCGCTACGTAGAAACATGAATGGAAGGCTATACCACCCCCTTCCCTGATCCACCATGGTTTGCATGGATTAAACCATGGCAATCATGACCCTCCTTTCCATTTTTCAAGTAGTCATTTCTTTTTTTCTTTAGACAAAGATAAATTAAAATAAATAAGGAGATAGTGGTTTGGATCATGACCACACCCTTAGGGTAGTGGTTTTGAATTGTGGATTAAAGATTGGTGACATGACACTGACGTGGAGGGTCATGATGGTCATAAGGGTCATGACCACACCTTATAGCCTAATAAAATTGTTTCATCGTATAAAATACATATTTTTTTAAAAGTATGTTATAAATGATGAAAGACTTAAATAAACTCATTATTAAATAGGAACTAATAAAGATTTCTTATAAATAAACACATTATTAAATAGAAAACTAATAAAGATTTCTTGAAATGGTGGTTTAATAAAAAAGTTGGGGGAGCCACCCCTCTCTTCTGTACTCCACGAGCTTAATAAGCCATATGCGATGGGCCATACATTCAGGAACACATCAACAATTCTACATGATGCTTTTGAGCGCAATACAACTTGGTAGATAACGTTGTATCGAGTTGAGTCAAGCCTGGGCTCATGTAACTTTAACTGGACTCAACTAATTTAAGAGAGCTCAAACTCAGCTTATTTGACTCAAGAGAGCTCGATGTTTCGGGGTCAACCTCAAAGTCCCCATGCGGCGCCCTTGGTTCCCCAAGGTCCAGTTATTCCCTTTTGCTTATTGACATGGTCCTTGGTTTCATATTGCCATTGACTTATTAAGAGACTGAGCTCAACTCTCAATAACTAGTGTGTGGAAGTGCAGGTACCCGAGCTCGTTTATTAAATGATCTTAAACTTAGGCTCAAGCTTTTCTAAGCTTGGCTCAATTTGAGTTTTAGCGAGCTGATCTCAAGTTGCTCACGAATGATGACTCGTTTACACACATATTAGTCGATGTTGACCATTTCTTTGAATGTTCTTTGCTTCCTTTTGTCAATTAAATGTTGAAGCCATCTCTTGGGATGACATGGTTTCGATTTTGGTTATAAAAAAAGAGAGAAACATTTAAAAGTCATGAACAAACTCTCTATTTTATAGATATGTCCTTATATGTGCATTTTTAGGATCACGTGTTGTTTAAATTATAGCGTCTTTAACTAAAATCAAATAAATTTTCAAATACAACAACCCTCACAATCAAACTCACAATTAAATCATCAACATGATGATCTACACTCAAACACTCATATCTAACGGGTTTAACTCACAAACCCTAGAATTAACAAGAGAGAAGTTGTACACGAAGAACGAGAGGGTTTTTCCTAGTGGCATCTTAGGGATGGAATAAGGCTTAAGGGCCATTAGGTCCTAGGTTCGATTCCCACAAGAAGGTTTTTCTCAGATTTATTGGGTTTTCTCATAAATTGGTGTAAAGGCATTATAGCCTAGTGGATATGGACATGATCAGGTGGTTCCGCTAGTGGCACGATAATACTCCAGTGGTAATACAAATTAGCCGTTCAAAAAAACCTAACAAACTTATGAGATCTTATCTAAACACGCCTTTTATAGATCCATTGAGAACCGAGTTGTATTCGATTGAACCCGAGCCCATAAGCCTTCTGAGATGTGTTCAGCCGAAGCCGAACGTTCACATCGTTTATCCTTTTAGCCTCACAGCATCTAAAGCCCAGCACAGCAACAATCAGCTACAAGCCCAACTTCATAAGTCCAAATCCAATTATGTAACAAAAAAATAAGTCCATTAATACTAAAAATAATAAATTCCAACTTAACAAATATAAATGTTCGTAAATCACAATTGAACATATTACTTGTAAACACGCGTCTTAAGTTTTATATAAATGAATCCTTGGTGGGAGTTTTCTATGAACGTTTTTACAAAACAATGTATTACTCTTTTGTTGACAAAAAAAAAAAAAAAAAAAAAGACTAATACTCATATAGAAATTCCAAGTTGTGGTTTAACCCCCCCCCCCCCCCCCCCCCCCCCCCCTTAAGCTATAGTGCCCCCCTCTAACCAATCTCAGCCTTCATCCCTCAATTCTGCTCATTAACACAATGGCGAGGACATGATGGCGGGCCCCTTTAATTCCGACGGTATGTCGATGGCGCCCCAGAGACGCGATGGTGGCTGAGATGGCGGGCCGGCGGGGTGACATTAAGCCACACCCACCGGCCTAAAGAGGCGGAGGGCAAAAGAAACCGAGGTTAAGGATTAATGCATTTGTAAAAGTTGGAAAAATATATTGTTTAAAGTTATACACATACTATTATGATACGATTATTTTTATTTATACATCAATGTAAATGTAAATATTATCTTTATCAGAAACTACGTGGTATCTAATATAATATATTTTTGATGTACATTGATATAATATAGTATAATATAATTAATACGTCTCAGTTTTTTTTAACTTATATTAAAATACAAATAAATAATGTATTTAAAATTGTGTGGGAAAATTATATTTAAAGTAGAAAAACTAATTAGCACACTAAAAAGGTGCATTTAATTTTTTTGTAGGGTATTAATAGATTACCAAATTAATAGTGCAAATGCAGTTGGCAAAGGTCAAATATTCAAAATAACCTTCTTAACAATACCACACCAAAATCTTACATATAAATATCTTCGTAATTCAATTTAACAAATAAAATTGCAACATTAAGATCAAAGATCCAATTGAAACATATAGAGAAAGGTGAATCAAAATGGAAATGTAGCAAGAGAATCACAATAAAGTATTCGTTTTTATAAACTAAACGCCTAAGTAAGACGAAATAATTAGTTGTTCAATTACTCCTCATCACTTGGTCTCAGCCGCTTTGCACGACCGGTGTTAGAGCAATCACATCTTGACAACATCCGCATCCATGGTCGGTGCATCAGCATCTGGTGATGGTGCATCGGCATTTGGTGTTGGTGCATCCGTGGGAGCAAACACCATGGATGGTCCCTGAGAATCTGGTGTCATCGGTAGAGGTGGAGGAGGTGGAAGCGACAAACGAGGACAATACATTCGAAGGATTTGAGGGAAAAAGGGATTCATAGGAAACATTTTCGGCAAACATCCAGAACTTATGCTCTCAGCCGCTTTGCAACAATCGGGCCAGATACTTAAATCAAGTATTCCGCCTTGCGCCACCCTTAGAAGTTCCCCCGAGCACTTTGCTAGATCAAAAGATGCCGACCAACACTCCATAATCTCCTTTGATGGTCTAGGAGATATAGATGGCGATTTTCGGGCTAGCCCTAGTGAAACTAGAGATGCCAAGCAAAATATAAGAAATAGAATCGTAGGTTTAAAAGCCATGTTGAATCTTGATGGTTTGAGTGTGTGATGGTTGATTTATACTTGCATTTAGAGCATTAAAACTTTATAATAAATGTGTTGACTTTCTATTGTCAAAATATATTGATTAAAAAAATACCAAAATAATCATCATATTTAATTTTCCACACTATATTTCATTTAAAACTTTATAATAAATGTGTTGACTTTCTATTATCAAAATATATTGATTGAAAAAAATACCAAACTCTTCATCATATTTAATTTTCAACACTATTTTTCAAATATACCCTTTTTGCAAAATATAATAAATTCTTGAGCATTTTAGGATAATAATTGTTGAAGAAGGTTTAACATGCGTTCACATTATTTTCCGGTTAGAAATAAATTTGATATTAATGTGTGCTTTTACTTCTAAGTATATTTTCTAAAGGTAAATTTTATATAAAACACGTACCCGCATAGTATTTAACTTTTTTTTAATGGCAGCGGAAACGCTTTATTAACAAACCAAAATGCAGCAAGAATCTACGAAGAACAGAAACATAAAAAAAAGGATGATAGTAATTAACTAATCAGGGTATAACACAAACAATTACATGCTAAGAAGAGGGCTATTAAGCAACTTATACACGAGAATTAATAAGAAGTTAAAAACTTTGTCCACATACATTGTTCACAATTTATAGATTATATGTTTAGAAAATTTATATATACATATTTGATATACTGAATTGATGACAATTCAAAGTATAACTAATATTGATGAATGAATGTACCTTTTGGTAATTAATTCAAAATCGTTTGCTTTTTTTTTTTTCTAAATAGAATGTCTGGTTGGTGTTTAAGAAAACATATGGAAATTATTTCAAAGAAAAAAAAACATGTATATTTTGTTGGTGTTTAACAAAACATATGCAATGTTTTTAATTATCTAACTATTTGGTAATGTTATCCTAAAAAGTCTCCTAAATTTAGTACGGGTACACAGACACAATGAATCGCAACATAACACAATAGCGAGGAAAAATGACACAATGAATCGCAAAAAAGATACAATGATGAAATAAAAAAACAAAAAACACAATGCCAAATAAAAATACACAATGATCTAAACAAAAAATCTTATATCTACAAGCTAAATATCTAAAAACGAACACCTAAAATCTAAGATCGTAGAGTTCAGCGAGACGGTTCCAATGCCACTAGAATGAGTTTAATTTAAATCCGTTTGATACTCTTCATACGACTTCCAAGTTTTAGGAGACTATGTATTTGAACCTTTTCCTCTAAATCTTATACCGAGTATACGACCGATAATACGATACATCAAATACATTATACAACTGATAAATCTTATACCGAGTATACTATCGATAGTACCATACATCAAATACATTATACACGTGATAAAGTAATAACTAGTTTTGATGATTTAGTGAAAATTTCCTTTTTATGAAAAAATGTAATATAAATGTTTTTTCATATATGTTTTTATTTTTAACGTAGTTATGGGTACATTGGGTTGTAAATGGTTCAAGATCGATTCATTAACATCTCGAATCAAGTTGAGCATAACCTAGAGCGAGCTTCCTATACCGAGTTTTACTAGTTCGCGAGCCTAAGTGAGCATATTAATTTTTTATTTTATAATTTATAAATATATTTACATACTAAGTATTATCATAAATAAAATTATGGTAAAAATAACTAAAAGTGATTTAATGTGTACATAAATAAGTATTCAAACATTTTTTTTAATATTAAATAGATAAAAAAAAATTACTCAGGCCCAACTTTGACGTAAAAATTGTTTAGTTTGTACATGAAGAATATTTGTACTTTGGTCATAAAACATTCTAAATTGTTTTATGTACATAAAAAAAAATTGGTTTCGTAACTTCTATAATCATATAAAACACATTAGTTATCTAATAGCATATAAGACTGTGTTTTGATGGGGTGAAATGTGAAAAAAGAAAAGATGCTACCATGTCGGCTCACTTTTTTCCCACCCTTCATAACATATAGTGGGTCCTACAATGGATGTGAAATGTGGTTGAATTCTAAATTGCATTTTTCAACAAACAAACACCAACAAGGGACTTCCTATGCACCAACGTTCAAAATCAGTCACCCGATCCCACCGTGCTTTCGCCCTGCGCACTCAATGGCGCCCAAGTGTTGCGCTGTTCTAGTGATTAACACCCACAACACATAGCCTAAGTGAGTCGAGATGACTCAACAATATAAAGAGTTAAAACGTCTAAAGATCACTCATTTTGACCGGTTATAAAAATTAACATTTGACCATATGCTAAGCTAAAAGAATCAAACCCACCTCATATTTGCATCAAGGTATAGAGAAAACACAATAACCATTGCAAACAAAGGTTTAGACGTTTCATATCCCTACAATCGAAAATGCACAAAACCAGACTAAAATGTTATAATCCTCCCTACTACATACTTAATAATAAAACACCTGACGAAATGAAAAAATCTCTCATTTTAACAAATCATCTTCATTTTCTCTTCTTCGCCGGTGGTTCTTCTTCCTCGTCATCATCTTCTTCTTCCTCTTCATCCTCGTCATCATCCTCGTCACCGTCCTCATCATCATCCTCGTCACCATCCTCGTCATCATCATCATCGTCACTACCTTGATTGCCATTTGCCTCAGGCTCGTCGGCGTCTCCTTCATCGTCATCTTCTTCTTCCTTTTCATCACCCGAGAAATCTTCGTCTCCAGCATCATCGTCTTCTGGCTCCTCTGCTTCGTCATCGTCGTCGTCATCCTCTGTGTCACTACCGTCTTTGGCTTCAGGTTCAGTTTTGCTCTTCTTGTGAAGCTCATAAATTGGAAACCTGCAAAAAAAATTAATTGCACAAATTATAGTTTTGGATTCAAAATTGTTCCGCTAATAAAAACCGTTTGGCAAATGAGTATTACCGTTGATCATTCCCAATTAAAGTCTGCAACGTGTGTGCACCCTGAAGCAGAAATCCAGTCTGCAATTGCAACAAAAATAGATTAAAAAAAGAATTATATGCATTCGAAAACAAAAAAAGAAATTTCACGGTTAATGGAATACTTCATGCCAAACTATCATTAAAATTGAAAACAAACCTGATGCGGGGGGATGAAATTCATTTTAAAAACAATTCTTGTAAATAACCAAAAACGCTGATTGTTCACAAGTACTTATAGATTGGCTATGAAGTTTGTGAAAAATATAAACAGAAGCATTCATTCGGTATAACCAGAGCTTCTAGCTAGCATGGTAGTTCTGTAACAGAGTCTTTACACTTCAAAGTTCAAAGCAACACATTACACAAGCTTGCAGCTTTAGGTCAATACCACTAAGACCATAGTTATTAAAGCGATCGCCCGGGGAAAATGCCGCTTCAGGTTCCGAGGCGTTTAATGCGTTAGTTTTTGGGTTAATGTTTTGAATGTTTTGCTTTTATATGATGAATTTGGTACTTTGGTTTTGTTTTAAGATATATTTTTATATAATTATGTTACTTGCGCTTTTTTTAGGCCCCGGGCCCAACAAATCGCCCTGAGTGCGCCTCGCACCTTTAATAACTATGACTAAGACTATACGGAGTGGGAGGGCATGAAGGGGGCATTAAGCGCCATGTGGCAGCCACGTCAGCAACAGGGCGTGGTAATAATCCACGAAGTGGGAGGGGCGCAAAAGTGCCACGTCACCACACCACTTTTCCACGCCCGCACCATGCGGTCTAATAGTCATGATCACAAAAGAATGATAAAAGTCAAGCTTTTAAGAAGAGACTAAAAGCTTGATGTCAAGACAACTGAAAGAAACCGAGCAGCAAAACAAGGTTTCTGGAATGCAAAATATGAACTTTTTTTACACACTCGGCACATAAAATCTTTTAAAACACCATCAATCTTGTGATAATTCAACAAAAAAAACGATGATTTTGAAAGAAAACAACACAAGGAAGGACCAAGTAGCCAATAAACTTAGAACAAACATCACTATTCGCAGAATGAGTAATCACGGAAGAAAAAAAAGTCGACAACAGTCATAATCATAACATACACATACTTGCCAATAGTTCTCCCAGAACAAATCATACTCGCGAACTAAGGTGTTCTTGAAAATCTCACAGAATATGACTACTTGTTTTAAACATGAAACAACTCGTTAGCCTAAAAAACTTTAAACTTTCAAAGTTTCATATCCCAGATACCAAAGGTCAAAAACACAACTCTAAAAATATCAAACACCTGGTTCAAATTAGACAAAATCTAACTTCATAGTTTGAAACAAATTTGGTTCAAATTACATTAGATCCAAATATCAAACACCTGGTGTGCACCCAAACAAGAAAAACAAAAAAAAATTAAAAAAAAAATATGAAAAGAAACCAAGCACTCTATACACAAAAACCAAATTATTGCTAAAAATTTGAAAAACATCATCAACTATCTACAACTACAACTCAAATAAACCAATAATTTAGCAAATTAAACATATTTTTTTCATCAAAAACTCAAATTAAGAAAAAAAACACTAAGAACAGAAATTAATTTATACCATCACGACCGCACAAGCAAGAGAAACACGAGCAGCCACAAGAATTTCAGAAAAAGCAGCCATTGTCTTCTTGGAAACCCCCAAATCAGAACTGAAAGATTTCACTACTTCCATTGCAAAATCCCAGAAAAATTATCTTAACAGCGTACTCAAAACTCAATTGAAAGAGCCACTGGTGGAATAACGAGAATGAAAGCAGTGAGAGAGTAAATAGAGATGGTGAATCGAAGGAATTAGGGTTCGAAAGGGGTTTTGTTTGTTTGGGGTATTGAATGCTCTAGGGTTTTGTGGGGGTGTGAATTGTAAAGTTGTGGATAAGTTGGGGGCTGAATATTGAAAATTTTGAATTTGTTTTATTTTTCTGGATCATGGATTTGAATTTTGAAAATCACTTCCACGTCTCCCGAGATGAAATTCAAATTTCCGAAATATTTTGTCACATCCGTCTCAAAAAAAAAAAAAAAAAAATCCATATATTATATTCATTCAAAATAATTGAGACAGTGCGGTGTGGCAACGTAATTGAGGCCTCCACGTCAAAACAACGTTGCCACACTATCAGACCTACCTAGGTCCGTGGGATGGCGGATGTATACCTTGAAAAAAAATAATGTGTTATTTAAACAAAAATTCAGATCACATCCTTTAAAAATATGGTAAAATCCTCCGATCACACCAGCAGAAATAATCCTAGGTCCACCATTGTAATTCTTCCTAATACTTACTGTTGGCGGTAATTCCTGACTCATCACAAGTCGGTGATGGAAAAAGGGTGACAAAGGAGTTCAAGTCACAAGTCGGTGAACTTGAGGGATCAATGTTGACAAGTTGGTCATAATTGGTTAAGTTTTCTAATTACATTATAATTATATTTGGTAATGTCTTGGTCACCAAGTTAAGGTTATTTGATAATGTCTTGGTCACCAAGTTAGGGTTAGCCTATATAAACCATGTTAGGGTTAGACATTATTAAGAGAGAAAAGAGTCAAGATTAGAGATAAACCGAGTTATGGTTTGAGGGTCTGTAATCAGTTTTGAGTTATTTTCTGATTAATAAGATTGAGAGTTATTCGATCTAAATTCTTTTCTTCATCTTTTCTATTCGGATTGATTTTCGATTGGGACTTGACTTACTAGAGACGCATATTGATTTACTAGAGGATGAAAATTGTAAAAATGAAATTGTGAGACGTCATCACCTTATTAAAAAAAATGTAATAAACTTACTTTTTACGGCGTTGGGCGTATAATGATTTACTAGAGGATGAACATCAAACAGTCCCTTTTGGGTCGGATTGGTAAAGTTAAACATCAGGACATCTTGTTATGAACAAGCATAGAGCCGTCTTAAAAATGACGAATATGAAAAATCACTATAAATACAATATCAGAAAGCAAAGCAACACACAAAAATCATCACGTCCCCAAAGTACTATCTCTGCTAACTCCCCCTATTAGTAGAGATGGCAATCGAACCGAACCTGATGGGTAAACCCAAAACCCAACACATTTGGGATGGGTTTGGGACTAGTTTTTTTTTTTTCGTGGGTTTGGGACGTGTTTAGGATTTGGTGACATACCCGTTTACCCGATCCAATTACCCGATAAAGTGTACCCGTTTACCCGAATGTATACCCGATATAATTTCTTTTATATTTATAAATATGTATATATGATACATCCAATTTTATACATATAAGCATTTTATTTCGCAAAAATTGTAGTTATTTGATATATTTTTTTAGTAATAATACTAAATGTAATTTCTTAGTAATTACCCAATAGATACTCGATGAGTTTTGGGTCGGGTATACCTAACAGATAATTTTTTTAAATTAGCGGGTTTACCCGAAACACGACGGTATACCCGATACCTAATGGGTACGTAACCGCTAGAAACCCGACGGATTTTACTTTTGGAACAGGTTTGGGACAAACATATCTAACCAGATTTACGAGCCGGGGGTCTCACTGGAAGCAGCTTCTATATTCCTACGGGGTAGAGGTAAGGCTGTCTACATATCACCTTCCTCAGACCCTACCTTAGTTTTGCTATTGGTGGGATATACTGAGTATGATGATGATAATGATATACCGGATTTGGGTTAGGATTACCTAAACTCGTCTCAAACCCGACCCGCTATTAGTCCCCCTTGTAATCACTAATTGTTTCCCTTTATAATTAACAATCATTTTTCTTTATCTCAATTTTATAAGTTTGTATTTGTCACGTGACGATTTTTAAAAAACAAAATTCGTAGAATAAGTAACTAGGTACAAAAGTCTTATATTTTCCTAAATTTATCTTTTTAAGTATTTTCTCACATATTACATGTCTTTGTTTATTGATGAAAGAGTGGCTAACCGAGAGGTTAGTCTACGGGTCGAGTCTTTACTTCCTCCTTTTCTTGATCGATGGCCGGGTCGTACTCTAATATGTCACTGACACAGTAAAAACACACCGTGACTCGCAACAAGGAGAATGGGGTGGTAGTATTTGCTTTGGAAGCAAGTTAAGTATTTTAGTAGTAATTGTGAGAGAGCAGATTAGCGTTACCTCAAACATGGTTCGAGATGGGTATTTATAGCCGAAAAGTGAAGGATGAGGGCCAATGGACCGTTTGATGGGCCACGGGCTCGACTGACAACTTGAAGCTTTTTGTAGACTTGACAGGAGCGCAGGTCACGGGAGTGTTAGGCGCACGCGGAGGTGTTGCCACATGTCCTGCTGTATTGGTTGCACGAAGGGAAAGCCGCCACGTGGCCTGGTGGGGTTGTCAGTTTGTCCATCAGCTTTTATGCAAGTGGGCTGGGCAGTCAGCTGACCGCTGTTGTCAGTGCCCGGGCATACCACTTGCTGGTTGGTCACGGAAGTCAAAGTGATAGTTCCACTTATATAACAATAGGATGCAGTCTAGCGCCGCTTCGCTACGTTCGGTAAATTGTGCACATATAGGCCAACACATTTGTATGCCGTTCTGTGCTTCCTTCGCCGACGTGGGCGTGTCCGCGCAAGATCGAAGCATGAAAATGTGTTTGATAGAAAGTGAATGTAGTAAACTACTATCATCTTTGGTAGTAATCACCGAATCCCGTGTATGTTCACGAAAACAGTCATTTTCATAAACAAGGTGAGATTTCTCATCTTTCACTGAGAGGGAAAGCAAACCGGGTTCGCGCGTGCCCGCACGAATTGAGGTAAGTTCTTTATCGGTTGGGACAATAACCCGGGTAATGGTCACTCGCGCCCAAACCTTGTGTGAGATTTGAGACCATACCCCTTTAGTTATAAACCTTTTCAGATAATTTGTTGGAAATTTTAAATGTGAATATAAAAATATGTTGTGTCTTAGCATTTAAGACAATTTTGTAATATACGTGACAAACTTGAGGCTTTTTAAATACGTTGTAATTTGCCCATTAAATGACCAATTAATTATAATTATTTCTCTAACAATATTACTAGGGTATATTAGAATAGATAGAAATAGCAGAGAAAACTGAGGTAGTGTTTGGTATGCAGGAATGAGAGGCGGAACTGAATGGATCATTACGAGGGAATGAAGAAAGGAGTGTTTGGTTGGTCAATGGAATGTAATCACCCATTCCATAAGGCATTCAATTCCCTCAAAATCATTTCATCCACTACCCATGTTTTTTTTCATTCCATTCCATCTAGCACCATTCATCACCAACACCACAACCCACCACCTTCGCCACCAACCACCACCGACGCCATCGTCGCCTCCACCCGCAACCCGTCAACGCCTACACCGCCACCCCAACATCAACCACCGCCGCCACCCACCCGCCACCGTTGTCACCCACCGCCGCCACCAACCACCATCACCGCCAACGCCAGTCCCTGCCGCCACCCACCACCACCGACAACGACACCACCAACCACCGCTACCTCTGCCTCCACGCACCCCCCGGTCACCACCACCCGCCATCGCCGCCTCCACCGCCACTCGCCACCAGCGCTACCATCCACCGCCGCCGCCACCCACAATCACTACCATCGACCACCACCACTCACCGCTGATTTTATTCCTTCGTTTTTCTTGCTTACCAAACAATACACAATAATAATTCTTTTCATTCCCACGTGGTAACTGTCGCAACCCCCGATCCCTATCACCTCGGGAACGGGCGGCCGCGAGCCAGTTTCGGTGGTATCTGGTATTGTCTAATTTGGCAGCGGAATTTTTCATCAGGACCGTAGTTAGGAAATTATGGATCAGAGTAAAATACCACATTCTCATAATATTAAACATATGGGATAAAACCCAAGTTTGCAATACACACATTTTCATAGGAATGAATCATATTTTTATTTAATAAAAACATCTATTTTAATTTAGGTAACTTTATTGCCACTTTTCCAAGCCTTCAGTGCTGTTCAGCTGGCTTCTATTTGGCTTTCACATTTTGTTACCTGAAACGCGTTTAAAAACATTTTGTCAGTGGGAAATACTGGTGAGTGAATCCCAGTTCAATCAAGTTTAATAAAAACCATTGTACAGTATTGAGGGTGATCTCGCAATTACATTTGTTTCCAAGTTATATAAATTAACATCCATGGTACTGTCAGACCCGACTTGTGGAAATGTTACCCCTCGCAAGGCAGTAACATAACTTTGTATACAAAATCCCAACACATCCATGATAATTGTATTCTTACAAATACTCAATAACTGCTTAATATATAATTAATCGTGTGAGGTTTTGTGAAAACAATTTGCAAAAAGGAGATTACTCACAAAAAGGTTTACACAAAAGAAGGATTACTCACTTTGTTGTCTTAGATTTTCTGTAAGGGTTCCCTGGGAATTATCTATAAATTACACAAATGCACACGTGTTAGTATAATAACCCATTTTAACATTAGTAATATCCTCCCCGAGACGGCATTCCAAGGACTACGTCGGGCAGAACCACGACAGTCGTTACGGAACCCTAGATCAATCGGGCAGAGTATCTAATACGTATACAGGGGTTATGATACTTACAACGGAGCAGAACTTTGCTAATTAGGTGGGGTATTATACCCGAGATTATGCCTACACTTTAAGAAATTCGAGATTTGAGAAAGAAATGAACGAGCAGACTGAAGATCCAAGGCCCTCTACTTATAGGGCCTGATTTTCACTTTTATGCGGCCCGCGTCAACGCTGGTCAACAGCGTAGCTGATCCGGGTCAGCTAGTAGGTTTGTCGGGTGTTAGGCCACGTGGTGGCCCAGGGTTTAGCCACATTTTACCTTCTCGCGGCCCGCGTAAGGGTTAAGGGGTGCCTTACGCGGCCCGCCTAAACCCAAAAATTGAATTTTTAATTATTTTTAATAATATTCAAGGTATTCGGGGTCCGTTTTCGCGTATGGGGTGTATTTTAGGATATATTGGGATATTTTAAAATATATTGGGGTGTCGGAAAATATATGAGGGTGTCGGTTTAAATTAGGGTTGTTATATCCTCCCCACCTTGTTTTAGAGCTCGTCCTCGAGATCTACTGGAACAAGTGTGGATATTTCTTTTACATTTCTGATTCAAGCTCTCATGTATACTCTGGTCCTCTTTTGGAGTCCCACTTCACTTTGACCAGAACTAATCTCCTGTGCTTGAGGTTCTTAACTTTCCTGTCTTCAATCTGCAGAGGCCTTTCTACAAACTTGAGTTGTTCATTTACCTCTATATCCTTAAGAGGTACTACAAGTGATTCATCAGCTAGACATTTCTTGAGATTAGATACATGAATTACATTATGTATTCCTGCCATTTCTTCTGGCAGTTGTAGCTGATAGGCTACAGGTCCTATTCTTCTAATAATCTCAAAAGGTCCAACATACCTGGGACTTAGCTTTCCCCGTTTGATGAATCTTACTACTCCTTTCCAAGGAGAGACTTTTAAAAATACTTTATCTCCTACTTGAAATTCCAACGGTTTGCGTCGGTTATCAGCATAGCTTTTTTGTTCGATCGCGTGCTGCTTTCAGTCGTTCCTTGACTTGAATAATCTTGTCAGTTGTTTCTTGCACTATCTCAGGTCCAGATAGTTGCTTTTCCCCAATTTCTGCCCAACAGACTGGGGTTCGGCACTTTCGTCCATAAAGTGCTTCGAATGGTGCAGCACTGATACTTGTGTGATAGCTGTTATTATAAGAAAATTCTATTAAAGGTAAATGATCGTCCCAATTACCTCTGAAATCAATTACACAAGCTCTAAGCATGTCTTCCATTGTCTGAATTGTTCTTTCGCTTTGCCCGTCTGTCTGAGGATGATAAGTTGTGCTTAGATTTAACTTGATTCCCATGGCTTTTTGGAAACTTGCCCAAAAATGAGAAGTAAAACGACTGTCCCTATCAGAAACAATTGATAATGGAATTCTATGTAATGAAACTATTTCATTTACATATAATTTAGCCAACTGTTCCATGCTGAAAGTTTCTTTCATTGGTAGGAAATGAGCTGACTTGGTTAGCCTATCTACAATCACCCAGATTGTATCATTTCCTTTTCTTGTTTTGGGTAATTTAGTAACAAAATCCATTGTTATCAATTCCTATTTCCATACTGGCATTTCTAATTGTTGTAGCAATCCTGAGGGTTTCTGATGTTCAGCTTTAACTTGTGAACAGGTTAAACATTTAGAAACATAGGCTGCTATGTCCTTTTTCATTCCTATCCACCAAAAATTCTTTCTTAAATCCTGATACATTTTATCACTTCCTGGGTGCATCGTATATTTAGACTTATGGGCTTCCTCTAATATACGATGACGCAGGTTACCTAATTTAGGTATCCACATTCTCTTTTTATGGAATCTCCAAATTTCATCTGTTCCTTGTTATAATTCCTTAATCATTCCTTTTAATTTTTCAGTATCATCATTGATTACTGATGCTTGTGCTTTTCTAATTTGCTCATTTAAATCTACTTGTAGATTTAATTTAAGAGAATTTTCATGATACTTTCGGCTTAGAGCATCTGCCACTATATTTGTTTTTCCTTCATGATACTGGATATCACAATCATAATCACTAAGCATCTCCATCCAGCGTCTTTGTCTCATATTCAATTCTTTTTGCCCAAAAACATACCTTAAACTTTTATGATCAGTGAATATGATAAACTTACTACCATAAAGGTAATGTCTCCAAATCTTAAGGGCAAAAATTATGGCTCCTAATTCTAGATCATGGGTTGAATAATTCTCTTCATGATTCTTAAGTTGTCTAGATGCATAAGCTATAACCTTTTGGCATTGCATTAATACACATCCATAACCTAGTTTGGAAGCGTCACAATAGACTACAAAGTCTTCAGTTCCTTCTGGTAACGCTAGTATGGGTGTATGGGTTAGTCTTTGCTTAAGAATTCTAAATGCTTCTTCTTGTTTTGGTCCTCATTCAAACTTAATGGATTTACAGGTTAACTTAGTTAAAGGAATGGCTATTCTAGAAAAATCTTGAATAAATCTTCTATAATACTCGACCAATCCTAAGAAACTTCTGACCTCGGTTGGTGATTCAGGGGTTTTCCATTTGGTAATCGCTTCGATCTTAGTTGGATCTACATGGATTCCTTCATGGTTAACTAAGTGTCCAAGAAACTGTACCTACTCTAACCAAAATTCGCACTTTGAAAATTTAGCATAAATCTTTTCCTTTCTTAATAGACTTAGAAGTGCGTGCAAATGCTTTGCATGTTCCTCTTTACTCTTAGAGTAAATTAGAATATCGTCTATGAAGACAATTATGAATTTATCCAAATATGGCTTACATATTCGGTTCATGATGTCCATAAATGCGGCGGGGGCATTGGTTAAACCAAATGGTATGACAGTAAATTCATAATGACCATACCTTGTTCTAAATACGGTTTTAGGAATGTCCTCTTCCTGTACCTTTAATTGATGATATCCTGACCTTAAATCGATTTTAGAGAAAAATCGAGCTCCTTGCAGTTGATCAAACAGATCATCGATTCTTGGTAATGGATACCGGTTCTTAATTGTGACCTTGTTCAATTCACGGTAGTCAATGCACATACGCATTGATCCGTCCTTCTTTTTGACAAACAGTATCGGAGCTCCCCATGGTGATGAGCTTGGTTGTATGAATCCTTTCTCTAATAATTCATCTAACTGTTTCTTCAGTTCCTGCATTTCTGCGGGTGCCAAACGGTAAGGTGCTTTGGCAATCGGTGCTGTTCCTGGCAGTAGTCCTGGTAATTCTTTCAGAAATACATCTGAAAACTGAGACACTACTAGAATGTCTTTTAGTTCTTTTCCTTTAGTGTTAGTGATTATAGAAATCAAATACATTATAGATCCTTTTCTTATATAGCTCGCAGTTTTTATCACAGAGATGAATTTAGTGGATCTAGATGGTTTATCACCTTTAATTGTGATCTTTTCAGCCTTTGGTGAATTTACTTGAATTGACTTTTGATCACATAAAATATTAGCTTTATTGGCTACTAACCAATCCATTCTTAATACGATATCAAATACTGTTATATTCATTGGGTAAAGGTTTGCAATAAACTTTTGGTTTAAAAATTCTATTATTGCTCCCTGCAAGATTTCAGAAATCCTAACCGTTTCTCCATTTGCTGTCTCTACTAGACATTCTTGTGGAAGTTTAGTTAATGGTTGATTAATAAGTTTGCAAAATGAAGTATTAATAAAACTTTGGTTTGCACCAGAGTCAAATAATACTTTAGCAAATATATCATTAACTAAAAACGTATCGGCTATGACGTCCAGAATCATTTTGGCTTCATCTGCAGTTAGAACAAATGCTCTAAGCTTTTTAGTGTTCTTGTTTTTCGCGGCTGGAGCTAGTTTTGGACAGTTCGGCTTGATGTGACCTTTTTCTCCACAATTGAAGCATAGTCCATTACTGGATTTTCTCCTGCAATCTTCTTCCTTGTGTCCTGGTAACTTACAGAAATTGCAGTGAGCGAAGCATTTTCTCGAATGCTTCTTCTTACAAGCTTTGCAGTATGGTGCAGAGGTAGAACCTATATTCCTACGATTGGAATTCCCAGAACGGAATTCTTGGGTAAGTCTTTGGGTTAGGTTTATCCTCTGGTTTTCTTCTCTAGTACGGATTAATTTATCTTTCAAGGTATTGGCTAGTTCTACAGCTTCTTCTATAGTTTGGGGTCTAGCTGCCTTGACCACATGTCTAATCTCTCCAATTAATCCCCAGATGTAACGGGAGATTAATACCGGTTCAGGTGATGCAAGGGTTGGTACTATTCTAGCATATTCAAAGAATGTGGTAGTATAACCCTTACTATCTACCCCGTTCATTCTTAGGTTTAGAAACTTATTCGCTATCTGTTCCTTTTCATTGGGAGGGCAGAATTTCCTTTCTACCATATTCTTAAATTCCTCCCATTCCATATTGTATACTCTATTACTTCCTCTTGACTAGAGAATAGTGTTCCACCATTCTAAGGCTGAGTTCTTAAACAGATTAGAAGCAAACATATCTTGTCTTCTTCAGCACACTTGCTTATTTTTAAAACAGTCTCAGTCTTTTCTATCCAGCGTAGAGCTGCAATAGGTCCTTCGTTGCCCGAGAATTCTATTGGTTTGCAGGACCATAATTCTTTGTAAGAACAACCATAAGGCATGGTTCTTCTTCTTTTTGGAATGGGCGCTTGAAGTATGGATCCATTGTTTACGCTATGTTCTGGTTCAGTTGGTCGCTTACTGTTGTGCTTACTTTTATTATTCGTTTACTGAACTGTTTGAATAATAAATGGCATTGCATCTATGATTCCTTGTGCCACTATGTGTTGGATAGCACTATTATCCACTTGGTTTCCATTGTTATTGATGCTCGGATTCTCATTAACCAAGTTAATGTTACTCTGGTTATCGTTATTCAGATTTCCTTGATTTCCTTTGTCGGCCATCTGAATTTTAAACAGTTACCCCGTATTAATATCACAAAATAGTATTTAATATAGTCAATCACATGACACGCATTTTGGTCAAAAGCGTCGATCATTACGACTTTACTCTATTCATATACTATGCATCTATTACACACCAGTACTGAAATTAAAATTACAATACCGACCGAAATTTAAAGTTACACTACAAGTAATAGGCATCCGTAGTTTTTTTTTCATACACATACACACATATCATATTATTTTATTATTAATATTATTACTACCATTTCCACCATCACATTTACGGATATGGATTCATCCAGAAATCCATATTGCGCTCGCCGTACTTCCAGATGAGTCGCTCTCCCACCTGTCTCATTCTTTCACTGCTCTCTAAAATTTTCTCACCAAATGTCCTAAGTTCTTGTACATTTTTCTGCACTCATTGGGGGTGCAGGTTGAAGGATCGTGTTTGGACCCGAAATGAGTCGATCAGATGCGTTCTACTCAAAATGAAAGGCGGAAACAGACATAATGAGTTGAATTCAGCTATATATCACTTTTAACTGTCTTGTGTATTGATTCTGATACGATTACAGTTCTGAAGACACTTCGACAGAGCTTCGCCGTCGGAAACACTCAAACTAATTCCGCTCCAAATGAACAGACCTATCACCTATTTATAAGCTTCAGATTCCGCTTGAACATGTTTCAAGCGGAATACCATTACAAGCGAAATCACAAGATTTAAGCGAAATCAGCATTTCAAGCGAAATCACTCACTCAAGCGGAATCACATGCTTCGAGCGGAATCAGCCGATTTACTTGATTTCTTGAACTTCGTGCCATGAAAGAAGCAAGACTCGATACAAGACGAAGTCGACAGACGCATGCACCAACAGACTCCCCCTCGGATGTTGACGAGTCTTAAGTGTCGAGTCTTCAACCTTCAGTCTTTATCAGTCCTTTCAAACTCTTTTCCAGCACCAACAGACTCTTCTCTCGAACAAACAATCTTTACTCTGATGTCTTCAGACTCCCTCTTTCGTTATGCTGGGTTCGCAGTCTGGCTTGTTAAAATCACAGAGTCCTCAGGTATCGGAACCTGGCTTTGTGCACTTTCTTCAGGTTCAGGATCGAAACCTGGCTATACATGCACATTCTTAACCCAGAAGTAAATTTCACAATTTAACAATTTGCAAAATTTATCTATATAGACTCCCCTTCAAATTTAATCAGAAAGATTTATCAATGATAAAAACTTCAGATGACCACTTGTATATTCGAAAACTTTTCTCATTTAAACACACGCTCCCCCTCACCACATGTTCATCATGTTTAGCACTTGGAATTTTGAAAATCAGCTCTCCAACATCAGTTGTCGAAAATCTTTTTGAATTTTTCAAAATTTATGCTAAAACACACTAAAATCTTTTTGAATTTTTTAATTAAAAGAAATGCAGTAAAGAAATATTTACAGACACTATGTCACTATTTTTATGAGTTTGTGTAAGAGGATCATATCAGTTTTTGACAAATCACAAGTTCCGTTGAGCTTAGTTACACATTAAGAATTAAACAATTCACTTAGATTGCCGATATACCGATCCACTTAAATTTTCACACAAATTTCAACTGATTCAGGATACGAATTAGGTGAATTAAGAACTTAAACTCATTCATGTGTCCCACCTCTTGAATATACTCCCGTATCCAGATCCCAATATTCAGTCTTACAGGTGAGTATACCACAGATGATATCTGTAAGGGGTTAAATTGCGAAACCGTGAGAGCTCAGGTCAGAACTTCCGTTCAGCAGAGAGATGACGGCTCGACTTTTGGTGGGTCCCCTTTAGAGGATCTTTTTTACAACAGCATTGATTAGCAATTTTATTGTCTCATCATTTTATGCTGAGGGCGGCGCTATTTTTCAAGCAAGCAGTAAAGTATTCTCCGGGACTAGGCCATTGCTTCCGCAAAATCAGAAGTCCCGGGATAATACCCCAGATATCACTGAGCATAAATACCTAGTATCTCAGAAAGAGGGACATTTCAAACAAGATTTCAGGGGTTACCTATATATCCAAGTAGTGTTCCCCATAAAATAAGCAAGTTTGAATTTAAGTTTATATCCCGAAAAAGCTTACTAATTGTGTAAAAACCTATCGGCATATCATCAGTGAGACCGTTTAACGCTTTATAATCATTACATTTCTTTAGCATACTGTAACTGTCTACTTATGTACTATCATTTCCTCTTCTTTAACACCAAAACTCATTTTGAATTTTATCATGTTTTTTTCTTTTTCAAATTTTCTAATGTTTTTGGATTTTCTGAAAATTTTTACTCCCCCTAAAATGCAAACACATTTAAGGAAATTTGAAAATAAACTATACAAGAAATGTGACAACTGATATCGAATCGCTTCAATTCGCCATCCACTTGGCATAAACAATCAGAACTCCCCCTTACAACAACCTATTTTCTCATTATGATTTCAAAACACTTAAGTTTGTTTTAACTAAAATGATTTTTCCGGAAAATAAGTTTTGTTGGGGTTACCACTTGTAGATTTCATCAAATTGTTTTTCTCAAACACTTGTAGAAAATCAAGTACAACTTAATGTCCCTGATTTACCACTTGTAAGTAAAAACCTTTTTCAACCACTTGTAAGTCGAAATCACTTTCGTGAATTTCTCAAGAAAGATGCCGATACCTGCTCCACACTTACCAACCTGGGAGCTCCGGCAAGTCAGGATTTTACTTGTGAAAGACTGCCATCCAAGCCTCACCAAACTTGGATGTTTCTTCCTCACCTGCACTTGGGGTGTAAGTTGCCTTTTTTGTTTCATAAAATTCTTTTACCCCTTTGGCCTTTCCCTCGACCATTTTCCCAAAAATCTTTTTAACATTTCCATTAAAAGCTTTGTCGACATCAAATTCCTTCTTCTCAGAATAGAACTGATTTGAGATATCAACTTTCCCAACTTTTGATTTAAAATTCTCAGCCATCAATGGTGGGAAATTAACATCATCCACTGGAGGTACTGAGTTTTCTTCTTTAACCTCAACCTGTGGCTCATCTAACTTTGTGGAGTTAGATTCATCGCCATGAATCTTCTTAACCACCCACACTTGGTTATCCTTAGCTTTCTTTTTATAAAAATGAGTCTTTGAACACTCACCAACTTCATATGTTGAATTTTCAAAAATTTTGAATTTTTCAGTTGGTGATTCATTTTTCTCAACAACTTTTTCTTTGAGTTTCTTAGAGACTTCCTGTTTTGTTTTTGTTGCTTGAGAACAGTTCCATGCAATATGACCAACTTCATTGCATCTGTAACAGGTTCTAGTCTCCTTTCTTTGAAAAACTTCATTCTTCATCTTTTCAGCAAGAAACTCCTGGTTTGACTGTTTCCAGAATGAGCTCTTTGCTTCTTCTTCACAATTTGTCCCTAAAACAAATTTTGTATTTGTTTTAGAAATTTTCTCATTTTTATGATTTTCAGGTGGAACAAATCCTTTCTTTTGAAATTACCGTTATGGTTTGGCTTCTTTTGAAAACCAGAACCAGAACTGTAACCTTTTTTCTTGTTCAATCTTTGTTGAACTCTTGAAGTGTACTTTTTAGGTTTTTCAGAAAGATTTACATCTTTTATTTCAGAAATATTAATTTCTATAAGTTTGAAAACCTTTTTGATCTTTTCAAAATTAACACTTCTTATTGGAAATTCCTCATCAGAATATAATTTGTCTGAATTAATCAATGTATATGCCACTTTGATTGCTTCGTCATTCAAATTAGATTTTGATAACAGGAATTCTTTATTATACACCCGTTTAACCGACGACTTTGAACTGTTGACCGACGAACTTGGACTTTTGACGGACGAACTTGAACAACCAGACTCGAACTTTGACTCAGGCTTTAACTCCGACTCCTCATCTGTATCCAACACCTTATCGACCACCTTTTTTATTAACTCGGACTCATGATCAGTATCAGACGATGTAAAAACGACGTCAATGTTTTCTGGTAATTCATCGGTTATATCGGACTTTAACTTTATATTGACTGCTTTTTCGACTTGCTCCTCATTCGGTTTTCTAGGCGAATACCCTTCCCAAATCGGAGGCGGACACTTGTTATAACTAGCACTCTGTTTCTTACCAGTATCTTTCTTCTTTGGCTTATCATCATCTTTAAACGCTTCAAAACCTGCAACAGTTGGATAAATTCGATCAATAAGATAATCAGAACTAGAATAACTCTGTAATAAACGTCTGATTCTCTCATTCTCAATTTTTTTTCATTTTCCAACTCCCTCTGCAACTTTGCACATTCTTCAATGTAATGATTTATCGCTTTCTGCTTTGTCATCATCACAGAATTCATCATGGTTAATGCATCTTCTCTTTCTGAATTAGTCTTTTGTAGACCAGTTACTGTTCTGTTTAGCACATCGTAAGATTCTTTCACGTAATTGAGATTGAACAATAATTGTTCTTTCATCTTTTCAAGCTCAATTAACTTCTCATCCTTTTCCGCACATTGTTTGCAAGATTCCAAACACTTTAAGCAAGGTTTGATGACTTCCACAATCTTTTCAACTTCGATGACCTTCTCAACTTCAATCACCGATTCAGTTTCAATCACATTTTCAACTTTAACTTCTTCTTTTTGAACAGTCTCTTCTTCTTGAGCAACACTTTCACTCTTCATTTTCTTTTGTTCTTTTACTGCTCGTCTCTCCTTCAGCTTCTCCAAGCGATCTGCAAAATAAAATTGAAAACTTTCAGGAGATAGATGAGTTTTTGCAACATTAATATGTCTTTCTTCCTCATCATCACCACTGTCATCAGTTGGTGATTGATCAAAATCTATTTTCTTCTCAGAACTATCATCTGAAGAACTTGAATCGGATGGTGTTTGATCAAAATTTAATGTCTTTTCAGAACTATCATCTGAAGAACCAGAATCAGATGATGTTTGATCAACATCAGTTGCTTCTTCTGAACTTTCATCGGATGAAACAGATACTTCTTCTTGATTCTTCTCATGAACACCAATCGCTTTCATCCATTCTGTAAACAAATTGGGTTCTTGAACAATCTTTGCAATGAAAGCTTTAAAATTCCCATTCTCATTCGCAAACCTATCCCAGCTGAACCCTTCAGGTAACTTTTCATCATCTTGGTTTATTAAACATGCTTTACTATCAGCTGAAATATACTTGTCCCAACTGAAACCTGGAGCCATTTTCTCATCGTCTTGATTAATGATACCATAATAAGCTTTCTTATTTGCATCTTCGATCATCTTCCCATGAGCAGTTTGTGTTTCTTTTTTTTTTGATATGGTTGATGAGCAACTTGTTGGTATATTGCTTTCCGATAGTAATCATCTTTTCCAAAAGGATTCTTTGCTCCACTAGCCTCTTGATTTTTGCATTCTCTTTTGAAATGACCTTTCTCCCTGCATCGAAAACAAGTAACTTTAGATTTATCAAAACCCAAAGTAGACACATGTGCATCCAAAAAATCATTTCTCCCTGTTATCATTTTAAATTTTTATGCTCTCCTCAAGACACTAGCTAGACACCATTTGATATCCATGAGCTCCATCTCTTCAGCGTCTATCTGATCGTAATCCTCTTTCGTCAGCATAGGATTTCCTATCCTCCCTGCAACCAAACCTTCATAGGATTGTAGTACAGTTGCAAGTAACGCCATGTGATCTTTTGCAATTTCTTCAGAAAAACTTTGACCATCTGGAAGGTTCAATGCAATGTTGCACTGTATCACACAACCATTTCCACTTTTTGAGCTTTGAGAATGAAAACTTGAAGTTAAATTCTTTGGATCAACACTTAGATATGAAGAAAATCCACTGCTGCTATTTGGACTTTGTTCAACAGTTCCAGATGAATTTCCAGCACTAAAAGCAGTTTGAATTTTCGAACTCTTTTCAACCTCTTGAACATTTCCTTTGTAATACATTTTCACATCTTGTTGATTACTCGGATTATTCATCCTTGCAATCTTTTGCTGTTCAAGATCTTGACCCTCAATCTTCTCGATAAACTGAGAAATCGTCAAACCATCATAAACTCCGGTGTTCTTTAAAATCATCAAAAATGTACCCCACTCTTTCTGAGGTAATGCATCAGCTAGTTTGTCGACCCATTCCTCTCGTTCTTTGGTTATGCTTAGCAACGACATAGAACGCACTAAGTGGCAATATCTTTCAATCAACTTCTTTGTATCTTCCCTTGGCAGACTTGTGAATAGATCAAATTCTTTCTTAAGCAACGCCTTTTTACTTTTTATCATCTTCTCACTACCCTCAAACTTGATTTTAAGAGCATCCCAAATTGATTTTGAAGTTTTGTCATGTTGAAGCAATACAAAGATGTCTTCTTTAATAGCTTGCTGAAGAAGACTAATCATCATCTTTTCAGCCCTGTACATGTCTCGTTCTTTATCATTGAATTAATATATTTCTTTCTCAACTTGCAGATCAGTACGTGGTAGTACATACTTTTTCAAAATACACTCCCAAGATCTCAAATGGTTTGCTTGAACTCAGTTTTTAAACCGATCTTTCCAACCGTAATACTCCTCAATGCTCATTAGCTTCGGGGGTTTTTGTGTAGTTCCAGTCTCATTTTCCAAGTTCATGTTTTGAGCAATGGTAGCCGGAGTAGTTGGGGATGTTGCAAATGCGTTGTAAAATTCTTCACTCATGATTCGGTAACACGTTTCACAAACAGACACTTTCAAGCAAGATTAGGTTTCAAGCGAGATAACACCTCAAGCGAAATTACATGCACAAACTTCAAGCGAAATTAAAATTTTCAAGCGGAATAAAAAGTTCAAACAAAATAATGTTTTCAAGCGAAATATCTATTTTCAAGCGGAATCAACTACTTGAAGCAAAGCATGCTATTTCGCTTGAAATTTCAAGCGGAATAACCACTTGGAGCGGAAACACTGATTTCGCTCGATATGTTTCAAGCGGAATAACACTTTTTCAAGCGGAATTAAACTACCCGTTTAAGCAGAATTAGAACTTTGGTCCATTTTTGTCATTTTTAAGCTGAATTATGATCTAAGTCTTTCAAGGCTTTGTTAAAACAAGATTCCGATTATGTTGTGAAAACTTCAGGCCATTTTAACCATGAAAAGTTGTTCAATTGATAAAAGAAGGTGTAGAAGTAAGAATATGAGATGAAATCAAGCTGAAAACTGCAGAACTCCTCCTCCTGAGCTCTGATACCACTTGAAGGATCACGTTTGGACCCGAAATGAGTCGATCAGAGGCGTTCTACTCAAAATGAAAGGCGGAAACAGACATAATGAGTTGAATTCAGCTAGATATCACTTTTAACTGTCCTGTGTATTGATTCTGATACGATTACAGTTCTGAAGACACTTCGACAGAGCTTCGCCGTCGAAAACACTCAAACTAATTCCGCTCTAAATGAACAGACCTATCACCTATTTATAAGCTTCAGATTCCGCTTGAACATGTTTCAAGCGGAATACCATTACAAGCGAAATCACAAGATTTAAGCGAAATCAGCATTTCAAGCGAAATCACTCACTCAAGCGGAATCACATGCTTCGAGCGGAATCAGCCGATTTACTTGATTTCTTGAACTTCGTGCCATGAAAGAAGCAAGACTCGATACAAGACGAAGTCAACAGACGCATGCACCAACACAGGTTCTAGGACTGGGTTCGGAATCTGGGGTGCGGGTTCCTGGTATGGAGGTGTATGTGCCTGGAATTAGTAAGGATTCTCTAAAATCTCCCTAATGTATACATCATTATTGTAATAGGGATCTAGAGGGTCCAAACTTGGGTAGGCTCCTAAGTTTGGCATGGGCGTGTCTTCATGTATCGGGTAGCGTTGCACATAGTCTCTAACGTCATCTCACCACGGATCGTAATTTGGGTCTAAGGGATTTGGGGATGGTACCCTAGGTATTTCCCCCGGATTGAAATCATGCATTTCTACTTAATTTTCAGGGTTTTCTATTTCCATTGGTTGGTCAGGAATTGATGGTTGTGGTTGGGGTGCTATCATTTGTTTCAGGTTAGGGTCAGCTGCAGTGGTTGCTAGGATGTGGATATTGGCTATACCCCTATTAATCATATCCTGGGCATAAGCATCGGTTTCCCTTTTAGCTGCTGCTAGTACTCTCTGGTCTTGTAACTTTTTCATATGCTTCCTACGCTCGTGTGCCCCTCGACTGAACCATCCTCTCTTTTTCTGAGGGAATGGCTCTTTAGACTGAGCCTTAAACACGAATATTCCTTCTTTCGTATCAGCAGAGTACCCCGAGAGGGCAGGCTGGGAAGAGACACCTTCGCCTCTAGGCGAACCAGACAATTGACGGTACGCGTCAGATGGTCCTTGGTCGCTCATACTGGAAACTAACAAATAGTCAAATAACACACAACAAGAAAATACAATTGTGCACGTAGTTCCGTAATTTATTTCCTAACAATTTGAATTTTGATGTCAGCAGAACACTTCTGTGGCTGAATAAGTGGCTTAGCTCTGATACCACCTTCTGTCGCAACCCCCGATCCCTATCACCTCGGGAACGGGCGGCCGCGAGCCAGTTTCGGTGGTATCTGGTATTGTCTAATTTGGCAGCGGAATTTTTCATCAGGACCATAGTTAGGAAATATTGAATCAGAGTAAAATACCACATTTTCATAATATTAAACACATGGGATAAAACCCAAGTTTGCAATACACACATTTTCATATGAATGAATCATATTTTTATTTAATAAACACATCTATTTTAATTTAGGTAACTTTATTGCCACTTTTCCAAGCCTTCGGTGATGTCCAGCTGGCTTCTATTTGGCTTTCACATTTTGTTAACTGAAACGCGTTTAAAAACATTTTGTCAGTGCGAAATACTGGTGAGTGAATCCCAATTAATCAAGTTTAATAAAAACCATTGTACAATATTGAGGGCGATCTCGCAATTACATTTGTTTCCAAGTTATATCAATTAACATCCATGGTACTGTCAGACCCGACTTGTGGAAATGTTACCCCTCGCAAGGCAGTAACATAACTTTATATTCAAGGTATTTGGGGTCCGTTTTTGCGTATGGGGTGTATTTTAGGATATATTGGGATATTTTAAAATATATTAAGGTGTCGGAAAATATATGAGGGTGTCGGTTTAAATTAGGGTTGTTATAGTAACCAAACAAGACATGGAATGGTAATGATCCATTGCATTCCCTTGTCCATTCTATTACCTTGTCCATTCCATTACCTCGTCCATTCCATTCTCTCGTCCATTCCATTGTCCCTTACCAAGAATGTTAACATATTTCATAATTTTCTTATGAGGAAAACAAATTAATGAGTATCTAACTTCATAATTTTTTTATGAGGAAAACAAATTAGTGAGTATCTAACTTCAGTTTTAAGGACTTGCGTAGTGGGGCGGTATGCCCGGTCATGGCGCCGGCAAAACGCCGGGCACACCATAACGTGGGGCGCTATCAAACGAAAAAGGGGGTGTGGCGCAATTAATTTAGCGGCGTGATGAATTGGTATTTTTAATTTTTGACCGTTAATAAACGGTCATATTCTTTAAAAAAAATCAATTTTTTTTTTATTTTCACACTATAAATAACTCCCAACTCTTCCATTTTTTTAACAAATCATACTCAAATATTCTCTCCTTCTCTATATATTTTTTAAAAAGTTTTGAAGCTACTCCCACCCTATTAAAAAAATGGGTTCCCCGTCGGAAGACTCGTTCACCGATATTTACCGAAGATTTTTTTCACCTGAAGAAGACGCGGAGGAGGAAGAAGCGGTTACGAGTGCATGTACTTTTGTGATACAAGCATTTGAGCACGTTCGGCCTACTCCCCCTTCAAGACCCATCTTGCGGCGCACCTATATCTTGCGAGATCGTGAAGCCGCGAACGAGCGTTTGATGAAAGACTATTTTGATGCGACACCGGTTCACGGACCCAATGTTTTTAGACGACGTTTTCGGATGAGCCAAAGGTTATTTTTGCGCATTAATAATGATTTGGAAAATAAGTATGATTTCTATAAGCAAAGAATGAACGCGCGAGGATATTTAGGCTTCACCTCAATTCAAAAGGTCACATCCGCGTTACGCATATTATCATACGGAAACACGTACGACATCAACGACGAGTACTTGAAGATGGCGGAGAAAACAACCCGAGATTGCTTGGAACATTTTTGCTATGGTATTTTTTATTGACTTTTATTTATTTACTTACTTTTATATATTTATTTTTTAGTAGCTTACTAGTAAAACTTTTATATATTAAATTATATTTTAGGTATATGCCAGTTATATGGAAAACGTTATTTGAGAAATCCCACTTGGAACGACCTTCAACAAATATATGAGGTGCATCTAGAAAAGCATGGAATACCCGGCATGATTGGTAGCTTGGATTGTCGTCAATGGCGTTGGTATAATTGTCCAACCGCATGGCGAGGTCAACATACACGGGGTGATAAAAAAGGGCCAACTTTGGTATTACAAGCTGTTGCGTCATACGACCTTTGGGTTTGGTCGGCCTTCTTTGGTGTAGCCGGGTGTTTTAACGATATTAATACGTTAGAGGCTTCACCATTATTAGAGAGCTACATTTCTGGAACTATATCAAAGGCCGGTTTTCATGCGAACGGGAACGACTACGAGCATGGCTACTATTTGGGCGATGGTATATACCCAGAGTATTCGATTATTGTTAAAACGTTTTCTGAAACGTTCGATGAGAAAAGAAAGTATTTTAAAAAATTACAAGAGTCTTCAAGAAAGGATATCGAGAGGTGTTTTGGGGTTCTACAGCAACGATGGCATTTTATCAGAAATCCTTGTCGCATGTGGCATAAGGATAGAATACGAATGACCATGTATGTGTAACGCCCCAAAATTCGAATGACTTAGTTGCCAGTATGTTAACGCGTTTAAAAGAAGGAAATGTAATAACTATGTTATTAAACCTAGTTAAATGCCTAGCAAAACAAGAAAGGAAATGAAATTGGGTCAATTATGATTAAGTGACAAACATGAGGGGTTAGTTTTGAATGAGTGAAAAGATAAAATATAAAAAATAAAATTAAAAACCCCACACCCACAACTGGGCGTATGTGGGTGTTCGACCAGAGAAGAAAAAGAAGGGGGAAACCCCTTCTCAAACCCTAATCGACCAAATCGGATGGATTCTGGCTGAAATCGAACTTACATGAACAAGATTCTTGATTGTTCAACTCTGTAAAACACATGGTAAGTGGTAATTTCGGATTTGATGATTTTGTATGAATTAGGTTATGATCAATTCATGAAATTTTATGAAATCGAGCACGAATATATGTTAGAATTATCATATGGACTGTGAATTTATCAAGATTTTGGTGTTAATTAAGGTTTGAAGATGAAACCCACTTGGGCTAACGAAAGTGGCGACATGGGTATAACACCTATGTCGAATTCTTGTTCAAAAATTGATGTAGCATGTTGTATGCGATGAATGTTTGTTTGATAGTTTGAGTATGGTGTGATTTTAGGTCGATTTCAATAGTATTTGAATTTTTAAAGGCAAGAATAGGAAGATGAACATAAGATACTTGTACAATATATTCTATTAATATGAAACCCATCAAGTGTTTGATAAAATGCCTACATGAAACTTGAGTTGATTCAAGTTTGTGTTAAAAAGTTAGTAAATTCGTCACTTTTGACAGCCCTAGATAGTTATCTTGTAAAGGTCGTATCTCATTCGTTATTAGGAGTTAGACGACGAGCTTTATATCGTTGAAAAGGTTGTTTCGCATATTACATTTCATATTTGGTCACAAGAGGCTGGTTATGAGATTTAGTGGGTCAAAACAGCATGAAAAGTTAGTAAATTCGTCACTTTTGACAGCCCTAGATAGTCATCTTGTAAAGGCCGTATCTCATTCGTTATTAGGAGTTAGACAACGAGCCTTATATCGTTGAAAAGGTTGTTTCGCATATTACAATTCTTATTTGAAAGTCGAAGTCAGATTATGTGATTAAAAAGGGGGAAAGTGACCCCGAACAGCTGCTGCGTGAAAAATTCAGCAATGAAAATAATGTGTTTTATGGACTTAAAACATACGATTTTCTAGTCACCAATTTACTAAACACTAAATATTGCTTCGGGTGAATGTTTACAGTTGTTAAGGTGTGTTTAAAGCGTTACTATGTGTAAAATTGATCTTGTGAACATCGGATATAAAATCAAGTAATCATGTAGTTATATGTACCACATAACATGAATATGAAATGTGTATGACGATACTACAAGTAGTCTATCATATCAAGATAATTGTGTGTGTGTTCATAAGTTGGGAATAAGTCAACGAATATGCGAGTGGCATGATTAGACTTTTGAATATGTTTATGAGATTTTAAAGAATCATGTATATGTGTTAGAACAATTATGTGTACGTACGTATGATAATAAATTTGAGTGAGTGAATGTTGAATATTGTGGTTGTCGGTTCATGTCATATGTATGATAAGTGAAGAAACACTGACCTTACGGTAGTATCCGATGAAGACTTCAAGTATCAATGATCCGAACCGGCAAACTGCAAAACAGAAACACCGTTAGGACTCGTTACAGGAATGGGGTTATTCCTGTAACCACCCTCCGGCGTGAGAATAAGTCTCGGGTTTGAGAGTATAAAAGTGTAAAGAGAGGAAGAAGTTGTATTGAGAGTTCGATCATCTGTACCTTGCACGTTTACCTCTATTTATAGTTTATGATTAGGGTTTTCCTTAACTCAGATGAACTCCTATAAGTTAGGGATTTGCATGATCTTCCCAAAAAGTTGGAGATTTAGTTACGTATCCTATCCATACAGAATGGAATATTCTAGAACGAATATTTATAATAGTTTATTTACAATAAAATAATAGGTAATGACCGGGTTGGACTATCCGATTGGGGTCATACCTCGTCATGTCCCCCCAGTCCGAAGTTATGAAATGTAATTCATGAAATCGGACTAGAGAGAAAAAGAAAGTATATCCTATGTAAGGAAAATTCATGGTGCCATAAATGTGATATGAGAAAATGGCGGCGATGTGATAGGATGTAACAGTTAAGCCATCATTGGGGTAACAACTTGGGTTACCCTGTTCTGACGCGTATGTCTGTACATTTTCCATTTTGAATTTTGTAAAGTTATCATATAAATAGCATCCTTTTGTCGAGGGTTGAGTTCCAATTTCTAGAACACCCTCTTTCACTTCCCCTCTTTCAAACGAAATGGCCTCTAAGAATGTAGAATCTTCATCCTCTGCCTCCGCGGGCTCCGAAACCCTATTCTGCAAATGGGGAGTTGTATCCTACAACAACCTTGTGCAAGATTATGGGATCAGGGCTGAGTGGAACCCCCTATTACCGTCAAAAACGGACACAGCCTTTCCACTGAGAAAAGGGAAAATCACATTATTCAGTGATTTTTTCAAATTCTGCAATTTCCGGTTGCCCATCACTAAATTTCTCAAATCCGTGCTTGATTACTACCGCATTCACCTTTCCCAAATACATCCACTAGGGTTAGTGAAACTTCGTCAATTTGAATTTGCGTGTGTGGCTTTAGGGCACATACCGGAACTCATCATTTTTAGGGCTTTCTTCGTGCTTGTGTGGAAACCCCCATTCTTTACTTTCGATCGAAGAGACACTGAGGTTTCTTGTCTGAGGGAAATCCCTACCAGTTCCCGGGACAAAGATTGGAAAAAGAAATTTTTCTATATTGACAGCTCTGTAATTCCTGGCAATATGTATTGGAGAAACATGGGGCCGAAGGACAAAGTGAAGGACGACAGTCCTCCTGAAGATGCTTATATTGCAAATGCCTTATACACAAGATTGTGCAATCGCTCTTTCGAATGTACAGTGATTCCAGAAGGGGCCCTGGTAATGGCGGGAATGAGCCTATTGTGGCGTGATATCAAACAGTATCCCTCATTTCAAAGGGATGATGAAGGTATGCCTGATGCTTTGTTAATCTTGTATATTACTATTTGCTTAAATATCCCCTATGTAGGAGAATGGAGCTTATTTGATTTTGTCGATCCTCCGCGGCACCTGGCATTGAGGGCCGCCGACCGCGTACTTAGTGAGCAAGAGCCGGATGTGTTAAAAATTCACCTTGATCAATTTTTGCTACCCGCCCTTCCTGCGGATCCTACTGCCTACCTTGCCTTTGCTAGCATCGGCGGGGGTACTAACGTTGTGAATCCGGAGAAAAAACCCCTCCGGGTAAAGATTACCGGGAGGAAATATATAGCGGCTGGAGTGACCACGTCCTCTGCTAGTGGTACGGCGACTACCAAAGGTGAAATGGTTTCTGCAACTGAAATCACCAGTCCTACCCATGTATTGAAAAAACGAAAGACATTTCATGCTCCAAAACTGCCCGCGTTTGAAGTCGTACAGGCTGCCTATGCCATACCAACTGGTATGATTTTTGTGCCTTTGGTTTATTAATTAAACGCTTTATGCAACTGACGTGTGTTTTCAATACAGGGACTACTGGCGCGGTTCAGACTTCCCTTGTGACGGCCATGCCCTTGTCATCTATGGAGGTGGTACCTCCAACTGATAGCAACCAAACGGAGCCCACGCCATCGCTGAGTCCGTCTGTCGCCGTTAGCTGTGCGATGCCACCGCCGCCCACATTTACCGCTGCTGTGACCGTAACAGCGAGTCCTGTTTCCGCATCGCTAGCTTCCAGTGTCACCCTTTCCCCTGTATCTGCCTCTCCTTTGACTATTTTTTCAACTATTGGGAAAGAGATCCCTGCTACATCCTCTACTCATGAGGCGACGAGTGCTGGGGACCGTGCCGCTGGTGACACTGGCGGGTCAAGCAGTGGTATTGCCGACGATGGGGCCCGCTTGGGAGATGATCTATACTTACCTACCATCAACTGGGATCCCAACAACCGGGACAAACGCTATCAACCTCAGTGGAAAATTGCCGAATCGTCTAGGCTAATCTTCCCCCCAGTGGTTCAACATTGGGTTGAGCGGGATTATCCCCCCGCAGAGGTGGCATATGTAGAAGGGCTGAACAATGAGAACTTGATGAATTCTGCCATTGTGGACTCTGTTAGCCAACCCAGGAGGCTTACGGAGATCCGTCGCCGGTGGATGCATGATAATAATGAGCTCCACCGAGCCCAAGCCGTTATTGAGGAACTGAAGGATGAGAAATACCGTCTGGAGAGTCAACTTCAGGCTGCTGGACTGAGGGAGAGTCGGTTTGTTTCGGAGAAAAACAAGGCTGAGGATGATTTAAAGAGGGTTACTGCCCATCTCGCCGAAGAGCGGCTTGTGTGGGCTCGGGATATAGCGGAGAAGGACCGCGTGATTGCTCATGCTAAAACCGTGCAGGAGGAGCTAGAGCGTAAAGCTGTTAGTGAGGCTCAGAAGGTGAGATCCGAAATGACTGCTCTTGTGGATAAATTTCGAATTGACACTGATTTTGTGTCACAGGTTCAGGAACGCTATCAAGCGTTGACCGTTGAGATGGAGGCTTCGAATGCCAAGGCTCAGGCAAGACAGGCGGAGTTGGAAGAGCGGGAAGGGCAACTTAGGGAACTCCAAAAGCGTTGTGATTCCCTTCTACTTGAACGGAATACCCTTGACCGTTCTTCCACCACACGCCTAAAGGAGGTGGAGAGTGCTTTGGATCAAGCAAACGTTGAAGTGGAAGGATTGACCAGTCAACTGGCCGCTTTACGGGGTGATAGGAATTGGCTAATAACTACTGGGCTTGTAGGAGCGTTTGAGTATTGTCGCCAATCAGTGCCCTTTACCTCTCTGATAGACCGTCTTTCCGCTGCTGCCTATAAGTCCGGCCACCACAACGGCGTTTACCAAGGATATTTTGATTGTAAACAAGCAGATAGGATGTCTTCTGACTTTCACATGGCTAGGGGCAAATTTGAAGGTGAAATGGCTGATGCGCTGGAGGCGGTATACAACGAGCCGCTGTCTGTGTATGCTGACCTAGTGAATAAGGTGAATGAGGAAGGCACAGAATCTCCGCGTATGATGCTGGACCCCACGGAAGAGTCTGAGGAAGCATAAATATTTTTATTTTGCTCACTTGTTCTAAACATTTATGGCTTTTGTAATGACACTATTTAGCCTTGGTTTTTGTGAACATATCCACGTAACTTGTCAGGTATTAAATGCTAACTCATGATGTATGTAGCCACCTTTCTTCTGAAAGACGGCGATTTGACCTGTAATGATCATTTGCCATTAATACTGCTGTCGTCATCTCTGTCAAACCCGTTTGCCCCTCTATAAATTTTGTTTCTTTTTTCTAAATTTGGTAACTCAACGATATGAGTCGTAGAAGCTATAAACAAAGACTCTCCGACATTTTTCGTCGACTAGATGCTGCCGATGGCCTGATTCAACTACAAACTATAGTGACGAAACCAATGGCTCGGAGGAGAAGAGGACCTAATGTCGTTCCTACCCGGGCCAATCGTGCATGCCGGAGTATTGTGTATGAGGATGCTGTCCCAGCTGACACTGACATGGCACCACTATCAGCCGATGATCTGGTGCAACTTGTTTCAGCCAACCGTGCTCAACATTGCCCTTTGGTGTACGAGCGTCGTCGTGGTGGTCGTGTTAGAAAAAATCCTGCTGATAACCAGGGGGTGATATCCCCACCGGTAATTGGAGGGTCAGCTGATGACTTGACCATTGATCCCCTTGTGTTGGATTGTGGTAAGGTGCAGCATACCCCTGCAGAGGTGATGGCGACCTGTTCCCACAAGTAGGTGTTAGAACATGTTCCTTTTTTGGTTCCCATATGTTGGCTTTTTAACGATAGGGACAAGTACTTGGTTTTGTGTAAGATAGTTTGTATGTATGTATTGTTAAAATACCTATCTTTTGGTAGCGGTTATTGCATCTATTACCAAGATACCCACTTTTAGCGCTGTATATTTTGACCCCATGACTTATGTGAATGAGAATATTTTCATGTTTAAGGGCACTGTTGCTTATAGTTTTGTGCAATTTGCTTGCGATGGCAATTTTATTATATTCTTTCGCAATGAGAAGGAACGAAACAACTTTTATTGAACTCACAACTTAAATGAAAAGAAGCGACATCGCTGTGGATGGATTACACTTGTTTATTGAAAATGAAAACGAAAAAGAAAAATTGATCTTGCTGTTAAGAGCGGGACGTTACAGGTAACATTTTTTTAACTGAGCGATGTTCCAGCTACGGGGTATGGCGGTTCCGTCTAGCCTGGTTAATCGATAGGCCCCTTTGCCCAGATCTTCTTGAATGACGTAGGGGCCTTCCCAGTTGGGCCCTAGCTTTCCTGTGGGCTCCGCCCTACTGGCTTCATTGTCTCGCATGACATAATCGTCCTTTTTGAATGTATGTTGTGCCACGCGTTTGTTGTAATACTTTTCCAATCTCTTTTTGTATTTTGCTTCGTTGATAGCGGCGGATTCGCGCCTTTGCTCAAGTGCGTCTAGACCCTCCCTTAGCAACCTATCGTTGTTGTTATCACCCGCGGTAAGGCGACGTAGTGACGGTAGCCCCACCTCAGCGGGTATCATTGCTTCCATACCATAGGTTAGGCTAAAGGGTGTTTCATTATTACTAGTCTTGGGCATTGTTCGGTGCGCCCATAGGACGTTTGGCAGTTCTTCAACCCAGGAGCTTCCTTCGGAGTCCAATCTTCTCTTTATGCCATCTAGCAAACTTCTATTCGCCCGCTCTACCTGACCGTTCCCTTGCGGGTGCGCTACAGATGTGAAAATCTGCTGTATCTGGAGTTCAGCGCACCATTCTTGCAAAACTTTGTCAGTGAACTGTGTCCCGTTGTCGCTTACCAAATATAGTGGCAATCCAAACCGGTACACTATGTGTTCCCAAAGGAACTTTTTGGCATTATCCGCCGTAATCTTAGCCAAAGGTTTGGCCTCTACCCACTTAGTAAAGTAGTCGATTGCCACGATTAAGTATTTTAACCTTCCAGGTGCCAACGGGAATGGTCCCACGATATCCACCGCCCATTTCTGAAAAGGCCAAGCCGCGGTGACCGGGATCAGGTTATTTTTGGGCCTAAATGTTTGGGGAGCGAATTTCTGACAGCTACGACATTTTCTGAGTTCCTGTACCGCGTCTTCGTGCATCCCGGGCCAGTAGTACCCGGCGTTATGGATTTTAGCTACAAGTGCCCTGGGTCCGGCGTGGATGCCGCATATGCCCGCATGAATTTCTTGAATCAGGTACTTGGCTTCTATCGGGGAAACACACCGTAGAAGTGGGCCCAAATATGACTTCCGGTATAGAATGCCACCATTTACTTCATATTGCAACGCCTTTGTTTGTATTTTCTGAGCATCGCCCTTACCGGGGGGCAACTCCCCCTTAGTAAGGAATTTTAACATTGGAGTATACCAACAGGGTTCCTCCGCTGTTAGTGCGGAGACGGTCCGTGGTTCGATTGAAGGAATTTGTAACGTCTCTATTTTCACTTCTTTTTCCATGCCTGAAGTGGCGAGCTTACTTAAAGCATCTGCTATCTGGTTTCTTCCCCGATGAACGTGGTTGAGCATGACATTTTCGAAAGAAGTCATGAGCTCCTTTGTTTTTGCTAGATATCTTGCCATCGATTCATCCTTAGCTTCATACGTTTCATTGACCTGGTTATTAACCAGCAAGGAGTCAACATACGCCTCGACCCGTGTAGCTCCCATAGATTGAGCCATTCTTAAACCGGCAAGCAGTGCTTCGTACTCTGCCTCATTGTTGGAGCATTCGAAGTCAAAACGTAGGGCGTACATTAGTCTAATCTCATCCGGGCTTATCAGCATTAAACCCGCTCCAGATCCTTTCTCACTCGACGATCCATCAGTGTAAAGCTTCCAGGTCTGTCTGGCGGTGCTAGATTCCGGGATGTCTTGGATGGCGGGATCCAATATGGCTTCTCCTTCAGGGATTTCTGCTAAGAAGTCGGCGATAACTTGCCCTTTGACTGTTGTTCGCTTTCTGTATTCAATATCTAAAGCGCCTATCTCAATTGCCCATTTGGCCAATCTTCCAGAGATTTCCGGCTTGTGCAGGATTTGCTGTAGCGGGTAATTCGTCAAGACTTGCACGCGATGTGCTTGAAAATATCTTCTCAATCGCCTAGTGGCGTGTACAAGGGCCAGGACCAATTTTTCTAAGGTTGGATACCTCGTTTCTGGTCCCGCCAGTACTCGGCTTATGTAATATATGAGAGTTTGCTTCCCATCCCTTTCCACCATGAGTACCGCGCTCACTGCAGTATGAGCTGCTGCCAAATACATTTTTAGTACCTCATTGGGAGATGGCGCTGTAAGCGTGGGTAACTTTTCGATAAAACGCTTCATATCTTGCAGGGCTTCTTCAGCTTCACCAGTCCATTTGAAATTCTTTTTGTTGAGGCAGTCTTTTAATGTTTTAATGAACGGTAAAGATCTTTCTGCATGTCTTGCTAAGGAGCGGTTGATCGCCACTAAGCGCCCGTTTAGCGCTTGTGCTTCCTTCAACGTTCTAGGGGAGGGCATTCGCTTTATAGCGGCTACCTTATCCGGGTTAGCTTTGAAGCCTTCCCGGGTGACTATCACGCCCAAGAACTTTCCTTCTTCTACCCCAAACGAACACTTCTTGGGGTTGAGCTTTATGTTGTATTCTCTAAGCTTTTGGAAGGTTTCCTCGATGTCTTCCAACATTTGCTTCTCCTCTCTACTCTTGATCACAAGATCGTCTACATACACTTCCAGATTTCTGCCGATCTGGGTTTCGAAAGCTTTGTCCATGAGACGCTGATATGTTGCCCCGGCGTTCCGTAGACCAAAAGGCATCTTTGTGTAACAAAAAATGCCCACGTCGGTATGAAACGCTGTCTTTTCTTCGTCTTCCCTAGACATTTTGATTTGGTGATATCCCTTATAGGCGTCCAGGAAACATTTATACCTATAGGGGACCAGGGAATCAACTTTAAAGTTCATCTTCGGTAACGGGTACGCGTCCTTGGGGCATGCTTTATTCAAGTCCTTGAAATCAATGCACATTCGCCATGTACCATCTGGCTTTTTTACCATTACCGGGTTTGACACCCATGTGTGGTACTGTGTTTCTCTGAGGATTCCGGCTTCTACCAACTTTCGTACCTCTTTAACGACTGCTGCTTTTCGATCTGGGGCCATACTGCGTTTACCTTGCGCGACCGGCTTAACGCCTGGGAGTGTTGCTAACTTATGTTCCGCCTTATCGCGGGGAACTCCTGTCATGTCGGAATGTTCGAAAGCAAAAACGTCAACATTTCTTTTCAATAGTGCTTTCAAGTCATTTTTAACTTCTGGGGAGAGGCTGTCTCCGATGGTAACCGTTTGGTCCGGGTGGCGTGTGCTCAACACCCACCTTTCTGGACCGATAGCTCCGGTGGGGCCTTGGCGACACTTCTTGGTGCTTAGTACCGCCCCTATTTTGTCTCGATACACTGTTGCAATGCCCCGCGGAGTGGGGAACTTCATGAAACCTCGCGCCGTTGAGACTATAGCGTCTAATTTACCCAGAGTGAATCTTCCAATGATCACATTGTGGTACGACTCAGCGCGTACCACCAGGAATGTTAGGAGTATGGTTCTTTCCCGGGGCTCTTGTCCAAATGTGACTGGGAAAGTAATTTGACCAATAGGGTCAACCTTCTCCCCTGTGAAGCCTTTAATGGGAGCGTGTACAGATTCTAGCAACCTTTGGTCTTCCAATTGCATTCTATTGAAACAGTGTTCGTAGATGATGTCTTCTGAACTTCCAGTGTCAACCAGGATTCGCCTCATGCGGTAATCCCCCACTGCAGCAGATATGATTAGGGCGTCTGTAGTGAAGTGCAGGTCTTCCATGCGTGGTTCAATGGTCATGGTAGCTAGCATCCAGGGTTCAAGCGTGGAGAAACTCCGTTTTACCCCTTTTCCTTTATCAGCGTGCACCATATTCAACTCTCGTGGTCTTTTACCCGCCGCTTTATCGTTTTCTTCCTTTACGACTGGTGGACCCTGTTTGATGTCCCTTACCAAGTGTGCCAACTTACCCGCTTTCACAAAGTATTCAATCTGCTTTTTCAACTAAAAACAGTCGTTTGTATCATGACCGCTCCCTTTATGGTATTCACAGTATTTACTTTTGTCTTTGTTTGGGTTGTCTTTTAGTGGCTTCGGAGGATTAAACTTGAGGTTTTCTGAGGCTAGGATTTCCGCCGGCGTCTTGCTTAGGTTAGGGTAGTCAGATCGAGGTTTTGAGGACTCGTTCCTTGAGTAGGTGTTTCTTGGTCGGTCGTACCGTGAATCTGTCTTGTCATTCTTCTGGTATCGATCTCCTCTACCCCTACCTTTGGCATTCCGCTGTTCTCTATCTTCTTGATTTTTGAGAGCCTCTTTCTTCCTATTAGCTGCATGACTGGCGGCTACGGCCTTTTCTTGTATGACATATACTTTGGCTATCCGAAGTATTTCATCAATGGTGGGTGGCACGCCATCCCTCCCATGGAGGGTTCTTAACAACTCGTCATCATTCACTCCCTGTAGGAAAGCTCCACAGGCCAGATCGTTTGTCATGCCCGGGATTGCCAAACTTTCCTTGTTGAATCTAATGATGAAGTTTTCCACCGTTTCATTGTCCCGCCGGCGGATATGGAGAAGCTCGTTTCTATCCTTAGTGTGTCTGCGCTGCTGGCTGAACTGTAAGATGAACTTGGCTTCCAAATCTTCAAAACTGTCTATTTCTCCTGTGGGTAAACTATCCCACCAAACCCTAGCCGCACCCATCAGTGTCTGCACAAACATTTTGCACCATAGGGGCATAGGCCAACACGCTACCTCCCCCGCGCTTTTAAATAGGTTAAGATGGTCATCGAGGTCCCCTAGGCCATCGTATTTACCTACTGTTTGAGGCATTTTAGGCTTCTCCTTGATAGGAGCTTCTGCTATTCTTCTGGTAAATTTGGATTTGAAAGTTGCATCTACCGGCTTGTACGGTCTAGTGAGCTCGTCTTCTTCCACATTGATAGGTTGTACTGAAGGGATAACTCCGCCCTGGCTTATACCCTGAGTAGAGGTAGGTAGTGCTGAATTGCTGTTTAGCATAGAGCTGGGGCCTCTTCCCGGGGAAAGTCTGGGTCTGGATGCGTTCCCTCTGTCATAGGCGGGTTCCACTGTTGGCTGAACTGGGGTGTAAACAGGTTGTGAAGTAGGAAAGGTCCACCATGGCGGCATATAAGCTGCGTATGGCGATTGTTGAACATGACTCTGTGTGGTTCCCTGAGGTGTGTATGCTGAGTTACCATATGGAGGTAAGTATCCATATGGGGGTGCGTAATAGTACCCAGGGAAATAAGGTTGATTTCCTGGTGTGACTGGGGCGTTCATGATTCCTGCCGGCATGACCACCGGCTGATGTGGTGGAGTAGACAGTGCAGCTGTAAGTGCTGCTGTGTACAAGGGTGGCATGGCGTAAGTGGCAGATGGTTGATAATACTGAGGCATGCTCGCCTGCGGCATGATAGTGCTCGGACTTGCCGACGTAATAACTGGCATAGAGTTAAAACGTGATGTCTGTGCCCCAGTGGTTGCCACAGGGGTGAACATGTTGACACCCGTTACTCCTGGTTCCATGGACTGTAACCGCAGGGAGGTGTATGGAAGTGCATTTACTCCAGTTGTTCCAGGGGCAGTGACCACATTCCCCGAAAAACCAGGTGGTGGTCCTTCCGCCTCGAATTCCAAATCAAGCGACCTGGTGACGACCGGTGAAACCGGAGTAGTAGTGATGGGGCCTGTTCCTACCCCCAGGTTGTTATTCGTGGCTGCTTGGCTTAGGGTTGCTGCTACGTTCAGATCACTGGCCATAGGGTTCGATCTGATTGTTACCGAAAGGGTCCCACGGATGGCGCCAATGAAGAAACACTGACCTTACGGTAGTATCCGATGAAGACTTCAAGTATCAATGATCCGAACCGGCAAACTGCAAAACAGAAACACCGTTAGGACTCGTTACAGGAATGGGGTTATTCCTGTAACCACCCTCCGGCGTGAGAATAAGTCTCGGGTTTGGGAGTATAAAAGTGTAAAGAGAGGAAGAAGTTGTATTGAGAGTTCGATCATCTGTACCTTGCACGTTTACCTCTATTTATAGTTTATGATTAGGGTTTTCCTTAACTCAGATGAACTCCTATAAGTTAGGGATTTGCATGATCTTCCCAAAAAGTTGGAGATTTAGTTACGTATCCTATCCATACAGAATGGAATATTCTAGAACGAATATTTATAATAGTTTATTTACAATAAAATAATAGGTAATGACCGGGTTGGACTATCCGATTGGGGTCATACCTCGTCAATAAGCTTGACTAATGAAAGTCTATGTAGCTAAGAGCTAGGAATGGAGGTGATATGAACGAACATGCATACTAACTATGATATGGACGTAATGACTTGAAATGATAGGAATCCCAATTGACATGGACTCAAGAATGGAAGGCTAACAGATCAAGGGTAAATAAAGAAGCTATGCACAACTCGGACGCACGATGTAAGTGATTCCAATTCACTTCTTAGTAGGTACGTAGTATTTAATATTTATCTGTAGAAAAATATGCAAGAATCATGTAATGAATGAGAAGTATTGAGGTAAGTATTATTTTAGTATAACAAATGAGTTGTTTATAATGAAAGTAAACTAGTAGGATTAGACGGGTCAAATAATGTAAAAAGGGGTTTATAAGCCGTTTGCTTATAAATCAGATTTTGATGCGACCCGAAGTGATAAACAGATCCGTAATTAAATTACGGGCGCGTAGGAAAAAGAATCAGGTAAAACGGATAAAAAATGAGAGAGTTATGTCCATTTCGGTAAGAATTAATGGCCGGGAAAAGTGCAGAGCTGACACGGCCGGGTGAAGGTTCTGTGAAAAATATATGGTTAGTTGACACGGCCGGGTGGTTAACCCGACCCGGCCGGGTGAAGGGGCTGAAAAAAAAATAAAAAAAAAATAATAATATATGTAAGTAGGAAGTGGTTGCTATGAATGCACGTAAAAATTAGGAATGTATACGTTTGTGAATGCGAAATGTTATAAATGTATAAAGGAATGGTACGGAATGGTTTCATTATGTTCGAGCATTAATGATTGCTAATGGTGTGTTTGAGATTGAAATGCATTGCAGGTGTATGAACACCGGGTTCTTGAAGTATCGAAGTCGAACTCTGAATAAGAAAATACGAGAGGATAGTTAAATAAATCAAAGTTTCATTGTTAAATGTTATTCACTATTAGATTATATGAGAATCATGTTGTATAACGTTGTCAATGACTAATGGTTAAGTTGTATGTGATGTTCATAGGTATTGCACGTATCTCTACCACTACTATCGAAGATAAGCATGCATTGATCGAGCCCCAAATTAAAGATTGTACGGGAAGAACGGCCACATAGTCTGATTTATGTATTGTCTTGAAGCGTTACTTTAATGTGGTTATTGTTAATCCCTTTTTTTTGTAAATGTTTATCATTTGTATTTGAGCTTTTAAATAAGTAACGGGTCTAAATAAGAAAGGAAATTTTTGGGCTCATATTTTTCCGCTGCGTCATGTTTAAGTTCTTACAGGGAATTGTTCATTATACGAACGAGTCATGCCCGAATGTTGTAAATAATAATACTTATTTGGAATAAGAAATATGGGTGTTACAGTATGCTTGCATCATTTTGCATAATATGATCATTGAGGATGATGGAAGAGCGATATGCCAAAACTATATTCCGGAGGATTTAGTCGAAGGAACCCAAGCAACAATGGAAGAGAGACTCGCAAATGCTCAACTATTGCGATCTAAGGAAATACATAACACGTTGAAGGCGGATTTGGTTGAGCATGCTTGGGCGATTCGCCCAATTCGATACAACAGTGACGACGAAGAAGATTCCGAGGAAGAAGAGGTTGAGGAATTCGAAGACGGGAACTTTGAAGACGTAGGTTTGGATGCTGGAGAAAACGAAGAGGAAGAAGGAGAGAACGAAAATGAAGCCGAAGAATAAATATATTTTTTTAGGTGTAATGTTTTTTTTTCTTTAACGTTTTTATTTTATTTTAATGTATTGTTTTTTATTTAATGCAATGATTTTTAATTTTATAAAACTTAAAAATTAATTAAAAAAATGAAAATTAAATTAATTGAGTAATGATGACAAAGGGGCTTTATGACTACGTCCTCAAGTTGCATAACGCCCCATAAAGCCCCTTGGTGACGTGGCATGCCACATGTCGCATAACGTCCCCAAAAAGGCCTTATGACTACGGATGGCCTAATAAGGTATAACAGTAGTTTTATATGGGTTTCGATGATAATGGTTTTACTGATTTTGATTAATCAGTGAAGTTTTTTCTATACATTTGTAATTTATTGTGATGATGAGGATCACCATCTTTCACACATATAGACTACAGAAAATTAAGCATTCCCCACAAAACATCTTAGAATATTTTGTTGCCTATACTTGTGTACATGTAGGGGTGTAAACAAGCCGCCCCAAGCCCGACTAGGCTTGAGCTCGGCTCGTTATGTTTTTATGAAGCTCGAGGTCGAGCCCGGCTCGGTTCGAGCTTGCTTCATTGAGCTCAAGCTCGGCTCGCGAGTAAAAACCAAAACTCGAGCTTTTTTTTAGAACAACCTCAAATTAGCTAAAAGTCCGGCTCACCAATGCTCTTCTTCTTCTTCTTCTTATTACTATTATTATTATTACTATTATTATTATTATTACTATTATTATTATTATTATTATTATATATAAAAATGGAATTTTGTTTGGGTTCGTTAAAGCTCGGCTCATTCGAACTTTTAACCGAGTTAATAACAAGTAGCTCTCTAACCTCTAGAATTGTTTACACCCTTGTGTATGTGCCAATGTGCCACTTGGTTCCACTTATAATAATTTTTGTTTCTACATAAAACTACTACCATTTATTTATTAGATGTGTTACGAAGACAAGTATAATAAACACATAAAACTAAAAAGTAAACTTGGTCGGTAGGAAATTTCAATGTTTATATGAAACTAGTTTTTCCATCCATGTTGCGGGGCACTAAGACGAATATTTCTCTCTCGTAGCATGTACGTCTGTGTTTCGATTACTTGTACATACTACTTATAACACGATCTTAAAAAAATACATTGAGTCAACCAATTAAAACAAAACGCTACCATACTTTTGCTATAAAAAACTATAACGATGGAAATACTATAATTTTACTGAGGGAAAATTGTATTTTTCAGGACAAATGAGCGTGTGTCAGACAGCCGTTTGGCACGAATAAAAATTACACCGAATCAACCAATTAAAAAAAACACTACCATAATTTTGTCAAAAAAGAAAAACTAAAACGATCGCATGACCGTAATTTTACACCGAGGGCAAAATCGTAATTTGACGGGGAAAAAACAAAAACGATGGAAAAATGTAAATTTAAACCGAGGGTAGAATTGTAATTTAGCTGGGAGGAAAAAAACAAAAATAATAGCAAAACTGTAAATTTAAACGAGGTAAAATCGTACTTTTGCTGGACCTGTCTGGCACTATCGGCCGCCGCCCATTTGAACCAATAGCAGAGAAACACTATTCCGTGTCATCACGATTTTTGTTGTTATAGTAAATAAATAAATACATAAAATGATATTCTGTATTAATTTAATTATATTGAATAGCGTATATAATTATTTTGGCCATATCAAGTAATTCTGTGCTTTTAAATAATTTTGTTTTACTCTAAAGAAACCATTCACATCTTATTCACTATTTTCTACCTTATAATTACACTAAATACAACTATATTTTCTCACTTCATTTAATTAAATAATATTTTTTATACCTTTATCATTATTTTTTTTCTCACTTCCCCACTCATAACCACTTTCAAAATATATTAAAAAATACAGATAAACAGTAACATTTTATCTCTCATCCGCTCACAACCACTTTTTGTAACATAAAAATCTCTTACAGAATTTGATGGATAGGATGTGAATGCTCTAAACTTGTGGTGGAGTGGTAAGGGAGAGACTTGGTGTGGTGTTCTAACTTCTAAGGGACCCAAGTTCGATTTCTGCCCTCTGCATTATTTTCTGCGACACCTGGTTATGATGAGAGACTAAACAAATAGGTGGAGATAACTAGTTCGATCTTTGAACTGAGCGGGTTTTACCTCACCACACTGTCGTGCCTTCGGACGAGTGTTCACAGGCTGCGGTCCTAGGTGAGGGTTTTCCTCGGTTCGGAGGCGAGTGAATATTCGTTGGCCGTTAAAAAAAAAGAAATCATATGTAAATAATAAAGAGTTAATTGCCCGGATAGTCCCCAAATTTCTAAAGTTACATGTATGTTCCCCGGTCACAGTTTGCCATGTTTTCATCTTTAGTCCCCAAATTTATAAAGTTACATGTATGTTCCCTGTGGTTTGATCGTTTGTTTCTCGGATAGTCCCCTGAGTGGTTGTTGTTAATTAGCTCAGTTAAGTTGGTGCGAAATTACTAAATTACTTTTACTAATAATAAAAAACAACTAAAAAGGAAAAAATATAATTAATCTTTAAGAATTTATGTGGGGCCCACTTTTTTATTCAAAACATAACCCTCACCCCACCCCACCCCTCCCACCTTCATCCTCTTCTCCACCGTGGGTTTATCTCCGATCCAGACCACCGTACCCGGACCACCACCCACTAACACAACATCACCACCACCAGTTACTTCTGCCCCACCGCCGCCCACTAACACAACTTTTCCGCTGCCGATAAATCCATTGGATTTGTCAGCGTCATCCACAAATTTGGCTGACGGATTTTGTGTGGATTTTGTTTTGTGTTTGTTAATTTTGTATTTAAATGTAATGGTGAGGCCCACTTAAAATTTATATTATTTAATATAATGTTTTATTTATTATGAATCAGTAAGGACAATCTAGTAATCTCACATTAACTTAACTGAGCAAATTAACTGTCATCAAGTTAGGGACTATCCGAGTAACAACCAAACAAACCATAGGGAACATACTCGTAATTTTAAAAAGTTGGGAACTAAAGATGAAACAATAACAAACCACAGGGACCATCAAGGCAATTAACTCAATAATAAACTTTAAACTAAACAATTAGTTTAATAAAAATCTAAAAATGATTTGAAAAGGGGTGGGTTTAGATTTTAGAACACACAATTAAAAATAAACTAAGTTGATTTGACAAACGTATAACAGGTGTCTATAAAATAAGTCTTTTTTTTTTAGAACGACGACTTTTATTAAAACAGCTAGCAAGAAGTTAGAAAAACACAAATAACTCCAAAGTTTAAATTCAAACTTACACCAATCTTTCTTGCACCAATCTTTCCAAGAAAGATTGTTAAACAAAAATCTATATTTAATCCATAGGTACGCTAAAGTTTTAATCTCTTCCAAAACTTTAACGATATTTGCCTTCTTATCTGAAAAAAAATAACTCCATTCTTCTTCTTATGCAATGAGTAGAGTTTTATATAAAAAATAGAGTAAACTGCCATTTTGGTCCCTGTGGTTTGGCCAGTTTTGCCACTTTAGTCCAAATCTCAAACTTATTACATCTGGGTCCATGTGGTTTGCATTTTGTTGCCATTTTAGTCCAAAATTCAAAAACCCCATTTTTTTTACTGTTACAACCTCCTATTTTGTCCTTTAGTGTAGGGGCATCTTGGTCCATGTTAATTTATTATAACATTTCAATAATTAATAACATTATCTTCAAGAACATCATCAAACTTCATCATCAAAACCCAGAAAATCAAGAACATCATCTTCAAGAAAATCAAGAACCCAGAAAATCAAGAACATCATCAAAACCCAGACCTCGTTCATCTTCAAACATCATCATCAAAACCCAGAAAATCAAGAACATCATCTTCAAGAACCACCATCTCTCACGGCAGATCTGAACCACCATCCCGCACCAACAACCCCGCACCACCACCACACCGACAGATCTGAAGCACCATTGTGGTCGGTCGGGTGAGCATTTTTCCTATTTTTTCAGTTTGCGCAGACCTGTATTAACCCAAATCTTAAAAATTACAACTCCAAATAAACCCACAACTTAGTCCATGGGTCGGTTTTGCCTCCTGGAACACCTTTTGAACCAATAATTCACTGTTGTGTTATTATTATTCAGGGTATGATGAGATGATATGAGATGAGATGTAAAAAAAGAGATTTCATTTCCTTAAAGGGGGAGGCTTCTTACTCATAAATAACACATACCCACCAAACCAAAAAAGCTAAACTACTCAAAACACATACATCTTACACACAGTGACAAAACAGATTCATTAATTCGACTGAAATCCAAATCTACAGTAACAACACAAGATATAATATTTAAAAGAAAAAAAATCAAGGAGTGGAAGAATCCAACTCAAAGAATAATAAATTGTTTAGATTTTGGTGATAAATACCTGAAAAATCCGGGAGCATTAGAGCATTCTCATCCAAACCATCAAAATATGTGAGGGGTAGTTTTTATATTATAAAGGGTATAAAAAATGGTGGTGAGTGGAGGAGAGAGAAAATGTTACTGTTCATCTGTATATTTGAGGGGACACTGTTCACCCAGTATAATTTTTTTAATATATATTGAAAGTGGTTGTGAGTGAAGGAGAGAGAAAAATGTAATGATAATATTATTTAATTGAAAAGGAGAGAGAAAAAGTATTTGTTTTTAGTGAAAATATATTGATATAGGAGTTATTTTTTAATGGAATGTATGTATAATTTGATGGATTGGATGAGAATGCTCTTATATTTAGGGAGAATAAAACATGGAATTTTAGAGAGAGAGAGTATGGAGATTTGACAGTCTCCCACCTACCCTCCTTCTAACCAAACCCTCATTTCTTCTAAACAAAGAAGATAACTAAACCCTCGATTCAACATGATTCAACTAAGGGGCTGTTTGGCAACATCTGAACCAATAAGTGCTGAATGAATAAGAGGTCTGAATGGGTAAGAGGGTCTGAATGGGTAAGTGCTGAACCAGTAAAGTGCTGTTTGGTTTCATATCTGAATGACAATGTAAAATGACATTTTTACCCCTCCCCACAAAATAAACCCGTTATAGATTTTTTTCTATAAAACCCAATATCATCATCATCATTCATCAGTATTCAGTCATCACCCCCCCCCCCCCTCTTCCCCTTTCTCTCCCTACCTGCAACACCGCCACCGCCATCATCATCATCTCCACCACCAAACTTTAACACCCCTTTTTCTGGATAGGAACATGAACATACAGACTGAACACCCCTCAACACAATCGATCTTCGATCCAGCGGCTCTGAACCAGCGTTCGTTCAATCGATCTTCGATCCAGCGGCTCGTCTTCGATTTCTCTCTCCCTTCCGCCTGTCTTGTCGATGTGTGCCACCACCGTTCGTTCAATCGATCCAAGGTGATGGGTTGTGTGGCGGTTTAAGAAGAAGAGGGTTTACGGTTGTGAGTTGTGAGTTCTCCGGTGACTGTGTCGAGGAGAGAGAGAAGAGCGAGGGTGGAGAGGGAACCGTGGGGAGGTTTGAAGGAGAAGGAGGAGGTTGTAGGTGTGGAGATGAAGGGGCAGAGACCTGTGGATGAGGGCAAGCTTGTCAACATTCCATTCAGACATGTATAATCGCTGACCCATTCAGCTCTGAATGGCTCCATTCAGAGGTGATGTCATGACCGAACCAAACACCTTCACATCTGACCGAATCAGAGGTGGACCTCTGAATGGTTTCATTCAGAGCCAACCAAACAGGCCCTAAGGAGAAAGAAAAATGAAGAAAGTTGAAATGTTGATGATTTTGGTAAAAAGGTCATGAAAGTGTCTGCTTACCATTTAATTTTATTATTTTAATTATAAATTTATCATAATAAAACTTATAATGACCATATTGTCCTTGGGAAAAGGACAAAAACCCAAGATTTTATTTAAGAAATTTGAGCTGATTTTACTTTTGGATGAAAATAGCAACAAAATGCAAACCACAGGGACCCAGATGTAATAAGTTTGAGATTTGGACTAAAGTGGCAAAACTGGCCAAACCACAGGGACCAAAATGGCAGTTTACTCTAAAAAATAATAATAAAATGAGCTAAGGAGATGAATTTATAAATTAAAATACTAATACTAGAGCAGATTGGTTCAAAGCAAATCTGCACCAAACACACATATTTACATAACTGGAAACTAAAACAGATCATCCAACGTTTAATAAAAACATTCTTAAAAATAAGTTAATAACATCATCCATCCAACATCACTTAGAAACTAAAACTAGAAAAATCCCATGAAAAAAAACATCATATGTGCATAATAAGTAGAGCATAATAACTACTTAATTAGTGAGATAATTAGACCATCACAAGAGCCAAATACTCCTCTATAGCTTCACTTTCTCTAGTAAGCTCCATGTCGTAATCCGAAAACACATCTTCACTCTGTAAATCACCTGTAATCTCATGTTCCATTTCCACATCCCTATCCATTTCCTGATCAAAGATCGGTATATTTCCATTGTTCGGAACAGTTCCAGTGGCGCCATTTGATGAGCTGGCACCGCCAGAGCCGCTTGAGCTCCCGACATTCTCCGTCACCGGACCTGTCGGCGGTGCACTCTCCTTCGGCACGTTCTGTTCCAGTAGATGATTTAAAGCGCGTTCTTCTGTTCCGTGAGCGTCAACAGCAGCCACAACTAACACAAGTAATAAATCAATAATTAAGCGCTTTTGTTTACGCACTAACTTTCAACATGTTTCAACAATAATGGTTAAACTGATTTAGGAGGTTTTACGCACTAACTTGCAACATGTTTCCTTTTAAGCTAATCTTCTATTTTTTTTTTTTTCAACAATAAAGATTAAACTGATTTAGGAGGTTTTACACACTAACTTGTGACATGTTTCCTTTTAGGCTAATCTTTTATTTTAACTGTTAGAATAAATAAAAAGATCGTTAAGATAAGATTAGCCAAAAATGGTCAAATAAGTGAAGTCGGTCGTTTATCGACTTATTAGTTAGCATAGGATGTTATTATTATTATTACTAGGGTAGTAGTCACCCGTGAGTTGCGCCGGGACGCGATTGGAATTCGTTATATATCGCACACCATGACAAACGATGAATAGATTTCGTAAAATTAAACAAAATGATATCTAAATGTGTTAAACGTTTTTTGCATCGTAGCTCGGCTTTGAACATCAAAAAAAAAAAAAAAACATATATATAATAAGAAAGGATAAAACAATAAGGTAAATAACAAAGATAAACGTAAAAGAAAATGATAGGAACTCGGTCGGTTTCCGTGCACTCGTTATAACAAAGGAAAAAAAGTTAAAATATATGTCCAAAAGGGTATGTGCAAATGTTTAGTTCGTTAAAAAAGTTTCGAAATTTAAAAGCGGTTTTTCCATACCGGTATTGGTAATGTTTGTTAAAAAACTAAACTCAAAAATAAAATAAAAAATATATAGGCGCAAGTAGAGAAGCACTAAACTAAAAAAAGGTCAAGTTAGCAAAAGCCTCCAAGGCTCATGTTAGCAAAGAGGCACTATTCAACTTCCTTTTATATAGTGATAATTATTATGGAGGGGGTGTGCACCTGCTTCTCTAGGGAACCCTAAGGTAACAAGTCTTTCAATAGTAGCATCCGAAGCTCTACGTGCTCTCTTCTTCTTTCGCGATTCAATAAAAAGCTACAAAAATTAAATACAAACAAGTCAATGACACATTTTACTATTAGCTTTTGAGAACTCACAATGTACCCGAAATATAAATTTACCTGTATATCAGAATTAGTATCTGGATTTGTCAAGTCATCAAGAGCTTTTTGCATTTCATTTTCATTTCTTCTAAGAGATTCTGCAGCAAGTTCCTTCTCAAAACTGCCATAACAAAAAACCATATCATATCAGCTTATGTGTATATATATACACATGCGTGCACACAAAAAAATGAACGACTTTAGTCAAAATTGGGTTGTAATCGGAGCCGAGTTGAGCCGAGCCGAGCCAGGTAGGCTCGGCTCGTTTATTTTATCAAGATGAAAAGTCGAGCTCGAGCTCGACTCGTAATATGTTCGAGCTAGCTCGAGCCAAATCGAGTCGGCTCATTATTATTTTTATTTTTCTAATGTTTTAAAGATCAAAAGGCATATCAAAAGTATTAGATGTATATTTTTTGTTTATTTTCCATATTATATGTTATTAATTAATTAAACAGAAAATGTTAACATTTCAACCCCCTCCTACATTTTTTTTTATTTTAATGAATTTAAATTTAAAATTTATATAAAAAAATATTCAAGCCGGCTCACGAGCCAGGCCTTGCTCGAGCTCGGCTCGTTTACAAATCAAGCCTAGCCGAGCCGGCTCGTTTACAACCGATCTTTTTTCAAGCTGAACTTTTTTCGAGCTTTATCCGAGCGAGCTGCGAGCTTTTCGAACACCCCTAAGTAAAAAAAGTAGGGAAAAATACAGTTTTCCTTTTTTTTTTTAAATTGTAAGCTTACCCAATCGATACCAATTCCTTTAACTTCTCAAGATCGACTGCTTTTTTAAGTGGTGTAACTCCAAACCTCTTTTGCTCCCTGTAATTATGTTTTCAAGAACACAAGTTATTCTTTTCGTTCATAGTTTCTATCATCCGTTAAGAGAATTTAATACTTACATGATTTCATTTCTTCGCCTGAGGTCATCCTCATACTTTTGTTGTTTCTTAGCTCTTTCCTCAACAAGAAAATCAACTGCGCGCTCAACACTTTGTCGGTTCATACGTAACGCCCTTTTTGCAGCACGTTCTCCATACCCCATCCCCATTAGCATTGATAGTTCTTCATCTGGAACCTGAAGCTGTAATTAAACAGTATATATAGATACACAAATGAATATTATGTAATATAACAAAAATAATCCATAAAATAAAGTCAAAATAAAAAAAAGTACCTCCAAGTATCTACTCCTAGCGCTATTCAATGATCTCTTTGCCTTTTCGAGATCGCCGCTATGGTATGCCACTATACCTTCCAGTAATTCCAATCTCAAATGCCTATATTACAAAATTAGTGTCGTTTTATTATATATAGATACATATATAAAAAATATGCATAATGAGGTTTCTTACAATGCAAGTTCGGGATGAGCGTTTCCATGAAGAAGTCTAAGACGAGTAGATTCTTTCCCGTGAGATCGTTCGATTCCTTTTCGAGCTTCTTCAAGGCGTTTTCCAGCAACTGATAGTTTACTGATGTCTTTAAGCATAAAATAACACCAAACCATGTCTATTTGAAGTATTGGGATGTTGTCAATTAGCTGGAAAAAGAAACACGAGACGTAAAATCATAAACCTGCAACATCATGTGACGCTAAAGCATTGTGAACATAAACATTTAATAAAGAGTAATGGTTGATTGGTTGGTTTACCTGAACGACACTGGAGTCGCATAGTGAGAATGCCTCCTGCAAAACAGTCACTTCGGTTATTATCAGAGTTTTAACTGTCGTGATCGTTCAACGATTTCATTTTGGGGGTCCCATGTTTTGATACAAAATAACAATTTCAAAACTAACCTCTCCCATAGTTAAAACTTCCAAGGCGTCTTCGTACTTCTTACTTTTGACCAATCGTTTCGCTTTTCCATGAAACATAAGTCCCATCATTAGTGCACTGCAATTTATCGTTCATTTTAGACTCTCTTAAAAACACGTAGCTCCTTAATTCGGTAACTTAATTAAAGATTTTACGATTAATCATACCGTTGATCGTCTTCGGTTCCCAGCTTCACTTTCTCTCCGCTTTGATTCTCCAATTCAAGATTAAAATCTTCAACTGGCAATGAACCATCAGCATGCCTTTTCGCCAGTGAAGTTGCAGCAGCCCTGCAAATCCCAAAAACAAAATCATCATCAAAACCCTCATCTTTAGGGGTTGTTAACAAGTCAAAAAGTCAACAAAACCAAAAATTAAACCCAACACATGATCAAAATCAACAAAACTACAACTTCTCACCCCCAATACCAAAATCTTTAACCTGATTATTACAAACTCTACACAAACAAAATCAATAAATTTCAAAAATTTAAACAACCCCCTAGTAAAAAAGATTCAAACCCACATACAATTACACAAACAAGATCAACATTAACAACAAAAAGATGATCAAAATGAACAAAACCATAACTACTAACCCCCGATATCAAATCTTGAACCTGATCCTTACAAAACCCACATATAATTATACGAACACGATCAACATCAACAACAAAAGGATGATTCAGAATGAACAAAACCATAACTATTAACCCCCAATATCAATATCTTTAACCTGATCCTAACAAAACCCTACAAAAACAAAATCAACAAAATTTAAACACGATCAACATTAACAACAAACAGATGATCAAAATGAACAAAACCATAACTATTAACCCCCAATACTAAAATCTTTAACCTGATCCTAACAAAACCCTACAAAACAAAATCAATAAATTTCAAAAATTTAAACAACCCCAACAAAAAAAGATTCATACCCACAAAAAATTACACAAAACCCATCAACATTAACAACAAAAAGATGATCAAAACATAAAAAAGATACAAACTTGAGTCGTTGCAGCCTGGTAGACTTCTCTTCTTCAGCAACCAACTCTTTACCCTGATCAGGTGATACCCTAGTGACCAAGATCTTTGAATTGTTCTTCAAACCCAATTCGATCAACTTCTGGGTCCCACTATCGTCCCGCAACACTTTGCCTGCAGTTATGAGGTTGATCGAGTCTGTAGAACAGTCTAATCGGTTTGCAATTTGTTGTTTCAAAAAGGGTACGGTCCATTCGTCCAATTGGGCTTCTAGAACACCGGACCATGCCCCTGCTATCTTCAATTTTGTAGTCATTGTGGTGGTGTTGTGTTGTCTTACAGAGTGAGGGTGATCGAAAACGACGACGTTGTGTAGGGGTTTGTTGAAGATGAAATTGGAGAACTTGACTTATGTTTCACGTTGGTTATATGAGTGTAGAATTGGTAATTGGATAGGAGTGCTTGAAGATTTTTGATGTTTTAAGGTGACCCTTTGTGTTTCAGGATTTTCACACATGAACTAACTGAATCCTAACCCAGTCAGTTTTTGCTAATGTGGCAACATTTTTGCTGGCGTGGCAATATTTTGCTAGTGTGGCATCTAACATGGCACATTTTTGCTGGTGTGTCATCTGATGTGGTTTTTTTGACTGATGTGGCACTTGTTTGGTAATGTGGCATCTAACATTAGCTAACTGGGTTAGGGTTCGGTTAGTTTGAAAGTGTCATAGGAAAATAAGTTGAAAGTTGGGAGTGTTGTGGTACAAATCGAAAGTGGAGAGTTCTATCGGCCAATTGGTGAAAGTTATGGTTATTTAAATCCAGTATCGCTCATCAAATTGAACTGCGTTGTTTTGACAATTTGTAGTTCAGTTTGTAAGCTAGGTACGTTTAATTATTTTAAAGCCGGCTAAAAGAATTTATAAAAATGAACGTTATCATCAGTCACTCAGAGATGATGATTTCATCATTTTAATTTTTAAATTAAACCATAAAACCCATAATTTGATGTACATGTTACTAAACTCAACTATACCTGCAATATATATATATTATACATAGTACTTTTAACTTAAAAACCATATACTATTGAACTGTTAAACAGTATATGATGCTTTTAGTTTGTTAATTAGGTTGTTTACTTAAAGAGACAAAAAATAGAAGTGATATTGGATTTAAATAACCCTAACTTTTATCAATTGGCTGATAACATTCCTAACATTTGATTTGTACATCAGCACTCCCAACTTTCAACTTATTGGCCGATAACACTCCCTAACTAACTGAACCCTAGCCAAGTTAGTTTTTGCTGATGTGGCATCTAATGTGGCCATTTTTGCTGATGTGGCAGTTGATGCTGCATTTTTTGATGACGTGGAAGCTGATGTGGCAATTGACGTGGCATTTTTTGATGATGTGGCAGCTGACATCAGCTAACTATGTTAGGGTTCTGTTAGTTAGGAATTGTTATCGGCGAATAAGTCGAAAGTTGGGAGTGCTGATATAAAAATCGAAAGTTAGGAATGTTATCGGCCAATTGATGAAAGTTAGGGTTATTTAAATCTAATATCCCAAAATATAAGGGAAGGTATTTACGATTTGAGATAATTCTTTTCTTTGTGTTTTCATTCTTTTAATCGATCATTCTATTCTATTTTGTACTATAACAAATGGGAAGTGAAACAGTAAGAGTTTTAGATTTGATCACCCTGTCACCAACCTTTTTTTTTTTATTAATTGTTGTTGGTATAGTAACTAAGAGTAAATATAAAAGAACTGTATTAATTTTCAGTTAAAGTTTTGTGATCCAGATCCAGAAGAAGTAAACCTGAAACTATAGGGTGGTAAAATGCAATTAATCTTTAAAATGAAATAACTATATTTTCTTTTCTTGGGCACCAAGGAGTTCTCCTTTATTCTTATCATATAATATAATTTAAATGTTTATGATTTATCTTTAAAATATTGTAACATTTGATTAGCTACGTAAGCTATTGAAACGATTAGTTAATAATGGGGTAAGATGAAATAAAAAGTTTATTTTGCCTTAGTAGGATGAGAAGGAATCTTAACTATTCATTTTTCAAATCAATGGTTAAGATGAAAGTGTAGAAAAAATGAGGAGTGCAAGGGTATCTTGGGAAAATCCTATTTATGGACTTTCTCTCTCCACATGCAAGGCACATGCATATTCCACCCCAATTTTTTAAACGTTCATAACTTTTTTTATACGACATTATTTTTTCATAAAAATTTCACCGTAAAATCGAGCGTCTTTTTATCTTTAATTTGAGTACCATATTGTTATATAAAATATGAAGACTAAAAAAACCCATTAAAATGTGTTGTATTTCTATGTTGTATAACATTTTTTTGTGCTTAATTTTTGTACTATATTTTTGTGCTGAATTTTTTTGTCTTAAATTTTTTTTCCTCAATTTTTTGTGCTGGATTTTTTTGTACTAAATTTTTTTGCTATATTTTTTTGTGCTATATTTTTTTGTACTACATTTTTTGAGTTATATTTTTTGTATTAGATTTTTTGTGTTAGATTTTTTGTGCTAGATTTTTTTGTACTAGATATTTTTTGTTGCATTTTTAAAAAACAAAATGGGTGTCACATGTCATTTTCACTCCTATTTATAAGGACCAAAATGCCCTTTATTCCTACTTATTAGGAGTGTCACATGTCATCATCACAATCCTTCTTAGGCTACTTAGGCAAAATCCACTTTTTAGTGGATCCTCCCCCAGTTAATAATTATCTCTCATACTTTTCATATACAATCATACATAATAAAAATAAGGGTAAATTACTTTTTGAGTCCCTGTATTTTATGGGTTTTAACCAATTGAGTCCAAAAGCAAAAAGTTTAACGACCTGAGTCCCTATAAGCATTTTCTTTAACCATTTGAGTCCAAATTTCTAACTCCATCCACCAAGTTTGTTAACTACAAGGGTAATTTGGTCATTTACACACAAAGTACAAGTCTTATATGCACAAGAGTATAAGGAACAAATCTTTAATGCATTGCTTTAATATTATATAAAATTAAATTATATATATAATACCACCTACCTGCACACACACACACACACACTCTCTCTCACTTCTCTTTCTCACTCCTACCATCTTACCACCACCACCGCACCATCACCACCCTCCCCAGTCCCCACAACACATCCACCACCCTCTCCAACTCAAGACGACGGCTGGGTATTGCAAATCCGGTGCTGGGTTTTGAAGACGGCGGCTGGGTATTGCAAATCCAGAAGGCGGCGATTGTCGGGATGGGTATTGCCACCACCACTGCCACTTACCCATTCTTCACCCGCATCCGCCTGGCCACCAAACAGGACGTCCCCGTCATCCACAAAATGATCCACCAAATGGCGGTTTTCGAACGCCTCACCCACGAATGCTCAGCCACTGAAGCTAGCCTCTCCGCCACCTTATTTACCAACAACAACCCCTTCGAATCATTCATCGTTTTCCTCATCGAAGTGTCTACAACCCCAATCCCCCTACCCCCACCCCAAATTCACCCCTATTTACAAAACCCTAAACCTTGATATCCCGGTATCTGACCCAGAACCGAGTTGTTTTGTATCCTCAAAGATGGATGATGGGGTGGTTGTTGCTGGGTTTGTGTTGTATCCTCAACGTCAGACACCAAATGCACCCACTTCCCATCATACCCACCTTCTGATCATCATCAAAATCACAATTTTCACCTAAATAACTCGATCAGCACCCCTAACCCACAAAAACAAGAATGATTTAAAGTTACCCCCTTTTCACAACCCTAACTAACTTTCACTCTTACTTATACATGGCTTATGCTAGCTCTCCTAATTTTGACAGAACTGACATGTAACACCTCGCAAAATCATGTCCAATATAAATAAGACACGTGTCATGAACTTTAAACGTGTAACGAATTGTTTTCAAGGGACTAAAGTGGACAAATGAAGAAAGTATGTGTATAGAAGGATCAAATGTGTCAACATGCCAAACTCGTGCCTCTGAATGACCTCATAAGATGTCCGTATTCATGAATGAATAAATTGTCAGACATAAGAAGCCGTTTGTGCTTAAAAATATAAAATTTACAAAGCACAGGGGTTAAATGTGTCAACATGTTAAATGTTACCTCAGAGTGACCTTTTAACGATCCCAAAGCTTTGTAATACTTCGTTATGCTTCCATGTATAACAAATAATGATTTCATGAAGTTTCTACGCACTTAAGGTACATTTCGGGTGATCTCATAACTAACCGGGAGCTTAACGGAGTTAATTTGTGACCTAAGACTCTTAAAAGTTAACTATGGGGGGTCATAAGTGCAATAAAAGAAAGTTAAATAAACTTAAAATGGACCAGGGACTGAAAATGCAAAGATTGCAAACTTTTTACCGGAACTCCCCATTGTCGCGGGCCTTCTCCATTTCTTACGCGGGCCGCGTAAGAGGTGCCAGTGACCAAAAAAAAGGACAGCTGCATGTTGCAGCCTGTTCCACCGCCATTGCATGGCTGTTTTCGATACCAGGGTCTGAGCAACTGGTTTTTACTGCCTAGGGACACTTGGGAACATCTGGTAACATCATAGGAACAGATGGATTGATCTTGAAGGTCATCAAAGTCCTATATATACCCACATTGTTTCACTTAGAATTTGCATACTTCCAAATTTCACTCAAACTCACTCTCTGAAGCCTCCTGTTGTTCAAGGAAGCTTTCTCAAGTTCTAAATTCGTGCTAAGGACTCTAGTAAGTGTTCTTAGCTTCTTTAGTTAAAGTTTTATTAGCTTAATGTCCGAAAGTTAAAGATATCGTAATTAAGCTTTGACTTGGTGATTAATCACTAACGTTCCAGCCATTATTCGAATTAAAAGTGGCTATGTGTTGGTAATTATGTAGGTGTTAAACCCTTAAAAGGGCACCTTCAAATTATCACGTTATCTCAGTCAATTGTCGGGTCAAACTTCTTAACAAAAAGTCGAACGGGTCAGTTTTTGCAAAATAATTCATAACTGATAATGCTGAAGTTATGGAACATGTTTTAACACTTAAATAACTTGGTAAATAATATAAGAACATGCCTAGGCATGTTCAACCCGACAATTCTGAGTTTAGGCTCGGTTCGCAACCGAAAGTCGCAAAAGTAGACTTTTGCTTTGACTTTCAGTTCTGACCCGATTTAGCTTAGTTTAGTTATGCCTTAGGGTTTCTTTAGGACCATATTATATGTTAGTATAACCCTCTGAGGTTATACAACATGATTCCATAGAAATCCTACTTCATTGCATGTTCCCGTTAAATGCTTAAAAATGGACCATTATGCCCTTTAATCATTAAAACGAGATTTTTGGAAATGTGAGAGGACAAAACCTTTATTACTGATATATTAGTATGTCCTAAAAATTTGACATCCGTTTCTGGTCTGGAATAAGAGTTATGCACGATATCGTAAAACAAAAGCTTTTTGCTAATTAAATGGCATTTTTGGCATAAATCATATTTAAACCCAAATTTTGACACCAAAATTTCTACCCACTGATGTAATACAATATTTAGGGATTTTTAGAAATTTTTATCAAATTTTATACTGACCATAACATAGAATTCTTGCATGGACTCGGTAATTGACGATAATACCCTTTTCATTAATAAAATGACTTTTATGCATCATTTGCATGTCAATCCTTTTTCTACTGATTCCATACATTAAATAAAATATTTTAAATAGTGGATACTGATCAAAATCTCAGATTTCCTTAAATAACCCGAATATCGTCAAATACCGACTTTTATGCAATTTAGGTGCATAGTATGGGTTAAAACCCCTACTGATGTTATAAATAATTTTTTATACTTTAACAGTAAGTATAAGTTTTAAACTCAGATTTCCAAATTTGACCCATAAAGCATATGTGAAATGACCAAAATGCCCCTACGGTGCATAGTTTGGCTATAAATGATAAATTCCACATATGTATGATATCTTACTGATATAACTTGTTAAAATAAATATTTTTACTGATTGTTTTAGACCAGAACCTTAGATTTCTATTTAACCTCTTTTATAAACTTTAAAATGACCAAAATACCCTTACGGGGCTTAAATTGGTTTTAAATTCGTTTTGGGCATAATGGAAGGTATCCTACTGATATCGAAACATATTTAAAGCATATTAACTTGTGGAACCTGTACATGACTCGTTTGGTTACCCGTTATGCATATTCGCGTTCGGTACGATTTATGTAACTAGTTTGCATAAATTAACCGAAACGAGTCAAACCTTATCATTTTTACTTTAAAATCCAGAATGTGTTTAGTTTACCCATTTTATACAAGTCTTCATACTTGTCGGGTCTAAATCACGTTCTAATCCGGTCTTGTTGGTGCATAGATGTCTGTTAACTTCGTCTTTATAGAGTTTTGTATCTAGATAGGATAAACCAGTGCACAACAGGTTAGAAATCAGGTTTTGAGTGTTAAAGGGTAATTTCGCATGAAATGACATTTATGACATTTCATACGAAATTAGGTATTTCACACGAAATTAAGTGATTTCGCATGAAAAGTAATTTCGTTTGGCAATTTCGTGCGAAATTACTCACCCTATATATATGTGTTGTGCCTAGTCATTTGTAACTTTTCCGATTCAGAGCCGAGGTGCTGCCGACTTGTCAAACGATCTGTAAAAGCTTTGAAATCAATAATAAGAAGATAATTAAGGAGAATCAAGCTGTTACACGTCTATTTCTCTGATTCCGCCTTTGAAATAGATCGTAAACTCTTCTGATTGACTCGTTAGGGTCACACGACGATCCAACAAGTGGTATCAGAGCTCAGGAAGAAGAGTTTATACCAATTCAGCTTGTTTTTATAACTTCTACACCTTCTTTTCAAAATTAAACAAGATTTAACGGACATAATGGACTGAATTTCACATATATCACGTAAAACACTGTTTTAAAGAATCCTTGAAAGAATTGGACCAAAATTCGATCAAAATCCGGATCAATTTGACAAAATGGTGGCCGACATGCTGATGTCATCATAATTTCGCGTGGAATTACCTCATAATTTCGCACGAAATTAGCTTTGGTGACTAATTTCGTTTGAAAGTGCTCTTAATTTCGCACGAAATCATATTTCGCTTGAGGATTTCATACGAAATTACTAATTTCGCACCAAGTTAGCTTAATTTCGCTTGAAACTAAGATAATTTCGCACGAAATTACCTTTCGCTTGGTAATTTCGCTTGAAAAGAAGTAATTTCGTTTGAAAGCTATTTCGTGTGAAAGGCTTGAAAGCTGTTATTTCGTTTGAGTTCATATTTCGTTTGAACTGATTTCGTTTGAAAGTTGTTATTTCGTGTGAAAGTGTCAATTCACGTCAAATCAGATTGTTTTAAAATTTGGTCAAGATGTTTGATGAAAAGGAAAATGTTAAATTTGAAAGATTAAATAATTGGTATTGTGGATATTGGGATAGTAGTTATAATGATGTGAAAAAGGATGGTTGGATTGAAAGATTTGAATGTTTCTCGTGTAAGAAAAATGAAATAGTTAATGAGTTAGAAAAACGATTTGAAAGCTTAATTGACAATTTAAAAAATCATAAGATAAGAATGTCAAATGATGAACAGATATCAAAATTTGCAGATGCGTTACCTGCAGAGTGGAATGATTTTTTGATTAAACTGAAAAAGGATTCTAAATTTTCGAAGTTGTATCCAAAAGATTTTATCAGTGAGGTAAAAACATTCAAGTATGAAAACGATAAGAAAAAGAAGGAGTTGATGAATGAAATAGAAAAAAATTTAGAAAATATAAGTTTAGAGGTGATGTTTGAAATAAGAAAAAGAGTCAATATGTGTCTTGTAGCAAAAAATGTTATGAAATACGATATTAAGAGGGGTTGTTATATAGATGAAAATTTGAATCCTCTTGATATTGTTAAAATTTTTCTTGCAGGAACATACAAGAAAGAGACAGAGGGAATGTCAAAGAAAGAAGAATCTGAGATAAATGAAACTTCAAAATGTGAAGTTGTGTGCTCAAAATGTGATAAATCTGAATCAGACAATGTCAAACTCTTGAAGGATGTGGAGAGTTTGACATTGGAAAACAAAAAATTAAAAGAAAATGAAAAAGAATTTCAAATTAAAATAACAATTTTGGAAAATGAAAAATTGAAAATTGAAAATGATTTTGAGAATCAAATAAAAATTTTAGAAAATGAAAAATCTATTTTTGGTAAAAATAATATTGAAAAACAAAAGGAAATAAATTCTCATATTGAGAAAATCATTCAACTTGAAAAAGTAGTTGAATGTGATAAAAATAAAATTGATGTTTTAGAAAAGAAATTGAACGGTTTTGTGACTTCGTCATCAATACCAGATCTTGTATGTCCAAAACCGATCAATGCAATTCCAATAAGTGACAATGTCACAAATTATGACAAAGTCATAATTAAAGATTGTGATGATAAAACTGATGATGAAGAAGAGAAAAAGAAAATATTTTTGGAATTAAAAGAAAAATTTAAAGATACTGTTATACATTCTACTGAAATAGGTGAATGCTCAAAGCAAAAACCTGTTAAGAAGAATGTAAAACAAAAACAAAATGTTAAAAATTCGAAAAATTTTCAAAACAACAATAAAAGATCATCAGTTCAATCATTCAATCAATATAAAAAATCACAAAAAATCAAAAATCAAAACTCACAAAAAGTTGGTAATAAGTGGTGCAGGTTTGACCACAGTGCTCAAAAGTCAAATCAAGGATACAAGAGGGGACATGACTACCACAAAGCAAATCAATGTTACGATCTGAGTGTGTGGTTTGAAGAGGAGAATGGTATGATAACAGAGTGTGTTACAAATGTGGTTTTCAAGGACACATTGTTGTTAACTGCCAGAATCAGAGTTTTGAGACAAGAAGATGTTATGACTGTCAAATCAAAGGTCATATTGCCAGAGATTGCCCAATGAGATCAAAGGGAAGATCGAGGGCTGAATCTCAGAAATTGGTGAAGAACTCAGTCAAAAATGTTGAAAAGCCCAAAGAACAGAAAGTGAAACTTTCACAAGGACAGAAAGACAGACTGAGAAAGAAAAGAAAGAAAGCGAGAGAGTATCTCAAAAAGATTTTGTCCTCGGGTACAACGAGAAAATCAGATAGAAGTTCTGATGAATCGACTTGCTCAACAATGAATGGTAAATCTAGCAAAACGAATTTATCAGATACAAATCTGAGGACAAAAGAGAGGATAAAGAAAGAAAAATTATCTGATCAAATTGGTAACAAATCAAAGAAAATTAATTTTTCAGATGAAGTCCTTATAAAAGTTTTTAAGTATAAAGAGGACTGTGAAAAGTATTTCACGACACAGGTTAACGAATTTGGAAAGCCTAAATTTTGGATAGATTGGGTTCAAATAAAAAATGACGATGAATTTGTTTTTGCAAAAACAAATGAGTCATTTTCTGGCGATGAATTTGTTTCTGGAAAAAAAAGAGCCATCTTCTGGCGATGAATCTGACTTGTCAAAGTCAGAAGAGCCACCTTTGGGCAATGAATCTGATTCATCAAAGTCAGATGAGCAATCTGTTGAGGTAAAAAGTGAGAACTTTGTTCTAACAATGGATGATGCAAATTGTTCACCATTGTTAAACGGAAACTCAAAAGCACCCAAGGACCGTCAGGCTTGGGTGGATCTCTTCAAATAAAAACCTGACTTGCCGGAACTCCCAGGTTGGTAATTGTGGAGTAAGAATCAGCATTTTTCTTGAGAAATTCATGTTTGTGATATTTCGATCTACAAGATTTATCAAGAACATTAAGTTGTACTTGATTTATCTTTTCTGCAAGTGACTTTGTTGATAAATCTTAAAATGTTAAATTTTTACAAGAGGTTAAAGAAAAACAAAGTGATGAGTTTAACCCCTAACCTACTAATGGTTTGTGAAAATCAACAAAACTTATTTTTCGAAAAAACCATTTTGATTAAAACAAACTTAAGTGTTTTGAAATCATAATGGGAAAATAGTTTGTTGACAGGGGGAGTTCTGATTATTTATGCCAAGTGAATGGCGAATTGAAGTGATTTGATATCAGTTTGTCACTTTCCTTGTATAGTTTGTTTTCAAATTTTCCCAGAAAATCAAAATTGAAACATATTTTGATTTTATGGGGAGAAAAATTAAAACAAAAAAATTGAAAAAGCAAAAATGAGTTTTGTTGTGAATAAGAGGAAATGATAGTAAATCAGTGGATTATCACAGCATGCTAAAGATATGAAATGTCAAATGTGATAAACGATCTCACTATGGATGTGACGATAGGCTCAGCTAGACTAGTAGATTTGCGATAACGATACAAACTTAAATGAAAAAGCCTAGTTCTAGTGGGAAACGCGGTTGAAAGCATAGTACTTAGTTTTATTCTTCGTGACTGTGTACCTACTTGGTAATCGCTGAATGCTGAAAGAGCATAAAAACCAGTCAGTTTGTGAACTTTCACAACTTGCTGAAAAAGTCACTGTGATTGTGCATTTTATTTTGCAAAGATTTAAAACTTGTTTTATTTCTTTATTTTGTTTAAGCATTGGACATCCTCTGCGTATACGTGAGTATCGAACTGGATGTTAGTGCCTAAACGTTCTGCTTCATTTTCTTTGGTGTTTCGTTTAAGCTTTGGATCACCTCTGCGTATACGGAAGTATCGAACTGGTGGTTAAAGCCTAAACAATTTCAACTTGTTTTTTATTCTCTTATTTTGTTTAAACATTGGACTTTCTCTGCGTATCGAAAGATCGACCTGATTGTTAATGTTTAAACATTCTGCTTTGTTTTTGCACATATCATAGTTGATGAAAGTTTAAAGGCATTACTTGAGTCAGTGTATTGCATGATGAGGGGATATGCTGAGATCGTGGGGTCCATAAGAATTTAGTGCAAAATTAATATACCTTAACGTATCGGTAAGCATTTCGAAAGTTTTTAGATTGAGTTTAAGAGGACAACTATATCGTCAATCTATGTGATTCGTTTAGAACTTAAAATGATTAAAGCTTAACGGTGCTAGTGATTTGTCTCACGAACTGATATGATCCTCTTACACAAACTCACAAAAATATTGTCTGTATATATTTCTTTACTGCATTTCTCTAAAAACAAAAACCCAAAAAGATTGTGTTTTAGTATAGATATTTGAAAATTCAAAAAGATTTTCGACAACTGATGTTGAAAAGCTGATATTCAAAATTCCGAGTGCTAAACATGATGAACCGCATTTGGTTGGGAGAGAATGTTTTTGAGAATAGAAAAAATAAAAAATGATCAATGTTTATGTTGATTGGGAGTTTAATAATTCTTCAAATAATATTTCAAGGTCATTAATTTGAACCTGATATAATGATTGAGAATGATGAACAATATCTACCATATGTTATTAAATTTGTTACATTTTAAAATGTGTGAAATTTATTGTTGGGTAGAGTATTGTGCAGATCCCCATGGCTGTGTTTGAATAAAGCTTGAACCAGAATTCTATTCCAGCTTATTGAGAGGGGGAGTTTACATTCTGGATCAACATTCAAGGGGGAGTTTAAAGATTGTCAAAGTCAAGTTCGAGTGCTAGCTGCTGTTACTAAAAGAGATTGAAGGATACTTTCAATGTAAAAATTTTTTTTGGAAAAAGAGACAAGGCTGATCAAGACTGAAGACTCGATGCCAAAGACTTCGTTAACATCCAAGGGGGAGTCTGTTGGTGCATAAATGTCTGTTAACTTCGTCTTTATAGAGTCTTGTATCTAGATAGGATAAACCAGTGCACAACAGGGTAGAAATCAGGTTTTGAGTGTTAAAGGGTAATTTCGCATGAAATGACATTTATGACATTTCATACGAAATTAGGTATTTCACACGAAATTAAGTGATTTCGCATGAAAAGTAATTTCGCTTGGCAATTTCGTGCGAAATTACTCACCCTATATATATGTGTTGTGCCTAGTCATTTGTAACTTTTCCGATTCAGAGCCGAGGTGCTGCCGATTTGTCAAACGATCTGTAAAAGCTTTGAAATCAATAATAAGAAGATAATTAAGGAGAATCAAGCTGTTACACGTCTATTTCTCTGATTCCGCCTTTGAAATAGATCGTAAACTCTACTGATTGACTCGTTAGGGTCACACGATCCAACAGGTCTTCGCTTAATCTTGCGTTTTGAACCGTAAACCTTTCATTAAAACTAACCGGTCTACGTTAAGACTTAAATAAGGCCTGTTAGGAATCTAATAGGTTATTAAAACCTTCGTTCCAGATTAGGAGCCCAGTAAAAGCTACTTGTACTTGCTGATTGATATACGGCTGAGAATAGAAATTTACTTTTAGCTCAGGTAAATACTTTTAACTTATTTTCCGTTATACGAGCTTGGGATACGATATTATAATAATACCGCTTGGTCAGGTATGAAATCATTTAATCGGATTGTGATTAATAAATTTACATAACCCGTTTTAATCTGTTTTGTTTGATATAATGCCTTTGGGGGGTTAATGACCATGTCCTGGATATCCTCGGCTCATTCATTAGAAATGGCCACGGCTTAAGCACGGGGTGTAGGCATACACCTGACAGTTGCGTATGTATAAACGGTATCTCACTCTCTTGTGGGCCTATACTTATGGTGTGTCTATTAATCTAATCTGGCTCTTCTAACCGGGTCCTGATCGGACGACAAACATGTAAATCTGTATACAAGATTATTTTAAATAATTGTCCCAAGTTACAAAAGAATCTTTGTGCCTTGTGCATTTAAATCAATTTTATAAACACTTTTCAAAAGAGTCCGTTAATTGTATTTACCAGTGTAAACTGACGTATTTTTCAAAAAGGTTAAGTGCAGGTACGACGCGTAATGAGCTGGAAACTCCGAGTATTAAATAAAGAGTTATGCAAGCTATTAATACTTTAAGTCTGTTGAACAATATTTTTCTTTCTGTTTTAGATCCGCCTGTGGATCCACTTTACAACCGTTGTGTAATATTTTATTATACTTTCAATTCGGTTTGTATTATTACTTTAGACTTACGATGTGCATTAAACTGTGATTAATTGACTATGATGATATCAACTACGTCACGATACTCCCCACCGGGCCCACCGGTAATACGTGGAAATATCGGGGTGCGACATGACATCTCCCCACTGGTATAACTTCTGCCGCCGCTAACAACCATCTTATTTATACATGTCTGACGCCGCTAACAACCATCTCTCATCCCTCTCTCGCTCCCGATCTGGTGTGGTGGTGTTGATGGAGGTTCAGTGGTGATGGTGGTGGTGACAGTGGAGGTGTAGCGGTGGTGGGTGTTGTGGTGGTGACGGTGGAGGTGCAGTGGCGACGGTGGTGTTGATGGTGGAGGTGTGGTGGTGAGATGGAGGAGGTTTAAGTTTAGAGAGAGAATGAAATATGAGAGAGAGGAGATCTCGTGTGAAATGAGAGAGATGGAGTATAAATTAGTTTTTTTATTTATTTTTTAATTATAGGGGTAATTTGGTTATTTAACAAAATTTAACAAAAAAAATATAACAATGTTAGAAATTTGGACTCAAATGGTTAAAGGAAATGCTTATGGGGACTCAGGTCGTTAAACTTTTTGCTTTTGTACTCAACTAGTTAAAACCAATAAAACACAGAGACTTAAAAAGTAATTTACCCTAAAAATAATATTAAACGACACAAATATTGGCTTGAAAGTGTTTTATTTTAAATACTTTAGAAATTAGAAACTTACTATATATAAAAGATATCCTCTTATTTTTAAATACTTTGTATTATAACTCAACCCACAAAAGTTATTAACTTTTTTTTCTAAACCATAAACATGTATTATTAAGAGGATAAGTTATATTTGTTATAATCTTATCTGCTGAAAATATTTTTTTAACAAAAATTCAAATTTTAAATCAACAAATGTGTAAACTCTTGAAAATCATGTTCTGTCATATAAAATTATGAATAAATTAAAAGGTATTCCATAACCGATTACTTGATTTTAACTGTATGAAACCTTACATAACTTTAATCAAGTTTATCGGTCTCATCTATCTATATATTATACGGGTCATCAATTTATGCCAATAAACCATTTAGTATTTTACCCCTTACTCCCTTAGTCCACCTAGGAATCTCATTTTAAGGCATTATTAACAATGTTGTGTTAATTTGAACCTTTATTAGTTGTATTATGTGCTAAATTTTGATGTATTGTATACTTTATTTATGTTTATTATGTGTTTTGTTTAAAGTTTATACGTTTGAGCTTTGATTAGTTGTATGGTTGATATTTCGCTTATGTTATTTGAACTTTATTAGTTGTTGGATTGTGTTTAAACTTAGATTTATGCAAGGTTGATTTTGATTATTTATTGTTGATTTGATCTTTTTGTATTTTAATATATAATGTACAACTTTTTTACTTAAAAGAACCATTAAGCTCAAACTACATAATTGAATCCCTTGTATGGATTCGTTTAATTATGTTTCTAATTTGCAACGGTTTGTTTCAATTTAGAGAGTTTGAAGGCCGTTATTGAAGATTTGCTCACAGCTTCGTCTAAAAACATCAAAGCTGAACCATTATTACCCAACAATTTTTGTCGTCTAAAAACATCAAAGTTGAACCATTATTACCCAACCATTTTTGCAACAAGGGTCAAAACATGTTTTAGGATTATTAAAGATGATAAAAGTGTTGCGTCTTGCTTTTTCATTTTCTAAAAGTCGTTGCATCCTAAAAGGTAGTGGTTAGTCTAAAGTGGAGTTAAAAAGAAGAGTGGTTTATGATTCAAAAGGGGTTGTCTTGAGATTCTGAGGAAAACAATTGATACAAATGTAGTCCAACTAAAATAGTACATGGTTATATGGACCGATATAAACACATGGCAAGGTAGATTCTCGTAAATAATTATGTTTCTTTTTTTTCTATTAGGCTGAGGGGAGTGGGGCGTTAGTTGGGGCGGGGATGCCCTTCAATGTCAGCTGCTCCACCTAGGTTGGCGTTGGGTATGGCGCTGCCCCTTTAGCGTTGGTATTCGGCCTGGCGTGGGGCGGGGGGCAGGGTGACTTGGTTGGCTGGTCCAATATGGCTGGCTTTAGTTGACTACTTTAATTAAAAAAAATCACATGGCTGACCACGCCAAGCTAAGCCACGCCACACCACACCCCTCATTTTTCACCATAAGCTTGTGGATCTCACCCTCGCCATGTGTCGAGCAATGCCCCCAACCCAACCCAACCCAACCCAACCCACTCCACACCCCACAACCTTATGTTGTAAAATGTAAATAATGAAAAGCTTTGAAAGTTAAGATATAATCCACTATCACCAATATACAGCAATACAAAATCTTTTCTAATTAAGCTAGAGACAAATAAACGAACAAAGACGAGTAAGAGGTATCACCAACGAGAAACTATTGATCTCTAGAATGTCTCTTATCTTAAAAAAACACTAAGAAAAAAGTCTTTATTTTCCATCGTCTCTTGTCAACGATCGCAATCACACCAAAACACTTTTCACTTTTGTGGCACAAAAGGTTATAGATATTAAGAGAAAAAGATCCCTCAGTTCTCAAGAAGCTAAATTATGATCAAGTAGACTTCCCCATAAAAACTTTAGTTGACCCTTCAAAGCTTCCATCTGTAAAGAACATCTTAGCAGCTGTAAGGAGCTATATCTCAATAGACAAATAAAGATGCCAAAAGAAGATGTGAAGATACAACAAGATGAGCTCGTAAAAGAAGGAATCAGAAGTGAGTTAATGTATGAGAGTTCATATACAAATCAAGAAGATCTACTTAGTAAAATTTTGGTAAGACATCTTTCCCCAAACTCATCTGCAATAACCCTGGTCCCAACAAACCCTTGTAACCTTAAAATTCTAGAGTGGAAGTCTGATAAAACAAGCCATGAATTGACTCTGCTTAGGGCTAGTAGGGAAGTGCAAAATATCTCAATGAATGGTGCCTTTGGGCTCAATGATGCAGATCTGCAAGAGTTTATAAATCTTCCACTCGAAAGGGATTCAGAAGATAGCTTCTTAGTGAACTCCGAATTATAATTCAAAGGCTAGATCAGAGAAAAGTTGATGAAAAATAAAGATTGATCTAAGAAACATCTGTTTTGGCATCATCTAATTTAGGGGAAGATTATTGGACCTTTAAAAGAACATATGATATTCAAAAGCCAAAACATGACCCCCTGATCAAGAAATCAACATTTAATGAAGCATTATCCTCCTAGAGATAGTGAATCTTGAACACTAACCAGAACATCTATTAAAGACATTCAAATATCTGTTTGAAGCCTTGGAATCACTGTTGAAGAAGAAGAAACCATTGTTCAAGGCCAAAGCTATGTTGAAGCAAAATATTGATCATGAAGACCAAACATCTGTTATGGCCAAACAGATGTTTTATACGAGCCAACAACAGTTTGAAGAACATAGGTTTATTCAATGTAACAGTACTTAGTTTAGAATAGATGTTTAATGTAATAGATCAGATGTTAGATTCCCGCAAATGTTTGCTAATACATGTGAAAGCTTTTATGTTAATAACCTTAGATGCCACTATCAGGGTGACGTCAGCTGATTGCAAATAATATTTTTGTATGAACAACAAAGTGAGTGATCAGTCTGAGGGGAAGTTTGTATAATTATTGTATTGTAATTGAAATCATTTAAATTCAATATAAAATATCTCTGATCACATCATCTAACATTTAGTGAACTCGCCGTTTATTGTATTAACTCGCCATTTAGTCTATTATGAAACAAATGAGTGACTACTTATTGATATAGAAATAACAAATAAGTATTCGTTTAACCCGAAATAACTCGACCAACTATTCTCAAACCCATGTTTCTCTTAGATAAAAACATTTTTAAACCATTCGGTTTTTTAAATTGTCTAGCGCTCATATCTATATACACCATCGCTACATACTTTTTTTTTATCTACGTTTAAATCGTCCCACCGTAACACACGATCGCCATACTTATCTTTATATACGTTTTGGTGTAACTTTTGTTCAAATAAGTTGGCTTTCATATGCTTAGAACGTGTTTTCATGATCTGTTTATTTTTATCTACGTTTCGGACCAGTCACGGAGCGTGGATGATGGTTTATAAAAAAAGTGCTTAGCCTCTAAAAAAAATAACCATTTTGCTTACTTTCATTTCCTCTAGATCACCATGGCCGGCGCCGGAGGAACCAAAAACCCAACGGCAACAAAGTCATCATCAACCACCACCACCAAACCCCACCACAACCCACCACCCATCACCCCCTCCACCCGCCGTCAAACCCTCCTCCATCTCATCTCCCTCGCCGCCTCCGCCACCGCCGCCGCCCACTCCTTCCTCACCACCCACGACCTCACTCTCCACCCTTCCCAAACCCTCACCTTAGAATCCAACATCTCCACCGTCTCTCTCTCCATCTCTCACCTCCTCTCTCTCATCCACCACCCCATCGCCTTCGCCGTCCCCAAACCACCCCCTCCCCCTCCCTCCTGGTTCCACCGCCTCCTCACTTCCCAAAATTCTTCAACTTCCGATTACCTATTCATCGAATCTTTTCGCATGTCAAGACAATCCTTTTCCTACATTGTTCCTCTCTTAACCCCAAATTTATCATCCCTCCCAATTGATCCCAATTATGCTGTAGGTGTTACCCTGTTTCGGCTTGCGCATTCCGCGAGTTTTAATGCGGTCGGTAGGCGATTCGACATCGATTCGCCTACCGCTTGTCGGGTTTTTTATACTGTGTGTAAAGCTGTGATTGATAAGTTGGGTCATTTGTTTGAATTAAGGTCTGATTTGAATAGAATTGTGTTGGGGTTTGGGTGGATTTCGTTGCCGAATTGTTGTGGGGTGTTGGGTGTTGAGAGGTTTGGGGTTAAAGGGAATTTGTTTGGGGAAAATGGGTCTGTTATGGTTCAGGCTTTGGTGGATTCTGAAGGGAGGTTTTTGGATGTTTCGGCTGGGTGGCCGAGTACGATGAAGCCGGAACTTGTTTTACGACAGTCGGAGTTGTTTTCTGCTGTTGAGGAATCCAGGGAGTTGTTAACGGGCCCGTCGTATGAACTTAACGACGGGAGTTCGATCCCGCAGTATATTTTGGGTGAATCTTGTTTTCCGCTTTTGTCGTGGTTGATTACACCGTTTAGGAAGTCGGGTAGTGATGATGAGGTTGAGGATGATGATGAGGATGATGGTGTTGATGATGGTTGTTTGAACTTGAGTTCTTCGAAACAAGCGTTTAATTCGGTGCATAATCGTGGGATGGAGTTGGTTGATACTGCGTTTGGGAGGCTGCGAGCGAGGTGGGGGATTTTGTCTAAGGAGTGGAAGGAGGAGTCGATTGAGTCGTTTCCTTACGTTGTGGTTACGTGTTGTTTGCTTCATAATTTTCTTATTAAGTCTGGTGAGGAGTTTCCTGATGAAGATTCGGAGTATACAAGGAATCATGGTCTTTCGGATTATGAAGGCGAAGGAGATGAGACAGGGGAGAGGATCAGAAGTGCGATCGCTTCACATTTAAGTCGGGTAAGTCAAATTCAATGAATTTTATTCGCAAAAGTCCATGTTTTTTAGGTAGTTTATAATACATGTCTATATCGTTGTGCTATGTATTATTATGTTCTTTGTTACGAATAAAGTTAGCGTGATCGCAGTTATTTGAATAATATTTGAACGGTTATCGCAAGCGTGAAGTCAAACGTGTGAATGTTATTTGCATGTTATAATGGTACTGTATTATGTGAACTTTTAAGCAGTGTTTACGACACTGTAATTCACAGCAAACAACTTTACTTGTATAGACATAACGAAAACTTGTGCGTTTTCTTGTTACTATTTAAAGGGAATAACGAAAACTAGAGCGTTTTCTTTAATAAAGCGATGATAAAAACACCGGCTTTTCACTTTGTTTTTTTTTTTCCTAATATGCATCAAGAATTTGTGCATCTGGATATACCTTTTAAACTTTGGTATGAATCATTGTAAGATTTACGATTTAAATGATATTTTTGTTCTATGTTTGACTATTTCAGTGGGAAGATTGTTGACTTATATCAGAACAAAGAAGGTATGATTTTAGATATCCGATTAATTTCTGTTTTTCTCTATACACTGTTAAGCTATATACACTGTTAAGCTGATAAAGTGTTTTGGTTCCAGAAACTCTCGAAACTGTGTTGGTGCTACTTGGAACAATTGCAGATGAAACATGATCGTTTTGAAAGGCCTCAAATTTTGTAGATACCTTTTAAGGGTTTTCAAATTTGGTAAGAAACGCTTGTAGGGTCTGTTGGTACAGAAGCAGATGCTTTGCTAGATATCAAATCTTGAATCGAAATTGGTAGTATGATCCTTTTAGAAGTTTATTAAACCTTATGATGTCTCGTTTCGTCATCGTAGCTTTGAGAGCTCCTTCTTTAACTGTGCTGTGTTGACAAGGAGTATGCAACAATGTGTTCGACTGGGCCTTGCCATAATGGGCTGTTGGGCTTACTAAATATACAGGTGTTGGCTCGTTGGTCGTTGCTTGCTTAATATGTCGGCTCTTAGCCTCTTAGTTCTTACTCTTTAGTAGAGGTGCACAAACCGGTTAATTTCCATAACCGGTTCGGTTAACCAGTTATGGCGGTTAATTTCACCTTTTAACTTTAATTGGTCCGGTTAATCACTTTAACCGGTTCGGTTAATAGCCGTTTTTTACCTTTTTCTTTGAATTTTTCAGTTTTTTTTGGGTTAACCGTTCTAGCGGTTAATAACCAGTTCCTATACTAAATATCTATAACCGGTTACTAATTGGCGGTTAAAAGTAACCACTAACCAGTTAATAACCGGTTAAGGTTCCGGTTAATAACTGGTTCCGGTTAATTAACGGTTTTTTTTTGCCCACCTCTACTGTTTAGCCACTTATTGTCTTCCTTACTTTTATTAATTTTATGAAAGAAGGTTATAGAATCTACTAGTATTTGGAGATAGAGGTGAACAAATCCGGTTCTTGGCCCAAACCGGTTCGGGTTGAAATGGGTTGGGTTTTGGTCGAAGAAAGTCAAAACCTATTTTTTCCAAACTAGCTAGGGTTGAAACCGGTTTTTGATGGGTAAAGAATCAGGTTTGACAGGTCAAAACTGTGTTTTAGCCGATTCGGTTCCGGTTTGATGAGTTTTGAAGGTTACAAATTGATTTGAACCCTAAGGTTTGGTTCAGGTTCAAATCGGGTTCAACCTAGAGATGCACAAAATACCTGGTTTTGGACCTGATTTGGAACCGGTTCCTACCCTACCCGACCCATGGGTACAGACCAGTTCCAGACCCGGTAACCGAACCGGGTTCTACCTCTACCCGGCCATAACCCGGACCCGAACTGGCCAAAACCCGAAAACCCCCCACCAAACCGGTCAAAAACCCGAACGTACTTAGAACCGGTTCCTACCCTACCCTGTTCTTGACTTTGTTGACCAAAGCCGGACGCGGTTCCTACCCAGTATAAGGGTATAAATAAAAACCCGGTTTGTGCATCTTTAGTTCAACCAAACCGTAAAAACCGGTTCTGTTCCCAATCCGGTTTCTTTGTTCACCTTATTCTACTCAAGGATACATGCTGGACCAGGGCTCGGCTGGGCTTATTGAGGACATGTTGTAACTTGTATCCATAATGGCCGTTGGGCTTGTTAATTAAACAGGCGTTGGCTCGTTAACTTGCTTAATATCTTGGCTCTTCGCTCTTAGTCTTTACTCTTTTGCCACTTGTTGTCTTACACTCTTGTGTATTTTCTTGCTCCATTCAGAAGTTTTTATGTAAAATACATCAATTGAAGTACCACACATCCAATGGACAATCTTTGATGACGTGTGTGAATATAAACTAAACAGTATTCAAATATGCTCGTGTTCAAAATAACGGTGGTGGGGGTGCATAACTCGCAAGCCCCCCGGTTGAAGCGAGCTGCTTTGAGTAGTGCGGGCACACCGCCGCAAGTGGTTTGAGTATGGTAAGCGTGTAGGTGGAGCGAGTAATACAAAACGCTTGAATTTTTGAGAGGATAATGGGTCGAGGTGTCGCAATGATATTGTAGGTAGTTAAGCTAGGTGAGTGCCTCTTTCTATTCAGGTTGAATTGAGCTGTATGGGGGTAAATGAGGTGGCACAATCCTATTGGATGATGATGTGGTACCTGTGTGTTGCTAGGTGAGTGCCTCTATCCTAAATGAGCCGATATGCTAAAAAAAACCCCAGCATCTTATGGTATAGAGGTGAATTTAGTGCCCAAAAAATGTTATTTCCTTTTTTTTGTTAAAAAATCAAAGTTGTATTTATAAAGTAATTCAATCGTTATGTCACTATTATTCAACAGAAAGTATTAGAACCCTTTCTATACGTGTTTAAAAATCAGACTATCAGAGTAAGCCCTTAGACAGTTCAAATCAGAAAATAATAGAGGTTGGAAGTTTTAACGCTACTGGTGTGATCATACATGTGAAATGAGGCCACTTGTATGTATGTGTGTGTGCGCGTGCACGCACGCACATACTACTCGAGTATTTGTAACACGATGTTATGAAAAAGATTACATTTGTCGAAGATATGCATAATTTGCACAAGATATGTTGCAACTTGCAAATATATTGTTCCAACTAACTTCGTTGTAAAACCATCGAGAAAATGGGCCCTATTCTTTTTCATAAGTACAGTGGGCTGTCTATAGTGGACCCACTTGTGACATCAAGCTCAAGTGGCAGTCCTTTATGACGCTCCTACCCACTCTAATTAATATTCAACCTGGCCCATCCATCAACTCTATAATTTTCATCAACACTTTTGTCTTCTTAAGGCCCACAAATAGTGGTCAAGGGGAAGATATCCATAAGGCAAGAATCCAATATAAGAGTTAGTATCTTGGTTAAAAGAGTAAACTTCCAAAATGGTCCTGAGGTTTGGTCACTTTTGCCACTTTAGTCCATAACTTAAACCTTTTAAATCTGGGTCCTTGTGGTTTCAGTTTTGTTTTCATTTTAATCTAAAATCAAAATATGGTCAGATTTTTCGGTTAACATCCAATTTTTTTTGTCATTTTCCTCCATTTTAATGAAGGGCAAAATGGTCTTTTAACGTTTTATTTTGACTAATTAAAAAATCTAACCATTTTGCCCTTCATTAAAAGGGAGGAAAAAGACAAAAAAACTAGATGTTAACTGAAAAATTTGATCAGATTTTGTTTTTGGATGAAAATGACAACAAAATTGAAACTACAGGGACCCAAATTCAAAAAGTTCGAGTTTTGGACAAAAGTGACCAAACCTCAGGGACTATTTTAGCAGTTTACCCTTGTTAAAAAGACACAAAGTGTGAAGGAATTCGTGAGAATTGAATGGCATCAATGTATGAGGAGAGAGGTATTAATAGGTTTTGACAAATTTTGAATTATATGGTACGTTGTTTGCCATAATATTGTCTGGCGTGCCAGAGACCTGAGGTATCACATAATAGGTTCGCTATCGGTACCTGGTATCATTTGCTCAGCTCTAGTGTGGTGTCATGTCGGACTTCTCATTCAGTCTGGATATTGCTTGGTCAAATATGATAACACTTTGGATGCGTGAAAGTAAAAATTACTCGATATATTTCCAAATAATCACATATCTGTTAATTTTTATATGCGTCACTATATATATATATTTTTTTTATGTTTTTGTCAATTACAACTACAATCATATCTAACACACACTTCTCATTCAGTCTGGATATTGCTTGGACAAACAATCATATCTATATAATTATAAGTTCCAACTTCGAGCCCAAATATAAGACTCAAACAAATATCTAGCTATAACTAATTTTACCAATTATGTCCTTGAACTTTAGAAATGATGTTACAAACAAGTAAACCTGTGTACTTCAATTCTTTCTTTTCTCCATATTTCTATAAGACCGCCCGTAATGGGGCGATTGTTTTTAAAAAAAAAAAAAACGCTCGAACACGCCCCCACACGACTACACCCCGGCGTTTTGTGGCGTTATTTGCGAAAAAAGGAGGTTGGCATTTTTTGAAACACGCCGAAATGGAAAATGTTTGGCCAATCAAATTAGGGCATGTGGGTTTAGAGAGAGAGATGGAATGTGGGGTTTGAGTTTGCCGGATTTTTGGCCGGAATTTCTGCCGGAGGCTGCAGGTCACGAAGAAGAAGGCCCCTGTAGGTTTGTTTTAAAACTTTGCTGTTGACACATTAGGCCCCAGTAGTTTTAAATTTTAATATCTTTAATATTTCAAGTTTAAAAAATGCTATATGAGTCCCTAAAGTTTTGTTTATTAAATGTCTTATTTGGATCTTTTATAAAACTTAAAATTTTGCAATGTAATTTTTTAGTATTGTATTTTTTTAATTTAATGAAGTATTTTAAGTTTTTAATTAAAAAAAATAAATAATTGTGTAATGATTGGATGGGGCGTTATTCCACTACGCCACTTTTGCAAAAACGCCCAACAATGTCTCCATGCTGACTGGACTGCCACAAGGCAGAAAACGCCCCATGGTGGAGGCATTATTGAGCTAACCACTACACATTATCTAAATATGATTGTTAAATTAAAAATAATGATCTTTATTGAATGCTTTATTGATGGGAAAAAGGGGGAAAATAAATGTGCTAGGGGCATGGGCACCCATAACACCTTCACTTTCAAAATCTTATCTGTTTGAATATTCAAACTTAACTTAAACTTTACCTTTTTGTTCTATTTTAATCTATCTTTATATTGTTTAGGTGAGCTTTTGAACAAGAAGATGATAAATTCTGGATAATATTGAAAAGAGTAAATTGCAATTTTACCCCCTGAGGTTAGGGGTGATTGGCACTCTTACCCCCCCTAACGAAATAATTGCAATTTTACCCCCCACTGTTAACTCTTATGTCGCAACATTACCCCCTATACTCAGTCAAAGGTAGTATGACCCTTATAGGCAAGGGTATTTTGGTAATCTTACCCTTTATTTATTATTATTATTATTATTTTTATTATTAATTGTTATTATATATATAAATATCATATACACAGTTCTTCTTCAAGGAGACAGAGGAGGTTCAATGCCACCGCCATTCACCACCACAACCACCGCCACTGCCGCCGCCATTCACCACCACAACCACCGCAACTGCCGCCGCCACACAACCACCACCACAACCATCCGGAAGGAGACAGAGGAGGTTCAATGGTCGCCGGAGAGGTTCAATGGTCGCCGGAGACAGAGGAGGTTCAATGGCCGCCACACAACCACCACCACAACCATCCACAACCATCGGTATTTTTTAGTGTATCTGAATGGCTTTTTATCCTGTACTCCACTTCCACAGAGTGTGTAGGATTTTGGGGGAAATCAAAATCCCTAGAAACATTCTCTTATCCTCTCTCTCTCTCTCTAACCATTCTCCCTAGTATTAAAATGGCACCATACGAACTGCTTTACGGTAGGAAGTGTCGAACCCCGGTTTGTTGGGGTGAAGTGGGTCCACGTGAACTCGCCCATCAAGACATAGTAAGAGCCACGAACGAAAAGATCGATAAAGTTCGGGCACACTTGAAAGCGGCTCAAGACAGGCAAAAGGCGTATGTTGATAAAAGGAAAAGGCCAATTGAATTTCAAGTGGGTGACATGGTCATGCTAAAAGTGTCCCCATGGAAAGGCGTTATTAGATTTAGAAAGAAGGGGAAGTTAAGCCCAAGGTTTATCGGGCCATTTAAAATTATCGGGAGAGTAGGCAAGGTAGCTTACCGCCTTGAATTACCGGAGGAGCTAAGTGGAATCCATGGCACGTTTCACGTGTCGCAATTAAGAAAGTGCCTAGCAGACGAAACGACTTATATTCATTACGATGATATCGAAGTGGATAATAGTCTGAATTATGCGGTAAGACCGGTGGAGATTTTAGACAGAAAGGTCAAACATTTACGAAATAAACAAATTGACCAAGTTAAAGTCAAATGGGAGCATAGGAAAGGTTCGGACACTACGTGGGAGTCCGAAGAAGAGATGCGACGTCTTCACCCTACTTTATTTGGTACGTAATTCGGTTTCGGGGACGAAACCCTTTTTAAGGGGGGTGAACTTGTAACACCCCGAAAATATAAATCCTTATATTAGAATTTCAATGAAATAACAAACAAGAATTTACCAACTAGGAACTTAACCTAGTTAAGTTTAAGCCTTGAAATAGTTCATAACATAGTTAAGATATTCAAACTTAAAGGAAAATCACAGTAGAGGGGTTAAACTTGTCAAATGTGAAAGATAATCACTAATAATAACAAAACCAAACCAAACACACAAAACTTGTGTGTCTGGTCGATCAGGAGGAAAGGGGGCGACACAGGGGTTTCTCCAACCCTAGCTTCACATCAAAATCTACTAAATTGAAGCCTCAAATCTGTTTCAAATCGAATTCTAAACATGAATTAGTGGTCACCTCGTCATAGGGATCAAAAGGTATGTATAATTTTGATATTTTACTCCACCATGAATTCTAGGTTAATGGTGAAGAGCTGAAATTGAACCTAGATATGTCATGCATGAAGGAATCTGGAAGTAATATGTTGTTTAGGACTAAACCCTAGATGATAAATTGTGAAAATCATTGCATGTTACTTGAAGAAATTATAATTACCATTGTAGGTGATTTATGATAGTGTAGAGACTAGACAAGTACTAGGATTATGAATTTTAATCTAGAGAAAAGCTGAATGGTATGATGAAATTCAGCTAATTTGAATGTTTAAAGGAGTACAAATGGCTTAATTATAGTGAAAGTAGATGTTAAATTGCAAGTCTTGAACTTAGCAATAATTGTAGAAAAATCTGACCCGTAAGGTGTTCGTTGAAATGCCTAATCGAAGAGTTAAATGTTAGAATAGGAGGAAAACGCAGAATTTATCATGATTCATAATGATGTGATTATGGTCATGGAAAGATTTCTAAAAAGGTTGTAAAACTAAATTTTCTAGGCAAAGAGTCCGGATCATCAAGCGGACAAGCCGGAGGGAATTCACGGGGGAAAGGCGTGCTCTAGAGGTACGAATTTACCATTTCGTTACATTATGAATTAATTAATAGTTTTATGTTGTAGTTTCGAAAACATGGTAAACAAGATAGTTCAATATATCACGGAAGTGACCTTCGTCTTAATCAAGTGAGACGGGTCAAAACAATTGTTAGAAATTTGATGTATGTATTACATTGTTGATGATTAACTCTTGGTATCTAAACGGGTCAAATAATCGAGTGAAACATAATTTATACTCCGGAATATGATGGATTGTGCTATGATTTTTGGTTAATATTTATCACATCATTAGAAATATTAGAATTGATGTAATGGGTTGATTTAAGGTAAATTACAAGATTTGGTTTGAATAAGGTGAAACAAAACAAACAAGACTTTGAATTCCAGGTCCCACCGTAAATTACGGTAATACCGTAATTTACGGTAAGGGTCAAACATGTTACGGTGAATGTCTACTGATTTACGGTGACCAGAAACCTTCAGGGTTCACCGTAAATTACGGTGATACCGTAATTTACGGTGGAATCAGAATAGTTGTTTTGTTTTTATCATTTCAAATGTGATGTTCAACCTCGGAATTATATTATACAATATCATTAAAACTAATGTTTTTAATGGTTTTAAATTTTAGGTAAATTGACAAATCTTACGGATGGCGATCAAGTGACAAATGAAGAACCGAACACTACATATCTAAGCTTCCGCTATGTTTGAATCTTTAAAACGTTTGTGTATGGGATGTAAACATGTTTTGAACATCTTTTTAAATGTTTCAACTTAGTTATTAGTTGACTAATTTTGATGTAAGTTATGAACTTTGATAATGAAAGTCAGGTTTTGTAAATTATATTTTCCTAGAAATGATACAAACTATTATAAAAATCAGGGGTATAACTTAGGGTGTTACAAGTTGGTAATCAGAGCTCAAGGTTGTCAATAAGTGTTCGGTTCAAGCTTGATCGATCGTCCGGTAAGAATTAACTTGTTTTGTTAATAATTATGTACTATGTATAAAATGAGAAATGAACAAATAAGCATGAAAAGAGTGTGTAAGCTCACTCAAAAACAAGAAATGCATGAAACAAGAATGATTAAATCAAGTTACGGACTTGATTGAATAGAAACAAGAATTATTAAATCAAGTTACGAACTTGATTGAATTGAAACAAGAATGATTAAATCAAGTTATGAACTTGATTAAATCAAAACAAGTAAAGCATGTGTTATAAATGGAATGTTTAACAATCTATGTAAACATTTCAGAAATCGAGATGGCTGATGGAGGCAATGATAATGCGGTGCCAAGAGTCACTGAACAAGTGAGGGAAGTGATTGCCGAAGAGGTTGGAAAGGCGATCGAAAACAGTTTGTCGGGCTTTATTGATAAAATCCAAAACACGGTTTTATCAATAGTAGAAGATAGAATCAAGAAACTGGAAGATGATTCAAATGTAACAAAGGAAAAGCGTGGAGGACGAAAGCCTTGTTCATACAAGGAATTCATGGCTTGTAAGCCACCAACATATAATGGGGAGGTTGACCCAATAGTGTGCCAACGATGGCTAAGCGACATCGAAGGGGTATTCGAGAGAACCCATTGTGACGAAGAAGACTACGTAGCCTTTGGTACGGGTCAACTAAGGAGTCAAGCGAAAGATTGGTGGGATAACAAAAAGAAGGAGATTGGAAGTGAAGCGGCTAAGGCCATGACTTGGGAGGAGTTTAAGACGCCGTTTCTTAAACACCATAGTCCCAAGGCGGTCATAAATAAAATCAAGGAAGAATTCATGCAACTCAGACACAAAGGTGAATCCATAGACAAGATCATGGGGATGTTTATGGACAAGATGAAGTTCTGTGATGATTTGATAACGAATGAAGAGCAAAAGGTCTACTATTATCATAACATGCTAAGCGCGGAGTATAGAGAGTTCATAACCCCTTCAAAGTACGAGACCCTTACCGAGATTGTCAATGCTGCTCGGGAAAGGGAGATTGAATTGAAGAAGAGTATAGAACGGGGTGAACGAAGGGCACAAGATGTAAATCCAAGCCCTGCCAAGAAAGCAAGAACGAATGAATCAGCAAAGAAATCAGATGCTAAAGGTAGTACATCAGGTTGTAAAATTTGTGGGAAGAATCATAAGGGCGAATGTCGTTACAAGGATAAGCCTTGTCCCATATGCAAGAAAACGGGACATATGGCTTTGTCATGCCCGGAGAAAGTGACGGTTTGTTACAACTGTTATCGAACGGGTCACAAGAAGTCGGAATGCCCGGAACTGGTTGGAAAGAAGGATGGGCAAGAACCGAAAGGTGAAGCCCCGAAAGCAAAGGCAAGATCTTTCCAACTAACTGCTGCAGAAGCAAAGGTTGAACCTGACGTGGTCTCAGGTATATTTGCTGTAAATTCAATTCCCGCACACGTGTTATTTGATACGGGTGCGAATAAATCCTTTGTTTCATATGGGTTTATTCGACATCCTTCATTTGTTCTAACTAAATTACCTGTGCCTTTAGAAGTAGAGATAGGTAATAACAAAAGCTTTATTGTTTGTGATGTATGTGAAAATTGTAAACTGAGCATCGATGATGAAGAATATTTGATAAATCTAATCCCGATGTCGATGGGAGAATTCCAAGTAGTTGTGGGGATGGATTGGCTATCTCAATACCATGCAAAGGTCGTGTGTTTTCGCAAAGAGATAAAACTAACATCTCCAAGCGGGAAACACGTCACCGTTTATGGCGAAAAACGAGGCAACCCCATAGTATGTTCGATGTTGAAAGCTCACAAGCTCATGAAGCGAGGATGCAAGGCATTCATAATTTATGCAAATGAGACCGAGAAAGAACCACGAAAGATTGGAGATGTACCGGTAGTACGAGATTATGAAGATGTTTTTCCGGAAGATTTACCGGGGATACCGCCTGAACGGGAAGTAGAGTTCGGGATCGAATTGATTCCGGGCGCGAAACCTGTAGCAAAAGCCCCGTACCGACTTGCACCGTCGGAACTACAAGAGTTGATGTCCCAAATCCAAGACCTGCTTGATAAGGGATTCATAAGGCCGAGTGTGTCTCCTTGGGGCGCACCGGTATTGTTCGTGAGGAAGAAAGACGGGAGCATGCGTATGTGTATTGATTACCGGGAGTTAAACAAACTCACGGTAAAGAACCGATACCCGCTCCCGAGGATAGATGATTTATTCGACCAACTACAAGGTGCGAATTGGTTTTCCAAAATTGACCTTAGATCGGGGTATCATCAACTAAAGGTCAAAGAAGAAGATGTGCCGAAGACGGCTTTCCGCACAAGATACGGACATTACGAATTTCTCGTGATGTCATTTGGGCTAACAAATGTGCCCGCGGCTTTCATGGACCTCATGAACCGGGTTTGCAAGCCAATGTTGGATAAGTCGGTCATCGTGTTTATCGATGATATCTTGGTGTATTCGAAAGGTGAAGCCGAACACGCACGCCACTTGCAAGAAGTGTTAGAGACACTTAGACGAGAGAAGCTTTATGCAAAATTTTCTAAATGTGCCTTTTGGTTACGAGAGGTACAATTTCTCGGTCATGTCATAAGTGCCGATGGAGTTTTGGTGGATCCGTCAAAGATAGAGGCGGTGTCAAAATGGAATCCCCCGAAGAACCCTTCTGAAATTAGAAGCTTTTTGGGGCTTGCTGGATATTATAGGAGATTCATTCAAGATTTCTCCAAGATTGCATCGCCGCTAACAAAGCTAACCCAAAAGAAAGTAAAGTTTGTTTGGGGAGTTGATCAAGAAAAAGCGTTTCGGACGCTAAAAGAAAGGCTAACTCAAGCTCCGGTACTGACATTGCAGGACGGAGTCGAAGACATGGTGGTTTATTCGGATGCTTCACTATTGGGACTTGGTTGCGTGTTGATGCAACGGGGCAAGGTAATAGCCTATGCCTCGAGACAATTGAAGATACACGAGAAGAAATATCCCACGCACGATCTCGAGCTGGCAGCGGTGGTATTTGCATTAAAAATATGGAGGCATTACCTGTATGGGGTAAAGTGCACCATATTCACCGATCACAAGAGCTTGAAATACTTCTTTGATCAGAAGGAGTTAAATATGCGACAAAGGCGATGGCTGGAAACGGTGAAGGACTACGATTGTGAGATACATTATCACCCCGGAAAAGCAAACGTGGTAGCGGATGCTCTAAGCAGAAAAGCGGACTATGTCCCAATACGAGTGAGGTCGATGCAACTCGTGGTGACCTCGGGTATACTTGAACGTATTCGAGAGGCGCAGCTAGAAGCAGTAAAAGAAGAGAATTGGAAGAAAGAAAGAATAATTGGTCAATTGAAAGATTTGTCAGAAGGGAATCATGGGTTGAAGACTCGATCCGGAAGGATATGGGTCCCACATACTTGTGGAGTAAAGGTGCTTCTACTTAACGAAGCTCATAAATCCCGTTATTCGATTCATCCGGGTGCAACCAAGATGTACAATGATTTGAAACAAAATTATTGGTGGCCCGGAATGAAGAGGGATGTAGCGAAGTATGTGGAAAAATGCTTGACATGTTTACAAGTCAAGGCGGAGCATCAGAAACCCTATGGCAAACTCCAACCGTTAGAAATTCCGGTTTGGAAATGGGAACATATTACAATGGACATGTTAACCAAGTTGCCTAAGACGAATCGTGGTTTTGATGCAATATGGGTAGTGGTGGATAGATTGACGAAAAGTGCTCACTTCATTCCGATTCGTGAGACTTATACGTCAGAAAAGATGTCAGAAGTCTATACCAATGAAATCATAGCACGTCATGGAGTGCCGGTGTCCATCGTGTCTGATAGGGATACCCGGTTTACTTCGAATTTCTGGCGTGATTTCCAAGAACAAATGGGGACCAAATTGTTCATTAGCACTGCGTACCATCCTCAAACGGATGGACAAAGTGAAAGAACGATACAAATATTGGGAGACATGCTACGGGCGTGTATAATCGACTTTGGAGGCAGTTGGGATGTTCACCTACCGTTAGTCGAGTTTTCGTATAACAACAGTTACCAATCTAGTATTAAAATGGCACCATACGAACTGCTTTACGGTAGGAAGTGTTGAACCCCGGTTTGTTGGGGTGAAGTGGGTCCACGTGAACTCGCCCATCAAGACATAGTAAGAGCCACGAACGAAAAGATCGATAAAGTTCGGGCACACTTGAAAGCGGCTCAAGACAGGCAAAAGGCGTATGTTGATAAAAGGAAAAGGCCAATTGAATTTCAAGTGGGTGACATGGTCATGCTAAAAGTGTCCCCATGGAAAGGCGTTATTAGATTTAGAAAGAAGGGGAAGTTAAGCCCAAGGTTTATCGGGCCATTTAAAATTATCGGGAGAGTAGGCAAGGTAGCTTACCGCCTTGAATTACCGGAGGAGCTAAGTGGAATCCATGGCACGTTTCACGTGTCGCAATTAAGAAAGTGCCTAGCAGACGAAACGACTTATATTCATTACGATGATATCGAAGTGGATAATAGTCTGAATTATGCGGTAAGACCGGTGGAGATTTTAGACAGAAAGGTCAAACATTTACGAAATAAACAAATTGACCAAGTTAAAGTCAAATGGGAGCATAGGAAAGGTTCGGACACTACGTGGGAGTCCGAAGAAGAGATGCGACGTCTTCACCCTACTTTATTTGGTACGTAATTCGGTTTCGGGGACGAAACCCTTTTTAAGGGGGGTGAACTTTTAACACCCCGAAAATATAAATCCTTATATTAGAATTTCAATGAAATAACAAACAAGAATTTACCAACTAGGAACTTAACCTAGTTAAGTTTAAGCCTTGAAATAGTTCATAACATAGTTAAGATATTCAAACTTAAAGGAAAATCATAGTAGAGGGGTTAAACTTATCAAATGTGAAAGATAATCACTAATAATAACAAAACCAAACCAAACACACAAAACTTGTGTGTCTGGTCGATCAGGAGGAAAGGGGACGACACAGGGGTTTCTCCAACCCTAGCTTCACATCAAAATCTACTAAATTGAAGCCTCAAATCTGTTTCAAATCGAATTCTAAACATGAATTAGTGGTCACCTCGTCATAGGGATCAAAAGGTATGTATAATTTTGATATTTTACTCCACCATGAATTCTAGGTTAATGGTGAAGAGCTGAAATTGAACCTAGATATGTCATGCATGAAGGAATCTGGAAGTAATATGTTGTTTAGGACTAAACCCTAGATGATAAATTGTGAAAATCATTGCATGTTACTTGAAGAAATTATAATTACCATTGTAGGTGATTTATGATAGTGTAGAGACTAGACAAGTACTAGGATTATGAATTTTAATCTAGAGAAAAGCTGAATGGTATGATGAAATTCAGCTAATTTGAATGTTTAAAGGAGTACAAATGGCTTAATTATAGTGAAAGTAGATGTTAAATTGCAAGTCTTGAACTTAGCAATAATTGTAGAAAAATCTGACCCGTAAGGTGTTCGTTGAAATGCCTAATCGAAGAGTTAAATGTTAGAATAGGAGGAAAACGCAGAATTTATCATGATTCATAATGATGTGATTATGGTCATGGAAAGATTTCTAAAAAGGTTGTAAAACTAAATTTTCTAGGCAAAGAGTCCGGATCATCAAGCGGACAAGCCGGAGGGAATTCACGGGGGAAAGGCGTGCTCTAGAGGTACGAATTTACCATTTCGTTACATTATGAATTAATTAATAGTTTTATGTTGTAGTTTCGAAAACATGGTAAACAAGATAGTTCAATATATCACGGAAGTGACCTTCGTCTTAATCAAGTGAGACGGGTCAAAACAATTGTTAGAAATTTGATGTATGTATTACATTGTTGATGATTAACTCTTGGTATCTAAACGGGTCAAATAATCGAGTGAAACATAATTTATACTCCGGAATATGATGGATTGTGCTATGATTTTTGGTTAATATTTATCACATCATTAGAAATATTAGAATTGATGTAATGGGTTGATTTAAGGTAAATTACAAGATTTGGTTTGAATGAGGTGAAACAAAACAAACAAGACTTTGAATTCCAGGTCCCACCGTAAATTACGGTAATACCGTAATTTACGGTAAGGGTCAAACATGTTACGGTGAATGTCTACTGATTTACGGTGACCAGAAACCTTCAGGGTTCACCGTAAATTACGGTGATACCGTAATTTACGGTGGAATCAGAATAGTTGTTTTGTTTTTATCATTTCAAATGTGATGTTCAACTTCGGAATTATATTATACAATATCATTAAAACTAATGTTTTTAATGGTTTTAAATTTTAGGTAAATTGACAAATCTTACGGATGGCGATCAAGTGACAAATGAAGAACCGAACACTACATATCTAAGCTTCCGCTATGTTTGAATCTTTAAAACGTTTGTGTATGGGATGTAAACATGTTTTGAACATCTTTTTAAATGTTTCAACTTAGTTATTAGTTGACTAATTTTGATGTAAGTTATGAACTTTGATAATGAAAGTCAGGTTTTGTAAATTATATTTTCCTAGAAATGATACAAACTATTATAAAAATCAAGGGTATAACTTAGGGTGTTACATTTTGGGTAACGTTGATAATCATAATCATAATCTCTGATAGTCGTTAAGAAAGATGATAGTGAATCTGTTGCTCGACGTTTGAATCCATTAATTGTTTTTAGTGATAAAGGTGATGATGATTCATGCTAATTGTTTTCAGCAATATAGATACTTGAACAATGCACTGAATGATTGAATGAACTGATGAATTATGATACTCAAATGTTTATATTGAAGAACCAAAATAATCAACAGATTGTGAATGGGTGGGGATGAGAGAGAAGCGGGGTGGAGAAGGTGGAGGAGAGAGAGGAAGCCATGGTGGTGGTTATTGTTACGGTGAAGTTGCAGGGTATACATATTTTGATTCAACTCATATGATTTAATTGATGTGGTGAAGATGGTGTTTTTTGATGATTTAAATTCACAGAATCTATGAATTGCAGTTTGGTGGGTTTTTTTAGAGAGAGAGAGGGGGAGGAAGAAGATGGCAGTGGTGGTTGTGGTGGTGAATGGCGGTGGCAGTGGTGGTTGAGGGTGGTGGTTGGAGGTGGCAGTGGTGGTTGTGGTGGTGAATGGCGGTGGCAATGGTGGCAGGGGGTAATATTACAGAGTAAACAAAACACAGGGGGTAAAATAAAAGGGTAAAATAGTCATTTCACCACCAAGTCAACAGATTAGTCAACAAAATTGAGTATAGGGGGTAATGTTGCGACATAAGAGTTAACAGTGGGGGGTAAAATTGCAATTATTTCGTTAGGGGGGTAAGAGTGCCAATCACCCCTAACCTCAGGGGGTAAAATTGCAATTTACTCTATTGAAAAATCAATGTTGAGGTCGCAAGTTGATAAAAGAGCAAAGTGGAATGGCACTTGCCACTATGTAGATGATGTTGATGTCATCCATCATGTGTAGATAAGCATACATAGTACATACACGATAGATTTTTTTTTAACTATCAACAAAAAGCCCGATTACCCGAGTAAACCTAACGGTAAAAGGCCACTCACAGTCTCACACCCATGAACTCAGACGACGCTAGTGACCTGGTACATCCGCCACCATTCCAGAGGAAACCCACTGTGGTAAAAACCCATGGCTCAACCCATTCTAGAGAAACCCACTATGATAAAAACCTCTAGTTCATCCCAAAGCAATTTTCCTCCATGCGAGACTCGAATCCATAACCTGCACATTGGAAGGTCATGGGATTGCCAATACACCAACCCGATTACAAGTTGCTAGTGAGATCTCACGTACCTATCTTGCAAACATAGCTATGAAATATCTTTTCACATATTACTTCTTTTTTTTTTAACAACGAAGGATGAGATTTTATTAACTTTCACAACCAACAAAACGAGCATGTTCACAACAAGGTGCTAGCGAACACAGCCTGTTACAATCAACCAACATGGAAAAACCGATACATTAAAATTAACCCAATCATCCCAAGAGAGATTGCCCCACTCCGCTCTATGTTTTATGCATAAATATGACTTCTCCTTTATACCTTCCACTATTTTGAGTGTTGTGCTTTCACATGCTACTAATTTTACTAATTTGGTTAATACACAATCAACTTGATTGTTGTGCTTTCACATACTACTAATTTTACTAATTTGATTAATACACAATCAACTAATATTTGTATCAAACAAAAGGTAAGGTAAGGTAAGTTAATAAATTATTCCTCAAGTTTCTCTTTTATGGGATGTTGGTATACATCAACATGTGTTGTTTTATCATGTTAAGCCAGATTTCGGTTGAAACTTTATAACCTAGAATTGTTTTATCTAGTGGGAAACATATTTGTGTCGATAACTTTTTTTTTTTTTTTTGAACGAGCTCATCTATTCCTTTAAAATGCCCATGAATTTTGCTTTATCACTTTATAGTGCCACAACATTGGGTTTTTTTTTTTTTTTTACTATGTTTCGTCCTACAAATTAATATACATTCCATTGGTAGAGCGTATTATCTCAATTCCAAGAAAATACTTAAAAATTCTGAGGTTGAAAACATAACATTCCACTCATATCATTCCTTGTGTCGCCAATATAGGTGATCAAACATGTTATTTTGTCTCCCATTCTTTTTTAGGAAAAGTGTGTGATCTGAGTTACTTTATGTGAATCCGTTTCTTTTCATAGTTATAACAAACTTAGCAAACCAACCAACGATACTTCCGTTTAGACTTTTTTCTTTAAATAGTCAGGGAAGAATGCATTCTTTACATTATATTGGTGAAGTGGTCAATCTTGATTTTCCGCCATAGCGAACATGACACACGACTGAAAGATCTTTGAATAATCTATCTCATAGCTCTGATTATAAATAAGCTGACATTTTCTCTAAAGGCAATGTGCATTTTTCTAAGTCTTGCTTCTATGTGGAGTTTACATTTCAATTTGGGTCATCTTAACACCCTTCAATTTCAATCACTTGTTTCTGTCCGTTCACATTTTCTGTATTTGACACTTTCAAGTTTCAACCAAAGGGTTTTAAAACCATTCAAAATTAGCAACCGAGCAGAAAAATACTAAAGATGTAAAATATAATTTAAGATGTTTAATTTAGTCTACATATATAAAAAAAAAGAATGTTTAGTTTCAATGGTATAATTATTGGTAAAGTAAGTAGTGCTTACCATGTTAGTTTAGGTAAGATTCCGTTGTGAAAAGTAGATAACTTCTTGTATCCATATGGAAGTCACTAGATTGTGTTCAGGTTGTCTACCAGATCTAAGACACCATTACTCATTTTAACTAACTATTAAATCATTTGGTTCATTCCCACAGATCGCACTTGGGTTTAACTATATACCAGACTCTGGCTAACCATCAATAATAATTTCTTCAATGTAACTAATAATTAATTTACAGACTTGTACCTATTGAAAAACATGATCAAGGATAGGACTTCGCATAGACGATGATTAAGTTTAACAACTTATAAGAGGAAGCAATTGGTGTAGCTTTATTGAGGACGGGGCACCGATTTTTTTGCTTGTAGTGTTAATTTTACCGAAAATTTCTGATAATTTTTTAGTGTAAAATATTGGATTTTTAAGAGTCAGACGACCCCCACCAATTTAGATTATGAGAGTCTAGCCCTCATTGAGTTTTTTTTGTTAAGCTCCGCCATTGAGGGGAAGGTGAAGATTTGTTGTTTAGATTACATGAGCTGCACACATTATTTTTCTAGTATAGTTTTAACATCAATCTGGTTTAGAGTCGAGGGTTTTTCCGAAAACAACGTCTCTGTATCCTCTAGATAATGGTATATGATTTGCGTATTCACAGTTTCACTCTTATCAATAGCTTTTTTGTTAATGTGGTTCTTCTAGGTATGGATGTATTTTCTTCTTTTAACAGCCAGCTATCACTCATCACACTCGTTGCACCAACATTAAACCAGCTCCTAAGACTAGTGGGTGTGGGCGTTTTGGCCCTTTAACGCCGGGTGCTCCACCCCCGGTTGACGTTTTGGTGGGCGTTGCCCGCTTGGCATGACAATAGTCCTTGGCATGGGGTGACGTGTCTAGTAATGGTTGGCTGGGTGTTGATGACCGTTTGGCTAGCCCCTTCCACAACGCCAGTCCGGCCACGCCTCTTCCACACGCTTTTCTGGGTATGGACTCGTAAAGACCACACTTGCCACGTGTTGAGCAATGCCCCCAACCCCCACACATCCCATATTCTAATAATTTTTGTTATAGTTTAGTTTTTAATATTATATTAAATTAATAATTGTACTATGTCCAATTGTCCATGAATCCTCCAAAGCACAGGCAAGTAATGTCAAGTGTGGTCCAGTGAGTCCTCAAAATCAAAGTCATAAACGCCACGCCGATCCATATTTCAGTATTCAACATCCAGCCTGTCCACAACAACGTACCTGCAATAATAGAGCCACCGAAAAAATCTAAAAAAAAAGTTAAATAAATAAAAAAAAAAAAAAAATACAAAATAGGGTTCTTACTTCTTACCAGACGACGGAACGGCGCCACGGAATACGACGGACTTACGAACGGCATATACTCACAGTTAACGGAAAACGTCTAACCTCAACGAACAGAATTGAACTTAACGGAACAAATTGGATGAGAAACAGGACTTGACGGAACAAAGATGATCAAATATGGAGATGCAGATCATCAACACATACAGTTTGTTAAGTTGGTTTAGGTTTTCAATGAATTTAGTTTATAATGTCCAGAGTGATTTGAAGAAGCTTGTTCAGCCATTAATGGCGGCAACATAAGGTCAACTATTTCTATTTGTATATACATACAAGTCTTAAGAGTATTAGAGATCGTTTCTTCAAAACTGTTCATCCAGATCTGTTCAAAGTTCAACCTCTCATCAACACCGATCTGTCGTTAACCGTCGTCGATGACTCCATACGGTGAAAACTAATGAAAAAATAACTCACATACCAAAAATTTCACAAAAACCTAAACATCCTCCGCCGTTGACATGACGGATAACCGACTAGGCCTAGCCTGAAACGTCATTCTCCGTCGTTGCTGATGCGACGACGGCCGAATCAACGCCGCGAGCGCTCGTTTCACCAGATCTCCACCTTCAACCGTTCCGATTCGCACAAGCGAATTCGTCATCGCCGATCTCCGAGCGTTAAGCCGGTTCGAAGGATACGTCGTCGTATTATTGTGACTTTGAACATTGTTGTTTGTGTTTTTATGCAAACTGCACCTGAATGATCCGGGATGCGATGTAGGTGAACACATACACGTCTTCTTCGGAGCATCCTGTTTCTTCACCGCTTGATTATGACTCCTCGGTAACGAAGATATAGATCTGCTGGGAGAAATCGAACGGTTATCGAATGAAAACCGTACAGTTGACGCCGATGGTGAACCGTAACCGTACAGGCTCACCGGAGTTGGAGAAGACGATCTGTTTTGAAAAAAAGTAGACCTGGACGAGAACGCAGAGGTTGTGGAGGCGAACGACGTCGTTGCCGGAGAGTTATGGAACCTTCCAGACGGCGAGTGTGATCGGAGCACCGGTCCGTTTGTTCTCCGTGTTGAAACCGCCATTGTTGTTGTTGTTTGAGATAACTTGTATGAGAAGATATGTAGAGAGAGAAAGAGGAGAGAGAGAGGGTTTTTAATTTTTTTTGAAGATGTGTTTGGTTGTGTAAATTGGCAAACATAGCTTTCCTCAAGCAACGTATTTATAGGGCTGGAAAAAGGAGTTAAATATTTTAAAAAATAAATAAGTTAAATAAGAATAAAAAATGATTTACGGTGGGTTTCTACTTTTTGATACAAAAATGGAATATATTTTCGGTGGGCGCAAAACGACGATAGTGGAAGCCGTTTTGAAAGTTGCTATAAATGTTTGGTAAACGGTGGGCGCCATGTACGTGATCGACGCTCAAAAGGTGGGGTCATAATTGACAAGGCCCGTTTTATGGTCTAGTGTTGTTTTTAAAATCGGATCTACCCGGTTTTAACCGGGAGTCAAATAGTTGTTTGACCCGTCTATGTTATTTTTAATCCTCTATGTTATTTTTAATCCTCGGGCGATGGGTGTAGACTAGCGATTACTAAAAAACTGACTTTTTATTGATAGTCTAACAAAGGATATCCAAGCGGTGTAGGTAATGGGCCGGCCACCAATTCTAAAGAAAACCCAACGGCTTAAATAGGGGTGAGCAAACGACGATGCCTGACCCGACCCTATCAGAACCCGACCCGAGAACCGGAAAACCATAAAAGATGGAACCGAATCAGGACCCTATAATACCGGGTCGGTTCCGGTTAGTTGGACAATCGGGTAGGTCGGTCCAGGTGTTAAACACCGACCCGATGAGAATCAGTTGGTTTATCACTTTAACAGCTAGTTTGTGATGATATCTATCAGAGAATCAGAGCATTCACCTTCAGAATCAGAGCCTACTTTGGAACAAAATTCAGTTGCTTTATCATCCTCTTGAACATATGTAAGATTCACCCCTACTTCATTCAAATCATGTCAACGTTTGCAGCAGGTTTGGATTATTGCTTTGTTACTTTTCATTCCAGTGTTAAATTTATTGATTGTTTGTTGTAGATTAAGTAGGTTTGTACTAATTGATACGAAATTGAAATTATTTCATGATTGATAGGGTGTTTATGCTTCAATCTAGTGTTTAATATCCATGTTTAACTTCGTTGCATGCCAAGTGTTCGATAAAATGTCTGATCGAAAAAATTGACGAAAGGTGTTACCAAAACATAGATAAAACATTGTAATCAAAAACTGATAATTGTAACATAAAAAACTGAGTTAATTGCACGGATAGTCCCTGTGGTTTCACGTTTTTTCATGTTTAGTCCCCAACTTTTCAAAATAGCTTGTATGCTCCCTGTGGTTTCATCGTTTGTTACTCGGATAGTCCCTGGTAAAGATGATGGTTAGTTTTCTCAGTTAAGTTGATGTAAAACTACTAAATTACCCTTGCTTCCAATAATTAAAATAACAAATAAATGATCAATTTAAGTGGGTCCCATCTTTATAGTTAAATACAAAAACCTACCCCAACCCCTTTCTTCTTCTCCCTCCATTACAGACAACCATCACCATCACCATTTTCTCTCCTGTCAACCACACTTCTCTCCCTCACACTAGAAATCACCAATGTTTTGTAAAATCGAACGCATAATTGGTGCAATTACGGTGTTCAGATCGACTTTGCAATTGTTACGGCAGCTGCGACTAGTGGTTCTCGCATAGGTGGGTTTCAGACTCGTGGTGGTTTTGCAAGTGAAATTAAGGGTTGGATCCATGTGATTAGGGCTTTGATGTGGTGGTTTGCAGGTGCAATTAGGAGTTATGCTGTTTGGTTCAATTTGCTCCAGGTGTAGCAGTGGTGGTGGTGGGCCGGTGCTGATGGCGGGTTGGTTGTGATGGCAGATGGTGATGATGGTCGTGGATTGTTGTTAGGGTGGAGAAGGTGGTCGTAGAAGGTGGTAAAAGTGGAGGTTTGTGGTGGTTGGAAGTGGTTGGTACGTCGGAGGTGGGTGGTGTGTCGGAGGTGAAAGGGTATGAGTGGTATGTCGGAGGTGAAGGTGTAACGGTGGCTGACGGTGAGGGAAGGTGGTGAGGTGTGTCGGATGTGGGAAGGTGATGGACTCACGGGTTGTGTTTAAATGGTGATGATGGTGGTGTATGGGTAGGAGGTTGGTTTCAGGGGTGTGGTGGTGTGTGGTCTCCGGCTGTTTCAGTGTTAACAGCGTTTGGTGGTGGTTGTGTTTAAATGGTGGTAATGGTAGTTCATAGTGGTTCGGTGGATGATGACTGTTTCAGTGTTAATGGAGTCTAGTGGTGGTTGGGGAAGACAGGCAGACGAAGATGGGTCTGGTGGTGAAGAAGAAGAAAAAGAGGGTTGTTGTTTAATTTTATATTTAAATAGTAAAGTAATTGTGGGCCCACTTGTGTTTAATGATAAATCAAATTTTTTTGTGTTTTATTTATTTATATGAAAGCAAGGGTAGTTCAGTCATTTCACACCTACTTAACTGAGAAAACTAACCATCATCTTTACCAGGGACTATCCGAGTAACAAACGATGAAACCACATGGAGCATGCATGCTATTTTGAAAAGTTGGGGACTAAACATGAAAAAACGTGAAACCACAGGGACTATCCGTGCAATTAACTCTAAAAAATTTCAAAAAGTATTAACAAACTTCAAACATAATCCCAAACAAATGTAAGAAATCCAAACAAAATCCTCAAAATCCAAAGCAAACGAACTTAAACCGACATTACCTTTACTCTTTTCTCCATTTTCCGTATCCATCTCTAGCCATCCGTTAATCGACATCGATATTCATTTGATCCGGTTTCACTTTATCATAAATTTCTACATGAAAAAATATAATGATAAATACAACGTAAACAACAAACAAGGATGTATTTCGGTGTATCGTAAAATTACCTTTTCCAATGTCATCGAACTCTGCCGAATCTTCGATGTCGATTTTCTTTTTAATTGATGCACGAATCCAATCCTCTGTACATATTAATGCCTCGACAATCGGAGTTGATAAAGAAGTTCGATAAGTATCGACAACTCTTCCGCCTGTACTAAACGCCTCATCAGAAGCAACACTGGATACCGGGATAGCCAATATGACTATAGTGATAGGAAGAAAAAATTTAATTAACACTATCGTGTTATTATAAGTAATAAAAATAAAGTACTAATTAGTAAACATACATTTCGCCATTTTCGCTAGTACAGGGTATTTTGAAGATGCAGCCTTCCACCAACCCAGAATATCAAATCCCTTGTAATGGGCCTCCTCTCCGTCGTCTAGGTATCTCTCAAGTTCTGACTTGGTGTTATAAGATGTAGAACCGCCATCCGCTTTAAATTCTGTAAAAATTCACTCTCTCCTTGTGATGATGGTTCAACGTTCTCCTGACTTGGTGAAACTTTATCTGAAGCTTGTTTTTCACTGCTTGATGCATAATGCTCATACAAAAGCTTCAATTCATCCTTTATACTATTAACTACAATTTTAACTCGTTTCTTCAAGTCATCTTCTGTCTCATCGTCTTTTTTTTCAGCCCTGAATATTCTCTCAAATCCAAACTGAATAACACGAACCTTTAACCTCAGATCTAAAATTGCAGCAAAATACAGAATGTAATTAAATGATCTGCCAGTCGGTAGATTTCTCCAGTACTTGTCGAACTTCAGGTGCATCTTAGCACCCATAAGTCTACCTTCCAAGTCAGAACCGTCTTTCATATTCCTTAAATGCCTGTCTATATCCATAACCTCGTTAAAAAATAAATTAACGGTAACTGTTTTTGTAGCAGAAGCGTTGGCAGTTTTACGCTGAAACAATTCTAACACACTTGCCAATTGTCTCGCGTAGTTCCAGTCACTAACTCTAGGAGCATCATCACCCATATCATTTTTATAATTTGGGTCTTCCAGATCATATCTGTTAAACGCCTTCTCAAATTTTTCTGCCTTCTCTAACATCTCCCAAGTCGAGTTCCATCTTGTAGTCACATCTATACCTATGAATGCTTTGCTTTCGATCTTTTCTGCCTTAACACATTTTTTTAAAAGTGTCTATTCGCTGAGGAGACAATCTAATATAGCGAATTGCATCTCTGATACGATCTATGCATGTTGACCCATCACGTAAGTCGTCTTTCACAATAAGATTGATTATGTGTGCCATACATCGGATGTGCAAGTATCTCCCTTCGAACAAGAGGTTGTTTAACCTAGTTTTTAGAAACTGTATGGCAACATCATTAGCTGACGCATTATCTAATGTAATGGTCAACACATTTTCAATATCCCATTCTTTTAAACATTGAATAAGGGACCTACCTATCTCGTCTCCCTTGTGGCTGAATATTTGCTTGAAGTTGATGAATCCATCTACAGTTTGTCATAAAACATACAGTGAATTACGTAATCATTAAACGGGTAATGGTATCAAAGATTTCATTCAAATGCACCATAAATAGGCATTAGGACTGCACTTAACACAATGGTAATGGGTCAAACAGTGATTCATGAGTATCCGACCCTATCTATATATTACCAATTATAACTCTGATCTTATTATTATAACTCTAAATGGGCCATTGGGCTTCATGGGTTACACAGAATATTCAACTCAAAAGTCTAATCCAAAACATACCATCATCAATTCATGGGTTACACAGAATATTCAACTCATATTATAACTCTGATCTTATTATTATAACTCTAAATGGGCCATTGGGCTTCATGGGTTACACAGAAAACGTTGATGTTATTATCATAAATACAAATTTAAGGGTATCTCAATAATACAGTTTATTAGACTATGAAGTTGAACCAACATAGCATTTCTTTCAGATTCATGTGTATTGTCGATTACATAACTCACCAACAAACTCTAAACAACTTATTCATATGAAAAAACAACAACACACTAGTGTGACATAGCTATACCTCAGTTTCTAAAAATCATTCACTGTTAAAAGAATACAAAATAACATACAATTTATCTTTCTTTTAGGTCCAGAATAGTTCCACATAATTAATCAACATCTACCTCAGTTGCTAAAAATCTATGACAATTAAGACAAACATAATTGCAGTAAGCTCATTGTTTGATCGGATACTCATGTATTCACCCTACAAATCTACTGTCACACCCCGATTTCCACGTGTCACCGGTGGGCCCGGTGGGGGAGTATCGTGACGTGGTTGGCAACGTAATAGTCAAACAACACAATATAATAATGCACAGCGGAAGCAAATTTAAAATATAATACAACCGAATTTAATTATTGTAATCAAAGTCACGATATCCGGTGTTTATCCACAGTAGGATCGAAACAAAATAACATTTATGGTTCAACAGACTTCTGGCATCCTAAGCTTGCGAGACTTTTTATTGATGCTTAGGAGACAATCCCAGCCAATTTCGCTTAGTACCTGCATTCAGTCTTTTTGGGAAAATACGTCAGTTTACACTGGTAAATACATTCAACTGACTCATTTTGTAAAATGATTGAAATTTTGTTTTGGATGCACATGGCATAAACATTTTATTTAACTTGGGAGAATTATTTAATATTATAATCTTGTGAACGAATTACATGTTACTTATGCGTTCAGTAGCCCGGATCTAGTCCGGGTTAAAGATCAATAGACACACCACATCAATGAGTTATACATGGACGGTGTACGCCTACACCCCGTGCTCAGGTCGTGGCTATCTCGTAAGATAATGCCAAGGATATCCGGGACATGGTCATTAACCCCCCAAAGGCTGTAAAGTAAACAAGACTGTTTAAACAAGCCGATCAAATTTTCAACTACCCACTAAGCGTGGAGATTTGATGCTCGATCAAGCGGTACGCTATGTACCGTAACCCAAGCCCGTATAGGGAAAATAAGTTAAAAGTATTTACCTGAGTAAGTATTAATCACAACAAGAGAAATGCAAGTAGCTTTTACTGGTTCTCCTAATCTGGAACGAAGGTTTAATATAACCTATTAGAATACTAACGGGTCTTTAATTAAGCTTAAGCTTAGACTGGCTAGTTTCAAAGATACGGTTCGTACGCACGCTTAAGCGAAGACCGGATAGAATGTGATTTAGACCCGACAAGTTCAGAGACTTGTTTAATATGGGTCCTTCATGCACATTCTGGATTTTGAGATTAAACCGATAAGGTTTGACCCGTTTCGGCTAATTTATGTAAACTTGTTACATAAACCGTACCGTACGCGTAATAAGCGTGACGGGTAGTCATGAGAGCTATATGCAGGTTTACTAAATTAATTATGTCTCAAATATGTTGTGACATCAGTAAGGTGTCTTTCGTTATGCCCGAAATGTGTTTAAACACAAACTAGGCCCCGTAGGGGTAGTTTGGTCATTTAAAAGTTATAAAAGAGTTTAAGTGACAACCTGAGTTACAGGTCTGATGTAATCAGCAAATATACTTAATTTTCTAAGTTACATCAGTAGATTAAAGCATGTATGTGAAACTTATCATTTTTAACCAAACTAGGCCCCGTAGGGGTATTTTGGTAATTTCACATAAGCCGAAAAGCTCAAAACTGAAGTCTGAGTTTATCAACCTTTGCTTACTGTTAAAATATTATAATTTGCCTCTTATATCAGTAGGTATCAACCCGGGTATGTCCAATATGATTTTAAAACATACCATGCGTTAAAAACGCTAATTAAGGCGATTAAAGGCCATTACCGGGTTCGATACTTAAATCTGATATTTTTATATTTCCAGAAGGCTTAAAATAATTTATTTATCATATGTGATCAGTAGCAAAAGGTTTGGGGTCGTTTAGACATGTAAAACTCATTTTATGGCCCGTAAGGGCAAAACCGACAATTACCGAATTAAGCTTACGACTATGAGTTATGCTCTGCCTAAAATTAATTAAAATCTTTAAAAATCCCAAAATAATATATTACGTCAGTGGGTAAAAGATTTGATATCAAAAAGTATGTTTAACTAGGCTATACGCTAATTACGCCATTTTATTAACATAAAGCTTTAGTTTTGCGATAATGAGCATAACTCTTAATCTACAAGTCAAACTGATGTCAAACTTTGCATACAAGTCTATATATCAGTAACTAAGGTTTCTACACTTTTACATTTTCATAAATCACGTTTTAAGGTAATAAGGGCATAACGGTCAACATATGAGCAATTAACGGAAACATGCATATTAATTGGATAACTAATGAACTGAGGTGTATAATCACAGAGGGTTGTTCTAACATGTAACCTAGTCCAATTAAATCTTTGAGGCATTTCTAAAATATGCCTAAACGGGTCAGAACTGAAAGTCAAAGTGAAAGTCAAACTATGCGACTTTCGGTTCCGAACCGGGTCTAAACAGGAAATAGTTGGGTTGAACATGTTTGGACATGTTCTTACACAAATTACTAAGTTATAACAATGATCAAACAGGTTATACATGTTCTAGATAGCTAATTATGCATAAATGACATTTTAAGCATTATGTTGACTTTTTAATTAAAAGTTTGACCCGACATTAGACCTGGTTAGAGTGGTGATCAGGGGAAACCCTTTTGAGGTTTTATTACCCACTTAAATACCAAATCATAACTACTTTTAATTCGGGATATGACTGAGCCATTATTGACTAATCTCGAAGTCAAACCGTAATTACTACGGTTTGACTTTTAGCTAATTAAACAAGCTAAACTCAACTAAACAAGAACTAGCAGACTTACAAGAGTCCTATGCACGAGATTGATCACTTGAGGCTGCTTGGTAGCTCCAGAAATGATCCACAAATGCAGGAGAAGGTGTGTGAATGAATGTTGCACTTGAAGGCCTTATATAGTGGTTTCACTCACCATAAATCCATGACAACAAGGTCTAGTAGTGCCCACATTCGATCAACAGGTGTCCTAGAGGCTTAGGAGGTGTTTTAGGGGCCAGGAGAAGTGGAAAAACGGGTAGAGGTCGCGCATATCAGCCATGGCAGACAAACAACACATTTTGCGGAGCTGGGCATCCCTCGCGTGGCGCGATGGCTGGCAACATCAGCTTATTGATTTTCTTTGCAATTCGATCCTTGACCCTTCAAACTCCGATTGGGCACTTGTTTATTGCTTTTTAAACCCTTATAATTGATCTAGTAAGGCCTTAAAACATATACCCACTTTGCCAAGCCCCCGGGTAACTTTATTTTCACCCGAAAAGTCCTAACTTCCAACGTTTATGCTTTAACACTTCGCACACGAATTTGATCATAACTCTCTCATACGTTAACCAAACTTTATGAAATTTTTATGGTGTATTCTCATGAGCATAATTAATATTTACAAAGCTTCGGGTTTGTCAAAAGGTCACTCAGAGGTATAAATTAAACATGTTGACACATTTGGTCCCTGTAGTTTGAAATCACTCACTTTTAGCTTCGTATGATCCATGATTTATTCGTTTGAAGGTATGAGCATCGTGTAGGGTTAATATACATTATATTTATTCACAGTTGACACTTAGAATACGTATATTCACATACTTTCCATGTTTGTCAATTTTAGTCCTTCCATAATATTTCTTTCACACGTTTAAACTTTATGACACGTGTCAACATATTACAGGACGTGAATTTCCGAGGTGTTACATCCTCACCCCCTTAAAATAAATTTCGACCCGAGATTTACTGAAATAAGTAAAGGTACTTTTCTTTCATCGTGGATTCAACTTCCCACGTGTAATCGGGACCTCTACGGGCATCCCATTTGACCTTTACAAAAGGTATATGCTTCCTTCGAAGCTTCCTTACCTGTCGATCTTCAATCGACAAAGGTTTTTCAACAAATTTTAAGCTCGCGTCTATATGCACATCTGTATGTGGTATAACCAGTGATTCGTCAGCGAAACACTTCTTCAGATTGCAGATGTGGAACACATTGTGAATTCCACTGAGCTCTTCTGGTAAGTTCAACTTATAGGCAACTGACCCGACACGTTCGATAACCTCGAAAGGTCCTATGTATCTCGGGCTTAGCTTGTCTTTCTTGCCAAATCGCATTACCCCTTTCCGGGGTGACACTTTAAGTAGGACTTTGTCACCTACTTCGAAGTGAAAATCTTTACGATTTGGATCAGCATAACTCTTCTGCCTATCCCGGGCAGCTTTGAGATTTTCACGAATCTGGACAATCTTGTCCGTCGTTTTGAATATGATTTCTGGTCCTGATAACTGGACTTCCCCAACTTCCGCCCAACAAACTGGCGATCTACACTTTCTACCGTATAATGCCTCAAAAGGCGCAGCCTTAATGCTGGTATGGTAGCTATTGTTGTAGGAGAATTCGATTAATGGTAGGTTCTTATCCCAACTACCTCCCAAATCGATCGCACATGCACGCAGCATGTCTTCCAACGTTTGAATAGTACGCTCACTCTGACCGTCTGTCTGAGGATGGTAAGCCGTACTAAAGTTCAAACGTGTGCCCAAAGATTGTTTGAAACTTTTCCAAAAATGAGACGTGTACCTAGTATCCCGGTCAGAGATAATAGCTACAGGTATGCCGTGTAGGGCTACAATCTTATCAACGTATAACTGGGCTAACATATCGGAGCTATAGGTCTCCTTGATGGGTAAGAAATGAGCTGACTTAGTCAGTCTGTCAACTATAACCCATATTGTATCATTGCCTTTCCTTGTTTTGGGTAACTTGGTGATAAAATCCATGGTTACCATTTCCCACTTCCACGTAGGAAGTTCAGGCTGTTGTAGCAACCCTGACGGTTTCTGATGCTCGGCTTTGACTTGCGCACATGTCAAGCATTTTGCTACATGGGCGGCTACAGACTTTTTCAAGCCTATCCACCAATAATTTGCCTTCAAATCCTGGTACATCTTATCAGCTCCAGGATGAACGGAGTATTTGGAACTATGGGCTTCCTGGAGGATGACATCTCGAAGTCCTCCATAAATTGGAACCCACATTCGTCCGTTTAACCGTAAAATTCCGTCCTTGCTAAGAGTTAACTGCTCCTCAGTTACTCCTAACTTTTCATTAGGATAGTTAGCTTCCAACACAGCTTCCTTCTGTGCAGCTAACAACCTTTCCATCAAATTATTCTTTATCTCCATACGCTTGGCGTTAATTCGGATGGGCTTAACCCGTTCCTTCCGACTCAAGGCATCGGCGACTACATTCGCCTTGCCGGGATGGTATTTGATTTCACAATCATAATCATTTAAAGTCTCCATCCAGCGGCGTTGCCTCATGTTTAGCTCCTTCTGATTAAACAGATGTTGGAGGCTTTTGTGATCAGAATAGATCACACATTTGACACCATAAAGATAGTGCCTCCAAAGCTTCAGTGCAAATACAACGGCACCCAGCTCCAAGTCATGGGTGGTGTAATTCTTTTCATGCACTTTCAGTTGTCGTGAAGCGTAGGCAATCACCTTGCCTTTCTGCATAAGCACACACCCCATGCCAGTGTGCGAAGCATCACAATAAACCACAAAGTCTTCAATTCCATCTGGCAGTGTCAGTACCGGGGCGTTGCTCAACTTTTGCTTCAAGATATCAAAGGATTCTTGCTGCTTAGGGCCCCAAACAAACTTAACCTTCTTCTTAGTTAAGGAGGTTAGGGGTGCAGCAATCCTTGAAAAGTTTTCAATAAAACGCCTGTAATATCCTGCCAATCCCAGGAAGCTACGAATCTCCGTAGGCGTCTTTGGCTCTTGCCAATTCATAACAGCTTCAACTTTAGCGGGATCCACTTAGATACCACGCTCACTGACCACATGTCCAAGAAATTGGACCTCTCTAAGCCAAAATTCACACTTGGAGAATTTGGCATAGAGTTTCTCCTGATGTAGGAGCTTGAGAATACAACGAAGGTGTTTCTCATGATCAGCTTGATTCTTCGAATAGATGAGAATATCGTCGATGAAAACGATGACGAATTTATCTAAGTAAGGCTTGCAGACGCGATTCATGAGATCCATGAACGCGGCTGGTGCATTAGTGAGCCCAAAGGGCATCACTAGGAACTCGTAGTGACCGTAACGAGTCCTAAATGCAGTCTTGTGCACTTCTTCATCTTTGACCCTCAATTGGTGGTAGCCTGACCTCAAATCAATCTTCGAGAAGTAACTTGCCCCTTGAAGTTGGTCGAACAGATCGTCGATTCTGGGCAGAGGATACCTATTCTTGATTGTGACTTTATTAAGCTCGCGATAGTCGATGCACAGACGCATCGACCCATCCTTCTTCTTGACAAACAAGATTGGCGCTCCCCAAGGAGATGAACTAGGTCTAATGAAACCTTTAGCCAGCAGTTCATCTAGCTGCGTCCGTAACTCCTTCATTTCCGTGGGTGCCAATCTGTATGGTGCTCTGGCAACTGGTGCCGCTCCGGGGATGATATCGATCCTGAATTCGACTTGCCTATCTGGTGGCAACCCAGGTAGATCTTCCGGAAACACTTCTGGGAATTCAGAAATGACAGGGATGTCTTCTATCTTCGGTTTAGGCTCTTCAATAATCACTTGCGCCATGTAAATGACACACCCCTTCTTCAAACACTTGGAAGCCTTGAGCATAGTCACCTGCTCAGGCAGCCCATACTGGGTATCCCCCCGAATGGTAAGTGATTCACCAGACGGAGTCTTTATTACCACCTGTTTCTGGTTACAGACAATTTGGGCCTGGTTATGAGATAACCAGTCCATACCCAGAACTATGTCAAAACCAGCCAACTTAAAGGGAAGTAGAGATAGAGGAAAAGAATGGTTCTTAATGGATATAACACATCCATCTAACACTGTAGAGACGGTTTCTATGGTACCATCTGCTAACTCTACCTCATAGTTTACGCTTAAGGTTTTGACAGGTAAATTCAACAATTTACAAAACTTATGATCTACGAAAGACTTATCTGCGCCTGAATAAAAAAGTACTCTTGCAAAGACATCATTTACAAGGAAAGTACCTGTTATGACATTATCGTCTAGCACAGCCTCTTTCGCGTCCATCCTGAAGACTCTGGCATTAGTCTTCTTAGCCTCCTCAGGCTTCTTGTTGTATTTTGGGCAGTTGGTCTTGATGTGCCCTTTCTCATTGCAACGGTAGCACGTTGCATCCTTTATCTTCTTGCAATCCAGGGTTTTGTGATCTGTGGATTTGCAAATACCACAAGCAAAGGGTTTTGACTGAGTCTGAGAGTTCGACTCCAGTCTGCACTTTCCATAGTGCTGCTTCTTGCAAATTTTACACTTGGGCTTCTCATCAGACTTATGCCCATCCTTCCTCGACTCAAATCCCTTTTTGTTATCACCGCTCCCACGGTGCTTCTTGTTCGACTTCCGCGAACCATCATCTTCACGCTTCCTCTTCTCGGCCTCCTTATTCCTTAGCGATCTCTGCCTGACCGCATCTAGAGTGAGGGATAAGGAAAGGTCAGTTACAGACCTGAAGGTAACTGGCCGAGAAGCTTTTACACTGGCCTTGATTTTCGGAGCCAAACCACCAATAAAGCGAGCGATTCTTTTTGGCTCCGGGGTTACCAAGTAAGGAACCAACCGGGAAAGCGTATTGAAGCTTGTCAGATAAGCTTGGCAGTCGAGGTTCGTCATCACCAACGATAGAAAGTCAGATTCTATATTTTCCACCTCATGTTGAGGGCAGAAATTTTCCTTGATTAGGGCAATGAATTGATCCCACGACATATTATACAACGGGAACTTTCCGGAGGCCTCCATCAGAGATCTCCACCAAGCCAACGCTTCACCCTTGAAGGACTGTGACACAAACTTAACTACATCCCTTTCAGCGCACCCGCTGATATCTACCACTGTGTCCATCTCGTCAAGCCATGTCATACAATCGACGGCTCCTTTCTCCCCATTGAAATCCCGGGGCTTGCAAGACACGAAGTACTTGTAGGAGCAACCCTTGTTACGGGACTCTTGATGAAGCACTATCTGTTGAGATGGGACACTTCGATGGTTGGTGGACTGACGGTCATCACCATCTTTCTTGGATCCTTTCTTTTTGGGAGGAGGCTTGCTATGAGCCTCAGAATGTGTCTTGGGCTTTGAATGCGATGCAGAGTGGGTCCTACTTCGAGTACCGCTGTATTCCTCATACTGCCTATCCAAAGCCTGCGTAATAGCGCCGTCTATGATCGCTTTTAATTCGGCACCCGTTAACGTAATCTGGGCGTTCTCATTTGGCTCCACCGGATGGCTATTTATCTCATTTGAGTCAGCCATTTGAATTGAACTGTTGTAGAAAACAAGAACAATATTTTATTTGGGAGTTTATTATGGAATTACCCCTTAGGGTAACTCGTTAACCATGGTAACAGAGACCACATTTGGTTAACTTATTAATCGTATTAATTTAGGATTTCAATTAAAATTTATCCTAAACATAAATAATAACAATATATATTAGCACATAAGGCTTAGTCACATGGACAATTTAAATTATCAGCTATGATTTCGGAGAATCAAGGCTTTTAAGGTTTAAATATATTTTATTACCTTTTTCAGACAGTGAGTCAAAGCTACAACTGTCTTTTGGCTCATGTGGAAATGAGCAAGGCCCGTAGGCATTATATTACCAACGTATGGTAAAATAGGATCATCTTAATTGATGATCTTAACCCATGATTCAGAGATCATATAATTGGGTTGGAATCTTCTAAAGAATCCTTATACATATAAAATGACATGTGATTGTAACGAATCACTTCTGCCAGGAGTGTTAACATGTTTTAAGATGTTAACAGGGATTTGAATCTTTTAAACAGGTCTTACCATTTTGGCCCGGTCTTATATTTGACACGAGGCTATGTTTCACACTTTAAGATCTTTAATTAAATAATTACATATGCAGATTAATTTAAAAGGAATGATTTTAATTTATTTATTTCATTTGTAATTATTTATGCACAAAAGGGCAAACATGAAATTTATAAAAACAACATTCCATTAATTATACATATGTTACATGTTGCCCTAAACGGGTCTTTTCAAACAAACCATTACCCACGCAGGGGTTTTTAAACAAGTACTTGCCCACGCAGGGGCTTTAAGCAAACACACTAGTCCACGCAGGGACCTTAACAACTAAACATCATACCCACGCAGGGGTTAACGGAAAATAGAAAGATAGGCCCTCGCAGGGGCTCAAAACATACATCACACATACCCACATAGGGGCTTAACAACCAAATACACCCACGCAGGGGCTTACACAGAAAATGGGAGGATTCAATGATCCTTCTTGTTCTTCCCTTTGATCAAGCCTACTAATCCTTGGAAGAATGTCTGCCTCTCCCTGCGGTCCTCGTGAACTACCCGTTCAACTTGATTCAACCTCTGCATGAGTTCTTCATGTTCAGGTGGTGAGAATCTAGGCGGCTGCGATTGAGCCCGGATGATGGGTCTAGGAGGTATCTGGTATCCCTGAGTCGGGTAACTCACCCCCCATGGATCCCCATAGGGTCCTTGGGTGCTGTAGTTCGCTGCTACCATGTACGGATCAGCCTCCGCGTACCCATAGTCATGATGCGTTGGGGGTTCAAACGGGTTGTAAGCCATGCCACCCGTATATGCCGGGATTGGGTTATCAAATCCCATCGGCGGTGGCTGTAGTACAGCAGGGTTGGAGGGTGCACCCATTTGCGGGTCCTCCTGGTACGGTGGGTAGTGGTTGGAGCTTGACTGACGTGGGGAACTGAAATTAAAGCCCCCCGGTCGTACAGACATGCGGGCACCAGTTCTCCTACGCCTCGGCGGTTGAGGAGGTGCCGGCTGAACTGGTGGCGGTGGAGGTGGTGGCGTAACTGCCACAAATCGGTGATCCTCCGATGAATCTTGATGATGCGGCTGTGGCTCCTGCTGCTGCTGTTGTTGCTGTCCATGGGACGACGAGTGGTGAGATGGTGTATAGTACCACTCGTGCTGAGTAAACATGGCCTGGAAACTGTCTGGACCACCGTAGGGTGATCCGTGGAAGGACGATCCGTCGGAGATCTCGATTGGATGGTTTGGGGTGCCACTTGCAGGCATGACGGGGTCCGTATCCTCGTTCATATCATCTGCGTGATCTCCTGAAAAGTGGTCGTCTGGACCCAGTGGGTTAAAACCCACGGGTTCTTGTAAGAATCCTACCGGGTTAAACTGTCCCCGGAAAGCAGGCGTAGGGTCACCATACGAATGATGGGACAAAGACCTCTGCAGCGGTATGTATGAAGGCAGAGGGTTGTTGGGCTCGTCTTCCGAATGTGGTCCGTATGAGTTGTGGACCGGAGGTGTCGAGCTGTGCGAAACAGATCGTCTCGCTGGTTCGAACGGGTTTCTCCTGTTCCGTCGTGGATTTCCGCTCTCCGTAGCAGTTGGAGCTCGTACATTAGACGGTCCAGCATCATGGTCATTGGGGGCGGTGACTGGCCCCTTGCCTCGTCCTCGTGTTCTAAAGAATCTCGGAGGCATTTTTGTAAAGAGTCCTGTCAATACAACATTAGATAGAAATAACAGAAATATAAAATTTAAAGGACAAAACAAAAACCGAATAAGGTGGAATTTGTGCTATGTTATAAGTCTAGACTCGAAGGTTTAGATATGTGCAATTGTGTAACTGAGATTAAACACAAAAGGCTAGTGTTTAATTCACTCAGAGTTGGCTCTGATACCAACCTGTCACACCCCGATTTCCACGTGTCACCGGTGGGCCCGGTGGGGGAGTATCGTGACGTGGTTGGCAACGTAATAGTCAAACAACACAATATAATAATGCACAGCGGAAGCAAATTTAAAATATAATACAACCGAATTTAATTATTGTAATCAAAGTCACAATATCCGGTGTTTATCCACAGTAGGATCGAAACAAAATAACATTTATGGTTCAACAGACTTCTGGCATCCTAAGCTTGCGAGACTTTTTATTGATGCTTAGGAGACAATCCCAGCCAATTTCGCTTAGTACCTGCATTCAGTCTTTTTGGGAAAATACGTCAGTTTACACTGGTAAATACATTCAACTGACTCATTTTGTAAAATGATTGAAATTTTGTTTTGGATGCACATGGCATAAACATTTTATTTAACTTGGGAGAATTATTTAATATTATAATCTTGTGAACGAATTACATGTTACTTATGCGTTCAGTAGCCCGGATCTAGTCCGGGTTAAAGATCAATAGACACACCACATCAATGAGTTATACACGGACGGTGTACGCCTACACCCCGTGCTCAGGTCGTGGCTATCTCGTAAGATAATGCCAAGGATATCCGGGACATGGTCATTAACCCCCCAAAGGCTGTAAAGTAAACAAGACTGTTTAAACAAGCCGATCAAAATTTTCAACTACCCACTAAGCGTGGAGATTTGATGCTCGATCAAGCGGTACGCTATGTACCGTAACCCAAGCCCGTATAGGGAAAATAAGTTAAAAGTATTTACCTGAGTAAGTATTAATCACAACAAGAGAAATGCACGTAGCTTTTACTGGTTCTCCTAATCTGGAACAAAGGTTTAATATAACCTATTAGAATACTAACGGGTCTTTAATTAAGCTTAAGCTTAGACTGGCTAGTTTCAAAGATACGGTTCGTACGCACGCTTAAGCGAAGACCGGATAGAATGTGATTTAGACCTGACAAGTTCAGAGACTTGTTTAATATGGGTCCTTCATGCACATTCTGGATTTTGAGATTAAACCGATAAGGTTTGACCCGTTTCGGCTAATTTATGTAAACTTGTTACATAAACCGTACCGTACGCGTAATAAGCGTGACGGGTAGTCATGAGAGCTATATGCAGGTTTCCTAAATTAATTATGTCTCAAATATGTTGGGACATCAGTAAGGTGTCTTTCGTTATGCCCGAAATGTGTTTAAACACAAACTAGGCCCCGTAGGGGTAGTTTGGTCATTTAAAAGTTTATAAAAGAGTTTAAGTGACAACCTGAGTTACAGGTCTGATGTAATCAGCAAATATACTTAATTTGCTAAGTTACATCAGTAGATTAAAGCATGTATGTGAAACTTATCATTTTTAACCAAACTAGGCCCCGTAGGGGTATTTTGGTAATTTCACATAAGCCGAAAAGCTCAAAACTGAAGTCTGAGTTTATCAACCTTTGCTTACTGTTAAAATATTATAATTTTCCTCTTATATCAGTAGGTATCAACCCGGGTATGTCCAATATGATTTTAAAACATACCATGCGTTAAAAACGCTAATTAAGGCGATTAAAGGCCATTACCGGGTTCGATACTTAAATCTGATATTTTTATATTTCTAGAAGGCTTAAAATAATTTATTTATCATATGTGATCAGTAGCAAAAGGTTTGGGGTCGTTTAGACATGTAAAACTCATTTTATGGCCCGTTAGGGCAAAACCGACAATTACCGAATTAAGCTTACGACTATGAGTTATGCTCAGCCTAAAATTAATTAAAATCTTTAAAAATCCCAAAATAATATATTATGTCAGTGGGTAAAAGATTTGATATCAAAAAGTATGTTTAACTAGGCTATACGCTAATTACGCCATTTTATTAACACAAAGCTTTAGTTTTGCGATAATGAGCATAACTCTTAATCTACAAGTCAAACTGATGTCAAACTTTGCATACAAGTCTATATATCAGTAACAAAGGTTTCTACACTTTTACATTTTCATAAATCACGTTTTAAGGTAATAAGGGCATAACGGTCAACATATGAGCAATTAACGGAAACATGCATATTAATTGGATAACTAATGAACTGAGGTGTATAATTGATGTGTGCTAAACAAACTATAAAATATAAACTAAATTAGACTCTCTAAACTAGACACGAAAAGCTTTAAATTTATAACTAAGACTCTCTAAACCTAAACCACACAACCGGCAAGTGTACCGATCAATGTAGTATAACCTAGCAAGTCCGAGTATCGAACCCAAAGACTCTATGTATTACGTAAACTAGACTCTAATAGACACTGACTGACGCGACTTAAACTTGTTTGATTGTTTTTGGGGGGGGGGGGTTACTGAAAAACTAGGAAATCTATATTAACTAAATAATTAACTCGATTAAGACTAAGACACGAACGAAGAACGAGGTTTGTATTCAGATGAGATTAAGGACTACCTAGACTCGAATCCAGTTTGAATAGGAATGGACTTCTAATGGTATTAAAGTTGTATGGAGCCGGGATCTTAAAATACTAAACCTTAAGGTATTTCAATGCTAAGACTTCCCGACCCTTCTCAGGAAGAAACCTAGGAAACCCTACAAGGCTGTTATGAACACCGACTGTTAGACTTCCTCTCAGTCCTCTAACGGTTCTAAAAGTGCCCTAATATGACTATCTACCTCTCAGCGCGATAATCTAAGGCAATTCTAGGTTCTAACTTGGTTTACTAGACACAAATGCAATTAGGGAAATAAGATCGACTTCTCTCAAAACCTCTCTTAGATATATATTACACTGCGACCTAATAACTAACTCGAGCCTCTCAGCGACAAGTTAAGCAGAACACTTGATTTTATTAAATTACCAAATATTACTTCTAAGGTTACTTAAGCTATTTTCACCCTAAAGGATTAATAATCTATTACGTGATATAGACACTCACCTAGATCAAGAACCCTAATATAATCCTATTATGTGATAAAGACCGTCACCAAGGATCATATGAAGTAACAAACAGTAGTAAAACAATTGTCAAGTATGCATAAGCACCAAATCAGAAATTCTAGAACACGTTACTTTCAGAAATCAATCCATAAACGAACAATAATAAACCATTAAAAATCCAAACTTTAAATCAAACTATCATCTTGTCTAGGTAGTTAAAACAATTTAGCCAAGCATCTTAAATGGTGAAATCAAAGCAAAGTGATTGAATGAAGAATTCATCGTGACAAGTATCAAACAAATAAACGACAAACAAAGGATTGGAAAACCCGATTGATCTTCGATTCTTCACTCTCAACTCGTACTGATGATTCCTTGCCTTCAAAAGCTCTGAAATAGCTCCAAAGTTGCTCTCCGAATGCTCCAAGACTTCAATAATTCGTAACTAGGGTTTAGAATTAGATTTCTTGGTTTTTATACCAAACCCTAGCTGCCAAACATAATTTCGCGATCCTCCTACCCGTCGCGTAGCGCGACGGGTCTACACTTCAGCCTCGCGCTACGCGAGTGACTCCAAATTCAGATTTTCTTGTTTAATGTTGTAGCGTAGCGCGACTGATCACCCATGTATGCTAGCGCTACGCGAGTGACGATTTTTCACAGAATGTTTACTCCGAAATTCAGCTTTAACACCCCAAAATCTCTAAAATAAATCTAACACTTCATTCAATGATTCCGGGACTTGACGTTCAACGTTTATAGCTCGATTTTACTCCATTTTCAGCATTTCTGTATATCAAGACCTGGAAAACGCAAGATAGATCAATAGTACGCAATTCTAAACTAAACTAAACTATAAATAACGAAAGAATGTACAAACTATACACGATAAAAGCATGTATTTTGCAATACATCAATAATCATAGAGGGTTGTTCTAACATGTAACCTAGTCCAATTAAAGCTCTGAGGCATTTCTAAAATATGCCTAAACGGGTCAGAACTGAAAGTCAAAGTGAAAGTCAAACTATGCGACTTTCGGTTCCGAACCGGGTCTAAACAGGAAATAGTCGGGTTGAACATGTTTGGACATGTTCTTACACTAATTACTAAGTTATAACAATGATCAAACAGGTTATACATGTTCTAGATAGCTAATTATGCATAAATGACATTTTAAGCATTATGTTGACTTTTTAATTAAAAGTTTGACCCGACATTAGACCTGGTTAGAGTGGTGATCAGGGGAAACCCTTTTGAGGTTTTATTACCCACTTAAATACCAACTGATAACTACTTTTAATTCGAGATATGACTGAGCCATTATTGACTAATCTCGAAGTCAAACCGTAATTACGACGGTTTGACTTTTAGCTAATTAAACAAGCTAAACTCAACTAAACAAGAACTAGCAGACTTACAAGAGTCCTATGCACGAGATTGATCACTTGAGGCTGCTTGGTAGCTCCAGAAATGATCCACAAATGCAGGAGAAGGTGTGTGAATGAATGTTGCACTTGAAGGCCTTATATAGTGGTTTCACTCACCATAAATCCTTGACAACAAGGTCTAGTAGTGCCCACATTCGATCAACAGGTGTCCTAGAGGCTTAGGAGGTGTTTTAGGGGCCAGGAGAAGTGGAAAAACGGGTAGAGGTCGCGCATATCAGCCATGGCAGACAAACAACACATTTTGCGGAGCTGGGCATCCCTCGCGTGGCGCGAGGGACCCCTCGCGTGGCGCGACGGCTGGCAACATCAGCTTATTGATTTTCTTTGCAATTCGATCCTTGACCCTTCAAACTCCGATTGGGCACTTGTTTATTGCTTTTTAAACCCTTATAATTGATCTAGTAAGGCCTTAAAACATATACCCACTTTGCCAAGCCCCCGGGTAACTTTATTTTCACCCGAAAAGTCCTAACTTCCAACGTTTATGCTTTAACACTTCGCACACGAATTTGATCATAACTCTCTCATACGTTAACCAAACTTTATGAAATTTTTATGGTGTATTCTCATGAGCATAATTAATATTTACAAAGCTTCGGGTTTGTCAAAAGGTCACTCAGAGGTATAAATTAAACATGTTGACACATTTGGTCCCTGTAGTTTGAAATCACTCACTTTTAGCTTCGTATGATCCATGATTTATTTGTTTGAAGGTATGAGCATCGTGTAGGGTTAATATACATTATATTTATTCACAGTTGACACTTAGAATACGTATATTCACATACTTTCCATGTTTGTCAATTTTAGTCCTTCCATAATATTTCTTTCACACGTTTAAACTTTATGACACGTGTCAACATATTACAGGGCGTGAATTTCCGAGGTGTTACACTACAATCAATATCACATGTGCCACTCCTAAATGCAAGACAAATTGATCACATGGGCTTTTTATTTTTATATATATATATTTTTTTTTTCTGAAATCATCCATATGCTAGGATATCTTTTTAGAAAAAAACAAATTAACGATCAAACGAATTAACAAACGGTCTGCATGCGAAACTTACCTGATAATTCAAGTGCTGCTAGTCTCTTTTAAATCTCGATGCTGATTGCTGAATGCCTGACTGAGTTTCTGTATTCACACTTTTTATGCAGCCCCACCTACGATTTCTTTTGTAAAATTGTGTTTAGGTTAATTTGAAAGATAATTGAATAAAAATAAATAATAATCCTATCTTTTATGCATTGGGTCGTTGGGATTGTATTGGTTTTAGAATAGGAATATTAGGAAACCAATTTTTGAATGATATCTTTTATTTTCAAAAAAAATTTCGTGAATATCTTGCTGCTTGCATGGATATAGTACACAAAGTTTAAAGAGTAGAGTATATCTTTTATATTCAAAGATAATATGCAATGGTTTTAATATATCTTTTATTTTCGAAAATTTATGCAGATGAGATGAATGTGCAGCCTTCCTGTTTTGATATGAATGATTTTGTAATTCAATTGTCGATTATAATATAAAAGGCTGCTGGGCTTTTAGCCCATATACTTAAATGAATTATCAATAGAAATCGGTTCCTATGTCCAACTCGGTTTTTACTCATATGTACCCGGAACCGACCCGAGACCGATTTATCCAGAATATATGGAACCGAACTGTGTACCTACTATCTTAGGTCCGGGTCGGTATCGGTTTTTTTAGGGTCGGTTCTCGGTTAATTTCGGTCCGACCCTATTTTTGCTCACCCCTAGGCTTAAAGGCATGCTGGCAAAACTGTTAAATTGTTCGTTGTACAGATTTAAACCTGTCTTTTCAAAGTGACTTTTCCTTTTTCAACTAGGTTACAACCCAAGAAGCAAGCATAACTCTCTATATGCTAAATGTAGTTCTGGTGATTATATGGTCTTAAGCTCCCCTGCGTTATGAGGCAGGGGGTGTAAAATCATGCTAAGTAGCAACTAAACGACAAACAAAGTCAAGAAAAAAAGTTAAAAAACATGAATTTTTAACACTAAATTACTTATGTGACGTAAAACGTAGACGAAGTTGAATTTATAACGACACGTATTAGAAAGTTGAGGGGGTAAAAAAAACTTGAGGGATCAAATACAACCACCAAACACTGTGATGAGTAGCTAGGGTTGTTCATCGGAGTTTTTCTTCGGGTTTTGGGTTTTTTGGGTTTTTCTCTGAGAAAAATTGACCTAACAACCAACCCATTTTAAAGACTTGAACCCAAGACCTTACTCTCCTAAGGTGTTTAAAAGCTTTGTCTTTGTGAATGGACTATTACGAGCATAATATGTGTTGGACCCAAGCTTGAGAATATTAATAAGAGCAGGCGGGGTGGTCCGTGATACCACCCCATCACGCGTTAAACAACAGTGGAACACCGCCGCCGCCCCATTCATCACGCGTTATATTTTAAACGCATTGAAAGCATCACGCGTTGTTTTTGAAAATTGGAACGTTGAAAGGATATGATTTTTGACCGTTTGTAATTTTTTTTACCGTGTAAAGCTTTTTTTTTTTTTTTATAAATCCTCACTACTCAATTCAAAAAACAACAAATTCTCTAAACCATTCTCACAGTTTAAAAAAAAACATAACAGTTTAAAAAAAAAGAAAACAGTTTAAAAAAAAACAGAAAACAGTTTATTAAAAAATACAGAAAACTGTTTTTTTATTAAAAAAAACAGAAACAGGTTTTATTAAAAAAAAACCGAACAGTTTAAAAAAAAACATAACAGTTTGAAAAAAAAACAGAAAACAGTTTTTTTTATAAAGGGAAAACGTCATAGAATAGTAACCAAGTTTCTCTCTTGTTCCAATAAAGTCACTCTATCTTTTTTTGTCCCTCTATAGTATTCTAAGTTTCATTTAGTGTTCCAATCTTGCGTGATTTACAGGTTACCAGGTTTCACCTATTTTTTTAAATTTTTAATACTTATGTGAATTTAATAAATTACCTTTTTACCCTTACAATTAAACAACAAGGAAAAAGAAAATACATATTAAATCTCATTGTTTTCCATTAACAAAAACATAACAGTTTTGACGAGAGAGTACATGATGATTATGTAATTGTCATACAGCATTAAGTTTTTAATATATAGGATTAATTAAATATTAAAACATAAAGTTCAATCATCTTGCTCCTCATTTTACAGAAGATAGGTAACAGTTCCGGTTAATTTTCCGGCAAGTCTCCGATAATAATTTTACAACAACCAGATACCACTGACCTCCACCCTCATCGCCGATCCCGGTCCTTCCTTGTTATTGCTTCCACCCAAATCGATTTCATAAACCATAAATTCCGGCCAGTAATCGAACTTTCCGACTTGATGCTAAACCCTTTAAAACGGTTATTAAAGACCACATTTAGGTTTCTCCATCCTTTATAAATCATCTGCAGGCTTTTGGCCATCAACCGGTCACCGTACCATCATGACCCAATGCTTCGACGACTGGTTCACTCACCGACAAACTGTTTACCGGAGGAGGTGGAACGTAGAGGAAACGAGAAGCAGGTCGCTAGTCGCCAGTGTTCCTAGTTAGTGATGAGAGTTTGTTGCCGGAAAACAGACTGGGAATACGATGATAGATGTAAAGATTATAACAGGTTGACGGCCATATCTAGGTTTTTGTTATCTTTACAGTTTTTTTTTTTTACAAAATCTATATAACTAATAAAAACCAAAATATAAGATGGTAACCTGGTAACCTGTAAATTACGCATGATCAGAACAAAAAATCAAACTTGAATGATTTTAGAGAGACAAAAAAAGATTGAGTAACCTTATTAGAACAACTATGAAACTTGATTACCATTCTATAAATTTACCCCTTTTATAAAAAACAGAAAACTGTTTATTTTTTTAAAAACAGATTTTTTTTAAAAAACATAACCTTTTATATTTTTTGTAGAACTGAAACTCACAAAGTGGAGCGAGCGAGGCGACAATAATGCGACAAGCCACCAAAATGTATTGCGATCTCTACAAAAAGAGGAGTTTTCCACACGTGGCGGCATGGGAAGTTGAGAGAAATCACCCGAAGTGGGTCCCCGTTGAGTTGGTTGACATGCGTGGTCCTACGGCTCCAAAAAAACGAGGAGGTTCGAAAAGATCAAAGACATCCGATTCGGGGAACTACACGACTTCCGCATCGGATAACTTGCCCCAAATGAACTTAAACGACGACCCCCTTGACGAACCCGATCAACCCGTTGACGACCCCGTTGAAGAAGATACACCTACAAGGCCACGCCGCAGGAGAGGTGGTGAATCGTCAAGCAAAGGGAAGGAAGAGGAGGTGAATCTTCAGAATCGAAGAGGAGAAAATGATGCGATACAAGAAGGTCGAAGGAAGAAAAGATATAATTATGTCCGCAAAAGTTGAACGCGAGCAGGCGTACAAGGAACAGTTGAAAACGGTTGAAAGACAAAATGATTTAAAAATCTTGTGTGAAAAGCAAAACCATCTCGACGAACCGTTTAAGTCAATTGTCATTCAACAAAAGCGCGATATTTGCGCAAAGTGGGGTTGTGAGATGCCACCCGTTTAGTTTTTTTTTCTTTTCCAATGTTTAGTTTTTTTTTATTTTGCTATGTAATTTATTTTTGAAGTTTAATGAAATTTATAATTTTAGTGTTTTATTGTTAATTTTAATTTTAAAATGAAAATTAAAAAAATTTGGAAGTGATAGAATTCCATCACTAGTGATACCACCCCCACTACATTTCTATCATACTAGAGGGTATGGAGAGCCCCATCCTCATGAGGATGGGCCGCCACGTCACCGCCACGTAGGAAGGGCTTGAGGGTGATGGACCAAGGGGGGTGGAGGATGAAGCTCTTTATATATATATATGTATGTATGTATAGGTATATGTGAGAGAAGGAGAGAGGAGAGAGGCACGTCGACTTCGTCTGTGGGGAGCCGGGGACGACGGAACGGGAAGAGGGGGCGGTGTGGGGGACCGGCGCTGGGCCTCGCCGGGCCTAAGCCGACCCCCATACCGCTTAGTCTCACTAGTGATAGAATATTGGGTGATGACATGGCATGGGTTGATTGGTGCTTGTGAGTGATAGAAATGTATCACTAGTGACCACACCCTCCCCTATATTACAACTTACAAATTGGGATTAGATATTTTTGGGAATTGAGCTAAAGTTATTAATTAAAATAATATAAAAGTCTCATCGGTTGATCAGAACTATAGATAAACAATTATCATTGTTTAGCTTTAAGCAACGTTAATTTCATCATGAGCATACCTAATCTAATGTACAAATGATAACGACATATATCAGATTAAATCTTATCCGAATCACATCGTCACTAAGACTGAACATAGTGGGGCGGTATGCCCTTGCGTGGCGCCGGCATAACCCCCACAACACCAAAACACCCGGCGCTATCAATCGAAAATTTGGGGGTGGCGCGATATGCATAACGGCGTTATGATTGTTTAAAGTTTTTGGTTTATACATGTTTGGTCCTTGCATTTTACACTTTGGTCCCTGCAAATCGGACCTGAAGACCGAGAACAAGCCGGAATTTCAGCCGGAGAAGAAGACCTGAAGACCGAGAAGAAGCCTATTTTTGTTTTAAAGTTTTACACTTTGGTCCTTGCATTTTTTTTGTTACTGTAATGTTTTTATTTTAAATAATTGAGTAATGATTAGGCGGGGGCTTTATGACTACGAGCTTAAATGCATAACGCCCCATAACGCCCACCCGCACACGTGGCGCGCCACGTGTCGCATAACGCCCACAAAGGGGGGTTATGACTACACATGGCCTAACTATATGATCGTCTACAACTGTTCAGAAAAAAAAACCTACAACATATATATTATGAAACTAGTAGGGTGCCCGCGCGATGCGGCGGGGGTGACACTTTGCATTGCGGCACTTATTTATAGTAGTTTTCTTATTTGTATAATATTTATGGAAGCATTATTGTGGTGGATATATGTCATAAGTATTAAACATGTCTAGTAATTATTAAATTTAGATTTTAAATTATCAACTACTTCAAGAAACCGTTGATGCAATAAAGTAACACACTAATAAAAAAATAAGTCTTAAACATAAATAAAAGTTATATAAAGTAGTACACGAATAAGAAAATATAAGTCTTAAATATAAAAGTTGAAATCTGAAAATTGCAATCTACTTATACAGAGATACAACTGTAAAAAGGGAGAAAACTTATTAGGGAAATTGGATTTAAATAATCCGAACTTTCACCTGTTGGCCAATAACACTCCGAACTTTCAGTTTGGCCAGCAGCACTCTCAACTTTCATCATATTTTCCCAAAACACTCCCAAACTAACATATCACTAACCAAGTTAGTTTTTAAGTTTTATTTATTACACAAACAGTCCCTGTAGTTATAATTTACTAGTTTTAAGTTTTATTTATTACACAAACAGTCCCTGTAGTTATAAAAAAAATCATAAAAATAAAAAAAAAATCTAAAAATTCAAAAAAATCATAAAAATTCAAAAAAATTCTAAAAAAATAAAAAAAAATAAAAAAAAAATCATAAAAATCATAAAAATTCTAAAAAATATCAAAAAAATTCTAAAAAAATCATAAAAAACCGTTTCGACCCGTACCGTTTCGACGCGAACTGTTTCGACGCGTACCGTTTCAACCCGGGCCGTTTCGACCCGTACCGTTTCCACCCGGACCGTTTCGACCCGTACCGTTTCGACGCGAACCGTTTCGACGCGTACCGTTTCGACCCGTACCGTTTTCGACCCGTACCGTTTCAACGGTACGCGTCGAAACGGTCCGGGTCGAAACGGTACGGTTCGAAACGGTCCGGGTCGAAACGGTACGGTTCGAAACGGTCCGGGTGGAAACGGTACACGTCGAAACGGTACGCGTCGAAACAGTTCGCGTCGAAACGGTACGGGTCGAAACGGTTTTTTATGATTTTTTTAGAATTTTTTTGATATTTTTTAGAATTTTTATGATTTTTTTTTATTTTTTAGATTTTTTTTGATTTTTTTAGAATTTTTTTGATTTTTTTAGAATTTTTTTGATTTTTTTTGAATTTTTATGATTTTTTTGAATTTTTAGATTTTTTTTTTATTTTTATGATTTTTTTTATAACTACAGGGACTGTTTGTGTAATAAATAAAACTTAAAACTAGTAAATTATAACTACAGGGACTGTTTGTGTAATAAATAAAACTTAAAAACTAACTTGGTTAGTGATATGTTAGTTTGGGAGTGTTTTGGGAAAATAGGATGAAAGTTGAGAGTGCTGCTGGCCAAACTGAAAGTTCGGAGTGTTATTGGCCAACAGGTGAAAGTTCGGATTATTTAAATCCAATTTCCCAACTTATTAAAATAAAGTGAAGTTTGTTCTTCATGTTTTATGTTCTTTCAGTTGAGGAAGTATCATTTTAGGTGTAAAATGAGGAAGGTGTTTTTGTTTCATTAAATATAAGAATGTGTGTTTTATTTTGTATCATTATCTTTAAAGCAAACCTATAAGCTTACTCTTTCTAATTGAACTGTGTTGCAGTTTGATTCATGCAACTCTAGCCCCTAGCTATAGGAGATTACTAATAAACTAATGTTTTGGATTTAAATATAGATTTTTTTTTTTATCTTTACACAGCAAAATTACTTTGTACATAAGTACCAGGACTATATAGCATTATGTTATGAACATGTCCAGCAAGAGCGCCTTCAATTAATCATCAAGATACCCTCGAATGATGTGTAGGGAGTGACCAAAAAGCGTGCGTTTAATCGTGTACCCCTCGAATGATATGTAGGGAGTGACCAAAAAGCGTGCGTTTAATCGTGTACCCAAGTAGATACTGTAAAAATCACCTTCAAAAAGAAAGGTAGTAAAAATGTTTTTTTTTTCAATCAAAAAAGGTAAAGGAAAACAACATTTCTGCCCCTCAACAAGAAGTTGATAGGTATGCATAAAGTATCTTGTATTGTATCTTTAAAGCCATATATACATACATACATACATACATGTTGTCAAATAATACAACAAATTATAAACTTAACCAATTTACATTCTATAAACATCGAAATGCAATTGCAAAATATGGCTTATGACGTTTTATCATCTTCGTCTGATGCAACCTCGAGACCCTCGGCTGCTAGAAGCTGAGTAATGAGGAGTTTTTTCTTCTCTTCCTCCGCTTTCTTTCTCAATAAATCCCTTTTCCTCAACACAAGTGTATGCCTTTTCAATGTGTTGGCATAATTCTCAATTGACGTTTTTTTCTCTTTTGCAAGAATTCTTCTTTCCTCATCGGGATCAACCTAAACATTTCACAAAAAAACGATATAAGAAAAGCGCATATAGTAGTGAGGCGCATTCTATACAGAACCAAATTTTCAGGTAGGTAAATCGCCAAGACATAAGTGTGTCCACATGGTTAAAAGTTGCCTAAAAGTGTAATAAGTAAAATGCACTTTCGTCCCTGTGGTATGGCCAGTTTTGCGACTTTCGTCCAAATGTTTGTTTTTCCGCATCTGGATCCAAAAGATTTGAAATCTTGCCATTTTCATCCGGCTTGTTAACTGCATCCATTTTTCTCTGTTAAGTCAGTGGTATTTTCGTTTTTTTGTTAACTTAAAGGGCAATTCAGTTTTTTTCAATGGTAATCGGTCTTTTTACATAAAGTGAAAAAGACCGAATTGCCCTTTAAGTTAACAAAAAGACGGAAATACCCATGACTTAACGGAGAAAAATGGGTGGAGTTAACGAGCAGGATGAAAATGGCAAAATTTTAAACCTTTTGGATCCAAATGCGGAAAAACAAACCTTTGGACGAAAGTCGTATAACTGGCCAAACCTCAGGGACGAAAATGACATTTTACTCAAGGTTAATTTTAATCCACATCAGATAGCTTTATTCAAAAACTACTTCATCACAACAACAAAAAATAAAAATAAAAATTGTAACTATATATAATACCTTTGAGCGAGAGAGACGGCGTACACTGATATTTAACTCGCGCTGCTGCTGTTCAGCCCAAGCGGCAATCGCCATGTCACCCCTTTGATCAAACGCATTGCGTTTTTTCATTAGCCACTCCATCCATGCTTGTGATGCCTGCCAACACGAACAAGTAATAAAGTACACTGAATGGCCCGCATACCAACAGAAATATAAAAAGGTATAAGGGTGTGTTTGGATACAGGGTTTGGTAATGAGAATAGCCGAATATGAACCGTATAAGGTGTTTGGTTTAAGGGTATCATATTGAATATAAATTGTTAGTACCTTCATTGGATTGGCTCGGTTTTCCATATCATATTACCTCTTTTCTTCACTATCTATCAGCAATTCATAGGCTGCTTGAATTTTAATAAACCGAGCTTCAGCCATTTTTCCTTCTTCTAGAGACCCTTTGCCATTATAGACTACAAACATATACAAGATATAAGAAAAAAATTAGAGTAAAAACATACTGAAGTATGATAATGCTAAAGAATAATCAAAACAAAGTTAACAATTTTGTATCCATAACGCTTTAAAAAAATAACATGTTACTTTAAGAAACTATATGGAAAGTAGCTAAGAACAAACCATCATGGTGATAAAACTTTGCTAAACGTCCGTAAGCCAACTTTATCTCCTCATCATCAGCATCTCCCTCAAGTTCTGCACAATTACATTTAAAATAAATTAAACATTTTATCAACATGTGTAATAAAAGTACTTACAAACACTGATTCGATCTTTTATCTCCTTAAAAATCATAACTTTCCAAACACCCAAACATAATCAATAATAACTATTACAACTTATCATCCAATTCTGATCATTTGGAATCCATGGATACCATTTACACATCACCAAGAAACTAAAACCAATGATACTAAAATGAGTATTTGGATTGAACTGATTACGTTGATTGTTTGGGCAAAACTCAATCCGGTAACCGCGGCGTGGTACTCAAGTTTTTAGATTTTGGTGCCAGAGATAGATAAGGCGGTGCCGACGCTAACGCTGCCTTTTCCTCTGTCAAATCACACATAATAAAATTTCATACAATCAAACATAAACGCGATAAAATTACAGTCAGAATGACAAATTAACTGAATCCAATGATAATAATTAGGTTGTTTGGTTGAGGACTTACATCGAACACCATGAATGCAACATCCCTGAAAACCCCATCTAACCTACAAACAGCAACAGATTCTTGGTTCCATTCAACAATCCTACCATCTAACACAGATCCTTCATTTATAACATTCCAGATTGAACAATCAAAGAACATAAAGCAAAATCGATGTCTAAAACTTACCTGATGTATCGTCGCCGTCAAAGACAGTGGGATTGAAGCCTATATAATGAATATTACCTGGTGACAAATATGGATGTGAGATTGAAGAAAACAAAAGTAAATAACAAAGTGGAAATTGATGGTTTCTTGAATACTCTTGATGATCTAGTCTTGTACTCAGCTGAAGCTCAAATCGACGGCCAATGAATCCCATCAGATTTTCCATCTATCTACTAAAATCTCAGCATCTTTAAAAAAAAAACCTAAAGAAGAAGGGAGGATTTGAACCTTGAGAGTAGTCAGATCTAGAATTTTGAGAGAGAGAGAGAGACATAAATGATAGCAGGGTTTAAATTTTGAAATGAGAATTAGGTTTTGGTTTGTCCCGCCTATGCGTCAATGCCTGCATAAATGTAGCAACTAACTAATTATAGTTATTAAAACCCTAGGGATTTAAGTGTAATAAGTTTAAGGGTTAAAAAATAAATAGTGTTTAAAAGACCACTTTACCCTCATTTTAGGGGTTTATTTATAAATAATGGGGGAAGAAGTTCTTAACTTTTGGGAATCCTTCCCTCATGTATTATAATATAGTATAGATATGGAATTTAATAGTATTTATAAGCTTACTAGGCTATCACCCGGGAACATCCCGGGTTAGGAAAATTTCGTTTTCAATAATAAAACGTACATAAACAACATTTTCAAAGTCATTAGTATCTTCTTTCACTACTTTTGTTAGTTCTATATTCTATAGACTTTGTAAAGGAGTTGAGTTGGATTGCCACTTTGTTGAATCTGATGACTTATGTTACTATATTCATGTTTAGCCGCCAAAGTTAAGTTACACTACTTATGAATGTAAAAATGTAAAAGTAATACATTTCAACCTGGAACTGTTTAACACATTACCCAACCAATCTTGTCTTGCCACCCCCAGTTATCATCTACTTGACTTCAGTTTTTTGGATAAAGCCTTAATCACCAAAAATAAATTTTAACTTGAAAACCTTAAACTTGCAAAAAAAAAAAAAAATAATACAAAGGTTCAAGTATCGCTCTCAATTCGTAACCTAAACCCCAATTCGCTGATCTAATGCTAATTCACACATAGAAAATAAATTAAACAGGAAAGGATTACCTCTTTGAAGAATTAGGTAGTGTGACCAAAATATTGACCCCATTCATTTTTTGAGCAAAGGGGTGTTTTCGGTTGCTGATTCAAGTCTTGAAATCGTTAATCATCAAATAATTGTCTTTGGATTGCCCATATAACACTGTATAAACACCTAGAGCAATTATAATTGCTCCAGTCACACCGTAAGAAAGTCAAGATTGAATCTTGGTCAATGTTTCAATCTGTTAAAACATCTAATGAAAATCTTTAGAAAGAACCAACTTGTTGTAATGTTGAAAAAATAAACTTAATATTTACCTTTCTACATGGACATCACCAAAAACATCATACCCCTGATTACTCCCTCCCATTCTCTTCTCCGGCCTCTTTTCTCAGCTTCTTTCTCTCTCTAATTCTCTCTCTCTCTCTCTCTCACCATTCTCACTTTCTCTATGTGATAAGAGTAGGCAAACCAACTCTCTCTTATGTGTGCGTACACATGATGAATAGAAGCAAAAATACGGGTGTAAAATCGAACATCCTATTGGCTAGGCTTGGTATTTACATGTTTTTACCCTTAAATAGGAAATAGGAGTTCCTGAGCTTTCATTATGAGGTATATAAACTTGAAATGAAATATCTTCACAATATATAGATATTAGATTCACCAAATAAAGGATCGAATAATAACTAAACATGGATTAGAGTAAAAAATGTACTACCAGACATAAAAAATATAAATTTACCCATTAGCGTTCTTATTCTGATTATGATGTTAATTTTCGTCTATAACTAAACATGTAACGCGTATGAGTTTATCTGTCGATCGACCGGTATGTAACATGTTTCATTATCCCTAAAGGCTGGAATCCCCTTGCATAGAACACCTCCTTCAAGTGGTGGTATAACTCCCTTAGGTCTAAGAGTTGTTATTTCTTCGCCCTCCCCTCCACCACCTGTTTTCAACAAAAAATCAACACTATCAATTTTAGGCATCAGAAAGAAACGTTATAGCCTTCTATGACATAACTGTGCATACCCAAAAATTAAAGCTTTATACCATTTAGATGAAGTTTGGGTCATTTACTTTTCTAACTAACTTTTGTAATTTACTCGTTGACCGATTTGATAAAACGTAACCCAAAATAGATATATTTATAGATAACGGGTCAAATAACCTTTTATGACATAATTGTTCATACCCAAATATTGAAGCTTTCAAGATCCCTTGTTGAAAGGCCTCAAACCGTGCTTCATGCAGCTCCGTAGGTCTCATTTGATCTGTCATTTAGGCATACGGAAAAGAACAGTCCAGATTATCCTCACTTGTCATGAGGTATTTTCACCATCACCAAAACCTATTTGATTATGGTTTTGTCCAGTAAACAGATCCTTACTTCACAAAAACACCTACCAAATATAATATTAATCATTGATGTAGCAACATATATTAATCCATCATAGTAGCTTCTGGTATCTTTCATATTATGCAAAATAAGTAAACTTCAACGGTCATACAACTGACCTTACACTTTGCACAACAATTTAATAGCTGATAATTCCGATCGTCTTTAGTTGTACTTGCAAGCAAATAACCCCAGATTTAAGGCATAAACCAACCAATACAATAAAATCCTGTTCAAACTTCCTTTCTTTGGTATAGATAATAATTAGATAACAATTTAAATTTAAACCTTTGATTATTTAATAAATTTGGGCCTAAATTGATAAGTAAGGACTTTTATACAATTTTTTTTAGATCAGATGTATCTTGATAAATATTGATCCAATCTATGCCTTGCATACACACTCTCCAATAATTCATAGTATCAAAGATTACATATAAACACTAACACATGATTTATCTTTTTTCACTCTCTTCAGAGCTCCTTTTTGCATAAATATATCAAAATCAATCTAACAAAACAAAAAAAAAAGTAAAATACAACCAATCTAAACCCCTATTACAAGCACTTATTCCATATGCAAAGGGTATTGTATCGTAACTGTATTGTATCATTCTAGCAGAAACATGAATACGCCATGTGGGTCTTCTTCGATACATATCTCGAAATATAATTTCCCAGTTCAGAACCAGCGGATGCAGAATCATCAGGAACCACTATTTTAGTCTTCCCTGAACCTATTCTTTTACCTGCAACATTTGCGTAAAACAACCCCGAAATCGCGGGCACTAACACATCACTCTCTGAACATACGTAAAAGTCGATCACTTTTTCATACTCTGATGAATCCGATCCCAAAAACTTCTGCTTCTTATCCATCGGCATAATCAATTCCTGCAAAAAAAAAAAATTAAATGATTGGTAATTAATTACACCAAAATGAGTAATTAACCATTTAATCTCTTTATTACCTTTGTGTAAGTTTTTGGGAAGAGATCTTTCAATGAATCAAGACTGTTATCCCACCTAGATTGCGTCAAATAAACCACAATGTTTTTATCAAACCCTAACTTCTTTAAGAACAACGCGATCTCGTCTGGGCCGTAACATTTTTTCGAACCATAGCAACCCTTTTGATCCAGCATATCGAGCCTCAAGTCGACTGCAACAAACTCACTGTCTGACTTGCGGCTCAACGTTTTGAGCCGTTCAACGATCGAGTCAACCTCTTCGCGAACCTCTGGTTGTAGCTCAAGTGATCCGAACGTCGCTAAACATCCGACTGAATTTCTGTCTTCATTTTCGAGTGTGCGGGTCCTTTTCATGTTCACGGAAGGGAAGTAAGTTGCTAATCTTACGTTTCCTTTGGTTTTAAACACGGGTTCGATGTTGTTTGATATGTATTCTTCGGTTACTCGATTTAGAATTCTTAAAACAACGAGATCTTTTGTTGATAATTCGGAAGGTTGGGATTTTACTACTTTTACCACTCCGTCTAGACTACTTACGAACTTTTCAATGTTGTAAATATCTCCAAAGTTCCTGGAAGACACATAATTTGACTTTTAAATATCAGCAAATTGATTATTAGATGATTTTAGAGTGTGACAATCAATCTTTGTTTAAAAGTATGTTATATAAACTGATTATTGAGTAAAGTATACGGATAGTCCCTGTGGTTTTCCAAAATTTTGGATATGGTCCCTCACTTTTCAAAAATACACGTATGGTCCCTGTGGTTTGCACTTTGTAACGCATTTAGTCCCCAGCCAACATATCTAAAGGTTTCAGGTGGTCCAAGTTAGGGACTAAATGCGTTACAAAATGCAAGCCACAGGGACCTTCGATGTACTTTTGGAAAAATTTGGGGACTAAATGCAATACAAAGTGCAATCCACCGGGACCATTTGTGTACTTTTGGAAAGCTAGGGACCAAATCTAAAACTTTGGAGAACCACTTGTTGGATCGTGTACGTGACCCTGAAAGTCAGTTAAGGTAGTTCAACATCATGTGTAAAGGCGGAATCAATGCACATAACGTCCAAAACAGCTCTAATCCTTTTAACTCTTCTTTTCTGATTAATAAACGTGCTTATACAAAGTTTTCTTATGAAAATCCGGCAGCACCTCCCTACTGTTCCAACAGTTCCGTTTGAAATGTGACACACACATTCCTATATATAGACCTAGACCCTTCCGTTTGAACTTACCCTTCCGTTTGAACTTAACATAATCAGTTTCAAACAACCAATTCAAACGGAACCCTCATTCAAACTATAGTTTCAAACGGAACCCTCTAAATCACTCTCTAAAATCAAAACTAAAACCTAAATTTGACATATAAGATCCAATATTGACTTTCTTGAACTAAGACTTGATGAAGATGCAGTCAACAGACATTCTTGTGCACCAACAGACTCCCCCTTGGATGTTGACGTAGTCTTCAGCTCCTGAGTCTTTAGTCTTAGTCTTTTCTTCAACTCTGTCTTTTCATCATAAGCACTCTATCTTCACACTCCCATATGCTGTTGATCCAGACTCCCCCTTTCACAGACTCCCCCTCTCAATATGCTAGAATCTGAGATATCTGGTTCAAGCTTTGACATTTAGCTTCCGTGGGAATTCCTGAAACCTGCATATCCTCTACCACAACATAAGTTTCACAAATTTATTACACTTAGATTTAAAAACTTACTGGTAGAATACATTTATTCATCAAACATACTAGTTTCATCAAGTTCAAATAAATGAGCTTGATTAACTAACCCCTCAAACTTTCAAAACAATTTAATATGACATTCAAAATTTTCAACATAATCTCCCAATCCAATGTAGTTCATCATATTCAGGACTCAAATTTTGAATATCAGCTCTTCAACATCAGTTGTCGAAAATCTTTTTGAATTTTCAAAATTTTATGCTAAAACACTCCGAAAATCTTTTTGGATTTTTAATCTTGACTGAAATGCAGTAAAGAAATATATACAAACAATATTTTTGTGAGTTTGTGTAAGAGGATCATATCAGTTTATGAGACAAATCACAAGAACCGTTAAGCTTTTAACATTTTAAGTTCTAAACGATTCACTTAGATTGTCAGTATATTGGTCCACTTAAATTTTCACACAAAGTTCAACTGCTTCGAGATATGAGTTTAATGTCTTAGATACTTAAACTTAATCGTGTATCCCACCTCAGAATATACTCCCGTATCCAGATCTCAATATTCAGTCTTACAGGTAAGTATAACATCAATGATATCTGTAAGGGGTTAATAATTTATGAAGAATCATGAGAGCTCAGGTCAGAACTACCGTTCAGCAGAGAGATCATGACTCAACTTGGGTGTGTCCCCTTTAGAGGATCTTTTTACAACAGCATTTGCTAAGCAATTTTATTGACTTATCATTTTTGCTGAGGGTGATGCTATGTTTCAAGCATTTACAGAAAGTATTATTCGAGGACTAGGTCAGAACTACCGTTCAGCAGAAGTCCCAGAATAATACCCCAGACATCATTGAGTATAAAGACCTGTATATCAGAATACGAAACCTTTCAAACGAGATTTCGGGGGTTACCCATATATCCGAGAGATGTTACCCACGATATAAGCAAGTTTGAAATTTAGGTTTATATCTCGTCACAATCTATTAAATGTGCAAAAACCTACTGACATATCATCAGTGAGACCGTTTATCACATTTAACTTTCCAATTCTTTAGCATGCTGTGATAGTCCACTGATTTTCTATCATTTCCTCTTATTTAACACAAAACTCATTTTCATTTTTCAATGTTTTTGAAATTTTCAAATTTTCAATTTTTTTTAAAAAATTTTTCTCCCCCTAAAATCAAAATATGTTTCAATTTTGATTTTCTGAGAAAATTTGAAAACAAACTATACAAGAAACGTGACAAACTGATATCAAATCGCTTCAATTAGCCATTCTCTTGGCATAAACAATCAGAACTCCCCCTGACAACAAACTATTTTCCCATTTAGATTTCAAAACACTTAAGTTTGTTTTAATCAAATGGTTTTTCCGGAAAATTAGTTTTGTTTGTCTTTTCACAAACTCGGGGTTTCATCACATTGTTTACCTTTAACCATTTTAAAAGATTTAACAGTTAAGACCCTTGTCAACAACAAACACTAGTAGAAAATCAAGTACAACTTAATGTCCCTGATTTACCACTTGTAAATCGAAATATCACAGTTACCATCCTGTGAATTTCTCAAGAAAGATGCCGATACCTACTTCACACTTACCAACCTGGAAGCTCCGGCAAGTCAGGAATTCAACCAACAAATTTTGACACCCAAGCCTGACCAGCCTTAGGCGCATTTTGAGCTTTTCTTTTTTCTTCATAAAACTCTTTCACTCCTTTTTCCTTACCATCAGCCATCTTACTAAAAATTTGTTCAACATTGCTATTAAACATTTTTCTAGTTTCAACACCTTTTGATTTTAGGTTTGCGGCTTGTAATGGTGGAAAGTTCTCATCATTCATTAATGGAACTGTCTCTTCCTTTTTTACCTCCACTTGTGGCTCTTCTGATTTTGTGGAATCAAATTCATTGCCCGAACTTGGCTTGTCTGACTTGGATGAGCCAGATTCATCGCCAATGACATTCTTTTTCTTCTTGTTCTCTTTTGTCCTCATATTTGCATCTGAAGAATTCAATTTACTTGGCTTTGCAGTCGAGTGAGTTGATTCATCAGAACTCTTATTCGAACCAACTGGTGAACCTGAAGACAAAATTTTCTCGAGATACTCTCTCGCCTTCTTCCTTTTCTTTCGCAGTCTGTCTTTCTGCCCCTGTGAAAGTTTAACTTTCTTTTCTTGAATTTTCTGATCCTGAACTTTAGGATTTAGAACCTTCTGTTCATGGGGCTTGACATTGACTGGTTTCTTTGCCATTCTTTGAGATTCAACCCTTGATCTTCCCATCGATCTCCTTGGGCAATCTTTAGCAAAATGTCCTCTGATTTGGCAATTATAGCATCTTCTTGTCTCATAATTCCAATTCTGGCAGTTAACAACAATGTGTCCTCTCACACCACAAGTGTAGCACACCCTGTTATCGTACCATTCACCACTTTCACACCATATGCTTAGATCATAACATTGTCTGGCTTTGTGGTGATCATCTCTCCTCTTTAATGCTGGATTTGTCTTTTGAGCACTGTGGTTAAACCTGCACCACTTATTACCAACATTTTGTGAGTTTTCATTTTCAGATTTTTGTGATTTTTGATAATGATTGGATGACTTATCTGATGAGCTTTTATTTTCATTTTTAGGATTTTTCAAATTTTTATCTTTTTGTTTCTGTTCTACACTCTTCTTAACAGATTTTTGTTTCGAACATTCACCTGTTTCAGTAGATTGCAAAACAGTATTTTTAAATTTTTCTTGTAAATCTAAAAATATTTTTCTTTTCTTTTCTTTTTCATCATCAGATATTTCATCACAATCTTCAATTTTGATTTTGTCAAAATTTATGACATTGTCACTTATTGGAACTGAATTGATCAGTTTTGGAGAAACATGTGATGTAAGATTCTCAAAACTTTTCAATTTCACCTCAAGCTCTTTAATTTTAATCTGAGCTTTTTCAGCTTCTTTTTCAAGCTGAATGATTTTAGCAAGATGAGAATTGATTTCAATTTGTTTTCCAAGATTATTTTTACCAAAAATATCTCTCTCATCTTCTAAAATCTTGTTTTGATTTTGAAAATCTTTTTCTTTTTCTTTTAAATCGTTAATTTCCAATGTCAAACTGTCCAATCTACTCAACAGTTTGACATTTTCTGACTTCAAATTCTCACAATTTTCTCTCATATCAAGAATCTGTTTATTATCAGATTCTTTCTCATCCTTCAAGCTTTTGATTTCCAATGTTAAACTCTCCACATCCTTCAAGAGTTTGGCATTTTCAGCTTCAAGTTTATCACATTTTGAGCATTTTTCATTCGTCTTTTCAACATCAACTTCTTTCTTTGTAATTACTTCTTCAAACACCTGCTGTTTTTCAGTCATCACAACTTCACATTTTGTTTGACTTGAAATCTGCTCCTCTTCAGAATCTGAATCACCATGATCAAATATTGGCATGTTTTTAGCTTCTTGATCATCATTCACTGCCAACTGATTACCAGTAGCAACTTCATCATCATGATTACCAGCATTACTATAATCTGCTTCATTGTCATTTAAAGTTTCATCTTTTTCTTTTTCTTTCTCTTTTTCGGTTTTTACTGCTTCCACTTTTATTTCCTCTAAAGCTTTCTTCTTCAACCATCTTTTTCAATTTTTCTTCTTTTCGCTTTTTCATTTCTACCACCTTCGGTAGACTTGCTTCACAAACCTCTCTAATCTTTTTCTCCAAATCAGGCAAATATGCTTTATCAGATAACCTTCGTGTGTTGAACGTAGCCGGCCTTGGAAGCAAATTTGTTACAGCATCGAAATCCACTTTTGATGGGTCAATCACTGGATTACCCCATGGATCCATGTAACATTCCAAATCATCATTCCATCGTTTTGCTCTTTGGGCTTCTTTGAATGGTTCTCTGTAGTTTTCAAGTTCCCATCTTACGTAATCTATTTTCCACCGTCTATCATGAGCACTTTCTCCTGACATTTTAAACCTTCTTCTTGATATTTGCGCCTTGTAAATCACCTCGAATCACGTGCAAACAAACAAACAAACAAACGATCAGTTCAAAACGAACTGAATATGTAAACGTGCGTGTTTGTGAAATCAATCTAAGACCCGTGTCAAAGATTCTCGAATTTGTTCACTATTGTTTTAGTGAAATCACTAAACGAATGTACCTCACAAAATGATGGGTTGAATGAACCTGTTTAGATCTTGAGTTTAATGAATTAATCAAAAACAAATATATTGAACTTGGGCTGCACAAAATGTTGTTCGAGACTGGGCCTTATCAATTAAACTTTGAATCTGTTTTGACCTTTATCAATTCACAATCACGTGACTATGACTAATTCTTTTAAATCCAGAATACACTTTGATTGTTCACATGCAAACTACTGATGCCTACACACAAATCGTTGAATTTAGTGGACCGATGTATTTGAATTAATTATGAATCACGTGATTACTCAAGTATGATAAAACCAATAATCTCACAAAGCCGACAACATTTAATATCACGCATGCACACTTAAATCCCTTTACAACCTAATCCGACATACTTTCTGAATTACATGCACTCATGATTGAAACACGTGAATATATCAAGTGTTCAACAAAAATTCAACTATTTTAATAGGACCGTTCACTTTTGTGAGCTGACAAACCCCAGATGTATTAACTTGATTGGGTCAATAACCTATGAGGTCACATGGACAATTACACAACTAAACACTATAAACCTAGATGATCACGTGAAACTGTTTGTTTTAATTTGATTGAGCCGATGAATATTAATCACATGAACTGATAACCACTTTCAAACAGACAGGATCATTCAAACGGTCAGGTGCTTGATTTCAAACTGTCACGTCCTCAAACGGACAACTTCAAACGATTAACTTCAAACGATTGTTGTTCAAACGATAAACATTCAAACGACAACCTTTCAAACGATCAGTTCAAATGACAATCTTTTCAAACGATTGGTTCAAACGACAAACTTTTCAAACGATAGAATCCATTTTCAAACGATAGAGTCAATTTTCAAACGATAGATCAATTTCAAACGATGACGTCAGCAATTCGCGAAACTTTTCAAACGGTATGAACGATTTCGAATAGTTTTAAGCCGAATTTTAGTTTCAAACTTTCAAGGATTAGTTAATAGTCAATTTCGTTTGATATGTGATCGTTTCAAGCCATTTTAACCGCGAGAACTAGTTAAAATCAGAAAAGAAAGGTAGAAGTGAGATAATCCGATGATTTCAAGCTGTATTTGGTATGAACTCCTCGTCCTGAGCTCTGATACCACTTGTTGGATCGTGTACGTGACCCTGAAAGTCAGTTAAGGTAGTTCAACATCATGTGTAAAGGCGGAATCAATGCACATAACGTCCAAAACAGCTCTAATCCTTTTAACTCTTCTTTTCTGATTAATAAACGTGCTTATACAAAGTTTTCTTATGAAAATCCGGCAGCACCTCCCTACTGTTCCAACTGTTCCGTTTGAAATGTGACACACACATTCCTATATATAGACCTAGACCCTTCCGTTTGAACTTACCCTTCCGTTTGAACTTAACATAATCAGTTTCAAACAACCAATTCAAACGGAACCCTCATTCAAACTATAGTTTCAAACGGAACCCTCTAAATCACTCTCTAAAATCAAAACTAAAACCTAAATTTGACATATAAGATCCAATATTGACTTTCTTGAACTAAGACTTGATGAAGATGCAGTCAACAGACATTCTTGTGCACCAACAGACTCCCCCTTGGATGTTGACGTAGTCTTCAGCTCCTGAGTCTTCAGTCTTAGTCTTTTCTTCAACTCTGTCTTTTCATCATAAGCACTCTATCTTCACACTCCCATATGCTGTTGATCCAGACTCCCCCTTTCACAGACTCCCCCTCTCAATATGCTAGAATCTGAGATATCTGGTTCAAGCTTTGACATTTAGCTTCCGTGGGAATTCCTGAAACCTGCATATCCTCTACCACAACATAAGTTTCACAAATTTATTACACTTAGATTTAAAAACTTACTGGTAGAATACATTTATTCATCAAACATACTAGTTTCATCAAGTTCAAATAAATGAGCTTGATTAACTAACCCCTCAAACTTTCATAATCACAATCACCACGGTTAAGATTATATCAAACACTCAGTTTCTATACCTGAGAAACATGATATTCAGGTCCATTGGTTAATGATAATGTGACAAACCCTTTAGATTCTTCTGGTTCTTCTGCTTACCAAATTAAAAGAAATTCACATTAGAAACATATATATGAAACATAAATAGCAAAATAGAGATCTGTACATTAGTTATAATCTGTTTCACTGACCTAAACCCTTTTGGTTAATCGGTTATGACCTAGTAGACCAAAATTTGTAGGGATGATTTACAGCTCTGGAAGGTTATGTTTTTAATCTCTCCCTCAATAATAGTGTGGAAGGTTATGGTTTAGAGCTCTGGTAGTGCGCCGGTGGCTAGAAACTCAAAAGGTAAGGTTGTCGCTGAATGGATTGCAGAGTTTTATTAGTAACTTTTAAAAACTGATGTGGTAGTGTCTCCAATTAGATATGTGAATTTCTAACATGACACAAACTTAGACATGTAATTCACATAATTTAGGTTTAGTCTAAACAAGGTCAGTTTTGAATTGTTGCCACAAACACATTTAGCTGAACGGGCTGTCTTCGGACCAAGCCGACCAAGCGAGTTGACCCACCTAACCCGTTTATTTTTCTTAACTTTTTAAAAATATATATTAGTGCCATATCTTAAGCTCAAAGGGTATTTTGTAGGGATGAGCAAATGGTACCCGGTACCGGTACCGAATTTACCGAATCGGGTACACTTTCGGTACCGATTCGGTACTGAATTTTGAGATTTTCGATACCGGTTCGGTACCGGTATTTACCTGTTTTTACCCTCAAATAGGAAATAGGAGTTCCTGAGCTTTCATTATGAGGTATATAAACTTGAAATGAAATATCTTCACTATATATGGATATTAGTTTCACCAAATAAAGGATCGAATAATAACTAAACATGGATTCGAGTAAAAAATGTACTACCAGACATAAAAAATATAATTTTACCCATTAGCGTTCTTATTCTGATTATGATGTTAATTTTCGTCTATAACTAAACATGTAACGCGTATGAGTTTACCTGTCGGTCGACCGGTATGTGACATGTTTCATTATCCCTAAAGGCTGGAATCCCCTTGCATAGAACACCTCCTTCAAGTGGTGGTACAACTCCCTTAGGTCTAAGAGTTGTTATTTCTTCGCCCTCCCCTCCACCACCTGTTTTCAACAAAAAATCAACACTATCAATTTTAGGCATCAGAAAGAAACGTTATAGCCTTCTATGACATAACTGTGCATACCCAAAAATTAAAGCTTTATACCCTTTAGTTATAAAAGCATTTATAAAACAACAATTAAGATAGGCCATACTAAAGAAATCTAAACTCTAAAGTGAAGAATGTGAACACTATATGACCTTTTCAATATGCTTTTCAATAACACCTACATGACTACATCCAAAAAATTCTGGTAGAAACTATTCTTTCACCTTAACAAAGGCTTGCCATGCCTGAAAAAATAGGATCTTACATGCAAATAAGATATTTCTATGCTAAAATATAGAGGTAATAAAAATGGTCGAGTTGGTTAAAAGGTTAAAATGGATTCAGGTCAATGCGGATGACTTTCTATGTCCAGGTTAGAAAGGGTTACACCAAGTTTATATGAATAGCAACATGCATACTACTAACCTGGTATTATTCAAAGGGCCAACATATTTAGAAATGGTCAACCTGCTTCCTCAAAATCTGGTTAGTAGACTCCCAGAGCATGATATCTTGAATTCAATTTTGACAAAGACCAAACTCTAACAGCTCTTCATCCAACAAGGGTTCCCTTTTTCACTCCTAAAACCAAATTGAGACACTACGATTGACATCTCACAGCCACAATTTCATTTTTTTGGACTCCAAAGCAAAGAGTTTTTGAAATAAATCCGCCCACGCGTTTCACCAAGCGATTCAAATCAAAAATCAAGTGACCACCTATTTATACAATGTATAAGCAGTCAGACATATCTTCACTACTCGCACTAAAATGAAGAAAAAGCAGAAGGTGAATGATATGTGCAAAATGCAACATATAAATTACATCAAATGTGGCATAAAACTAACCTTTTTTTAGTACTAATGTTGGAATAAGTGTGTTTTTGTCTTCCTTTTATATTTTCAGGGTTAAAAGAGCTTAAATGGACAAAAGAATAAAAATGCAGCTAAATCCAACATAAATACAAAGAAAGAGAAGAAACGTGGCATGCCCGACCCCTCGACAGCATCTCCCAAAGCAAAAAAACAAGAAGAAAGCTGAGCATGGGGCTGTGCCCAGCTCAACACGGGGCATGCCCAGCGGATACGGGGGCGTGTTCAGGTGTCTGCAGAAAAGACAAAGTTGTAGAAGCTTCTATTCCCAACACGGGGGCGTGCCCAGCTCAACACGGGGCCGTGGTCAACGTTAAGATTCGCAGAATCCAAGCAAATCTTGATAGTACAGATACGCTTCTGCACAGGGGGCCGTGCCCAGCGGACACGGGGGACGTGGTCAACTAATGCAGACAAACTGTGTAAGGACTCTCAAAGATGTCATACACCAACCCACAATTAGTAACCCGGACCCTGAAACCATACTATGTATGAAAAACAAAGAAAACCAGAAATATGGTTCTCAGGCGGGCCGCGTAAGAGTAAGCATGGTCTTAGGCGGGCCGCGTCAAACCTGTGTTGACCAGATAAGTGTTCCGGATCCACGTAGTGACCACCTGGCTAACCTATTGATGATCAATCAAGGTTAGTCGTAGACTGGGCGGCTGCGCGGGCCGCATAAGATTAAGTTGAAGGCTTACGCAGGCCGCGTAAGGTCTCAATTTCAGCTATAAATAGCCCGTCACTTGCACAGTCCACTGGTGTCCATCAAAACTTTCAAAAACGATTTCATATCACTCTGAAGTCGAAATTTCATATATATAATTAGAGAGGTGCTGCTCCGATACCGGGTATTAACTCGATCGCTGCTACAATTCAATGTCCGATCGATTAAACTATCCAATGGATGTTTAAGTGCTGCCCACATTAGGGTTTATGCTTTGTCATTCGTTTTTAATTCAATGGATGTTTAAGTATCGCACTTTGTCATTCGATGTGAGGGTTTAATCTCGTGAGTTATCGTAAATGCTGTATTAAGTTACTAACCGAATTGTGTGCATGTTATTAAATTTAGGTTAAAAGGCTAATCAGTAAGCTAGACTCTGCTCAATTAAATCTGCAATGTGAGTCATTCTCTTTTTATCAAATTACTTTCAAAATCATGTTTATTTTCAAGGTTATAATTACAGGGATTAAGTTTATGTAATCACCAAATTACAGCCAGTATGTGGGGTTTTGTATACATTACTTGATAATCTTTGCCATTGGACAAACGGGTGGCCAATGGTGATATGACCATAGTCACAGATCCGGTCGAGTGACAAATACTGTGGGTAGTTGGTTGATATCTGAAACATTGTAATCTCCCTTAATACTGTAAATTATAACGAACGGGTTTTTTTAGTAAAAAGAATGATTCACCAGTATTTCCCGCTGACAAAACCTTTTTCAAACATGTTTCAGGTGATCTGTTGTGATCCAGGAAAAGTGCCGTGAAGCACTACAAGCTTAAGGAAGTGGCTCAATATAAAAATAAAGAAACATGTTTTGTAAAATTAAAGATTTCTCCGTGAAATCTTATGAATGTAGATTACCGGGGTTTTATCCCGAATTGTGAAATAAAATAATCGGGAAAATTGCAGTTTTAAAAAGATCCTGAAGAAAACTTCCGCTGTTAAATTAATACCACGGGATTTTCTGTCCCGCGGCTCCTGAATCGGGTCAAACTGGGTCGGGGGTCGTGACAGAAAAATGTGGTATCAGAGCCACTGATTTAAGCCAATTAAGTATTTAGCAAATACTTAATTTTATTTGCCATTTTGTGATTATGTGTTTTATTATTTAAATATTTGATTACAGTATGGGTAAGCAAAAGCTTTCAAACATCTATCTTAAATTAGATAGGTCATCCAATGAGAAGGGAAGTTCATCCCAAACCAAATCCTCAAATCACTCTGTAATTCCTGAAGAAGGAATATTTGTGCGAAGGGCACAATATGAGGAACCACTTTCTCCTAATAAAAGAAGTTTGATTTTTAAGAAAGGTCCGGAGAAAATAAAGAAATTTTGAAAAAAGAAGATTAAACAGGAAACCCAGGAATTAACTAGTAAATCACCTTGGGAAGACAAGTTAAATGAAAAATGGGCGGATCTCTATATGCTAGCCACTGTAGCAATAAATGCAAATCTTTAATACTTTGACTTAAAGTTTTGGCAACCTTTATCACCTACAAATCTAGAAACCATATTCAGTAAATAAATAAGTAAACTCTAGTGTGTTTTAATTTTCAGTTATTTTGTAGTTACCCAGTATGAAATAATATTTAAAGGTTATCTATGAAAATTTGTTATTAAAATTTTAACTTAGTATTTGTGTATTTTGCATGTGTACTAAACAGCATGAGTGACTTGTCTGACGCCCGTCAGAATTTAAATCTCTATCCGGTAAAAATAGAGGTTTCCAGAGATTTCAATAGGTATATACCCGATATAGAAGAACCTATTGAATTCAATGCTCCACCTCCGGAGAAACCCAAACCCAAGAAAAGGAGAAGATTCATGGGATGGAGGCGTGTGCGTAGGAGGAAACCCGCCACTAGAAAGATTCCCAAAATAGAAAATCCCTTAGACAAAGGGAAGGGAATTGAAGTCGGGGAAGAGTCTAGGCAGATGGGAATACAGTTTGAAGAATATTCTAAGCAAATAGAAATGGAGATTGGAGGAGGTTTTAAACAAACCCAGGTAGAAATTGGAGAAAGCTCTAAACAAACCCAGGAAATGACATTGCAGGAAGAACTAGATTTTATATTGGCAAGCTGTGATACTATTAAGCCTGTCAATACAAATGTTTTTACTCATCCTATTGAAACTCAACTTCCAATAAATTTGGAACCAGCAATCCCAAAACCTATACTCCATACCCAACCTTTAGGAATGGACGAGTGGTGGACGAATGATTAGCAGTTCCAAAACCTGCTCAACAGTCCTTATTCCTTTCTTCCTCAATTTGACCCAGAACCTATACCTAATCCACCTATGAGCAATGAGAATTTAGCTGAACTCCGCCATTTTGGCGAAGAGTTAATGGATGCAGGAAATAGGATCAAGGAAGTAGGAGAACAGAACTCCTGGAAGTACGATGAGAGGGAACGCCGTTACTAAAATATCAACTGACGAGGGATAAGGGGTTTATGAGACTGTGGTTGTATAATAACAATAATAATATAATCATGTGAAATAACCTATAATAAAACTTTGTAAGATAATGGTGTGTATTGATGCATACTATTAAATATAAAAAAATGGAAATCGAGAAATCGATAATTTTGGCTATATGTGTGTATTTAAAATTTATATGATTGTTTTGTGTATAATTGTTATTTAATCGATACTAATAAATTATATATAATGATCAGATGGAAAACGCTAATAACGAACCAGTTAATGAGGTTAATCAATCTGAGCAACACCCGGAGGATCAATTTCTAAATAGGCAAGATATAGAAAATATTGTTGCTCAAGGGATAGTCAACGCTATTCCAGCAATAGTTGCTGCTGTTAGAAATCCAATCGAACCTCAACAAATCATTCCTAGCAAACGTATTTCTGAAGATAACTTCAGTAATAGCGTAAATGGAGGCGGTAATCATACTAATCACGATAATAATCCACGGCAGGCTCCGCTCCCTAAGAAAATGAAAGCTGCAACACCTGGTTGCACTTACAAAGAATTTCTTACGTGTAAACCCGCTGAGTTTGCAGGCAATGAAGGAGCAACTGCAGTACTGCGATGGTTAGAGAAAACTGAGGCAGTAATTACAATAAGTAAATGTGCCAAAGACGATCAGATCATGTACGCATCAAACCTTTTTATGGAAGGGGCGCTAGAATGGTGGAATACGGTGTTACAAGCAAAAGGAAGAATGATGGCGTATGCTATGAATTGGGAAGAATTTAAGAGTCTTGTAGAAAGAAAATTCTGTCCCGAATATGAAAAAAGATCAAATGGCGAATAAGTTCTTAAACCATCGAATGATGGGTGTAGATTGTCGCGGTTAGACTTCGACATTCTTTGAATATGCTAGAGTGGTACCAACACTGGCTTCGCCAGAACCGGTACTCATTTCTCGCTATATTTGGGGATTGATTGGTGAAATCCACAATATCGTTAAAGCTGCGAGACCTCGCACTATTGACGATGCAGTGGAATTAGCCAACACCCTAATTGATGAACTGGTACGCACAAGAGATGATAACAGGAAAAAGGAACTGGCTCAGAAAATTACCCAAGGATTTCGTATGGGTAATAATAATAACAGCTTCAAAAGAAGAGGAACAGGGCAATCTTCAAACTTACCATTCTGCAAGAATTGTCGAAAGAAACATTATGGAAGATGTAATGTGACTTACAACTTTTGCAAAGCCATAGGACATCGTGAAGAAGACTGCATAAGGAAAACCAGGATCTGCTATAACTGTGGAGAAGCTGGGCATTTCAAAACAGAATGTCCTAAATTGGTTAAACCAGCAGACAATAAAGCCAAGATAGCCGACGGAGCTACTAAGAAGAATGTTCGAGCCTTTCAGTTAACTACTCAGGAAGCCAAAATGATTCCTGACGTGATAGATGGTATGTTCCTAGTTCACAACGTGTATGCAAAAGTATTATTTGACTCTGGTGCAAACCAAAGTTTTATCAATACTTCATTCTGTCAAGCTCTTAACTTACCTTTAACCAAACTTAGGCAGATTTTTACAGTCGAAACGGCAGATGGAAATTCTGTTAGCATAGATAAAGTTTTGCAAAAGGAAAATATAGAACTCTCAGGTCATAAATTCTTTGCAAATCTATTACCTATGAAATTAGCCGAATTTGATGTTGTGTTAGGAATGGATTGGTTAGTAGCCAACCATGCTCGAATTCTTTGTGATCAGAATTCCATAGAAATTCAAGCACCCACCGGAGAAGTAATTATGATTACAGGATATAAACCACGTAAGCCTATGAAGTTCATATCAGTAATGAAAGTTGCTAGTTATGAACGAAAGCAAGGAATAGTGTATATGATTTCGGTAATCATTAGCACTAAGGGTAAAGAACTTAAGGAAATACCAGTAGTCTCAGAATACCCAGATGTATTCCCAGAAGAGTTACCAGGATTACCACCAGATAGGGAGGTAGAATTTAGAATTCATCTAATTCTAGGAACTATACTGATAGCCAAGACACCTTATCGGTTAGCACCCACAGAAATGTTAGAACTGAAAAAGCAATTAGATGAATTACTAAGTAAAGGTTTCATACAACCTGGTTCATCCCCGTGGGGAGCACCAGTGTTGTTTGTAAAGAAAAAGGATGGTTCAATGAGAAGGTGTATTGATTATAGAGAATTAAATAAGGTTACAATTAAGAATCGATACCCATTACCTAGGATTGATGATCTTTTCGATCAACTTCAAGGAGCTAGATATTTTTCTAAGATTGACTTACGCTCCGGATATCATCAGTTGAAAGTACAAGAAGAAGACATACCTAAAACTGCTTTCAGAACTAGGTATGGTCATTACGAGTTTACAGTCATGCCCTTCGGGTTAACGAATGCACCTGCAGCATTCATGGACATGATGAATAGAATCTGTAAACCGTACTTGGATAAATTTGTAATTGTCTTTATCGACGATATACTTATTTATTCCAAAAGTCAAGACGAACATTGTCAGCACTTGCATGCACTCTTAACTTTGTTAAGAAAAGAAAATTTGTACGCCAAATTCTCGAAGTGTGAATTTTGGTTGCAAGAAGTGCAATTTCTAGGTCACATGGTGAATCACGAAGGCATTCATGTAGATCCTGCTAAGATAGAGGCAATTACCAAATGGAAGGTTCCGCAATCCGCAATGGAAATTAGAAGTTTTATAGGTTTAGCTGGATAATATAGACGGTTTATTAAGGATTTTTCCAAAATAGCTGTACCATTAACTAAGCTAACCTGTAAAGCAGTTAAGTTTGAATGGGGACCTAAACCAGAAGAAGCTTTTAGGATCTTGAAACAGAAATTAACCTATGCTCCAATCTTAGCCTTACCAGAAGGAACTGAAGATTTTGAAGTATATTGTGATGCTTCAAAACTAGGATTTGGATGTGTGCTAATGCAACGCAAGAAGGTAATTGCATATGCTTCAAGGCAATTGAAAAAGCACGAAGAAAACTATATGACTCATGACTTAGAATTAGGAGCCGTAATTTTTGCCCTGAAAATCTGGAGACATTATCTGTACGGAAGTAAGTTTACTGTTTATACAGATCATAAAAGTTTAAGATATATATTTGGGCAAAAAGAGTTAAATATGAGGCAAAGAAGATGAATGGAAATCCTAAGTGATTACGACTGTGATATTCAGTATCACGAAGGAAAGGCAAATGTAGTTGCAGATGCCTTAAGTCGTAAATATCATGAAAAGCAAAAGCGAGTTCATGCTCTCAGATTAAATCTACAGTTTGATTTAATGGAACAATTGAAGAATATTCAAGAAACAGCAATCAAGGATGATGCTGAAGGAATGAAGGGACGAATAAAAGAATTAGAGCAAGGAGCTGATGGAATTTGGAGATTCCACAAAAGCAGAATTTGGGTACCTAAGCAGGGAGAATTAAGAAATAATATTTTAGAAGAAGCCCATAAATCTAGGTATACCATGCACCCAGGAAACAATAAGATGTACCAAGATTTAAGAAATAACTTTGAGTGGATAGGGATGAAAAAGGACATAGCTCGATATGTTTCTAAATGTCTTACTTGTTCACAAGTTAAGGCAGAACACCAGAAACCTTCAGGTCTACTACAACAACTAGAGATGCCTGTATGGAAATGGGAACTCATAACAATGGATTTTGTTACTAAGTTACCCAAAACCAAAAAAGGTAATGACGCGATTTGGGTAATTGTGGATCGATTAACCAAATCTGCTCACTTTCTACCAATGAAAGAAACCTTTAGCATGGAAAGATTGGCAAAGTTGTATGTAGATGAAGTTGTATCTTTACATGGAGTTCCACTCTCCATTGTATCAGATAGAGATAGTCGTTTCACTTCTCATTTCTGGACTAGTTTCCAAGAAGCAATGGGAACTCGACTAAATCTGAGTACTGCATATCATCCACAAACAGACGGGCAAAGTGAAAGGACGATACAAACTCTAGAAGACATGCTCAGAGCATGTGTGATAGATTTTGGTGGGAATTGGGACAATCACTTACCATTAATTGAATTCTCCTATAACAATAGTTATCATTCAAGTATTGAAACTGCCCCATTCGAAGCACTCTATGGAAGAAAGTGCAGAACTCCAGTTTGTTGGGCAGAAATAGGAGAAAGTCAATTGTCAAGTCCTGAAATAGTACAAGAGACAACTGACAAGATTACACAAATCAAAGAAAGACTAAAGACGGCTCGAGATCGTCAGAAGAGTTATGCAGACAATAGACGAAAGCCGTTAGAGTTTCAAGTTGGAGACAAAGTATTACTGAAAGTTTCTCCTTGGAAAGGAGTAATTCGATTCGGTAAGAAAGGAAAGCTAAGTCCAAGATACGTAGGACCATTTTTGGTGATCCAACGTATAGGACCAGTTGCTTATCGTTTACAATTACCAGAAGAGTTAGCTGGAGTACATGATGTATTTCATGTATCCAACCTCAAGAAATGTCTATCAGACGAATCCCTGGTAATACCTCTTCAAGATATATAGGTAAATGAAAAGCTAAAATTCGTTGAGAAAATAATTCAGATAGAAGACCGAAAGGTGAAATTCCTTAAACACAAACGATTAGTACTTGTCAAAGTCAAGTGGGATTCAAAGAGAGGACCTGAATACACTTGGGAGCTGGAATCAGAGATGAAGCGAAAGCATCCTCACTTGTTCCAATGAATCTCGAGGACGAGATTTTAAATAAGGTGGGGAGAATGTAAGGACTCTCAAAGATGTCATAAACCAACCCACAATTAGTAACCCGGACCCTGAAACCATACTATGTATGAAAAACAAAGAAAACCAGAAATATGGTTCTCAGGCGGGCCGCGTAAGAGTAAGCATGGTCTTACGCGGGCCGCGTCAAACCTGTGTTGACCGGATAAGTGTTCCGGATCCACGTAGCGACCACCTGGCTAACCTATTGATGATCAATCAAGGCTAGTCGTAGACTGGGTAGCTGCGTGGGCCGCGTAAGATTAAGTTGAAGGCTTACGTGGGCCGCGTAAGGTCTCAATTTCAGCTATAATTAGCCCGTCACTTGCACAGTCCACTGGTGTCCATCAAAACTTTCAAAAATGATTTCATATCACTCTGAAGTCGAAATTTCATATATATAATTAGAGAGGTGCTGCTCCGATCCCGGGTATTAACTCGATCGCTGCTACGATTCAATGTCCGATCGATAAAACTATCCAATGGATGTTTAAGTGCTGCCCACATTAGGGTTTATGCTTTGTCATTCGTTGTTAATTCAATGGATGTTTAAGTATCGCACTTTGTCATTCGATGTGAGGGTTTAATCTCGTGAGTTATCGTAAATGCTGTATTAAGTTACTAACCGAATTGTGTGCATGTTATTAAATTTAGGTTAAAAGGCTAATCAGTAATCTAGACTCTGCTCAATTAAATCTGCAATGTGAGTCATTCTCTTTTTATCAAATTACTTTCAAAATCATGTTTATTTTCAAGGTTATAATTACAGGGATTAAGTTTATGTAATCACCAAATTACAGCCAGTATGTGGGGTTTTGTATACATTATTTGATAATCTTTGCCATTGGACAAACGGGTGGCCAATGGTGATATGACCATAGTCACAGATTCGGTCGAGTGACAAATACTGTGGGTAGTTGGTTGATATCTGAAACATTGTAATCTCCCTTAATACTGTAAATTATAACAAACGGGTTTTTTTAGTAAAAAGAATGATTCACCAGTATTTCCCGCTGACAAAACCTTTTTCAAACATGTTTCAGGTGATCTGTTGTGATCCAGGAAAAGTGCCATGAAGCACTACAAGCTTAAGGAAGTGGCTCAATATAAAAATAAAGAAACATGTTTTGTAAAAATAAAGATTTCTCCGTGAAATCTTATGAATGTAGATTACCGGGGTTTTATCCCGAATTGTGAAATAAAATAATTGGGAAAATTGCAGTTTTAAAAAGATCCTGAAGAAAACTTCCGCTGTTAAATTAATACCACGGGATTTTCTGTCCCGTGGCTCCTGAAATGGGTCAAACCGGGTCGGGGGGCCATGACAAACTGCAATTAATGAAGAAAGTGAAGAAGGGTGGACACGGGGCCGTGTCCAGGCTTCTGTGCAGGCTATAAATAGGGGTGCTTGGTTCACTTCAACGACATCCCTTGGCAAACCACCTCTCTCACACTTCACCCACCCACCACCACCATCACAACCCACATCCACCACCATCATCCACCATCCATCATAGAGTGTGTGAGTAGTCTCTGGATCCAAGATTGATTGTAAGAGCTCTTGACAATCAAAGACCATGTTTGCCTAAGTCTCTTACATCACTTGGTGAAGACAAGTGTTTAGTGTAATACTTTTTATTTTTATCTTTTCGCACTTTTTATTTGGTTATGTATTAATGACTTTAATAACTAGTTTCTTATGTTGAAGGTGAATCTTCCTTATCATTTGTCTGTGGTGTCTTGGCATTGTTTTACTGTCTATATAAAATAAAAGATTTTCACCATTCATATCTCCACGGGCTATATGGAGATATGTTGGCTACCTGGTCGGGGGTTAAGGGAATGGTTTGGTAAGCGTCTTGCCTTGTTCAGTGTATAGATCCTGCAAGGACCTAGGTCAACTTTAGTAGGACCTCCTTCAATACCCACTGGTATTGGATGGCGGGGGTCCGAACTCCTTGATCCCCTCATATGTAAACTACTATTAAAACTTTAACCTGACTATTTAGGATTGTATCCCTGCTGACTTAAACTACTTAGCCGAGGGTAACGTCACCTTCAAAAGAGGGGCCTACCACATTATGCATTAATAACTTAATTAATTATCTTTCAATAATCCAACCCTTTAGGATTGTAACCTTGCTGACTCAACTATTGGGTTGAGGGTAACGTCACCTTCAAAAGAGGGGCCTACTACTATAACTAAGATAATCTCTTAAAAAAATGTAAAAATGTGGAAATAATCAAAGGTTACACTAAATGCGAGTCGGATCCAAGTGATTCATCTTGTCTATCTGTTTTTATTTTATTTTTATTGTCAAAATTTTTAGTTAGTTTTATTTTCTTGTTTAAGAACCTTTTTCTAAACTTTTGATTTGATTAGACGTTGAGGATAAACCGGTACTAAAAGCTCTTGTGTCCTTGGACGACCTCGGTATCTTACCAACACTATACTACGCCCACGATGGGTGCACTTGCCCATATGTGTGTTTGGTGTTAGTAAATATCATGTTTTATAAATTTAAAACTTGACTAATGTGTAAAAAGAGCTAAAAATATACATAAAAAACTATACCACCACACGCACATCAAGTTTTTGGCGCCGTTGCCGGGGACACAAGGATTTTAAGAAAGCTTAAAATGGACGGCCTAATCAGTTTTTCAAAACCTTTTAAAAAAAAACGCGCACACATTTTCCGCATTTTAGTTAGTTTTGCATTTACAGTAGGTTGAACACGGGCCGTGCTCACTGAACACGGGGCCGTGCTGCATTTTTTTCTCCATAAAACACCCAGATACAGAGTCTGAACACGGGGCCGTGCTCATTGAACACGCCCCGTGCTCAACACAACCAGTAACTTTTAATTAAAACGCCCAGATACAGATTCTGAACACGGGCCGTGCTCACTGAACACGGGGCCGTGTCCAGCCTCTGTTTCCGTTTTTATTTTTGTGTTCTGGTCTCGAGACTCTGTTGTGATCTGCTGAGTGATTCTTACGGATCAATACTCAGGAGGTTACAACTACACCTATGAGGAGGATGACTATAGGGAAGATTATTGCACCAATTGCGGTAACACTCACTCGGTACAATATTGTGACTTATTTCAACCTTCCACTTCATACACCTACTATGAGAAGCCCAGGTACAAGCCATCAACTTCATACACATCCTATTAAGACCAAAGGTATGAACCTCCTCCCTCATACTCATATTTTGAAGAACCAAGGTATGAGCCTTCATACTCATACTTTGAGAAAACAAGACCTTCATATACTTATTATGAGGAACCATGGCGTGAACAACCCACCTCATTGAGTATTATGAAGAACAAAATTACGACCCTTATCCATCATATACTTACAATGAAGAACAATGGTGTGAACCATCTACTTCCTATGAGTATTATGAGGAACAAATGATCGAACATCTGGATTCAAGCTTTGAGGATCCCGATCCTTACTCTATCACTGACATAGCCGATAGGATAATATAACACACTAAAACTATCGAACGTTGCATACTAGAATCTCGCGCAAGGGAAGATGAGTCCCGCGCAAGAGAAGAATTAAATAAAAAAAAGATAGTTGAAAATGTAAAAATGGAAGAACAAGTAAGTGAAAAACCAACACATGAGTTAAACAACGAAAATGGTGAGTCCGATAACGTTAAAATTCAAGAAGAGTCTAATTTTGAAGAAATTAATCTCTTGTCACCTTCTTTCGAAAACCATTGTTTAGTACCCACTCATGCTAAGTTTTTAAAAGAGTTAAACACTAACACTAAAAATGACGAAACGGTGAGCATTAAGTTAACAAATGATCAAACTATTCTAATAAAAGAAGACCCATTTGAAATCAACATTACACCGGTTCCATGTTTTTTTTCAAAATTCCCTTATTAGTAATATCACAATCGATAAAGATCTTTGTGTTAATATAATGCCAAACTACATTTTCGAAAAATTAAGTATTAGTGATTTTTCTCCACTTCAAATACCCATTTTTCTATCCAATCGGAAAGTAATAAAATCAATCGGTATAGTTGAGGATGTCTTGGTCCAAACAAATCAAATGGTAATCCCAACCGACTTTGTCATCCTTGATGACGCTCCTCTAGTGTTGGGACGACCTTTTGGAAAAACCCACGAAGCTTTAAAAAATCGGAAGTACAATAATCTATCTATTCAATTAGGGGCATTTAAAAGAAGTGTCGATCTTGAGCGCTCAATGAAATATCCAATCGGCAATGACGACCCCCTAATTGAAGATGAGCCAGAACCACCCGATAAGGTGGGTCTAGCCAAGGACCCTTATAAACGTGGCGCACCACGGAGGCATTCCGTGGAACTATCCTTAGTTTTAGATTAGTTTAACTTTTATGTTTTCTAGTTTAGTTTTAAATTTCAGGAATAAAACACACTCGAAATGGTGGAGGTTACTAAGGGAAACTTGAACCCACAACCCATGCACAAAAACAGAGCCTCCCGACAATTTTTCTTCATTACAGCAAGTTCAGCACGGGGTCGTGCTCACCCCAACACGCCCCGTGCCCGAGGTTCTGTAGAAAATTCCCAGTTCAGGTAACTGGACACGGGGCCGTGCTCACTAAACACGCCCCCGTGCCTAGCCTTCTGTTTAAATTTGATACTGGCAGTCTGACCACGGGGCCGTGCTCAGCCAACATACCCCGTGTTCAGCTACCCTGTAACATAAAATCTTGTTTTTAACCCACTTTTACACATTTTAATCAACCGAAAAACTTATTTTTGGGACACGTTGAGGACAATGTGTAATTTAAGTGTGGGGGAGGGGGGGGGGATGCTAAAACCTTGAATCTTGCAAGTCCTAAAAACAAGCCTTACACAAAACTCTATTGGAACCGCTAATCACCCAATTTTTTTCAAAAATTTTCATTGTTTTACTTGTCTTGGTTTAATTTGGGAATAACAAGTTCTAAAAAGGTTATATTTTTACAAATTTACAACCTATCGCGTCGTGATAAAAAGAACCAACATAAGAAAATAATGAAACGGCATGACAAATCTAGTTAAAATTTGATTATATATACTTGATCACATTAAAAACCCATTCCCACACAAAAGTGAGTTTTGAGCCTTTATTGAGCATACAAATACACATCTTTAGATTAAATGCTCATCTTTCGTTTCTTGTGTGAATAGCCGCTTGGTTTCTAACGACTCTAGAACTTGCCATGACGATACATTCCTGGTGCTTACCAACTTAACCCCGAGTAAGTAAATGATGGAGGCATTAGGACTAACCTTTTTTCTTTCAACACCATTATTTTTCTTTTTTTACCACCTACCCAAAATCCCCCTAGTTAACCCCTTTGAGCCTAAACCTTTTCATTTCTAAACCCAAAACAAACACCCTTTACCCACCAAAACCCTTTTTCATTATAACCCTTTATTTAGTACAAAGCTCGATTTTCATGTGACATTCCTTATAAAAAAAATGTTGAAGCCAAAAAAATAAACAAACAAGTTCATAAAAAAGAACTTTGTTTGAAGAATTGCTTCATTAGAAAAAAAAAATAATAACAAAAATAAAAAGTCTTACGAAAACCGACGCTTTTTACGCCTTTCGCCCTTTTTCTACTAACCACTAACCCAACCACCTACCTTTAACCCAAGCCTAACCCTTCCCCCAAAAGTCCTCTTGATATTTACAAAGGTTTATAGTTAAAAAGGAGGAGGATTGATTGCTTGGCAAGCTTATGGTAGGAGTAAGTTCCATGCCGCTCTCGAGTGCTTCACAAAAATACACCTTCGGCCGAGTGTTGAGTGATCCTCCGTGAGGTATGTGAACTTGTATATAAATGGAATTTAAAAAAAGGCATGTTATGCCCTAATAAGTAATTTATCTTAAGTAATGTTCTAAATAAATCATGACGAATAAGATTGTAAATAAAATAAAAATAAAACCTAATAAAGAATCTTGGAACACTCTATGACAAGCCCAAAAACCTTCTCTTCTACCCATTCCATTTGGGAGTGTAAGCCACATTATAAAGAGTTCTGCTTGAGGACAAGCAAAGATTCAAGTGTGGGGGTATTTGATGTGTGCAAAATGCAACATATAAATTACATCAAATGTGGCATAAAACTATCCCTTTTTTAGTACTAATGTTGCAAAAAGTGTGTTTTTGTCTTCCTTTTGTATTTTCAGGGTTAAAAGAGCTTAAATGGACAAAAGAAGCAAAAATGCAGCTAAATTCAACATAAATACAAAGAAAAGAAAGAAACGTGGCATGCCCGACCCCTCGACAGCATCTCCCAAAGCAAAAAAACAAGAAGAAAGCTGAGCATGGGGCTGTGCCCAGCTCAACACGGGGCATGCCCAGCGGACACGGGGCGTGCCCAGCGGACACGGGGGCGTGCTCAGGTGTCTGCAGAAAAGACAAAGTTGTAGAAGCTTCTATTCCCGAAACGGGGGCGTGCCCAGCTCAACACGAGGCCGTGGTCAACGCTAAGATTCGCAGAATCCAAGCAAATCTTGATAGTACAGATACGCTTCTGCACACGGGGTCGTGCCCTGCGGACACGGGGGACGTGGTCAACTAATGCAGACAAACTGCAATTAATGAAGAAAGAGAAGAAGGGTGGACACGGGGCCGTGCCCAGGCTTCTGTGCAGGCTATAAATAGGGGTGCTTGGTTCACTTCAAAGGCATCCCTTGGCAAACCACATCTCTCACACTTCACCCACCCACCACCACCATCACAACCCACATCCACCACCATCATCCACCATTCATCATAGAGTGTGTGAGTAGTCTCGGGATCCAAGATTGATCGTAAGAGTTCTTGACAATTAAAGGTCATGTTTGCCTAAGTCTCTTACATCACTTGGTGAAGACAAGTGTTTAGTGTAATACTTTTTATTTTTAATCTTTTCACACTTTTTATTTGGTTATGTATTAATGACTTTAATAACTAGTTTCTTATGTTGAAGGTGAATCTTCCTTATCATTTGTCCGTGGTGTCTTGGCATTATTTTACTGTCTATATAAAATAAAAGATTTTCACCATTCATATCTCCACGGTCTATATGGAGATATGTTGGCTACCTGGTCGGGGGTTAAGGGAATGGTTTGGTAAGCATCTTGCCTTGTTCAGTGTATAGATCCTGCAAGGACCTAGGTCAACTTTAGTAGGACCTCCTTCAATACCCACTGGTATTGGATGGCGGGGGTCCGAACTCCTTGATCCCCTCATATGTAAACTACTATTAAAACTTTAACCCGACTATTTAGGATTGTATCCCTGCTGACTCAAACTACTTAGCCGAGGGTAACGTCACCTTCAAAAGAGGGGCCTACCACATTATGCATTAATAACTTAATTAATTATCTTTCAATAATCCAACCCTTTAGGATTGTATCCTTGCTGACTCAAACTATTGGGTTGAGGGTAACGTCACCTTCAAAAGAGGGGCCTACTACTATAATTAAGATAATCTCTTAAAAAGTGCAAAAGTGCGGAAATAATCAAAGGTTACACTAAATGCGAGTCGGATCCAAGTGATTCATCTTGTCTATCTGTTTTTATTTTATTTTTATTTTCAGCATTTTTAGTTAGTTTTATTTTCTTGTTTAAGAACCTTTTTCTAAACTTTGGATTTGATTAGACGTTGAGGATAAACCGGTACTAAAAGCTCTTGTGTCCTTGGACGACCTCGGTATCTTACCAACACTATACTACGCTCACGATGGGTGCACTTGCCCATATGTGTGTTTGGTGTTAGTAAATATCGTGTTTTATAAATTTAAAACTTGACTAATGTGTAAAAAGGGCTAAAAATATACATAAAAAACTATACCACCACACGCACATCAGTGAATCCAGATTTGTGTCAGGTATTGCATTAAAGCGCAATCAAATGTTTGCAATATTCTAAGTCGTTTTGTTTATAGAAAAATGAGATCATTATTTTAGTAAATATTGTATCTTGGCTTCAACAAAGGACACTAATAATATTGCATGGTAAATAATATGTGTGTGTATTTCATCCAACAACTGAATAAGTGCTTATATTCTTTAAAAAACATAATAAACAGAAAAGTATTTGTAGGGGGAGTTTGAGATTGATTACCTTATGAAGAAACATAAACCCACGTGGCCTGTCAAGATCCCTACAAAAATGACCCATTTGACCAGTTACCCGATCCCCCCATCATGCTAGTCACATACACTTTATGGAATCAAAGCTAGAAAGATGATAGGTGATTAATCAGATACACACCGTTTGACCAGAAAGAGCAGTTTAACAAGAAGCTTTCAGAGCACTTTTTTGTCATGCACTTTTTCTTACTAATTCTTTCTTGTTACCCTTTCTTCCTTCCTCTTCTTGACAGCATCACGAGTCAATAATCGACATCAAATAAGGTAATCGAGTTGCAGTTACTTTAGCTTTGCATTCACCCGAAGATACAAAAAAGCATCCGTACAGCAGGGACATATTTGAAGCCATATGAGGTTATCCATATTTTTATATGTGAACGGGTGAATCAAAAATTACATGAGACTGAACCCAGTATGCATAAATTACCAAAACAATAGTGGTAACATAGCAAAACTACCTTAACAAATTTGGTGTCCAGAAGCTCGGGTAGGCTTTTAATTCGCAACCTTCCGACTGTGGTGTCTTTGGTTATGTCAGTAATAGGTTGTAAAACCTAAAATCATCAGAGTAGATGATGAAGGTTGTGGAATTTAGAAAAAAAAAACACTAAACATAAACAAAAGGAGTAGAGAAAAAAATATGAACGTACATGTATGCTTTTACATTTCTTTATATTGTTAGTGGTTATTCGGTCTCCCAAATGCTAATATGACTAAATTCCTTACTTGTTATCTCTAATACCTTATTGTCCCTTGCTTCCATAACATGTAAAACATAAAACACATTTTTTGAGCATCAAGAGTCATACAGTTGGAAGGCAAAACAATAAATTCATGAATATATATATTCAAACGTTATTGAACTTGAATCGCATGCCACATGGCCGAAATCATCTCATTATAAGTAAGCGAAGAGTATAAGTAGAAAATTATAATTAAAGCTAATGATTTAATGCAGCCAAAAAGACACGATTTAATGCAGCAAAAAAGACACGATTTCAAAGGTTCAGGGCACTTTTGTCATTTTAACACATTCCTGCGAGTATTTAACAACTGTTGAAAGAACCTTTTCTACTTTTACCTGCGATCTCATCCTGGTTGTAAGAAAAACGTAACAAAAAAAGAACCTGATTAAAGACTGCAAAACGTAGAAACACGAACAGAACCAATCCTAAAATCACCAAAAAGCACTCATTCCAGAATAAAAAACATATATCGAAGTCCCCTTTATAGAAATCGTACGAAGCCGTAAAATCAGTAAACTTGAACACCAAGAAACCGGAATGTTTGGTGATTGGTCTCCCATTAACTTCATATATTGAAGCTTTGTAGGCGACCGCAATTGATAACAAACACAAAAGGGATTCCAACCGATTTCTTCCAATAGAATCGTCAATGAATGCTAGCCTAAGGTTTCTTAACCTTATAAACTTGGTATTTGCATCATATCTGCATTCAAAGACATGATCAAACACCAGAATTAGCAAGATATCCATGAATCATCAAACCAAAAAAAAAAAAAAAACCATTTGAAAAAAATCTGAATAAAGCAAATTGTTTTTTACAAGTTATTTCAACATTCAAGTAACCATTCTTAAAAAAAACGCATCCAAACAAACCCTAATCTGAACTGCTGGTCATCTGTTTTGAGTGTTGTTTTCATCTATCTTAGAGCCAAAAAGTCAAAATCTAGAAACAAAATTCATGTAAATGCAGATATTCCTAGATACTAATAACCTGATTTCAAATATTACAATTGATTATCTAGAAATTAAATCTTCAAATTTGATATGTTAAAAAAATTTGACTTTAAAACTAAAGAAAAACAAACGCAACATTCAATCGTATCTCTAATTTCATAAGGTTCAATCCCTAACAAAGTAAACCCCTTCAAAAACTACAGATCTCATTTTGCTTGTCACCACCAACTTACTCCCATCAACTACATAGAACGGCTACATAAGATTAAAATCGAAAGTGATACCTGCGAGATGAAGATCGAAGATGACTGAGAAGAAAAACATTCAATCGATTGAACTTCAAATAACGATGAACCTATTCCACAATACTAAAAATAAAAACATAAAAACAAAAACATAAAAACAAATAAGGAGAGAAGATTGTACCGTCGAGATGAAGATCAAAGAATACGGAGAAGAACATGGCGGCTGTGATGTAAATGGAGCGGAAGAAATGAGAAACCCTAAGCACGCTTAGGAGGATGTATAAACTAAGAGAAAGAATGAGGGATTAGGTTTTTAGAACATTTATATACCCGGGTAAAAAAACGGGTATGGATTGGGACGCGGGATCCGAATAGAAAACCATAACTTTTTCACACATTTTCCCGCCAAAAATCTAGTGAGGTTGCACCACAACGTGACACGTGTCCCAAATCTTATTTGTTTATTATATATATATAGATTACAAAAACAAATATACCTTTTTTCTACTAAACTGTTATTTTATATAATTAATAAATACTTTCTATATCATTATTAGGGGTGTGCAAAAGACCGAATTAACCGAACCATAACCGAATTAACCGACAAAACCGAACCGAAAAAACTGAACCAAATAAAAAACCGGTGGATCGGTTAATGAATTTTTTGAAAACCGAAAGTAGCGGGTCGGTTATGGTTATCATTTTTTCCGTACCCACCATAACCGAACCGAACCGAACCGACATGTAATAAATAATTGTAGAATTTAGGACTTTTCACCATATTTTTAATATTTGATGTTTTTGACTGAAGATTTTTAGTACTTATGGGTATTTCATATCATTTTGTGGTTTTGTTTGAATGATTATTAGAATTTATGGAATGTATCATATCACTTTATTTGAATATTCAATAATAATTGGTATTGATATTATAGATTATATGTATTCTCTAAAACTATGTAATATACTAATATATACAAATATGCAATAATAATTTATTCCATGTTAAAAAAATAAGCTATTTTTAGCTATGCTAAATTCACGGTTAACCTGTAACGCCCAGCGTCCCTGAACTTTAGACACTTGGCAAGATCAGCCCCTGAACTTCTATCAAATTGTCAAATTTAGTCCCTATAGTTATATGAGGTTGATACTTTGATACTTTTGGCATGAATCTTATTTATATTGATGCTTGATACTAAGATGCTTGATTCTTGACACTTAAACTATGAGACTTGATACTTAATCTAGATACTTGACTCTTGATGCTTAAATCTAGACACTTGATTCTTGATACTATGGAAACTAGATTCTTTATGATTCTTGATACTTGATACTTGGACTCTTGATTCTTGATGCTTGAAAAACTATGATTCTTGACTCTTGAAACTTATTTGGTGCTTGACTCCTTAGACTCGTGAAACTGGATTCTTGGTTGAACGAGAGACTGGAGCCTGGTCACTAGCGGAATCTATGAAACTTGGAAACTTTTGGTTTGTAATGTAATCTAGATACCTTACCTACACTATACGCAACGCAACACCTAACCTAACACGCAAAAACGAATCAAAATCAGGAACGCGGAAAAGGTGGATTGGCCAGAGTGGCCATCCGATCGGATGACCACCCGATCGGGTGACCACTCGAACGACCAGCCACCCTATCCACCTAGCACCGCCCTAATGCACTCTCACCCTGTAAATAGACCTATCACATCACCATTTTGAGTGATCTGATAGCTCTGCTCGACCAGACACGCGCACTCTTCAATTCTTCATTTTTGTTGGTGCATATGTCTGTCGACTTCGTCTTGTATCGAGTCTTGAAATCAGTGTTGTAAAAGTCGCTAGGCGGTCCCTAGTCGGCCGACTGGAGAGTTGGGAGTAATCAGAGTACTCGGAGAGTACTCGGGGAGTACGCGGACATGGTAAATATAAAGAAAATTAATTGTTATATATTATTTATGTGCTAAAATAAGCATAATTCATGTCAACGGAGTATAATTTAAAATGAAACATGTTTAAAGTTCAAATATTCTGAATACAAGTCCGACTAGTCTGAGTACAAGGCCGAGTAGTCCGAGTACAAGGCCGAGTAGGCCGATTTTGACCTAGTTTGACCGATTAAAAGTCAACAAACCACGTTGACCGCCTAGACCGACTAGGCCGACTGCGTCCGACTACGTCCGACTAGGCACCGAGTACTCCCGAGTAATCCCGAGGCCGACTAATTGAGACCGCCTAGGAGGAAGTCGCCTCGGAGGGGGTCCGAGGACCGAGTACTCGCCGAGTACTCAGCCGAGTAATCCGACTTTTACAACACTGCTTGAAATAGGTTAGAAAGTCCAGGGCACAAAAATTGAGAAATGTATGGATAGATGCATTTCGCATGAAATGGAGTTTGGTTCATTTCGTACGAAATGACCATTTCGCATGAACCATTTCGTGCGAAATCATTTGTCTATAAATAGTAGCCTTGACCATTTCATTTGTATCGATCTGATTCCGGTGCCGAAGTGCTGCCGAAGTGTCTCCAGGCTGTAAAACGTTGTGTTATCAATATACAAGACAGTTTAAAGTGATTCGTGTGCAAATCAGCTGAAACAACATCGATACGACTGAATTCCGCCTTTCGTATTGACGAGAACTCTTCTGAACGACTCGTTTTGGTCGTGCATACGATCCTACAAGTGGTATCAGAGCTCAGGAGGAAGAGTTCTTACCATTTCAGCTGAAAATTCTGATTTCTACACCTTCTTTTACACATTTTTCAAAATTAAACGTGATTTTACTGATAAAATGGGTTGATTTTCACTTATAACGTGCAAAACATTGTTCTATCAAATCCTTGAAAGAATCAGACCTAAAAACGAACTAAAACCTGATCAATTTGACAAAAACATGGCAGTTTGGATGACATCAGCACCATTTCGCACAGAATAGCTCAAGTTTCATCCATTTCATATGATATAACACATTCATTTCGCACGAAATAGCTTGATTTATTTCCTTTTCGCACGAAAAGGTCATTTCATTTGAAACATCACATCAGTATTACATTTCGTACGAAACAGTGGTCCATTTCGTTTGAGAGATTTTCATTTCATACGAAATCATCTATTTCGCACCAAATCTATTTCACGTGAAATTGTTCATTCCGTTTGAAAGTTCATTTCGTTTGTGTATCATCCATTTCGTTTGAACAGTCTGATTTTGTGAAATTTTGAAACCGAATCATGGAAGAAGAGTTTTACAACGCCTTTGCTACTCCGATTACTATTGCACAGAACACAATGTTAGAAAATGAAACAGGTACCATGCAAAAACCTCCAAAGCTCATGAATATTGAGGAGTATAAAGGATGGGATGAGAGATTCGAAAATCGGGTTCAAGCAAATTACTTGGATGCTTGGGAATGTGTTGAAACAAAATATGTTAGACCAATGAATGATGATGAAGAGGTTATTGCTATTAAAGATCTAAGTGTTGAGGAGAAAAAGAAATAGAAAGATGAAAAGATGATGACTAGTCTATTGCATCAAGCTGTTAAAGAAGATATTTTGGTTTTATTGCAACACAATGGAACTGCATATTCAATTTGGAAAGCATTAAAATCGAATTTTGTTGGAAGTAAAGAAATGATCAAGAACAAAAAATCGCTTTTGAAAAAAGAGTTCAAACTATTTCATGGTTTAAGAATTGAAAACACCAAGCAGATCATAGAAAGATATTGCAATTTGATAGTTAACATGAAGAGGTTGAGCATCACAAAAGATAATGAAGAATTGATTGAAAAGTTGGCTGATGCGTTGCCACATGATGTTTGGGGCACGTACCTTATGATGTTGAGAAATAAGAAAGATTTTGGCAATTTGACACTGGGTAAGTTTATTGAAAAACTTGAAGCTCAAGAGATGGAATAACGGAAGATTTCAAGAATGAATGATTTTGATGGTGAACAAGATATTGGTTTATATTACAAAGGAGGTATCAATGATAAGATTAACATGTCACCAAAGATCGAAACTGCATTCAACGCTAAAAGTTCTTCTGGAGGGTCATCTCAAGGATCAAACAGCAAAACAAGATTTTCTTCATATCCATCATTTGATCCAAACTTTTCAGCAACCAAGAATGGCAAGATGTTACAATGCAATATTGCATTAAACCTTGAGAATGGTCAGAATTTCTCGGAAGAGGTGGCAAAAAATCACATGTCTTTGTTGGTGACTGTGTTAGAGTCATATGAGAGTTTAATTGCAGGTCGGATCGGAAATCCAATGTTGACAAAAGAGGATTACGATCAGATTGATGCTGAAGAAATGGAATTAATGGATATAAAGTGGTGTTTGGCGAGTGTGTTGAGAAGAGCTGAGAAATTTAAACAGATCACAGGAAGAGATGATTTCCGTGATGCTAATGTTTCTACTTTAGGTTTTGATAAATCTAAGGTTACTTGTTTTCGTTGCAGGGAAAAAGGGCATTTCAAGCGAGAATGCACAAACCACGAAGCAAGTGGAGCTCAAAATCCTTTTAAGAACAATGATTATTATCGGAAAGCAATTTATCATCAAGTTGCTCAACAGCCACATCAACAACAATCGTCACAAACTGCACATGCTAGGAAGGAAATTGAAGAATCAAAGAAAGCTTATTGTGTCAATCAAGATAATGAAGGATCATCAAAAGGATTCAGCTGGGACAAATACATTTCAGCTGATAGTAAAGCATGTTTGATAGATCAAGATGATGAAAGGCTACCAAAAGGTTTTAGTTGGGATGACTATGATCCTAACAAAACTTCAGATCATAAAGCTTTTGTTGCTCGAGTTGTTGAAGATAGTGATAATGATGATTATTACGCAAACAAAATGAAAGAGCACTTAAGAATGCTAGAAGAGAGTGATGACAGTGATGATAGGAAAGTTCGAGTGAAAAAGAAGAAAGTTAAAAAAACAAGTTAATTGGGACGATGAAGAAGTTTGTGTGATAAAGAAAAAGGTAAAAGAAATTCCAGCTTTCACGGTTGAAGCAGAAACTGATGCACAAAAGATTCCTGTGAAATGTGAAACCTGTGAAACAGTGAAGAAGCAAAACAGTACTTTGATTCATAACATGAACAGATTGAAAGAATCCTATGATGTTCTAAACAAAGCTATGAATCAATACAATCAATCAAGCAGTGAACAAGCAACAACTATGAAGACATTTCAAGGAGCTTTCATGACAAAGAAAAAAATCGTCAATAATTACATTGAGAAATGTGCTGTGTTGGAACAGAAACTGGAAACTCAAAGGATAGAAAAAGAGAGAGTAAATAGGTTGTTAAAAAGTTACTCATGTACTTCTTATGTTATTGACAGGATTTATCAAACCGTTGAAGGCATGAAACGTTTGAAGAAGAAGACACTGAAGAAAAGTACTCTGGTAAGAAACCTAGTGCCAGTTATACAAAGTGTCCGTCTCCGCTTGAAAATGGATATTCTCCACGAAATCTTAATTCGGAGAGAGTAAAAAAGGCAACCAATTTACAGTGGGAATCTGAGTCTTCAGATAATTTGCCAGACAATATTGATGTGACTTTTACTTCATCCGATACTGATCATAAGTCAGAGTTAATAAAGAAAGTGGTCGATCAGGTGTTGGATAAAGATGAAACCGAAGAATCAAAGTCGGATTCAAACTCAGAGTCAAAGTCTGAAATGTCAAGTCCAACAGTCAAAAAGGACAAACGGGTTTATAATAAAGAATTTATGCTATCAAAAAATAATTTGAATGAAGAAACATTCAAAGTGGCTTATACTTTGAATGATTCTGACAAATTATTTTCTGATGAAGAATTTCCAATAAGAGGTGTTAAAACTGAAATGATAAAAAAGGTTTTCAAACTAACAGAAATTAATATTTCTGAAATAAAAGATGTAAATCTTTCTGAAAAACCTAAAAAATACACCTCAAGAGTACAACAAAGAGAAAACAAGAAAAAGGGTTACAGTTCTGGTTCAGGTTATCGAAATAAACCGAACCATAATGGTAATTTCAAAAAGAAAGGACTTGGTTTTATTCCTCCAGAAAATCATAAAAATGAGAAAATTTTCAAAACAAAAACTGTATTTGTTTCAGGTGTTTCTTGTGAAGAAGAAGAGAAAACCTCATTCTGGAAGCAATCAAACAAAGAGTTCCTTGCAAAGAAGCAAGAAGAAATGAAGAATGGCGTTGCTCAAAAGAAGGAGACAAGGATCTGTTTTAACTGCAAAGTAATTGGTCACATTGTCAAAAATTGTCCAAAGACAATCCAAACAGAACAGGGAGTCTCTGATAAACTCAAAGAAAAAGTTGTAGAGAAAACCAAATCACCAACCAAGAAATTTAAAGTTTTTGAAAATTCAATATTTGAGGTTGGTGAGTGTTCAAAAAATGTTTACAAAAGAAGAATGAAGCTTAACAACCAAAAGTGGGTTGTTAAGAAATATGATAATAGTTCTAGTGATGATTCTGATTCGATAAAATCAGAGGAACTATCTTCTGGCAGTGAATCTGATTTCACAAAGTCAGAGGAGCCACAAGTTGAACCAAAAGTTGAAAAATCAGTACCTCCAATGGATGACGCAAACTTTCCACCATTGCGGGCTAAAAAATTTAAACAAAAACTTGGAAAAGTTGAGATTTCAAATCAAATTTTTTCTGAAAAGAAAGATTTTGATGTTGAAAAGGCTTTTAACCCCAAAGTAAAGCATATTTTTGGAAAAATGATTGATGGGAAGGTCAAAGGGGTGAAGGAATTCTATGAGAAGAAGAAAGGAAAGAAACCGAGTGTTGATAACTCGGAATCTCCCAAGGATCGTCAGGCTTGGGAGCATCTCTCTAACTGAAAAGCCTGACTTGCCGGAGCTCCCAAGTTGGTAATCGTGGAGCAGGAATCAGTATCTTTCTTGAGTAATTCAAAATTGTTATATTTTGATTTACAAGTGGTATGGTTGATGAGAACCTACAAGTGGTTGAAAAAGGGGTTTTCACCTACAAGTGGTTATTCAAGGTCATTAAGTTGAACTTGATTTAACTCTCATTCAAGTGTTTAAAAAAACAAAGTGATGAATTAAACCCCTAACCTACAAGTGGTTTGTGAAAATCAATAAAACTAATTTTCCGGAAAAACAATTTTGATTAAAACAAACTTAAGTGTTTTGAAATCATAATGGGAAAATAGTTTGTTGTCAGGGGGAGTTCTGATTGTTTATGCCAAGTGGATGGTGAATTGTAGCTTGAAAATCAGTTGTCAGTTTGTTTGTACAGTTTGTTTTCAAATTTTCTTTAAATGGTTTTGAATCTTAGGGGGAGTAAGAAATTTCAGAAAATCCAAAAACATTAGAAAATTCAAAATGAGTTTTGTTGAAAAAAGAGGAAATGATAGTACATCAGTGGACATTCACAGCATGCTAAATAATTGGAAAGTTAAATTGTGATAAACGGTCTCACTAATGATATGCCAGTAGGTTTTTACACGCTTAGTAGATTGTGTTCGAGATATAAACCTAAATATCAAACTTACTTATCTCGTGGGGAACATCTCTCGGATATATGGGTAACCCCTGAAATCTTGTTTGAAGGGCTTTCTATTTCTGACATACTAGGTCTTTGTGCGTGGTGATATCTGGGGTATTATACATGGACTTCTGATTTTGCGGGAGCAATAGCCTAGTCCTCGTATAATACTTTGCTTTGCTTTAATCTTAAAGCCCGCCCTCAGCATAAAAATGATGAAACATTGAAAAATGCTAATCATGTGCTGTTAAAGAAAAGATTCTCTAAAGGGAACACACCTAAAGTCGAACCATCATCTCTCTGATTTTGCGGAAGCAATAGCCTGAGCTCTCATGGTCTCGCATTTAACCCCTTATAGATATCATTAGTGTACATTCACCTGTAAGACTGAATATAGGAGTCTGGATACGGGAGTATATTCTGAGGTGGGACACGCGAATAAGTTTAAGTCTCTTAAAACACTTAATCTCGTATCTCGAAACAGTTGAACTTTGTGTGAAAATTTAAATGGATCAGTATACTGACAATCTAAGTGAATTGTTTAGAACTTTAAATGTTTAAAGCTTAACGGTGCTAGTGATTTGTCTCATAAACTGATATGATCTTCTTACACAAACTCACAAAAAGTTTGTTTGTAAATATTTCTTTATTACATTTCATTTTTTTTCTTACAAGTGGTTTTTAGCATAAAATTTCTGAAAAATTAAAAAGATTTTCGACAACTGATGTTGAAGAGCTGATTTTCAAAATTTCGAGTGCTAAACATGATGAACACAGGGTTGGAAGAGTTTGATGAAATGGAAAATGATTTTGAAATGTTATAAATGGTTCATTAATTTGAATCAAAATATTATATATTTCAAATTCAAAAAGATTATCAAATGTCAAAAAGTGTTTATCTTACAAGTGGTAGAGGATTGTGCAGGATAATAGCTATGGGAGAGCTAGATTCCGATACCTGAGGTTTTTCCGCATAAAACTTGAGAAGTGTTTAGAGTCAGGTTTTCGATCCAAAACTTAAGATCCTGGAATGCTGATGAACTTAAGGAATCAAGAGACCTGATCAAGAGAGGATAGAGCCAGGTTGTGTTTTTAGAAGAGAAAGAGAGAGAGAAAGAGATTGAGGATGCTTACAATGGAGAATACTTTGGAGGAAAGCATGAAGACCGATAAAGATTGAAGACTCGACATGCTGAAGACTAGTCCTAAGGACTCGTCGACATCCAAGGGGGAGTCTGTTGGTGCATATGTCTGTCGACTTCGTCTTGTATCGAGTCTTGAAATAGGTTAGAAAGTTCAGGGCACGAAAATTGAGAAATGTATGGATAGATGCATTTCGCACGAAATGGAGTTTGGTTCATTTCGTACGAACCATCTCGTGCGAAATCATTTGTCTATAAATAGTAGCCTTGACCATTTCATTTGTATTGATCTGATTCCGATGCAGAAGTGCTGGCGAAGTGTCTCCAGGCTGTAAAACGTTGTGTTATCAATATACAAGACATTTTAAAGTGATTCGTGTGCAAATAAGCCGAAATAACATCGATACGACTGAATTCAACCTTTCGTATTGACGAGAACACTTCCGAACGACTCGTTTTGGTCGTGCATACGATCCTACAATTTTCTTGCTGATTTCGGTACGTTTTAGACTAGATTCTTGTACTTTCTTGATCTACACATCATTCTCTACATGATTCTCACTTGAAATCACACTTTTCATCATGAAATCTCTCGGATCTGAGTTCTTGAGGGTGAAGTCATCATGGAGGTTTGTACAAACTGACATGTGATGTCATTCTAGGCAAGATCTAGCCCAGATCTAAGATGTTTCATGCATTTTTACACTAAATTTAACCTAAATCTAAGCTAAATGTAGACTTTTCCTATAAAACTCGAGTATCTTCATCTTTTCTCAAACTTTTACTTTATTTGGTGGAAATCGGGTCTAAACTAACTGTAGATCTGATGAATAGTCTAGAGTTGGTATTGATCTGGGTTCTTACCGGTAAAAGACGAGCATGGCAACGGATCCCGACATAAACCCATTAGAAACAAACGACCGATCGAACAGGGGTGATTCCCACTCAATCGGAGTTTTGAGTGCTAAAGGGGTTTTACCGTTGTCTCGATACGTGTCGTGCCGTCACCGTTAATCTAGAAACTTTGAAATTTAATAAACATGTTAAACAAGAACAAGGGTCGCCCGATCGTGTGGCAACCCGATCGGACAGCCGTCCGATCGGACAACCACCCTATCAGGTGACACTTGCCTTAGTCTTGAAACTTTCAAACACTTGGTAAACAATCAAAACTTGGAAGTCTGATCGAATGGCAACCCGATCGGACAGCCGTCCGATCGAGCAACCATCCGATTGGGAGGACCAGGATACCTACACTCAGATCAAGTGGCAACCCGATCGGATGGCCATCCGATCGGGCAGCCATCTTCCTACTCTCATACGAATGTCATTCGACCGACTGGTAATCCGATCGGACAACCGTCCGATTGGACAACCACCCGATCCAATGACCCATTTGACACTTTGAGGAACCTCGTTATTCTGCCCAACTCTTATCATATTATGATCTAATCAGGCTAATTCTTAAAGAGCTCCCTTTGATCCAATAGCAGTTTATACTGTTAAGCAATCACTGTGAGTATACTCGATCCCCTTTTTACTTAAACTTTTGGGGTGTAACATGTATTCTATGAAACTTAAACTTGAATCTTTGAAACTTATACTCTATCCTATTTGAAAATTGTGATTCTTGATTCTTGATTCTTTGTGCTATGTGACGTTTAATCTAGAGTGTGTAGTTCCGCCTTAACAATAGTAGCGCTATAGGAGATGCATCTCTCCCTTTATTCTCGGGGGGTATTGTTAGGAGGATTCTAGTTTACCTTGAGTCTTGCGTAAACACTAAAGCATCGGGATACTTGGGCTATCACTGCGTGGACTGCGACACTAGCACGACTGAAACTATTTTATTGCTTACACTATGGATATGAGTTATTTTAACCTATTATTCTATTATCAAACTTGTATACTCGCCAATACTTTTGTATTGATATTTTAATACATGTTGCAGGCTGATAGGATGATTGGAATGCATGGAATTCAGCTAGGAGATGTTTAGAAACGTCGCCTGGTTAACTTAGAATCTTTTGAACAGTTTGAACAATATTCGTTTTGGTCTGTATTCGATACTTGTGTTAGTTGTGTTTGCTTTTAGACAATGTTATGATGAATTTGATCTAATTTCTATTGAAAAAAACAGTGTTATGGAATCTCATGAGCAATCTGAACGCTTAGTGCTCGCACCCCGATGTTTCCACCATCGGTTGGGGTGTGACAGATTGGTATCAGAGCTATAACTATAGGGAATTAGGATAAGTAGGAATACTTGCCCTAGTCTATAGTTCTAGGACTCTTGACTCTTATTTGTTGTTTAAAACTTATGTATTCTACCGTATCTGCTTCCTAGCAGCACATTTCCCTGTTAAATTTACATGCCTTTCCTAAGGCTGATACAATATACACTTGATGCTTTGGAAACACTGTTAATCGGTGTTTGTATTTTGCACGAGATTCGCCCTTAAGTCAGGAGTGACATCCAAACTTTGATGGAAAATCTCCATATTAATCTAGTCGGTCTTATCTGCGGATGAGTACCAACGTTGTTAAGGTTATGATGTTGTCAAGTTAGAGGTGAAACTCAAATCTTGATAACTAGTCCCACTTTTTGATTTTCATGTCTCGCCAAAGTCTCGTAACTTCCGATCAATTAAGTACGTGAAATGACCAAAAGGACAAATATCGTAGGCCTAACATCGATGACGTATTTGTCTAAGTAAGTCAAGACACGTAACCTCAATTTGAAAGGGGTTCGAATCACTTTGGTTAGTTACCGTTCCTCTACCTGGAACAATCCTATGTTTTATGAGCCTATATTGCTTTTATGTTATCTCGGTTTTATGCATGTGGTTTTAGACTTGATTCTTCGATCATTTGGTATGCTTCTACACGAATCACACGTTGTCCGCAATCTAAAACGTAAAGTTCTATTCTCAGATCAAACTAAATTTGTGAAGCTTTATTCTATGTGCAATCTATGTGATAATGTGATTGTAAGACACTAGATGTAACATGGCATGGAATACGAGAGGAAAGTGACGTGTCCGAAGCATGGTGGATACGCCGCTGGTACTTCCTATATATAAGCGTTTCCGGCATGTTACCAACTTTCATACCAAGTGCCATGCGAAATTTAGTGTCTGATGTGGAACTCTAAAGCTATGGAAGGTCTATTTGTGTATTCTATGAGAAACTTATGTGAAATCTATCGTGTACTCTCGTGTAATCTACGTATGTGTGGATGGAGAAACAAAATACGAAATGTAGCCTAGCACCGAAGACGAGGGGGAAAATGGCATGTCCGAAGCGTGGTGGATACGCCGCTGGTACTTCCTATATATAAGCGTTTTTGGCATGCTACCAAATGTAACAACCATAATTTTATTTAGCGATTTTCGTAAATAATCACAAATTTCTGAGTATTTATATTTAAACATTCATCCTCAACTACAGGTTTATTAAAACTTTTCTAAACTTAAAAACAAAACAACATAGTGTAGTTTAGTTCATCGTTTTAGAATAACGACGAAACAACTTGCGGAAGCTTCATTTAATGCGTGTTCGGTTCTTGCTCGATGCTTGATCTTCATCTGTGACCCTCGACATTCACCTGTGATCAAAACCGACTTAAAAGTCAGTTTTGATATTTAAATAACTAATACAACAAGGAAATTAGGAAAATCCAACATTGATATCTTGATCCAAAAACAATATACTTGAATCTGGCCTCCACCGACTGGATTAAAATTTTTCCCACCGTAACACAGGAGGCAATCACCGTAACGATTTCAGCCCCACCGTAACTTACGGTGGGCACCGTAAGTTATGGTGGCCCCTGTATCATGCCTTTCCATTTTGCCGTTTTTGACACGAAAACTTCCGTATCTTTCGATCCGCTTGTCCGATTGACCTACCGTTTCTTCCTACATGATTGTAATTTGATTCTCCACATTATGGAGTCAAAATCCAACATTTGATTTAACAAAATTTCAGACTTTTAAGTCTTCGGCTTATTACCCTTTTACCAAATTTTGACCCGTTCGATATTTATCAAACAAACATGTTTATTTGATCCTTAAGCTCATGAAATTCATAATTTCCATATCTCCTATCATATAAATTTCAAATCACGGGATTCTTACATAATAAAAACCCGTTTACGCTCAAGTTCTTATTTTGACCCGTTTGGAGCGAATTATGTACATTAAACTCTCTCTTCTCTTTCTACACTTCGTATTCTCACTTTTAAATAATCTCTTATATTCCACCACAACCATTTTGGTGGTGGATTTAACATAATGAACCACATTCCTAATTTTTATCCTTAGGATAGTCATTTTATGTGATTAACCCGTTCATAAGCATTTGACCCCCAAAGTTGATGTCTGCAACTCTTACATGTGTCTAAGAGTTACATGATGATAATACTAGTATCTAAACGACCTCTAAGGGTCGTTTGCCCGATTTACCTATCAAGGGCATTTTCGTCAACTTATTTCTTCCTTTTTACGACATTGGTCCCTTTGTTAAGGTATTTGACCAACATTTCATTTTAAACATAAATCTATAGAAGTGAGTACCTGGCTCGAATCAACATATAGACCCGTTTTATACCTCGCGTTAATTAACCAACATTCTATGGCGTCGCAATTATCCAAATTGCTAATCACTCCTGATAACATACGACTTGACAATCATATTAGTCGATATTGTCAAATGGTGTTTCATCACCATTTGACCCGTTTGGACTATAAGACCAAACATTTACATAAATTAGAATAAAAGCATGGTTTTAGATTTCCAAATTCACCCATTTGCCCTGTTTACCATAAACTATGGTTTTTATCATTTATACTTGTTCCGACTTGTATCAATTGTGTCGGAACCCTTATTTTGGATATTACATCATTCACATTTATAGTTTATAAAATAAACACGTGTCCTACAAGAGGGTGTAAGTTTTACTTACCTCGTATCCAAGCTACACTTTTCTTTTCCTTCTTGCTTCGTTTGACCCGCTTTCTCCCCAAGCTTCACCTAGCTTGTTAAGCGCCAACTATTATTCATCATTCACAAGGTGGTTAGTTTAATCATGACTTAATACGATTATTCCACCTTACGCATTTCTATATCTAATTATTATTCATCACATTGTAGGTCAGTTTGACTTTTTAAAAGTCAAATGCCATTAGTATACTAAATGCATATTCGAGTTTATCAACTAGTTTAGGCATTTTCTCTAATCACCCAGTAGGCGTTCTTTTAAGCCACCGTCTAACAAATCTTTTACCCGGTTCACTATATTTCCAATATCTTAACTAGTTCAACTGATTGTTAAATTTAACTTATTTATTTATTTTCACAAGAACTAAGGTTTCTCATTTATAAGTGAAAACCCGTTTTATCATATCACTAGCATCCGTCTAAACACCTAATAAAATCAAGTTCTACATATCAACTAGTAGATATCATGATTTCAATCATCTTTATCATGATCTTATCATCAATTCTTTTTATATCATACAAAACCCATTTCGTGAGATGTATGATCTTGTACCCAAATTCATGGTTTAAATCAAACACCTTCTATTCGTTATCATGCATGTTGATTCTAAGCATAGTTATATCATCAATTTCATCATAACATTAAAACCCATTTATCTAAGTGTGTTAATTCATCAAATCCTTAAAATCATAGCATGTTATGTATGATTTTCACTTAGGGTTTCGTTCCTAAGCAAGTATACATCACTAATCTAGCCATAGCTTCTCTAATCCATGCCTAATTCGCGATTAGGATGATTATCAAATTCTTACAACTTCACCAATCATTAAGATTTTACATACCTTACGATCCCCACGACTTGGTGATCGTTTATACGTGTTCATGCATTTGATTTGAGCTGGATTTGACCTTCAATTTGTTGATTCTTGTTGAAGTTAGGGTTTGGGCTCCAATGAGCTCTTCCTGGTCGATCTCCACCCACGCCCCTAAGTGGGTTTTGAGTTTTAATTTTGTTTTAATAATATTAGTTTCAATTTACACCCTTTAGGCCCCTCAACTTTAGTTTGGTTTATAACTTGATATTTTGTTCTTTCATTTAGTTACAGGACTTGTACTAGGTTATTTATTTCCTAGTTACTTTAACTTGTTCACAATTCGTTTTATTTTAAGTCCCGTTAAATCTCGGGCCTTTTATATACTTTGCTTTCTCAAAGTATTTCTCATCCTTTTAATAAATATTAGATTTATTTATTTAAATCATAAAATTTACCGGGTAAGTTTTACCACTAACTGTATTTTACCCGTCCTGTAGTATTAACGTGGTTTGATTACCAAACCCGTTTTCGGGGTGTTACAAGTCTACCCCCCTTAAAGAGGTTTCGTCCTCGAAACCTTGTTTACATAGTTCCTTTAATTTGGATTAAACGTACTTAGTTTCGTTTTTCAAGGCATTCATTCATTCCTTTAGAAAGTCTTTCGTGTGTAAGGCCTCATAGGCTGTTACTTTTCTGCTTGTATCCATTATCTTTATTGTTTATTCATTTTGGCGGTTAGACTTGTTAGTCACCGGTTACTTCATACCCCATTACCCGTGTATGCTATTTGCCATGCGGGATCTCGTCATTTGTGGATTGTTAGCACGAGTCTATGTGAAACTATGTGAATCTCTTTGGAGTCTATTAAAACTATTGAATCTATTGGAGTCTATTGAGTCTATCGAATCTATTGAAGTCTATTGAATCTATTAAATCTAAGGGGATCTATTGAAACTATTGAAATCTATTGGAATCTACTTGAGACTATTTGAATCTATTTGGATTAATCTATGATGAGTGTGGATATCGACATGTGAACATGACATCGAGTACGAGGTGGAAGTATTGTGTCCGAAGCGTGGTGGATACGCCGCTGGTACTTCCTATATATAAACCCTTCCGACATACTACCGAGCTTCGTACAACATGCCATGTGAGGATAGTGGATGGCAGTGTGTAATCTATTGGAATCAATTGGTTTAGTATACATATGTATTGTAATAATGATGAGTGTATTGTTTGGCAAATGCGACACGTAACATGACGCCGAGTGTAACAACTCTCATCAAAAGTTATATTTATTTAGTCAAATTGTCCAATAGGAAACCTTAATTGAGAAACCCAAGTGATTCTGTATAATCCATAAAATTTTCAGAACATTTGGAATCAGGATTAGTGCCCCTAAAACTAAGGGGGGTAAACCTATTCGATAATATCTTAATAGTTTGCTGTCAAAAATTCGAAATAATACGAAACCAACTCAGCAAGCCTACTAGGACACAAGGCTACCCTAGGGTAGATGGGTACCCCAGGTGAGTCGCGACAGCATCCAGGACATCTTCCGCGACACGCGGGAGATGTCAATTTCTTGTATAAATACAGGGGCTTGGGATTTGAATTCTGGCTTCAGTTCGACGTTAAAACTCTTTACGTACACAAAATTAGACACTGTTTACTACAAAAACACACACTGATCACGAAGTGCTGCCACAATTCAGGGTAATAACTCGATCGCTGCTACGATTCAATGTCCGATCGATTAAACTATCCAATGGATGTTTAAGTGCTGCCCACATTAGGGTTTATGCTTTGTCATTCGTCGTTAAATCGATGGATGTTTAAGTATCGCACTTTGTCATTCGTTGTGAAGGTTGTAATCTCGTGAGTTATCGTAAATGCTGTATTAAGTTACTAACCTAGTTTGTGTGCCTGATTATTTAAACTAGGTTATCAAGGCTAATCAGTAGAATAAGCTCTGTTAAATCTGCAATGTGAGTCATTCTCTTTTTATCAAATTACTTTACAAAAGCATGTTTATTTTCAAAGGTTATAATTACAGGGATTAAGTCTATGTAATCTGAAATTACTGCCAGTATGTGGGGGGATGTGCACATAGCTACTAATTATTTATCACTTGTGGGTGAACGGACCCAGCAAGTGATATGTCCACAGTCACAAGTCCGGTCAAGTGACAACTGGGTCAGTTAATTCAAAAGATAGAGACATTGTAATCGCTCTTAATACTGTAAATTATAACAAACAGGTCGTTTTATGTAAATAGAATGATTCACTCAGTATTTCCCGCTGACAAAACCTTTTTCAAACATGTTTCAGGTGATCTGTTGTGATCCAGGAAAAGTGCCGTGAAGCACTATCAGCTTAAGGAAGTGGCTCAGTATAAAAATAAAGAAACATGTTTTGTAAAATAAAAGATTTCTTCGTGAAATCTCAATATTGTAAATTACCGGGTTTTATCCCGAGTTGTGAAATAAAAATAATCGGGAAATATTTCAGTTTTAAAAAGATCCTGAAGAAACTTCCGTTGTTAATTAAATACCACGGGATTTCTGTTCCGCAGCTCCTGAAACGGTTCAAACCGGGTCGAGGGCCGTGACAGAAATAAGGTGGTATCAGAGCCACTGATCTAAGCCGATTAAGTATTTAGAAATACTTAATTTTACTGATTGCCAATTATGTGATTATGTGTTTTATTAACTGATTATTTGTTAATTACAGTATGGGTAAACAAAAGCTGTCAAACATCTATCTTAAACTAGATAGGTCATCCAACGAGAAGGGAAGTTCATCCCAAACAAAACCTTATGTAATTCCTGAAGAAGGAATATTTGTCCGTAAGGCACATTACGAGGAACCACTTTCTCCTAATAAAAGAAGTTTGATTATTAGGAAAAGTCAGGAGGAAATAAGGAAAAACCGAGAGAAGAAAGTTAAACAAGAAACCTAGGATTTAATCAATAAATCACCTTGGGAGGACAAATTAGATGAGAAATGGGCAAATCTTTATATGCTAGCCACAGTAGCAGAAAATGCAAATCTTTAAATACTCAAAAGTTTTAGCACTTTTATTTTCCAGACACCTTATTTAGTAAATAAATAAGTTTACAGTAAATCGTAGTATAATTTACTTGTCAGTTGTTTTATGCATGCAATAATATTTACGGGTTATCTATAAAATTTTGTTATTTTATTTTAACATTTGGTATGTATTTTGCATATATGCTAAACAGCATGAATGAGATATCTGAAGGTTTAGAAAATCTTAACCTCTATCCTGTTAAGATAGAAGTTTCCAAGGAATTCACCGGTTACTTCGCTGATAAAGAAGAACCCATGGAATTTCAATCCAAACCACTGGCAAAACCTAAAACCAAGAAAAGAAGCAGATTTGTGGGCTGGAGGCGTGTACGAAGGAAAAAGCCAGCAACAAGAAAGGTTACTAAAACTGAAGAACCAAAAGACAAAGGAAAAGGGATAGAAATTGAGGAAAATGTTAATCAAGTAGAGATAGAAACTGAAAAGAGTTTTAAGCAAACTGAAAGAGAAATCGGAGAAAGTTCTAGACAGAAACAGAAAATGACTCCCTGGGAAGTTTTAGATCATAAATTAGTAATGAGTGACCTCATCGGACCTGCCGATGGAAACCTTGAACCAGCCAATCCAAACCTTATATTTACTGAAGAAGATCTTTTCAGCTACCCACTAGAAGTTCCAATTCCAATCAATCTGGAACCTGCTATTCCAGATCCTATTGTCCAACCTCAACCACTACCAGTAGAATTAGATGAATGGTGGACAACTGATTGGCAATACCAAAATCTTTTAAACAACCCTGATACATTTTTCCCACAAGTTGACCCAGAACCTCCACTATACCCAACTATGAGCCCGGAGAATCTGGCTGAACTTCGTCTCTGGGGCGAAGAGTTAATTGATGCAGGAAATAGGATTAGGGATGTGGGAGAAAGAGTTACTTGGAAATATGACGAAAGGGAGAGTCGTTTTTAAGAAATTAGCTGACCAGATAATGGGAGTTTGCAGGAATATTTGTTAATAAATAATCATAATAACCAGTATGTGTAATAACTTAACAATAAAACGTTGTATGATAATCGTGTGTACGAGGTATAATATAATATATAGAAATGAAACCTGTGAAATCGATAATTTTTGGTTATACCTGTTAAATGTGATTATGTGCAAACTGTTTTATTATATTTATAATTATACTAATTATTTATATAAAATTAATTATCAGATGGCAAACATTGGTAATGAACCAGTAAATGAGGTTAATCAGTCTGAACAACATCCAGGAGATCAATATATGACTAGACAAGATATTGAAAATATTGTTACTCAAGGGATAGACAATGCTATTCTAGCCATCGTTGCTGCTGTAAAGAATCCAATCGAACCGCAACAAATCGTTCCTAGTAAACGTATTTCTGAAGATAACTTCAGTAATAGTGTAAACGGAGGCAATGATCATGTTAATCATAATGGGGAACCACATCAAGCTCCATTAACTAAGAAAATGAAAACTGCAACGCCTGGTTGCACTTTCAAAGAATTTCTTGCTTGTAAACCCACTGAATTTGCAGGCAATGAAGGAGCAACTGCATCACTGCGTTGGTTAGAGAAAACTGAAGTAGTCATTGCAATAAGTAAATGTGCTAAAGATGACCAGGTTATGTACGCATCAAATCTCTTCAAGGAAGGAGCACTCGAATGGTGGAACACTGTGTTACAATCAAAAGGAAGAATGATAGCTTATGCCATGACTTGGGAAGAATTTAAGGGTTTTGTAGAAAGAAAATTCTGTCCCGAGTATGAAAAAGAACAGATGACATATATGTTCCTAAATCATCGGATGATGGGTGTAGATTGTCGCGGTTATACTTCGACATTCTTTGAGTATGCTAGAGTGGTACCAACGCTGGCTTCGCCAGAATCGGTACTCATTTCTCGCTACATTTGGGGACTGATTAGTGAAATCCGTAATATTGTTAAAGCTGCGAGACCTCGCACTATTGACGATGCTGTGGAATTTGGGGACTGGTTACTCATTTCTCACCCTATAAATAGACCTGTCACATCACCATTTTGAGTGATGTGACAGCTCTGCTCGACCAGACACGCGCACTCTTCAATTCTTCATTTTCTTGCTGATTTCGGTATGTTTTAGACTAGATTCTTGTACTTTCTTGATCTACACATCATTCTCTACATGATTCTCACTTGAAATCACACTTTTCACCATGAAATCTCTCGGATCTGAGCTCTTGAGGGTGATGTCATCATGGAGGTTTGTACAAACTGACATGTGATGTCATTCTAGGCAAGATCTAGCTCAGATCTAAGATGATTCATGCGTTTTTACACTAAATCTAACCTAAATCTAAGCTAAATCTAGACTTTTCCTATAAAACTCGAGTATCTTCATATTTTCTCAAACTTTTACTTTATTCGGTGGAAATCGGGTCTAAACTAACTGTAGATCTGATGAATAGTCTAGAGTTGGTATTGATCTGGGTTCTTACCGGTAAAAGACGAGCATGGCAAGGGATCCCGACATAAACCCATTAAAAAAAACGACCGATCAAACAGGGGTGATTCCCACTCAATCGGAGTTTTGAGTGCTAAAGGGGTTTTACCGTTGTATCGATACATGTCGTGCCGTCACCGTTAATCTAGAAACTTAGAAATTTAACAAACATGTTAAACAAGAACAAGGGTCGCCCGATCGAGTGGAAACCCGATCGGACAGCCGTCCGATCGGACAACCACCCTATCAGGTGACACTTGCCTTAGTCTTGAAACTTTCAAACACTTGGTAAACAATCAAAACTTGGAAGTCTGATCGAATGGCAACCCGATCGGACAGCCGTCTGATCGAGCAGCCATCTGATTGGGAGGACCAGGATACCTACACTCGGGTCAAGTGGCAACCCGATCGGATGGCCATCCGATCGGGCAGCCATCTGCCTACTCTCATACGAATGTCATTCGGTCGACTGGTAATCCAATCGGACAACCACCCGATCCAATGACCCATTTGACACTTTGAGCAACCTCGTTATTCTGCCCAACTCTTATCATATTATGATCTAATCAGGCTAATTCTAAAAGAGCTCCCTTTGATCCAATAGCAGTTTATACTGTTAAGCAATCACTGTGAGTATACTCGATCCCCTTTTTACTTAAACTTTTGGGTGTAACATGTATTCTATGAAACTTAAACTTGAATCTTTGAAACTTATACTCTATCCTATGTGAAACTTGTGATTCTTGATTCTTTGTGCTATGTGACGTTTAATCCAGAGTGTGTAGTTCCGCCTTAACAATAGTAGCGCTATAGGAGATGCACCTCTCCCTTTATTCTCGGGGGGGGGGGGGGGTATTGTTAGGAGGATTCTAGTTTACCTTGAGTCTTGGGTAAACACTAAAGCATCGGGATACTTGGGCTATCACTGCGTGGACTGCCACACTAGCACGGCTGAAACTATTTTATTGCTTACACTATGGATATGAGTTGTTTTAACCTTTTATTCTATTATCAAACTTGTATACTCGCCAATACTTTTGGTTTGATATTTTAATACATGTTGCAGGCTGATAGGATGATTGGAATGCATGAAATTCAGCTAGGAGATGCTTAGAAACGTTGCCTAGTTAACTTAGAATCTTTTGAACAGTTTGAACAATATTCGTTTTGGTCTGTATTCGATACTTGTGTTAGTTGTGTTTGCTTTTAGACAATGTTATGATGAATTTGATCTAATTTCTATTGAAACAAATAGTGTTATGGAATTTCATGAGCAATCTGAACGCTTAGTGCTCGCACCCCGATGTTTCCGCTATCGGTTGGGGTGTGACATAACCACCCATAACCGACCCGCTATAACCATCAAAACCAAATAACCATAACCATCATAACCGATCGGTTATGGTTATGGTTATCCAATAACCGACATCGCAGTTATGGTTATGGTTTTTGGTCAAAACCGACCCAAACCGACCCATGCACACCCCTAATCATTATTATAATAAATAGACCAATTATTGAACAGCTCTTTTACCGGTTAACGGGTTAAACCGGTTTAAAGAATTAACTGGTTAAGCCGGTTTAAAGAAGTATATAAAATTGGATTTGGAACAAAATATGCAACCATTTTTTATTTTGATGTGTATCTGAATTGTTAACAATACACGAGTCATGAAATAAATAAATATAAAGTCTGAAATATAAATTAATCAGTAGAGTTTGCAATCGAATCATACAATTTTTTTTAAATTGTTGACAAATTATTGGTGATTAAATATTACATTAAATGATAATGTACCTCAATAAGCAAGCACATATTTTAAAAAAAATATTGAGTTGGGATACAAAATTAATTGTTTAATTCAGATTCTGTTGTTGAGAATATCTCTTCTTAATCTTTTTTTCGTGATAATCGTCTTGGTTTATTATTTAAATACATGAATAAAATTCTATACACAACAAAAACAAACGTTGTTCAATATTTATATACAAGGATTCATAAATTTACTAAATTAAAGACAAAAACATATTTTTAAAATGCTAATCTGAACATATTTTAAATCAAGTAACCAACTCTTCTAAGTCAAATTTTCTTTCTTAATAAACTCTTCTAATTGGTTGTTTAGCATAAAACCCGTTTCCAAATTTATGAATTTAATTTATTAGCCTCCTATGGTTTCTTATAAATATTTTACTCTAATATGACGGAATGTATTAACCAGAGTTTTAACTAGCAATCAATGATGAGTTATTTGAGATCAAATAAGAATTATATGATTATCATTATTAGTTTACTTACGTAATTACTAACTAAAATCAAAGTCACCTAAAAAAATAAGTCGTAAAAAAGGTATCAAACGGACTCCGATTAACCTTATTCAAGCGATATTAGAACCGTCTCATCAACCTCTACAATGTAAGATTTTAGGTTTTTGTTTTTAAATGTTTAGCTTGTAAATTTTAAACTTTTTGTTTACATGATGTGTACCACACACCCACCTCCTAAACCCACATCCAAGAAGACCCACGTACAAGACTCCTGTGCATGCATAGTTTCATTTTATTTATTTCCCTTTTTGAAAGTGTTGGTTTAGTGGGTTTATCCCGTTAGGTCCATGTTCTGTTTTAATCCAGTTTGTGTTTTCTAAGCCTATAAAAAGGCATGTGTGTTTAGCGTTTTGATATGAATGAAAAATACTAAGTCTCAAATTCTCTCTAAATTTCATCTTGTTTCTCTTTATTTTCTGTGGAGTTTGACCCACTTTAACGGGTTATCTGTCACGGCCCCCGACCCGGTTTGATCCGTTTCAGGAGCCGCGGAACAGAAATACTGCGGTATTTAATTGATTAGTCTTAACAGCGGAAATTTTCATTAGGATCGTTTAAAGCTAAAATTTTTCCCGATTATTTTATTTCATAATTCGGGATAAAATCCCAATAATTTACAAAAGTATGATTTTATAAAATCTTTATGTTACAAACTTATTTCCTTATTTTTATAATGAGCCACTATCTTAAGCTTGAAATGCTTCCCAGCACTTTTCCTGAATTACAGCAAATCACCTGAAACATGTTTGAAAAAGGTTTTGTCAGCGGGAAATACTGAGTGAATCATTCTATTTACTAAAATGACACATTTGTTATAATTTACAGTATTAAGAGCGATTACAATGTTTCTGATATCAAGCCAACTACCCACGGTATTTGTCACTCGACCCATTGGCCCATTCGTCCAATGGTGTCTGTGACTATGGTCATATCCCCCATTGGCTGCCCCAATGGTGACGATTATCAAGTAATGTATACAAAACCCCACATACCGGCTGTAACTTGGTGATTACAAAGACTTAATTCCCGTAATTATAACTTTGAAAATAAACATGATTTTGTAAATAGATTTGATAAAAAGAGAGAATGACTCACATTGCTGATTTAATACGGACAGAGTCTAGTCTATGATTTAACCTTGTTAACCTAATTTAAATAACAATGCACACAAAACTGGGTTAGTAATCAATCCAGCAATTACGATAACTCACGAGATCAAATTTTCACAATGAATGTAAAAGTGCAATACTTCATCCATCGAATTAACGATGATCCGTCAAATTAATGACGAACGACAAAGTATAATACTTTATCCATCGAATTAACGATGATCCGTCAAATTAATGACGAACGATAAAGTATAACCCTAATGTGGGCGGCACTTAAACATTCATTGGATATATTGATCGTCGTAAAATGAATCGTAGCAGCGATTGTGCTAATACCCTGTTTTGCAGCAGAATTTCGAGACCCGTGTGTGTTTGTATAGTAATTTGAACGTAACTCAGTGTATATTATGAATTTTTACGTCGTTTCTGTGCCCAGATTCCAGTCCCAAACCCCACTATTTATAGGTGAAATTTTACCCTCAGGCGGCCCGCGTAAGAATAAGCTTAACCTGAGGCGGGCCGCGTGAGACCTATATTTTAGGTATAGGTTGCCACGGTTGGCACTAGCTTAGCTGAGTTGACAGTTTTCGATAATTCCTTGTTGCCAACGTTTAAAATGGATAATCGTCCATAGGGTTTAACCCCCCCGAGTTTTAGGGGCCCTAATCCTGATTCTGAAAATTATGAAAATTTTAGGGTTTGTTCAGAATTACTTGGGTGTCTCAATTAGGGTTTCCTTTTGGACTAATTATTTTAATAATTATGACTTTTTATGAGAGTTGTTACATTCTCCCCACCTTAAGAAAAATCTCGTCCTCGAGATTTACTGGAATAATTGAGGATACTTTTTCTTCATTTCTGATTCCAGTTCCCAAGTATACTCAGCTCCTCTCTTTGAATCCCATCTAACTTTGACTAGAACTAGTCGTTTGTGTTTGAGAAACTTGATCTTTCGATCCTCAATTTGAAGAGGTCTCTCAACGAATTTCAACTTTTCGTTTACCTCTATGTCTTGAAGAGGTACTACCAGAGATTCATCTGCTAAACATTTCTTTAGATTGGATACATGAAATACATCATGTACTCCAGATAAGTTTTCTGGTAATTGTAAACGATAAGCTACTGGTCCTATACGTTGGATCACTGGAAATGGTCCTACTTATCTTGGACTTAGCTTTCCTTTCTTACCGAATCTTACAACTCCTTTCCAAGGAGAAACTTTCAACAATACCTTGTCTCCAACTTGGAATTCTAACGGCTTGCTTCTATTGTCTGCATAACTCTTCTGGCGATCTCGAGCTGTCTTCAGTCTTTCTTTGATTTGAGTGATCTTATCAGTTGTTTCTTGCACAATCTCTGGACCCGACAATTGACTTTCTCCTATTTCTGCCCAACAAACTGGAGTTCTGCATTTTCTTCCATATAATGCTTCAAATGGAGCAGTATCAATGCTTGAGTGATAACTATTGTTATAGGATAATTCAATTAATGGTAAGTGATCATCCCAACTTCCACCAAAGTCTATTACACATGCTCGGAGCATGTCTTCTATAGTTTGGATCGTTCTTTCACTTTGCCCATCTGTTTGGGGATGATATGCTGTGCTCAAATTTAGTCGAGTTCCCATAGCTTGCTGGAAACTTTTCCAGAAATGGGAAGTAAAACGACTATCTCTATCCGAAACAATGGAGAGTGGAACTCCATGTAAGGATACAACTTCATCTACATACAATTTAGCCAGTCTTTCCATGCTAAAGGTTTCTTTCATTGGTAAGAAGTGAGCTGATTTGGTTAATCGATCCACAATTACCCAAATCGCATCATTACCTTTTCTGGTTTTGGGTAACTTAGTAACAAAATCCATTGTTATAAGTTCCCATTTCCACACTGGCATCTCTAACTGTTGTAGTAGACCTGAAGGTTTCTGATGTTCTGCCTTAACTTGTGAACAAGTAAGACATTCAGAAACATAGCTGGCTATGTCCTTTTTCATTCCTATCCACCAAAAGTTCTTTCTTAAATCTTGGTACATCTTATTGTTTCCTGGGTGTATAGTATACCTAGATTTATGAGCTTCTTCTAAAATCTTAGATCTTAAGTCTCCCTGTTTAGGTACCCAAATTCTACTTTTGTGGAATCTCCAAATTCCATCTGCTCCTTGTTCTAATTCCTTGATTTGTCCTTTCATTCCTTCAGCATCATCCTTGATTGCTGTAGCATGAATATTCTTCAATTGTTCCATTAAATCTATTTGTAGATTTAATCTGAGAGCACGAACCCGTCGTTGTTTCTCATAATACTTACGACTTAAGGCATCTGCAACTTCATTCGCCTTTCCTTCGTGATACTAAATATCACAGTCGTAGTCACTTAGGATTTCCATCCATCTCCTTTGCCTCATGTTTAACTCTTTTTGCCCAAAGATATATCTTAAACTCTTATGATCTGTATAGATAGTAAACTTACTTCCATACAGATAATGTCTCCAAATCTTAAGGGCAAAAATTATGGCTCCTAATTCTAAATCATGAGTCGTATAGTTTTCTTCGTGCTTTTTCAATTGCCTTGATGCATATGCAATTACCTTCTTGCGTTGCATAAGCACACATCCAAATCCTAATTTTGAAGTATCACAATATACTTCAAAATCTTCAGTTCCTTCTGGTAAGGCTAAGATTGGTGCATGGGTTAATTTCTGTTTCAAAATTCTAAAAGCTTCTTCTTGTTTGGATCCCCATTCAAACTTAGTAGCTTTACAGGTTAGCTTAGTTAATGGTACAGCTATCTTAGAAAAATCCTTAATAAACCGTCTATAATATCCAGCTAAACCTATAAAACTTCTTATTTCCATTGCTGTTTGTGGAACCTTCCATTTGGTAATTGCCTCTATCTTAGCAGGATCTACATGAATACCTTCATGATTCACCATGTGTCCTAAAAATTGCACTTCCTTTAGCCAAAATTCACATTTCGAGAATTTGGCGTACAACTTTTCTTTTCTTAACAAAGTTAAGAGTGCATGAAGATGTTCACAATGCTCTGTCTGACTTTTGGAATAAATGAGTATATCGTCTATGAAGACAATTACAAATTTATCCAAGTACGGTTTACAGATCCTATTCATCATGTCCATAAATGCTGCAGGCGCCTTTGTTAATCCGAAGGGCATGACTGTAAACTCATAATGACCATACCTAGTTCTGAAAGCAGTTTTAGGTATGTCTTCTTCTTGTACCTTCAATTGATGATATCCGGAGCGTAAATCTATCTTAGAAAAATATCTAGCCCCATGAAGTTGATCAAAAAGATCATCAATCCTAGGTAATGGATATCGATTCTTAATTGTAACCTTATTCAATTCCCTATAATCGATACACATTCTCATTGAACCATCCTTTTTCTTGACAAACAACACTGGCGCTCCCCAAGGGGATGAGCTAGGTTGTATGAATCCTTTACTTAGTAATTCATCTAATTGCTTTTTCAGTTCTAACATTTCTGTGGGTGCTAACCGATAAGGTGCCTTGGCTATCGGTGTAGTTCCTTGAATTAGATGAATCCTAAATTCTACTTCCCTGTCTGGAGGTAATCCTGGTAAATCTTCTGGAAATACTTCAGGATATTCTGAGACTACTGGTATCTCCTTAAGATCTTTTCCCTTAGTGCTAATGATTACTGAAATCATATACACTATTCCTTGTTTTCGTTCATAATTAGCAACTTTCATTACTGATATGAACTTCATGGGCTTACGTGGTTTATCTCCTGTAATCCTAATCACTTCTCCGGTGGGTGATTGAATTTCTATGGAATTTTGATCACAAAGGATTCTAGCATGGTTGGCTACTAACCAATCCATTCCTAATACAACATCAAATTCAGCTAATTTCATCGGCAATAATTTTGCAGAGAATTTATGTCCTAAAAGTTCTATGTTTCCTTCTTGCAAAACTTTATCTATTTTAACTGAATTTCCGTCTGCTGTTTCAACTGTAAAAATCTGCCTGATATTGGTTAAAGGTAAACTAAGAGCTTGGCAGAATGAAGTATTTATAAAACTTTGGTTTGCACCAGAGTCAAATAATACTTTTGCGTACACGTTGTGAACTAAGAACGTACCCGCTATCACATCCGGAATGAGTTCTGCTTCTTGAGTGGTCAACTGAAATGCCCTGGCATTCTTCTTTGTAGTTCCTTCGGTTGTCTTGGGTTTGTTATCTATTGGCTTGATCAATTTAGGACATTCTGTTTTATAATGCCCTGCTTCTCCACAGTTAAAACAGATTACTGTTTTCTTTTTGCAGTTTTCTTCCCGATGTCCTATACCCTTGCAAAAATTGCAAGTGATATCGCATCTTCCATAATGTTTCTTTTTGCATTTCCTGCAGAATGACGGAGTTGGAGCTTGCCCTGTTCCTTTTCTCTTGAAGCTGTTATTATTACCCACACGAAATCCTTGGGTAATTTTCTGAGCTAGTGCCTTTTTCCTATCTTCATCTCTTGTGCGTACCAATTCATCGGTTAGAGTATTGGCTAATTCTACCGCATCATCAATAGTGCGAGGTCTCACAGCTTTAAAAATATTGCGGATTTCACCAATTAGCCCCCAAATATAGCGAGAAATGAGTACCGGTTCTGGCGAAGCCAGTGTTGGTACCACTCTTGCATATTCAAAGAATGTCGAGGTATACCCACGACAATCCACACCCATCATCCGATGATTTAGAAACTTATTCGCCATCTGTTCTTTTTCATACTCGGGACAGAATTTTCTTTCCACCAAACCCTTAAATTCTTCCCAAGTTATAGCATAAGCTATTATTCTTCCTTTTGATTGTAACACAGTATTCCACCATTCAAGTGCACTTTCTTTGAACAGATTGGATGCATACATAACTTGATCATCTTTACCACATTTACTTATTGCAATGACTGCTTCGGTTTTCTCTAACCAACGCAGTGATGCAGTTGCTCCTTCATTGCCTGCAAATTTAGTGGGTTTACAAGCAAGGAATTCTTTGAAAGTGCAACCAGGCGTTGCAGTTTTCATTTTCTTGGGTAATGGAGCTTGATGTGGTTCCTTATTATGATTAACATGATTATTGCCTCCATTTACACTATTACTGAAGTTATCTTCCGTAATCTGTTTACTAGGAACAATTTGTTGCGGTTCGATCGGATTCTTTATAGCAGCGACGAATGCTAGAATAGCATTGGCTATTCCTTGAGCAACAATGTTTTCAATATCTTGCCAAGTCATATATTGATCTCTTGAATGTTGTTCAGACTGATTAACTTCATTTATAGGTTCATTACCACTGTTTGCCATCTGATAATGTATATATATATAAATTTTATTAGTATCTGATAAATAACAATTATATACAAATAATCAGAAAATTTTTATAACACAGATATAGTCAAAACAATCGATTTCTCGATTTCATTTTATATCTAGTATAGTATGCATCGTTACACACCAATATCATACAGAGTTTTATTTGTTATTTACAGACTAACTTTATTATTACTATTATACAAACACTGTTTTACCATCCTACTATCTTTCGTCACTTGCTGTTCTAAAAACGCAGTTCCCTCTCATCGTACTTCCAGGCAATCTGTCCCCCTATTTCCCTGATTCTAGTTCCAGCATCGAACAACTCTTCACCAAAGTGGCGAAGTTCAGCCATGTTTTCATTACTCATGGGTGGATTAGGTAGGGGTTCTGGATCAAATTGTGGAAGAAAAGAGTAAGGATCGTTGACAATATTTTGGAATTGCCAATCGTTCGTCCACCATTCGTCCATTCCTATGGGTTGAGAGTGGACTATTGGGTCTGGAATTGCTGGTTCCCAATTCATAGGGAGTTGGTTTTCAAGAGAATAATTAAAAATATTATTATTATTATTATTATTGACAGGCTGAATTGTTTCACAGCTTGCCAATAAGAAATCTATTTCATCTTGAAAAGTCCTTTCCTGGATTGGATTGGAGCTCTCTCCGATTTCTATCTGAGTTGGTCTAGAGCCTTGCCCAACTTCCATTACTATCTCTTTAGTAACCTCCTCCATCTGTATTCCTATCTCCTTAACCTCCTCTTTGTCTTCAGTTTCCATTTCCTGTGGTTTGGAACTTTCTCCGGTTATAATTTCTTTTCCCTTTTTCAAAGGATTGTTTATTTTGGGAAGTTTTGGAGCTGGCTTTTTCTTACGTATCTTCCTCCATCCTACATAACTTCTTTTCTTTTGTTTTGGCTTTTTCAAGGGTGGAGCCTTGAATTCTACTGGTTGTTCTATATCGGGAAAGTAGCTAGTATATTCTTTGGAAGCTTCGATATTTACTGGGTAAAGATTAAGGTTCTGAAAAGCTTCAGATATCCCACTCATGCTGATGTAGCATATATGCAAAATGCATAAAATACTAAATTAAAATTTATAAATAACCGTGTAATTTATTACAAAGATAACTGGAAAACATACTTAGGTTTTGAAATTTTATTTATCACACAGGGTTTCTAGATTGTGAGGGTAGGGTGCTAAACTTTAAAATATCTAAAGATTTATATTTTCTGCTACTGTGGCTAGCATATATAAATTTGCCCATTTTTCATCTAGCTTATCTTCCCAAGGTGATTTATCAATTAATTCCTGGGTTTCTCGTTTAATCTTCTTTTGTCGAATTTGTTCTTTACTTTTCTTAATAATCATCTCCCTCCTTTTTGGAGAAAGTGATTCCTCGTATTGTGCTTTTCGCACAAATATTCCTTCTTCAGGAATTTCAGCCTGATTCGAGGATTTGGTTCGGGATGAACTTCCCTTCTCATTGGATGATCTATCTAATTTAAGATAGATACTTGACAGCTTTTGCTTACCCATACTGTAACTAACAAATAATCAGTTAATAATACACAAAATCACATAATAGTAATCAGGAAAAATTAAGTATTTCTAAATACTTAATTAGCTTAACTCAGTGGCTCTGATACCACCTTTTTCTGTCACGGCCCCCGACCCGGTTTGATCCGTTTTAGGAGCCGCGGAACAGAAATACTGCGGTATTTAATTGATTAGTCTTAACAGCGGAAATTTTCATCAGGATCGTTTAAAGCTAAAATTTTTCCCGATTATTTTATTTCATAATTCGGGATAAAATCCCAATAATTTACAAAAGTATGATTTTATAAAATCTTTATGTTACAAACTTATTTCCTTATTTTTATAATGAGCCACTATCTTAAGCTTGAAATGCTTCCCAGCACTTTTCCTGAATTACAGCAAATCACCTGAAACATGTTTGAAAAAGGTTTTGTCAGCGGGAAATACTGAGTGAATCATTCTATTTACTAAAATGACACATTTGTTATAATTTACAGTATTAAGAGCGATTACAATGTTTCTGATATCAAGCCAACTACCCACGGTATTTGTCACTCGACCCATTGGCCCATTCGTCCAATGGTGTCTGTGACTATGGTCATATCCCCCATTGGCTGCCCCAATGGTGACGATTATCAAGTAATGTATACAAAACCCCACATACCGGCTGTAACTTGGTGATTACAAAGACTTAATCCCCGTAATTATAACTTTGAAAATAAACATGATTTTGTAAATAGATTTGATAAAAAGAGAGAATGACTCACATTGCTGATTTAATACGGACAGAGTCTAGTCTATGATTTAACCTTGTTAACCTAATTTAAATAACAATGCACACAAAACTGGGTTAGTAATCAATCCAACAATTACGATAACTCACGAGATCAAATTTTCACAATGAATGTAAAAGTGCAATACTTCATCCATCGAATTAACGATGATCCGTCAAATTAATGACGAACGACAAAGTATAATACTTTATCCATCGAATTAACGATGATCCGTCAAATTAATGACGAACGATAAAGTATAACCCTAATGTGGGCGACACTTAAACATTCATTGGATATATTGATCGTCGTAAAATGAATCGTAGCAGCGATTGTGCTAATACCCTGTTTTGCAGCAGAATTTCGAGACCCGTGTGTGTTTGTATAGTAATTTGAACGTAACTCAGTGTATATTATGAATTTTTACGTCGTTTCTGTGCCCAGATTCCAGTCCCAAACCCCACTATTTATAGGTGAACTTTTACCCTCAGGCGGCCCGCGTAAGAATAAGCTTAACCTGAGGCGGGCCGCGTGAGACCTATATTTTAGGTATAGGTTGCCACGGTTGGCACTAGCTTAGCTGAGTTGACAGTTTTCGATAATTCCTTGTTGCCAACGTTTAAAATGGATAATCGTCCATAGGGTTTAACCCCCCCTGAGTTTTAGGGGCCCTAATCCTGATTCTGAAAATTATGAAAATTTTAGGGTTTGTTCAGAATTACTTGGGTGTCTCAATTAGGATTTCCTTTTGGACTAATTATTTTAATAATTATGACTTTTTATGAGAGTTGTTACATTATCTATCGGGAAAATTACCAAAATGTCTGTCGACCAAGTGCATTTTCAAAATTGTCACCTTCCTGCGTCTTTGGAAGGTCCTCACAGGCTCGGAAGCGTCCGTGTTTCATGTTGATGCGTCCATTCCATACAAACTGACACGTGTCTCACACGTGTCCGACAATGTTCAAGCGTCGGTGGCCGACGCATCATAACCAAAAAGTATATTGATGCGTCCGGCTTTGTGTTTCGCTGACGCATCATCTCTTCCTAAAAGTTTTGGCTCCCAGACGCTTCGAACGACTTGCCGACGCTTCCTCCGATGGCTTCCTCGACGCTTCCAATGGCTTGGCCGACCCTTTGAATTTGTTTGGCTCGGCTGATTTCTCTAATATATATATATATATATTTTTTTTGTTTTTTTATTCTATTAAACATAAATTTTTCCAATGTAAAAATATTACAACCTAAAGATATTAGTTAAATATAAGTTTTTAAATTTTTAGCCTATATATACTGCCCCATGTTGTCCATTAGTGTGTATGAGCATGATGGAAACCGGGAGGCGTTCCAGTAACATACCGAAATCAGTAGAAAACACTATCTGGGTCAATGACAAGCAACAACATGAAAATTGGTCTCCAAATGTTCTTGAGTTTTATTATGAGGGTGATTGTTCTCCCTGTTGTTCCAGCTATATTGGGAGCCAACCTCTAGATAAACACCGGTGGGGTGGCCTATTAGGTTTTTGTGGAAACGGTTTTATTCAACAAACAGTAATTGTGTAATATATTTAAGTTTTATATTAATTAAAAGGTTAAAATATAAAAATTTTGTACGCAGCATGTCGGAGCATGGTGTAACTGGCTCATGCAGTCGAAGAAAAATGAAAATCCCGGAATTGCGACTTCATCAGTTAGTTATCGCTGGACGGTGCTCCCACCTCAATTTCTCAATCTCCTTGTAGAACAACATCATGATGCTTACGGATATGTAAATGGCTCTAGCGGAATATATCTTGCGTTGTGGGATGTTGATACGGTAAAAAAAAGGACCTAAAAATAATAGTAATTTTTTTCCCGAAACTACAAAATTAATGTTAACTTAACGTTTGTCAGGTATATATACCGGTGTCAGCAGACGAAGAAAATTGGATCCTTATTAAGATTGAAATGCCGTCACTAACTATAACTGTTTATTATACAAACAATTGCGATCCAATTAATTGTGGTGATTCGTTTTGCGTCCACCAGAGAATATACCAAACTCTTATTGAATTCGAGTCGGCAATCCTATGGTTTCTAGAACGTATAGGTTACTGGGAAAAATTGGACTCAGCGAGGTTGACACATTAGAATATGCTGGGGATGTTGTATGGCCTACGTGTGTTAGTCACGTTCGGGGAAATTCTGGGGTTATCGTATGTATATTACTACAAAATCTGGTTGAAAACCGTTCACTGAATTGGGAAGAAGGAAACATTCAAGATGCTTGTATGAGATATAGAAGATTTATGGCTGATCAACTGTATGCTGGCCGCTATGTTTAGCAAATGTTAACAAAAATAAATAATATTGTTGGATCTGAGTTTGTTTTTTATTGTATTTTCGTTTGAAATTAAGATGGAAATGAAAGAGTTGTGCAGCGGAATTAAGATGAAAACAAACTTTGCATACAATCAAACGAGAGTAATACTTTAATCAAACATCTTTACACAATGAATCGAAAGATTGAATTTGTTTCAACAACGATTACAATGATTGATGAATGAATGCAAACTCCCCCTCAGCCAGAGCTCGGTAGTTTGTTCGTGCAAAGAAGACGATGTTGTGAAAGAGCTAATAGAACAGTACAAAGTACTGTACTATTTATAGGCACTTGCAAACCACTGAGCATCTTAGCTGACGTCACCATGAAAGTGACATCTAACCTCCTAACAAACTCTAACCTCTGATCTATACAAACACTGATGTACTAACTACTGATATTACATTTCTTTAAATAAAAGACACTTAAACAGCTGCTGCATCCTTCCACTGCTGTGAACCCAGCAGTGCTTGTCCGGATCAGTAGTACTTGACTCAAGGCAGTAGATTGAGTCAGCCGAGCTTTGTTCTTCCATCAGTCTTTGACATTGGGCAGTAAATGCAAGGCAGCAGATGTAAGGTCAGCACTTAGTAAGATCAGCAGATAGGATGAAACCACTTTCAAGAGGAGAGATCTGCATGAACCAACTGTAATCGTCTGCTTATTCTGGATCCACTGCTCTGATCCAGTTTTGGCTTTAATTATCTGTTCCTCTGATAGGGTTCAATCCCAACAATCCCCCCTGGAACAGATAATGCCAAAACTCTTCATTATTTGTGGAAGACTTTATTGCCTCATCAACAGTTCCCTTATCTGACCTTTAAATTGTAATTCGAAGTCTAGGGCATCTGTATCTTCATCATCCCTGCTAAGTGGAAGATCAAGGAGATCCTGCAAATCTTCAAGACTCAGGCCAAGAGCTTGTTCCCTTGATTTTTTCTTCACTTCTCCACCAGACCTGAGCAAAGTCAATACGCAGGTCTGTTTGTCAGTTTCCCACTTTTGTATTTTTGAGCCTGGTGGGTTTCTTGGGAGATGTTTATTAGCAGAAGTATTTGGTGAGGCTGGCCTGTTCATAGCTGGCTGAGCAGCACTTGCAGATTGTTCCAATTCAAGATCTTCTTTTATCATTACTTCCGTGCCTGCTTTTACAATGGCATCTCCAGCTAATAGATCTTGAATTGTTTCCATGCTAAACTGGTTTTTGCTCCTTCTTTTGTAGATGGCAGCACCAGCTGGAGCAGTGGTTCTTTTGACTTGTAGCTTTGGTGGTCTTTTTGAGACCTCTGCTTTAGAATAGTCAGGCTTTTGTGGAACTCTTGGATCTTTCTTTCTAAGTTCCTCTAATCTTTTATAGGTTGCCCTGACTCTATCTTCTCCCCACTTTGTCACAGAGTTCTTTGACCCATAATCAGCTGCAATCAGCTCCTCTTTCATTCTCCTCAACTCTAACATCTTCTCGGCTTCAAATTGTTTGATTTTTTCAGGAGGAGTCTGCTTGACCTTATTTTTGATCATGTCTTGAATCCTGGCTGCTTCTTTTTCAAGCTCAGGAATGGTCCAGTTCTTGTACATGTGTTTCTCCCTCTTGTATTTCTTGTAGGTCATGATATTTTCAATGTAGTCTTTCCTCAAGGACTCATCTGCCCTTTCTGAAATTTGCTGACATACATTTTTAGCAAAACGCTCCATAGCATTGACCTGTGAGAGTAAGAGCTGATAGTTTTGTTGAAATTCTCTATCAGATTTCCCTTTTCTGTTTTTGATTGCAATATCCTCTGCTTGTTTGGCCTTGAGTTTCAAGTATTCGTCAATATTGTTAGGCCTGGGATAATTTGCAATTGATGGTAAACTCCTTTTGGCTGGGTTATCTTCATAATAAAAAGATTTGATTTCTTCTCTGACTGCAATGAGTTCCAGAGGAAATGAGACACCAGCAGGAGGTAATGGCTTTAAAATTTGAGCTGAAGAGAGAGGTATGGGTTTTGGAATAGTGACAAGTGACAGGGATTTTGAAGATGTTGGTGATGGAGATGTGTCATCATCTTTTAAAATTAGCCTTCTCCTTTTTGGTTTAGGAGAGACTGATGATGTCTGAGATGGAACAGTGGTAGTAGATTGAGTGGCAGTGGTTTGTGTCTGACTAACAGTTGTTGAAACAACTGGTGCTTCAACCACTGTTGTCATTACAATAGATGTTATAACATCTGTTGTCTTCTGCTTTTTGTCAGCAGGTGGAAGTGGTGGTAAGATTGTTTTTGGTGGTGACAGTGGTGATGGTAATGTAGTGATTTTGGTGTGTGTTGAAGTAGTGTGTGTTGAAGTGGGAACAGATGTTGAAACCACTGAAGTACCAGCAGTAGTTGATACAGCAGGAGTTACAACAGCTGTTTGAGTGGAGGTTTTATGCTGATGGCTTTTGGATGGTGGTTTTGGAGGCTTTGGAAATCTGGATGGGATGGACTTAGGTTTTCTTTTTGTCTTCAGATTTTTAGAATCTTTAGAACCAGAACAACCCTGCTCATACAGCTCCATGAAAGCTCTTTTCTCCTCATTCCACCTTGAAACATCCTTTGCCATTCTATCTCTTTTTACACTTGCTACTCCTTCATCAAGTGCTTCTTGAGTAGCATCAACCTTCTTACTACCATCTGGCACAGGAATTTTTCTGGTCATAGCATCCTTTTCAGGTTCAATGTATAGACCATCATCTATTCCTTTCTTCTTCCACTCCTGAATTTTCTCCCCCTTTTTGGCATTATCGTCTGGGAGTTGATCAATGAAAAGTACTGTTGGAGGAGCAGTGCCAGTGGTTTGCAGGATCTGAGTTTTGAGAGCTTTTAAATCAGCCTGAGTGTTTTTGAACCTTGACTCCATTGCATTTCTCAGCTGTTGGACATGTTTCTCATGTTGCTGATCTGCTAATTGTGCTTGTTGATGGAGAAAAGGTTGAAACAAGTTCCAGAGCTCATTTGTAGCAGATGTGTTGGACCGTGTTGTGACCCTAAACGATCAGTCAAGGCAGTTCATCATCACGTATAAAGGCGGAATCAGTATACGCAATGTAACAACAGCTTTCCTATTCAATTCCTTCACTTTTATTGCTTTCTGAGATCAATTTGACAGAGTTTCAGTACCGTAACAATGACCTGGTCTCGCTTCAATGGTTTTTACAAATGAACACAAGAAGGGTATATATACTATTGCTGATTTCGCTTCAATGGTCATGACCATATAAGCGAAATCACATGAATCTGATTTCGCTTTTATGTCATGTACATTGGAGCGAAATCAACATGTTCATCTAAGCGAAATCACCCTAATGTCCTTTGAAGCGAAATTAACACTAACAATGTACATTGAAGCGAAATCAAGAATAAAACCCTAATTTTGACTTTTAAGATCCAATCTTGACTTTCTTGATTTAAGACTAGATGAAGAAGCAGTCAACAGACATTCTTGTGCATCAACAGACTCCCCCTTGGATGTTGACGTAGTCTTCAGATCCTGAGTCTTCAGTCTTAGTCTTTTCTTTAACTCTGTTCTTTCATCATAAGCACTCTATCTTCACAGGTTTCAGGATCTTGTCCTCCTGACTCTAACTTCTTTCTTCCCTTTTAATGTTGATCCAGACTCCCTCTTTCACAGACTCCCCCTCTCGATATGCTAGAATCAGAGATATCTGGTTCAAGCTTTGACATTTAACTTCCATTGGGAATAATGAAGTTCAAACCTGTTACTCAACAATAAACATTACAATTCTATCTTTTAAACATAACTCATAAACTTAATCAGCTTTAGAAATCCACTCAAGTATTCAGGTTCAAGTTAATGACCCTAATTACTTGATTAATCTACCAAGTCCAAATTAATGACCTTGGTTGATCTTTTGACGAAACAAACTGATTTTGAAAACATTTTCAAACATTTTCTGAAAATAACAAGTATCAAATTAATGAACTTGTGTTTGACTTTTCAAACAATTCAAACTTCATCAAATATAAGCTCTCCTCATTCTTCAGTCCAGAATTTCCTGCATCTGCTTCAACATTTGAGAATCCAACAATCAACTCTCCACTTTGGTTTGTCAGAAAATAAAGCAGAAATAAAATCTTTTTGGATTTTATAAAGTATTCTAAACTAAGAAATGAAATACAGAAAACTTAAATTGCAGAAAGTAAACAAAGTAAACTATTTACAAACATATTTTTGACGAGCGTGTCAGGGAATCATATCAGCTTTTCAGACAAATCACAAGTACCGTTAAGCTACATTTCATACTCAGACTTAAACAATTCACCTCGATTGTCAATATACTGATCCATCTTAAATTCTCATACAAATTTCAACTTACTCAGGATACGATTTAGATGAATTAAGAACTTAGATCATTCATGTGTCCCACCTCTTGAATATACTCCCGTATCCAGAATGTCAATAATCAGTCTTACAGGTGAGAATACTACAATGATATCTGTATATAATTTAGGTATGCGAGGGCCGAGGGATCTCAGGTCGATACTTCCGTATACGCAGAGAGATATCAGCTTCGACTTTTTGGTGTGTCCCCTTTAGAGGATCTTTTTGCTTACAACAGCAGCATTTATCAATTTTATTGTTTCAGCATGCTGAGGGTTTAATGCTGTGTTTCAAGCATTGAAGCAAGTATTAGCCAGGGACTAGTTCAGAACCACCGTTCAGCAGAAGTCCCGGAATAATACCCCAGATATCATAGAGTATAAAGACCTAGTATATCAGATTAAGAGACCTTTCAAACGAGATTTCAGGGGTTACCTATATATCCAAGTAGTGTTCCCCACGAATTCACAAGTTTGAATTTTAGGTTTATATCCCAAATAAATCTACTAATTGTACGAAAACCTATCGACACATCATCAGTGAGATTGTTTAACTCTTTTATACTATTCAAATCTTTAGCATACTGTGATCGTCTAGCTGATGTGCTATCATTTTCCCTATATACACAAGCTCTTTTTCATTTTATCATGTTTTTGTATTTTTATCATTTTTTTACTGTTTTTGAATTTTCTGAAAATAAACTATGTACAAACATCTACTCCCCCTAAATACCAAAACAAGTAAAAATTCGACAAACCATTGCAGATTGTTTCTCGTCTTCATCCGCAACAGTACTCTCATCAACGCCAATTATGCCATCCGACACCGACAGAAGCTTCATACCATTCAGTTTTAACAAATATTGAAACCGATTTTTATCAAAAGCTTTGGTATGTAAATCAGCTTTCTGTTCGTCAGTGTGGATTTTCTCAATTCGAATCAACTTTTTCTCAAAGCAATCACGAATAAAATGATGACGAATTTCTATGTGTTTAGTTTTAGCGTGATGTACTGGATTTTTAGTTATATTTATTGCGGCCTCATTATCAACAAAAAGAGGTGTGTTAAGAAACTGCGAACCGTAGTCGCGCATCTGTTGCTGTATCCACAAGATCTGAGAGCAGCAACTGCTAGCAGAAACGTACTCCGCTTCACAAGTAGATAACGCCACAGACGTTTGTTTCTTACACTGCCAGGTAACCAATCTAGGACCAAAAAACTGGCATCCTGCAGTTGTTGATTTTGAATTGACTTTGCAGCATCCGAAATCCGAATCGGAATACCCTTCGAGCGTAAAGTCGCCTTTCCTAGGATACCACAACCCCAATGAAGGAGTTCCTTTCAGGTAGCGCAATATCCTCTTCACAATGATCATATGCGATGCTCTCGGGTTAGACTGAAATCTTGCTGCGAGGCACGTTGGGTACATGATATCAGGACGTGAAGCAGTTAGGTACATTAAAGAACCTATCATGGAACGGTAAAATGTTTCATCAGCCCTGTCTCCGGTGAGATCTGGGTGAATCCCATGATTTGTTGCAAGTGGGGTAGCAGCTGGAGTAGAACTTGACATCCCAAATTTCTCTAGAATATCATGAACGTACTTTGACTGATGAATGAAAATTCCTTCAGGAAGTTGTTCAACTTGTAATCCCAGAAAGAATTTCATCTCCCCCATTGATGACATTTCAAACTTCTGCTTCATCACTGATTCAAAATCTTTGCATAGATTTTCATTTGTTGACCCAAAGATTATATCGTCCACATAAATCTGAACTATCAGAAAATGACCATCGACCTCTTTAGTGAAGAGAGTGGCATCCACTTTTCCACGAATGAACTTGTTGGATAGTAGGTGTTGAGACAAAGTCTCATACCAAGCTCTCGGGGCCTGGTGTAAACCATACAGCGCTTTGTCCAATAAGTAGACCTTGTTTTTGTGGATTGGATCGGTAAAGCCCGGTGGCTGACCGACATAAACCTCCTCTTTAACCTTCCCGTAAAGAAACGCCGATTTAACATCCAACTGATAAACTTTGAAGTTCTTCCAAGACGCAAATGCTAGGAAAATTCTGATTGCCTCTAGTCGTGCTACAGGAGCATAGACTTCGGTAAAATCAATCCCTTCCTGTTGACTAAATCCCTGAACAACGAGTCGAGCTTTGTTCCTTACAACAACTCCTTTATCGTCCCTCTTACACTTAAACACCCACTTAGTGTTAATCTTTCTTTGACCATCCGGAAAATCAACTAACTTCCACACTCCCAATTTCTCAAATTGACTAAGTTCCTCCTGCATTGCATTGACCCAAGAGTCTTCAGTAAGCGCCTCTTTGTAAGTTCTTGGTTCAATCTGCGAGATAAAACAACTTAATGAGAATTCAGTTTGCAAAGGAGCAACTTTTGTATAAAAACATGTAAGCCCTTTATCAATCTGATTTCGAGTGCGAACACCAGCTTGCAATTCTCCTATAATCAACTCCTCTGGATGATATGAAAAAGTTCGCGGCATCACTTCACTCGGAACCTCTACATTTCCCTCCAGATTAGTAACATTCTGCTCTGCATCTTGTTCACCAACTTGGTTTGTTTGACCTGAAATCTGAATTTGCTCCCCCTCAGAATCTGAATCTGAATCACCGTGATCAAATACTGGCATGTTTTCAGCTTCTAGATTATCATTCTGAGCCGACTGATTATCTTGAGCAACTTCATTCTGTTGGACATCATCATGTTCACCAGCATTACTTGGACCTGCTTCATCATCATTTGAAGTTTCCCGTGGTTTCCTCGAATACTCAGCTGGGAACCTTAACTGCGACTCATATTCACGCAAAATATCCAACTCATCAAAGAAATCTTCTTCATCCTCTGATTCTTCTCTCATGTCAAACGAATCCAAAGTTTGTCATAATGATAACGCCATGAATCACCAGGATTCTGTGGCGGCATAGTATAACCTTGACATGCAACATTTGCAGCTTCAATAATCCGCTTCTCACTTGGAACGAAGACACGTCTCAACGGATTTGAATAACCAACAAATATTCCCTCAATGCACTTCGGACCAAACTTTCCAAAAGGCTCTATAACCGTACAAGGTGATCCAAACGGTTCTAGATACTTCAAATTCGGTTTGCGATTATTGATTAGCTCAAAGCATGTTTTGTTGAACTTCTTGACAGTAAGAACCCTGTTGAGTGTATAGCATGCGGCGGAAACAGCTTCAGCCCAAAAATTAATCGGTAACTTTGAATCTGCGAGCATAGTTCTAGCCATCTCGATTAGTGTCCGGTTTTTGCGTTCTGCGACTCCATTCTGTTGCGGAGTGTACGAAGCACTAAACTCATGCAAAATACCTCTTTCATCACAAAATTCTTCCATCTTGCTGTTCTTGAATTCAGTACCATTATCACTTCGAATTTTCTTAATACGCCTTTGGTACAAATTCTCAATCTTCCTGAACAGACCCATCAAACTGTCAAATGTTTCATCTTTCGTCTTCAAGAAAGATACCCACGAAAATCTGGAATAATCATCAGTAACGACCAAACAATCGTAATCTCCTGTAATACTTTTGACATTCACCGGACCAAACAAATCCATGTGAAGTCATTCCAGAGGTCTCGAAACTGAATTGACTTGCTTTGTTGGGTGTGACTTTTTCTTCTGCTTGCCTTTGATGCAGCTAATGCACTCCCCTTCCAGATGAAAACCTTTGATATTAACTCCCAATACCAAATCATTGTGCACCAAGTGATTCATTTTTCTAAGATGTATATGCCCCATCTTTCGGTGCCACAATCTTGATTCTTTCTCAGTTGCTCTAGACACAAAACAATGTGCTTGACCAGTAGTTGTAGTTGCTACAGACATATCTAACACATATAAATCATTCACTCTAGGTGCCCTCATAATAATCCATTCTTCAGGGATAACAAAACCAGGTTTCAGAATCAAACATTCTTTATCAGTGAAGTGAGTAGTATACTGATTGTCACAAATCTGCGAGATACTAAGCAGATTGTTCTCCAGCTCAGTGATGTAGTTAACTCTCTCAAACGTCACAATCCCATTGGATAACGTTCCTTCACCAACAATTCTACCACCTTCATGACCAGCAAATCCCACATAACCACCATTAATGTTTCTCACATCATACAGCAACGCAGTTTTTCCTGTCATATGTCGAGATGCACCACTATCCATAATCCATCTGGATATCAGTTGTGGAAAATCCTGCACAAAACAAACTACAATTTAACCAACTACAATAAAGATGCCGATTCATGCTTCGCGAACAAGGAAGCTCCGGCAATTCAAACTGCTTATTCGAACATGGTGTCCACCCAGGCCTCATCAGCCTTAGGTGTAACCTTGACTCTAGCAATTTGAATTTTGAAATTTTCAGCCTTCAAAGGTGGAAAATTTGCATTATAATCAACCGTAATTGATTCTTCAGCCTTTTTCACTTCAGAAGTTGAAATTTTCAATTCAGTTTTTGGTTTCCAAACTTGTTGAGATACAGCAACCCGCTTATAAAATTTTTCATTTTTAGTTACCACTTTCTTTACGGGTTCATTTTTCACTTTGATGTTGTCATTTTTCACATTCTTATTCTCAACAACGATTGGTGCTTTACCCTTCACATCAACTTTCTTCTGTTGAATCTTCACATTTTCAATCTTAGGCTTGAAGTTGGTGCAATTTCTTGCAATGTGACCAACTTTGTTACATCTAAAACATGTACGAGTATCAACAAATCGACTTGTGCCTTCAGACTGATAATGTGAAGCTCTTTTCTCAAAGAACTCTTTGTTTGATTTTGAAAAAAATTCATTCTCTTCATCAGAACGTGAACTTGAACTGTTCACAAACACTTTTTTTTCAGCAAACCTTTTGTTTTGAAAACTCTTTTTCTGATAACTCTTACCATCCCTTTAACCATCAGACCAATTGTTTCGATTGTTATTATAAAACCTTGGTGGAACAACAGGCTTTTTGTAATAAGCTTTATCTTTCTCAAAATTCATTTGCCTTTTTGTTTGACACAAACTGTTCACTTCTGACAACTCAACTTCAACCAATTTGAAAACATTCGTCAACTTTTTCACATTAACATTCTCAATTGGAAATTCAGAATCCGAATACAACTTATCAGATCCAGCCATCTTGTACATCACAAGACCCGGTTCATCACTTAAGTTGTTTTTGGACTTTGATTTCTAAATGTATTTGTCCAAGAAACACCCATCATCTTCAGTTGAATCAGACATCAAAACACTTTCAGCTGTGCTCTTAACAATCTCTGTCTGAACACTATCATCAGATGATGTAGAAAAAGTAACATCAATGTTCTCCGGAAGTTTAACTTCTTTTTCTTCCTCAATTTCAACCAAACCAGACTGTTTTTTAGTGTAATTATGAAGAACTGGTGGTGGTACTTGATGAAAACCCACCCCGGTTCCATCACAATACACATCTTCACCCGCTTTGTCTTTCCCGATGGGTTTGGGAATGATATGTTGCAAAACAAAGCTTGCGGAGCTGTAACTGTTAAGCTTCAACTGGATTCGCTCGTTTTCGATTACAGCCTCTTGAACTTTAAGTTTCAATTTAGCGATTTCATCCAGTTGTTTATTGATTGATTCTTCTTTAACTCTGAGCACTGCTTTTAAATGTTCATTTTCTTTAAAAGTTTTACCATTTCGATCATCACAATCTTTCATTGTGCTTTTGAGTTTTTCAAATTTTTCAGAAATCTGACGGTTTTCAAGAATAGACTTTTCATTTTCTTGTTTAATTTTGTCATGATCAATTTTATCAGTTTCAATTTGAGTAGTTAATTCTTTTATCCGTTCAGTTGAAGCTTTAACTGTTTTGTCACGACCAAGAATCTGATTCTCAACATTTCTGACCTTAGCTGTCAGATCTTCAACTTTCTTAATGTTGAGATATGTGACAGTGCTACAAAATTTGCACTCTTTGTTGCAATTTTTGCAATCAGCATTTCCTTTGATCTTTTTACCTGACGCATTTGTTGACACATCTGAACTGACCTGGCTTTTTGACTCAGACACGGAGTTAGAGTCTACCTCAAGTGCTTTGGCAGCTAGCACTTTGTCAGCCATTTTTCTCAGATTCTCTGCATTCAACTCCTGCGTAGTATCGATAACTCCAGTATCAATCTTCTTGGATTCTTTTCCTTCTATCTCTTCTTTCTCCTTTCTTTCTTTCTCTTCTTTCTCCTCTTCAATCATTTTCGAAGTTGGAGTTCCCCACCATTTGTGTTGCCAATACTCATCATTTTCTTTCATTTCCTTGATTAAGACTTCCAGATCAAGAGTTTTGTGATCAACTGCAATATTTCCATACTCATCAAGATAACACTCTCTGTCTGGATCCCATCTGTTGGCTCTTTTTGCATCCAAATAGATTCTAGAAAGTCTAGTAATTTTGTTTTCCGAAATCATTTTTCTGTATTTATACTTCTGCTCTTCAGTTCTCTCATCTTTCCATGGAATAGGTTCATTTTTCGCCATGAATGCGTAACCAACCGCATCTTCTTCTGGTAGAACCTCTTGACTCCAATCATACCCCTCATCATCATAAATCACTGCAAGAGCTCTAGATTTCTCTCTGTTGTCTTCAACCTGCTTCAATCTAGGCGGCTCAGATTTATTCTGGTGATAAATCGCCTTCTTGTAGTAATCATCTCTGAAAGGATTCTCTGATTCATCAGCATAAGCGTTTCGGCATTCTCGTTTGAAATGACCCTTCTGCTTACACTTGAAGCAAGTCACCTTCGATTTATCGAATCCCAACTTAGTAGACGCACCACCAATTGTTTTTCTGCCAGTGATTTCCATGAATCTTTGTGCACGACGAACAACACTTGCCATAGCCCAACGAATATCGATCAGTTCCATTTCCTCCGGATCAATCTGATCGTAATCTTCTTTCGTCAGATTTGTATTGCCAATCTTCCCAGCTACCAATCCTTCATACGATTCCAACACTGATGCTAGAATGATCATCTGCTGCTTGGCCGATTCCTCATCAAAGTTCTGAGCATTCTTCAAGTCTATTGCAATGTTGCATTGAAAACGATTCTTTGCATCAGAATGACTTCCAGAAGATGAAGATCCACTGTGATAACCACTGTGACTTCCAGTGCTTTGACCACTTTGATTTTCTTTGCCGGCTGTCGACACATTTTCAGCAGAAAACGCAGTTTTTGGAGAAGTTGCTTTTGGCATCATGCTTTTTGGATAGTATAGATCCAAATTCTTCTGGTAAGATGAGTGATTAACTTTGTACGTCTTCTTCAATTCCAGTTCATGACTTTCAAGTCTCTCAATCACCAAATCTGGTTTCAACATTTCAGGAGCAATAGTATTCTTCAGCATGAGAGCATAATATCTCCACTCCATCTCGTCTGGCAACGAATCGAACAACTTGTCTACTTGCTCATCATCAGAATACGTGATATCATGTCTTGCTAATTCCAGCTTCAGATGACCGAACCTTTCTATCATTTTACACACTGATTCATTCTTAAGACAACCAAACATATCAAACTCTTTCCTAAGAAGTTTCTTTTTGTTTTTCACGATTTCAGTACTTCCTAAACATTTCTTTTCTAACTTTGCCCAGAGGTCTTTAGCATTTGAATATTCTATCAATGAGATGATATCCTCCCGAACCGACTGAAATAACAACGCCCGCACACTTTTGTTCGGCTACGAATGAATCAATCTCATCAGATCCTGTTAAAACTTCCCCATTCTTGTTTCCTGGGTCATAACCATTCTTCACACTTTTCCAGCTTGGAAACGCGAATGCCATCATCCAATCTTCAAACTTTCTGGACCAACGACTGTACTCCTCGATAGCCATTAGCTTTGGGGGTTTATTGAATGTTCCGAATGCACTTTCAGATTCCCAAGCTTCCTTTTTCCTCTCTTTTGGTGGATTCTCGTTCTCAGTGCTTGTAGATGAAACATCTCCCGAGTTTCCAGCAAACGCGTACATGTCACTAAACGGGTTCATGAAAAGATCATCCATCGTGAATGTACCTGCAACAAACAATCAGCAAACACTTAGACAAATTTTGAAATTTTTACAAATACTGACACTGAAGCGAAATCACTAAGAGTGACACAAAAGCGAAATCAACAACAATGTCCTCTCGAGTGAAATCACAATTGTTCACTCGAGCGAAATCACAAGTGTTCCTTGGAGCGAAATCAGCTTTTGTCCGTTGGAGCGAAATCAGACTTTGTCCGTTGGAGCGAAATCAGCTTTTGTTCATTGGAGCGAAATTAGATTTTGTCCTTATGAGCGAAATTAATATGTTCGTTGGAGCGGAATTAACATGTTAGTTAAAGCGAAATTAGCATGTTCGTTGGAGCGAAATCAGCAGTTATTGTTCGTTAAAGCGGAATCACCTTTTAACCAATTTTCACCATGTTTTAGTCCGTTTTATAACCTGAAACTTTCTAGGGTTTGTTATTACTGTATTTTACACGTTATATTCAAAAATCAGACCATTTCGACCGTAGGAACCAGTTTAATTCGAAAAAGTATCAAGGAAAGTGAGTAGAAATGAGAGATTTTTGTAGATTCAGCTGTAGTAGTATGAACTCCTCGTCCTGAAGCTCTGATACCACTTGTTGGACCGTGTTGTGACCCTAAACGATCAGTCAAGGCAGTTCATCATCACGTATAAAGGCGGAATCAGTATACGCAATGTAACAACAACTTTCCTATTCAATTCCTTCACTTTTATTGCTTTCTGAGATCAATTTGACAGAGTTTCAGTACCGTAACAATGACCTGGTCTCGCTTCAATGGTTTTTACAAATGAACACAAGAAGGGTATATATACTATTGCTGATTTCGCTTCAATGTTCATGACCATATAAGCGAAATCACATGAATCTGATTTCGCTTTTATGTCATGTACATTGGAGCGAAATCAACATGTTCATCTAAGCGAAATCACCCTAATGTCCTTTGAAGAGAAATTAACACTAACAATGTACATTGAAGCGAAATCAAGAATAAAACCCTAATTTTGACTTTTAAGATCCAATCTTGACTTTCTTGATTTAAGACTAGATGAAGAAGCAGTCAACAGACATTCTTGTGCATCAACAAGATGCCCTTTGTGGAACAGGTGCTTGAGATGGAACAACAGTTGATTGTACCTTTTGTACTTGTAACACCTGTTGTAGCATATCTTTGAGTTCTGCAACAGAGTTATCAAGTTTTTCAATACGATCCGTCAATTTCTGGTACTTTAAATCATCACCCAAGTTAATGGGATCATCTGATTTCCCACTAGCAGTGGTTTTATCAGTAGTTGATGTAGGATATATACTCCAAACATTAACCACTGATGCCCCTTTGTCTTGGTACTGGGGTCTTCTTCCTTCAACACTTGACAACCTTTTGATGTTTCCAGTAGGATAAATAAATCCACTGGTGGTTGGTAGAGGTGCTATATAAGGAATTGCCTCCAAGGAAGTCTTATTAATGTAACCACTGTCCAAATGTAACCCAGTGGGTGTAACAATTGTAGTGGCTGCTTCACTTGGATTACCACCAAGAGTTACTTGTAACTCAAGGGGTCTAACCTCCTCAGGGTGTGTTGGTGGGTTAGCAAATATTGATACAGCAGACCAAGTCAGTGGTTGAGGTATATTCTCATTGCTAGGTGATTGAGAAGGACTGGTTAATGCCTGGTTCAAATCAATTGCATCCAACAGCAGTTTAGTTGGTGGGGGAATTGTGGATGTGAAGGGTGGTGTAGAAAGTGGATTTGCCCCGGGTATTGAGCTGTGGATGATAGAAACGAGTGTTTCCAGAGCATCATGATGTGGAGACCCAGTTTGTACAACCTGTTCTTTTTGTGAAGAAGCAGGAGGAGTTGTGGTTATGGGTTGAGATATGTGTACCAACTGCTGTGAGGAAGTAGCAGCAGTGGTTTCTTGTGACATTTGTGTTGTCACAGGCAGGAGCTCTGGTATCTCATCCTCCAGAGTTGCCTTTTTGATGGGTTTTGTGGGTTTTTGAGTTTTTCTTTTTGGCTTTTTGGAGATTGTAGGTGTGGGTTTCAAAGCAGTTGTGCTGCTGCTTTGATCACCTTGAGCAGTGGGCTCAGCAGCAGATGCCCGAGGAGCAGTTGTAACTGCTAAAGTCTGCTCAGGCACCTCTGCTTGTGTTTTGCAAGGTGCTAACATCCTTGAAAAAGTTTCAGTTGTTAAACTGTTTATTTGAGTAGGATCACCTTGGTTTATTACAACTAAATCATTCTTACTGAATTTCTTTGCAAAATAGTAACTTAAAAACCTTGGAAATAGTAAGAATGATTTTGTTTCAACATTATTAACCAAATCTTTAAAAATTACCTGAGAATAGTTAAAATTTTCTCCTTGAAGAATTGCATATCCCAGATTTTGAATCTTTAAAGGGATTTCATTGAAAGAAGTGGTTTTGTTTGAAACACATAGTAGGAGGGTATGAAATAAAAATCTGGTTGCAGAAGGAAAATAACCTTTTTCTAAGGTAATTTTCTTCATCATTGTGGCTTCATACCCTCTCTCAATGAAGTCAGTTTGCAACTCGTTTTTAGTGAAAGAAATTTTACCTTCTTGATCATCGAGTTGAAAGACCTCCGAAATGGATTGTGGTGTGATTTGGACAGCTTTACCCTTTATAGTAGAGTTTATGGTGGATGCAGTGTCTCCTTGTTTTTCAAGGGTTGCATTCTTCCAGAACTCCCTTTGGGTTGCCAAATAGATTGGTGCATCGGCGGTGAACAAAGTTTTGTACTTTGATTTTGCCATGATTTTGTACTTTCAAGGGTTGCATTCTTCCAGAACTCCCTTTGGGTTGCCAAATAGATTGGTGCATCGGCGAAAACATTTGAGGTTCCTGGTTTTGTGAGAAGACCCAGGAGATTGTGAGATGGTTTATGGGGAATTTCAGTGGAGATTGCCTTTTGAGAGGCTGTTTTCGAAGATGATTTGGAGGAGGGTTTTGAAGATGACTTTGATTTTGTCATTTTGAAGATGAATGATCGAAGAAATTTGTGAGAGATGAGAAGAAAAACTGCTTTGAGAAGAGAATTTTTAAGAATTCAATTCGACAGTAAAACCCTGTTTTGGTGGTGAGTGGGGGATTTTATAGAGAAGAAAGTGAATGCTGAGGTGGCAGCCGTTACAAAAGGTCTGACCAACATGTACTGTCCACGTGACAACCCCTGGTGAAAGTGAAGGACAGTACTTTTATGAAAGTGACTAATGAAGGCAGTGGTATGAAAGTAGTGGATGATTTTCACTATCAGTGGATAGCATATCAGTGGATAATACACTGCTTTTGAACAACAGAGTTTATCAAAGAAATGAGAGAACAGGGGTTGACTTTCAGCAGTGGACAGACTTTTGAAGTAGAGCAGACTTTTGAACAATCAGTGGTTAATGGCAGACTTTTAAGGATTTAATGAAAAATATCATTTTTAGCTATTTTTAAGGATGGAGTTTTGATTTTCTGAAAACATTTTGTTGCTTTTATTCATAGAAAAACAAGATGTTGCTTGTTATTCCATGTTCAGCATCCCAATTCTAGAGACCAAGCTTTCAAAAGTGGCTGTATCAAGTGCTTTTGTTAGCACATCTGCCAGCTGATCTTTAGTTGGGACATGATGCAGAGAAATCAAACCTTTTTCATAGCAATCCTTCCCAAAGTGATGTCTGATGTCGATATGTTTGGTAGTTGAATGGGAAACTGGATTTTTGATGATATTTTCTGCTGCCTGGCTATCCAACATGAGTGGTGTCTTTAAGGCAGTGATACCAAAATCCAGTAACTGATTTTGAAGCCACAGGAGTTGGGCTGTACAGCTTGCAGCAGCAATGTATTCAGCTTCAGCAGTGGATGTGGAAACAGCTGCTTGCTTTTTGCTTTGCCATGAAACTAAGCAATCACCTAGAAACTGGCACCCTCCTGATGTGGACTTCCTTGTGGTGTGACATCCAGCAAAGTCACTGTCTGAGAAACCTGAAAGCTTGATGTTCCCATTAGCTGGATACCAGATACCAAGTGTGGGAGCACCTTTTATGTATCTGAAGATCCTTTTTACAGCAATGAGATTTGATTTTCTGGGAGCTGATTGACTTCTTGCACAGACACATGTTGCAAACATGATGTCTGGTCTAGATGCAGTTAGGTACAATAAAGACCCAATCATGCTTCTATAAAGTGTTTGGTCAATCAGCTCATCCTTTTCATCAGACATGACCAGCTTATTTGTTGCCATGGGTGTGCTGCATGGTTTACAATCATTCATATCAAATTTGGTTAAAAGTTCTTTAGCATATTTGCTTTGATGAATGAAAGTTCCATTTTGCAATTGCTGTACTTGGAGACCAAGAAAGCATTGCAGCTCACCCATTGCACTCATTTCAAACTCTGCTGTCATGAGTTCTCTAAACTCTTCACACATTGAGTTACATGAGCTTCCAAAAATAATGTCATCCACATAAATCTGGACAATCATTAAATCCTTCCCTCTCCATTTTAAAAACAATGTCTTATCAATGGTACCTCTTTTGAAACCATTTGAGAGTAGGAAGTTGGAAAGAGTTTCATACCAGGCCCTTGGTGCTTGTTTCAGGCCATACAAGGCTTTGTTTAGCCTGTAGACATGATATGGATAAAATGGATCCTCAAAACCTGGAGGTTGACAAACATATACCTCTTTTTGAATTGTACCATAGAGGAAAGCACTTTTGATATCCATTTGAAACACCTTCATCTTGTGGTTGACAGCAAAGGCCAGGAACAGTCTAATTGCTTCTAATCTTGCAACAGGGGCAAATGTTTCATCATAATCAATCCCCTCTTCATGTCTGTAACCTTGAACCACAAGCCTGGCTTTATTCGTGACAACAATACCCCTTTCATCAGTTTTGTTCTTGAAGACCCACTTTGTGCCAATGGGACTAACCTCTTCTGGGAGTGGTACAAGCTCCCATACTTCTTGTCTTTTAAACTGTTGGAGTTCCTCTTGCATGGCTTCTACCCAGCTGTTGTCTTTCAGTGCCTCTTGGTACTTGACTGGCTGATGGAGTGATAGAAAACCAGCAAAAAGACAAATGTTTTGGGTTTGGCTTCTTATGAGCACCCCTTCATTTATGTTGCCAATAATTTGATCAGGTGGATGAGATCGCAAGAAGATTAAATCTCCTTGGTATGGTATGATGGCATTGGTTGGTGAAGGCTGCAAATGTGTATCATCTGAGCTAACCACTGCTGGAGACTTTGATGATCCAGCAGTGGCTACAAAAGGTGGTGGAATAGGAGGTAATGAAGTGGACAACTGCTGACTTTTATCCACTGTTTGAGGACTTTTGTCAGCAGTGTTTGAGGATGTGGAAGCAGTGGTTGATGGGCTACTTTGGTCAACAACTGTTGAGGTAGCAGTGGTTAAGCTTTGACAACTGTTTTGAACAGCTGATGCTTTTCCCTTTGTGGCAGACCTTTGAGGGATGATGATTTCATACCCATAGTCTGGTGTTGTATCCTCTGATGGACCTGCACTGTTAGTCTTGACAACAGTATTTTCAAAAGTAAATGTTTCAAGATCAAACAAATCTGCAGGGTTTGCTGGGATTTTCATTGATGAAAGTTCATTGAACTTAACATTCAAAGTCTCCTCCACTGCCTTGGTCCGTGTATTGAACACTTTGTAGGCCTTGGCAGTGGTTGAGTATCCCAAATGATAACCACAATCAATTTTGGCTGCAAATTTTGAAATAGAATCTTTTAAGTTCAAAATAAAGCATGGGCAGCCAAACACCTTGAAGTATGAAATCAGTGTTTTAATTTTATACAGAATTTCATAGGCAGTCTTTTTGTGCCTGGGGTTTATTAAAACTCTGTTCTGGACATAGCAAGCAGTGTTTACTGCCTCTGCCCAGAAAGTTAAAGGCAAACCTGAATCTGCAAGCATGGTTCTGGCAGCCTCAATCAGAGTTCTGTTCTTCCTTTCCACTACCCCATTCTGCTCTGGTGTTCTAGGGATGCTGTACTGCCTTACAATCCCTTTCTTCACACAGAAGGCATCCAACTCCCTATTTTTGAATTCTGTGCCATTGTCACTCCTAAAGCTTTTTACTGGAATGTCAAATTGCTTTTCAACCTCTGTTACAAAGTCTTGCAAAATGCCTGCAGTCTCATCTTTTGAGTGTAAAAAGAAAGTCCATGTAAACCTAGAAAAGTCATCAACAATAACCAAGCAATATCTTTTCTTTTTGAGGCTCATGACTTGAACTGGGCCAAACAAATCCATGTGTAGCATTTGCAAACACTGGGTTGTTTTGGACTCTTCAATGGACTTGAAAGAACTTTTATGCTGTTTTCCTTTTAAACAGGAAATGCAATGTTCAGGACATGAAAACAATTTTTGTGGTAGGCCTCTCACCAAACCATTTTTTGAAATTTCTGTAATTGTCTTAAAATTTGTGTGCCCCAGCCTTCTGTGCCAAAGTTCTGTCTCTTTGTTAGAGGCAGCTGAGAACAGACAGGCATCAGCTCTGGGACACTCTTTTGACATGTCAACAACATAAACATTGCCACTTCTTTGAGCAACAAGTTTAGTTTGACCAGTTTTGATTATTGCTTCAATCTTTTTGACCATTTCTGGTCCAACAATCCTACAACAGTCTTTTGTGAAGAATGACCCAAATCCCTTGTCACTCATTTGGGACACACTTAGAAGGTTGAATTTTAGATTGTCTATCAGATTGACATTTTCAAATTTTACATTTCCAGATTGTACTATACCAGACCCCAGAACTTTCCCTTTACTATTATTCCCAAAAGATATATCACCCTCTCCATGGATTTTAAAGTCTTTGAGGAGGCCTTTACATCCTGTCATGTGCCTGGAGCCTCCACTATCTACATACCAAAGGCTATCAAAGCATGCAGAAACTCCCTGCACATGAAGTAAAAGGATTAGTTCATTAAGGTCTCCAAAGCCAGCAGGGCTTTGGATGGGGTCTCAACAGTGTCTGGGATGGATGCAGATTGGTGGACAGTGGTTAGGTCAGGGGTTTGAACTGTTTTAGGACAGTGTTTCTCTAACCACTGTTGTGGGTCCTGACCAATCATCTGCTGGTAACCAAAAGGATGCCTGTTCACTTTGGGTTTAGAGGGCCTTTTGTAGGCCTCATAAACGTGTGGAATCCTTTGGTAAGACTGTTTTTCCTTGCCTTTTCTCAACTGATTGGCAGGGGGTGCATCAGTAACATGAACATCTCTTTTGACAGATGTTTGGTTCAGCTGTTTTGTAACAGCTGTTTGAACTGGCACAAACAGTGGTTGTTTCTTGGTGAATTTGACAGATGTTGATGATGATGATGGACTCAAGGATGTTTTAGCAATGTACTCATTCTTTTTCACATCAAAGTTTTTGAGATACACACATGCTTGAGTTTTGTGGTTTGTTTTACCACAAACAATGCAACTTTCAGCTGAAACAATGACACTTGTTTTGTTTAAATCATAAGCTTTCAAGTGGAAACAATCTTTTGTTAGATGATTCCTTTTCTCACAGAATTCACAAAACAAGTTATCAATTTTTTCTTTCTTCTTTCTCTTTTCAGACTCCTTTGCAGCAGAGGTTTTAACCACTGCTGGGATGTCCTTGAGAGGTATGACTTTAGCTTTTGGAGCTTTAGCACCATTAGTTGATGTAAAGTCCATTGGCTTGAAATTTTCAAGAATATCACACTCATCAGACCATTTTGGTTTAAACTGATGATCTTCAAGCTCCTTGAAAGTGGAGGATCCCATTGGTCTAGTAAGTGTGATTTTGTTACCAAGTTTGTCAGTGATTTTCACTTCTTGGCCATTCTTGTTTGTGGGGATGAGCTCAGTAGCTTCATCAGTGGTTTGGACAGATTTTTCAAAAGCAATATGTTCATCATCATATTTTCAATAACCAACCCCAAATTTCACATTGCTTTCAATCTGTTTAGCAAGCATCACCTCAAATCCTCTGCAGGATTCCACCCATCTTTCACAAGTAATCTGGGTGGATTCCAACTCCTTTTTACAAACTTGGTATTTTTCTACCATAGTTTGAAGTTGGGTTTTGGTGATGCTTTGCTCTTCTTTTAGATAGCTGATTTCTTTTTCCTTTTCAGTCAATTTGTTTTTAAGTTCTTTTAAAGACTTTTCAAATTTGACCTCATCAGTCAAGATTTTATCCCGAAGGTTTTCATTCACCTCTTTGATGTTAGCAAAAGCAATTATGCAATTGTCAGAACACAGTTTTTCAAGAACTTGAGGAGATACCTTGGCAGCTGCCATCATTGCACAATCACATTGATGATCTTCTTCATCATCAGCTTTCACCTTCTTTTCACCAGCCTTTTCTTCTTTCTCTTCTTCTTTGTCCTCTACGGACCATGGATCTGTCATTGGTTCAATCAGGGTACCTGAACTTTCTCCCAACAGTAGTTCACCAGCCACAGTAGTAACCACTGCTTCAGTCACCTCTTCCACTGTTTCAAAACTCTGTTGTTCCTCCTCAGTTTCAACCCCCTCCTGTATTGACTCTAATGCCATTAAACAAAACTCATTATGAGAAGAATCATTAGAAGCATAGAGTGCAAAATTTTCATCACTAAGATCTTCAGGCATACTGCTCCAGTCAACAAACCCTTGAGTGAAAAAAACTTTGTTGATCTGGTTGTGCTGCTGCTGGAGCAGTGGTTTGAGGTGCAACAGGTTGCACTTGTACCTGTGGAGCAGGGGTTTGAACATATTGGATTTGTGGAACAGTAGTTTGGACATAGTGTACTGGCACAGGGGCAGCAGCATAGTGAGCAGTGTTCACTTGAGCTGCTGGGGTATACTGGGCATAGTGCACAGTGCTTTGGTTTTGAGGTCTAGGATTTGAGCTAGGATGAGTAATTATGGGACCAGTAGTTTGACTCCTACATTCCCTAGCGAAATGTCCCAACCTATTACACTTGTAGCACTTGATTTTCGATTTATCCAACCCAACCCTTAGATTCCCATGCAAACCTGGGAATTTTCGCCCTGTTCTTTTGTAGAACTTGCTAGTTCTAACACTTAGCAAAGCCAGTTGGTGCAAGATGTCCATTTCCTCTAAGTCAGTGGGATCAAAATGTTGCAAATCATTTAGTTCAAATCTTAAATTGTCTGACATCTGGTTTTCGTTTGCAGTAAATGCATAACTAGCAGAGTGAGGATCAGGGTTGTTGAAATTTGCACCAGCAGTTATGTCAATGAAGTGATCATAACCCTGATCCTTACCACTGCTCCCAGATTCTTCTTGACCCAGAAGAGCAGTATTACCGAAAGTATAATCATCGGTAACTTTTCCTGACTCTTATAACCTCCTTTTCTGGTTCAACTCCCTTTCGTAAGTCAGGAGTCGACCGTGGAGTTGGGTCAAGGTCAGATCCTTGAATTCAGGTGAGTTTCGAGTGACAAAAGCTATGGTGTCCCATTTTTCTGGCAGTGACCTGAGGAACCTGCTATTTTGAGTTGAATTTCTAAACGTGGTGTTAACAAGCCTCAGTTCACTGATGAGACAACTGAAACGCTCAAATTTTTACGTTAGTGATTCACCTTTAACATAGCAAAATGTTTCATACTGTTGGTTCAGGATTTCCCTGTTGTTTTCTATGACTTCTTCAGTCCCCCCAAACTGTTCCTTAAGTGCGTCCCATAATTCTTTGGCACTGTTACAGTGTAACAGTCCAGCATATATCTCATTGGGCAGCGCTGATGCTATGATGCTAAAAGCTTTAGCATCTAGTTCGATCTTTTGAAAGTCGGTTTCGGTATAATTTTCAACTGGTTTTGGAACGAACTTTTTAGCATCTTCAGCGCTTGGCACTGAAGGAACATGGGGACCATAAATGACAGACCTCCAACAACCTGTGCTTTGTTGAGCAAGGATGTGACCCATCCTTCTCTGCCAGATGTTGTACTCATTTCTTTTTAGCATAGGTGGTTTAAAAAGTGAGCCGATGTTGTTTTTATCATCCTGAGATTGTGACGTCATTCTTGTTGTTTTACAGACACTGAGAAATCAACTTTAATGGTGATTAATCCTTGCTCTGTTTTTCAACGGACGAACAACCGATCAGTATCAACTGTTATGAGCTGAACTATTTACGTCAAAATGATTGTTAAATCAAATTTGACTGTACAAGCTCTGATACCAATTGTTGGATCTGAGTTTGTTTTTTATTGTATTTTCGTTTGAAATTAAGATGGAAATGAAAGAGTTGTGCAGCGGAATTAAGATGAAAACAAACTTTGCATACAATCAAACGAGAGTAATACTTTAATCAAACATCTTTACACAATGAATCGAAAGATTGAATTTGTTTCAACAACGATTACAATGATTGATGAATGAATGCAAACTCCCCCTCAGCCAGAGCTCAGTAGTTTGTTCGTGCAAAGAAGACGATGTTGTGAAAGAGCTAATAGAACAGTACAAAGTACTGTACTATTTATAGACACTTGCAAACCACTGAGCATCTTAGCTGACGTCACCATGAAAGTGACATCTAACCTCCTAACAAACTCTAACCTCTGATCTATACAAACACTGATGTACTAACTACTACTATTACATTTCTTTAAATAAAAGACACTTAAACAGCTGCTGCATCCTTCCACTGCTGTGAACCCAGCAGGGCTTATCCGGATCAGCAGTACTTGACTTAAGGCAGTAGATTGAGTCAACAGAGCTTTGTTCTTCCATCAGTCTTTGACATTGGGCAGTAAATGCAAGGCAGCAGATGTAAGGTCAGCACTTAGTAAGATCAGCAGATAGGAGGTCAGCAGATATGAAACCACTTTCAAGAGGAGAGATCTGCATGAACCAACTGTAATCGTCTGCTTATTCTGGATCCACTGCTCTGATCCAGTTTTGGCTTTAATTATCTGTTCCTCTGATAGGGTTCAATCCCAACAATAATTGATGTGTGAGTTAGTGTTGGGTTGGACACGGTAGGCACGGGGGTTCGTGTCCCGCTGCCATCATTTTTTTGATGTTTTACTTTCAAATAAGTTTAACATAAAAAATTCAAAAAAAAGTAAAAAATTAAATTAATGAGTCGGCGGACGCTTGGGAATTTTTCAGGCTTCGGAGGCGTCTTTCGTCAGACGGACGCGTGGCAATATATTTTTTCAAATTATTTGATTTTTATACTTTGTTATAATTTTCAGTATATAAATACCCCTGGAAATCAGATGTTTTCTTTCCAAGCATCGTTATACAATGCATATGTTAATTTCTTTTGATAGTCTACAAATAGAAACAAAGGCGTTTACATGTTTTGAAAATGACGTTTTATCGGTGTTGATGAAAACCGGTAGCAGGGAAGAACTCATCTTCAAAGGACACATGAAATCCGGTGTTGATGAAAAAGGGTTAGTGAACTTCTCAGAAATGGGAATAACTCATCTTCAAAGAGCACATAGAATCACACCGTGTTATCGGTATGGTCTTCCACCTCCTGAAGAAGTCACTTACAGAGGGGGTTATTTGATGTGTAATAAAATTTAGTGGTATGATGTGTAATTTTTAGTGATATGATGTGTAATTTTACTTGTATAATAAAATTTAGTGGTACGATGTGTAATTTTTATTGTATTTGGTGTTTTTTAATTTAGAGTTATGTTTTATGAATTACCATTAAAAGCAACTTACATTCTCTAAACCTAAGAACCAATTGAAATTCATATAAATAAATAATAAAAATAATTTAGATAGTACATGTTTTTTCAGTTGTTATGTTTACTGAATGCATGTTTTAAGTTACATGACTTTAATTTTTTTGGAATGGATAATTTTCTTAGCATTAAAGATAATAGAAAATTAAAGGAAAATTAAAGATTAACTTTAAAAGTGGAAAAACTAAAAAAAAAAAGTAAATAATTATCGAGTCAGGCAGACGCACCGGAATGTTCCGGCGGACGCAATGGACGGACTCGTCGGCGGACGCTTGGGAAAGTGTCATATGGACTCCTCGAGGTTGACGAGACTGCAGTAGTTTTTTGCGTCAAGGAGACGTTTCGGAGGCGTCTTGCGTCAGACGGACGCTTGGCAACATATCTTTTTCAAATTGTATGCTCACATATGTAAACACTTCCATGTGAGCCGTTTACCACTTTCCAAACGTAAAGCATTCACCAAACCTAATTAACAAACAATGGCAGATAACCCCTGGACAGCCGAGGAAGATCTCGCCCTCTGCGAGTCATTTGTCGAGGCAGTATTTACTCCTCAAAGCCGTAGACAAGGCGGTTTATGGAGGAGGGTAATGCAAGATTTCACAGCACATACAGGGGCACACAACCGAACCGTGGATTCTTTGTCCTCACGATTTAGGGTGATACATTCAGATTGTCTGCGGTTTGAGCATATCCACAACGAGGTTGAGTACCTGGGTGGTGACATGAATGAGGACGTCACCTTACAAGTCGCTCTCATTAACTATCGGCACCAGCTTGGGCGGGATTTCAAACGTGTCTCGAAGTGGGAGATCTTAAGGCTATTTTTAGTAGATTAGGCGTTTTGTATGGTATTAATGTAGTTTATGAAATAAACTTTTAATTAGATGTCACCTTTTTATGTTTTTTGCACTAAATTGAGTATTACAGTACATACTACACACTCATATAGCATTAAATTGGTTAGCTCGGGATCAGCCAGCAAAATTATCATTTTTTACTAAAAAAAATAATTTTTATAACACATTGTATATAAATAAAAATAATAAAAAAAATTGAGATAGTCATGCGTAATTTGACTGAATTTTTATATCATTTTTATAATTTTTTTTGTAGAATTTCTGCATATTACTAAAGTTTAAAAAAAATAAAAAAATAAACCATATTTTTTTTTGTATTGTGTGTTCTAGATTAATGTTTGCTGAAAAAATAAAAGAAAATTAAAGATTAACTTAAATTAAAAGGGAAAAACACAAAATACCCAAATAGGTACGAAGTTAATAAATAGAACTAATTAAATACAAACACAAAGTAAATTATGGCATTTTTGGACGGGGTAAACACCGCCAAAAATACATGTTATCAGCCATGAACCTCCTGTAATCTAAAAACTTTTGTTGAATATCGCTTGCTAGATTAATTGGTTTATCCGTAACCAGATGCTCCATCAGCATACAAACGTACACAGCTTCGTTACCTGCCAGTGATCCGTTAGACACTACATAATCATCGTTAAACTCGAATGTCATGCATTTTTCTTGTTGACCAGTTTTTTTCCAGTATCACATGTTTACCAAAACTGCTCCAAAATATACAGCGACCTTTCTTAACAGAGGGTGAATGACAATCCTGTATTTTGGACCGGCAAAAACATTCTCCCATGGGTAAATAAGCAGTTGTTGGGTCTCCAACTCTACTCTTATAAGCAACCATTCTTTATTGTTGAGCGGTATTTGGAAGAAAACATAATCAACATCAAAAAAAAGATGGAAACGGGCTTAATTTACCATTGCAATAGCTAGCCACGTTTTTTGGAACGAACTGTAACAAGCTTTCATAAAACTTTGGTGGTAGAATCGTCCAACGCATATTTAACAAGGGGTGTTTTTGTAGCTTTCTACTTCTCCAGTTCATCAATCTTCCTACCCAGCCTTCAATATGTTGTTAAAAAAATTTAAAATTATAAGTTTTTTATTAAGAAATAAATTTGTACAAAAAAAACTTAATAATTCTTATTGTTTCGGTGAGATTACAGTTTAAACGTTTGCCCAACAAAGTTCCCCAAAATTTTTTGTCAAGTTCTACAGTCCTTGAAAAAACGGCTGAGAAACAGAACGGAGAATCCCCATTATTATAGAATTCGACAACATCTTTAGACCAATTTGCTATTTGGTCGTCTGGTATAGCCCATCTACCGTTGTTGTGCTGGTGTAGGCTTTGCCGATTGTGTATAAACTGATCTTCATCCGGAGCAGGTTGATTTGCATTTTCGTTTAATGATGATATCTCACTTACATTCGTCGGACGCCTCCACCTACTTAAGATCCAACTAGAAGATTTCTTAGCTGGTTGGGAACAGTATTCGTCATTAGCTAAGCTTTTCCCACGGCGATCAGACATAATTTTGCTTGACACAGGAAAATCAATTAGACAGTATTTTGTGTTCTCAAAATTTTACCATACAAAAAAATAATAGAACAAACAATTATTGGTATTGCCTTATATTATAATATTAAATTGATTTAATAACTAAGCCGACGGTTGCGTTGCGTCCGCAGACGCTTTCAAAATTCGAGACGTTTTGTGTCTGCCATCCTTATTGCGTCTGCCATAATTATTGCGTCTGCCCCCTTATTGCGTCACCCGAATATAATATTAGAGAACATTAATTATTATATTTAATGGTGCCTGCCCCCTTATTGCGTCTTCCCCTTATTGCGTATGCCATCCTTTATTGCGTCTTCCCCCTTATTGCGTCCACCATTAAAACGTGAAGCGTCCGGCGACGTTTGCCATGCCTACACGTGTTCTCTTCTAGCGTCTGCCAGACGCACCATAGTGGACGGACCACATCTCCACCTCATTCCCTAACGCCATTGACGCTAAACCAGGGACCACCACGAGACCCGACCCGTTTCCGGTGCCAAACACTCACAAAAAAATTTGACCCGACCCGTTTGCGGTGCCAATCACGTGGTCCCGACCGACATGGACCACTTTTGGAATGTAGATTTCAACCAACAAGGGTACAACGGTAATGTCGGAAATAGTGTTTTCGGTAACTTGGGGCAAGACCCAGGTATCGGATTCGGAAACATTGGTGAGATCGGAGAGAGTGGATTCGGAAACGTTGGTGGTAACGCCGGAAACACTGACTTACAAAACGTTGCGAACGCCGGAGACTTAAACCTCGGAAACTTTCTTAATGCCGAAAACATTGATTTCGAAAACGTTGCCAATGCCGGAAACGGTGACATCGGAAACGTCGGCAACGACGCAAACACTGGCTTCGGAAACATAGTTGACGACATCAGTCCGAATACGAATGTTTTGATGCAAGACAAAACAGCTAAACGGAAGAAGGTAAGTATTTCTTTCATTAGTATTTTATTTTTATTAATCATGTCTATCATTTTGATTATTGTTCAAGATTAGTATGTTTAGTCTTCAAATTTATAATGTTGTTTATTATCGAAGATTAATTTGTATGTTTAACGTAAGGTTCCTAGGATTAAAGTTAGAGCCGTTTGGATGATAGTTGAGAAACTGAAGGAGAAAATGTCTGCTTCTTTAGAAATCCGGTTTAGGAAAGGATGTTTTGGGGATTACTTGAACATTAAAAACATTATCTGCCAAAGCAATCTTTTGCTAGGAGTTGTACAATGTTAGTGCATACGTCTGTCGACTTCGTCTTGTATCGAGTCTTGTATTGTATTGTATTAGATAGATCAGGGCACGTAAAACGAGAAAAGTGTGTTTGTAGGTAATTTCGCACGGAATTATAATTTCGTGTGAAATGTAATTTCGTTTGAGCTGGTCCATGCGAAATTAGTCTGCCTATAAATAGGTGCCTTGTGATTTCTTTTGTAAGGGTTGTAATTTTCCGGTTAGAGAGCCGAAGTGCTGCCGAAGTGTCTACTCGCTGTAAAACTTTGTCAAATCAATCTAAAGACATTTTAAAGTGTATATCTAGCTGAATTACCTTGATACGTCTGTTTCCGCCTTTTGTATTGAGTAAAAACTCTTCTGAACGACTCGTTTGGTCGTGCAAATGATCCTACAAGTGGTATTAGAGCTCAGGAGGAAGAGATCTTACCAATTCAGCTGCAAAATCTGACTTCTACACCTTCTTTTCAAAATTAAACTTGATTTCACGGTCAAAATGTCTTGAATTTCACACATTATACGCGCAACAGTGTTTTAACAAAGCCTTGAAAGAATTGGACCTAAAATCGGACTAAAACCTGATCAATTTTGGCAAAAACAGCTCGAGATGATGACATCAACAGTATTTCATACGAAATAAGCCTTATCTCGCACCAGATTGTAATTTCGTTTGAGATTTCCACACGAAATCAGTTATTTCGCACCAAGTTGGAATTTCGTTTGAGTATTTCACACGAAATCAGTATTTCGCTTGAAATTGTTATTCCGCATCAAAGGGTATTTCGCTTGAATAGGGTATTTCGTGTGAAGAGGTTATTTCGCTTGAGGAAGTTAATTTCGCACCAAAGGCATTTCGTTTGAAACTGTATTTTGTTTGAAAGTGACTGTTTTGTGAAAAAGTTTACCGAATCATGGAAGAGGAATTTTGTAATGCTTTTGCTACTGCCCAGACTACTCCGGCTACCATTGCTCAAAGCATGAACATGGAAAATGAAACTGGAACCATGCAAAAACCCCCGAAGCTAATCGGAATTGAGGAGTATTATGGTTGGAAAGATAGATTTGAAAACTGGGTTCAAGCTAATCATTTGAGATCTTGGGAGTGTGTTGAGAAAAAATATGTTTTACCACCTACAGACTTGGGAGTTTAAAAGAAGATTTTTGAATTTACGGATAAAGAACGAGACATGTATAAAGCAGAAAAGATGATGATCAGTTTACTCCAGCAAGCTATTAAAGAAGACATATTCATATTGCTTCAACATGATAAGACTTCACGTTCAATTTGGGAAACACTTCGAATAAAGTTTGAGGGAAGTGAGAAGATGATCAAGAGTAAAAAAATCATTGTTAAAGAAAGAATTTGATTTATTCACAAGTTTGCCGGGAGAAGATACAAAGAAAGTGATTGAAAGATATTGTCACTTAGTACGGTCAATGTCATTGTTAAACATCAACAAAGATCGTGATGAATGGGTTGACAAATTAACTGATGCTTTACCTCAGAAAGAGTGGGGTACATTTTTAATGATATTAAAGAATACTGGAGAATATGATGGTTTGACAATCTCTCAGTTCATTGAAAAGATTGAAGGACTACATCTTGAGCAACAAAAGATTGCTAGAATGAGCAATCCAATTGCACAACAAGATGTTAAGATGCACTTCAAAGGGAGTGTTCAGAATGTCGAAGCATGTCCAAAAATCCAAACTGCTTTTAGTGCAGAAAATTCATTTGGATCAGTGAATCAAAGTCCAAATAGCAGCAGTGGATTTTCTTCATATCCAAGTGTTAATCCGAAAGAATCTACATCAAGTCATCAGTTTCAAAGTTCAAACAGCAGTAATGGTCAAATTTTACATTGCAACATCGCATTGCATCTTCAGAATGGTCAAAATTTCTCTGAAGAAGTGGCTAAAAGTCATATGTCATTACTTGCTACAGTGTTGGAATCATATGAAGGGTTGGTTGCAGCAAGAATCGGAAATCCTATGTTGCCAAAAGAGGATTACGATCAGATTGATGCTGAGGAAATGGAGCTGATGGATATCAAATGGTGTTTAGCGAGTGTTTTGAGAAGAGCTGAAAAGTTTAAAATGATTACATGAAGAGATGATTTTCTGGATGCTAACGTTTCTACTTTGGGTTTTGATAAATCTAAAGTTACTTGTTTTCGATGCAGGGAGAAAGGACATTTCAAGAGGGAATGTACTAATCGAGAATCAAGTGGAGCAAAGAATCCGTTTGGTGGAAATGATTACTATCGGAAGGCCATTTATCAACAAGTTGCTCATCAACCTTATCAACAAAAAGAACCACAAACTGCACATGCTAAAATGATCGAAGAAGCAAATAAGAAAGCTTATTATGGCATAATTGATCAAAATGATGAAAAAGTGGCAGAAGGTTTCAGTTGGGACAAATACATTCCGCCTGATTCAAAAGTAGTAGCTCTCATTGCACAAATAGTTCAAGAGCCAAATTTGATGACTGAATGGATGAAAGTATTTGCAAGTGATGAGAAAAACCAAGATGAAGAGTGTGTTTCTTCAGATGATAGCTTAGAACAGACACAAGTGTTTGATCAATCATCAACTGATGACAGTGATGATGAGGAAGAAAAACATATTAATATTGCAAAAAAATCATTTATCTCCTGAAAGGTTTCAATTTTATTTTGCAGATAGAGTGGAGAAGCTGAAGGAGAAACGTACATCAAAGAATCAGAAACAAGTAAAAAGCGAAATTGTTGCACAAGAAGAGAAGTCTGAACAGAGTAAAGGATTTGAGTTTGTTGTAAAAGAAGTTGAAGTTGCTGAAAAGATAATTGAAGTTGAGAAAGTAGTTGAAGTTGAAAAAGTAGTTGAAGTTGAGAAAGTAGTTGAAGTTGAGAAAGTAGTTGAAGTTGAAAAGATTATTGAAGTGGAAAAGATTGTTGAAGTTACAAAACCTTGTCTAAAGTGTTTGGAATCTTGCAAACTGTGTGAAGAGAAAGATAATAAATTGAGTGAGCAAGACAAGATGAAAGAAAGCTTATTGTTCAATCTCAATTATGTGAAGGAATCGTATGATGTTTTGAATAGAACTGTAACTGGTCTACAAAAGACAAATTCTGAAAGAGAAGATGCATTAACAATGATGAATGTAGTGATGATGACAAAGCAGAAGACTATTATTCATTACATTGAAGAATGTGCAAAGCTGAAGCAGGAGTTGAAGACAGGAAGGATTGAAAATGAAAGAATTAGAAGATTGTTGCAAAGTTATTCTAGTTCTGATTATTTGATTGATCGAATTTATCCAACTGTTGCAGGTTTTGAAGCATTTCAAGACAAGAAGCCTGAAGAAAAGGATACAGGTAAGAAACAAAGTGCAAATTATAACAAGTGTCCGCCTCTGATTTGGGAAGGTTATTCTCCCAGAAAACCAAATGAGGAGCAAGTAAAAAAGGCAGTCAATATAAAGTTAAAGTCTGAAACAACTGATGAGTTACCAGAAAACATTGATGTCACGTTCACATCGTCTGACACTGATCATGAGTCTGAGTTAATAAAAAAGGTGGTCGATCAGGTGTTGGATAAAGATGAAGAGTCAAAATCTGAGTCTGAAAGTTCGAGTTCGTCGGTCAACAGTTCAAAATCGTCGGTTAAAAGGGTTTACAATAAAGAATTCTTGTTATCAAAATCTAATTTGAATGACGAACTAATCAAAGTGGCATATACTTTGATTGATTCAGACAAATTATATTCTGACGAGGAATTTCCAATAAGAGGTGTTAAATCAGAGATGATAAAAAAGGTTTTCAAATTAACATAAATTAATATTTCTGAAATAAAAGATGTAAATCTTTCTAAAAAACCAAGTTCTTACACCTCAAGAGATCAACAAAGATTAAACAAGAAAAAGGGTTACAGTTCTGGTTCAGGTTATCGAAAGAAACCAAACCATAACGGTAATTTCAAAAAGAATGGGTTGGGTTTTATTCCACCGGAAAATCATAAAAATGAGAAAACTTATAAACCAAAAACTATATTTGTTTTAGGATTAAGTTCGGAGGAAGAAGAAAAGTGCTCATTCTGGAAGCAATCAAATAAAGAGTTCTTTGAAGAAAAACAAAAATATGAGAAGAATGGAGCTTATCAAAGAAAGGAAACAAGAACCTGTTACAGATGTCAAGAAGTTGGTCACATCGCCTGGAATTGTCCAATGGCTACCAACACAAAACAGGAAGTTGTTTCTAAACTTAAAGAAAAGATTGTTGAGAAAAATGAACCACCAACTGAAAAGTTTAAAGTGTTTAAAAACTCAACATATGAATTTGGTGAATTTCGAAAAGATTTTACAAGAGAAGAGTTAATCTTGACAACCAGAAGTAATGGTCAAATTTTACATTGCAACATCGCATTGCATCTTCAGAATGGTCAAAATTTCTCTGAAGAAGTGGCTAAAAGTCATATGTCATTACTTGCTACAGTGTTGGAATCATATGAAGGGTTGGTTGCAGCAAGAATCGGAAATCCTATGTTGCCAAAAGAGGATTACGGTCAGATTGATGCTGAGGAAATGGAGCTGATGGATATCAAATGGTGTTTAGCGAGTGTTTTGAGAAGAGCTGAAAAGTTTAAAATGATTACATGAAGAGATGATTTTCTGGATGCTAACGTTTCTACTTTGGGTTTTGATAAATCTAAAGTTACTTGTTTTCGATGCAGGGAGAAAGGACATTTCAAGAGGGAATGTACTAATCGAGAATCAAGTGGAGCAAAGAATCCGTTTGGTGGAAATGATTACTATCGGAAGGCCATTTATCAACAAGTTGCTCATCAACCTTATCAACAAAAAGAACCACAAACTGCACATGCTAAAATGATCGAAGAAGCAAATAAGAAAGCTTATTATGGCATAATTGATCAAAATGATGAAAAAGTGGCAGAAGGTTTCAGTTGGGACAAATACATTCCGCCTGATTCAAAAGTAGTAGCTCTCATTGCACAAATAGTTCAAGAGCCAGATTTGATGACTGAATGGATGAAAGTATTTGCAAGTGATGAGAAAAACCAAGATGAAGAGTGTGTTTCTTCAGATGATAGCTTAGAACAGACACAAGTGTTTGATCAATCATCAACTGATGACAGTGATGATGAGGAAGAAAAACATATTAATATTGCAAAAAAATCATTTATCTCCTGAAAGGTTTCAATTTTATTTTGCAGATAGAGTGGAGAAGCTGAAGGAGAAACGTACATCAAAGAATCAGAAACAAGTAAAAAGCGAAATTGTTGCACAAGAAGAGAAGTCTGAACAGAGTAAAGGATTTGAGTTTGTTGTAAAAGAAGTTGAAGTTGCTGAAAAGATAATTGAAGTTGAGAAAGTAGTTGAAGTTGAAAAAGTAGTTGAAGTTGAGAAAGTAGTTGAAGTTGAGAAAGTAGTTGAAGTTGAAAAGATTATTGAAGTGGAAAAGATTGTTGAAGTTACAAAACCTTGTCTAAAGTGTTTGGAATCTTGCAAACTGTGTGAAGAGAAAGATAATAAATTGAGTGAGCAAGACAAGATGAAAGAAAGCTTATTGTTCAATCTCAATTATGTGAAGGAATCGCATGATGTTTTGAATAGAACTGTAACTGGTCTACAAAAGACAAATTCTGAAAGAGAAGATGCATTAACAATGATGAATGTAGTGATGATGACAAAGCAGAAGACTATTAATCATTACATTGAAGAATGTGCAAAGCTGAAGCAGGAGTTGAAGACAGGAAGGATTGAAAATGAAAGAATTAGAAGATTGTTGCAAAGTTATTCTAGTTCTGATTATTTGATTGATCGAATTTATCCAACTGTTGCAGGTTTTGAAGCATTTCAAGACAAGAAGCCTGAAGAAAAGGATACTGGTAAGAAACAAAGTGCAAATTATAACAAGTGTCCGCCTCTGATTTGGGAAGGTTATTCTCCCAGAAAACCAAATGAGGAGCAAGTAAAAAAGGCAGTCAATATAAAGTTAAAGTCTGAAACAACTGATGAGTTACCAGAAAACATTGATGTCACGTTCACATCGTCTGACACTGATCATGAGTCTGAGTTAATAAAAAAGGTGGTCGATCAGGTGTTGGATAAAGATGAAGAGTCAAAATCTGAGTCTGAAAGTTCGAGTTCGTCGGTCAACAGTTCAAAATCGTCGGTTAAAAGGGTTTACAATAAAGAATTCTTGTTATCAAAATCTAATTTGAATGACGAACTAATCAAAGTGGCATATACTTTGATTGATTCAGACAAATTATATTCTGATGAGGAATTTCCAATAAGAGGTGTTAAATCAGAGATGATAAAAAAGGTTTTCAAATTAACATAAATTAATATTTCTGAAATAAAAGATGTAAATCTTTCTAAAAAACCAAGTTCTTACACCTCAAGAGATCAACAAAGATTAAACAAGAAAAAGGGTTACAGTTCTGGTTCAGGTTATCGAAAGAAACCAAACCATAACGGTAATTTCAAAAAGAATGGGTTGGGTTTTATTCCACCGGAAAATCATAAAAATGAGAAAACTTATAAACCAAAAACTATATTTGTTTTAGGATTAAGTTCGGAGGAAGAAGAAAAGTGCTCATTCTGGAAGCAATCAAATAAAGAGTTCTTTGAAGAAAAACAAAAATATGAGAAGAATGGAGCTTATCAAAGAAAGGAAACAAGAACCTGTTACAGATGTCAAGAAGTTGGTCACATCGCCTGGAATTGTCCAATGGCTACCAACACAAAACAGGAAGTTGTTTCTAAACTTAAAGAAAAGATTGTTGAGAAAAATGAACCACCAACTGAAAAGTTTAAAGTGTTTAAAAACTCAACATATGAATTTGGTGAATGTTCGAAAAGATTTTACAAGAGAAGAGTTAATCTTGACAACCAGAAGTGGGTTGTTAAGAAATCAGATGTAAAATCTGGCGATGAATCTGATTCCACAAAGTCAGAGGAGCCACAAGTTGAGCTAAAAATTGAAACATCAGTACCGCCGATGGATGATGTTAATTTTCCACCATTGAGGGCTGAAAATTTTTAAAAAATTGGAAATGTTGAGATTTCGAATCAATTCTATTCTGAGAAAAAAGAATTTGATGTCAAAAAGGTTTTTAATGGAAATGTGAAAACGATTTTTGGAAAGATGGTCGAGGGAAAGGTTAAAGGGGTAAAAGAGTTTTATGAAACAAAGAAGGCAACTTACACCCCGAGTGAAGATGAGGAGGTAACATCCAAGTTTGCTCAGGCTTGGATGTCTGTTTTTCATATGTGAAAAAGTATGACTTGCCGGAGCTTCCAAGATGGTAAGAATGGAGCAGGAATCGGCATTTTTCTTGAGAAATTCACTTTGGTGATTTTTCGTCTTACAAGTGGTAAATCAGGGACATTAAGTTGTACTTGATTTTCTACAAGTGGTATTTGATGTTTGAAATTAAAACTGTTATATTTTTCAAAAGGTTGAAGCTGAAAAGAACAAGATGATGATTTAATCCCCTAACCTACAAATGGTTTTATGAAATCAACAAAACTTATTTTCCGGAAAAAAACATTTGATTAAAACAAACTTAAGTGTTTTGAAATCACAATGGGAAAATATTTTGTTGTCAGGGGGATTTCTGATTGTTTATGCCAAGTAGATGGCGATTTGAAGTAATTCACAATAGTTGTCATTTTACTTGTACAGTTTATTTTCAAATTTCCTTTAAATGATTTTGAATTTTAGGGGGAGTAAGAAATTTCAAAAAATCCAAAAACATTTGAAAATTTTGAAAAAGGCAAAAACATGATAAAATAAAAAAGAGTTTTGTTGTGAAAAAGAGGAAATGATAGTACATCAGTGGACATTCACGTCATGCTAAAGAATTGGAAAGTCAAATGTGATAAACGGTCTCACTGATAATGTGCCAGTAGGTTTTTACACATTTAGTAGATTGTGTCGAGATATAAACCTAAATTTCAAACTTACTTATATCGTGGGGAACATCTCTTGGATATATGGGTAACCCCCGAAATCTTGTTTGAAAGGTCCCTCTTTCTGAAATACTAGGTCTTTATACTCAGTGATATCTGGGGTATTATCCCGGGACTTCTGATTTTGCGGAAGCAATGGCCTAGTCCCCGTATAATACTTTTCGCATGCTTGAAATATAGCACCTCCCTCAGCATAAAAAATGATGAAACATTGAAAAATGCTAATCATATGCTGTTGAAGAAAAGATTCTCTAAAGGGAACACACCTAAAAGTCGAAGCCATCATCTCTCTGATTTTGCGGAAGCAATAGCCTGAGCTCTCATGGACCTCGCATTTAACCCATTACAGATATCATCTAGGTATACTCACCTGTAAGACTGAATATTGGGATCTGGATACGGAAGTATATTCTGAGGTGGGACACGCGAATAAGTTTAAATCTCTAAAACACTAAATCGTATCTCGAAACAGTTGAACTTTGTGTGAAAATTTAAGTGGATCAGTATACTGACAATTTAAATGAATCGTTTAGAACTTAAAATGTTTAAAGCTTAACGGTGTTGATGATTTGTCTCAAAAACTGATATGATCCTCTTACACAAACTCACAAAAATATTGTTTGTAAATAATTCTTTATTGCATTTTTACACACTTAAAATCTTAGAAAAACCCAAAAAGATTGTGTTTTAGCATAAAATTGTGAAAATACAAAAATATTTTTGACAACTGATGTTGAAAAACTGATTTTCAAAATTCCGAATGCTAAACATGACGACAAAAGGTTTGGGAAATTTTGTTTGAGATGAAAAATTATTTGAAAAAGAAAAATGGTATTTTTTAAGTGGTTTATCAGAGTTTAAAAATGTTAAATCATTTTATATAATACTTGCAAATGATGGGTTAAATTTTTGTTTACAAGTGGTAAGCAGAGAATCAATTTGTCAAATTTTAAATTTGTGAAATTTATTGTAAAGTAGAGATTGTGCAGGTTAGCCAGGTTTTGATCCTGAGCAGGATGTGAGTCAGGTCACAATTTTGAATCTGTGGAAGCCAGACTGCGATCCCAAGTACAACTTAAGGGGGAGTCTGAAGATAGTAGAGCCAGATTCAGATCCTGAAGATCACATAATCTGCTGATGCTGATGAACTTAAGGAATCAAGAGATCTGATCAAGAGAAGATAGAGTCAGATGAGATCCTGGAAATGAAGTGAAGAGAAAGATTGAGGATGTTTTACATTGTCAGATACTTTGGAAGAGTTCGAGAAGACTGATAAAGACTGAAGATGTTGGAGACATGTATTGAAGACTCGTCGACATCCGGGGGGAGTCTGTTAGTGCATACGTCTGTCGACTTCGTCTTATATCGGGTCTTGTATTGTATTAGATAGATCAGGGCACGTAAAACGAGAAAAGTGTGTTTGTAGGTAATTTCGCACGAAATAACACATTTGTTATTTCATACGAAATTAGGTGGTAATTTCGCACGGAATTATAATTTCGTGTGAAATGTAATTTCGTTTGAGCTGGTGCATGCGAAATTAGTCTGCCTATAAATAGGTGCCTTGTGATTTCTTTTGTAAGGGTTGTAATTTTCCGGTTAGAGAGCCGAAGTGCTGCCGAAGTGTCTACTCGCTGTAAAACTTTGTCAAATCAATCTAAAGACAGTTTAAAGTGTATATCTAGCTGAATTACCTTGATACGTCTGTTTCCACCTTTTGTATTGAGCAAAAACTCTTTTGAACGACTCGTTTGGTCGTGCAAATGATCCTACATACAACGACAGATTCAAACAGATAATCCTATTGAGGGAATACCTTATTCAATAGGTGTGCACACTTTGAAATTTACCCCAAAAGATTTTTGTCTAATAACTGGGTTTAGATTTGGACCAGCAGAAAATTTTCAATCCGAGGAATCCCCTAACTCATTCAGGAGGAGATATTTTGGAGGTTTCAAAGTGGTCAGGCAACGTCAACTAGAACAGTTGTTTGGGTCTGATTGGATAGGGTACACAGAAGATGATTGTCTTCGCATTTGCCTTTTGATTATGGTTGAATCTTTTAAAGGAACCCAAGACTACCAGGCTGTTGACGACCAATTGTTAAATCAGGTCGATAATCTTGAAGCTTGGAACCAATTTCCATGGGGTACTTATCTCTGGCCAAACACATGTACAAATGTTTACAATCTAAACCATCGGTACCAGCCAGAAAACAAGGGTTTTTCCTTACCCGGCTGCGTTTGGTCATTCAAGGTACATCAACGGATTAATTTTGCAGTTTGGGATTTTTGAAAGGTTTTTTAATTAGTTATACTTATTTAATTTTGCAGTTTTGGATTTTAGAAAGTTTTCCTGAATTCAAATCTCGGGATGGATTTTATATCGCTCCAAAAAGTCCGAGATTTTTGAGTTGGGCCGCAGGAAAGAGGCTAGCATGGAATTCTGTGAATCGGATTATTCAAGATTCGACAATGGTATTGTCTTTGGAATTTTTATTTACTTGGATATATTATATATTTTATGAATATTTTGTGAATGTATTGTTTTAATTAAATGCAGATTGATGAATGTTTTCCAAGCTGTGATTTAGTTCCCACCAGCGAAGAGTCGGATAGCATGTGGTTCGACTCGAGTTTGCAACACATGGTCAGTTTTGGTTTAATGAAACCAGCCTCAGAAAAAATGCAACCGTCTTTTGAACAACATGTGTTTGAAAATATGGAGGTAGATGGTGGAGACAATGATTGTTTAGAGGGTTTTGATGGCAAGGTTGATGGAGGCAACGATGGAGGCAACGATGGTGGGTGTAATCTTGATGATGAAACTTGTTCGGAAGGTCATTATAAATTGAATGCAACCACACATTCAAGAATAAAAAGAAGTGGAAAACCGCTCGGTGGGTGTAATCTTGATGTTGAAACACAAAACAATTTGATACAATAATTTGAAAAACTTCTAGACGATCGGTTTGAGGAAAACTACCAGAGGTTGGCTAAGCTAGTGAAGCTGGAGGTAACACTAATCCACTTATTTCTTTATCAAACAATTCTGACGTACTATATCTTATATTGTAATGTTTTTTACAGTCGAGAATTTCTAAGGGAGCAGATGGAGCATCTAACGCTACTGAAAGGGTAACTTTGAATAACATAGATATAGTGTTTTCATTGGTAAAAACAATTTTTTTTATTTTAGGTTGATGCGGTCTCGTTTGGTGCAAATGACAAATGTAGCGATTATCATGTGAAGACCGACAAGTTGCATCCGAGTAGTGAAAAAGTGAGTAACTTTTATATGTAAAATATCAACAAGTAAAAATTCTGAAAATGATTTATAACGAGGTATTATTTTTTGCAGCAGATAGAGGACATTGAAGTGGCCGAGACTAGAAAATTCGATAGGTTATCAAAGCCGAGCTCCTGGTTGCTCTCACCTTTCGTTGTGATGAACAACGTGGCGGGTAGGAAAAAGTGGAAAGAAGTTAAAGAAGTTCCGCCGAAAAAAAATAAAACAAATAAAGGAGTGGGCCGAAAAGGAGCAAGCAGCAGTTGATAAAGGTGAGGTGAGGGTTCGAAAACTTGGCCTTACAATTGGCACAGAAGTTGGCCCAGACTTTTGGCTTTGTTTGCTAGGCGTAAAGCGGAGCGGTTGGTTTGACGATGGTGTAAGAACCAACTTTGTTACGTAAAATAACATTTATATTCTAATTTGTATTACATTTAACACTCTATTGTTTTACAGCACATCTATGCTTGCATGATAGACTTGTATAACTCGAGAGAGAAAACCGACCGTTGGTGTATTTTACCACCTCATTTCCAATGGTCGTTTTTTTACTCAGGGACGAAGAATGTTTTTAAGTAGTATTTTGATGGATCATTGGAGCCCTTGCCACGAATTGACCAAGTTGACGAGGTAACAAAAAAATAAATTTTTTGTTATAAGTATTTTCCTTGTTTTATTTTTTATTCAGTTTGTCGAATATATGTAGGTTTATGTTCCGTTGAACGTACTAAACAAGCATTGGTTCTTGGGAGTTTTCCACCTGCACGACAAAACGTTAACGATATATGATAGGTTAGTGTGATTTATCTTTTTAAGTGTTGTAGGTGATGTTTAGTAATCCTTTGATTTTTTTTAAACCGACAGTTTTCTCGATTGGCCTTCAATAGACAAAGAGAGAACACAAGTCATATGTCATATCAATTTTGCATTTGACTCGTGGTTGCGAATGAACGATTACTATGATGACAAGGGATGGTCATTGTCATTCCCGTTCAACGTTGTTTACCCAGATAATGTCCCTCAACAATTCGGATCCTTAGGTGATTTTGGCGTTTGGGTATGTATTTTCATGGAGAGGTTGATTAACAATCAACCTCTATTACATCAACATGAACAACCAAAAGAAACCGCAATGCAAATGCGACTCAAGCTCGCGATCAAATTGTATGATAGTATTTTGGAAGACAATTTTGATATGGCGTCGACTAGCCAAATGATAGTCGATGAGGCTAACAAAAATTTATTTCCGGATTAAGGTATTGTATTTCTAGTCTTTTTGATATAACATCTACAAGCCGTTTATTAGGAGTTTTTTAATTATTAGTTTGTCATATGTTGTGCGTTTTTTTTTTGGTATAATCACCCCTCGGAAGCCACTTCGCAGTCCCGTTTCTGCCAGCCCCGAGTGTTGATGGGCAAACGGACCGGGCCGAGATGAAAACCTCAAGTGGGACTTTCATTCCGTTAAATGATACGGGGCGGGCTACACCGGGAAGACCCGTTTTAGCAGTGTTAAAATAACTGTTTTTGAGTCTCAAAATATGTGTTTTAAGGTTACATCTAAGAAGCTAAAACATGCATTTTCATTGATTCTAATGCATTTCCATTAAATGTAAGAAGCAATATAAACGTAAACATAAACATAAAATTAACATATTATCGTAACCTCAAACATACACATTAACATAAACAATACATAAACATTAACATAAACACTTATACATAAACATTAACATTAACATAAACATAAACGATAAGTAAAACATGAAAACACAAATTTAAAAGTAAATTTCGTCTTCAGATTTGATCTTTGATAATTTCCCAAGCATCCGCGTGTTCGAACACCTCATCGTATTTCTCGGCGTAGTCAAAGCACGCCTCTTTGATAAGTTCACTTTTAGAACGATCATTATCAGGATTTGGAACCTTGTTGTAAATCGAAGAAAACAAGGAACATCTTAAGTTGAGTAAAGTACCCCGCCTCTTAACTTCATCCAATTGACGGGTTGTCTGCACAATATTTCGACAAAAATGATGGTAAACCCGCTCCCAAAATGCCTCGTTCATGCTAGCATATAAAGCTAAATCAACCACTTCGGCGTAAGACGTCGCCAATTCTACGTCTTCTTCTTTGGACCAATTTTCGGATGAGGTAGACATTTTTCTTGAATGAATTCATTTTGGTATTCAACACTTGAAAGGCTTTGTTTGATATGAACAAACTTGAACGGTTCTATGCATCCATATATATATATATATGTAGATGCATGTGAATGGTTTGTAGTAAATTAATTAATAAATAATTTAATGTATTAAATAAACATTAAAAGTCACCAAGATTATATGATGGATATGTATTTTGAAATACATTTTCCTGAAACTCTTATGCTTCAGCTTGAACAACCTCAGGATTGGTAGACGATTTTTTCTTTGAACCTCGACGCGAAGAATTCTGGGAAGGCATGGGGAGTGTGCAACTGTCACGATGATGGTCGTACGTTTTACACCTACTACAATATAAACGAGTGGGTTCTTCTCCGATAGATAAGATTCTTTTCCCCTCCTTTGGACGACCCGCTTGACGTTTAGTAATGCGTGGTGGCAGAAGATTAATAAGGTCATCAGGTACTTCCCATTCAGATTTATGCGGCAGTGGATATACAGCTTCCTCATACGTTCTCTTGTAAACCTCATTGCTATAACAAGAAAACGCATATTGACTGCAACTCGTTTCACCTAGAAATCTGGAAACGGAAATCACAGGGCCACACGGAAACCCAAATACCTGCCACACCCGACAACTGCATGTTTGGTTCGAGAAGTCGACAAGGCCCCTTTTTTTCCCGTCTTCAACGTCAAAAGTATTTTTTCCAATGCCATCAACCGTCCACGTCCTAGACTTGCATATCTTTTTTTCTATTTTTTTTCTCAGCCCATTCTGTAAGCAATTGCTTACCATGGATACCCTGATTTCGGAGATCATAAAACCAACCTTGTACAGAGTGTCGAAAAAATTCGACCAGTTGGGTTATTGGCATTTTCCTCTGGTGTCTAGATAGAGCATTCATAGACTCCGCACTGTTAGATGTCATATAATGATATCTTTTGCCAGTATAGTGTACTCTAGACCATTTATGAAAACCAATGCTTATAAGAGTCTGTCGAATTCTCGGTACAGCTGCACAAAGCGCGTCGTACGATTCTTCGAAATCGGACATCCTATAGGATTTACAAGTCTTCCACCAGAGGCTCTCGTGTTCCTTTTTCTTGTTGGACGGTAAACGAAGATTGACCATCAAATGCCGGCAACACAGGCCGTGAAAGGCTTCTGGAAAACATCACGTACGGCTAAGTGAATGGAGTTTGCACGATCAGATATGATGGCCAACTCCGGATGAACACCGATACACTCTCTTAATTTGGACAAGAACCAGGTCCAGGACTGCCCGTCCTCAGATTTACCAATGCCGTAGCCGATAGGCAAAATCTGATTGTTTCCATCCATGGCAACTGCCAAAAACATTATGCCTTTAAACTCCCCTTTCAAATGAGCCGCGTCTATGATAACAACAGGTCTTAAGTTGTTAATAAAAGTCCGAACCTGAAAGATAAAAAAAATATAAATATCTAGCAAAAATTATATCAAAATTTTTTTATGTACATTTAGGACCAAAATTACCGCAGCACCAATGGCGACAAATAACATTTCAAAACGACTCTCGTTGTCTGTCAATATATGTGTCACTGTTCCTGGATTTACCTTCTTCAAATTGTGACAATATAATGGAAGTTCGGCAAAAGAATTTTCCAATGTTCCTTGCAGATTTTGTAACGCGTTACATTTACCCTGCCAAGCTTGCATGTAAGATAAATTCACTTCAAAATTTTGTCTAAAATCTTTAACGATATCAGTAGCTCGGTAAATGCGACCGCCTTCCTTTAACAGTTCTTTTACATAACTTCCAACAACACTCGGGTTTGCTTGACGCAGACGTGGATGCGTCTGCGTCTTAGAACATGTATGTTTGTTGTTAAAATATTTTATATAAAATACATCACTAGATTGATGACTACAAGCTCTAAAAAGCCACTCGCAGTCGTCATTTACACATGATGCGACATAACTTGTTTTTGATGACCTTTTTACTTTATATTCGAAACATTCTTCAAGACATAATCTTCCTAGTTCGATTTTCATCTCTTCTTTGTTTCTAAAAAGATACCCTTCTTTTAACCGACAATGTGACCCAAATTTTTCTATAACATTAAAAGAATCAGGTGATTGCTTTTCAGAATCAAAATTATCTTTATCCCAATCATTAAATTCATTAGTTTCAAAAACATTATCATTTAAATCAGGGCATTTGAAATTAGTGCGTTGACTTCCAGAAGACGAACCAACGCCAATTTCTTGAACTACATATAATTTAAAAAACTCATAGGGATTTTTTTCAATAAGCTGGAAAAAAAAGGAAAGATCATAATCATTAGTTAAATCAATGGGATCAGTAAAAGATGACATTTTGTATGATAAACGTGTGATATTTTGAACACCAAAAATCTCAAAAAGATATCTTACAAATTCAGTATACGAAATATTACTGTTCGGGATTTCTAAAAGACGTCTTACTGATTGACAATCAACAACATATTCCATGTTGTTATTAATAACTTTCTAGTTTCCACCAAGGTATACGACAAATCTAAAACCCCTAATTGAGAGTAAAATCACACGTGATGTCTCTTGTTTACTATTACACTTCCTAGGTCCCAATACTGCCTATTTAAAAGAATCAAATGTTTATGAAATCCGTATACAATCTAAAGCGTCCACATGTGATTTATCCGTCCTTCGTACGATTTTAAAGCGTCTATCAGGTTGCGTCAGGCCGTACGGTACGTTGACGCCTTTTGCGTCGTCGGGGACTTCCCTTCTGCGTCGGCAGGACTTCTGGTTGCGGCGGTACTCTCCTACTGCGTCGGCGGGACTTCCTTTTGCGTTGGCGGGCCTTCTATATTGCGTCAGCGGGACTTCTCGATTGCGTCAGACAGACCGTTCCCGTTTTTCAATGTTAATTAATGGAGATGGTCAGAATTTTGTCTTTAATTTATAAAATAATTCCCTAAAATAATTATTATATAAGAAAATTATTTATTTTTTCCAATATTTTAATACTTATCGGCCTATAAATACTACTCAAATAAATATAATAGTTTGGATTTTAGTTAATATGGGGGGTTAAATTAATATTTATGTAACTTTAAATGAATATATTATTTTAAATGGTTGTTAAAACGGCGTTGAGTTCAATGAATATTTAATGTAACTTTAAATGAATATATAATTTTTTTGATTGAATTTTACTACAATTGAACTACAATTAAAACATAAATCAGTAAATTTTATAACTTTATTATGATTCAATACAAAGTACATAAAAACATAACACAAAAAAATACAAACATAATCATTTGAACTAGAATACACCAAACCGCTACTTCCAACTGGGAGGAGATCCGGATTCGGAATCCGAAATTTGCATCAAAACACATAGCAATGATAAAGATGGGTCGTGAACTGGTAAGTTCCATCAACCCACCTTTATATTGGCCTAGGTGATATGTAACGGGTTGTTCACATTTTCTTCAACGGTTCGCCAGCTTCAGTTATATTTGGAGACCTGGCTAACACATTGGTGAACAACCCATTTGAATTCTTCACGTGTCCGTTGTAGATGAGTTCTTGAACCCGATCGACCCCGCAGAGCACGTGGAAGAGGATATCCGATCACATCCGATTAAATCGGAGAAGATATGTGTCCGTTGTAGATGACTTCTTAAACCCGTTTGTTGAATTCGAAAAAATATTTTCAGGGGGTCTACCCATTTTTTGAAGCTGTGAACTGTGAACACTAATGGGGGGTTAGAGGATATGGTGAACAAAAGATTGTATGTATATAAACAGCGTTGAACTTCAAAAAAAATTAAAAATTGCACACGTTCACACTTTTTAAAGCGTCGGCCAAAGCTAAAGCGTCCGTTCAGACTATTTAAAGCGTCGTCCAGATCCTTTTTAAAGCGTCGGTGGGCCTTCTCTATTGCGTCAACGGGACTTCTCGATTGCGTCAGCCAGACCGTTCTCGATTGTACAGCACGCTTGATGATTAATTTATATTTTAATTTAATTTTCTATTTGGAAATTTATGTTATAAAAATAATAAATAAAGTTGATTTTGCCAAACAGTCAGATCGGTTAAACAACAAAATAATTTTACTTTTCTACGTTTATTGACAAAAAAAATATAACCTAAAAACAAATATTTATTACAAGACGTGTTTGAAATCAAGTGCTACAAACAAATATAAACTACGCCGAACTGCTATTTCCAACTGAATTAAATAGTCTTCAAATAACTTCGTCAAACTGCTCATTCCTTCTGGGTAGAAGATCCGGACATAAATATTAAATTAAGAATGAATTTATTTCTGCTTACGGAATTCGCATCAAAACACCGACCAAAGATAAACGATGTATCTTGAAATGGTAAGTTCCGTCGACACGTTGTTTACACTTTGGCGGAAGTGATATGGAACGGGTTGTTCGCAGTTTCTTCACCGCCATGTGCCGAACAACCCGTTTGATGCATCACGTGTTCTTTGTAGATGAGCTCTTGAACACTTTGTAGTGATCAGAGGTAGAGGACGGGGAAATCGGCTGACACCCGTGCCATCAGACAAGGATTGTCGATTACAAAAAACGACAACTCTAAAACTTAGGAAAACGTCATCTTCAATTAAAGCAACTTCACACAAATCAATTTCAGGGGGTCTGATCATATTTGGAAGGTGTGAAATCTACGGGGGTAAAAGAAATTTTCATGAGATGTTCAATGCAAAATGAGGATTTTATGAAGAACTGGTGATATATATAGGGGAAGAAATCTTGAAACGATTTAACAATAAATTGTTATATGTTAATAATTAAATGGGGAGATCATAAATATGTCAAATTAAAAACCGTTTAACAAACAAATAAATTTAACTTCAAAAAAATTTAAAAATGGGTCCCTTAAAAATTTAACACGTTCAGACTTTCTAAAGCGTCCGCCAGAAATTTTTAAAGCGTCGGCCTAAGCTAAATCGTCCGCCTATCATTTTAAAAGCGTCGGCCAGTCATTTTTAAGGCGTCGGCCAGACCATTACGGTGCGTCAGCGGGACGCTTGGGGAAAGCGTCGGCCAGACCATTGCGGTACTTTAGCCGGACCATTACGGTGCGTCAGCCAAACACATCGTCAGCCGCTTTAAAAACGATATGAAACCAGGGACGCAAGCCGTGGAATCATTGCGTCACCGACGCATAAACAATAATCAAGAGACGCTTGAACATATTGTACACGTGTCAGACACGTGTCAGATTGTAGGAAATGGACGCATCAACATGATAGACGGACGCTTCCGAGGCTGTGAGGATCTTCCAACGACGCAGGAAGGTGACAAATTCGCAAATGCACTTGGTCAAACGACATTTTGGTAATTTTCCCTTATCTATCAATCCAAGTGGTACACATCATTACGTTGTCTCTTTTTATTTATTATTGCGTTTTTTTTTCTATATTTGCGTCATTATGTTTTTTTTGACATTATGTTATATTTTGCTCGAAATTGTGGTATATTTTGTGATCCAATGTGTATTTAAAAAAAAAACTTTATGCAGTAACTTTTCTCATATAATATAAAATATTAAAATGTTTAAATTCATTTCATTAAAATGAAGGAGTGAGTGAGGGACCTTCAACATAACGAATGGTCCACAAAGTTGTGGAAGGAAGGAAGGATCTTTAAAGGACCGCCAATAGAGAAAGTGAAACGAGAAGGGGTCAACCAAGAATAGTATTTCAATGGCCTAGTTGATTTTTGTTGACTTTTGTGGCGTTGAGCACAAGCATAGACTTCCCACTTGATGGGAATAACATTATTTTTTCATTAAGAAGAAAAAGCAAGTCTTTAATTATAAGTTTACGAAAAATCATATCGTTATTAGAATGTAGAATAAAAAATATGAATATTATATATTAAAATATGATGTGCATGTGTAGATCGTAAAATCAGTTGTTGTAATTTTTCTTAAAAAAGTTATATATTAGTAAGCATTTTGACTTCCTACTTAGAAACTACTCCATTATTTGTTCACCCAATTTGTGTTAGACAAGTTTTATTTATTTTATATTTTCAGTTCAGTGCTCTAAACATCGATATTTTATTAACCTTAGCTCTATCTACATGCATTTTAGTTCGTTCTCAAACTTTTAACAAGATACCAAAACCTGTAAGTTATTAATCACATAGCTCATATTTAAATATAGTTGTATGTGTCCAAAATTAGTAAAAGATCACAGTGATCATACTAATTTTAAAACAATGAACTCAAATAATATCTAATGTTCATCTTAATAAAAATTTGTGACTGTAATTATTAAAGTTAAATGATATCAATTGTAATTCGATACAAACCTAAAAGATGAAAAGTGTAATTTACCCTTTAATATCTAATAGTTACTATTCATTGGGTTGCTTTTTTAATATATAGATAAGATATATATAGATAATCGATAATTGCTTCTAATATGTTTGAGCTTGTGATATCTTTTAAAACTGATTTATTTATTTATTTTTATAAATGGACTAGCACATAGTTAATCATTTTGGGGCCATTGCTAGGTTTAAGTTATCACTTAGGAGGTTATCAAGTTTAAGTGATCACTTAAGGAGTTATCACCAAATGAATTCGCAATAGGTTTGGGTTTACAACCTGTAAAATTTATGCGGTATGAGGTAACCTTGCCAGATAAAAAAGCTCTCGCCAATTGATTTGGCGAGATGCTTGTTTGTGTGAACACAGTTTGATTAGATGAATTTGAATATTACCGTATAAAAAGTTCTCGCCAATTAGTTTGGCAAGAGGTTTGTTTGTGTGAACAAGTTTGTTGGTAGATAGAAAGCTCTCGCCAATTGAAATGGCAATAGCTTTATTTGAATCGTTTACCTCGTACTGACCAATTCCGACAAACCTATAAATCCTAAACCTACTGCCAGTTCATTTGGCGATATACCCCTAGGTGACTTAAACCCAACAACGGCAAGTAATTTAACACCTATGTGTTGGGCTATTAAATTCCCATACCCTTAGCGCTTGGTCGCGCCTTAGGTTAGAGAGATCCGATACTTATAAACAATTTCTCAAAGTTTGATCATCAACAGACACTATTCTATATAGATCACCAATCACGTTAACTGTTTTTGACTCTCTTTATTCTGTTCATTTTGCTTGTTTCACGTAGTGTTCATAATTCAAATGAGTTTTTAAGTTCTAACATTTAGCACAATACATTTTTTCGCAAATATGATTACGTTGTTTTTGATTTTATGAGTCAAATAATGAGATTTCGAATAGAAGTTGAAACAATTAGCTATGAGTGTAATAGTATCATGGTTGTTGCAATTAGTTTGCTATCTTAACAGTTAATCTCTTAGTTCCCTTCTCAACTTAGGGGACATAAATTCACATATTTTTATCCTTTAAATATTGTACGAAAACACAAATATAGCTATAAGTATGTATCAATACACTTTTATACACACATGTATATAAATATATAACAATTTGTCTCAAACATCTTAATATACAATCATAACCATAATTACAAAACTTTTGCAACTCAATATACCATAGTTTAGTTAGTTACAAAGTGAAAAGAATGAAAAAAAATCATTAACAAATGAATAATAACTTCTCAACCGATGATTCGATGAAGGTACTACCCATATTAATCAAGAAACTACTGCGAGTCTGTTCCCATTGCCATTCAACAAGCAAAACCTGCTAGGCTTCTGCTGAAAATTCCTCCTCCTTTGAAGATCACGGTTTGACGGCCGTATCATCAATCGAAGAAACACCTTCATCGAGTTGGATTTTGCTACCACGGCTAACTCCCATGAACCACGGCTCGTCGTGCGTCTGCTAGGAACCTTGTTGAGGTTCCTATGACGGCTGCACCTGAACGAGCCCGGATGGTTTGTTGGAGAACATAAACATGTCCTTGTTTGTGGCTGAGCTTTATGGTTTGTTGGTGAATATAAAGTGGAAATTTTTGTTGTCATTTGGAAATGATTTTTGTTTGAAATTGGTAAAGAATTTGTGGGGCAAACCATGGAGAAGCTGAATTTTTGGTGTATATATAATAAAACTTAGTTTAGAAGTTGCATAATTGCCTTTATGTTTGGTTGAATATGACTTGAATACTTCCACTTGATTTGGTCAAGCCAATGATAAAGTATCAAAATATAGTTATTTTATTATTAATATATCATATTCTAGACTGGACTAACAATAAATGTTGTGCTTAGTCAAACATAGAACAAGCCACTTCAAAAAAACACTCTTCTTTATTTTCACACCCAAAAGTCTAAAAATTAAATCACATAATTTGTAAAAGTTACCAATGTTTGATGAATATAATATGCATGTATCTTATAGTATATTTTTGACATTTTTAAGTTTTAATAAACTAATAAATAAAATAAAAGTGTTTTAGCTTTGCCTCTTTGTTGAATTGACTTTTCGGTTTACTAGAACCGCGTGTAGTTTATTTATAACCACACTATATAGATTATAAATTTGTGAAAGAGGTTTAGAGCATTGTAATGAAATTATTTTTTAAGTTATTGCATACTTTAAACATATTATTATAATTATTGTATTTTTGTAAAAACTAGTATATCCGTACTTGAAAAATCGGTAATTCAAAGTTTAAAGCATTATAGATCAACAATGTAGGTCAATCTGTGTGAGATCGAACGATTCACTATACGATTTCAAAAACCGGATTAAACAGTTAAGTGGATAATTTTTATACAACATGTTATATATGGAATGGGCATGTAAATCGAAACATGGAACACTACCGCGCCCCATGCAGGTTCCTTGCGGAGTTGATACAGAAATCCACCTTTAAACCAAATTTGTTTATTTAACCAAATTTTATATATAAATTATGTAGAAATCTACCTTTAAACAACATAAAAAAGTTTTATATATGTACCACAATATACCTTATATTGAATACGACCCAGTGGCGGACCCAGGATTTTTTTCCTGCGGGTGCGGAAATTTTTTAAAGATTTTAGACCCCTAGCTATATAAATTTTTTTAAAGATTTTAGACCCCTAGCTATATAAAAAAAACGGTTCATAGCGGGTCGGATCGGGTCATGTAAAACAAGTAAAAACAAACAAACAAAGTTTAATGGCGGGTCGAATCAGATCGGGTCGGGTCCATTTCAATTCTCAAACAATCAAACTCTAGTTCCTAACTTCCTATCACATTAACAAACAAAAAAACATCAAAGTTCAAACCATCCATACTTTTATTTCTCTTAATCATTCAATAAAAGAACAAAAAAACTTATCTATAACATACCTTAGTCTTTAATTAGAATAATCCGGTGAAAAAAAAGTGGTTCAACCCCTTTGCTCTTGAGAAATCGCGGCATAACTTTCCTACTCATTGTTCATTCCTAATCCTATCACATACAAAATAAACAAGGATCTTCAAGTGTTCAACCATAGCCCATGTTCCGTAATTTTCAATTTAAAATTTTGAATTTCAAGCCCTAGTAATTATTATTTGCCAACCAACAATCATATAATCAACAAACATGTTTGCTAAGTGAGGCAGAGGGAGGGCGGGAGTCGCTGGCAAGTGGCAGCGATTTGTTTTTTTTTTAATTACGTGGACTGATTTGTTTAACAAAACTAGTAGTTGGGTTGGGCTTGAATGGGTATTAAGTTATTGGGCTTGATGGATTGAATTTAAGTTTTATTAAAGGGGTTAGTAGGCTAACTTGTTTACATAATTTGACCGGGTTTCAATCCCTCAATTTTTTTACATAAATTCCTAACATTTTTTTCTAAGGGGTGTGGTCGGAATTTTTCAAGGGGTGCGGACGAAAATTTCCATGGGGTGCGGTCTGAATTTTTCGCGAAAAATATCACTAAATTTTTTTTTTCAAGGGGTGCGGCCGCCCACCCAACTCATAACTTGGGTCCGCCCCTGATACGACCTATTCTAATAGAACTTAATTTGAAATATCATTAAACTGAACAAAACTGTATTTTAGATTTATATTAACTATTATATATGATGATGATTAGTGAGAGTTAAATTAATTTTTAAATAATAATTAAAAAAATAAAAAGAAAAGTCGTTTGTTAAAATGTCGGGGCACATCAAACTAGAAGCCGGGGTTATGGACCCTTGAATTATGAATGCAATAATTGATACACCCTCAAATAATTCTTTAAACGATAAAGATTTTTTTTTTTTTTTTTTTGAAAGGTAGATTTTATTCAAAAAGCGCAACGGGAAGTCCTCGAAAAAAGGACACCCGGGCAAACAAACGAGATTACATCAAGTCAAGCGGGTATTTACACCAAACATTCCAATCTATACCTTTCATCTTAGATCTATTTTTAAACCAAAAATACGAAGTCATCTTGATGCTCTCGACCACTTCTATAGCTCGTCGCCTTTAAACGATAAAGATTAAAAAAACTAAAATTTTATGTTGTGAAATATCGAATATGTAATGAAAGAAAATTAGAGTTGCACATGGGATGAGCAAATTAGGCATGATTTATTAGAGTTGCACCTTTCTGAGGACATGGCCCAAGATAGGACTTCGTGGATGCGTAGAATTAGGGTTAAAGATTTCTAGAAGATTTTGTAGTAGGGTCTTAGGTATATTTAGGGACGTAGATCTTACTTATCTTTTAAGTGACTTTACAGGTGATTGCCTTCTTGTGTTTATACCCATATGATTTTGTATGCTATCATACATGTTTTACACTATATTGTGTCACTCTCTGATCACTTTCTTGGTATGTTGGTATTTTGTGTGTTGGTATACTCTCTGACTTCTTATTTATATATTTTTTTTTGACTTGGTGCGTTGGTATGTTGATGATTTTAGAGCCGGGGGTCTCTCTGGAAGCAGCCTCTCTATCCTTAGGGATGGAGGCAAAGTCTGTCCACATCCCACCCTCCCCAGACCCTATAAGTAGCTTTGCTATTTGTGGGATATACTGGGTATGGTTGGTTGTAATGAAAGAAAATTAGTAAGACCCATATACGGTGGTTAAAAACATAAAACGCTAATGCATTAATCTTTTAAACTTTAGAGAGTTCATTAGTAAAGAGAAAATCTTTAAATACCTAGGGGTAAAGATCCGGTACAAAAAGTTCTTAACCTAGGAAGTGTAAGAAATCGGGTCAAACGAACTCCGATTGAGCTCATTTCAGCGGCGTTGGAACCGGCTCGTCGAAACCTAGCCAGAAACCCTAACCCCTTAAACCTAAACCCTAAAAAAAACCTAAAGCTAAACCCTAAGGCTAAACCCTATGTTAAACTCTACGCTAAACCCTAAAATCTAAATTATAAACCCTAAATGTTAAACCCTAAGGCTAAACCCTAAATGCTAAACCCGAAATACTAATGCCAAACCCTAAAACTAAACCCTAAAGCTAAACCCTTAAGCTAAAATCTAAAGCTAAACCCTAAAAGTTAAACTCTAAACCATAAAAGCTAAACCCTATATATATTTGAATAGGATTCGACGAGTCGGTTCTAACGCCGCTGGAATGAGGTTAATCGGAGTTTGTTCGACCCGGTTTCCTACACTTTGTAGGTTAAGATTGTTTTGTATTTGATCTTACCCCAATACCTGGGTTTGAGAGGGACATGTCTTCGGTTCAGGTCCCATAGATGCCAAGGAATAAAAAGAAATTTGCTGTTTAAAAAAATATAGACTAAAAACGGCTCGTAACGACTCCAACGGTTTTATATTTGAACACAAAGATGTCTTTTTCATTTGATTACCTAAAAATAACATATTAGCGACTATTGTTGCATGTTTATTAGATTTTATGCGCTCAAACTCGTCAATGACATTATATATTAATTATTGCAGTAAAATATAACACTATTTTGACTTCATTTGGTATTATTATTCTTTATAATCTGATTTTTTTATACTAAATTCATAGCATCTATTTCTTGGCATGCACACATGAAACCAGAAGGAACCCGAAAATTCCGATTTCTTGCAATTAAATTTTGACGAAATTGAGTTTGAATTCGTAGCTAGACATTATTTGCCCTTCTCAGCAAACTGTGTCCTCGCTGATATTTAAGACGGTGGTGGAGCCCGAAGTTATTGATGTGTAACCCATTTATAGTGAAAAGAATAGATGACGATCATTTATCTGATCTGATTACTCGATAACGTATACCGGTTTATTCAGGATCGACTCAACCAATTTGGTGACCTAAAGCGAGTTTTAAAATTAGGGCCCTTTCTGCCTTTTTTATGTTTTTTTTATGTTTTCTTAATCTAAAAAACCAAGATATGATAGTTGTTTTGGTGTAACAAAAGTAATACGCTATTAAAAACCGTAAATGAAAGTGTCTACGAACCGATAAACACCTATGATGGAAGAGATCGAATCCAAGATTCTGATAGTTATAACATCTGACCTTGTTTTTGTCGAATCCAACCTTCTTCCCAATAACCTTCTTTCTTGTTATGTTCATGAATCGTATGGCCCGAATAGATATCGTGGCCATCTGCCACTGAATATCCATTTAATCTAATTCATCTGGATTAATCTGCTCATAATCTTCATCCAGTGCTGCTGGATCAGTAATCTTGCCTTGAATATAATTTTGATATGAAGCAACAAATGAGGCAAGCAGAGGCAATTGATTCTCTATTGATTTCACAATCATAGGTATAGACTTAGGAATTCTGCTCTTCGATCCACCCTGCTGCCTCTTTCTTGCCGCCTGTAGGTCCGGCTAGGGGAGGATCTAGTCGTCCAATCCTTGTATACTAACCAACCCGGTTGTGCGGAATCCAACCGGAAAGGCAAACCAAGATAGAACACACAATAACACGACACGCAAAGTTCAACGATTAACACCACTTGTATTAAACGTACGAAAGGTCCAGTTACAGCTCAATGTTTACAAATCAGTCTTGCAAACTCTCTCTAGTGTGTGTGTGTTCCTTATCTGTCTGAGTGTCTAACCATGTCTAACTGTCTAAGTGAACACAACACACGGGTATTTATACCCAAACACAGCTGGTCCGGTCGAAGGATCAGATAGGATGATCGAAGGATCATCTATCGACCAGAATCAGCTCGAACGATCCAGATGCACCACGAAGGATGTGATCTTTCGTGGTCCATCCATCGAAGGTCCATCTTTCGAGCTCATCATCGAAGGATCCATGCAATCCTTCGATGGTACATCCTTCGACCCAGCCATCTTACAAACATAATGTTGACTGTTTGGCCAAGTCAAACTAGAGGATGGTTGACTTGGTCAAACTTACAGACTAACAAAGACATCGTTCAGTAACAAGACAAAATACAGACAAAGTACAGACACAAGTGCACCAACAAACTCCCCCTTGGCTGTAGCTTTGTCTCAATCTTCGAGATAGTTTTGTCTTGATCTTCATTCTTGTAAGTCTCTCGTGTCTTCAAGTCTTTGACGTCTCTTCACGTCTTCAATGTCGGAGGATCTTGAAAGTCTTCACGTCTTGAAAGCAGAAAGTGTACCAATAAACTCCCCGTTTCATGTAGGAAGTGTGTTGACAAACTCCCCCTTAACATAAGCTCCCCCTTGAGTTATGCTCGTGAAATACTTGTTCTTTATGAAGTGAGATCCTTGTGGTGTTGATGATGGTCAGCGGCAACTCGATCATCTTCATCATTTGAATGCCTTCACGTCGTGTCTTCATTCCGAAGCTTATCATCGACCATGTTCTCCTAGCCTTTAGAATCTGCACATGCAAGAAATCTAAACGCGTAATGAGAACAACCGCTTGGAATATCATAGGCAAACAACACACATGTGACCATTGTTTAATCAAACACCGTCCGACAGTTTGAAAGTTTAACAAATTTTATCAATTTCAATTTTAACTTTCAAAACTTGCAAATTTCGACCGTTTATGAAGATTTAGTCGTTTTGGTTTTCGTTCAGATTTCAGGTAACGAAGACTCGAGCTCCAACATCGTACGATCGAAAATAAGATAGAAATAAAATATTTTTGGCTTTTTGAAAGTTTATATTAAAACACACTTAAAATCTTTTTGGTATTTTTGAATATTTCAAATGTAAAGACTGAAAGCAGTAAATAAATATATACAGACATTCTTTTTGCGAGTTTCGAGGGTAAGAGAATCATATCAGTGTACGGTCATGCCAAAACGCTCTTGTTTGTTCATTTAGATAACATTAAGATAAGCATCCTATAACAATTATCGGTATTGTTGTCCACATAAGCTCAACTTATCAGATGTAATCATGGCGAGGGGATACGTTAAGGTATGATTTATACTTACCGACCGGTGTTCATCCACATCACGACACATTCCCGTATCAAGGTATGCACGAGGGTTCATCTTACCGGTGAGTATACCGATTATCATCTGTTTGACCGTATATGATGTGAGAAACTCACTTATTTTGATTTGAAAACAAGTACTATGTGATATAATCACTTATTGATGAGGAACTTGATTTTCGATGCATGAGGGCACATGAGCAAGTCCGTGAACAGGTCAGTACTTTCGTACAGCAGAGAGACGAACTTGACTCCCGGAAAGAATTTGTGATATTTTATCACTTATTTTGAGGGACATGTGATTGTTGATCACTTATTGAGGTCGTATGCAATATGTACACGTATGTATAGTATCATGGAAGATCTAGACTTGCGTCCCCGTTATTTTTTTTTCGGTAAAAGATACAACCATGATACCCAGATGATAAGCAGCATAAAGACCGAATATTTCAGAACCTCGGCAATCTCTCAAACGAAATTTCGGTACTAAGACCATATGCCAATGAATGGTTCCCACCTGGTCTTCAGTCGATTTAAGTTTATATCACCCTGCACACTTTAAAATGACTGTGAGCCTACCGATACATCTTATATAGAGCTGCTTATCGTTTTTCATTTAAGGTTTAAAGAGGTTTAGACAGACCACTGATGTACTATCATTTTCTCTTTTGCTCGCCAGGAAACTCATTTTTGTTTTTCTATTGTTTTTGTGTTTATGAAATTTTTCGATGTTTTTGAATTTTCAAATTTTGGATTTACTCCCCCTAAAATCAACAAACTAAGACAAATTTTAAAACACAAAGGTATTTACAAAAATGATTTTCCGATGTTGGTTTTACTCTTGCTTGACCTTAATGCCATTTACCAATAATAAATAGTCAAATCTTGATTTGTCAAAAGCTTTGGTAAAAAGGTCGGCACGTTGGTCATCGGTGTGGACGTAAGCAACATCGATTAGCCTTTTCTCAAAGCAATCACGTATGAAGTGATACTTAATGTCGATGTGCTTAGTCTTTGAATGCTGCACAGGATTTTTAGTGATCTGTAAAGCAGCAGAATTATCAACGTAAATAGGAGTAGTCAGGAATTCAAAACCGTAGTCACGCATTTGCTGTTGTATCCACAGGACTTGGGAGCAACAACTTGAGGCAGCAATGTATTCAGCTTCGCATGTTGACGTAGCGACGCACGTCTGCTTCTTGCACTGCCATGTGACTAGGCGATTTCCCAAAAACTGACATCCAGCCGTTGTGGATTTGCCGTCGATTTTGCATCCGCCAAAATCAGAATCACTGAATGCGATCAAGTCAAAGTTATTATCCCTAGGGTACCACAGACCGGTGTCAGGGTAACCCTTCAAATAACGAAAAATCCTTTTTACAGCTGCAAGATGTGAGGCCTTCGGGTTGACTTGATATCTGGCAAGCAGGCACGTTGGGTACATTATATCTGGTCTTGATGCTGTGAGGTACATAAGAGATCCGATCATCGCGCGGTAGTATGAGGGGCTAACATCTTGACCCTTCAAGTCTGGAGTAATTCCGTGATTTTGTGGCAATGGGGTACCAATGGGCGTTGCATCAGACATCTGGAACCGGCTCAAGATGTCACCAACATATTTAGTCTGATGGATGAATATCCCAGACTCTGTTTGTTGTACTTGTAGGCCCAAAAAGAAGGTCATTTCCCCCATAGCACTCATCTCGAATTTATCCTGCATAACACGCTCGAAATCCCTACACAAAACATCATTAGTAGAACCAAATATAATATCATCAACGTATACCTGTACCAGTAGAAGATCTCCATCTTGTTCTTTGATGAAAAGAGTGCAATCGATAAGACCTCTGCGAAAACCGTTCTCCAGCAGATAATTAGATAAGGTTGCGTACCAAGCTCGCGGTGCTTGATGTAGACCATATAGAGCTTTGTTGAGCAACCAAACCCGATCGGGATGGATAGGATCTTCAAAACCTGGAGGCTGCTCGACGTACACCTCTTCTTCCACCACACCATGTAAGAAAGCACTCTTCACGTCCATCTGGTATACCTTGAAACCTTTGAATGAGGCATAGGCCAGAAAGATCCGAATGGCTTCTAGACGTGCAATAGGTGCATACACTTCGTTGTAGTTGATCCCTTCAATCTGACGAAAACCTTGAACGACTAGCCTTGCTTCGGATAACGATCCCACGGTCATCCTTTTTGCATTTAAACACCCAACGGGTACCAATCTTCTTATATCCAGCAGGTTTCTCTACGAGTTTCCAGACACCAAGCTTCTGGAATTGTTGCAGTTCTTCCTGCATCGCTTCAACCCATGAGCTATCTTTCAAAGCATCTTTCCAAGTTCTTGGTTCTTCCTGTGAGACATAACACGCGAAAGACCAATCATTCTGTTGACCAGATTCTCGGATAGTTGCATACAAGCCTGCATTGTTGTTGTTTCGCAACATGTTTCTTGTTTGAACGCCACTCTGTACATTTCCTATGATGTTTTGTTGAGGATGGGTATTGTGAATCCTTGTTTCTGGATTATCTTGAACTGGAATATTTGTACCCAGATTGTTGAGATTGAGATCAACAATCAATTCAAGTCCCGGAATTGACGAAGAGGATGATACAGAAGTTTCAGCTGTTCGAGGGACATCCACTGGAGGTGTACCCTCTGAAATACCATGAACTGCTGTTGGAGCTTCTTGATCTGCATCGAGAAATTCATCATCCTCTGAAGATTCGTTCAATTCGGTAGCATCTTGAAAATCCTCATTGTCGAGAGCATTATTGTTCACTGAAGATGGTTCTTGATTGACTATAATGGGACGAACCAACGGTGAATCTGTTGCGTTGTCGCTCTCGAAAAACATCCTTTCCGCAGCACTTTCTTCAACGGCTTCAACATTGATCGAATTGAAAAAGTCATCGTACTCAAACATCCAAGGCTGACCAGGATTTCTGACTGGTAAAGTGTGCCTTTGTACTCTGACTTCAGACCATTCCTCAACCCTTTTAGTCTCTAGATTCCAGACTCTTAAGTTTGGGGTGGAATACCCAAGAAAGTATCCCTCGATAGATCTTGTCCCAAACTTTCCATGAGGATCGATAATTGTGCAAGGAGCTCCAAACGGTTCAAGATAAGACAAGTCTGGTTTCCGTTTGTTGATAAGCTCAAAGCAGGTCTTGTTGTGCCTTTTGACTGTAAGGACTCGGTTCAACGTATAGCATGCAGAGGACACAGCTTCAGTCCAGAATGGAATGGGTAGCTGCGACTCTACCAACATAGTCCTAGCAGTCTCGATCAATGTGCGGTTCTTACGTTCAGCGACGCCATTCTGTTGAGGAGTGTAAGCTGCACTAAATTCGTGAAGAATACCTTTTGAAGTGCAAAACTCCGCCATGGCATGATTTTTGAATTCAGTACCATTGTCGCTACGTATCCGCCTAACCTTCAAGTTGTAAAGATTCTCAATCTGAATGATCAAGTTTTTGAGAATACCGAAGGTTTCACTCTTGTGTGCCATGAACGCCACCCAAGAAAATCTTGAATAATCATCAGTTATCACGAGGCAATATTGATCATTCCTAATGCTTTTGTGCTTGACAGGACCGAACAAATCCATGTGCAAACGTTCAAGAGGAACAGCCACCGTGTTGACTTTCTTTGTGGGGTGTCGCTTCTTCGTTTGTTTTCCTTTCTGGCACGAAACACAGACGTCTTGAAGATGGAAATTTTTAAGAGGAACACCATTCACCAATTCATTTGACACCAAATAATTCATTTTGCGTAAGTGAATGTGACCCATTCGTCTGTGCCAAGAGATTGTGTCTTTTTCTGTGGCTTTGGAAACGAAACATGTTGCTTGTGCAGACGTTGTGATAGCTTGGCTCATATCAAGGACATACAGATCATTTATCCTTGGAGCCGACAAGAGAATCCATTCTTTTGGAATTTTGAAGCCGGGTTTCAGCACATAACATCCATTAGCATCAAAGTGTACCGAGAACTTCTTTTCACAAATTTGAGAAACACTAAGAAGATTGTGATCAAGTTGTTGCACAAAGTTGATCTTGTCAAAGCTAACAACCCCGTTGGAAATCATTCCTTCACCCGTTATATATCCGCCCTTATCTCCAGCAAAAGCAACATAACCTCCTCTAATAGATTTGACGTCGTAGAGAAGCTTCATGTCGCCTGTCATGTGCCTGGATGCCCCACTATCAACAATCCAATGACTACTGATAGTTCCTCCTGGAACACCCTGCACATGAACTCAGTTAATTAGTTGGAGATGGGGACCCAAGCCATTGTGGTCTTGGGTCTTCCATTTTCATCAACAACAATTACTTCTATTCTTTGATGATTGGAAAATTGTGATGGTCCCCCTGATTCAGCAACCGTTTTCGGTTTCCAGGTCTGTTGAGTTTTACCAGTTTGATTGTTTGAAGTTTTTGAAAACTTTGAATTATCTGGTTTAACTGAAACAGATGGTTTGTGAACCACATCGGTTTTAATTGCCTTTTCAATTTTCTTGACCTGTTGGCGTTTCTGTTTCTTTTCCCTTTCTCTTATGAGTCAGGGATCTTGTTTTACAGAAACAGATCGCCTACGGTCAGTTGGGCCACGGGGATCATCTTCTTTGGCTTTCAACTTATGAAGATACGGGCAATTTCGAATGATATGCCCAATTGTACCACATTCAAAACATGATCTTCGTTCAACAATCCCCGAAGTATCATGTGATCTTCTTGCTGATGATGAACTGTGTGAACCCGAGGTACTAGGTTTTGAACTACTTCTACTTGGTTCATTCCTTTTCATCACTGTTGCCTTTTGGACAAAATCTAAATTAGATTGATTTTCAAACTTTGCAATTTTGTCCGTTCCCTTAGATTTCACAAAGTTCACATTCTTCTTCTTCTTCTGATTCGGCTTCTTTTGATTTTGAGCCGGTGTCTTACCATCTGTTTTGGTATGGTTTTGCTGTTTTGGCACTGTTGGTAATTTCTTGTTCCCAAACTGTTTTCTAACTTCAGCCTTTGGGATAGGAGGACACTGTGTGACTGTAACATGTGGTCCTGTCTTTCCCAAAAACTTACTTGTAGAATTTTCAAAGACTTTACTGATTAAAGATTGATTAACATTTTTAATAGGAAAATCTTTGTCTGAATAGATCTTATCATCACCAACAAGAGTGTACAGCAAATCCACACTCTCCGACTCTTTTGCTGATGTGGACTCGGTTGGAACAGTCTTAGCAGGTTTTGTGGGAGGATCACATAGGATATGATTCTCAAGAGGTATGTCCTCTTCTTTGATCACTGCATCAGACTTTTCCGAATCAGTATCATCAGACTCATCATCAGAAGAATCAACATCCTCAACCACAACTGGAGGATCCTGATTCTGTTCAGCAGTTACAAATGTATCTGCTGACACATCTGAATCTGACGATACTTCTTTCTTGTATCCGAGCCCTGCTGCAAATTCCTCAACGTCCAACGGAACAGATGGCTCAAAGTGAGTCCTATACTCCTCATCAGGCAAAGCATCAAAGTTGTTTCTCACGGGTGGTGGACATTTCTTATAACCTATGCATGTGACATCCCGTTTCTCTTTCTGAACATCAATGATGTGATCCAACACATAGCTAGAACTCAAATAACTGTCTAACTTGAGTCGGATCGCCTCACTTTCTGTTTTAACACAAGCCATTTCTTTTTGCATAACCTCAAGACGAGTTATATACAGGTTGATGTCAGTTTGTTTTCTGGAAACCATTTTTGTCAACTCTGTTTTATCTTTCTTTAACGTTTCAATCATTGACTTAAATTCCTTTTCATGGTTTCCATAAAACATATTGGCTTCAGTGCACTTTGAAAGATCAACGGTCAATTTCTGATTATGAATAAATGTCACATCATATTTCTCTTGCAAAGCCTCGTGTTTGCTTTGCAATTCACACCACCTATCATTCACAGAAACATGTTTGTCTTGCAAGTCAAACAAACTAGCTTGTAAAGCATCATGTTTGCCTTGCAACTCAGACATGTTTGCATCCAAATCAGCACATCTAGCAAGCAATCTATCACAATTATCACAGCTAACAGAAGTGGGTTCATCGACACATACCTGACTTGATGAACTGTCGACATTCGCCATAAAGGCTGAATGGAGAGAAGACGAAGAATAAGCAGCTTGATCCACCAAGATAGATCTTCTTTGAATTCCTGCTGCAGTTTCTTCCAACAGCTCATCAATATTTGCATCGATTGACGCATTTGATGTCTCATCCACATGATCATCACCTGAGCTCGAGGATTCTTCATCCGAACTTCTGCTGTAACCAGAAGAGTCTTCATCCTCAGAGGAGTCACCACCATTGGCGGAAGATTCTCCACCACTGGTGTGATTAAGATCCTTGACAATCTCAGCAAAACACGCCGTTCCATCCGGAGCATCATTTCCCAACTGTAGTGACCAGTCACAACCTTCATCTACTTGAACCACAAGTGCCTGGTTGGCATTTGATGGTCCTGCTTGGCTTTGGTTGTTGACAGGTACCAGCGTACGAACATTGTTCCTATTCTGGTTCTGCTGGTTGCCTTGACCTCTGAAGGGATTCTGGTTTCCATGCTGAGATGGTCTTGTACATTCACGCTTGAAATGACCACGTTCCCCACAGTTGAAGCATTTAACAGCTTGCTTATCAAACCCATACTTGGTGTCTTTCTTGCCTTCCAAGCTGGTTCGGCCCGTTCTTTCCATGAAATCCTTTGCTCGCCTAACAGTACTGGCAAAGGCCCACTTAATATCCATCATCTCCATCTCCTCTTTATCTATCTGCTGATAGTCTTCTTGAGTCAGATTAATGTTGCCAATCTGACCTTCCACTAATCCACAGTATGCGCTCACCACAGTGTTTAGCAGCTCCATGTGTTCCTTTGCTACTTCCACACTTACTTTAGAAAAGCTTGAGGTGTCGAGCCGTACTGTATTTGGCTTTGATTGTTGACCAGCAGATGATGTGCTTCCATAACAGGCTTGCTTTTGTGGAGGAAGTGGGTTCCCATACATGTCTGTTGGAACTGTAGATTGAGGAGGAAGTGGATTCCCATACATATCTGTTGTTCCGGGAGATCGAACTGGTAATGGATTCCCGAACATATCAGTTGGTCTGAGAGGTCGTTGGCTTTGCTGTTGCTGTTGAGGAACTGGTTCTAGCAGATTTCCATACATGTCTGTCTTTGGAGGAACCGGCACTTGGATAGTATTGCCATACATATCAGTGCTAGTCACAAATGCTGTTTGAATTGGAGCATGCGAAGAAGGTTTTGTAGAAGTGCTAGAAGTTCCATAATACATATCAGGATTTTGTGGCACTGCAACTCTTTTTGCCTTGAGAATTTCTTCCTGATTCTTGTTTTCTAGAATTTGTACAAAGTCGTTGAAGCTTGTTGTAGCTAAAGTACCATTGTACTTCATGATTTCCAAGAAGGTATTCCATTGGGGTGGCAACGCATCTGCAAACTTTTTCACAATCTCTGCTGCAGTTGTAACAACCTCAAAATTTGCCAATTCAGTCAACAAATGATTAAATCGACTTGTCAAATCATGTAACGACTCATTCTCCATACAAGTGAAACCATCAAACTCTTTCTTTAGCAATTCTTTTCTCAATTGGCGTGTCGCTTCATTTCCTACGCCCCTTGTCTTTAACGCGTCCCACAATCTCTTCGTTGTCTTGTAACTAACGAATTGATGATAAATGTCTTTACTTAACGCCTGAGTGAGAATGGCATATGCCTTCTTTTCCAAATCATACACCTTCTTCTGATCTTCTGTAAGATCTGCAAACGTGGCTGCAGATGATGCTGCAACTTCTATTGTTTGATCAAAATCTGTAATGAACCGCAACCACAATTCTGTATTTTGACCTTTAACGTATGTATGAAATCTATCAATCCATCCTGGATATTCATACAAGTGCATCAACTTTGGAGGCCGATTCAAGCTTCCAGTTTCGCTCTCGCTTAAGAGAATGCTTTGAACACTTGGAACTTGATTGGATACAAATGCCCATTGACCGGTAGAAATTGCATTAGCTTGTGAAGATACCGGTGCGGAAGATGACGGAGTACCAAAATACATATCTGTATTTACCAAAGTGTTCCACCTTGGATTCATATTTAATCAGCCGAAGGATACCTGTTCGAAAGATACTTGAAAAACACAAACTGTTAAGCACAAACAAACTGATGATCGAAAGATCCACACCTGTTCGAAGGATCAACAGGGTTCGAAAGATCTCTGTTGAATTTCGAACAAAGTTTTTCGAAAGATTCTCCAACCGAAGGATCCTTATCCTTCGAAAAAGTACTGTAGACCGAAAGATGAAATCGAAAGATGACTTCGAAAGACTCCCCAATCGAAGGATCCTAGTCTTTCGAAAATGAACAGTAGTCCGAAAGATGAATGTTTCGAAATGATTCCTTGGTTCGAAGGATGATGATCTATCGAACCTCCACTGATCGAAAGATGGTCTTTCGAGTTCGAAGGATATCTTTCGAATGGTTCTGACACAGTTGACAATCGGTGACAAGTTGGTGAAAAAGTTGACGGGTTGGTGAGAACTTTCGGCAGAAAGTATGTTCAGACCATATCTTTCAGGTCTGAACATGCAGGTTTTTCACCAACCGGGTAATGATCAATATTTTAAACAAAATACAACTTCCAACACACAAACACTTTGTGATTCAAATTTTTCAAGATCAAATGTGTAATATTATGAAGAACAAACCCAGAAATACAAGAATTTCCAGCAAACCGACAACTATCCAAAACCCGTTTTTGCTAGCAACTTCACTAAAAACCCATTTTTAACATGTGACAATGAAAAGTGACAAGGTTTTTATAAGAACAAACAGCAAAAACAGTAATATTTCCAGAAAATATGAACTATAAAATCCCGAAAAACACCAAGAACACCTCGGTTTTAACAAGGACAAGAGCCAAGGCTCTGATACCACTTGTAGGTCCGGCTAGGGGAGGATCTAGTCGTCCAATCCTTGTATACTAACCAACCCGGTTGTGCGGAATCCAACCGGAAAGGCAAACCAAGATAGAACACACAATAACACGACACGCAAAGTTCAACGATTAACACCACTTGTATTAAACGTATGAAAGGTCCAGTTACAGCTCAATGTTTACAAATCAGTCTTGCAAACTCTCTCTAGTGTGTGTGTGTTCCTTATCTGTCTGAGTGTCTAACCATGTCTAACTGTCTAAGTGAACACAACACACGGGTATTTATACCCAAACACAGCTGGTCCGGTCGAAGGATCAGATAGGATGATCGAAGGATCATCTATCGACCAGAATCAGCTCGAACGATCCAGATGCACCACGAAGGATGTGATCTTTCGTGGTCCATCCATCGAAGGTCCATCTTTCGAGCTCATCATCGAAGGATCCATGCAATCCTTCGATGGTACATCCTTCGACCCAGCCATCTTACAAACATAATGTTGACTGTTTGGCCAAGTCAAACTAGAGGATGGTTGACTTGGTCAAACTTACAGACTAACAAAGACATCGTTCAGTAACAAGACAAAATACAGACAAAGTACAGACACAAGTGCACCAACACCGCCGAGCCTCCTGATGAGGCAACAAAGCACAATTCACCATTAGTATTAGTAACTACATTTTCATTTTCACTTGAGAGGAATGCATTTGCTGAATCACTAGAAGCATTGTGAGTAGATGAAGATGGAATGTCTTCGTAGATTCCTGGATCTTGAACGTGATCATAACCTATTTCCTTCCTCTACATGTTGAGCTCTTAAGCACTAAGCTTCCCAATAACCTATTCCAAGTCTTTAGTACTGTAGTCTTGTTTACCCTTGATCATGAGAGTTTAGATATCCCACTTAGCAGGTAGGTCATCTAGTAGCTTTTTGTTAATTTCAGTGTCAGTGTATCCCTCTATGACATAGTTCTCTTTTTTTTGTCATCAAATGATAGAACCTTGTAATGATCTTTTTTAGGGACTCATTCTCATGCATTTAAAAATAGCAAATTGCTTCTTCAGCAAGTCTACTTTGTTTTTCTTCACATCTGCATTGCCCTCATACCTCTTCTCTAATTCATCCCACTGTTTTTTTGAGGTAGTGTACCTCCTAAAGGTGTGTTTTATACCATCAAGAAGAGACATCTTTATCGCAGCTAGGGCTCTTTTCTCAGCTTCATACATCATTTTCTCTGCTTTGTCCATATTAACGTACCGAGTGACCCTTTGTCTGCCTTCAAAATCATGAGTGGGGTTCAAATGACTTAAACATTTCTTTCCATGTAAGATACTGCTCAACCTTCATCAGTTTCGGAGGTTGATGCGTGTGAAGTGTCGTATATTTTTAATGTATATTTTAAGCCCTTTAACACTTTTTAGCCAATTTTTAAATTTATAAAACACGATATTTACTAACACTAAACACACATATGGGCAAGTGCACCCATCATGAGCGTAGTATAGTGTTGGTAAGATACCGAGGTCGTCCAAGGACACAAGAGCTTTTAGTACCGGTTTATCCACAACGTCTAATCAAATCAAAAGTTTAGAAAAATGTTTTAAACTAGAAAAATAAAACTAACTAAAATGCTGAAAAATAAAATAAAAACAAAAACAGATAGACAAGATGAATCACTTGGATCCGACTCGTGTTTAGTGTAACCTTTGATTATTTCCGCACTTTTGCACTTTTTAAGAGATTATCTTAGTTATTGTAGTAGGCCCCTTTTCTGAAGGTGACGTTACCCTCAACCCAGTAGTTTGAGTCAGCAAGGATACAATCCTAAAGGGTTGGATTATTGAAAGATAATTAATTAAGTTATTAATGCATATTATGGTAGGCCCCTCTTCTGGCGGTGACGTTACCCTCGGCTAAGTAGTCTGAGTCAGCAGGGATACAGTCCTAAGTAGCCGGGTTAAAATTTTAATAGTAGTTTACATATGAGGGGATCAAGGAGTTCGGACCCCCGCCATCCAATACCAGTGGGTATTGAAGGAGATCCTACTAAAGTTGACCCAGGTCCTTGCAGGATCTATACACTGAACAAAGCAAGACTCTTACCAAACTGTTCCCTTAACCCCCGACCAGGTAGCCAACATACCTCCATATAGACCGTGGATATATGAATGGTGAAAATCTTTTATTTTATATAGACAGTAAAATAATGGCAAGACACCCCGGACAAACGATAAGGAAATCACACCTTCAACATAAGAAACTAGTTATTAAAGTCATTAATACATAACCAAATAAAAAGTGCGAAAAGATTAAAAATAAAAAAGTATTACACTAGACACTTGTCTTCACCAAGTGATGTAAGAGACTTAGGAAAACATGGCCTTTGATTGTCAAGAACTCTTACGATCAATCTTGGATCCCGAGACTACTCACACACTCTATGATGGATGATGGATGATGGTGGTGAATGTGGGTTGTGATGGTGGTGGTGGGTGGGTGAAGTGTGAGAGAGGTGCTTTGCCAAGGGATGGTTTGCAAATGAGCCAAGCACCCCTATTTATAGCCTGCACAGAAGCCCGGACACGGCCCCGTGTCCATCCGTCTTCTCTTCCATCATTAAATGCAGTTTGTCTGCATTAGTTGACCACGCCCCCGTGTCCGCTGGGCACGACCCCGTGTGCAGAAGCGTATCTGTACTATCAAGATTTCCTCAGATTCTGCGAATCTTAGAGTTGACCACGGCCCCGTGTCCGCTGGGCACGCCCCCGTGGTGGGTGATAGAAGCTTCTACAGCTTTGTCTTTTTTGCAGACACTTGGGCATGCCCCCGTGCTCATTGAGCACAGGGCGTGTTCAGCCTTCTGTTCTTTTGTTTTGCTTGGGAAGATGCTGTCGAGGGGTCGGGCATGCCACGTTTATCCCTTTTCTTGTATTTATGTTAGATTTAGCTGCCTTTTTGCTTCTTTTGTTCAATTGAGCTCATTTAATCCTGAAAATACAAAAGGAAGACAAAAACACACTTTTTCCAACATTAGTACTAAAAAAGGGTTAGTTTAATGCCACATTTGATGTAATTTATATGTTGCATTTTGCGCACATCAAGGTTTGTTGGTAGTACCAACCTCGTGTTCAGTCTTCAACAGTTCATTCAAGTTCGACATACTCGACATTTTTATCGTAACCGGCTCGCTAAAAACGTTTAAAAACTTCCCGAAAACTGCTTTACCAAATGTACTGTTAGACTCATCTCGAGATTACGAATCCGATGATGTATAATGTCCAAAACCTTTTCGGAATTTCCGTGCCTTTTTTGTCCTAAAAATGAGGGAATCAAACCATACTGTATGTTTTCAAAGTTCATGCACGGATAATCTTCTGCTCTTTGATACATTTATTACCGAATCCTTTAACTGATTAAAAGTTAAATACACTAGTTTTTTATTATGCCTTGATTAAATACAATGGTTAATTACGCATGTTAAAAACGCAGTCCAAATGCGCTGGTCAAATACCCTGTCAAGTACGCTAGTCAAATACTCACACCCTCAAAAATCTACCTGCGAGGTTTTACTGCGAGGCATGTGACAAAGCAGGATCTAAGACACCAGTCATATAGAACGACCTCAATATGAGAAAAATACGTTTTAAACCAAACAACCAAAATAAGTTAATGAAAATGTGGAAGCGTAAATAAACATAAAGTAAAGTGTGCGCCAAAACGAACGCCCAAACCAAAGTAAATAATGTAATAATGTATCATCAAGAAAAAAATGTTTTGACATCCATTCTGTGTACCTAACCGTGAGTACCTTAGCGACTTGAGAAAACATGCAAGAAACAAGTGTCCACAATTATGATGTGTGAGTTCACAGGTTTTAGTTTACAGTTACAAAGTAGGTTGTTTTCCAAAAGTTCCCACTGTTCTAATCCGAACAGTAAATTTAGTGTTTAGCAGTTACTTGTTATATTGTAGGTAGCTAACCTAAGTTACGTCACGAAAGAGTTCGAAACCGAAGCTGACTGTTGTTGCCTTTGTTTGACAGGTCTATCACTGACCATGGCGATAAGTTAGGCCAATTCTACACCTGTTGACCATTCCCAGTCTAGCTAGTGTGACTAGCTCGAGTGGGGCTTGTCGGGGCTATAGTACTACTCAAAATTCCCCCGCTATCCACCCAATACTAACGATTCGAGGTTTACAAGGACTTTATGTGATAATAGCTACTTTGTGACCATAACAATATAACAAAAACTCAACTAAATTAAAGACGTTATATTATCATAACGTTAAAGCATTACATTACCATAATGTGTACATGTTTTCTCCCCCTGTGTTTTATATTATTTAAAGAGTAGGGTCGTGAACTTACCTTTGTTTTGCTCGGTATGACTTAAGTGAATTTCGAGCCGATGTGATTAACCACTTCCTATTATGGTTACCATTAGGTTGTTAATGTGTGTTCATGCAAGACACATAACCATACACATATCTAATACATAACATGCATTGCATTGACACTTAAATGTTCATTCTGGTGAATTCGTGTACAGGATCATAGCATGACATACAACATGTTAAATGACATTCATGTAAGTGCTAAACAAGTATTAACATCCTATGATAACACGAGCAACACATAGATACACAAAATTCAATTCACTGCATTACCAGTTTAGAACTCCGAAACTTAGCTGTATTTCGGGGATTTTATTAAAATACTAAACGAGCTTCAAAAATTATGATAAATTTATGTGATGTGAAAATGGTCCGCTTGTCCTTGTGTAAAAATTTTAGCACTTAATAGTTTACAGAAAATTCATGAAAAATCAAATAGTACACATAACTATGATTCATCACTTTCTGGCGGCAAATTATGGTAAAATTATATAAAAATCCTCGTTAACTCTTTTAACGAAATTTCAGTTGGAGAATATGAGGATCTCCTAGCACTACCTACTGTATAAATTTAACATATTAATTCAAGACATAATTATATAACTATACAAAGCTAAACCCGCTAATCGTTTATCATACGAGATATCCGAAGACATAATTATATGAACCTATTGACACAATATGCACCAACAGAAGAAGAAACAATGGTATTCTGAACAACCTAAAGAATTTTCAGCGTAAAGTCAAAATAAATCAAAGAAAACTGAAATCTAACATAACCACCAGAATCAAAAAGCAAAAACAATGAGAAGGAAGAGATAATTTTAGGGTTGGAGGATTCTTACCGATCAAATTCATTGGCTTGGAGGCGGAATTAGCGTTTACTTGATCGATTATGGAAACCAGTTGGTAATTGGGTGTTAATGGTGGTGGTGGTGGAATTGAAGATGAGGAAATCGGAGACGGCTAGGGAGTTTCAGAATGCTATCACAATTGGAAAATCGACAGTAGGGAACTTATAACCATGAAGACAGGCGCGAGGAGCTGATGATTAAAAAAAATCTGTCAAAAGTGAGGGAACACGTTCTTACGAAAATGGGGGGGGGGGGGGAGGGAACACTTATTTGGTATCTACCTCCAAAAAAACATAACTGCCTATTTTATACGGCCAAAGTCTCTCCTTTTTTTGATCGGACAGTACAAATCAACAAAATGGTTATTTGGTCCGGCTTCAATATTACTAATAATTGTCGTATTAGGTTAATACGGTGTTTCACCAAACGATGCGTCGTTTAGTACGCACTGGTTTAGAATGTATATATAAGGTACAACGTCAAGCAAATCAATGTAATCAAGAATTCATTCCATCTAGTTTGTGTAGTTTAGTTTGTTAAGTATTGTTCCTTTTCTTTTCAATTCAATCAATTGTGTCTTCACTTACCAGCAAATACTTGTGGCTCTGTTAGTCATCTTCCCTCAAATCGACTTAATTTATCTAATACCACTTCTTATTGACTCGTCCAGTGGCGGACCCAGGATTTTTTTCCTGCGGGTGCGGAAATTTTTTAAAGATTTTAGACCCCTAGCTATATAAATTTTTTTAAAGATTTTAGACCCCTAGCTATATAAAAAAAACGGTTCATAGCGGGTCGGATCGGGTCATGTAAAACAAGTAAAAACAAACAAACAAAGTTTAATGGCGGGTCGAATCAGATCGGGTCGGGTCCATTTCAATTCTCAAACAATCAAACTCTAGTTCCTAACTTCCTATCACATTAACAAACAAAAAAACATCAAAGTTCAAACCATCCATACTTTTATTTCTCTTAATCATTCAATAAAAGAACAAAAAAACTTATCTATAACATACCTTAGTCTTTAATTAGAATAATCCGGTGAAAAAAAAGTGGTTCAACCCCTTTGCTCTTGAGAAATCGCGGCATAACTTTCCTACTCATTGTTCATTCCTAATCCTATCACATACAAAATAAACAAGGATCTTCAAGTGTTCAACCATAGCCCATGTTCCGTAATTTTCAATTTAAAATTTTGAATTTCAAGCCCTAGTAATTATTATTTGCCAACCAACAATCATATAATCAACAAACATGTTTGCTAAGTGAGGCAGAGGGAGGGCGGGAGTCGCTGGCAAGTGGCAGCGATTTGTTTTTTTTTTAATTACGTGGACTGATTTGTTTAACAAAACTAGTAGTTGGGTTGGGCTTGAATGGGTATTAAGTTATTGGGCTTGATGGATTGAATTTAAGTTTTATTAAAGGGGTTAGTAGGCTAACTTGTTTACATAATTTGACCGGGTTTCAATCCCTCAATTTTTTTACATAAATTCCTAACATTTTTTTCTAAGGGGTGTGGTCGGAATTTTTCAAGGGGTGCGGACGAAAATTTCCATGGGGTGCGGTCTGAATTTTTCGCGAAAAATATCACTAAATTTTTTTTTTCAAGGGGTGCGGCCGCCCACCCAACTCATAACTTGGGTCCGCCCCTGGACTCGTCTTTCCAAGCATCATGTCACTTAGTAGTCCAACTAAGTAATCTTAACTCTAACACACACATCAATTCAAAAGACTTGTATTGAAATGCAAGATTACAAGGAACTTAAGCACTGAGTACTGCTTTAGAGAACGTTTACAACAAATCTTTACAAGTTATACTTACAGATTCCCTGTGTTAAATAAAACCACCCTTATATGATATATTTTTTTGAATAACAACATTTCCTCCTACTCTATTATATCAATTAGACAAAAATATTCATCCTTGTCCAGGTTTAAAATTAAGACATCCTCTTTAAGAGGCATACGTGTTCCTGTTCTTAATATTATACTATATTTATTTTACATCGTATGTATATTATAGTACAAACTTGCATAACACAAAAAAGATACCAAGTGTTTAATGTTTTTTTATTGCATGAACTTATTTGCGTGTCTTTTTTTAATTGTAATTTGTATGTTTTTTAAGATTATAATTCCACTACATTTACCAAGTTGACGAACCAAAAAGATATTGTTCGGTGTCATGATAAACCAAACTGATTTGATCGAATAAAAATAACATCGGTACCGGTGCTAGTATTATCCGAACTGGTTACCCTATCTGGTTTGGTAGTTTTGATCATTGTAAAATACGTGGTGATGTCTTCTTAGGCAGATCTTTTTTGGTTACTATACCGAATGTGGTATCGTAACGAGCTGAACCGACCGAATACACAAGCAAACATACATGTCAACAAAGTTGTTTCATAGCTTAGTTTCTTTTTATATGTAATTTGACATCATTTACTCTTTTCGTTACATTAATAATATAATTCGACGTACTCAAATTAACGTACATGACTGCATGTCATTAAAAAGAGTCTCATGGTTTAGTTATTTTTATATATAAATTGATGTTGTTTACGCTTTTGGCTATTTTAATAATATATTGGTTGCGCTTAATTTTCTCTAACGTTCAATAAAAAATTTATTCAAAAGTAACCCGGTCAAATATAATTGGCAAATTGGGTTTAATAATCTCACTTTTTGGTAGTTAGCCAATAATAATCTCACCTTCAAAAATCTCCACTGGCAGTCCCACATTTTAATTTTTTTTCTTATTTATTTATTTTTTAATTTCAAACTGATGTTTTAGGGCTTTTGATCAGAAGGAGCATACGAGTTGATTGATATGAAACTTAGCTCGAAACGGTATTCCAAACGACGAAATGATGCTTCAATTTGGGTGTTTACACTTCCAATTAACAAAAATCAAGTCGTTGGAGCAACATTTCGAGGTAAGTCTTACATCAATCGACTTGTATCCTTGTTCTGATTAAAAGCCCTAAAACATCAGTTTGAAATTGGAAAACCATTTTAGCAGGGGTCCAGTGAGATTTTTTTTTAAATGTGGGATTGCCAGTGGGGAGTTTTGAGGTTGGAATCATTATTGGCCAACTATCAAAACGTGGGATTTAAATCCAATTTCCAATATAATTGATGTTTTCACCATTTATCACTTCGTCATTCTAATAATATGTCACACCCCCAAAAATCCACACGCGGAGTACCACCGCTTGGAGGCGTGACATGACCAGGATCAAGCCACCAATCATATAGAACAAATATAAATAGTAAAAGTAATGTAATTAAACCAAACCAATCTATATGAAAGGTGTTCAAAACATAGCATAAGTTCAACGTTTAGCGGAAGCATAAAATAAACCCAAATCATAAATAGCAAGTTCAAATGTTTAAGTGCCGTTCATCATAAGATCCATAATATGTGCCCACAACGACCGTGCCTCCCGTGCAAGCTCCATAAGTACCTAAGTTCCTGCAAGGCATGTAACAGAGAATCAACAACTAGTTGAGCGAGTTCACAGTGAGTTTGTTTAGTTATAGTGTTCATAATGTAGTTCGTATGTTCATTTAGTAATCATGTATCGTATGTATCGTATCGCGGCCCTCTAGGCATGTTTGCGAAGTATAGTGGGGACTTCCCATGTTTGCTAGACTAGGTATAGTAGTATCGCGGCCCTCCCAGGCATGTTTGCGAAGATTAGAGTATATAGTTCGCGGCCTTCCTAGGCATGTGTGCTAAGATTGTCATAATATCGCGGCCGACCCTTGGCGTGTGTGCGAAGATCGTTTAAATTAGTATAACCAGTCTAGTCAGTTCATATCAATAACCCTCCCTCACCCGGGGACCATATATCTAAGTTCCATAAACTGAACGAATAAATAATCCAACCCATTCCCACCTTGGGAATCCCATGCCTTGGCTGTGTGAACTCACCTTGGGTTTGCTCGGTATGCTAAGTTTGTGCTCAAAGTAAAATCAATCACGTCCTAATGTATGCATGTATACGTAGTCAGTTTGTGTTCAAGTCATTCACATATAAGCATGTAACACGTAGTCAAAATCATACAAGTCATGTTTATCATTTAACAGCAGTTAAATATCTCAGTTAACTTCTAACAGAGTTAAGTCAGATTACTGTACAAGATATCCAAGTCGGCGAAACACATAAGTTGGCGAATCACAATATTGGCGAAACACATGTTCTGTTTCGTCGACTCTCCTCTGGCGAAACACAATCCTATCTCGTCAACTATCATTTGGCGAAACACAATTTCTATTTCGCCGAGGGTTCTGTTTCGCCAAACCCGTCAATTACGTCAAACATCAGTTACGTCAAATATCAATTACGTCAATCATGCCAAATCAGTTACAGTATCAACACAGCAACCCTAATGATCATTCTATCAGCCGTCATCACAACAGAAATTATATGGAGATCAACGTGCATATAGAATCATCATAACTCAATCATTCAAGAATTATTGTCTAGCATGAACCCTAGTTTAACCGTTCCTCAAACCGATTATCATACAACATCATATCATCAATCCTTATCCAGATACTAATGTGTATTCCGAATCAAGACATATTAACAACATCCAGAACCATGTATTCGATCATGTTAGGTTTCGCATATAGTTACGTATCCGATTAACCATGCATATCGAAATCTATATCATTCTCATATTCTTATCACAGCAATAACACACATCAATCACATATCCAAACATGAATCGAGACAGAGCAGAACATGAAATCGATTAACAAACATACACTAACCGATTCGGGATGAAACAAACAAGGATTCGAGAGCTAGGGAACGTTAGATTGCCGTCAACAGAGAAGGAGAGACTCTAGGGTTTCGGTTGTGATGATAACAGTGTGAAACTAAAGCTGTTACACGTTTTAATATTCAAGTTTACGTGTTGGGCCCGAACTGGGCTTCGGTGAAACTGGACTCGGCGAATCAGCTTGTTTCGTCGAGAAGATTGTTGACGAAACAGGCCAGTTTCGTCGAGATGAACTTGGCGAAACACACTTGTGTTTCGTCGAGTAGTTTCATGTGTTAATCAGTTTATGATTTCTAATATACTAAGTCTCATGCTATAATATCAACACATCATCAAGCAAACACAATACTTTTATTATCACACGAAGTGTATCGTTACAAATCAGGCGAGTCAAACAACTAAACAGTCAAAGTCAACGTGCATTTAATGCGAAAGTGAAAGTCGAAAACTCGAGTTGTCACATTATCCCCAACTTGAAAGAAATTTCGTCCCGAAATTTAGCATGCAGTTACTGAGGAAGCTAGTAGTGTGACGTTGTTTACCTGTATCGTATCGCGGCTCCCCGAGCAGGTTTGCGAAGATTACTGGTTTTCTTGGGGTGTCACATTATCCCCCCGTTGATTTGGAATTTCGTCCCGAAATTCTGCATTTGTAGCTTCAGCCTCAGTAGTAGTTGCTTGGTTTCCGAATAACTGGGGATATTTGAGTTCCATTTGATCTTCACGCTCCCAGGTGAACTCTGGGCCGCGGCGGGAGTTCCAACGAACTCGTACAAGAGGGATTCTCGTGTTCTTGAGGACCTTAACATCCCGGTCCGTGATCTCAACAGGTTCCTCGACGAAGTGTAACCGCTCGTCGATAGTGAGTTCCTTCAAAGGAACTATGTGGGTCTCATCTGACGTACACTTCTTCAGATTCGACACGTGAAAGACGTTGTGAACTGCACTGAGTTCAGGTGGTAAGTTCAGTCTGTAGGCCACTTTGCCTATTTTCTCAATAACTTCGAAAGGTCCGACGTATCGTGGATTTAGTTTGCCGCGTTTGCCAAAACGAACCACACCCTTCCAGGGCGAAACTTTGAGTAGCGCTCGATCCCCAACCTGAAGTTCGAGCAGTTTTCTATCTTTATCGGCGTATTCTTTCTGACGGTCACGGGCTGCCGCCATGCGTTGTCGTATTTGAGCAATCTTTTCAGTAGTATCAACTACCATTTCTGGACCTGTGATCTGACTATCTCCCACCTCTGCCCAACAGAGAGGTGACCGACATTTACGCCCGTACAATGCCTCGAATGGTGCAGCTTTAATGCTTGTGTGGTAGCTGTTATTGTATGAAAATTCCACAAGTGGCAAATGTTTTTCCCAACCATTGCCAAAGTCAATTACGCACGCCCGAAGCATGTCTTCTAGAGTTTGAATAGTGCGCTCAGACTGCCCATCTGTCTGAGGGTGATAAGCTGTGCTCATGTCTAAACGAGAGCCAAAAGATTTATGCATTGCTTGCCACAGTTCTGAAGTAAAACGTGCGTCCCGATCAGAGATAATGGAGGTTGGCACCCCGTGCCTCGAAACCACTTCTTTTAAGTAGATGTCTGCTAAGGTAGAGAACTTGTCTGTTTCTTTAATGGCCAGGAAGTGAGCAGACTTTGTGAGTCGATCCACGATCACCCAGATAGTATCATTTCCGCGCTGAGATCTAGGTAGGCCAGTAACAAAATCCATGGAAATTTGTTCCCATTTCCATTGTGGTATCTCAGGTTGTTGAAGTGGACCTGATGGTTTCTGATATTCTGCCTTGACTCTCGCACAAGTCAAGCATTTGCTAACGTATGTGGCTATGTGGGCCTTCATGCTAGGCCACCAGTATGTTGTTTTGATATCGTGGTACATTTTATCCGCACCTGGATGTACCGAGTAACGGGACTTATGAGCTTCATCCATTACAAGCTCGCGTAAGTTACCATACAGTGGGACCCAAATGCGTCCTGTTACGTAATAAGCGCCGTCTGCCCTTTGTTCTAATCGTTGCCTTGAGCCGCGTAGGGCTTCAGCCCTGACGTTGTCTGGTTTCAATGCTTCTATCTGAGCATCTCGTATCTGAGAAGGAAGGCTAGACTGGATAGTAAGTTGCAATGCTCGTACACGCCTAGGCGTAGTATCCTTTCGACTGAGGGCGTCGGCCACCACATTGGCTTTGCCCGGATGGTACCTTATAGCACATTCGTAATCGTTCAGTAGTTCGACCCACCTACGTTGTCGCATGTTCAATTCTTTCTGTTTGAAAATGTGCTCGAGACTCCTGTGATCTGTGTAGATGGTGCATTTAGTGCCGTACAAGTAATGTCGCCATATCTTGAGCGCAAAAACAACAGCTCCCAGCTCTAAATCACGTGTTGTGTAGTTCTGTTCGTGAATCTTGAGTTGGCGCGAAGCATAAGCAATGACTTTATCCCGCTGCATCAACACACATCCAAGGCCCTGGATAGATGCATCGCAATAGACTACAAAATCGTCCGTGCCTTCAGGCAGTGCGAGGATAGGTGCGCTACAGAGTCTATCCTTTAAGTGTTGAAACGCTGTTTCCTGTGCATTACCCCAACGGTAAACAACACCCTTCTGTGTCAGTAGTGTAAGCGGCTGAGCAATCTTTGAGAAGTCTTTGATGAACCGTCTGTAATAACCCGCCAAACCCAAGAATTGGCGTATTTCGGTTGGTGTACGAGGCGCAGGCCAGTTCTTAATCGAATCCACCTTGGATGGATCGACATGAATCCCATCCTTGTTCACCACGTGGCCTAAAAAGTGGACTTCACGAAGCCAGAAGTCACATTTGGAAAACTTAGCGTATAGCTGTTCCGTTCGTAAAAGTTCCAGTATAAGTCGTAAGTGCTGCTCGTGTTCCTCCTGACTTTTCGAATAAATCAGGATGTCGTCGATGAAAACAATGACGAACTTGTCGAGATAGGGTTTGCACACCCTGTTCATAAGATCCATAAATACGGCAGGCGCGTTCGTTAGCCCGAATGGCATGACCATAAACTCGTAGTGGCCGTAGCGAGTTCTGAATGCTGTTTTAGAGACGTCCTCATCCCGGACTCTCAGCTGATGGTACCCTGACCTTAAGTCTATCTTGGAGTAGTAGCTCGACCCTTGCAGCTGGTCGAATAAATCATCTATGCGCAGAAGAGGATAACGATTCTTGATCGTCACCTTGTTGAGTTCACGGTAGTCTATACACATCCTAAACGTACCGTCTTTCTTCTTTACGAACAACACTGGAGCTCCCCAAGGTGAAGAGCTAGGACGTATAAAACCCTTTTCCAAGAGTTCTTGTAGCTGCTTTGACAGTTCTTCCAATTCAGTTGGAGCTAAACGATAAGGTGCTCGAGCTATGGGTGCTGCTCCTGGAGCGAGCTCAATCTGAAATTCGACTTGACGATGAGGCGGTAACCCAGGTAATTCCTCAGGAAACACTTGAGGAAAATCGCGTACCACTGGAATATCCTCAATCTTCTTCTCTTTCTTCGATGTATCAGTGACGAGAGCTAAAACAGCTGTGTGACCCTTGCGCAAACACTTCTGAGCTTTCAAGAAGGAAATGATGCCACTCACGACACCACTCTTGTCGCCTTGAACTTCGAGAGGTTCTTTGCCCGACCGAGGAATACGAATAACTTTTTCTTTGCATAAAATCTCCGCTTGTTGTTGAGATAACCAATCCATACCAATGACGACGTCAAAGCTACCCAAGGTTATAGGAATGAGATCGATGGAGAAAGTCTGACCAGCGAGGATAAGATTACACCCTTTAACTATGTGTGTGGCTTCTAAACTTTTACCGTTAGCTAACTCTACGACATGCTTGGTGTTTAGGAGAGTTGGGGCACGTTTTAACATTTCACTAGCTTTTAAAGACATGTAACTAGTATCCGCACCAGAATCAAATAGTACAGTAACATAAAAGTCGTCAAGAAGAAACTTACCCATAACCACGTTGGGATCATTTCTGGCATCACCCTGACCGATCACAAACATACGGCCTCTAGCACCATTGTTGTTATTGTTCCCACCGTTGTTGTTGTTCCCATTACCCTGATTGTTGTTGTTGTTATTGTTCTGGTTCTGGTTTAACTGAGGGCAATTCCGCTTGTAATGACCTTCAGCCCCACACTGGAAGCATCCCTTGTTTCCTTGCTGCTGCTGCTGAGGCTGGTTTCGTGGAGCAGGTGGTTGTTGTTGCTGGTTCTGATTCGCAGGTCGTGAACTCCTGCAATCTTTAGCTTCGTGCCCATTTTTGAGACATCTCTGACAGTAGGCCTTGCGACACTGACCACTGTGGTGTTTGTAGCACCTGTTACACAGTGGATGATTTCCCCGATAACCACCCTGTCTCTGCCCACCAGAAGTTTGCTGACTTGGGCTCTGGTAGTCATTAGTCTTGCGTTGCTGAGCCTGAGATTGAACTATAGCTGAACCTTTGCTGGAATCTCCATCCCATTTCCGCTTGTTGTCACTGGGAGTAGCAGGAATGGCTGGAGTAGTAGCGGTAGAAGTAGTGCTGATGCGTTCAGGAAACTTGTTCTGCTCCACCGCCTGATCCGTGAGACGGTGAGCCAGCTGTACAACCTGTTGATAAGTGGCGAGGTTTGCTGAAGTTACGTGACTCTGGATCTCTGGCACTAGACCCTTGAGGAACAGTTCGATTCGCTTGATTGGAGGGTCCACCATCGTAGGACACAGTAAAGCAAGTTAGTTCGATCTCTTAGTGTACGCCTCAATCTCTGATCCCGTCATCTTGAGATTGAAAAACTCGACCTCCAGCTTATGATAATTCCACTACATTTACCAAGTTGACGAACCAAAAAGATATTGTTCGGTGTCATGATAAACCAAACTGATTTGATCGAATAAAAATAACATCGGTACCGGTGCTAGTATTATCCGAACTGGGTACCCTATCTGGTTTGGTAGTTTTGATCATTGTAAAATACGTGGTGATGTCTTCTTAGGCAGATCTTTTTTGGTTACTATACCGAATGTGGTATCGTAACGAGCTGAACCGACCGAATACACGAGCAAACATACATGTCAACAAAGTTGTTTCATAGCTTAGTTTCTTTTTATATGTAATTTGACATCATTTACTCTTTTCGTTACATTAATAATATAATTCGACGTACTCAAATTAACGTACATGACTGCATGTCATTAAAAAGAGTCTCATGGTTTAGTTATTTTTATATATAAATTGATGTTGTTTACGCTTTTGGCTATTTTAATAATATATTGGTTGCGCTTAATTTTCTCTAACGTTCAATAAAAAATTTATTCAAAAGTAACCCGGTCAAATATAATTGGCAAATTGGGTTTAATAATCTCACTTTTTGGTAGTTAGCCAATAATAATCTCACCTTCAAAAATCTCCACTGGCAGTCCCACATTTTAATTTTTTTTCTTATTTATTTATTTTTTAATTTCAAACTGATGTTTTAGGGCTTTTGATCAGAAGGAGCATACGAGTTAATTGATATGAAACTTAGCTCGAAACGGTATTCCAAACGACGAAATGATGCTTCAATTTGGGTGTTTACACTTCCAATTAACAAAAATCAAGTCGTTGGAGCAACATTTCGAGGTAAGTCTTACATCAATCGACTTGTATCCTTGTTCTGATTAAAAGCCCTAAAACATCAGTTTGAAATTGGAAAACCATTTTAGCAGGGGTCCAGTGAGATTTTTTTTTAAATGTGGGATTGCCAGTGGGGAGTTTTGAGGTTGGAATCATTATTGGCCAACTATCAAAACGTGGGATTTAAATCCAATTTCCAATATAATTGATGTTTTCACCATTTATCACTTCGTCATTCTAATAATATGTCACACCCCCAAAAATCCACACGCGGAGTACCACCGCTTGGAGGCGTGACATGACCAGGATCAAGCCACCAATCATATAGAACAAATATAAATAGTAAAAGTAATGTAATTAAACCAAACCAATCTATATGAAAGGTGTTCAAAACATAGCATAAGTTCAACGTTTAGCGGAAGCATAAAATAAACCCAAATCATAAATAGCAAGTTCAAATGTTTAAGTGCCGTTCATCATAAGATCCATAATATGTGCCCACAACGACCGTGCCTCCCGTGCAAGCTCCATAAGTACCTAAGTTCCTGCAAGGCATGTAACAGAGAATCAACAACTAGTTGAGCGAGTTCACAGTGAGTTTGTTTAGTTATAGTGTTCATAATGTAGTTCGTATGTTCATTTAGTAATCATGTATCGTATGTATCGTATCGCGGCCCTCTAGGCATGTTTGCGAAGTATAGTGGGGACTTCCCATGTTTGCTAGACTAGGTATAGTAGTATCGCGGCCCTCCCAGGCATGTTTGCGAAGATTAGAGTATATAGTTCGCGGCCTTCCTAGGCATGTGTGCTAAGATTGTCATAATATCGCGGCCGACCCTTGGCGTGTGTGCGAAGATCGTTTAAATTAGTATAACCAGTCTAGTCAGTTCATATCAATAACCCTCCCTCACCCGGGGACCATATATCTAAGTTCCATAAACTGAACGAATAAATAATCCAACCCATTCCCACCTTGGGAATCCCATGCCTTGGCTGTGTGAACTCACCTTGGGTTTGCTCGGTATGCTAAGTTTGTGCTCAAAGTAAAATCAATCACGTCCTAATGTATGCATGTATACGTAGTCAGTTTGTGTTCAAGTCATTCACATATAAGCATGTAACACGTAGTCAAAATCATACAAGTCATGTTTATCATTTAACAGCAGTTAAATATCTCAGTTAACTTCTAACAGAGTTAAGTCAGATTACTGTACAAGATATCCAAGTCGGCGAAACACATAAGTTGGCGAATCACAATATTGGCGAAACACATGTTCTGTTTCGTCGACTCTCCTCTGGCGAAACACAATCCTATCTCGTCAACTATCATTTGGCGAAACACAATTTCTATTTCGCCGAGGGTTCTGTTTCGCCAAACCCGTCAATTACGTCAAACATCAGTTACGTCAAATATCAATTACGTCAATCATGCCAAATCAGTTACAGTATCAACACAGCAACCCTAATGATCATTCTATCAGCCGTCATCACAACAGAAATTATATGGAGATCAACGTGCATATAGAATCATCATAACTCAATCATTCAAGAATTATTGTCTAGCATGAACCCTAGTTTAACCGTTCCTCAAACCGATTATCATACAACATCATATCATCAATCCCTATCCAGATACTAATGTGTATTCCGAATCAAGACATATTAACAACATCCAGAACCATGTATTCGATCATGTTAGGTTTCGCATATAGTTACGTATCCGATTAACCATGCATATCGAAATCTATATCATTCTCATATTCTTATCACAGCAATAACACACATCAATCACATATCCAAACATGAATCGAGACAGAGCAGAACATGAAATCGATTAACAAACATACACTAACCGATTCGGGATGAAACAAACAAGGATTCGAGAGCTAGGGAACGTTAGATTGCCGTCAACAGAGAAGGAGAGACTCTAGGGTTTCGGTTGTGATGATAACAGTGTGAAACTAAAGCTGTTACACGTTTTAATATTCAAGTTTACGTGTTGGGCCCGAACTGGGCTTCGGTGAAACTGGACTCGGCGAATCAGCTTGTTTCGTCGAGAAGATTGTTGACGAAACAGGCCAGTTTCGTCGAGATGAACTTGGCGAAACACACTTGTGTTTCGTCGAGTAGTTTCATGTGTTAATCAGTTTATGATTTCTAATATACTAAGTCTCATGCTATAATATCAACACATCATCAAGCAAACACAATACTTTTATTATCACACGAAGTGTATCGTTACAAATCAGGCGAGTCAAACAACTAAACAGTCAAAGTCAACGTGCATTTAATGCGAAAGTGAAAGTCGAAAACTCGAGTTGTCACATAATATAACTTGACGCACTTACTTTTATTTACATTTCAATACAAAAATTATTCAAAAGTAAACATGTAAAAGTAAACATGTAAAATATAATTGATATTTTTTGTCTTTTACAATAACGAACAATTCAAACAACAACGGTAATGGTACCGATATTCGTTTTCTATGTTAATCTCGATGTTCCGGACCATGCCATGATGAACCGAGTCGATTGCAATCGATTAACAACGGTACCACTATCAGTATTATCCTAACCTATATTGATATTACTGTAATTGGTACTAGTATTCGTTTTTTTTAGTTTTCGATCATTGTATCCCTTTCGATAACAAATCTAATGCACGCCGCAACACGTATACAATCCCATTGTTTTAGATACAAGAAATATGTGGTTATTTTAAAACTATGTGTTGTCGGTTAACTAACTATTATATTAACTGAGAAAAAGTGCTGCTACATCAGTGTCAACTCATCACAACGCAATTAACTAAATTGTTCGTTAACTTGGTGTTGTGGGTTAACTACACTACACAAATATACAAATCTTAATTTTTTTTTTGAATTTACCCAATCAATGTCCAACAGTTCAAATTCTCCTTCATTCGCGCGCCAAAACAATCCTTTTTCTTCCCCCGCCAGCGTTAACACATTAATGAAACAACCCGGTAACGACCCCGGTTAACGGAGCGGCACGATGTAGTGGCGTCATTTACAGGTGGTCTGTGAACCCACAACCCTTAGTCTAAGAGCTCTCATGGAACTTTCCATAGTTTTCCATGAGAGTTTCCAACTTTCCATAGCTGTACTTAGAATCTTCCTAAACTTTCCCTTTCTCCTTCAAAACCCGTGTCCTACGTCGGTTTCCTTTCTTGAAAATGTAAGGAGATTTTCTAGAAATTTCACGTAAGATTTCATTGCTATTTGCTAACACCATATGACACATAAATTGTCATTTCAACTCAACTTTGGAAGTCAAAAACTCAAACCAATTCCATATATGTTTATACCCCAAACTAAATAATAGCAAATAATATGAGGAATCCTTCTCTTTCAAAACTAAATAATACTATTTAATTAAAAAACTAGTGATATTTCCCCGCGCTTCGTGGCGGGAATTGGATCGGTATCTGTTTGGTTCGTTACGCTATCGGCACTCGCTATAGTAATCGAAAGAAAAAAATCTTATATCAATTGAAAACAATAAAAACGAATATCGGTGCCAATGTTTTTCAGTTGATATCAGTTTAGTTGGCTTAAATTCTATGCTTATTTTTTTAACATTGCCATATAAACTTTATTGAAAACGGCTATCGTGACACTATCATACCAATCCAAATCAACAAAGGCTGAGTTGTTCGGTACCGTTATTTATTTTTATTTTGCTTTCAATTAGCTTAGATCGTATCGCTACCATACCGTACCGAACCGAATAACATCGGTACATGTATGTATTATTTTTTATGATTTTTTGTTTGATAACAGATATCCTACCGCCATCGTTGTGAACCGGACCAAAACCAAACGGACAACATCGGTTCGTACCAATATATATTTTTACTAACTTTTCTGATAAACTGACACTGCATCGCTTGCTTACCGTACCAAACAACATTTGTACCGATACGTGTATTCATTTTATGGTTTCGGCTTTAATTTTTTCATTTATACAACTCTGTCTTTGACCATAAATAAATATCGGTACCAGTACCGTGACAATTTGAACTGATCGATACCCGTTCGAACAACATGAGTGTCAGTACCAGTGTTTCGGTCGATGTAAAACATGTGTTGACTTGTATACCGAGTGCATGAATCGTTCCGATACTGTAATGAACCAAACCGATACCGAATTGATTGCTAAATAAAATACTATTAATAAACAATAAAAAGTAAAAACAAATACCTAAAAATTATTAGTTATTATTTATTACTAAAAACCAAACAATAATAAATAAAATATTACAAAAAAGCAAATACCTTAAATATACAATTACTATAATTCATAACTATGTATTCATATGTATATAGTGGATCTCCTCGGGATTCACGGAGGTTAAGTTTTGATGGATATTGGTTTGGTTCATTAAGAAACTGATATGATACGGGCACTTGATATCACAATCGAAAGAAACAAAAACGAACGTATGGGTGAATATAACTCCGTTTTCGACTAAACTTATACCGGTATAAGTATTAGCAACTGTCGTTTTACCGGAACCGATGTTATTCGGTCGGAATCGAATCAATTCATCACCAAACCGGTAGGAACATCGAAAAAGCATAAAAAGGAATACCGGTACCTATGTTATTCGTACGGTATTTATTATTCAATTCGTCACGATAAGGAAAAAAACAATTATACATATAACTTATTTATAATTGACCAAAAATATATAACTTGATTATATTTAAATTTAAGTAATTGTGTAAAAATAATTGGTTTAATATATGTTCAATATTGAACACTCATTTCAAAAAAAAATAAGAAACCACTACTTATTATTTATTGAATGGTACTATTCATGAGGGAAGAGTTAGTATTCATATAAAAAAAACATAGGTAGCAATACCGATATTCATTATACATATTTATACATATTAAACTAAAGTGATGATGAATAGTAAATATAATTTTTTAAGTATTTGTTATTTAAATTTTAATACTATTTAAATTTAATTATTATTTAACTTTATTTGAACTTAAAATAACTCCAAATTTTAAAGTATTTTTTTTTTAATTTTAATAGTTTTTTTATTCTTTGATTCTTACTTAAAAATGTTTAATTTTTTTTAACATTTGGCATTAGTTACCGCAAGCATTGGATCTGTATCGGTTCGGTTTGTTACACTACTAGTATGATACATGCACTTAGCAGAGCTGTAAATATGAAAAAAACTTCAAAACCGAAAACCATAAAAATGAAATTGAAAGAAAATAAAAATAGAATGCAAGTTACTAAAAAAATCAAATATATTGTCAATTTCAGTTCAGTTTTATACGATAGTATATGATAGTTGAACGATATTCATGGAGACTTCGTAAAAAAATTTGTAACTTGTCCTATGAAAAACTATTTTTTATTAATATTACTAAATTAAAATCAATAATTAATATAAATATGTATTTTAATTATCTATCCCTATTAATAAAAGAAATAATTAAATGTGGTTATTTTAGTTATCTATTCACGTACTAGTAAAACAAATAATTAAATGTGTTTCACTGTTCATCAGCAGTTATGTGTGTATTGTTTTTAAAATATAAAGAGTACAGAAAGTGGTTGTGAGTGGAGGAAAGAGAAAATGTTACTGTTCATCTGTATATTTGGGGGGACATTGTTCACACCCTATAATTTTTTAATATATTTTGAAAGTGGTTGTGAGTGGAGGAGAGAGAATAGGAAATGATAAAGGTATAAAAAATATTATTTAATTGAAAATGAGCGAGAAAATGTAGTGATTTTTAGTGTAATTTAGGGTGAAAATATAATGGATTGGATGTGAATGCTCTTAGAATTAATATGTATAATAGGATGATAATAGACACCTTAAGCTTTTACTTCTCCAATAAATAAGTAATACATTAAACTTTGGGTGTTACATTGACTATATATTAAAGATGGTGGGGCCGCTAAATGTATGAATGTTTAACTAAACCATTCAAAGTGTAAAAATTATGGGATTGGCCCAAATGGGCAGAGGTGCAAACATCTCAGGTAAAAGGGCTTAGGTTCAATCCTGGATAAGAAATAAGTTATGTTTAATTTAGGAGTGAGTCGAAGTAGAGTATCATTCGCCGTTCAGACAAAAATTAAGGGCAAAGTAGAAAACGGGTGAACGACACAAAGTCCAATAATGCTAGAGTTTATTGACTATATAGCTTTCCACCTCTTGTAAGCAATGCTTGTGAGGGGTGTAAAAACGGGCTCACATGTCAGAAACCTGTCAAAATTATAATATATTCAGTTTAAATGTTCTATTTTTGGCTATTTATTTGTTCCCTTTTATACTTTCTAACCGTTGCTCTTATATGTCTCATTTTGAGGTTTTGATCATTTGGGCTTGGAGCTTCTTGCTGGGCTACTTATGCTTGTGGGCTTAAAGGTCTTGTGCTATTTAAGAGGGGATCTGCCTCGGGATCATGTGCATCGCCTCTCATTGTTTCTCCTTCTCAAACCCTTATATCTACAGATCCCTCACACGTACACACATGAGGAATTATTTGGTTCTTGTTTAAATCTTTGATTCAGTTGTAAAGCCTGTCAATCTGTGATGACTGGCTAGTGTCCTTGTACTATTATTCGAAGAAGTTTTGTAATAAATCTGCATTTTATCTTGTTTTGTGATTCAATCTTTGAAGTTCTGACATGGTATCAGAGCTCCAAGGTTAATTTGGTGCTCTGGTGATCTTCCGCTGCACTCGCTGTTGCCTGCTTCTCCGGTTGAATCGGTCCAAGGACTCCGATTGAAGGTTGTTTTGTGGTGGTGGTTTCTTGGTGGTCCTGTGGTCCGCCGTACTTTTTTCCTGGTTCCATTTCATTGTGGTTGCTGCGCCGCTGTTGGAATACGAAACCCTAATTTTTAGGGTTTTCTCATCCGGTTGTTTGAAGACTTTCTTGTTGGTCCCTTTTAGGGCAAACCAACAGATCTGGTCCTCTGTCTTCTGATCAAGTTCTTGTAACCCTAAGTGAAGGTTACAAGTCTTGATCCCTTGGATTTTGCTAGCACCCACTGTGAGATTGTTCTATCTCTGTTCTTTATTTACTTATTTTTCATTTCCCGCATCACTGAGTCAGTGTGTCTAGGCATCCTCTGTTTACCGGACTAGTCGGGCCGGCACTTGATCGAGTCTTATTTGCTTATTTGTTGCATTTTCCGTGTCATTAAGCTCCCTGAATATTGTTTGCGGAGGCACCCTTTGAGTGATGAACCTCTGATCGGACCTCTGTTCAGGCTTCGCTTTGTTCCTGACCTATCTGTCCCCTTCTATTTTCCTGCTGTCTTTGCTGTGGTGTTTCTGTGACTATCTGTTCCCTTGTGACTGTGTTATTATCTGCCATATTGTTCCTTGCTGTTGCTGTGTTTATCTATTTGTGTGTAACTGTGTGCTATAATGCCTGATACAGAAAAACAAGGTGAATCCTCTGTCACCTTGGTTAGTAAATTGGATGCAAGTGATCCGTTATATCTTCATGCTAGTGACTCTAGTAGTCTCTCTATTGTCAATATTAAACTTAAAGGATCTGAGAATTATGTGGTTTGGTCAAATGCTATGAAACTTGCTTTAACGGCTAAAAATAAGCTAGGGTTATAAATGGCACTTGCACCAAGTCTACTAAAGATGATGTGTTAGCAAGTCAATGGGATAGGTGTAATTCAGTTGTCTTAACTTGGATTCTCAACTCTGTCTCTGAAGAATTATATATTGGTCAAGTCTACTCTAGTCTTGCTAGTGAAGTCTGGAGTGACTTAAAAGACACCTATGATAGGGTTGATGGGTCGGTTGTGTTTGGGTTATACCAAAAGATTAATTGTGTTAGCCAAAATGGCACTAGTGTCTCTGAATATTATCATAGACTCAACACTATGTGGAAACAATTTGATGCCATTGTTCAATTGCCTTCCTGTACTTGTGATGCTTCATCTAAATACAATGAGTTCAGTCAATTCATCAAACTTATGCAGTTCCTAATGGGATTAGATGACATTTATCAACCTGTTAGAACAAACCTGTTAACCAGGGATCCCTTACCTACTGTTAAAACTGCCTTTTCTGTCATCTCTAGAGAAGAATCTCACAGAGATTCAAATAAATCCTCAAAAACTCCAAATGGTGGTTTTGTTGCCAAGGCAACCCAATATAATGATAACAAAAAACGTTTTAACAAAGGTCCTAATCCCAACTTAAAATGCACACACTGCAATAAGGTTGGACATGTGATTGAAAAGTGTTTTGAACTTCATGGCTATCCATCAAATTATAGAAATAAATCTAATCAAAACAATTCTCAATGGTCTAAAACCAACTTGTCTGCTAATAACTCTGTTGCCAATACTATGAATGATCAACTTGCTAATTCCTCCTTGAATGCTTTAACTGCTGATCAATTTTCTAAGTTGCTAGGCCTTCTAAATGAAAATAAGCTGGAAGATTCTCACAAATCTAATATGAGTGGTAAGTGCTATAAGGCTTTCACTTCTCTAGGGTCTTATAAAAACACCTATTGCTTTAACTCCAGTTTTTTTCATCAAAATAAACTAAAATGGATCGTTGATTCGGGGGCTAATCAACATATGGTTATGAACAATGACAACATGTTTAATCTTGTTGATGTGTCTGAGTATGATATTACTATTAAACATCCTAATGGAACCGATGCTAAAGTTAAGCAAATAGGTTGCTTTAAACTGTTTGAAGATGTGATTTTAAAATATGTTTTCGTTGTCCCTGAATATTGTGTGAATCTTATCTCTGTTCACAAACTTGCTAAAGATAATAAACTTAAAGTTGTTTTTGACGAACATAATTGTTATATTCAGGATGTATCCTTAAAGAAAAACCTGGTGATTGGTAGGCAAACTGATGGGCTCTATTTTTGTGGTAACTCTAGTATACATGTTATTGCTTGCTTTAATAAGACTGAAACGATAAAGCTTTGGCATTCCAGACTTGGTCATCCCTCAGACCAAGTCTTACATGTTCTAAATCTTAAAAATGAATCAGGTCAAGCTGAACCATGTGACACTTATCACAAGGCCAAACAGCATAGAATTCCTTTTCCATTAAGTGACCATAAGTCTAAAAGGGTTGGTGACCTTGTTCATCTTGATGTTTGGGGTCCATACAAACGACCCAGTCTTGATGGGTATAAATTTTTTCTCACTATTGTAGACGACTACACCAGATCTGTCTGGGTCTACCTAATGAAATTCAAAACTGAAGTGTTTGAAAATATTAAAAATTTCTATGATCTGATCCTAACTCAATTTGAAACAAAAATCAAAGTTTTTAGAAGTGACAATGGGTCTGAATTTATTAGCACTCAAATGGAAATTTTTGTTAAAACTCATGGCATTATCCATCAAACTTCTTGTACTTACACTCCCCAACAAAATGGGATTGCTGAAAGAAAACATAGGCACCTTCTGAATGTTACAAGAGCTTTATTGTTTCAATCTAGTATTCCTTTATGGTTCTGGTCTGAATGTGTTCTCACTGCTGCCTATCTGATTAACAGGACTCCCTCTTCTGTGTTAGGTGGTAGAACCCCTTATGAATTACTTTATGGTTTTAAACCTTCTCTTGATCACTTGAAAGTCTTTGGATGTCTATGTTAATTTACTGTTTTAACCAATACCGATAAAATTGAAGAGAGAGCTGAACGATGTGTCTTTATGGGTTACTCAAATCTAAAAATGGGATACAAACTCTGGAGTTTTGATCAAAGGACATTCTCCTTCGCACGAGATGTCAGTTTTTATGAAACCGTTTTCCCTTTTAAAACCAAACTATTTTCTAAAACTGACCTAGACAAAACAAACATTTTGAATCATTCAATTTTTTTTGACATCTATGAGTCTTCAAGTGATACAAATCCCAATGATGAAGAGAAGGAGTTGTCTGATTCTGTACCTGAGACACAGCAACACAGTAACTCGAATGAGCCAGTTGATGTTGCTGACGCTCAGCAGTCATTTACCCCTGATGACATGGCTAATGTTCAACATCATAGTGAGTCTCAAAGTGAGTCTGTGAGGGTTGAGTCCAGTGGTACAAATGACGAATTAGTCCTTCGTGAGGGTAACCAATCTAACCTTAGAAAGTCCACTAGACATGTGTCTGCCCCTAAAAGGTTCAATGACTTTATTGTTGGAAATGCTAAATATAGTTATAATAATGTTGTTAACTATGCAAATCTATCTAGTGAAAATATGTGCTTTGCTGCCAACTTAAATAAGACCTCGGAACCTATTAACTATAAAGAAGCATGTAAAGAAAAAAGGTGGATAGATGCAATGAATGATGAACTTTCTGCTTTATATAGTAATGATACTTGGGACATTGTTGATCTTCCAAATGGGAAGAAACCCATTGGGAGTAAATGGGTTTACAAAGTCAAATACAAATCGAATGGTGAAATAGATAGGTTTAAAGCCAGGCTGGTTGCCAAAGGCTTTAGTCAAATTGAGGGCATAGACTTTGAGGAGACCTTTTCTCCTGTTGTCAAAATGGTCACAGTCAGATGTATTATCAGTCTCTCTGTGCAAAATGACTGGCCCATCTATCAACTTGACGTCAACAATGCCTTCCTTTATGGTAACCTAAAGGAAGAAGTCTATATGACCCCTCCTGATGGATTAAATATAAATAATAAAAATAAGGTCTGCAAATTAAAACGGTCCTTATATGGCTTAAAACAGGCTCCTCACATGTGGAACGAAAAACTTGTTCAAGTTCTTGTTAAAATTGGTTTTGTTCAGTCTAAGTGTGATCATTCTATGTTTGTTAAGTCCGATAACTCTGTGTTTACTGTTTTATTAGTCTATGTGGACGATATTTTGTTAATAGGAAACAACTCTAATGAAATTAACAAAGTCAAATCCCTCTTAAAGAAAGAATTTCAAATCAAAGATCTTGGTTTTTTGAAATACTTTCTTGGTATTGAAGTCATTAACAACAATGATGGTATTTGTCTCACCCAAAGAAAATACTGTATGGATCTTTTAAATGAATATGGGATGAGCGGATGTAAATCGGTTAACTGTCTCATAGAGCAAAATCATATTTTGACAAAAATGAGTAAAAATGAAGAATTAAAGGAAGTTAGTATCACTGAATATCAAAAACTTGTAGGCAAACTTATTTATCTTTCCCACACACGTCCTGACATTGCCTACGCTGTTCATTATCTGTCCCAATACATGCATAAACCAACCAAAGCTCACTCTCAGATTGCCTTTAGGCTGCTGAGATATTTAAAAAATGCCCCCGGTTGCGGAATCATGTTTAAACAAAGTGATTCCTTTAAATTATCTGCCTATGCTGATTCAGACTGGGCTAAGTGCATTGACAGTAGAAGATCTGTCACAGGGTTCTGTATTTTTCTTTGGAACTCTTTAGTTTCTTGGAAAAGCAAGAAACAAAGTGTTTTCTCGTTCCTCGGCGGAAGCTGAGTACAGGTCTATGTGTAGTGCTTCATGTGAAATTTTGTGGCTAATAAACATCTTAAGGGAATTAAAGATAAAGGTTGACCTTCCGGTAACTCTCAGGTGTGACAATACGACAGCTTTATCTATAACTGCTAATCCTGTATTTCATGATAAGACGAAACATTTTGAGGTAGACCTATTTTTTCTAAGAGAAAAAATAGCTGCTGGCATTATCAGGACAACCGGTATAAAAACAGAGTTTCAACTCACGGATATGTTTACAAAAGGGTTGCTGCCAAGAAATCATGACGAAATGTGTAAGTCCTTAGGGCTTACAAACCTGTTTAAACATTTAAACTGAGAGGGGATGTCAAAATTATAATATATTCAGTTTAAATGTTCTATTTTTGGCTATTTATTTGTTCCCTTTTATACTTTCTAGCCGTTGCTCTTATATGTCTCATTTTGAGGTTTTGATCATTTGGGCTTGGAGCTTCTTGCTGGGCTTCTTATGCTTGTGGGCTTAAAGGTCTTGTGCTATTTAAGAGGGGCTCTGCCTCGGGACCATGTGCACCGCCTCTCATTGTTTCTCCTTCTCAAACCCTTATATCTACAGATCCCTCACACGTACATACGTGAGGAATCATTTGGTTCTTGTTCAAATCTCTGATTCAGTTGTAAAGCCTGTCAATCTGTGATGACTGGCTAGTGTCCTTGTACTGTTATTCGAAGAAGTTTTGTAATAAATGTGCATTTTATCTTGTTTTGTGATTCAATCTTTGAAGTTCTGACAAAACCATCTTTAGGGCAAAAGGTGAAGGGGTCTTTCAGCAAAACTCTTTTAACAAAGAAGTGAGGCACACTAACTTTTTGTATTTTAAAAAAAAATGTTTAGTGACAAAAATTTGTCAGTGCAGATCCTCTTAGTGTCCTCAAAAAGATTGTTAATTAATTTGGTCATATTGACAAGAACTTCATGGAGTGGTCATTAAATAGGTCGCTAACTTTTGTTATGGACACAAGAAAGTGTGTCCAATTTCATTCTGATCCACTATAGTGACGATTTTGTGATGACTTGGTCGCTGAAGTAGTAAAACTCGTTGAGTGGTAACTAGATGAATAACATTTGCCGTTCAAAAAAAAATGGTTAGTGACAATAACAGTCAATAAGCTAGTAGGGTTTGATGGTTATTGACAGGGCTAAAGGTAAAATTTAAAATTGTCACTTTCTCATTTAAACAATTATTTGCGTATCAAAACTGAATTACGAAAACAAGTGCCCCTGTAGGACTAGTCTTAAGTGACAAATGGTGATAAGATCAATTTTTTAAATAGAATGTTGAAGATTCAGTTTCATGTACTTGCTAACAGCAAGTTTGCCAGTCAAACATATTTTTGCTGTTCCATATTTTTCTGTTGGTTCATCATCAGGAATCTCTAGCTATCATCTAAATATTTCAGACTCATGAGCATGGTTGTAAAAATCCCGACTAGTCTCTGATTAGTCACCGATTAATCACTAATCGGTGGTTCACCGATTAGTGGCCGATTAATCGCTAGGCGGTCTATGGCGGTCCTATTCTATCCAAATTTTGGCCAGATTCCGACCAAATTTCGACCAAATCTAATAAATTCTCGCCAATTCCTTAAAAAATGGGTCAATGAGGGGTTAAAATGCGTCTACGTTAACAAACTACATATAAAAATGTGTGTGTGTATATATAACTAAAAATACATATAAAAATCCCAATCCGATTAATTCCGATAAATCTCTATTAATCGCTAGTCGGTACCCCACCGACCGACTAGCACCTAGCGATTTCGACAACACTGCTCATGAGAACAAGTAACAGGTTTACCGGCCAACAAACTGTTTCTTTGAAGGTTTAGGTTCCTACAAATTACATGTTAAAGGGTTTGTAGAAAGAAAAGATTTACAAATATGCTACAACATATGAGCAACATAATAGGATTGTAATGGCTTAAAAGAGTAAATAATCAAATGATCATCACTTCAGTCGGTGAAGAATCAACATTGTTGCTTGGCTCCTTAATTAACTGGCCTTTTAACCACATGGGCTGCTTTCTTTTTGGATGCATCTTAACCATGACTGTAACATAAAGAACAATAAGAGCATCCACATCAGTTATGTTTGGAGCTCGTCTGGACACACTGGATGGGAGCGGATGAGGAGGGACCGGTCAACTCGGTAACGCCCATCGTGAAATTCCTTAAGCACACCATTTTTAAGCAATGTAAAAATGGTATTTAGATCACATATATTTATTCACTTAAAAACGCTTATTCGGATTATCTTTTGCTATTCTTGGACAATGGTAATGATCTTCCAATAAGGGGTAGGCTAAACATACCCTCTCTTATTACTTTTTATACTCCCTTTCCATAAAATAACATTAAAACCTGTAATATTTACTCCTATACAAATCATCACTTTAAAAAATATTATTTTTGTTACAAAACAAATTCAAAAGTGTAAAAAAAGTTTACGGACGTTTTTTTTAAATATTTAATATTTAATTTTTATTTAAATCATATTTTTAAAAAGCTTTCATATATTGTTTCTAAAGACACTTTCTCAAATAGTATTTTGATTATGGTTTTTTATTGAACATCTTTACAATTAAATAATAACTATAAATATAATAAAAAAAAGTTTTGAACTTTGTTTTTGAAAAAAGTCTATATTATGTTTTTTACTCGTCTAGTTTGTATTTTAAAGGTCTTACTTTTATATTTTTTAATACTTTAGATGTGTTTATAAAATAATTAACAATTTTTATTTATCAAAAAAGTATTTTTTTTAAATAGCGTTTACAGCCCTAGGACATATTAATCATTCAAACCATCTATGTAAGTGAACAAATAAACAATAGGTACTAAAATTATTTTATCAAACTATAAATTAACAATCTATATAAAATCAAATTTAATTAATGTAAAGAGTATGTTATAAACAAGTTTAAACCAGTTTAAGACTTGGATCGAAGTGAACACTTTTCTAAAGCAAAACAAATGGATAGGGTTGATTCACAAATATTTTTCTCTTCTTCATTTAAAAAATAGAGTAAACTTCCGTTTTCCTCCCTGTGGTTTGGTCACTTTAACGGTTTTGCTCCAAACCTTTAAAAATAGCCATTTTACTCCCTGATGTTTCGGTTTTTTTGTCAGTTTGCTCCCCGCCTCTAACTCCATCCAAATTGTTTGTTTTTCCATTTTGCTCCCCGCAGGGAGCAAACTGGCAACAAAACCAAAACATCAGGGAGTAAAATGGCTATTTTTAAAGGTTTGGGGAAAAACCGTTAAAGTGACCAAACCACAGGGAGCAAAACAGAAGTTTACTCTAAAAAATATATTAAACTGGTTGATTTCGAAAATATATGTGGATTTTTTTTGTAATCAAAAGTAGGTCATTCGAAACCAAAAGTCACGTAAAAGCATAAACTTAATTACGAATAATCATCGGTTTTCGACCACGCATCAGATACCCACTTCAAGTCGTTCCAAAATAAATAAATAAAAACATTTTAAAATATTAAAAATAATAAATAAAAGACATTTAAAATACAAACTAGACAAGGAAAAAATATAATGTAGACTTTTTTCAAAAATAAAATTCAAAACTTTCTTATTATTGTTTTTATATGAAAAACGTTATTAGTAATTTGTAAAGACGTTCAATAAAAGAAAACATAATCAAAATACTATTTGAGAGCATCCACATCAGTTATGTTTGGAGCTCGTCTGGACACACTGGATGGGAGCGGATGAGGAGGGACCGGTCAACTCGGTAACGCCCATCGTGAAATTCCTTAAGCACACCATTTTTAAGCAATGTAAAAATGGTATTTAGATCACATATATTTATGCACTTAAAAACGCTTATTCGGATTATCTTTTGCTATTCTTGGACAATGGTAATGATCTTCCAATAATCCTTATTATAAACGCTTATTCGGATTATCTTTTGCTATTCTTGGACAATGGTAATGATCTTCCAATAATCCTTATTATATTAGTCTATAGGTCTGTTGATTTTACAAGTTTAAGGATTTTAATCAAGTTTAAGGATGATCCGAACTTTTAAATTAGATATTTTAGTAAATATTGTTTACAAGGTAAAGGTGAAGAAGAGAATCACGAACTCCTCTTTCTTATTAAATAACTTTTAGTCCATGCTTGTGATACAATTCTTATTAATTACTTTAAGAGTTAATTACACAAATGGGTCCTGTGGTTTATACCTAATTTCGCCTTTGGGTACTAACTTTTTTTTTAACAGGTTTAGGTTCTATGGTTTCAATTTTGTAACACCTTTGGGTACTAACACCAAAATTAGTTAATTAATGACTAAAATACCCTTGCATTTTTTTTAAGTTTATCAATGTAACACATTTGGGTACTAACACCTAATTTTATTTAAGTTTAAATCAATTTTACAAAATCTATTTATTTATTTTTTTCATCTTTTGATTATATCCCTTAATTAACATAAAATCTATTTATTTTTTTATTTTCATATTTTTATTAAATTTCTTATTTAACATAAAATCTACTTGTTACACCAGTATTTTTTTAAATAGATTTTTTAAATAAAATCTACTAGCTATTTAGTTTTATGTAAATAAAATTTCTTACTCGTTTTAAATAATTTAAACTTTACTCGTTTTCAATTTTAGATATATATGATTGATAATAATAATAATAAATATCTTTCATGTAAACAAAATTTAAGCCATTTGTAACTCGTTTTTTTATTCATTTACATTTTACTATTTTAGAAAGATATTTAATTTACATAAAATCTACTAGTTGCACCAGTAAAATCTACTAGCTATATAGTTTTATGTAAATTAAATATCTTTTTTACAAAAAAAACGAGTTAAAAAAAGGCTTAATTTTTTTTAGTTTTATCTAAAATACCTAGCTATATAGTTTTATCTAAAATACCTAGCTATATAGTTTTATGTAAATTAAATATCTTTCTAAAATAGTAAAATGTAAATGAACAAAAAAACGAGTTAAAAAAGGCTTAAATTTTTTTACATGAAAGATATTTATTATTATCAATCATTTCAATCCAAAATTCAAAACGAGTAAGGTTTACATTATTTAAAACGAGTAAAAAAATTTAATTTATATAAAACTATATAGCTAGTAGATTTTATTTAAAAAATCTATTTAAAAAAATACTGGTGTAACAAGTAGATTTTATGTTAAATAAGAAATTTAATAAAAATATGAAAATAAAAAAATAAATAGATTTTATGTTAATTAAGGGATATAATAAAAAGATGAAAAAAAATAAATAAATAGATTTTGTAAAATTGATTTAAACTTAAATAAAATTAGGTGTTAGTACCCAAATGTGTTACATTGATAAACTTAAAAAAATGTAAGGGTATTTTAGTCATTAATTAACTAATTTTGTTGTTAGTACCCAAAGGTGTTACAAAATTGAAACCATAGAACCTAAACCTGTTAAAAAAAAAGTTAGTACCCAAATGCGAAATTATGTATAAACCACAAGACCCATTTGTGTAATTAACTCTTACTTTAATATACAATTTAAATACGTGCATAACTTTGTGTTAATATTTTAATCATTTGCCTACTACGTTATGTTTTTCAAGAGTTCAAACTTTAATTTCTAAAATATAACGTATGTAGATAAATTTTTTTAGCGAGTAGGTAAAACTAGTATTAAAAAGGTAGCAACTCTATATAGCACCTCAAACTAGAATATGTATATCAAAATTAAACACTAATTTAAAGTCAATATATAAGTATTTATAGAATCAGGCACAAATCAAACTCTAAAAATTAATACCTAAAAAAGTAAACCTAAAACCCACATGTTGATGTGTTTTTCATACACATTATCTATCTTTCTGGTAAGTGAACAACTGATGTTTGAAGTTCATATTGAATGGTGGACTGTTTTTATAAGTCAAAACTTGGAATGTTCCTCAAGAATTGTTGCTTATGGGTTTCCTCGTTTAGACCGTGGGGTATGGTGGGGCGGGGGTTTGGGGCATGGGTTGACATGTGGACTTCGAGGGGCACCGCTGGTCAGTTGCATGTTGGGTCGGTATGGTGGGGCGTGGCTAGCCCGCGTGGGTTGGCCACGTGTTATAATTTTTTTTTTTCAATTATTATAAAAATACACACAAAATAAAAAAAAAAGCCTAGCCACCTATAGCCTAGCCAACCCAGCTAATGAGAGCCGGCCACGGAAGACCGCTAGGCCCGCCCAATGCCCGGGCTGAAACCCCCGCCCAAGGGGCCACGCCGAAACCCAAGCCCACCCGGGGTGGTGACTTGGGCGTTTGTACCCAACCTATAGCCTAGCCAACATGTACTCGGAGTTGCTTTCACGAAACAATTGGGTATTGACTTTCACGAAAGATTCAGCCCAGTCGTCTAGTTGGCTACGATTGTTCTATCTCTTGCTATTACTCAGAAATGGTTACAAAATAAGTATAAGTAAGTAAGTAACTTAAACTCTTTCTCTTTCTCTCTCCTCCTGAGCAACCAAAGGTCACCGGACTTCTTTCTTTCGCCGGGTGTGCTCGACGATGAGGAACAACTCGGTCTAGCGTGCGAGGTTTATTCGGTTCTCTCTGGGTAGTGAATCTCGAGTTTACCTTTCCCTCTATTCTGTTTCATTTCCTTATCCATTCGCCATTTGGGATTGAAGTGTCCGGTAGGTTAGTCTCATGGAGCCGGAGGACGAAGGAGGTCCGTGGTTGGATCCGCACCATCGTCGTAAAAAGGAGGTTCCCGTTGGTAATGAAAGCAATGCGAACGTCACCAAATTCTTCGTAACGAACCTGCCTCAGGGTTGTACTCCGTGGGAGGTATCGGAGTTCGTCAAGGTTTTCGGGGAAGTCAACGGAGTTTATATAGCTAGGAAGAAGGATAAGTTTGGTAACAGGTTCAGATTCATCAGTTTTAAGAACGTCCGAGATGTGAAAGATTTAGAGAGGACTCTAAACGGGACTAAAATGGGTGACTCGAAACTTAGAATCAATATTGCTAAGTTCGCGGTGGAAAATGTGGGTAGGCCTGGCCACGGGTATCAGGATAAAGGGAAGAGAGTTGCCAAAGATTACTCAGGAGCCGACCATCAACCTTTTGGTAGGAGTCAAGCCTTTGTCAACCAAGGTGGTGGATGCCTCTTCAGTGATTTATTCAAAAAGGATGTTGACCCCAAAGCTTCTTCTTCGGGGACGAAGCCTATCCCTGGTGTCACAGGCGTGGTGCAGGACATTCCAGTATGTAACAGCAAGGTGATAGTGGTGCCAGATAGGACGTCGGCATTCAAAGATTATTACGGGGTTTCGGTGGTTGGAAGAACGGTGGACCTTGAGACGTTGGTCGACTTCGATAAGCTTCTACGGATTGCTAAGGTTCCGGTTGTCAGGATTCAATACTTGGGTGGGCTATCTATTCTCATTTCGTTTGTGGATGAGGAGTCGGCAAATCGCTTCCTGGAATCTCGGGAAGTCTGGGGCCCTTGGTTCTCCAAGTTAGAATTATGGAAGGGTCAGTCTCTTCCGTTGGAGCGGTTGGCTTGGTTGAATCTGGTTGGTATCCCTCTTCATTTATTGGAAGAGGAAGTTTTTGTTATGGTCGGGGAGATTTTCGGGAAAGTCTTACATTACCCTAAAAGCCTGGACATTGATCAGGATTTATCGGGGGTCAGGGTGGGGGTTTTAGCGGGAGAAGCGAAGAGGATCAGGGAAGTGATGTCGTTGGTGTGGAAGAATAGGAGTTTTAGAATTTGGGTAGAGGAGGAACAAGATGCATGGGTGCCAGATTCTCTGGGTAATTCGTCTTATTAGTCGCAGAGGTCTGGTTCTGGATCTCCGATGAAGTCGTCTCCGTTGGTTAGCAGGCTGGCCCTCTCAGTCTTGGAAGCTGAAGAATCAGATCAGTCTGGAAAGGTGGGGGGAGGCGGTGAGTCGCCTACTACTGTTTTTGGGTGCCCCCATGCAGGTCTAGATCCCATGCGTGAGGAAAGAGAAAGTAACGGAGAAGTCTCTTTTTCCATGGAGGTAGGTAATAATTCGGATAACCACATGCATAGTGATTGTGGCGGGGGCCAGAAAGTTTCAAGTCCGAGGATCTCACCTGTCAGTAATGTTGTATTTTTTAAATCCACAGAGGAGGCCCATAGGCCCAAAAAAATTCCATTAAACTCAGGCCCAAGACTAGTAAACAAACCCGGTTAAGAAACAGGAACAAAAGTCCAAATTCTGACCAAAGACCTAAGAAGCGGATAAGAGACGATGGAGATTTCACTTTTGATCTCAACCTATGGGCAACAGATGACGGTAACAAGGAGGAATTGGGCAGTTCATCCCCGGTTAAGGTCCTCTCGGCCCCAATCCAGTCATCGAGGTTTGAAGATGTTAACATCCCTGAAGGTAATTTCCCTCTGTAAGAGGTTGGCACAGTTAACGTTGTGGGGGTGGATCCGTCGGAGCAGGTTAGTGATTCAGCGGAAGCACAAATTAACGAGGAGATTGAGGCCACTATTCAGCTTGGAAACATTGTTGGAGCAAACCTCGGCAATCACAGTCAACTTCTTAGGGATTTAATTGCTATCTCAGGTATTAATGTGGTTCCCCGATGAATGTTTTGTCTTTTAACGTTAGGTGAATCTACGGGGGTGCAAAAGCCTCGTGGATTAAAGATATCAGGATTTCTAACAAGATTAGTGTTATTGCTCTTCAAGAAACCAAGGTTGAGTCTGTGTCCAGTTCCTGTTGTGCTAGTTTCTAGGGAAAGGGAAAGTTCGAGTTTGCTTGTTCGGCCTCGGTTGGTCTTTCAGGGGGGCTGGCTTGGATTTCGGATTCGGCTGTGTTGAAGATTGAGTCTGTTGTTCGGAACAGATTTTATTTGCTGATAAAAGGTTCCATTATTGGATGTGGGGACCCTATTAACCTGGTTAATATTTACGCTCCTCAGAGTACGGCTGCGAAACTGCAGTTGTGGAATGAAATTTCTTCTATAATTGACCCGGATGTTGGGAAATGGGTTCTTGCCGGTGATTTCAACGATGTGCAGTCCTCGGACGAAAGAAGACACTCTAACTTCAAGCCGGTATGTGCTGAGAACTTTAATAATTTTATCTTCAATAACGGCTTGTTAGAATACCCTATGCAGGGCCGAAAATATACGTGTATTAGGGATAATGGGAGGAAGTTAAGTAAGCTGGATCGCTTCTTGGTTTGCCCGGTTTTTTTCAACAAATGGCCTACGGCATGTGTGAGAGTGTTGCCGAGTAGGTTCTCTGATCATAGTCCCATTATTCTGGAGACGGTTGAATTAAATTTCGACCCCCGGCCTTTTAGGGTTTATAATTCGTGGTTCGGTAAACTGGGATTCGAGGAGGCTGTTAAAAGTGCTTTGGAGGGTTTCGAGATGTTTGATCCCCCCGGACTCGTGTCTGACTGCTAAATTTGCTCGGATTCGGTCAGCTTTGAAGATATGGAGGGATGATTTCCTTGCCAAGGAGAAGGAAACCGAAAGTTTGGCTTTGACTGAGTTGGAATCTTTAGAGATTGAAATGGAAAATAGGGACCTCTCGGAGGAGGAGGAATGGATTATGGCGGAAAGTAGGAAAATCATTAAAGAAGTGGATAATAAAAAAAATTCTGACCTTAAACAGAGGGCAAGGACTAGATGGGCTATAGATGGAGATGAAAATTTGAAATTCTTCCATGCTGCGGTCAATAACAGGAAAGCGGTTAATGCTATCCATGGATTGTCTATCAACGGGGAATGGTGCTCGAAACCGGCTTCCATTAAAAAACATATTCATGCGTTTTTCCGTGATAAGTTTAAAGAGTTGCATCCGACTAGGCCTGAGTTGCATTGTTATAACATTAAAAAGATCTCGGATTCGGATTGTAGTATGTTGGAAGATGTTTTTTCTCCTTAGGAAATCAAGGAAGCGGTCTTTGAATGTGGAGATGATCGGGCTCCAGGTCCAGACGGGCTAAATTTCAGATTCATCAAGTTCTTATGGGATCTGTTTAGTGACGATTTCAATAGAATTTTTGCTTCATTCTACGGCAACGGGGAGATTAGTAAAGGTAGTGGGGCCTCTTTTATCACCCTTGTCCCTAAAATCATAGATCCTGTGTCCCTTAATAACTATAGACCGATCAACTTGGTCGGAGTAATTAGTAAGGTGATTTCCAAAGTTTTAGCTAATCGTATAAGGAAGGTTCTGGATGGCGTGATTTCGGTCTCCCAATCGGCTTTCTTGAAGGGGAGATTTATTTTGGATGGGCCGCTAATTGTCAACGAGCTTATCACATGGATTAAAAAGAGAAAGGCGAAGGCGTTCTTCCTCAAAATCGACTTCGAGAAGGCGTATGATAATGTTAGTTAGAAATTTGTGATTGATATTCTCCAACAAATGGGCTTTGGTAACAAGTGGTGTGGCTGGATTTTGGGCATCCTCAGGTTGGCTAGCTCCTCTGTCTTGGTAAATGGTGCGCCTACTTTCTCTTTCAAATGTGAGAAAGGTATGAGACAGGGAGATCCCCTATCTCCGTTCCTATTTTTGGTAGTTATGGAAGCTTTTTCGTGTATGGTTGACTGTGCTAGAGAAGCGGGGTTATTGAAAGGTATTTCCACTCCGAACAATGGGCCGATTATGACGCATCTTTTGTATGCGAACGACGCCATAATGGTTGGGGAGTGGTCTAAGGTGGAAGTTTCTAATGTCGTTAGAATCCTTCGGATTTTCCATGTTTGCTCGGGGCTGAAAATAAACTTAGACAAGTCCAACTTGTATGGTATTGGAGTTGGTTGGGATGAGATCGGAGATATAGCTAAGGAGGTTGGATGTAAACCGGACTCTACGCCGTTCAAGTACCTCGGGCTGAAAGTGGGTGCAAATATGGACCGAATAAGTAACTGGCATCCGGTTTATGACTTTTTCCGTGCTCGGCTCGCTAATTGGAAATCGAATCTTTTGTCCATAGGGGAAGGGTGGTGATTATAAAGTCGGTTTTGGAAAGTCTACCTATCTACTACTTTTCTCTCTATAAAGCCCCTAAAAAGGTCATCTCAGACCTAGAATCTATGATTAAAAAGTTCCTTTGGGGAGGATCCACTGAAGATAAAAAGATGCACTGGGTGGCGTGGGATCGGGTCTCGTGCGGTAAGAAAGAAGGTGGTCTCGGTTTAAAAAAGCTCTCGGAAGTTAACACCTCCCTTCTCGTTAAGTGGGGATGGCGCTACAAAACGGAAGCTAATAATCTTTGGAGAAGAATCATAGATGCGTTGCACTTCACTAGAGTTAGCTGGGAATGTATCCCCTTCAAAAAAAGGCTTAGTGGAGTTTGGAGTTCTATTGCAAAATTGTTTATTAATATTAAGGTTGAGGATTCGCCTCTCCGGAATTTTTTAAAAGGAAAAATTGGTAATGGCTAGAGTGTTAGTTTTTGGCTTGACCCGTGGGTGTGCAACGAACCTTTAAAAAGCAGGTTCCCTGATTTGTTTAAGCTGGAGAGGAATAAAAAATGCGTGGTTGCAGATCGTATTTTGAATTCTGGCAATGGTTCTTTGTTTTAGTGGTGCTGGAAGGAAGTGATCATTGAGCCGGGGCTGGTTGCTGACCTACAGCATCTTCAGTCGTTGCTGGAGAATATCCAAGTTTCAGAAGGTGCTGATCGATGGTCCTGGAAGTCCGACTCGGCTGGGAACTTCTCGGTTAAGGCTGTCAGGCTCCTGATTCGTGGGGAAGTGGACATAAGTGAAAGATATATCCTAGACTGGTGTAATTGGACCCCTGCCAAGGTAAACATACACTCATGGCGAATGGAGATGGATAAAATTCCTACTAGAGTTGCTCTTAAAAAAAGGAATGTGCAGATCGATGATTCTACGTGTCCGTTGTGTGGATCGGATGAAGAGTCAGTTGATCATATCTTCATAGCGTGTCATGTGGCGTCGGTGGTTTGGAACGGCATAAGTTCGTGGTGCAAGATCGCCAATATTTTCTCCTTTTCTATACGGGACCTTCTTGGCATTTATAAAGATCTCAGGGTATCGGATAAAAAGAAAGAAGCAGTTCAAGGTATCGTTATGATAGCGTGCTGGAGTATTTGGCGGGCTAGGAACAATTTTGTTTTTGCAAATAAATCGGTTAAGATTGATAGTGTTATTAGCGAGGTTAAGGCGTTGGGTTATTTTTGGTTTGCAATTAGGTCCAAGTTCAAAGATATAGAGTGGAGAGATTGGAATTCCTTTGTAAATATGTAATTTTGTAGTGGTGTTGTTTTGGTCGGCCCGGCTTGGGTCGGCTTTGTTGGTTTATGAAATGCTACCTTTCAAAAAAAAAAAAAAAACTCAGAAATGGTTGCTCCGCCAATTGTATGACCAGAATGCTTCTATTCATGGCGATCTAAAGGAAACAATTATATATGGCAACCTTGTGGCTTCATAGACCCACAATGACCAAATCTTTTCTATCTACTTTATAAGTCCTTTACGGCCAAAAACATGCACACGTGGCTTTGTTTCACTGCCTTTTAAAGGCCATGCACACAGGGGCCGATCTAGCATAGTAAGAGGGTAGCTCGTGCTATCCCTCAACTTTCTTGGCAAAGTACATTTTTAGTACAATTTTTTTCTTCGTTTTATGCATCAGCGTGCTACTCATGAACAAAAAAAAATTTAGCCTGCACAATCCCTCACTTTATTCTAGATCTGCTACTGCCTGCACACACTCAATTTCACAAATTCCAAGACAAATACTTCACCTTGTTGGCCCAGATCTTCACAATTGATATTGATTCTAAATTTCTAATGAAATACAAGATGAAACAAGAAAGAATTCAATAGAACTTACAGAATCTCAATTGTATTGCATAATTGTGATTGTGCAAGTGATGATTACAATTGAGAAATCTAAACCCTATTTATACTAATCCAATAGGTGCGATCGAATAGACGTGTCACTTTGTGAACATGCCTGATGTAAGTGCAGTTCCTGCCGGATAACTGTCGCTTATCAGTTCTGGTCAACCAAAGCAGAAGTCCAAGTTAAAAGTTAATTACTGTTTTCGTCCCTGAGGTTTGTCAAAAATAACGGTTTCAGTCCATTAGTTTAAAAATTGCGATTTCAATCCATTAGTTTCATTTTCGTAACCATTTCAGTCCACTAACTTAACTCCATCCATTTATTTTGTTAACTTTGAGTTAACTAACTAATTCAGGGACGGTTTGCGTCAGTTTTAGAAACACAGGGACTTAAGTGTAAACTCTAAAACATTAAAACAAAAAAAATAGTAAATTTCAAAAAATCAAAAAAATTCCAAAAAACCAAACAAATTCCAAAAAATTCTAAAAAATAATAAAAATTCTAAAAAATCGTAAAAATTCTAAAAAAATCCAAAAAATCCGTTTCGGCGCGAACTGTTTCGAACCCGAACCGTTTCGAGCTGAACCGTTTCGACGCGAACCAGTTCGACCCGTACCGTTTCGAAGCCGAACCGTTTCGAGCTGAACCGTTTCGAACCGAACCGTTTCGACCCGTTCCGTTTCGAAGCCGAACCGTTTCAAGCCGTACCATTTCGAACCGAACCGTTTCGAGATGAACCGTTTCGAACCGAACCGTGCCGTATCGAACAGAACCGTTTCGATACGGCACGGTTCGCGTCGAAACGGTACAGCTCGAAACGGTTCGGTTCGATACGGCACGGTTCGGTTCGAAACGGTTCAGCTCGGAAACGGTTCAGCTCGAAACGGTTCGGTTCGAAATGGCACGGTTCGGTTCGAAACGGTACGGCTTCGAAACGGTACGGGTCGAAATGGTTCGGTTCGAAACGGTTCAGCTCGAAACAGTTCGACTTCGAAACGGTACGGGTCGAAACGGTTCGGCTCGAAACGGTACGGGTCGAAACGGTTCGCGTCGAAACGGTTCAGCTCGAAACGGTTCGGGTCGAAACGGTACGGGTCGAAACGGTTCGCGTCGAAACGGTTCAGCTCGAAACGGTTCGGGTTCGAAACAGTTCGCGCCGAAACGGATTTTTTGGATTTTTTAGAATTTTTTAGAATTTTTATTATTTTTTAGAATTTTTTGGAATTTTTTGGTTTTTTGGAATTTTTTTGATTTTTTGAAATTTACTATTTTTTTTAATGTTTTAGTGTTTACACTTAAGTCCCTGTGTTTCTAAAACTGACGCAAACCGTCCCTGAATTAGTTTGTTAACTCAAAGTTAACAAAATAAATGGATGGAGTTAAGTTAGTGGACTGAAATGGTTACGAAAATGAAACTAATGGACTGAAATCGCAATTTTTAAACTAATGGACTGAAACCGTTATTTTTTACAAACCTCAGGGACGAAAACAGTAATTAACTCCCAAGTTAAAGTCAACGATAATGAAGAATTCAAGACCACATGAAGACCATGCACTGATCAAGGGGGAGTTTGTTAATGCACTTTGGGTGATAAGTGCATGCCTTCCAATTTGTAGGGTCTTTATTGGTCAAGTCTTGAAACTTAGTCCAAGGTTTAACCTTGGACATTTTGTCCAAGTTTATGTCTAGGACTTTTGTCAGGGGTTTATGTTAGGGACAAGAGTCGGGGTTTTTGTGTAGATTGTTTTGTCCGAGTTTAGTCCCTAGTCTATATATATGTGTTGTATAGGATTAGGGCAAGCATCGAGAAATCGATCAAGGAAGAAGCTTTGTGCACCTCTCCTAACTTCTTGTTCCTCCTGGTGTGCACATCCTAGAGAGAGAGACTCTGTGTTAGTGAGAGAAAGCTAGGGTTTAGATCTTTGTGATCTAAACCAGCTTGTAGATGATGTATACTCCTTTGGTTTGTGTAATCTGTGATGGCTGATTCGAAATAAAGGGTTCATCTTCTACATATTTCTATCTTGTTCATATTTTGTTCTTCATGTCTTGAATCAAGTGCAATGTTTGATGTTCGTCATCGATCCGGTGCTATAACAGTGGTATCAGAGCGTGGTTACCGATTCAGAATGGTCTAACCGCCTTCCGAATCACCATTGCTCTTGATTTGATGTTTGTTTCCACCAAACATCTTGAAGACGTGAAGATTTTGGTCCAGATATGAAGAAATTCGAGCTGTGTTGGAGTTGGAGAGAACTGCTGGGTTTTTGGAGATCTAGGGTTTTGATCTAAAAATGCAATGTCCGAGTTTCAAACTTTGTGTTTGTGTTTCCGGGGTATTGGTGAACCAGTGTGAAGTCACACTGGGGAGATAGTCCGGAGACTGGTTATTGAAATTGTCTGAGTTTTACACTCTCATCAACCTATTCCGACTTTTCCTTTTTAGGTATGAGTGTTCCGATTTTTAACTTTCAAGTGTTTATTTGTTCCGAGGTTTAACCTTCTCAAGGTCCGAGTTTTTACTTTTAAACTGTTCGGATTCTCAAAATCTTCCGAGCATGTCAAACAGTTCAGCTTTTCGAGTTTTTGTTAAAATTTATGTCCGAGTTTTACCGTTCCTCTTCGTGTTTCCGAGTTTTTAACAGAGTCTCTTCAGCTCCGAGTTTTAAAATGATGAAAGAAGTCCATGGTCGATGAATTGTTCTGAGTTTTCAATAGTCTGAGTTTTGGTTTTAATATTATCAGTTGTTTACTCCGAGTTTTAGATAGAAGGTCCGCAAGTCTGATGGTTCCGAGTTTTGTTCATGAGTTCTGGGTTCAGAGTTTTGATTCAGAGTTTTAAGTCCGATTTTTGATTTCCGATTTTTAAGCAGTCCGAGCCTTTGATTCCGAGTTTTAAATCGACAGGTATCAAAGTCCAACCTTTTTAAAAATTCCGAGTTTTAGTAACAGTTCATTCATCAATCCGAGTTTCAAGAGATCAAATCAATCTGTTTCAGTTCCAAGTCTATCCGAGTTCTTTGTTTCAGCTCCGAGTTTTAATCTTGAATCTTTTAAGTTTTAACAATTCTGAGTTACTAAAGCTCCGAGTTTTTCAAAGATCTGTGTGATTAGCTCCGAGTTTCTAAGCTCCGAGGTTTCATCTTTGGTTCAGTACAGAGGTGTGATTCAGTTCCGAGTTCAATATTGATTCAGTTGCGAGTTCAATATTGATTCACTTAACTAGTTCCGAGTTTCTAGTCTTGGAAGCTTTGTGTTTAAATTCCAAGTTGTTAAGTTTTAAGATTCCGAGTTTTACTTCCAGTTCCGAGTTTTAACAAGTTTCTTTTTTAAAATTCCGTGTTTTAAAGACGGTTGAAACTGTTGGAACTGTTGGATTTGTTCCGATTTCGAGTCTTCATATTCAGTTCCGAGTTTTAAGCTCCGAGATTTCATTTTCTAAGCTCCGCGATTCCGAGTTCAATCTGTTAAACAGTTCCGAGTTTTTAACAACTTTCAGTATTTCGATTGTTCCGAGATTACTCTTTCGGATAGCAGCCCCCGGTTTTCTTCAGAGTTTCCTTTAATTCTTTGCTTGTTTCGAATTCCTTTGTACTCTAAGTACTGCTCAATGATTTGATTCGAGGTTTCAAGAGCTTTTGGGTTTTACGAGTTCCAAATTTTCTAGAATTCCGGGTTACCTGGGGTACCGGATTTTTTAGCTAAATTTAGAAGGTTGTGTTGTTCGGAAGTTTCGAGTTGTGCATGTTCCGAGTTTTTCTAGTTATTCCGGGTTACCTGGGGTACCGGATAACTAACTAAGAGTCAGAATTGTGTGTAGTTTGGAAACTTGAAGTCGGTTTCGGATTATCGAAAAGTTTTATGGTACTTATTTTCTTTGTTTGGACTTCTGTATTGTTTACAAAGAAAAAGGGGGAGTAAAAAGTTTGAAGTTCCTATTTTCTTTGTAAATCAAAAGCTCGTGGTGCTACATCGAAACAAGTTCATGTTTACTATCTTTGAGATTAACTTAGTGTTAATCTTACCGGTGGTGAAATGTTTATAACATGAAGCAAGTTAGAGCTAGTGTATGATTGAGTTTTGTCAAGTTTGTTCAAGGTTTAATCAAGTGTTGACGTGATGAAGCAAATTGTTCGTTTGGCAACTAGTTGAAGGTCAAGCCTTTATCGTATGCCGGTTAGAGTAGAGAAGATTAGTCTTCTTGGTCCCTCTTCCAAGTTGGTGACTGATCGGATTCTCGAAATAGGGTTTCTTACATTGAGGGGGAGATTGGAGACGAAAGTCATCGGGTAATTGGTGGATTTGTGAAGATACGAGATTGGATCTTGAAGATTCGAGATGAAATGATTTTAGACACTCAGTTGTAGACTTTGATCAAGATGGTGGATGTACATTTTCGAAGTTTGGTTTGTTATTAACTTATCGAACCAAACTTCATGTCTTTGCGGAATTTGAAGTGTTTGATGTTAGACATTGGAAATGCGACGTTTCGTTCTTCTACCGGTTAAGTTTGAAGATTAATGTATCGAGCGATATTCTCACATGTTGTTGTAAGTCGGTTCGCGTTAACTTGATTCGGGAGTAGTTTGAGGGGGAGGATCTACAGTGTTTGATGTTGGATTCTTCGGGTTTCTCAAAGCGGCCTTAAGTGATCGTCAGCAAGTCTTTTATTAGAAGGGTTGAAGATCGCTGTGCTCTGCCAAAAAGATCAAGTCTCAGCCAAAGTTGAAAGCAGCCATGATATCATCAGTCAAGGGGGAGTCTGTAAGTGCAGTATCCGGTGATTGAAGATTATCGATGCCACACAGAACTGATGCAACAGTTAAGGGGGAGACTGTAAGTGCAGTTCCTACCGGATAACTGTCGCTTATCAGTTCTGGTCAACCAAAGCAGAAGTCCAAGTTAAAGTCAACGATAATGAAGAATTCAAGACCACATGAAGACCATGCACTGATCAAGGGGGAGTTTGTTAATGCACCTTGGGTGATAAGTGCATGCCTTCCAATTTGTAGGGTCTTTATTGGTCAAGTCTTGAAACTTAGTCCAAGGTTTAACCTTGGACATTTTGTCAAGTTTATGTCTAGGACTTTTGTCAGGGGTTTATGTTAGGGACAAGAGTCGGGGTTTTTGTGTAGATTGTTTTGTCCGAGTTTAGTCCCTAGTCTATATATATGTGTTGTATAGGATTAGGGCAAGCATCGAGAAATCGATCAAGGAAGAAGCTTTGTGCACCTCTCCTAACTTCTTATTCCTCCTGGTGTGCACATCCTAGAAAGAGAGACTATGTGTTAGTGAGAGAAAGCTAGGGTTTAGATCTTTGTGATCTAAACCAGCTTGTAGATGATGTATACTCCTTTGGTTTGTGTAATATGTGATGACTGATTCGAAATAAAGGGTTCATCTTCTACATATTTCTATCTTGTTCATATTTTGTTCTTCATGTCTTGAATCAAGTGCAATGTTTGATGTTCGTCATCGATCTGGTGCTATAACACCTGATGTTTGAAACATCGCGTCCCTTGGCTTCTGTGATATTGGTGCCTATTCTGAAGAGGTGCGTCTCCTGGAGGCGTCTCTTCCTTTAGTTGTAGGTTATTATCTTTTACTTTGTCACATCTGGTCCTCGCACTTACATACTAACTTAATTACAATACAAACTAACTAATAACTATTTACTAAACAACCCTCTAACTTAGGATCTAAGGGATTATAACTTCACACCTTTTATTAATTCATATGGAGGCATATTCTTAGAGATGTTAGTCTATGTTGAAAGAACCCGAAGCTATAAACAAGGTAGTCCAACGACTTCACATATATTTTGTGTAATCCTTGGTCAGATTTATGAATCACGAGTTTGATTAACTATTTACAGAAGTAATGGAGTAGTGTGGGGCTCTGTTGGTGATGGGTTGGTGGTGATAGCAGCAAAGACTGATGAAGATTGTTGTGATTATAGGCCGCAAACATGGTGGTGGCCGGTTATTGGTTTGTTGAAGATGGTGTATCGATGGTGTTTGGATAGTGGTGGTAGGTGGGGATGATGAGCACCGATGGTGTTGACGGTGGTGGAAAGTGGTGGTGGCTGGTGGGGTGGTAAAGGCGGTGGAGCAAAGGTAGTGGGTGATGAGAACTTATTAGCTTTCGTATTTGTTAGTTGAAGTTTGAAATCATTGACTAAACCCTGTTTACTGTCACCCGATTCTGGTGCAGTAGGGTTGGGGTGGTCGGTAAGTGGGGGTGGAGGCAGTGAAGGCTGAGGTGGGGTAGGTGGCGGCGGTGTAGGTTGTGGGATGGTGGTGGTGGTGGGTTGAGAGAGACTAGGTTGTGGTGGTAGGTTCAGATTAGAGAGAAAGAGAAAAGTTTATATTTTTTTTTTCAGTTTTGTAAATACAGTACATCAATAATAAGTGTTTACAAAATAACCCTTGGGAAGGTAAAATGACAAGTATGCCCTCATGTGCAAGGCACATGACCATACTTAACCAAAAAATCTGACTGAGTTAGGGGTAAAGGACATAACGTACAAGATTTTGAAACATTAAGTAAAAAACTCATCAACTTTTGCGCCAAAGGACAACAACACCTGTAATTTGGTGTAAACATAAAGGACAAAACTTGCAATTTACTCTTTAATATATAAAGTTTGTCAAGTGTCATGCCTTAAACCAAAGAAGCTGTACAACAAAATCGAATATCAAATTTTCAAATATAGAGCAACATTAACTGAGCTCTGCCAGCCTTAACACGTAAAGCCATTGCATCAAATGTAAGCATCAAACCGCAAGCTTGGTAACAACAGGCCATGCAACAAATAATGGTGTGTCAATTCTTAAATGGTATAGCAAGTGCACCCCTATGGAACGATCCAGCCTTACATTTTATAAATTTGTAGAGCCCATCCGCTAACTTCTTTTGAAGGGAATGCAAAACTCTTGTATGTAAACACGACAAGCTACATTAAAAAAGTGGGCAACCACATGTAGCAAGTGGCTTTATTCAATAGACCAATTCAGCTAAGTGACTGTACATGATATATTTGACAGGCTTTCCTCTTTATGGCTTATATAAGACACGGTGTAACGAATTGTTGTCAATTCTTTTTGGAAATCATATTTTTTTTCCTATTTTCCAACACCATGCAGCAAGCAACTTGCATATGAGAAGGGAACAAGTCATATCTCTCTTCTATAATAAATCAAAAGGATTTCGCTGAGGTGTCAACACCACAAGCCATCCTTTCTCCTTCTCTCCTATGTGTCACTCCCATGCTTCTTCTGGTCCACGTGTCGCCTCCTCCGAATTTCCGTCTTTTCTATTTTCTTTAAATAAAGCCAAGTAAGGTCAAACACCATTAATGATCCTCAGAACCGTGCAGTTTGTCTCTCTCTCTCTTCCTGCAAGTCAATGCAAGCTTCCAAAACCCTAATCGCCCAGTCTTTCCCTTTCCTCGCCTTCTTCTTCTTCTTCTCTCCTTTTCTCCTTCTCTCTATCCTACAGCCGAATACCCTTTCGAGTTTGGATTCAAAAATCCACAATCGAACCTGCTGTATCCCTGTTGTTCAACGAAGACAGGTATTTCAGTCCCCTCTTTCGCTTAAAACTCCAACTTTATTCAACAAACACAAATCCTACGGCTGTGTTTGAATTTGTAACTTAATCGGACGGTATAGATCATCATTCACACGGATTGAGGTGTGAAATTGTGTTCCTTTTCTTTGCCCTCATCCTCTGATGAAGTCTTTAAAGCCAAAACATTTCTCCTTCCCTCTCCGTTGTGCATCTGCTTTGTTCTTCCGGTAATATTCTTTATTTTGTTTGATTTTGTATACTTTTTAACATTTTTGTGTTTTCTGAACTGAATTATTGAAGTTAATTAATGTACAGGGTGTTATTGATTGAAGAAAGGTTTGTTGTTGTGTCACACCCCCAAAATCCACCTGCGGAGTACTACCGCTTGGAGGCGTGACTGACCAGGATCCAGCCACCAATCATATTGAACATGCGAGTTAAAAGATATAAAAGTTTAACCAATACAGTTGGTGTCCAAACAAACACATAGTTAAGTTGCAAGCGGAAGCATAAGTCTTAAAATAAAACATAAGTTTAATTGTTTCAAAGTTTAACATGGCACACAGTCGTCCATGTCCCACAACGATCCTCCTCCATGCAAGCTCCAGCAAAGAAACCTAAGGACCTGCAAAGCATGTAGTAACGAGTCAACAACTAGTTGAGTGAGTTCACGGTTGGGTGTTCGTTTTAAGTTGTTTCGAAAACAGTTTCCTTTAGCTGGCATCCTGCCATGGGGGTTACCCCATAGTTAAAAGCGTGACTTGTTTATTCCCGGTTACTCTGGCAATCCTGCCGTGGGGGCTACCCCGTGTTAGTTATCTGGCATTTCGGCCGTGGGGGCTACCCCGTGTTAGTTATCTGGCATTTCGGCCGTGGGGGCTACCCCATGTATACACTAGACTCGTTACCATATCGACTGCTGACTGTAGTCATGTTTAAGTGCCCTGAAACTGTCAATGTCTATCATCATTGACGTGCCCCAGATCCATTAGTTCACGCCCGTCCTCTGCGGCACGGTGTGAGGTTTGTCAGACCTAAATAGCGCTATCTAACTAATGACCCGCTCGCCATTGGCCCGGCGATTAAGTCGATATAAAAATGAGGGACTTCGTGATAGAGTTTTGGTCTAGTACGAGTTATCTGTCCGTGAGGACGAGGAATTTCATTCCTGAACCTTTACTGTCCTACCCAAGGAGGACGAGGAACCCAGTTCCTTAACCCCAATTCCCGACCCCTGGGAATCCCATGCTTTGTAAAGGGTGTGAACTCACCTTGGTTTGCTCGGTAGAAAACACAGAAAAGTCAAACAAGCAACGTTGAGGCTGCTCACGTCCTATCATAGTTGTATCATACAATCAGGTTCGTATTCAAGTAGTGCACGTATGGCATGCACGTTTAATCATGGCAGTTCATCGGCATTCACATTCAACAGTAATACATAAGGTCTGTGCATTGGGCCCAAGAGTCCGGCCCAAACTGTTAAGTCCGAAACAAGGTGAAAGCCCAAACAGTGTGTATAGTCTCGAGTCGCAACCAGGCGTTTGCGACTCGCAACCGGAGTCGCAACCATGGTTTCGGTCCATGCTGTTTTGGTTACGAGTCGCAACCGGACTCGCAACCGTGGTTTCGAGTCACAAGGTTGGTGTGCCGATCCGGTGTGGTTTCGAGTCGCAACCGGGTGTTTGCGACTCGCAACTGATGTCGCAACCGGGAGATTTCGACTCGTTGTGCTTGGTTTCGAGTCGTAACTGATGGTTACGAGTGGACAGGAGCTGATTCGGAACAGTGTACTATTCTGATTTCATGTAACAGTTTGTACTAACCAACCAAATTCCTTAAACATGTTTATTTGTCTAGAAATTTCCTAAAATGGATCAAACAAATCAGAATTCAAATATTCAACCTGTTCATATGATATTCAAGTTGTTCTTCACACATTCATCATGTTCATCATCATTCAAATATTCAAGTAACTCATCTTCATTCATATGAACCTAAGTCTAACAAGAATCATGAACAACAATCCAACTCTTGAACATATTCATCTAACCCACATATGCACATCCGATTTCCACATACAAGTAGCCATAAACCAAGCATTTGATTTGTAACATAGGGGTATGAAATCCGATTATGTGAATATCATCTATCATATGCAAGCCGATTCTATAAACATCAACAACTAGGGGTTAAACCACATCTAGTCACAAGATCTCATTAACTCATCATACAACATATATCAACAATCAAGGCATGTTTAACCGATTCTTTGTCTAGAGATTAAGCATATATATCATAGATGAACAACCACAATCTTATCAAATAATTATATTATCACATAATCTCCATCATGTATCATTATCAACCCGAACAACTCATAACATGCATCATCAACATCCGAAATCTATAACAAGAATCACTAACCAACAAGTATTCAAACATCAAGTACACATCACCCTTAAATCATGAAAATACACTAACCGATTTGTTTCTCTAGGTGTGAGGGTATGACGAGTGATGAGTGACTTCCGAATGATGATCTTGAGCTCGGTCCGAGAGTCCTAATACCGCCGGTTGATCCAAGAATGAAGGAGAGGAATGTTGTGGTTTAGGGTTTTAGTGTGAGAGAGTGGAGAGTGTGTTGGAGGAGTATGGGTGTTGTCCAAAATGACAACATGGCTATCTATCTAGTTTATATATATCCGCACCAAGTATGCACCCTAATGGGCTCTCGGTTGGGTTAAGTGAGGTACGTGGCCCATCCGGCCCAAGTGTTACGGTTTACTCGAGACCACATGGTCTCGAGCCGGGTTCGTGTCGTTTCGGTTCATATACATACTCGCATATATACACATAAGCACACATGTAACCTAACACATAATCATATCAAAGGTTGTAGCTTATCATTAATCACATAAGTTTAATTATTCACACGTTTAAGCATACAACGAAAGGTTCTAAATTTCGAGTTGTCACATCATCCCCAAGTTGAAAGAAATTTCGTCCCGAAATTTGGTGAGCACTCACTGAGGAAGCTAGTTAAGTTGTTTGGTTTTCCCGGTTTTCCTGGGGTGTCACATCCACCCCCCGTTGATCTGGAATTTCGTCCCGAAATTCCGTAGCTTCGGCCTCAGTAGTGGGTGTACTGTTTGCGAACAGTTGGGGATATTTTTGTTTCATCTGATCTTCGCGCTCCCAGGTGAACTCTGGGCCGCGACGTGAGTTCCAACGAACTCGAACGAGAGGTATTCTGGTGCTCTTGAGGACCTTAACATCCCGGTCCGTGATCTCGACTGGTTCCTCGACGAATCGTAACTGCTCGTCGATAGTGAGTTCCTTCAAAGGAACTACGTGGGTCTCATCTGATGGACACTTCTTCAGATTCGACACGTGGAAAACGTTGTGAACTGCACCGAGTTCCGCTGGTAAGTTTAGTCTGTAGGCCACCCTGCCTATTTTCTCAATGACCTCGAAAGGTCCAACGTATCGTGGGTTAAGTTTACCGCGTTTGCCAAAACGAACCACACCCTTCCAGGGTGAAACTTTGAGTAGTACCCGCTCCCCAACCTGGAGCTCAAGTGGTTTCCTGCCCATGTCGGCGTAAACTTTCTGACGTTCACGAGCGGCCGTCATGCGTTTTCATATCTGAGCGATCTGCTCGGTTGTATCTACCACATATTCTGGACCAGTGATCTGACTATCTCCCACCTCTGCCCAGCAAAGAGGAGACCGGCATTTACGTCCGTACAATGCCTCAAACGGAGCAGCTCCAATGCTGGTGTGGTAGCTGTTATTGTACGAGAATTCCACAAGTGGCAGGTGCTTTTCCCAGCGGTTGCCAAAGTCGATTACACATGCACGAAGCATGTCTTCTAAGGTTTGAATAGTGCGCTCGGACTGCCCGTCCGTCTGAGGATGGTATGCTGTGCTCATGTCTAGTCGTGAGCCAAAGGATTTGTGCATTGCTTGCCACAGCTCCGAAGTAAAACGAGCATCTCGATCCGAGATGATAGAGGTGGGCACCCCGTGCCTCGAAACAATTTCCTTGATGTATATTTCTGCAAGAGTGGAGAACTTATCCGTCTCCTTGATAGCCAAGAAGTGTGCAGATTTCGTGAGTCGATCCACGATCACCCAAATAGTATCGTTCCCGCGCTGGGATCTAGGTAGTCCAGTAACAAAATCCATGGAAATTTGCTCCCATTTCCATTGAGGTATCTCGGGTTGTTGGAGCAGGCCTGATGGTTTCTGATATTCGGACTTGACTCTTGCACAAGTCAAACACTTGCTGACGTAAGTTGCTATGTGGGCCTTCATGCTAGGCCACCAGTACGTAGTTTTGATATCATGATACATCTTATCTGATCCGGGGTGTACTGAGTAGCGAGACTTGTGTGCTTCATCCATCACAAGTTCGCGTAGGTTGCCATAGTGTGGGACCCAAATGCGTCCCGTTACGTAGTACGCACCGTCTTCCTTCTGTTCTAAGCGTTGCCTCGATCCGCGTAAGGCTTCGGCCCTGACGTTTTCTGGTTTCAGTGCTTCTATCTGAGCAGCTCGTATCTGGGAAGGAAGGCTAGAATGGATGGTGAGTTGTAGAGCTCGCACGCGCTTAGGCGCAGTGTCCTTTCGACTAAGGGCGTCAGCCACAACATTGGCCTTGCCCGGGTGATACCTGATTGAGCACTCGTAATCATTCAGCAGTTCGACCCATCGTCGCTGCCGCATATTCAATTCTTTCTGCTTGAAGATGTGCTCGAGGCTCCTGTGGTCGGTGTAGATTGCGCACTGGGTACCATACAGGTAATGCCGCCACAACTTAAGCGCAAAAACAACAGCTCCCAGCTCTAAGTCGTGCGTAGTGTAGTTCTTTTCATGAACTTTAAGTTGGCGTGAGGCGTAGGCTATAACCTTGTCTCGTTGCATCAACACGCAACCAAGACCCTGAATTGATGCGTCGCAGTAGACCACAAAGTTGTCTGTGCCTTCCGGCAAGGAAAGGATAGGTGCGCTACAAAGTCTATCCTTTAGGTGCTGAAATGCCAACTCCTGTGCGTTTCCCCAGCGGTAAACAACGCCTTTCTGAGTTAGTGAGGTGAGAGGCTGTGCAATCTTAGAAAAATCCTTTATGAATCTCCGGTAGTATCCCGCCAAACCCAAGAATTGGCGGATTTCCTTTGGTGTACGAGGTGCAGGCCAGTTCTTTATTGAGTCTACCTTGGATGGATCAACGTGAATCCCATCCTTGTTCACCACGTGGCCTAGGAAATGGACTTCTCGAAGCCAGAAGTCGCATTTCGAGAACTTTGCATAAAGCTGTTCTGTTCGAAGGAGTTCCAGAATAAGTCGCAGATGCTGCTCATGTTCCTCCCGACTCTTGGAATAGATCAGGATGTCATCGATGAAGACTATAACGAACTTGTCCAAGTAAGGCTTGCACACTCGGTTCATCAAGTCCATGAAAACCGCAGGTGCGTTGGTCATCCCAAAAGGCATGACCAAAAACTCATAGTGTCCGTATCGAGTTCTGAAAGCTGTTTTAGAGACGTCCTCTTCCCGGACTCTCAGCTGGTGATAACCCGATCTCAGATCGATCTTCGAATAGTAGCTCGATCCCTGCAGCTGGTCGAACAAGTCGTCAATACGCGGTAGAGGGTAACGATTCTTCACCGTCACCTTGTTGAGTTCTCGGTAGTCGATGCACATTCTGAAAGTACCGTCTTTCTTCTTTACAAATAGTACTGGAGCTCCCCAGGGCGATGAGCTAGGACGAATAAAACCCTTATCCAAGAGTTCTTGTAGTTGCGTGGAGAGTTCCTTCAACTCTGATGGGGCTAAACGATAAGGTGCACGAGCTATAGGCGCAGCTCCAGGAGCTAGTTCGATCTGAAACTCGACTTGGCGATGAGGCGGAAGACCAGGTAATTCCTCAGGAAATACCTCTGGATAATCGCGTACAACTGGAAAATCCTCTATCTTCTTCTCTTTCTCCGTGGTGTCAGTAATGAGAGCCAAAATAGCAGTGTGGCCCTTTCGCAAGTACTTTTGGGCCTTAAGGAGAGAAATGACGTTCTCAACAGCACTCCTCTTGTCGCCATGAATCATGAGAGGTTCACCATCGGGACCTGGAATACGGACAACTTTCTCGTTGCAAAGAATCTCTGCTCGGTGTTGGGATAACCAATCCATCCCAATGACAACGTCGAAACTACCCAAGACAATAGGAATGAGATCGATAGAGAAGGTCTGGTCAGCGAGAATAAGTTTGCAACCCTTGACTACGTGTGTGGCTTCTAAACTCTTACCATTTGCTAGCTCTACGGTGTGCTTGTTGTTCATAGGTGTTGGAATACGCTTAAGCATTCGACTAACTTCTAGTGACACGTAGCTAGTATCGGCACCCGAATCAAATAAAACTGAGACATAAAAGTCGTCGAGAAGGAACTTACCCGCCACAACATTGGGGTCGTTCCTTGCTTCACCTTGGCCGATCACAAACACCCGCCCCCTGGCGCCATTGTTGTTGTTGTTCCCATTGTTACCATTCCCCTGATTGTTGTTATTGTTGTTGTTGTTGTTGTTCTGGTTCCTGTTCAGTTGGGGACAATCTCTCTTGAAGTGGCCCTCAGCTCCACACTGAAAGCACCCTTTGTTATCACCTTGCTGCTGCTGCTGGCGCTGGTTCTGTTGCGCTTGCTGACGGTTCTGATTGGCGGGGTATAAGCTCCTGCAATCCTTTGCAGCATGACCAGGCTTGTTGCACCTATGACAGTTGCCCCTGGTGCATGGTCCGCTGTGGTGCAGGCTGCAGCGATTGCATTTGGGATGATTTCCTTTGTATCCACCACCAGACGATTGCTGATTAGGGCTCTTGTAGTCCTCAGTCTTTCTCTGCTGAGACTGGGACTGAACAGAAGTCGAACCCTTACTTGAAGTTCCATCCCATTTCCGTTTGTTGTCACTAGAGGTACCAGTAGTAGTTGTAGCGCCAATGCGTTTTGGTAACTTATTCTGCTCCACCGCCTGATCCGTGAGACGGTGAGCCAACTGGACGGTTTGCTGGTAGGTGGCGAGGTTCGCTGAAGTCACATGACTTTGGATTTCCGGCACTAAGCCCTGAAGAAATAGTTCGATGCGTTTGATGGGAGGATCCACCATAGTAGGGCACAGAATTGCCAGTTCGTTCGACCTTTTCACATAAGCTTCAATTTCAGACCCCGTCATCTTGAGGTTGAAGAACTCCACCTCGAGTTTGTGAATCTCATCTCGGCTGCAGTATTCCTCCTTGATCATTTCCTTGAAAGTTTCCCATGGGGTGGCGTTGGCAGCAACCAACCCTAGCATCTGAACTTGAGCATTCCACCACGTGAGGGCTAAACCCTCAAGTGTACCAGTAGCGTACTTCACCCTGCGCGCCTCAGGGCATTCACACATTTCGAAGACAGATTCTAGTTTCTCAAACCAGTGTAGGAGACCTACTGCTCCTTCAGTGCCGCTAAAAGTAGTTGGTCGGCAGTCCATGAAAGTCTTAAAAGTGCACACGGGTGGCTGAACGTGCTGACCTATCGTAGGCGAAAGAAAAGGCAGAGTTTAACACAAAGGTTGGTTCACGAGAGTAGGATCCTAAAGATCCTAGAATGAGTTCGGACTGCAGGATATACCTCCTGCGTGTGCAGCTGCAAGTGCTGCGGCAACTCGTTCGTTGATCAGAGCCGTCAACTGGGCTTGTGTCATGTTAACGCGTCCAGACATGATCTTCATACCAAGAAGAACGTGAGTGAGTGGGGTTCGCGAAAGTGCGATGATAGGATAGAGTAAGCACGCACGTGTTCAAGCAACAGTAGTTATACTAACCAAGCATACCATAAGCAAGGTACTATGTCACTAACAAGTAGGCAATATATACACAGATCATATTACCTAGAATGTCGAGCCTTGCATGTGGAGTGAAGCATCGTTGTGGACCGTTGAGCACTGTACAGGTTATAGTCTGGTTTTAACAAAAACGTTTTTCCCTTTATTAAAACCAAGTTCTCTATAACCAATGGCTCTGATACCAATCTGTCACACCCCCAAAATCCACCTGCGGAGTACTACCGCTTGGAGGCGTGACTGACCAGGATCCAGCCACCAATCATATTGAACATGCGAGTTAAAAGATATAAAATTTTAACCAATACAGTTGGTGTCCAAACAAACACATAGTTAAGTTGCAAGCGGAAGCATAAGTCTTAAAATAAAACATAAGTTTAATTGTTTCAAAGTTTAACATGGCACACAGTCGTCCATGTCCCACAACGATCCTCCTCCATGCAAGCTCCAGCAAAGAAACCTAAGGACCTGCAAAGCATGTAGTAACGAGTCAACAACTAGTTGAGTGAGTTCACGGTTGGGTGTTCGTTTTAAGTTGTTTCGAAAACAGTTTCCTTTAGCTGGCATCCTGCCGTGGGGGTTACCCCATAGTTAAAAGCGTGACTTGTTTATTCCCGGTTACTCTGGCAATCCTGCCGTGGGGGCTACCCCGTGTTAGTTATCTGGCATTTCGGCCGTGGGGGCTACCCCGTGTTAGTTATCTGGCATTTCGGCCGTGGGGGCTACCCCATGTATACACTAGACTCGTTACCATATCGACTGCTGACTGTAGTCATGTTTAAGTGCCCTGAAACTGTCAATGTCTATCATCATTGACGTGCCCCAGATCCATTAGTTCACGCCCGTCCTCTGCGGCACGGTGTGAGGTTTGTCAGACCTAAATAGCGCTATCTAACTAATGACCCGCTCGCCATTGGCCCGGCGATTAAGTCGATATAAAAATGAGGGACTTCGTGATAGAGTTTTGGTCTAGTACGAGTTATCTGTCCGTGAGGACGAGGAATTTCATTCCTGAACCTTTACTGTCCTACCCAAGGAGGACGAGGAACCCAGTTCCTTAACCCCAATTCCCGACCCCTGGGAATCCCATGCTTTGTAAAGGGTGTGAACTCACCTTGGTTTGCTCGGTAGAAAACACAGAAAAGTCAAACAAGCAACGTTGAGGCTGCTCACGTCCTATCATAGTTGTATCATACAATCAGGTTCGTATTCAAGTAGTGCACGTATGGCATGCACGTTTAATCATGGCAGTTCATCGGCATTCACATTCAACAGTAATACATAAGGTCTGTGCATTGGGCCCAAGAGTCCGGCCCAAACTGTTAAGTCCGAAACAAGGTGAAAGCCCAAACAGTGTGTATAGTCTCGAGTCGCAACCAGGCGTTTGCGACTCGCAACCGGAGTCGCAACCATGGTTTCGGTCCATGCTGTTTTGGTTACGAGTCGCAACCGGACTCGCAACCGTGGTTTCGAGTCACAAGGTTGGTGTGCCGATCCGGTGTGGTTTCGAGTCGCAACCGGGTGTTTGCGACTCGCAACTGATGTCGCAACCGGGAGATTTCGACTCGTTGTGCTTGGTTTCGAGTCGTAACTGATGGTTACGAGTGGACAGGAGCTGATTCGGAACAGTGTACTATTCTGATTTCATGTAACAGTTTGTACTAACCAACCAAATTCCTTAAACATGTTTATTTGTCTAGAAATTTCCTAAAATGGATCAAACAAATCAGAATTCAAATATTCAACCTGTTCATATGATATTCAAGTTGTTCTTCACACATTCATCATGTTCATCATCATTCAAATATTCAAGTAACTCATCTTCATTCATATGAACCTAAGTCTAACAAGAATCATGAACAACAATCCAACTCTTGAACATATTCATCTAACCCACATATGCACATCCGATTTCCACATACAAGTAGCCATAAACCAAGCATTTGATTTGTAACATAGGGGTATGAAATCCGATTATGTGAATATCATCTATCATATGCAAGCCGATTCTATAAACATCAACAACTAGGGGTTAAACCACATCTAGTCACAAGATCTCATTAACTCATCATACAACATATATCAACAATCAAGGCATGTTTAACCGATTCTTTGTCTAGAGATTAAGCATATATATCATAGATGAACAACCACAATCTTATCAAATAATTATATTATCACATAATCTCCATCATGTATCATTATCAACCCGAACAACTCATAACATGCATCATCAACATCCGAAATCTATAACAAGAATCACTAACCAACAAGTATTCAAACATCAAGTACACATCACCCTTAAATCATGAAAATACACTAACCGATTTGTTTCTCTAGGTGTGAGGGTATGACGAGTGATGAGTGACTTCCGAATGATGATCTTGAGCTCGGTCCGAGAGTCCTAATACCGCCGGTTGATCCAAGAATGAAGGAGAGGAATGTTGTGGTTTAGGGTTTTAGTGTGAGAGAGTGGAGAGTGTGTTGGAGGAGTATGGGTGTTGTCCAAAATGACAACATGGCTATCTATCTAGTTTATATATATCCGCACCAAGTATGCACCCTAATGGGCTCTCGGTTGGGTTAAGTGAGGTACGTGGCCCATCCGGCCCAAGTGTTACGGTTTACTCGAGACCACATGGTCTCGAGCCGGGTTCGTGTCGTTTCGGTTCATATACATACTCGCATATATACACATAAGCACACATGTAACCTAACACATAATCATATCAAAGGTTGTAGCTTATCATTAATCACATAAGTTTAATTATTCACACGTTTAAGCATACAACGAAAGGTTCTAAATTTCGAGTTGTCACATGTTGTTTCAAGAAATCAGGTATGTCAAATTCACCTTTGAACTTAACTTTGGTTTTATGTTAATGTTTAGTGAACTGATTTTGCTATTAGTCCCTTTTGTGATTTTTTTTACTATTACATGTGTTTTATTGAATGATTTAGATATATTAGTTGGACTCTTTTAGTGATTTATGATGTATTACGGACAGATTTAGATATCAATGTGGTTAGGGACTCTTTTCTGTGAATTTTGTTCTTAATCTGCTGATTAAAGAGATTATGATGTTTTAGGGTCAGATTTAGATAGTTTTCCATTTTGTGACTGCTAAAATGTGTTTTAGGGCATGTTTTAGGGGTTGTTTTAGACTTTCTTATGAATTTTTCGTGAATTATACACTACTTCTTACTGTTTTAGGGACTGTTTTAGGGACACATATATGCTATTTTATGGACTGTTTTAGATATAACTGTGTTTTAGAGACTGTTTTGAATTTTTTAAACATATTTTGTGTGAATTATACAATAGTTCTTATGGACTGTTTTATTGATTTATGATGTATTATGGACAGATTTAGATAGTTTTCCATTTTGTCACTGCTAAAATGTGTTTTAGGGCATGTTTTAGGGAGTGTTTTAGACTTTTCTTATGATTTTTCGTGAATTATACACTACTTCTTACTGTTTTAGGGACTGTTTTAGGGACACATTTATGCTGTTTTATGGACTGTTTTAGATATAACTGTGTTTTAGGGACTGTTTTGAATTTTTTGAACAAATTTTGTGTGAATTATACAATAGTTCTTAGGGATTGTTTTATTGATTTATGATGTATTATGGACAGATTTAGATATCTATGTGTTTTAGGTACTGTTTTAGTGATTTATGATGTCTTAGGAACAAAACTTGCATAAATTCTTAACTTCTTCTGTGTAAAGATGTTTAAGTTGTAAGATGTTTAGTGATTTATGATGTCTTAGGAACAAAACTTGCATGTTTTAGGAGTTGTATGTTGTTTTAGGTCAAGTTTTTGTTTTTTTTTTTAAATTAAGTTTACTTATCTATAGCTATGTTGCCACGTTTGACATTGTTATATTAATGTTTAAAGATGTCTAAATTGTAATATTTTTGTGAATTTTACACTACTTAGATATAACTGTGTTTTAGGGACTGTTTTGAATTTTTTGAACAGATTTTGTGTGAATTATACAATAGTTCTTAGGGACTGTTTTATTGATTTATGATGTATTATGGACAGATTTAGATATCTATGTGTTTTAGGTACTGTTTTAGTGATTTATGATGTCTTAGGAACAAAACTTGCATGTTTTAGGAGTTGTATGTTGTTTCAGGTCAAGTTTTTGTTTTTTTTAAATTAAGTTTACTTATCTATAGTTATGTTGCCACGTTTGACATTGTTATATTAATGTTTAAAGATGTCTAAATTGTAATATTTTTGTGAATTATACACTACTTAGATATAACTGTGTTTTAGGGACTGTTTTGAATTTTTTGAACAGATTTTTTGTGAATTATACAATAGTTCTTAGGGATTGTTTTATTGATTTATGATGTATTATGGACATATTTAGATATCTATGTGTTTTAGGTACTGTTTTAGTGATTTATGATGTCTTAGGAACAAAACTTGCATAAATTCTTAACTTCTTCTGTGTAAAGATGTTTAAGTTGTAAGATGTTTAGTGATTTATGATGTCTTAGGAACAAAACTTGCATGTTTTAGTAGTTGTATGTTGTTTTAGGTCAAGTTTTTGTTTTTTTTTTTAAATTAAGTTTACTTATCTATAGCTATGTTGCCACGTTTGACATTGTTATAATAATGTTTAAAGATGTCTAAGTTGTAATATTTTTGTGAATTATACACTACTTATTGCTGTTTTGCTACTGCATATCTCTCTGTCATTTTTTTTGGTTTAAAACCTTTTACTAAACAACCTTATTTCCTATTTACTAAACATCTTGCTGTTTTAGTCAAAAGAGTCACAATTTTTGTGAAAAGGACCAAAAGTGGCATAAGTTTGTGAATTATGTTCTAAATCAGCTGATTAAATACATTTATGATGTATTTGTGACTCCTAAAATGTGTTTTATGGACTGTTTTAGGGACTGTTTTAAAGATTTTTAAGATTTTTTTACAAAATTTAGCTTTTAACTCAATTTTTCCTTATATCATGTTTTTTTAACTTAATTTGAACTGATATACATTTATTTGAATTTTTCAAATTTTTTTTATTTAATTATTTTTAAGTGTAATAATAATCAATACCTCATTCTTGTATTTCAAATGATGATGTCTAACTAACATGATCTATGTATCCGTAAATATTCCCCCTCACACAATTGATACAATGTTTATAATAGAGAGATTTTTCAAATATTCCAAAAACTTCTTGAATGTTTCACACAGACAATTGATATATTCTTTTTAAAACTAAGATTTGTTTATGAATCAGAGATTTTGTTTTCTAAAATAAATGTTTAACTATAAAGGTTAATGGAGAACCCTCCCATCACTTCTCTTAATGAATTGGATGTAACCATGACAAATGTGACTATTAAAGTTCGCATACTTAAGCTTTGGAAGCTACTATCATTTAAAGTCAAAAATGCTATTCATGCGGTCGAACTGATCCTCATGGATGAGGAGGTACTTTATTAGTTTATAACAAATTTTTGTTTTTTTTATATCCTATGTTTCATCTTAAAAGGTTATATTTGTTTAATAGGGTACCAGAATTCAAGAAAGTGTTGGTGGTAATTATCTTGTAAAGTATGGAAGATTACTGGTAGAAAAGAGTTGTGTCATGGTTACTAAGTTTGATGTTGGTGACAACGTGTCTCCGTACCACCCAACCAGCCACAAACATAAACTGTTTTTCAATTTCTCTACCGACATCAGAAACATTGATGACTTTGGTGGTTCAATTCATGGATTATCTCTTACATCATTTGATGTTCTTCGTAATCGTGCTATTCCGCAAGATTCTCCTGTTGGTATGTGCACCGTATTTTAGAATTTGAAATTTTGATCTTTACTTATATTACGTCATTGTTATTCTTCTAATTTATTCTTTTGTTTGTTTATAGATATCATTGGTTATGTTGATGGTTGGTTTCCTATGGTTGATCATACCAGCAGTAATGGGAGATTGAACAAAAAAATGAGCTCACAACTTCGTGACTTAGAGTTAGAATTTATTTATTTCATTGATTTCCTTTATATATTTATCAATTAGTTCATGTTTTATTAAATTTCATAGGTTCCTTAATGTTTACCTGACTTTGTGGGGAGAATATGCGGTGCAAATGTCAAAGTTTTTGGAACAGAAACCGAGTGATGTGTTTGTGATATTGCAGTTTGGAAGATATAGCTTTCATGAAGGTTTTATACTTATTTAATTACTTTTAACTTTCTCTTTAAATTTCTATATTTTTTACATTCTATTGTTGTACTTATCAATGCTTAATTTTTTAAATAGAATTTTTTTCTTAACTATGTAGGTAAGGCATACGTTTCCAGTTCTTTTCAAAACAGCAATTTGTATCTGAACGAAAGCATTGAAGAGCTAATTGATTTCCAAAAGAGGTAAGACGTACATAATTTTTCAAATTAACTGTTTTATTATTTGTTTCAGTATATTATTTGTCATAATGTTGAAATGTTTTATAATTTATAGACTAATTATATTATAAAAATTTCAAGGTTACTTGAAAGAAGACCGGATGTTCGTTCTTCAAGCCGTCCTTTTGGTTCATCTCAAACTGGCAAAACTGTTCATGATGATTTTTTGGTTGGAACTAAATTTAAGAGCATAGACGAGGTTAATAAAATTCAGGAGACAATGAATGTGATTGTGCTTGGTACAGTGATAAGTTTCCCTCCTGGTGTTGAGTGGTATTACAATTCTTGTAAGGATTGTATGAAGAAGGTTAGTGTGCTGTATTTTATAAGCGATGGAGAGGATGTATTAGATTTAAGTGAGGAGAAGCAGAAAATTCGATGCATAAATGATGTTTGCAATGAAAAAGGTGTTACTGTGAAGTCCTAACTTTATGATAACTTTAAATTTAAAATGTTATATTTCAATACTATACTAATACCAATTTTTCAATCATGTATAATTTAACTTTTTTTAATTATTCTTTTTTAGGTTGAAACTTCAACTTAAGATACAAGATTCTACTGGTATTGCATCTCTAACTTGCTTAGATTATGTAGCTCGAAAATTACTTGGAAAAAGTGCTCAAGAGTTGGTTGATAAGTTTCTTGATGTATCTCTTTTGGCTTTATTATTTTCGCAATTTCTATAATTTATACAATCTCATATTGTACCACTGTTTTTACATCTTAAATTATTATGTAGGGTGAAACCGATAATTTGCTACCCGATGAAATTAGTAATTTGGTTGGCAAAAAGATGGCGTTTAAGGTTGAGATATCTCACTTTAATGTGAGTAATCACTACAAGTCATTCACTGTCAAAAGATTTTCTGATGATCCTGAAATCATTTCTCAGCTTGAATCAAAGTTAGGGATTGACCATGTAAGTATCTAATGTTATTGATATTAAATTTTTACAGTTATACTATATTTTACCTACATTCTTTATTCAACAATTTAACACAGCCTTCTTTGTTTACAATGTAGGGTGATCTTTCAAACTCTATGAATCTCTCATCTGGTGATTTTGCAAGTGTTGATACTGTCGATCTGAAGGTATTATTTTTAAACAATCTATATGACAAAATATATTTATTCATTTATTCTTATTCATCAGTATTATAATTACAAATACTGTTTATAATAATATATTATATTCATTTCAATTCATTTCCATATTAAGGATGATACCCCGATGTCACTGATTGGTTCAAGCGCTGGATCAATACCTTTTCCTGGCAAAAATGCTGAAAAGATAAGTGAACATTCCGAGTTGAAGCGTAATCTTACGGAGTCTTATGATCATGACGAGTCAGCAACAAAACCTGCTTTAGGTTGCAATGAAGGTCCGCATTTTATTTCTATTTGTTTTTTCAATGTTTTTTAATTTGTAATTCTATATTTCTAATCCATATTTTCTATTTAAAGTAGAATTCAACACTTATAGCAAAGAGAAGCGCAAGACTGGAAAACATACTACTAACCAGAAGGTAGATCTATTTTTTTTTAAACACATTCCTATTTCTAAATACAAACCTTTTTGTATTTTTATTTTAACAAATCTATTTACTTTAATTTGAAGGATTCTATACCAATCAACAACGGTTCTGAGACTCCGGTTTCATTGATTGATTCAAGTGCTGGTGGTATGGCTTTGCGTAACAAAAGGCCAGGAAAGATGAAGGCACAAACTGAGCTGAAGCGTGTTCTTGCGGAAGAATATGATTGTGACGACTCTGGAAGTAAAGATCCTTTATCTTTGAATGAAGGCCCTAAGTCACTTTTGATTCCGAAGAAGGAAAAATGATCACATCTATGCATTGTTAAGACAATTATTATTTCATGTTTAGGATATCTACTATTTGTTTTGGAAAACTTATGTTGTTTAAGTAACTTTATTTAGGAATGATGGTATCATGTTGGGATTTGGTTATTTAAATTTATCCTTGGTTTTAAATTTCCAAAATTTTTGTGTGAGCAGTGTTTTTTTTACTTTTATTAAAATTGTGTTAATTTTTTTTAAAATTAGTTTTTTTATTAACATGTATATATTTTTTTAAAAGAACTTTTCAATTAACATGTTTGTATTGTTTTATCCATTAATTTTTAGATGTTTTAAAACCAAATGAATGGAAACAAGTTTGTAATATTAAACAGATTATGATTTAACTTTAATTATTAGTAGACATTTTTTTAATCCAAGGTAGGGTATAATATTTGACTTTTTTTTTTATTATTATCTCAGATATACATCATTTTCCCAACATAAATACAACACCATTGTCGAATGTTTCACGAATATCTATTAACACTTCCAGTAAGTTTTTGTGTTTAATGATTTATTAATTTTTTTTTCAGATAATTTCCTACATCTTAATTATTTTTTTTTACAGTTTTAAACACAAACTCTACCGATATTGAGAGTCATGATCGGAGGAAGTTACGAAAACTGTATTTGAATAGAAGAAAGGTTAAGAACGGCTCTGTTGAAGAGATTGTTTTTAATAACAAAGAGAATGTCATCAAAGACAATCTTTTATGTAATTCACTATGTTTTACTAATTCTCCCATTGGAAGTATTAGAAGCCCTTTTTCTGACATTACAACAGGTAATGTACTAAAAATCATCTATATAAAAATTCTACAAATATACCGCTTACCTATTTTTATTTTCATTATCACATATTCGTTTTTTTAATATTATTTTTATTCATTATTTTTTAATCATTATTCATTTCTATATAATTTTATTACAGGTTTAAATAATTGCACAAATACAACACCATTCTCAAATATTACAGCAATATCTATTAACCATCCCCCTAAGTATTTCGTTTAACGTTTTTTTTTCTAATAAATTCCTCTATCTTAAATATTATCTTTTTGTACAGTTTTAAACACAAACTCTACCAATATTGAGAGTCAGCACAGGAGAAAGTTACGAAAATTGTATTTGGATACAAGAAAGGCTAAGAACAAAGAGAATGTCATAAAAAAGAATCGTTTATGTAATTCACTATCTTTTACCAATTGTACCAATGGAAATACTAGAAGTCCTGTCTCTGAAATTACAGCAGAATACTCAAACGGTAACACCAGAATATTTTAATATTTTTTTATATTTTATTTTGTATCAATCATTTTTATATTTTTGATGTTACATGTTTAAATAATTCCATGAACAATTTTAACAGTCAAGAAAGGCGAAATTCAAGAAAGAGTATTTTGGAAAAAAGACAATCGAATCAGTTATCTGCTCAACGAGTTCATGAAATTGATACTAAAAAAGACGAATTTGTTGGTATTTCAAAAGGTACATTTTACATAAATTAAACATACAATATACAGTTAATTAATTTTAATTGAAATTGCATCCAACTTTATAATTTTTTATTACTAATATTATTTAAATATTTTTGAACAGATTATGTTGATCACTTAGATCAAAATGTCACTTGCCGAATATGTCAAGCAAAATTATGGGATGTCGAAGCTCGTAGAGGGATTACAAAAATCCAATTTAGTTCAAGTTATTCAATTTGTTGTGCATATGGTAAAGTTCAACTTCCTAATATGAAGGAAGCACCACCAAGTTATCAGTCTCTTTTTAATGGATTGGATCCAAAAAGCAAGTCATTCATCAAGAATATCCGTCGATACAATTCCATGTTCTTATTTACTTCCATTGGATGAAAAGTTGATAAATCCATTAACAGAGGTAATGCTTCTTATATATTCCGATTGGGTGGTCAGAATTACCATAGAATGGGAAGTCTTCTACCAGAGCATGGATCTAAACCAAAATTCTCCCAGCTTTATATATATGATACTGACAATGAACTTTCAAATAGACAATCCGCTTTTGGGTACGTATCAATGTTACTATTTTATTTTTTAAGAATGTTTTATAATTTTAAATTAATACCATATGTTTTTATTTTCTTTAGTGAATCTAATAGAGCTTCTTCATCAAATTCTTACGATCTTGATGTTCAAGTTATACAACATATACAGAATATGTTAGACTCGGAGAATGTTTTGGTTAAAACATATCGCAGGTAAGAGATTTTTTTAAAGATAACTGTAATGCTGAGCTAAAGTTGCGGCTCATTGGAAGAAGGCAACAAGATGGAAGAACATACAACTTACCAACCGCTTCTGAAGTGGTAGCTTTAATTGTTGGTGACATTGGCGATTCCTTAGAAAACAGAGATATTATTGTAGAAACGAAATCTGGTGGTCTACAACGTATTAGTGAGTTACATCCATCGTATCTTGCTCTCCAATATCCACTTTTGTTTCCTTATGGTGATGATTGCTACAGAATTGATATTCCTCATAGAGGTGTTACTCCTTCGACATCAACCAAACGGACATATGTCACTATGAGAGAATTCTTTGCATACAGGATACAAGATAGGCATGGTGTTTTTTCATTAATTCTAAATTCACGTCGCCTTTTTCAACAATTCTTAGTTGATGGGTATACCATGATTGAAACTGAGCGACTAAATTACATACGTTTTCAACAGAAGGTTCTAAGATGTGATACTTTTGAGAACCTCTCCAATTTACGTAACCATGGTAATATAAATGTATCCAACACTGGAAAGCGTGTCATATTGCCTTCGTCATTCACCGGAGGTGCTCGGTGATGCAGAACTATTTGGATGCAATGTCTCTGTGTAAGTGGTATGGATATCCAGATGTTTTTATAACCATGACATGCAATCCTAAATGGCCTGAAATTAAAAGATATCTTAAGGACACCAATTTAACTCCTGAAGACAGGCCTGATATCCTCTCTAGATTGTTTAAAATCAAGCTCAATGCTTTGATTAAAGACTTGAAGGAGAAGTCAATATTTGGCAAAGTTTCAGCAGGTATCTTTTAGATATTTACTATTAAGCTTCATTTCTTCTTAATATTTAAAATTTGAATACAAACATTTGATATGTTATTTTCTTTACTTTTTGTAGTTGTTTATATGGTGGAGTTTCAGAAGCGTGGTTTGCCGCATGCGCATATATGTTTATTTATGCATCCCGATCACAAGTTTCCAACAGTTGAACACATTGATCCCCTCATTTCTGCTGAAATTCCTGACCCAAATGATGATCCAGAGTTGTATACTCTTGTCAGTGATTTCATGATTCACGATCCTTGTGGTCCTCACAACATCAACTGCCCATGCATGGTAGATAATAAGTGTTCTAAGGGCTTTCCAAAGAGATTCCGTGATCATACGTCTGTTGACATGGATGGTTTTCCTCTCTACAAAAGAAGAGATTTAGGAATGTTTGTTGAAAAATCTGGAGTTAAGTTAGATAACAGATTTGTTGTTCCCTACAACAAAACACTTTTGAAGAGATATCAGTCCCACATCAATGTTGAATGGTGCAATCAAGCTGGATCTATAAAGTATTTGTTTAAATATATCAACAAAGGGCCTGATCGTGTTACCGTTTCCATTGTTGAAAGTAACACATCAAACGAACCTGACCCGCCGGTTGATGAGATTAAAAAATACTATGATTGTCGATATTTGTCTGCATGTGAGGCATCATGGCGTATATTCGCATTTGATGTTCACTATAGGTACCCAACTGTTATTCGTCTCCCATTTCATCTTCCGAACCAACAAAGACGATGATATTGACTTAGTCCTCAATCGGCCATCAATGAATTGTTCCATGTTTTCAGCTTGGATGGATTGTAACGAAAGAGATGAAGTTTCCTAAGAGCTTACTTATGTAGAATTCCCTACTAAGTTTGTGTTTAAAAAGGATGAACGTTGTTGGAAACGTCGGAGACCGGGTGGTTTTCCAATTGGAAGAATTCATGCTGTTTCTCCTACTCTTGGGGAGGCATATTTTTTGAGGATTCTTTTAAACAAACTTAAAGGTCCTCGATCCTTTGATGATATCCTCAGTGTAAATGGTCGTAAATTTAATACCTTTAGAGAAGCATGTTATGCTCACGGTCTACTAGATGATGACATGGAATATATAGAAGCTATCCAAGAAGCAAGTCATTCAGGCTCCGGTTATTATCTTCGCACACTCTTTGCTACGATGTTGACGTGCCAGACTCTGTCTTTGCCGGAACGTGTATGGCAAAAAACATGGGAATTATTAGCAGATGGCATCCTCTATAAACAACGACAGATTTTAAAGTCTCCAGGTACAAGTACTTTATGACAATTACTCATTTTTATGTTTATTTATAATCTTTATGTTTATAATTCACATTCACATATATTTATACATATAATCATGTTAAAATCTTTATGACAATTCCTTTTAGATTTTAACAAATATTTGTTTCTTATACATTGGATTATATTAATCTAAAAAATATATCTTTAATGTTTTTTTTTTCAGATTTATGCCTCAGTGATGATGAAGTTAAAAATCTCACATTGTACGAGATTGAGAAGATTTTAATTCGAAATAATTCCAGCTTACGAAATTTTAATACAATGCCTTATCCTGATCATGAGTTGATTTCTACTTCAAATAATCGTATGATTACTGAAGAGCTGGATTATGATAGAATTGATCTTCAAGAGCAGTTTGAGAACCTTTTAGTTTCATTAACCGATGAACAAAGATTTATTTATGATGATATCATGAAAGCGGTTGAAGAGAATAAGGAAAATTGGAAATTAATAAACCAACCTTTGCCCCATTGGTAATTAATAATCCTACCTACAGAATTGGTAATTAATAATCCTACGTTTCAATATGTTGGTACTCAATAGACCTCCGTTAGTTTTTTTTAACTGAAGTTAGTTTTTAAGTTTTATTTGTTACACAAACAGTCCCTGTAGTTATAATTTACTAGTTTTAAGTTTTATTTATTACACAAACAGTCCCTATAGTTATAAAAAAATTATAAAAATCCTAAAAAATCAAAAAAATTCTAAAAAATCATAAAAATTCTAAAAAAATCAAAAAAATTCTAAAAAAATCAAAAAAATTCAAAAAAATCATAAAAATTCAAAACAAATCAAAAAAATCATAAAAAAATCATAAAAAGTCATAAAAATTTAAAAAATTCAAAAAAAGCAAACGTTTCGACCCGGACCATTTCGACCCGTACCGTTTCGACCCGTACCGTTTCGACCCGAACCGTTTTGGACCCGGACCGTTTCGACCCGGACCGTTTCGACGCGTACCGTTTCGACGCGTACCGTTTCGACGCGTACCGTTTCGACCCGTACCGTTTCGACCCGTACCGTTTCGACCCGTACCGTTTCTACGCGTACCGTTTCGACGCGAACCGTTTTCGACCCGGACCGTTTCGACCCGGACCGTTTCGACCCGGACCGTTTCAACGCGTACCGTTTCGACGCGTACCGTTTCGACCCGTACCGTTTCGACCCGTACCGTTTCGACCCGTACCGTTTCGAGGCGTACCGTTTCGAGGCGTACCGTTTCGACCCGAACCGTTTTCGACCCGTACCGTTTCAAAAACGGTGGTGGTGGTGGTGGTGGCGGTGCTGTGGTGGTAGCGGTGGTGGCGGTGGTGGCGGCGGTGCGGTGGTGGCGGTGGTGGCGGTGGTGGTGGTGGTGGCGGTGCTGTGGTGGTGGTGGTGGTGGTGCTGTGGTGGCGGTGGTGGCGGCGGTGCGGTGGTGGCGGTGGTGGCGGTGGTAGTGGCGGTGCTGTGGAGGCGGTGGTGGTGGTGGTGGCGGTGGTGGTGGTGGTGGCGGCGGTGCGGTGGTGGTGGTGGTGGCGGCGGTGCGGTGGTGGTGGTGGTGGTGGCGGTGGTGGTGGTGGTACGGTTCGAAACGGTTCACGTCGAAACGTTTGCTTTTTTTGAATTTTTATAATTTTTTATGATTTTTTTGATTTTTTTGAATTTTTATGATTTTTTTGAATTTTTTTGATTTTTTTAGAATTTTTTTGATTTTTTTAGAATTTTTATGATTTTTTTTGAATTTTTTTGATTTTTTAGATATTTTAAGATTTTTATGATTTTTTTTATAACTACAGGGACTGTTTGTGTAATAAATAAAACTTAATTATAACTACAGGGACTGTTTGTGTAACAAATAAAACTTAAAAACTAACTTCAGTTAAAAAAAACTAACGGAGGTCTATTGAGTACCAACATATTGAAACGTAGGATTATTAATTACCAATTCTGTAGGTAGGATTATTAATTACCAATGGGGCAAAGGTTGGTTTATTAATTACCAATTTTCCAGAGAATAAAGGTGGTGTTTTTTTTTGTTTACGGTTATGGAGGTACCGGTAAAACATTTCTTTGGAAAACGTTATCTGCATCTCTAAGATCAAAAGGGGAAATTGTTTTAAATGTTGCCTCAAGTGGGATTGCATCTTTGCTTCTTACAGGAGGTAGGACAGCTCACTCTCGATTTCTCATTCCGATTAATCTGAATGAAGACTCAATGTGTACTATAATCCCTAACAGTGATGTTGCAAATCTATTAAGGAAAACATCATTGATTATATGGGATGAAGCGCCAATGGTACACCGACATGGTTTTGAAGCTTTGGATAGAACTCTAAAAGACATATTGAAATGTGATGGTTCTCATAATTCCCGAAGTCCATTTGGAGGTAAAACAATCGTCTTTGGTGGAGATTTCCGACAAACTCTTCCTGTCATTCAAGGTGGTACTAGACAAGACATTGTTAATGCTTCATTGACTTCTTCGTACATATGGGACCACTGTAAAGTACTCACTTTAACTAAGAACATGAGGTTGACTGCAGGAAGTGGAATGCATGATGTTGAGCAAACACGAATGTTTGGTCAGTGGTTGTTGGATTTGGGTGAAGGGAAACTTGCTGGATCTAATGATGGTGATGCGATTATAGAAATACCCGATGATCTTTTAATCATGGATTCCGCTGATCCTATTTCAAGTCTTATAGAGTTTGTTTATCCTTCTCTTCTTGAAAATTACCAGAGTTCTGGCTTTTACCAAGAAAGAGAGATTCTTGCACCGACGAATGAAGTTGTTGATGAAATTAATTCTCAGTTGTTGCTGATGTTCCCAGGCGATTCCAAGGAATACCTAAGTTCCGATAGTATTTGTGAGACAGAAAATCTACATGATGGTTTTGATCAAAGTTTATACTCTCCCAACGTACTAAATGGTCTTAAGATCTCCGGTGTTCCAAATCACAAATTAGTACTAAAGGTTGGTGTTCCCATCATGCTCCTCAGAAATATTGATAAAAAAATGGTCTGTGCAACGGAACTCGCTTAAAGGTAATATCACTTGGAAATCGTGTTATTGAAGCAGAAGTGATATCTGGAAGCAACATTGGTGCTCGAATTTTTCTTCCTAGAATTGGTTTAATACCATCGGATAAGAAGGTTCCTTTTAGATTTCAAAGAAGACAGTTTCCTGTTGCTTTATGTTTCGCTATGACAATTAATAAAAGTCAAGGCCAGTCATTATCCAGAGTTGGTTTGTTTTTGAAAAATCCAGTATTTTCTCATGGTCAACTTTATGTTGCTTTGTCGAGAGTCAAGAGCAGAGATGGACTCAAGTTATCAATTCTTGATAATGATGGTAACCTTACTAATACGACATCTAATGTTGTATACAAAGAAGTTTTTAGTTACTTGTAATTTGTATTTGTATATGTAATTTTTTTTGTTATCAAAATCATAGTTTTATATATTATTGTTTCATAGCATAACACATGTTACTATAGTTGATTAGTGTTTCATAGTATAACACATAAACGTTTACAAACATATCTATAATAATTGAAACAAGAATGAACTTGTACCAAAATTCGTCATCTATTATACACAACACCATGACGAGACTAAAGTTTAATAAATTATCAACTGTCTATGACCATTAAGCATAACACATAATATCAAAATTAGTCAAGTTATTCTACCCAAAAAGAACAACCAACCATGCAAGTACCTGTTAACCTTGATTTACATAAAAGCCCAACCCAAAATAAACCAAAACCTGTCTAATTTAGCCCCATGTTTTTCTAGACCAACTAGGACTCTAAAGCCCAACAAAAGAAAGTACCATATATTGTTTATAAAAACCACCACAACCACAAGCACACTTCCCAGTCATGCACGCAATTTCTTCTTCTTAACACAACGCTTCTCCACAACCTTTGTCAATGTCAAGACCTTGCTTGAGTTGTGGAACTCAAAAAACAGTTATGCTCCAATTTTGATGTTCTAAGCCTTCAAGTAATTCGACCATCCAACAAATCCATACCGGAACCCTTTGCGATGTTTTTCCGATCTGGTCATGATGTTCTTGACTTCACCTGTCAGGTTTTGAACACTGACTTCTTTGAGATGAACTGGAGATAGGTCCAACACAGATGACATTTTTGCTGGTAGTCGCTGAAAAGCACAACATATTACAGTCATCATTAAATATAGCCTTTGGATAAAAAGTTGAACAAAGAAACACTAAAAAATCTATAAAATCTTACAATTCTGTGTTCCGCAAATCTTGTGAAGTTCAAAACCGGTGATTGTGGGTTAACTTTTTGAACTGTCTTCTTGCGCTTCGTCTGAACATAATTGAATTAATTAGAACATATTCTAGATATATATTATAGAAATTATATATTATCACGAAACAAACACGAGACTATATTATCACTAAAAACAATATTATCACGGAAGGAAAATGAGACTATATTATCACGCAAAACAATACTATCACCTATATTATTACGAAACACATAATTCCTAAGTTATCATCAAACCAAAATGAGCAAATGACTATATTATCATGAAGCGAATTACACCTATATTATCACGAAACCAAATGAACAAATGACTATATTATCATCAAACAAATAAAGCATGTATTATCACCAAAAAGAAATGAACAAACCACTATTTTATCAATTAAGAAATAACGCCTATATTATAACCAAACAAATAGCGGCTATATTATCACCAAACAATTTAAACCCAAACCCATTTATTGCAGAAACCATATTGACCGAAAGCCACTACATAATTAAGATATATGAACTATGTAAACAATAAAAATGTCAAAAAAGTTACAATTTGGTGTTGTACCAGGTTTGTGGATTTCAAGACCGGAGAACCCGTGATTGGCGCTTCATCAACCATTTTAACCCTGCTTCGAAGATTTCGTTTTGCCTGTACCAAAAGTAACACAAATAATTAATAACTTTTATAAAAATCTGTTACTATGAAATATAAACGGTAAATGTCAAAAATATTACAATTTGGTTTTCTACCAGGTCTTTGGATTTCAAGACCGGAGAACCAGTGCTTGCCGCTGCATCAACCCTTTTAACTCTGCTTCGAAGATTTCGTTGTGTCTGTATCAAAAGTAACACAAACAAGTAATAACTTTTAAATAAAGATGTTACTATGAAATATAAAACGGTAAATGACTTGAGCGGTATTCATTTTTGGTTTTAAATACCTGAGCTTCATATACCTTGAACTTGCCTTTAATCTTCACAATAAAAACAATAAGTATGAATATGTAAAAGTTAAATAATAATTCGAATAAATAAATAATGTTCTGGATTTTCATTCTTTCTTACCAAAACATGATTATGTAAAAGTTAAATAATAATTCAAATAAATAAATTCATAAATGTTAAACATATAAAACACTTTTGGAGGTATCTTCGTCTAATAAAGCATGAATACGTAAAAGTTAAATAATAATTCAAATAAATAAATTCAAAAATGTTAAACATATAAAACACTTTCAAAACGAACAAGCTGAATACTTACATCTTTTTTATTTCCTTCCGGATCATCTTCACACACATCAGCCGGCAACTTTGGTTCAACTATCATATCATCATCCGCAGTAGACTAGAAATTTTAAAAAACCTCAGACAAAATTCAGTATAATTATAAACAGTTTTTATTAATATTTTTCGATATATACTTTTAAAACAACCCATCAACCTTTTTTAGAAAAACTTCTGTTCCGGTGTCAGGATCGAATACGGAAACATCAAAGCTTATTGAATCCAGCCTGGTAAAAACCAAGAAATAGTCAATGTCTATAGGGACCTCTTCAACCACCTTACGCCATCCATCCTTGAAATAACCACCATCCGAGCCTCCTTCCAGTCTTACGTTCCAAAATCTTTCTCCAAAATAAACCTTGGCCATTCCACCTTTGAAATTGTTGCCGTAAAACTCATGATAAAATTTATCTGGCATTACCTATAAAAGAAATTCAACAAATTATTACTATACAATTTCAATAAATTAAAAATTTGTTTAAAATGAGTACTGAACTAATATAAATTCACTTACAGACATTCCAAGTTCTGTTTCGATTTGTGCTGTAATATACGAGTTCTGACATACCAAATCTTTAAAACACAATACTTCAAACTTCAACTTCCCAACTGCCGTGATCAGTACCCCATCTTTGTATTTCAATTGATGTTGTCTAACTAACAACATCCACCCATCCGTAAATACCGGCCCATCATTTGTTTTCTAATACGCATCTTTCTCAATTTTTCACCATCCCTTATTTCAACAGTTTTATAATATGGTATGTTATCGCCCCACAAATTATAAGCAAAATCATTTGGTATCTCCTAATAAAGCAATAGCAAACATGTCAAATGATAACCTCAAATATTCATATAACAGTCCAACGAAATTAAAAAAATTACCATTAAGATAGGCTCTTCTTTATCAATAAATGCTATGAATGAATGAGCGTTTTTTCTTGAATCCATATCTGCACAGAATGAAATAGATACTTACAATTAGGAAGGTAAATACAATAGCATATGCAGAACTTGAATATAAAATAGAACACCGAAATAATAAGGAATTTTTACAAGGATTTTTATAGCATTCATATAAAACCATACGAAATCCGGTGGGTATCTAATGAATGCAATAACAGTTAAAGTGAGTGAGTACCTTGAACTATGAACATCAAAACAACATGAAAACAACTTTAAGAAGAGCCTCTTACATTAGCAAACTTTCACCAGCAACATTTTAACCCAAAAAAGTCCATTTTAACTCAAACAGTGTAGGATTTTTGACCGAAAACAGTGTAAAAACACTCATATACAGTTTGTGCAATCTAATTCACAATGATCACTCGTAAGAATTTTCAATTACCACACTAAAACAGAACTTAAAGGGTTGAAAGAACATATATCAAAATCTCCGTTTTATGGTTTGAAGTAAAGAAAATCAACAACCACCTTGAAAATTCATATAACAGTTCATAGAAACATCACGATGAAAATTCAGCATAAAAACATCACCATTATCAAGCATAGCCCTAAAAACCATCATTTTAATCAGAAATCTTATATCAAATACCAAAAAGTGTCAAATTTCTAAAAAACCAGGGCATTAATCAAGCACAAACAATCAAAATCTCTGTTTTAGGGTTTAAAATTGTGACAACTGGCCCAAACCGGTAATTTCCGTACACTTTAATTGGTGCTTAATGACTGCAATTATGTGCTTAACTGTCAGCCATGTCTGATTACATACTAAACAAGTGAATTCATGCACGTTGTATACTACAAAATATTGCTTTATGCATAAACGAGAGCGTTGCGTCAAAAATACTAGTAAACTCACCGGTAAGACACACTGTGTCAACAGAACTGCAGAAAGCAGTCAGACAATAAAATTGGAGCCTAGGTGTAGGTCCGACAACAAGAATGCATTAAAACCCAAGAGTACATACAAGGGTTAATATATATGCAATACGAAAGCAAAAATAAGCACTAAAAAGCACCCGAAACGCACTTTAAGTGCAGAATTTATATAATTCAGCATTTAGACATATGAATATTTTGCAGAAATGTCGTTTTATTTTCCAGAATATTTCCCTAAGTGTTGGGAATCGATAGTATTATAAAAAGATACTTATTAGACACTAAAAGGTGCAATTTAGCACTTTAACGAATCGGTATGTAACCGGACAACCGGACTTTACCCGGAACAGAAAAATATTGTCATCAACGTAGTTGTTCTTTTCCTGAGCCAGTTAGCGTCCCCGAATACCCTAACACCCACTGTAAAGCACAACACACTAGTAACCGGGTTAATCCCTAAACTAGCTAAACTAACCTAACTATTATCCTAACTAACTAGTTAGAATCGGACTAGTACCCCCCCCCTCTAACCGTCCCCAACTAAAGGGGACACCCTTGTCCTATAATTGATTAAAATAATCAACTTTGCCTAGTATCTAACATACACATAATCCAATGGTTAAAAGTCTTGTTAATTGTCTATAAGTATAAGCTTAGACCCATATGATCATTCACTTAACACAACACCACTTCACAACTCTCTCTCCCTTTCCTAGAGCTTACGGCCGAAACCCCCACACCCATCCATCCATTTTTCGAGTTTGATCTTGCAAGTTCCAAGCATCTACAAGTGTTAAGGGTTGCATATTAGGAAGCTTGGTGCAAACGGAAGGCGAAGGACCTCATTCTCTTGCTTTTATCCACCCTATTTGCGCTTAGATTCTTCCCTAGCATCGAGCTAGTGGTATGTTACTTAAATCACCTACTCAAACTATTTTAAAGTGGTTAATACGATGTGTAACGATTAAAACTCGAAATCTTACAAGATAATGCTTTAAAGTCTACTAAAAGCACTTAAAAAGATGGTTAAAAGCTTGAATGTTGTGTAAATCTTGTAGTATTTGATTTGTGTGGTTATTTAGGCCCGATCTATGTTGTGGTAGCTCGGATCATCGTTTAACCCGGATTGGTCATGATCATGGATTATGACATAAAGCTTGTTTAAGTGTAACAAGGGTTAGGTGATGAAACTCAACCACACATCAAACTTGAACTTGTGTAAAATCGATTTTACTTATGAAACGGTATTCAAAACTAGTAGATCTACGGATCTACAAGCGATACTTTCAAAGGACCAAGTGTCCAAGAAATCATATTTTCTAAAGCCGGATCTTACATGAAAAAGAATGATTTTAGCAAACACACGAGTGTGTAAACACTTGTGTAACACAAAGTTTCGACAAAATAACTATTTTTGTAAATGTTGACTGGAAGTTGTAAAGATGTAACTTCTTTAAAAACGAGACTTTCAAGAAACGAAGTTGATCTATACAAAGATCCACTAAAAATATAATGGAAGGATACTACCTATTTTGGAAAAACCACAAGTTCATGTATTTCTGCGATTATATCTATTTTAACTAGTTGCATATTGTTTATTGTTGAATGAGGAAATTGTTGACGATTTAAAAGAAAATAAACACATGTTTTGAAAACATGGGAAACCTCCATTTTTAGGGGAAACTCTGTCAGAATTTTTATAAATTTTGACACTTAGAAAAATATAAGTTTTTGAGAAACTTATTCCCTAAAAATGTGTTTAAAAGTATTACCAAGGTTTCCCTAATTTTTGGTGATAAGAAATGAGGACTTCTTCAAAAATAAAAATGGATATTAAGTATGTATATATTTTTGAGAAAAATATATATATTATTTTATCACCAACTTTTGTGCTAAGTGTATATAGTATGTGTTATACGTGCTAGCGTATTAAGACTTAAAAATACACTAAATACTCGTGAGGAGTATAAACATAAAAATACACATACAAAATACAAGATACATAATTCGGGTGCGAAGTGCAAAACACAAAAGACTTATATTTATTTTAGAGGAAATAATATAAGTAAGATACGTAGTTAAAAATATGAAATATTTTTAACACAAGAATATATATACAAAAGAGAGTGACTGTACTTGTGCGACGCAAGTGTAGTGACTAACATTAAGAAAACGCGTATAGGTTACGACGTTAATTAAGCAAATCCGGTGAAGTTTACGACGCAAGGAACGCAAAGTTGTGAGTTTATGCTCCCCCTTTTCTCTTAACTGTTTTCAGTTTTATAACTTCGGGGGTGAAATACATGTTACAAATATTACAATGTTTACAAATGGTATGATGGATACAAGAATGATACGAGAAATCGTGTCACGAATAGGGTACCATAAGCACCATTAATCGTGTAGATACTTAGACCGCAGAACAAAAGGTTAGATCTAATGGGTTTCAGGGCAGCCCCACTCTTGGCCACTCTTTTACCAAGCAGTGTTTTTGTGTCTCAGTCGTGAATCGACTACAGAAAAATGCCTATGGTTTGGTGACTTCCTATGTCGTGTCACATGTTAATGGCTTTGCAACCCATTAACACTTGATACATACAGAAATATTTGATTTATACATGAGTACGTGGTGTACACAAAAGACTTGATTTATACAAATTATGTTTTCATACAAAGTATACAAACGTGAAATACAAAAATTGCATGAATTCACACCAACTTTATGTTGACGTTTTTCCAAAACTCACATGTATTTCAGGTAACTAGGATGGATGTGAGCGTGGTCTTACTCATGCTCGTGGATGTCGCTTTGTCTATCTTTAAATAAAGTTGTGACTTTTAAGACAATATGTTATCTCGTGTTGTAAACACTTGACATATGTTTTCAGTAATGTAATATTTGAAGATATTTTTGAGCATGTAGTATGTTTACTCTTCGTATGCAATGAGAACCTTTCATGATCACACCTCGTGCTTCCGCCGCAGATAGGGGTGTGACAAAAATGAAAATCAACAACCACTAACAAAACATTTAGGGTTTGATCAGTATCAAGGTTTTAGGGTTTAATGAAAAACGAAACATAATGTAAACATTACTTAGATAGAAAAACAAGTCAACAAAAAAAAACGAAACACAAACGATTGAACTTCTGGTCATCGTTATTTTGTTTTCCGACACTTAGATTCTCATTATTTAGCATTATTAAACAAACAAAACTATGAAATCTATGAAAAAAACAAGAAATCAGTTCAAAAAAAAGTTACCGAATCCAGAGATTTCTGATAACTGTTAGTTTATAACCGTCTCGTGAGTGAAATTGTGAAATCGCGTCTCTGGATGTTGAAGAAGATGCGGAATTCAGAGATTATAGGGTTTGTCTGGATGTTGAAGATACGGAACGCGGAGATTTAGTGGTGAGAGTGTTGGAGTGTTGAAGAACCCTAGGGGGAAGCGAGTAAAAGTCTCGTGTGTTTTTAAGTTTTGTGAGTGTTGGTAGTGTTGAAGTGTTTGGATCAGTTTCAACCTTTGGATCATCCAAACAAATAAAACCCACCCACATATAATCTGATCCTTTTTTTTATGTTTCCCATCCCCCCCCCCCCCCAAAAAAAAGTGTTATAATTTATAATAGAGAGATCATATAAAAAATTTTCTTTTGCAAATATAAAAAAATTTGGTTTTTTTTACTTTTACTTTTCAAATCATATGGCTAGAGCTTCACTAAACCCTATGTTGGGAAACTTGAAGTCCAACTTCCCAAGATAGGGTTGAGTAAAGCTTTAGCTATATGGTTTGAAAAGTAAAAGTTAAAAATTTATGTGTGATGAGCGTGTACGGTTAAAGAGAGGAAAAATACAATAAACATATTCGAACCCTATCTATGAACCTTCTTTTATGAGGTATGTAACCCGTTATTTACTGTTAAATTTGGCAATGTAGATCGTTTTGCGATATGAGTAGTTTGATTTGGGGTGTTCAACTGTTCAAGAATAATTCAGTTGTAGTGATGTAAATATCATTATATACCCGTGATTTCACGGGTTATGGGTTGTTTGAAAGTCACGCATAACACATGAAACTCACGGGTATATAATATTAAGCGTGGGAGGGTATAAATAGGAGACATTAAGCGTCACGTTAGCAACACGGCACGGTAAGAAAAACACGTGGTAGAAAGGACGTTAAAGTGGTGTTAGTATGAAGAGATTATCCAACTATAAGAAATCAAATATATAAAATTCTTTTGTAAATATAAATTTTTATAAAACAACGCATAACCCGTGAAATCACGGGTACATAACCTAGGACTTGCCTTTAAGCTTCACAATAAAAACGGGGAAACATAAGTTCGTGGTGCAAGATCCCCAATATTTTCGCCTTTTCTATACGGGACCTTCTTGGCATTTATAAAGATCTCAGGGCATCGGATAAAAAGAAAGAAGCAGTTCAAGGTATCGTTATGATAGCGTGCTGGAGTAGTTGGCGGGCTAGGAACAATTTTGTTTTTGCAAATAAATCGGTTAAGATTGATAGTGTTATTAGCGAGGTTAAGGCATTGGGTTATTTTTGGTTTGCAAATAGGTCCAAGTTCAAAGATATAAAGTGGAGAGATTGGAGTTCCTTTGTAAATATGTAATTTTGTAGTGGTGTTGTTTTGGTCGGCCCGGCTTGGGTCGGCTTTGTTGGTTTATGAAATGCTACCTTTCAAAAAAAAAAAAAAAACCCAGAAATGGTTGCTCCGCCAATTGTATGACCAGAATGCTTCTATTCATGGCGATCTAAAGGAAACAATTATATATGGCAACCTTGTGGCTTCATAGACCCACAATGACAAAATCTTTTCTATCTGCTTTATAAGTCCTTTACGGCCAAAAACATGCACACGTGGCTTTGTTTCACTGCCTTTTAAAGGCCATGCACACAGGGGCCGATCTAGCATAGTAAGAGGGTAGCTCGTGCTATCCCTCAACTTTCTTGGCAAAGTACATTTTTAGTACAATTTTTTTTCTTCGTTTTATGCATCAGCGTGCTACGCATGAACAAAAAAAATTTAGCCTGCACAATCCCTCACTTTATTCTAGATCTGCTACTGCCTGCACACACTCAGTTTCACAAATTCCAAGACAAATACTTCACCTTGTTGCCCCAGATCTTTACAATTGATATTGATTCTAAATTTCTAATGAAATACAAGATGAAACAAGAAAGAATTCAATAGAACTTACAGAATCTCAGTTGTATTGCATAATTGTGATTGTACAAGTGATGATTACAATTGAGAAATCTAAACCCTATTTATACTAATCCAATAGGTGCGATCGAATAGACGTGTCACTTTGTGAACATGCCTGATGTTTGAAACATCGCGTCCCTTGGCTTCTGTGATATTGGCGCCTATTCTGAAGAGGTGCGTCTCCTGGAGGCGTCTCTTCCTTTAGTTGTAGGTTATTATCTTTTACTTTGTCACATCTGGTCCTCGCACTTACATACTAACTTAATTACAATACAAACTAACTAATAACTATTTACTAAACAACCTCTAACTTAGGATCTAAGGGATTATAACTTCACACCTTTTATTAATTCATATGGAGGCATATTCTTAGAGATGTTAGTCTATGTTGAAAGAACCCGAAGCTATAAACAAGGTAGTCCAACGACTTCACATATATTTTGTGTAATCCTTGGTCAGATTTATGAATCACGAGTTTGATTAACTATTTACAGAAGTAATGGGGTAGTGTGGGGCTCTGTTGGTGATGGGTTGGTGGTGATAGCAGCAAAGACTGATGAAGATTGTTGTGATTATACGCCGCAAACATGGTGGTGGCCGGTTGTTGGTTTGTTGAAGATGGTGTATCGATGGTGTTTGGATAGTGGTGGTAGGTGGGGATGATGAGCACCGATGGTGTTGACGGTGGTGGAAAGTGGTGGTGGCTGGTGGGGTGGTAAAGGCGGTGGAGCAAAGGTAGTGGGTGATGAGAACTTATTAGCTTTCGTATTTGTTAGTTGGAGTTTGAAATCATTGACTAAACCCTGTTTACAGTCACCCGATTCTGGTGCAGTAGGGTTGGGGTGGTTGGTAAGTGGGGGTGGAGGCGGTGAAGGCTGAGGTGGGGTAGGTGGCGGCGGTGTAGGTTGTGGGATGGTGGTGGTGGTGGGTTGAGAGAGACTAGGTTGTGGTGGTAGGTTCAGATTAGAGAGAAAGAGAAGAGTTTATATTTTTTTTTCCTGTTTTGTAAATACAGTACATCAATAATAAGTGTTTACAAAATAACCATTGGGAAGGTAAAATGACAAGTATGCCCTCATGTGCAAGGCACATGACCATACTTAACCAAAAAATCTGACTGAGTTAGGGCTAAAGGACATAACGTACAAGATTTTGAAACATTAAGTATAAAACTCATCAACTTTTGCGCCAAAGGACAACAACACCTGTAATTTGGTGTAAACATAAAGGACAAAACTTGTAATTTACTGTTTAATATATAAAGTTTGTCAAGTGTCATGCCTTAAACCAAAGAAGCTGTACAACAAAATCGAATATCGAATTTTCAAATATAGAGCAACCTTAACTGAGCTCTGCCGGCCTTAACACGTAAAGCCATTGCATCAAATGTAAGCATCAAACCGCAAGCTTGGTAACAACAGGCCATGCAACAAATAATGGTGTGTCAATTCTTAAATGGTATAGCAAGTGCACCCCTTTGGAACGATCCAGCCTTACATTTTATAAATTTGTAGAGCCCATCCGCTAACTTCTTTTGAAGGGAATGCAAAACTCTTGTATGTAAACACGACAAGCTACATTAAAAAAGTGGGCAACCACATGTAGCAAGTGGCTTTATTCAATAGACCAATTCAGCTAAGTGACTGTACATGATTTATTTGACAGGCTTTCCTCTTTATGGCTTATATAAGACACGGTGTAACTAATTGTTGTCAATTCTTTTTGGAAATCATTTTTTTTTTCCTATTTTCCAACACCATGCAGCAAGCAACTTGCATATGAGAAGGGAACAAGTCATATTAGGATATATATTACAGACAATATGAGGATATATGACATACCAAGTGGATCCATGAACAAGAAAAAAAATTACAATTGTTTTTATATAGGGTTATATAAAAAATATCAATATACTTTCTCATTTTTCATAATAAAGTTTCTCCATATAGTTTTGGAAATATTAAACCGAATTGGCCAAAACGGTCCTCTTTTGGCAGTTTGGGCCATTTTTTAGCATGAAATTGTACCATTAGGGGTGGTGGGAGTCGTCCCATTTTTTTTGATATTTCTACGTATGCCACATTAGCTTTTCCCCAATTTTCCGCAAATGCTAGGTATTGTCCTAGATTTCTCAAGAAGTCCCCAAAACTAAATTACTGTAACTTAACTTAAACATTAATATATTTAAAAAGTTTTAACATACCTAATAATAAAATAAGAGAAAATTACGAAAATGTCTGTTAACAAACATTGTTTTCAATTGAAAAAAAGACTGAGCCACTGCTTCCGTACCACCATTCATGACCTGACGCATGGCTTCTTTCCTTCAATCCAGACACCACAAAATAGTGGAGAACCCTAAAAGCTACAACCAGCCCCTGGTTTTCCCCCTCTTTCTCTCTCTTGAACAACCGAACACATATGCAAAGAATTCTGCAACTTATCTTCAACATCTTGCTTGCATAGAACTTGAAAAAATATTCAACTTCTTTTTTCTCACACAAGTCAATAAACTTTTTCTTCTAATCAATTGATTTTGGGAGAATTGTGGAAAATAACTCGCCGGAAAACTCGTCGGAAACCTGCAACTCGCCGGAAACCTCGCCGGACGCTTCAGAAACTTGAAGGACGCATCCCGTGCTTGAAGGACGCATCCCGTGGCCACGTGTCCATTTTTTATTGACTAAATTACAAGTTTTGTCCTTTATGTATGTCCCAAATTGCAGGCGCTGTCCTTTAAACCAAAACTTGACAGGCGGTGTCCTTTGTGTTTTCAAAATCTTGCACGTTTTTTCCTTTAGGCCAAACTTAGTTAGATTTGTTAGGTAAATCTGGTATCAATGGGCTATTTTGTAAAAAAAATTTATTCAGGGACTAAATTGTACAAAACTTAATATTATTATTATTATTATTAATATTATTGAGTTTAGTTATTATTATTATTATTATTATTATTATTATTTGTGACTGATCTTTTTTTCGTCAAACACCTCCACCACGAATCAACCACCGCCACCACTACCACCGCTACCACCACCACCGCCACCACCATCACCACTCACAAAATCAATCATCACAATTCCAACACAGATATCTCTATATCCTTAACCGATTACCACACATTTCTCGATTCAAACTTCTTTTACACTGATTGTCCGGCGGTTGTTACGTTTCCGCAACACAATAACAACGCCGATCTTACGCTTACACTGATCTCCCTCTCTCCCTCATGTATTCGAAGACCAGTAGACCACCGGGAACAGCCACCTACGGTGTTTTATTCCGAAGCCCCGGTCAAACACACACACATCCACCCTCTAGTGCTCATTTTTCCGGTAAGATGCCACTCGAACACCCCCCTCTTCAGCTTCATCAAAACGGAACACCCCCCCTCTTCAGCTTCAGCTTCTACAAGTTTCAATTCAATTCAAATCACCAGCATTCACATCAACAAAACTCCAAATAAAACCGTAGATCCAGCTTAACAAAACGAATATCTATCACATCACACATACCATTAGCAATCAAACTTGGATCAGATCGGGAATAAATCAACAAATCAACGCGTGAAACCAGTTCAATCGAGCACACAGATCAACTACAGCTGAAACCTTTGCTTCGGTGATGAAATTGAACAAAGGAATGGGCAAATCGACGGCTGATTCGTTCGTAGGAAGTTTGAATCAGTGAAAAATAGAAGAAGAAGGTGGAAATGGAAGTGAATTGAAGAAGAAGAGTGAGAGATCGGACAGAGATGGAGTTGAATTAGGGTGATTGTGATGGTGGCGATAGTGGTGGCGGTGGCGGTAGTGGTGGTGGCGGTGGTGGTGGTGGCGGCGGTGGAATTTGTTGATGTGAGAGAGGGAGATGATTGATCAGTGGGTGTATGTGTGTTGTTTTTAGGGGAAATGATTGAATGAAAAAGGGTTCTTCAGAGCATTCACAATTTAGTCCCTGAATAATTTTTTTTTTTTTTACAAAATAGCCCCTTGATACCAGATTTAACTAAAAAATCTAACTAAGTTTGGCCTAAAGGACAAAACGTGCAAGATTTTGAAAACACAAAGGACACCGCCTGTCAAGTTTTGGTTTAAAAGACAGCGCCTGCAATTTGGGTCATACATAAAGGACAAAACTTGTAATTTAGTCTTTTTTATTGGGTTTTGCTCTAAGGACGCATCCTGTGCTTGAAGGACGCATCCCGCGCTTGAAGGACGCATCCCGCGCATAATGTGATGCTCCAAGGACGCAGGAGCGTGACAAATTTGAAAACACGTTTGGTCAACCGACATTTTCGTAATTTTCCCATAAAATAAACTAAAAATAAAACTACATAATTGTATATCCTAACAATTTTAAAGGACTTGTACAGTAGTGTTTTTTTTTTTTTTTTGCTTTTTGTTTTTTGCTTTTTGACTTTTTCTTACTTTGTTTTTATTATTTTTCCTTAAACTTTTACCCCTTTAACTATTAGTGTTAACAATTTCAACCTCTTAACTATCTAAAAATTTTGTAAGAGCATGCGTACTGGGGCGCGAAATGCCCCCATAGCGCCGAGATGGCGCCGGCCACACCAACACGGAGGGCGCTATGCCCAAAAAAAAAATTACAAGCGCTATAATTTTCGCGGCGCTATTCGATGAAGGTTTATGACTTTTGACCGTTGTCAAACGGTCATGTTTAAAAAAAAAAATCATTTTTTTTTATTTTCACACTATAAATACATTTCAACTCTACCATTTTTTTTACAAATCAATACATTCCAACTCTCATTCTCTCTATATTTTTTAAAAAGTGTTGAAGCTACTCTCACCTTATTCAAAAAAATGGGTTCCCCGTCGGAAGACTCGTTCACCGATATTTACCGAAGATTTTTTTTCGCCCGAAGAAGACGCGGAGGAGGAAGAAGCGGTTACGAGTGTGTGTACTTTTATGATACAAGCACTTGAGCACGTTCGGCCTACTCCCCCTCCACGACCCATCTTGCGGCGCACCTATATCTTGCGAGATCGTGAAGCCGCGAACGAGCGTTTGATGAGAGACTATTTTGATGCGACACCGGTTCACGGACCCAATGTTTTTAGACGGCGTTTTCGTATGAGCCAAAGGTTATTTTTGCGCATTTCTAATGATTTGGAAAATACGTATGATTTCTTTAAGCAAAGAATGGACGCGCGAGGATATTTAGGCTTCACCTCAATTCAAAAGGTCACATCCGCGTTACGCATATTAGCATACGGAAACACGTACGACATCAACGACGAGTACTTGAAGATGGCGGAGAAAACAACCCGAGATTGCTTGGAACATTTTTGCTATGGTATTTTTTATTGACTTACTTTTATATATTGATTTTTTAGTAGCTTACTAGTAAAACTTTTATATATTAAATTATATTTTAGGTATATGCCAGTTATATGGAAAACGTTATTTGAGAAATCCCACTTGGAACGACCTTCAACAAATATATGAGGTGTATCTAGAAAAGCATGGAATACCCGGTATGATTGGTAGCTTGGATTGTCGTCAATGGCGTTGGTATAATTGTCCAACCGCATGGCGAGGTCAACATACACGGGGTGATCAAAAAGGGCCAACTTTGGTATTACAAGTTGTTGCGTCATACGGCCTTTGGGTTTGGTCGGCCTTCTTTGGTGTAGCCGGGTGTTTTAACGATATTAATACGTTAGAGGCTTCACCATTAATAGAGGGCTACATTTCTGGAACTATACCAAAGGCCGGTTTTCATGCAAACGGGAACGACTACGAGCATGGCTACTACTTGGCCGATGGTATCTACCCGGAGTATTCGATTATTGTTAAAACGTTTTCTGAAACGTTCGATGAAAAAAGAAAGTATTTTAAAAAATTACAAGAGTCTTCGAGAAAGGATATCGAGAGGTGTTTTGGGGTTCTACAGCAACGATGGCATTTTCTCAGAAATCCTTGTCGCATGTGGCATAAGGATAGAATACGAATGACCATGTATGCTTGCATCATTTTGCATAATATGATCATTGAGGATGATGGAAGAGCGATATGCCAAAACTATATTCCAGAAGATTTAGTCGAAGGAACCCAAGCAACAATGGAAGAGAGACTCGCAAATGCTCAGCTATTGTGATCTAGAGAAATACATAACACGTTGAAGGCATATTTGGTTGAGCATGCTTGGGCGATTCGCCCAATTCGATACAACAGTGATAACGACGAAGATTCCGAGGAAGAAGAGGTTGAGGAATTCGAAGACGGGAACTTTGAAGACGTAGGTTTGGATGCTGGAGAAAACGAAGGGGAAGAAGGAGAGAACGAAGACGAAGAAGATTAATCTTTGAAGTGTTGTTTTTTTATTTTTTTAGTTACTGTATTTTTTTTATGTGTAATGTTTTTTTATTTTTTATTTTAGTGTAATGTTTTTTAATTTAATGAAATAGAATTTTAATTTTATAAAGTTAGAAAATAATTATAAAAAATTAGAAATTAATAATTGAGTAATGATTAGACGGGGGCTTTATGACTACGGGCTTAAAATGCATAAGGCCCCATAACGCCCCACGCTGACGTGACACGCCACGTGTCGCATAACGCCCACAAAGGGGCGTTATGACTACACATGGCCTAATCAAGATTTACGTGTTTATTTTTATGTACACGTTTCTATAAATTTAAATTGATTTACGTTTAGATATAATTTTTTCCCGTTAATAAGTTGAGTCAAATATAATATATTCCTTATGCTTATTATTATGTATATTTTCTGTAGGTTTACGTTTTGATGTAATTTTTTTTCTATAAATTAGCCGGTTAAAATATAATATGTTTTCATGTTTATTTTTATGTACGTATTCAAATGGTCTACGTTTTGACGTAAATTTTTTGTTCGGAAACACGTCGAGTAAAATATAATACGTTTTCATTAAACGCTTTAAATTCGAGCCACTTTACGTTTCGACACGCCACAACACGCCGTAACTATTTTCTTACGTGCTTTTTTTATGCACGCGTCGGTATAAATTTAAATTGGTTTATTATTCGATGTAAATTTTCTTCGAAAATATGTGTCAAATATAATTCGTTTTCATGCTTATTTTTATGTATGTTTTCAATTGGTCTACGCTTTAATGCAAATTACAATTAGCAAGTTATGTGGATAGTGTTTTTATCTTATTAACTTTTTTGTTTCTTTCTTGATTTTTTTTCTGGACTTTATTATTTTTATTTTTTAGTTTTCTTTATGTTTAGTGTTTTAGTTTTAGGTTTCTTTTCATTAAAGCTATATTTAAGATAACATTTATGTTTCCATTTACAATTAATTTAAAATTAATTCGTCCAGTTGTCCAATTTAAATTTATTTTTATGGTTTTCGGTCGATGTAAAACATGTGTCGATATTCTTTTGAGCATATTTCTTTCGGTTGGTGTACTAAACCAAAATATATATCGACCGAAACCCCGCAGCATAGCGCGGGTATTCCTACTAGTTAAAATAAAAGAACCACATATTAAAAGAAAAAAAGTACACAACTAAAATTAAAACTATATAAATAAAATAAAAAATCTAGACATTGGTTGCCCATTCAGGACAGTTTCTTAGAATTTACCACACCGAAATGTGACTAAACCGGTGTACATAGCGCGTTTAGTACTCGCGATGAGCCGCGTCAATCGCTTCCGCCTCCTTTGACCACCACCACCACCGTCATTCATCATTTTGTTGAAGAGTCGATTAAGTATGAGATCCTTTGTATTGATATCCTTAAACTGTGCGTCGGCAGGTCTTCGAAGACGTTCACCTAAGTCATAGAAAATGCTACTTCTTCTTCGATCCAGCTCCTTGAAATTTGAGAGAGGTTATTTTTTCCGTTGTGTTAGAAAAGGTGTAAAAGGGTTTACGGGAGAAATAAAAAAAAACACTAAAGCACGAAATCGGTTACATACACCATACACGTATTGTATACACAACAATTGGTATGTCTTTGTCACTATTCAGTGACTAGATTTTATTAAATTTATTTTTTCAGGGTTCCATCCATATACAATATATAATCACGCATGTAATCCATTTACTACTTTTTTTTAATTAATTTGACTTTCTATAATAATTTTCATTTGTTAACTTAAAAAAATATTATATGTATATATTTTTTTCTCTCAAAATTTCAAAGAGAAGTTTTGCTGAGAAAAGAGTCTCAATAAAAATATGGAGTATTTTTACGTAAGCAGCGTGTACCATTACTGTGCCAGTTCCGCGATGAACCTAATGATACCGACCGAATATTGGTAACGGCTTCGTTTTTTTTCTGGTTTTAGTTCGATGTAAAACACAATTTTATTGTTTGGGTTAAGTCATACAATTTTTATGTAATGAAACAATTGTAAATGAACCATTTTTATCGTAAACCATACCGAGTGCCTATACCCTAACAGACCAAATAAATAACGATCAAAGAAGATCATACTCTCATTGGTATTATCAAAAACCGTATTGGTTTTTATTGTTTTCGACTGATGTAGAACAAATATCGTTATCATATTCGACATGTTACGACGTTACTCTTTTATGTTACATGAGACAAGTTTTGTAACATTTGAACTTTTACCGGACGAATACCACCGATACTAAAACAATACGGTAAAGCAACATAACTTTGTAACTTGTAATTTATGTTTGTAACTTCTATGTATATTTTTTTTGTAAACACTATTTTATATATTGTGTATATACCAAATTTCCGCCACGTTACACAAGGATTCCCACTAGTTATATAACTAAAAGCATTTATATATATTACGATAGTGGAGAATATTTTATGTTTATATATACAAACTATATATATATATATATATATATATATATAGGGGGCCGCTAGAATGAGAACCACCACGAGTTGTAAGAACCATGAGAACCGCGTCCCGCGGGTGGCCGTCGGCGACGAAATTTTTTTTTACACCTAGATCCGTATATTTTAGGGGGGGTGTAAAATTTTCGGTTCAAACGGCGCGCCCGAGGGGGTAGTTTTTTACGCCCAAAGTTTGGTAAAAAAATAAAGAAAAATTAAAAAAATTAAAAAAACCCAAACTTTGGGCGTAAAAAAACTACCCCCTCGGGCGCGCCGTTTGAACCGAAAATTTTACACCCCCCCTAAAATATACGGATCCAGGTGTAAAAAAAATTTCGTCGCCGACGGCCACCCGCGGGACGCGGTTCTCATGGTTCTTACAACTCGTGGTGGTTCTCATTCTAGCGATCCCCTATATATATATATATATATATATATATATATATATATATATATATATAGGGAGGGGCTCATGCGAGAACCACCCTTATTGTGAGAACCAATGTGAACACAACCTAAAATAGCTAAAAAAACCTAAAAAAAACCTAACCCCCACCCCCCACCCAAAAACCTAAACCCCCCACCCCCCCCCCCCCCCAAGCTAAAAAAAACCTAAAAAAAACCTAACCCCACCCCCCCCCCCCCCAAAAAAAAAAGCCTAAATCCCCCTCCCCCACCCCCCAAAAACCTAAACCCCCCCCCCCCCACCCCCCCCAAGCTAAAATGCTAAAAACTAAACCCCCAAAAAACCTAAAAAAATCTAAAAAAAATCTAAAAAAATCAAAAAAAAATCCAAAAATTTTTTTTTGATTTTTTTAATATTTTTAGGTTAAAATCGCTACTTTTCGAAGCCAAAAAAAAAAAAAAATTTAAAAAAAAATATTTTTTTTTTGTTCGAAAAGTAGCGATTTTAACCTAAAAAATATAAAAAAAAATCAAAAAATTTTTTTTTGTGTGATTTTTAGCTATTTTTAGGCATTTTTGGTGTGTTCACATTGGTTCTCGCGGTTCTCGCAATAAGAGGTGGTTCTCGCATGATCTTCTCCCTATATATATATATATAGGGAGAAGATCAAGTGAGAACCACCTCTTATTGTGAGAACCGCGAGCAACAAGCTGCGCCACTACCCTTTTTCTGAATAGCAAACCCTAGCCTATTAAAGACAAACCTCTGCCCCCTGTTGATGAGCAACTGCTGTGGACAACCTTTTGGACCCTAGTCAACAAACGGATAGCTTCTGGAGCTAGGGAGCCAAAGGTGTCGAAGGCGAAGGGGACAAATGCATGTTGGTTATTAGCACATGCTTTAGCGTGTTTATCCACCTTTTTAGATTCCGCTTTCCTTATAGCCTGTCCTGCTACAAACCCGCTTTCCCTTAAACCAACTAAGGGGGAGACTCCTGTGAGATTCACACAAGCATGTTTCCCTCCCTCCCGCCCAGCCAAAGACGAGCAGATCCGCTGGTCTCAATGTAGATCTCCCTTCCATCGGATCTGTAAGGAAATTCACAAGGGGCTCCTTCTTGGCAGAAATCCCCGCTCTCCTCAAGATGTCCCCCAAAACATCTCTCACCCAGTCGTGCCGATATTTGAAACCAGGGAGCTCCTTACAATGAATAGCATGCTCCCCGTATTTATCCATGCAGGATTTACGGCAAATTGGGCAGGTTTCGTCTTCTGAATACATAGGGATCATCAGTCGGTATTTGAGGATAGCCCTATACTCAACAGCCGACATGCATTGCCCCAGCCCCTCGATCGGGATAACAGTCAAAAAATCTTGCGCATGGGGGCCTTTCAAGCACTCAATCACCACCTTCTGGCGGGGAGACAAATCGAATGTTTTTCCTAGACTCCGAGCGATTTTGTTAAATAGGGCATTCGCCAAAGTTTTTTTGTGGCTTTGGGGGGGGGGGGTGTCCATATTAGAGAAACCGCCAATATCAAAGTCTGGAAGAGAGATACTTAAGTACTCAAGGGCCTGTTGGTAGTCTACATCAAGCTTAACAACCCCACTATTCCGAAGGATATGGTCTTGCAATAAACACGACTGAGCTCTAGACGCCACAAAAGCATAAACTCTAACATCCCAAGCTGAGAGGAGGCCCAAACCACCCAGACGCATCGGTAAAGATGCCAAACGCCACTGAAGGTCACCGAAGTAGGACCCCCCGCAAACAACAATGTCTTCGATAGCCTCTCGAAGACCATCATCAAAACAGGATACCGCATTGGCCATCAAGTGGGGTTGGCAAGTCCGCAGCCCAAACAGTAACTTAGCTACCCCCATGCATGACCTTAAAAGAAGAAGCTCGCACTGGGGGTCCTGGAGGCAGGGCAAGAGTTTCATAAGGTCAACCGCTGTCAATGCCCGCCGCCCTGCTAATTCCCCGATAAAAACAGAATCTCGGCTAACCGCCCCCCAAGGAGCTTAAGCCCCCTCTCAGGTCTGCCCATCCCTCTCGGGAAAAGGCCGTCCTGAACCTTGAGACCGTCACACGATGGCCAGTACACTTCCGTTTTCTTAATATTGAGATGGAGCCCTAGGGATGGTCCCTCCGTGTTGATGATGTCCAAGGCTTTAGCAACTTCCATTGCATTACCTATAATCGTGCCATCATCCAAATACCAAGCATGAAAGGGGAGGTTACAGTGCTCCTGGACACGGAGAATAAGTGGGTGTAAGGCTAGGGCAAAGAGAAGGGGCCCCAAGGGATCTCCTTGTTGCACTCCAGTGGTGGCCCCAATACAATCGCTGCCAACATACAACTTAGCGGGTTGGGCGTACAGGAACTGGACCCACCGATAGATAGATGGACAACGTTGGTGGACCTGTTGGAGGAACGCTGAGCGGTCAACCATGTTGAAAGCATTGGTGAAGTTTACCGTGAGCAAGGCCATAGACCCATCTTCATGAAAAGAATTCAGGAACCTGTTCGCACTATGAAACACCGCCTCCGCCCCATTTGGTGTACCAACCCCGAATTGAAAATCCCCCAAATACTGGGCCATGTCCTTCCCAACCTTCTTCATAGCCACCTTAGAGACCAACCTACGCCAGATGCCCCCCACGGCGATTGGCCTAATACCATTATCAGGTTTCAATAAGGGGGTGAGGGGGGCTGAGGCCACAAACTCGGCCAACACCTTAGGGCAAAGCCCCTCAAGCCATAGGTTGACAACTCCAGTAATGGCTGTGAGCAAACCCGAGGAACTTACCGAACCCTCACAACCAATAGCGTCTAACAAGTGTTGGGCCCGCATCCCATCTTTGCCACAAGATGTCCCTCTAGGGAATGATTGGATACATTTAAGTACGCAATCATCTGCTACAATAACAGTGGGTTGGACAATAGGGTTGGAAGGCAATGATGGGGGTGGCACCACAGGGTGTTTATCAATAAGAGCTTTTATGGTCGATTCTCCAAAGGGGGCAACCCCACTGGAACATAAAACTTTGACCGCCGCCGTAAAATGCCCATCCCTGACCTTCCGCGGACATTGCTTGCTATTGGGATCCTTTTTATTGTCTTCGCCCCTTCCGGAATCCCTCCTAGAAACCCCAGCATCCCCCCACTATTCAAGAGAGAAGAGACCAGATCTGTGAAACCAGACCCATCTTTCCACAATGCAAGCACCTGCAAGATGCTGCTGCACTGTAGAGATTTTCTATTACCTGATCTCCGCTCTTGCCTGGAAGAAGGCCAGACAACCCTCAGTGTACAACACGGCAACAAAAGCAACTGAACCCAGTTTTCAACCGGGCCTAGAGATGCCACCACTTTACGTAGGGCACCCGTTAAGACCCGAGCGAACGCCAGTTGACAACTAGGGGGAATGCATTTAACGGTTTGAAAACGGAGTGAAAAAACACGCTCGAGAAGGGCAACATCGGTTACCATCCCTTCCGGGGAGAGTGTAAAAGTGTCGGCTACCACTTGACATGGCTTCCTAATCCCAACAATGAAATCATCCACGTCCCCTGAGTTTGGAGCAAAAGACACCATCTCATCACCATGCTTGCACCCCCTACTAAGGGCACGCATAACTATGCACTCCCCACATAACCATTTGCCTCCTGCCCTTAGGACTTCCCCCACATCCAGAAAAAGGTCTAAATTGTTAGTGATAGCCTCCTTCACATAAATCTTCCTGTTTTCAGTCTTAAGGTGGGTGCTTTGCATGTGTTCAAGAAGGCGAAAAAACCCACTAGACCCCGGTTTACCATCCTTGCATTCGTGGAAATGCTTAAGGGGGCAAGCCCTTAACCCACTATCACACGCTGACGCCAGTCCAACAGTCTTGACGTTTCTACCTCTACGCGGGGGGGGGGGGGGGGGGGGGATGCGCAGAGTCAAACGCAAACAGAAAAACAACACAAAAAACTGCCAACTCAAGGGGAGTTAGGGGTAAAAGAAAAACAAACACAGGGAGCAAAAGGAAAGACCCTTTACAAGACGGGGAAGGGTAGCAACCCCAAGTTGCCCACCCTCAAAAACGCCCAATGCACAAACGCGTCACCCCATAACAAAATCAACAAGGTTCCACTTTAAAATTCCATTTTCATGAAGATAAAACTGAGTCACAAAGTAGATGGGAACTTGGTAAATCAAAATCCAATTGAAACCAAAACACCAAAGTTTGAAAATTTATGTGGGTGTGGATCAAGCATTTCTACAAAGAGTTGGTTGGCAGCAGCAAAAACATCTTATGTGGGAATTAAAATGTGAAAATGTTTAAACAGCTAAAAGAAGAAGAGAAAAGAATATGGAAACCAAAATAGAAAAGTTGTATTTTGAGTTGTTCAAGAAGCTGCAAATCTAAAGAATGAATTTGAGAGGAAAACCCCAAGTCACGCAGCTCTTGTGCTCAATCAAAAATGAAAAGAAAAAAGGAACAATTTTTCAATCAGAAATAGTGAGTTGAGAAAAGAATGAAGAATTAGTGAGTTGAGAATGTGGGGAACCGCAGTAGCCGAGTGCTGAGATATTATTATGACCAATGAACTGAAACTAACGATTCGATCGATTCATCAATGACCAACCTCTCACAGTACGAAACTAATGTGTAACGATATTAAATTTCAAGGTATTGATGATGCTCTATCGATGATACTCATTTTTCTAGTAGTGCGACAGTGCCAAACTTGAGTACCAGTGTTAGAGTTCAGCAATATCCTTCAGAGTTTCATTAAAAAATATATTTTGTTCGAGTGATTCAGTTTACCTGCCCGATTCGATACAGTAAACAAACATAAATTGAATCGTGAAACACGGTTTTGTAAATTGTAAACCAAGCTGGTTCACTTTTAAATGGGTTGACACAGCCACTTTAACTCGGTTTAGAGGGTGAACGTACGGTTTCAACGGTTTATGAACGCCTCTAATTTTGCCATATTAAAGTGTATAACCATGTAACAGCAAAAGAAACGTTTATCAACCTTTATTAAAGTCGTTCACCTGTTTGTAATGTATGTACTTGTGAAAAAAAATAATGCTAACTTATATTATAATAGCTTCAGACTTTGTATACACGTTTTTTTAATGATACACGTTATATATGCCACCAGAAGAAATTGGGGAAAGTTGTTTTCTTGTACGTTATGCCATGAATTTTTTAATGATCTCAAGGATATCTAATTAACAAATTTCCCTTGCTACTGTTTAGTCTACTATAGCAAATGGCCTACCATCATTATTATAAATATCAAGTGATGTTGGTATTGATTCAAGCAAAAAGAAAGATGAATTTGAATTCGATTTTGAGTGGTGAGTTTAGCGAGCAACAATGGGTGGATCGAATTAGCAAGAAGTTTGATGATGAGGGTGGCGACAGCATCAGCGACGTGCCAGTTTGTGTGTTCAGTGTCCCGAAGGCAACTAGCCGATTCAAGCCTGAGGCTTACGTACCTCTGGCTATAGCACTGGGACCTTACCACCACTTTGAGACTCATCTCTACCAAATGGAGAGGTTCAAAGTTGCTGCTGTTAAAGCAATCTTGAGCTCGGATCAAGTGTTATCATTCGAGTCTGTGGTGATCAATAGGCTCATAGAGAAAGAATCTGTGATTCGTGCTTGTTACCACAAGTATATAAACCTTTACGACGATACATTAGCTTGGATTTTCGCAATTGATGGCTTGTTCTTGATTGGTCTTTTCACACACTATGCTGACATTTCAACCTTGATGCCTAAAAAGTTGATAAACAATGGTGTTCTTTATAGAGATGTAATGGTGCTAGAGAACCAGATCCCCTTGTATTTATTGAAGGAAATATGGAAGGCCCTTAGTCTCTCAACAACTTTTCAGGATCAAAATGGCGATCGCGAGTTAATCTCCATGATGAGAAAATTTTGTGAGGTATTTCCTTTGTAATTATCCTTGTTGCATCCCTATATATAGGATTAATAATGTATAGTTATCATACACAATTTTCATTATTTAACAGGTACATTCTCCTCTCAAATTAGCTAAAGATTTCAATTACAACGTTAAGGCGGGTTGTTTGCATTTGCTTGATCTTATGTACCATTCGATTGTCAACAATCAAGATACCCCACAAGCTCCTAGAGGAGCAATTCTACGAGAAGACAATGATCATGACATAGAAAAAATTGCGAAAGAAGACAACCTAACAGAAAACTTAGAAGAGATCATGGAAATGGGATTACGCCTTGGAATGAGAGAAAAAGCCGATCATCCGATTAAGGTCATAAAGAACATCCCATGGGAGAAAATGTCGAATTTGCTTGGTTTAAAACTAAGAAAACAAGACAAAGAAGAAGACGATGATCTAGCCGTTGTCACAGAAATTGAAATCCCCTCGGTTTTATCTCTTAGCAAACATGCTCAAATCAATTTCAGCTACACTAACGGAGGGGTAAGCGACATTAAGTTTGATGAAAACAAAGCGACACTATATCTTCCAATAATCACTCTTGATGATTACTCTGAAGTCATGTTGAGAAACCTGCTGGCTTATGAAGTGGCTACTTCTAGTTCAACAGCGGAACTTGCCCAATATGTCGACTTGATGAGTGGCATTGTTGACACCGAGGCAGATGTCAAGTTACTCAGAGATAAAGGCGTAATTAAAGGAAACATGAACGACAAAGACATCGCTAATCTCTTCAATGGGATGAATAAGAGTAACCTTAACATGAGTAGCAACAAGACAATTGAACACCTCAACGAGTATTACAACAATAGACCAATGATCAAGACTTGGAGATTTGTCAAGAAAGATCTGCTTTGCTCGAAGAAAGTTGCAAGTGTTGTTTTGGCAATTTTTGCAAGCTTGCTCATGATCCTATACTCATTCTGTGAAGTCTATGGATGTTCGACGCTCTTCGGAAGGCAGTAAGGTGTAAGAACCACATGTCATAATTAATTCCTAAATGTGCATATTGTGTAATTAAGTCTGTTATATATCTTTCTTCCAGTGCAAGAAGAATTTGATGTTATAACATTATATAAAATAAGAAGTTGATGTCTAATGCGTATATTCACGTTGATATCTATATGAATATGGTTAGATAAGAAAAAAATTATTATCGTGATCATTGATAAAGGAGTTTGACCGGCACATACTTAAGTAATTTTAATCAAACAAAGTAATTAATTACTATAATTTAAACTAGGTAAGATATCCATGTAATATACGAGTTAAATAAAAAAATTAGGCACATAAATGATGATTTGATTACACAGAAAAATAAATAAACGATTGGGAATTTTAAGAGAAGCGAGTCACGAGTCGTGGATAGAATAGGTTAATAAAAAAAGGGAAACAACAATGTTAAGGTCATAGAATTGTGCTAGGTGACACCAATTTTTGTTAATTATTGAATAGTTTTTTTTCATTCATACTTACCAAGTTATATCGTTTTTGTAATTAACGAGCCGAGCTCGAGAAGGTAAGTTGATTAAGTACTTTGATTCTCCTTACTTTACTATACACAAATTAATATCTCATCTGGTCCACATATAGTTTTGCAACCAATGTTAAGTTAATAGAAACGATGTATTCAAATGGAGCTTTAGCAGGAAGAAATCTATAATATATACATTAGAGGTCAGTCAATCATGAAAAATGGTTGTAAAAAACAAAGTAATTAACTAAAAGGATTAGTTGAAAAATGGTTTTGTTGTTTTATAATAACACTATATGTGCTATTTCCAGCTGCAACATCACACGCTGCGGACAGTGATGACGACTTCGAGCCACCGCTTCCAATTATATTCCCGGCAGTTAAGAAATTGAATAATTCAAATGAACTGTCAGTGTTTTCCATATAATTGTGATTATAGTCTAACATGTATACATGGGTCTTTTAGGTTCAAAAAAACAACCTACAGCAGCTGAAAAAACACACAGTGCCGCCGCCGACTTCGTGACCCAACCACCAATTACAGATCCAGCAGGTAAGCCTGCAAAAATTAGAACGAAAACTATCAATGTTTTCATTTAGTTCTGAATATAGTCTAATTGACGTGTATATATGAGTTTCAGCTGCCCAATCATAGCCCTTCCGCGGCGATGTTGACAATGAACCCCTACAACCAGAGGGTAGAAGACGTAAGTCAACAACAACTAGGAGGAAGTCGACCAGACCACCGGTGTCATTTCCTTCAAATAAAATATGAGCCGTTCACCGGACCAAAAATTAAACTGAAGACGTCTTCGGTTAACTTGGTTATATTGGTGAACAACCTGAATAAGGCGCAAAAAAGAAGGTCGTAGAAATGGGGTTCGGTTCGTTGCTGAAATTCAACATACGACATGTACGGACCCGGCTTGCATATTGGTTGGCAAGCAACTATGACGACATCGCTGGAGTGTTGAACGTTGGCGAACACTGTGATCGGAGTGTCGCGCTCCGGTCAAAGATAATATTTATAAGCCCAAATTACCCTTAACAATGTGTTAGTGGTAGTAAGGGGTTGAACCACGAAGAGTATGTGGTTTGTGTATGGATTCGAATGAATTAAAACAATTGTCACGATATATGAAGCTTGCTAGAATAATTTTTGTGTTTTCGTTTAATTGAGAGATATGATTTTTAACTAAATGAATTGATTAAAATGATTAACAACTACTAATTAACGATTGCAAGAAATTTGGATACAAGAACAATAATAATAAAAAGGAATCACACCCGGTTTCGGTAATTGTTAACTTAGGATTTCTACAAGTTTTAGTTTCAACTCAAATGCATTCGATTAACGGATTTAGTGTACCGTGACTTAGGTGCTACTAACAATCAACGTCCCGAAGAACGGACAAAAAGACACTTTGTAATCAACACAAGTAAATCCTAACAACGACAATGTACAATTGATGGAAGGTGTGAAACACGAGTGTTAAGTGTGTTATCTTATGTGTTTTAATGCGTTTTACGTGATTACGTGCCTTGAATATGTTAACCACGGGTTTTAATGGTTTTTCAGATTAAACGCGTAAAATGGTGAAGTTTGGAACACATGGTGATGGAATGGAACAAGCAAGGATGTTTATCATGAGAGTTTACATTATTCGGAACTTGTTCGGGTCGAGACATAGCTTAGATGTGCAAGAAGTGAAGAAGATTAAAGTTCAAGGGCCTTATAGTCATTTGCTGAATGTTGAATTGCATGTAAAGATGAAGCCATAACATTAACGTAAGCTACAGTCTCAACCAGTAGCTTACGGTTAGAAAAGAAGTCAGCAGCGCATATGTGGACTTTGGATGATATTTAATGGGTTTTAAAACCCTAAAGAAATAAATGGACTTTGCAACTCACGTGGACTTTGGCAGATGAGGATTTTTTATTAATAGCATCATATCATCTAATCTCATGATCACACATTATGGAGGATTTTCTTTTTGGAGGTTTTAAATTATCAACAAGAGGAAAGAGAGTGGTCCTCCACGTGAACTTGAGGGGATTTCTTTATGGATTGGGCCAATCATTGAAAAAAGAGGAGACACATATACTTGGACGTGGACTTCAAAAGATGGATTAAAAAGAAAGTGGCTGCTAATGGACTGGGCTCGCAGACTTGTGGGGGCAGGCACAGCCATACACGAAAGGAGAAAAGGTTTTTATATATATTGATTCGACGGCATTGTTAAAAGGGGGATCTTTAGGCATACGGCTGAAGGCTGAAGAGTGGGCACGCACGGAGAAGGCAGCCGCCTTCGGGCGGCTGTACATGGTTTAAGAGATGATTGGCTAGGTGGCTTTCTCCAAGTGAACGGTTTGTAGGGTTTATTACTTTTCTTAGTTTTATTCATTATTGGATTTGTTTTTGACATTGACAACGTTGTTAAACAATTTGATGTGTTGGTTTCTTTGAACTATTTTTATGTGTTTTGAGTTCTTACTTTACAACTTGCTCGGTTGATGACAAAACTTTGTAGCTCGTTGGGTGACATAGAGTAGGTTGACTCACACTAGTAAATAGGGTAATTGAACTGTAAAAGATCTGATGATAAAGACCTATTTTTTATTACCACTTAAATTAACCGACTTTTCAGCACCATGTCTATGTGGTGTCCAATTAATGATTAGATTGAGTTTGGTGTGAACCTAGAATCTGAAACTTGGAGGACATTACCTTTATCTTTTTGTTTGTGGCTTCTGCCCGGATGAACGATTACTTTGTTTTTCATTAAACTTTGTTCACGGATTCTTTTTAACTGGTAAAGCTTGACCACTTGTGTTGAATTCTTGGTAAACGTTTTTTATATTTGAATTATTTGTCGTTTATCAAGCGTATTGGCGATATACTTGCATCGTTAGCGGGTTGGTAAATTGGTGGGTAGTTGATATAAATAAATGGATTATTAGGTTGTATGGTGAATCTTAAAAACTATCCCTAATAATTAATCAAATTCATTAATTCCGAGGCCATGTCTATGTGGTGTCATGAATCGGTAAACGGGTTTTTGATGTTAAACTTGCAATCGGGATTCTGGGTGGGAGTTGCTTTTCTTTAATATATAATAATTCTCTAGTTAAACACTAACCACATATTCCCCGTGGATACGATATCCTACTTACGCTATCTACGTAGTTTAATTAGGTTTTTGATTGACTCTGACGACAGTCATCAAAATGGCGCCGTTGCCGGGGAATTAGTGCGCTTAGTGTTTTTCTAGTTTTCAAAAAAAAAAAAAAAGATTAAGAATACAAAACAAAAAAAAAAGTAAAAAAAAAACCAAAAATATTGTTCTTTCTATTTTATTTTGTTTCTTTTTGTTTAGTTCAGTATTATGCGGGGTGTGTTAGTTTTGCAGGTTTTGATCGATCTGTCCATACTCAATCTCCATTTGGACGGGGATGATTTGAACATCATTTATAAAGAGCAACCCGAGTTTTTACTGAACGCGGCCGCGAAGGAAATGCTATACGGTCGCCATGGAACATTCTCGAATATCCTTTAATCAGGGGAGTCTGTTCCAGTCTTTTGTACATATATTTTTATTTATTTTTGAGTCGCTTTTCTTTCCACATTGGGGACAATGTAGATTTTAAGTGTGGGGAGGGGAGATTAGTGTAGTGTCTAAAAAAAATAAATAAAAAAAAATTCAAAAATTCAAAAAAAAATTGAAAAAATTAAAAATTAAAAAAAAATTGGAAAAAATAGAAAATGTCTCGAGATAGTTTTTGCAAGATGGAAAATGATAGGTATAATTAGATTGTTGGCATTTGATTACTATACATATGAGATAATAAACAGTCAGTCATGCGTCTAACTTAGGATATATGGGTAGGCCCAGCCAGTTGAAGAGTTTCTTAGGATCGATATAATATACCCTAAATTAGGAGTCTTGTGGGTTCTCTTCTTTGGAGCTATGACAAAACTGAAACTGTGGAAAGTATAAGAGGTACGTCATAAGTAAAAAACTTATAAGTTTTTCCGATTAAATTGGCACACCTGTTTCTTTTTGTGAAAACAAATCCGAAACAGTGTGGCCCGGGGGCCCGGGAATCTCGCTGACGTTGCAATACCCCTGTTTCCGTCTCCTATAAGAAAGAAAACCGTTAGCCTCGTCACGGAGGGCCCGGGGGGGGGGGGGGATCCGTGACCAAGCTCCGGCGTGAGAGTAAGTAAACTTGCCGGGAAAAATGAGAAGCTTATTCCGACGAGTGTTGCCGTCGTTAACTCGGTTCTTGTAAGTACCTCTTTAACTCGGTTTCTATTGTAACTGAGTTACTTCCATCCACATTTAGAAACTCCGCAAAAAAATCATTCTCACCATCACATTCCACAACATCTTCATTACGCGTTTCTTGAGATGCCGAGTTATTAACAACCTTATCGAACCATTCTTTGTATGTTTTAAACAAACCATGTAGTCTGTTCTCAATCTCTAGCACCATACCCGACACCTTTTTTCAATTGCTTCTTTAGACATAAGATTTTCTTTTGTTATGTCATACCTAATCAACTTTGTAAAACAATGTTCAAGAAAAAATAACTTCATAGTGGGATCTAAGATAATAGCAAAATACATAAAGTCATTAAGCCTATCATATTTTCCCCAATACTTATTATATTTCTCGCGCATTGATCCCGCCATTACATAAAAATCCAACTCCAAGTGGACCGCCCACTCACGTAGATGTTTGTCTACATCTAAGATTTCTCTAAAAAAATGTGAGCTAAGGGCTTTGAAGATGCCGACACAATTTCTGTTTTGATCTTGAATTTTTCTAGAAACTCAACCAATGCTTTGCACACCTTAAAGTCGTAATCTTCAGGTATTTTGTCTAAATCATGATGATAGCTGTTGTCTTTAAATTCATAAGCAAAAAACACCTCTTTAAGATCTACGGCAACTTTCAACATCTCATAAGTGGAATTCCACCGCGTAGGCATATCAGCACATAAAAACTTATTTGGGTCAACATTCAAATCTTCCATGCACTTTTTGAAATTAGTTATTCTTTGTGTGGAATGTCTAACATACCTAATGGCCTTTCGCAAACATTCAACATGATGGTTAAGTTCCAATTATCCATCCTTCACAATAAGGTTTAAAATATGTGCCATACACCTAACATGAAAATGTTTTCCACCATCATACAAATTAGGCAACTTTTTCACCAACAGATCAATCATCTTATCATTACTAGAGGCATTATCAACGGTCATAGTCATAACATTCTTTATCCCCCAACTGTGAATACAATCTAACAATTCACGAGCCATGTCATCCCCCTTATGACTATGAATGGGTCTAAAATTAATAACACGTTTATGCATTACCCAATCATCATCTATGAAATGACCTTTTACAACCATATAGTTAACCCTTTGACATGATGATGTCCAAGTATCGGTGGTCAAGTGAATAGTGTTAGTTGGCTTACTTAAATAAGCCATCAACTTATTTCTTTCATCTACATAATATTTCCCAATATCCTTAGATAATTTATGTCGTGAGGGCAATTTGTACTTTCCATTTAACGTGTTAGTGTACTCAACAAAAACTGGATTTTCTACAAGCTTAAATGGTAGTTCACCAACAATAAACAAGTCTAGCGTAGCTTTTTTTATTCTAACCTCGTCATGTTTCCAAACACTAACGCTACCTTCCCCATTAGCTTCCTTTTTAAACACTAAATTATTTTGTTTTTTCTTAGTAATTACATCGGGAATCTTTTCACACGTAGTAGAGTGTTGGCGAACGCCAGACGTACCGTTTCTATTTGGATCGGCTTTTATATGAGATTTGCAAGACTTACGCCTTCCATACTTTCGTTGAACCCCGTCTTCTTCTTCTAGGTAAACCACATCAAAGTATTTCCAATAGGGTGCCCTCTCTCTACCAACTTTTTGAGCTTTCCTTTGGATTCCTTTCCCATTTGATGCTTTCTTTCTCTTGGAATTTGGTTCCACATTACCCAAATCCGAGTCATTATCAAGTTGGACACAAGGGGTTTCTTCAATAATAGTATCGTCTCCCTACACAAACAAACACAAAGACATTATGAATCTAAAAATAAGAAAAGATAAATTTATAATCAAACCTTTAAAAATAAATTTACTTCAGTGGATTCCATGCTTTTTACTGATGATGAAGATGCCATAAACAACTTAGAAGAATTACTTTAGTGGAATTCAAATCTAAATGGAAAAGTATAAAATAAAGAAAAATTAATAATGAAAGAATACAACCTAATCTGACACATATACATAACTTGTTTCATAAACTATTCATTTTCAAGCATTAAAATAATTATATGTTTAGTTTGCGAATACAAAAAATAATCAAACAGATTGTAAAATAGACCATAAAAAATAAACCACAAAAAATAAAAGATAATTTTAGAGTAAAATATAACTTAAATTTATTGATGGCAAAACTTTAACTTATTATGCTGTACTCATAAAGTCATCTTTTCTAGTTTTAATTTACTACATTCAAAGAGCTTTTAATCATGTTTTTCTTAACAAAAACAGTGATTTTACAAAGAGTATATGACGAATTCCTATGCCATGTAAGCAATATATTGACCCCTTCTGGTTGAATTAACGAATATACTTGCCTATATGAGTTCAAACTCATGCAAATATAAAGGAGAACAATGATAATTAATAGCAAATATAAAGGAGAACAATGATAATTAATAGTATTGTAGTAGTTCTTTGAAGTTTGAATACCTTGAAGAAGATGGCTTTGGATCTTTGACTAATCGCAGGACGTAGATTAGTTTGGAATTGATAATAAGATATTTTAGGTTTAGGCTATGTTTTATAATAGTACAAGATTATGATAATTAATTTATATTTGCCAAAAAAACCCTTAGTAAAATTCGGTATTAATACCGCATTTTACCAAAAAATTACCGGTACCGATACCGTTATTTACCGATACCGAATTTTGAAAATTCTAATACCGATACTGGTACCGTTTATGATTATTCGGTACGGTACCGGTATTTCGGTAAAAAATCTCATCCCTACGTAACACAATATCCAGAACACATAATTCGAGTTGCGATGCGATTAGCGATAAGTCGATTAGCGATTAAACATGCGATTAAATAGCGATTTAAACCTCGATTATTATTTGATACTCCACATAATACAACTAAAGCGATTAAATAAAAAGGTCGATTACAAGTCATTAACGTACAATCAATAGTTAAGCAAGGAGTGACATATCACAATTAGCAATCTTTTCTTCCTTTGACTTTGACTTTGACTTGTACTTTGACTACCACAAAGCGGGTTGTTACAAACACATTAATGAAACACCCCATTAACGATCCCGGTTAACGGACCGGCACGATGTAGTGGCGTCGTTAACAGGTGGTCCGTGAACCCACAGCTAATGTTTTAAAAACCGGTTTTTTAACCATACCGGGTTAGGCTTAAAAAAGGTTTAACCGGTTGTATCGAATTGTGCTGAGAGGTTTAACCTGATTGACTTATCAACCCATATAATCACATAAAGATATAACTTAAATTCACAAAATAATCCAAAAGTAAATGATTCCGTAATAAAAATAAAGTTTCCGACCAAGTTTTTTGTAAATAATAGTCTACAATAAGTTTACGGCATTAGAGTGTTGAATGCATGAAGTTCGCGATTGCTTAAAAGTTGAAATTTACTATTATCATCTTCAAACGCGGGATATATTTAACACCCATCTTAATCTTAAATAGATTTTAACAAACCATTCATATTTTTTATTATTTAAGTTATTCTCGAATACTCTATCTTGGTAAACAAAGGTTACTCATCATCTATTGATACACATGATCAATATGTGATGATTAAATGTTTAAAGTGTCACTTTTTCACAAAGGATGTAAGTATAATAATTAACAAACTTAATACATTTTTTACAAACTCTTTGTAATGTTTCATGATTGTTGATACATATATGTGGACGCGACTCGACTCGACGCGACTTGGTTCGGTTCGACCCGGTTAGGTTCGGCTCAAGCCCGACGTCACGACATTCCTCCGTCGTGCGTCCCAGAGTTCGACAGGCGAAGCACGAAGCGCCGCGGCCTTTCCCGTCGACACATCACCATGACATCACCTTTGTGATGTCATGATGATGTCATATGTGGCTAATATCTACAATCTGCATATGTGAACAAATATGAACGTGCATGGAAAATAAGCTTGGGCCAATCAATTTAAACGTGAATGCATGTTGGGCCTTTTCTACTCATCTGGGCCGAACCCAATCGCACAAGTGAAGACCTCATTTATATACCGAAAACAAGTGTTTTTGGTGTGTGTGTGTGTGTGAGAACCGGAACAAGAGAAGGAGCGCACAAGTGAAAGAACACACACCCGAGAGTATTGATAGAGAGTTTGCAAAGATTGTTTTGTAAACATTGAGCTTGTAACCGACTTTTCAAGTATTAATACATTGGTGTTAATCGTTGAGTCTTGGTCTTGTATCTCGTGTTCGTGTCGTGTTCGATCTCGGTTTGCATCTCCGGTTGGATTCCGCACAACCGGGTGTGTTTGTACACAAGGATTAGGCGACTAGATCCTCCCCTAGCCGGACCTACAAGTGGTATCAGAGCCTTGGCTCTTCTCCTTGTTAAAACCGAGGTGTTCTTGGTTGTTTTTCGGGTCTATAAAGTTTACATTTTCTGGAAAAACTTTTTTTTAAATGGACTAAATCTTGTTGTTTTGCTTTGTGTTTTGTTAAAAACCTTGTTAAGTTCATGTTCACATGTTAGTTATTGGTTTTTATTAAACATTTTTAGCAAAATCGTGTGTTCGGAAAGTTTCGGTTCACCGGAAACTTCATCTAGTTCATAGTGTTCTTCATAATATTCAAAGTGTTCTTCAAAGTTTTACTCTTTTTGATCCAAGTCAAATATTTGTCAAAGTGTTTGTTATTGAAAAATGAGTTTGATTAAAATATTATGCACATCATACCGGTTTGGTGAGCTCAACATGCTGTTAAGTTGAATATTGTTTAGTGTGTCAGGAGGTTAGAAAGTAGATTGGACAGTCGCACAAGAGAGCTGGATCACACAACATTCAAATTGGATCGCACAAGATTATATTTACTCAGAATTATTTATTGAAAGTTGTTATTGTCTTGGAACTTGTTGATTGATTAAAATATTACAAGACATCATCATTTGGTTGGTAATTTGGTAAGAGTGAGCCGAAAGTAGAGCTGAAAAGGAATCTGTTTTGTGTCAGATGATACAAAGTCAATTGTCTGATAGTCGCACAAGATAGCTGGTCACATAAGATATTCAGTCACACAAGAGATTGAGGCTCGCACAAGACCTGATACTCGCACAAGAACCAGGCTTTGATTTGGGCTTCTGATTATTTGGGCCTTTGATTACATCGGACCAGCATTTTTATTCTATTTGGACTTCCAATATCCAGTCACACAAGATACTGGTCGCACAAGAGTTGTTTATTCGCACAAGATATTCTGGTCGCACAAGACCTGATTACTCGTACAAACATTGGGCTTCTGTTTTGGGCTTCTGTTTCATTGATATATCAGAATCCGATTTAATTTGGGCTCGTTTTCGTCGCCTATCTTTCAAGAAGTGTGGTTCATCGCGTTGTATCACAAGACTTGTTTCGTCGGATCTTTGTTTCGCGGGACTTTGTTTTGTCAAGATATTTAAAAAAAATTATATATATTTGTGTTAGTGGTTTAACTGTTTGTTCAAGTTTGTGATTTTCAGGTTCTTATTTTTCTTGATCAAAAATGACTTCAATGTGGGGTGTTCCGATAAATACAGAGATGTATTTTGGTACTCCGTCTCCCGCACCGAAACGACCTCTCAGACCAACTGATATGTTCGGAAATCCATTACCTGTTCGATCTACCGGGCCAACAGACATGTATGGGAATCCACTTCCACCTCAATCTACCGGACCAATAGACATGTATGGAAATCCGCTTGACCCAGTTCCTCAACCAGTGCCTCAACAGCAAACCCAAAGGCCTCCTGTGACAACAGATCTACATGGCAATCCTATCCAAGTTCCTGTTAAGCCAGCTCAGCATGGGAACCAGAACCCTTTCAGAAATCAAGGAGACCAGCAGAATCAGAACAGGAACAATGAGCGTACGTTGATACCTGTCAACAACCAAAGCCAAGCAGGACCATCAAATGCTAACCAGGCACTTGTGGTTCAAGTAAATGATTGCGGTGATTGGTCAATCCAGCTGAGTAGTGATGCTCCAGATGGAACAGCTTGTTTTGCTGAGATTGTCAAGTATTTAAATCACGCCAATAGTGATGAATCTTCTGAGGATGAAGACTCTTCTGGTTATAGTAGAAGTTCAGATGAAGAATCCTCGAGTTCAGGCGATGATCATTTGGATAACACTTCAAGTGCGTCAGTTGATGCAAATGTTGATGAGCTTTTGGAGGAAGCTGCAGCAGAAAATCATAGGAGATCTATATTGGTAGATCAAGCTGCTTATTCTTCTTCCTCTCTCCATTCAGCCATTATGGCTAATGTCGACAGTTCATCAAGTCAGGTATGTGTCGATGAACCCACTGCTGTTGTTTGTGATAGTTGTGATAGATTGAGTGGAAAATGTGCTGATCTAGAAGCAAACATGTCTGAGTTGCAAGGCAAACATGATGCTTTACAAGCTAGTTTGTTTGACTTGCAAGACAAACATGTTTCTTTGAATGATAAGTGGTGTGAATTGCAAAGCAAACACGAGGCTTTGCAAGAAAAGTATGATGTGACATTCATCCACAACCAGAAGTTAACCGTGGATCTTTCAAAGTGCACTGAAGCCAACATGTTTTATGAAAACCATGAAAAGGGATTTAAATCGATGATTGAAACATTAAAGAAAGATAAAACAGAGCTGACTAAAATGGTTTCCAGAAAACAAACTGACATAAATTTGTATATCACACGGCTTGAGATAATGCAAAAAGAAATGGCTTGTGTTAAAACTGAAAGTGAGGCGATCCGACTCAAGTTAGACAGTTATTTGAGCTCTAGCTATGTGTTGGATCACATCATTGACGTTCAGAAAGAGAAACGGGATGTCACATGCATAGGTTATAAGAAATGTCCACCACCCGTGAGAAACAATTATGATGCCATGCCTGATGAGGAGTATAGAACTCACTTTGAACCGTCTATTCCTTTGGATGTTGAGGAATTTGCAGCAGGACTCGGATACAAGAAGGAAGTATCATCAGAATCGGATGGGTCAGCAGATACAAGTGTGTCTTCTGCTGAACCGAATCAGGATCCTCCAGTTGTGATTGAGGATGTTGATTCTTCTGATGATGAGTCTGATGATACCGATTCAGCAAAGTCTGATGCGGTGATAAACGAAGAGGACATACCTCTTGAGAATCATATTCTGTGTGATCCTCCTGCAAAACCCGCTAAGACTGTTGCAATCGAGTCCTCGTCTGCACAAGAGTCGGAGAGTGTGGATTTGCTGTACACTCTAGTTGGTGATGATAAAATTTACTCAGACAAAGATTTTCCTATTAAGAATGTTAATCAATCTTTAATCAGTAAAGTCTTTGAAAATTCTACAAGTAAGTTTTTGGGAAAGACAGGACCACAAGTTACAGTCACACAGTGTTCTCCTATCCCAAAAGCTGAAGTTAGAAAACAATTTGGGAACAAGAAATTACCGACAGTGAAAACCCAGCAAAATAATACCAAATTGAAAGGTAAGACACCGACTCAAAGTCAAAAGAAGCCGAATCAGAAGAAGAAGAAGAATGTGAACTTTGTGAAATCGAAGGGAACGGACAAAATTGAAAAGTTTGCAAATCAATCTAACTTAGATTTTGTCCAGAAAGCGACTGTGATGAAAAGGAATGAACCAAATAGTTCAAAACCTAGTACCTCGGGATCACAAAGTTCATCATCGGCAAGACGATCACATGATACTTCGGGGTTTGTTGAACGAAGATCATGTTTTGAATGTGGCACAATTGGACATATCATTCGAAATTGTCCGTATCTTCATAAATTAAAAGCCAAAGAAGATGATCCCCATGGTAACAATTACCATAAAAGATTTGTTTCACCAAAACAGGACTCTCGTCTTGTTAAACAACAAGAAGTGAAACAGAGAAAGAAACAACGGAAAAATGTTGAAAAGGTTTTAAAACCAGAGGTTGTCCATACAAAATCTGTCGAATCAAATGTTAAACATGAAAACCAAAAACAGATTTGGAAACCAAAATTGGAAATTGTTTCAGGGGGAGCTACATTAATTCCGAATCATCGGGAAATGGATGTTACAATTCTCGATGATGACGGACGACCCAAGTCTGTGAAGGCTTGGGTCCCCCTCTCCAACTAATCTCTGAATGAGTGTGTAGGATGTTCCAGGAGGAACTATTGATAGTCTTAGGATTGTTGATAGTGGAGCGTCCATGCACAAGACCGGCGACACCAGACTCCGAAACATCATTACATCTAGGAGAATGTTGTTACCTTTGATGGAGAGAGGAGAAAAGAAGACAAAAATGTCTGATGAAGGAAAAAGGAATGAAGTTGAAAAATTCGACCAGATGAAATATGTGCCAAAATTGGTTGTTATGGTTTTTGATCGGGTCCTCAGGAAAGATTCAAATGAAAAGTACGCGACTGCAGCACGTCTGAAGCCTTTTTAAGGTTCATGGATTTTGCTTCCACAAGAAGTTCAAAGTCCACAAGATGAACGTGTAGGGTACTTTTCTCTTCGGTGTGATTGAAGAAAATGTGTTTGTTGAACAAACCAACCGGGTGTGCGGATGCCTTGGCGTGGATTGAACAACCGCACACTACTTCTCAAGAGAAAGACAAAAACCTTTGCTGGTGCAATGTGGAAGACCAGCCGGACCCGGAGGTTTATGATCTTGTTGCTGTGAAGGGATTTCAGTAGCTACAAAATCGACTTTGAAATTCACACCGGGTGGATATCCAGTTTGGGAGAGCGCTCAGATTCCTGGCAATGCACGAAGCAGTTGCGGGATACGGTTTTTAAATTTCTAATCTCTCCTATACTTGTCGATATTTAAGCTGCTTTATAAATTGTTATCCTCTCGTAGCACTCCTTGACTTGACACGTTGATCTCGAATATCACCTCACACGTGATTGTTTCACTATGAAACTCATCAATGTTGTCATGGTCCACACCGATGACCAACGTGCCGACCTTTTTACCAAAACTTTTGACAAATCAAGGTTTGACTATTTATTACTGGTAAACGGCATTAAGGTCAAGCAAGAGTAAAACCAACATCGGAAAATCATTTTTGTAAATACCTTTGTGTTTTAAATTTGTCTTAGTTTATTGATTTTAGGGGGAGTAAATCCAAAAATTTGAAAATCCAAAAACATTGAAAATTTTCAAAAACACAAAAACAATAGAAAATCAAAAATGAGTTTCCTGGCGAGCAAAAGAGAAAGTGATAGTACATCAGTGGTCTGTCTAAACCTCTTTAAACCTTAAATGAAAAACGATAAGCAGCTCTATATAAGATGTATCGGTAGGCTCACAATCATTTTAAAGTGTGCAGGGTGATATAAACTTAAAATCGACTGAAGACTGGGTGGGAACCATTCATTGGCATATGGTCTTAGTACCGAAATTTCGTTTGAGAGATTGCCGAGGTTCTGAAATATTCGGTCTTTATGCTGCTTATCATCTGGGTATCATGGTTGTATCTTTTACCGAAAAATAATGGGGACGCAAGTCTAGATCTTCCATGATACTATACATACGTGTACATATTGCATACGACCTCAATAAGTGATCAACAATCACATGTCCAAACAAAATAAGTGATAATATATCACAAATTCTTTCCGGGTGTCAAGTTCGTCTCTCTGCTGTACGAAAGTACTGACCTGTTCACGGACTTGCTCCTGTGCCCTCATGCATCTGAAAATCAAGTTCCTCATCAATAAGTGATTCTATCACATAGGGCTTGTTTTCAATCCAAATAAGTGAGAATCTCACATCATATACGATCAAACAGATGATAATCGGTATACTCACCGGTAAGATGAACTCTCGTGCATACCTTGATACGGGAATGTGTCGTGATGTGGATGAACACCGGTCGGTAAGTATAAATCATACCTTAACGTATCCCCTCGCCATGATTACGTCTGATAAGTTGAGCTTAAGTGGACAACAATACCGATAATTGTTATAGGATGCTTATCTTAATGTTAACTAATTGAACAACAAGAGCGTTTTGGCATGACCGTACACTGATATGATTCTCTTACCCTCGAAACTCGCAAAAAGAATGTCTGTAAATATTTATTTAATGCTTTCAGTTTCCGCATCTTTGTATATATTTATTTACTGCTTTCTGTCTTTACGTTTGAAATATTCAAAAAAATCCCAAAAAGATTTTAGGTGTGTTTTAATATAAACTTTATAAAAGCCAAAAAGATTTTATTTCTATTTTATTTTCGATTGTACGATGTTGGATCTCGAGTCTTCGTTACCTGAAACCTGATTGAAAACCGAAACGACTGATTCTTCATAAACGGTCGAAATTTGCAAGTTTTGAAAGTTAAAAACCTAAAACTGAACAATTTGTTAAACTTTCAAACTGTCGGACGGTGTTTGATTGAACAATGGTCACATGTGTGTCGTTTGCTTATGATATTCCAGGCAGTTGTTCTCATTACGCGTTTAGATTTCTTGCATGTGCAGATTCTAAAGGCAAGGAGAACATGGTCGATGACAAGCTTCGGAATGAAGACACGACGTGAAGGCACTCAAAAGATAGAGATGATCGAGTTGCCGCTGACCATCATCAACACCACAAGGATCTCAAGTACTGAAGATCAAGTCATTCACGAGCATAACTCAAGGGGGAGCTTATGTTTAGGGGGAGTTTGTCAACACACTTCCTAAATGAAAAGGGAGTTTGTTGATACACTTTCTGCTTTCAAGACGTGAAGACTTTGAAGATCCTCCGACATAGAAGACAAGAAAGGCGAAACTCGCGAGTAGCGTCCAAGGGGGAGTTTGTTGATACATATATGTGGACGCGACTCGACTCGACGCGACTTGGTTCGGTTCGACCCGGTTAGGTTCGGCTCAAGCCCGACGTCACGACATTCCTCCGTCGTGCGTCCCAGAGTTCGACACGCGAAGCACGAAGCGCCGCGGCCTTTCCCGTCGACACATCACCATGACATCACCTTTGTGATGTCATGATGATGTCATATGTGGCTAATATCTACAATCTGCATATGTGAACAAATATGAACGTGCATGGAAAATAAGCTTGGGCCAATCAATTTAAACGTGAATGCATGTTGGGCCTTTTCTACTCATATGGGCCGAACCCAATCGCACAAGTGAAGACCTCATTTATATACCGAAAACAAGTGTTTTTGGTGTGTGTGTGTGTGTGAGAACCGGAACAAGAGAAGGAGCGCACAAGTGAAAGAACACACACCCGAGAGTATTGATAGAGAGTTTGCAAAGATTGTTTTGTAAACATTGAGCTTGTAACCGACTTTTCAAGTATTAATACATTGGTGTTAATCGTTGAGTCTTGGTCTTGTATCTCGTGTTCGTGTCGTGTTCGATCTCGGTTTGCATCTCCGGTTGGATTCCGCACAACCGGGTGTGTTTGTACACAAGGATTAGGCGACTAGATCCTCCCCTAGCCGGACCTACAATGATAAAGTATGCAAGTTGATATCCTTGCACATGTTGAATTTGGTCTATACGGTGACTTGTTATGATTAGTCACAAATTTTTATGTGCCAACATTAGGCTAAACAAAACCGGTTAGCCGGTTCAAACTGGTTATACCGGAAAAACCGTCGGTTCAATGCAAGACTGAATACCCTATTTAAACCGGTCTTGTCGTACTCGGCTCATCACCGGTACACGGTTGAACCGGTATAACCGGTCAGTACAAACCGGTTTTTAAAACAGTGCCCACAACCTTTAGTCTAAGAGCTCTCATGGAACTTTCCATACTTTTCCATGCGAGTTTCCATAGCTGTACTTAGAATCTTCCTAAACTTTCCCTTTCTCCTTCAAAACCCGTGTCCTACGTCGGTTTCCTTTCTTGAAAATGTAAGGAGATTTTCTAGAAATTTCACATAAGATTTCATTGCTATTTGCTAACACCATATGACACATAAATTGTCATTTCAACTCAACTTTGGAAGTCAAAAACTCAAAACAATTCCATAAGTTTATACCCCAAACTAAATAATAGCAAGTAATATGAGGAATATTTCTCTTTTCAAAACAAATAATACTATTTAATTAAAAAATAGGATGATAAATAAGTAATACATTAAACTTTGGGTGTTACATTGACTATATATTAAAGATGGTGCTAAACCATTCAAAGTGTAAAGCTTGTGGGATTGGCCCAAATGGGCAGAGGTGCAAACATCTCAAGGTAAAAGGGCTTAGGTTCAATCCCGGATAAGAAATAATTAGTTATGTTTAATATACGAGTGAGTCGAAGTAGAGTATCATTCGCCGTTCAAACAAAAAATTAACGGCAAAGAACGGCATACATGGTCTTCATAGTAGAAAACGGTGAACAACACAAAGTCCAATAATTCTAGAGTTTATTGACCATATAGCTTTCCACCTCTTGTAAGCAATGCTGGTGAGGGGTGTAAAAACGGGCTCACATGTCAGAAACCGTCTTTAGGCCAAAAGGTGAAGGGGTCTTTCACCAAAACTCTTTTAACAAAGAAGTGAGGCACACTAATTTTTTATATTTTTTTAAAAAAATGTTTAGTGACAAAAATTTGTCAGTGCAGATCCTCTTAGTGTCCTCAAAAACATTGTTAATTAATTTGGTCATATTGACAAGAAGAACTTCATGGAGTGGTCATTAAATAGGTCGCTAACTTTTGTTATGGACACAAGAAAGTGTTTCCAATTTCATTCTGATCCACAATAGTGACGATTTTGTGATGACTTGGTCGCTGAAGTAGTAAAACTCGTTGAGTGTTAACTAGATGAATAACATTTGCCGTTCAAAAAAAAAAAAAAAATGGTTAGTGACAATAACAGTCAATAAGCTAGTAGGGTTTGATGGTTATTGACAGGACTAAAGGAAAAATTTAAAATTGTCACTTTCTCATTTAAACAATTATATTTGCGTATCAAAACTGAATTACGAAAACAAGTGCTCCTGTAGGACTAGTCTTAAGTGACAAATGGTGATAAGATCAATTTTTTAAATAGAATGTTGAAGATTCAGTTTCATGTACTTGCTAACAGCAAGTTTACCAGTCAAACATATTTTTGCAGTTCCATATTTTTCTGTTGGTTCATCATCAGGAATCTCTAGCTATCATCTAAATATTTCAGACTCATGAGCATGGTTGTAAAAATCCTGACTAGTCTCTGATTAGTCGCCGATTAATCACTAATCGGTGGTTCACCGATTAGTGGCCGATTAATCGCTAGGCGGTCTATGGCGGTCCTATTCTATCCAAATTTTGGCCAGATTCCGACCAAATTTCGACCAAATCTAATAAATTCTCTCCAATTCCTTAAAAAATGGGTCAATGAGGGGTTAAAATGCGTCTACGTTAATAAACTACATATAAAAATGTGTGTGTATATATATAACAAAAAAATACATATAAAAATCCTAATCCGATTAATTCCGATAAATCTCTATTAATCGCTAGTCGGTGCCCCACCGACCGACTAGCACCTAGCGATTTCGACAACACTGGTCATGAGAACAAGTAACAGGTTTACCGGCCAACAAACTGTTTCTTTGAAGGTTTAGGTTCCTACAAATTACATGTTAAAGGGTTTGTAGAAAGAAAAGATTTACAAATATGCACAACATATGAGCAACATAATAGGATTGTAATGGCTTAAAAGAGTAAATAATCAAATGATCATCACTTCAGTCGGTGAAGAATCAACATTGTTGCTTGGCTCCTTAATTAACTGGCCCTTTAACCACATGGGCTGCTTTCTTTTTGGATGCATCTTAACCATGACTTTAACATAAAGAACAATAAGAGCATCCACATCAGTTATGTTTGGAGGTCGTCTGGACACACTGGATGGGAGCGGATGAGGAGGGACCGGACAACTCGGTAACGCCCATCGTGAAATTCCTTAAGCACACCATTTTTAAGCAATGTAAAAATGGTATTTAGATCACATATATTTATGCACTTAAAAACGCTTATTCGGATTATCTTTTGCTATTCTTGGACGATGGTAATGATCTTCCAATAATCCCTATTATATTAGTCTACATGTCTGTTGATTTTACAAGTTTAAGGATTTTAATCACGTGTCATCCGAACTTTTAAATTAGATATTTTAGTAAATATTGTTTACAAGGTAAAGGTGAAGAAGAGAATCACGAACTCCTCTTTGTTATTAAATAACTTTTAGTCCATGCTTGTTATACAATTCTTATTAATTACTTTAATATACAATTTAAATACGTGTATAACTTTGCATTAATTTTTAATCTACTACGTTATGTTTTTCAAGAGTTCAAACTTTAATTTCTAAAATATAACGTATGTAGATAAAAATTAATATATAAGTATTTATAGAATCAGGCACAAATCAAACTCAAAAAATTAATACCCAAAAAAGTAAACCTAAAACCCACAACATCTTGATGTGTTTTTCATACACATAATATCTATCTTTCTGGTAAGTGAACAACTGATGTTTGAAGTCCATACTGAATGGTGGACTGTTTTTAAAATTCAAAACTTGGACTCTTCCTCAAGAATTGTTGCTTATGGGTTTCCTCGTTTACCACTGCCAACATGTAGGCGCTAATTAGAATGGAACTTGGTATTGACTTTCACGAAACAATTGGGGATTGACTTTCACGAAACATTCAGCCTAGTCGTCAAGTTGGCTACGATTGTTCTATCTCTTGCTATTACTCAGAAATGGTTGCTCTGCCAATTGTATGACCAGAATGCTTTTATTCATGGCGATCTAAAGGAAACAATTATATATGGCAACCTTGTGGCTTCATAGACCCACAACGACCAAATCTTGTCTATCTGGTTTATAAGTCCTTTACGGCCCAAAACATGCACATGTGGCTTGGTTTCACTGCCTTTTAAAGGCCATGCACACAGGGGCGGATCTAGCATAGTAAGAGGGGTAGCCCGCGCTATCCCTCAACTTTCTTGGCAAAGTACATTTTTAGTATAATTTTTTTCTTCTTCATTTTATGTATCAGCGCTACTCATGAACAAAAAAAAGTTTAGCCTGCACAATCCCTCAACTTTATTCTAGATCCGTTACTGCCTGCACACACTTAGTTTCACAAATTCCAAGACAAATACTTCACCTTGTTGGCCCTGATCTTCACAATTGATATTGATTTTAATGACATACAAGATGAAACAAGAAAGAATTCAATAGAACTTACAAAATTTCAGTTGTATTGCATAATTGTGATTGTACAAGTGATGATTACAATTGAGAAATCAAAACCCTACTTATACTAATCCAATAGGTGCGATCGAATAGACGTGTCACTTTGTGAACATGCCTGATGCTTGAAACATCGCGTCCCTTGGCTTCTGTGATATTGGCGCCTATTCTGAAGAGGTGCATCTCCTGGAGGCGTCTCTTCCTTTAGTTGTAGGTTATTATCTTTTACTTTGTCACATCTGGTCCTCGCACTTAAATACTAACTTAATTACAATACAAACTAACTAATAACTATTTACTAAACAACCCTCTAACTTAGGATGTAAGGGATTAGAACTTCACACCTTTTATTTATTCATATGGAGGCGCATTCTTAGAGATGTTAGTCTATGTTGAAAGAACCCGAAGCTATAAACAAGGTAGTCCAACGGCTTCACATATATTTTGCATTAAAAGAACTGTAACACCCTTACTTTGAACTAGAATTAAATACTAGATTTATACATAATTATATCAAAAATTAAAGATTTTCATATGTATTAGAAATATTACAAAATAAAGTCAACACGTGACTATGTTATAACATACAAATTTTTTTTAGGATTTATAAACAACCCATGCACATAGTTTAAACAAGATTAAGAACATAGCGGAAGCTTCAAAAGTTGTGTTCGGTTCTTTGACAATGCTTGATCACCATCCGTAAGGTCCATCTAGCCACCTAGGGTCAAAACCATTAACAATATTAGTTTTGACGTTTGACACATAAGACTTAATCATAAGATCCAACATCAAATAATAAATTTAAGAAATTAGAAACTTTCAGGTTTCACCGTAAATTACGGTTATACCGTAATTTACGGTGAGTTCAGGAATCTTCTGTCTACCGTAAATCAGGAGGAAAGTGCCGTAAAACAAATGTCCTTTACCGTAAATTACGGTATAACCGTAATTTACGGTGTCTCCTGGAAATCTTTGTTTTAGTTTGGTTTGTTCATCTTGCTCAAACAAATTTCACAGATTTGACTTTTCTAAGTGTTCATTACATAAAAATTCACATATTTCCAACATGTTATAACTAAACCAATATCAAAGAGCAATTCATGATCCGCAGTATTAACCATTCCTTGTCAGATTGTTCGACCCGTTTAAACACCAAGAGTCAATCATCAAACAAGGTAGTTCAAGCACCAAGTTTTTAACAATTGTTTTAACCCGTCTCATTAGATTAAGACGAAAAATCGCTTCCATGATATATTGATATACCTTGTTTACCATGTTTTCAACTACAACATAAATCTATCAAAATAATACATATTGTAACGAAACGATAATTTCGTACCTTTAGAGCACGCCTTTCCCCCGTGAATTCCCTTCGGCTTGTCCGCTTGATGATCCGGACTCTTTGCCTAGAAAATTCAGTTTTACAACTTGTTTAGAACTCTTTCCATGACCATATTCATATCATTGTGAAACATGATCAAATCTACGTTCTCATCAATTTAACATCAAAATCCTCACTTAGGCATTTCTACAAACACCTAACGGGTCAGATTTTCCTACCATCATCTCCAAGTTCATGACTTGCAAATTAAACCTCAAATTTCACTTTAATTAGTAAACCTTGCACACATTTTAGCATCAATATCACAGGAATTACCTCCTATAATGAAATTTATACTAGAATTATCATTCAAATCCTAGTGTTCATCATCATCTTATAAAACCCATAACCTAGCTTCCATGGATTCATAGAATTCCCTGAATTTGGGCATGATTTCTCAAATAGTTAGCTAGGTTTTACTTCTAAACACCTATTCAACTTCAATCTAACCAAATAACACACATGCAAGCATCTAATTTCAGATTTTCAAAATCATGAGAATTTCAAGTTGATAGATTTCATCAAATTTCACATACCTTAGAATCCTCTTGCAATGAGGATTACGATTCTAGGCTCAATTTTTGATTTCTACTTGGATTAACCCTTCAATTTGCAAGATTATGAGATTTTAGGGTTTTGGAGAAGTGGGTGTCGCCCACTGTGATGTTCTGGTCGACCAGGGATATCAAATGGGGGTTAAATTTGTGTTTTGTTTGTTTATTAGAATTAAGTTTCAATTTTTAACAACTTAAACCCCTTCACTTTGATGAATATTGATTTTTATGAACTTTTACTCTACTTTATGGTTATTTCTAGACATTTTAACTAATTAGGTTAAAATTCCTAATTAGTAAATTCTCGTTTATTTAAACCTTACTAATTCCAGTTCAAGGTTTTACATTTTTCGGGGTGTTACAAGAACCCATGGATCTTAATTACTTTTTGGTGGGTTAAGATTTTAACTCAGGGTCCTAAATAACACCGTACTCTCTTAAAGAAAATACGTTTCAAAGCTTCTAAACGGGCAAGTCTCTCCAACGTACCGGTGCCCTTTAGTATGTTACTCTCTCTAGGCCGGATTTCACATTTGCGGCCAATAAAGTGTGTGTTAGTTTATGCATTCCTTGATAGCAAATCATTGGTCTGCAATCAACTTTCTAAGCTATCTTTATGGCACTTCTGACTATGGTTTTCTCATTAGACATGCATCCAATTGCTTTCACTGATGTTCATTCATAGAGACGTTCACAACATTCTACATCTTCTCTACATGCCTTCTCAAAAACGCTAACAAAGCCCGGTTTCAGATGATCATAGGTCCACGGGGGTTATGCTATCTATCTGGATTCTAACCTTTTCTCATTGACCTCTTATAAACAAGGCACAATTTGTCATTCATCTACTTAGTCTAAATACGAAGCTCTGGTCAACATAGTGGTTGCTCACTTGGCTCGAAGCTCTCGGTGTTGATGAAACTTGAGCTCCTTCCCTATTGCGTGGCAATATCGGCTCAACCTACATCTCCACTTGCCCTTAATGAACAACTAATTGACTTCTATCCCAACCATAATGTTTTAATTGTTTTGAAACGAAATAAATGAAAACTGGGGCTAGACCAAGCTAATTCTTCGTTAGAGTGAGATTGCCAGGGGCGGCCCAAGGGGTGGGCGGGGAGGACCACCGGCTAAGGCTTGATATTTCGAAGGGCATGTTATTTAAAAAAAACCGATATGTATATGTAAAGAAAGTTAATAGGGTTTACCCATACAAGCATAATATAGGCACACTTACAAACTATTCTTATGGTTTACATTAGTTATTAGCTCATAGGCATTAGGTTGTATGAAAAACTAGTTTATATTATATATTTCGTTAAGGCCTAAGGGCACGCTTTTTCGAGCTCGAACAAGGTACACAAATTCTCAGTGCCGGCCCTGGAGATTGCCCTTGACAACAAAAGTGAAAGTTTAGAGTGTAACGGTAGCATGGTCATTATGAATTATATATAATCAACAACTACGCCATAGTTTAGATGATTAAATTCCAATTTGCTTTTATTTAATTTAGAGTAAAATACAAGTTTTGTCCTTTATGTTTACACCAAATTGCAAGCGATGTCCTTTGACGCAAAAGTTAAAGACTTTTGTACTTAATGTTTCAAAATCCTGCACATTATATTATTTAGCCCTAAATCAGTTAGATTTTTTGGTTAAGTATGATCATGAGGGTAGTTTTTGTCATTTCATATATCCAAGGACTAACTATGTAAAAACTCAAAAATACATCATCAATTTATTAAACAAAAAATAAATATAAAAAAAGAAAAGAAATCTCTCTCTTTCATTCTCTGTCATCTTCCTCACCCATTTCCTCCCACTTCCACCCACCAGAACCACCACCTTCCAGTCACCACCATGAAATCGTATAGCAACACATTCAATTTTATCAACCTCCTTTTTCAAACTCTAATGAAATGGCTTCAAATTCGTCCACAAAACCCTCTTTAACCCCAACTTTGCCCCTTTAAAAAAAACCCTAGAAGACCTGGTGCAACGACAGACAGGTGCGTAGAGAGACAAATCCCGTAGTTTACGATTTTCGGTAAGTATGATTCCTCTCTAATATGTGTTGAATGTGTAATCCTTGGTCAGATTTATGAATCACGAGTTTGATTAACTATTTACAGAAGTAATGGGGTAGTGTGGGGGTATACTGGTGATGGGTTGGTGGTTTACCACAGTGATGGTGGTGATAGTAGCAGAGAATGATGAAGATTGTTGTGATTATAGGCCGCAAACATGGTGGTGGCTGGTTGTTGCTTGGTTGAAGATGGTGTATTGATGGTGTTTGGATAGTGGTGGTAGGTGGGGATGATGAGCACCGATGGTGTTGACGGTGGTGGAAAGTGGTGGTGGCTGGTGGGTTGGTATAGGCGGTGGAGCAAAGGTCGTTGGTGATGAGAACTTATTAGCTTTTGTATTTGTTAGTTGGAGTTTGAAATCATTGACTAAACCCTGTTTACAGTCACCCGATTCTGGTGCAATAGGGTTGGGGTGGTCGGTAGGTGGAGGTGGAGGCGGTGAAGGCTGAGGTGGGGTAGGTGGCGGCGATGAAGGTTGTGGGGGTGGTGGTGGTGGGTTGAGAGAGACTAGGTTGTGGTGGTGGGTTCAGATTAGAGAGAAAGAGAAAGTTTATATTTTTTTCCAGTTTTGTAAATACACTCCCTCAATAATAAGTGTTTACAAAATAACCCTTGGGAAGGTGAAATGACAAGTATGCCCTCATGTGCAAGGCACATGACCATACTTAACCAAAAAATTTGACTGAGTTAGGGCTAAAGGGCACAACATGCAGGATTTTAAAACATTAAGTAAAAAACTCATCAACTTCTGCGCCAAAGGACAACAACGCCTGTAATTTGGTGTAAACATAAAGGATAAAACTTGTAATTTACTCTTTAATATATAAAGTTTGTCAAGTGTCTTCCCTTTAACCAAAGAAGCTGTACAACAAAATCGAATATCGAATTTTCAAATATAGAGCAACATTAATTGAGCTCGGCCAGCCTTAACACGTAAAGCCATTGCATCAAATGTAAGCATCAAACCGCAAGCTTGGTAACAACAGGCCATGCAACAAATAATGGTGTGTCAATTAGTGGCGGACCTACCTTATAATAAGGGGTAGCCTCCGCTAACCCTTAATGCTCCGACAATAGTGTAAATTTCGGAAAAAATTGACGTTTTTTTCGATTTTGTTACCCCTTTTCTCTGAAACGTTACCCGTATAAAAATTTTCTAGATCCGTCACTGATGTCAATTCTTAAATGGTATAGCAAGTGCACCCCTTTGGAACGATCCAGCCTTACATTTTATAAATTTGTAGAGCCCATCCGCTAACTTCTTTTGAAGGGAATGCAAAACTCTTGTATGTAAACACGACAAGCTACATTAAAAAAGTGGGCAACCACATGTAGCAAGTGGCTTTATTCAATAGACCAATTCCGCTAAGTGACTGTACATGATATATTTGACAGGCTTTCCTCTTTATGGCTTATATAAGACACGGTGTAACGAATTGTTGTCAATTCTTTTTGGAAATCATTTTTTTTTCCTATTTCCCAACACCATGCAGCAAGCAACTTGCATATGAGAAGGGAACAAGTCATATTAGGATATATATTACAGACAATATGAGGATATATGACATACCAAGTGGATCCATGAACAAGAAAAAAAAATTACAATTGTTTTTATATAGGGTTATATAAAAAAAAATATCAATATACTTTCTCATTTTTCATAATAAAGTTTCTCCATATAGTTTTGGAAATATTAAACCGAATTGCCCAAAACGGTCCTCTTTTGGCAGTTTGGGCCATTTTTTAGCATGAAATTGTACCATTAGGGGTGGTGGGAGTCGTCCCATTTTTTTTTTTTTTTTTTGATATTTCTACGTATGCCACATTAGCTTTTCCCCAATTTTCCGCAAATGCTAGGTATTGTCCTAGATTTCTCAAGAAGTCCCCAAAACTAAATTACTGTAACTTAACTTAAACATTAATATATTTAAAAAGCTTTAACATACCTAATAATAAAATAAACTAAAAATAAAACTACATAATTAAAATAAAAGAACCACATATTAAAAGAAAAAAGTACATAACTAAAATAAAAACTATATAAACAAAATTAAAAATCTAAACATTGGTTGCCCATTCAGGACATTTTCTTAAAATTTACCACACCGAAATGTGACTAAACCGGTGTGCATAGCGCGTTATCGCTTCCGCCTCCTTAGACCACCACCACCGCCATTCATCATTTTGTTGAAGAGTCGATTAAATATGTGATCCTTGGTATTGATATCCTTAAACTTCGAATGACTTTGATCTAACGAGTGATCACTATCACCCAAATGTTGACAAAATTTGTGAAAGATTGCATTCCAAAATGATACGGCTTCGTGCATCGGCAGGTCTTCGAAGACGTTCACCTAAGTCATAGAAAATGCTACTTCTTCTTCGATCCATCTCCTTGAAATTTGAGAGAGGTTATTTTTTCCGTTGTGTTAGAAAAGGTGTAAAAGGATTTACGGGAAAACTTAAAAAAAAAAACACTAAAGCACGAAATCGGTTACACACCATACACGTACATACACCACACACGTATTATGTAACTAAAAGCACTTACATATATTACAATATTAGGTCTCTATATGTGGAGAATATTTTATGTTTATACAAACTAAATACATTAAAAATATATTTTGTTCGAGTGATTCAGTTTACCTGCCCGATTCGATACAGTAAACAAACATAAATTGAATCGTGAAACACGGTTTTGTAAACTGTAAACCAAGCTGGTTCACTTTTTTTAACTCGGTTGACACAGCTCCTTTAACTCGGTTTAGAGGGTGAACGTACAAACGGTTTATGAACGCCTCTAATTTTGCCATATTAAAGTGTATAAGCATGTAACAGCAAAAGAAAAGTTTATCAACCTTTATTAAAGTCGTGCACCTGTTTGTAATGTATGTACTTGTGAAAAAAAAGGCTAACTTATATTATACGGTAAAGGATTAAATAAAAATAATATTAACGTACGAAACGTACGAATTGAGGGAAAAAGCAAAAAGTGGCGGTGGCAATCTGGTAATTATCAGCAACTTCAAAAAAACAAAAAGTGGCGGTGGCAATCTGGTAATTATCAGCAACTTCAAAATTACTATAGTAGAGTAATTTTGAGCATCTGTAGAGTAATTTTGGGAAATGTAGGGTAATTATCAAATTACTCTAGTAGAGTAATTTTGACTTTTGTAGAGTAATTTTGGAAAATGTCTTGTAGAGTAATTTTGTTAGCATTTAGTTATGGGGTTTAACTTTATGGTTTAGTTTTTAGCTTTTAGTTTGGGGGGGGGGGGGGGGGTTAGTGTAATTTTGATAATTACCCTACACGACCAAAATTACTCTACATGAACTTTTACAAAATTACCCTACAGAAGCTCAAAATTACTCTACTAGAGTAATTTTGAAGTTGCTGATAATTACCAAAATGCCACCGCCACTTTTTTGATTTTTCTTTCAATTCGTACGTTTATTTTATTTTTACGGGAACTTAACTCTATATTATAATAGCTTCAGACTTTGTATACACGTTTTTTTAATGATACACGTTATATATGCCACCAGGAGAAATTGGGGAAAGTTTTTTTCTTGTACGTTATGCCATGAATTTTTTAATGATCTCAAGGATATCTAATTAACAAATTTCCCTTACTACTGTTTAGTCAACTTAGCAAAGTAACGGCCTACCGTCATTATTATAAATATCAAGTGATATTAGGATTGATTCAAGCAAAAAGAAAGATGAATTCGAATTCGATTTTGAGTGGTGAGTTTAGCGAGCAACAATGGGTGGATCGAATTAGCAAGAAGTTTGATGATGAGGGTGGCGACAACATCAGCGACGTGCCAGTTTGTGTGTTCAGTGTCCCGAAGGCAACTAGCCGATTCAAGCCTGAGGCTTACGTACCTCTGGCTATAGCTCTGGGACCTTACCACCACTTTGAGACTCATCTCTACCAAATGGAGAGGTTCAAAGTTGCTGCTGTTAAAGCAATCTTGAGCTCGGATCAAGTGTTATCATTCGAGTCTGTGGTGATCAATAGGCTCATAGAGAAAGAATCTGTGATTCGTGCTTGTTACCACAAGTATATAAACCTTTACGACGATACATTAGCTTGGATTTTCGCAATTGATGGCTTGTTCTTGATTGGTCTTTTCACACACTATGCTGACATTTCAACCTTGATGCCTAAGAAGTTGATAAACAATGGTGTTCTTTATAGAGATGTAATGGTGCTAGAGAACCAGATTCCCTTGTATTTATTGAAGGAAATATGGAAGGCCCTTAGTCTCTCAACAACTTTTCAGGATCAAAATGGCGATCGCGAGTTAATCTCCATGATGAGAAAATTTTGTGAGGTATTTCCTTTGTAATTATCCTTGTTGTATCCCTATATATAGGATTAATAATGTATAGTTATCATACACAATTTTCATTATTTAACAGGTACATTCTCCTCTCAAATTAGCTAAAGATTTCAATTACAACGTTAAGGCGGGTTGTTTGCATTTGCTTGATCTTATGTACCATTCGATTGTCAACAATCAAGATACCCCACAAGCTCCTAGAGGAGCAATTCTACGAGAAGACAATGATCATGACATAGAAAAAATTGCGAAAGAAGACAACCTAACAGAAAACTTAGAAGAGATCATGGAAATGGGATTACGCCTTGGAATGAGAGAAAAAGCCGATCATCCGATTAAGGTCATAAAGAACATCCCATGGGAGAAAATGTCGAATTTGCTTGGTTTAAAACTAAGAAAACAAGACAAAGAAGAAGACGATGATCTAGCCGTTGTCACAGAAATTGAAATCCCCTCGGTTTTATCTCTTAGCAAACATGCTCAAATCAATTTCAGCTACACTAACGGAGGGGTAAGCGACATTAAGTTTGATGAAAACAAAGCGACACTATATCTTCCAATAATCACTCTTGATGATTACTCTGAAGTCATGTTGAGAAACCTGCTGGCTTATGAAGTGGCTACTTCTAGTTCAACAGCGGAACTTGCCCAATATGTCGACTTGATGAGTGGCATTGTTGACACCGAGGCAGATGTCAAGTTACTCAGAGATAAAGGCGTAATTAAAGGAAACATGAACGACAAAGACATCGCTAATCTCTTCAATGGGATGAATAAGAGTAACCTTAACATGAGTAGCAACAAGACAATTGAACACCTCAACGAGTATTACAACAATAGACCAATGATCAAGACTTGGAGATTTGTCAAGAAAGATCTGCTTTGCTCGAAGAAAGTTGCAAGTGTTGTTTTGGCAATTTTTGCAAGCTTGCTCATGATCCTATACTCATTCTGTGAAGTCTATGGATGTTCGACGCTCTTCGGAAGGCAGTAAGGTGTAAGAACCACATGTCATAATTAATTCCTAAATGTGCATATTGTGTAATTAAGTCTGTTATATATCTTTCTTCCAGTGCAAGAAGAATTTGATGTTATAACATTATATAAAATAAGAAGTTGATGTCTAATGCGTATATTCACGTTGATATCTATATGAATATGGTTAGATAAGAAAAAAATTATTATCGTGATCATTGATAAAGGAGTTTGACCGGCACATACTTAAGTAATTTTAATCAAACAAAGTAATTAATTACTATAGTTTAAACTAGGTAAGATATCCATGTAATATACGAGTTAAATAAAAAAATTAGGCACATAAATGATGATTTGATTACACAGAAAAATAAATAAACGATTGGGTTTTGTTGTTTTATAATAACACTATATGTGCGATTTCCAGCTGCAACATCACACGCTGCGGACAGTGATGACGACTTCGAGCCACCGCTTCCAATTATATTCCCGGCAGTTAAGAAATTGAATAATTCAAATGAACTGTCAGTGTTTTCCATATAATTGTGATTATAGTCTAACATGTATACATGGGTCTTTTAGGTTCAAAAAAACAACCTACAGCAGCTGAAAAAACACACAGTGCCGCCGCCGACTTCGTGACCCAACCACCAATTACAGATCCAGCAGGTAAGCCTGCAAAAATTAGAACGAAAACTATCAATGTTTTCATTTAGTTCTGAATATAGTCTAATTGACGTGTATATATGAGTTTCAGCTGCCCAATCATAGCCCGTCCGCGGCGATGTTGACAATGAACCCCTACAACCAGAGGGTAGAAGACGTAAGTCAACAACAACTAGGAGGAAGTCGACCAGACCACCGGTGTCATTTCCTTCAAATAAAATATGAGCCGTTCACCGGACCAAAAATTAAACTGAAGACGTCTTCGGTTAACTTGGTTATATTGGTGAACAACCTGAATAAGGCGCAAAAAAGAAGCTCGTAGAAATGGGGTTCGGTTCGTTGCTGAAATTCAACATACGACATGTACGGACCCGGCTTGCATATTGGTTGGCAAGCAACTATGACGACATCGCTGGAGTGTTGAACGTTGGCGAACACTGTGATCGGAGTGTCGCGCTCCGGTCAAAGATAATATTTATAAGCCCAAATTACCCTTAACAATGTGTTAGTGGTAGTAAGGGGTTGAACCACGAAGAGTATGTGGTTTGTGTATGGATTCGAATGAATTAAAACAATTGTCACGATATATGAAGCTTGCTAGAATAATTTTTGTGTTTTCGTTTAATTGAGAGATATGATTTTTAACTAAATGAATTGATTAAAATGATTAACAACTACTAATTAACGATTGCAAGAAATTTGGATACAAGAACAATAATAATAAAAAGGAATCACACCAGGTTTCGGTAATTGTTAACTTAGGATTTCTACAAGTTTTAGTTTCAACTCAAATGCATTCGATTAACGGATTTAGTGTACCGTGACTTAGGTGCTACTAACTATCAACGTCCCGAAGAACGGACAAAAAGACACTTTGTAATCAACACAAGTAAATCCTAACAACGACAATGTACAATCACATATCACCATTTCGCAAAGTCATAACTTTTAACATCGTTCGACAATTCACGAATTCGTAACAAATGTAATACTATTGTCAAAAGTTTCAAAAACCAAACACAAATTGTCACTAAGATGAAACAAGAACAATTCGAAACACTAAAATCAACAACTACCTACACCGGGGTGAAACCGAGATGATTAGTTGATAAAGCTTGATCACCGGAAATTTGGAAGACGAATGATGTCATTTTGAAGCTTGTAGGATGAAGGAATGATGGATAATTAGGGTTTTTGAATGAAGATGGTGAGTGGTAAATAGATGGAGAATTAGGGTTATGGAAGAATTGATTATGTGATGGATGATGATGATTTTTTAGTTGTAGGTTGATGATGATGGAATTGGATGATGAATGGTAGGTGAAAGCTAGGTCAATTGTGGCTCCAAGATAGAGTTCAAACTTCCAAACAAATGTAACTCCCGAATTCAATGGCCAACCACCAATAGAAATCGATTTCAGCACCCAAAGATCAAAGTTTTGCGTTTGTGAAAACCAATGCCCGTCGCCGACGGGCCTGACCCCATCGCCGACGGGTTCCCAAAACCGGATGTTTGGCCGACGGCCAAAATGTCTGCCTACGAGTTTTTCGTGCCGACGGGGCTTTCTGAGGCCCGTCCGGGACGGGTATAACCCCGTAGCCGACGGCCTTTAGAATACCCATTCTCCCAAATTTGCTCCTTGCACTCCCGGTTGATCCGTAACGCTTCCTGGTGCTCCGGTTTTCGACCCCGTGACCCGTAAAGCTCCCGAAAAGCTCCTTAACTTCGTTAAACCTGCATAAACACAAATCTAATTAAAAGTAGGCCATTCAAGATTAAAACTCATATAAAAACATAAAGTTACACAATTACGAGCACCGGTTTTCAACCACGTATCACGCCGTGTACGGGTCACAACGGAGTTGGTGCATAAAATATTCAGAATACCAGATAGAAATATTGTTGAAAAAAATCAGAGCAAGGGACAACAATCCAGTTGTGAAGGAATGGAGGGACCAGCTCAAGGATTATACCAAAGTGTCACCACTTGGACTGAAGGACATGATGGTTTCCGACACTTTAAGTGACCGGGTTTTTGAATTGAACTGGTTGGTGTTGTTTAATACTATGATGGGGGAGATAAGCGCATGCAACACAGTTAATCAACGATTCTTGGGATGCATGGAACGAAATGTTGATATAGCGAGCTTTGATTGGTGCAGCTACATGATAACCTGTTTAGAATGCACAACAAATGCATGGAACCGGAAGAGGGTTGACCCTTTTAGAGGTCCAATCGTGTTACTGGCGGTATGTGACTCTACTATATTGTTCCTCATATGAGACTGAAACACTACATGCATATAATACTACATCACTTTATATAACACCATAACATTCTGTTATAACACTAAGTCACTGGGTATAACACTGGAATACCATATACAACACTATTACATGTCTGTTTAAAACACTACATCAACATCATTGTATACAACACCAAGAAAGTCTTTTATAACACTATGTCACTATGTAAAACACTACAGACCCATGTAAAACACTACTACAGGCCTGTTTAGAACACTACATCTGCAATACTATATATAACACCATGTAAATACTTGTATAACATACAAACAACATGCATCACCCTTTACATGACTATATCACACACTACTCTTTAATGCATTATATCAATATGATAACCAAAAACATGAATGCTTATATGTGCAGGCTGGATATGCATACAACCATAGGGATGTGAACTGTGAAAAGAAAGGATCAAAACCGATTGAGTTGATAGATGACGCGATGCTTGATGAACTGCTCAGAAAGCTTGACGACCCAGTTTTTGAAAAACACCTAAATCATAACACCCCCATGATACCTAAACCTCATGGAGATGTTAATGAGCCGAGGAATGAAAAGGTTAAGAAGAAACTTGATGATAAAAAGTCATTATCCACCAACGCTAAAAAAATGAAGTAAGGGCAGCTGAAAAAAATGCAGGAGACAATGTGGAGGGAGACAATGAAGACCACGGACCGTACGATGAAGGGGACAGCGACCGCCTAGGACCTTTCAAACATTGAAAAGATTATCTGACGTCGCAGACAAGCACACAAGAGTTGGCGGTTTTTGTTAGGGCAGATGGCGAGTTTCGGGTCCCAATGGTATCACAGTATGGGATGCCGCCCGTCTCGTCACAAGAAGAAAAAGGAAATGAGGAGGTACAGGACTTGATAAACTTTTTAACGTGTAATCTGATATCATATTTTTTATAATTATATAAATCTAAAAACGGTTTGGATATCATGATATAATTTGGTTAATGAGTTTCATGCGCATATTCTGGACAATGCATTTAAGGAGTTTGAAGATTGCACGGAGAAGATCAAAAACACCATGTAAGAAGCTTTAAAGGTGCACCCAAACAGTGACCTAATATTGAAAAGGAAAATACAATGGATTGGGATAGTCCGCAAACATCTGAAGGATGTTGCGGAGGATGCGGAAAGAGATGTTATGTCATAAAAAACACCCACACCTGTCAAGAACAGTGGACTGTTGACACCAGGTAATCTAACTCCTTTCTCGCCCGTGACTTTATCTTTTTGCACGAAAGTGGATCAACTGATATCAGCAATACAATCCATACGACACCCAGGCACACGATCGAAAGCTGAGGGCATCCAACCAGGAAACTTGGAAAGTGAACTGGAAAACGTCGCAACAACGTCAACTATTCATGACGCTGAAAAGGAAGGAAATGTTTTATTGCAATATAAACTGCGGCAAGGATGTTTTTCGAGAGCGACAATGCAACAGATTCACCGTTGGTTCGTCCCATTATAGTCAATCAAGAACCATCTTCAGTGAACAATAATGCTCTCGACAATGAGGATTTTCAAGATGCTACCGAATTGAACGAATCTTCAGAGGATGATGAATTTCTCGATGCAGATCAAGAAGCTCCAACAGCAATTCATGGTACTTCAGAAGGTACACCTCCAGTGGATGTTCCTAGAACAGCTGAAACTTCTGCATCATCCTCTTCGTCAATTCCGGGCCTTGAATTGATTGTTGATCTGAATCTCAACAATCTGGGTACAAATATTCCAGTTCAAGATAATCCAGAAACAAGGATTCATAATACCCATCCTCAACAAAACATCATCGGAAATGTACAAAGTGGCGTTCAAACAAGAAACATGTTGCGAAACAACAACAATGCAGGCTTGTATGCAACTATCCGAGAATCTGGTCAACAAAATGATTGGTCTTTCGCGTGTTATGTCTCACAGGAAGAACCAAGAACTTGGAAAGATGCATTGAAAGATAGCTCATGGGTTGAAGCGATGCAGGAAGAACTGCAACAATTCCAGAAGCTTGGTGTCTGGAAACTCGTAGAGAAACCTGCTGGATACAAGAAGATTGGTACCCGTTGGGTGTTTAAGTGCAAGAAGGATGACCGTGGGATCGTTATCCGGAACAAAGCAAGGCTAGTCGTTCAAGGTTTTCGTCAGATTGAAGGAATCGACTACAACGAAGTGTATGCACCTGTTGCACGTCTAGAAGCCATTCGGATCTTTCTGGCCTATGCCTCATTCAAAGGTTTCAAGGTATACCAGATGGACGTGAAGAGTGCTTTCTTACATGGTGTGGTGGAAGAAGAGGTGTACGTCGAACAGCCTCCAGGTTTTGAAGATCCTATCCATCCCGATCGGGTTTGGTTGCTCAACAAAGCTCTCTATGGTCTTCATCAAGCACCGCGAGCTTGGTACGCAACCCTATCTAATTATCTGCTGGAGAATGGATTTCGAACAGGTCTTATCGATTGTACTCTCTTCATCAAAGAACAAGATGGAGATCTTCTACTGGTACAGGTATACGTTGATGATATTATATTTGTTTCTACTAATGATGTTTTGTGTAGGGATTTCGAGCGTGTAATGCAGGATAAATTCGAGATGAGTGCTATGGGGGAAATGACTTTCTTTTTGGGCCTACAAGTACAACAAACAGAGTCTGGGATATTCATCCATCAGACTAAATATGTTGGTGACATCTTGAGCCGGTTCCAGATGTCTGATGCAACGCCCATCGGTACCCCTTTGCCACAAAATCACGGAATTACTCCAGACTTGAAGGGTCAAGATGTTAGCCCCTCATACTACCGCGCGATGATTGGATCTCTTATGTACCTCACAGCATCAAGACCAGATATAATGTACCCAACGTGCCTGCTTGCCAGATATCAAGTGAACCCGAAGGCCTCACATCTTGCAGCTGTAAAAAGGATTTTTCGTTATTTGAAGGGTTGCCCTGACACCGGTCTGTGGTACCCTAGGGATAATAACTTTGACTTGATCGCATTCAGTGATTCTGATTTTGGCGGATGCAAAATCGACGGCAAATCCACAACGGCTGGATGTCAGTTTTTGGGAAATCGCCTAGTCACATGGCAGTGCAAGAAGCAGACGTGCGTCGCTACATCAACATGCGAAGCTGAATACATTGCTGCCTCAAGTTGTTGCTCCCAAGTCCTGTGGATACAACAGCAAATGCGTGATTACGGTTTTGAATTCCTAACTACTCCTATTTACGTTGATAATTCTGCTGCCTTACAGATCACTAAAAATCCTGTGCAGCATTCAAAGACTAAGCACATCGACATTAAGTATCATTTCATACGTGATTGCTTTGAGAAAAGGCTAATCGATGTTGCTTACGTCCACACCGATGACCAACGTGCCGACCTTTTTACCAAAGCTTTTGACAAATCAAGATTTGACTATTTATTACTGGTAAACGGCATTAAGGTCAAGCAAGAGTAAAACCAACATCGGAAAATCATTTTTGTAAATACCTTTGTGTTTTAAATTTGTCTTAGTTTGTTGATTTTAGGGGGAGTAAATCCAAAATTTGAAAATCCAAAAACATTGAAAAATTTCAAAAACACAAAAACAATAGAAAAACAAAAATGAGTTTCCTGGCGAGCAAAAGAGAAAATGATAGTACATCAGTGGTCTGTCCAAACCTCTTTAAACCTTAAATGCAAAACGATAAGCAGCTCTATATAAGATGTATCGGTAGGCTCACAATAATTTTAAAGTGTGCAGGGTGATATAAACTTAAATCGACTGAAGACTGGGTGGGAACCATTCATTGGCATATGGTCTTAGTACCGAAATTTCGTTTGAGAGATTGCCGAGGTTCTGAGATATTCGGTCTTTATGCTGCTTATCATCTGGGTATCATGGTTGTATCTTTTACCGAAAAATAACGGGGACGCAAGTCTAGATCTTCCATGATACCATACATACGTGTACATACTGCATACGACCTCAATAAGTGATCAACAATCACATGTCCAAACAAAATAAGTGATAATATATCACAAATTCTTTCCGGGTGTCAAGTTCGTCTCTCTGCTGTACGAAAGTACTGACCTGTTCACGGACTTGCTCCTGTGCCCTCATGCATCGAAAACCAAGTTCCTCATCAATAAGTGATTATATCACATGGGGCTTGTTTTCAAACAAAATAAGTGAGAATCTCACATCATATACGGTCAAACAGATGATAATCGGTATACTCACCGGTAAGATGAACCCTCGTGCATACCTTGATACGGGAATGTGTCGTGATGTGGATGAACACCGGTCGGTAAGTATAAATCATACCTTAACGTATCCCCTCGCCATGATTACATCTGATAAGTTGAGCTTAAGTGGACAACAATACCGATAATTGTTATAGGATGCTTATCTTAATGTTAACTAAATGAACAACAAGAGCGTTTTGGCATGACCGTAAACTGATATGATTCTCTTACCCTCGAAACTCACAAAAAGAATGTCTGTAAATATTTATTTACTGCTTTCAGTCTTTACATTTGAAATATTCAAAAATACCAAAAAGATTTTATGTGTGTTTTAATATAAACCTTATAAAAGCCAAAAATATTTTATTTCTATTCTATTTTCGATCGTACGATGTTGGAGCTCGAGTCTTCGTTACCTGAAACCTGAACGAAAACCGAAAACGACTAAATCTTCATAAACGGTCGAAATTTGCAATCGTTGAAAGTTAAAATTGAAATTGATAAAATTTGTTAAACTTTCAAACTGTCGGACGGTATTTGTTTAAAACAATGGTCACATGTGTGTTGTTTGCTTCTGATATTCCAAGCGGTTGTTCTCATTACGCGTTTAGATTTCTTGCGTGTGCAGATTCTAAAGGCTAGGAGAACATGGTCGATGACAAGCTTCGGAATGAAGACACGACGTGAAGGCACTCAAATGATGAAGATGATCGAGTTGCCGCTGACCATCATCAACACCACAAGGATCTCACTTCATAAAGATAAATACTTTCACGAGCATAACTCAAGGGGGAGCTTATGTTAAGGGGGAGTTTGTCGACACACTTCCTAAGTGATACGGGGAGTTTGTTGATACACTTTCTGCTTTCAAGACGTGAAGACTTTGAAGATCCTCCGACATTGAAGACTTGAATAGAAGTCAAAGACTTGAAGACACGAGAACTTACAAGAACAAAGATCGAGACAAAGCTAAAGCCAGACAAAGCTACAGCCAAGGGGGAGTTTGTTGGTGCACTTATGTCTGTATTTTGTCTGTATTCGGTCACGATGTAAAACGATGTCTTGTTAGTCTGTAAGTTTGACCAAGTCAACCATCCTCCGGTTTGACTTGGCGAAACAGTCAACATTATGTTTGTAATTTGTTTGGTTCGAAGGATGTGTCATCGAAGGATCACTTATATCCTTCGATGATAAGCTCGAAAGATGACCTTCGATAGATGGACCACGAAAGATCCCATCTTTCGTGATACATGTTGATCATTCGAGCTGTTTGTGGCCGAAAGATGATCTTTCGACCAGTCTGCATGATCCTTCGACCAGACCTGCTGTGTTGGGTATAAATACCCGTGTGTTGTGTTCACTTCGATAGTTAGACACTTAGACAGATCAGGAACACACACACACACACTAGAGAGAGTTTGCAGAACTGATTTGTAAACCTTATGCTTGTAACGGACCTTTCATACGCATTAATACAAGTGGTGTTAATCGTTGAGTCTTGTGTGTTGTTTATTTACGTGTTCTATCTCGGTTTGCTATCTCGGTTGGATTCCGCACAACCGGGTTGGTTTGTACACAAGGATTAGGCGACTAGATCCTCCCCTAGCCGGACCTACAGTTGGAAGCTGCCTTGGCTAGGTGTATACTCAGCGCAACAGGAAACAAATGGTAAGTATCTGGTTGCAAATTATTCATTATATTTCATGTTATTACGTAGGGAGCCTATATTCGAGTGCCCACCGGGTGTTTCGATCATGAGAGGCTTATTTGAGAAAATCTACCCGGAATTATGCTTGGATGCAGATGTTATTAACAGCATGGGCTACTGTGCTTAAGTACGAAGAGCGATTAAGGGCACTGGGTACCCCCGCAAGGCTGTTTTGCAATGCCGGGATGTTGGTAAGGCACTTATCACACTTTAAACCTACTACATATATCCTGCAAAACTGTAAAACTGTTTTCATTCCCTATATAACATAGTAAAACTGTAAAAAAACGTAAAACTGTTTTCATTCAACAAATAAATCATGTAAAACAGCTGCATAACACTTTATTAACATTATAACACATATTATAGAACAATAATACACTATATAAAACACTAGAACAATTTAGGACATTACATAACTCAATTTAAGACTATATAACACTTTAAAACAAATAGCAAATCTTTATAACACTGTATGCTGCTATCATCAATCTTATGTACCCTTTAACAACTTAATCTCAGTTTATAACATCATAGCCTTATAAACAATATATTACACTATATAACATACTATATAACCTTATAACACTTTATAACACTATATAACAATATAGGACACTATATGACACTATAACACTATATAACAATATAGCACACTATATAACACTATAACACTTAAACAATTTAGGACACTATATAGCACTGTGTAATACTACATAACACTTTAAAACAAATCACAACTCTTTATAACACTATATGCTGCAATCATCCATCATATGTATCCTTTAAAATAAATAAATATGACTTTATAACACTATTCCAAATTATAACACTATAACATTATGTAACAATAAAAACCACCTTTGTGAATATAGTCAAAATATCGACTGCCTGCTTAAATCTGTGATTTATTATAAAACAGGTGGCAACTGATTTTGAAGGGACCCGAGGAACACAGAATCTCAAAGTTCTGTGGCGGAATGGAAACAATATTAGGTCAGACAGATACCAAGGATATCAGAAGCTTCCAAATGGTATTTGTGCCGGTCCTGTATAACAAACACTACATTCTAGTGTTATTCAATCTTGAAAAATACCAGATATTGGTGATCAACAATATGGAGGGTGATGTCCCGATCGACATACGATACAGCGGTTACGTAGGAAAAGTTGTAAGAACACTAACAATTAAATAATAGTTGACATACAACATGCGTAACTTTTAGAAATCCTTATTTGACGTCGGAATTTTTACAGATCAATGCATTCTGCTCGTCTGTCGAAAACCACTCAAACTGCGAGCAACATCACCAATTAATCTGAAGTTCCCGTGGCAAACACTGTATAACGACGTTGATTGTGGTATATTCTTGATGCGTCATATGGAGACTTTTAAAGGTATTATTGTAATTAAAGTTGATTAATTATTATAGTTGAAAAGGGCATCTATGCTAATTTGATTTGTATTTCTGTTCACTAGGCACAAGTGTGCGCGAATGGGACTGCGGGCTATCATCAGAGCAAGACATCAAGGGGGAGGTGATGCAAGATCAATCGAAAGAACTATCTGACTTGCGAATAAAGTACTTATAAAAAATCTTGTTAAGTGACGTAAACTCATTCCGATCTGCGTTGAGAAAGAAGTACATGAATACGCAAATTTGAGTGAAGATGAAAGAATGGAAAATGCTAAAACTGCAAAGGAAATGATCGAGCGTTTATTGAGTGAGGAATAGCACGTAGTTTCGTTAAAACTGATATGTTTTCAGACACGTTTTATTTTGAAGTTGTTTTATTTAGATACACTACTGGTTCATTTTGTTAGGGAAACCTAAACAAGGAAAAAACTTATATCCGTATGTAGTTATTTAGTAGGTTTAGTGTACAAAGCTATGGCAATTGTTTATTTTCTATTTTTTTCTTCAATTTATTTGTCCACCATAAAACACATTACCAATAAACATACACGTCATTATAACAGACACTACATTTAAAACAGTTTAACAACGTTGTCAAATTTGTTTTCATCTTAACAAACTCCAAACTATAATATAACACTATAATTCAGTATAAAACACTACAAGTAGAATGTGACAACATGTAAGTCTCTAATCTAACTGTATAGCACAAGATCACCATGTCTAACACTACATTTAAGACAGTTTACCAGCATTGTCACATTTGATTCATCTTATGAGATTCGAAAATATAATATAACACTACAAGTCAATATAAAACAATACATTATAATAGACACTACATTTAAAACAGTTTAACAACATTGTCAAAATTGTTTTCATCTTAACAAACTCCAAACTATAATATAACACTATAATTTAGTATAAAACACTACAAGTAGAATGTGACAACATTTAAGTCTTTAATCTAACTGTATAGCACAAGATCACAATGTCTAACACTACATTTTAGACAGTTCACCAGCAGTCACTACAAAAAAATGCCAATTAGTGGCACACGATTTTAATGGCATTTAGGTTTTGTGTCACTAGTTTAGGTTTTTAACGACACTTGGTATATACCATTTTTATCTACATATACTTTTAGTGGCATTTAGCAATTAGTGCTGCTAATTTATATTTTTATTGGCACTTTATGTATGCCACTGAATATTTAAAGGTTTTTTATTGTTCATGAAAATTTCCCTCCTTCAAATTCTTTAATAAAATTTCCCCCAAATCATTTCCCTCCCATCCAAATTTCTTCCCTCCCATCAATAACAAAACCCTAGCCACATAGAATTACATATCGTTCTCAAAACCTGACCTTAATCTTCACAGGTGTTTCATCGACTTCCGTTCTTCATCTTCAAACCCTAGCCAGACAGGTAACTCGTCGATATCACTGGTAATGGAAGTTTTTCAAATGGAAGTTGTGTCTGGAACAAGCATACTTTCTATCTAGTGAGCACTCTCTAACGGTCTATCTATTTTTGGGGCTTTCATCTCTGATTCTTACTTGGGTTGGTTTCGGGTCATTGCAACCGGGTCTTTCTCCGCCCTTCTTGTAAGCCAAAACCATCCAATTTTGCTCTTTCATCTTTCGTTTACAGTTTTATATAATTGGGTATTCATTTTAAATGTTATTTGTTGTATGAATGATTGGATTAGACTGGATTGGATTGTAGGGGATGATTTTTCTCTAGTTGACTTCAGTGGTTCCACAATTAACACCTTCTTGTGATGGACTCGACACCAGTTGCAACCCACCATTACTAACCCACCTGGTTTTCCTTTACACATGTTTCATTCTACTCTCAATCGGGTTGGGTTATATCAGACCGTGTTCCATAGCCTTTGGTGCAGACCAGCTTAAACACCACCCAAGTCTAAGCAACGAGAGGGTCATTGAACGTTATTTTAACTGGTAGTATGCTTCTGTATTGATTTAGACAATCATTGCTCTTACTGCTATGGTCTACATTCAAGAGCAACTTGGTTGGCAGGTCGGATTCGCAATTGCTGTGTTGATTATTCTTTGTTCTGCTCTTATGTTTGTACTCGTGTCGTCTTTACGTCAAAGTGAAAGCCAGTTTACCGGGCTGGTTCAAATTTTAGTCGTGGCGTTTAAGAACCGAAGGATTTGTCTACTTCACTATGGAGGCTACACTCATAGTGAAGAAACAGACCAGGTTGAGCTAACCGATAACTTAAGGTACGGGAATTGGTACCAATTTGTTTGGTTAAGGGGACGGTATCCTTGTAATTTTTTATTAATATTTTAGTGCACCCTGGACATATCTCCAGGGTCGACTAATCCGCCTAAATGGAAATTTACTTTTGTTTTAGGAAGTGTGTTTATTAGTGGAATTTGTTTTGACAATTTGTAACAAAATCTCTGACCTTCTAAATGTTATCTAACAAGTGTCATTTGTGTTTTTAGGTTTCTCAACAAAGCGTGTTCTTAGAGATTTTAACCCTAATTCTTCGAAATTGGATCAATGGAGTCTGTAGACGGTAGAAAATGTGGAATCCCTCAAATCGCTAATTCAGGTACTACCGTTGTGGTCCACAGGCATTCTAATATTCACAACCATGCCACAGACTTTCCCAACACTCCAAGCAAAAACAATGAATCGTCATATCACCTCATAGTTTGAGGTCTCGGCTGCATCATTCAACATATTCATGATCATGTCACTTACAATATGGATTGCGTTTTACGACTGCGTCTTGGCCCCATTTATAGTAAAATACACACACCAACCATGCGGGTTACATCCGAAGAATAAGCTTAATATCTTTGTTCTAGACACTATAGGGATATCTTGTTAGTGGAAAATTGCGAGAGTAAGCTATAGAAATGTCATTGTAGTAGTCGATGTCGTCTATTCGCTAAAGTGACTGACATATATAATTTTTCAAAATAAAACAACTGGATGTGTTTGTCACTATGCTCCTTTTGAGTATTGCATGTTTATACACTGTTTATCCTCAGGTATCAGATGAATGGGTTAAGATGGTTACTGTCACTATACAACAATCATTTGAACGGAATTCTTGCAGATGAAATGGGACTGAGGAAAACTGTTCAGGTGTTCTATTCTTTATCCATTTCGTTGGTTGTATGTAAAGTAAGAAGTTAGTTATTAGTCTGATATGTTGTTTCTGCAGGTTATTTCCTTACTCTGTTATATCATGGAAAACAAAAATGATAGAGGGCCCTTTTTGGTGGTTGTCCCATCCTCGGTTTTGCCTGGGCGGGAGTCAGAAATTAGCTTTTGGGCCCCAAGCATGAACAAAATTGTCTACTCTGGGTCTCCTGAGGAGCGCCAAAAATTATTCAAGTATGCTATCTAAACTTGTAGTTGTTTGGACCCTTAGTTTAATTAAATTCTTAATTATTAGAGCCTTGTTTGAATCACTGGGAGAAATTTATTCAACAAAAATTCAATGTTCTTTTGACAACATATGAGTATCTCATGAACAAATATGATAGACCAAAACTGAGCAAAATACAGTGACATTATATTATAATTGATGAAGGTCATCGCATTAAGAATGCTTCTTGCAAGTTAAATGCAGACTTGAAGCAGTATCGTTGCTCTCAACAGCTGCAAACACCATAAGCAGTTTGGATGAACAAAATGATTATTGTTTTTTTTTTCAAAAAATTGAGCAACAAGTGTTTCGTGTCTAACCAACGTACAAAAGTACCTGTTTTGACTCGAACCCATTTTGACATGTTATACACCCGTCCATCTTGTCACCTATGAGTTTTTTTTGTTGAACTGGTAAATCTTATTGGGCTGACGATGTCATCTTTTAGGGTCAGTTCAAGATAATTTCTTTATCGGGCTTGTTCCTGCTGACAGACAGTGACGGTAACCAAAGCAGCAGGTCAAGTGGATTGAGCGTTCCCTTGCAGGTTCAGACGGCCGGGTTTTGGGCGGTGGAGTTGCTGGGTTACTGGTTGCAGCAACACCCGTACAGGTCCCTCTCTCTCTCTATGTCACACATTGGGGTGTGAATTTCTGACACTATGCGAACCTAACATGAAATTTGGTTTAAAAACAATTTTACAAAAGTTTTGAAGTTAATTTGGTATTTGTAATACACGAGCTTCTGTTTCCCAGGTATATACCGACTAGTTTTATGACCCGTGTTTGATATTTATTAGCTCCATTTATGAGTTTTATTATTGTTGATGTTGCAAAAACAGATTCCAGATATCAGCTCCATTATGGTGGAAATGGCTCTTCAGTTGCTTCGTTACCCCATCATTTTTGTATGTTATATATATACACGATATATTTAACGGGTCAAACGTGTAAATATTTGAAGGTTTGTTGTATTAACTTTAATTCACTTATGCATTTTCTCTAGGTGGTTTTTTTTACTGAACAAGATATTAAGAGCCTACCATGTATACAGGTATGCGTGTGTTCTATTACTCCATCTAGAGGTGTAACTTCTAGTTAGCGGGTTTTAATTGATTAAAAAACTACATCAGTACAAAAAATAGAGACTGCATGCTTAAAGAATATACTTTGGGCATTTTTGACCCTATTGACCCATTCACCATATTTTTAGTAATCTTTTAGTTCATAAATTGACTTGTTTGAGACAGAAGATAACTCAATTCGACTTATTATAAACTGAAGGGTAAACATTCTCATCATGAACTCTCTTGTTGTTGGGTGATGGCAATTCCGACAATCATGGGTATTGAAAAACCACCCAATCTTTTGGCTGAAGAGTTTAAAGTGATGTGAAAAGAAGTAAGTTTGCCTTTTATTAACTGCTCTTACATATTTGATAGCTATGGTTATCAGATCTAATCAATTTAACATGAATTGTGAAATTTCAGGTTGAGTATAGTCAGTTGGCTGACGTAGCAACAATAAGTAGTAAGTGCTGGGAACTATGAAGTGGAAGTATGACTACTAAGAAAACGTTAACACGATGATTATTTAACTCGCATGAAGATTTTGAAAGAGATTCATGAACACAATGAAGTTTTGAGTTTTTATCATTACACTTGTTAGTTTATTTGGGTTATATGTCTGATCATTAGACTTAGATCGACACTTATTAGACATTTGGAATCTTTGAAAGATCGATTGAATTTTTAATTGAAGTGATTATTTTATGATTTCTACATTTTACAATTTTGTTTTTATATTTTAATGTAAATAAATGATAATTGTAATTAATTAAAATTAGGAAAATTGGTTTTTAATAAACCAACCTTTGCCCCAGTGGTAAATAATAATCCTACCTACAGAATTGGTAATTAATAATCCTACGTTTCAATATGTTGGTACTCAATGAACCTCCGTTAGTTTTTTTTAACTGAAGTTAGTTTTTAAGTTTTATTTATTAAACAAACAGTCCCTGTAGTTATAATTTACAAGTTTTAAGTTTTATTTATTACACAAACAGTCCCTGTAGTTATAAAAAAATCATAAAAATCAAAAAAATCAAAAAAATTCTAAAAAATCATAAAAATTCTAAAAAAATAAAAAAATTCTAAAAAAATCAAAACAATCATAAAAATTCATAAAAATTCAAAAAAATCAAAAAAACTCTAAAAAATCATAAAAATTCTAAAAAACATAAAAATACTAAAAAATCAAAAAAACTCTAAAAAATCATAAAAATCCTAAAAAAATCAAAAAAATTCAAAAAAATCCAAAAAATAAAAAAAAACTCTAAAAAATAAAAAAATAAAAAAAATTCAAAAAAAGGAAACGTTTCGACGCGAACCGTTTCGAACCGTACCGTTTCGACCCGGACCGTTTCGACCCGGACCGTTTCGACGCGTACCGTTTCGACCCGAACCGTTTTCGACCCGGACCGTTTCGACCCAGACTGTTTTCGACCCGGACCGTTTCGACCCAACCAGTCCCTGTAGTTATAAAAAAAATCAAAAAAAAAAAAATCTGGGTCGAAACGGTCTGGGTCGAAAACGGTCCGGGTCGAAAACGGTCTGGGTTGAAACGGTCCGGGTCGAAAACGGTTCGGGTCGAAACGGTACGTGTCGAAACGGTACGCGTCGAAACGGTACGGGTCGAAACGGTCCGGTTCGAAACGGTACGCGTCGAAACGGTACGGGTCGAAACGGTACGGGTCGAAACGGTACGGGTCGAAACGGTACGGTTCGAAACGGTTCGGGTCGAAACGGTTCGGGTCGAAACGGTACGCGTCGAAACGGTACGGGTCGAAACGGTCCGGGTCGAAATGGTCCGGTTCGAAACGGTTCGCGTCGAAACGGTTCGCGTCGAAACGTTTGCTTTTTTTGAATTTTTTTTTATTTTTTAGAGTTTTTTTTTTTTTTTAGGATTTTTTGGATTTTTTAGAATTTTTTTGATTTTTTTAGGATTTTTATGATTTTTTAAAGTTTTTTTGATTTTTTTAGGATTTTTATGTTTTTTAGAATTTTTATGATTTTTTAGAGTTTTTTTGATTTTTTTGAATTTTTATGATTTTTTATGATTTTTTTGATTTTTTTGATTTTTTTAGAATTTTTATGATTTTTTTGGAATTTTTTTGATTTTTTAGATTTTTTTTTATTTTTATGATTTTTTTATAACTATAGGGACTGTTTGTGTAATAAATAAAACTTAAAAACTAACTTCAGTTAAAAAAAACTAACGGAGGTCCATTGAGTACCAACATATTGAAACGTAGGATTATTAATTACCAATTCTGTAGGTAGGATTATTATTTACCAATGGGGCAAAGGTTGGTTTATTAAAAACCAATTTTCCTTAAAATTAATATGATAAACTTCAGTGGCATTTAATTTGATGTGATTTTTGTGGCAAAAAATATGTGCCACTCAAAGCTCAAAAGTTTTGTACTGGCAGATAAAAAAGTGCCACTAAAAGCCTAAAAACTTTGTGCAACACATTGAAAAAGTGCCATTAAAAGGCTTTAGCGTCAGTGCTTCTTGTGACACTTTTTTTGTGTGCCGTCCATTCTTACAAGGTTCTTTAGTGGCACTTTCTTATTTTCTGTGGCACTTTTTGCATGCCACAAGTTGGCATTTTTTTGTAGTGATTGTCACATTTGATTCACCTTATGAGATTCGAAACTATAATATAACACTACAAGTCAATATAAACCACTATAATTAGAATGTGATAAATGAATTTAAAAAAAAACAACGTAAAAACCATTATGTTTCACAATTGTGGCAAACATGAAAGAAAAAAATGAAACACAAAGCTATAAAATCCAACACAACGAATCCAAAAAAACAATAAACGTCATTAAACAAACGAAAAAATCTCGAGTACGCGTAATTTATTAATCTACTACTCCTGTTCTTGAACTTCTTGCTCCTCTTTGTCATCTCCTTCGCCCGCCCTTTCCTCACCTTCCGATGTGTAATCATTCTTTTCCCATGCGGGGTACGTGCATGTACATATATTATGCTCCTTACGTTTGCAATTGCTACATTCAAGTCCTTTTTTTCCCAGATTGGCTAATGGCATTTTCACGCTTAGTCTTCATTCTTTTAGGCTTGTTCATACCTTTAAATCTAGTTCCAACCAGCATGCGAACAGTTACAGAAGACTGTTGGGTGTTGCCAGTTATTTCAGCAAACTTGTCGTGACAACTCCTCGGGGGTGCGTTTACCACTGCCTCATCGTCGATTGATACTGGACAACATGATCCCTGAAAGCGCACAACACATCGAAGTTATCAACCAACCTGTTAATAAGAGACTCGACTGACCTTGTTATCTCCCGTACAACACCATTAACTTGCTGGTACCGATCATGACTTTCATTAATACCTAATATCGCTCCAGGAGCACTATTAGGAACAGCTTCCCTGGTCCACCATCGGCATATATACCTTTCAGGGAACTGCCTAATATCAAGAAACAATAAAACGCAAAACGCACAAAAGCCCAAAGTGTTCATATCTATTGCATGAACAACTCATAGTCATAACTTGCTGCCGCATCATAACCTAATACATCAAAAAAAAAAAGAGAGAACAAAAATATATACTCAGTTAAAACTATTAGATACAACACCATGTACAAGTAAGATTATAAATAAACAATTGTTACATTCCCTGGTTACCTTAAAAAATGTAGTACACGGTTGATAAAAGTCCTTCAAAGATTATACTAAAGTATCGCCAGTTGTGAAGGAATGGAGGGACCAGCTCAAGGATTATACTAAAGTGTCGCCACTTGGACTGAAGGACATGATGGTTTCCGACACTTTAAATGACCGGGTTTTTGAATTGAACTGGTTGGTGTTGTTTCATACTATGCTGGGGGAGATAAGCGCATGCAACACAGTTAATCAACGATTCTTGGGATGCGTGGACCGAAATGTTGATATAGCGAGCTTTGATTGGTGCAGCTACATGATAACCTGTTTAGAACGCACAGCAAATGCATGGAACCGGAAGAGGGATGACCCTTTTAGAGGCCCAATCGTGTTACTGGCGGTATGTGAATATACTATATTGTTCCTCATATGAGACTGAAACACTACATGTATATAATACTGCATCACTTTATATAACACCATAACATTCTGTTATAACACTAAGGGGCTGTTTGGCAACATCTGAATCAATAAGTGCTGAATGAATAAGAGGTCTGAATGGATAAGAGGCTCTGAACCAGTAAGTGCTGTACCAGTAAAGTGCTGTTTGGTTGCACATCTGAATGACTGTGTAAAATGAAATTTTTACCCCTTTTAATTAAAAAAACCATTTTATTATTAAAGAGGTATTGGCTGGTGGCATCTTCCACAGTGCGTACATGTTCTTCTTTTTTCTAGAGGTTCACTTTCACTTTTTCATTCATTTCTTTTCTAATTTGCTTCTTATATTTCAACTGCACCACCGATCTTCAACAACACCCATCACAACACCCACCACCGATCTTCAACAATTGTCCTTCTCTAACCAGAAACCGGAGGGAATTCTTGCGAGCCGAACATCACACACCCCCCAGCTGAGAAGGAAAGGGAAGCACGACAGTGGCACCGCCGCTCACGGTGGCGACAGTGGAGGCGACGGTGGTGGTTTGAGGCTCCGACGATGAATTTCACCGGTAAAACTCCTCCCCGTCTTCTTTCGTCTCCTCCTTTTTCTTGCGATTGATGACGATTTCTGTGTTATCGGTGATGATAAGGATTTGAAGGGTTGTTGTGGGGTGATGTGAGGGATATTGAAGTCTATGATGAAGGAGAGGAGAGCACAGATTGTTTTTAGGGCAAAGGGTATGTGTGTCAACATTTTCATTCAGCGTGTGTTATTAACTGAATGGTTTAGACTGAATGGAACCATTAAGAGGTGGGTCTTTTAATCAACCAAACACATATGTCTCTGACCGATTCAGAAGTGAACCTTTGAATGGTTTCATTCAGAGCCAACCAAACAGGCCCTAAGTCATTGGGTATAACACTGGAATACCATATACAACACTATTACATGTCTGTTTAAAACACTACATCAACATCATTGTATACAACACCAAGAAAGTCTTTTATAACACTATGTCACTATGTAAAACACTACAGACCCATGTAAAACACTACTACAGGTCTGTTTGGAACACTACATCTGCAATACTGTATATAACACCATGTAAATACTTGTATAAACTACAAACAACATGCATCACCCTTTACATGACTATATCACACACTACTCTTTAATGCATTATATTAATATGATAACCAAAAACATGAATGCTTATATGTGCAGGCTGCATATGCATACAACCATAGGGATGTGAACTGTGAAAAGAAAGGATCAAAACCGATTGAGTTGATAGATGACGCGATGCTCGATGAACTGCTCAGAAAGCTTGATGACCCACTTTTTGAAAAACACCTAAATCATAACACCTCGATGATACCTAAACCACATGGAGATGTTAATTAGCTGAGGAATGAAAAGGTTAAGAAGAAACTTGATGATAAAAAATCATTATCCACCGACGCTAAAAAAATGAAGAAAGGGCAGCTGAAAAAACATGCAGGAGACAATGTGGAGGGAGACAACGAAGACCACGGACCGTACGATGAAGGGGACAACGACCACCTAGGACCTTTCAAACATTGAAAAGATTATCTGTCGTCGCAGACAAGCACACAAGAGTTGGCGGTTTTTGTTGGGGCAGATGGCGAGTTTTGGGCCCCAATGGTATCACAGTATGGGACGCCGCCCGTCTCGTCACAAGAAGAAAAAGGAAATGACGAGGTACAGGACTTGATAAACTTTTTAACGTGTAATCTGATATCATATTTATTATAATTATACAAATCTAAAAACGGTTTGGATATCATGATATAATTTGGTTAACGAGGTTCATGCGCATATTCTGGACGATGCATTTAAGGAGTTTGAAGATTGCATGGAGAAGATCGAAAACACCATGTCAGAAGCTTTAAAGGTGCACCCAAACAGTGACCTAATATTGAAAAGGAAAATACAATGGATTGGGATAGTCCACAAACATCTGATGGATGTTGCGGAGGATGCGGAAATAGATGTTATGTCAGAAAAAACACCCACACCTGTCAAGAACAGTGGACTGTTGACACCAGGTAATCCAACTCCTTTCTCGCCCGTGACTTCATCTTTTTGCACGAAAGTGGATCAACTGATATCAGCATTACAATCCATACGACACCCAGGCACACGATCGAAAGCTGAGGGCATCAAACCAGTAAACTTGGAAAGTGAATTGGAAAACGTCGCAACAACGTCAACTATTCATGACGCTGAAAAGGAAGGAAACGTTTTATTGCAATATAAACTCCGGAGGCCGAAGAGAAACATAAATCTTCCGGATGCGCTGAGGTCACCGTACGTGCACCGTGTGGATTCCTTAACAATAAAAAAGGATCAGTTGGAAGCTGCCTTGGCTAGGTGTATACTCAGCGCAATAGGAAACAAATGGTAAGTATCGACAACACTCCAAAATTAAATAATTAAACGAATCTGGTTGCAAATTATTCATTATATTTCGTGTTATTACGTAGGGAACCTATATTCGAGTGCCCACCGGGTGTTTCGATCATGAGAGGCTCATTTGAGACAATCTACCCGGAATTATGCTTGGATGCAGATGTTATAATAGCATGGGCAGCCGTGCTTAAGTACGAAGAGCGATTAAGGGCACCGGGTACCCCTGCGAGGCTGTTTTGCAATGCCGGGATGTTGGTAAGGCACTTATCACACTTTAAACCTACTACATATATCCTGCAAAACTGTTTTCATTCCCTATATAACATAGTAAAACTGTAAAAAAACGTAAAACTGTTTTCATTCAACAAATAAATCATGTAAAACAGCTGCATAACACTTTATTAACATTATAACACATATTATAGAACAATAATACACTATATAAAACACTAGAACAATTTAGGACATTACATAACTCTGTTTAAGACTATATAACACTTTAAAACAAATAGCAAATCTTTATAACACTGTATGCTGCTATCATGAATCTTATGTACCCTTTAACAACTTAATCTCAGTTTATAACATCATAGCCTTATAAACAATATATAACACTATATAACAATATAGGACACTATATGACACTATAACACTATATAACAATATAGCACACTATATAACACTAAACCAATTTAGGACACTATATAGCACTATGTAATACTACATAACAATTTAAAACAAATCACAACTCTTTATAACACTATAGGCTGCAATCATCCATCATATGTATCCTTTAAAATAAATTAATATGACTTTATAACACTATTCCAAATTATAACACTATAACACTATGTAACAATAAAAACCACCTTTGTGAATATAGTCAAAATATCGACTGCCTGCTTAAATCTGTGATTTATTATAAAACAGGTGGCAACTGATTTTGAAGGGAACCGAAGAACACAGAATCTCAAAGTTCTGTGGCGGAATGGAAGCAATATTAGGCCAGACAGATACCAAGGACATCAGAAGCTTCCAAATGGTATTCGTGCTGGTCCTGTATAACAAACACTACATTCTAGTGTTCTTCCATCTTGCAAAATACCAGATATTGGTGATCAACAATATGGAGGGTGATGTCCCGATCGACATACGATACAACGGTTACGTAGGAAAAGTTGTATGAACACTAACAATTAAATAATAGTTGTCATACAACATGCGTAACTTTTAGAAATCCCTATTTGACGTCAGAATTTTTACAGATCAATGCATTCTGCTCGTATGTCGAAAACCACTCAAACTGCGAGCAACATCACCAATTAATCTGAAGTTTCCGTGGCAAACACTGTATAACGACGTTGATTGTGGTATTTTCTTGATGCGTTATATGGAGACTTTTAAAGGTATTATTGTAATTATAGTTGATTAATTATTATAGTTGAAAAGGGCATCTATGCTAATTCTATTTGTATTTCTGTTCACTAGGCACAAGTGTGCGCGAATGGGACTACGGGCTATCACCAGAGCAAGACATCAAGGGGGAGGTGATGCAAGATCAATCGAAAGAACTATCTGACTTGCGAATAAAGTACTTATAAAAAATCTTGTTAAGTGACGTAAACTCATTCCGATCTGCGTTGAGAAAGAAGTACATGAATACGCAAATTTGAGTGAAGATGAAAGAATGGAAAATGCTAAAACTGCAAAGGATAGGATCGAGCGCTGATTGAGTGAGGAATAGCATGTAGTTTCGTTAAAACTGATATTGAAGTTGTTTTATTTAGATACACTACTGGTTCATTTTGTTAGGGAAACCGAAACAAGGAAAAAACTTATATTCGTATGTAGTTATTTAGTAGGTTTAGTGTACAAAGCTATGGCAATTATTTATTTTCTATTTTTTTTTTCTTCAATTTATTTGTCCACCATAAAACACATTACCAATAAACATACACGTCATTATATCAGACACTACATTTAAAACAGTTTAACAACGTTGTCAAATTTGTTTTCATCTTAAGAAACTCCAAACTATAATATAACACTATAATTCAATATAAAACACTACAAGTAGAATGTGACAACATGTAAGTCTCTAATCTAACTGTATAGCACAAGATCACCATGTCTAACACTACATTTAAGACAATTTACCAGCATTGTTACATTTGATTCATCTTATGAGATTCGAAAATATAATATTACACTACAAGTCAATATAAAACAATATATTATAATAGTCACTATATTTAAAACAGTTTAACAACATTGTCAAATTTGTTTTCATCTTAACAAACTCCAAACTATAATATAACACTATAATTTAGTATAAAACACTACAAGTAGAATGTGACAACATTTAAGTCTTTAATCTAACTGTATAGCACAAGATCACAATGTCTAACACTACATTTTAAACAGTTTACCAGCATTGTCACATTTGATTCATCTTATGAGATTCGAAACTATAATATAACCCTACAATTCAATATAAAACAGTATAATTAGAATGTGATAAATTAATTAAAAAAAACAACGTAAAAACCATTATGTTTCACAATCGTGGCAAACATTAAAGAAAAAATGAAACAAAAAGCTATAAAATCCAACACAACGAATCCAAAAAAACAATAAACGTCATTAAACAAATGAAAAAATATCGAGTACGCATAATTTGGTAATCTACTACTCCTGTTCTTGAACTTCTTGCTCCTCTTTGTCATCTCCTTCGCCCGCCCTTTCCTCGCCTTCTGATGTATCATCATTCTTTTCCCTTGCGGGGTATGTGCATGTACATATATTATGCCCCTTACGTTTGCAATTGCTACGTTCAAGTCCTTTTTTCCCAGATTGGCTAATGGCATTTTCACGCTTAGTCTTCATTCTTTTAGGCTTGCTCATACCTTTAAATCTAGTTCCAACCAGCATGCGAACAGTTACAGAAGACTGTTGGGTGTTGCCAGTTATTTCAGCAAACTTGTCGTGACAACTCCTCGGGGGTGAGTTTACCACTGCCTCTTCGTCGATTGATACTGGACAACATGATCCCTGACAGCGCACAACACATCGAAGTTATCAACCAACCTGTTAATAAGAGACTCGGCTGACCTTGTTATCTCCCATACAACACCATTAACTTGCTGGTACCGATCATGACTTTCATTAATACCTAATATCGCTCCAGGCGCACTATTAGGAACAGCTTCCCTGGTCCACCATCGGCATATATACCTTTCAGGGAACTGCCTAATATCAAGAAACCGTAGAACGCAAAAAATGTGCGCACACAAAAGCCCAAAGTGTTCATACCTATTGAATGAACAACTCATAGTCATATCTTGCTGCCGCATCATAACATCATCATCATCATCATCATCATACTCAGTAAATCCCACCAATAGCAAAGCAAAGGTAGGGTCTGAGGAGGGTAAGATGTAGACAGCCTTACCTCTACCCCGTAGGAATAGAGAGGCTGCTTCCAGTGAGACCCCCAGCTCGATAGTAGTTTTGCATCAAGCCTTGGACATAAGGCACATAACACTCGGCAATCGGGACAAAGACCGATTAGTGCATGTACCCTTTTGTCTTTCAGCTATCAACGCCACCACATGATGCATGATTAACCGTCCTCCACTTTTAACGTTATTTTCACGAAATTAGTAAAATAACGTTAAAATTAGTGCACTTTTACTTTTGCCCCCCGATGGCCCACACATATATACATTATATGCGCATACCGCAAGCGAGGCGTATGCCGCATCATAACATAATACATCAAAAAAAAAAAAAAAAACCAGAAAAAAGAGAACAAAAATATATACTCAGTTGAAACTATTAGATACAACACCATGTACAAGTAAGATTATAAATAAACAATTGTTACATTCCCTGGTTACCTCAAAAAATGTAGTACACGGTTGAGAAAAGTCCTTCACAGAGAAGTTCACAAAATTATCCTTTCTTTGATCCCATCTTCCAATACCACACTTGTGAATAGCTGTCTGAATTTCAAGTTGCCCATCGAAGAAAATTGTTCGTGTGTATATGTTTGCCGCCTATTCTTCTAAAACAAATTCTCTTACAAAAATATCGGGGTTCGTGTGCCTAGTATCGTGGTCGTTCTTCCTGTGCTCGTGTCTTTGGGCTTCGATTGCAGAGTTAAAATGCCCCAAGAATTCAACAAGTGTACAGTCTGGTTTGCAAAACTGCCCAAAGAAATGGTTCTCACTTTCGGAACATGAGGAAGTACGCATCAGCCCAGACATGTGTTCATCACGATAGTACGCAGGGATCCACGTATCCCTAATCTCATAAATTGACTCTAACCATTCATGATTCACCAAATCAAAATTAGCCAATATAACACCCCATTTGGTTTCAAACTGGTTAGGGAGTAATGCATCGGTCCAAACAATGGCACACAACCTCTTCTTAAAATCGGTGCTATTGCATAGGGTGGCGCCAACCTAATAAACAAAGAACAACATTAAAAAAATAAGTATACAATGAACATGATAAAACATTATATAAAAGTGAAACCACATCGATAAACAATATTTCCTACTTTTAGAATATAAAAAACCAATAAGGAATTGATCAAAACACCATAAACCACATATTCAGATATAAAAATCTATAAAAATCCAACAAAACAATCAATTCAAACAATAAACGTCGTAAACATAAAGAAAAAAAATCTCTTGTACGCCTAATTTGGTATTTAATAAACCTTGGTAGTAAGGGTGTCCATTATATGCCACATGCAAAGTCTGTGCCTACTTTCAGGCCAAGTGTCTTCAATGACTTTCCTCATCGCTGGGTCTTGATCAGTTACAATCACAGGTGGTGCGCACCCAAATGCCTGCTGAAATACGTTAAGCAACCAACTATTTATTTCGGCGGTTTCATTACCTATTATAGCAGCACCGGCCATGGCATATCTTTGGTAAAAAAGAAAAGCATTATCGAGAGAATCAAACGTCATGTGCATCTTTGGTTTAATGGAATCGTTGACATTTGTATAAATGTCCTCCTTCCAGACTTTGGGGACACATGAACATCATCGACCGGCTGGTATGTATGAATATCTACAATAAAAAAGCGATACATCAGTCATTTATAAAACACTATAAACTGTCATAAAGCAATATAAAAAGGTATAATAAAACACCACTGTATACATCTAAGAAACTAACGTAAAAAACTAATAAAACACTATATGTCCATTTAACACTAGCTGTTAATTATAAGACACTATAAATTTTAATTAACAATAATCTATTGTACTAAAACACTGGATAATCATAAAACACTATGAATCAGAATTACATTATCTACTCTGCTGATAACACTATAGAATTTGCATAAAACACTATCAATGTCATCACCAAAAACAAGTTTAATATGAGACACTATAAAACAACTTTACACTATCTACCCATCATATCACACTATTGTACATGCATATAACACTATATTTGTGATAACAAAGTATCTGGTGGGTTAAACACTAACGACCAGGTTTAATTAACATTATATTGGGGATAAAACACTATAAAATGATTTTAACATGTCTGTTCATCATATAACACTATTGATCATGCATATGACATTATACATCCAATATCAAAATATAACTCTGTTCATGATATAACATTAAAACAACAACTTACCCTAAACACTTCTGTGTATAAGATACTACGAAAACCTATAATCAAAACATAATGAAATCTATATAACAAAAAACTGTATAGTAAGACCGCAAATTAAAAAAAAGAAAAAGAAAAACCCGTATGTCGTATGATTATGAACGTAAAAACACATATCCCTACTGATCGAAACATGATAACTCTTAACAGAATCAATTCCTATGATGCACATGTACTTGCATCAATGGAATCCATTGAAATTGAAATAAAACACCACAATCGCTGAGAATAAACAATTGATCGTGCCTCTGAAAATTTCCTGCGATCTCATGTATTTATAATCGATGAATGATGGGTATCGGTGAATGATAAACACCAAAATCTTAATGGATCTTACAAGAAAAAAAAAATACGAAATTTGAAATATCGATAATTGTTTAGGCAGTTATCTTTTAATCAATTAATTTATAGAAATAGAAAATTACTAATTCACCCTTTTGAATTAATTAAGATATAGGACACTTGTCATCACCACATTATTTCTCACCCTTCTCACAATATTAGATTAATGTATATGATCCTCAACCTATATATATATATATATATATATAGGGAATGGATATATAGGAAACCATTTATTAGTGAGAAAACTAAGGAAACCAACCTTTTCACCTTTTGATGTTTATTGATTTAAATTTAATACATAACATATGTTGATGAGTGGGCCAGGAGGTTATTTGTGTCAAAAATACCATATCCCATTCTCTCTCTTCTGTATAATTGTCACCATCACCATCAAACCATCATCATTCTCTCTCTTCCTTCTTCTTTCTTCTTCTTCTTTGAGAATTCAAAATATCTGATTCTCTCTCTCTCTTTCTTCTTCTTCTTCTTCTTCTGTACATTCACCATTATCATCATCATCATCCATTATGTCTCTCTCTCCATGTTTCAAAATAAACACCAAGAACACACACAAGTGTGTGTGAGAGAGTTTAGGAGGTAGAGAGAGAGATTTAAGAGAGAGAAGAAGACGACGATGGACGACGGACAAGCCGTCGTCTACAGCGGTGGAGGTTCTCCGACGAACCGTCGGTGCCGGCGACGGTGTTACAGGCAACCAGAGTGGGGATTCTGATTACAAGTCGTCGTCTACAGCGGTGGAGGTTCTCCGACGAACCGTCGGTGCCGACGATGGTGTTACAGGCAACCGAAGTGGGGATTCTGATTTTAGCTCAGTTCAGATTCGAGTCAGCCGCAGATCGGGACTCGGTTCAGATTTCCGGTTGGTGATCTAGTCCAAGTATGGTTCAGTCTTTTTGCATTCTCTGGTTTTATTTTGGTTTGGATTCTCTGGTTTTATACTCGGTTAGGTGTCATTTGGTTTGGATTCTCTGGTTTTTTTTAAGTGTTTTTTAATTTGTGATTATTGTTTGTTTAGGACTGTTCAAATGTTATTTTTTCTCTGTTTAAGCGGTTTGGTTTGGTAATGTTGTTAGATTTAGTATTGAGATTGGGTTTTTAGTATCGGATTACCTGAATGTGGGCATTTTTTTGTTAAAATGTGAAGGCGTAGGGTGGAAAGGTGTGTGTAGAAAAAATGCAGCGTCCCGAGTGCATCAGAGAGTGTGATTGTGTAGTATCTGTTGGTGCATTCATCTGTCGTCTTCGTCTTATATCGAGTTGTGGACTTGTTACAGTTCGGTTCGAGCATGAAGTCATTGTCAAGAATGATGACATTGCATATATGACATCATTGATGACATCATCACATAAATTAGTCTACACAAATCTGATTTACATGTTCGCTTGAAATAGGCATTTCAATATGTTTGGCCGCTTGTAATAGTAATTGTTATTTTCGCTTGAGATGATCTGACCGCTTGAACATGTACATGTTCATTTCAAGCGGTCAAGCCTCCACTATATATATGTGTCATTTCAAGCGGATAGGACATACCAGAGCCTTGTAATCGATACCGAAGTGCTGCCGGTATTTTTCGTGATTGTAATTACTGTTAAATCAATATACACGAGGTTTAAAGTGATATTAAAGCTGTTTCTACATTCGTTTCTTAGTTTCCGCCTCTGAAACGGATAAAATCTCTTCTAAGTGACTCGTTTAGGTCCGAATTCGATCCTACAAGTGGTATCAGAGCTCAGGAAGAAGAGATTTCACAAAAACAGCTCGTTTTCATCACTAATTCTGTTTCTACACCATTTCTTTTCAAAATTAAAATTTTTTTACGGTTAAAAACGGCTCAAATTCACATATCTTGTTCGTAATCATGTATTAATGAATCCTGGAAAGTTTCAGCTTTAAAATTGACTTAAATCTAGTTCAAATCGGTCTGCTAGCTTGAAATTGGTTCGAAATTGCTGACGTCATCAACATTTCAAGCGAACATAACATTGTGTGTTAGCTTGAAACTACTGCTCGCTTGAAATTACATTGTTTGATCGCTTGAAAACACTGTTTGAACGACTGGTAGCTTGAAAAATCAACCTTGTCCGCTTGAAATTGACCTTGTTAGCTTGAAAATACACCGTGGTAGCTTGAAATTGTTTGCTCGCTTGAAATAATTTGATCGCTTGAAAATGACGACTACTTGAAATCACTTGTTCGCTTGAGTGTGTACTTCGTGTATTGTGTGAAAACATTTTACGAGTTGTTAATAGTTGGGAAATGGAATCTAGTGTCTTGTGTCAGTTTGATCGAAGTGATAGTAGGTTGGGAATAGATATCACATGTGTTTGGGTCAGTTTGCATGTAATCTGCATTGTGTCAGCCCACTATTCTATATCTGCGGCCCAATCAGTGATCTATAGTCCACGTGAATTGTCACCTGTCTACTTTACATCGGCAGAATTATATGTGTTTAACATTTGAAATTGTTGGTAAAAGTGTATTGATAATAGAAGTTGGCATGTGAAACAATAATTGCAATCAGATTGCATGTGACTAAAATTTAAAGGTCCAATTAACACATTTCATTTGTCATCGATCAAATAAAAAAAAGGGTTGTTTTACATAAAGTTGTCGGCCAAGATAATAGTTTTGATGTGATTTACTTTGACACTATCAATATGACTCATCATTAAAAGAATTGCATGTAATTGTATTAATTGGTTGGTGTATTCGATGTTTGTCAGGTCTTCAATTTGCATGTGATTTGTTTCAATTTACTAGGATCAAGAAATTTAGTTGTGCATGTGATTGTATTGGAAAGAATTAATCCGATCCATGTGTTTCACTTAGAGGCCCAATCAGTAATTGTTGACCCATTAATTGCTTGATTTCATCGAGATGTGTTAAAAGTGTTGTCAGGTCCATTTCTCGGCCCATGTGAATTGGATTAGTGAGATACACAGTTTGATTTTGATCCCAGTTCACAAGAGGTGGTTCAGTTTGTTTGAATTCAAATTCGTTGCAGGTCGTGTGTTTTAGCCAGGTCATTGGAAAAGGTCAAAACAGTCCGCACAGTGTGTCAATCTTCAGTCTGCACAGTGTGTCAATTTTCAGTCCGCACAGAAAATTCACCAGTTCGAGTACCAGTTTGTTTCTGTTATTTGATAAATCTTTAAACTGATTGTGCTTTGTTTGTTTGTTTCAGGTATTTTTACAAGGTGATACAACTCATTTGAAAATTCAAAACATGGACGAAGATTTTTACAACGCATTCGCTACTCTGGTTACCCAGATCACTATTGCACAGAACACAATGCTCGAAAATGAAACAGGAACAATGCAAAAACCACCCAAACTAATGAACATCGAGGAATATAAAGGTTGGGAAGGTCGTTTCGAAAATTGGGTGCAAGCCAGCTACTTGGATGCGTGGGAATGTGTCGAGACAAAATACATTCGACCGATGAATGATGATGAAGAAGTGGTTCCGATTAAAGATCTAAGCGCCGATGCTAGAAAGAAGTACAAAGATGAGAAAATGATGCTGAGTTTATTGCAACAAGCTGTGAAAGAAGATATTTTGGTTCTATTGCAACATAATGGAACTTCCTACTAGATTTGGAAAGCTTTAAGATCAAAGTTTCGTGGTAGTGAAGAAATGGTCAAAAGCAAGAAATCGCTTCTAAAGAAAGAATTTGATCTGTTTCGCGGATTAAAGAATGAAAGTACAAGAGAGATTATCGAAAGATACTGCAATTTGCTTGCTAACATGAAGCGATTGAGTATTGAGAAAAACAATGAAGAGTTGATCGAAAAACTTGTTGATGCTTTGCCATACGAGACTTGGGGCACATATCTCATGATGCTTAGAAACAAGAAAGGTTTTAGCAGTTTGACACTCAGCAAGTTCATTGAGAAGTTGGAAGCTCAAGAGATGGAGCAACGAAAGATTGTTCGGATGAAAGATTTCGATGGTGAACAGGATATTGGGTTGTATTACAAAGCAGGGGTGAATGAGAAGTCTACAAATTTATCTCCAAAAATAGAAACTGCTTACAATGTAAAGAATTCCTCTGGAAGTTCATCATCAGGATCAAACATCAAAACAAGTTTTACATCATTTCCGTCTTTTGATCCAAATGTGTCAACAACAAGAAATGGCAAAAAGCTTCAATGCAACATTGTGTTGAACATTGAAAATGATCAGGAATTTTCTGAAGAGTTAGCAAAAAGTCATATGTCTTTATTAGGAACTGTTCTTGAATCTTATGGTAGTTTTGTTGCAGGTCGAATTTTGGTTTGGATTCTCTGGTTTTATACTCGGTTAGGTGTCATTTGGTTTGGATTCTCTGGTTTTTTTTTCAGTGTTTTTTAATTTGTGATTATTGTTTGTTTAGGACTGTTCAAATGTTATTTTTTCTCTGTTTAAGTGGTTTGGTTTGGTAATGTTGTTAGATTTAGTATTGAGATTGGGTTTTTAGTGTCGAATTACCTGAATGTGGGCATTTTTTGTTAAAATGTGAAGGCGTAGGGTGGAAAGGTGTGTGCAGAAAAAATGCAGCGTCCCGAGTGCATCAGAGAGTGTGATTGTGTAGTTTATGTTGGTGCATTCATTTGTCATCTTCGTCTTATATCGAGTTGTGGACTTGTTGCGGTTTGGTTCGAGCATGAAGTCATTGTCAAGAATGATGACATTACATATATGACATCATTGATGACATCATATGTGTGACATCATCACATAAATTAGTCTACACAAATCTGATTTACATGTTCGCTTGAAATAGGCATTTCAATATGTTTGGCCGCTTGTAATAGTAATTGTTATGTTTGCTTGAGATGATCTGACCGCTTGAACATGTACATGTTCATTTCAAGCGGTCAAGCCTCCACTATATATATGTGTCATTTGTTATTTCAAGCGGATAGGATAGACCAGAGCCTTGTAATCGATACCGAAGTGCTGCCGGTATTTTTCGTGATTGTAATTACTGTTAAATCAATATACACGAGGTTTAAAGTGATATTCAAGCCGTTTCTACATTCGTTTCTTAGTTTCCGCCTCTGAAACGGATAAAATCTCTTCTAAGTGACTCGTTTAGGTCCGAATTCAATCCTACAGTTTCGGTGCAGAATACAGTTTCAGGTAACACTTTGTTGCGAGGGCATTGCTTGACGAAAAGAAGATACTTGTTGACGATTGTGTAGTTTCGGTGCAGAATACAGTTTCAGGTAACATGTGTTACCTATCTCGTACCTGTTTGTTATGTTAAATAACTCCAGAAATATTACTTGTGCTATTATGTATTTACTATGGCGGTTGTATTTGCAGGAGTGAGGAGAATGACCAGGTCCGTGACGGTAGGCTGGCTAATAAGCGAAAGCAGAACGATAAAGAAACAGAACGATAACGAAAGAAGGTAGATGGAGAAACCGATGAAGAATGGGAACAAGAAGTCGATGAAGGGCAAGTGGTGGGTACCTTTGATGTTGTACAGAAGTTACCTTCCAGTGTAACACATGTTACAAACATGTGTTACATATGTTCAACCTCTTTGTTACCAAAAATCGGGGCTGCACATATGTAACACGTGTTCCAACAGGTTTTTACCTACTTGCACGTCTCTATTACAAATGAATGAAAAAAAGTTTTTTTAAAACATCCACGGTGTAACACTTGTTTATTTGAAAGTTCTTAAAACAACCGTTGTAACACGTGTTATAATCCCATCCTCAACGTAAAGATACATCCAATGTAACACGTGTTACAAAAGGAAATTACCTACTTACACATCTCTATTACGTTGATTTAAACAGTTATTTAAATGTAACACCTCGAAAATTTACGACCAATAATGTATTGACACGTGTCATAAGCTTGGAATATGTGAAAAAGTACTTTAGAAGGACTAAAGTTGACAAACAGTGAAACTATGTGAATATAAGGGTCCAAAGTGTCAACAATGGATAAATAGGCCCTACAATAACCCTACATGGTGTTTATAATCTTAAACGAATAAATCATGGATCATACAAAGCGGAAAATGAAAGAAAGTGAGGAATTACAAACTATAGGGGTTAAATGTGTCAACATGTTGAAAGTATACCTCTGAGTGACCTTTTAGCAAACCAGAAGCTTTGTAATGATAAAATATACTCACTAGAATATGTGATAAAAATTTCATAAAGGTTCGTTATCGTATGATGAAGTTATGATCAAAACCGTGTACGAAGGGTTAAATACGTCAACGTTGATATTTGTGACTTTTCGGGTAAGCACAAAGTTAACCAAGGACTTAACCAAGTTTGTAAATGTCCCAAGGTCCTTAAAAATCAGGTTTGAGGGCCTAAAGTGCAAGAAAAACAAGTAAACCCACGTTACAAAGGACCAAGGACTGAATTGTAATATATAGAAACTTGTTTGGCTGGTTGCTCGCTTGTACGCGCCCCGCGAGGGGGTCTTCGCGGCCCGCGTATTACCTGCCAGCGCAGAAAGCAGCGCACAGCTGCCTGTTGCAGGTCTGAATCGACTGTAACCAGCTGTTTTCTCATTCCAGAGGCTGCTCCAATGGTTTATCATGCAATAGGGGCACTTGGACTGATCTGGTAACATGTGTAGGCTATCTTGGCTTCATCTTGAAGGATCAAATTAAGTATATAAGAACACCCAATGTTGCAACAATTTCACATTCACTTGCATTCTCAATTCTGGAGCTCTCTGGTCAGCAACAAGGATTCATTTAGCTCCCTAGTCGTAATTAGGACTCTTGTAAGTTTTCTTAACCCTTTCTATTTCGTTTTAGCTTAGTTAATTAGATAAAAGTCAAACCGTCGTAATTTAAGTTTGACTTCGAGATTAAATGAAATTTACTCAGTCATTTCTCGAATTGAAAGTACCTATAAGTAGGTATTTATGTGGGTAACAAACCCTTAAAATGGAACTTTCGATTCACACTCTAACTATGTTAATTGTCGAGTCAAAGCTTACTTTAAAAAGTCAACAGAATGTTTATTTTCAAATTTAAGCATAATTAGCAATGTAGGATACATGCAACCTGTTTGATCATTAAAATAACTTGGTAACTAATGTAGGAACATGTCCCAACATGTTCAACTCGACAATTTTCAGTTTAAACCCGGATCGGAACCGAAAGTCGCATAATTTGACTTTTGCTTTGACTTTCAGTTCTGACCCGTTTATGCATGTTTAAGATCTGCTTTAGAGCTTATTTTAGACCAGGTTTCATATAAGTATAACTCTCTGAGATTATACAACTTGGTTCAATACTTATCCGATTCATATGCATGTTTCCGATTAATGCTTAAATGTTGACTATTATGCCCTTTTGACTATAAAACTTGATTTTTGAAAAAGTAAAAGAGTAGAAACCTTAGTTACTGATTTATAAACTTGCACCTAAAATTTGACATCAGTTTGAGGTCTAGATTAGTAGTTATGCTCATTAGCGTAATTTGAAAGCTTTATGTTACTTAAACGGCGTAATTAGCGTATAACCTATTTAAACCCACTTTTTGATATCAAAATTTTTACCCACTGATGTAATATAATATTTTGGGATTTTTGAAGATTTTTATTTAATTTTTGGCTGAGCATAACATAGGTCTCTAAGTTTAATTCGGTTAATGCCGGTTTTACCCTTTTAAGCCATAAAATGAGTTTTTCAAAACCTTTTGACCCCAAACCTTTTTCTACTGATTTTATTTGATAAATAAAATATTTTGAGCCTTCTGGAATTATAAAAATATCAGCTTTCCTTTGAAAACCCGGAAATGGCTCCAAATCGCCTTTTTAAGCGTTTTTAACGCATAGTATGTACTAAAACTACATTAAACATATAAGGTTGATACCTACTGATATTTTTAGTATATTTTTATATAATAACAGTAAGTAAAAGTTTTTAAACTCAGGTTTCCAGTTTTGACCTTTTAGCCTTTGTGAAATTACTAAAATACCCCTAGAATGCATAGTTTGGTTTTAAGAGATATATTTCACATATAGGTCATACCCTACTGTTATAAGTTATTAAATTAAGTGTATTTACTGTATAAATCAGACCTGTAACTCAGATGACTAATTAAACTCTTTTATAATCCTTTAAATGACCAAAATGCCCTTATGAGGCATAAGTTGAATTTAAGTTCGCTCGGGGCATAATAGAAGATACCTTACTGATATCACAACATGTTTAAAGCATATTAACTCAGGGAACTTTCATATGACTCTTATGGTTACCCGTGACACCCTTTTCGCGTTCGGTTCGGTTTATGTAACTAGTTTGCATAAATTGACCGAAACGGGTCAAACCTTATCATCTTTGTCTCAAAATCCAGAATGTATTTAGTATACCCATATTATACAAGTATTCAAACTTGTCGGGTCTAAATCACATTCTATCCGGTCTTCGCTTAATCGTGCGTTTGAACCGTATCTTCCTTAAAAACTAACCGGTCTAAGTTTAGGCTTAAATAAAGACCCGTTAGAAATCTAAGAGGTTATTATAAACCTTTGTTCCAGAATAGAAGAACCAGTAAAAGCTACCTTCACTCGCTAATTGTGATTTATACTTACAAAGCTAAATACTTTTAACTTATTTTCCCTATACGGGCTTGGGGTACGGTATATAAAATACCGCTTGGTCCGGCATTGAATCTTTAATCGAATAGAGGTTAAATCCTTGAGATGCTACGTTTTGAAATGTTTTGTTTGCTTAAAGCCTTTGGGGGGTTAATGACCATGTCCCGGATATCCTTGGCATCATCTTACGAGATGGCCATGACCTAAGCACGGGGTGTAGGCGTACACCCGTTAGTGCCTAACCAAATAATGTGGTGTGTCTATTAATCTTTTACCCGGTCTACGGATCGGGCTACTGAACGCATAAGTAACATGTAATTCACTTACAAGATTATATTCACATAATTATCGCAAGTTATAAAATGTTTTGTGCCACGTGCATTCAAATCAATTTTCAAACCTTTTCAAAATGAGTCAGTTAAATTGTATTTACCAGTGTAAACTGACGTATTTTCCAAAAGGTTGAGTGCAGGTACTACTCGTACTAGGCTGGCTGTCTTCTAGCGTCCTCAATAAGTCTCGCAAGCTTGGATGTCAATAAAACTGTTGAACAATATCTTCTTTAATTTTGATCCGCCTGTGGATCCGTTTCAACTATTTCGTGATATTTAATATTACAAATTATTAAAGTTGAAATGAATCTATCTTTGCTTCCGCTGTGCATTTATATTTTGTGTTGTTTGACTTATGATGATATCAACTACGTCACGATACTCCCCACCGGTGACACATGGAAAATAGGGGTGTGACATAAAAACATCCACTTTGCAACACTTGTTTATTTGAAAGTTCTTAAAACAACCGTTGTAATACGTGTTACAACTTTTTTAGTGTTGTGCATTTTTCTTTTTATAATCCCATCCTCAACGTAAAGATACATCCAATGTAACACGTGTTACAAAAGGAAATTACCTACTTACACATCTCTATTATGTTGATTTAAACGGTTATTTAAAAACATCAACTTTGCAACACTTGTTTATTTGAAAGTTCTTAAAACAACCGTTGTAATACGTGTTACAACTTTTTTAGTGTTGTGCATTTTCCTTTTTATAATCTCATCTTCAGCTTGAAGATACATCCAATGCAACACGTGGGTTCAGTATAATCTCATCTTCAACTTTTTTAGTGTTGTGCATTTTCCTTTTTATAAGTTGGGTTCAGTGTAAAAAATATACGTTAATGCAGTTTTTTTTATCTACTAATAACATTGTTAATAACAAGTCTACGTACATATGTAACATGAAGTGTATCGTTTGTCCCTTTAATTCGTTACACTAGTCTACTTGTTTGTTCATTGATATGACATTTTGGATGATGTAATGTTGTTACATATGTAATTTTACTAACTTTAAATTGAAACCAAAGGGGCTGACATATGTAAAACATGTTTATAATATATGTTACACTATTGTGTAACATATGTAACACATGTATAGCCATTTTACATGTGTTACAACGTCAAGGTTACACATGTTACATATAGTTGTTGCGTCCCAAAAAAAATTGCCGTCACATCAACATCTGTATTCATCCAAAAATGGGCATACTAACAATGAAAATAAAAATGAATTTTATATCAATAGTTGTAATGCTTCTAAAAAATGGTCTTCACAACAACATCCATCTTCACAACACATAGCAGCCAACCACACCATCGTCACCACGAAAACCTGATGATGCGTTGTAATCCTTCGGCGGGCTTCGCTTCTTGATAACCATCTTCATCTTGAACACAAAACATATTTTCACCTATGAACAAAACAAGTACATCAATATTAATCTTCTATAGTTAAAACTTATTAATCTCCTATGTAACATGTGTAACGTGGCTATACATGTGTTACCTCTCTAGTGTAACACATGTTACAAACATGTGTTACATATGTGCAACCCCCCTTGGTGTCCAAAAAAGGGTTTGGGTAACTACAAGTAACTTGTGTAACATTTACTACATATGTAGCTAATTATCCCACCAAAAAAACACGACTTTTTATTTGTAAAATAAACGAGATATTCCAAATAAATTATGAAGTTTATACATTTTAACATTTAACAGCCAATCTTAAAAAAAAACATTTTAACATTTAAACTTACTATTACATTAAGTAAAAACCTTTTGTAACACGTAAAAAACCTAACACGTGTTGCATTGGATGTATCTTCAAGCTGAAGATGGGATTATAAAAAGGAAAATGCACAACACTAAAAAGTTGTAACACGTGTTACAACGGTTGTTTTAAGAACTTTCAAATAAACAAGTGTTGCAAAGTTGATGTTTTTAAATAACCGTTTAAATCAACGTAATAGAGATGTGTAAGTAGGTAATTTCCTTTTTGTAACACGTGTTACATTGGATGTATCTTTACGTTGAGGATGGGATTATAAAAAGGAAAATGCACAGCTGAGTAAAAAGATGTAACACGTGTTACAACGGTTGTTTTAAGAACTTTCAAATAAACAAGTGTTACACCGTGGATGTTTTAAAAAAAAACTGTTTTCATCCATTTGTAATAGAGACGTGCAGGTAGGTAAAAACCTGTTGTAACACGTGTTACATATGTGCAGCCCCGATTTTTGGTAACAAAGAGGTTGAACATATGTAACACATGTTTGTAACATGTGTTACACTGGAGGGTAACTTCTGTACAACATCAAAGGTACCCACCACTTGCCCTTCATCGACTTCTTGTTCCCATTCTTCATCGGTTTCTCCATCTACCTTCTTTCGTTATCGTTCTGTTTCTTTATCGTTCTGCTTTCGCTTATTAGCCAGCCTACCCGTCACGGACCTGGTCATTCTCCTCACTCCTGCAAATACAACCGCCATAGTAAATACATAATAGCACAAGTAATATTTCCGGAGTTATTTAACACAACAAACTGGTACGAGATAGGTAACACATGTTACCTGAAACTGTATTCTGCACCGAAACTACACAATCGTCAACAAGTATCTTCTTTTCGTCAAGCAACGCCCTCGCTACAAAGTGTTACCTGAAACTGTATTCTGCACCGAAACTACACAATCACACTCTCTGATGCACTCGGGACGCTGAATTTTTTCTGCACACACCTTTCCACCCTACGCCTTCACATTTTAACAAAAAATGCCCACATTCAGGTAATTCGACACTAAAAACCCAATCTCAATACTAAATCTAACAACATTACCAAACCAAACCGCTTAAACAGAGAAAAAATAACATTTGAACAGTCCTAAACAAACAATAATCACAAATTAAAAAAAAAAAACCAGAGAATCCAAACCAAATGACACCTAACCGAGTATAAAACCAGAGAATCCAAACCAAAATAAAACCAGAGAATCCAAAAAGACTGAACCATACTTGGACTGGATCACCAACCGGAAACCTGAACCGAGTCCCGATCTGCGGCTGACTCGAATCTGAACTGAGCTAAAATCAAAATCCCCACTCCGGTTGCCTGTAACACCGTCGTCGGCACCGGCGGTTCGTCGGAGAACCTCCACCACTGTAGACAACAGCTTGTAATCAGAATCCCCACTCCGGTTGCCTGTAACACCGTCGTCGGCACCGACGGTTCGTCGGAGAACCTCCACCGCTGTAGACGAGACGACTTGTCCGTCGTCCATCGTCGTCTTCTTCTCTCTCTTAAATCTCTCTCTACCTCCTGAACTCTCTCACACACACTTGTATGTGTTCTTGGTGTTTATTTTGAAACATGGAGAGAGAGAGAGAATGGATGATGATGATGGTGAATGTACAGAAGAAGAAGAAAGAGAGAGAATGAGATATTTTGAATTCTCAAAGAAGAAGAAAGAAGAAAGAGAGAGAATCGATGGAGCTTGGGGAAGTGTGAGGGTTAGTGAAAGTACACATGCTTATCTTACACACATGCACATGCTTCATATAAAATGACCAGAAAACCCTTCAAGCATTGGTTTCAATGAGGTGATGTGGATGAATGTAGTCCACAAATTCTAGTTTCCTAAATTTTCTCAATAAAATGAGTTTTCTTCATATACTTACACTATATATATATACACATATATATGTTACGAAATCAATATAGTTTAAATTGTATTTCTTTTTTAAATAAATTAATATAATAATTATGACATTTTTGTATTGTTATTATTATTATTTTAATAAAATCTTGAATGATAATTAAACATCATTTCCATATTTAAAATGTTTGCATATCTTATAAGTAAACAACACTTTGATGTTTAGCAAATGATTATTAATAAAAGTCAAACACAATCACTATCAAAGGTTCGATTGTACTTAATAGAATCGGTTTTTGCTTATGACAACTGTGCATGACACTATCAAAAATAAAAAGAAGACACAAAGTCAAGTTACTAATATTAAACAAAGATGAAAAATGTTACAAATAAGACGAAAAATGTGGTGTACTAAAAAAATATTAGAGATTTATAGATTGCTTATATGTTTGTTACTTACCAATGAGATTGGTGATCCATTGACAAAAGATAAAAGCCCTTAGGTACATTTAGATTTGAATGTCTTAAATTCAAGACTTCAAGTACAACATACAACATAAACAATAAAGAACAAAATAAATTTATATTGTAATTTAACTTTTTCCCATATTTAATGCATCATTTCGTTTTATATAAAATGAATTATTGTATATATTATATAAAGTAAAATAAATTATATAAAACGACATGTGATTTTTTCGTATTTATTTGTTAATGAGAACCAACTTCGTGTTAAAGAGTATATGTGTTAAAAAATGTTAATAATCATAACACGGTAATATTTTATGATTATAGTAGCATCTACATTTATGTATAATTTACCAAATCAATGGATTTATAAGCCCGTGTAACATGTAGGATTTTAAACTAGTATAATATATCACATCACACTAACTACAATAATCTTATGTCCTTTTTGTTTTGCATCAAAGGTTATGTTTTTTACACTTTAGTCAATGAAATCTAGACATTTTATTTTTATTTTTATAAACCAAATAGGAAATTAAATAATTAAGAACTTTAAACTAATTTTTTTTCTATGCTTTTATCAAATACATTAAATAATTTGTGTGTTATATTTTCTATACTTGTTTTGAGTTTTACAATAATTATAGTTTTATCTGATTCTTTTTGTTGAATTTGTTTATTAATTGAAACAAATTTAGATATGTCAAGGTTTTACTCGAGTTTAATTGACAAATAACTTTTGGTTATTTGCAAATATACCACCACATGTGTTTTTATCTACATTTCGTTATGGGTGTTTTTTTTATCTAACGGTTTTAATCGAGTTTAATTTACAACATGACATTCCGTCGTAACGCGCCAGATATTTTACTAGTAAGAATATAAAATTGTGTATGAATCTGTATTAGAGATTTACATATTGATATATCTAGGTTCTATTTAAACCCATTGTGTTAGTTTCCTTCTTTTTGTTGTTAATCTCCATAGATTTTTCAAAGTTTTAGGATTTCAGTTATCTGTTATTCATCGTCCCGTTTACTTATCCAAACAAATACACATTGGTTTCAATATTAATTTCACACATGGTTTTAGTTAATAGTATAATTTGAAAGTCAACTGTGAGAAGAGAATTATGGGACTCTCTTTCTTCTCATTTAGTACTTCTAGTACGTGTACTCTACGCCTATAATTACACTGCTTACATTATTAAATACACAATGTATACACATCACGCAATTTTAATTAGATAATTATGTCTGACTAATTCTTTAAGGTAGCGTTTGGTATGAAGGAATCGAAGATGGAATGGAATAGATCATTCTGATGGAATGAAAAGAAACATGTTTGGTTATCATGTGGTAATGGAATGGAGCATTCCAAAGGAATGTAACTCCTTACAAATATAACAATTTCCATTCCTTGGTATGAGAGTGTTTTTTTTCCATTCCTTCAAGGAATGAAAAGAAATATATTATTATTATTATTATATCTATATATATATTTATATTTATATTTATATTATTATTATTATTATTAATATTCATACTAATATTAAAATATATCAAAAAAATATTATTAGTTTTTTCCATTAATATATTATTATTATTATTATTATCATTGAGTCAATTATATTTTTGTCGTTTTTAATACAATTGTGTTTCGTTACTTCGTTTTTTTGTTTATTAAATTGTACAAAGTAATGATTTATTCTATTCACATATGAGTAACCAAACATCACAATGTAATGGAATGATCCATTTCATTCCGTTGTCCATTCCATTACCTGGTTCATTCCATTCTCTCATCCATTCCATTACCTCATAACAAACAGACCCTAAGAGAAGAAAATGCAAATCTCCATCTCGAGTACCAGATAATATTACTAAATAATTTCATTTTGTTAACTAATTAAATCTAAAACAAAAATTAACATCTATAATTCTATATATAAGCACGTGATTGTTGAACTGGTTAGTTTATTGTTGGTGATTATATAGAACCCAGCTACATGTTAATCCTGAAGTGCAAAGGGCAAACTATATATATCAAATGTAAAAAAGACGAAAAAACTCCTTCATCGATCGATCTCTTCAGTTTCAAAATTGGAATTTCGAGTTAGATATCTGTAGTTCCTTAAGCTATATATGGGAGGTGGCTAGCATATTAATAATTATTTTGGTTTGAAACATCATTTTCATTCTTATTTGATGGTGTAAAGTAAAAAAAAAATGCTATGCATGTATCATGTTGCTGATTCATATATATATTAAGTTTTTTGGGTGTTTGATTGAATATTATTTTAATTTTTTAAGATAGGCATGTCTATTATATTTTACCATCATGCTTAGTTAATAATGCATGTATCATGTTGCTGATTCATATATATATTAAGTTTTTTGGGTGTTTGACCCAATAATTTACTCTTTTGGGACACTTGTCTTTTTACGGACCAACACAGAAACTTTTATTGGTACAACACGTATGAACTTTAGCCAACATGTTTTAAACTTTTAATGTACCCAAAAAATGATATGCATGCGTATATGAAAATTAGGTAGGGTACGTACGAATATGTCAAAGACGTAATACGAATGGTTACACCTTACAAGATACACCAATATGTTGATGTGACCTTGCAATTCCGAAAACTATTAATGAGCCATAATCTTGCAATGATGGATTAATCATTTTAACCATTGACATTTTTCTTTCAGCCTCCATAGTGCAAACATGATCATAACCACATTTTTCTCCTCTGTCTCCAAAGAAAAAAGATGGGTTGATCAAATTAGCAAGAAATTCATAAGGGAAGTCTCCATTGACATTTCCACTAAAAACCCTATATGTGTTTTCAATATTCCAAAATCCATTACCATCTTTAAACCTGAGGCTTATCTACCTCAGGTGATTGCTTTGGGTCCATATCATCACATGGTTCCGCACTTATATCATATGGAACGGTTCAAGATTTCTTGTGCTAAGTCTTTTTTCAATCAAAGCCACCACGGTCAAGGAAACATTAAGTTTCGTGAAATATTAATCGATAAACTCAAAGAACTCGACCCTGTTGTCCGAGGCTGCTACCATAGCTACTTGGACTTAGATGACAATACATTATCTTGGATTATGGCAATAGATGGTTTGTTCTTAATTAACCTTTTGCAAGATTATTTTGTTGATAATGGAAATAAAACGATGGTAGGAGACACCATTCTTTCTAGGGACCTAATGTCGTTAGAAAACCAAATCCCCTTTGTTGTATTAAAAGAAATTTATAGAACTTTGAAAACCAATTCTTCTGAAATAGATGAAGATGAATCCGAGCTGTTTTTCATGATGGAGCGGTTTTGTCGAGCAAACTCTCCCCTCCAATTGTCACCAATTTCGTCATGCTCTTACAATGAAACAAGCCACTTGCATCTGTTGGATCTCATGTACCATTTGATGGTCAAAAATGGTTTTCCAAAAACCGAAAGATCGAATCAAGATGAAGAAAGTTCACAAAGCCGAAGTAGTTCGGAGGAAATAGAGGACATGGAAGAGGGGATGAATTCAGCTTGTGATAATATCGGTGAAATTACTAAAATAGCCATGAAGTTTGGGATAGATAGTAACATTTTGAAGCCTGTCCAGGTTATACAAGACATACCATGGGATAAAATATTGACCATTTTAGGCCTAAAAGTTGTAAAGCATGCTGATAAAAATGAAGGTCCTGTGGTGGTGGAGATTAATATACCATCTGTGTACTCCCTTTACCACTATGCAGGGATAACATTTAAGTCAACAACCGAGGGTATAATGGGCATCAAGTTTGTAGAAGAAGAAGCTGCTTTATATCTGCCGGTAATAACCCTAGATGTTAATTCAGAAGTAATATTAAGAAACTTGGTTGCTTATGAAACTGCTATGAACTATTCGAATTCGAGTCCCCCATTTTCTCAATTCATGGATCTATTAAGTGGTATTATCGATAGCACCGAAGATGCCAGACTGTTAAAGGAGAAAGGAATCATTAAAGGCGAACTAACTAACAATGAGATCGCTGAGCTATTCAATGGGATAAACAAAGCTACCAGGAGTTCGGGTAACAAGACCGTTGTGAAGATTAATAAGTACTACAAGAGGAAGCGGGTAGTGAGGATGTTTAAGTTCATGCATAAGAGATGGTTTTCAATATGGAAGGTGATTACTCATCTGCTAACTGTTTTGTTGTTGCTGTTGCTGGTATTGTACTCGTTTTGCGAGTTCTATGGCTGTCCTAAACTCTTTGGTGGCAGCAGCTAGATAAGAAGTTCAAACCCCGGTGCACGATGCTCTTGCAAGCCCAAAGGGTGTCAGGCCAACATGAACTTGATGTAAATTTTTGTATTATAGCAGGTTTTAATTAGTTCTTTAATTCTTTGAATTGCTATACTTGTTCAACCATGCTAGTAGATATGAAGACATTATTGAGCAATAGGGTTCTCTAGATGTCTATAGATGCTCGCAAGTCTTGGTTATATCTTTGTACATAGTATAAAAGTGTGGTGATCTTTTTCTCAAATGAAATAAATTAAATACATTTTGTTTTATTTTTGTAAGCACTTTTTTGCCACCAACCTTGTGCACTATGAAGCCGATAATCATGCACTTCCGATGATCCGAATTTGGGCCGCTTGGTTCTGAGGTCTACTAGTTTTTTTTTATTTGGGTCGAACAATATGTTTATTTGTTTTATTTCGAATTGGCCCGTAGGCCAACCTTATGTTATTGGGTCAAAATACTAGAAGTCCATTAGGTTTCATGTTTGGGTCGCATGAAGTTTGGGCTGTGTTGTGCGAATCGGTGTGACTAGGGGATGTATAACTGCATGAACTGTTCTATCGATAATACCGTTCGATCAATATATATATATATATATATATATATATATATATATATATATTCGGTTCCATCTTCATGTTATGCAATGCAAGTTTTGTTTGAAAAAACAATTGCAAGCTCAAGTATTTCAAGTTCCTATTTCGTTAATTCGGTTGGTTATTTTTCAATTCTTGTATTTTCGGTTTGAAGATGAAGTGGTGTGATGTTTGTGGTGACTTTAAGTATTTGTGTGATCATCTTTCTTCTGGGTCCGATTGGTCCTGTGAACCCGTTAACTGTGATACCAACATTAGTATCAGAGCCAAAAGGTTTTGTGAAGATCGAGAACGAAGATGATGGTTCTGGAAATCGTCTGAGGGATAAAGGGAAGTTGGTTGCTGTCGATTTCAGTGATGCTAGGATGAACGCTGAAAAGTGCGGCCAGGGCAGCGGAAAAGGTAAACAGTACGCGCAAGGGAAGCCATCCAGTCGCTCGTGGAAATCACCCATTAAAAACTTTCCCAAGAAGATGGTTCCAAGGGGTTTCACGAAAAAGTTTGGCCGGAAGGGAAGTACACCGGTCAGGAGACCAAGGAAGACCGAGATTCGCTATTTTACATGCAAACAATTTGGCCACATCGCTTCTATATGTCCAAGTAAGTACATTAACCTAAGCCCGTTAACAGTAGAAAATGATTATTGGGTTAGTGATACTTGCGGAGGATGTTGGGATTCGATTTGGGTAGTGGATTGTAACACCCGTTCTTTTAATCAAGGTTTAACGTATATTTTGCGAAAATAATCATGTAATTAATGATTACATATACATCGGAAATACGGGTTTGTTAAAAACTTTTACAATTTAAGTGATATACATAATGTGATTTAATTCGCCGTTTAGAATAACGACAAAACAACGTTGCGGAAGCTTTGTTTAACGTGTGTTCGGTTCTTGCTCGATGCTTGATCTTCATCCGGGACTCTCGACATTCACCTGTGATCAAAACCAACTTAAAGATCAGTTTTGATAATTAAATAACTAATACGACGGGGAAATTAGGAAAATCCAACATGGGTATCTTGATCCCAAAACAAAAACTCATTTCTGACCTCCACCGTAACTTACGGTGGAACCGTAAGTTACGGTGGCCTCTGTGTTTACAATTCTCCTACCGTACAACAGTAGGCACCCACCGTAACCAAATCATGTCCACCGTAAGTTACGGTGGCCCCTGCATCATTCCTTTCCTTTTTGCCGTTTTTGACACGAAAACTTTCGTATCTTTCAATCCGCTTGTCCGTTTAACCTACCGTTTCTTCCTACGTGTTTGTAATTTGATTCTCCATCATATGGAGTTAAAAATCTAACATCCGGTTTAACAAAATTACAGACTTTTAACTCTTCGGCTTATTACCCTTTTTACCAACTTTTGCCCCGTTCGTGATTCCATCACCAACCGTGTTTATTTGATCCTTATATCACATACAATTCTTCAAATTAATGTTACCTAACATATTAGATTCTAATCACCGGTTTATTACCCAATTTAAACCCATTATCGCTCGTATGCTTATTTTGACCCGTTAAGGGTATTTTAAGCACTTTAAAACATGAAATCGCTTTCATTCATTTCTAGCATCTTATTCCCACGTTTCTTATCAAGTAATCTTCCACTACATCCATATGTGTGTTGGATTAAATGTGGATATATATATGTTCCGAGTTTTACCCCTTGGATTATCATTTTTCGGCAAAGACTCATATAAAGCCCTTCGACCCAAGAATTTATGTTTTTCCCTATCTAACTTATCCTAAGCATTTATATAATCATAAAACTTATTTCCGAACCACCTTTAAGGGTCGTTCGTACGAATTAGCTTACAAGGGCAATTTGGTCAATTTGCATCCTTCTTTAACTACAAGGGTTCTTTAAATACTTGATTGACCCAAAATCCGACCCTTTTAACTATAATCTTATTTATAAACCTATGTGCTTCTAAAACACCATGAACATAATTCAATTTATTCGGTTTACCTTAAAGATAACCGAATATCTACACTTTAACATTGTCTAACTCTTATAGAACTCCAAATTCTACAAGATGAGTTGTGTTATTATACATACCTGGCTCGGATCAATATATTGACCCATTTCAATACCTTGCCTTCGTAGCCACTAAGCAATAGCGATGTACTTATCCATTCGCTATTTATTCCTATAACATGTAACTCGGCAAACCATTAGACAATATTGTCAAAGGGTGATAATTTCACCTTTTGACCCGTTTATTTACCTAGTGATGTTCATCACTTCAAGTAAATGCCAATTTCATGTATTATGCTAATTTAAAGTCTACTAGCTAGAATACGGAATCAAGCATAAGGTAACGGAATCGTGGTTACGTACCTTTAAAGCATACTTTTCAAACGCGTATTTCCACCGGCTTGTCCACTTGACGATCCGGATTCCTCGCCTAGAGAGTTCAATTCACAATCCGTTTAGAACCCTTTTTATAAATCTTAACGCACAATTTGCCATATCCATCAAACATGCGTTTTATCCGATTTTCAACATTTATTTTTCATTTAGGCATTTTAGCGAACACCTAACGGGCATAACTTTACATAATTCATTAACAAGCTCATAACTTGTCATATAACCCGAATTTTTCATCAATCAACTATCTAGCACAATTATTTGTCTTTACAATTCTGAAATAACTTTACATATGCCAAATTACACTAGAACAACCCCAAATTTCCTAGTGTTTATCAAGTTCTACATAACCCACTAGTCACCTACAATGGTGACCATGGATTTCACTAGAATTAGCATAATTTCAACATGTACTTGTCTAGGGTTTACTCCTATACATTTTAATGTTCCTAATTCATCTACAATTCATACATGCATCATCAGATTTCAAGTTCTCTAAATTCATGAGAATTTCAAGTAGAGAATTTTTGTCAAATTTTACATACCTTATGATCTCCCTGCAATGGGGATCATTAATCTATGCTTGGATTTCGATTCGGGCTTGATTTGCTCCTTCAATTTGATGAATTTCTGTGTTTTAGGGTTTGAGCTTGAGAGCTCTTCCTGGCTCCTGTATTTGTACGACCAGAACACACACACAAGGTGTGTGTTTTGGTGTTTTTAATTTTAATTAATAAAAACCATTTTCTCACTTTAACCATTTTAGTCCCTCAACTTTACCCAAGTTTATAAAGGTTACTACATCAAGTTCCTCATTATTTTAAAACACTAGACTAACTGGGTTGATATTCCTAGTTATTTAGTGGGTTCTGGGAGTTATAACCCGTTTTATTTTAAGTCCCGTTAACTCGGGCTCTTATAAACTCAATTCCTTAAAACTTTGATTCATTTGTATTTATTATTAGGATTTCTTATTTAAATCCAAATATTCACCTGGTTACTTTTACTACTAACGGTACTTTACCCGTCTTTTAGTATTAATGGAGTTTACCAAACCCATTTTCGGGGTGTTACATGGATCCAGGTTTTATGACGCACATGACGGGCAATAGGAGCGTGTTCAAATGTTTTAAGAGGCATTTTGGTGTGACGATGAATGATAAGGAAAAATAATTTTCATTTGTTCATTAGGTTGGTGAAGTAAAGATTCCGGTGGATGGGAAAAGTAAAACCATACCGTGTGTAAGTTACGTTCCGAGTCTCAAGAAAAACGTCTTAAGCCTAGAGCAATTATTGTTTCAAGGAATTGAAATGGTCACCACCGGTGACACTTGTGTTTTAAAGAAAATGTTTGGTAGTCGTGTGAAAGGGTTTGATGTTTTTGAGAATAAGTCGGAGATAGAATTGGAAGAGGAGTATCTAGACAAATTCTATGAGGGTCTAGATGTCGAAAATGGGCACCGCAAAGAAAAAGAAAAACTCAAGGAATATGTCGAGGGGTATTACGAGAAATGATTCGAGAAGGAAAGAGAGAAAAATAGAAGGAAGAACAATGATTGTTTACTCGAAGAAAGCAAAAGTCGGATTCATGATTTACTACAAGGGTTTAAAGAATAATCCATTGCAATCTCAAGAGGAGTTACGTCAAAAGGCGGTGGTTTTTCCCAAGATGAGGAGGATGTCATTAAAAATGACATGATTATGGAAAGTTGTTTAGAAGCATTGGATTCAATATTGCTACATGAAGAGTTGGCCGGGCATGAAAGGTTTTATGGTGCCACATCCGAGGAAATTCTCTTATGGTTTATACCATCTTTCCTCGGGATTTTCAAGGAGAACACTATGCCACCAACATTGGTTGACGGTAGGGAAATAAGTTTAGTCTTGCTACACCTTCTTTATACCGCCAAAGGTGGAATAAAGAAGGTGATTAAAGATGATCTTTGGGACGAACTAGCATTCGAGTGTGATTTTTCACCGGATGACGCGCATGTAGTAAAGGTTGCCTACATTTACTACATAGAGTTAATCGAGTGGTATTTTGATTTGATGAAGAAAAAGCAAGACAATAATGTACCGGACGCAAATGAAGCAAGCTTGAAGAAGGCGCAAGAAGAAGTGGTCGAAAGGGAAGAAGAGCCAGACTTGGTGATAACCATTGAAGTCACCGGCAACAATGATGATTAAAGAAAGCAAGCTCATCACGAATGTTCATGCTTATAAGGGATATTCAAGCCGATAATCAGGCACTTCCGATGATCCGAATTTTGGCCGCTCGGTTCTAATGTCTATAGTTTTTTTTATTTGGGTTGAACATTTGTTTTATTTCTAATTGGGCCATAGGCCAACATTATGTTATTGGGTCAAAACAGTAGAAGTCCATTAGGTTTCATGTTTGGGTCGCATGAAGTTTGGGCCGTGTTGTGCGAATCGGTGTGAGTAGGGGATGTATAACCACATGAAGACTTAACAGGGAACAGACGTATCCCTTTGCAAATCAATGTGATGCTTCACTCACACCCATTCAATCAGTATATATATTCGGTTCCATCTTCATGTTATGTAATGCAAGTTTCATTTGAAAAAAAAATTGCAAGTTCAAGTATTTGAAGTTCCTGTTTCGTTAATTCGGTTAGTTATTTTTCGATTCTTGTATATTCAGTTTGAAGATGAAGTGGTGTGATGTTTGTGGTGACTTTAAGTATTTGTGTGATCATCTTTCCTCTCAGTCCGATTGGTCCTGGGAACCCTTTAACTGTGATACCAACATACTAATTAACTTAACTACGAAACTAATTCTATTTTGAACGATGCTTACTTTTCTATACAATGTAAATCGTATAAAGAACAAACATGTAGGTCCGGCTAGGGGAGGATCTAGTCGCCTAATCCTTGTGTACAAACCAACCCGGTTGTGCGGAATCCAACCGAGATAGCAAACCGAGATAGAACACGTAAGAGCACGACACACAATATTCAACGATTAACACCACTTGTATTAATGCGTATGAAAGGTCCGTTACAAGCACAAGGTTTACAAATCAGTTCTGCAAACTCTCTCTAGTGTGTGTGTGTTCCTGATCTGTCTGAGTGTCTCACTATGTCTAACTGTCGAAATGAACACAACACACGGGTATTTATACCCGAACACAACAGGTCTGGTCGAAGGATCATGCAGACTGGTCGAACGATCATCTGTCGACCAGAAACAGTTCGAAAGATCCAGATGTATCACGAAAGATGTGATCTTTCGTGGTCCATCCATCGAAGGTCCATCTTTCGAACTCATCATCATCGAAGGATATGAGTGATCCTTCGATGATCATCCTTCGACTCAAACACATTACAAACAATAATGTTGACTGTTTGGCCAAGTCAAACCGGAGGATGGTTGACTTGGTCAAACTTACAGACTAACAAAGACATCGTTTTACATCGTGACCGAATACAGACAAAGTGCAGACATAAGTGCACCAACAAACTCCCCCTTGGCTGTAGCTTTGTCTGGCTTTATCAACAATCAGCTGTTGCTTTGTCTCGATCTTCGATCTTGTAAGTTCTCGTGTCTTCAAGTCTTTGACTTCTATTCAAGTCTTCAATGTCGGAGGATCTTCAAAGTCTTCACGTCTTGAAAGCAGAAAGTGTACCAACAAACTCCCCTGGTTCAGGTAGGAAGTGTGTTGACAAACTCCCCCTTAACATAAGCTCCCCCTTGAGTTATGCTCGTGAAAGTCTTGTTCTTTATGAAGTGAGATCCTTGTGGTGTTGAAGATGGTCAGCGGCAACTCGATCATCTTCATCATTTGAGTGCCTTCACGTCGTGTCCGCATTCCGAAGCTTGTCATCGACCATGTTCTCCTAGCCTTTAAAATCTGCACATGCAAGAAATCTAAACGCGTAATGAGAACAACCGCCTGGAATATCAAAGCAAACGACACACATGTGACCATTGTTTAAACAAAACACCGCCCGACAGTTTGAAAGTTTAACAAATTTTATCAATTTCAATTTTAACTTTCAATGCTTGCAAATTTCGACCGTTTATGAAGATTTAGTCGTTTTCGGTTTTCGTTCAGATTTCAGGTAACGAAGACTCGAGCTCCAACATCGTACGATCGAAAATAAGATAGAAATAAAATATTTTTGGCTTTTTGAAAGTTTATATTAAAACACACTTAAAATCTTTTTGGTATTTTTGAATATTTCAAATGTAAAGACTGAGAGCAGTAAATAAATATATACAGACATTCTTTTTGCGAGTTTCGAGGGTAAGAGAATCATATCAGTGTACGGTCATGCCAAAACACTCTCTTTGTTCAATTAGATAACATTAAGATAAGCATCCTATAACAATTATCGGTATTGTTGTCCACTTAAGCTCAACTTATCAGATGTAATCATGGCGAGGGAATACGTTAAGGTATGATTTATACTTACCGACCGGTGTTCATCCACATCACGACACATTCCCGTATCAAGGTATGCACGAGGGTTCATCTTACCGGTGAGTATACCGATTATCATCTGTTTGACCGTATATGATGTGAGATTCTCACTTATTTTGAATGAAAACAAGCCCTATGTGATATAATCACTTATTGATGAGGAACTTGATTTTCGATGCATGAGGGCACAGGAGCAAGTCCGTGAACAGGTCAGTACTTTCGTACAGCAGAGAGACGAACTTGACACCCGGAAAGAATTTGTGATATTTTATCACTTATTTTGATTGGGACATGTGATTGTTTATCACTTATTGAGGTCGAATGCAATATGTACACGTATGTATAGTATCATGGAAGATCTAGACTTGCGTCCCCGTTATTTTTCGGTAAAAGATACAACCATGATACCCAGATGATAAGCAGCATAAAGACCGAATATTTCAGAACCTCGGCAATCTCTCAAACGAAATTTCGGTACTAAGACCATATGCCAATGAATGGTTCCCACCTGGTCTTCAGTCGATTTAAGTTTATATCACCCTGCACACTTTAAAATGATTGTGAGCCTACCGATACATCTTATATAGAGCTGCTTATCGTTTTTCATTTAAGGTTTAAAGAGGTTTAGACAGACCACTGATGTACTATCATTTTCTCTTTTGCTCGCCAGGAAACTCATTTTTGCTTTTCTATTGTTTTTGTGTTTTTGAAATTTTTCAATGTTTTTGGATTTTTCAAATTTTTGGATTTACTCCCCCTAAAATCAATAAACTAAGACAAATTTAAAACACAAAGGTATTTACAAAAATGATTTTCCGATGTTGGTTTTACTCTTGCTTGACCTTAATGCCATTTACCAATAATAAGTAGTCAAATCTTGATTTGTCAAAAGCTTTGGTAAAAAGGTCGGCACGTTGGTCATCGGTGTGGACCATGACAACATTGATGAGTTTCATAGTGAAACAATCACGTGTGAGGTGATATTCGAGATCAAAGTGTCTGGTCAAAGAGTGCTGTATGAGATGATAATAATTCATAAAGCAGCTAAAATATCGACAAGTATAGGAGAGATTAGAAATTCATAACCGTATCCTGCAACTGCTTCGTGCATTGCCAGGAATCTGAGCGCTCTCCCAAACTGGATATCCACCCGGTGTGGATTTCAAAGTCGATTTTGTAGCTACTGAAATCCCTTCACAGCAACAAGATCATAAACCTCCGGGTCCGGCTGGTCTTCCACATTGTACCAGCAAAGGTCTTTGTCTTTCTCTTTGAGGAGTAGTGTGCGGTTGTTCAATCCACGCCAAGGCATCCGCACACCCAGTGTAGTTTGATCAACCAACATAGTTTCTTCAATCACACCGTTGAGAAAAGTACCCTACACGTTCATCTTGTGGACTTTGAACTTCTTGTGGAAGAAAAATCCATGAATCTTCGAAAAGCTTCAGACGTGCTACAGGCGCGTACTTTTCATTTGAATCTTTCCTGAGGACCCGATCAAAAACCATAACAACCAAATTTTGGCACATTTTTCAACTGGTCGAATTTTTCAACTTCATTCAACAACATTCTTACATCAGACAATTTTGTCTTCTTTTCTCCTCTCTCCATCAATGGCAACAATTTCTTCTGTCGCCTATCTTATGTAAGGACGCTCCACTATCAACAATCTTACGACTATCGAAAGTTCCTCCTGGAACATCCTACACACTCACTCAGAGATTAGTTGGAGAGGGGGACCCAAGCCTTCACAGACTTGGGTCGTCCGTCATCATCGAGAATTGTGACATCCATTTCCCGATGATTTGGAATTGATGTGGCTCCCCCTGAAACAATTTCCAATTTTGGTTTCCAAATCTGTTTTTGGTTTTCAAGTTTAACGTTTGATTCAACAGATTTTGTTTGGACAACGTTCGGTTTTAAAACCTTTTCAACACTTTTCCGTTGTTTCTTTCTCTGTTTCACTTCTTGTTGTTTAACAAGACGAGGGTCCTGTTTTGGTGAAACAAATCTTTTATGGTAACTGTTACCATGGGGGGCATCGACTTTTGCTTTCAACTTATGAAGATACGGACAGTTTCGAACTATGTGTCCAATTGTACCACATTCAAAACATGATCTTCGTTCAACAAACCCCGAAGTATCATGTGATCGTCTTGCCGATGATGATGAACTTTGTGATCTCGAGGTACTAGGTTTTGAACTATTTGGTTCATTCCTTTTCATCACTGCTACTTTCTGGACAAAATCTAAGTTAGATTGATTTGCAAACTTTTCAATTTTGTCCGTTCCCTTTGATTTCACAAAGTTCACATTCTTCTTCTTCTTCTGATTCGGCTTCTTTTGATTCTGAGTCGGTGTCTTACCTTTCAATTTGGTATGATTTTGCTGTGCTTGCACTGTTGGTAATTTCTTGTTCCCAAATTGTTTTCTAACTTCAGCCTTTGGGATAGGAGGACACTGTGTGACAGTAACATGTGGTCCTGTCTTTCCCAAAAACTTACTTGTAGAATTTTCAAAGACTTTACTGATTAATGATTGATTAACATTCTTAATAGGAAAATCTTTGTCTGAGTAAATTTTATCATCACCAACAAGAGTGTACAGCAAATCCACACTCTCCGACTCTTTTGCAGATGTGGACTCGGTTGGAACAGTCTTAGCAGGTTTTGTGGGAGGATCACATAGGATATGATTCTCAAGAGGTATGTCCTCTTCTTTGATTACTGCATCAGACTTTTCCGAATCAGTATCATCAGACTCATCATCAGAAGAATCAACATCCTCAACCACCACTGGAGGATCCTGATTCTGTTCAGCAGTTACAAAAGTATTTGCTGACACATCTGAATCTGACGATACTTCTTTCTTGTATCCGAGCCCTGCTGCAAATTCCTCAACGTCCAGAGGAACAGATGGCTCAAAGTGAGTTCTATATTCCTCATCAGGCAGTGCATCGTAGTTGTGTCTAACCGGTGGTGGACATTGCTTATATCCAATGCATGTGACATCCTTTTTCTCTTTCTGAACATCAATGATGTGATCTAACACATAGCTAGAGCTTAAATAGCTGTCTAACTTAAGTCGGATCGCCTCACTTTCTGTTTTAACACAAGCCACCTCTTTTTGCATTATCTCAAGACGAGTTATATACAAATTGATGTCAGTTTGTTTTCTTGAAACCATTTTTGTTAACTCAGTTTTATCTTTCCTTAAAGTTTCAATCATCGTTTTGAATTCCTTTTCATGGTTTTCATAAAACATGTTGGCTTCTGTGCACTTAGAAAGATCCACGGTTAATTTCTGATTGTGGATGAATGTCACATCATATTTCTCTTGCAGAGCCTCGTGTTTGCTCTGCAACTCACACCACTTATCATTCAATGAAACATGTTTGTCTTGCAAGTCAAACAAACTAGCTTGTAAAGCATCATGTTTGGCTTGCAACTCAGACATGTTTGCCTCTAAATCAGCACATTTAACACGCAAACTATCACAGTTACCACAACTAACAGCAGTGGGTTCATCGACACATACCTGACTGGAATCACTCTTAGATGTTGACCTTTCTGCATCAGAATCAACACCTTCCCTTGATGATTCATATTCAGATCCATCCTCGCTTGAACTTGAAGTTGCATCATCCTCAACTGAAGTTGAAACATCTACATCTGAACTACTGTCATGTTCAGAACTGTCATTATTTCCCGAGGATTCACCATTTTCGGCATCTTTGACAATTTCAGCATACAACGCCGTTTTTGTCTGACTACAGTTCCTTGTATCAAGAGATGATGGAGCTACCGTAGAAGGATGGCACTGTGAGGCAACTGTTGGAGGAACTGGTTGAAGCGGATTTCCGTACATATCTGTTGTTCTGATAAGTCGTTGGCTTTGCTGTTGTGGTACTTGTTGAGGAACTGGTTCAAGCGGATTTCCATACATGTCTGTTTTTCGAGGGACTGGAACTTGTATTGGAGTGCCAAAACAATTTGTGATTGTGACAAACGCCGTTGGTCTTGAGGAAGCTGTATCCGGAGACGGAGTACCAAAATAATTATCTGTATTTACCAAAGTATTCCACCTTGGATTCATATTTAATTAGCCGAAGGATACCTGTCGAAAGACTTGAAAAACACAAACTGTTAAACACAAACAGACTAATGATCGAAAGATCAACACCTGTTCGAAGGATCCACAGGGTTCGAAAGATCTCTGTTGAATTTCGAACAATGTTTTTCGAAAGATTCTCCAAACGAAGGATCCTTATCTTTCGAAAAAGTACTGCACACCGAAAGATGATTTCGAAAGATGACTTCGAAAGACTCCCCAATCGAAGGATCCTAGTCTTTCGAAAATGAACAGTAGACCGAAAGATGAATGTTTCGAAATGATTCCTTGGTTCGAAGGATGATGATCTATCGAACCTCCTCTGATCGAAAGATGGTCTTTCGAGTTCGAAGGATATCTTTCGAATGGTTCTGACACAGTTGACAATCGGTGACAAGTTGGTGAGAAAGTTGACGGGTTGGTGAGAACTTTCGGCAGAAAGTATGTTCAGACCATATCTTCTGAACATGCAGGTTTCACCAATCAAGTAAAGTCCAATATTTTAATCAGTTTACTCTTCCCAACACACAAACACTTAGAAATTTAAAATTTTAAGATCAAAGGTGTAGTTTAACAAGAACACTATGAGTATCGGTTGAAGATAAGAAGAACAAACCCAGAAATATGAATATTTCTGCAAACCGACAACAAACCGAAACCCGATTTTAACAAGTTTTTCCAGAAAATAGTGAAACTTTTAAACCCGAAAACAGTCCGAAAACTCTCGGTTTTAACAAGGAGAAGAGCCAAGGCTCTGATACCACTTGTAGGTCCGGCTAGGGGAGGATCTAGTCGCCTAATCCTTGTGTACAAACCAACCCGGTTGTGCGGAATCCAACCGAGATAGCAAACCGAGATAGAACACGTAAGAGCACGACACACAATATTCAACGATTAACACCACTTGTATTAATGCGTATGAAAGGTCCGTTACAAGCACAAGGTTTACAAATCAGTTCTGCAAACTCTCTCTAGTGTGTGTGTTCCTGATCTGTCTGAGTGTCTCACTATGTCTAACTGTCGAAATGAACACAACACACGGGTATTTATACCCGAACACAACAGGTCTGGTCGAAGGATCATGCAGACTGGTCGAACGATCATCTGTCGACCAGAAACAGTTCGAAAGATCCAGATGTATCACGAAAGATGTGATCTTTCGTGGTCCATCCATCGAAGGTCCATCTTTCGAACTCATCATCATCGAAGGATATGAGTGATCCTTCGATGATCATCCTTCGACTCAAACACATTACAAACAATAATGTTGACTGTTTGGCCAAGTCAAACCGGAGGATGGTTGACTTGGTCAAACTTACAGACTAACAAAGACATCGTTTTACATCGTGACCGAATACAGACAAAGTGCAGACATAAGTGCACCAACAAAACATTTGCATGAGATTAGTAGCAAAAAGGACAGATATTACAAGGATTCTATTAGTACAAGAAGCATTTGGTTACACACATTTGGCCAGTCAAAGAATTGAAGAGAAATTTCGCATATCTATTTACATAAAAACTATTGGAAATATAAATTTAACTATGTTTTATTCGTATTTGTTTGTATTTTTATGTACATAATAATCAACATTAGAACATTATTTAGGATGTTATTAAGAATAACAAGATGGTTATGAAGTCGCGAATTTGGAACTCGTTATCAAGCGCTTTTCGGACATTTTTTTGGCGCTAAATATGTAAAAACCCGTACTCTCGATCCCAATCATCGAGAGCAGGTTATCTTACTGTATTATTATTATTGCTATTATTTTATTATTTTCACTATTATTATTTATTTATTTATTAAATAATAATGACCCGCGACGGGGGAAACAAACCGTTTGATCGATAACCCGAACCAAATGTATTTAACGTAACACGCACCTATACATATATATATATATATATATATATATATATATTTACTTGCCTACTGTTATAATTTAGTGTTAAGCTATCGAGACACCAGATATTTTACGGATCGATATGCACGGGCCCCAAGCCCAACCCAACTCCCTAAACCTAAAATCCTACCCTATAAATATGTCCTTAACCCCATTTAACCTTCTTTCAAAACACTACATGTTCCTCATCTTTCTTCAGTCGACACCCACAAACTCTCTCTCCCTCCGATGAGGCTTTTCCGGTGACGAACCGGACTCCGGCGACTCCACCGGCCGTTCATTCTCCGTCAACAACCACCCACAACACATGCACATTCCCTCCTCCCTCTATTACACACACTCCTCTCCATCTCTTAAATAAATCCGGCAACGGAGGAACCCCGGCCGTCGTTCCGACAGTAACACCGACAAACACCCCCTAAATTTATTCCTTGAACCCTTTTAACACCTCTGTTCGTATATACACACACCCGATTACGGTGTTATTCGACAAGATCAGAAGAGAGAAATATAGAGAGGGCGGTGGAGTGAAAGGATGACGAGAGAGAGAGGCGGTGGTGATTGTTACAGCAGCGCCGCCGTCTGCGGTGGCGTATGTGCTCTTCCGACGATCAGATTTAGGTGGTGCTTGGGTTTGAGAAGGAAGTAGTGGTTATTGTGGTGGTTTCGATCAGCGACCAAGGTGGTGAGCTTGGTTTGGGGTCTCGATCCAAGAAGAAAACAACAACAACACACACTCATCTTCACTCGCACAAAACTCGTCCGAAAGTATGTGGTCATGACGGGTAGTCCGTAGGACGACCCTTAAGTGCTATAAATGGTATTTTAATCCTACATTTAATCGAGTATTATTCAAGAATTAGATGACTACGTTTGCTTGTGTTTCAGATACATTCGGAGCTTAAAAGTGTGGAAATGAAGCTTCGAATAGGCGTGGTTGGATTTGAGATGGAAAGATGGAGAATAAATGAAAAAAATCAATTATTGGAATTGAATAATTAAGAATATAACATGATAGAGGTTGAAATTACGAGAACATGGGCATAAACGGCGAAGAAAACAGAGTTGAAACGAGAAAGTTATGAAGAAAACAAAATTGCTTAGCTGTGGCCACCATAGCTACCGTAAGCTACGGTAGACCCTGACAAAAAATGTGTCGTAAGACAGTCTTCAACTACCGTTGGCCACTTTAAATCCACCGTAGCTTACGGTGGAGCCTGACGGGAAAAGTGTAACTCCTCTTTTATGGTTGGTGGGTGTGACTTTTGAAATATCCAATCATTGTTTTCGGTCTAGGGGAGTTTGGGGGCAAATTTTGGGTGACAAGAACACTATTTTGGGGTTGTTAATCATTTCTTTTCATTATTCGATTCATATGAACATTAGAATTGAAGTGATTACGAACCGAGTTATGTGTGGCTAAGTTTCGTATGTTCTCCTCCGGATAGTAAGGTTTCTATTTGAATGTTTTATGATTGTTTATGTTATTTCTGAGATAGTGTTTAATCTTTTTGATTATATTGCTATGGTGTTTATGAGTTTGATTTGTAATTTTTGATATTGTTGATCTTCATGTTCTGAACCATCAGTTCTTGGTGCCATTGGCAATCGAGATTTATTGGGAGGGATTCAGGGTTTGCTATATTGAACTGGTCATCGGGTGACTACCTTGCGTTATTTTAATCCAAGTACTCAGTCCCATTTTATCACAATCAAATACAAATTCATGAACTATGTCTCTGTAGTTCATCTCAGATTAAACTCTCATTTTAACATTCGTAGGCACCTGAAACCGGGAGAGAACGTCTTTTCTCATTCCTGAACCAAAACTTTGATAAGTGCTTTTTAATTTATTTTAGTTAATCAAACCAAACAACCAAATCTCTGAATTTACATTTCTTGCAACTTAGTTAAATTTAGTCATTTAGATAAACTATTTAGATAACACATATTCCACAAACTCCATGTGTTCGATAACCACTTACCTCTAGTTATCTAGTAGTATTTGGATGAGTGAGACTTCGACCTCACGTCATCTCACCCTAAATTTTCTTACATTCCGAGATTCTTGAGTAGATGCACTTGTTAACTGCTTTGGTATTTAAAGAGTTTTGGTTATGAATTAGTGTAATTTGCTAAACATATGATTCTGAGATGTGTATGAGAGTGTTCATCTTGTATTCCTTGTGTCATCAGTGCCTTGCTTTCTTGTGATTTTGATTGTAAATGAAAGTGTATATTGAAGGTTAATAGGAGATGTGATGAATAATGGTTAATTGTTATAGTTACTAAAAAATGGCCGAAATGAAATTGATAAGCTGCTTTTGTATTTTGTATGGTCTATAATGTTTAGTCTTGTGCCTACAATGAGTAGTCTTGTATTTTGTTCTCCTTGATTGTCTGTTAAGAGGTTATGGTAATAGAATTGTAAATGTTGAATGAGAAAAAGGGTACATATGATTAATGATAAACTACTAGTCTAGATTTATACTTGTATTTGTTGATTTGTTGATTTGGGTAATTTGGGGGTTTATATAAATATGGCCGTGAGGATATATTTGACGATAAGAATGTTAAATTGGGAACTAAGAGATTGTATGATGAATCTTGGTGATTTTTGAGTTCGACGATATATGATTTAAAATAGTTATGGTTGAAATTGGTGATAGGATGTTAGATCGATAGGATTTTCATTAATGGTATTAAAACATAGATATGTTTACATATGATAATTAGAATCTTGCATGATGTTAGTAATTAATGGTGATTGTTGATGCAACAAATAAGAGACCAAGGGTGGTAGCTAGGCTGGTTAGGCAAAAGGGTTGAAGGGTTCAACTTTGCCTAACGCAGGTCGTGGGGTCCCCCCCCCCCCACGTTTGCAAGACGTGGAAGGAGGTTCACTAGTTTATTTCTGTCATTTGCTAAGGATCCTTCTCTGAATTGTGTTCAGATTCGGATGGAGGAGCAAATAGAATGTGTGTGTTGGATGTGAAAGAGAGTGACTTGCATGAAGCAAATGCTCGAGATGAATGACCAGAGATTGCGAGAATCAGGGCTGGCCAGGAATGTTTTCTGAAGTAAATGAAGTGTCAATTTATAGGAGAAGACATCTCCCAAAGAAGAATGCATTTGACTAGTGACCTTGCTTGCAGCGAGGGGCTTACCCTTTCGGGGGTTAAAGCCTTTTAACCCCTGGATAATAGCGTGTGCTCTGCAGACCTGCATTGCTTTTGCGGCTATGGGTTGGTGAAGCAATCCCTAGATGTGACTGGCTACTGTTTCCGTATTGCTTTTCCCCTCTTCACAACTTTTTAACCCTTAAACCATTTAACCCTTTGAGCATTTATGTATTTAGTCATTTTATTTAATCTTGGGCTACCCCCGTCATCAGCCCCCCCAAGTCAGAGGTTTTTGGGGAATGAGCTCAAAGACTTCTGACTTTTATACGTGTATTTTATCGCTAAAAGGTTTCAAGGGTTCGATGCTTGAAGGCTTGTGAGCAGTTAATATTTGAATTTTAAATAACTGACAATTGATTTGATTGATGTATGGCAGTTTAATAGGGTGGCGGTTACTGTTTGCCATTATTACCCCTATTGTAGGTTATTTTATATTTACATATCTCATTTATTTACACATTTTACTTTGAAGAAACATCACTTTGCTCCTTTTTTTCTCTCCGGTATCCCCCTTTCTTTCAAAATCAGGTCAGTTCCGATTTGCTTATTTTTTCTTTAGTTGTTCATTGTGATGGGTGCTCGGAAGGATATGGCAAAATCCTTCTCTCGACTGACCCAAGAGGAAGTCGATTTATTTTGTGTGGAATGGGGAATAGGGACAAAGTATAAACCGGTTGCACCGGCTTGCGATAAATCTATCAATGCCTGTCCTTCTGGTATGATTGCCTTGTATTGCCGTCATTTTGAGTTTTCAAATCTTCGTTATCCGTTTTCAAACTTTGTCTTGAATGTATTGGAATATTATCGGGTGTCTTTTGGTCAAGTTCATCCCCTTGGCATGGCTAGGGTTTTACATTTTGAGATTCTGTGTCGGGCTTGTGGGTATGATCCCACTCTTTTAGCATTCCGTCGCTTTTTCCGACTTGCTAAGAATGGTGATTGGTTCACCTTTGAAACCAGTCAAGTTGATACTTGTTTGATTTCGTCCATGGTTTCTACACTTGGGGTTTGGAAAGATCGGTTTTTCTGGGTGTCGGAGGAAATTGTTCCCTTCAAACTTGTTTGGAGACACCCAGATGCTGTTCTGAACGAGCCGGAGCCCTCTGATTCCGAGATAAACACACGCTTTTTAGAAATTCTTAGGGATTGCCCTTCTAGGCTTCGTCCCTTCCCTGAGCATTTATTGGTGTTGTTGGGTATAAGTAAATTGTGGGAAAAGGCTAACCGGGATCCGGTGCTTATTAGAGATGGGAAGGGTATGCATTTATTCTTTTCTTGCTTTTTTGTTCCTTTCTATTTATTTTCTTATGTGCTTTTATATTTGTGTTGTAGCTATGTCTGCCCTTGATTTTATCAAAAGCGATGATACCTCTGACGTTGTTTTTGATGATGTTGCTGCTACCCCTGACGAGAATGCTGTTGTCAAGGGTTCTGATTACAGGTTTGAGGGTTCTGGTTATATAAATGTTCCGAAAGTTAAAGGCTTCACCAAGGTTACTATTTCCAAAGGTTCTACTCGTCGTTCTCAACGTCATCTGAAAAATGTTGACCAACCTTCTGGTTTAGAGCCTATTGATGTTAGTGATGATATTGAGGAGTCAGGGGATCAAGTTGTGGATGTTGGTAAGGGCAAGGAAAAGGAGTTGATTGTTTCAAGCAAGAAGAAGAAATTGGTTAAGAAGGGTGCCATTCCTGCTATTCAAGGCTCGTCAGCCAAAAGTGTTGAAAGCTTCGAGGGTTCAGAGGACATTTATGTGCCTAATTGGAAGGTTAAGGTTGGTGACAATTTTAAGGATCCTGCTGTTTGTGCTGAAGCCTTGGCTCATTTTGCTCCTCCCGGTGTTCGAGATGCCATATCTGAGATGGAGGGTGATCATCTTATCTCTAGGATGATGCTCAGTTCCTGCAACCTTTCTGCCTTTTTGGCTGAAGGTGTCACTCGCTTTGCTAAAGGGATGCGGGAATATGAGGAGGCCTCCAAGAAGAAGGAGAAAATGAAAGCTTCAATTGCTGCCTTGAAGAAGGAAATCGATATCTTTTCTGAGAAAGAACTGGCTTGGACCAAGAAAGAGGAGGAGTTAACAAAGAGGCACGAAATTGAGATGGGTGACCTCAAGAAGAGCTTTGAAGCCAGCCTGTTGAAACTGAAAGCTGACCGGGAGACCTTGGCTGTGCAAAAGAATGCTTTTGATAAGGAGAAGGATGGTTTGAAAACTTTGGTTGCCCAAGCTACCGGAGATAACCAATGGCTCATTGAGCAGGGTTTTCACCAGGTGGTTACCTATCTCTTGCACTCTAAAGAATTTAACTCCGCTCTTGGTGATGTCTACACTAAACTGCTCAATCTGGGAAAACACCAAGGTCTTATTGCGGGTTATAAGCTTCACGAGTCTGGTCATCCCTTAGAGAAATCTCCCCTGTACCGTCCCGAGGCTTCGGATATTTTTAAGAGTTCCGTTGAGCAAATGGAGAGGTTGTCATACCCGTATGTGAGTCAGGTTGCTTCTTGTTATGGTAAGCCTCTCTCCGTTTTGCAGGAACTGAAGCCGGATGGTTTGAATGAAAAGTTATGTGCTGAAATGCTTAGCTCTCTTTCAAGGAAACGCTCCTACTCGGGAGATAGTGAGGATACTTTTCCTGGGGAATCCGATGCTCCGAAGGATGTTAGCCTGGAGGTTTCAGCTGTTGAGGATCTGGGTCCAAAAGCTAAAAAGGCTAAGAAGACTAAGAAGACCAAAGGTAGCAGTTCTGGGGCTGCTAAGCCTTCTACTGATGCATGAATTCGTAGCTTTCTTAGCATTCTTAAAACAATTTATGGTGTGTAACTTTTAAACAATGTTAGGTTTTCAGGAACCCTTAAGGTTCCTGTTGGTTGTGTTTAAGGCCTGTATGGCCACTTGAACAGTAGTTAAGCTTGCAAGTTACTAGAACTTGCGCTAACTTGTGTTTGAAAGGCTTTTAGGGCTTTCTTTGATATGGTATGATGTTTAACTATTTTCCTTGTATTATGTTTTTATACTTGTGCCTTTTTTGTTAAGGCAGTTTGTTTGGGTTTAACCTTCCAAGCCTTTTGGCTGCCTTTTAGTAGGTTGAAGCCTTTAAGGTTTCGAGATATTACCCGGGTGGCTTGAAGCCTTGAAGGCTTCTTAGTCTTGTGACCTGACTTGGTTTGTACCTTTATAATTTTCTGTCTAGATTTTCTTTGTCTTTTTGTAACTTTGTCTTTGTCGAGTTTGTGCTTCCCTTATGTTTTTTATACCTTAAAGGGTTCAGTGCTGCAGACACTTAGCCTTGGTATTTTTGACAAGAAGATATAGCACCTATCCTTTTTATCATTTCTTTGGTTTTCACTTGACTTTTCAAGCCTATTTGCAGATTATATTTTTAAGGATTAGGGAACATTTGGTGTAGGCTGTTCACACCCGTCTATGAGACAATTTTATTTTTTCTTAACAACTCTCATGGAGTTGTATTGATTTAGGAACTCACCTCTTATATAGGCTCATTCAACCTTTGAACCTATTGAGCGATGTGGCCTGGGAGCTCATCCCCTTACATGGCCCTTGCCATGGAGTTTTTTGCTAGGTTCTCAACCTAATCTTAGGATAGAAAGACAAGTTTGATAAAACAACTTCATCCATTCAAGCAATACTTGCTTTTTACAAAAGGTATTCATAGTGTTGTTCGAAATACATTTTGATACAAACCAAACTTTCCTGTCTAAACATGGAACCTTTTTAGGGTTTTGCCATTCCAATGCCTTGGAAGCCTTTTGCCTTCTGAGTCTGCTAGCTTGTAGGATCCACCCTTGTGTGCTTCGAGGATGGTGTATGGACCCTCCCATTTTGGGCCAAGCTTTCCTTGATTTTCCTTTTTGCTAGCTTCCTTGTTTCTGAGGACCAGGTCTCCTGGCTTGAAACGCTCGTTCTTGACTTTCTTGTTGTAATAGGCTTCCATTTGCTGCTTGTATTTCGCTTCTTGGATTGCAGCTTGATCTCGTGCTTCCTCTAGGAGTTGTAAATTCAACATGGTCTCTTTTTGGTTTGTTTCGGGATCCATGTTGACAATTCGTTGGGTTACAACTCCTATTTCAGCGGGGATCACAGCCTCGGATCCAAATACCAAGCTATAGGGTGTTTTCTTATGGCTTGTTTTTTCGGTTGTTCTAATTGCCCATAGGACACTAGGCAATTCTTCAAGCCAGTTGCTTTCATATCTTCCCAGTCTTGTCTTGATGCCTTCTACTATGCTTCTATTCGTTCTTTCAACCTGACCGTTTGATTACGGATAAGCCACTGAGCTAAAAACCTGATCAATTTTGTACTCCTTGCACCAAACGCTGAAAGGCTTCTCAGCAAATTGCGTTCCGTTATCAGTGACAAGTACTCCCGGCAATCCATAGCGGCAAATGATATTCTCCCAAACAAAGTCAACGACCTGCTTTCCCGTGATCTTAGCGAGTGGTTTGACCTCGGGCCATTTGGTGAAATAATCTATTGCCACCAGCAAGAATTTTACTCCTCCCCTGCTTGGGGGAAATGGACCAACAATGTCCATTCCCCATTTGTGGAATGGCCATGCCGAGGTTATCGGGACTAAGTCATGCTTGGGACTTTTTGGGATTGGTGTATGAATCTGGCAAGCATCACATTTCTTCAATTCTTCAGTTGTATCGCGATGCATTGAGGGCCAGAAATATCCAAGGTTCATGAGCTTTGCAACCACCGACCTAGCTACAAAGTGAGCTCCACATACACCTTCATGAATTTCTTTGATCAAATACTTACTTTGCTCGAGACCGACACATCTTAGCAAGGGAGCGAGGTAACCCTTTTTGTAAAGGGTTTCTCCTTGTAGTACGTAATGCCTTGCCTTGATCTCAACCCTTTTAGCTTCTACTTGATCATTGGGCAATGCACCATTTTAAGGAACTTTCTGATGGGAGTCATCCAGTTTGGATCTTTTTCGGTAACTACATCTTGAACTTCCAATTCATCGATTGAGGGAGCTTTCAACACTTCTACTAGCACCTTCTTGGTAAGGTGGGCGAAAGTGAGAGATGCAAGCTTACTTAGGGCATCAGCCTTTTTATTTTGAGATCTGGGGATCTGTTTGATGTTGCATGCTTGGAAGGTGCTCATCAGTTCCTTGGATTTTTCTCTGTATTTTTTCATGTTGGGTTCTTTAGCTATGTAGCTATCATTCACTTGGCTTGAGACCAGCAACGAATCTTTGAACACTTCAAGCTTTTCAACCTTCATTTCTTTAGCCAGCCTTAGGCCAGCTATTAATGCCTCGTATTCTGCCTCGTTATTGGTGGTCTGAAAATCAAAACGGAGAGCATACGTGAATTCCAACCCTTCTGGGGTGATCAAAACTAGCCATGCCCCTGACCCTTCAACACTTGAAGCCCCATCGGTAAAAAGCTTCCAGGCTTCAGGGTTGGAAGGTTCAGTGGTGGTAGTGTTTACTTCAGTGATTGCTTGGTTCGGGATTTCCACGATGAAATCGGCCAAGACTTGGGCTTTGATGGCTTTTCGTGGGACGTAGGTGATGTTATGTTCACCTAGTTCCACTGCCCATTTTGCCAGCCTTCTCGAATTTTCTGGTTTTTCAAGCACATTCTTAATAGGTTGGTCAGTGACCACTTGTATAGGATGTGCTTGGAAATACCTTCGAAGCCTTCTAGCTGTTTGAACCAGGGCTAAGGCAAGCTTTTCAAGAGGGGGGTATTTGGTTTCAACCAATTTTAGAGTTTTACTGAAGAAATAGACGGGTACCTGAGCTTTGTCCCGTTCGATGATGAGGACTGCACTTATGGCCTCTTCAGCAATTGATAAATAGACTGAAATTGGTTCCCCCGTTTTAGGAGCTGCGATGTCTGGTAGGGAAGCAAGATGCTGTTTCATCTGGTTGAAGGCTTCCTCAGCCTCGTCGGTCCATCTGAAGTTCTTCTTATCAGAGCAATTCTTGAGCATTTTGTAGAAGGGTAGAGACCTTTCAGCCAGCTTGGAGGTAAAACGCTTCAAGGCTGCAAGCTTCCCGTTTAGACTTTCAACTTCTTTCCTGGTTTTTGGTGGTTTGGTTTCAAGGACGGCTTTCACTTTGTTTGGGTTGGCTTTGATGCTTTGTTTCCCAACAATGTGACCCAAGAACTTTCCTTCTTCTAATCCGAATGAGCATTTTTCCGGATTAAGCTTCATGTTAACCTTTCTGAGATTTTTGAAGGTTTCTTGAATGTCGTCGAGCATTTGATACTCCGTCTTGCTTTTGATCACCAAGTCATCGACATATGCCTCCATGTTTTTACCAATTTGGCTTGCAAAGGCTTTATCAACGAGTCGTTGGTAGGTAGCACCGGCATTTTTGAGGCCAAAAGGCATCGTTAGATAACAAAAGATCCCTTTGTCCGTGTGAAAGGCTGTTTTCTCCTCATCCTCTTCCTTCATGAGGATTTGGTGGTAACCTTTGTATGCGTCGAGAAAGCATTTGAACGAGTAACCGATGAGGGAGTCAACCTTGAGATCGATTTCCGGTAGTGGATAGCAATCCTTAGGACAAGCCTTGTTAAGATCCTTAAAATCTATGCACATCTTCCAAGAATTGTCAGGTTTCTTGACCATAACCGAGTTTGCAACCCATGATTGGTACTTGACTTCACGGAGAATGCCGGCTGATACAAGCTTTTCAACTTCTTGGCAGGCCGCTAGACTCCTCTCGGGTGCCAGGCTTCTTTTCTTTTGGACCACAGGCTTGACATCCGGTGGTATTCTTAGCTCGTGCTCGGCAATATCCCGAGGGATCCCTGTCATATCTTCTGGACACCAAGCGAAGACATCGCTGTAATGTGTTAGTAGTTTTTCGAGATATGAAAGGGTCTCTTGTGAAAGGCTTGGATTGACCCTTATTCTTTGTTCAGGGTACTTAGGGTTTATGACCAACCTTTTCCTGTCTTCTTCACTGTTTGAGCTTTCACCCTCAACCATGTAAGCTTCTTGAGAGGGTTGAAGCCTTTATTTTATGTCTGTTAGTATAATCCTGAAAGGGTACTCATGATAGTTGCTATTTAAATATGTTCTTCTTATTTTATGTCTGACGCTTATAAGGATGATAAGATTTGATTTTCTTTTGACAAACTGTATATATGATGTAGATGTAGTATATGTTGCTTATATGATGATGTTATAACAAATGTGTTTGATGGATGATAACTAAGGATAATTTACCGTTTGATTAAATCCGGGTCACACACTCCCGTGCTGTACAACCCTTGGTTGCACGTTGTTCCACCGGACTAAGCTAAACCCGCATCGCACACTACACTTGCACATTCCATCTGTCATACAAAGCATGACCGCACTCTTGTCAGAGGTTGCGCCGTGTGAACCGCACGATGACAAGTGGGCCACACACTTCATCTTGGGCCTTATTCCTGTGACAACTGGTAATTAACGCCTCTTAATTACGTGATTAGCAAACGTTTAAGGCGATAATAATAGCGTTTAAGACACGTATTAACTTAATTAGGCTATTGGAATGCCTAGGAAAGCTTATATGACGCTACAGTGTGCGTATGGTGATTTTCGGAAAATCTGTTGAGCGTTAAAGGATAACTAACTGACACTGTACAAAATACTGAAAACGCCGACTAGACTAATACGAAGTTTATACGTATAACCTATACAAATGAATGTGGTTATGTGGAAAAAACACTCTTTCGAACGCAACAAAGCGCATACGTGAACGAAAAACGCGACTACAGGAACGCACCGGCAACAAAATGGAAACATTGGACACACGTATTACCTGCAAAACCGAAATATTATGACATATTTAGCCCCGTAATCGAATTTTAATATCCGCAAACGAAACGGACCTAGAAACGGATTTAAAAACGACGAACTACGCAATTTATACGATTTAACGCAACCAACGATCAAACACGACTACCAACCATACTTTAAGCGTTTTGATGCGAAAATATTATTTTACGACAATACACGGAGTTCGGGAGCAAAAACGGGCCTTGAAAACATGATCGGGCAGCACAAACGAATAGGAACAAGCTAACAGGCCTTGGGCCTAACCCACATAACCCTACACCCAACTCACCAAACCGATTTTTTTTTTTAGATTCAAAACGTGATGTATAGTTTTTATCTTCTTTCAATATTATAATAATGTTTCTTGTGTTGGAACCTTAAAAGACACCCACAAAATAAATGTTTATCCAAAATACCATACCCACTTTTCCTCTTGTCTTTTCCATCGACAGAAAGAACAAGGAAAAAGAGTCAAGCAATTCAATGTTGTCCATTCATGCACTCAACTTCAGTGCATGCTCACATTCGTATGGTGATTTTTGGAAAATCTGTTTGAGCGTTAAACGATAACGAACTGACACCGTACAAAATACTAAAAACGCCGACAAATACGAAGTTTATACGTATAACTTATACATATGAATGTGGTTGTGTGGAAAAAACACGCTTTTGAACGCCACAAAGCGCATACGTGAACGAAAAACGCGAGTGCAGGAACGCACCGGCAACGAAATGGACACATTGGACACATGTATTACCTGCAAAACCGAAAATTATGACATATTTAGCCCCGTAATCGAATTTTAATATCCGCAAACGAAACGGACCGAGAAACGGATTTAAAAACGACGAACTACGCAGTTTACGCGATTTAACGCAAACAAGGATCAAACACAACAAACGATGACTACCAACCATACTTTATGCGTTTTGATGCGAAAATATTATTTTACGACAATACATGGAGTTCGGGAGCAAAAACAGGCCTTGAAAACGTGATCGGGCAGCACAAACGAATAGGAACAAGCTAACAGGCCTTGGGCCCAACCCACATAACCCTACACCCAATTCACCAAACCGATTTTTTTAGATTCAAAACGTGATGTATGGTTTTTATCTTCTTTCAATATTATAACAATGTTTCTTGTGTTGGAACCTTAAAAGACACGCACGAAATAATTATTTATCCAAAATACCATACCCACATTTTCTCTTGTCTTTTCCATCGACATAAAGAACAAGGAAAAAGAGTCAAGCAATTCAATGTTGTCCATTCAAACACTCAACTTCAGTGCATGCTCACATTTTTTTAATATAAAAACCATGCTTCTTGATTCATGCAAGAGAAGAAATGAGGTTTTATTTTTATAAAGTATAAATGTAACACCTCGAAAATTTACGTCCAATAATGCATTGACACGTGTCATAAGCTTTACATATGCGAAAACATACTTTAGAGGGACTAAAGTTGACAAACAGTGAAAACTATGGAACGTAAGGGTTCAAAGTGTCAACAATGGATAAATAGACTCTATGATAACCCTACATAATGTTTATAACCTTAAACGGATGGTTCATGGATCATACGAAGCGGAAAATGCACGAAAGTGAGGAATTACAAACTATAGGGACTAAAAGTGTCAACATGTTGAATTTATACCTCTGAGTGAACTTTTGGCAGCCCCGAAGCTTTGTAATGCTAAAATATACTCACTAAAATATGTGGTAAAAATTTCATGAAGTTTCGTTATCGTATGAGAAAGTTATGGCCAAAACCGTACTTGAGGGGCTAAAAGCGTCAACGTCGAATTTCATGGCTTTTCGGGTGAGCGCAAAGTTATCCGAGGACATTACCATGTTGGTAAATGTCCCAAGGTTCTTAAAAACCAAGTTTGGGGGTTTACGAGTCAAAATAAATAGCCGAAACCTCGCATGCAAAGACAGGGACCAAAGCTGCCATTTTTAATTAAAGTTTGGCAACCCCAGGTGCAGCTTTTTGCGATCAGGGGCTGTTTGGTCCGAATTTTTAGTGCAAAACAGCTGGGATCACCTCCATTTCTCACCAATAGATGAGCATGCATGTCTTGGACACTTGTGAGGCTCCTACAACATCTGATTTCTCCATAAATTCTGATCAAAGCTCCATTTTATTGAGTTCTTGTGATAGTAACAAGAACACCCACAACTTGCAAAACTCTCAAGGCAACTTCTGGAGCATTTCTAAACGACAAGGCAGCCTCTAAGTGTTAACTAAGCTTCATTAGGACCTTTGTAAGCTTCCATATCAGTTTATAATTCGTTCTTGCTTTGATTATTAGTTAAAAGTCAAACCGTTGTTCATATAGTTTGACTTTTCGATTAAACGAGTTTGGCTCTGTCATTTCTCAAATTAAAACCACTTATAAGTTGGTATTTATGTGGGAAACAAACCCTCAAAAGGGTATTCTCTGATTCCCACTCTAAGCATGCTATTTGTCGAGTCAAAGATGTTCTTAAAAAGTCAACAGAAATCGTTTTTGCGAAATATAGCATAAATGGTAATGTAGATGACATGCAATCAGTTTGATCATCAAAAATAACTTATAATGAATATAAGAATGTTTTTTTTTCATAATCAACTCGACAATCTTTAGTATAAACTCGGATCGGAACCGAAAGTCTTATAAAACGACTTTTTCGTAGACTATCGATTCGGATCCGTGCATGCATGTTTGAGATCTGTATTGGAGTGTATTTTTGACCATTTTTATTTTAGTTTAACTCTCTGGAATTTTTACATCTTGAGTCTATGCTTAACCGATTCATATGCATGTTTCCGATTATGCTTAAAAGTTGACTATTTTGCCCTTTTTGATATAAAACGTGATTTTTGGAAAAGTGAAAGAGTAGAAATCTTTATTACTAATTTATAAACTTGCACCAAAAATTTGAGATCAGTTGGTGGTCCAGATTTTGAGTTATGGCCGATATCGTAAAACTATATCTTTATGTTAAATAAACGGCGCATTTAGCGTATAACCTATTTAAGGCCACTTTTCGATATAAAACTTTTTACCCACTGATTTTATATAATATTCTGGGATTTTCGAAGATTTTTATTTAATTTTTGGCTGATCGGATCATACGTCGCTAAGTCGATTCGGTTAATGCCGATTTTGACCGTTTAAGCCATAAAATGAGTTTTATAAGTCCTTTTGACCCCAAACCTTTTTCTACTGATTTTATTTGTTAAATAAATTATTTTGAGCACTCTGGAAATATAAAAATCTCAGCTCTCTTTTGAAAACCCGGAAACGGCTCTAAATCGCATTTTTAGCGTTTTTAGCGCATAGTAAGCGTTATACTCGTATTAAACACATAAGATTCATACCTACTGATGTATTTAGCATATTTTCATATAATAACAGTAAGTATAAGTTTTTGAACTCAGATTTCCAGTTTTGACATTTTTAGCCCTTGTGAAATTACTAAAATACCCCTACGGTGCATAGTTTGATTTTAAATGATAAGTTTTGTATATGGGTCATACCCTACTGTTATAATAAGACAAATTAAGTATATTTACTGTATGATTCAGACCCGAAACTCAGATTTCCAATTTAACCCTTTTATAATCTTTTAAATGACCAAAATGCCCTTATAAGGCATAAGTTGAGTTTAATTACATTCCGGGCATAATAGAAAATATCTTGCTGATATTATAACATATTTGGAGCATATTAACTCAGGGAACTTGCATATGTCTCTTATGGTCACCCGTAACGCTCTTTTCGCGTTCGGTTCGGTTTATGTAACTAGTTTGCATAAATTGACCGAAACGGGTCAAACATTATCATTTTTGTCTCAAAATCCAGAATGTGTTTACTAAACCCATATTATACAAGTCTTCAAACTTGTCGGGTCAAATTCACATTTCATCCGGTCTTCGCTTAATCGTGCGTGAACCGTATCGTCATTAAAACTAACCGGTCTAGGCTTAGGCTTAAATAAAGACCCGTTAGAAATCTAATAGGTTATTATAAACCTTTGTTCCAGAATAGGAGCACCAGTAAAAGATTACTTGCATTTCTCTTGATTGTGTTTGATACTTACTCAGGTAAATACTCTTTGACTTATTTTCCCTATACGGGCTTGGGTTACGGTATATAATATACCGCTTGATCGAGCGTCAAATCCTACATCCTTGGGTGTTTAGTTTGAATAGTTTGTTCGGCTCGTTTAAACAGTCTTGCTTACTTTAAGCCTTTAGGGGGTTAATGACCATGTCCCGGATATCCTTGGCATCATCTTACGAGATGGCCACGACCAGAGCACGGGGTGTAGGCGTACACCCGTCAGTGTATAACTCATTTATGTGGTGTGTCTATTGATCTTTAACCCGGACAAGATCCGGGCTACTGAACGCAAGTAACATGTAATTCGTTCACATGATTATAATATTAAATAATTGACCCAAGTTAATTAAAATGTTTTGTGCCTTGTGCATTTAAATCAATTTTCAACCTTTTTAAAATGAGTCAGCTGAATTGTATTTACCAGTGTAAACTGACGTATTTTTCCCAAAAAGATTAAGTGCAGGTACTACACGTAATAGGCTGGCAGGCTTCTAGAGCGTCCACAATAAGTCACGCAGCTTGGACTACAAATAAACTGTTGAACAATATCTTATTTTGTTTTTGATCCGCCTGTGGATCCGTTTCAACTACTCGTGATATTTATTATTACATTTTATTTAAAGTTGAAATGAATCTATCTTTTGCTTCCGCTGTGCATTATTATATTGTGTGGTTTGTCTATGATGATACCAACTACGTCACTATACTCCCCACCGGGCCCACCGGTGACACGTGGAAAATAGGGGTGTGACAGGTTGGTATCAGAGCCAACTCTGAGTGAATTAAACACTAGTCTGTTGTGTTTAATCTCAGTTACACAATTGCACGTTCCTTGATTCTGAGTCTAGACTTAACATAGGAACACTCTTGTCCCTATTCGGAGGATTATTGCTTTTAATTTTATATTTTTTTTATATCGCCAAACAAGAAGCTGTAATGGAAATTCTCCCCATTTGAAGCCTAGGAAAAGGCCGAGCTTCGTGTTGCGACTAGGATTAACGTACGAGCAAGGAGAGGACATTCAGAACTGAATTAAAGAAGAAACTCCTTTTGTTGAAGTTCGTTTCCTTAATAAGTCCTTATAAGGGCATTTTTATTTTTTCAGTCCCATTTGAGGACAACATCATTTCTTTTAAGTCCCTTTTAGGGCAATTCAGTATTTTATTGGAATGCTTTATCAAAAATTTCATTTGTTCAATATATATGAATATAATATATGAAATAAATTAAAATAACATTCCTCTTATAAGATCTACCATTATAATAAAATGGCAAAATCTAAAAGGACAAGACCTAGCCTCGTGTCATATTAAGACCCGGCCAAGATGGCAGTTCCTCAATTTAGATTTAGATTCTTATTAACATTTCAATTTAAAATTTGTTCTGCGTAAATTATAAATAAGAATCTTAAGAGTGAAATCTAGCCTTCGGGTCATCATAAGGCCGGGCCATGATGGTAAGACTTGTTTAAAAGATTCAGATCCCTGTTAACATCTGAGAACATGTTAACATTCATGGCAAACGTGACTCATTAAACATCACACACGTCATTTTTATATACGGATTCTTTAAAAGATCCCTAACCCAACTTAATGATCTCTGAATCATGGGTTTAGATCATCAATTAAGATGTTCATATTTTGACCATACGTTGGTAATATAATGCCTACGGGCCTTGCCCATTTCTGCATGAGCCAACAGACGCTGACATTGTAATCTTTATGATTCCTTGTCTAAGGTGGTGAGCTATGCTCAAGCCTATTAGTTTATATGATCAATGCGATCATGACTAATATAATATAACATCCTAGTGATGTTATGCCTACGGGCTATACTTTATAATAATGTCAATACGACAATGACAGTTGTAACCATTATGGTTCCTGCCTAAGGTGGAGGGGGCTATGCCCAAGCCTCATAGTCAATATGATCAATACTATCATGACTACTATCATCAGTGTGATGATTATTATTTTCTAAAAACATCGTTTTGTAATCGATTTTCCTACGGGCCATATTGTATCGTCAAATTATAACAACGACAGTGGTAGCAATGACTCCCCGTCCGAAAAAGGGTAATGAACTTTGATTCAACCCTAAATGCCTCGATTCTCTGAAACCATGGCTTATAAACCTGTCTACGCAACTAGGCCATTCGTGCTATTATTAAATTGTAAATTTGGATTTATGATAAAACCCTGAAAATAAATAAATATCATACTTTCCTACCAGTATTAAAGGTACGACCTAGCCTATGTGTCATTCCAGACGATGCCAAGATGGTAGAACCTACCCAAAGGATCTAAATCCTTGTAACATTGTAAATGTGTTAACACTCCCGACAACAGTGATGCGATAAAATCACGCTTGTCATCTTTATATTAGGGAGATTTTCCAAACCCCTTATTTAGCCTAAATGATCAATGGGGATCAAGGCTAATAAACGTCGAACATGATGTACACATCTAAACATCCACTTGGGATGTATACCCACGGGCAAAGATGCATACATGAAAAAGATAGTTTTATTTCATAACTTCTTGTCAATACAATGAATTATGAAATTTTCCGATCCAAAGGAATCATTGATTATGTTTTAAAATTTCCCTAGTGACAAGGCATCTGTGCCATCGAAAAGTCCTTTGGAACAAGCCATTGTGCTATATAAGATGTCAGTATGACATGGACAGTCGTGACTTATGTCCCCTGTCTAGTAAATATGAAGGATTATATTCCGATTAAACGCTAAAGATGGTTTATTTAAAAACTTAGGCAAAAACATAATCAAATAAATTAAATACTATCTACTGGCCCATATGGTTCATTCGCACCATGGCTACTTAATTATCAAGTTCGACAATTCGCTATATAATTAAACCAATTTGTTATTTCTTGGTTTGTAGCCTTCAAAGATTCACCATGGCTGACTCCTCTGAAGCTCACAATCGCCTAGTTGATCAGAATGATGATGCAAGACTGAACTTAACAAGCACCGAGTTACAGGCTATGATAGATACAACCGTAAACAACGCTGTGGACTGTGTGTTGAAGAATCATAAGCGAAAGTGCAATAATACCCCAATTCAAGGTTGTAAAAAGGGTAAGACCGGTTCGAACTATAACCAGTCCAAACCGAAGGAGGCAAAACCCAAATGTAAAACTTGTAAGAAGAACCATTTTGGGAAGTGCCGATTGGAGTCGAAATCCCAGTCTCACATGAGACCTTGTGGGATTTGTAGCAAGAAGGGGCACAAGACCTTGGAGTGCCAAGACATAAAGGACGCAACCTGCTATGGTTGCAATGAAATAGGGCATATCAAGACAAATTGCCCAAATAAAACCAAGAAGCCTGGGGAGGCTGAGGAGCCAAAACCTGGGAGCTCTCAAATGGACGCTCAAGAGGCTATTCAGTATGACAATGTCACAACAGGTACTTCCTTTATTAATAACGCTCATGCTAGAGTATTACTTTATTCAGGTTCAGATAAGTCTTTCATAAGGCAACGGATTTTGTAAATCATTAAATCTGCATGTTAAAACTCTAAGCGTTAAGTAGAACTGACTATTAGTACCTCAGAGACTGCTTCAGCAATATTAGATAGATGTTTATATTCATTTAGGAATCATTTTTTTTCTGACGTCCTTGCTTCTATTTTAATAATAAGGGACTCGACATAATGATAAAAATTGATTGGTTGTCTTAAAAATCAAGCCCATATTGTGTATAATAAGGAACAAGTAGTTATCAATACTCCTTATGAGACAACCCTCATAATTACATGTATCAGTACGTGTTACATGTATCAGTACGTGTAAAAAAAAATGGTGGAATCGGCCGTCCCCGGAATCGAACCTGGGTCTAGGCCACACCCTTTCGCGCGCCTAGCCAACCGAGCTAGGTGCCTAGTTTGGGAAATCTCCATTTTGATTAAATATAAGCACATGTACAATCAAATAACACTCCTTAGGAATGTTCATATAGTTTAATAATACCATGATCGAAGTATGATAAGTCGTCAGGATGATGACTAACTGTGAAATGCACTCAATTAATTGTTAAATTGGTACTTAATACCAAAAGATGTGAGTATGCAAAACTCAGATGAAACAAACAACAGTCGCGATGCTAGGAATGCGACAAATATTAATGGTGCATCAAGTGTGAACCTCAATATTAATGGAATTAATCTCCAAAACTGAAGTTAACGCAGTCGTTAGAAAGGTTATGAGAAAACACACGAGAAGATTCAAGAAGCCAAATGTTGGTTGCTCTAAAACACATGTCGCTACTCATGAAAAGAGTTTTATTCATACTCCATATGCGAGGAATAACCCAAATAAAAATCATATGTGGCAAGGAGCCCATTCTTTTTAGGTTATACTTAAAAGTACTTCGTCTCTTGGAAGTCAAGAGACTTCAACAGTAAAAAGGGACCATCGATTGCAGGAAATTGTTAAACGAAGTAGAAACCATTGGATATGTCAGCAGTTATGCTGGAAAGGGCACGGTAAGGTATGCATCACAATCATTCGATGGGAATACCCTTGATTAGTGAGGACATTAATGGGGTCCATAAGAGCGATTCCCTTATACAATATGGGATGGACCGAGTGTTAAGGACCTTATTAAAGGGACCTATTATTCGCATCGAAATGGAAAAAGATGGAATAAGAAATTGCTGATTCTCACCATAAAAGTTCTGAAAATGTCGACAGTATGTCGCAAAATTTTAATTCATTGGCTGAGATAATACCCTATTCCAATTACCCAAAACCTAATCTTAATGCAATAATTATTGGTGGTTAGTAACGGCAATAAGAGGGCACATTAAGGTTTCAAAGCCTGCTCATTATAAATCCATTATGGATCTACCTCAGCTACTCACGTTATATAGGTTAAGAAATAACTAGTCCAAGCTGAGACTGCCCAAACATTGTCAAAGATTTTGCAGCTAAGTTTAAAAGGATTAAGGATGGAGGCGTTTAACCCTCCTGGTGAATGGTTAGAGGCTGTTTACATTAATAATGACACTAGATAAATCCCTTATTGTGATTTTATTATTAAGAGTTACGTTTGGGTTCAGATACCGCTAAGTCTCTTATAAAACCATAAGCTTAGCAAACTTTTAGAAATTGTCCCGTAAGAACCCCAGATATCAGGTGTAAGGTAAAACTTACAGGCGAAATCATAAGAACCATTTCTTCTGTTCCTGTTAGAAATCTCTAATTATGGAATTCTAGAAGTATCCTCTCACTAGAAGAAGTGCGTCAGCATATATAATTGATATCTCTTTGATCTCTATCGATTACGAATACCAAATGGTATAACAAAAGCGCCACATGAGGATTGATGTATCTTAATAAGTCCCATAGATTGCTTCCATGCCTGATCAGTATGGAGGTTTAATGCATGGGACATCAAAGATATTCTGATGGTCATATGGTACTAAAGTCAACAAATGGTATTCAAAGAAGATATCCAGAATGGAATTGTCCAGGTGAATGTCTTCGATTAAAGAATTCATGGACTCGTAACGTAAATGTGTCACCTATCTGACACAAACAATGATAGATGAACTGGAGCCTGAGATTTCAAAAATCTCTGTAAACTTCCTGGTATCTTGATTATCTCCTCTTAAGATTACCCTGTTTACCTCATGAGAGGCCAGTAGAATTAAGATTTATATCCCATTTAGGGATTGTAATATTATGAAATCTCCAAGATGGCTAATACCATCACTGGAAGAATGGAAACCCTGATTAAGTGAATAAGAGGATTCACAAAGCCTAACCCAATATTCTGAGAATTCGTTATAGTTAATTAAGAAAGACGGTTCATTTTGCTTATGCATTGATTACCGCAACCCTAATTAGGCAACAATTAAGAATTTTCCATCAGCTGCCCAGGATCGTCGATTTGATCGACTAACGCAAGGATTAACTATTCCTTGAGATTAGTTCTAAGCAGTGGCCGAAATTATCATCTCACCTTAAGATGAGTTTTTATAATAATTGTTATATAAACATCAAGGCTGCTCCTCTGGAGACCTTGTATAGATGGAATGACAAACATCTATTAAGACAAAAGATTGGTAAGTCCAATTTCAGGATCTGAAAATTACATTGGAAACAACGAATAGGATCATACAAATCCGTGATCATCTGTAAATTGTCAGTTTTGGCAGAAAAATCAAAGATTAATGAGAATAGCAACCCTCCTAAGTCCTTGATTAAGGAATAAGGTTCAATAAAGAAATCACCCTGGAAGGGTGTGCCGATTTGTTAATTATCAGACTAGTTAAGCTCTGAATATATAAAAATCATTTGACGAATCGAATGTATCAAAGATCAAATAGCTTATGAGCTAAAACCTATTTAAGGAGCTTGACGGAGTACGCAACGTATTACACACTAAGGATTTAAGGATGTGTTTCGCCAATAAGTCAAGAAGCATTATCACATATTGATATGCATATTTATGATACGATGAGCAACCTATATCGATTAAGGATCGACAGGTTAAAAAGCTCCAAAAGGATACATATACCAAATATAAAGGTCACTTTGGGAGCTTGGAGAGATTCCAGATATGTTATAGGAGTTGAGTCCATTATGCGACAAAAAGTAATTCCAGCATCTTAGCAAATCTCGAGGTCGAGATTTCTTTTAAGGGGGTGAGGATGTAACACCTCGAAAATTTACGTCCAATAATGCATTGACACGTGTCATAAGCTTTACATATGCGAAAACATACTTTAGAGGGACTAAAGTTGACAAACAGTGAAAACTATGGAACGTAAGGGTTCAAAGTGTCAACAATGGATAAATAGACTCTATGATAACCCTACATAATGTTTATAACCTTAAACGGATGGTTCATGGATCATACGAAGCGGAAAATGCACGAAAGTGAGGAATTACAAACTATAGGGACTAAAAGTGTCAACATGTTGAATTTATACCTCTGAGTGAACTTTTGGCAGCCCCGAAGCTTTGTAATGCTAAAATATACTCACTAAAATATGTGGTAAAAATTTCATGAAGTTTCGTTATCGTATGAGAAAGTTATGGCCAAAACCGTACTTGAGGGGCTAAAAGCGTCAACGTCGAATTTCATGGCTTTTCGGGTGAGCGCAAAGTTATCCGAGGACATTACCATGTTGGTAAATGTCCCAAGGTTCTTAAAAACCAAGTTTGGGGGTTTACGAGTCAAAATAAATAGCCGAAACCTCGCATGCAAAGACAGGGACCAAAGCTGCCATTTTTAATTAAAGTTTGGCAACCCCAGGTGCAGCTTTTTGCGATCAGGGGCTGTTTGGTCCGAATTTTTAGTGCAAAACAGCTGGGATCACCTCCATTTCTCACCAATAGATGAGCATGCATGTCTTGGACACTTGTGAGGCTCCTACAACATCTGATTTCTCCATAAATTCTGATCAAAGCTCCATTTTATTGAGTTCTTGTGATAGTAACAAGAACACCCACAACTTGCAAAACTCTCAAGGCAACTTCTGGAGCATTTCTAAACGACAAGGCAGCCTCTAAGTGTTAACTAAGCTTCATTAGGACCTTTGTAAGCTTCCATATCAGTTTATAATTCGTTCTTGCTTTGATTATTAGTTAAAAGTCAAACCGTTGTTCATATAGTTTGACTTTTCGATTAAACGAGTTTGGCTCTGTCATTTCTCAAATTAAAACCACTTATAAGTTGGTATTTATGTGGGAAACAAACCCTCAAAAGGGTATTCTCTGATTCCCACTCTAAGCATGCTATTTGTCGAGTCAAAGATGTTCTTAAAAAGTCAACAGAAATCGTTTTTGCGAAATATAGCATAAATGGTAATGTAGATGACATGCAATCAGTTTGATCATCAAAAATAACTTATAATGAATATAAGAATGTTTTTTTTTCATAATCAACTCGACAATCTTTAGTATAAACTCGGATCGGAACCGAAAGTCTTATAAAACGACTTTTTCGTAGACTATCGATTCGGATCCGTGCATGCATGTTTGAGATCTGTATTGGAGTGTATTTTTGACCATTTTTATTTTAGTTTAACTCTCTGGAATTTTTACATCTTGAGTCTATGCTTAACCGATTCATATGCATGTTTCCGATTATGCTTAAAAGTTGACTATTTTGCCCTTTTTGATATAAAACGTGATTTTTGGAAAAGTGAAAGAGTAGAAATCTTTATTACTAATTTATAAACTTGCACCAAAAATTTGAGATCAGTTGGTGGTCCAGATTTTGAGTTATGGCCGATATCGTAAAACTATATCTTTATGTTAAATAAACGGCGCATTTAGCGTATAACCTATTTAAGGCCACTTTTCGATATAAAACTTTTTACCCACTGATTTTATATAATATTCTGGGATTTTCGAAGATTTTTATTTAATTTTTGGCTGATCGGATCATACGTCGCTAAGTCGATTCGGTTAATGCCGATTTTGACCGTTTAAGCCATAAAATGAGTTTTATAAGTCCTTTTGACCCCAAACCTTTTTCTACTGATTTTATTTGTTAAATAAATTATTTTGAGCACTCTGGAAATATAAAAATCTCAGCTCTCTTTTGAAAACCCGGAAACGGCTCTAAATCGCATTTTTAGCGTTTTTAGCGCATAGTAAGCGTTATACTCGTATTAAACACATAAGATTCATACCTACTGATGTATTTAGCATATTTTCATATAATAACAGTAAGTATAAGTTTTTGAACTCAGATTTCCAGTTTTGACATTTTTAGCCCTTGTGAAATTACTAAAATACCCCTACGGTGCATAGTTTGATTTTAAATGATAAGTTTTGTATATGGGTCATACCCTACTGTTATAATAAGACAAATTAAGTATATTTACTGTATGATTCAGACCCGAAACTCAGATTTCCAATTTAACCCTTTTATAATCTTTTAAATGACCAAAATGCCCTTATAAGGCATAAGTTGAGTTTAATTACATTCCGGGCATAATAGAAAATATCTTGCTGATATTATAACATATTTGGAGCATATTAACTCAGGGAACTTGCATATGTCTCTTATGGTCACCCGTAACGCTCTTTTCGCGTTCGGTTCGGTTTATGTAACTAGTTTGCATAAATTGACCGAAACGGGTCAAACATTATCATTTTTGTCTCAAAATCCAGAATGTGTTTACTAAACCCATATTATACAAGTCTTCAAACTTGTCGGGTCAAATTCACATTTCATCCGGTCTTCGCTTAATCGTGCGTGAACCGTATCGTCATTAAAACTAACCGGTCTAGGCTTAGGCTTAAATAAAGACCCGTTAGAAATCTAATAGGTTATTATAAACCTTTGTTCCAGAATAGGAGCACCAGTAAAAGATTACTTGCATTTCTCTTGATTGTGTTTGATACTTACTCAGGTAAATACTCTTTGACTTATTTTCCCTATACGGGCTTGGGTTACGGTATATAATATACCGCTTGATCGAGCGTCAAATCCTACATCCTTGGGTGTTTAGTTTGAATAGTTTGTTCGGCTCGTTTAAACAGTCTTGCTTACTTTAAGCCTTTAGGGGGTTAATGACCATGTCCCGGATATCCTTGGCATCATCTTACGAGATGGCCACGACCAGAGCACGGGGTGTAGGCGTACACCCGTCAGTGTATAACTCATTTATGTGGTGTGTCTATTGATCTTTAACCCGGACAAGATCCGGGCTACTGAACGCAAGTAACATGTAATTCGTTCACATGATTATAATATTAAATAATTGACCCAAGTTAATTAAAATGTTTTGTGCCTTGTGCATTTAAATCAATTTTCAACATTTTTAAAATGAGTCAGCTGAATTGTATTTACCAGTGTAAACTGACGTATTTTTCCCAAAAAGATTAAGTGCAGGTACTACACGTAATAGGCTGGCAGGCTTCTAGAGCGTCCACAATAAGTCACGCAGCTTGGACTACAAATAAACTGTTGAACAATATCTTATTTTGTTTTTGATCCGCCTGTGGATCCGTTTCAACTACTCGTGATATTTATTATTACATTTTATTTAAAGTTGAAATGAATCTATCTTTTGCTTCCGCTGTGCATTATTATATTGTGTGGTTTGTCTATGATGATACCAACTACGTCACTATACTCCCTACCGGGCCCACCGGTGACACGTGGAAAATAGGGGTGTGACAATAAACTAATCATGTAGTACAACAACCCACCTCCATTTTCTCAGTTGTTTAAACTCTACACCATACTCCACTCATTGCATGCACTTCAAGAGTTTAGGACTTATCCACATTGTTAGTATATCACAACAGCCATACTCCTTTTCCTTTTTCCCTCTCTACGACAAAACCATCCTCAACATATGCACTTTTTAGATTAACTCTCAAAATCAAGTCCTAAAAGTCTCAAAATCCAAGTATCTTATGGCGTTTTCAAATTCAGGTGACCTTGTTATTGGAATGTTTTCTTAAATGTTTCTAAAAGAAGTAAAATAACACTTAAGATGGACTTGTTTTTGTGATCTAATTGTTAGCTCATGTTAATCTTACTATGAGGTCAGTTCTTGTCTAAAAAAAAAACTATTTAGTTACTAGATCTTAACGTTGAGATATAATAATATATGAAGGTCATGTAACTTACATGCTGTAAGTTTTTTTTAACACACAAAGATGTGTGTATTTATGATTTTAAACCATAAAAAGTATATGTTATATGAAATTCTGGATGGTTAAAGTTTAGGGTTTTTGCTTAAAAATGGGTATTTGGGAGTTTTGGTCGTGGAAAATTTGTTAATCTTATAAAGTAACTTGCAAGGTTAATATGGTTAATAAAATAAACGACTCTTGGTATTTTGTATGAAAAGACGGTTCCACAAAAAGTTAAGATTCAAGTCTTTAGACATATACTTGGTGAAAATCTAAAGGTTTTATATAAAAAGGTTATGATTTACGTAAAACCAAGGACTATATATATATATATATATATATATATATAGAGAGAGAGAGAGAGAGAGAGAGGAGCTCATGCGAGAACCACCTTTATTGTGAGAACCGCGAGAACCAATGTGAACACAACCTAAAATAGCTACTGTTTGTATTATTGGCGCTTGTTTTTTTGGTTTGATTCAATGGAAGTTGCTGAGAGTTATTATTTTATATGATTTCTTTTGGTGGCTTAGGTTTAGGTGGTGCATTATTATAATAAATTATTCGTCGTTTCAGTTACTGTTTGTAATTATTGTTTTTCATAAGCTTTTATCTCTGAAGTCCGTAACACGTCCCGTCTTTCAAGTTTGGCGTTTTAGACTCTAATATATTAAACTAGTTGTAACACCCGTGTGAACACACGGGTATATTTAATAATGATCGAAATCAAATACTAAAAAAACATAATATAATATATCATTTAAATTCTTTGCGTTTAGTTACATATCTTTATAAAACAATGTTAAAGACAGTATGTGTTAGTATTATAAGTATAATGTGCAAAGTTTTTGTCTATATCTATATGTAAAATATTATGTGAAATTATTTAATGATTTAATTTCACTAACACAGAAAACGCAGTAATTAAAAATATATTATCTAATACATCATTTAGTTCCAAACCAATATATTCCAAACCAACACTGTTCCAAACCAATATTTACTATAAATAAATAAACTATAAGGATAAACTATTTAAGTAACAAAAAATGTTGAAGAGTAAATACCATCAATATGAGTGTTTGGTGTTTGATAGAGTGTTTTAATTCATCTGTAGCAATCGATGCACTTTGGTTTAAGCATCTTTCTATCCATCTTAGACTCTTCAAGAAACGTTCCTCCTTGTCCTCATCTACAACTCAGCTTCATCACTGAGCTCATGATCAAATAACAAGACATGAATCTTGACTCTTTAAAACAGTCTATGTAGTTAGTTTGATCTTCACTCTTTAGCAAATTTCTAGCGTGTCCACTTACATTTGATCTACAATTAATGTGCAATTGATCAGGATATTCACTAGAATTTTGTTGTAAAATAGGGAACCGATGAAATAAGGAAGCGATGTGTCGATAGTGACACCAAACATTATTAGTAAAAATCCCAATGTTTAATCGAAGCTCATGCCTACGACCCACATGGAGGGTGTAGATGGTATAAATACGGTTGGGAATATTGCGACTGATGAAAATATTATGAATGCTAACGCGAGCTTGCTGAATGTCTCGGTTTCCCAGTTTAAGATCGGTATAACCTCCTACAAAATATGCACATATATTAGTTCAGAACGAAGAATTGTTTTTATCTGGCTGGATCTTAATTCTTGCAGCTAGTTCATCTTTGTCTATGGATAACTGATAACCGAACCGAATAACTAAATAACCAATTCGGTTACAGTTACGAACCAAATAGCCGAATAATGGACACCCTACTTGAAGCTACTTCATCTTTGTCTATGGATAATTGATAACCAAACCGAATAATCAATTCAGTTACTGTTACAAACTGAATAACCGAATTGCAAGTGATTCGTTGTCTGTTCCAGACCGGTTTGGTCATAGTTGTTAATAGCGAATAGCGGTGAATTAAATTGTTTTTTTAACGTCTCCCTTCTTATCAACTCAAAGAATATATGAGTCTTTCAAAAGCTCCATGCTTACTTTTCAAAGCTACTCTTAGTAATTTACTGCGAGTCTTTATCTTTTTTAAAATAAAATTTACATGGGTTGAAATTTAGAACTTGTAATGTATATTGAAAAACATGGGCAGAAAAGCTCACCAGAGATTCAGAGATTCTGGTTCCCATCTCCGGTTATATTCCGTTGAACGATCCGAATCAGATGCTGAGCGGCTGGACTCTCCGGTACAGTATCGCAACTATTAGTTTGGCAAAAAAAAATGATAACAAAATCATTAAAAGAAACAACACATTTTTGTCAAATAAATTTCTATGATTCGCTTTGATCGATCTTTCCTAATGATGCTCAACCACCAAGGATGGTGATTAACTTTGGCCCACACTTGTCTATTGTTTATAAAATACAACCCAATTACCCATACGCGATAATGACCCGTTCTGGGTCACAATTGCTAACTATAGTATGAATTTTTAATAATAGTTCAAGTGACGAAAAGAAAGAACGCACCTAAATAACAGCTAGAATTCATATGAGCATGGGGCAAACCACTTTTTCGGAGCTCCACTGTATATATCACATAAATTGTAAAGTAAGCAGGGCCGGCTAAAACTTTTTAGGGAACCGAAGTGAACACAAAAATCGAGACCATTAAATTGGTAAACCATATAATAGGTGGAGTAAAACTTACCAAGAGCTATCGTATTTATGGGTACTTCTAGCTTAACCATTTTTAAGTGTAATCGGAATTGTTGTAAGCGTTGTCCTCGTTTCTTGAGAATTGTTTAATCTGCAACATGTTTGTAATCATCAGTACATGTTACATAAGCTGTACATCCATAGCCACCAGCTCTGTATATGGTAAGGAGGCAAAACACAAGTATATTATGCACAAATTATAAGCTTTAGGAGATGTAGTACTTCTTCTGCAATTCAATTGCCAACACATACCTTATATATCTTTATAACTCTATTTTGTTGATTTACGCGGGCGGTGCCTTGATGGATGCACCTTTTTAGTATCATCAGATGCTAAAAACATGGTCACAAACACAATTACTTTCTGTAGGCGGCGGGTCTATATGCATAAAAGAGTTATAAAGATATATATGGTATCCAATGTAAAAAAGATTCAACAACATTAAAATTATGATGCAAATTAACTACTTTGCCACCCTCCTGGTTTCAAATATTAGTTCAATCTTGCACAAATGTGAATTTAGAAACCGAAATTATGAAATTCGAATTGTAAATTATGAGTTAAATACGAAAGCAACACTTGTCACACCCCCAAAATACCACCCATGGGAAACCCTACTAGGCGTGTGACAAACCAATAACGAGCCACTAATCATATTGAACCAATCACAAGTTGTTAAATAAAATCATCAATTACTACTGAAAAGTACCGTCAATAAGTTTAAATGAAAACCAACATGTTCAGCGGAAGCAAATAAAAGAAATCATAGTCTAACTGTTTCAAATTAAATGTATGTAATCAATAAACCCATCATTCGTATCTAACCAGCACGACCCATGACCACTCCAGCTACTTCAGACAGCAAGTTCCAAATCCATATAATCTAACGACCTGCGAGCATGCAACAAGTGTATCAGACAACGTTGTTGAGTTCATAGTTTTACTAAAACGTTGGGTACCAAGTGTTTAGTTAATCCCTTGAATTTAAATCTGAATGTAATGTTGATAATAACCCGAATACAAGACGACTTCTGATTATTTTGCCCTTTCTCCAATGCTCCTATCAAAGCATTGGTCATGACTAGGTCATTTGTTCAACACCCGTCCTCCCAGGAACGGGGTGAGGTCGCCAAACCTAAGTAGCGCTACTAACTAATACCATGTTACCTCCCCGGTAACCAAACAACACGGAGGGACTTTAAAGGTGATAAGATGAGTATATTATCCAACATTCCCATTTTCACTCAAAAGACTTATCCCTCCCCGGGATACCCACTGACTGTCCCAACCACCGGGACGCATGCTCAAAAGAGATGAACTCACCTTTGATTGCTCGGTATGTTACGTTACGTTATTCACAGTTGATCAATCAAATTCCTAACATGGTTACCAACGATAATCAGCTTTGCATGTCGTTAAACCATATTTTCTACGCATATAACAAACAAGTGTCGTACAGATAGTGGCGTTAATTATTTCACATGTAACAGCAATTCACGTATTCATTGCATTCACCGCATACACGTAGTAACATACGAGGAACACACAATGTTCTTTGAATCATCACAGTATAACATACAACATAACAGCCGGTTATTATAAACTATATAAAAAGCAACATATATATGCATATGCAAGTTGTACCATATGTTGTGGGAGTTTTTAAAAAAAAATTGGATTTTTCCTTTCTAACCCTAAAGTTTAAATCTTTGTCAAATTAAGCGTAAAGTTTCATTCTTTGTAATTTGAAACCCTTAGTTTGATTTTTCATTTATAATTCAAAAGTTTATATCTTTTGCAATTTAATCACTTTGATTTTTTTTACTTTTCCGAGTCAACACGCCGCAACGTGCGTGTGCAGTTTCAACGTTTTTTTATCTATTTTTCCCGTTTGACAGGCCTTTCGCAACGCATCTATTTTCCCCGTTTGATAAGTCTGTCGCAACGCGCGAGTCAGAGATCAACTTAGTTATTCTTTTTATGTTTTACACACAGGTTCACGGTCATGTAAGAAATATTTGACTTTTATCTAATTTGATATAAAAAAGCAACATATATATGCATATGTAAGTTGTACCATATGTTGTGGGAGTTTTTAAAAAAAAATTGGATTTTTCCTTTCTAACCCTAAAGTTTAAATCTTTGTCAAATTAAGCTTAAAGTTTCATTCTTTGTAATTTGAAACCCTTAGTTTGATTTTTCATTTATAATTCAAAAGTTTATATCTTTTGCAATTTAATCACTTTGATTTTTTTTTTTACTTTTAACTCAAAGTTTTACATCATTTGCAATTTAACCCTAACATTTTTTAACATTCAACATTGGTCTCTTACACTTTTCATCTTTCACAAGTTTTCCGTTTAACGTTTCGTTCTAAATTTTCCGAGTCAACACGCCGCAACGTGCGTGTGCGGTTTCAACGTTTTTTATCTATTTTTCCCGTTTGACAGGCCTTTCGCAACGCATCTGTTTTCCCCGTTTGATAAGTCTGTCGCAACGCGCGAGTCAGAGATCAACTTAGTTATTCTTTTTATGTTTTACACACAGGTTCACGGTCATGTAAGAAATATTTGACTTTTATCTAATTTGATATATAACTAATGAATCTCTGCCGCATTGCGGCGGGTGGTAATTCTAATTTATTCAATATAAATTACCAACTATTTTGTGCATTAGGAGTTGTACTCCTAGCTTAGGGTGAGTTTCAAAAAAATATTTGCTTTTTCACTTTTAACCTAAGTATTTTCATATTTTCTATTTTAACCACTTTTAATTTTTTTTACTTTTAACACAAAGTTTTTTATCTTTCATTACTTAACCCAACACTTTATTATATACAACTTTGGTCCCTCATACTTTTTATCTTTCGCGAGTTTTTCGTTTTACGTTTTGTTCTGAATTTTGCGAGTTAACACGTCGTAGCGTGCATTTGAGGTTCAATGTTTTTTGCTCTATTTTTTTGTAATAACTCTCATCAAAAAGTCATATTTATTAGTTTAATTATCCAATAGGAAACCCTAATTAAGACACCCAAGTGATTCTGCGCAAAACCTTAAATTTTCAGAACAATCAGAATCAGGATCAGGGCCCTAAAACTCAGGGGGGGGGGTAATTCCTAGTTAACGATTATCTACATAACATGCTGTCAAATTTGAAATTTACGAAACTACTGACTCAGCAGGCCTAGTCCCACACGTGGCTACTCTATAAAAAAATAGGTAACCCTTACGGACCGTAAGGGTTATTTGTTACGGTCCGTAAGGGAGGGCAAAACTCGTGTATAAATAGCAGAGGTTGGCACTTGAAATTCTGCGTATGTTCGACGAAGAAATTCATTCTAGGCACTGAGATATGCTCTGTTTATTACAATTAACACACACAGATCACTAATTGATGCCGCAATCAGGGTAATAACTCGATCGCTATTACGATTCAACTTCCGATCGATTATAACTATCCAACGATTATTTAAGTGCCGCTCAAATTGAGTTTATACTTTGTTATTCATCGTGATTTCGACTTGAATGTTTGAGTGCTGTTCGAACTCGGACTATACTCTGTCATTCGTTGTGAATCCGCTGAATTGTTAAGTATTGCACTTGTAAATCGTTGTGAGGGTTTAATCTCGTGAATTGTCGTAACTGCTGTATTAGTTACTAACCTGTTGGTGTGTGCATTATTATTTAAATTAGGTTAATCAAGGCTAATCAGTAGGCTTATACTCTGCTCGTTAAATCTACAATGTGAGTCATTCTCTTTTTATCAACTATTTTACAATATCTAAAATTATTTTCAACAGTTATAATTACAGGGACTAAGTCGTGGATATCTTAAATCACTGGCTAGTGGGGTATTGTGCACATTACTAATTTGCTTCCGGTTACGTTCATTGACATAACCGGGATAATCCCAGTTAGGTTCATTGACCTACTAGGGATAATCATCACTATTTAGGTTCATTGATCTAATAGTGGTATGACCATCGTCACCATTGTTACTTGTCACCATTGTGACAGAGCGCCAGATAAAAAAAAATAAGATAGAAGCCATTGTAATCGCTCTTATGCTGTAATTAATAACTATGCATCATTATGCAAAATAGAATGATTCACTCAGTATTTCCCTGCTGACAAAACCTTTTTCAAACATGTTTCAGGTGATCTGTTATGAGCACAGGAAAAGTGCCGTGGAGCACTACATGCTTAGAAAAGTGGCTCAATGTAAATAAATAAAGAAACGTGTTTTAAGAAATAAAGATTTCCCAGTGAAATCACTTTATTGTAAATTATGGGATTTATCCCTATATTATATATATAAACGAGCAGTTTTAATAATAATCGATCCTGTTTAAAAAGACTTCTGCTGTCACTAAATTAGATACCATCGGATTTCCTGTCTCGCGGCTCTGGACCGGGTCAAACAGGGGCCAAGGGCCGTGACAAGAAAATGTGGTATCAGAGCCACTGATTTAAGCTTACTATTGATTTTAGCCTATTAAAGTAATTGAAAGATACTTAGGAAATTTAATTGCCATTTTATGATTATGTGTTTTATTATCTGACTAACTGTGTACATTATTGACAGATCTCTATATGCTAGCCACAGTAGCAATAAATACAAATCTTTAATTTAATATGACTCAAAGTTTTAGCATCTTTATTATCTACAGTCTATAAACCGTATTCAGTAAATAAATAAATTCATAAATAAAACCTAGTATGTTTTCATATTCGATTGTTTCATAGTTACCCAATACGAAATAATATTTAAAGGTTTTCTATGAAATTTGATATAAATTTTAACTTAGTAATTGTGTATTTTGCATAACAGCATGAGTGACTTGTATGACGCCTTTCAGAGTTTAAATCTCTATCCAGTAAGAATAGAGGTTTCCAGAGATTTCAATAGGTATATACCAGACATAGAAGAGCCTATAGAATTCAACACCTTACCTCTCGAGAAACCCAAGCCTAAGAAAATGGAAATTGGGGAAAGCTCTAGGCAAATTGAGGGGTTACCATCTCAAGAAGAACTAGATTTTATAATGGCAGACGATGATACTATTGAGCATATTAATGAAAATGATTTTATTCATTCTCTTGAAACACCACTACCAATAAACTTAGAACCAGCTATTCCAAACCCTTCAATCCACTCGCAAATAGACGAATGGAGGAATAATGCAATACTGTTACAAAACCATCCCTATAAGCTTTTTCCTAAGTTCAAATCAGAACCTTTACCAAATTCACCAATGAGTAACGAGAATATGGTTGAACTCCGCCACTTTGGCGAAGAACTAATGGATACTGGGAATAGGATCCAAGAGATTTTGGGACAGATCTCCTGGAAATACGATGAGAAGGAACGCCGTTATTAGAATATCATCTGACAAAGGATAGGGGATTATGAAACTGTGGTTGTGTAATAGTAATAATAAAAATCAGTATGAAAAATAAATAATAAAACGGGTGTATATAGAAGCATGATATATAAAACAAATGAAATTTTAGAAAATTTCAGTTTTGTTTGTATATTCGTTTACGTAGGTATGTGCAATTAAGTATTTATCTATAAATTAGTTATCAGATGGAAAACGCTAATAATGAACCGGTTAATGAGGTTAATCAATCACTAATGGATACTGGGAATAGGATCCAAGAGATTTTGGGACAGATCTCCTGGAAATACGATGAGAAGGAACGCCGTTATTAGAATATCATCTGACAAAGGATAGGGGATTATGAAACTGTGGTTGTGTAATAGTAATAATAAAAATCAGTATGAAAAATAAATAATAAAACGGGTGTATATAGAAGCATGATATATAAAACAAATGAAATTTTAGAAAATTTCAGTTTTGTTTGTATATTCGTTTACGTAGGTATGTGCAATTAATTGTGACATTGGATTATTTCCTTTATACTAATTATTTATCTATAAATTAGTTATCAGATGGAAAACGCTAATAATGAACCGGTTAATGAGGTTAATCAATCTGAGCAACAACCGGGGGATCAATTTATGACTAGGCAGGATATAGAAAATATCGTTGCTCAAGGGATAGCCAACGCTATTCCAGAAATAGTTGCTCAAGAGATAGCCAATGCTATTCCAGCAATCGTTGCTGCTGTTAAAAATCCAATCGAACCGCAACAAATCATTCCTAGTAAACGTATTTCTGAAGATAACTTCAGTAATAGCGTAAACGGAGGCAATAATCATGTTAATCATGATAATGAACTATGGCAAGCTCCGCTCCCTAAGAAAAGGAAAACTGCAACGCCTGGTTGCACTTACAAATAATTTCTTGCTTGTAAACCCACTAAGTTTGCAGGCAATGAAGGAGCGACTGCGGCATTGCGTTGGTTAGAGAAAACCGAGGCAGTAATTGCCATAAGTAAATGTGCTCAGGATGATCAGGTCATGTATGCGTCAAATCTTTTCAAAGAAGTAGCGCTAGAATGGTGGAATACGGTGTTACAAGCAAAAGGAAGAAGGATGGCATATGTTATGAACTGGGAAGAATTTAAGAGCTTTGTAGAAAGAAAATTCTGTCCCGAGTATGAAAAGGAACAAATGACAAATAAGTTTCTAACCCACCGGATGGTGGATGTAGATTGTCGAGGGTATACTTCTACATTCTTCGAATATGCTCGAGTGGTACCAACCCTGGCTTCGCCAGAGCCGGTACTTATTTCTCGTTATATTTGGGGATTGATTTCCGAAATCCGTAATATCGTCAAGGCTGCGAAACCTCGCACGATTGATGATGCAGTAGAATTAGCCAATACTCTGACTGAAGAACTAGTACGGACAAGAGAAGAAAATAGAAGGAAGGAAGTAGCCCAAACGATTACCCAAGAATTCCGTTTGGGTAACCATAACAATTTTAAGAAAGGAGGGAATGGACAATCTTCTACTAGTCCCTTTTGCAATTTTTGCAAAAGGAAGCATTTTGGAAGATGCAAAGGATATTGCAATTTTTGCAAAATTCCGGGGCATCAAGAAGAAGACTGCAGGAGGAAGAAATTTTCAGTCTGCTACAACTGTGGAGAAGCTGGACATCTTAGGCCAGATTGTCCAAAACTAAACAAACCATCTGACAGTAAAACCAAACCGGCAGAAGGAGCAAAAAGGAATGCGAGAGCCTTCCAGCTGACTACTCAAGAAGTCGAGATGATTCCAGATGTGATAGCCGGTATGTTCTTAGTTCGTAATGTTTACACAGAAGTATTATTTGACTCTGGTGCAAACCAAAGTTTTATCAATACTTCATTTTGCCAAACTCTTAACTTATCTTTAACCAGCATTAGGCAAATTTCTACAGTAGAAACGGCAGATGGGAATTTAGTTAAAATAAATAAGGTTCTGCAAAACATAGAATTTTTAAGTCATAAATTTTCTGCAACCCTATTATCTATGAACTTAGTTGAAATCAAGGTTGTGCTAAGAATGGATTGATTAGTAAAACAATTATGCTCGAATTATCTATGATAAGAATTCCATAGAAATTTGTGCACCACTGGAGAAGTAATAATGATTACAGGAGATAAGCTATGTAAAACCCTAAATTTCATATCAGTAATTACTAATTATGAACGAACGCAAGGAATAGTATATATGATTTCAGTAATCATCAATACTAAAGATAAAGAATTTAAGGAAATTTCTGTAGTTTCAGAATACCCAGATGTATTTCTAGAAGATTTACCTGGATTACCACCAGATAGGGAGATAAAATTTAGGATTCATCTAATTCCAGGAATTTTACCGATAAGCCAAGGAACATTATCGGTTAGCACCTGCAGAAATATAAAAGCTGAAAAAGCAATTAGATGAATTATTAAGTAAAGGTTTCATACAACCTAATTTATCCCCGTGTGGGGGGGGGGGGCACTAGTGTTGTTTATTAAGAAAAAGATGGTTCGATGAGAATATATATTGATTATAGGGAATTGAATAAAGTTACAATTAAGAATAGATACCCATTACCTAGAATTGATGATCTATTCAATCAATTCCAGGGAGATAGATATTTTTCTAAGACCGACTTACGTTCCGGATATCATCAATTGAAAGTACAAGAGGAAGACATACCTAAAACTGCTTTCAGAACTAGGTATGGTCATTATGAGTTTACAGTCATGCCCTTTGGGTTAACGAATGCACCTACAGCATTCATGGACATGATGAATAGAATCTGTAAACCATATTTGGATAAATTTGTAACTGTCTTCATCAACAATATACTTATTTATTCCAAAAGTCAGGAAGAACATTGTCAGCACTTGCATGCACTCTTAACTTTGTTAAGAAAAGAAAAGCTTTACATCAAATTCTCAAAGTGTGAATTTTGGCTGCCAGAAGTGCAATTTCTAGGTCATATGGTGAATCATGAAGGTATTCACGTAGATCCTGCCAAGATAGAGGCAACTACCAAATGGAAGATTCCGCAATCAGCAATGGAAATTAGGAATTTTGTAGGTTTAGCCGGATACTGTAGACAGTTTAATTAAGGATTTTTCCAAGATAGCTGTACCATTAACTAAGCTAACCTGTAAAGTAGTTAAGTGTGATCAGAGATCTAAACAAAAAGAAGCCTTTAGGATCTTAAAGCAGAAATTAACCCAATGCTCCAATCCTAGCCTTACCAGAAGGAACATAATATTTTAAAGTATATGGTGATGCTTCAAAACTAGGATTTGGATGTGTGTTAATGCAACGCAAAAAGGTAATTGTGTATGCATCAAGGCAATTGAAAAAGCACGAAGAAAACTATACAACACATGATTTAGAATTAGGAGCCATAAATTTTGCCCTTAAAATTTAAGACATTATCTGTATACTGTCTATACGAATCATAAGAATTTAAGACATATATTTGGGCAAAAAGAATTAAACATGAGACAAAGGAGATGGATGAAAATCTTAAGTGACTACGACTGTGATATTCAGTATCACGAAGGAAAGGCTGAAGACAGCTATAGATCGCCAGAAGAGTTATACAGATAATAGATAAAAGCCGTTGGAGTTCGAGTTAGAGACAAAAAGTTATTGAAAGTATCTCCTTGGAAATGAGTAGTTCGATTCGGTAAGGAAGAAAAGCTAAGTCCAAGATACGTAGGACCATTTCCTATGATCCAACATATAAGACTAGTTGCTTATCGGTTACAACTACTAGAAGAATTAGCTGGAGTACATGATGTATTTCATGTATCCAACCTCAAGAAATGTCTATTAGACGAATCTTTAGTAGTACCTCTCCAAGATATAGAGGTAAACGAAAAGTTAAAATTTGTTGAAAAACCTCTTCAGATAGAAGATAGAAAGATAAAATTTCTCAAAACACAAACGATTAGTGTTAAATTCAAGTCAAGTGGGATTCAAAACGAGGACCTGAATACACGTGGGAACTGGAATTAGAAAAGAAGCGAAGGCAATTATTCCAGTAAATCTCGAGGACGAGATTTTTATTAAGGTGGGGAGAATGTAACAACTCTCATCAAAAAGTCATATTTATTAGTTTAATTATCCAATAGGAAACCCTAATTAAGACACCCAAGTGATTCTGCGCAAAACCTAAAATTTTCAGAACAATCAGAATCAGGATCAGGGCCCTAAAACTCAGGGGGGTATTTCCTAGTTAACGATTATCTACATAACATGCTGTCAAATTTGAAATTTACGAAACTACTGACTCAGCAGGCCTAGTCCCACACGTGGCTACTCTATAAAAAAATAGGTAACCCTTACGGACCGTAAGGGTTATTTGTTACGGTCCGTAAGGGAGCGCAAAAATCGTGTATAAATAGCAGAGGTTGGCACTTGAAATTCTGCGTATGTTCGACGAAGAAATTCGTTCTAGGCACTGAGATATGCTCTGTTTATTGCAATTAACACACACATATCACTAATTGATGCCGCAATCAGGGTAATAACTCGATCGCTATTACGATTCAACGTCCGATCGATTATAACTATCCAACGATTATTTAAGTGCCGCTCAAATTGAGTTTATACTTTGTTATTCATCGTGATTTCGACTTGAATGTTTGAGTGCTGTTCGAACTCTGACTATACTCTGTCATTCGTTGTGAATCCGCTGAATTGTTAAGTATTGCACTTGTAAATCGTTGTGAGGGTTTAATCTCGTGAATTGTCGTAACTGCTGTATTAGTTACTAACCTGTTGGTGTGTGCATTATTATTTAAATTAGGTTAATCAAGGCTAATCAGTAGGCTTATACTCTGCTCGTTAAATCTACAATGTGAGTCATTCTCTTTTTATCAACTATTTTACAATATCTAAAATTATTTTCAACAGTTATAATTACAGGGACTAAGTCGTGGACATCTTAAATCACTGGCTAGTGGGGTATTGTGCACATTACTAATTTACTTCCGGTTACGTTCATTGACATAACCGAGATAATCCCAGTTAGGTTCATTGACCTACTAGGGATAATCATCACTATTTAGGTTCATTGATCTAATAGTGGTATGACCATCGTCACCATTGTGACTTGTCACCATTGTGACTTGTCACCAGATAAAAAAAAAATAAGATAGAAGCCATTGTAATCGCTCTTATACTGTAATTAATAACTATGCATCATTATGCAAAATAGAATGATTCACTCAGTATTTCCCTGCTGACAAAACCTTTTTCAAACATGTTTCAGGTGATCTGTTATGAGCACAGGAAAAGTGCCGTGGAGCACTACATGCTTAGAAAAGTGGCTCAATGTAAATAAATAAAGAAACATGTTTTAAGAAATAAAGATTTCCCAGTGAAATCACTTTATTGTAAATTATGGGATTTATCCCTATATTATATATATAAACGAGCAGTTTTAATAATAATCGATCCTGTTTAAAAAGACTTCCGCTGTCACTAAATTAGATAACATCGGATTTCCTGTCTCGCGACTCTGGACCGGGTCAAACCGGGGCCAAGGGCCGTGACATTTTTCGAATTTGATAGGCCCGTCGCAACGTGCCCATTTTTCCCCTTTTGACAAGTTCGCCACAACAAGCTGGTCATTGATCGACTAAGTTATTATTTTCTACGTTTTACGTTTCTGTTTAATTTCTTCGCATTAACACACTGTAACGGGTGTGCGTGGTTCAACGATTTTATGTCTGCTTTTTCGTTCGGTGTAATTTTTTCCATTTTATCTATTTTATTTTTACGAGTTTTTCCGATGTTGGGAGTTGATGCCGGTGTGGCATTGGTGCTACTTGTCATGGTTTTACGAACGTTTTTAACCTATTAAATTTTTTACTAATATTTTGTTTCAGTTTACCCTTATACTTTCTTTACTTAAAAACTATTTTTTACGTGCATATTTTACGTACGGGTAGGTATAAATATGATTTGTTATACATTTCGATGTAAACTTTTTTTTTATAAACAACTCTAGGTCAAATGTAATATGTTTTCGTTTAAAGAAACCATTTTTATGTGCATATTTTTATGTACGTTTCGGTATAAATTTAAGTTGTTTTACGTTTCGACGTAAACTTTATTGCGAAATGATTCAGGTCAAATATAATATGTTTATGTGTTTATTTTATGTATGTTTCGTAAAGTTTGTTTCGAACCGAGTGGAGTCAAATTATGGTTTCTTTTTTCCCTTTCATTCGAAAACTCTAATTAATCCCTTTCGATTACATGTGTCAGATTTTCCTTTATACCTGTTACGTTTTTTATGTATGAGTTGGGTCACACATAATACGTTATGATTGTTTGATACGAATTTGATTTACTTTATGTTTGATACAATCACAATGCTTATACAAGTTACATTGAGTTCAACTGGATACGTCAAAATATGTGGTTTCATATGGTTAATGCATCATATAACGTTTGGACTAATCCATTCAATGTTTACGATGTACCCGTACCGCAACGCGGGCGGGTCTTAATCCTAGTTATCATGAAATCCCACAATAAGTTGTTGGTTCACTTACAAGTCCACATCACAAATTCATAATTCATGTCACGTAACAATTACATTTCGTTGTGTTACTCACATGGTGCACAATTTAAATAAGCTAATGGCCTAGCAAGGACTATAACACTTAATCTTCTCACCTACAAACCATAATCCTTTCGTGGCCCAGTCAAGTTATAATATGTGCATCCCAACACTAACATCCGTTTAGAAAGTGACCCAACAAACTGAGCCGGGTGTGTGCGGCCCATTTGAACCCAGCCCGCTCGGACTGCACGGCTGCCCCCATCTCGCAACAGTGCGGGCCCCGATATCGTTAGGTTGGCCTGTGGTTTACTTGGCCCGGTTAATAGGTGAGGCCCAAACACCTTCCTAATCACTTTCAATTAATTTAGTTTAGAAGCCCACTACATTATAGATTATCATATATTATCAGCCGCAACTATCTTATCACATGCAACGTTTTAAAGTGAATAGACAATTGTTGACAACTGGTAATTGAATCGATCAAGATATCATATGAAGGTCAACACTCTTTAAACCTCCATTGGACCTTCAAAGTTGATAATTCTCTAATGATTAAGTTTTCTGAATAACCGACAATGTCACATGCAATTTTCAGTTCTTATTTAAATGTCTTATACACTACTAAATTTTAATTGGACCAACACTTGTGAGAAATGGGCTGACAACCTAATCAATATGTTAGATCTCACTTTATGGGATTTCACAAAAGCACAACATCAACATCACTAAATCCTTCCTAGCAGATAGTTATTATGAATTTGTTCACCACTCAAGTCGCTAACATGCAACCCTAAACTTTAATATCAAGCCAGGACACATCAAATACAACCTCATGTATCATCACTACCGAGTTTATTAATCGACAAGGAGAATAATCTACTTACCGAGTGGACCAAACAAAGATCAGTAAAGCCTTCGAGAAACAGGAAAGTTGTCGTCGGATCATGAGGAGAAGGAAACTAGGGTTTGAGTCTTGAATACGTATGTTAATGAAATCATGAGGGAAGCCGTATGCACTAAATATTTAGTTCGTTTGGGCTTGCATTTAGTTTCGGAGGTTTGGGCGGCCCAATGTCATTACTAGACATAAGTGGTGTGGCTTGGGCAGCCCATCTCAAATACAAAACATAAGGGAGGGGTGCGGCCCAACGAAATTAAGGCAATAGCATTTTGTGTAGCGGCCCAACCTAGGCAACTGTTTTTATAAAAACTAATGCACCCTAATATGTAACGTAACCAAGTACCACACGTAAACGTACACGCATATAAACTACAGTGCAACCCAAGCGTAACAGAAAGTGATTCGGACTCAAATACACACCTTAGGACTACGGGGATTTACTGATTGTCACAACATTGACCCATATCAGAGCCATTCGACTGACCATTTTCAAGCTCAAAATCATCATCATCATCTTCATTACCAGTAGGAGCTTCAATCACACTAAGCACGTTCCTTTGTAACTTCACCTCTATACCATTCGTAAGCACCTACGGTTTAATTAAAAGAAAATCAGGTCAAAATCCATATATGACGAAGAAAAATCATACTTAAGACTGATCAAGATCATAAAAGCAAATTTAATATAATAATCCTTAAAACCCAACAAATAAAATAATTGCAGACCAGTACACATAAATTTAAGATTGATCATACATTGTTCACAAACATTTAAGATTATAAACACTCAAATTAAACAGGATGTTCATGGAAATTAACAATTTAGAACAAAATACCCTATTTTTTCTACATTACATATCCATATAAATCAACAAAATCACAATTGGGATCACATGCATGCAATATACTTAAATTGTGAATAACAGAATCATCATCAGTCAACAACAATATTAAAAAACATAACAATTCCAATAAAAAAACAGCATTAAAACCCTGTTTCTTTTTTTATTTTCAATCAATCAATTTTTGAGAATTAAAATAACTGAAAACCTCCAATTACCATAAAATTACAACATAAAAACCAATGATCCAACCAATTTATAAAAGAAATTACCAGCCAATCCAGTTTCATACAACATCTATTGATGATGTTCAATCCAAAACCGGCATAATTAACCTACTCTCAAAGTTGACTTTCTTCAAGTTCTCACATTTTTTAATCTGAAAACATCTTCACAAAAAAACAATTCTCTTGCTCATTGTTTTGATTCGCCAAAGCAATGCGGCCCAAATGGTTTGAACTTGAAACCTGTATTTGTCAGATGTCAACCAATGTTATCATATATATAAAAAAGTAACCTTAACCCATAAATTCTAAGTAGCAAATAAATAAATACAATTCACTGGACTCATTTGTTAACTGCAACGGCTTCCCCGATACCGAATCGCCAAATTCATTGGCATCTCGAAATCCATTTCTAGTACTCAAATCCAATGGGCCAAAGGTTACCTGCTAAACACCCGAACCATCCAAATCAAGAACACAATCCACATAAAACGGAGATGCCAACAAACAAAACGACAACAAAGAAATATCAAGATCCTTATACGTCAACATTACCGGTTAACAAACACATTGAAATAAAACTGATTCAATGACAAACTCTATATCACAAAAATACAACCTAACAAAATACCTCATACCGCGATCTGAATCAACCGAAAACCCCCATGTCACGTTAATCACATAATCTATACTCAGATTACTCCTATTCTTGCTCTCACTTCAGTTAATTCAGTTTGATATAAAAAAACCAAACTACTATAATATTCCTGAAACAGAAAGTCCGAACTCAAAAAACCAGGCATTACATAATGCAACTGATTTCACAAAATACATAATTTTGATATAAACAAAACCAATCCGAAAACGTTAAATTCACCTCGGAATTCTGCTGGTGAAGGAACCTTAATTTCCTACCGATTTACACCTTTGGAAATCGGTTCTTTTGTTGTGTTATCGGGATTGGATTTCTGGTTAATAAAGGCTTCCCTAAGATATTTAATGCTTGCATTATTTCCATCTCTTTGAATATGAAATAAAACTGTCAAGATTTTAAGTTTCAATATCCCAAATTGAATGTCCTAAATAAAACAGAACAACACTTCTAGATTTTAAGTTTCAATATCCCAAATTGATTGTAAAATTTCTACAACATACCTTCTTCTATCGTTAACTGAATTGCTCTTTTTTCCAGCTCAACCGCATGTTTGCAAAGTTCCAAGGATGAAACGGTGGTAGAATCACGCCAGGGTTCTATAATCGATTCAACATCAAAAGTTAGAATTGAAAACGAATTGTTCAAAATCCTAACATCAGATTGTTGTATTAGGGAATCAACCATAGTTGGTTAAAAATATTGTCACACCCCCAAAATACCACCTAGGGAGTGTCCCTGTTAGGCGTGTGACGTACCAACAGTGAGCCACTAATTACATTGAACCCATACAAGTTTCTAAATAAAGTTCTCAATCATTAATAAAATACCATCAACAGGTTTAAATGAAAACCAATATGTTCAGCGGAAGCAAATAATAAACTGAAGTTAAACTGTTTCAAAACCAAAGTATAGAATCAAGAATTTAATCACATGAGCCCTTCCAGTCGACCCATGACCACTCCAGCTACTCCAGACAGCAAGTTCCCAAATCCAAGATATCTAATGACCTGCGAGCATGCAACAAGTGTATCAGAAAACGCTGGTGAGTTCATAGTTTTACCAAAACGTTGATTACCGAGTGTTTAGTTAATCCATTGAATTTAAATCCGAAAGTAATGTTGATAATACCCCGAATACAAGACGACTTCTGATTTACTTTGTCCTTTCTGCAATGCTCCTATCAAAGCATTGGCCATGAGTAGGTCATTAGTTCAACACCCGTCCTCCCAGGTACGGGGTGAGGTTGCCAAACCTAAGTAGCGCTACTAACTAATACCATGTTACCTCCCCGGTAACCAAACAACACAGAGGGACTTTAAAGGTGATAGGAAGCTAGAAGAGTATATTATCCAACATTCCTGTTTTTACCCAAAAGACTTATCCCTCCCCGGGATACCACTGACTGTCCCAACCACAGGGACGCATGCTCAAGAGATGAACTCACCTTGGTTTTGCTCGGTAAGATTAATTACTTGTTTTCCAGTTGATCAAACACGCCCTAAAAGAGTTACCGGTAACAATCAGTTCCTAAATCTTTTAACACAATTCGCACCACATATGCCCCAAGTAACACGCACACATCCTCATATGTTTGTAACAGTTTGTCATGCCATGCAATCAGTACATACATTATTGTATCACATAATTTGATGTTTAATTCTTCCAAGATCCGTTTGTTGTGTAATCACATTTAGAATTCACAATTCTTAACAATGTGCAATTCACATAATAGGCCTACGGCCCAACACCAAGTCACAGCCCAAATAAAAATAAAATATCACAAGATTTATTTGAAGTGCATGGCCCAAAACAAATGACCCTCTACCCGTGAGTGCGGCCCAATGTGCATGCCAACATTCAGAAATTTTGTGCCACAACACCAATCCATCTGATCTATGTTTCCTCGTAATCCCAACCACCGCTCATATTCTCTAATCAATATCTTATGGTCAACCACTTTATCAACATCATGTGCTTTCTTTTCATCACTAATTCATGTATCATTAATATCCCTGACAACACTTTTAAGATGTGCACATGGTTGATTAAATCACGAACACAAATACACACATGGGCCGCCAATTTACTTGTTCAAGATTGTCCTCTATATCAAATCATGACATACAATTCTACTGGACCAATTATGTTTTTGTTACATCTAAATTAATTATGACTCAAATATTATTCATAATATGAATTCTATATCAACCCTTTCACATACAACACAAACACATGATAAATACGATTACCACATAATCATCCAAATATTAGAATATCATCTTATCTATTGCTCATGCAACAAATAACCCACATTCATAAATCATAACATTCACTACTCATCCTAATCAATTTCTAATTTCCATTATAGCAGATATTAACACAACCCCATATTGCCAATACACATACATGCAACAAAACATACACATGAGCAAGATATACTTATCAACAAGATTTACACATGAACGAGATATCGAGGAATATAGTTTAAATCCGTAGGTATCATACTAACATAGACAACTTCTTCTACTACAACAATCCAATTCGATTCTGTGAATCATCACAAGTTCCTATCGTGCAACCCTAAATAAAACATCATGCACACATTCATGTTCCATACTATTTGATCCGGTAACTTTACACGTTCAATCCAACCATTCTCTATTATATTGTTTTATCAAAACTCTACATCGTGCTTCTAGTTCAGGTCTATCAATTTGATTATCACATAGTATTCATCAAAGATTTCACTAATCAATCCTTCCTACAAGTCGTTATGTAAAACACATCCAATCATAGCAATCATGTATTCAAACACCAAGTCACTTACATGCAGATTTAAACAACGATAGAATACTAACCGGACCGAATGATGAACAAAGAGGACCGCGAAAGAGATGAGGCTGCCGTCGGCTTCCAGAGTTGAATGAGGGTGGTGTTTAGGGTTTGTTTATTGTTCGCAAGGTATAAGGATGCATACCTACATGCCTACGCTAAGAATGTGTACGCATAAGGAAACATATTGGGCTTCTTCATGGGCTTGCATTGGCTGCGGATCAGGGTGTAGCAATTAGAGGGGTCTTTGGGCCGATTACTTGGTGTGCGACCCTAACATTTGATGTGAATGGTATCGTACAATAATACATCAATATATATTAATCACTTTATACCAGGTGTGCACATAGACTCTGTTACCTAATCTCGTGCGAAGAAAAAGGGTTCAAGAGATCCGTTCCAGATATCCTATAAGTGGACAATTAAGGATTAACACGTCCACGGTCAAGTATTGTACATGTAAGCTTGGTGTACGACGAACAATTTACACTACTAAGTTATTAATCATTTCTTAGGGCCATTAAGTGTTTAACGTAAAAACGTAACATACGCTCAGTCGATATGTGGTGAAACATAGAATGCAGCCATGCAATAGAAGTCAGGGAATCACCAAGTACTAACCTTGAAAGTTTGGGTTGTCATATCATCCCTAACTTGAAAGGAATTTCGCCCCGAAATTTGATAAGCAAATCCCGGAGGAGTGAAGTGATAAATCAAGATAAATGTATATTCTCCTCAGGTGCCGCATCATCCCCAACTTGAATGGGAATTTCGTCCCGAAATTCGCTAATGATATCGAAAGTTGGTTCCACCGTTTGAACAATCGGGGATAACAGAGCTTCACCTGATCTTTGCGTTCTCACAGGAACTTCGGTCCACGTCTTGAGTTCCAACGAACACTCACGATTAGAATTCGACTAAGTTAACGAACCTTGACTTCCTGATCCGAAACATAAATGACATCATGAACGTTACCCAATTCGTCAGGTAACTCGAGTTTTAGGCAACGTGATCAATTCTTTCCAGAATTCCGAATAACCCAACGCAACGTAAAGTAAGCTTGTCACGCCTCCCAAGCGTACCACACCCTCCCAGGGTGATACTTTCAACACGATACGATCGCCTACAGCGATCTTCCAGCGTTTCCCAAGTTTATCAGCTTTCCTGACGGTCACGCGTTGCCGCCAATCGATTCCCGCTCCAAACATCCTTCCCAAGAGTTTCGAGTACCAGTCCTGGACCAGTAATTAAGTTGTCAACCACCTCGGTCTAACAAGAAGGTTGGCATGATTATCTATGCAGTGTCTCCACAGAGCTGTCTGGTTACCAAGATGATAACTGCTGCAGTAGTACTCAACCATAGGTAAGAGTCCTTCCAATTTGCACCACAGCTCGCAGCATGTCTTCGAGTGCTAAGAGAGTTTGTTTTCACTGATCGTTTACCCCAACGGCGACCAGCAATGCTCTGGTCCTGACGTGAGCCGAGGGTGTTGTGTATTGCTTGACATAGAACATGCATAGATCAAATTCAGAGATAACAGGAGTTGGCACCTCGTGCCTAAAAGTCGCCTCTCTCAGAGGAACATTCACAACTGTGAAGACTCGTCAGTTTTCTTGATTACATGAAGGTGTGCTGGTAGCTTGAGTCCATCAATGATCACCCAGGTGATAATATTTCCGTTTCGAGTTGTAAGTAGACTAGTGACAAAATCCATGGCAGTCTGTTCTCTTTTCCATATAAGTGTTTATGGTTGCTAAAACCTGATGTCTGCAAAATGCAACATATAAATTTCATCAATTGTGGCATAAAACTAACCCTTTTTAGTACTAATGTTGTAAAAAGTGTGCTTTTGTCTTCCTTTTGTATTTTCAGGATTAAATGGGCTCAAATACAAAAGAAGCAAAAAGACATCAAAATCTAACATAAATACAAGAAAAGGAACAAGATGTGACATGCCCGACCCCACGACAGCATCTTCACAAGCAAAACAAGATAACAGAAGACTGAACACGCCCCGTGCTCAGCCAGCACGGGGGCGTGCCCAAGTGTCAGCAGAAAAGACAAAGTGGTAGAAGCTTCTATTGCCCACCACGGGGCCGTGCTCAACGGACACGGGGCCGTGGTCAACTATAAGATTCGCACAATCCAGCAAATCTTCATAGTACAAAGATTCTTCTGCACCACGGGGTCGTGCTCAGCGGACACGGGGGCGTGGTTAACAAAAAAGACAAAACTGCATTAAATGAAGAAAGAGAAGGATGTGGACACGGGGCCGTGCCCACTGGACACGGGGCCGTGCCCGAGCTTCTGTTCAGCCTAAAAATAGGAGTTGCTTGGCTCAAGCTCAAACCATCCATTGGCACACCACCTCTCTCACACTTCACCCACCACCCACCACCACCATAACACCATCATCCACCACCATCATCCATTGTCCATCGTAGAGTGTGTGAGTCGTCTCGGGATCCAAGATTGATCGTAAGAGTTCTTGACAATCAAGGCCATGTTTGCCTAAGTCTCTTACATCACTTGGTGAAGACAAAGTGTCTAGTGTAATACTTTTTATTTTTAATATTTTCGCACTTTTTATTTGGTTTTGTATTAATGACTTTAATAACTAGTTTCTTATGTTGAAGGTGATCTTTCCTTATCGTTTGTCCGTGGTGTCTTGACATTATTTTACTGTCTATATAAAATAAAATATTTTCACCATTCATATATCCACGGTTTTCATGGAGGTATGTTGGCTACCTGGTCGGGGGTTAAGGGAACGGTTTGGTAAAGGTCTTGCCATTGTTCAGCGTTTAGAGGTTCTGCAATGGACCTGGGTAAAATTTAGTAGGACCTCCTTCAATACTTAACGGTATTGGATGGCGGGGGTCCAAACTCTTTGATCCCCTCATAAGTTAACTACTATTAATACTATAACCCTGCTATTTAGGACTGTATCCCTGCTGACTCAGACTACTTAGTCGAGGGTAACGTCACCTCCAAAAGAGGGGCCTACCATAATTTGCATTAATAACTTAATTAATTATCTTTCAATAATCCACCCTTTTAGGATTGTATCCTTGCTGACTCAAACTACTAGGGTGAGGGTAACGTCACCTTCAAAAGAGGGGCCTACTACAATAACTAAGATAATCTCTTAAAAAGTGCAAAAGTGCGAAAATAATCAAAGGTTACACTAGATACGAGTCGGAACCAAGTGATTCATCTTGTCTATCTGTTTTTATTTTTATTTTTATTTTCAGCATTTTTAGTTAGTTTTTATTTTTCTTAGTTTAAAACATTTTTCTAAACTTTTTGATTAGATTAGACGTTGAGAATAAACCGGTACTAAAAGCTCTTGTGTCCTTGGACGACCTCGGTATCTTACCATCACTATACTACGCTCACGATGGGTGCACTTGCCCATATGAGTGTTTAGTGTTAGTGAATATCGTGTTTTATAAATTTAAAACTTGACTAAAAAGTGTTAAAGGGGCTTAAAATATACACCTAATATATATAACACTTGACACCCATCAAGTTTTTGGCGCCGTTGCCGGGGACACAAGGATTTTAAGAAAGCTTAAAATCGACGGCCTAATCAGTTTTTCAAAACCTTTTTAAAACGCGCGCACATTTTTCTGCATTTTAGTTTAAATTTGCATTTACAGTAACCTATACACGGGGCCGTGCTGCACATTTTCATAAAAACACCACGGAAACAGTAGCTTGAACACGGGCCGTGCTCACTAAACACGCCCCGTGCTCAACGAAATCAGTAAATTTAATTAAAACGCCCAGATACAGATCTTGAACACGGGGCCGTATCCACTGAAGACGGGGCCGTTTCCAGCCTCTGTTTCCGTTTTTATTTTTGTTTTCTGATCTCGAGACTTGGTTGTGGTCTGCTGAGTGATTCTTATGGATCAATACTCAGGAGGTTACAACTACACCTATGAGGAGGATGATTATAGGAGTAATTATTGCACTAATTGTCGTGACACACACTCGGTTCAAAATAATCACTCATATCAACCATCCAATTCATACACCTACTATGAGGAACCCAGGTACGAGCCATCAACTTCATACACATCCTATGAAAACCAAAGGTATGAACCTCCTCCCTCATACTCATATTTTGATGAACCAAGGTATGAGCCTTCATACTCATACTTTGAGGAACCAAGATATGAGCCACCACCTTCGTATGCTTATTATGAGGAGCCATGGCGTGAACAACCCACCTCATATGAGTATTATGAAGAACAAAATTACGACCCTTATCCATCATATGCTTACAATGAAGAACAATGGTGTGAACCATCTACTTCATATGGGTATTATGAGGAACAAAGGATCGAACAACCGGGTTCAAGCTTTGAAAATCCCGATTCTTTTTCTAAAACCGAAGTGACCGATAGGATATTAGAACACATTAGAGTTATCGATCGCTGTATAAAAGAATCTCGCGCAAGGGAAGAGGAGTCCCGCGCAAGAGAAGAATTAAAAAAGGAAGAGATAACCGAAAGTGTAAAAATGGAAGAACAAATAAGTGAAAAACCAACACATGAGTTAAACAACGATAAAGGTAAGTCCATCAATGTTAAAATTCAAGAAGAGTCTAATTTTGAAGAAATTAATCTCTTGTCACCTTCTTTTGAAAATCATTGTTTAGTACCCACTCATGCTAAGTTTTTAAAAGAATTAAACACTAACACTAAAATTGACGAAAGAATAAGTGTTAAGTTAACTAAAGATCAAACCTCACTAATAAAAGAAGACCATTTGAAATTAACATTACACCGGTTCCATGTTTCTTTCAAAATTCGTTTATTAGTAATGTCACCATTGATAAAGATCTTTGTGTTAACATAATGCCTAACTACATTTTCGAAAAATTAAGTATTAGTGATTTTTCTCCACTTCAAATACCCATTTTTTTATCCAATCGGAAAGTAATAAAATCAATCGGTATAGTTGAGGATATCTTGGTTCAAACAAATCAAATGGTAATCCCAACCGACTTTGTCATCCTTGATGACGCTCCTCTAGTGTTGGGACGACCATTTGTAAAAACAGACGAAGCTTTGAAAAACCGGAAGTACAACAATCTACCTCTTCAATTAGGGGCATTCAAAAAAAGTGTCGACCTTGAGCGATCAATGAAATATCCATTCGGCAATGACGACCCCCTAATTGAAGATGAGCCAGAACCACCTGATAAGGTGGGTCTAGCCAAGGACCCTTATAAACTTGGCGCACCACGGAGGCATTCCGCGGAACTATCCTTAGTTTTAGATTAGTTTAACTTTTATATTTTCTAGTTTAGTTTTAATTTTCAGGAATAAAACACACTCGGAATGGTGAAGGATACTAAGGGAAGCTTGAACCAACAACCCATGCACAAAAACAGAGCCTCCCGACAATTTTTCTTCATTACAGCAAGTTCAGCACGGGGCCGTGCTAACCCCAACACGCCCCGTGCCCGAGGTTCTGTAGAAAATGCCCAGTTCAGGTACCTGGACACGGGGCCGTGCTCACTGAACACACCCCCGTGCCCAGCCTTCTGTTTACTTTTGGTACTGGCAGTCTGGACACTGGGCCGTGCTCAGCCAACACCACCCCGTGTTCAGCTACCGAGTAACATAAAATCTTGTTTTTAACCCACTTTTACACATTTTAATCAACCAAAAAAACTTATTTTTGGGACACATTGAGGACAATGTGTAATTTAAGTGTGGGGGGGATGCTAAAACCTTGAATCTTGCAAGTCCTAAATACAAGCCTTACACAAAACTCTATTGGAACCGCCAATCACCCCAAATTTTTTCAAAAATTTCTCAGTTTTTACTTTTCTAGGTTTAACTCGGGAATTTCAAGTTCTAAAAAAAAGGTTATATTTTTACGAATTTACAACCGATAGCGTCGTGATAAAAAGAACCAACATAAGAAAATTATGAAAAGGCATGACAAGCTTAGTTAAAATTTGATTGTATATACTTGATCACATAAAAAAACCCATTCCCACAAAAGTGAGTTTTGAGCCTTTATTGAGCATACAATTACATATCATTAGACTAAATGCTCATCTTTCGTTTCTTGTGTGAATAGCCGCTTGGTTCTTACGACTCTAGAACTTGCCACGATGATACATTCCCGGTCCTTACCAACTTAAACCCGAGTAAGTAAATGATGGAGGCATTAGGACTAACCTTTTTTTTTTATTTCTACACCATTATTTTTTTTTACCACCTACCCAAAATCCCCCTAGTTAGCCCCTTTGAGCCTAAACCTTTTCATTTCATAACCCAAACCAAACACCCTTTCACCCACCAAAACCTTTTTTATTTTTAACCCTTTGTTTTAGTAACAGGTTCGGTTTTTCATATGACTTTTCAAAAAAAAAAAATTGTGTTGATGATGAAGCAAAAGAAAATAATCAAACAAGTTCATCAAAAATAACTTTGTTTGAATAATAGCTTCATCAAAATAAAAGTTACAAAAATAAAAAGTCTTACGAAAACCGACGCTTGTTACGCCTTTCGCCCTTTTTTCTACTAACCACTAACCCAACCACCTACCTTTAACCCATGCCTAACCCTTCACCCAAAAGTCCTCTTGATATTTACAAAGGTATATAAGTTAAAAAGGAGGAGGATTGATTGCTTGGCAAGCATATGGTAGGAGTAAGTTCCATGCCGCTCTCGAGTGATCCACAAAAATACATTTTCGGCCGAGTATTGAGTGATCCCCGTGAGGTATGTGAACTTGTATATAAATAGAATTTTAAAGAGGCATTTTATAACCTAATAAGTAATTTATCTTATGAAAAGTTTTAAATAAATCATGACGAATAGGATTGTAAATAAATAAAAATAAAACTAAATAAAGAATCTTGGAAATCCCGACACTCTATGACAAGCCCAAAAACCTTCTTCTCTACCTATTCCATTTGGGTGTGTAATAGCCACATATTAAAGAGTTTTGCTTGAGGACAAGCAAAGATTCAAGTGTGGGGGTATTTGATGTGTGCAAAATGCAACATATAAATCTCATCAATTGTGGCATAAAACTAACCCTTTTTTAGTACTAATGTTGGAAAAAGTGTGCTTTTGTCTTCCTTTTGTATTTTCAGGATTAAATGGGCTCAAATTAACAAAAGAAGCAAAAAGACATCAAAATCTAACATAAATACAAGAAAAGGAACAAGATGTGACATGCCCGACCCCACGACAGCATATTCCCAAGCAAAACAAGATAACAGAAGACTGAACACGCCCCGTGCTCAGCCAGCACGGGGGCGTGCCCAAGTGTCAGCAGAAAAGACAAAGTGGTAGAAGCTTCTATTGCCCACCACGGGGCCGTGGTCAACTATAAGATTCGCACAATCCAGCAAATCTTCATAGTACAAAGATTCTTCTGCACCACGGGGTCATGCTCAGCGGACACGGGGGCGTGGTCAACTAAAAAGACAAAACTGCATTAAATGAAGAAAGAGAAGGATGTGGACACGGGGCCGTGCCCGAGCTTCTGTTCAGCCTATAAATAGGAGTGCTTGGCTCAAGCTCAAACCATCCCTTGGCACACCACCTCTCTTACACTTCACCCACCACCACCCACCACCACCATAACACCATCATCCACCACCATCATCCATTGTCCATCGTAGAGTGTGTGAGTCGTCTCGGGATCCAAGATTGATCGTAAGAGTTCTTGACAATCAAGGCCATGTTTGCCTAAGTCTCTTACATCACTTGGTGAAGACAAAGTGTCTAGTGTAATACTTTTTATTTTTAATATTTTCGCACTTTTTATTTGGTTTTGTATTAATGACTTTGATAACTAGTTTCTTATGTTGAAGGTGATATTTTCTTATCGTTTGTCCGTGGTGTCTTGACATTATTTTACTGTCTATATAAAATAAAAGATTTTCACCATTCATATCTCCACGGTCTATATGGAGGTATGTTGGCTACCTGGTCGGGGGTTAAGGGAACGGTTTGGTAAAGGTCTTGCCATTGTTCAGCGTTTAGAGGTCCTACAATGGACCTGGGTCTAATTTAGTAGGACTCCTTCAATACTTAACGGTATTGGATGGCGGGGGTCCAAACTCTTTGATCCCCTCATAAGTTAAGTATTATTAATACTATAACCCGGCTATTTTGGACTGTATCCCTGCTGACTCAGACTACTTAGTCGAGGGTAAAGTCACCTCCAAAAGAGGGGCCTACCATAATTTGCATTAATAACTTAATTAATTATCTTTCAATAATCCACCCTTTTAGGATTGTATCCTTACTGACTCAAACTACTGGGGTGAGGGTAACGTCACCTTCAAAAGAGGGGCCTACTACAATAACTAAGATAATCTCTTAAAAAGTGCAAAAGTGCGAAAATAATCAAAGGTTACACTAGATACGAGTCGGAACCAAGTGATTCAGCTTGTCTATCTGTTTTTATTTTTATTTTCAGCATTTTTAGTTAGTTTTTATTTTTCTTAGTTGAAAACATTTTTCTAAACTTTTTGATTAGATTAGACGTTGAGGATAAACCGGTACTAAAAGCTCTTGTGTCCTTGGACGACCTCGGTATCTTAGCAACACTATACTACGCTCACGATGGGTGCACTTGCCCATATGAGTGTCTAGTGTTAGTGAATATCGTGTTTTATAAATTTAAAACTTGACTAAAAAGTGTTAAAGGGGCTTAAAATATACACCTAATATATATAACACTTGACACCCATCAAAACCCCACCTTGACTTTCTCATAAGTCAAACATTGTTCTCATGCATTGCTATGTGGGCCTTCAGGCCCGGTCATCCGTACATGGTCTTCAGGTTTAATACATCCTATCAAAACTCAGACGAGTAGGATATCGAGGCCCGTGTGCTTCGCCTGCACCAGTTCCATAAGGTTGTTGCATAGTGAGGTCCATATTCGTTCCATGAAGTAGAAAATACCGTCCGACCTGCCAAAGGTTGCTTCCCCATGCCCCGCATGGGTCAATCTTGAAAACTCTCTTCCTCCAGTTCTTTAGTTTGAACAAGGCGAGTCTGATCAGGTATGTTAAAGTCGATAGCGAGTTACAAAGCTCGTGCACGTCCAGGTTTCACGGTCGTATTCATTCAAAAGTTCCATTCAGCGATGCTACTGCATGTTTAGCTCTTTTGAAACAAGGGTACACGGGAGGCCCTTGTGATCGGCCTAAGTGGTGCATTCGGTACCGTCCAAGTAATGCCTCCAATTTAAATCCAAAGACTATGGCTTCCACCGCAGGTCGTGACTCGTGCAGTTCTTCCTGTAAGTCCATTACGTAAGTCATTACTTTCTCGTGTTGCACCGGTGTGTAAACATTGCAGAGTTGGGATTCGAAAGCTGGAAAGGCGTCCTCCTGTTTTGTCTTTCACAAACACAGCACCCTACTGTGCTAAAGAGATTTAAGCTGCGTGATCTTCGAAAATCCTGTGGTGAATCTGCGATAGAGTCTAGTGTGACCAAGAAATTGATGCATCCACGAAGGGATCTTTGGTTCCGAACAATATCTAACGAAATGGATCTTTAGTGAGATCCACGTGTATTCCCACTTCGTTGATCATATGACCAAAAAGGTATCTCTCGAATCCAGAAGTTACCTTTAACAAGACTTTGCGCGGAGTGGCTCCTCCCTCAGGAGCTCTAAAATAAGATACAAATGCCGCCCATGATGTTCCTTCCTCTTGGAAATGATACAGAACGTCATCCATAAATAAATACGGTCGATTCATGTGGTCCATAAAGCTGCCGGTGTGTTGATTAACTCAATGGTTATGGTGTAAAAAGTCGCAATGGCCGTATTGCGTTCGATATGCCGTTTCAGGAACATTCTCCTCTTGGTCTTTCGTCAATACATGGTCGAGGCAAACAGTTCTTGACTATTACCTTGATGAGTTTTTGATAATCAGTATACATGTCCAACTATACCACTTTACATGTCCAACTATACCACTTATCTTCCCGGATATAACTGGGGCGCCCCAAAGCGAAAACTAGGTCCGACAAAACTCCTGCCCAATCGTCCCTGTAGTTGATTTGATGATTCTCGCAACCCTCCTGGTGCAAGACGGTAAGAAGTACGAAGATTCAGGGCTGCCTCTGGCATGAGATCAAACTGAGAGTCTGTCTAATATTTGTGGAAGTAAACCTGATAGTTCCTCGAGTAGCACACCGAAGGAATCACGAACATTTGGTGGAACCTCGATCCTCTTTTCCTTAGCCTTAACATCAGTAACGAGTGCTAACAAAGCGGGGTAATCCTTCCATAGACACTTCTGGGCTTTCATTGCTAAAATGATGCTTTCCTTTACACCACTCTGTCTCTTTAGAGCATCTAGCGACGCAAAATTTTAATCTCGCAGGGTATATCTGTGCGATATCTAGACGACCAGCTTACCCAACTACTGCATCGAGACCATCAAGGATAGCAAAAGGAAAGTCGATGTCAAACACTCGTCCCACAAGGTCGAGTTTGCATCCCAACGAACATATGAGGTTTCCATTGCCTTGCCATCAACCGTTTTCACAACAGGTTTCGTTTCAATGGGTAACAAGGTTAAACAGGACAGAGGCGAAGCGATTAATTACCCTTACAAGCTACCATGTTGCTATTATACCTGGCGTAGCCTACGCCAATCCTAGATGCTCCCCCACGAGCATCACTACCAGTGCAGTTACTGTTGCGAGAATTTCCAGTACTGCCGTCGTTTCCTTGGTTGTTGTCGTCTTGGTTTAACAACGACCAATCCATGTTGTTGGCACCTCCATTTCCATACTGGTTGGTTACGAGTACGAGTATCTTGCTGTTGCCATGACGGTTGCTTCTAATGTCGTTGCCTGGGACGGAGCCCTACGATCTTTCATCAATAGGGTCTGTCTTTTCACAGTCCAAGTCGCGTTCTCAATGTGCTAGCAGTTACACATTCCACCCCACAGTCAATCGTCGTCGTTTATGTCCCGGTTAAATCGTAAGAGTTGTCTCCCATAAGTCGCTGACTAGGGTTAAAGATTCGGTTGGGGTCAAATTGCTGATGTTCGTTGCTGGTAATCAGGGTCGTCCAAATACTGAAGTTGGTAAAGTACTACGCTCGTCCGCTTGTCCATCGATCTAGCAAGTCGATTGAGTAATACCTGGAATGTTGCGAGAGTGTTGCAGAAGTGATCGCACTTTGGGACCTAAGATGCCAATACATTGAGTTCCAACCAACAAAGAGAAGTGACAAGGGTATTGACCAAACATTCAACGGTGCGACACCCAACTCAGGGATGTTCGTACAAGCGCCTAACATTCTACACAGTTCGCTAGGTGTTCAGATAAATGTTCAGGTAATACCTGATAACATCGAGATTCAAAAGGATTCAGAGAGGAGTGAAAAGGTCATGTTCGAGTAGGAGACGATCACTGCTATGACTCCTATAGACTGGTCACGTTTTGCATTGTTCAAATAACAGAGCTGAACCCCTTTTTCACTTGTTAAGCCTCACTGGGACTCACATGCACCCCACATTATTATTATGTGTGCACCCACAATAATATTGTGATTTGCATGCTCATCTCAGTTCCTCCTAACTCATGTCAAATGGTTCCTCAAACTCGAATGCCAAACAGAGGTTATCAAGACGATAGATCACAAGATTCTAAGGACTACATGTAACAACTCCTATAAAAAAGTCTTAATTATTATTTTAATTGTCCAATAGGAAACCCTAATTGAGATACCCAAGTGATTCTGCACAAACCCTAAAATTTTCAGAACAATCAGAATCAGGATCAGGGCCCTAAAACTCAGGGGGGGGGGGTAAACCCTAGTTACGATTATCTACATAAAACGCTGTCAAAATTGAAATTTACGAATCTGTCAACTCAGCAAGCCTACACACACACGGGGCTACCCTATGATGCTTTCGTGTCCCTTACGGACTGTAAGGGATGAGGCTTACGGTCCGTAAGCCAGGGTCAAAATTGTGTATAAATAGTGGACATTGGGACTTGATTTCTGGCACTGAAACGACGTAAAAAGTCAAAATACACACTGAGTTACGTTCTGTTTACTATCAAAACACACACGGATCACTAATCACCGCCGCAATACAGGGTAATAACTCGATCGCTGCTACGATTCAATGTCCGATCGATTAAACTATCCCATGGATGTTTAAGTGCTGCCCACATTAGGGTTTATGCTTTGTCATTCGTTGTTAATTCAATGGATGTTTAAGTATCGCACTTTGTCATTCGATGTGAGGGTTTAATCTCGTGAGTTATCGTAAATACTGTATTAAGGTATGTAGGATCGTTTTGTGACCCAAACGAGTCGTTCAGAAGAGATTTAATCCGTTTCAGAGGCGGAAACTAACAAACGAAGATAGAAACAGCTTGAATATCACTTTAAACCTTGTGTATATTGAATTAACACTGATTACATGCAGAAAATATACCGGCAGCACTTCGGTATCGATTACAAGGCTCTGGTCTGGTAGCTTCAAATGAAACATGACATGCCTATTTATACTAAATGCTTGTTAGCTTGAAATGACACACACATGTTCAAGCTACCAGACACGTTCAAGCTATCAGACACGTTCAAGCTACCAGACACGTTCAAGCTACCAGACACGTTCAAGCTATCAGACACGTTCAAGCTACCAGACACGTTCAAGCTATCAGACATTGCAACCCAGACTCGATATAAGACGAAGACGACAGATGTATGCACCAACAGACTCCCCCTCAGATGTTGACGAGTCTTAAGTGTCGAGTCTTTTCAATCTTCGGTCTTTATCAGTCTGAACGCTCTCTGAAATATCTCACAGTGTAAGCGTCCTCAAACTTTATCTCTTTCTCATCTTCAGCATCAACAAACTCTTCACGAACAATCTCTACTCAGATGTCTTCAGACTCCCCCTTTCGATATGCTGGGATCGCAGTCTGGCATGTTGAAATCATACATTCATCAGGTATCGGAACCTGGCTTTCTATCATTCAAAAAACCTGCACACTCTCTACCGAAAAATAAATTTTCTGATAACTACTTGTAGAGTATATTTTAAAATGATTCAACATTAATAGTCTCTGATGAACCATTTGCAGAAATATCATTTTCATTTCAAAGAACTTCAAACAAATACTTTCCCAAACCTGTTCGTCTTGGAATTTTGAAAATTAGCTCTCCAACACCAGTTGTCGAAAATCTTTTTGGGTTTTTCAAAATTTATGCTAAAACACACTAAAATCTTTTTGGATTTTGAGATATTAAGAAATGTAGTAAAGAAATATTTACAGACAATATTTTTGTGAGTTCGTGCAAGAGGATCATATCAGTTTTTGAGAAGTCACAAGTACCGTTGAGCTTAGTTACACATTAAGTATTAAACAATTCACTTAGATTGCCGATATACTGATCCACTTAAATTCTCAAACAAATTTCAACTGATTCAGGATATGAGTTAGATGTTTTAAGGACTTAAACTCATTCATGTGTCCCACCTCTTGAATATACTCCCGTATCCAGATCCCAATATTCAGTCTTACAGGTGAGTATACCACAGATGATATCTGTCAGGGGTTAAATTGCGAGGGCCGTGAGAGCTCAGGTCGATACTTCCGTATACGTAGAGAGATGACGGCTTCGACTTTTGGTGGGTCCCCTTTAGAGGATCTTTTGTATTACAACAACAATGACTATCAATTTTATTGTTTCTTCAATTTGCTGAGGGCGGCGCTATGTTTCAAGCAAGCGGAAAGTATTCTCCGGGGACTAGGCCATTGCTTCCGCAAAATCAGAAGTCCCGGGATAATACCCCAGATATCACTGAGCATAAAGACCTAGTATCTCAGAAAGAGGGACCTTTCAAACGAGATTTCAGGGGTTACCTATATATCCAAGTAGTGTTCCCCGCGGAATAAGCAAGTTTGAATTTTAGTTTATATCCCGAAAAAGTTTACTAAAAGTGTAAAAACCTATCGGCACATCTTCAGTGAGACTGTTTAACGCTATTTAAACATTACATTTCTTTAGCATACTGTGACTGTCTACTGATGTACTATCATTTCCTCTTCTTTGACACTAAAACTCATTTTTGTATTTTATCATGTTTTTGTCTTTTTCAAATTTTCTAATGTTTTTGGATTTTCTAAAAATTTCTACTCCCCCTAAAATGCAAACACATTTCAGGAAATTTGAAGATAAACTGTACAAGAAACTTGACAACCGATATCAAATCGCTTCAATTCGCCATCCACTTGGCATAAACAATCAGAACTCCCCCTTACACAAAACTATTTTCTCATTATGATTTCAAAACACTTAAGTTTGTTTTAACCAAAATGATTTTTCCGGAAAATAAGTTTTGTTGATTTAACCACTTGTAGGTTCGGGGTGTGGTTCATCACAATGTCCATTCAATCACTTGTATGAGGATTACATTAAGTTCAAACTAATGACCTTGAGTAATCACTTTGTCAGAATCAACCTCTTACCACTTGTAAGTATATCCAAAATGTTTAATCATATGTAGGAATAAATCATCTACACAAACCATTTTAAGCAATCAAAATGCCGATTCCTGCTTCACACTTACCAACCTGGAAGCTCCGGCAAGTCACACTTAACCTGTAAAAATTTAACCTTTATAAGATTCATTTACAATCAGATTTAAAGAATGATGCCGATTCCTGATCCGCAATTACAAACTTGGGATCTCCGGCATAGTCCTAAGACTTTACGGGAAACAAACTTCCATCCAAGTCTTCTCAGACTTGATGGCTTTCAATTCTTGCGCAGTAGGGTTGTAAGTTGCATTTTTAGTTGCATAAAAATCTTTAACCCCTTTACTTTCCCATTCAACATTTTCCCAAAAATTTTCTTAACACTTCCATTGAATGTTTTCTCGACATCAAACTTAGTATTCTCATTGTAAAACTGATTCGAGATATCAACCTTACCAACTTTCTGTTTCACTTCTTCAAATTTCAGTGATGGAAATTCATCATCATTCACTGAATCTTTTGTCTCAACCTGTGGCTCATCTGGCTTTGTGGAACCAGATTCATCGCCGATTTTTACATCACACTTCTTGGCAATCCACATTTGGTTATCTTTTGCTTTCTTTTTGTAAAAAAATTTCTCTGAACACTCACCAACTTCATAAATCGAATTTTCAAAAATTTTGAATCTTTCAGTTGGTGGTTCAACATCAACAACTATTTTTTCCAGTTTTTCAGAAACTCCCTGTTTAGTCTTAGCATTTTTTGGACAGTTCCATGCAATGTGACCAGCTTCATTGCATTTGAAACAGGTTCTAGTTTCTTTTGAGTGACTAACTTCAGTTCCATTCTTCTTTTTTTTCAGCAAGAAACTCTTGATTTGACTGTCTCCAGAATGGTTTCTTCTGTTCCTCTTCTGCCCTTCCACCTGACACAAATTCTGTTTTTGTTTTAGAATTTTTCAAATTTTTATGATTTTCTGGTGGAATAAATCCTAATCCTTTCTTTTTGAAATTACAATTTTGGTTTGAATTCTTTTGAAAACCAGAACCAGAACCAGAATTGTAACCTTTTTTCTTGTTTAAACGTTGTTGAACTCTTGAAGTGTACTTTTTAGGTTTTTTAGTAAGATTTAAATCTTTTATTTCAGAAATATTAGTTTCTGTCATTTTGAAAACCTTTTTGATCATGTCAAAACGAACACTTCTTATTGGAAACTCTTTGTCATAATATAATTTGTCCGAATCATTTAAAGTGTATGCAACTTCAAATGTTTCATCATCCAAATTTGCTTTCGATAACAAAAATTATTTACTATAAGACCGTTTAACCGACGACTTTGGACTTTTGACTGACGAATTTGACCCTCCAGACTCAGATTTTGACTCAGACTCCTCCTCAGTATCCAACACCTGATCGACCACCTTTTTGATTAACTCAGACTCATGATCAGTATCGGACGAGGTAAACGTGACATCAATGTTATCTGGTAAAACGTCAGTTGTGTCGGTTTTTAGCTTTATATTGACTGCTTTTTCAAGTTGCTCCTCGTTTGGTTTTCTAGGAGAATACCCTTCCCAAATTGGAGGCGGACACTTGTTATATCTAACAGTCGGTTTCTTACCACTATCTTTCTTCTTTGGCTTCTCATCTTGAAAAACTTCCATACCGGCAACAGTTGGGTAAATACGATCAATGACATAATCAGAACTAGAATAACTTTGTAATAAACGTCTAATTCTCTCATTCTCAATCTTCTCTGTCTCCAACTCTTGCTTCCACTTAGCACTCTCTTCGATGTAAAAGTTGATGGCTTTTTGCTTTGTCATCATCACAGCATTCATCATCGTAAGTGCTTGTTCTCGTTCTGAGTTTGTCTTTTGGAGACCAGTTACTGTTTTGTTCAAGACATCATAAGATTCTTTTACATAGTTGAGATTGAATAGTAACTGCTCCTTCTTCTTCTTCTTCTTCTTATACTCAACAATTATATCATCTTTGGCTGCACATTCCTTGCATGCTTCCATACACTTCGTGCAAGGCTTAACAACTTCAACAATCTTTTCAACTTCGATTGTCTTTACCACTTCAACCACGTTTTCTTCTTCTTTCACCTTCTCAGTTTCAATCATCTTCACAACAACACCTTCAACATTCTCTTTCTGAACAACATCTTCAGATTTCATTTGTTGTTGTTCTTTAGCAGCTCGTTTCTTCTTCAGTTTCTCCATACGATCTGCAAAATAGAAATGAAAACTTTCAGGAGATAGATGAGATTTAGCAATATCAATATGCTTTTCTTCCTCATCATCACTATTGATATCATCAACTGGTGACTGATCAAACTGTACAGATTTTTCAGAATCAGCATCTGATAAACCAGAATCTGACGGTGTTTGATCAAATACAACTTCCTTTTCTAAAGTAACATCCTTCTGTACACTCTCATCTGCACTCTGTGAACTTTCATAAGCACTTTCCGAACTTTCATCAGAAACAACAGACTCTTCATCCACACTCTTTACAGTCACTCCAATAGACTTCATCCATGTGGCAAACATGTCTGGTTCTCGGACAATCTTAGCGATGAAAGCTTTAAAGTTCCCATTCTCATCTGCAAACATATTCCAGCTAAAGCCTTCAGGTAGCCTCTCATCATCTTGATCGACTATGCATGCTTTACTATCAGGTGATATAAAATTGTTCCAGTCAAAATCCACCACACACGCTCTTTTTGAATCCTCGATTCTTCTACCATGAGCCGTTTGTGAGTCTTGTGATTGACCAACTTGCTGGTAAATGGCTTTCCGGTAGTAATCGTCTTTTCCAAACGGATTCTGAGCTCCACTAGCTTCCCTGTTCTTGCACTCCCGCTTGAAATGGCCTTTCTCCCTGCATTGAAAACAAGTAACTTTAGATTTATCAAAACCTAAAGTAGATACATGAGCATCAAGAAAATCATTTCTCCCGGTAATTGTTTTGAACTTTTCAGCACGTCATAGAACGCTAGCTAGACACCATTTGATGTCCATCAGTTCCATCTCTTCGGCGTCTATCTGATCGTAATCCTCCTTTGTGAGCATGGGATTTCCGATCCGACCAGCCACTAGACCCTCATAAGATAACAACAGAGAACCAAGTAGAGCCATGTGGTCTTTAGCAGTGTCTTCTGAAAATTTTTGACCTTCTGGAAGATTTAGAGCAATGTTGAACTGAATCACATATCCATTTCCTGTCTTTGTGCTTTGAGACTGAAAGCTTTCTGATGAACTTTTTGGATTAACACTCGGATATAATGAGAAACCGCTACTGCTTTTGCTTGAACTCTGATCAGCTTTTTCTGATGAATCCCCAGTACTAAATGCAGTTTGAATTTTCAGACTTCTCTCAGCTTCTGGAACCGGAACACTACCTTTGTAATACATTTTTACATCCTGTTGACCACTTAGACTGTTCATCCTCGCGATCTTCTACTGTTCCAAATCTTGACCCTCAATCTTTTCGATAAACTGACCAATTGTTAACCCATCATAAACCCCTGTGTTTTTCAAGATCATCAAATTTCCCCACTCTTTTTGCGGTAACGCATCAGCTAATTTGTCTACCCACTCTTCAGGATCCTTTTTTATACTAAGCATTGACATAGATCGCACCAAGTGGCAATAACGTTCAATCAGCTTCTTCGTATCTTCACCCGGTAGACTGCTGAACAAATCGAACTCTTTCTTAAGCAACGCCTTTTTGCTCTTTATCATGTTCTCACTACCCTCAAATTTGACTTTAAGTGCATCCCAGATTGATTTAGTAGTTTTGTCATGCTGTAGTAATATGAATATGTCTTCTTTTATGGCTTGCTGAAGCAGACTAATCATCATCTTTTCATCTCTATACATATCACGTTCTTTATCACTAAATTCAGATATTCTTTTGTCAACTTTCAAATCAGTCTGTGGCAAAACATATTTCTTCAAAATACACTCCCATGATCTCAGATGGTTAGCCTGAACTCAGTTTTCGAACCTATCTTTCCACCTATAATACTCCTCAATGCTCATTAGCTTCGGGGGCTTTTGGGTGGTTCCCGTCTCGTTTTCCAAATTCATGTTCTGAGCAATGGAAACCGGAGTAGACGAAGATGTAGCAAACGCGTTGCAAAAATCTTCACTCATAATTCGGAAACTTTGTCAAACAAGCTTTCAAACAAACTTACTTCAAGCTACCAAACCTTTTCAAGCTAGCTAACTAGTTAGCTTGAAACTGCTTTCAACTTTTCAAGCGACCAAGGAACTTTTCAAGCTACCAAAGAACTTTTTCAAGCTACCAAAGAACTTTTTCAAGCTACCAAAGAACTTTTCAAGCTACCAAAGAACCTTTTCAAGCTACCAAAGAACTTTTCAAGCTACCAAGGAACTGATGATGTCAGCAAACACGAACCAATTTCAAGCTAGCAGACCGATTTTATCAAGTTTTAGTTCGATTTTAATGCTGAAACTTTCCAGGATTTGTTAATACATGAATGCGCACAATATGTGAAAGTTTGAGACATTTTTACGGTGAAAATTTTTTTGAATTTGTAAAATAATGGTGAAGAAATCAGAAAAAGTGATGAAAACAAGCTATTTTTGCAAAATCTCTTCCTCTTGAGCTCTGATACCACTTGTAGGATCGTTTTGTGACCCAAACGAGTCGTTCAGAAGAGATTTAATCTGTTTCAGAGGCGGAAACTAAGAAACGAAGATAGAAACAGCTTGAATATCACTTTAAACCTTATGTATATTGAATTAACACTGATTACATGCAGAAAATATACCGGCAGCACTTCGGTATCGATTACAAGGCTCTGGTCTGGTAGCTTCAAATGAAACATGACATGCCTATTTATACTAAATGCTTGTTAGCTTGAAATGACACACACATGTTCAAGCTACCAGACACGTTCAAGCTACCAGACACGTTCAAGCTATCAGACACGTTCAAGCTATCAGACACGTTCAAGCTACCAGACACGTTCAAGCTATCAGACATTGCAACCCAGACTCGATATAAGACGAAGACGACAGATGTATGCACCAACAATTCACTACGTCAAAATTAGGCTTTAGCCACACTTTTTCAAGAACAAGTCTGCCACGGTTTTGATTAAATGTGTGGCTAAAGATAATTTATAATATTTTAAAACACTTTTAGTCACACATTTTATTATAAATGTGACTGTTGTATAACAGCTCAAATCTTTAGCCACACATTTTATTATTAATGTGACCATTGTATAACAGATCAAAACCTTTAGTCACACTTTTACAAAAAAACTGTGACATTTTCTAGCCACAACTAGAAAAGTGTGGCCAAATGTATCCTATTGCCATTTCGTTTGTTTGATTTCTTGATTCATATGACAAAATACATCACTTTGAAACCTTTAGTCACACATGTATAATAAGAAATGTGACAATCATTAGCCACAATAGAAAAATGTGGCTATATGTAACTATCTACCATAATTGGTTTTTTATGTTGTGGCTAAAAGATAAGATATATGGTCACTTACAAATTTGTATGGCCAAATGTGATCAACTGCGACAGTATTTCACGATAAAACATGTATATGTGGCTAAAGTTCCATAAAATTTATCTGTGACCGATCATTTCCTTTCTTCCTCCAAACCACCACCCCCACCCCCACCCCCACCCCCAAAGCTCCACAAAACCTAAATTAACCCCACCGAGTTCAGGAGATCTTCACAGTGTCTCCACCACCGCCAATTTCAGCTTCCCCCAAAACCCTAACCGGTATTAGTTACCATGTACCATCAACGCTCTCCTCTTGTCTACTCTCCTCCGCTGCATAATTAAGTGTATGATACAGTTTGAAGCAAGCTAGAATGAGATTACTCAGATCGATTTTCACTTTGCCCCTCATCCGGATGCAGGCGAGGTAATTCGGAAACATCTTTAGTGGAGACTCAGAGAGATTGAATTCAAATGGTTTTTTTTCACTGATTGCTAATGTCGCGTAATTGTTCTTCTTTCCTTCAAATTTTATCTTCATATTCATGTTCATGCCCATCCTGGTGTAAGCTGTTGTTTATTGTTACACTAAAAGCTACTATGATATACTTCAAGTTCCCAAAAGTGCATCAGATGATCACATTAAACGATCATATAGAAATCTTGCGTTGAAATATCACCCTGATAAGTATCAAGAAAATGAAGATACTAACAAGAAGTTTTCTGAAATTAATGATGGTAGTAAATAATATATGACTTGTTTATGCATTGGATTTGTAGGTTGTTATAGATTTTGTGTTTACTGTAGGTGTGAAAGTGAATGTTTTGTGTGTTATAGACTTATAGATAATGAAGTCTTGTTAAACAACGAAAAGAGGAGAATTTACGATGGTATGGTGAAGAAGGGCTCAAACAGCATGCTGCAACAGGGATATGACGATGGTGCTCATCAAAAAGACAAAACAAACGCGAGTGGTTGTCACAGGCTGGACCAGTTCTTCAAATGGGTTTATACGCCAGAGGCAACAGGGATATAAAGACTCAGAGAGAGATGAATGGCAATGGTTTAGAGGTTTGTTTCCTTTCGTAACCTTGATCACTCACCAATTGCCACTCTTTTTGACTTTTTATTTATTCAATAATAATTTAGGGCTGTAAAGTTCAACCGGGTCATAGATAATTCATAACTAACTGCACACACAGAAGAAGATTATGACGACGAGCAGGAAACCAGAGTTCATGTTGTTTCTAGCATTCAATTTCATCGTGCTCATACAACTTGAGGATTCTGTTGTTCCAACAGAAGAATGTAAAATTAGATTTTATAAAATAGAATGTTATTGTGTTGATAATTTTGTGTTAATTTTGTCGGGGGCATTGTTTAGAAGCAGTATTGTAGTTTTAGTTTACAGTTGTAAATTAGGTTAAACATGAGTGATTTTGTTATGATTAAAACCCTAAGATGTTAATTGGACTTGATATTTGTGATTATTGCTGGTCATATATGGATTGTGAGTTTGAATTGGAGGTTAGTTTGCCCTTGGTTGTGGTTATTTACACCAGTTTTGGATGTTTGGAGGTTAATTAGGTTAAATATGGGTGATTTTGTTATGATTATAACTTTAAGATGTTAACTAGCTGATCCCACCCACACATTTATAACACTTTTAATTTTCTTTCTTTCTTTCTTTCTTTCTTTCTTTCTTTCATTCAGGAACTTCAATGCAGTGGTTGGTCTCTACGTCCTCTTACACAAGACCAAACTACTTACGCTGTCTTAGACACCCTTTGTTTGATTCACATTTTTGATGTTTTTCAGCAAAGACTTTCCAAACAATGTTTTTCATTCTCTTTCAGTATTCTAATTGTTTGCTAGTGGGTTCCTAAATGAATATATATACATTACCTTGTTGTCAATGGTTGTAGGTGCGTTCCTATCCAAAGCCACAAATATAAATGATATTATCATTTTTTTATGTTTCACAACTGATACTTTTGAGGACTTTTTCCAAGGCAATAAAAAATATTACTTTTTAAGAGGTAACCATATATTTCGTTTAAATATGAGTGATTTTGTTATGATCATAACTCTAAGATGTTACTTGAATGTTCAGCTGATCCCACCCTTTCAACTTTCTTTTTTTTTCATATGGACAGCGATCGACGGGAAGATCCTGACGGCTACGGCTCTCGCAGCAAGGAGTGTAGTGTTTGGGGATGGTTTGTGTCTGGTTTGCGAGTTTGATCCCGAGTCCGCTGATCATCTTTTAGTGAGGTGTACGGTGGCAAAAACAGTTTGGTGGTGGATCTGCGTTTGACTAAAAGTCCCTACACCGAGCGTTTTTAACTCGGTGACCCAGATCCTAGCTCATTGTCGCAGCCTAGGAGTGGAGGCAAAAAAGGAGAAGAAAATTTGTGCAGTTTTTTTGGTAACTATGTGGAAGCTTTGGCAAAACAGAAATGAGAGGTTTTCGAAAAAAAAAAGTTCGCTTCAAAGCGACCTTGGTCGATGACATGAAGGTTGAATCATTTTGGTGGATGGTGAAGCGAAGAAAACTTGCTGGCCTAGACATGGAAAGATGGTGCAGATTCGAGGGGATTGACATTACCTAGTGTTTGGTTTGTTTGTTTTTGTTTTGGGTATGTCCAGTTTTGTTTGGGGTCTGTAGCTTCTCTTAACTTCTGGCTACCAGAGTAGTGGTTGTTTATATGGAATAAAGATCTCTATTGGGTGATTTTCAAAAACCATTTGTATTCTGTAATCATGACTATATACATGTTTTATGGTTAAACTCTACTGAAATTATGTTGCTTGCTGGAGTAGTTGCAGCCGAGGACATGTTGAGGTCTCACTATTAAGTTTGTACCTGGAAGTTCCGGGTACAAACTTAATAGTAGGAACTAGGGGTGCAAACGAGCCGAGCTTAAACGAGCTCGAGCCCGAGCATAAACAACGAGCTCATATAGTAAACGAGCTCAAGCTGGCTCGCGAGCCTAAACGAGGCAATTGTTTAGATATTTTTTTTATTTCCATATTAATATATATTTAAATAAGACGATTCTAGGTTCAATCTCTCTTGGCGATTCCAGGTTCAATCGATTACATATTCAGTCGTTCATCATACGTGAATCCATGTTCAGGTTCAATCGGTTCTTATGATGTTATTGGTTTGTTTGAATAGTGGTCCAGTTTTGACTGCTGTTTATATAGTATGTGGTAGTAAACCTATTAACAACAAAAGATCAATAATCAGATTCTCATATTACTTATTAATTTACACTGTTCGAAGCCATTTGCATAATCGGTTGTGGGTTTCTTTTACTATGTCATATACTTAAATATCCAAATTAAAATAAATGAGTTATGAAATATAATATAGTAATAGGAAAGTAAACGGGTCAATTATAAACTTGCAGAGTTTTTATATATAAAAAGAACCATTAGCAATACATAACAAAAAAAATAACCAAAGACCTAAAACCAAAGAACTTGTGAAAAAAGATGAAAAAAAACTAGTTTAAAATGGGTAAATATAAAAACTTGATAGATTTTAAAGTTTGAGTTATATTATGGGTAAAACTGTCATTCTGCAATTTATTTTTAATAAAATAAATTCAAATGGGGAAATTTGCAATTCATTTAAAAAAGAGAGGGGATATATGCAATTTTGGTTTTGGACCGGGTAAATTCGCAATTAATGAATTTTTTAGGGGGATATATGCAATTCACCCTATCATTTAATGTATTCTCACCCAAATTACAAAAAAGGCCTGTTGAAATGAGCAAGATAAAGTATACAAACATACATGGTCGTGCCATTTGGCTAGGAGCACTTCCATGTGTCCTGAAAACGCCTTTCTTCTTGGAATGGAGATATCTACCAGATCATGAAAACGAGCCTACCATATATTGGGGCTTAATATATTAGAAAGGACATTAGTAGATCATGCATGTCTTAATGAGTTATATTGGGCCTTAATGAAACACAATGAACAATAATAGATCGTATATATCTTAATGGACAATGTTAGGCCTTAATGAATCACAATAGATAATAGTGGATCATATATGTCTTAATGGACCATATTGGGCCTTAATGGATCAAAATGGAAAATTGTAAATCATACATGTCTTAATGGACCATATTGGGCCTTAGTGGATCACAATGAGCAATTTGTGTTAGTGGACCATATTGGGTCATGATACATCACAATGGCTAATAATAGATCATACATGTCTTAATGGACCATATTGAACCTTAATGGATCAAAATGAGCAATAGTAGATCATACATGTTGTCTTAATAGACCATAGTGGGCCTTAATGGATAATGATGACCAGTAGTAGATCATATATGTCTTAATTGACCATGTTGGGGCCTTAATGGGTCACGATGAGCAATAATAGATCATACATGTTGTCTTAATGGACCATATTGGGCCTTAATGGATTACGATGGCCAACAGTAGATTATACAAGTCTCAATGGACCATATTGGGCCTTAATGGATCACAATGGAAAATAGTAGATCATACATGTCTTAATGGACCATATTGGGCCTTAATGGATCATGATGGCTAATAGTAGATCATACATGTTTTTATGGACCACATCGGGTCTATGGATCACAATAAACAATAGTATATCATACATGTCTTAGTGGACCATATTGGGCTATAATCAATCACAATGAACAATAGTAGATCATATATGTCTTAATGCACTATATTGGGCCTTTATGGATCAGAATGGACGGTCGTATATCATATATGCCTTAATGGACCATGTTTGGCCTTGATAGATCAGAATTTACTATGTGTGTATGTATATGCGTTAGTGTATATATATATGTGTGTGTGTGAATGTATGTGTTTGTGTACATGTGTATATGTATGTGCGTATGAGCCTATGTGTGTGTATGTATGTATGTATGTGTGTATGTATGTATATGTGTTAACGTCGTTATACATATGTATATGTATGAGCATATATGTGTGTATATGTATATGTGTTAGCGTTGGCGGTGTTAGTGTATATGTGTTAGCGTTGGCAATGTTAGTGTATATGTACACGTGTTAACATTTGTGTACATCAATACATGTGTATATGCATGTACCTTTGATTATAAAGCTTGAACTCGGCCAATAGGTAGTTTTTGAAGCTAGATCTTGGCTTAGGCTCGGGCTCGACACGTCTGTTATTTATTATATTAATTATAATTATTATTTTATATATAATTTATTATATATTCATAATTTTTTAAATGGTAAATATTATTATTATTTAAATATATATATATATATATATATATTTAATATATTAAATTAAAGAAAATATATTAACGGTGGGGCTCGTTATAGCTCGCGAGCTAGCTCGAGCAAGTGAAATTCAGGGTCGTTTAAGCTCAACTTATTTTGAGTTTTGAAGCCGAACTCAGGTAGCTTGTGAGTATCTCGGCTCGTTTGCCCCAAAACAAATATAACTCCCTCAATTTAATTACCCACATGAAAATTTCAACTTCCCCCCTCATATTTTTATATTTTCCACCTAAATTTCCCCTAATTCGATTCCCCCCAAAATCTATTTTGATTCTTTTCATTTCCCTCAATTGAAAACCCTTTACCCCTAATTTGATTCCCTCCCAAAATCCCTTTTGTTACTTTCGTTTCCCTCAATTGAAGACCTTAGCGCCTCTTTTACATCTTGAATCCAAGCTCAAACATCTTCACATCTTTGCATCTTCAAAGGTCGAACCATCTGATACAACTCTTGGCATCCTCATGATTTCACTACGATCTGATGGTAAATCTCTTATTAAACGTCTCTGTCTACCTTTACAGCCCCTCTTTGAGCACCAATACGAAACCAAACCACATTGGTTCTACTCGAACCCTCGTAAATGTAGTCTACCATTAGAAGCATCACAAGAACCAGTCACCCGTTGTGGTAGATTTTCCGGGCATCAACTGTTGCCGCACGACTCCAATACAGTAGCCGCCACCATTGCAGCACCACCACGGTAGCCTGCAACTCTTTCGAATATGTATATGTTTTGTTTACCAATTGATTGTAATTGAATACAGTTTGATTTGTTTATTTATGGGTTGCATTATGTTGTTTTCAGTTTTATTTTAATTGTATCTATGTACTCTTTTGCATCTAGTACTTTTTAATATCACAAATCTCTTTCAAACGAATCTGCCAAAAATTTTGGATGTGATTGGTTTTTGTTTTAGCAACTGTAAGATGATAAGTTGGTTAATGTTTAAATAATTTTTTTGTTTAAATAAAATATATTTTTCCAAATGAACACACAAGAAAATATAACAACCAACATAGATTGTGTCAAAACTGAAGAACAAAATTGGGTTTCTAAACCCTTGAACCTCGGGTTTAAACACTAAGATAGACAACACAATGATAGTGAGACAGTGACCAAATGTTAGCGTGACAAATTCGTTAATTTAGATGTAACTACTTTGATTGTTTGTTTGTGGTATGATTTTAATTTGTGCCCTTGCGTGTATGTTGGTGTTTTATTGTTCATTATTTTTTGCTATCTATTTTAGACTTTCGGAACCTCTTTACTAACATTTTTTTTGGAGTTGTTTTGTTTCATGATCAAATATAATGCTGCTGAGATATACGCCTTCTAAGCGTATACCATTTGGTGCTGATCTTGATATTTATTTGCAGATCTGATGGTTAACTGTACATGTGTTTGGGAGTTTTTACATCTACGGAGGCTTCTATCAGGTTGGTTGCTTAAAGAACCTTTGAATATCTCACATACCTTGTATTTAGTTTACTCAGTTTGGAAGATTCGGAGGAAAATCAGACTAAGGGAATCCACGTAGAAAAGAAGACACATGAGGAGATGCTTTCAATGCAGAGGTAACTGTTTCCTAAGGCCCTTTTCTCTAAATTATTTGAATAGAGGTAGCAAATTGGGCTGTTGTGGGTTATACACATCTAGCTAACCAGTAATCATTTTGTCTTTTTTTGCATAGGTTGTATAAATAATAATGCTTTAAATATAATATTAGAGTATACAAAGGCTCCTTATGTTCGTCGAGATATTAAGACGAGTAATATACTTCTTGGCATGGGACTCAAAGCAAAGGTATGTGTAAAAGAGTTTCAACATCAGTTTAAGATATACTTGATTTTTATTTTATATTTTAATTGTCCTTAAGGGATTTCATGATTTGGAAGATAACTTTTTCTCGGTGATGTATTAAACACAGGAAAGAGATTACTCAGCTGCAGAACATGGAATTGCACTTTAAAGAACAGTCGCAAAAGGAAGCCAAGCTGAGCAAAAAGCTAAAAAGTAACAAGTGAAAGAGTGAGTATCTCAACTCAATACTAAACTCAAGTTAAAGTTGATACTACAGAGTTCATATGATGATATATTTACTATTAAGTATTAACTCTTAATTGCAAAACAACTTATAACTTGGGTCAAGAACTATGTATGCATCGTGCCGATTCTTCAACGAAACTGCCGCAACACACTGAGACTATTTATCAAGACACATCATGATTCGAACCTGCCGCGTTGCGCGGGCAATAACACTAGTGGTATATGTAGAGTTAGCAAACAGGGACCATGATGTTCGGTTAGCTAATTTTGTGAAACGCTCTATGAAGGTGCTGGTGTTTTATTAAATAAAGGTTTTGATAATAGCTAGATATGATAGGTTAAGTTAGGTTAGGTTAGGTTAGTATTGTTTTTGAACAAGTTATAATGAAACTAAACAGGTTTTATATATGAATTTGTTTGGATTTATATTGTTTTAATGAATTTTTTATATTCTTTTTTTTATTAATTCTGGGTGGATGATTAAACGATTTTTTTTATTGTTTCTGGATGGATGATTCTAGCCTAGAATTATTTGATTGTTTTTCTTCATTTTTCTGGGCGGTTTGATTGTAGCCCAGAATAATATAAAATTGTTAAACTGTTACATGGTTTTTGGGCGGTCTTAGTATTAGTTTAGGTAGGTTGTTAACCGCTCAGAATGAGTAACCCATTTTTTCCTGCGACCTTTGTTTGGGCGGTCATAAAACCGCCCATAACCCTTGTTTTCACCGCCTAAACAAACCTTTTTTGTAGTAACGGTTTGACCAAATGATAGCAAATATCATGAAAAATATATATGGCCAAAGACAATAGTCTTAGAAATGTCAAAATTTCGACATAGCTTTAGATAACAATTAGCATCACCCTTGGCAATTTTTTTCATGTGTTATTTGTTGTTCCCTTCGTACCGGAGATGAGCTAGGTTTCCGAATTGTTTGATTATAAGAGTTTTAGATCTGCAGAGTTGAGTTCGAGTGAAGCTGATTTGAGGTTTGGTTCTAATTGCAGGCTACGGGATTGGAATTTCCGGTGATCCCGCCTCATATTGCGACCGAAAAAGGTAAACCCTGGCTTCTTATTCATGTTTCAGTTCATATGATATGCTTTGTTTGAACTCTGCTCTAGGGTTTCGTATTGGGGGAATTTAAACATATTGAATTGTCACGTGGTTGAATAGGGGTGCTCTTAATGAAAGCAAATAAATTCTTAGTTTTCAGAATTAATCTCCTTGGATGTTATTTAACATTGGTTTTAAAACTGAACTTGATTTGTTTTGGTCAGTGATCTGTTATTCTATTTGTTTTCTTAGATATTTATAACAATTGTGTGGCCTCTATTTGCTTTAGTACTAAAGTATTCCTTCCTGCTGAAAGCTTTAAGTGCTCACCGGTTTCAAGGCTTTGTTTTTTGCTGTTTAGTTATGGTTCGTCGATTCTTATTCTTTTTATAAATCCTGCCCCGTTTGATCAAATAGCACTGTTATAACTAAACTATTTTAGGTTCGTTTGTTTTTACTTAAAAGGATCAACAATTTGTTTGTTTATGTGGCATTCGTTTTGTTTAATTTAGGCGATTCTCTATCCTTTTTTATATATCATGCCCTGTTTGATCAAAGAGCACTATTATATTTAACTGTTTTAGGCGCGTTTGTTTTTACTTAAAAGGAATCAGCAGATTGTTTATGTGGCATTTGTTTTGTGTGGAGGCTAGTTGAAACTTAACATTTAAAAAACTGTTGGTCTTTAGTAGATAAACATACTTACGGACGCGAAACTGAACAAAAATAGCTGAGTAAGCTGGGTATGGTGTTGCACTGTTGCTGTAATCATCTTTTCCAGCGACCTGTTGACGCCTTTACTGTCTCAAGAAACTTTGATCTGTTGGTTTTCTTTTAAGTTTTGTTTTTCAAATCAATTTTCAAGCAAAACGATTGATTCTGTGTTGATACTCTTTTCTGAGTAAATTGCAATTATTATATATATTTTGTACGTGCTTTGAAATTTTAAATCCAACAAACCTTCATTTTTTTTAAAACAACCCGTTGTGACCCATACTCATTTTTGTCAATACCCATTTTGACCCGAACCAAACTGACCCCTTTTTAAAACGACCCGTCCTAACCCGAACCCATTACCGCCCGACCCGGCCCCTCCATTCTGGCAGGTATATTCATCAACATATATTCTTTCTTATGCAAACCACCAACAGGTTGTTTTCGAAAGGTGTCACTTTGGTTTAGGTCGAAACGGGTATTGACAAAAATGAGTACGCGTAAAAACTGAGTTGTTTTAATAAAAGTGAAGCTTATCAGATGATCATTAATATATGAACTTCTTATTTGTATATTTATTTCCTTTTTATACATGACAAGTTGACTTTTTTGTTGTATATTGTTTTTCTTCTTGTGTACTTTTTTTTTGGGTAAAGGGTTACCCCGGTGATTTCTTCTTGTGTACTTGTATTTCCCTTAAAATATTTGTGTGCTTCAATGCCAAAGCATATCATTTAGTAGTAGCATGGCTATGGTGATCATTAAAGATCATATATATTTTTTCACACATAAGTCTGCATATCTTGAATTGAATGCCATTGAGTTTAAACATATTTATAAATTAATTATATTTTCATTTCATGTTAAATGCAGTTCCTAGAGGGGATTCAGCCCTAAGAGCACCACCAGCAAGTAGGGAAGTGGTTGACCAAGATGGGAGCAGATGCCAAATGTGTTATTTGCACGAACCAAAATTTATGTAGCTTTAATACTCTAATTGAGAACATATGTATGAATTTTGGTATGTTATTGTTAATATCATTTGGGTTTTAAGTTTTTCATGTATAATGTTCTTTTTATTTAACAAAAAAAATGAAAATAAAATGGATATTACATGAAAATAGCTGTGACCAAAGATAAGAAAGTCACACTTAAAATTCTAAAATTTCATGTGGCTTTATATAACCATTAGTCACATCATCTCCACTTTGATTTTTCTTTGTGTGACGGAATGATACCAGATGTCATGGGAAACAAAATAAGTGTGGCTGAAAGTTAGATAATAGCCACACTTAAAATTACAAAATTTCAGGTGGCTATAAAAGTCACGCTTAAAATTACAAGTTCATGTGGCTATACATAATCATTAGCCACATATTCCTCAGTTTGTTATATTTTGTGTGACAAAATGATAGCATATGTAATGGAAGAAAAAAATACGTGTGACGAAAGGTTAAAGTATTGCCACACTTAAAGTTACAAAATTTCAAGTGGCTATATATAACTATTAGCCACACAATCGTTACATTGTTTTATTTTGTGTGACGAAATGATAGCAAATGTGATGGAAGAAAAAAAATATGTGTGACCAAAGGTTAGAATATAGCCACACTTAAAGTTATAAAATTTCATGTGGCTATATATAACCATTAGCCACACAATAGTCGCTTTGTTTTCTTTTGTGTGACGGAAGGATAGCATATGTCATGGAAGAAAAAAAAATATGTGTTGCCAAAGGTTAAACAATAGCCGTAATTAAAAATATATGTGTGACCAAAGGCTATACATAATCATTGGACAATAGTTTTTAGCCACACTTTTATTTAACCGATGTGGCTAAAACAAGTTTCTTTGGTAAATTCATGTGACTATATCACAGAAACTGTCACACATAAACTTAATTCAAGTGGTTGTTGCTATCATTTAGCCACACTTAGTGGAGGGCATGCTTGATTCTAACAAAAATGTTGATACCCTTTAGCCACATTTTTAATACCTTTAGCCACTAGACAGTGCATGTGACCGAATGATACCTATGATGACTGGACCTTTGGTCACACTTGACCTGAAAAAAATTGGTGTGGCGAAAGGCATATAGCCACACTTTTTTGGTGTGGCTGTAGCCTATATTTGACGTTACTAACCAAATTGTGTGCCTGTTATTAATTTAGGTTAAAAGGCTAATCAGTAGGCTAGGCTCTGCTCAATTAAATCTGCAATGTGAGTCATTCTCTTTTTATCAAATTACTTTCAAAATCATGTTTATTTTCAAAGGTTATAATTACAGGGATTAAGTCTATGTAATCTCCATATTACAGCCGGTATGTGGGGTTTTGTATACATTACTTGATAATCTTCACCATTGGACAACGAGTTAGCCAATGCGTGATATGACCATAGTCATAGAAACGAGTCGAGTGACAAATACCGAGGGTAGTTGGTTGATATAAAAGCATTGTAATCGCTCTTAATACTGTAAGTTATAATAAATGTGTCGTTTTAGTAAATAGAATGATTCACTCAGTATTTCCCGCTGACAAAACCTTTTTCAAACATGTTTCAGGTGATATGTTGTGATTCAGGAAAAGTGCCGTGAAGCACTACAAGCTGAAGGAAGTGGCTCAATATAAAATAAGGAAACATGTTTTGTAAAATAAAAGATTTCTCCGTGAAATCTCAAGATTGTAAATTACCGGGATTTTATCCCGAGTTGTGAAATAAAATAATTGGGAAATTGCAGTTTTTAAAAGATCCTGATGATAGACTTCCGCTGTTAAACTCAATTAAATAAATACCACGGGATTTCTGTCCCACGGCTCCTGAAACGGGTCAAACAGGGTCGGGGGCAGTGACAGAAAAAGGTGGTATCAGAGCCACTGAGTTAAGCTAATTAAGTATTTAGAAATACTTAATTTTTCCTGATTACCATTATGTGATTATGTGTTTTATTAATTGATTATTTGTTAGTTATAGTATGGGTAAGCAAAAGCTTTCAAACATCTATCTTAAATTAGATAGGTCATCAAATGATAAGGGAAGTTCATCCCAAACTCCTGAAGAAGGAATATTTGTTCGAAAAGCCCAATACGAGGAACCACTTTCTCCTGATAAAAGAAGTTTGATTATTAGAAAAAGTCAGGAGAAATTAAAGAAATCCCGAGAAAAGAAAGTTAAAAAGGAAACCCAGGAATTAATCCATAAATCACCATGGGAAGACAATTTAGATGGAAAATGGGCGGATCTTTATATGCTAGCCACTGTAGCAGTAAATGCTAATCTTTAGAATACCATGACTCCGTATTAGCAACCTTATCACTTACAAGCTAGAAATATTATCCAGTAAATAAATAAAATTACAATAAAACCTAGTATGTTTAATTGTCAATTTTCCTCTGTATTAAATTAGTCACCAGGTATGCAATAATATTTAAGGGTTATCTGTAAAATTTGTTATAAAATTTTAATTTATTATTTTTACATATATGTTAAACAGCATGAATGAGTTATCTGGAGCCCTAGAGAATCTCAACCTCTACCCTCTAAACATAGAAGTTTCTAAAGAGTTTACTGGGTACTTTGCTGATGTGGAACAACCTATAGAATTCAATGCTCCACCTCTGGAGAAACCTAAGCCTAAAAAGAGGAGAAGATTGGTAGGATGGAGGCGTGTGCGTAGAAAGAAACCTGCCACTAGAAAGATTCCTAAAATAAACAATCCCTTAGAAAAAGGAAAAGGAATTGAAACCGGGGAAAGTTCTAGACAGTAGGAATTGGAGACTGAAGTCGGGGAAGATTCTAGGCAGATGGGAATATAGTTTGAGGAATATTCTAAGCAAATAGAAATGGAGGTTGGAAAAGATTCTAGACAAACCAAGATAGAAATTGGAGAAAGCTCTAAGCAAACTCAAGAAATGACCTTGCAGGAGGAGTTAGATTTTATATTGACAAGCTGTGATACTATTAAGCCTGTCAATGAAAATGTTTTTAATCATCCTATTGAAACCCAAATTCCAATGAACTTGGAACCAGCAATCCCAGAACCAATAATCCACACCCAACCTTTAGGTATGGACGAATGGTGGACTAATGATTGGCAATTCCAAAACCTTATCAACAGTCCCTATACGTTTTTCCCTCAGTTCGATCCAGAACCTTTACCAAATCCACCGATGAGTAACGAGAATATGGCTGAACTCCGCCATTTCGGTGAAGAGCTGATGGATGCTGGGAATAGGATCCGAGAGATAGGAGGACAAATCTCATGGAAATATGATGAGAGGGAACATCGTTATTAAAAATGCAAGTTAACGAGGGAGAAGTAGGTGGTGAATCTGTGGTTGTATAATAACAATAATATTAATAAAAATTAGTATGTGTAAAATAAACAATAAAACGGTTGTATATGGAAGCATAATATAATCTATAAAATAAATGAAATTTTAGAAAATTTACAATGTTGTTTGTATATTTGTTTATGTGATTATGTGCAATTAATTGTGACATTGGATTGTTTCTTACTAATTATTTATCTATAAATTAATTATCAGATGGCAAATATTGGTAATGAACCAGTAAATGAAGTAAATCAATCCGAGCAAATTCAGGAAGAGCAATTGTTAAATAGGCAAGATATCCAGGATATCGTTGCACAAGGAATAGCCAATGCTATTCCAGCAATCATTGCTGCTGTTCAGAAACCTGTTAAACCTCAATCAATCATTCCTAGTAAACGTACCCAAGGCGACAATTTTAGTAATAGTATAAACGGAGGTGGTAATCATGTTAATAATAATCATGATCTGCATGCCCCAATTTTCAAGATAATGAAAGCTGCAACACCTGGTTGCACTTACAAAGAATTCATTGCCTATAAACCAGTTGAGTTTGCAGGTAACGAAGGGGCTATTGCAGCACTGCGTTGGTTAGAGAAAACTGAGGCAGTGATCACTATAAGTAAATGTGTTGAGGAAGATCAAGTTATGTATGCGTCAAATCTTTTTAAAGAAGGGGCGCTAGAATGGTGGAACACTGTGTTACAAGCTAAAAGAAGGATCGAGGCATATGCCATGAAATGGGAAGAATTTAAGAATCTTATAGAAAGAAAATTTTGTCCCGAGTATGAAAAAGATCAAATGGCAAATAAGTTCCTGAACCATCAGATGGTGAATGTGGACTGTCGAGGTTATACTTCGACATTCTTTGAATATGCTAGAGTGGTACCAACACTGGCTTCGCCAGAACCGGTACTCATTTCTCGTTATATTTGGGGATTAATTGGTGAAATCCGCAATATCGTTAAAGCTGCGAGACCTCGCACTATTGACGATGCAGTGGAATTAGCTAATACCCTAACCGACGAACTGGTACACACAAGAAATGAAAACCGGAAGAAGGAATTGACTCAGAAAATTACCCAAGGATTTCGTATGGGTAATAAAAACAATTTCAAGAGAAAAGGAACGGGACAATCCTCAACTCTGCCATTTTGCAAGAATTGCAAAAAGAAACATTATGGAAGATGTAGTATAACCTGCAATTTTTGTAAGATGGTAGGACATCGTGAAGAAGACTGCAGAAAGAAAACAACGATCTGCTATAACTGTGGAGAAAAGGGACATTTTAAACCAGAATGTCCTAAATTGGTCAAACCAGCAGACAACAAAGCCAAGACAGCTGACGGAGCTACTAAGAAGAATGTTCGAGCTTTTCAGTTAACTACTCAGGAAGCCGAGATGATTCCAGATGTGATAGCTGGTACGTTCCTAGTTCACAACATTTATGCAAAAGTATTATTTGAATCTGGTGCAAACCAAAGTTTTATCAATACTTCATTCTGCCAAGCTCTTAACTTTCCCTTAACCAAACTTAGGCAGATTTTTACAGTTGAAACGGCAGAAGGAAATTCTGTTAGCATAGATAAAGTTTTGCTAAAGGAAAATATAGAACTCTCAGGTCATAAATTCTTTGCAAACCTATTACCTATGAAATTAGCCGAATTTGATGTTGTGTTAAGAATGGATTGGTTAGTAGCCAACCATGCTCGAATCCTTTGTGATAAGAATTCTGTAGAAATTCAGGCACCTACTGGTGAAATAATCACGATTACAGGAGATAAACCACGAAAACCCATGAAGTTCATATCAGTAATTAAAGTTTCCAGTTATGAACGAAAATAAGGAATAGTATATATGATTTCAGTAATCAATAGTACTAAGGGTAAAGAACTTAAAGAGATTCTTGTAGTCTCGGAATACCCAGATGTATTCCCAGAAGAGTTACCAGGATTACCACCAGATAGGGAGGTAGAATTTAGGATTCATCTAATTCCCGGAACTATACCGATAGCCAAGGCACCTTATCGGTTAGCACCCACATAAATGTTAGAACTGAAAAAGCAATTAGATGAATTATTAAGTAAAGGTTTCATACAACCTAGTTCATCCCCTTGGGGAGCTCCAGTGTTGTTTGTAAAGAAGAAGGATGGATCGATGAGAATGTGTATTGATTATAGAGAATTGAATAAGGTTACAATTAAGAATCGATACCCATTACCTAGGATTGATGATCTATTCGATCAACTTCAAGGAGCTAGATATTTTTCTAAGATCGATTTACGTTCCGGATATCATCAATTGAAAGTACAAGAGGAAGACATACCTAAAACTGCTTTCAGGACTAGGTATGGTCATTACGAGTTTACAGTCATGCCCTTTGGGTTAACAAATGCTCCTGCTGCATTCATGGACATGATGAATAGAATCTATAAACCGTATTTGAATAAATTTGTGATTGTTTTTATAGACGATATACTTATTTATTCCAAAAGTCAGACATAACATTGTGAGCACTTGCATGCACTCTTAACTTTGTTAAGAAAAGAAAAGCTTTATGCCAAATTCTCGAAGTGTGAATTTTGGCTAAGGGAAGTGCAATTTTTAGGACACATGGTGAATCACGAAGGTATTCATGTAGATCCTGCTAAGATAGAGGCAATTACCAATTGGAAGGTTCCGCAAACCGCAATGGAAATTAGAAGTTTTATAGGTTTAGCTGGATATTATAGACGGTTTATTAAGGATTTTTCCAAAATAGCTGTACCATTAACTAAGCTAACCTGTAAAGCAGTTAAGTTTGAATGAGGACCTAAACAAGAAGAAGCCTTTAGAATATTAAAGCATAAATTAACAAATGCTCCAATCCTAGCTTTACCAGAAGGGACTGAAGATTTTGAAGTATATTGTGATGCTTCAAAACTAGGATTAGGATGTGTGCTTATGCAACGCAAAAAGGTAATTGCATATGCTTCAAGACAATTGAAAAAGCACGAAGAAAATTATACAACTCATGATTTAGAATTAGGAGCCGTAACTTTTGCCCTTAAGATTTGGAGGCATTATCTGTATGGAAGTAAATTTACTATCTATACAGATCATAAGAGTTTAAGATATATATTTGGGCAAAAAGAGTTAAACATGAGGCAAAGAAGATGGATGGAAATTCTAAGTGACTACGACTGTGATATTCAGTATCACGAAGGAAAGGAAAATGTAGTTGCAGATGCCTTAAGTCGTAAATACCATGAGAAACAACGACGGGTTCGTGCTCTCAGATTAAATCTACAGTTAGATTTAATGGAACAACTAAAGAATGTTCAAGAAACAGCAATCAAGGATGATGCTGAAGGAATGAAAGGGCGAATAAAAGAATTAGAATAGGGAGATGATGGAATTTGGAGATTCCATAAGAAAAGGATTTGGGTACCTAAGCAAGGAGAATTAAGAAATAAGATCTTAGAAGAAGCTCATAAATCTAGATATACCATACACCCTGGAAACAATAAGATGTACCAAGATTTAAGAAATAATTTCTGGTGGATAGGCATGAAGAAGGATATAGCTAGATATGTTTCTAAGTGTCTTACTTGTTCACAAGTTAAGGCAGAACACCAGAAACCTTCAGGTCTACTACAACAATAAGAAATGCCAGTATGGAAATGGGAACTTATAACAATGGATTTTGTTACTAAGTTACCCAAAACCAGAAAAGGTAATGATGCGATTTGGGTAATTGTGGATCGATTAACCAAATCTGCTCACTTTCTACCTATGAAAGAAACCTTTAGCATGGAAAGATTGGCAAAGTTGTATGTAGATGAAGTTGTATCCTTACATGGAGTTCCACTCTCCATTGTATCAGATAGAGATAGTCGGTTCACTTCCCATTTTTGGACAAGTTTCCAGAAAGCAATGGGAACTCGACTAAATTTAAGCACTGCATATCATCCCCAAACAGACGGGTAAAGTGAAAGGACAATCCAAACTATGGAAGACATACTCCGAGCATGTGTAATAGATTTTGGTGGAAACTGGGATGATCACTTACCGTTAATTGAATTCTCCTATAACAACAGTTATCATGCAAGTATTGAAACTGCCCCATTTGAAGCACTATATGGAAGAAAGTGTAGAACTCCAGTTTGTTGGGCAGAAATAGGAGAAAGTCAATTATCAGGTCCCGAGATTGTGCAAGAGACGACTGATAAGATCACACAAATCAAGGAAAGACTGAAGACGGCTCGAGATCATCAAAAGAGTTATGCCGATAATCGATGCAAACCACTGGAATTTCAAGTCGGAGATAAAGTACTTTTGAAAGTTTCTCCTAGGAAAGGAGTAGTTCGATTCGGTAAGAAAGGAAGGCTATGTCCAAGATACGTAGGACCATTTTCGGTGATTCAATGTATAGGACCAGTTGCTTATCATTTACAACTACCAGAAGAGTTAGCTGGAGTACATGACGTATTTCATGTATCCAATCTCAAGAAATGTCTATCAGACGAGTCTCTGGTAGTACCTCTTCAAGACATAGAGGTAAACGAAAAGTTAAAATTTGTTGAGAAACCTCTTCAGATAGAAGATCGAAAGGTGAAATTTCTCAAGCACAAACGACTAGTGCTAGTTAAAGTCAAGTGGGATTCAAAGAGAGGAGCTGAATACACTTGGGAGCTGGAATCCGAGATGAAGCGAAAATATCCTCAATTATTCCAGTAAGTCTCGAGGACGAGATTTTTATTAAGGTGGGGAGAATGTAACAACTCCTATAAAAAGTCTTAATTATTATTTTAATTGTCCAATAGGAAACCCTAATTGAGACACCTAAGTGATTCTTCACAAACCCTAAAATATTCAGAACAATCAGAATCAGGATCAAGGCCCCTAAAACTCAGGGGGGGTAAACCCTAGTTACGATTATCTACATAAAATGTTGTCAAAATTGAAATTTACGAATCTGTCAACTCAGCAAGCCTACACACACACGGGGCTACCCTATGACGCTTTCGTGTCCCTTACGGACCGTAAGGGATGAGGCTTACGGTTCGTAAGCCAGGGTCAAAATTGTGTATAAATAGTGGACATTGGGACTTGATTTCTGGCACTGAAACGACGAAAAAAGTCGAAATACACAATGAGTTACGTTCTGTTTACTATCAAAACACACACGGATCACTAATCACCGCCGCAATACAAGGTAATAACTCGATCGCTGCTACGATTCAATGTCCGATCGATTAAACTATCCAATGGATGTTTAAGTGCTGCCCACATTAGGGTTTATGCTTTGTCATTCGTTGTTAATTCAATGGATGTTTAAGTATCGCACTTTGTCATTTGATGTGAGGGTTTAATCTCGTGAGTTATCGTAAATGCTGTATTAAGTTACTAACCAAATGGTGTGCCTATTATTAATTTAGGTTAAAAGGCTAATCAGTAGGCTAGGCTCTGCTCAATTAAATCTACAATGTGAGTCATTCTCTTTTTATCAAATTACTTTCAAAATCATGTTTATTTTCAAAGGTTATAATTACAGGGATTAAGTCTATGTAATCTACATATTACAGATGGTATGTGGGGTTTTGTATACATTACTTGATAATCTTCACCATTGGACAACGAGTTAGCCAATGCGTGATATGACCATAGTCACAGAAACGAGTCGAGTGACAAATACCGAGGGTAGTTGGTTGATATAAAAACATTGTAATCGCTCTTAATACTGTAAATTATAACAAATGTGTCGTTTTAGTAAATAGAATGATTCACTCAGTATTTCCCGCTGACAAAACCTTTTTCAAACATGTTTCAGGTGATCTGTTGTGATTCAGGAAAAGTGTCGTGAAGCACTACAAGCTTAAGGAAGTGGCTCAATATAAAATAAGGAAACATGTTTTGTAAAATAAAAGATTTCTCCGTGAAATCTCAAGATAGTAAATTACCGGGATTTTATCCCGAGTTGTGAAATAAAATAATCGGGAAATTGCAGTTTTTAAAAGATCCTGATGATAAACTTCCGCTGTTAAACTCAATTAAATAAATACCACGGGATTTCTGTCCCACGGCTCCTGAAACGGGTCAAACCGGGTCGGGGGCCGTGACACTACAACATGCTATCAACGCATCACAATGTAAGCAAGCAATTCATGTAATCATACTCTAGCGATGAGTGTGTTTAGGGTTTGTTTATTGTTCGGAAGGTATGAGGATGCATACCTACATGCCTACGCTAAGAATGTGTACGCATAAGGAAACATGTTGGGCTTCTTCATGGGCTTGCATTGGCTGCGGATCAGGGTGTAGCAATTAGAGGGGTCTTTGGGCCGGTTACTTGGTGTGCGGCCCTAACATTTGATGTGAACGGTATCGTACAATAAAACATCAATATATATTAATCACTTTATACCAGGTGTGCACATAGACTCTGTTACCTAATCTCGTGCGAAGGAAACGGGTTCAAGAGATCCGTTCCAGATATCCTATAAGTGTACAATTAAGGGTTAACACGTCCACGGTCAAGTATTGTACATGTAAGCTTGGTGTACGACGAACAATTTACACTACTAAGTTATTAATCATCTCTTAGGGCCATTAAGTGTTTAATGTAAAAACGTAACATACGCCTAGTCGATATGTGGTGAAACATAGAATGCAGCCATGCAATAGAAGTCAGGGAATCACCAAGTACTAACCTTGAAATTTCGGGTTGTCACAAATATCAAAACAGAGATTCACAAATACATGAATTAAGCCACAGTTGGTTACAACCCTATTTCCAAACACATCATACCACATAAGTGATTTTGAACAACTTACCTATATCTCGAATCACATTTTATCAAACAACTGACCTATATCTCCCTAACTCAAAACAAATTACAGAATAAACTAAGTGAGCCATGATGAATCTAAATCAATCAAAAGATTTAAAATATAAAAATTGGAGTGACAATTAGCAATCAAACCGAATGCAGCGAAGGGGAACATTGATTACGTCATGGAGTAACCTCTATTTGACACCGGCGATGTCTTACCACCGCTAAAGTATCCACGTTCTTCCTTGGCCTGAGATTCACAACTAATTGTTCCTATCAGAAGGTGCGTCTGTGTGATTTTGATGTATTTAACCTACAGGAATGTTAAATCAAACTGAATCAAGCCGTAGTCGAAGTAAGTTTCTACACCTTGATCCTCTGCTTGCGGTCAGAGTAGATCAAGAAAAGGAGCAGATAAACGGTCTCGATGAACAAACCCGCACCTTTGATTGTGATGACCAGTAAGCTGTGTGGATGCACCATTGGCAGCCCGTAAAACACCCATATCCCGCAGTTCACAAATGTCGCAAGGTACGGCACCGGTGAGAACTGCTCCACTGCCCCTTTCTTCACGATCTGGATGAATGTTGGCCTGAAATTTTGTTCAATTGGTTGAATTAGGGTTGATCTCTGAATCATTTAACCGTTGATCTCTGAATTCATCTTCTTGTTCTCCGTTAGAGTGAATTAGGGTTTTTGATTGACGCCCCTTTCTTTTCCTCATGACTATATTTGAGAGACAGAGATGCATGTTTGAAATTACAGCTTGAATTTTGAAAATGAAGTCAGGACTATATTTGAGAGAGAGAGAGAGAGAGGGATAGACATGTTTAAATTTTGAAAATGGAGCCAAAACTATATTTGAAGTTTTTTATAATAGATAGATTTATTTATATATTTATATATCCGAATTATGACATCACCATGGCCAATGTGGCATACCTAAGAATTTGACACGTAAGCAAATCGATGTCAGCGTCTAAGCTCCCTTAATAGATAGTATAGATTTTCCGTCTCTTCATTTTTACCTTTTTTGTAGTTACTGTTTCTATTTACATTTTCAAGTTTGGTTTTTATTTTTTAGGTTTTTTATAATACTTTTCCAAAGTAATTTTATTATAGTTTGGGAGTTTTTGGGGCGTTTTACGGCATGATAGCGTTTTTAACAAGCATTTGGCTGCCTGGCGTTTTTATTATATATGGCGTTTTTATTATATAACAATCAACTGAAAAAGAAAATTAAAAAAAAAGAATATATAAACAATTGATCTTCCAAATCTTCATTGTCACTAGTCTCTTTCTTCTTTTTTGAATCATCTTAACTGGCTGTCTTGACTTTCGTATGATTCATTTTGTTTTTTTGTTTTTCAAGTAGTTTTTTTTTGTCGCCGTTTGGAAGCACAAAGTCTGACATCAGCATCTTTTTCGTCAACAATCTTGAATTTTCCAATGGACGATGTTTGATTTTTTTCATTCTCGCGTTTTACCGATAAAAAAAATGCCACTAAATAAAAGCACCTTAAACCTCAAAATTTGACCATGCTAAAATCAATAATGTTTTGCTATATGAGATGGACAACATTGTTAATCCTCGGTTAAGAAAGATAACTGACAATGTTGTCCACCCCATACAGCTAAACTTTATTGACAACAAACGTCAATAATGTTTTTGTGTATGTTTTGGCGTTATATATTGGATGAAAGTTGAGGATAAAGTCAATAAGATTTTACTCAATGAAATGGACAATATCCTCACTTAAGGATTTTTGTCCATTTCATTGAGTGAAACCTTACAGACAACCAAACTGAATTTCAAATAAATGTTTTGGTCTAGAAGATATTTGATGTTTGGGTTTTTTGACGTTTCTAAGAAGAATGGTATATATTAAATATGATGTTCAGGGTTTTGTGTGTGTTTTTAATTGAAGGTCTGAGATGTTGTATATATAGGATTTTTTTGGCGGTTTTCTTAGGCGGGATTTTATTATAATTAAGTTTGGCGTTTTATATCTAATGGCATTTTTAGTTAGAATGGTGTGTGCTATTTGTTTGGCGTTTTATTTCATGAGATGGCGTTTTGTGTGGAGAAGTCAAAAGACTTTTTTACCCTTAATGAAGCACGTCCACGTAATAAAATTGATGTTATTTACGAAAAACGCCACCGCGCCAATCTAGTCCATAGATTGTTTTGATAGGACGATCCATAAGCGTTCTCATCGTTCTCACACTTTCCACCGTTTTCTCTAAATCCTGACCATATATATATATATAGGGTTAGGATCGTGTGAGAAGCACTAGGCTAATTGAGAAACTTGAGAAGCATTCTGGACCACCCATTTTCTCTAAGCTTTTCGTGATATACACATATGTATAGTTTAAAATCGACTATATACATATGTGTATAATTCAAGATTTGACAATATACATATATGTATATAGTCAATTTTAAACTATACATATGTGTATATTACTAAAAGCTTAGGAAAATGTGTGGTCCAGAATGCTTCTCAAGTTTCTCAAATAGGGTGGACTTCTCTTAGGATCCCTACCCTATATATATATATATATATATATATATATATATATATATATATATATATATATATATATATATATATATATATATATATAGAAACGGGATCAGGAGAAAACGCTTAAAAGTGTGAGAACAGTGAGAACGCTTCCTGGCCTAACACGTGTCACGCCGCTTTGAGAAAGGCGGAGGGGCTTTTTTGTCCTTTCATATTTCTTTTTTATTAACGCGTGTCTCTTCAACTTTCCATTTTTTGGCGTTTAATAAATAAGCGGGGTTTTTCTTGTTTTAAGATCGGAATCATAGTAAATATTTTGGCGTTTAAGTATTCTTTTGGCGTTTTTATTGTTTTTTAGATCAGGATGCAGGCTTTTAATGTAAAAAACATCAGTAATTTTCTTGATTTTATTATATCAATTGTTTTGCCATTTAGGATACAAGCCTATAATGTGACAGTCAATTATAGCATTTTGAAAAGATAAATAAATTTCAATTTTACATGTAGTGCCATTAATATAACTATAATGTTTTGGCAATAAATGATACCGTCTCTTTATTTTACTGCTTCTTTTCAATTTTTATCTGTCAATTAGTGTTGATTTTTCTAGTAATACTTGGTTTGCATTTTTGGCGTTTTATATAGCAACATCGTACTTTGCTAGCATTCGTTCTCACAGTTTTCAAACTATCAGGCGTTTTGGTGTTTGTAGTTTTTGGCGTTTTATAATCGTTTTTTTAAATAGTAGATAATTAGATGATAAACAACAAAGAATTACATAACAAACAATAGAAAATGAAAAAAAAAAAAAAAATTATAATCTAATTTCTCATTCAAATCTTCACTGTCATCAGCCTCTTCTACTTTAAGCTTTTTGGCATTTTTAACCTGTTTTTGAATGCCTTATGTAGATCCTTCTTTTCCTACATAATGTCCGTCTTTAGAAGATGCTTATTTTTTGTGGCATCCTTTATGGTGGGTGGATATATACTTTGTTTGATGACATGTTGAAGACCAACGTCTGCTCTAATGTATTGATCCCTTCATGCCATTCATATATCCATCAAGAAAAAAGTGACATGATGTCATATCAATGTCATCGGTCTCTTTGTCTTGAATATTTGTCCATCTCATTCAGCAAAAGATTATAGAGATACCCAACTCAGAGAAGAATCCATTCAGTGAAACTTCATTAAGATAAATACTCAATATAGTAGAATCGAGGTTCTGCATCTGTGGCTTTTTTAAGTATTATTTTTGGCGTTTTAAAGTGAATGGTTTCTAGGGAATATGGCGTTTTTGTTTCTGGTTTTTGATAAGTTGTTTGTGCAAATAAGTCTCTCTTTATAGGATGTTTTTAGCGCATAGTTTAGGCGGGATTTTATTTATAATAAATGATATTAATAAAATAGCCGTTTTTCAGTTTACTGTGTATTTTTACTGTTTTTTTTGTTCAGCTTTTTATGAGTTTTTAGGGTCATAGACTTTCCATCCCCCAGGTTTGGCGTTTTTGAATGGTTTTAAGTAGTTTTTGGCGTTTTTTTTTTTTTCATTTTTAGCTTTTATTAATTAATTCTTCTGCAAATTACTTTCATTATAGTTTGAGAGTTTTTGGCGTTTTTACTCCATTTACGGCGTTTTCATATGCATTATGACTATTTGGCGTTTTATTAAGATAATGTATTTTTTTTATTCTAAGTTGAAAAATACATAGCAAACAACAGAAAAAGAAAATTAAAAAAATAAAAATAAAAATTAAAACAATTCATCTTCCAAATCTTCACTGTCATAAGTCTCTTTCTTCTTTGAATCATGTTCGCTGGTGGTTTGGCTTAACCATGCTGGTGTTTTTGTGGCCGTTTGGTAAGACAAAATGACATGAGTTTTTTTTAATATGTATCTTCAAACAACTCATTAGTGTCATTCGTCTTTTCATGCCATTAAAATATTCATCAAGAACAAAACACAGAAAATGACATAAATCTTACCCCAGCCTCTTTTTGTTTATGATTTGTCCATCTCATGCAGCAAAATGTTATTTGAGTTACAGCACCTCAGGGAAGAATGCATTATCCAAAACTTTGGCGTAGAACAATATTTTGAATATACAAGAAATGTTATTTGGCATTTTACTAAGGAAATAGTGTATCTGAAGGAACCGTGGATCTTTTGGAATCTTTTGATGTTTGAGTGTTTTGGCGTTTTCTAAGATGAATGGTATATAGTAGAAAATATGGCGTTTTTTTAGTAGTTGTGTTTGATGTTTTGGGGATTTTTGGCGTTTGTAAGATGAACGGTATATAGTAGAAAATATGGCGTTTCAGGTTCTGGGGATGTGTTTTTATGTCTTGGATGTTTTTTGTTTATATAGCGATGTGATTTGGTCCGTAATGGCGTTTTATTCATCAGTATGGCGTTTTGGTATAGAGGTGTAAAGACGCTTTTACCCTTAATGAGGCGCGTCCACGTATAAAAATTGATGTTATTTACGAAAACGCCACGGCGCCAATCTAGTCCGTAGATTGTTTTAATCGGGCGATCCATAAGCGTTCTCACCGTTCTCACAGTTCTCACACTTTCTACCGTTTTCTCCAAATCCCGACCCTATATATATATATATGTATATATATATAAGGAGAAGATCATGCGAGAACCACCTCTTATTGCGAGAACCGCGAGAACCAATGTGAACACAACCAAAAATGCCTAAAAATAGCTAAAAATCACACAATTTTTTTTAATATTTTTTATATAAAAATCGCTACTTTTCGAAGCAAAAAAAAATTACAATTTAAAAAAAAAAAAATTTGGCCACTAAAAGTAGCGATTTGAGCATAAAAAATATAAAAAAAAAATTTAGATTTTTTTTTATTTTTTTGGATTTTTTTTTAGGTTTTTTGGGGGTTTAGTTTTCAGCATTTTAGCTTGGGGGTGGGGGGTTTAGGTTTTTGGGGGGTGGGGGAGGGGGGTTTAGGTTTTGGGGGGGGGGGGTTTAGGTTTTTTTTAGGTTTTTTGGGGGGTTTAGTTTTTAGCATTTAGCTTGGGGGGGGGGGGGGTGGGGGGGTTTAGGTTTTAGGGGGGGGGGGTGGGGGTTAGGTTTTTTTAGCTATTTTAGGTTGTGTTCACATTGGTTCTCGCGGTTCTCGCAATAAATGGAGTTCTCGCATGAGCCCCTATATATATATATATATATATATATATATTTTATATATATATATATATAGGGTAGGGATATGGTAAAAAATGTCTAAAATGTAAGAAGGGTAAGAAGTGTTTTAAACCATTGGATATTTGATCTAATGGTTGAGATCAATAGGGTATCAAAATGTAAATTGTATTTTAATTATAAGGGCCTTATGTAAAATTGAAGGGCATTAGTGTCTTTTCCAATGTTTCAAATATGGTAACCGTATCCTACACAACCAAAACCCCTATCAATCTCCTAAAAACAAGCGACGTTCCCGTAAAAGCTAAATTTTGTATATTTTCCGTCAATCTAACTACAGAGCAGAGCAGGAAACATAGAAGGGTTTTATAGGTAAACGGTGCATATTGTTCGACGCCAAAATCCTGTTGAACTAAAGTGTTTTATATTTCACTAATCACATGACATTCTTGTTCTATTTACAGTAGAATCAAGAATCAATCGAGGGTTTTATGGATTTAAAAAAGGGAACGATGAAGCCATCTGGTTTGAAGAGGAAGCGAGAATCAACAATTTCGAAACCAGGTTAGTGTTTTATTGGGGATTTGATGTCCGGTACAGTGTATGGTTGTCAATGGTGTTTATTGAAGTTTGTGATGTTGTTAACAACCCGGTTAGCACTTTAGGGTTTTTTAATGGATTTATTGGGTGTTATATGTGATGTAGATGGGGTGATAGTGTAATATAAGTAGATTTACGGTTGTTTTAAAAGGGGTTGTATTTCAAATCGGTCGGTTCTGTGTTTTCTCTGTTTAGATTAATGAATGGTGTTTTAAATGGGGGTTTTACAAATGTATTGTCTTTTGCAGTGTTATATGCAAGAATGAAGGGGGTTTTAATGGGGGTTCTATGTTAATTTGGTCTGATTGCATAAAACACTTCAAATCTGATTCTGTCATAGTGTTATATGTAAATGGTGGTTGTGGATGCCAATAATTAATAAAACACTACACTTCTGATATAGTGTTGTATTGTAATCACTTTATTGAATAAAACACTTTATTGCATAAAACACTACACTTCTGATGTTGAGACAGTGCAATGTGGAATACTTTATTGCATATAACACTTCAAGACTGATTCTGTCAAAGTGTCATAGTGTTATATGTAAATGGTGGTTGTGGATGCCAATAATGCATAAAACACTACACTTCTGATATAGTTGTTGTCTTATAATAACTTTATTGCGTAAAACACTTTATTTCATAAAACACTACACTTCTGATGCTGAGACAGTGCTATGTGGAATACTTTATTGCATATAACAATACAAGTATAAACTAGGCTATTGGAAAAAAACACTACAAGTCTGATTCTGACATAGTGTTATATGTAAATGTAGTTTGAGAATGACAATATTGCATAAAACACTACAATGCTGATGTAGTTAGTGTCTGCTAATCACCTTATTGCATAAAACACTACAAATCTAATGTTGGGAGTGTGTTATATGTCGATGGAGTCTGTTGAATACTTTATTGCATATAACACTACAAGTCTAGTCAGTTTATTGCATAAAACACTACAAGATTGATTCTGACATCATTGCATATAATTTGGAATTCCTGGTCCGATAACTAATTGTAAATAGGATTTAATTTTAGTCCGGAGAAGCGGCCGAATACCGAGATTCAAAATGGGAAAAGGATTCCATAACACAATTGGACAAAGCATCCAGTTGAGCGATTCAGATAATGATAACGTAATGCAAGAAGGTATATGTAAAAAATAGAAAACTACGGATGTAAAAAAACAATTTGATGGACACTTTACTTTTAGTAATTTGTTATGCACTATCACGTTTTGTCGGAATTCTTGCACCAAGTCTCACCAAGAAAATACGACGCTTTAATTTTAGTAATTTGCTGGTTTAAAATAACAGAATGTGTTCGATTTGCAGCTACAACAGCACCCGATGCAAACAGCGATGACGACTTCGAGACACCGCTTCCGGTACCATTCGCGGAAGGTAAAAAGTTGATTAATTCAAATGAAATGTCGTTTTTTTTGTATGATAGGGATCAGAGTATAACATGATCTAAATTTTTTTTAGTTTCAAATAAACACCCTACACCAGCTGATACAGCGGACCGTGACACAGCCGACGACGACTTCGTGACGCAACCACCAATGATAAATCAATCAGGTAACTTTGCACACAAAATTTGTAACCAACTCAGTCTTTTCATTTCATTGTAATTATAGTCTAACTGATGTGAATATATGGGTTACAGCTGCCAAACCATGCAACGGAAAAAGACGTAAGTCAAAAGCGAGTAGGAGGAAGTCGACGATACCACCAGCGTCATTGAAATCAAAAAAATATGAGCCCTTCACCGGGCCAAAAATTAAACTGTAGACGTCTTCGGAGAACCTTGTTATACTGGTCAACAACTTGAATAAACCACAAAAAAAGAAGGTCATAGAAATGGGATTCGGTACATTGCTGAATTTCAACATACGACATGTACCGACACGGCTTGCATATTGGTTGGCAAGCAACTATGATGACAACGCAGGAGTGTTGAACTTTGGCAAAACCCGTTTACGGATCACTGCAAATTTGGTGAATACAATATTCGGAATACCAAACGGGGGTATAAAGATTGTAGAAAAAATAAGAGCGAGGGACATCAATCCGGTTGTAAAAGAATGGAGGGACCAGTTCAATGATAACGCTAAAGTGTCGCCACTCGGGCTGAAGGACATGATGGTTACAGACACTTCAAGTGACAGGGCGTTTGAATTGAACTGGTTGGTGTTATATAATACTATACTTGGGGAGATAAGCGAATGCAACACAGTGAATCAGCGATTCTTGGGATGCGTGGACCCAAATGTTAAAATATCGAGCTTTGATTGGAGCAGCTACATGATAACCTGTTTAGATCGCACGGTGAATGCATGGAACCAGAAGAGGAATGACATTTTTAGAGGCCCGATCGTGTTACTAGCGGTATGTGACTCTACTCTATTGTTCATGATATGAGACTGAAACACTAAATGCATAAAGCACCACAAAAAGCTTTATTTAACAACATAAAATTGGTTACATCAGCTACAATTTCATACAAAACTATTAAAGTCTATTAAAACACTAATAAACTATTTTACTATGTATAACACTACATTCACATGTATTAGATTTACAAACAAGTCTGTTTTGGAACAATACATTGGATATACTGTATTCTATATCATATTAAACAGTACAATCATAGTAAAACACTACATTTACAGACAGTTCACTATGTAAAACACTACAGTCAATAGTATAACACTACATTAAGCATGCATAACCCTTAACATGTCTACATAATTCTTAGAATTGAATGCTTATATGTGCAGGCTGCATACGCGTACGACCAAATGGATGTTTTGAAGCGTAATAAGAAGGGATCTCATCCGATTGAGTTGATAGATGACGGGATGCTCGACGAACTGCTCGGAAAGCTTGACGACATACTTTGGGCAGACCACTTAAAGCATAACACCCCAATGATACCTAAAGTTCATGTAGATGAAGATAAGCCGAGGAGTGAAAAGGTTAAGAAGACACCTGAAGAAAAAAAATCATCATCCACCAGCGCTAAAAAAGTTGAAACGACAGCTGAAAAAAGTGAGGATGAAAATGAGGTTGGGGGCAACGAAGACTACGGACCGTACGATGAAGGGGACGACGACCATCTGGGAATATACAAAAATTGCAAAAATTATCTGTTGTCACAGCCAAGTACACAGGAGTTGCCGTTTGTATGTCAAGTTGGGGCAGACGGTGAGTTTCGGATCCCAATTGTATCACAGTATGGGACGCCGCCCGTCTACTCACAAGAAGAAAAAGATAGTGAAGAGGTACATGACTTGATAACCTTTTTAACGTTTGGTATAATATCATACCTATTTATAATTATATACATCTGACAACGGTTTGGATGACACTTTATAATTTGGTTAACAGGATCAGGCGAAAAATCTGGATGATGCATTTAAGGAATTTGAAGATTGCATTGAGAAGATCAAAATTACAATGACAGAAGCTTTACGTTTGCACCCAAACAGTGAAATGATATTGAGTAGGAGAACGTCATGGATTGCGACGGTCCGCAAGCATCTGAAGGACGTTGCGGATAATGAGGAAGGCGATGACGTGTCAGAAAAAACCCCCACACCTGTCAAAAACACTGGACTGTTGACACAAGGTAATCAATCTCCTTTCTCGCCAGTTTGGACTTCATCACTTTGCGCAGAAGTAGATGAACTGATATCTGCAATACAATCCCCACGACACCCAGGCACACAATCGAAAGCTGAGGGGATCCAACCAGTAAACTTGCAAAGTGAACTGGACAACGTCGCAACAACGTCAAGTATTCCAGACACTGAACATGAAGGAAACGTCTTACTGCAATATAAACTCCAGAGGCCAAAAAGAAACCCCAATCTTCCTGATGCGCTGAGGTCACCGTACGTGAGGCGTGTGGTTTCATTAACAGATAAACGAGAACAATTGGAATCTGCATTGGCTAGCTGTATACTCGGCGCAACGGGAAACAAATGGTAAGTATCGACAAAAACACAAAAATTAAATAATTCAACGAATCTGCTTCTTAATTAATGATGGTGTTTCGTGTTATTACATAGGGATGTTATATTCGATTGCCCAGCAGGTGTCTCAATTTTGAGAGGCTCGTTTGAGACGATATACCCGCAATTATGCTTGGATGCAGATATTATATCAGCATGGGCTGCAGTCCTTAACCACGAGGAGCGGTTAAGGGCACCGGGTACCCCCGCGAGGCTGTTTTGCAATGCCGGAATGTTGGTAAGGCACTTTTCACACTTTATAAAACACTATTTGATAACGTAGGACAGTTTATAACACCATAATACTAAAAATAAATTAGAAAAAACTAATTATAACACTAAATGCTGCAATCAACCATCATATGTATCCTATGAAACTAAATATTATGCCTTTGTGCATATAAAACAACTTATAACACTACAACCCCATGTAACAATACAAACCAGTTTTTGAATATAGTAAAAATATCGAAGGGACAAAGTAGCTTATATAAACTTACATCTGTTATTTATTATGAAACAGGTGGCAAGTGATTTTGAAGGGACCGAGGAATACAGAATATCGATGTTCTGTAGCCGGATGGAAACAATATTAGGCCAATCAGATAGCATGGACATCAGAAACTTCCAAATGGTATTCGTGCCGGTGCTGTATAATAAACACTACATTCTAGTGTTCTTCAATCTAGCACAATACCAAATATTGGTGATCGACAATATCGTGGGTGATGTCCCTATCAACATACGATACAGCGGCTACGTAGAAAAAGTTGTAAGAACACTACCAGTAAAAATAATAGTTGACCAACAATATCTAACTTTTAAAATGCCCCATTTGACGTCGTAAATTTTACAGATCAATGCATTCTGCTCGTATGTCAAAAACCACTCGCCTGCTATCGCTAAAAAACTGCGATCAACATCACCGGTTAGTCTGAAGTTCCTGTGGCAAACAATGTATAACGGAACAGATTGTGGAATATTCGTCATGCGTCATATGGAGACTTTTAAAGGTGTTATTGTAATTATAGTTTTATTATAAAAGTTGAAACTGGCATGTACGCTAATTTGATTTGTATTTCTGTTCACTAGGGACAAGTGTGCGCGAATGGAACTGCGGGCTATCGCCAGAGCGAGACATCACGGGGGAGGTGTTGAAAGATCAAGCGAAAGAACTATGTGACTTGCGAATAAAGTACTTATCAAAAATCTTGTTAAGTGACATAAACTCACTGCGATCTAAAATGGAGAACGAAGTACACGAGTACGCAAATTTGAGTCAAGATGAAAGATTGGAAAATGCTAAAACTGCAAAGGAAAGGATCGAGTTACGGATGAATGAAGAATAGCACATAGTTTCGTTACAACTGATACTGTTTTGATACATGTCTTATTTTAGATATTAGCCTGGTTTCCTGGTTCTGAAATGTTTTGATACACGTTTTAATTTAGATATTAGACTGGTTTCATTTTGTCTGGTAAAACGGAACACACTGTACAAAGTGATGGTAATGGTCTATTTTGCTTAATATAACACTATATTTCAGTATAAAAACACTGCATGTATAATGTGACAGCATGTAAGTGTCTGACTCACCAAATTATTGTTGTCATAGATGAAACTATGATATAACACTACATTTAAATATAAAACACTATATTATAAAAAAAGAATTCATTTAGATCAATTTAAAAAAAAAATTACAATTTCTATTCATCTGGACAACGTACAAATTCAAAAACATATAACACTATAATTATACTACTGCATTTAAATGTCAGACTTTAAACTATAATTACACTACTGCATTTAACTGTATATCACAATAACACCGTGTATATTACTGCATTTAATACAGATTACCAGCATGGACACATTTGATCCATGTTATGCGAAATCGAACCTATAATATAACACTACAATTCAAATATAAAACACTATATTTAGAATATGATAAACAAATTTAAGAAAAAACAACGTAAAAAAGAATTATGTTTTCCCATTGATGGCCAACATGAAAATAAAAGACAAGTTCGAAAATATATAAACTCCAAAACAAGGAATCCAACCAAAAATTAAACGTCATTAAAAAAATAGTAAAAAAACTCAAAGTTTGCATAATTTAATAATCAACTACTCCTGCTCTTCATCTTCTAGCTCCTCTTCGTCGTCTCCTTCACCCGCTGCATCTTCTAGCTCCTCTTAGTCGTCTCCTTCAAGTGCCGCTTCATCACTTTCTGAGGAGTCGTCGGCCTTTTCCCTTGCCGGGTACGTGCAGGTACGTACATTATGCCCCCGACGTTTGCAATTGCTACATTCACGACCCTTTTTTTCTTCACAGATTGGATAATGGCAATTTCACGATTACTCTTCATTCTAGAAGCTTTACCCATACCTTTAAATCTAACGGTTTTCGGCATGCGAACAGTTACAGGTGTTTCTTGCGTGTATCCAGTTATTTCAGCAAACCTATCGCGCCGACTCCTAGGGGGTGCGTTTATGACTGCCTGATCAGCAGTCGATTGATACTGAACAACATGGTCCCTGAAAGCGCACAACGCATCAAAATTATGAACCAACCTGTTAATAAGAGACTCGGCTGACCTCGTTATCTCCCTTACAACACCATTAACTTGCTGGTACCGATCATCACTTTCACTAATCCCTAATATCGCTCCAGGAGCACTATTAGGAACAACTTCCCTGGTCCACCGTCGCATTATACACCTTTCAGGGAACTACCTGATATCAAGAAACCGCAAAACGTAAAAAATGTGCGCACACAAAAGCCCAAACTGTTCATACCTATTGCATGAACAACTAACGGTCATGTCTAGCTGCCGCATCATAACCTAATACATAAAAACAAAAAAAATGAGAACAAATATATATACTCAATTAAAACTATAAGATAAAACACCATGAACAAGAAAAAATTATAAACAAACAATTGTTACATTCTATGGTTACCTGAAAAAATGTAGTACACGTTTGAGAAAAGTCGTTCACAGAGATGTTCACAAAGTTATCCTCTCTATCATCCCATTTTCCAATACCACACTTGTGAATGGCTGTCTGAATTTCAAGTTGCGCATCAAAGAAAATTGTCCGTGTGTATATGTTTGCCGCCTGTTGTTCTAAGACAAACTCTTTTGCTAATATTTGGGGGTTCGTGTGCCTAGTATCATGATCATTCTTCCTGTGCTCGTGTCTTTGGGCTTCAATTGCAGAATCAAAATGCCCCAAGAATTCAACAAGCGTACAGTTCGGGTTGCAAAACTGCCCAAAGAAATGGTTCTCACTCTCCGAACGTGATGAGGTACGCATCAGCCCAGACATGTGTTGATCACGATAGTACGCAGGGATCCATGTATCCCTAATCTGATATATTGACTGTAACCATTCATGATTCACCAAATCAAAATCAGCCATTATAACACCCCATTCGGTTTCAAACTGTTCTGGTAGTAATGCATCGGTCCAAACAATATCACACAGCCTCTTCTTAAAATCGGTGCTATTGCATAGGTTGGCGCCAACCTAATAAACAACAAGTCAACAATAAAAAAAATAAATATACAAAACACATGATAAAACCTGATAAAACATTATATAAAAGTAAAACAACATCGATAAACAAAAAAACGACATATTCAGTTATAAAAAAGTACAAAAAACCAACAAAACAATTCCATTCAAACAATAAACGACGTAAACCATAATTTTGGTATTTAATAAACCTTGGTAGTAAGTTTCTCCATTATATGCCACATGCAAAGCCTGTGCCTACTTTCAGGCCAAGTATCTTGAATAGCTTTCCTCATTGCTGGGTCTTGATCAGTTACAATCACAGGTGGTGCGCGCCCAAACGCCTACCGAAATGCGTTAAGCAACCAGCTATATGTTTCGGCAGTTTCATCCCCTATTATAGCAGCACCCAAGGTAACATTACGATAGTGATTGTCAACGCCGGTAAACGGTACAAACATCATATTGTACCTACAAAAAAAAAAAAAAAAAAAAAAAACATTATCATGGTGATAAAACACTATGATATAGATATATAATGGATGTAATGAATCTAAAAATAAAGGTAGGATACGAACTTGTTACGACGATAAGTAGCATCGAAAGACACAACATCCCCAAAAATATTAAAATTTCTCTTTGTATCACCATCGGCCCAGAACAACGCACGTAAAACGCCATCAGCAGTTGTAAGGTATTCCATAGAGAAATTGGGCATAAATTCTTTCTTCCTTCTTAGGCGTTTGATAACCATGTCAGCATCGTACTCAGCTATATACCTATTTAAGTCTCTCTTGAAGTTTTTGAAGTCAACTTTAGTGGCACCTACCTTATCAAAACCTCCATAAAGAGTCCTCATAATGTTAAACGCTCTCACTGGACCAACGTTTATGGCACTCAAAGCATTCACGGCTTCTTCCTGTACGTAATTCATAGATCTGTTTTCAAGAAGCAAGTACCTGTCATCTTCAGCAACAAATGAGTGATTATGCGACTCCTCGAAGTAATAAACCACGTAAAGATTATCCGGGGTTAACTTAACCCGAATGCACGCTTCACATCCGGTCCTTATAGAAGGAACCCTGCGAGTAATCTTAGACTTCGAGTTAACATTAGAACTACCAGCTTCCTGAGTCGAGTCAATCGCCTTTAAGGGTTTAGTACCCTCTTTTGAGCATACGAACCATTTATTATGTATTACACCCTTTCGAGGCTCGTATTGAGTACCCTTCCTAGCTGTGAAACCTCCCGCCTTAGCATATCTTTGGTAAAAAAGAAAGGCATTTTCCAGCGAATCAAACATCATATGCATCTGAGGTTTAATCAACTCATCAACATCTGGAATAAATGTCCTCCTTCCAGAATTTGGGGACACCTGAACATTACCAACGGGCTGGTATGTAGGAATATCTACAACGAAAAATCGACACCTCAGTGGTTTATAAAAACAGTGATAAGAACATGTTTCTAACTTTGATAAAAACACTATATGACGAAGTAACACTATCTGTTTATACAACGAAAAATCGACACATCACTAGTTTATAACACTATCCTGTAAAGACACTATACAGCTTAATTAACAAATAATCTGTTCATTTAAAACACTTAATAATAATAAAACTCTCTATGACGTATAAAAAAATGTTTGCACAGAATATAACAGTATTGGTGTGGGGTAAAACACTATAAAAATAAATTCAGATTCCTGTACATAATATAACACTATATATTGTGGAATTCAGATGTGTGATTAGAATATAACACTATTGTTCATACATATGACACTATACACCTAAATATGGAAAAAAAAATATCTTTGTTAATTATAAAACACTACAAAAACTTACTAAAAACAAAAGGTAAACAATTCAATGTATAAAACACTATAAAATGAAAATAAGATGTGTGAACAGAATATTAAGGATGCATATAACACTACAGGGTAACACTACATATGTAAAAAACTATCAAACAGAATATTCATCATGCATATAACACTACACTATAAAACACTACGGATAACGCATATAACACTAAACATCTAAAAATAATAAAAAAAAAGTGATCAAGAAAAAACAGTAAAAAGACAATACCGTAAACAACTAAATGTATAAAACACTACATACAGACAGAATCAAACCATACTAATGTCCTGTAAAAACGGCAATCTAAAAACCAAAACATCGAACAAATAACGCTAATTATAGGAACATGATAACTATCCTAATAACTGTTAAGAGATTAAAATACTATGATACACATGTACCTGCATCGCCGGACTCCATTAAAATTGATATAAAAGACCAGAATCGAAGAAGGGCGCAGACGTTAAACAACTGTATTGTGTCTATCGATTTGATAAGCCTTGTTGTATTTATAATTGATGATGAATTATACGAAGATAACAATCGTAATGTATCTTGCAAAAAAATACAAAATTCGATCCAATCCCTAAACAATCTCATAGACAGTTATTTTTTTTTTTCAGTTATATTGTAAATCAATTAAATGACAAAAATGTACAATTACTAATCTACCCTTTTGAATTAATTAAGAGGAGGGACACATGTCATTCCTAGATTATTTCTTACACTTCTTACAAAAGATGGACTTTGTACAGGATCCTTAACCTATATATATATATATATATATATATATATATATATATATATATATATATATATATATGAGTGAAAATACATATTTTAACTTTTAAAGGTGTATTTCAGTAAAGTAGTCTTAAAAAAACAACTTAAAACAAATATAGAGATAATTAATTACAAAATAGTTGTTTGTGAATTTTGGGGTACTAAAGATGTAAGTATATGTATTTTCAACCGAATATATATATTTTGAGAAAAAACAAATAATGGATTCTCAGCCAGTAACTCATTTTGATACTTAATAATTATATTGTGTATTTATGAGGTTACAAAGGGGTAAAACCTATCCCCTTAAAAGATAAGTTTGAATATATTTTCTAGCTTCACTAACATAATGAGAAATGAATTATTTCCCCTGAAAAAAAAAAAGAATCAAATATAAACATCCAGCAAATATATGTATTTATTTGCGAATTGAAACAAGTTACGACACGGGCGAAAATATTAGTTTATTTTATTAACCCGAACATGATTTTAGTACAAGATTATAACAACTCTCCCAGAACCTTTAAGCATGTCTTAAACGCCCTAAAATACACTCCGTATACAAAAAAGGGCCCGAAATACCTTTATTTTTTTAAGAATCGAATAAAACAAAAATCTCAAGTCGCTCGCGGGGCGCGACAGCTTCTTTGGGGTCTGTCGCGGGGCGCGACAGCTGGACACCAGGCGAAACCCTGTGACGTCACGTGTCCTGTTATGCGTCAAACCTACACTCGTGACTGGCCAAAGCTAGGGCCTACCCTAGGCTTCTCGCAGGCCGCGAAGGATTAAGCACTAGGCGTCGCGGGGCGCGAGCCGCCCTATGTCCAGCCTATATACAGGAGTCGAGAGGCTCAGTTAGAATTCGTTCATAAAATCTTTCTCTCTCAAATCTCTTATAAGCTAAAACTCTCAAGCATAATACCCACTAAAAAGCGAAGCTCTGCCTCGTTGTAAGTATTATAACCCCCGGTTACGTATTAATTACTCTGCCCGATTGATATAGAGCTCCGTAACGCATGTCAAGGCTCTGCCTGACTCAGTCATTGGAGTTCTGTCTTAGGAGGGGGTATAGCTAATGTAAATTGGGTTATCTTACTAACACATGTGCGTTGTTTAATTTAATAGATTATAACCGGGAAGTCACCAGGAATTATCTAAAATAGCAATGTGAGTAATTCCTCTTTTTGTAAACTGTTTTTAAAAAACCTCAATTGTTTTAAATTATAATTACCAGTTATTGAGTATTTGTAATTCTACAATTATCGTCGGTATGTTGGGGTTTTGTATACATTACTTGTTACTAATACTGTGAATAGTAACATGACCACAAGTCAGGATTGACAGTACCGTGGGTGGTGATGTGCGCAAAATGCAACATATAAATAAGATCAAATGAGGCATAAAACTAACCCTTTTTTAGTAATAATGTTGGAAAAAGTGTGTTTTTGTCTTCCTTTTGTATTTTTAGGACCAAATGAGCTTAAACGAATAAATGGAACAAATATGCAACAAAAACCAACATAAATACAAAGAAAATGAATAAACGTGACATGCTCGACCCCTCGACAGCATCTCCACAAACCAGAACACGAAACAGAAGGCTGACCGCGGCCCGTGCCCACTGGACACTGGGGCGTGGTCCGTTGTCTGCAGAAATGGACAAAACTGTGGAAGCTTCTACGCCCACCACGGGGGCGTGCCCAACTCAGCACGGGGCGTGGTCAACACTAAGATTTGCAGAATCTTGCAAATCTTGATAGTACAGATACGCTTCTGCATACGGGGCCGTGCCCAGCGAACACGGGCCGTGTCGAGCCCTATGCAGACAAATGCAATTAATGAAGGAAGAGAAAAGGAATGGCCATCGGGGCGTGTCCAGCGGACGCGGGGCCGTGGCCGGGCTTCTGTTCAGGATATAAATAGGGGTGCTTGCCTCACTTCAAAGGCATCCCTTGGCAAACAGCCTCTCTCCCACTTTGCCACCACTCCACCACCACTACAACACCCACATCCACCACCATCATCCATCATCCACCTTAGAGTATGTGTAGTAGTCTCGGGATCCAAGATTGATCGTAAGAGTTCTTGTCAATCGAAGGCCATGTTTGGCTAAGTCTCTTACATCACTTGGTGAAGACAAGCATTTAATGTATTACTTTTTATTTTTAATCTTTTCGCACTTTTTATTTGGTTTTGTATTAGTGACTTTAATAACTAGTTTCTTATGTTGAAGGTTAAACTTCTTTATCATTTGTCTGTGGTGTCTTGGTATTACTTTACTGTCTATAGAAAGTAAAAGATTTTCACCATCCATATCTCTACGGTCTATATAGATATATGTTGGCTACCTGGTCGGGGGTTAAGGGAATGGTTTAGTAAGGTTCTTGCCTTGTTCAGTGTATAGATCCTGCAATGACCTGGGTCAAGCTTACTAGGACCTCCTTCAATACCCAATGGTATTGGATGGCGGGGGTGCGAATGGCTTGATCCCCTCATATGTAAACTACTATTAATACATTAAACCAGCTACTTGGGATTGTATCCCTACTGACTCAAACCACTTAGACGAGGGTAACGTCACCTTCAACAGAGGGGCCTACCACTTTTCGCATTAATAACTTAATTAATTATCTTTCAATATTCCGACCCTTTGGGATTGTATCCTTGCTGACTCAAACCACTGGGTTGAGGGTAATGACACCTTCAAAAGAGGGGCCCTACTACTATAACTAAGATAATCTCTTAAAAAGTGCAAAAGTGCGGAAATCATCAAAGGATACATTAAAGGCGAGTCGGGTCCAAGTGATTCATCTTGTCTATCTGTTTTATTTTTATTTTTATTTCAGCATTTTTATTTTTCATACTTAAAACCTTTTCTTAAAAATTTTGGTTTGATTAGACGTTGAGAATAAACCGGTACTAAAAGCTCTTGTATCCTTTGATGATCTTGGTATCTTACCAACGCTATACTACGCTCACGATGGGTGCACTTGCCCATGTGTGTGTTTAGTGTTAGTAGAATACCGTGTTTTATAAATTTAAAACTTGACTAATGCGTAAAAAGAGCTTAAAATATCAATAAAAACATATTACTCTCGACACGCACCAGTGGTAATTAAGTAGATGTAAACAAATGTAATTGCGGGTTGCCCTCAATGCTGTAAAATGATAAAACTTGTTTTGAATAAATTGGGATTCACTCGCCAGTATTTCTTGCTGATAAAATGTTTTTAAAACGCATTTCAGGTAACAAAATGTGAAAGCCAAATAGAAGTCAGCTGGAGAGCACTGAAGGCTTGAAAAAGTGGCTATAAAAGTTACCTAAACAAGAAAGAAGTTTTATTTGAATAAAATATGATTTATCCCTATAAACATATTATAGTGGAAACTTGGGTTTTACCCATGTATTTATTATTTATAAAATGGGGTATTTTACTCTGTAAACTATTTCCTAACTACGGTCCTGATAAAATTTTTCGCTGCCAAATTAATAAACACCGATACCACTAATCTGGATCTCGTGGCCGACCGCTCCCGGGAAAAGGGGTCGGGGGTTGCGACAGAGAGAGTGGTATCAGAGCTACAACCCCTGGTTTGAGCCAAAGAAGTGTTCTGCTGACAACAATATTTATTAATTTTGTTAGGAAATAATCTATGTGATTAAGTGTATATATGTATATTATTGTTTTATGTTATTTGATAATCTGTTAGTTTACAGTATGAGTGAGCAAGGTACGTCTGACGCCTACCGTCATCTAGATAGTTCTCCCAAAAGTGAAGGAACCTCATCACAGCCTACTCCTTCGGGGTATTCTGCTAATACAGAAGAGGAGATTTTCATATTTAAGGCGCAATCCGAAGAACCATTCCCTTTGAAAAAGAGATGATGGTTTAGTAGGGGAGCACACTAGAGGAGAAAACGAATGAGAAAGTTACACCAGCAAAGAGCTTTAGCAGCAGCCAATAGGGAAGTCAATGCCCAGACACAAGACATAGTTAATAGACGTTTGGCAAACTTCCATATATTAACTACCAGTGCAGCATATCCAAACCTTGACCAAATAATTGCACCACAACCATTGCCACTGTTTCCAACCAAACCAATGGATATAGAGCCTAACCCAGGAAACGAATTTCCCATCCCAGTCTTTGACCCTGATGAGATACCTAGAATCCCAGCACCTAATCCTCTAGTATATGATCCATGGAATGATGACCATAGGGATTATAGGGAACTCTACCCACAGGAAGACCCGATACCAAACCCTATAGCACAGTACCCGCACCACGACCACCCATGAGTGACGATAATGTGCAGGAACTCCGCACTTATGCTGAGGAACTGATAGAAGGAGGAGAGAGGATGAGAGAGATAGGGGAAAAGCTCGTGGGGAAATACGAAGAGCGGGAGATGCAGTTTAATAAAACAAAATCTGGTAATATATATATATATATATATATATATAAATATAAATGTGTGTAGTACAAAAAAAATCAAATCAACTAATATAGGTAACCTAATATCTATTGATGCATAACTAGTAGTGTGTTTACATTTCAGTTTTAAATCCTAAGATATATAATGCTCGACGATTTTGATCACCTTGTTTGTCTCATTGTTTGCATTAATCTTATTATGTGATATTAATATATGATAATTGTTGGTAAATCCAGATGGACAATGAAGAAAATCAGGAAAACTAGAATAATGATAATAATAGAAACCAAATAGATAACAGTGCCATCCAACACATAGTAGCACAAGGAATTATAGATGCTATGCCATATATTATTAAGTCTGTCAAAGAAGCAGAAAATAATAAAAGTGGAAGTAAACGACCACCTAGTGAACATAGTCATAGCGTGAATAATGGACTGCTACTCCAATTACCAATTCCAAAAAGAAAGAGAACCATGTCATATGGTTGTTCTTACAAAGAATTCTTGTCTTGCAAACCAATAGAATTCTCTGGCAATGAAGGAGCCATTGCAGCTTTACATTGGATAGAAAAGACAGAGACAATCTTAAAAATAAGCAAATGTGCTGATGAAGATACGATTATGTTTGCTTCTAATCTTTTTAAGAATGCAGCCTTGAAATGGACTGACTTTAAGGAAATTGTTGAAAGGAAACTTTGTCCTCCCAATGAAAAAGAACAAATTGCTAATAAGTTCTTAATCCTTAGAATGACTGGAATAGACTACGAAGGTTACACTACCATATTCATCGAATATACTAGAATAGTGCCAACCTTAGCATCACTAGAACTAGTATTAATCTCCCGCTACATATGGGGATTAATTAGTGAAATCAGACACGTAGTCAAGGCAGCTAGACCACAAACCATAGAAGAAGCAGTAGAATTAGCCAATACCTTGAATGATGAATTAGTACGTACGCAAGAAGAGAACCAGAGAAGGAACCTAGCCCAGAAACTTACCCAAGAATTTCGTTATGGAAATAACTATCGTGGGAAAAGTACAGGTTCTACTTCTGCACCTTACTGTAAGGACTGCCAGAAGAAGCATTCAGGAATATGTTCTATATACTGCAACTTCTACAAAAGGTCTGGATATAAGGAGGAACACTACATGAAGAAACCCAGTAATGGGATATGCTTCAACTGTGGAGAAATGGGACACATCAAGCCAAATTGTCCGAAACAGGCTCCAACCATGAACAACAAAGCTACTAAGAATGCCAGAGCATTTGTTCTGACAGCAGAAGAAGCCAAGATGATTCTGGATGTGATTGCCAATACATTTTTAGTTAATGATATTTTTGCTAAGGTATTATTTTACTCTCGTGCAAACCAAAGTTTTATTAATACTTGGTTTTGCAAAATTCTCAACAAGAATGTCTGGTAGAAACGACTAATGGAGAATCCATTAAGATTACTAAAATCTTGCAGGGAGCAAGAATTGAAATTTTAAACCATAATTTTATTGCTAACCTGTACCCAATGAATCTGGCAGGATTTGATATTGTATTAGGAATTGACTGGTTAGTAGATAATCATGCTAGTATTCTATGTGATCAAAACTCAGTACAAGTAAGTTCACCAAAGGGGGAAAATATCACAATTAAAGGTGATAAGCCAACTAGGTCTACAAAATTCATCTCTGTGATGAAAACAACAAGTTATACAAGGAAATGATCACTAGTATATATGATTTCTATAATCATTAACACTAAAGGAAAAGAATTAAAAGATATCCCCGTAGTATCTAAATTCTCAGATGTCTTTCCAGAAGAGTTACCTGGATTACCGCCAGATAGAGAGGTTGAATTCAGAATTCACCTATTACCAGGGACAGCACCGATTGCCAAGGCACCTTACCGTTTAGCACCAGCAGAGATACAGGAACTGAAGAACCAATTGGATGAACTTCTGGAGAAAGGTTTCATACAGCCTAGTTCATCGCCATGTGGAGCACCAATCTTGTTTGTCAAGAAGAAGGACGGGTCAATGCGTTTGTGGATTGATTACCGGGAATTGAACATGGTTATGATTAAAAATCGGTACCCACTATCAAGAATCGATTATCTGTTCGATCAATTGCAAGGATCTCGATTCTTTTCTAAGATCGATTTACGCTCAGGATATCATCAACTGAAAGTACAAGAAGAGGACATTCCAAAAACTGCTTTCAGAACAAGGTACGGTCATTATGAATTTACAGTCATGCCATTTGGTTTAACCAATCCCCAGTCGCATTTATGGACATGATGAATAGAATATGTAAACCATATCTGAATAAATTCACAATTGTCTTTATAGATGATATTCTTTTTTACTCTAAGAATAAAGAGGATCATGCAGAGCATTTGTTTATACTTTTAAATTTGTTAAGAAAAGAAAAGCTTTATTGTAGATTTTCAAAATGCGAATTTTGGTTAAAGGAAGTACAATTCCTTGGACACCTAGTTAATCATGAAGGAATTCATGTGGATCCCACAAAAATCGAGGCGATTACTAAGTGGAAAGTCCCTGAATCACCGACGGAGGTGAGAAGTTTTCTTGGACTTGGAGGTTATTATAGACGTTTTATTCAAGATTTTTCCAGAATAGCCATTCCCTTAACAAAATTAACCTGCAAATCAATTAAGTTTGAATGGGGATCAAAACAAGAAGAAGCTTTTAGAATTTTGAAGCAAAAGTTAACCAAAGCACCCGTACTAGCATTACCAGAAGGAACTGAAGACTTGATAGTCTATTGTGATGCTTCTAAGTTAGATCATAAGAGTTTAAGATATGTTTTTGGGCAAAAAGAATTAAATATGAGACAGAGACGTTGGATGGAGATTCTTAGTGACTATGATTGTAATATCCAGTATCATGCAGGAAAGGCTAATGTAGTAGCTGATGCTTTAAGTTGAAAGTATCACGAAAAGCCTAGACGAGTAGGTTCTCTTAAGTTAAATCTGCAGATAGATTCAAAGAGCAAATTAGAGCAATGCAGGAATCAGTAATCAAGGACAATTCAGACAATGAAGGATATTCTTAGAGCTTTTGTAATTGATTTCGGAGGAAATTGGGACGGTCATTTACCATTAATATAATTTTCCTACAATAATAGCTATCATACCAGCATCAATGCTGCACCATTTGAAGCACTCTATGGACGAAAGTGCCGAACTCCGGTCTGTTGGGCAGAAATTGGAGAAAAAACAACTGTTTAGACCAGAGATAGTACAAGAAACTACGGACAAAATTATTCAAGTCAAGGAAAGACTGAAAACAGCACGCGATCGTCAAAAGAGTTATGCTGATAACAGACGAAAACCTTTGGAATTTCAGGTAGGAGACAAGGTATTATTAAAAGTTTCTCTGTGGAAAGGAGTGGTCAGATTTGTCAAGAGGGGAAAGCTAAGCCCAGGTATGTTGGACCTTTGGAGATTATTAATAGAATAGGACCAGTAGCTTACCAGCTACAATTACCAGAGGAAATGGTAGGAATACATGATGTATTTCATGTATGTAATCTCAAAAAGTGTTTAGCAGATGGAACATTAAAGGTACCTCTTAAGGACATAGAGGTAAATGAGAAACTTAAATTTATAGAGAAACCACTACAGATTTTGAAGAAAGAAAGATCAAGAATCTCAAACACAAGAGATTAGTTCTAGTCAAAGTGAAGTGGGATTCCAAGAGAGGACCAGAATACACTTAAGAGCTCGAATCAGAGATGCAAAGAAAATATCCACACCTGTTCCAGTAGACCTCGAGGATGAGATCTAAAACAAGGTGGGGAGGATATAACAACTCTCCCAGAACCCTGAAGCATGTCCTAAACGTCCTAAAATACACTCCGTATACGAAAAACGGGCCCGAAATACCTTTATTTTATTAAAAATCGAATAAAACAAAAATCTCAAGTCGCTCGCGGGGCGCTACAGCTGGACACCAGGCGAAACCCTGTGACTAATCCTTCTCCTTGCTTGTTTGGGGTATGAACACACTCTTCTAAACCCCATTATTTTTTTACACTAATTATAAGTCTATATGCAAGTTAATTCACCTTGTTATTGGAATGTTTTCTTAAATGTTTCTAAAACAAGTAAAATAACACTTAAGATGTACTTGTTTTTGTGATCTAATTGTTAGCTCATGTTAATCTTACTATGAGGTCAGTTCTTGTCTAAAAAAAAAGAAAACTATTTAGTTACTAGATCTTAACGTTGAGATATAATAATATATGAAGGTCATGTAACTTATAATAAGTTTTTTTAATACACAAAGATGTGTGTATTTATGATTTTAAACCATAAAAATGTATATGTTATATGAAATTCTGGATGGTTAAAGTTTAGCGTTTTTGTTAAAAAAATGGGTATTTATGTGAAAATCTCTTGAACAAAAAGCGATCCTATGATGCGAATGAAAAAAGGCGTAACAAGGAAAGAAGGATTGGAAATCGGTATCGATTAATGGGGTCTGTTCGTAGTGCTGGATTTTGTTTAGAAAATAGTTTACCGTTTCGTGGTCATGCCGAATCTGAAAAGTCTCTTTATAAAGGTATATTTCTTTCAGTTTTAAAGTTGATTAGTGTGAACAACTCGGATATTGGTAAGTACACTTTAGGGAAGTCCAAGAAGAATAATAAGTTGACAGCTCCATCGATTCAAAAAGAGATTGTCGATTGCTATGCGAAAGAAGTAACCAAAATGATTTGTGAAGAAATTAAAGACGATGTCTTTGGGTTGTTAGTAGATGAGTCTAGCGACGTGTCTTTAAAGGAACAAATGGCCGTAGTTGTGAGATATGTCGATAAGGTCGGAGGTGTTAAAGAGAGTTTAATTGGAGTTGCTCATGTGAGGAATACATATTCTTTAACTCTTAAAGAAGCCATTGTGTCTTTATTAGCCGATAACCATTTAAGCATAGATCAAGTAAGTTATATGTTTCATAATTTCATTACATAAACTATATGTCGTATCATTGTTTTTTATTGTTTGTTTTTGTTTAAACAGATCAGGGGTCAAGGTTATGATGGTGCAAGCAACATGCGGGGAGAGTTTAATGAATTAAAAACTTTAATTCTGAAAGACAATCCATCGGAACATTACATACATTGCTTTGCTCATCAACTTCAGTTAGTGATTGTGGCTGTAGCAAAAGAGCATGATGGTGTTAAAGAATTTTACGAAACTCTTGGCATGGTTGTTAATACGGTTGGTGCTTCTGGCAAAAGAAAAGATATGATGTTGGAGGCAAAAAAAGAGAGAGTGGAAAACGAAATTCTAGCGGGTGAAATTAACATAGGAAAAGGATTAAACCAAGAGGTTTCCCTTGCCCGACCCGGAGACACACGATGGGGTTCTCATCATAGAACCATCATAAGTTTGTTGAAATTATTTCCGGAAGTTGTTGAGGTACTTACTTTTATTAAACAAGATGGAGAAACCTTTCAACAACGATCCAATGCGTCAGGTATTATATCATATTTTGAGAGTCTTGAATTTGTGTTTTACATACACTTGTTGAACGATATCTTAGGCCTCACAAATGCTCTATCAAAACATCTTCAAAAAAAGAGTCAAGACTTGTTAGAAGCATCTCATTTGATAAGCGGGACAAAACCAGCTTTGAATCATTTAAGACAAAATGGGTTTGAAAAGATGATGGCAAACGTAACATCTTTTTGTGAAAAAAAAAACATTAAGATGTTAGATATGGCGGAAAGTTATGGTAATAAAAGAAACCGAAAGTATGTCATTACTAACCGACATCATTTTGAAGTTGAGGTTTTTAATACGGTTTTGGATATGCAACTTCAAGAACTTGGAAGCCGATTTAGTGAGGTCTCAACTAGTTTGATAGAAAATATGTCGGGTTTAAATCCTTGTAATTCGTTTGCTAAATTTGACATATCAAAGATAGTGAAGTTTTCTGAAATGTATCCGAATGACTTTAATAAAAAAGAAAGAGGGGTTCTTACTGGTGATCTTTCGACATTTTATCACACTTTAAAGGAAGATGATAAATTTGCAAATTTAACTGGATTGAGTGACCTTGCTCGTGTAATGGTGGAAACCAGAAAAAATGAAACTTTTCCTTTGGTTTATCGAACATTGAAGCTAGCACTGGTTTTACCGGTTGCAACCGCAACCGTTGAAAGATGTTTTTCTAAAATGAAGCTTATCAAGACGGATTTACGCAATCAGATGGGTGATGAGTATTTGAACAACGCTCTAATTTGTGTGGTCGAAAAAGAAAGTTTTTGTAAAGTAAAAGAAGAGGATGTCATGGCCCGGTTTCAAGCTTTCAAAAACCGAAGAGGAGAACTCATTTAGGTACGTGTTTAAATTTATTTATTACCGCGCTACTATTGATGTTTCGTTTACATTGTATGAAGTACGTTAATTTTTTTTTTTGAAACGTTGCCCCTTAAGTATTTTTCTAGATCCGCCACTGCTTGCAAGGTTAATATGGTTAGTAAAATTAACGACTCTTGGTATTTTGTATGAAAAGAGGGTTCCACAAAAATTTAAGATTCAAGTCTTTAGACATATACTTGGTGAAAATCTAAAGGTTTTATATAAAAAGGTTATGATTTACGTAAAACCAAGGACAATATATATATATATATATATGCAGAACACTAAGTATTTCGAGATCATGCAGAACAAAGTGAACCACTCATTTTTTCAACCCTAAAAACCTAAAAAGTAAATAAAAATGTTATAAATGTAAGATTTATTTTTTCTCACACTATAATTTAAAATAATATGATGTGTGAGTTCACAGGTTTTAGTTCACAGTTACAAAGTAAGTTGTTTTCCAAAAGTTCCCACTGTTCTAACCCGATCAATAAATATAGTTTTTAGCAGTTACTTGTTATTTTGTAGGTAGCTAACCTAAGTTACGTCACGAAAGAGTTCGAAACCAAAGCTGACTGTTGTTGCCTTTGTTTGACAGGTCTATCACTGATCATGGCGATAAGTTAGGCCAATTCTACACCCATTGACCATTCCCGGTCTAGCTAGCGTGACTAGCTCGAGTGGGGCTTGTGAGGCCCAGTAGTGTAAGGACCTTCAAAAATGTCCCAAATTGACCCATAAGGGCGAACCCGGACCCTGAAACCCTAATCCATATCAAAAATCAAGAAAACAAGATTCTTGGTCTTCAGACGGGCCGCGTAAGGGTTAAGCATAACCTCATGCGGGCCGCGTCAACATGTGTTTGACCGGATAAGCGTGCCCAGACCACATGGCACCCACCTGGCAACCCTACGCGTGACCAGCAAAGCTACACGTAGACTAGGTGGCCACGCGGGCCGCGTAAGGGTCGAGCAAGGGTTCACGCGGGCCGCGTGAGACCCAAATTTCAGCTATAAATAGAATTGATCAGGAGCAGTTCAATGGTGTCTAAACCAGTTATCAAAAACGAATTCTCACTGCTCGAAATCGAAAATTAATATAGCAAGGCGCTGCTACGATACAGGGTATTAACTCGATCGCTACTACGATTCAATGTCCGATCGATTGAAACTATCCGATGGATGTTTAAGTGCTGCCCACATTAGGGCCATACTTTGTCATTAGTCGTGAATTCGATGGATGTTTTAGTATAGCACTTTCTCATTCGTTGTGAGGGTTTTAATCTCGTGAGTTATCGTAAATGATGTATTAGTTACTGACCTAGTTCGTGTGCATTGTTATTTAAATTAGGTTACAAGGCTAATCAGTAGGCTAAACTCTGCCCGTATAAATCTGCAATGTGAGTGCTCTTTTTATCAATAGTATTTTACAATACTCCAATCATTTTCAAAAGTTATAATTACAGGGATTAAGTCATGGTTATCTTGAATCACTGGCTAATTGGGGTATTGTGCACATTACTAATTTCTCACGGTTAGGCTAATAAATCCTAACAGTGATAATCATCACTACTTGGGGAAGGACCCAATAGTTGTATGGCCATCGTCACCAGGTGACACGGCGCCAGATAAAAATAAGATAGAAGCCATTGTAATCGCTCTTATGCTGTAATTTATAACTATGTGTCATTTTATCAAATTGAGTGACTCGCCAGTATTTCCACGCTGATAAATTATTTTTAAAACATGTTACAGGCAACCTGCTGTGAATCAAGGAAAACGTGCTACGGAGCACTAACAAGCTTGAAGAGGTGGCTTAGTTAAAATAAATAAACATGTTTTATAAATCAGGGAATTCCCTAGTGAAATTCCTCTATTGTAAATTACGGGGTTTATCCCGAATTATGAAATAAAATAATCGGACATTTCAAGTTTTAAAAAATCCTATAAAATCTTCCGCTGTCAACTCAATTAATAAATACCACGGGTTCCTGTCCCACGGCTCCTGACCGGGTAAAACTGGGGCTGGGGCCGTGACAAGTAGTACTACTCAAAATTCCCCCGCTATCCACCCAATATAAAGGTCCGAGGTTTACAAGGACTTTATGTGATAATAGCTACTTTGTGACCATAACGATATATGTAACACCCATGTTATAAATTTAAACTGTTAATATTTAAACAACACATTTCATGCAAAATGCGTCTTTACAAAAAAAAATTAAATTGATAAACCTACATAACCAAAGTATCCGAGTCGACTACCTGACTAATTTAAAATAGTCCAACGAAGTATTAAGTATTCACATGATTCACATAAACTTAAATAAAATAGTTCATAGCGGAAGCTTCAAAGGATGTGTGTTCGGTTCTTGGAACTTGATTGATCTTCATCCGTGTGCATAATTCGATCACCTAAATTCAAAACCAACATGAAAGTTAGTTTTGATAAGTTAATTACATGTTAAAACAAGTTTCATGAGTCAAAACAACGAAATTCAAACAATTTTCGAAATTTAAGGGCGTCACGCTACACTACGGGTATAAGGAGTGGGCGTCACGCGGTGCCACGCCCCATTTTCGTCACCTAATGTAGTTGCAACCAAATCAACATGTTTAGGCGTTTAGGGTCTCAACACAATTGATCCAAACTCTTAGTGTGACCCTTTAGCTGAAGATCTTTATCCTTGTTCTGCAAATAAAAAATCCATTCAATGTACAACAAACAAATGCATTACAATAAACTACAATGTATAGCTCAAATTTAAATAATGAAATTCCATAAGAAATATAATTAAGGGAGGGACATTTTGTATGATCTTCCTGATTAAAAAAAAAAACCCTAAATCAGTATAAGCAATCAAAAACCTACGATGTTTTCATACACACAAAAAGCCAGCAAATAAAATATGAATCCTAAAATTTGCATATCCAATTCGTATAGTACAATCGGAAACAAAAATCAAATCTATTGACTTCAATCTGAAATAAAAAAGGGAAATCGAGATAAAAGTTGATACCGTATTAGCTTCAATCTTAATGGTCTTCAACCTCTGCGTCTCTTTATCAAGAACACCGAGAGCATAAGAACAGAATTGAGGAGCCGTCCTATCTTACCAATCGTTTAATACACAAATCGATCAAAGAGGATTAGAATCCCATTAGTATTGTGCAACTTCTGATAAATAGATCTCGATTAGAAGAAGCGAATTAGGACAATTAAGACCCAATAATTGTTCTTCAATTAAATAATATGAAGGGGGGGGGGGGGGGGGTAAATAGAAACCCTAAACTGAAAGAGGATAAGGACATAGAAAACATGGATGAAACAGAGCAGACATCTTACATATCAGAACAGAGAGACGCGGCTGAGGAGTTTATATGAGAATTAGGGTTTGTGAATCTTACTATGGAAGAAAAAGGCATTGTTGGTGCACTTGTGTCTGTACTTTGTCTGTATTTCGTCTTGATACAAAACGATGTCTTTGATGTAAGTTTGACCAAGTCAACCATCCTCCGGTTTGACTTGGCCAAACAGTTCGAACAATGGTTGTAATATGGCTGGGTCGAAAGATGGGTCATCGAAGGATAGTTCAGATCCTTCGATGAGCTCGAAAGATAACCTTCGAAGGATAGACCACGAAGGATATCATCCTTCGTGGTATATGTGATCCTTCGATGGGTTCTTGGTCGACAGATGATCTTTCGGTCATTCTGTCTGATCCTTCGACCAGATAAGCTGTGTCGGGTATATATACCCGTGTGTTGTGTTCACTTTAGGCTAGACACTTCATTAGAGAGCAGAAAACACACACACATTTAGAGAGAGTTTACAGAACCGATTTGTAAACATTGAGCTTGTAACAGACCTTTCATACGCATTAATACAAGAGGTGTTAATCGTTGAGTCTTGTGTGTTTTTCATTGTGCTTGTTCTATCTCGGTTTGCATGCTAGCTTGGATTCCGCACTTGCTAGTGTGTTAGACATAACAAGGAATAGGTTAAACCTCAACCTCCGAGGGACCTACAAGTGGTATCAGAGCCGTGGCTCTTTTCCTTGTTAAAAACCGGGTTTATACAAGTCTTTGGAGTGTTTGGATAAAACTCACTGTTTTAGCAGCCGTGTTTACTGATTTTCTCGCTTTTCTTGACGTTAAAACGGTTCTAAACTTACCGGGTGTGCTAAAAGACGGGTTGGGTAACTTGAAAACTTGTTTTTGAGGTGTTTGGCAATTTCCGGCCAAAATTCCGTCTTCTCCGGTGACCGGTTTTCTGGATAAGTTTACAATATTTTATTGTTCAAAATCTGATTTTGGCAGAAAATCATGGTCTGACCATACCTCTGCCGAAAGATTTCACCAACCCATCACCTTTTTCACCAACCTGTCACTCTTTGTCAACTGTGTCAGAACCGATCGAAGGATATCCTTCGAAGTCGAAAGATCATCTTTCGATCAGTGGAGGTTCGATAGATCATCATCATTCGAACCAAGGAATCATTTCGAAAGACCATCTTTCGATCAGTGGAGGTTCGATAGATTCTCATCCTTCGAACCAAGGAATCATTTCGAAGCATACATCTTTCGGTCTACAGTTCTTTTTCGAAAGATAAGGATCCTTCGGTTGGAGAATCTTTCGAAATCTTTGTTCGAAACTCAACAGTGATCTTTCGAACACTGTTGATCCTTCGAACAAGCTTTGATCTTTCGATCCTTAGTCTGTTTATGCTTAACAAGTTTGTGATTTTCAGGTTCTTATTTTTCTTGATCAAAAATGAATCCAAGGTGGAATACTCTGGTAAATACAGATATGTATTTTGGTACTCCGTCATCTTCCGCACCGGTATCTTCTCAAGCTAATGCAATTTCTACCGGTCAATGGGCATTTGTATCAAATCAAATTCCAAGTGTTCAAAGTATTCTCTTAAGCTAGAGCGAAACTGGAAGTTTGAATCGGCCTCCAAAGTTGATGCATTTATACGAATATCCAGGATGGATTGATAGATTTCATACATACGTTCTTGGTCAAAATACAGAATTATGGTTGCGGTTCATCACAGATTTCGATCAAACAATAGAGGTTGCCGCATCATCTGCTGCTACATTTGCAGATCTAACGGAAGATCAGAAGAAGGTCTACGATTTGGAAAAGAAAGCATATGCCATCCTTACTCAGGCGTTAAGTAAAGACATTTATCATCAATTTGTCAGTTACAAGACAACGAAAAGGTTGTGGGATGCTTTGAAGACAAGAGGCGTAGGAAATGAAGCGACACGTCAATTGAGAAAAGAATTGCTGAAGAAAGAGTTTGATAGTTTTACTTGTATGGAGAATGAGTCGTTGGGTGATTTGATAAGTAGATTTAATCATTTGCTGACTGAATTAGCAAATTTTGGGGTTGTTACAACTTCTGCAGAGATTGTAAAAAGGTTTGCAGATGCGTTGCCACCTCAATGGAATACTTTCTTGGAAATCATGAAGTACAATGGTACTTTAGCTACAACAAGCTTCAACGATTTTGTTCAAATCCTGGAAAACAAAAATCAGGAAGAAACTCTCAAGGCAACAAGAGTTCCAGTGCCACAAAATCCTGAAATGTATTATGGAACGTCTAGCACTTCTACGAAACCTTCTTCGCATGCTCCAATTCAAACAGCGTTTGTGACTAGCACTGACATGTATGGCAATACTATCCAAGTTCCGGTCCTTCCAAAAACAGACATGTATGGAAATCCGCTGGAACCAGTTCCTCAACAGCAACAGCAAAGCCAACGACCTCTCAGACCAACTGATATGTTCGGAAATCCATTACCTGTTCGATCTCCAGGAACAACAGACATGTATGGGAATCCACTTCCTCCTCAGTCTACCGTACCCACAGACATGTATGGGAATCCACTTCCTCCTCAACAGCAAGCGTGTTATGGAAGCACATCATCTGCTGGTCAACAATCAAAGCCAAATACAGTACGGCTCGACACCTCAAGCTTTTCTAAAGTCAGTGTGGAAGTAGCTAAGGAACACATGGAGCTGCTAAACACTTTGGTGAGCGCATACTGTGGAATAGTGGAAGGTCAGATTGGTAACATTAATCTGACACAAGAAGACTATCAGCAGATCGATAAAGAGGAGATGGAGATGATGGACATCAAGTGGGCCTTTGCCAGTGCCGTTAGGCGAGCAAAGGATTTCATGGAAAGAACAGGCAGAACCAGCTTAGAGAGCAAGAAAGACACCAAGTATGGGTTTGATAAGCAGGCTGTGAAGTGTTTCAATTGTGGTGAACGTGGTCATTTTAAAAGGGAATGTACAAGGCCATCTCAGCATGGAAACCAGAATCCCTTCAGAAATCAAGGCAACCAGCAGAACCAGAACAGGAACAATGTTCGTACGTTGGTACCTGTCAACAACCAAAGCCAAGCAGGACCATCAAATGCCAACCAGGCACTTGTGGTTCAAGTAGATGAAGGCTGTGATTGGTCAATCCAGTTGGGGAATGATGCTCCAGATGGAACAGCTTGTTTTGCTGAAGTTATCAAGGATCTTAAACACGCCAGTGGTGGAGAATCTTCCACCAATGGTAGTGAATCTTCTGAAGATGAAGACAGCTCCGGTTACAGTGGAAGTTCAGATGAAGAATCCTCCACTTCAGGCAATGATCAGGTGGATGAGACATCGACTGCGTCAGTTAATGCAGATATTGATGAACTATTGGAAGAAGCTACATCAGAAATTCAAAGAAGATCTATTTTGGTGGATCAAGCTGCCTATTCTTCGTCTTCTCTCCATTCAGCCTTTATGGCTAATGTCGACAGTTCATCAAGTCAGGTATGTGTCGATGAACCCACTGCTGATATCTGTGATAATTGTGATAGATTGCATGTTAAATGTGCTTATTTGGTTGCAAACATGTCTGAGTTGCAAGGCAAACATGATGCTTTACAAGCTAGTTTGTTTGACTTGCAAGACAAACATGTTTCTTTGAATGATAAGTGGTGTGAATTGCAAAGCAAACACGCGGCTTTGCAAGAGAAATATGATGTGACATTCATCCACAATCAGAAGTTAACCGTGGATCTTTCGAAGTGCACTGAAGCCAACATGTTTTATGAAAACCATGAAAAGGAATTTAAGTCAATGATTGAAACGTTAAAGAAAGATAAAACAGAGTTGACAAAAATGGTTTCCAGAAAACAAACTGACATTAACCTTTATATAACTCGTCTTGAGGTAATGCAAAAAGAGATGGCTTGTGTTAAAACCGAAAGTGAGGCGATCCGGCTCAAGTTAGACAGTTATTTGAGTTCTAGCTATGTGTTGGATCACATCATTGATGTACAGAAAGAGAAAAAGGATGTCACATGCATAGGTTATAAGAAATGTCCACCACCCGTGAGAAACAATTATGATGCCATGCCTGATGAGGAGTATAGAACTCACTTTGAACCGTCTGTTCCTTTGGACGTTGAGGAATTTGCAACAGGACTCGGATACAAGAAAGAAGTATCATCCGATTCAGATGTGTCAGCGGATACATTTGTAACTGCTGAACAGAATCAGGATCCTCCAGTTGTGATTGAGGATGCTGATTCTTCTGATGATGAATCTGATGATACTGATTCAGCAAAGTCTGATGCGGTGATAAACGAAGAGGACATACCTCTTGAGAATCATATTCTGTGTGATCCTCCTGCAAAACCCGCTAAGACTGTTGCAATCGAGTCCTCGTCTGAAAAAGGGTCGGAGAGTGTGGATTTGCTGTACACTCTTGTTGGTGATGATAAAATTTATTCTGACAAAGATTTTCCTATTAAGAATGTTAATCAATCTTTAATCAGTAAAGTCTTTGAAAATTCAACAAGTAAGTTTTTGGGAAAGACAGGATCACGTGTTACTGTAACACAGTGCCCTCCTATCCCAAAGGCTGAAGTTAGAAAACAATTTGGCAATCAGAAATTACCAACAGTGCAAAAACAGCAAAACCATACCAAGCCAAAAGGAAAATTACCGGCTCAAGGTCAAAGGAAGCCGAATCAGAAGAAGAAAAAGAATGTGAACTTTGTGAAATCCAAGGGAACGGACAAAATTGCAAAATTTGAAAATCAATCTAACTTAGATTTTGTCAAGAAAGCAACTGTGATGAAAAGGAATGAACCAAGTTGTTCAAAACCTAGTACCTCGGGATCACAAAGTTCATCATCGGCAAGACGACCACATGATACTTCGGGGTTTGTTGAACGAAGATCATGTTTTGAATGTGGTACCATTGGACACTTAATTCGAAACTGTCCGTATCTTCATAAGTTGAAAGCTAAGGTTGATGATCCCCGTGAACGCAATCACCAAAAGCGATCTGTTTCTGTAAAACAAGATCCCCGACTTGTAAGAGAAAGGGAAAAGAAACAGAAACGCCAACAAGTCAAGGTGGTTGAAAAAGCACTTAAAACTGATGTGGTACAAAAACAATCGGTTCCAGTTAAACCAGAAAGTTCAAAATTTTCAAAAACTTCAAACAATCACGAAGTTAAACTTTCAAACAATCAAACTGCTAAACTTCAACAGACAAGGAAACCTAAAATAACCAAAAATTCAGGGGGACCATCACAATTTTCGAATCATCAAAGAATAGAAGTTATTGTTGTTGATGAAAATGGAAGACCCAAGACCACAATGGCTTGGGTCCCCATCTCCAACTAATTATGTGAGTTCATGTGCAGGGTGTTCCAGGAGGAACTATCAGTAGTCATTGGATTGTTGATAGTGGGGCATCCAGGCACATGACAGGCGACATGAAGCTTCTCTACGACGTCAAATCTATTAGAGGAGGTTATGTTGCTTTTGCTGGAGATAAAGGCAGATATATTACGGGTGAAGGAATGATTTCCAACGGGGTTGTTAGTTTTGATAAGATCAACTTTGTACAACAACTTGATCACAATCGTCTTAGTGTTTCTCAAATTTGTGATAAGCATTTCTCAGTACACTTTGATGCAAATGGATGTTATGTGCTGAAACCCGGCTTCAAAATTCCGAAAGAATGGATTCTCTTGTCGGCTCCAAGGATAAATGATTTGTATGTCCTTGATATGAGCCAAGCTATCACAACGTTTGCACAAGCAACTTGTTTCGTTTCCAAAGCCACAGAAAAAGACACAATCTCTTGGCACAGGCGAATGGGTCACATTCACTTACGCAAAATGAATCATTTGGTGTCAAATGAATTAGTGAATGGTGTTCCTCTTAAAAACTTCCATCTTCAAGACGTCTGTGTCTCGTGCCAGAAAGGAAAACAAACGAAGAAGCGACACCCTACAAAGAAAGTCAACACGGTGGCTGTTCCTCTTGAACGTTTGCACATGGATTTGTTCGGTCCTGTCAAGCACAAAAGCATTAGGAATGATCAATATTGCCTCGTGATAACTGATGATTATTCAAGATTTTCTTGGGTGGCGTTCATGGCACATAAGAGTGAAACCTTCGGTATTATCAAAAACTTGATCATTCAGATTGAGAATCTCTATAATTTGAAGGTTAGGCGGATACGTAGCGACAATGGTACTGAATTAAAAAATCATGCCATGGCGGAGTTTTGCACTTCAAAAGGTATTCTTCACGAATTTAGTGCAGCTTATACTCCTCAACAAAATGGCGTCGCTGAACGTAAAAACCGCACATTGATCGAGACTGCTAGGACAATGTTGGTAGAGTCGCAGTTGCCCATTCCATTCTGGACTGAAGCTGTGTCCTCTGCATGTTATACGTTGAACCGAGTCCTTACAGTCAAAAGGCACAACAAGACCTGCTTTGAGCTTATTAACAAACGGAAACCAGATTTGTCATATCTTGAACCGTTTGGAGCTCCATGCACAATAATCGATCCTAATGGAAAGTTTGGGGCAAGAGCAATTGATGGATACTTTCTTGGGTATTCCACCCCGAACTTAAGAGTCTGGAATCTAGAGACTAAAAGGGTCGAGGAATGGTCTGAAGTCAGAGTACAAAGGCACACTTTACCAGTCAAATGTCCTGGTCAGCCTTGGATGTTTGAGTACGATGACTTTTTCAATTCGATCAATGTAGAAGCAGTTGAAGAAAATGCTGCGGCAAGGATGTTTTTCGAGAGTGACAATGCAACAGATTCACCGTTGGTTCGTCCAATTATTGTCAATCAAGAACCATCTTCGGTGAACAATAATGCTCTCGACAATGAGGATTTTCATGATGCTACCGAATTGAACGAATCTTCAGAGGATGATGAATTTCTAGATGCAGATCAAGAAGCTCCAACAACAGCAGTACATGGTACTTCAGAAGGTACACCTCCAGTGGATGTCCCTAGAACAGCTGAAGCTACTGCATCATCCTCTTCGTCAATTCCGGGCCTTGAATTGATTGTTGATCTCAATCTCAACAATCTGGGTACAAATATTCCAGTTCAAGATAATCCAGAAACAAGGATTCACAATACCCATCCTCAACAAAACATCATCGGAAATGTACAAAGTGGCGTTCAAACAAGAAACATGTTGCGAAATAACAACAATGCAGGCTTGTATGCAACTATCCGAGAATCTGGTCAACTAAATGATTGGTCTTTCGCGTGTTATGTCTCACAGGAAGAGCCAAGAACTTGGAAAGATGCTTTGAAAGATAGCTCTTGGGTTGAAGCGATGCAGGAAGAACTGCAACAATTCCAGAAGCTAGGTGTCTGGAAACTCGTAGAGAAACCTGCTGGTTACAAGAAGATTGGTACCCGTTGGGTGTTTAAATGCAAAAAGGATGACCGTGGAGTCGTTATTCGAAACAAAGCAAGGCTAGTCGTTCAAGGTTTTCGTCAGATAGAAGGGATCGACTACAACGAAGTGTATGCACCTGTTGCGCGTCTAGAAGCAATTCGGATTTTTCTGGCTTATGCCTCATTCAAAGGTTTCAAGGTATACCAGATGGACGTGAAAAGTGCATTCTTACATGGTGTGGTGGAAGAAGAGGTGTACGTCGAACAGCCTCCAGGTTTTGAAGATCCTATCCATCCCGATCGGGTTTGGTTGCTCAACAAAGCTCTATATGGTCTACATCAAGCACCGCGAGCTTGGTACGCAACCTTATCTAATTATCTGTTGGAGAATGGATTTCGCAGAGGTCTTATCGATTGTACTCTTTTCATCAAAGAACAAGATGGAGATCTTCTATTGGTACAGGTATACGTTGATGATATTATTTTTGGTTCTACTAATGATGTTTTGTGCAGGGATTTTGAGCGTGTAATGCAGGATAAATTCGAGATGAGTGCTATGGGGGAAATGACCTTCTTTTTGGGCCTACAAGTACAACAAACTGAGTCTGGGATATTCATCCATCAGACTAAATATGTTGGTGACATCTTGAGCCGGTTCCAGATGTCTGATGCAACGCCCATCGGTACCCCATTGCCGCAAAATCACGGAATTACTCCAGACTTGAAGGGTGAAGCTACTAGCCCCTCATACTACCGCGCGATGATCGGATCCCTTATGTACCTCACAACATCAAGACCATATATAATGTACCCAACGTGCCTGCTTGCCAGATATCAAGTCAACCCGAAAGCCTCACATCTTGCAGCTGTAAAAAGGATTTTTCGTTATTTGAAGGGTTACCCTGACACCGGTCTGTGGTACCCTAGGGATAATAACTTTGACTTGATCACATTCAGTGATTCTGATTTTGGCGGATGCAAAATCGACGGCAAATCCACAACGGCTGGATGTCAGTTTTTGGGAAATCGCCTAGTCACATGGCAGTGCAAGAAGCAGACGTGCGTCGCTACATCAACATGCGAAGCTGAATACATTGCTGCCTCAAGTTGTTGCTCCCAAGTCCTATGGATCCAACAACAAATGCGTGACTACGGTTTTGAATTCCTAACTACTCCTATTTACGTTGATAATTCTGCTGCATTACAGATCACTAAAAATCCTGTGCAGCATTCAAAGACTAAGCACATCGAAATTAAGTATCACTTCATCCGTGATTGCTTTGAGAAAAGACTAATCGATGTTGCTTACGTCCACACCGATGACCAACGTGCCGACCTTTTTACCAAAGCATTTGACAAATCAAGATTTGACTATTTATTATTGGTAAACGGCATTAAGATCAAGCAAGAGTAAAACCAACATCGGAAAATCATTTTTGTAAATACCTTTGTGTTTTAAATTTGTCTTAGTTTATTGATTTTAGGGGGAGTAAATCCAAATTTGAAAATCCAAAAACATCGAAAAAATTTCAAAAACACAAAAACAATAGAAAAACAAAAATGAGTTTCCTGGCGAGCAAAAGAGAAAATGATAGTACATCGGTGGTCTGTCTAAACCTCTTTAAACCTAAACTGAAAAACGATAAGCAGCTCTATATAAGATGTATCGGTAGGCTCACAATCATTTTAAAGTGTGCAGGGTGATATAAATCTAAATCGACTGAAGACCAGGTGGGAACCATTCATTGGCATATGGTCTTAGTACCGAAATCTCGTTTGAGAGATTGCCGAGGTTCTGAGATATTCGGTCTTTATGCTGCTTATCATCTGGGTATCATGGTTGTATCTTTTACCGAAAAATAACGGGGACGCAAGTCTAAATCTTCCATGATACTATACATACGTGTACATACTGCATACGACCTCAATAAGTGATCAACAATCACATGTCCAAACAAATAAGTGATAATATATCACAAATTCTTTCCGGGAGTCAAGTTCGTCTCTCTGCTGTACGAAAGTACTGACCTGTTCACGGACTTGCTCCTGTGCCCTCATGCATCGAAAATCAAGTTCCTCATCAATAAGTGATTCTATCACATAGGGCTTGTTTTCAATCAAAATAAGTGAGAATCTCACATCATATACCGTCAAACAGATGATAATCGGTATACTCACCGGTAAGATGAACCCTCGTGCATACCTTGATACGGGAATGTGTCGTGATGTGGATGAACACCGGTCGGTAAGTATAAATCATACCTTAACGTATCCCCTCGCCATGATTACATCTGATAAGTTGAGCTTATGTGGACAACAATACCGATAATTGTTATAGGATGCTTATCTTAATGTTAACTAAAAGAACAACAAGAGCGTTTTGGCATGACCGTACACTGATATGATTCTCTTACCCTCGAAACTCGCAAAAAGAATGTCTGTAAATATTTATTTAATGCTTTCAGTTTCTGCATCTTTGTATATATTTATTTACTGCTTTCAGTCTTTACGTTTGAAATATTCAAAAATACCAAAAAGATTTTAGGTGTGTTTTAATTTAAACTCTATAAAAGCCAAAAAGATTTTATTTATTTTATTTTCGATCGTACGATGTTGGAACTCGAGTCTTCGTTACCTGAAACCTGAACGAAAACCGAAAACGACTAAATCTTCATAAACGGTCGAAATTTGCAAGTGTTGAAAGTTAAAATTGAAATTGATAAAATACTTTAAACTTTCAAACTGTCGGACGGTGTTTGTTTAAACAATGGTCACACGTGTGTCGTTTGTTTATGATTATGATATTCCAGGCAGTTGTTCTCATTACGCGTTTAGATTTCTTGCATGTGCAGATTCTAAAGGCAAGGAGAACATGGTCGATGACAAGCTTCGGAATGAAGACACGACGTGAAGGCGCTCAAAAGATGAATATGATCGAGTTGCCGCTGACCATCATCAACACCACAAGGATCTCACTTCATAAAGAACAAGACTTTCACGAGCATAACTCAAGGGGGAGCTTATGTTAAGGGGGAGTTTGTCAACACACTTCCTACATGAAACGGGGAGTTTGTTGATAAACTTTCTGCTTTCAAGACGTGAAGACTTTAAAGATCCTCCGACATTGAAGACTTGAAAAGACGTCAAAGACTTGAAGTCACAAAGATCGAGACAAAGCTACAGCCAGACAAAGCTACAGCCAAGGGGGAGTTTGTTGGTGCACTTGTGTCTGTACTTTGTCTATACTTTGTCTGTATTTCGTCTTGATACAAAACGATGTCTTTGATGTAAGTTTGACCAAGTCAACCATCCTCCGGTTTGACTTGGCCAAACAGTTCGAACAATGGTTGTAATATGGCTGGGTCGAAAGATGGGTCATCGAAGGATAGTTCAGATCCTTCGATGAGCTCGAAAGATAACCTTCGAAGGATAGACCACGAAGGATATCATCCTTCGTGGTATATGTGATCCTTCGATGGGTTCTTGGTCGACAGATGATCTTTCGGTCATTCTGTCTGATCCTTCGACCAGATAAGCTGTGTCGGGTATATATACCCGTGTGTTGTGTTCACTTTAGGCTAGACACTTCATTAGAGAGCAGAAAACACACACACATTTAGAGAGAGTTTACAGAACCGATTTGTAAACATTGAGCTTGTAACAGACCTTTCATACGCATTAATACAAGAGGTGTTAATCGTTGAGTCTTGTGTGTTTTTCATTGTGCTTGTTCTATCTCGGTTTGCATGCTAGCTTGGATTCCGCACTTGCTAGTGTGTTAGACATAACAAGGAATAGGTTAAACCTCAACCTCCGAGGGACCTACAGGCATTGTGTAGGAGAAAATTATGAATCGTACCGTGGAAGGAAGGAGGAGGCATTGTGTGAGATAGGAGAAAAGTTTTTCCCTCCTAAACCAAAAGAGGTGGTGTAAAAGATTGCCAGGTGGCAATAAATGGTTTAAGACACTGACAAGTGGCCTCAACTTGTTTTGCTTTATTAAAATTTATAGATTGGTTGCGCTTAATTTTCTTTAACGTTCAATAAAAAATTTATTCAAAAGTAACCCGGTCAAATATAATTGGCAAATTGGGTTTAATAATCTCACCTTTTGGTAGTTGGCCAATAATAACCTCACATTCAAAAATCTGCACCGGCAGTCTCACCTTTTAATTTTTTTCTTATTTAAGTTTTTTTTAATTTCAAACTGATGTTTTAGGGCTTTTGATCAGAATGAGCATACGAGTTGATTGATGTGAAACTTAGCTCGAAACAGTATTCCAAACGACGAAACGATGCTTCAATTCGGGTGTTTACACTTCCAATTAACAAAAATCAAGTCGTTTGGAGCAACGTTTCAAGATAAGTCTTACATCAATCGACTTGTATCCTTGTTCTGATTAAAAGCCTTAAAACATCAGTTTGAAATTCGAAAAAAATTAGCGGAGGTCCAGTGAGAATTTTTTTTTAAATGTGGGATTGCTAGTGTGGAGTTTTGAGATTGGAATCATTATTGGCCAACTATCAAAACCTGGGATTTAAATCCAATTTCCAATATAACTAGTTGATTTTCTAACCCCGCGTTGCGGCGGGGATCCAATGTATGCAAAACGCGTGCCGACAACGGCAAGCGGATACCGGATATCAAAACATAGATAAAAATGGTTTTTAAATAATCTAATATATAATAGTAGGACCCACACGTCCTACACGTTGAAAATTCGGTTGTTTTCAGTTCAGTTATAACGTTACTAACCCGTTAAAATATGGATGAGCTCGTATAATTGATGTTTTCAGCATTTATCACTTCATCATTCTAATAATATAACTTGACACACTTACTTTTATTTACATTTCGATAAAAAAATCATTCAAAAGTAAACTTGTAAAATATAATTGATATTTTCAGAAAAATGCTCGGATAGTCCCTGTGGTTTATCATTTTTTCACCTTTAGTCCCTAAGTTTCTAAAATTACAGCTATAGTCCCCAGCTTTTGCAATTTTATTCCCGGATAGTCCCTAGGCCTAACATCAGTTACTTTTCTCAGTTAAGAGGATGTGAAATGACAAAAATACCCTTACTAAAAAACCAAAATAACTTAATCTATTAAATAGATTTATTTATTTATGGGACCCCCTCTATATAAAAAAAAATAACCCCACCCCCACCCCACCTTCCTATCTCTTTCTTCTCTAATACATTTGAAGCACTACTCAAATTGCAAGTTCGTTCGTTTCTTCTCCCTCTCTTAACACGCTTAGGTTTTCGTGAATTTTCGTATGGATGCATACGGTTTACATGTTATATGTGCCTTTGTTTTTGCTTGATTATCGTTTTAGATTGATGTTATTTTAGGACTTACGGTAGTATAGGATAGGCATTTCATGATGTATTGATCAAAGGTACTCAACTTAAATAACTGGCAAGCTAGATGATTATCGATATTTACAGGTCAAGGATGCTACAAATTTGATTAGCATGTTGATGTGTGTAAAATGCAACATATAAATTACATCAAATGAGGCATAAAACTAACCCCTTTTTAGTATTAATATTGGAAAAAGAGTGTTTTTGTCTTCCTTTTGTATTTTCAGGATTAAATGAGCTCAAAAACGCAAAAGAAGCAAAAAGACAGCTAAATCCAACATAAATACAAGAAAAGGAACAATAGTGGACTGCCCGAACCCTCAACGGCACCTTCCAAAGCAAAATAGAGAAAACAGAAGGCTGAACACGCCCCGTGCTCAGCCAGCACGGGGCCGTGCCCAAGAAGCAGCAGAAAAGACAAACCTATAGAAGCTTCTATTGCCCACCACGGGCCGTGCTCAGCGGACACGGGGGCGTGCCGAAAGTACTGCAGGCGCATTAATTGTAATTGCGAATTACAATTAATGAAGAGAGAGAGTGTCAGACGGGCACGGGGCCGTGCCCAGGCTTCTGTTCAGCCTATAAATAGGAGTGCTTGGTTTCATTGCAACTCATCCCTTGGCACACCACCTCTCTCACACTTCATCCACCACCCACCACCATCACAACACCATCATCCACCACCATCATCCATTGTCCATCATAGAGTGTGTGAGTCGTCTCGGGATCCAAGATTGATCGTAAGAGTTCTTGACAATCAAGGCCATGTTTGCCTAAGTCTCTTACATCACTTGGTGAAGACAAAGTGTCTAGTATAATACTTTTTATTTCTAATCTTTTGCACTTTTTATTTGGTTTTGTATTAATGACTTTAATAACTAGTTACTTATGTTGAAGGTGATCTTTCCTTATCGTTTGTCCGTGGTGTCTTGGCATTATTTTACTGTCTATATAAAATAAAGGATTTTCACCATTCATATCTCCACGGTCTATATGGAGGTATGTTGGCTACCTGGTAGGGGGTTAAGGGAACGGTTTGGTAAAGGTCTTGCCATTGTTCAGCGTTTAGAGGTCCTGCAATGGACCTGGGTCAAATTTAGTAGGACCTCCTTCAATACTTCACGGTATTGGATGGCGGGGGTCCAAACTCTTTGATCCCCTCATAAGTTAACTACTATTAATACTATAACCCGGCTATTTAGGACTGTATCCCTGCTGACTCAGACTACTTAGCCGAGGGTAACGTCACCGCCAAAAGCGGGGCCTACCACAATACTGCATTAATAACTTAATTCATTATCTTCCAATAATCCACCCTTTTAGGATTGTATCCCTGCTGACTCAAACTACTGGGGTGAGGGTAACATCGCCTTCAAAAGAGGGGCCTACTACAATAACTAAGATAATCTCTTAATTATGTGCAAAAGTGCGGAAATAATCAAAGGTTATACTAGATACGAGTCGGAACCAAGTGATTCATCTTGTCTATCTGTTTTTCTTTTATTTTTATTTTCAGCATTTTAGTTAGTTTTATTTTTCTTAGTTTAAAACATTTTTCTAAACTTTTGTTTTGGTTAGACGTTGAGGATAAACCGGTACTAAAAGCTCTTGTGTCCTTGGACGACCTCGGTATCTTACCAACGCTATACTACACTCAACGATGGGTGCACTTGCCCATATGTGTGTTTAGTGTTCGTGAAATATCGTGTTTTATAAATTTAAAACTTGGCTAAAATAAGTGTTAAAAAGGGCTTAAAATATACACCTAATATATACGACACTTAAACGCGCATCAAGTTTTTGGCGCCGTTGCCGGGGACACAAGGATTTTGAGAAAGTTTAAAATCGGCGGCCTAATCAGTTTTTCAAAACCTTTTTAAAACGCGCGCACATTTTTCTGCATTTAGTTTAGTTTTGCATTTACAGTGTCCTGTACACGGGGCCGTGTTCACTGAACACGGGGTCGTGCTGCAGATTTTTCATAAACGCCCAGTAACAGTAGCTTGAACACGGGCCGTGCTCACTGAACACGCCCCGTGCTCAACTAGATCAGTCAATTTAATTAAAATGCCCAGATACAGATTCTGAACACGGGGCCGTGTCCACTCAACACGGGGCCGTGTCCAGCCTCTGTTTCTGTTTTTATTTTTGTTTTCTGATCTCGAGACTCGGTTGTGGTCTGCTGAGTGATTCTTATGGATCAATACTCAGGAGGTTACAACTACACCTATGATGAGGATGATTGTAGGGGTAATTATTGCACTAATTGTCGTAATACACGTTCGATTCAAAATAATCACTCATATCAACCATCCAATTCATACACTTACTATGAGGAACCCAGGTACGAACCATCAACTTCATACACATCCTATGAAGACCAAAGGTATGAACCTCCCCCCTCATACTCGTATTTTGATGAACCAAGGTATGAGCCTTCTTACTCATATTTTGAGGAACCAAGATATGAGCCACCACCTTCATATGCTTATTATGAGGAACCTTGGCGTGAACAACCCACCTCGTATGAGTATTATGAAGAACAAAATTACGAACCTTATCCATCATATGCTCAAAATGAGGGACCATGGTGTGAACCATCAACTTCATATGGGTGTTATGAGGAACAAAGGGTCGAACAACCGGATTCAAGCTTAGAAAATAATGATTCTTTTTCTATAACCGAAGTGACCGATAGGATATTAGAACACATTAGAGTTATCGATCGATGTATAAAAGAAGCTCGCGCAAGGGAAGAGGAGTCCCGCGCAAGAGAAGAATTAAAAAAGGAAGAGATAACTAAACATGAAAAAATGGAAGAACAAATAAGTGAAAAACCGACACATGAGTTAAACAACGAAATAGGTGAGTCCGACAACGTTAAAATTCAAGAAGAGTCTAATTTTGAAGAAATTAACCTCTTGACACCTTCTTTCGAAAATCATTGTTTAGTACCCACTCATGCTAAGTTTTTAAAAGAGTTAAACACTAACACTAAAATTGACGAAACAGTAAGTGTTAAGTTAACTAATGATCAAACTTCGCTAATAAAAGAAGACCCATTTGAAATTAACATCACACCGGTTCCATGTTTCTTTCAAAATTCGTTTATTAGTAATGTCACAATCGATAAAGATCTTTGTGTTAACATAATGCCCAACTACATTTTCGAAAAATTAAGTATTAGTGATTTTTCTCCACTTCAAATACCCATTTTTCTATCCAATCGGAAAGTAATAAAATCAATCGGTATAGTTGAAGATGTCTTGGTTCAAACAAATCAAATGGTAATCCCGACCGACTTTGTCATCCTCGATGACGCTCCTCTTGTGTTGGGACGACCATTTGTAAAAACTTACGAAGCTTTGAAAAACCGGAAGTTCAATAATTTACCTCTTCAATTAGGGGCATTTAAAAGAAGTGTCGATCTCGAACGATCAATGAAATATCCATTCGGCAATAATGACCCCCTAATTGAAGATGAAGATGAACCACCCGATACAAGTGAAGAGATTGACCACTTTGTTGAAGAAGAGGTCGCCATAGAACAAACTTTTAAAGTTCTTGATCGAAGTGAACAACCAAATAAGGAGTCTCCTAAAGACCCACCACTTGAGCTCAAAGAACTTCCAAAAGGTTTGGAATATGCTTTTCTGGACAAAGATGGTAAGTTACCTGTAATTATTTCGTCTAACTTAGATAACATAGAAAAAGAAAAACTAATTAGTCTTTTGAAAAAACACAAAAATGCAATAGCTTGGAAACTTGTTGACATAAAAGGAATTAGTCCTTCTATGAGCACACACAAAATTTTGATGAATGATGACTACAAATCAGTCATACAACCACAACGTCGCGTAAATCCAAATGTTCAAGAAGTGGTTAAAAACAAAGTCATCAAATTACTTGACGCCGGACTTATCTATCCTATTTCCGATAGTCCTTGGGTGAGTCCCGTCCAAGTAGTTCCAAAGAAAGGAGGTATGACGGTAATTACTAACGAAAAGAATGAATTAATACCAACAAGAACCGTCACAGGATGGAGAGTATGTATAGATTATAGACGATTAAATGAAGCAACAAGAAAGGATCATTTTCCTTTACCCTTCATTGATCAAATGTTAGAAAGATTATCCGGGCATAAATTTTACTGTTTCTTGGATGGTTTTTCAGGTTACTTTCAAATCCCGATAGCACCCGAAGACCAAGAAAAGACAACTTTCACATGTCCCTATGGAACTTTTGCTTATCGACGCATGCCGTTCGGTCTATGTAATGCCCCCGCAACATTCCAACGTTGCATGGTAGCCATTTTCCATGACATGATAGAAAAGACAATGGAAGTCTTCATGGACGACTTTTCTATCTTTGGGGATTCATACGACCAATGCCTCGATAACCTTGAACGAATGCTATCCCGATGTGAGGAAACTAACCTCGCCCTTAATTGGGAAAAGTGCCATTTCATGGTAACGGAAGGGATAGTACTCGGTCACAAAATCTCAAGCGAAGGAATGGAGGTGGATCGAGCCAAAATAGATACCATTTCTAGATTACCTCCTCCATCCTCCGTAAGAGCTATTAGAAGTTTCCTAGGGCATGCCGGATTCTATAGGCGGTTTATCAAAGACTTTTCAAAAATCTCAAGGCCTCTAACAAAATTACTTGAAAAAGATGCTCCTTTCATCTTTGACAAAGATTGCAATCAAGCATTTCTAACCCTAAAGGAAATGCTAGTCAATGCACCTATCATGATAGCACCCGATTGGAAGTTTCCTTTCGAAATCATGTGTGATGCTAGTGACTTTGCAGTTGGAGCTGTCTTGGGACAGAGAAAAGAAAAGCATTTCCACCCAATATATATGATGCTAGTAAAACACTTAATGATGCACAAGAAAATTACACAACAACTGAAAAAGAGTTACTAGCTGTGGTATTTGCTTTTGATAAATTTCGTTCTTATCTTGTTCTTTCTAAAACTATAGTCTATACAGACCATGCAGCCATTCGATATCTCTTTAAGAAGCAAGACGCAAAACCACGTTTGATTAGGTGGATTCTACTCCTACAAGAATTTGACATTGAAATCAAAGACAAAAGAGGAGCAGAAAATACCGCAGCAGATCATCTTTCACGCTTAGAAGACCCAGCTTTGGAGGCAACCAGGGACGAGCAAATCAACGAAAAATTTCCAACTGAATCCCTGGAAATGGTGGAATTTAAGGAAGAACCATGGTACGCCGACTTCGCTAACTACCTAGCTAGCGGAATAGTCACAAAAGGTTGGCCACATCATCAAAGAAAAAAATTCTTTGCCAATGTGAAACACTACTTTTGGGAAGATCCATATCTTTTCAAAATGTGAGCCGACCAACTCGTCAGACGATGCGTACATGGTAGTGAAGCACGAAGAATTCTCCGCCATTGTCATGAAGGTCCATACGGAGGACATCATGGTGCAGCCAGTACCGCACGAAAGGTATTTGATTCAGGATTTTATTGGCCAACCATTTATAAAGATGCCCAAAATCTTGTAAAGACATGTGATGCTTGCCAAAGAACAGGTAATATTTCTTCCAAAAACGAAATGCCACAAAATGGCATTCTTGTTTGTGAAATTTTTGATGTGTGGGGACTCGACTTTATGGGACCTTTCCCACCATCAAAAGGAAACAAATACATACTTGTGGCAGTAGATTACCTGTCTAAATGGGCCGAGGCCGAGGCACTTCCAACAAATGATGGAAGAGTAGTGGTAAGATTTCTGAAAAAATTATTCTCTCGTTTTGGCACACCTAAAGCTTTAATAAGTGATAGAGGTACCCATTTTTGTAATCATCAACTTGAAAAAATTTTAACAAGATATGGGGTCTATCACCGGGTTTCGACAGCTTATCACCCTCAAACTAACGGACAAGCCGAAGTGACCAATAGAGGATTAAAACGAATACTCGAAAAAACTGTTGGGTTAAACAGAAAGGAATGGGCTGATAAATTAGATGATGCTTTATGGGCTTTTCGAACTGCTTATAAAACAACGATAGGTACAACCCCATATAAGCTAGTCTATGGAAAGAGTTGTCACTTACCAGTAGAAATTGCACACAAAGCCTACTGGGCAATCAAAAATGTAAACTTAGATCTAGAATTTGCTGGTAAAAATCGATTTTGTCAAATAAATGAATTAGACGAGCTTAGGAATTATGCATACTCAAACTCTGAGATTTATAAGGAAAGAATGAAAAATTGGCATGACAAACATATTAAACCTAATGAATTTCGGGTAGGGGATTTAGTTCTTTTGTTTAATTCACGACTTCGATTGTTTCCTGGCAAATTAAAGTCTAGGTGGTCAGGACCTTTTTCCGTCACCCATGTTTTTCCACACGGTGCAGTAGAAATTAAACCTCGAAATGGGCCACCATTTAAAGTCAATGGCCAACGGCTGAAACTCTATCAAGGATTTATTGAGGATGAGGAAGAAGAGATCTCGCTTCAAACCGTGGAAGAATAAAAACATCATGCCTGGTAAGTTACGAACGATTGAGGCGGCAAAATCAAGCGGTAAGTTTTCTAAACCATAGCTTATGGAAAAAGGGGCACTCACACGCGCACGAAAAAAAAAAAAAAAAAGCTCGGCACGAGGCCGTGTTCGCTGGACACGGGGCCGTGTTCGCGCTGCAGACGGGATTAAACCCCTTTTTCAAAACAGTTTATTCATTCCACACGCCCCGTTTCCCCACGAAAGCTCTGGTTCCAGGCGATTTTTCGCGAAATTCCAACGTCTCTTACCGATCTAACAACATCAAGGTATGATTCTGTCACTCTTAGTAGTTAGATTAGTTACTTGCATGTAGTTAATACACCACAAATTTGGGGAAAAAATCTAGGGTTCTTGATGTTCATCCGAATCGAACCTAAAATTTTTGCCTAAATCTGTTTGCATTTAGTTAGATTAGTGTTAAGGGAAGTAAATACACTTGTATTGTTCATAGATTCACCCGATTTCTTACAAAAACCCCAAACCCTTGTTCTTGAACCGAAAAAGATAAAATTGATAGGGTAAACGGGTTATTTTGGGAAAAACGACACTTAGGGTTTCATTTTGGGGGGAAACCGCACCTAGTGGTTCAAAAATTTTCAAGTTTTCGAAACCGGGTCGAAAAATGGGATTTTTGAGTAACAGACCCCTGAACACGGGGCCGTGTCCGCTGGGCACGGGGTCGTGTCCAGCCCGCTGTTTGCAGTTTTGTCCGAAAATATTTCTGTTTCATGCTAACTTTTGGTGTATTCTTGCAGATGGCCAGGAAGTTTACTAGATTCAACGCCAATGAGCTAGATGCAAGAGCTCGATACGAGCTTCTTCAAACAAGGCCGGAGGAATACCCAAGGCAGGCGTGCACAGAACTACTAACCATGGTGAATCAAATTGACCGTTTCAACAACATTGTCACGGGACCACTCAGAGTCGCACTAACAACCCGACTCCGTTTTGTTCATGAATGCACCTTGGAATTCTACAGCACCTTTGCATTCACTTCAAGGTGCGACCCGTTCGATAATGAAGGGGTGTCATTCAGGTGTGGCGGAACGAGGTATTCGATCTCCATGGCACAATTCGGGTCGATTATCGGGTTGTATGCGGAGGAGGATGCGGGAGACGAAGGCAATACAGGGGGATTAAGAGAGATCGAAGACAACGAGCGCCAAGCCATGTGGGCTCAGATTGGGGAAGGGTTCTACAATCCAAGCAGCACTAAGAGTACCAAGCTGAGGGATCCGCTTTACAGATACATTCATAGGCTCCTCGGCTACTCTCTTAGCCAAAGGCATGACAGTGGTGGCGTCGTTGGGTTAAGAGATTTGCTTGTCCTCCATTGCATTCACAACCGCAGGCCGCTCGATGTTCCGTTCCTTATGCTCCGAAACATGCATCACAACCGCCTTGCTAGTGCACCAACTCCTATTTTCTTCGGGGGGTGGGTGTACCGTCTCTTCAGGCACTTCGCCCACATTCCGAGGTCATTTGAGAAGAGCCCATGGTCGGGTACGGTGGATATTCACATATGCCGCTCGATGAACCTGGTTTATGAGGCAGAAGGCGGGACGGTAACCTTTCAAAGGATGCAAGGTCATGCATGGAACCCGCAAGAAGCACTTGTCCTCCCAGCTCCGCAACATCATCAGTACCAATACCCACCCCACGGTGATCCGGGCCAATCATCCTCCTCGGGAGGCAGTTTTCCTAATTTTCAAAGTTTGCATGATTTGTTGCAGGAAAACCTCATGTGTACTCGGAACACCTATAACATGGCGAGCAACACCTACCACCGGGTCGGAGCTATCGAGAGAAACCTATCCGAGATACAAGACGATGTCGGATACATACGAGACCACATTGCACGCCATGGAGGGGGTGACGATGATGATGATGATGATGATGCCATGGAGTAGGCGGGAGGAGAATAGGAGGAAGCGGTTGATTGATGACTCCCCAGGTTAACCCTTTGCAATCTTGAACAATTGATGGCCTGCGCGCCAAGTGTTAGACAATTTACTTTTCCTAACTATTTTCTGCATTTTATTTTTCTTACTTTATGCTTGGAACAATTAACTTTGGTAATGTTGGATGTTTGTATTGCTTGGTGTGGTATTAAGTGATGAAACAGGTACAAACCAAGGCTTAGGGTGTTAAGCCTCAGCACTTATAGGGCTAGGATGGAAAAACCGGAGGAGGAAACCTGTTTTTCAGGCTTTCAGACTGTCCACACGGGGACGTGTCCAGCCAACACACCCCCGTGCTCACCTCCCTGACCTGCTGTTTGGCTTCTGTTCGGCAGGATTTTGCCAGACACGTGGCCGTGTTCAGTGGACACGGGGCCGTGTCTACCTTCTGTAAGTTCTTGTTACTGGCACCTGAACACGGGGTCGTGCCCACTCAACACGGGGCCGTGTTCAGTGCCCAGTAACACAAATTTTTGCTTTTTAAACACTATTTTACACATCTAATCAATCTAAAAATTTATTTTTGGGACACATTGAGGACAATGTGTAATTTAAGTGTGGGGGGGATGCTAAAACCTTGAATTTTGCAAGTCCTAAATACAAGCCTTACACAAAACTCTATTGGAACCGCTAATCACCCCAAATTTTTTCAAAAATTTCAATTTTTTTTCTTGTCTAGGTTTAACTCGGGAAATTCAAGTTCTCAAAAAGGTTATATTTTTACAAATTTACAACCGATAGCGTAGTGATAAAAAAAAAGAACCAACATAAGAAAATAATGAAAAGGCATGACAAACTTATTTAAAATTTGATTATATATACTTGATCACATAAAAACCCATTCCCACAAAAGTGAGTTTTGAGCCTTTATTGAGCACACAATTTCTTATCATTTGACTAAATGCTCATTTTTCGTTTCTTGTGTGAATAGCCGCTTGGTTCTTACGACTCTAGAACTTGCCATGACAATACATTCCCGGTCCTTATCAACTTAAACCCGAGTAAGTACATGATGGAGGCATTAGGACTAACCTTTGTCACTTCTACACCATTATTTTTCTTTTTCTTTTACCACCTACCCAAAAATCCCCCTAGTTAGCCCCTTTGAGCCTAAACCTTTTCGTTTCATCACCCAAACAAAAACCCTTTTCACCCACCAAAACCTTTTTCATTTTTAACCTTTTATTTTAGTAACAAGTTCGGTTCTTCGTAAAAAAAAAAAATGAAGCAAAAAGAAAATAAACAAACAAAGTAATCAAAAATAACTTTCTTTGAATAAAAGCTTCATTAAAAATAAAAAGTTGCAAAAATACGAAAACCGACACTTGTTACGCTTTTAGCCCTTTTTCTACTAACCACTAACCCAACCACCTACCTTTAACCCTAACCAACCCTTAACCCACAAAGTCCTCTTGATATCTACAAAGGTATAAAAGTTAAAAAGGAGGAGGATTGATTTCTTGGCAAGCCTATGGTAGGAATAAGTTCCGTGCCGCTCTCGAGTGATTCACTAAAAATACACCTTCGGCCGAGTGTGAGTGATTTCCCCGCGAGGTATGTGAACTTGTATATAAATAGAATTTTAAAAATGCATGTTATGCCCAAATAAGTAATTTCTTTTATGAACAGTTCTAAATAAATCATTACGAATAGGAGTGTAAATAAATAAAAATGAAACCCAAAAAGATCTTGGAAATCCCGACACTCTATGACAAGCCCCAAAACCTTCTCTTCTACCTATTCCATTTGGGAGTGTAAGCCACATATTAAAGAGTTTTGCTTGAGGACAAGCAAAAGTTCAAGTGTGGGGGTATTTGATGTGTGTAAAATGCAACATATAAATTACATCAAATGAGGCATAAAACTAACCCCTTTTTAGTACTAATATTGGAAAAAGAGTGTTTTTGTCTTCCTTTTGTATTTTCAGGATTAAATGAGCTCAAAAACGCAAAAGAAGCAAAAAGACAGCTAAATTCAACATAAATACAAGAAAAAGAACAATAGTGGACTGCCCGAACCCTCAACGGCACCTTCCAAAGCAAAATAGAGAAAACAGAAGGCTGAACACGCCCCGTGCTCAGCCAGCACGGGGCCGTGCCCAAGAAGTAGCAGAAAAGACAAACCTATAGAAGCTTCTATTGCCCACCACGGGCCGTGCTCAGCGGACACGGGGGCGTGCCGAAAGTACTGCAGGCGCATTAATTGTAATTGCGAATTACAATTAATGAAGAGAGAGAGTGTCAGACGGGCACGGGGCCGTGCCCAGCGAACACGGGGCCGTGCCCAGGCTTCTGTTCAGCCTATAAATAGGAGTGCTTGGTTTCATTGCAACTCATCCCTTGGCACACCACCTCTCTCACACTTCATCCACCACCCACCACCATCACAACACCATCATCCACCACCATCATCCATTGTCCATCATAGAGTGTGTGAGTCGTCTCGGGATCCAAGATTGATCGTAAGAGTTCTTGACAATCAAGGCCATGTTTGCCTAAGTCTCTTACATCACTTGGTGAAGATAAAGTGTCTAGTATAATACTTTTTATTTCTAATCTTTTGCACTTTTTATTTGGTTTTGTATTAATGACTTTAATAACTAGTTACTTATGTTGAAGGTGATCTTTCCTTATCGTTTGTCCGTGGTGTCTTGGCATTATTTTACTGTCTATATAAAATAAAGGATTTTCACCATTCATATCTCCACGGTCTATATGGAGGTATGTTGGCTACCTGGTAGGGGGTTAAGGGAACGGTTTGGTAAAGGTCTTGCCATTGTTCAGCGTTTAGAGGTCCTGCAATGGACCTGGGTCAAATTTAGTAGGACCTCCTTCAATACTTCACGGTATTGGATGGCGGGGGTCCAAACTCTTTGATCCCCTCATAAGTTAACTACTATTAATACTATAACCCGGCTATTTAGGATTGTATCCCTGTTGACTCAGACTACTTAGCCGAGGGTAACGTCACCGCCAAAAGCGGGGCCTACCACAATACTGCATTAATAACTTAATTCATTATCTTCCAATAATCCACCCTTTTAGGATTGTATCCCTGCTGACTCAAACTACTGGGGTGAGGGTAACGTCGCCTTCAAAAGAGGGGCCTACTACAATAACTAAGATAATCTCTTAATTATGTGCAAAAGTGCGGAAATAATCAAAGGTTATACTAGATACGAGTCGGAACCAAGTGATTCATCTTGTCTATCTGTTTTTCTTTTATTTTTATTTTCAGCATTTTAGTTAGTTTTATTTTTCTTAGTTTAAAACATTTTTCTAAACTTTTGTTTTGGTTAGACGTTGAGGATAAACCGGTACTAAAAGCTCTTGTGTCCTTGGACGACCTCGGTATCTTACCAACGCTATACTACACTCAACGATGGGTGCACTTGCCCATATGTGTGTTTAGTGTTCGTGAAATATCGTGTTTTATAAATTTAAAACTTGGCTAAAATAAGTGTTAAAAAGGGCTTAAAATATACACCTAATATATACGACACTTAAACGCGCATCACATGTACATTGATAGGTTAAAGGTGGGGGGTGGGGTGAAGAGGATCCATGACCTGGTGCTCGCATTCTGATGGAAAGGGTGATTTTCTATGCTTCTATTGGGTTCTTGTCATTCATGTTTCTAAAATATCGTCTTCGACGATGAAAAACGGCAATGATCTATAAACTCTGATTAAACTGGTATGTACATGATTTGTTCAGTGTCGAATCTGGTTATAAAATTTCATTATGTTTTATGACCAAGTTATATTTTGTTAGATATTTTAGTGTAATCGGGGATTGACTTGGTGATCAAAGCGAATAATAATACACATCAAGCAAGTTAGGAGGTGCGGGAGTGCACGCTTGTTTGAGTTATTATTATTCGAAGTGTACGGGCGGAGCCCGTACTATACGGGGGTTCCAAGGGGGCAGTGCCCCCTTGGCGGGGGTCCAGGGGCAGCGCCCCTGGGAGCAGGGTCCAAGGGGCGGCAGCCCCTGGCGGGGTCCAAGGGGCAGAGCCCCTGGCTGGGGTCGAGCTGTGACACCCCAAAAATTGGATTAACTGCCATTGGGCAGTTACACCCCAAAAACCCAATTTCGTATTCAGTTTTTTGATCACAATTTTTCTGGTTCAATCAATTCACGCAAAAAACATACACTAGTTCAATTTCTCGAAATCAGAGTTGTATCCGATTGAATTATTCGGGTGAACCACCGAAATAATTTGATCTGAGAGTGATTACACGCCTCTCTGATCGTCCGGTTTCTGAAAATTCCCCAACATATTTCTGGTTTCTATATAATCTCTGCATTTACGCCATATCTATCATCCGCCCCTACTCTGTTTTTGACTCCTTTTATCAGTGTTTTAACTTTCAATCAGGGGTGTGCATGGGTCGGTTTGGGTCGGTTTTGGGTCATAACCATAACCATAACCGAGATGTCGGTTAAGGAAAAGTCATAACCATAACCGCTCGGTTATGGCGGTTTCGGTTATGGCGGTTTTGATGGTTATGGTGGTCGGTTATGGGTCGGTTAACCATGAACTTGGGTCTAGCTAAATTTAGCTCAAAACAATATTATCTATAAATATTAATAAAATGATATATAACAGACTTCATATTTTGTAAAATTCATATTTCTAACAGACTTCATATTTCGTTTCGCTACTGGATATTCTTTCTAATAGACTTCATATTTCTAAGAGACTTCATATTTTGTAAACTGGATTATAGAAGTGTTTAACAGAATAAATCTTGAACTAGTTACTCAACTCATAAGAGTTAAGATATTAAATTTTATATACTATAAACATATAATACAGTAATACACATGTAAAAACAAAGTACAAGCTCCCCATCAAAGAACATATACTAAATTATTAAAATAGCAAGATGTAGGCATCGTGGCACTTATATCCATAGGTTAACCTAATAAAAATAACCTAATAAAAATACAGTTTACCTACGAGTGGCTAGACATTCAAATGCTTATTACAAAACCACTAACTAAATATAAAAACATTGTTACATTTATTACTAGTATTACTCGGTTGGATCATCTTCTTCATAACGAAACAATATTTGTAACAGAGAACAAAATCATAAACAATACCTAAACGTGAACCAAATCAGAAACAAACCTGGAAGCTGGAACTCTCGTTTCTGTACTTGAGACGACGGAAAGGAAAACTGGAAGTAGAACTTTGAGATTGAAGTTGAACTCTCGCTTCAGTACTGGAGACGATGGAGAAATCAGAAAACTGAAAGGACGATTAGAAGTTTAGAACTTTGAACCCTAATAGTAATATTATTAAGTAACCGCCCCTATATTGGATTTTGGAATAAGAATTTTATTTTATTGGGTTTAATAATTCAAAATGGTCCTTTGGTATTCCTGCGCGCCCCTACGTTGGATTTAGATCGGTTATGCATATGGGTCGGTTAACCATGACTTTATTAACTAGCGGGTCGGTTCGGTTATGGCGGTTATTGAAACGTACAAAACCATAACCGACCCATGATTGTCGGTTTTCAAAAAATTAAAAACCGACCCATCGGTTTTCCATTCGGTTCAGTTTTTTCGGTTATTTCGGTTATGAGTCGGTTAATTCGGTTTTTTGCACACCCCTACTTTCAATGACAAGAGCTTGTAGAAGAAAGAGAAAGGAAGGTGGGAGTGGAGTGGGGTGGGGGGTGGGGTTATTATTTTGTTTTTATATAGTGTGGGTCTCACAAATTAATAAATCTATTTAATAGGGTAGTTATTTTTTTTAATAAGTGTATTTTTATCATTTTACCCTCTTTTAACTGAGAAAAGTAACTGATGTTAGGTCTAGGGAGTATCCGGGAACGAAATTGCAAAAGTTGGAGAGTATAGCTGTAATTTTAGAAAGTTAGGGACTAAAGGTGAAAAATGACAAACCACAGGGACTATCCGGGCATTTTTCTCTGATATTTTTGTCTTTTACAATAACAATTCAAACAACATCGTACTGGTAGCGATATTCGTTTTCTATGTTAATCTCGATGTTCCAGACCATGCCATGATTAGGGGTGTAAACGAGCCGGTCCGAACCCGAGCTCGAGCTCGGCCCGTTAGGTTTATGTGAAGCTCGAGCTCGAGCTCGGCTCGGTTCAAGCCTACTTCTTTGAGCTCGAGCTCGGCTCGCGAGTAAAACCCAAAGCTCGAGCTCGGCTCGAATTATAGTGAAAACAACCTCAAACGAGCTAAAAGCTCGGCTCGAGCTCACTTCAACATCACTTAAACTAGGCAAAGCTCGGCTCATCAATGTTATCATCATTATTAATATATTATATATAAAAAAATTAAAATTTTGTATGGGCTCGTTTAGGCTCGCGAGCCTAAACAAGCTTTGTATTTCAGGCTCGAGCTCGGGCTCGTTAAAGCTCGGCTCGTTCGAGCTTTTAACCGAGCCGATCACAAGTAGCTCTCGAGCCTCTGGGATTGTTTACACCCCTAGCCATGATGAACCGAGTCGATTGCAACCGATTAACAATCAGTATTATCCGAACCTATATCGATATTACTGGAATTGGTACTAGTATTCGTTTTTTTAGTTTTCGATCATTGTATCCCTTTCGATAACAAATCAAATGCTCGCCGCAACACGTAGACAATCCCATTGTTTTATATACAAGAAATATGTGGTTATTTTAAGATTATGTATTGTCGGTTAACTAACTATTTCATTAACTAAGAAAAAGTGCTGCTACATCAGTGTCAACTCATCACAATGCAATTAACTAAATTGTTCGTTAACTTGGTGTTGTGGGTTAGCTACACTACACAAATAGTTCAAATTTTTTTTGTCGGTTAACTAACTTTTTTTTTATTTAAAAATTTTACCCAACCAATGTCCATTAGTTCAAATTCTTCTTCATTCGTGCGCCAAAACAATCCTTTTTCTTCCCCAGCCATCCTTAACACATTAATGAAACACCTCACTAACGACCCAGGTTAACGGACCGGCACAATGTAGTGGCGTCGTTAACAGGTGGTCCGTGAACCCACAACCCTTGGTCTAAGAGCTTTCATGGAACTTTCCATAGTTTTCCATGCGAGTTTCCATAGCTGTACTTAGAATCTTCCTATACTTTCCCTTTCTCTTTCAAAAACCCGTGTCCTAGGTCGGTTTCCTATCTTGAAAATGTAAGGAGATTTTCTAGAAATTTCACATTAGATTTCATTGCTATTTGCTAAGACCATATCGCACTTTTTTTTAATGGCAACAATGATATATTATATCAAAGAAGATAGCGGGGAACTAGCAAAACCCCCCCAAACAAATAATAGTATTTAATTAAAGAAGAGGATGATATCAAACACCTTAAATTTCACTTCTCCAATAATTAAGTAGTACATTAAACTTTGGGTGTTACACTATATATTAAAGATGGTGGGGCCCCTAAGACCAAAGGGTATGGGGCTCGGCACCGGGCCGTCCCCCCTTTTTGGGCCGTCGCACACCGCCCCCTTAGGGCCCGTCTCGGCACTTCCGTCGGATTTTAGACGTTGGAGACGGGACTGCTTTTTGTGGGGACCATGCAATAAAGCCGTTGATAACGACTATGTTTAAAAAAAATATTCATTTAATTTAAAACCTTTATAAATACCCACATATTTATTCACTTTTTTACCAAAATTCACCCACTTTCTCCAAACAACTCCCACGTTTTTATACAAAATACCCACATAATCTTCTCTAAAAAATGCACCATGTCATCTTCTTCTTCATCGGGTTCGACGGACACCATGGAAGCCGTAAAATATTTTATAAACAAGGTGGTAGAGGCGACACAAGTAATTTTGGAAGAAGAAGAGGAGGAGGAGGTTTCGTCACAACCACGAAATAGGAACCCACACATCGAGCGAGACCGAGAAAGTTAGTGATATTTTTATTCTTATATTTATATTCTTATATTTTTATTCTTAATTTTTTAACTTTATGTTTCTAGTCTTATTTTTTTAATTATAAGTTGTATATATATTTTGTTATCTTGTAGGTGCTAACCAAAGATTATTCATTGATTACTTTGCCGACGAGCCGCTGTATTCGGAGACTATTTTTAGACGCCGTTTCAGAATGAGTCGTCGAGTTTTCTTACGTATTGCCGGCGATTTAGCCGCTTATCACCCGTTTTTTACCTTGCGACCCGATGCTAGAGGCAAAATGGGCTTCACCACCTTACAGAAATGCACTACGGCAATTCGTCAAATTGCTTATGGGACGGCAGCTGATTCTTGGGACGAATACTTAAAGATGTCCGAAAGAACTGCTAGAGAATGTTTATACAAGTTTTGCAAATTTGTGGTGAAGCTCTAAAGCCAAAAATATTTGCGAAAACCGAATTACAATGACGTCCAAAATTTGTATCAACACCACCAAGCAAGGCACGGTTTTCTAGGAATGCTCAGGAGCATTGATTGCATGCATTGGGCATGGTGGAATTGTCCTACCGCTTGGCGAGGAATGTATACGCGAGGCGATCAGGGACATCCAACAATAATTCTAGAAGCTGTTGTGTCTCAAGACCTATGGATTTGGCATGCTTTCTTTGGGATTCATGGTTCGAATAACGACATCAACGTTCTACAAAATTATGAGGTTTTTGACGATGTTATAAAAGGGATCGGTCCCGATACGAGGTTTACAGTTTCGGGAGTGGAGTACAGACGCGGGTATTATCTTGCCGATGGAATATACCCACAATACTCTACAATAGTTAAAACGGTTAGGCATCCTGCAGATGAAAAAAGAAAGAAATTTGCCAAGTTTCAAGAAGCGGCTAGAAAAGATACTGAACGGTGTTTTGGGGTTCTCCAACAAAGATGGCATATTATTGAAAACCCAGCACGCGCTTTTACACCCAAAACGTTGCGATACTGTATGTATGCTTGTATTCTGCTGCATAACATGATCCTCGAAGACGAAGGACATGCAGTTTGTGAGTATGACGAGAACGCGGTGGAGGAGAATAATGTTCCGGTTAGCAGAGAACAACAAGATTTGAACAGGTTCTCGTTACATAACGATTTCGCACATGCCAATCTTCAATCGGACTTGGTCGATCACATTTGGAGTCTCGGAGAAAACAACGCGTAGCTTTTTTATTTATTTGTAACTTTAGGCTTTTTTTAATTTAAGTTTAGGTTTTTTTTAATGTAATTTTAGGTTTTTTTTAATGTTACTTTAGGTTTTTTTTAATGTAGCTTTAGGATTTTTATTTAAATGTAACTTTAAGTTTTTATTTAAATGTAACTTTTTTATTTTTATTTACTTTATTTTAATTAATATGGCAAAAAAAATAATAAAAAAATGGGGGAGGAGCATCCACCACACCCCTGGATAGTCTCCAAGGAATGGTCCTCCTATGCTTACGTGGCGCTTATGTGGAGGATAGTACCTTTGGAGACTATCCTCCACATACCTTATGGTCTAAATGTATGAATGTTTAACTAAACCATTTAAACCATTTCTGGGAAAATGGGTTTGTGGCGGGGCAAGCAGTACTGAAGGCAGAGTCAAAGAAGGTGGAAAAGCACGCGAAAGCTTGAGAGGATAATCAGCATGCATTTGTCCCCCTGGCGTTTGACACGTTCGGCTCCTTGGCGCCGGAGGCAGTTCGGTTCTTGTCTAGAGTTCAGCGTGTGGTCCACAACAACTTTTCGACCCCTCAGGGGCGAGGCTTTGTTTTTAGTAGATTAGGGTTTTCTATTCAGAAAGGGATGGCGGCGCAGTTTGTTGCTCGTCTACCTGCTATCCTTATGTAATTTGTCCAAATTATTGGAATGAAATATATTTAAATTTTAAAGTGTAAAAAGTGTGGGACTGGCCCAAATGGATAGAGGTGCAAACATCTCAGGTAAAAGGACTTAGGTTCAATCCCGGATAAGAAATAAGTTATGTTTAATTTAGAAGTGAGTCGCACTAGAGTATCATTCGCCTTTCAAACAAAAAATTAACGGCAAAGAACGACATACATGGTGAAAATAGTAGAAAACAGTGAACGGCACAAAGTCCAATAATTCTAGAGTTTATTTGTGTATCAAAACTGAATTACGAAAACAAGTGCCCCTGTAGGACTAGTCTTAAGTAACAAATGGTGATAAGATCAATTTTTAATAGAATGTTGAAGATTCAGTTTCATGTACTTGCTAACAGCAAGTTTACCAGTCAAACATATTTTTGCAGTTCCAGATTTTTCTTTGTTGGTTCATCATCAGGAATCTCTAGCTATCATCTAAATATTTCAGACTCATGAGAACAAGTAACAGGTTTACCGGCCAACAAACTGTTTCTTTGAAGGTTTAGGTTACTACAAATTACATGTTAAAGGGTTTGTAGAAAGAAAAGATTTACAAATATGCTACAATATATGAGCAACATAATAGGATTGTAATGGCTTAAAAGAGTAATTAATTAATCAAATGATCATCACTTTGTTGCTTGACACCTTAATTAACTGGCCTTTTAACCACATGGGCTGCTTTCTTTTTGGATCCATCTTAACTATGTCTGTAACATAAAGAACATTAAGAGCATCCACATCAGTTATGTTTGGAGCTCGTCTGGACACACTGGATGGGAGCGGATGAGGAAGGACCGGACCACTCGGTAATGCCCATCGTTAAATTCCTTAAGCACCCCATTTTTTAAGCAATGTAAAAATGTAGGTCCGTTTTTCTCGGAGGATCCGATACGTAACCTATCCTTGTTTATCACAAACACTATCACGGGTGCGGAATCCCCGTAAAGGTGCAAACCAAACAATGTAAAGCGGATAACACAAACAGATAATCAAAGATTCACTTAGATTAACAGGATGAGAACAAACTTCAAACACATACACACAATGCTTGACGATAAACACTCAGTTTCTCTCTATGCTCTCATAAACTAAACTGTGAAACATACCAAGTATATATACTGACCTTTGAAGAAAACCCTTTGGACGAAAACAAGTGTGACGAAAACAGTGATTTCGCCACACACATATATGACGAAAACAAGTGGTTTTCGTCATGATGACTTATGACGAAATTGGATTTCGTCATTAGCAAACATGGACAGAATCTACTAAGGCATGGACAGTTAAGCATGATTACACAACCTCTAAACATAACGCACACTAGCATTAGGTTAAGATACAAATACAAAGACAAGACGTCATACCAAGTAGGATAGGATGATATCCGACTAGGTAGACATGACGGAACGTACATACTCGATAACAAAAGACCGTTTAACATACAAAGAAACAAGACAAGTTACAGACACAAAAATGCACTAACAAACTCCCCCTTGTCTGTTGCTTGGTCTTCGCTCTTTGAGTCTTCAATCTTCAGTGTTTTGCGGACCAGGTGCTTCCGGCATGAATACCACGATAAAAGCAGAAACAAGCAACGCGTTGGAATAGTAAAGCTTGTTGAGCGTACTTGTCTTCATAGAAGATATCATGCCGAAACAGTTTGTTGATGTCGGCCGCAGACATGTTGACAATCCATATCGGATCTAGCATGCGGAAGTTTTCCTGATCTTTAAATACAATCTCCGCTTCATGCGTATCCGAATCGTAACACCATAACCGCATATTCTCTAAGAAATTTTGTTTCATTGGCATCAGCGGAATTTTATCCATGACTTTCGGCGGCTGATAGATTAGCTTGTATCGACCCGTGTTGGTCTCTGGATCTAACGTATACTTGATCTGCTGATAGACCGGAAACTGCGGTTTGTATAGTTCATCTTTCCACCCGTTTCGACGATTGAACCTTAATCTCTTTTCGAACAAAGTTGCTCCAGCATAGTTTGACCGATTGATCAGTCTCAACTTCGTTAAGGCAGCAGCATCATAGAATGGCAGAGATGTGATACTCAGCAACGAATTGAAATATTGGATGCCGTGTTCGCGCTTGATGGCCACACAGTGAATATCCTTCACGAATGCGGCTTTTCTTTTATGTACTACATGTAATCAACTTGCGCTTCCGGAGGAGTTGGTTTCTCGATCTTTGACAAAAAGCTTTTTCTCCATTCTTGGAATGCGTCTGTCGAATCGTCTGAAGAATCACGTTTATTAAATTGCTCGTTGATGTCGTCAAGATTCTCTTTCAGCCATTTTTCATCGAACGGATCAAACTCCGTTCCGTCAGCACGAAAGTAAGTTGATTTACTCGATTCGCCTTCAAAAACTATTTCATCCAGATTCTCGGTGTCAACTGTTTCTGGTTCAATTGGCATTTGATCAATCACAACATCATCAACTGTGTTCATTTCTTCCAAAGCTAGTTTCTGTTCATATGATAAATCTTCCACCAACTCCCCTTCTTCTAAAAGTTCTCCAGATACAGGATGTACAACCTCTAAGGCAATATCAGAAGAGCTAATAACATTAGAAGTACCAGCCATGTCACTTTCCACGTAGGAAGTGCTTTCGAACATTTGCATTTCAGCTTGTGCACTACTCGATGTTCGTTGAGAAGATTTGACTTGTGGAGGCTGGTAAGATACGATATGTGTAGATGTAGAGGCTGGAGGTTGTTGAGCTGCAGCTGAGGGATCTGGATTCCCTTGATCTTCAGAATCATGATCATGTTTCTTCAACACTTCCGGTTGCATGCATCGTTCATCCCACAAAATAACAACACGTTTTCTGACGCTTTCGAGATTAATATTCATAATTCTAACTCCATCAGCGATAGTTTTATTTGGACTGTCGTACCACACCTTGATTTCATTATACTTTGCCTAGAGCGTTTCAGCAGATTATTGAAGAACACCACTGATTTGTCTGAAATGATTCATCTCTAACCCACGAGCATTATCAGCTGCTTTTAGCCTTTCATTTTCAGCTTTCAGTTGATCGATCTCGGCTTGTTGGCGTCCTATAACAGTCTGTTGTTGTTCAACAGTGGACTTTAACGTATTTATTTCCACCAGTTGACTGAGTTGATCATTCTTGGTGATCCTGATGAAATCGGTTTGCCTTTGTATACGATCTGCAGCAGCTTCAAGTTGAGAAAATAAGAAGTTGTTCTTTTCATCTTGAGACATTTCCGAGAATATCCTTTGACGTTCAGAACTAGGCTGAGATGTAGTCGCTCTGATTGCAGAAGCCATTGATCTTTGTGGAGCAACTTGAGGAGTTACTGTTGGAGTTTCAGGAGCCGATGTAACCACAGGAGGTGGTTGAGTAGCTGTAGTTGGTGGTTCTATAGACCTCGGAGGAGACGACACCATTGTAGAGGCTTCTTCAGCTGTGAATCCAAAGTTTGGATCCATTGCAGCTTCCTGTACAGGCTCAGAAGGAACGGACTGCTGAGAAGACGAGGAAGTACCAATCTTCTTTCTAGCTTTCTTCTTGCGAAGGACAGCCGTTTTCTTTTTCTCCAAACGTTCGGTCTCAGTATCCGACGGAACATAATCAGAATTTGCTTGTTCATCTCCACCAGCACTACTAGCGCCAGGTGCACTAGCTGCTCTTGCTCCAGCATCACCACCATCACCATCACCACCTTTTTCATCATCATCATCACTATCAGACGAATCAGATGAATCACGCTTGCGCTTGAACTTGTCTTTCTTCATCTTTTCTAACTTGGGTTCTTCATCATCTGACTGGCTGTCGTCGTGACGCCATTTGTCATTAGCAGGAGCCACGTAGTTTTTGTTTCTGAGTGCACCAAACATCGTCCTTGGAGGATCAGACTCTTTATATTTCTTAGCAGAGTGACCTTTGAATAAGTTAAAGGAATGTTCCAACATAGTTTCAATCTTGAGAAGGTCGTTGCCAGCTTTGGGAAGATCGGGGTGTTGAGCATTCATGATCATTTGCATGAATCTCGGATACATCCAGAATTTGTTGCCGGTCGTCCGAGATCCAGTTCTTCGTAGGTTGTCTTTCATGTTTGCGAATAAGAACTGGGAGATGCTAAATGGCTTATTCAAAACAAGCGCGACCATCAAACCAATGAGATCGTTTCAGGCCATATCATAACCTGCTCGATTTTTGCCTAATAAGTACATGCAACAAGAACTTGTACCGCATAGGGAATGTAGCTTTGTTTATTTGCCCAGTAAAAATATCAGCAACACATTTCATCCTGAGCAGACATCCGCGCGTGCACATGATTGGTAGAGAGAATGGGGTATCAGCAACATCTTGAATTTCCAAAACAGAGTTAAGAATCTCCGGAGTTACATCCACATTCAGCTTATGAACCTGCCCTCGAATCACTTCCTTTCCATCAACTTCAAGTATCTGAGTAGTTTCCCAGAATGCTTTAATCAATGTCTTATACACCGGTGTTGAGAAAGTAACGGCCTTGTTTATCCATGATTCCCGTAGCCATTGCGTGATTTCCTTAAAATCGACAAACTTTCCTTCCGGATCAAGATGAGCAACCATATTATGTCGCGGTTCTGACATGATTTCTTCTTCGGTTTTGTTGGTTTTCTTTGTGGCGGCTTTGCGTGATTTCGGAGGCATTCTGTGTTTGACAAATACGCGTAATGAGAGCGAGGTATGTGACAATTATAAAATACATATATGTATACATATTTAATGTATATTTTGGACATTAATCATGTATAAATATATATACTGTATAAGAGTTGTATATTGGATATTTGAAAATATTTCTAAGTGTTTGAGTGAATGTCCCTGTGACGAAATCAAGTAGTTAGCCCTACACACATATGACGAAAACAGTGATGACGAAATCAGGGATTTCGTCGATGACGAAAACAGGGATGACGAAATCAGGGATTTCGTCGTCTTAAACAATTTTGGTTTTCGTCAATTTGGGGATTTTGTCATTTGGGGATTTCGACAAAAACTGATTTCGGCAAAAGGTGATTTCGGCAAAAGCTAGGGTTTTGACATTTGGGGGTTTTCGTCAATGATGTTAACAACCAGTTGATTCAACACCCAGTTGATACAATTTTTCAAACAAAATCAAAATCAATATCAACCATTATGATCAATAGTTTGAACCCAAAACCCAGAATTTGTTCAAATTCCTTTTAACCAATGTAAAAACACCCAACACCCGTACCCAGTTTCATCATAACAACAACAAGAACCCCTATTTGACCGATTAAATCATTTTAAGCATATTAAGGGTGTATAACATTCATAACATCCATTTCTAAACAACACAAATATCAGACACATGGTTTCAAACATTTACAAACTCCACCCCCTTTTCGATCATTATATCATTCAAAACAAATCAGTTCAACTTATGTAAGTGGAAAATGAAAACATGAACAGGAACATGTATAATCAATCAATCATCAACAAGTTTCAAAGGGGTTAAACAAACATCGAGAGTCAACAGTGGGTTAATAATGTCTTGATCAGGTTTTGGTCCATGAAAATACCTATGATTGTTGAAAATAACATAGGAATCAAGGAAAGTTTGGTGTCGGTTGGGGGTTTCAGCGGAGAAGATGGATGAATAGTAGTGGGGTTTTTGATGAACAGTAAGTCGGTTTATGTGAGGTTTTGAAAAAGTGAAACAATAATGCACAGGGGACCCCTTTTTATACACTGGTCCACTCGGCAAAATCTCAAAAGCGACGAAAACACATTTGGACCGACGAAAACACTTTGGGCCGCTGAAATCCTCGAAATCACATGTGGGCCGACGAAAACACATGAAATCACATTGGGTCCGACGAAAACACTTGTGGGCCGACGAAATCACATGTGTTGGGCTTTAAACATTTAGCCCAAACACCTGGGACGACGAAATCAGGGATTTCGCCATTTTAAACAATTTTTGGGATTTCGTCCAAGACCAAAATGGGTTTTCGTTGACTAGTCAAACCAAAATGTGTTTTCGTTGACCAGTCAAACCAGTTTTTCATTTTCAAACACATTTTGAACAAATTTGAACAACATTTTGGCTTTGTTAGAATAACCAACTGCAAAAAGGACATTTTATGAAGTAGAAAGCACAAACGAGTCAGTTTCAGGCTTTTCGGCATAAAACTTCGAGTTACCAACATCGGCTAATCAAAACAAGTTTTACAACTTACACTACAACACAAATTAAAGTGCGGTAAACTAACAAAGGACAATAACATAAAGAATTTTTACAATGAACAATCTTTTTGCGAGTTTTAAGGTAAGAGAATCTTTGTCAAAATGGCTTCTGATTTCTGTTTAAAGCTTTAGATAAGTATTCTACCACAATTATCAGTATTGTTGTCCACCTAAGCTCAACTTATCAGATGTAATCATAATTAGGAGATATGATTTACGGTAACAGTTATACTTACTTGTCGGTGTACATCCACTCACGACACATTCCCGTATCAAGGTATGCACGAGAGTTCATCTTACCGGTGAGTATACTGCTTATCATCCGTTTGACCGTATAAAAGATGTGAGAAACTCACTTATTTTGATTTGAAAACAAGCCCTATGTGATAGAATCACTTATTGATGATGAGCTTGATTTTCAGATGCATGAGGGCACATGAGCAAGTCCGTGAACAGGTCAGTACTAACGTACAACAAAGAGACGAACTTGACTCCCGCAAGAAAGCTGTGATATTTTATCACTTATTTTGTTTGGACATGTGATTGTTGATCACTTATTGAGGCCGGATGCAATATGTACACGTATGTATAGTATCATGGAAGACCTAGACTTCGTCTCCGTTATTTTTACGGTTTGATACAACCATGAAACCCAGATGACAAGACAGCATAAAGACCGAATATCTCAGAACCTCGGAAATCAATCAAACGAAATTTTGGTACTAAGACCATATGCGAATGAATGGTTCCCACCTGACTTGAAGTCTGTTAGGTTTATATCATCCTGCACATTTTAGTCTGATTGTGAGCCTACCGATACATCGTTAGTAAAGGTACTTATCATTTTTCAATTTTTCTTTTTCTTTTGACCATATTGACAGACCACACCAGTGTATATCATCACTTTCCCTTCTTTTCTCCAAGAAACTCATTTTTGATTTTCTATTGGTTTTGAATTTTTTATTTTTCAAACTTAATGACAGAAACTAAACGACATATTTTTGGATTTTTGAATTTTTCACATGTTTTTGTATTTTCTGAAATTTCTCCCCCTAAAATGCGAAAAGATAAGTAAACTGAAAATCTTTTTGGATTTTTGACGCTTAAGAAAATATTTACAAAAACGATCAGCCGAAAGAAGTTTACTCTTGTTTCACCTTAATACCATTGACCAACAAAAGATAGTCAAAACGAGATTTGTCAAAAGCTTTTGTAAACAGGTCAGCACGTTGTTCATCAGTGTGGATTTTAACAACATCGATTAATCTTTTGTCAAAACAATCACGTATGAAGTGATACTTAATTTCGATGTGCTTGGCCTTGGAGTGTTGGACAGGATTTCTAGTGATAGATAAAGCAACATTATTATCAACAAAAATAGAGGTAGAGAGGAATTCAAAACTGTAGTTGCGCATTTGTTGCTGAATCCACATAATTTGAGAGCAACAACTTGAGGCTGCAATGTATTCAGCTTCACAAGTTGACGTAGCGACACAAGTTTGCTTCTTGCACTGCCACGTGACTAAGCGACTTCCCAAGAATTGACATCCAGCCATTGTGGATTTGCCATCTATTTTGCATCCGCCGAAATCTGAATCACTAAAAGCAACAAAGTCAAAACTATCATCCTTAGGGTACCAGAGACCGGTGTCCGGGCAACCCTTCAGATAGCGGAAAATCCTTTTAACAGCTCCAAGTTGAGATGCTTTTGGGTTGGCTTGATATCTTGCAAGCATGCACGTTGGATACATGATGTCAGGCGTTGATGCCGTGAGATACATTAAAGATCCAATCATTGCGCAATAATAAGAAGAGTTGATACTTTCACCCTTCAGATCCGGTGTAATCCCGTGATTAGTCGGAAGTGGGGTACCAATGGGCGTTGCCTCAGACATCAGAAATCGGCTCAAGATGTCACCAACATAGTTAGTCTGATGGATGAATATCCCAGACTCAGTTTGTTGAACTTGTAAGCCCAAAAAGAAATTCATCTATCCCATTGAGCTCATTTCGAACTTCTCCTGCATAACACGTTCAAATTGCCTACTCAAAGTATCGTTAGTAGAACCAAAAATGATATCATCAACGTATACCTGTACCAACAACAAATCACCATCCTGTTCCTTGATGAAAAGAGTACAGTCGAGAAGACCCCGGCGAAAACCGTTCTCCAGCAGATAAGTAGATAAAGCTGCATACCAAGCCCTCGGTGCTTGATGTAACCCGTAGAGGGCTTTGTTGAGCAACCAAACCTGATCGGGATGGATAGGATCTTCGAAACCTGGAGGTTGTTCGACATACACCTCTTCTTCAACAATACCATGCAAGAATGCGCTTTTGACGTCCATCTGGTAGACTTTGAATCCTTTAAAAGAAGCATAAGCTAGAAAGATCCGAATAGCCTCCAGACGAGCAACTGGTGCATAAACCTCATTGTAATCAATGCCTTCGATTTGACGAAAGCCATGAACAACCAATCTCGCTTTGTTGCGAATGACCACTCCACGATCATCCTTTTTGCACTTGTAAACCCAACGGGTGCCAATTTTCTTGTAGTTGGCGGGTTTTTCAACAAGTCTCCGAACACCCAGTTTCTGGAACTGTTGTAGTTCCTTTTGCATTGCTTCAACCCAAGAATTATCCTTTAAGGCTTCTTTCTAAGATTTTGGTTCTTTTTGTGAAACGTAACACGTGAAGGACCAATGATTTTGAAGACCAGATTCTCTGATGGCTGAATACAAACCAGCATTCTGGTTGTTTCTCAGCTGATTACGCGCCTGCACCCCGCGTTGGACATCTCCTATGATATTCTGCCGTGGATGGGTATCGTGTATCCTCATTTCAGGATATTCAGGAACACGAGCATTAACACCCAAATTGTTAATATTAAGATCAACAACCAACTCCACACCGGGAATATACGTAGAAGTGGATGCATTCCCTTCAGCAGTATCAACATCCTGCACATCAGGAGTTTCAACAGAAGTACCCTGAACAGGAGCAACTGGAGCTGAAGTGCCTTCAGTAGCATCAAGATATTCATCATCTTCCGATGACTTATTGTACTCGGTAGCATCTTCAAATGCCTCATTTTGAACCGTGCTGTTAACCGAATTAGAACCTTGGGGGTTAACAATAACAGGTCTAACTAATGGCGAGCCAGCAGCGTTGTCACTATCAAATAACATTCTAGCAGCTGCAGAATCTTCGTCAAAGGTTGGCAGATTAAAGGAGTCGAATAGCCCATCGTAGTCGAACATCCAAGGATCACCCAGAGCCCTAACAGAACTTGTATACCTTTGAACCCTTACTTCACTCCATAGCTCAATCTTTTTGGTAGCCAGATTCCGTACACGAAAATTCAGAGTAGCATATCCAAGGAAGAAACCCTCGATAGCTTTCGCGCCAAACTTTCCATCCGGCTCAATCATAGTGCATGGACCGCCAAAAGGTTCTAGAAAAGATAGATCCGGTTTCCTTTTCTGTAGAAGTTCGAAACAAGTCTTGCCATGTCTCTTAATTGTAAGAACTCGGTTTAATGTGTAGCAAGCAGTCGACACAGCCTCCCCCCAGAACTGAACAGGAAGCTCCGACTCTACCAACATCGTTCTTGCAGTTTCAATTATCGTCCGATTCTTCCTCTCCAAGACACCGTTTTGTTATGGAGTGTATCGAGAACTGTATTTATGAAGAATGCCCTTAGAAGTACAGAATTCATTCATCACACGGTTCTTGAACTCAGTTCCATTGTCGCTTCTGATCCTCTTAACTTTCAACGTGTAGAGATTTTCCAACATTGTAAGAAGATCCTTGAGGATTCCAGGAGTATCACTCTTGTGTGCCATAAAAGCTACCCAAGAAAATCTAGAATAATCATCAGTAACCACTAAACAATAAGCATCCCCGAATGTTGTCTTGTGTCTCATAGGTCCAAAGAGGTCCATATGAAGACGTTCGAGAGGCATGCTAACAGTGTTGATTTTCTTCAGAGGGTGAGACTTCTTCGTTTGTTTCCCTTTCTGGCACGAAACACAGATATCTTGTAGATGAAAACTTCCCACATGCACACCATTCACAAGATTGTTTTTCACCAAATGGTTCATTTTTCTTAAGTGAATGTGCCCCATTCTTCTGTGCCAAGATATAGACTCCTTCTCCGTGGCTTTTGAGACAAAACAAGTGATTTGCGCAGATGTTGTAATCGCTTGGCTCATATCAAGAAAATAAAGATCATTCACTCTTGGAGCCGATAAAAGAATCCATTCTTCTGGAATTTTGAAACCAGGTCTCAGCACATAACAACCGGCATCATCAAAATGCACGGTGAACTTCTTATCGCAGATTTGCGAAACACTAAGAAGATTATGATCAATTTGTCGAACATAATTGATCTTATCGAAACATACAACCCCAGTGGAGATCATTCCCTCTCCAGTAATGTATCCGCCTTTGTCTCCAGCAAATTCGGCATAGCCTCCTCTAATATTTCTCACATCATATAGAAGCCGTAAGTCGCTTGTCATGTGCCTAGATGCTCCACTATCAACAATCCAATGACTATTAATAGTTCCTTATGGAACACCCTGCACATATCATCAATGATCAGTTGAGGATGGGGACCCAAGCCTTAGTGGTCTTGGGTCGTCCCTGATCATCACGAAAGATGATCTCGATTTCCTGATGATTTTGTAACAACACACCTTCCCTGAATTTTCACCCATCTTAGGTCTCCAAGTTTGATTTGCTTTACCAGATATAGTTTTATGAAAAGATTCTGAAATTTCTGGTTTTAAAAATTGTGAAGAACTTGGTTCCCTGTTGACCGTTTTGACTTCAGATTTTAAAGCCTTTTCAACAGCTTTGACGTTTTGACGTCGTTGTTTCGTTTCTTGTTCCTTAATAGTTCTTTTATCATGTTTTGGTGAAACGGGACGCCGTTGAGGGTGAACCTTTTCAGGTGGTGCTTTCTCAACAAATTTATCCTTGGGAGTGTTTGGACAATTTTTAATGATGTGTTCGAACTCCCCACACTTAAAACATGTTCTCCTTTCCACAAACTTAGGAGAATCTGATCGACAAACAAATGTCGAACCCGTAGAACCCGAGGTACTTGTTTTTTCATCACACCCGTTTGTATGTTGAGTGTAACTATTTTGGCTATTACGTTTTAAAATCTTGACTTGTTGTACAAAATCGGTGTTTGATTTGTTTTCAAAAGTCTCAATTTTATCCGTACCCTTCGATTCTACAAATCTGACATTACTGCTTTTCTTCTGATAACGAGCTCCTTTTGTTTTAAATTTAGATTGAGAAACGTTAGGCTTTTGAACTCACTTTTCTGGTTGTTTACCCTTAGCAGTAATAGGTTGTTGCTTTGTTGGTGATTTTTGATTTCCAAATTGTTTCCGGATTTCAGCTTTTTGAATTGGGTCACATTGAGTTACAATGACTCCTGGAATTGTCTTTCCCAAAAACTTGTTTGTATTATCTTCAAAAACTTTATCAATCGAAGATGGATTGACATTTTTAATTGGAAAATCGTGATCTGAATAGATTTTAGAATCACCAACCAAAGTGTACAACACGTTATTACTTTTAACGGCAGACACAGATTTCTTGTCATTCTTGAGAGGATCTATCACTTGTTTGACAACTGGTTGAACAGCAGGAGTAGGAGGATCACAAAGAATATGATTCTCAATTGGAACTTCTACTCCCTTCATCTTGTCAAGTGATTTATCCTGATCACTCATATCTGATTCTGATTCATCATCAGACGACTCATAGTCCTCAATGATTGGAGGACTTTGTTTCGTAGATGTTGAAGTTTCTGTTTGCTCAGATGATGTACTTGAAGAACTGTTTGATTTGAACCCTATGCCAGTAGTAACTTCCTCATAATCAAGAGGCACACTGGGCTCAAAACGTGGCATTTCTTCTTCATCAGGCATATGGGTATAATTATGTCTTAAAGGGGGCAACACTTCTTATACCCTACGCCTTTCTTGTTACCTTTGAGTTGTTGAGCATCAATGATATGATCGAGCATATATCGGGAGTTAGAATAACTCTCCAATTTGAGCTTGATTGCATCATGTTCGCATTTGGCAATGGCTAGCTCCTTTTTGGTTTCCTCGATGATATTAATGTAATTGTTAATACCAATTTGCTTATTGAAAACAGTTTTTATTAGCTCGAAACACTTTTCTTTAGGGTTTCAATCACAGATTTAAAATCCTTTTCGTTTCTAGCTAAAGGCATATTTGACTCTTTACACTTAGACAACTCAATAACCAAACTTTGGTTATGACTATGAACCTTTTCAGATTCAAGCTTCAAATCTGCACAAACATTACAAACACTAGGAGGAGGAGTTTCAAATTTTACCTAACTCGTAGAGGCTAAGACATTTTCCATAAAGGCAGTCTGATAAGAAAAAGATCCGTCTTCAGAGAAGAATTTCTCCATTTCTTTAGATGCTACAGCAGCCTTCTTGATCAGAACAGATTTCTGACTCTTCAACTCCTCTGCTTCAGTCAATAAATCATCAATATCAGAACTTGCTTCTTCCTTCACATCAAATTCCGAATTATAACCACCCGAATTAGAACTTTCTTTATCAGAAATCCCGGTATAACCCGAACTGTCGTCACTTTCAGAAAATTCTTCCTTGTGAACGTGCGTGATGTGATTGATGATCTTTGCATAACAAGCTGTTCCTCCTCCTTCTTGATCACCTTCCCCAAATTGTACAGACTAATTACACACTTCATCAGCTTGAACAACTAATGCTCTGTTGGTGTTTGAAGGTCCATACTGGTTCTGGTTCTGGTTCTGATTGTTGTTCACCGCTACTATCCTTCATTCACGATTTTCTTGATTGGCATTAGAAGTACTCGTCTGATTTCTGAACGGATTCTGATTGCCCTGTTTGTTTGGTCGGGTGCACTCACGTTTGAAGTGACCCTTTTCACCACAATTGAAACATGTAACTGCATCTTTTTCAAACCCGTACTTCGTATCCTTCTTACTTTCCAACGAAGTTCTTCCCGTTCGACTCATGAAATCCTTTGCCCTTCTAACTGCACTTGCAAACGCCCACTTTATATCCATCAACTCCATTTCATCATGGTTGATTTGTTGATAATCTTCATTGGTCATATTGATGTTTCCAATTTGACCTGCAACCAATCCGCAGTATGCACTGGCCATTGTATTAATGAGTTCCATATGCTCCTTTGATACTTCAATGCTGACTTTTGAGAGGTTCGAAGTATCAACTCTGACGGTGTTGGTGTTTTGGGGTGGAGGATTGTAGGTATAATGTGCTTGTTGTTGTTGTTGAGGTTGGGCTTGAGGTTGGGGTTGAGATTGTTGAAGCTAAGCACTTGGATCGAATTGTGGTTGAGTAGTGGTAACTTGAGGTGGAGGTTGGGGTGTTGGTAGCCATGCACTTACTTCGAATTGAGGTTTTTAGAAAGCATGAGCTTGAACAATCATATGCGCTGGCGGATGATAAGCACTCGGATCGAATACCGGTGGAGGAGCTGACTGTGGAAACGGAAAGGAGCTTGTATTTGACATAAACACCGTCTGTAGCTTCTTTTGCTAAACTAAATTGGAACTAGCTAAAGTGTTAATACCTGCAAGGTACATTTCAGTATTTTGAGGAACAGGAATTCGTTTAGCTTTCCGAATTTCTTCATCATTCTTGTGCTCCAACTTCTGAATAAATTCATAGAGATTGACAGTAGCTAAAGTGCCCGTATGCTTTAGAAGCTCAATGAATGCGCTCCATTTTGGAGGTAGAGCATCAGCAAACCGAGCAACCATTTCCTGTTGAGTTGCAATAACATTATAAGAATACATTTCACTAATCAAATGATAAAAACGAGAAGATTTAGGGTTTCATTTTCCAAGAACTGAAATGATTCAAACTCTTTCTTCAATAGTTCATGGCGTGTCTTTCTAGTAGCTGCATTTCCTTCTCCTCTCGCTACCAATGCATCCCATAAAGCTTTCGTGTTGGTACAATAGCCGAATTGATGATAGATGTCTTTGTGAAGAGCTTGTGTTAGAATAGCAAACGCCTTATTCTCTAAATCATATGCTTTCTTGTCATGTTCAAGCATATTTGCCAATGTTGCCGCACTTGAACCTGCTTCTTCGAGGTTTGTGTTATATGGAGAGGTGAAACACGTCCATAATTTTGTGTTTTGCCCTAGAACGTAGGTATTGAAACGATCCTTCCATGATGGATAGTCGTTCATGTGATTCAACTTTGGCGGGCGATTGTTGCTACCCATCTCACTCTCACTAAGCAATAGATTTTGAATGCTTTGATTTTGATTCGACACCAATGCCCATTGATTTTCACTAATTGACTGTTGAGGCATGACATTCCTTAACCATGCAGCTGCCGAAGTCTGATCTTGACCTGGTCGTGGGTCCGTACTCCAATCCCATGGACTCGTACTCATGATTGATATTAGAACAACTGTACCAGATTAAATCACACAAATCAAACAGTTAAGAATGAAATGGAAACCTTCTGTTAGAAAATATTACAAATATGAGACGAAAATTATAAGTGTTCGTCAAGATCAAATGCGACGAAATTAGAGATTTCGTTGATTGACAAATGTGACGAAAATGGTGTGTTTTCTTCGCATAATGTGTGATGAAATTGAGGGTTTTCGTTGATTGGGATGTGTGACGAAATTGGATTTCGTTGACAAATGCAATTTTTGACGAAAACAGGGATTTCGTCCAAGATGGTTTTCGTCCAGCCAAGTGATTTCGACTAGATGTGATTTCGTTGACAATGGTTACCAGCTGTTAGATATTTTTCAAACCTTATCCTCTGACAAGTTGGTGACCAATTTTTCAACAAACCATGCTTTCTGCTTTTCGAACCTTCTTTTTCTCACCAACTAATCATCACAGTACACAAATTTCAAACACTTGCAATTTAATATTGATAAACAAAATTAGTTAGAATAAACAAAGCTCAAACACATATATATGCAAATAACAGTTTGAATATTTTCAAGAACACTTTGAAGATATGAAGTTTCCGAAAACGATTTTGCTTATAGTTTCAACAAAAACCAAACTCTAAACATGCACACATGTAATGTAACAAGGTTTTCAATAAAACTATAGCAAAAACAACACGATTAAACACAGATTTTCAACAGAATTTCCAGAAAGAAAAATAAACTTTTCAAGAACAACAATCTGAAAATAACAAGAACACACTTGTTTCAAACAACACAATGTTTGGTTTTAAACAAGGAAAAGAGCCAAGGCTCTGATACCAATTGTAGGTCCGTTTTTCTCGGAGGATCCGATACGTAACCTATCCTTGTTTATCACAAACACTATCACGGGTGCGGAATCCCCGTAAAGGTGCAAACCAAACAATGTAAAGCGGATAACACAAATAGATAATCAAAGATTCACTTAGATTAACAGGATGAGAACAAACTGCAAACACATACACACAATGCTTGATGATAAACTCTCAGTTTCTCTCTATGCTCTCATAAACTAAACAGTGAAACATACCAAGTATATATACTGACCTTTGACGAAAACCCTTTAAACGAAAACAAGTGTGACGAAAACAGTGATTTCGCCACACACATATATGACGAAAACAAGGGGTTTTCGTCATGATGACTTATGACGAAATTGGATTTCGTCATTAGCAAACATGGACATAATCTACTAAGGCATGGACAGTTAAGCATGATTACACAACCTCTAAACATAACGCACACTAGCATTAGGTTAAGATGCAAATACAAAGACAAGACGTCATACCAAGTAGGATAGGAGGACATCCGACTAGGTAGACATGACGGAACGTACATACTCGATAACAAAAGACCGTTTAACATACAAAGAAACAAGACAAGTTACAGACACAAAAATGCACTAACAAAAAATGGTATTTAGATCACATATATTTATGCACTTAGGGGAGTGGGGGTGGGAAGAATTCCATCACTCACAACATCCAATCAAGTTCTGCCATGTCATCAACCATTATTCCATCACTCACAACCTTTTTTTAGTGGCAATGGTTATCACTCACAACACCCACCAATACCCATCACTCACAACACTCAACAACCCATCACTCAAACAAGTTCAACACGTGAACTTTTCCACGCGTTTATTTTTCGACGCGTGATATTATATGGTGGCGACGGTGTGCAAAGTACCATCACTCGTGATGGTGGTCCATCACGGAACCACCCCCACTCCCCTTAGGGGACTGTGGGTGGTATCACTTGCAAAAATTCTACCACTCACAAACATCCAATCAAGTTCCGCAATGTCATCAACCACTATTCTATCACTTACAAGCCTTTTTAGTGGCGGTGGTCATCACTAGTGGTTTGTGGATTTTATGTAAAAACCTTCAAAAAATTTAAGGCCCAACGTTCATAATTTTCCTTTTTCCACGCGTGATCATTTCCACACGTTATCTCTATCACTCGTTGAACTTGGTAGTGGCGGCGGTGTGCTATGGTTAATAACGAGTAATGGGGGTGGTGCCATCACAGACCACCCCCAGTCCCCTTATAAATGCTTATTCGGATTATCTTTTGATATTCTTGGACAAGACATGGTAGTAATCTTCCAATAATCCTTATTATATTAGTCTACATGTCCGTTGATTTTACAAGCTTAAGGATTTTAATCATGTGTCATCCGAACTTCTTCATTAGAAATTTTAGGGGCTGTTTGGCAACATCTGAATGGTTAAGTGCTGAACCAGTAAGAGGTCTGAATCATTAAGTGCTGAACTAGTAAGAGGTCTGAACCATTAAGAGCCTGTATAATGCTTAACCGTTCAGAGGCAAATGTCTGACCAATTCAGATTAGAGTTCTTAACCATTCAGACTCTGTATAAATCTTAACCATTCAGAGGCAAATGTCTGAACCATTCAGATATCTGCTCGTGAAACAAACAGTCTGAACCATTAAGTGCTGAACCAGTAAGAGGTCTGAACCATTAAGAGCCTCATTAAGAGGTAAACAAACAGCCCCTTACTAAATATTGTTTACAAGGTAAAGGTGAAGAAGAGAATCACGAATTCCTCTTTGTTATTAAATAACTTTTAGTCCATGCATGTGATACAATTCTTATTCTTATTAATTACCTTAATATACAATTTATATACGTGCATCACTTTGCATTAATATTTTAATCATGTGCCTACTGCGTTATGTTTTTCAAGAGTTCAAACTTTAATTTCTAAAATATAACGTATGTAGATAATTTTTTTTTGCGAGTAGTTAAAACTAGTATTAAAAAGGTAGCAACTCTATATAGCACCTCAAACTAGAATATGTATATCAAAATTAAACACTAATTTAAAGCCAATATATAAGTATTTATAGAATCAGGCACAAATCAAACTCTAAAAATTAATACCCAAAAAAGTAAACCTAAAACCCACAACATCTTGATGTGTTTTTCATACACATTATATCTATCTTTCTGGTAAGTAGAGAACTGATGTTTGAAGTCCATACTGAATGGTGGACTGTTTTTAAAATGAGTTTTTTTTGCTGAAATAGTGCTAATATTGGAATGATGATCACAACTAATGCTGGGTTCAAAAATGTTGCACAAGTAATGCCATTGCCATTAGTAATGGCGAATTCCTTGAAACTATAGGGTGGTGTTAGGCTACTTTCAAGAATAATCAGAATCCAATCAGATCCAATCATTAGGAATGTAAACTTTCGCCATTGCTATTGGAGAATTATGAGATATCGTCATTTAAAATGGCAAAATCTGACATGTTCTGCAAAGTTCTAAACAAATGCCATTTATAATGGCGAAATTTGTTGAAAAGCTGCCCGATTGCCATTACAAATGGCGAAATAGTACAAGTAGCCATTACAAATGGAGAAATAGTAGAAGTAGCCATTACAAATGGAGAAATAGTACAAGTTAGCCATTTCAAATGGCGAAAAGGTACATCTAGCCATTGGAAATGGCGAATTGTACAATCTTTGCAGAAAATGCCATTTGAAATGGCGAAAAGGTAGAATTTTCTATTTGAAATGGCAAAATATTTATAAACAATTGAAGTCCTCATAATATGAAGCAGAGTGAGTCGAGATATTCTGGAAAACCACATTTCACTCCCATAAATTTCAACCTTATGTAAAACCAAATTTCCCTATGAAAAATAGATATGTTCACACAAACCCGGATTCTCCACATTCTGTAAAACCAAAATTTTCACTCTCAAAATTTCCAGATTACGCCATTCAGAATGGCAAGACGACATTTTTCTAAGCTTTAAAGTTTGTATACCTTTTGAGAAGACCGTATGTGGAGGGGAACGCTCGTTTATTCCACCACCTTCTCAATTATGGTATACAATAATAACGACACCCCAAATGTTTTGTGGTGCCTCCTTCTGCTTTATAGATGCTTCCACCTGCTTTATGACGTGTTCCTTAGCTTTAAACTTTGTGTAGCTTTTGGTGTGGTGCCTTCTTCTGCTTTATAGATGCTTCCACCTGCTTTATGAGGATCACAACACATCTGAACTCGCATTTTACCCCATGTGACTTGGAAATGAAAACATGTTGATTAGATCCTATAGTAATGTTATGTAATGTTACTACATCAGCGGGGATTTTGCTATATCCATTCTTTTGCAAATCACCAAACATCATCGGAGTTGCAGAATCGTTACTGAATGTGCGAGTGCCGGTTACGACCTTTCGACCTCATACAAACATCATCCGAAGAAGCAGGATACGAGGAAATTCATTTAGTTTCTGTTTGGCACCTTCAATCTCCATTAGAAGTGCTTCGTTAAAATTACGAAGCGTTTGGTGGATCCTATAGTAATGTTGTGTAATATTGTTGAATTACTTAATTAAAAAGTTTGTTATATTACGAAAAGGAAAGTTGTGTTGTATTGTTTTCTTTCTGTAACAATTAATTGGTGTAGATGAAAAACCTTATATTATGGTTTTGGTTTATAAGAAATATAAATTAAAACAGTGTCAAAAAGTTCATAATACGTCCATCATAAGACACCACCTTCCAATTTATTTAATAACATATTCATCATGCTACAACAAACATCAAACAACCAACCACACACAAACTACCTAAACAGCCTATTTCCAATGACGGTCTCCTCGCGATGATAGGTCTGAATCTGAATCTTCCCCTGAATATGGGTTGTGCCAATCACAGGACCAATCTTCTTCTTCTTCTTCTTCTTCTTCTTCATAGTTCCATGCATCCTTCAAGACTTCCGGGTCGTAATCCTCCTCTGGGTTAGGGTTGAAACCAAGTTCTTCCTTAGTGGCTTCACGACCCTTGTTAAGAACAGGATTCACGCCAGCTGGCTTGTGCTTCCCATCTACATCTTTATCTTTCTGTTCGGCAACCTCCTGACTAACAACAACAGTGGTAGAGGAACTTCCTTCACCAGCAGGTTTCGATTTGTTTCGTTCACGAGAATCGTGTAGCTTTGAGGCATGCTCTATACAAGCTTCAATGTCTTCCTTTGACATTACACCGTTTTGAAAATAGGAGAACGGAGGTAAACGCTTCTTACCCCGGTCATCCATTTTCACACTTGTGGAGTATTGGTGAGTTGCATTGGTATTTATAGATGTAAAGTTGGCTAACTCCATTTTTATTATTTTTATTAAAAAATAAATTGTTTGTATTTAAATTTTATTAAAAAATAAATTGTGAATGGAGTGTGTACTATAGGCCACATGTTGTGGATGGAGTGTCTATCTCAAGTCCCCTTATATATACCCCCATCACACCCATATACTTGTATACCTTCACATCTCTAGTTTTTTGTCAAATGGCAGATCGTGATAATGAACTCCACATTCACTTCCATTTGCACATACACGATGCGGAACCAAACCCTGCAAACACTGACCCACACCCTAACCGTAGCTCAGTTGTACGACAACAAAACTATAACTCTCTCGAACCACAAACCATACGTCACTTTGTTGTTCCACAACCTAATGACAACATTGTTTTGCCTTTCAGTGCACAACACGGAAGCCGTCCCGACCCTTCATCCCTGCACCAACATCCATACCCACCCCGAGATGTTCAACACGAACCTCAAATTCGTACCTCCTTCATGCAACGAACTCAGGGTCCCTCGATCGTACGAAACCCTAACCGTATGTCGTCAAGTGTTTCACAACCACGCCTCCCGATATGTAGGTATGGATGCATCTTCAGAGATCTGTGCAAGCACCAATACGACAACATATGGCAGAATATGTGCAGAATTTTCAACTTTTCGCCAATTAAATTGGCTTTAAAACAGTGAAATGGCAGAATATGTGGAATGGCAGAATATGTGCAGAATTTTCAACTTTTCGCCAATTAAATTGGCTTTTAAACAGTGAAATGGCAGAATATGTGCAGAATTTTCAACTTTTCGCCAATTGAATTAGCTTTGAAACAGTAAAATGGCAGAATTTGTGCAGAATTTGCAGATTCTTTCAACTTTTCGCCAATTCAATTGGCTTTTAAACAGTAAAATATGCACTTTTCGCCAATTCAAATGGCTATTGTGCAGATTCTTCAACTTTTAAACAGTAAAATGTCAGAATATGCAGGAAAAATAAAACTTTTCGCCATTCATATTGGAACTGTACAGCATTCGCCATTACATTTGGCTGCTGCAGGGACCATTTCGCCATTTCTAATGGCATTGTTGCAGCTTTTTGAAATTTCGCCATTCTAAATGGCAATACCAGCAAGTTTTCAATGATTGGTATACTGCACAAATGATAAGCTTCTTACACACACTGACAAATCTCAGAAACTAGCCTATGTTCTAAAGATTTCGCCATTAGTAATGGAGATGGCACCATTTGTGAAAAAATTCTGAGAACAACACTATTTGTGATCACTTGTTTGAAAACAGCACTATGTCTGCAAAAAAACTCTTTTAAAATTCAAAACTTGGACTGTTCCTCAAGAATTGTTGCTTATGGGTTTCCTCGTTTACCACTGTCAACATGTACCCTTATGGCGCTAATTAGAACGGAACTTGGTATTGACTTTCACGAAACAATTAGGGATTGACTTTCATGAAACATTCAGCCCAGTCGTCAAGTTGCCTACGATTGTTCTATCTCTTGCTATTACTCAGAAATGGTTGCTCCGCCAATCGTATGACCAGAATGCTTTTATTCATGGCGATCTAAAGGAAACAATTATATATGGCAACCTTGTGGCTTCATAGACCCACAACAACCAAAACTTGTCTATCTACTTTATAAGTCCTTAAAGCATGCACATGTGGCTTGGTTTCACTGCCTTTTAAAGACCATGCAAACAGGGGCGGATCTAGCATAGTAAGAGGGGTAGCCCACGCTATCCCTCAACTTTCTTGGCAAAGTATATTTTTAGTACATTTTTTCTTCTTCGTTTTATGTATCAGCGCTACTCATGAACAAAAAAAGGTTTAGCCTGCACAACCCCTCAACTTTATTCTAGATCCGCTACTGCCTGCACACACTCAGTTTCACAAATTCCAAGACAAATACTTCACCTTGTTGGCCCCGATCTTCACAATTGATATTGATTCTAATGAAATACAAGATAAAACAGGAAAGAATTCAATAGAACTTACAGAACTTTAGTTGTATTGCATAATTGGGATTGTACAAGTGATGATTACAATTGAGAAATCTAAACCCTATTTATACTAATCCAATAGGTGCGATTGAATAGACGTGTCTCTTTGTGAACATGTCTGATGCTTGAAACATCGCGTCCCTTGGCTTCTGTGATATTGGAGCCTATTCTGAAGAGGTGCGTCTCATGGAGGCGTCTCTTGCTTTAGTTGTAGGTTATTATCTTTCACTTTGTGACATCTGGTCCTCACACTTATTTACTAACTTTTTTTTTGAAAAGTGAACTTCATTAAACAAAACCGCGAAAACCACCTACTTTCCAAGGCGGAAAGGAGGGGCCGCAAACCCACTAACATCATCTACAGGTTACACCATGATTTCCAATCCAACCTTTTCCTATCATGCCTATTACTATACCATAAAAATGAGAGAGCCTTTACTTCCGCGACTACCTCCACAACCTTGGCGTCTTTATTCTCAAAAACCCGTTCATTTCTAGCTTTCCACAACCTCCAACAACAAACAATCATCACCCCTCTCACAATCTCTTTGCGAATTGGTGACAGACCTTGAACTTTATGCAACTCCATGACATCCATCAAGCTAAAAGAAAAAAAATTCGGAATGCCACACCATCTCACCACACTATCCCATACCCCCATTGAAAATCAACATCCTGAGAATAAATGATCCACCGTTTCGTCGCTATCTTCACATAGAACACACTTCGTATCATGTGTGTGAATGTTCCTTCTTCTAAGGGCCACTTTAGTCGGAATACGCTTTATCAAAGCCACCACTTAAAAATATTGCACTTATTCGGAATCCACTTACACCATTCGAACATGTCCTCTTGATTCTGAAGGCGCTCCTCTCCCAGCCACTTACAAACCGCACTAACCAAGAAACAACCACTTGTATCAGCATTCCACCGTCATTCATCTTGACCACTACTAAAAGAGGTGTGTCGCATCCTCTCTTCCAAAACCTTTAACCCACGTAGCTCCAGCTCAGATGCCAGAGCCCTCTTCCACGACCAAAGAAAGCTATTCAAATCACTATCCAATGAAACCACTTCAGAGACCAATCGACGCTTATGCTCTTCCAATTTAAAAAGGGCCGGAAACTCATCTTTTAGAATACTATCTTTATTCCATTTGTCTATCCAAAAGCGCACACATGTTCCATTTTTAACCTTGCATTCAAACAAATCAACAAACCGTGAACCATTCCTGTTGAGACTTGATATTTCTTTCACAATGTTAGACCACACACCAGTCCCATTTTTCTTATAAGGATAGACATAAGTTGTTCTATTTGACCCATGATTAGCCGTAACAACGTTAGCCCACATCGTACCCGGTTCTGTTCGAAACCTCTACAACCACTTTGCAATCAAGGCCCTATTACAATTATATAATTTCGACAGACCCAACCCACCCATCCTCTTCGACCGAGTAATGACCTCCCAGGAAACCGAACGCATTTTATCACATTCTCAGTCCCCCCCCCCCCAATAAAAAATTCTTTATGAGCGATTCCATATTATTTAGAACTGCAATAGGAGCCTTATACAACGAAAAATAATAACTAGGAAGAGCTTTAAGTACCGATTTGATGAGAATTAACCTCTCATCTATAGATAATGTGTTCGCCTTCCATTTAGAGAGCCTAGAACGCAGGACCTCCAAAACCGGTTCCCAATTCGCGACTCGATTCATATTGGCTCCGACATGTAACCCCAAATAATGAAAGGGTATAGAGCCGGATTTGAACCCCATTGTCTCCGCCTGCCTTTTAACCTTGTGCCACTCCACACCAATTCCAGTCATAATAGACTTATTAATATTAATTTTGAGCCCAGAGCACATATGGAACACCCTCAACATTCTCTTCAAATTAACAATATTCTCGTGTGACCACTCCCCAAAAACCATAACGTCATCCGCAAATAGAAAATGTGAAATAACCGGACTATCATTAGGAAGAACAACTCCTTTAAATATACCATTATGAGCTGCTCTTCTAAACATATCAGAAAGCGCCTCCATAACAATAATAAAGAGAAAAGGCGAGATAGGATCACCCTGACGAATTCCTTTCTCGCACCCAAACTCAAAGGTCGGAGCACCATTAACCAGGACCATCGATCTAGCAGACTCTAGAATACCCCGAATCCATCTACAAAGGTCGGGAAGCCCCATCTGCTTCATAACATCTAACAGAAAATTCCAGTTGACATTATCATACGCTTTTGCGAAATCTATCTTAAACAAAAAACACTTTTTATTCACTTTTTTCACCCAAGACACCAACTTGTTAACCACCATAGGACCATCCAAAATAAATCTACCAGAAAGAAACGCAAACTGATACTCCGATACGACACTACCTAGAACCCCCTTTATTCTTTCTGCCAAAATCTTTGAAATAGTTTTGCTAATCACTCCAATAAGATTAATCGGCCGATATTCACTAAGTGATGTAGGGTCTTTAACTTTTGGAACCAAGGTAATGAAGGATGACCCAACCCCTTTATTAATAACCCCATGCCGGTAAAAGGACTCCATAATACTCTAAAAGTCTCCTGCAGAAACATTCCAAAATCTTTTAATAAATCTGAAATTAAACCCATCTGGTCCAGGCACCTTATCACCCCCACAATCAAACACCGCCTTTTTTATCTCCTCGTCCGAAAACTCCTTGATCAAATCACGCCTATCCTCCACAGAAAGCTTCTTCAATCCGAAACATTTCATCTTCGGCCTAACCACCATGTCCTCTTTAAACTCGTCTCTAAAAAAACCAAAGATCTCCTTTTTAATTTCCACAGGTTTAGTTCTCCATTGGCCTTCAACAAATAACCCCGGTATACAATTATACGCCCTTTTATTATTAATCAAACCATGAAAATACTTGGAATTGGCATCCCTTTCTTTCGCCCATTGATTCCTTGCCCTTTGCTTTAAATCACGAACACGCAACGTTTCGAACTTTGTAATTCTCCTTTTACCTTCTTCTTACATCCACAATTCCTCCTCCACCAAATCCCGAACCTCTAACTCTTTCTCAAGACCCCTCAATTCCTCTTTAATTATTTCCTCCTCTTCTTTTTCTTTCGCCTCGTTATCATTGCGCCACTCCGAAATAGGCATTCTAAGACACTGAAATTTTAACATCAAACCAACATCCGCAGGAACAAGAAAGGAAAATTCCTTTACTGCATTCGAAACAACATTAACAAGGTCCTCCCGATCCAACCACGAGTTAAAAAAACGAAACGGTTTGGGCCCAAAATTGCATGAAAATGTCTTCAACAAAATCGGATTATGATCCGACTTACCTTGTGGTAAGATACTATACTTAGTAGTAGACCATTTATTTATGAACAAAAATCGATCAATGCGACTCAATTTATTCCCGAACGGATAGGAATATCTACCTCGTTTTAAACCAAATTCGAGTAGACCTGCATAAAAAAGAAACTCATTAAACTCATGAACAACCCTTAGTTACAATACAAACTAACTAATAACTATTATTAAACAACCCTCTAACTTAGGATGTTAGGGAATATAACTTCATTCACCCCTAATCACGAACATCATTGAGTTGTTGTAGATCCTGAACTCCGAGCAGTTTTATCTTCTCAGTATCCAACGTTTCATATGTATCTCCTTATTCACGAACCTTGCTCATCACGAACCTTGCTTCACGCGAACACTTTGCTTCACACTTGCCTCGACCGCACGTGATTTGTATCACACAAACCTCTTCTTGTGTAGTTGTCTCAACATGAACTCCACCCGGTCTTGATTAACTTACCCATCATCATATCTCATGAATTAAATCCAACTCGCATAGATTTTTTAGACAATCTGACCCACTCAGATTTCTCTTGCGGTTGTATCACACAACAATTATTTCCTTCTGACCCAGTAAGAGGATACGCATATCTCCACCTTGATTTATCTCCTTCATGATTGTCTCTCACAACGGGTTCTTCATCATTGATTGTCTCTCACAACGGGTTCTTTATCATTGATTGTCACACGTTTTAAAAAAAAACCGATATGTGTATGTAAAGAAAAATAAATAGGGTATACCCATACAAACATAACATAGGCCCATTTACAAAACTATTCTTATGGTTTACATTAGTTATTAGCCCATTGGCATTAGGTTGTATGAAAAACTAGTTTATATTATATATTTTGTTAAGGTCTAAGGGCACGTTTTTTCGAGCTCGAACAAGGTACACGAATTCTCAGGGTCGGCCCTGAAGATTGCCCTTGACAACAAAAGTGAAAGTTTAGAGTGTAACGGTCGCATGGTCATTATGAATTATATATTATCAACCACTACGTCATAGTTTAGATGATTAAATTCCAATTTGCTTTTATTTAATTTAGAGTAAATTACAAGTTTTGTCCTTTATGTTTACACCAAATTAGAGACACTCTCTTTTGACGCTGTCTTTTGGTGCAAAAGTTGATGAATTTTGTACTTAATGTTTCAAAGTCATGCACGTTATATCCTTTAGCCCTAACTCAGTCAGATTTTTTGGTTAAGTATGATCATGTGCCTTGCACATGAGGGTAGTTTTGTCATTTCATGTATCCAAGGACTAACTATGTAAAAACTCAAAAAAATACATCATCAATTTATTAAACAAAAATAAATATAAAAAAAGAAAAGAAATCTCTCTCTCTCTCATTCTCTGTCATCTTCCTCACCCATTTCCTCCCATTTCCACCCACCAGAACCACCACATTCCAGCCACCACCATGAAATCGTACAGCAAAACATTCAATTTCATCAACCTCCTTTTTCAAACCCTAATGAAATGGCTTCAAATTCGTCAACATAACCCTCTTTAACCCCAATCTTGCCCCTTTAAAACAAAACCCCAGAAACCTGGTGCGACGACAAACAGGTGCGCAGAGAGACAAATTCCGTAGTTTATGATTTCCGGTAAGTATGATTCCTCTCTAATATGTGTTGAATGTGTAATCCTTGGTTAGATCCATGAACCACGAGTTTGATTTTCTATTTACAAAAGTAAAGGGGTAATGTGGGGGTCTGTTGGTGGTTTACCACGGTTATGGTGGTGATAGCAGCAAAGACTGATGAAGATTGTTGTGATTATAGGCCGCAAACATGGTGGTGGCCGGTTGTTGCTTTGTTGAAGATGGTGTATTGGTGGTGTTTGGATGGTGGTGGTAGGTGGGGATGATGAATAGGTGGCATTGATGGTGTTGACGGTGTTGGAAAGTGGTGGTGGCTGGTGGGTTGGTAATGGTAGTGGAGCAAAGGTAGTAGGTGATGAGAACTTATTAGCTTTTGTATTTGTTAGTTGGAGTTTGAACTCATTGACTAAACCCTGTTTACAGTCACCCGATTCTGGTGTAGTAGGGTTGGGGTGGTCGGTAGGTGTGGGTGGAGGCAGTGAAGGCTGAGGTGGGGTGGGCTTGGCGGCGGCGGTGAAGGTTGCGGGGTGGTGGTGGTGGGTTGAGAGAGACTAGGTTGTGGTGGTGGGTTCAGATTAGAGAGAGAGAAGAGTTTATATTTTTTTCAGTTTTGTAAATACAGTCACTCAATAATAAGTGTTTACAAAATAACCCTTGGGAAGGTAAAGTGACAAGTATGCACTCATGTGCAAGGCACATGACCATACTTAACCAAAAAATATGACTGAGTTAGGGCTAAAGGACATAACGTGTGCAGGATTTTGAAACATTAAGTACAAAACTTATCAACTTTTGAGCCAAAGGATATCGCCTGTAATTTGGTGTAAACATAAAGGACAAAACTTATAATTTACTCTTTAATTTATAAAGTTTGTCAAGTGTCGTCCCTTTAACCAAAGAAGCTGTACAACAAAATCGAATATCGAATTTTCAAATATAGAGCAACAATTAACTGAGCTCGGCCGGCCTTAACACGTAAAGCCATTGCATTAGATGTAAGCATCAAACCACAAGCTTGGCAACAACAGGCCATGCAACAAATAATGGTGTGTCAGTTCTTAAATGGTTTAGCAAGTGCACCCCTTTGGAACGATCCAGCCTTACATTTTATAAATTTGTAGAGCCTATCCGCTAACTTCTTTTGAAGGGAATCTAGTACGCAAATAGGCCTGTAAACGAACCGAACGAACACGAACATAGGCATGTTCGTGTTCGTTCACTTAACTTTAACCAAACACGAACACGAACATATAATCGAACATATTTTTTTGTTCGTGTTCGTTCATTAAGAACTCGGGCATGTTAGTGTTCGTTTATGTTCTTTCGTTTAAAGCCTAAACGAACAGTTCATGAACATTAACGAACACAAACAAACATAAAAAAAATTAACCGAACATATTTGAATAAACATAAATTAACATGATCGAAGAAACAAGTCTAATATATTACATTTCATCCGAAATCACATCTAAATAAAGGTTCATAGATATACTAATTAGTTATATTTATATAACTAGTTGAAAAACCTAATATTTATTTATATAAATATAACTATTTATGTATTTATTAAAATCTAAACGAACATAAACGAACGTTCACGAACATAAATGAACGAACATAAGGTGTGTTCATGTTCGTTCATTTAATTAAATAAACAAATTTTTTTGTTCGTGTTCGTTCGTTTATTAAATAAACTGTAGGTCCCTCGGAGGTTGAGGTTAAACCTATTCCTTGTTATGTCTAACACACTAGCAAGTGCGGAATCCAAGCTAGCATGCAAACCGAGATAGAACAAGCACAAACACAACACACAAACTTCACCGATTAACACCACTTGTATTAATGCGTATGAAAGGTTCGGTTACAAGCTCAATGTTTACAAATGTGTTTTGCAAACTCTCTCTAACTTCGTGTGTGTGTGTTCTGAACAGAATGCTCTCACTTTTGTCTATCTATGTCTCTCTCTGTCTCTCTATGTCTCTCTCTGTCTCTACCGAAGTGAACACACAACATGGGTATATATACCCGAACACAGCATGTCTGGTCGAAGGATCAGATAGATTGATCGAAAGATCATCTATCGATCTGAAACAGCTCGAAGGATCAACATGTACCTCGAAGGATGACATCCTTCGTGGTCCATCTATCGAATGCTTATCTTTCGAGCTCATCGAAGGATCTAAACTATCCTTCGATGGCACATCCTTCGACCCAAACATCTTTCAACCATTGTCTAACTGTTTGTCCAAGTCAAACCGGAGGATGGTTGACTTGGTCAAACTTACATCAAAGACATCGTTTCGTATCATGACAAAATACAGACAAAGTACAGACACAAGTGCACCAACAAACTCCCCCTTGGCTGTAGCTTTGTCTCGATCTTGATCTTAATTCTTGTAGGTTCCTCGTGTCTTCAAGTCTTTGACGTCCTTTCAAGTCTTCAACGTCGGAGGATCTTTAAAGTCTTCACGTCTTGAAAGCAGAAAGTGTACCAACAAACCCCCCGTTTCATGTAGGAAGTGTGTTGACAAACTCCCCCTTAACATAAGCTCCCCCTTGAGTTATGCTCGTGAAATACTTGTTCTTTATGAATTGAGATCCGTGTGGTGTTGATGATGGTCAGCGGCAACTCGATCATCTTCATCATTTAAGTGCCTTCACGTCGTGTCTTCATTCCGAAGCTTGTCATCGACCATGTTCTCCTTGCCTTTAGAATCTGCACATGCAAGAAATCTAAACGCGTAATGAGAACAACTGCTTGGAATATCATAAGCAAACGACACACATGTGACCATTGTTTAAACAAACACCGTCCGACAGTTTGAAAGTTTTAACAAATTTTATCAATTTCAAATTTTAACTTTCAACACTTGCAAATTTCGACCGTTTATGAAGATTCAGTCGTTTCGGTTTTCAATCAGGTTTCAGGTAACGAAGACTCGAGATCCAACATCGTACGATCGAAAATAAGATAGAAATAAAATCTTTTTGGATTTTTGAAATTTTATATTAAAACACACCTAAAATCTTTTTGGTATTTTGAATATTTCAAAATTAAAGACTGAAAGCAGTAAATAAAAATATACAGAGGTGCCGAAAATGAAAGCATTAAATAAATATTTACAGACATTCTTTTTGCAAGTTTCGAGGGTAAGAGAATCATATCAGTGTACGGTCACGCCAAAACGCTCTCTTTGTTCAATTAGTTAACATTAAGATAAGCATCCTATAACGATTATCGGTATTGTTGTCCACATAAGCTCAACTTATCAGATGTAATCATGGCGAGGGGATATGTTAAGGTATGATTTATACTTACCGACCGGTGTTCATCCACATCACGACACATTCCCGTATCAAGGTATGCACGAGAATTCATCTTACCGGTGAGTATACCGATTATCATCTGTTTGACCGTATATGATGTGAGATTCTCACTTATTTTGATTTGAAAACAAGTCCTATGTGATAGAATCACTTATTAATGAGGAACTTGATTTTCGATGCATGAGGGCACAGGAGCAAGTCCGTGAACAGGTCAGTACTTTCGTACAGCAGAGAGACAAGCTTGACTCCCGGATAAATGTGATATATTATCACTTATTTTTGTTTGGACATGTGATTGTTGATCACTTATTGAGGTCGAATGCAATATGTACACGTATGTATAGTATCATGGAAGATCTAGACTTGCGTTCCCGTTATTTTTCGGTAAAAGATACAACCATGATACCCAGATGATAAGCAGCATAAAGACCGAATATTTCAGAACCTCGGCAATCTCTCAAACGAAATTTCGGTACTAAGACCATATGCCAATGAATGGTTCCCACCTGGTCTTCAGTCGATTTAAGTTTATATCACCCTGCACACTTTAAAATGATTGTGAGCCTACCGATACATCTTATATAGAGCTGCTTATCGTTTTTCATTTAAAGTTTAAAGAGGTTTGGACAGACCACTGATGTACTATCATTTTCTCTTTTGCTCGCCAGGAAACTCATTTTTTTTGCTTTTCTATTGTTTTTGTGTTTTTGAAATTTTTCAATGTTTTTGGATTTTCAAATTTTGGATTTACTCCCCCTAAAATCAACAAACTAAGATAAATTTAAAACACAAAGGTATTTACAAAAATGATTTTCCGACGTTGGTTTTACTCTTGCTTGACCTTGATGCCGTTTACCAATAATAAATAGTCAAATCTTGATTTGTCAAATGCTTTGGTAAAAAGGTCGGCACATTGGTCATCAGTGTGGACGTAAGCAACATCGATTAGTCTTTTCTCAAAGCAATCACGGATGAAGTGATACTTAATTTCGATGTGCTTAGTCTTTGAATGCTGCACAGGATTTTTAGTGATCTGTAAGGCAGCAGAATTATCAACGTAAATAAGAGTAGTTAGGAATTCAAAACCGTAGTCACGCATTTGTTGTTGGATCCATAGGACTTGAGAGCAACAACTTGAGGCAGCAATGTATTCAGCTTCGCATGTTGATGTAGCGACGCACGTCTGCTTCTTGCACTGCCATGTGACTAGGCGATTTCCCAAAAACTGACATCCAGCCGTTGTGGATTTGCCGTAGATTTTGCATCCGCCAAAATCAGAATCACTGAATGCGATCAAGTCAAAGTTATTATCCCTAGGGTACCATAGACCGGTGTCCGGGTAACCCTTCAAATAACGAAAAATCCTTTTTACAGCTGCAAGATGTGAGGCCTTCGGGTTGACTTGATATCTGGCAAGCAGGCACGTTGGGTACATTATATCTGGTCTTGATGCTGTGAGGTACATAAGAGATCCGATCATCGCGCGGTAGTATGAGGGACTAGTAGCTTCACCCTTCAAGTCTGGAGTAATTCCGTGATTTTGCGGCAATGGGGTACCGATGGGCGTTGCATCAGACATCTGGAACCGGCTCAAGATGTCACCAACATATTTAGTCTGATGGATGAATATCCCAGACTCAGTTTGTTGCACTTGTAGGCCCAAAAAGAAAGTCATTTCCCCCATAGCACTCATCTCGAATTTATCCTGCATTACACGCTCGAAATCCCTACACAAAACATCATTAGTAGAACCAAAAATAATATCATCAACGTATACCTGTACCAGTAGAAGATCTCCATCTTGTTCTTTGATGAAAAGAGTACAATCGATAAGACCTCTGCGAAATCCATTCTCCAGTAAATAATTAGATAAGGTTGCGTACCAAGCTCGTGGTGCTTGATGTAGACCATAGAGAGCTTTGTTGAGCAACCAAACCCGATCGGGATGGATAGGATCTTCAAAACCTGGAGGCTGTTCGACGTACACCTCTTCTTCCACCACACCATGCAAGAATGCACTTTTCACGTCCATCTGGTATACCTTGAAACCTTTGAATGAGGCATAAGCCAGAAAAATCCGAATTGCTTCTAGACGTGCAACAGGTGCATACACTTCGTTGTAGTCGATCCCTTCTATCTGACGAAAACCTTGAACGACTAGCCTTGCTTTGTTTCGTATAACGACTCCACGGTCATCCTTTTTGCATTTAAACACCCAACGGGTACCAATCTTCTTGTAACCAGCAGGTTTCTCTACGAGTTTCCAGACACCAAGCTTCTGGAATTGTTGCAGTTCTTCCTGCATTGCTTCAACCCAAGAGCTATCTTTCAAAGCATCTTTCCAAGTTCTTGGCTCTTCCTGTGAGACATAACACGCGAAAGACCAATCATTTTGTTGACCAGATTCTCGGATAGTTGCATACAAGCCTGCATTGTTGTTGTTCCGCAACATGTTTCTTGTTTGAACGCCACTTTGTACATTTCCGATGATGTTTTGTTGAGGATGGGTATTGTGAATCCTTGTGTCTGGATTATTTGGAACTGGAATATTTGTACCCAGATTGTTGAGATTGAGATCAACAATCAATTCAAGGCCCGGAATTGACGAAGAGGATGATGCAGTAGCTTCAGCTGTTCTAGGGACATCCACTGGAGGTGTACCCTCTGAAGTACCATGTACTACTGTCGTTGGAGCTTCTTGATCTGCATCTAGAAATTCATCATCCTCTGAAGATTCGTTCAATTCGGAAGCATCGTGAAAATCCTCATTGTCGAGAGCATTATTGTTCACCGAAGATGGTTCTTGGTTGACAAGAATTGGACGAACCAACGGTGAATCTGTTGCGTTGTCACTCTCGAAAAACATCCTTGCTGCAGCATTTTCTTCAACTGCTTCAACATTGATCGAATTGAAAAAGTCATCGTACTCAAACATCCAAGGCTGACCAGGACATTTGACTGGTAAAGTGTGCCTTTGTACTCTGACTTCAGACCATTCCTCGACCCTTTTAGTCTCTAGATTCCAGACTCTTAAGTTCGGGGTGGAATACCCAAGAAAGTATCCATCAATTGCTCTTGCCCCAAACTTTCCATTAGGATCGATTATTGTGCACGGAGCTCCAAACGGTTCAAGATATGACAAATCTGGTTTCCGTTTGTTAATAAGCTCAAAACAGGTCTTGTTGTGCCTTTTGACTGTGAGGACTCGGTTCAACGTGTAACATGCAGATGCCACAGCTTCAGTCCAGAATGGAATCGGCAATTGTGACTCTACTAACATTGTCCTAGCAGTCTCGATCAATGTGCGGTTCTTACGTTCAGCGACGCCATTCTGTTGAGGAGTATAAGCTGCACTAAATTCGTGAAGAATACCTTTTGAAGTGCAAAACTCCGCCATGGCATGATTTTTGAATTCAGTACCATTGTCGCTGCGTATCCGCCTAACCTTCAAGTTATATAGATTCTCAATCTGAATGATCAAGTTTTTGATAATACCGAAGGTTTCACTCTTATGTGCCATGAACGCCACCCAAGAAAATCTTGAATAATCATCAGTTATCACGAGGCAATATTGATCATTCCTAATGCTTTTGTGCTTGACAGGACCGAACAAATCCATGTGCAAACGTTCAAGAGGAACAGCCACCGTGTTGACTTTCTTTGTAGGGTGTCGCTTCTTCGTTTGTTTTCCTTTCTGGCACGAGACACAGACGTCTTGAAGATGGAAGTTTTTAAGAGGAACACCATTCACCAATTCATTTGACACCAAATGATTCATTTTGCGTAAGTGAATGTGACCCATTCGTCTGTGCCAAGAGATTGTGTCTTTTTCTGTGGCTTTGGAAACGAAACAAGTTGCTTGTGCAGACGTTGTGATAGCTTGGCTCATATCAAGGACATACAAATCATTTATCCTTGGAGCCGACAAGAGAATCCATTCTTTTGGAATTTTGAAGCCGGGTTTCAGCACATAACATCCATTTGCATCAAAGTGTACTGAGAACTGCTTATCACAAATTTGAGAAACACTAAGAAGATTGTGATCAAGTTGTTGTACGAAGTTGATCTTATCAAAGCTAACAACCCCGTTGGAAATCATTCCTTCACCCGTAATATATCCGCCTTTATTTCCAGCAAAAGCAACATAACCTCCTCTAATAGATTTGACGTCGTAGAGAAGCTTCATGTCGCCTGTCATGTGCCTGGATGCCCCACTATCAACAATCCAATGACTACTGACAGTTCCTCCTGGAACACCCTGCACATGAACTCACATAATTAGTTGGAGATGGGGACCCAAGCCATTGTGGTCTTGGGTCTTCCATTTTCATCAACAACAATAACCTCTATTCTTTGATGATTTGAAAATTGTGATGGTCCCCCTGAATTTGTGGTTATTTTAGGCTTCCATGTCTGTTGAAATTTACCAGTTTGATTGTTTGAAAATTTAACTTCGTGATTGTTTGAAGTTTTTGAAAATTTTGAACTTTCTGGTTTAACTGGAACCGATTGTTTTTGAACCACTTCATTTTTAAGTGCCTTTTCAATCACCTTGACTTGTTGGCGTTTCTGTTTCTTTTCCCTTTCTCTTATAAGTCGGGGATCTTGTTTTACAGAAACAGATCGCTTTTGGTGATTGCGTTCACGGGGATCATCTTCTTTGGCTTTTAATTTATGAAGATACGGGCAATTTCTGACAATGTGCCCAATTGTACCACATTCAAAACATGATCTTCGTTCAACAAACCCCGAAGTATCATGTGATCGTCTTACCGATGATGAACTTTGTGATCCCGAGGTACTAGGTTTTGAACTACTTGGTTCATTCCTTTTCATCACAGTTGCTTTCTTGACAAAATCTAAATTAGATTGATTTTCAAACGTTGCAATTTTGTCCGTTCCCTTAGATTTCACAAAGTTCACATTCCTTTTCTTCTTCTGATTCGGCTTCCTTTGAATTTGAGTCGGTGTTTTATCTTTTGGTTTGGCATGATTTTCCTGTTTTTGCACTGTTGGTAATTTCTGATTGCCAAATTGTTTTCTAACTTCAGCCTTAGGGATAGGAGGGCACTGTGTTACCACAACGTGTGATCCTTTCTTACCCAAAAACTTACTTGTTGAATTCTCAAAAACTTTACTGATTAATGATTGATTAACATTCTTAATAGGAAAATCTTTGTCAGAATAAATTTTATCATCACCAACAAGAGTGTACAGCAAATCCACACTCTCCGACTCTTTTTCAGACGAGGACTCAATTGCAACAGTCTTAGCGGGTTTTGCAGGAGGATCACACAGAATATGATTCTCAAGAGGTATGTCCTCTTCTTTTATCACCGCATCAGACTTTGCTGAATCAGTATCATCAGACTCATCATCAGAAGAATCAGCATCCTCAATCACAACTGGAGGATCCTGATTCTGTTCAGCAGTTACAAATGTATCTGCTGACACATCCGAATCTGATGATACTTCTTTCTTGTATCCGAGTCCTGCTGCAAATTCCTCAACGTCCAAAGGAACAGATGGTTCAAAATGAGTTCTATACTCCTCATCAGGCAGTGCATCAAAATTGTTTCTCACGGGTGGTGGACATTTCTTGTAACCTATGCATGTGACATCCCGTTTCTCTTTCTGAACATCAATGATGTGATCCAACACATAGCTAGAACTCAAATAACTGTCTAACTTGAGTCGGATCGCCTCACTTTCAGTTTTAACACAAGCCATTTCCTTTTGCATTACCTCAAGACGAGTTATATACAAATTAATGTCAGTTTGTTTTCTGGAAACCATTTTTGTCAGCTCTGTTTTATCTTTCTTTAACGTTTCAATCATTGACTTAAATTCCTTTTCATGGTTTTCATAAAACATGTTGGCTTCAGTGCACTTGGAAAGATCAACGGTCAACTTCTGGTTGTGAATGAATGTCACATCATATTTCTCTTGCAAAGCCTCGTGTTTGCTTTGCAATTCACACCACTTATCATTCAACGAAACATGTTTGTCTTGCAAGTCAAACAAACTAGCTTGTAAAGCATCATGTTTGCCTTGCAACTCAGACATGTTTGCATCCAAATCAGCACATCTAACATGCAATTTATCACAATTATCACAAATAGCAGCAATAGGTTCATCGACACATACCTGACTTGATGAGCTGTCGACATTAGCCATAAAGGCTGAAAGGAGAGAAGACGAAGAATAAGCAGCTTGATCCACCAAGATAGATCTTCTTTCAGTTCCTGCTGCAGCTTCTTCCAAAATCTCATCAATGTCCACATCGACTGACGCACTCGATGTCTCATCCACCTGATCATTGCCTGAAGTGGAGGATTCTTCATCTGAACTTCCACTGTAACCGGAGCTGTCTTCATCTTCAGAAGATTCACTACCATTGGTGGAAGATTCTCCACCACTGGCGTGTTTAAGATCCTTGACAACTTCAGCAAAACAAGCTGTTCCATCTGGAGCATCATTTCCCAACTGGATTGACCAATCACAGCCTTCATCTACTTGAACCACAAGTGCCTGGTTGGCATTAGATGGTCCTGCTTGACTCTGGTTGTTGACAGGCACCAGTGTGCGCTCGTTGTTCCTTGCTTGGTTCTGATTTGCCCTGTTGCCTTGTCCTCTGAAAGGATTTTGGTTCCCATGTTGAGATGGCCTTGTACATTCACGCTTGAAATGACCACGTTCACCACAATTGAAACACTTAACAGCCTGCTTATCAAACCCATACTTGGTGTCATTCTTGCTCTCCAAGCTGGTTCTGCCTGTTCTTTCCATGAAATCCTTTGCTCGCCTAACAGCACTGGCAAAGGCCCACTTGATGTCCATCATCTCCATCTCCTCTTTATCGATCTGCTGATAGTCTTTTTGTGTCAGATTAATGTTACCAATCTGACCGTCCACTAATCCACAGTATGCGCTCACTAAAGTGTTTAGCAGCTCCATGTGTTCCTTTGCTACTTCGACACTGACTTTAGAAAAGCTTGAGGTGTCGAGCCGTACTGTATTTGGCTTTGACTGTTGACCAGCAGATGATGTGCTTCCATAACAAGCTTGCTGTTGAGGAGGAAGTGGATTCCCATACATGTCTGTTGGTACGGTAGATTGAGGAGGAAGTGGATTCCCATACATGTCTGTTGTTCCGGGAGATCGAACTGGTAATGGATTTCCAAACATATCAGTTGGTCTGAGAGGTCGTTGGCTTTGTTGTTGTGGTACTGATTGAGGGACTGGTTCAAGCGGATTTCCATACATGTCTGTTTTTTGGAGGGACCGGAACTTGGATAGTATTGCCATACATGTCAGTGCTAGTCACAAACACTGTTTGAATTGGAGCATGCGAAGAAGGTTTCGTAGAAGTGCTAGACGTTCCATAATACATTTCAGGATTTTGTGGCACTGGAACTCTTTTTGCCTTGAGAGTTTCTTCCTGATTCTTGTTTTCCAGGATTTGAACAAAGTCGTTGAGGCTTGTTGTAGCTAAAGTGCCATTGTACTTCATGATTTCCAAAAAAGTATTCCATTGAGGTGGCAACGCATCTGCAAACTTTTTCACAATCTCTGCTGAAGCTGTAACAACCTCAAAATTTGACAATTCAGTCAGCAGATGATTAAATCGACTTGTCAAATCTCCTAAAGATTCATTCTCCATACAAGTAAAACCATCAAACTCTTTCTTCAGCAGTTCTTTTCTCAATTGACGTGTCGCTTCATTTCCTACGCCCCTTGTCTTCAACGCGTCCCACAACCTCTTTGTCGTCTTGTAACTGACAAATTGATGATAAATATCTTTACTTAACGCCTGAGTAAGAATGGCATATGCCTTCTTTTCCAAATCATAGACCTTCTTCTGATCTTCCGTAAGATCTGCAAACGTAGCAGCAGATGATGCGGCAACCTCTATTGTTTGATCGAAATCTGTAATGAACCGCAACCACAATTCTGTATTTTGACCAAGAACGCATGTATGAAATCTATCAATCCATCCTGGATATTCATATAAGTGCATCAACTTTGGAGGCCGATTCAAACTTCCGGTTTCGCTCTCGCTTAAGAGAATGCTTTGAATACTTGGAGTTTGATTTGATACGAATGCCCATTGACCGGTAGAAGTTGAATTAGCTTGAGAAGATACCGGTGCGGGAGACGAAGTACCAAAATACATGTCTGTATTTACCAGAGTATTCCATCTTGGATTCATTTTTGATTAAGGAAAAAAAAATTGTTACACCAGTCGAAGGATCTGAGATCGAAAGACCTGAAACACAAACTTGTTAGACTTAAACAAACTGGGATCGAAAGATCAACACTTGTTCGAAGGATCAACAGTGTTCGAAAGATCACTGTTGAGTTTCGAGCAATGATTTCGAAAGACTCTCCAATCGAAAGACTCTCCAATCGAAGGATCCTTGTCTTTCGAAAAAGAACTGTAGATCGAAAGATGTATTCTTCGAAATGATTCCTTGGTTCGAAGGATGATGATCTATCGAACCTCCACTGATCGAAAGATGATCTTTCGACTTCGAAGGATATCTTTCGAACTGCTCTGACACAGTTGACAAAGAGTGACAGGTTGGTGAAAAGGTGATGGGTTGGTAGAAACTTTCGGCAGAAGGTATGGTCAGACCATGATTTTCTGCCAAAACCAGATTTGAACAAATAAAATATAACCCAAAAATGACAAACTTTATCCAGAAACCGGTCACCGGAGAAGCCGGAATATTGGCCGGAAATTACCAAACACCTCAAAAACAAGTTTTAAGTTACCCAACCCGTCATGCAACACACCCGGTTAGTTTAGAACACGTTTTAACGTAAAGATAAGCGAGAAAAACAGTAAAAACGGCTGCAAAAACCAAGTGAGTTTTGTCCAAAACACTCCAAAGACTTGTAAAAACTCGGTTTTTAACAAGGAAAAGAGCCACGGCTCTGATACCACTTGTAGGTCCCTCGGAGGTTGAGGTTAAACCTATTCCTTGTTATGTCTAACACACTAGCAAGTGCGGAATCCAAGCTAGCATGCAAACCGAGATAGAACAAGCACAAACACAACACACAAACTTCACCGATTAACACCACTTGTATTAATGCGTATGAAAGGTTCGGTTACAAGCTCAATGTTTACAAATGTGTTTTGCAAACTCTCTCTAACTCTCGTGTGTGTGTGTTCTGAACAGAATGCTCTCACTTTTGTCTATCTATGTCTCTCTCTGTCTCTCTATGTCTCTCTCTGTCTCTACCGAAGTGAACACACAACATGGGTATATATACCCGAACACAGCATGTCTGGTCGAAGGATCAGATAGATTGATCGAAAGATCATCTATCGATCTGAAACAGCTCGAAGGATCAACATGTACCTCGAAGGATGACATCCTTCGTGGTCCATCTATCGAATGCTTATCTTTCGAGCTCATCGAAGGATCTAAACTATCCTTCGATGGCACATCCTTCGACCCAAACATCTTTCAACCATTGTCTAACTGTTTGTCCAAGTCAAACCGGATGATGGTTGACTTGGTCAAACTTACATCAAAGACATCGTTTCGTATCATGACAAAATACAGACAAAGTACAGACACAAGTGCACCAACATAAACGAACATAAACGAACTTCCCGCCGAACAAGTTCATGAACAGTTCATAAACGTTCGGTTCTTTTACAGGCCTATACGTAAACACAGCAAGCTACATTAAAACAGTGGGCAACCACAGGTTGCAAGTGGCTTTCTTCAATAGACCAATTCAGCTAAGTGACTGTACATGATATATTTGGTAGGCTTTCCTCTTTATGGCTTATATAAGACACGGTGTAACGAATTGTTGTCAATTCTTTTTGGAAATGTTTTTATTTTGCCAACACCATTTTGATATTAAAATGTAGCAAGCAACTTGCATATGAGAAGGGAACAAGTCATATTAGGATATATATTACAGACAATATGAGGATGACATACCAAGTGGATCCATGAACAAGAAAAAAAATACAATTTTTTTATATAGGGTTGTATAAAAAATATCAATATACTTTCTCATTTTTAATAATAAAGTTTCTCAATATAATTTTGACTAAGAGCGTTCACAGTGCGGTTCGGCCATTTTTACGAAATTTTTGTACCGTGCCAATCAGTATAGTTTTTGGAAATATTAAACCAAATTGGCCAAAACGGTCCTCTTTTGGCAGTTTGGGCCATTTTTTAGCATGAAATTGTACCATTAGGGTTGTGGGAGTCGCCCCATTTTTTTGATATTTTTTCATGTGTCACATTAGCTTTTCCCCAATTTTCCGCAAATGCTAGGTATTGTCCTAGATTTCTCAAGAAGTCCCCGAAACTATATTACTGTAAGTTAACTTAAACATTAACATATTTAAAAAGTTTTAACATAAGTAATAATAAAATAAAGCTACATAATTAAAATAAAAAAAACCACATATTAAAAGAAAAAAAGTACATACTAAAATAAAAACTACATAAATAAAATTAAAAATCTAAACATTGGTTGCCCATTCAGGACAGTTTCTTAGAATTTACCACACCGAAATGTGACTAAACTGGTCTGCATAGCGCGTTTAGTACTCGCGATGAGCCGCGCCAATCGCTTCCGCCTCCTTAGACCACCACCACCGCCATTCATCATTTTGTTGAAGAGTCAATTAAATATGAGATCCTTGGTATTGATATCCTTAAACTTCGAATGAACTTGATCTAACGAGTGATCACTATCACCCAAATGTTGGCAAAATTTGTGAAAGATTGCATTCCAAAATGATACGGCTTCGTGCGTCGGCAGGTCTTCGAAGGCGTTCACCTAAGTCATAGAAAATGGTACTTCTTCTTCTTCGATCCAGCTCCTTGAAATTTGAGAGAGGTTATTTTTTCCGTTGTGTTAGAAAAGGTGTAAAAGGATTTACGGGAAAACTTAAAAAAAAAAAAAACACTAAAGCACGAAATCGGTTTCATACACCATACACGTACATACACCATACACGTATTATGTAACTAAAAGCACTTACATATATTACAATATTAGGTCTCTATATGTGGAGAATATTTTATGTTTATACAAACTATATACATTAAAAAATATATTTTGTTCCAGTGGTCCAATTTACCTGGCCGGTTCGATACAGTAAACAAACATAAATTGAATCGTGAAACACGGTTTTGTAAACTGTAAACCAAGCTGGTTCACTTTTAACTGGGTTGACACAGCCACTTTAACTCGGTTTAGAGGGTGAACGTACGGTTTCAACGGTTTATGAACGCCTCTAATTTTGCCATATTATGTAACAGCAAAAGAAAAGTTTATCAACCTTAATTATTTAACATATATTCCATCGTCATGGTCAGATCGTAAGTATGTGGTGCCTTCAGTTGAAGAGTTGTTTATTGATTGAATGCCGACAGAAAATGGTGGTTGCTCGTCAAACTGGTTGTATTCTTCCTCGTCGACAACATTATCAACACCAAGAATACGCCGTTTACCTTGCAATACTATGTGATATCTTGGTTTGCTCAGGTCTTTGACATAAAAAACCTGTGTGGCTTGATTTGCGAGAATGAATGGTTCTGATTTATACGCATCCGTTGTAAGGTCGACAAGAGTAAAACCATATTCGTCAACTTTAACACCTGTACTATTCTTGACCCACTTACATTTGAATAAAGGTATAATGATATCATCATATATTAACTCCCAAATTTCTTCTATGACACCGTAATAAGAGTCTGTGGCGATTCTTCTATCATGGTTCTCTCTATCGAATTCTGTAGTTGAGGCTATCAATGTAACTCCGCTATTTTGCGTTGCACTTTTGTCATCTTGCTTTTTAGTGTGAAATGTATACCCGTTAATATCATACACTTGGTAGGATTTTACTCTAAAATCAGGCCCCTTCCCCAACTTCTCCACGGTTTTATCAGCATTCGGTTGACCGCAAGTTTCTGCCACCTTGTTCTTCATCCATTCTGAAAACTACTCGTTATGTTTCGTTTTATACCATTTCTCTGTCTTGTTCAAATGTGTGAACCGTAATATTTCCATGTGTTCCTCAATATACCAAGCAAAGCATGTCATATGTTGTAGAACAACAAAATGTGCAAGTTCCAGATTCTCATATCCTGGAGTTATTAGTTGCTCTCCAGCTACTCCTAAACCTGTATGTCGACCCGAATGACGAGTTTTAGGAACACCAATACTCTTGACACCTTCCAAATAACCTGTGAATAAAACAATTATTATATTGTAAATTGTATTTAACAAAACTATTATATATTATTATAATATATTATAAATGCTATGAGGTAATTACCTGTACAGAACTCAGCCGCCTCTGCAGAAATATATCCTTCAACAATACTGCCCTCAGGTCGATTATAATTTCTTACAAAACCTTTTAAGTAACCCATATATCTTTCAAAAGGGTACATGTATCGCAGGAATACAGGACCACAAGCCTTAATCTCTTGTACGATATGAGATACTAGATGAACCATTATATCAAAAAAGGACGGTGGAAAATACATCTCTAGTTCACAAAGGGTAATGATAATATCCTTTTGCCATCCATCCAAGACTTCGGCATCAATAACCTTTGAGTGAATGTTGTTAAAAAACAAACAAAGTTTTGTAATTGTATGTCGGATGTTCTCTGGTAACAATCCACGAATTGCAATAGGGATCATATGTGTCATTAAAACATGACAGTCATGAGACTTCATTCCAAGCAATTTACAGTCTTTCATTGACACCAAGCTTTTAATGTTTGCAGAATAGCTAGATGGAACCTTAATAGCGTGCAAACATTCACAAAACTTTATTTTTTCTGCATTAGACATAGTATAACATGCAGGTGGCAGATAGATACGATTGCCTCTCTCAATAGGGGCAAGCTCTTTACGTATCCCCATTTCTTCCATGTCCTTACGGATTCCAATACCATCTTTAGTTTTTCCAGGAATGTTTAATAATAATCCCAACAAGCTATCACATACATTTTTTTCAATATGCATAACGTCTAGGCAATGTCGAACTTCCAAACATTTCCAGTAAGGTAAATCCCAAAAAATTGACCTCTTTTTCCAAATGTCTGTTTTTTCAGCACCATTTCTTTTTCCCTTCTCAGCACGATTTCTTTTTCCCTTCTTAGCACGATTTTTTTTTCCGTTCTTAGCACGATTTCTTTTTCCCAACACGGTATTTATATTTCTAACTCGTGAATATGCATCAAAATCTCTCCTAACCCTTCCGAGCTCTATCGTTCCATCAAACTCTTTCGTTTGTCTTCGATAACGATGATTATTCGGAAGAAATCGTCGATGTCCCATATATACTGTTTTTTTGCAATTGTTTAACCATATTGAACTTGTTTCGTCTTCACATATAGGACAAGCTCGTTTACCTTTCGTGCTATACCCTGACAAATTGCCGTATGCAGGAAAATCACTAATAGTGCAAAAAATCATGGCTCTTAGCATAAAGTTCTCCTTTTTATAAGCATCATAAACGTTTACACCGGTACTCCATAGTGTTTTCATTTCATCAATCAAAGGAGATAAATAAACATCAATATCATTACCAGGTTGTTTTGGACCCTGAATTAACAATGACATCATTATGTATTTTCGTTTCATGCATAACCATGGCGGAAGATTGTAGATGCATAGAAGAACTGGCCAAGTACTACGACGACTACTCATGGTTCGAAAAGGATTCATCCCGTCTGAACTAAGACCAAATCGTATATTTCTAATCTCTTCACCGAAATCTGGAAATTTATAATCAATATTTCTCCACTGGGGTGAATCCGCCACATGTCTTAACTTTCCATCATTTTTACGCTCATCAGAATGCCAACGCAATAATTTTGATTCTTTAGCGTTAGCAAATAAATGTTTTAGTCTTGGTATGATAGGGAAATACCACAATAATTTAGCTGGTGGTCCATTTTTTGTCACATCATCATCATATTCATCACTTTCCTTTTCCCGCTTGTACCTCGATGCCAAACATCTAACACATGTATGACTTTTTTCAAACTCATTTATATATAATATGCAATCATTCGGACACGCATGTATTCTTTTAACTTCTAATCCCATTGGACACGTCATTTTTTTAGCTTGGTATAAGGATACCGGTAACTCATTGTCTTTGGGAAGCATGTCATGCAAGAGCACCAATAGACTTGTAAAACTCTTATCGCTCCATCCGTAGTTCGCCTTTAAATTTAACAGTTTTAACACAGCATCAAGTTTATAAAACTTCTCACAACCGGGATATAACGGTTTTTCCGAATCAGCAAATATTTGTTGTAGTTTTTCTTGATCATCGTCACCAATATTAGTTTCCAAGTCGTCGAGCATGTCCTTTAAATTATCATTATTATCATTTAAATTGTCACTATCATCATTTACATTGTCATCATCATCACTAATGTACGGATCACTGTTCTCATCATTGTTACCGACAGAACTAGTCGATGTTGTGCTACGATTAGCAAGTGACTCCCCATGTTTTGACCAACAAGTATAATTATACATGAAACCATTTTTAATCAAATGATTTTGGATATCTTTTATTTCCTTCAATTTGATAAAATTTTTGCATTCCATACAAGGACACGGAATTGATTCATTTCCTTTTTTCACACGATCATCTTCAGCAATCTTAAGAAAACTTGTCACGCCGCTCAAATATGTTGTGTGAAGACGCCCAATTTTGTACATCCAATAATTACGATCCATCTAATATTTTTTAAATAAAGAAAAAAAGACATAAGTGCACATACTTGATGTGAATGATTGAACCTAAATAATGATGTATATCGATTTAAGTATTAACCATTTTATATGAATAATGATGTACCAAAGTATAAATAATCTAAAAGAGTTGTAGAAAAGAAATAAGTTACCTGAACTATATTATTTGTTGGAGAATATGAGTTTGGTGTATCAAACTCGATGACGATGATTTGATGATGATTGCCAAACTTGACTCTCAGTTTTTAGTGTTGTAATCACTTGATTGATGATTGCTATCCCCAACTTTTAATGCTCTGATCAAATGTTTTTAAGCATTACTTAATATTAAATAATCAAAATATAATGATTGAGATTACCTGGATTTAATACTAAATAATCAAAGTATAATGATTGAAATTACCTGAATTTAATTTGCTGGATCACTAGTATAACTCAAGCGATCATTAATTTCTTTGAAGGCCTTAGTGATGGCGATGGCAACTATAAGGTAAAAATGTATAATGAATAAATATATTAAAAAGTATAATAAATAAATATATACGAGATACTTATTTAAAACGGTCCAAATTTGAAACGTTTTAAATAGACTTGATAAAATAATTTTAAAATATACATAAATTAAAATAACACCAAATATCCGTTCAAAAAAAAAATAACACCAAATATGTCGTGATATCTAAACCGTTTTATTTGATAAAATCATTTTAAAATATACATAAATTTAAAATAACTCCAAATAAATAAATGTGATACCTAAACCGTTTTATTTGAGAATTATTTAAGAAAATATCTAAACCGTTTTATTTGAGAATGATTTAAGAAAGATACGTAATTTTAAAATAATAACAAATAAATCGGTGATATCTTATACCTTTTTATTTGAGAATAATTTATCAGGGGTTATTTGTTTCCCTTTTAAGCGTTTTTTTTCTAACGACCAACAAATCAATCCCGAGTACTCTTGGGACACTCACTAGACAAACAGAGTAGTCCGAGAGTAACCCGATGATTGATATTAATTCACAATTTAACTTTAACGCCTGATCGCATACAAATTTGGGTTTTTTAAACTTTATTTGACAATAAATAATAAAAATCAATGAATAAAGTTGCATGATTCTGATTTGATAGATCACAAAAAACAAAAACTATCATTAACCTTTTTTTGGTATATATGGATGTGAATAAGTTGATGATGATGTCTGTGATGAATACATAAAGATGAAGAGCTATTTAAAATGTTTAAAATTTCAAACCGTTTTAAATAAGCATGTTAAAATAAATTAATTATATATATAATTTTTTATTAGAAACATTTGAGTTACAAATATAAATGTCAACAAAACACAAGTCATAATTCACTAAATGTCAACAAAACCCAAGTCATAATTCACTGATATTCATCCAAACTAAACTGCTTTGTCCTGAATCCTGCAATATCAAACTTCAGTAGGCTTTGTAAACAACCTCTACTGATATTCATCCAAACTAAACTGCTTTGTCCTGAATCCTGCAATATCAAACTTCAGTAGGCTTTGTAAACAACCTCTAACTTAGTCGAAGAAGATCCACAGCTACAAAATCGACAACCTGGCAACCTACCTGTAAATGATGCATAAAAATAGTTATTACAACAAAATCAAGTCTAAATAATATATTACATGGTTTTCAAAGATCCTTTTGCATTTAGTGTGGTACATGAATTGTATTATAACAAATATTTTTCAAAGATCTAGTATGGAGAAGAATTCCATCATTACTTGTGTACCCTTATTACAATGTACCATATCCAGCAAAACGGGCAAGATAGCAAGTCAAGACTGGTCTTTTTAAAAGACAATAGCAAGATTAACAACACAAAATTTTTCAACAAAAACGAACAAGTGAATCTAATCATATAATGTCATCAATGGGAAAGCTAAGCAATCAAAACCAACAAAGGAAAGTATAACAAGAAATGATCACAAAAGCTTACATAACATAACAACTAGATACACATAGCATAAATTATTTCAATTTCTCTTCTTAAAATCACATAAACCTTAATATCATGACTACAAGGATCTTGACTATTGTATCCAAGATTGCTAGTTACTAAGAGTAAGATGCAGTATCTACCATAAGGGTTTTAATATGAAGACTTAAAAGAAACATGACTCAAGTTACCTTTAAAAACAAAAACGTGATCACTGATACGGGAACATTTCCATGCCTCATTCGCTTCCCAAAGTTATCATAAAGTTCTTCAATGTATCTTCTACAAATTTGTCAATTTGTTGTCTCGTGAGGGGCTCTTTGCTATGGAGAATCTATAAAAGATAAGTAGATAAAATTTAGATTATAATCACACACACATATATATATATATATATATATATATAATATATATATATATATATATATATATATATATATATATATGTATATGTATTTATATATAAAATACAAATAAAATATACTTACAATTTTTTCTTGGCAACTAATCACAATATCATACATGGCCTTCATGACATAATATCCACATTCCCAGCCACCCTTTTGTTGAGGACACTAAACACATTGAATTAACAATTAAATGCTTAACATACAAAGTTATAGAAATACAACGAGAAATAGAAAAAAACTTACATTAACCATTTGCCATATAATGCTCTCTCCCGTAGCTTTTTCAAATAATTTAGTAATGATGTAACTCTCAGAACTCTTTCCTTTTTTCTTGGAGTCAATAATGTATCCGTAGAACGTATGATTTTTGGGATTGTGAAAAATCACACTTAACGACCAATGACCCCTGCATAAATGAATGTTTTGAAAACAATTAATGTTTTAGTATTAAAAAGGGAAATAAATAAACAAAGTGTAAACATCAAAAATAATTATAATACCAGGCTAGATGCGGTGCCATAAAATATTGCCTTTCTTTATGATGATCCATCACATCTTTAATATGATCGATGACAAAGTTTTCATACTTATCGCAGACATCAAAATGGATCATTCGTGGATTAAAATATGCAGTTTTATCACGACCCTTAAATCCCCCATATGCATATAAATACCTAAAATTAACAAAAACAAAAGGAATTAAGATACGGTCAGTAACACTTGATTATTTATAAAAAAAATGTTACAAAAGAACATTAAAAAAATTATTGAACTTACATGGAATACCAATGCAAAACACTTAGTTCCAATAAACCATTGACACATAATGTCATCATCTCCTCTACTTCAACATCCTCAGTAAAATCATCCTTATACATCCCACTGGGGGAAGTGACTTTTGCTGAGATCTTTTTGGTAGATAAAGTCGCCAACTGTTCCGCAAAACCATATATTTTTTTAGGCCTTGACTCTGCCATTTTCAAAATTGCAGCTATTCTTACAACCTTAGGATCGGAAACATCATCAGTTGCTTTAGGATCAGTCTCAGCCTCGGAAGCTTTTAAATTAGGAACAACCTTGGAAGCTTTAGGATCAGAGACACGCTCCGTAGATTTAGAACAAGGCAAAGTCTCATGAGCCTTAGGATCAGAAACAAAGTTAGAAGCTTTAGGATCAGAGACATGCTCTGTAGATTTAGGACAAGGCAAAGTCTCATGAGCCTTAGGATCAGAAACAAAGTTAGAAGCTTTAGGATCAGAGAAATGCTCTGTAAATTTAGGACAAGGCAAAGTCTCACGAGCCTTAGGATCAGAAAGAAACTTAGAAGCTTTAGGATCCGAGACATGCTCAGTATGAGTTGGTTGTATCAGAATTGAGTTAGTCGACTACATTAACAAATGACACTATCAAACAATTGATTATTCTAACTTATTATAAGTGAATAAATACAGATTATAGAGTAAAGTGATTACCAAATCCACAAATCTCGTGCCAGTGTTTAGCTCTTCTTGAAATGTCACTAGTCCTTCATCATACTACATTGACAAGAAAAAAATTATAATTTTAGTTTAAACTAATTATAATTTGAAATAAAAAACACCTACCAGTGCGGGCGTATAATACTCAGATTGTTGGGCCGGTTGCTGAGGTTGGGCAATGGATTGTCGTGGAGTAACAATATTTTGAAGCTGTACAATATCAAAAAAAATTATATATGTAACAATAAATAAAGTAATATATGGTTATTGTTTATATTAAATATACCTTGATTGCTTTTCTAGGCCACTGAATAAATTTTCTATGTGTACTGCCCATATTAATTACTTCATCTTCAATCATTGTGTGTGGCGGGACAGGATAACCTTTATATTCCTGGTTTACATCATCTACATGGACTTTCACATAGTCGTCATGTATCGGCTTTTTATCTAAAATCCTAACAGAAGTAGGATAAACCTGTCCATGTCCTAATATCATATCCGGGAAGGAGTCATCGAATGGCCATAGAAGATCACAACTACTTTTCGACTGCAAACACATAACATTCTTAGTAAACAGAATCTATTTAAAAATAATAATAATACTTTACAATATAATACCTTAATTTTTGGTAGTCGAATAATCGAGCTCGCTTGAGCCGCTGCAGCAACACGATCTTTATCTTTTTGTATAGCGTCAATCTCTTTTCTTACTATATGTGCCCCCTTAGACTTCTTTTTTTTCTTTCTCGAATGCAAGTTATTTGTAACTACATCATTTCCATGTTCATCATGTGTACCATCTTTCTTCTTCTCTATCTCTTTATAATACTATTGTAAAATTTATTGACATAAAAGAAATTGATTAACATAATAAAAAATTAATAACAAATAATAATTATATAAGATGAATTTACATATTTACCATGTCGTGAAGTGTTCCGGTCAATTCACCACTTGAAAATAGGTGTGCTGGAAGTTCATACAACTTTGTGACAGAATTGTAGCACGCTCTGCTAATAGCATATCGTTGTATATCTTCACCTTCCAAGTTATGTAGGTGTGGGTAGCTTTCTAAAAGTTGATTCCATCTATCTTCCTCAAACTTCTCTAAACCAACATATCCCATTCGACCTACATGGGGACGATCAGTGTTCTTTGCTACACTCTTCTTTGCTTTTTGACTTGTTTCCTTCATATAATATATAAAACCCGTTATGACTAATTACAAAATATAATGATAATAATAATAATAATAATAAGAATAATAATAATAACAACAACAACAATTAATTAAATAAAGAATACCTTAAAAGCTTTCGATTTTACTTTTAAAACAAAATCAACCCAATGACTTCTCTCCATAAAAGCATACATTTCAAAAGGAGATTTATCTTTTCGAGCGTAACCATTTGTCAGTGTACATCGGAAGTTTCTCATTGAGTCCTTTCCTTGTGTAATAACTGTCTCTTTTGCGTTATCGTTAGGTATCTTCCATGTTTCCTACGTATTTAAAACAAAGTTAATCATAGAAAGTAATAAATATAAAATTAAAAATTTTAAAAACAGCAATACCTTAATGTACTCCCATACATCAACGTACTTCTGTTCGTCTATGTCTTTAACTAGTTTATAATAAGGAATCCTTGTCCTAAACTCTAAACAAGCGAATGAGATAAACTTCCCTGCATTTGCTCCAATTGCTACACCCTTCTCATTGAATTCAATTGTTTGGTTATTTGGATCAAGAAACATCTTCTTACATTTGGCAGCTCCCCTTTTCTTTTTGTCAGACATTTTTATGGTGGATTGCTAACAAACACACTGAATTAATATACTAATTGTAAGTATAGATAATCAAATGTTGGATATTTCAATAGTGAAAGCTGCAATAACACAAATCCCCATATTGGAGAACATATTATAGTGAACAAATCACAAGATTAATCAAGAAAACAAAAAAAAGTAGCACTTTTGTGATAACAGAAAAAATGTGGGCCATGGGATCAAGTAATATACATAAACACACATAACTATCACTTTCACTTTGAAGAAGTTTTCATGTGCAGAACACACCGATTGAAATTCTATAGTCGGTGTTTTCATTTGAGACGTAAGCTTGGGCTGCTACCCTTTTAGTTTTTTTCCTATAGTTAAATTTAATGATAATCGACACTATAATATAAACACCAAAAAGGAATACAAAAATTAAAAAAAAGAAAAAAACTGGAGCATCCACAATTATATTTACTAACCTTCTAAAGTGCCAGATCACAAAAACAACTGAAACTTTCATTTAACTTTTTGGTATATATGAGTGTGAATAAGTTGTTGATAACATAACACTAACAACTGAAACTTTCATTTAACTTTCGTGAACCGTTCGGCGGGAAGTTCGTTTATGTTCGTTCGATAAGCTTAACGAACGAACACGAACAAAAAATTTCGTTCGATAAGCTTAACGAACGAACACGAACAAAGGTCTCGTTCGTTCGACTGCGTTCGTGAACGTTCGGTAACATGTTCGTTTATGTTCATTCGTGTTCGTTCGTTTATGTCCGTTCGTGTTCGGTTTTTTATGTTTATTTTTCTAAAAGTTTTTAATGTTTTATTAATTTTTTACTTTCCCCATATTTATTATTTCCCTATCTCTGGCCCTCTCCCACTTTTGATATCACGCTCCTTCATTCAGTTTATCTCCAATCGATTGAACCCAATATTATCTATCCCTTCAATTTTTAAATGGTTATATTTAACTACTTTCATTGTGTACAATGTTTAAGATTAACGGTGCCTTTTTTTAATTTTCAAAATTAAAGTTCATTTGTGTTCGTTTGCGTTCGTGGTTAGTGTTCACGAACCGTTCGCGAACAACCAAAATTCCTTAACGAACGAACACGAACACAAACTTGTGTTCGTCATGTGTTCGCGAACAGTTCACGAACATCCAAATTTCCTTAACGAACGAACACGAACATAGCCTTGTTCGTGTTCGTTCGGTTCGTTTACAGCCCTAAGCACAAGTGAACCAGATTAACGATAGAGTAAAAACAAAACACAAAATCCAAGTAGACGCAAACTGAAAATACAAGGTAACAGGAAGCCTGTACTGCCAGATCACTACCCCACGCTTTATAGAGCATCTCATCTCTGGCTCTATGAAATTCACTAAAAACGACATTTACCACATTAAACATACAGGGATTGAAGACTAATTAAGGAAAATGAAGTGTATATCAAATGTATAGTTAAATCATAATAAAGTCATTAAAAAATCATTTAATCTTCCAAGTTGAGATAAAGAATCTAAAAGCACATGTGGATCAAGGCTCCCACGGCCAAACAATTGATTTCAAGAATCATAGGTAAATGTAAAATTTATAACTTATGTAACTCGAACAGGCAACACAGGCTAATAACCTTGAGAAGCATATCATTGGAAAGTACTGTGAGATAAAGGTCAGTTTGGTTGAAGCATTTCATCGAGCTGGTGGTGTGCATTTTCAAACCTTTCACTTTAAGGCTGAAGACTAGAAACAAATGGAACAGACATATAACTGAATACACGTAACTGATGTTTGAATGAATAAATTAACTAAAAAGCCTTTAATAATCACTGTGGTCTGAATCATTGTGTAAAATTAAATAATGCAACAATCAAATGACTTTCGTATCTGGTAGTAATTAACAGGGCAATTTCAAACTATGCAATTCAGCAGGTGTTTGAATGTAAGTGATCATGTAACACTTTTGAACACCAATTTGAGACCTACAATATAAGAGTAAAACTAAATGGCCGCTTCTAATTTATAAAACTCCAGTATATCAACAAAAACTACGAACCCTAAAACACAAGATCCAAGCATGTGAAGATAAAAGAATAAACCTTGATTGTTGACACAGTTCAACCTTTGAGCTTCAATGTATTATGATTACCTCGATTGAACACGGATTAGGGTAACTGCGGTTTTCGATGGCGACGAAGAGAACTGCTTGGTGAAAAGGCAGGGAAGAATTTCAGCGGAAGGAAAAGGCAGGGATTCTGTTTTCATGTGTAGAACACACCGATTGAAGACTTGAAGTATCAAAAAAAATGTCGTTTATATAATAAGTCGGTCAAAACCAGGGTTTTATTTGAGAATTTCAAGGTTCTAGTTTATCAAAAACAACAATTCACTAATAGTTCCTTTGAACCGTTTTATTTAAGTATATCAAAAAAGACATTGTTTTAAATAAGTATACTTGAGTCGTTTTAAATAAATATTTGATGCTTTAATTATTAATCAAATAAAACGGCTTTTCATATTCCTTTTTAAAAGGAATACTTTTTAAAACAATGAATTCTCTTTTACAACAGTTTTTTTTAAATCGTTTTAAATGAACTCATTTAATCGTTTTAAATGAGGTTTTTTGTAGTAGTGAGTGTATAATCATGTAACAGCAAAAGAAAAGTTTATCAACCTTTATTAAAGTCGTGCACCTGTTTGTAATGTATGTACTTGTGAAAAAAAAATGCTAAAAGTACTTGCTCGTTACCACTAAATTGATGGTTTCCACTACAAGAACAGGCCGCCTTTAGCGACGACAGGCGTCGCCGGTATTGGCCCATTTTATCGCCGCTATTGACTTTTAGCGGCGACATGTCGCCGGTAATGCGTCGCCGGTATTGATTGGCCGGTATTGGCCCCCTGTCGTCGGTAAAAGTAATCGTCGCCGGTATTGATCTTGAACCAATTGTCGTCGCTAAAAGGTCGCCGGTATTAACCTTGGTCGCTAAAGGTTGTATATCAATAGCGGCGACATGTGTCGCCGCTAAAAGTCTTTTTTTTTTAATACAGCTGCTGTATTTACAGCACCCAGCCATTTTTTTCGGCCGAACAAACAAAACCTGCTATTTCAAACAACACAAACATACGCCACGAACATATACTAAAGGTAATATAATTAAAAACTATGTTTAAGTCGTACATTATAATCCTACAACGTTTAAATCTAAATCATACATTAAAAACAAGTCACTCATCGTTATCGTTGGCTTCATCGTCGGATTCATTATCGAATAAGTTGTCAGAATCGTAGTTTTTTTACTTTCCTTTTCCTTTTCCTTGTGAAGCAAGATAGTTGTTAAGTTGATTCAAAAATGACGGGGTTTGGAACAAGCTGTTAACAAAATCCTACAATAATAGATAGCAAAACGTATATTAGCATATTAATTAACGCTACCAACATATATTTAACAAGGAAACATGCGTTCGTTTGTCATTTTATAAATTGCGTAGTTTACCTCGGAAAAGGGTTCTTGCGTCCGAGCTTGTGAAGACGACATGTTAGATGACGAGTGCGAGGACGTGTTGGAAGAAGGTTTAGGCCTCATCCCGCGGTACCATCCTCGCCGCTCACCCAATGCTTCCTGATACGGGGCAATTGGCGGACCCTCACCGCTCCATTCACTTGTGGCCTGTTGTATGTTCCGCTGTATTTTACGAAGATGATTAAATATATATGTGTATATATATATATATATATATATATATATATATATATTTGTTATAGAAAATAATACTTAAAAGAAATACTTACGTAATTTTGTTCAGCAACCGGATCAACCCAATTCCCTTGATTGTCCGTGTGGGTTTTAGCATACGTAGGTACCCAATCCATATCCTGTTTAACATTAAACTTAGATTAGACATTAAATAAACAAAAGCTTACACACACGCACACATACATAAAACATTACATTTTTATAGGCGGTGCTACCGTACGACGATGTCTCCCCACGGTATGGGAATTGTTGTTTCTCGCGTACTAGTGTGTTGGCCTTACTTTTTTTAATATATTGTTCTTGCCGGAAACCTTCGATGCTTCTCAACCAGTTTTCATAGGGCATATCCGCGGGATGGTATGCCCTTGCACTCTCAAGATCATCGTAACCTCCCTCGCGATCAAATAATTGTCTAGCTTCATACTTGCGGTCATTGTACCGCTTCATAAGCACACTCCTAATACCACCCTTCAAGTTTTTGGCCTCTATATCACGTTTCACTTCATCAAAATTGAAATTTTCCTACAAATTAAATAAAAAAGTTAAAATATCATATATAAATTAGATTTGCATGTGCTTAAATATTTGATAACTTATTTACCCGTAAGTGGTTCATGACGGCATCCTTGTAATGTTGTTCAACATTATCCCATCCAATTTTATCAAACGGGATGCTCCGCCACATATAGATGCCGGCCTCCCTTGAAAACATGTCTCTTGATTTACCAACAGGGGTAAACGTGACCTGTCTATCAAACGTAAGCGATACAGCCCCCCCCCCCCCGCTTTTACTAGACGCCGTAGTTTCTCGTTTTTAGCTTTCCCCCTAACCCTCTTCGGGGGAACCGCTGCAATTAAAACAAAAATAATTAGTAACAACATTTATAATATATAAAATATAAGGATTATAAAATAATTTAGTAAAAGACTTACCGTCTGTCTCTTGTGTGCCACGAAATCCACGAGGAGGAATCGGTGGATTACCAGCGCCGTCACCCCCATGTCCCCAGGGGGCCACATCAGCCATCAGATAAGCAAATATCAACAATATCGAAAACATAATCCCTATAAAGTTACAAATGTTACAGCATGTGTATCTAATAGAAATTAAGGGAAAGTACAACAAGTGTAACTCAAATTCAAATAAATATTTCAAACAAGTGTTTATCAATTACAAATCAATATAAATTACAGTAACTTTTCTTTTAGTCAGACTCCACATAATCGGGATCATCCTCATCACAATCAGCCTCGACCTCATCACAATCAGTCTCGACCTCAAACACTTCATCGACGGTAACCATTGGGGGATCAACTTCAATTGAAGGCTCACCCGCAGTAACATGAGAAGATCCAATTTGAAAGTATTGGGTCAAGTCAATGACAAGTGGACAGTCAGATGAATAGTTGTTGTCGACAACGTCATTATCTTCTAAGCCTTTGTCAACATTTTGAACCTTATTGACGCGGTCATCATCACTTAATGGCCGATCCCAAATTTTTCGATGATTAACATTTTCGACTACCCACCTATGTTTATTTTTTTGGTTTCGAGACGTTTCTTGGATGAAGAACACTTGTTTGGCTTGCGAAGCAAATATGAGTTGATCGTCTTTGTCCCATTCACGTTCAGTGCTTATACTGGTGATATTATTGTCATGGTTTACACCCCTTCGAGTATCAAACCACTTGCACCGAAATAGGACAGTGGAATAATTATTTGTATAACGCAACTCAATAATTTCTTCTAATTGGACATAAAATTTCACACCGTTCTCTCCAACCACTTCCACCCCAGAGTTTTGTGTTGCGCATTTTGCATCACGTTCAAGTGTCTTAAACCTAACACCATTGACTATGCAAGCAGTGTAAGTGTATGCAGTCATTTTCGCACAAATTGAAAGAGCATACAACTCCTGGTGGAATTCTGGAGAATTTTGTGTTTTCATCGAATGGACCTAACAAATATAGAGTAATAATGTTTGTTATATATGTATTACCTAGCAAGTGTAGAGTAATGAGTGTTATATATGTATTATACCTTATGGAGAAACCATCCCGGAAATTTGGTTTTAAGATCATCTTGGGGATGTGTATGTTTGAATTCACTACATTGATGACAAATATAAGAAAGGAATGCAAAATACCAATTAACAGATTATGAAAAGTTAAAGATAGAAGCACTCACTTCATGTACTCCCTAACTTCTGAGCAGTTTTCGAGGACAAACCATTCCATCTTGCTTTTTTCGATGAATGATAGATATTTGTCCTTTATTGCGCCAACAGGATGACATTTGGACTCAAACACCCATAACTTTCTTTTTTCAACAACGACATCATAGTTTCTATCTGGGCGATTGAACTTAGTCTGAACATCTTTAAGGTACATTGAACAAAATGTTAGAGCTTCTTCAAACACATAACGTTCAGCTATACAACCTTCAGGCCTTGCCGGGTTTTTGATATAGTTCTTTAGTTTTTTCATGTACCTTTCAAATGGATACATCCATCTGAAAGCTACTGGACCTCCCGCAATCGCTTCATCAGGTAAATGCACAAGTAAATGAGCCATAATGTCAAAAAAACGCAGGTGGATAGATCATCTCTAACTTGCATAAGATGGTAACAATGTCATCCTTTGCTTTCTTCATATCATCCCCCGATAGTGTTCTAGAGCAAAGTTGCTTAAAGAACATACAAAGGTCTACTATTGGTGTAGATGTATCTTTAGTCAAAAGCCCTCTAACCCCAATCGGTATCAAACGTTGCATGAGGATATGACAGTCATGAGATTTCAACCCGGTAATGTTAGCGTTGTTATCTGTCACCCTCTTACTGATATTAGATCCAAACCCATCTGGTAATTTAACATTTTTGATAAACTGACAAAAAAGTTTTCGATCATCGGACTTGAATGAGTACTTTGGGTGGGGACTTAAGAACTTGCCACCCGATTGTTTCAGCCATTGTGACGGCCGAATGTTTAGTTTTTCCAAGTCGGACCGCGCATTTGGCGTGTCTTTCCTCTTATCGTTCATTAGAAGAGTACCGAGCAAGCTGTCGCACACATTTTTCTCTATATGCATTACATCTAAGTTATGTTTCAGCTGCAGAGAAGACCAATACTCAAGGTCAAAAAATATGCTTCTTTGGGACCAGTTCAACTCGAAATCTAACCGGGTTATCCTCCCACCTCCAAAATCTGGATGCTTGCCTGGTAGACGATTAATTAAACGACCGAGTTGAGCTTCTATGTCAGCTGGTCTAAACTGCCTCGGAGGGTCTCGTGTCTCGGGTCTCCCGTTAAAGTCGAGACTTGTTCTCCAAGGATCGTTGGCATCTAAGAACCGGCGATGACCAACATAAGCACATTTACCAGTTACACGTATTGAAGGAGTGTCTTGGTTACAAGTTGGGCATGCCATGTAGCCTTGTCCGCTCCAACCTGATAGACTACTACGGGCTGGAAAGTCATTTATGGTCCATAACAACGCCGCCTTCATTGTGAAGTATGTGTTTGTTGCTGCGTCTTTAGTACGTACACCTGTCTGCCACAATTGCTTAAGCTCATCCACTAACGGTCTAAGGAAAACGTCCATGTCTTTCCCAGGTGATTTAGGGCCAGGAATCAACAAGGTCAACATGATTGTGGACTCTCGCATGCATAGCCAGGGAGGCAGATTATATGTGGTGAGTATAACCGACCACGTGCTATGAGTCGGGGATCCACTACCGTTGTTAAAGGGATTAAAATCGTCAGCTGCAAGCCCTAAGCGAACATTTCGTGGCTCCATCGCGAAGTTTGGGTACTTTTTATCAAAGTCTTGCCATGCAGATCCATCAACTGGATGACGCATAGTCCCATCTTCCGATCGTCCGGTACTATGCCATATCATATCTTTCGCTGTGTGCCTTGAACAATACAAACGTCGTAGTCTAGGCGTCAAAGGAAAGTATCGTAACACCTTACGAGACACCTTCGTGCCTTTTGTGTCTTTATCGACCCATCGACTCTCATTACAAACGGGACAATTTTGCAAGGACTCGTTTTCTTTCCAAAAGAGAGCACAATCATTTGTGCACACATCTATCATCTCATATGCCAAACCAATCTTCTTAAATGTCTTCTTAGCTACATAATACGAAGGGGGAATCTTGTTGCCTTCTGGCATTGACTCTCGCAACAACGAGAGGAGTCGATCTACTCCTTCATTTTGAAAATGGTACGTATCCTTTATATTCAAAAGCTTTGCTAAAAAGTCGATAGAAGAAAACTTGGTACAACCAGGATATAATTCTGTTTCAGCTTCCTTTACCAGGTCTTCAAAATCATCAACAACACCGCTACTATCTCCATTCGAGTTCTCTTGGTTAAGGTATGTATCTTCTTCCATACGCTCCCCCTAATGTCTTCAATAACGTTTACCATACCGTTTTGTGGCGCAACATCGTTTACTTCTGCAATTGGAGTCGTGGCCCTCTGATAGGTCCACTTCATGTATTCCTTCCAAAAACTGTTAATACGCAAATGGTATTTCATTTCTGCCATAGTTTTTAAGCCGGAATTTTTACATTTGGTACACGGACATCTAACTTCATCGTGGTTTTTTATCACTCTTTCACACATCTCGATAAATGACTCGAGTCCTTGCATGTAGTGAGGTGAATGACGTGGGGAATCAATCCAACTTTTATCGATAGGCATTATGCAACTGAAAGAAAATCTAATTTAGGATTAACACGACAAGGGTAGGCTGCTAAACCCACTTTTTGAACACTTTATCTCATATGTGAATGTGTATTACATGATTGTCTGTTTAAGAAAAATTCGGCAGCATTTCCTCTTAGCTCCCAAGTATATATGTAATGATATATATACCCGAGGAGCAAAGAGAAAATGATAACCGAATCTTTCTTAAACAAACAATCATGTAATACACATTCACATCCTAAATGAGATAAAGTATTCAAAAAGCAGTCCCAAGATAAACGGAGACAACCCGAAATTAATTTCTAAATCAATTTCGGGCGGGTATTTCTAAGCTCGCTATGTTTAAAATGATTAATTCAAACACGGGCACAATTTTTTAAGCTAGTTACGTTCTTAATGATTGTTTTAAATTTTGGGCGGAATGTTATGTTTTAAATAATGATTTCAATTTCGATTGGGTGTTTTCTTAGCTCGTTATGTTTGAAATGATGATTTCAATTTTGGCGGGTATTTTCTATGTTCGTTATGTTTTAAATGATGATTTTAATATAAAGAGGGCATTTCCTAACTAATATATATTTGTCAAATTTAAATATAACTGTTTTAAAACCTAAACACAAATATACAAATTATCAAACTTTAACATTTTTTTCAAACCTACACATAAACAAACACACATTTTGATCAAAACCATAAAATTTATACACTTACACCTACATACATACATTCATTCATACACTTACATACCCACATACATGCTTACATACACCTACATACACAAATACATAGACTTTCATATACTCATTTTCTCCAAATACACATACATTATACATTTGACATACAAACATTCATCCTTACATACACATTTGCATACTTTATACAAACATACATACTAACATACACATTTTTCACCAACATACTAACATACACCTACATACACAAATAAATAGACTTTCATATACTCATTTTTTTTCAAATACACCTACATTATACATTTGACATACAAACATTCATCCTTACATACACATTTGCATACTTTATACAAACATACATACTAACATACACATTTTTCACCAACATACTAACATACACCTACATACATACATTCATTCATACACTTATTTACATCCTAAACTAAAAATTATACAATTTCTAAACTAAAAATAATACAATTTACGTCCTAAACTAAAAATTATACAATTTCTAAACATATTTACATCCTAAACTAAAAATTATACATGCTAACATACACATTTTAGAATTATACATACTAACATAAATCGTCAAAATTATACATACTAACATACACATTTTCACCAACATATTTACATCCTAAACCAAAAATTATAGAATTTCTAAACTTAAAAAAAAATACATATAAAACTAACCGTTTTTTCAGGTTTCAAGTAGACTAAGACCGCTGAGACGAGGTGGTGCCGGAGAAGTTTCGGTGGTGACCAGAGAAGAGATAGTGGTAATCCGAATATTCTTCCATAAACACAAATATACACAAAAACTAGCAAAGATTAAAGCCTATAACATGTAAATAACAAAATAGAGAAGAGATTTAAGAAAAACATAGTTAAACTCACCGATTTGGGCAAAAAACGCGGTTCTACGGCGGTGGTTCGCTGAGTTTTGGGGGGAAAATGAAGGAGGAGGGAAGAAAATGGCGCTGTGTGTGCTTTTACGGAAAGATCAATACCGGCGACAACCTGTCGCCGCTATTGACTTAAGTGTCGCCGCTACTATGCTAACTAGGGTTAAAGAGGATAAGATTTTTGTGGCTAGGGATTAAAGTGGGACACAAACCTTTACCGGAGACACCGTGTCGCCGCTATTAATTATTTCCTGTCGCCGGTATTGCTTCTTGAATCCCTAACCATTAGATCAGAATACTGATCAACGGCTGGGGAATGGGTTTGACGCGGATCGACCAATAGCGGCGACAGCTGGTCTGTCGCCGCTAAAGGTGTCGCCGCTAAATGTGGGCCATTCTTGTAGTGTTCCTAACATTAATTAAGTTCCAATATTAACTTATATTGTTATAGCTTCAGACTTGGTATACACGTTTTTTTAATGATACACGTTATATATGCACCTGTTTTTTAATGAATTTTTTAATGATCTCAAGGATATCTAATTAACAAATTTCCCTTACTACTGTTTAGTCGACTATAGCAAACGGCCTACCATCATTATTATAAATATCAAGTGATGATGATATTGATTCAAGCAAAAAGAAAGATGAATTCGAATTCGATTTTGAGTGGTGAGTTTAGCGAGCAACAATGGGTGGATCGAATTAGTAAGAAGTTTGACGATGAGGGTGGCGACAACATCAGCGACGTGCCAGTTTGTGTGTTCAGTGTCCCGAAGGCAACTAGCCGATTCAAGCCTGAGGCTTACATACCTCTGGCTATAGCTCTGGGACCTTACCACCACTTTGAGACTCATCTCTACCAAATGGAGAGGTTCAAAGTGGCTGCTGTTAAAGCAATATTGAGCTCGGATCAAGTGTTGTCATTCGAATCCGTGGTGATCAATAGGCTCATAGAGAAAGAATCTGTGATTCGTGCTTGTTACCACAAGTATATAAACCTTTACGACGATACATTAGCTTGGATTTTCGCAATAGATGGCTTGTTCTTGATTGGTCTTTTCACACACTATGCTGACATTTCAAACTTGATGCCTAAAAAGTTGATAAACAATGGTGTTCTTTATAGAGATGTAATGGTGCTAGAGAACCAGATTCCCTTGTATTTGTTGAAGGAAATATGGAAGGCCCTTAGTCTCTCAACAACTTTTCAGGATCAAAATGGCGATCGCGAGTTAATCTCCATGATGAGAAAATTTTGTGAGGTATTTCCTTTGTAATTATCCTCGTTGTATCCCTATATATAGGATAATAATGTATAGTTATCATACACAATTTTCATTATTTAACAGGTACATTCTCCTCTCAAATTAGCTAAAGATTTCAATTACGACGTTAAGGCGGGTTGTTTGCATTTGCTTGATCTTATGTACCATTCGATTGTCAACAATCAAGATACCCCACAAGCTCCTAGAGGAGCAATTCTACGAAAAGACAATGATTATGACATAGAAAAGATTGCGAAAGAAGACAACCTAACAGAAAACTTAGAAGAGATCATGGAAATGGGATTACGCCTTGGAATGAGAGAAAAAGCCGATCATCCGATTAAGGTCATAAAGAACATCCCATGGGAGAAAATGTCGAATTTGCTTGGTTTAAAACTAAGAAAACAAGACAAAGAAGAAGACGATGATCTAGCCGTTGACACAGAAATTGAAATCCCGTCGGTTTCATCTCTTAGAAAACATGCTCAAATCAATTTCAGCTACACTAACGGAGGGGTTAGGGACATTAAGTTTGATGAAAAGAAAGCTACACTATATCTTCCAATAATCACTCTTGATGATTACTCTGAAGTCATGTTGAGAAATCTGCTGGCTTATGAAGTGGCTACTTCTAGTTCAACAGCGGAACTTGCCCAATATGTCGACTTGATGAGTGGCATTGTTGACACGGAGGCAGATGTCAAGTTACTCAGAGATAAAGGCATAATTAAAGGAAACATGAACGACAAAGACATCGCTAATCTCTTCAATGGGATGAATAAGAGTAACCTTAACATGAGTAGCAACAAGACAATTGAACACCTCAACGAGTATTACAACAATAGACCAATGATCAAGACTTGGAGATTTGTCAAGAAAGACCTGCTTTGCTCGAAGAAAGTTGCAACTGTTGTTTTTGCAATTTTTGCAAGCTTGCTCATGATCCAATACTCATTCTGTGAAGTCTATGGATGTTCGAGGCTCTTCGGAAGGCAGTAAGGTGTAAGAACCACATGTCATAATTAATTCCTAGATGTGCATATGTGTAATTAAGTTTGTTATATATCTTTCTTCCAGTGCAATAAGAATTTGATGTTAAAACATTATATAAAATAAGAAGTTGATGTCTAATGCGTATATTCACGTTGATATCTATATGAATATGGTTAGATAAGAAAAAAATTATTATCGTGATCATTGACAAAGGAGTTTGACCGGCACATACTTAAGTAATTTTAATCAAACAAAGTAATTAATTACTATAGTTTAAACTAGGTAAGATATCCATGTAATATACGAGTTAAATAAAAAAAATTAAGCACATAAATGATGATTTGATTACATAAAAAAATAAATAAACAATTGGGAATTTTAAGAGAAGCGAGTCACGAGTCGTGGATAAGAGTAGGTTAATAAAGAAAAGGGAAAAAACAATGTTAAGGTCATAGAATTGTGCTAGGTGACACCAATTTTTGTTAATTATTGAGTAGTTTTTTTTTTTTTTCATTCATACTTATCAAGTTACATCGTTTTTGTAAATGAGCCGAGCTCGAGAAGGTAAGTTGATTAAGTACTTTGATTCTCCTTACTTTACTATACACAAATTAATATCTCATCTGGTCCACATATAGTTTTGCTGTCTGAAAGGAGAAAATAGATAGTATAGGGTCTAGTGTGTAAAACGGTGTCCTATATAAACACCATTCTTGTAACCCTAACTGACAGTACAATACATTATTCTCAATACAATTCGAACCCAATTTAGAAATCATTCTCTATACCAAACAACATGGTATCAGAGCAGTGTTTATGATCCTTGAAACCGTTTTGCTTATCATCTACAATCTACCCATCCAACCCAAATCTGAAAAACCGATAATCAAATCAAAACTCCGAAAAAATAAACCAATTCAATCGAAACAACATTAACCGCAGTTGCTGTGATACACATTGCTGCTGTGATACTCAGAATCAGACGCTCCAGCCGGAATAATTACCGCGTGATACTGCCGCAGCCCGATTGTTTTTTGTTTCCGGTCAAAATCTGTCCGCAAAACCGCTGCAAGAACTTCCTCAGAGCCGCCGAAATACTCATCATTGCTGCCGCCTCGTTATAATCGGAAACTCTAAAATCCGTGATAAATTCGCTGCCGCCTCGTGATAATCGGAAACCCTAAAATCCACAACAAGTCCGCTGCTGAAATCGCCGCACAGTGCCACCGGTACATATCCGCTGCGTATTTATTTTTTGAAGGATCGATTTGAGTGTGAATTAGATATTGTTGTGAGAAAAGGACTCTAAGAAGAACGAAGGCAATTGCAATTGGATCTGTAATTGGAGCATGTTAGTAGTGTTCGATACAAACAAAAAGGAAGGTTATTAGTGGCTGTTCAAAAAGGGACATTAGGGTTTGCTCCATAAAGAAGGAGGTTCTTGACGTATTTATGTTTTTTGGGTGATCTCTGAACCGATTTTTTTTTAGGCAAATTTAAATCTTAAACGCGAGTTTAAGTTGCCAGTGTATTTAATAAATACACCGGTAAGATAACTTCGCTACTTAGCGACGGTATTCCGAACGAAAATCTTGAATGTGAGTTCAAGTATCCAGCGTATTTGATAAATATACGCCGGGTCAGTTGCTTGCTTAATAGCGGTACCTAGACAACGTATCTATTACTTTTAGCGTACTTAATTGTCTTTCAAATACGCTCGGTTGTTAAGTGTCCGGTATCGAAAAAAAAAATCGAAAAAAAAATCAAAAAAAAAAATGGAAATCAATCATGGAAAAAACAGCTCTTGGATATTCGATTCTGGTGCCACTGACACCATGACATTTGAACCATTGGACATACAGTCAATATCTAATCCTCAAAAAACTCAAATCCATACCGCAAACAATGGAATGATGCAAGTAAAAGGAGTAGGGACTATTGAAATTTCACCAACAATGAAATTATCAAATTGTCTCTATGTTCCATCATTATCACACAGACTTCTCTCCATTAGCCACATTACCAAAGAGCTGAATTGCACTGTACTAATGCACCCTAATTTTTGCCATCTACAGGATATCAGGACGAGTGTAATTATTGGACGTGGTACTGAGCGCCAAGGATTATACTATGTGGATGAAGTGGCTCAACAGGGTACTGTGATGTTGGCACATGGAACCGAAAACCGGGAAGCCTGGTTATGGCATAGACGTTTGGGACACCCATCCGTTGGCTATTCGCACCTTTTATTTCCAAAACTCTTCCCTTCGAATGGGAAAATAGACAGTGAAACCTGCTTTCGTGCTAAAAGCCACCGACAACCATTTAAACCTAGCAATACAAAAGTTGCTTCACCTTTTTCACTAATCCACTCTGATGTGTGGGGTCCTGCTCCTGTGATGAGGGGGGGGGGGGGGGCAGGGTCTTCGGTACTTTATACTATTAGTGGATGATTGCACTTGCATGACATGGTTATATTTTTTTCTAAAAAACAAAGCCGAAGTTTACGAGAAATTTATCACGTTTCATGCTATGATTCAAACTCAATTCCAAACTCAAATTCAAATCCTTCGCTCCGACAATGGGGGGGGGGGGGATTTGTCAATACATCTATGAAACAATTCTTTAAAACCAAAGGATTAATTCATCAAACCTCTTGTGCTCATACCCCCGAACAAAACGGTGTTTCCGAACGAAAAAACCGTATTATTCTTGAAATGACTCGAGCCCTTTTAATTGAATCTCAGGTACCCAAATATTTTTGGCCGGAGGCAGTTGCAACCTCCGTGTATCTCCTAAATCGGCTCCCCACCAAAGCTCTTAAGTTTAAGACTCCCTTAGATTGTCTAAGTCTGCCAGTATTCCCCACCCTCTTACACTTGAACCTCGAATCCTCAGGTGTACAACATTTGTCCACATACCCAAAACTAACCGAAACAAGCTTGGCCCGTGTGCTGAGAAATGTGTATTTGTCGTCTATGGGATCGATCAAATAGGTTACCGGTGTTATAATCCACAAACTCATCAAATATTCACCACAATGAATGTTGACTTCCTTGAAACAAAATACTTTTATAACAGCCAACTCAGTGGTCAGAGGGAGAATGAACATACAGAAACTCTGAGTTGGCTAACCCAACTTCCATCGTCTGAAGAAGTTGAACCAGAAAAACGTCACAGTACTCTAAGTCAGTCACCTTCAAACACAGCTACATAATCTGTGGAGCACAGTACCACTGAAGATAGTCCATCCAACATGATACCTGAGGTAAGAAATAATGAGAACTCTGAATGTACTACGTATGTTAAACCAGATGTTGAACATGTTGAACCAGCCGTTGAACATGTTGAACCAATTGTTGAAGAGGTGGAACCAGTTACTGAACATGTTGAACTAGGTGCAGCAGAGACAACCGGGAGATATTCTCTCCCTCCAAGAGAAAATAGAGGAGTTCCTCCTAAGAGATACTCTCCAGAAAAGGTCGCTACAAGGTCTAGGTATCATGTGGCAAACATTGCCACTGGTAATTTGTCTAAGGAAGCTAAAGCATTTACCGCTGCCTTGTGCTCTGAACAAATGCCATCTACAACACAAGAAGCCTTGGAATCTGAAGAATGGAAAAAGGCTATGGAGACCGAAATGGAAGCACTCAAGAAGAATAACACGTGGGAGAAATGCACCCTTCCACCAGGAAAGAAACCAGTGGGATGTCGGTGGGTGTTTGTAACAACACTCATTAAAAGTCCTATTTATTATATTATTTTATCCAATAGGAAACCCTAATTAAGCCCCCCAAGTGATTCTGCATAAACCCTAAAATTTTCAGAACAATCAGAATCAGGATCATGGCCCCTAAAACTCAAGGGGGGTATTCCCTAATTTAAGTTTATCATTCGAAAATAGTTCTAAAACGCGTAAACTCTAATTTCGTTGACTCATCAGGGCTACCCAGGTGACAAAGCAGGCCTAGCCTACTTTGGATTCTCCCGCGACAGGTGCGGGAGATCCTGTCGCGACACGCGGGAGGTACCAAATTGGGCTATAAATCCAGGGGCTTGGGACTTGAACTGTTTGCATGTTTCGACGTTAAATTTCGTTACGTACACAAAGTTATACGCTGTTTCATTTAAAAACACACACTGTCCTGAACCTTTGCTGCGATAACAGGGTAATAACTCGATCGCTACTACGATTCAATGTCCGATCGATGAAAACTATCCAATGGATGTTTAAGTGCTGCCTAAATTAGGGTTATGCTTTGTCATTTGTCGCGAATTCGATGGATGTTTAAGTATCGCACTTTGTCATTTGTTGTGAATGTTTTAATCTCGTGAGTTATCGTAGAATGTTGTATTAGTTACTAACCTAGTTTTCGTGTGCATTATTATTTGAATTAGGTTAACAAGCTTATCAGTAGGCTAAACTCTGCTCGTATTAAATCTGCAATGTGAGTCATTCTCTTTTTATCAAATTTGATTTCAAAATCATGTTTACTTTCAAAGTTATAATTACAGGGATTAAGTCTTTGTAGTCACCAAATTACAGCCGGTATGTGGGGTTTTGTATACAATACTTGATAACCGTCACCATTGGACAACGGGTTAGCCAAGGGGTGATATGACCATAATCACAGACACCATTGGACAACGAGATAGCTAATAGGTGGTCGAGTGATAAATACCGTGGGTAGATGGTTGATATGTATAAACATTGTAATCGCTCTTAATACTGTAAATTATAATAAACGTGTCATTTTTAGTAAAAAGAATGATTCACCAGTATTTCCCCGCTGACAAAACCTTTTTCAAACATGTTTCAGGTGATCTGTTGTGATCTAGGAAAAGTGCCGCGAAGCACTACAAGCTTAAGGAAGTGGCTCAATATAAATAAAGAAACATGTTTTGTAAAATAAAGATTTCCAGTGAAATCACCTTATTGTAAACTATCGGGGTTTTATCCCGAATTATGAAATAAAATAATCGGGCATTTTCAGTTTTAAAAAGATCCTGCTAAAATCTTCCGCAGTCAACTCAATTAAATAAATACCACGGGATTTTCTGTCCCGCGGCTCCTGAACCGGGTCAAACCGGGCCGAGGGCCGTGACAGAAAAAGGTGGTATCAGATCCACTGATTTAAGCCTATTAAGTATTCAAATATACTTAATTTTTCCTGATTTCCCTATTATGGTTATGTGTTTTATTAACTGACTACTTGTTAGTTACAGTATGGGTATGCAAAAGCTTTCAAACATCTATCTTAAATTAGATAGTTCAACAAAAGATAAGGGAAGTTCATCCCAATCAAATTCCTCAAGATACTCAGTAGATACTGAGGAAGGAATATTTATTCGTAAGGCACATTATGAAGAACCACTTTCTCCTAATAAAAGAAGTTTGATTATTAGGAAAAGTCAAGATAAAATAAAGAAGCCAAAACAAGTAAAGATGCCTAAGAAGACACAGGAAATAGGCAATAACCCACCTTGGGAAGACGAATTAGATGAAAAATGGGCAGATCTCTATATGTTAGCCACTGTAGCAGTAAATGCTAACATTTAAATACCCTGACCCAGTCCTAGCAATTACAATCCAGAAACTTTAAAAGAAAACTTTACCCAATAAATAAATAAGTTCCAATAAACCCTAGTATGTTTTAAAATTGTTAGTTGTCATTTATATTAAATTAGTTATACGGTATGCAATAATACTTGAATGGTTATCTGTAAAATTTTGTTATCAAATTTTATTTTAGCATTTTGTGTACATTTTTGCATATATGCTAAACAGCATGAATGAGTTATCTGAAGCCCTTCAGAATCTCAATCTCTATCCAGTGAAAATAGAAGTTTTCAGAGACTTTACTGGTTACATACCCGATATAGAAGAACCTATGGAATTCAACGCTTCACCTCCGGAGAAACCAAAGCCGAAGAAAAGGAGAAGATTTGTGGGCTGGAGGCGTGTACGCAGAAGGAAACCCGCAACTAGAAAGGTTCTCAAAATAGAGAATCCCATAGATAAAGGAAAAGGAATTGCAATTGGGGAAGATTCCAGGCAAGTAGAAATGGAAATTGGGGAAAGTTCTAAACAAGTTAAGGAGTTGCGATTACAGGAGGAATTGGATCGCGTACTGGCAAGCTGCAATATTCTCAGGCCTATAAATAACAACCTTTACCCTTATCCTGCTGAAACTCAACTTCCAATAAACTTAGAACCAGCCATTCCAGACCCTCTGATCCACACTCAACCTTTAGGCGAAATGGACGAGTGGTGGACTAACGACTGGCAGTTTCAAAACCTCCTCAATAACCCTTATACCTTTTTTTCCCTCAGTTTGACCCAGAACCTATACCAAACCCACCAATGAGTAATGAACATTTAGCGGAACTTCGCCATTTTGGCGAAGAGCTGATAGGTACCAGAAATTGGATTCGGGAGGTGGGAGAGCAAATCTCCTGGAAGTACGACGAGAGGGAGCGTCGTTACTAAATTATCAGCAGAAGGGATGGTGTGATAACGTAGCTATGATTGTATAATAATAATAATAATAAAAACAGTATTAAAAATATAATCTTGTAAAATAAAAATAAAACTTGTAACATAACAGTGTGTACGGATGCATAATATGATATATAAAAAGGGAAATCGAGAAATCGATAATTTTGGATATATATGTGTGTTGTGAAATTGTATGATTGTTTTGTGTATAATTGTTATTTATTCTATACTAATAAATTATATATATTAATTATCAGATGGAAAACGCTAATAATGAACCAGTTAACGAAGTTAACCAATCTGAGCAACACCAGGAGGATCAATTTATGACTAAGCAAGATATAGAAAATATTGTTGCTCAAGGAATAGCTAATGCTATTCCAGCAATCCTTGCTGCTGCCCAGAAAACTGTTGAACCTCAACAAATTATTCCTAGCAAACGTACTTCTGAAGATAACTTCAGTAATAGCATTAACGGAGGCGGTAATCATACTAATAACAATAATGATCCACGGCAGGCCTCGCTCCCTAAGAAAATGAAAGCTGCAACGCCTGGTTGCACTTACAAAGAATTTCTTGCTTGTAAACCAGCTGAATTTGCAGGCAATGAAGGGGCGACTACGGCACTGCGTTGGTTAGAGAAAACCGAGGCAGTAATCACAATAAGTAAATGTGCCGAGAACGACAAGGTCATGTACGCGTCAAATCTTTTTAAAGAAGGGGCGCTAGAATGGTGGAATACAGTACTTCAAGCCAAAGGAAGAAATGTGGCCTATGCCATGAATTGGGAGGAATTTAAAAGTCTGATAGAAAGAAAATTCTGTCCCGAGTATGAAAAGGAACAAATGGCGAATAAATTTCTGAACCACCGGATGGTGAATGTAGACTGTCGAGGGTATACTTCGACATTCTTCGAATATGCTAGAGTGGTACCAACACTGGCTTCACCAGAACCGGTGCTCATTTCTCGTTATATTTGGGGATTGATTGGAGAAATCCGTAATATCGTTAAAGCTGTGAGACCTTGCACTATTGACGATGCGGTAGAATTAGCTAACACCCTAACTGACGAGCTGATACGAACAAGAGATGAAAACAGGAAAAAGGAACTGGCTTAGAAAATTACCCAAGGATTTCGTGTGAGTAATAATAGCAACTTCAAGAAAAGAGGAACGGGACCAACCTCAACTCCGCCGTTCTGCAGGAATTGCAGAAAGAAACATTATGGAAGATGTAATGTAACCTGCAACTTTTGCAAAGTTGTAGGACATTGCGAAGAAGACTGCAGAAAGAAAACAAGGGTCTGCTATAACTGTGGAGAAGCAGGACATTTTAAACCAGAATGCCCTATATTGGTTAAACCAGCAGAGAATAAAGCCAAACCAGCCGACGAAACTACCAAGAAGAATGTTCGAGCATTCCAGTTAACTACTCAGGAAGCCGAGCTAATCCCTGATGTGATAGCTGGTACGTTCCTAGTTCACAACGTTTACGCAAAAGTATTAGTTGACTCTGGTGCAAACCAAAGTTTTATAAATACTACATTCTGCCAAGCTCTTAACTTACCCTTAACCAACCTTAGGCAGATTTTTACAGTCGAAACGGCAGATGGGAATTCTATTAACATAGATAAGGTTTTGCAAAAAGAAAATATAGAACTTTCAGGTTATAAATTTCATGCAAATCTATTACCAATGAATTTAGCTGGGTTCGATGTTGTGTTAGGAATGTATTGGTTAGTAGCCAACCATGCTCGAATCCTTTGTGATAAGAATTCTATAGAGATTCGTGCACCCACCGGAAAACTAATCATGGTTACAGGAGATAAGCCACGAAAACCCATGAAGTTCATTTCGGTAATGAAAGTTGCTAGTTATGAACGAAAACAAGGAATAGTGTAGTAATCATTAGCACTAAGGGTAAGGAACTTAAGGAAATTCCTGTAGTCTTAGAATACCCAGATGTATTCCCAGAAGAATTACCAGGATTACCACCAGATAGGGAAGTAGAATTTAGGATTCATCTAATTCCCGGAACTACACCGATAGCCAAGGCACCTTATCGGTTAGCACCCACAGAAATGTTAGAACTGAAAAAGCAATTTGATGAATTATTGAATAAAGGATTCATACAACCTAGTTCATCCCCTTGGGGAGCACCAGTGTTGTTTGTGAAAAAGAAAGATGGGTCAATGAGAATGTGTATTGATTATAGAGAATTGAATAAAGTTACAATTAAGAATCGATACCCATTACCAAGGATTGATGATCTTTTTGATCAACTTCAAGGAGCTAGATATTTTTCTAAGATCGACTTGCGCTCCGGATATCATCAATTAAGGGTACAAGAAGAAGACATACCTAAAACTACTTTCAGAACTAGGTATGGTCATTACGAGTTTACAGTCATGCCCTTCGGACTAACAAATGCACCTGTAACATTCATGGACATGATGAATAGAATCTGTAAACCGTACTTGGATAAATTTGTAATTGTCTTCATCGACGATATACTTATTTATTCCAAAAACCAGGAAGAACATTGTGAACACCTGCATGCACTCTTAACCTTGTTAAGAAAAGAAAAGCTCTACGCCAAATTCTCGAAATGTGAATTTTGGCTACAGGAAGTTCAATTTTTAGGACACATGGTAAATCACAAGGGTATTCACGTAAATCCTTCTAAAATAGAAGCGATCACCAAATGGAAGGTTCCACAAACAGCTATGGAAATTAGAAGTTTTCTAGGGTTAGCCGGATACTATAGACGGTTTATTAAGGATTTTTCCAAGATAGCTGTACCATTAACTAAGCTAACCTGTAAAGCAGTTAAGTTTGAATGGGGACCTAGGTAAGAAGAACCCTTTAGGATTCTGAAGCAAAAGTTAACAAATGCGCCAATTCTAGCCTTGCCAGAAGGAACAGAAGATTTTCAAGTTTACTGTGATGCTTCAAAACTACGATTAGGATGTGTGCTAATGCAACGCAAGAAAGTAATTGCGTATGCATCAAGGCAATTGAAAAAGCATGAGGAAAACTATACAACCCATGATTTAGAGTTAGGAGCCATAATTTTTGCCCTTAAGATTTGGAGACATTACCTGTATGGAAGTAAGTTTACTGTCTATACGGATCATAAGAGCTTAAGATACATATTTGGGCAAAAAGAATTAAACAGGAGGCAAAGGAGATGGATGGAAATACTAAGTGACTACGACTGTGATATTCAGTATCAGGAAGGAAAAGCAAACGTAGTTGCAGATGCCTTAAGTTGTAAGTATCATGAGAAACAACGACGGGTTCATGCTGTTAGATTAAATCTACAGTTAGATTTAATGGAACAATTAAAGAAGGTTCAAGAAACAGCAATCAAGGACGATGCTGAAGGAATGAAAGGAAGAATAAAGGAATTAGAACAAGGAAGTGATGGAATCTGGAGATTCTACAAGAAAAGAATTTGGGTACCTAAGCAAGGAGAATTAAGAGATAAAATTTTAGAAGAAGCTCATAAATCTAGGTATACCATGCACCCTGGTAATAATAAGATGTACCAAGATTTAAGAGACAATTTCTGGTGGATAGGAATGAAAAAGTACATAGCTAGATATGTTTCTAAGTGTCTAACTTGTTCGCAAGTTAAGGCAGAACACCAGAAACCTTCAGGTCTACTACAACAATTAGAAATGCCAGTATGGAAATGGGAACTCATAACAATGGACTTTGTTACTAAGTTACCCAAAACCAGAAAAGGTAATGAAGCGATTTGGGTAATTGTGGATCGATTAACCAAATCAGCTCATTTTCTACCAATGAAAGAAACCTTTAGTATGGAAAGATTAGCCAAGTTGTATGTAGATGAAGTTGTATCCTTACATGGAGTTCCACTCTCCATTGTATCGGACAGGGATAGTCGTTTTACTTCCCATTTCTGGATAAGTTATCAGGAAGCAATGGGAACCCGACTAAATTTAAGTACTGCATATCATCCACAAACAGACGGACAAAGTGAAAGGATGATACAAACCCTGGAAGACATGCTCCGAGCTTGTGTAATAGATTTCGGTGGAAATTGGGACGATCACCTACCTTTGATCGAATTCTCCTATAACAATAGTTATCGTACAAGCATTGAAGCTGCCCCATTTGAAGCACTGTATGGACGAAAGTGCAGAACTCCAGTTTGTTGGGCAGAAATAGGAGAAAGTTAATTATCAGGTCCTGAAATTGTACAAGAAACTACCGACAAAATCACTCAGATCAAGGAAAGACTAAAAACTGCTCGAGATCGTCAAAAGAGTTATGCAGACAATCGGCGCAAGCCGTTTGAATTCCAAATTGGAGACAAAGTACTGTTGAAAGTATCTCCTTGGAAAGGAGTAGTTCGATTCGGTAAGAAAGGAAAGCTAAGTCCAAGATACGTGGGACCATTTTCAGTGATCCAACGTATAAGACCAGTTGCTTATCGCTTACAACTACCAGAAGAGCTAGTTGGAGTACATGACGTATTTCATGTATCCAATCTCAAGAAATGTCTATCTGACGAATCTTTGATATTACCTCTTCAAGAAATAGAAGTAAATGAGAAATTAAAATTTGTTGAGAAGCCACTACAGATAGAAGATAGAAAGGTCAAGTTTCTCAAACACAAGCGATTGGTGCTAGTTAAAGTCAAGTGGGAGTCGAAAAGAGGACCCGAATATACTTGGGAGCTAGAATCGGAGATGAAGCGAAAGTACCCCTACTTGTTCCAGTGAATCTCGAGGACGATATTTTTATGAAGGTGGGGAGGATGTAACAACACTCATCAAAAGTCCTATTTATTATATTATTTTGTCCAATAGGAAACCCTAATTAAGACCCCCAAGTGATTCTGCATAAACCCTAAAATTTTCAGAACAATCAGAATCAGGATCAGGGCCCCTAAAACTCAAGGGGGGTATTCCCTAATTTAAGTTTATCCTTCGAAAACAGTTCTAAAACACGTAAACTCTAATTTCGTCGACTCACCAGGGCTACCCAGGTGACAAAGTAGGCCTAGCCTACTTTGGATTCCCCCGCGACACGTGACAGGTGCGGGAGATCCTGTCGCGACACGCGGGAGGTACCAAATTGGGCTATAAATCCAGGGGCTTGGGACTTAAACTGTTTGCATGTTTCGACGTTAAATTTCGTTACGTACACAAAGTTATACGATGTTTCATTTAAAAACACACACTGTCCTGAACCTCTGCTGCGATAACAGGGTAATAACTCGATCGCTACTACGATTCAATGTCCGATCGATGAAAACTATCCAATGGATGTTTAAGTGCTGCCCAAATTAGGGTTATGCTTTGTCATTCGTCGTGAATTCGATGGATGTTTAAGTATCACACTTTGTCATTTGTTGTGAAGGTTTTAATCTCGTTAGTAATCGTAAAATGTTGTATTAGTTACTAACCTAGTTTTCGTGTGCATTATTATTTGAATTAGGTTAACAAGCTTATCAGTAGGCTAAACTCTGCTCGTATTAAATCTGCAATGTGAGTCATTCCCTTTTTATCAAATTTTGATTTCAAAAGCATGTTAACTTTCAAAGTTATGATTACAGGGATTAAGTCTTTGTAGTCACCAAATTACAGCCGGTATGTGGGGTTTTGTATACAATACTTGATAACCGTCACCATTGGACAACGGGTTAGCCAAGGGGTGATATGACCATAATCACAGACACCATTGGACAACGAGATAGCCAATAGGTGGTCGAGTGATAAATACCGTGGGTAGATGGTTGATATGTATAAACATTGTAATCGCTCTTAATACTGTAAATTATAACAAACGTGTCATTTTTAGTAAAAAGAATGATTCACCAGTATTTCCCCGCTGACAAAACCTTTTTCAAACATGTTTCAGGTGATCTGTTGTGATCCAGGAAAAGTGCCGCGATGCACTACAAGCTTAAGGAAGTGACTCAATATAAATAAAGAAACATGTTTTGTAAAATAAAGATTTCCCAGTGAAATCACCTTATTGTAAACTATCGGGGTTTTATCCCGAACTATGAAATAAAATAATCGGGCATTTTCAGTTTTAAAAAGATCCTGCTAAAATCTTCCGCTGTCAACTCAATTAAATAAATACCACGGGATTTATGTCCAGCGGCTCCTGAACCGGGTCAAACCGGGCCGGGGGCCGTGACAGTGTTTTCAGTCAAACACAGTCCTGATGGCACGATTGAAAGATACAAAGCACGGCTGGTTGCAAAGGGCTATACTCAGACTTATGGAATTGACTACTCTGAAACTTTCTCCCCAGTAGTCAAAATCGATACAATCCGAGTTCTTTTTTCAATAGCTGCCAATAAAGGTTGGCCTCTTCATCAATTTGATGTAAAAAATGCCTTCCTTCATGGAGAACTGAACGAGGAAGTCTATATGGATGCTCCACCAGGATTCAATGGGAATTTCAAGGCTGGAGAAACGTGTCAGTTGAAGAAATCTTTGTATGGGCTTAAGCAATCTCCTAGAGCTTGGTTTGGAAGGTTTACCCTTGCTATGAAAAAATATGGCTTCAAACAAAGCAACTCTGATCATACCCTATTTCTAAAACGTAGGGGCCGTCTTGTGACCTGCTTAATTATCTACGTTGATGACATGATACTGACAGGAAACGATGAAGAGGAAATGTCAATGTTAAGAGATAAGCTGTTTTCGGAATTCGAGATGAAAGATCTGGAAAGATTGAAGTACTTTCTTGGAATTGAAGTTCTGAGATCTAAACAAGGGATTTTTATCTGTCAGAAGAAATATATCCTTGATTTACTGGCCGAAACCGGAATGATTGAGTGTAGACCGGCGGACACCCCAGTGGTGGTGAATCACGGTCTACACATGGAAGATGGAGCAGAACTAGCAGACAAGGAGAGATATCAACGAATGGTGGGAAAACTGATATACCTCTCCCACACTCGTCCAAATATAGCTTATGCAGTAGGAGTGGTACGTCAGTTTATGCACCAGCCCCAAACGAGTCACATGGAAGCAGTATTAAGAATCATCAGGTATCTCAAGGGAACAACAGGTCATGGTATACTGTTTAAATCAAATGGGCACTTAGAAATCCAAGCTTATACAGACGTTGACTGGGCAGGGGACAAAGGAACAAGAAGGTCAACCTTAGGATACTTCACCATGGTAGGAGGAAATCTAGTTACATGGAGAAGTAAAAAACAAAAGGTAGTCGCTCTATCTAGTGCAGAAGCCGAATTCCGAGGGGTTGCCCGTGGCCTAGCGGAGATTTTGTGGATTCGCAAGCTCCTAACTGAGATTGGCTTTCTTCCTACTACAGCAACCAAAATTATGTGCGATAATAAAGCTGCTATACAGATCTCAGAAAATCCAGTCCAACATGATCAAACAAAACATGTGGAGGTAGACCGACACTTCATCAAGGAGAAATTGGAGGAAGGTATCATAGAACTCCCGTATATAGCATCGAAAGATCAACTCGCAGATATTCTCACAAAGGCAGTCAACGGAAACGCGTTTAGTAGCTGTTTGAGCAAGTTGAGTATTGGTGACCCCACTACTCAACTTGAGGGGGAGTGTCGGAAAGGAGAAAATAGATAGTATAGGGTCTAGTGTGTAAAACGGTGTCCTATATAAACACAATTCTTGTAACCCTAATTGATAGTACAATACATTTTTCTCAATACAATTCAAACCTAATTCAGAAATCATTCTCTATACCAAACAACATTTGCAACCAATGTTAAGTTAATAGAAACGATGTATTCAAATGGAGCTTTAGCAGGAAGAAATCTATAATATATACATAAGAGGTCAGTCAATCATGAAAAATGGTTGTAAAAAACAAAGTAATTAAGTAAAAGGATTAGTTTGAAAAATGGTTTTGGTGTTTTATAATAACACTATATGTTTTATTTCCAGCTGCAACATCACACGCTGCGGACAGTGATGACGACTTCGAGTCACCACTTCCAATTATATTCCCGACAGTTAAGAAATTGAATAATTCAAATGAACTGCCAGTGTTTTCCATATAATTGTGATTATAGTCTAACATGTATACATGGGTCTTTTAGGTTAAAAAAAACAAGCTACAGCAGCTGAAAAAACACACTGTGCCGACGACGACGAATTCGTGACCCAACCACCAATTACAAATCCAGCAGGTAAACCTGCAAAAATTGGAATGAAAACTATCAATGTTTTCATTTAGTTATGAATATAGTCTAACTGACGTGTATATATGAGTTTCAGCTGCCCAATCACAGCCCGTCCGCGGCGATGTTGATAATGAACACCTACAACCAGAGGGTAGAAGACGTAAGTCAACAACAACTAGGAGGAAGTCGACCAGACCACCGGTGTCATTTCCTTCAAAAAAATATGAGCTGTTCACCGGCCTAAAAATTAAACTGAAGAAGTCTTCGGTTAACCTGGTTATATTGGTGAACAACCTGAATAAGGCGCAAAAAAAGAAGGTCGTAGAAATGGGGTTCGGTTCGTTGCTGAAATTCAACATACGACATGTACGGACCCGGCTTGCATATTGGTTGGCAAGCAACTATGACGACATCGCTGGAGTGTTGAACGTTGGCGAACACCGTGTACGGGTCACAGCGGAGTTGGTGCATAAAATATTCGGAATACCAAACGGGGATAGAAAGATTGTTGAAAAAAAGCAGAGTAAGGGACAGCAATCCAGTTGTGAAGGAATGGAGGGACCAGCTCAAGGATTATACTAAAGTGTCGCCACTTGGACCGAAGGACATGATGGTTTTCGACACTTTAAGAGACCGAGTTTTTGAATTGAACTGGTTGGTGTTTTCTAATACTATGCTGGGGGAGATAAGCGCATGCAACACTGTTAATCAACGATTCTTGGGATGCGTGGACCGAAATGTTGATATAGCGAGCTTTGATTGGTGCAGCTACATGATAGCCTGTTTAGAACGCACAACAAATGCATGTAACCGGAAGAGGGATGACCCTTTTAGAGGCCCAATCGTGTTACTGGCGGTATGTGACTCTACTATATTGATCCTCATATGAGACTGAAACACTACATGCTTATAATACTACATCACTTTATATAACACCATAACATTCTTTTATAACACTAAGTCACTGGGTATAACACTAGAATACCATATACAAAACTATTACATGTCTGTTTAAAACACTACATCAACATCATTGTATACAACACCAAGAAAGTCTTTTATAACACTATGTCACTATGTAAAACACTATAGACCCATGTAAAACACTACTACATGTCTATTTAGAACACTACATCTGCAATACTGTATATAACACCATGTAAATACTTGTATAACACTACAAACAACATGCATCACCCTTTACATGACTATATCACAAACTACTCTTTAATGCATTATATCAATATGATAACCAAAAACATGAATGCTTATATGTGCAGGTTGCATATGCATACGACCATAGGGATGTGAACTGCGAAAAGAAAGGATCACAACCGATTGAGTTGATAGATGACGTGATGCTCGATGAACTGCTCAGAAAGCTTGACGACCCACTTTTTGAAAAACACCTAAATCATAACACCCCGATGATACCTAAACCTCATGGAGATGTTAATGAGCCGAGGAATGAAAAGGTTAAGAAGAAACTTGATGATAAAAAATCATTATCCACCGACGCTAAACAAATGAAGAAAGGGCAGCTGAAAAAAATGCAGGTGACAATGTGGAGGGAGACTACGAAGACCACAGACCGTACGATGAAGGGGACGATGACCACCTAGGACCTTTCAAACACTGAAAAGATTATATGTCGTCACAGATAATCACACAAGAGTTGGCGGTTTTTGTTGGAGCAGATGGCGAGTTTCGGGTCCCAATGGTATCACAGTATGGGACGCCGCCCGTCTCGTCACAAGAAGAAAAAGGAAATGAGGAGGTACAGGACTTGATAATCTTTTTAACGTGTAATCTGATATCATATTTATTATAATTATATAAATCTAAAAACGGTTTGGATATCATGATATAATTTGGTTAACGAGGTTCATGCGCATATTCTGGACGATGCATTTAAGGAATTTGAAGATTGCATGGAGAAGATCAAAAACACCATGTCAGAAGCTTTAAAGGTGCACCCAAACAGTGACCTAATATTGAAAAGGAAAATACAATGGATTGGGATAGTCCGCAAACATCTGAAGGATGTTGCGGAGGATGCGGAAAGAGATGTTATGTCAGAAAAAACAACCACACCTGTCAAGAACACAAGACTGTTGACACCAGGTAATCTAACTCCTTTCTCGCCCGTGACTTCATCGTTTTGCACGAAAGTGGATCAACTGATATCAGCATTACAATCCATACGACACCCAGGCACACGATCGAAAGCTGAGGGCATCCAACCAGTAAACTTGGAAAGTGAACTGGAAAACGTCGCAACAACGTCAACTATTCATGATGCTGAAAATGAAGGAAACGTTTTATTGCAATATAAACTCCAGAGGCCGAAGAGAAACATAAATCATCCGGATGCGCTGAGGTCACCGTACGTGCAGCGTGTGGTTTCCTTAACAATAAAAAAGGATCAGTTGGAAGCTGCCTTGGCTAGGTGTATACTCAGCACAACAGGAAACAAATGGTAAGTATCGACAACACTCCAAAATTAAATAATTAAACGAATGGTTGCAAATTATTCATTATATTTCATGTTATTACGTAGGGAGCCTATATTCGAGTGCCCACCGGGTGTTTCGATCATGAGAGGCTCATTTGAGACAATCTACCCGGAATTATGTTTGGATGCAGATGTTATAACCGCATGGGCTGCCATGCTTAACTACGAGGAGCGATTAAGGGCACCGGGTACCCCTGCGAGGCAGTTTTGCATTGCCAGGATGTTGGTAAGGCACTTATCACACTTTAAACCTACTACATATATCCTGCAGAACTGTAAAACTGTAAAACTGTTTTTATTCCCTATATAACATAGTAAAACTGTAAAAAAACGTAAAACTGTTTTCATTCAACAAATAAATCATGTAAAACAGCTGCATAAGACTTTATTAACATTATAACACATATTATAGAACAATAATAAACTATATAAAACACTAGAACAATTTAGGACATTACATAACTCTATTTAATACTATATAACACTTTAAAACAAATAGCAAATCTTTATAACTCTGTATACTGCTATCATCAATCTTATGTACCCTTTAACAACTTAATCTCAGTTTATAACATCATAGCCTTATAAACAATATATAACACTATATAACCTTATAACACTTTATAACATACTATATAACCTTATAACACTTTATAACACTATATAACAATATAGGACACTATATAACACTATAACACTAAAACAATTTAGGACACTGTATAACACTATGTAATACTACATAACACTTTAAAACAAATCACAACTCTTTATAACACTATAGGCTGCAATCATCCATCATATGTATCCTTTAAAACAAATTAATATGACTTTGTAACACTATTCTAAATTATAACACTATAACACTATGTAACAATAAAAACTACCTTTGTGAATATCGTCAAAATATCGACTACCTGCTTAAATATGTGATTTATTATAAAACAGGTGGCAACTGATTTTGAAGGGACCGAAGAACACAGAATCTCAAAGTTCTGTGGCGGAATGGAAGCAATATTAGTCCAGACAGATACCAAGGACATCATAAGCTTCCAAATGGTATTCGTGCCGGTCCTGTATAACAAACACTACATTCTAGTGTTCTTCCATCTTGCACAATACCAGATATTGGCGATCGACAATATGGAGGGTGATGTCCCGATCGACATACGATACAGCGGTTACGTAGGAAAAGTTGTAAGAACATTAACAATTAAATAATAGTTGGCATACAACATGAGTAACTTTTAGAAATCCACATTTGACGTCAGAAATTTTACAGATCAATGCATTCTACTTGTATGTCGAAAACCACTCAAACTGCGAGCAACATATCTGAAGTTCCCATGGCAAACACTGTATAACGACGTTGATTGTGGTATATTCTTGATGCGTCATATGGAGACTTTTAAAGATATTATTGTAATTATAGTTGATTAATTATTATAGTTGAAAAGGGCATCTACGCTAACTTAATTTGTATTTCTGTTCACTAGGCACAAGTGTGCGCGAATGGGACTGCGGGCTATCACCAGAGCAAGAAATCAAGGGGGAGGTGATGCAAGATCAATCGAAAGAACTATCTGACTTGCGAATAAAGTACTTATCAAAAATCTTGTTAAGTGACGTAAACTCATTCCAATCTGCGTTGAGAAAGAAGTACATGAATACGTAAATTTGAGTGAAGATGAAAGAATGGAAAATGCTAAAACTGCAAAGGAAAGTATCGAGCGCTGATTGAGTGAGGAATAGCATGTAGTTTCGTTAAAACTGATATATTTTCAGACACGTTTTATTTTGAAGTTGTTTTATTTAGATACACTACTGGTTCATTTTGTTAGGGAAACCGAAACAAGGAAAAAACTTATATTCGTATGTAGTTATTTGGTAGGTTTTGTGTACAAAGCTATGGCAATTGTTTATTTTCTATTTTTTTCTTCAATTGATTTGTCCACCATAAAACACATTACCAATAAACATACACATCATTATAACAGACACTACATTTAAAACAGTTTAACAACGTTGTCAAATTTGTTTTCATCTTAACAAACTCCAAACTATAATATAACACTATAATTCAGTATAAAACACTACAAGTAGAATGTTACAACATGTAAGTCTTTAATCTAACTGTATAGCACAAGATCACCATGTCTAACACTACATTTAAGATAGTTTACCAGCATTGTCACATTTGATTCATCTTATGAGATTCGAAAATATAATATAACACTACAAGTCAATATCAAACAATATATTATGATAGACACTACATTTAAAACAGTTTAACAACATTGTCAAATTTGTTTTCATCTTAACAAACTCCAAACTATAATATAACACTATAATTTAGTATAAAACACTACAAGTAGAATGTGACAACATTTAAGTCTTTAATCTAACTGTATAGCACAAGATCACAATGTCTAGCACTACATTTTAGACAGTTTACCAACACTGTCACATTTGATTCATCTTATGAGATTCGAAACTATAATATAACACTACAAGTCAATATAAAACACTATAATTAGAATGTGATAAATGAATTAAAAAAAAAAACAAAGTAAAAACCATTATGTTTCACAATCATGGCAAACATGAAAGAAAAAATGAAACAAAAAGCTATAAAATCCAACACAACGAATCCAAAAAAACAATAAACTTCATTAAACACACGAAAAAATCTCGAGTACGCATAATTTGGTAATCTACTACTCCTGCTCTTGAACTTCTTGCTCCTCTTTGTCATCTCCTTCGCCTGCCCTTTCCTCACCTTCTGATGTGTCATCATTCTTTTCCCTTGCGGGGTACGTGCATGTACATATATTATGCCCCTTATGTTTGCAATTGTTACATTCAAGTCCATTTTTTCCCAGATTGGCTAATGGCATTTTCACGCTTAGTCTTCATTCTTTTAGGCTTGCTCATACCTTTAAATCTAGTTCCAACCAGCATGCGAACGGTTACAGAAGACTGTTGGGTGTTGCAAGTTATTTCAGCAAACTTGTCATAACGACACCTTGGGGTGCGTTTACCACTGCCTCATCGTCGATTGATACTGGACAACATGATCCCTGAAAGCGCACAACACATCGAAGTTATCAACCAACCTGTTAATAAGAGACTCGGCTGACCTTGTTATCTCCCGTACAACACCATAAACTTGCTGGTACCGATCATCACTTTCATTAATACCTAATATTGCTCTAGGAGCACTATTAGGAACAACTTCCCTGGTCCACCGTCGGCATATATACCTTTCAGGGAACTGCCTAAAATCAAGAAACTGCTGAACGCAAAAAATGTGCGCGCACAAAAGCCCAAAGTGTTCATACCTTTTGCATGAACAACTCATAGTCATATCTTGCTGCCGCATCATAACCTAATACATCAAAAAAAAAAAAACTAAAAAAAAGAGAACAAAAATATATACTCAGTTAAAACTATTAGATACAACACCGTGTACAAGTAAGATTATAAATAAACAACTGTTACATTCCCTGGTTACCACAAAAAATGTAGTACACGGTTGAGAAAAGTCCTTCACAGAGAAGTTCACAAAATTATCCTTTCTTTAATCCCATCTTCCAATACCACACTTGTGAATAGCTGTCTGAATTTCAAGTTGCACATCGAAGAAAATTGTTCTTGTGTATATGTTTGCCGCCTGTTCTTCTAAAACAAATTCTCTTACAAAAATATCGGGGTTCGTGTGCCTAGTATCGTGGTCGTTCTTCCTGTGCTCGTGTTTTTGGGTTTCGATTGCAGAGTTAAAATGCCCCAAGAATTCAACAAGTGTACAGTCCGGGTTGCAAAACTGCCCAAAGAAATGGTTCTCATTTTCCGAACGTGAGGAAGTACGCATCAACCAAGACATATGTCCATCACGATAGTACGCATGGATCCACGTATCCCTAATCTCATAAATTGACTCTAACCATTCATGATTCACCAAATCAAAATCAGCCAATATAACACCCCATTTGGTTTCAAACTGGTTATGGAGTAATGTATCGGTCCAAACAATGGCACACAACCTCTTCTTAAAATCAGTGCTATTGCATAGGGTGGCGCCAACCTAATAAACAAGGAACAACATAAAAAAATAAGTATACAATGAACATGATAAAACATTATATAAAAGTAAAACCACATCGATAAACAATATTTCCTACTTTTAGAATATAAAAAACCAATCGGGAATTGATCAAAACACCATAAGCCACATATTCAGATATAAAAAACTATAAAAATCCAACAAAAGAATCAATTCAAACAATAAACGTCGTAAACATAAAGAAAAAAAAATCTCATGTACGCCTAATTTGGTATTTAATAAACCTTGGTGGTAAGGTTGTCCATTATAAGCCACATGCAAAGCCTGTGCCTACTTTCAGGCCAAGTGTCTTCAATGGCTTTCCTCATCGCTGGGTCTTGATCAGTTACAATCACAGGTGGTGCGCACTCAAATGCTTGCTGAAATACATTAAGCAACCAGTTATATGTTTCGGCGGTTTCATTACCTATTATAGCAGCACCGGCCATGGCATATCTTTGGTAAAAAAGAAAGGCATTATCGAGCAAATAAAACGTCATGTGCATCTTTGGTTTAATGGAATCGTCGACATTTGGTATAAATGTCCTCCTTCCAGACTTTGGGGACACATGAACATCACCGACCGGCTGGTATGTATGAATATCTACAATAAAAAAACGATACATCAGTCATTTATAAAACACTATAAATTGTCATAAAGCAGTATAAAAGGTATAATAAAACACCATTGTATACAACTAAGAAACTAACGTAAAAAACTAATAAAACACTATATGTCCATTTAACACTAGTTGTTAATTACAAGACACTATAAATTTTAATTAACAATAATCTGTTGTACTAAAACACTGGATAATCATAAAACACTATGAATCAGAATTACATTATCTACTCTGCTGATAACACCATAGAATTTGCATAAAACACTATAAATGTCATCACAAGAAACAAGTTTAATATAAGACACTACAAAACAGCTTTACAATATCTACCCATCATATCACACTATTGTACATGCATATAACATTATATTTGTGATAACAAAGTATCTGGTGGGTTAAACACTAAAGACCAGGTTTAATTAACATTATATTGGGGATAAAACACTATAAAACGAATTTAACATGTTTGTTCATCATATAACACTATTGATCATGCATATGACACTAAACATCCAATATCAAAATATAACTCTGTTCATGATATAACATTAAAACAACTTACCCTAAACACTTCTGTGTATAAGAAACTACAAAAACCTACAATCAAAACATAATGAAATCTATATAACAAAAAACTGTATAGTAACACCACAAATTAAAAAAAAAAGAAAAACCCGTATGTCGTATGATTATGAACGTAAAAACACATATCCCTACTGCTCGAAACATGATAACTCTTAACAGAATCAATTCCTATGATGCACATGTACCTGCATCAGCGGAATCCATTGAAATAAAACACCACAATCGTTGAGGATAAACAATTAATCGTGTCTCTGAAAATTTCCTGCGATCTCATGTATTTATAATCTATGAATGATGGGTACCGGTGAATGATAAACACCAAAATCTTAATGGATCTTACAAAAAAAAAACACAAAATTTGAAATCCCTGTAATATCTCATCGACAATTGTTTGGGCAGTTATCGTTTAATCAATTAATTTATAGAAATAGAAAATTACTAATTCACCCTTTTGAATTAATTAAGATATAGGACACTTGTCATCACCACATTATTTCTCACCCTTCTCACAATATTAGATTAATGTACATGATCCTATATATATAGAAACGGGTTCAGGAGGGAACGGTGAAAAGTGTGAGAACGCATCCTGGCCCAACACGTGGCAAGGGGCCCTAATTGTTATGCGGGGGTACGATTGTCCTTTTATACGTTCCCTCCTTATTCGCGTTATAAATCTCTTTCAAATTAAAACTCCAAAGATTTTATTGTTAGCTGTTACCTGCTTTTCATGCTTTCCCAGATCTATGGCGTTTAACGTGGATTCTGTTCGACAAAGTAAAATTCGTTGGCGTTTTCTATTTTCGTTCCAGCAAATCATGCAACAGATATGGTGTTTTGTTCTTTTATCATTGTTCTATGGCGTTTTTTTGTATTATTAATTTATAATGTGTTGTATGATTTTCCATAGCGTTATTAAATTATGTAGTTTAATCGCGTTTTAATTGATATTTAATCTATTATTCATAACTGCAATTGGAGTTTTCAATATTAATTTTAATTGTCGTTTACGTTCTTGTGTATTTGTTATGTTTTTACGATCATTGGCATTTTTCGTCTATTTGATTAGTTTTGAATTTTATTTAGTAGTATTTGTGAATATCAGTTATTACTATTTTGTTAATTTGTGGAAACATTAGTTTTATTAAGTTTGGCGTTTTAATTATGTGTTTATTATGTCTTGTTTATTATTCAATTAATGGCGTTTTAAAGTATAATGTTATTACGAGACATCACTCTGCTTTTCTGATTTTTCCGTTCCTCCCTGTGTTTTCTCAGACGAAGTCTCTTCCTCGAGTCAAAGGCATTGCCCCAAAACTGGATTACCATTTATCATTCCTGACGTTAGTGAAGAATTAAAGCCCAGAAAGGACATGCTATTCTCAAGCCTTGATGATTGTTATTCAATGTATGTTAAGTATGCCAAGGAGTGTGGGTTTTCAGTCAGGAAAGGGACTACAAAGACAAACTCTATAGGTGTGTTACATATTAATTATTTTTTGTGTACGAGAGCTGTGGTATATAAGGACAAGAAGGTTGATACGTTGGACCCCAATCAAAAAGAGGGAGTAGTGCGATCTAACTTTTCAAAGAGGACTGATTGTGGTGCACTGTTATGTGTAGAGTATGAGAATGGATTTTGGAAGGTGTATAAGTTTGTCGAGGAGCACAATCATGAACTTGTTGAAAGTCCTGATAAGCATTTTCTTCCAACTGAACGGCACCTCACTCAGCTCCAGAAGCATGTTATACACAACATGTCTAAGCTGAATTTGGGTCCTGTCAAGGCGTTTAATGTTATGAAGACTTGTTTTGGCGGTTTTGAAGACGTGGGCGCAAGCAAAGTTGAATTTAAGAACTATAAGAGGCAAATTAACTTGTTCATAGGGGAATATAACGCTGATATGCTTGTGAAACATTTGAATGAAAAAAACATTCCCAGCCTAATTTCTCGTATGATTACATCACAGACGAAGACAATCGTTTGAATGGTCTTTTTTGGTGTGATGATCAAGCCAAACGTAATTACCACGTGTTTGGTGATGTGATTTCGTTTGACGCCACGTATCGTTCCAACAAGTAATTTTTTATAATTCAACTTCTTTGTTTTTTTGCGTTTTATTAATTTTACATGCATGGCGTTTTTATATTTTAAATGCAATGACGTTTTTTTAGCTTACAAGCAATGGCGTTTACTAGTTTACATTTAGTGGCGTTTTATTATTATTTCATTTCTCATGGAGTTTTCATATGCAGATACTCTATGGTGTTTGCACCGTTCACTGGTATAGACAATCATCACTGCAATGTTACATTTGGCGCAGCATTGTTGGCGTCGGAAACTGCCGATACGTATATTTGGTTGTTAAGAGTTTTTCTTAAAGCTGTTGGTTCTCAACCAAAAGTTGTTGTCACTGACCAAGATCCAGCGATGAAGAAGGCTATTTCTGTTGTATTTATTGACACGAGGCATCGGTTATGCATGTGGCATGTGATGAATAAACTTTCTCTGAAGGTTGTTATGCTTTTTTTACCTTTGGCATTTTAGTATACAATGCGTTTTAAGATACATGGCGTTTTGTACCTTGTTACTGTTTTTTTAATTAAGTTTTGTCTTTTGTTTTTTTTATATATGTGTGGCGTTTTAGTGTTATTTATAGGTTGGTGTTAGGCTATGCAATTCCACCAATTTTAAAGAACGTATCTGTGGTGTTGTGTGGACGGATATTCTCACACCTGAAGAGTTTTAATCAGAATGGGAAATGGTTATTGCAGAATTCAATTTAGAAGATAATGACTGGCTATCTGATATTTTTGCACTTAGGGAATCTTGGATCCCTGCATACTATAGAATGGAGCCTCTGTCTGGTCTTATGCGAACGACATCCAGGTCGGAGAGTGAGAATCAATTTTTGTTCAAGTGTGCAATTCGAAAGCTACTCTTGTTGAGTTCATGACGCATTATGAGACTGCAATAGAAGCACAATGTCGCAACCCCCGATCCCTGATTCCCGGGAACGGGCGGACACGATCACAGAGTTTTGGTGGTATCAGGTTATTTAATCTGGCAGCGGAATTTACATCAGAACCGTAGTTAGGAAATGTTCATCAGAGTAAAACCACCTCATTTAATATTAATAATCACTTGGGTAAAACCCAAGTTTCTTATTACAATACATTTATAGGGACAAACCCTATTTTATTGAATTTAAAACATCGTTTATTAGGTAACTTTTATAGCCACATTTTTCCAAGCCTTCAGTGCTCTCCTGCTGGCTTTTTACTAATTGGCTGTCACATTGGGTTACCTGAAACGTGTTTTAAAAACATTTGTCAGTCGGAAATACTGGTGAGTGAATCCCAGTTTAATCAAGTTTAAATAAAAAGTCACAGTGAACAGTATTGAGAGCGATCACATTGTTTATGTCTACACAATTACTCCATTAGTACTGTCAACCCTGACTTGTGGGTCATATTACCCATTGGCTAACTCATTGTCCAATGGTAACGTATTGTCATCCTCGACTTACTACTCACAGTGTAGTACATTTTGTATACAAAACCCCAACATACCGGCAGTAATTGAAGAACTACAAAGACTCAATCACTGCTAAATTTCATAGTAAAACATTTAAGGTTTGGTAAAACATTACCAAAAAGATTATCAAAAAGAGGATAAACTCACATTGCTATCTTAGACTTCGCGTAAGGGTTTCCTGGATATAATCTATAATTTATACAAATGTACATTGGTTAGTACCATAACCCTTTGAAAATATTAATGATACCCTCCCCGAGACGGCATTCCAACAACTACGTCGGGCATAACCACCACAGTTGTTACGGACCCCTAAATCAATCGGGCTGCGTAACTATTACGAAACTGGGGTTATAATACTTAAAACAGAGCAGAACCTCGCTAAATAGGGGTATAATACCCGACTATAATGCCTCTAATTCAGAAAGTGAGATTGAGAATTGAAATGTGAACGAACTGAATTGAAACCCGATGGCCTTCTTATATAGTGCTGATATCCGACTCTCACGCGGCCCGCGTAAAAGTAAGCTAAGGCTTACGCGGCCCGCGTCAACATGTGGTCAACGTGTAGCTGATCCCGGTCACCAAGTAGACCCGCCACGATGTCGACACATGTCAGCTCAGGATGCATCCGCGTTTGATGATCTCTCGCGGCCCGCGTCAATGTAAGCTTAAGCTTACGCGGCCTGCCTGAACTAAAGAAATCAGAGGAGTCCGGATCTAGCCGTCATACCGCCCGCGTGAACTGTTGGGGTGGGTCTACGCGGCCCGCCTCAACTCAATATTTCATGTTTTTAATTTATTTTAAATGCTATAACATAATTCGGGCTCGGTTTTCACATACAGGTTGTAATATAATACATATTGGGACATTCTATGATATACTAGAGTGTCAGAAATATTATGAGAGTGTTGGTTTTACCGAGGGTTGTTACATTCTCCCCACCTTATTTTAGAGCTCGTCCTCGAGATCTACTAGAATAAATATGGATATTTCCTTTGCATCTCTGACTCGAGTTCCCATGTGTACTCTGGTCCTCTTTTGGAGTCCCACTTCACTTTGACCAGAACTAATCTCTTATGCTTGAGATTCTTGACTTTCCTGTCTTCAATCTGTAGAGGTCTTTCTACAAACTTGAGTTGTTCATTTACCTCTGTATCCTTATGAGGTACTATCAATGATTCATCAGCTAAACACGTTTTGAGATTAGATACATGAAATACATCATGTATTCCTGCCATTTCCTCTGGCAGTTGTAGCTGATAGGATACAGGTCCTATTCTTCTAATAATCTCAAAAGGTCCAACATACCTGGGACTTAACTTTCCCCGTTTGATGAATCTTACTATTCCTTTCCAAGGAGAGACTTTCAATAATACCTTATCTCCTACTTGAAATTCCAACGGTTTGTGTCGGTTATTGGCATAGCTCTTTTGTCGATCACGTGCTGCTTTCAGTCGTTCCTTGACTTGAATAATCTTGTCGGTTGTTTCTTGTACTATCTCAGGTCCAGATAGTTGCTTTTCCCCAATTTCTGCCCAACAGACTGGGGTTCGGCACTTTCGTCCATAAAGTGCTTCGAATGGTGCAACATTGATACTTGTGTGATAACTATTATTATAAGAAAATTCTATTAAAGGTAAGTGATCGTCCCAATTACCTCCAAAGTCAATTGCACAAGCTCTAAGCATGTCCTCCATTGTCTGAATTGTCCTTTCACTTTGTCCGTCCGTTTGTGGATGATAAGCCGTACTTAGCTTTAATTTAGTTCCCATTGCCTTTTGGAAACTTGACAAAAAATGAGATGTAAAGCGGCTATCCCTATCAGAAACAATTGATAAAGGAATACCATGTAAAGAAACAATTTCATTTACATAAAATTTAGATAATTGTTCCATACTAATTGTTTCCTTCATTGGTAGAAAATGAGCTGACTTGGTTAGTCTATCTACAATCACCCAGATTGTATCATTTCCTTTCCTAGTTTTGGGTAATTTAGTAACAAAATCCATTGTTATCAATTCTCATTTCCACATCGGCATTTCTAGTTGCTGTAACAAACCTGAGGGTTTCTGATGTTCAGCTTTAACTTGTGAGCAAGTTAAACATTTAGAAACATAGGCTGCTATGTCCTTTTTCATTCCTATCCACCAGAAATTTTTCCTTAAATCCTAGTACATTTTATCACTTCCTGGATGCATCGTATACTTAGACTTATGGGCTTCTTCTAATATACGATGACGTAGGTTTCCTAATTTAGGTATCCACATTCTCTTTTCAGGGAATCTCCAAATTCCATCTGTTCCTTGTTCCAATTCTTTTAGCATATTTTTTAATTTTTCAGAATCATCCTTGATTACTGATTCTTGTGCTTCTCTTATCTTATCATTTAAATCTACTTGCAGATTTAATTTAAGAGAACGTACCCTTTTTGGCTTTTCATGATATTTTCGACTTAAAGCATCTGCCACTACATTTGCTTTTCCTTTATGATACTGGATATCACAATCATAGTCACTAAGCAATTCCATCCAGCGTCTTTGCCTCATGTTCAATTCCTTTTGTTTGAAAATATACCTTAAACTCTTATGATCGGTGAATACAGTAAACTTACTACCATAAAGGTAATGTCTCCAAATCTTAAGAGCAAAAATTATAGCTCCTAATTCTAAATCATGGGTTGAATAATTCTCTTCATGATTCTTAAGTTGTCTAGATGCGTAGGCTATAACCTTTTGTCGCTGCATCAATACACATCCATAACCTAATCTAGAAGCATCACAATAGACTACAAAGTCTTCAGTTCCTTCTGGTAATGCTAGTATGGGTGTATGGGTCAATCTTTGCCTAAGAATTCTAAAGGCTTCTTCTTGTTTTACTCCCCATTCAAACTTAACAGATTTACAGGTTAGCTTAGTTAAGGGAATGACTATTCTAGAGAAATCTCGAATAAATCTTCTATAATAACCGGCCAATCCTAAGAAACTTCTAACCTCGGTTGGTGATTCAGGGGTTTTCCATTTGGTAATTGCCTCGATCTTTGTTGGATCTATATGAATTCCTTCATGATTGACTAAATGTCCAAGAAATTGTACCTGTTCTAACCAAAATTCGCACTTTGAAAATTTAGCGTAAAGCTTTTCCTTTCTTAATAAACTTAAAAGTGCGTGCAAATGCTTTGCATGATCTTCTTTATTCTTAGAGTAAATTAGAATATCATCTATAAATACAATTATGAATTTATCCAAATATGACCTACATATTCGGTTCATCATGTCCATAAATGCAGCTGGGGCATTGGTTAAACCAAATGGCATGACAGTAAATTCATAATGACCATACCTTGTTCTGAATGCGGTCTTAGGAATGTCCTCTTCCTGTACCTTTAATTGATGATATCCTGTCCTTAAATCGATTTTAGAGAAAAATCAAGCTCCTTGCAGTTGATCAAACAGATAATCGATTCTTGGTAATGGATACTGATTCTTAATCGTGACCTTGTTTAATTCACGGTAATCAATGCACATACGCATTGATCCGTCCTTCTTTTTAACGAACAGTATCGGAGCTCCCCACGGCGACGAACTTGGTTGTATAAATCCTTTTTCTAACAATTCGTCTAATTGTTTCTTCAATTCTTGCATTTCTGCAGGTGCCAAATGATAAGGTGCTGTGGCAATTGGTCCAGTTCCTGGTAACAGGTGAATTCTGAATTCAACTTCTCTATCTGGAGGTAGTCCTGGTAATCCTTCTGGAAAGACATCTGAAAACTGAGATACTACTGGAATGTCTTTTAGTTCTTTTCCTTTAGTGTTTGTGATTATGGAAATCATATACACTATAGAACCTTTTCTTATACAACTTGTAGTTTTCATCACAGAGATAAATTTAGTGGACCTAGAGGGTTTATCTCCTTTAATTGTGATCGTTTTACCTTTTGGTGAATTTACTTGAATTAACTTTTGATCACATAAAATACTGGCTTTATTGGCTATTAACAAATCCATTCCTAAAACAACATCAAATCCTATCAGATTCATGGGATACAGGTTTGCTATAAACTTTTGGTTTAAAATTTCTATTCTTGCTCCCTGCAAGATTTCAGAAATCCTAACGGTTTCTCCATTGGCTGTCTCTACTAAGCATTCTTGTGGTAGTTTAGTTAATGACTGATTTAGAAATTTGCAAAATGATGTATTAATAAAACTTTGGTTTGCACCAGAGTCAAATAATACTTTAGCAAAAACATCATTAACTAAAAACGTACCAGCTATAACATCTGGGATCATCTTGGCTTCATCTGCAGTCAGAACAAATGCTCTAGCATTTTTAGTATTCTTGTTGTCTGTGGCTGGAGTTAATTTTGGGTAGTTTGGCCTGATATGACCTTTTTCTCCACAGTTGTAGCATAATCCATTACTGGATTTCTTCCTGCAATTTTCTTCCTTGTGTCCTGGCATCTTACAATAATTGCAGAGAGTGGAGCATTTCCCGGCATGCTTTTTCTTGCAGACCTTGCAGTATGGTGCAGAGGTAGAACCCATATTCCTACGATTGAAATTTCTGGAACGGAATTCTTGTGTAAGCCTTTGGGTTAAGTTCCTCCTCTGATCTTCTTCTCTAGTACGGACTAATTCATCAGTCAAGGTATTTGTTAATTCCACAGCTTCTTCTATGGTTTGAGGTCTAGCTGCCTTGACTATGTGTCTAATCTCCCCAATTAATCCCCAAATATAACGGGAAATTAATACTGGTTCTGGTGAAGCAAGGGTTGGCACAATTCTAGCATATTCGAAGAATATCTTAGTATATCCCTTACTATCCACACCAGTCATCCTAAGGTTTAGGAATTTGTTTGCTATCTGTTCCTTTTCATTGGGTGGGCAGAATTTCCTTTCTACCTTGTTCTTAAATTCTTCCCATTCCATATTGTAGGTTCTATCACTTCCTCTTCATTAGAGGATAGTATTCCACCATTCTAGTGCTGCATTCTTAAACAGATTAGAAGCAAACAGTATCCTATCTTCTTCAGTACACTTGCTTATCCTTAAGACTGCCTCAGTCTTCTCTATCCAGCGTAAGGTTGCAATGGCCCCTTCGTTGCCAGAGAATTCCATTGGTTTACAAGACCAGAATTATTTATAAGAACAACCATAAGGCATGGTTCTTCTTCTTTTGGGAATAGGCAATTGAAGTACAGGTCCATGTTCACGCTGTTTTCTGGTTCAACTGGTCGCTTACGGCTATGCTTACTTTTATTATCAGCATCTTTAACAGTTTGAAGAATAAATGGCATTGCATCTATAATTCCCTGTGCCACTATGTGTTGGATAGCACTATTATCCACTTGGTTTCCATTGTTATTGATGCTCGGATTTTCATTAACCACGTTAATGTTACTCTGGTTATCATTATTCAGATTTCCTTGATTTCCTTCATCGGCCATCTGAATTTTAAACATTTATCCCATATTAATATCATAAAATAATAGGTAATATAATTAATCACATGACACGCAATCTAACTAAAAATGTCGATCATTGCGACTTGTACTCTATTTTCATATACTATTATGCATCTATTACAGACTAGTACTGAATTAAAAATTACAATACCAACAGAAATATAATTACACTAATAGTAATATGCCTCTGTACACACATATTTTATTTTATTTTATTATATTATTATTACTACCATCGTCTCACCATCTCATTCATGGATATGGATTTATCCAAAAATCCATATTGCGCTCATCGTATTTCCATACGAGACGCTCTCCCACCTGATGCATTCTCTCACTGCTTTCTAAAATTTCCTCCCCAAAAGTCCTAAGTTCTTGGACGTTTTCTGCACTCATTGGGGGTGCAGGTTCTCGGACTGGGTTTGGAATCTGGGGTGCGGTTTCCTGATATGGGGGTGACAGTTCCTGAAATTGGTAAGGATCCTCTAAAATCTCCCTAATATAGTTATCATGGTAATAGGGATCTAAAGGTTCCATACCTGGATAAGCTTCTATGTTCTGTATGGGTGGATATTCCTAGATAGGGTAACGTTGCACAAAGTCCCTATTGTCGTCCCACCAGGGGTCGTAATTTGGATCTAGGGGATTTGGTGCAGGTATCCTAGGGATTTCTTCTGGGTTAAAGTCATGCATCTCCACTTGGTTTTCCTGGTTTTCTATCTCCATGGGTTGTTCTGGGTTTTGTGGTTGTAGGGCTACTAGTTGTTCCAGACTTGGGTCAGCAGCAGTTGTAGCTAGGATATGGAAATTAGCTAGGCTTCTATTAAGCATATCCTGTGTATTGGCATCTGTTCTACGCTTAGCAACTGCTAAAACTCTTTGCTGTTGCAACTTCCGCATTCTCTTCCTACGAGCAAAGGCTTCCTTACTGAACCATCCTCGTTTCTTATGAGGGAATGGCTCTTCTGACTGAGCTTTAAAAGCAAACACTCCTTTTTCCTGATTAGCAGAATACCCAGAAAGGGCAGGCTGTGAAGAAGTACCTTCACTCCTAGGTGAATCAGACAACTGACGATTCATGTCTGATGGTCCTTGATCACTCATACTGTAAACTAACAAATAGTCAAATAACACATAACAAATAAATACAGTTATGCACGTATCTCCGTAATTTATTTCCTAACATAAAATATAGAATTTAAGTGTCAGCAGAACACTTCTTTGGCTCAGACCAGTGGCTAGGCTCTGATACCACCTTCTGTCGCAACCCCCAATCCCTGATTCCCGGGAACGGGCAGACGCGATCACAGAGTTTCGGTGGTATCATGTTATTTAATCTGGCAGCGGAATTTACATTAGGACCGTAGTTAGGAAATGTTCATCAGAGTAAAACCACCTTATTTAATATTAATAATCACATGGGTAAAACCCAAGTTTCTTATTACAAAACATTTATTGGGACAAACCCTATTTTATTGAATTTAAAACATCGTTTATTAGGTAACTTTTATAGCCACATTTTTCCAAGCCTTCAGTGCTCTCCAGCCGGCTTTTTACTAATTGGCTGTCACATTGGGTTACCTGAAACGTGTTTTAAAAACATTTGTCAGTCGGAAATACTGGTGAGTGAATCCCAGTTTAATCAAGTTTAAATAAAAAGTCACAGTGAACAGTATTGAGAGCGATCACATTGTTTATGTTTACACAATTACTCCATTAGTACTGTCAACCCTGACTTGTGAGTCATATTACCCATTGGCTAACTCATTGTCCAATGGTAACGTATTGTCATCCTCAACTTACCACTCACAGTGTAGTACATTTTGTATACAAAACCCCAATATACCGGCAGTAATTGAAGAACTACAAAGACTCAATCACTGCTAAATTTCATAGTAAAACATTTAAGGTTTGGTAAAACATTACCAAAAAGATTATCAAAAAGAGGATAAACTCACATTGCTATCTTAGACTTCGCGTAAGGGTTTCCTGGATATAATCTATAATTTATACAAATGTACATTGGTTAGTACCATAACCCTTTGAAAATATTAATGATACCCTCCCCGAGACGGCATTCCAACAACTACATCGGGCAGAAACACGACAGTTGTTGCGGAACCCTAAATCAATCGGGCAGCGTAACTATTACGAAAATGGGGTTATAATACTTAAAACGGAGCAGAACCTCGCTAACTAGGGGTATAATACCCGACTATAATGCCTCTAATTCAGAAAGTGAGATTGAGAATTGAAATGTGAACGAACTGAATTGAAACCCGATGGCCTTCTTATATAGTGCTGATATCCGACTCTCACGCGGCCCGCGTAAAAGTAAGCTAAGGCTTAAGCGGCCCGCGTCAACATGTGGTCAACGTGTAGCTGATCCCGGTCACCAAGTAGACCCGCCACGATGTCGACACGTGTCAGCTCAGGATGCATCCGCGTTTGATGATCTCTCGCGGCCCGTGTCAATGTAAGCTTAAGCTTACGCAGCCCGCCTGAACTAAAGAAATCAGAGGAGTCCGGATCTAGCCTTCATACCGCCCGCGTGAACTGTTGGGGTGGGTCTACGCGGCCCGCCTCAACTCAATATTTCATGTTTTTAATTTATTTTAAATGCTATAACATAATTCGGGCTCGGTTTTCACATACGGGTTGTAATATAATACATATTGGGACATTATATGATATACTAGAGTGTCAGAAATGTTATGAGAGTGTTGGTATTATCGAGGGTTGTTACACACAACGTCACACACATCGTAAAAATGATCATGAATCTCGATACAAAAGACCCCAGTTGAAGAGTAGTTACAAAGTGTTGGAAGGGCAAGCTGTTGATATATATACAAAAAGTATTTTTTGTGACGTTCAAGCTGAGCTTATTGGAGTTGCGGATTGCATAAATCAACGTTACGAAGATCAGCCTGATGGGTTTGTTAAGTTTTATGTAAATGACTTCCAACAGCTTTGTACATCCTTATTTGAGGTAAATAATGGCATTTTGGTTTTTATGGCGTTTTCTGTTAATGGCGTTTTATCATATGCAATGTGTTCTTTTCATTTTTAGACAAACATTCTATGCATGGTGTTATAGAGATATTGTTTTTGGCGTTTTTCAGGTATTGTTTCGTAAGTCTGATTGCACATGCAGTTGCTCATGCAGACGTTTTGAACAGTTTGGTATGTAGACAAATATTCTATGTTTTGAGACTTATGGACGTTAGGTAATTTCTAAAACAATACATTCTGAATAGATGGCGCAAAGAGGCCTCCCCGAACTGCTCTCCTGAATTCTCAATTAGTTGTGAATATATGACCGAGCTTGATCCTGATGTGCAAAGTATGATGCGAGATGTTATTTATTCAACCGAATACACTTTGAACCGTTTATTTGGTAATAAAGAGGAGCTATCCTTATACAAGAATCATATTCAATCTTATATGAAAAAGTTTCAAGATATGCAGATTGTTGTTCCTCTCGCTAGTTCTAGGGATAGATTTGCCGAGATAACTGGTCAATATAAAAACGACAAGAATCTGATAAGAGTCCCTGTAGGTTATAAATCCAAAGGTTTTGGTTCTCGGAAGCGCCTGAAATCTAAACAGGAGATAACAGTTGACAAAAAGAAATCAAAGTCGAAACCCGGGGCCAAAGAAAGACAGTGTCAAAACTGCAAAGCCTATGGACACTACGCATCAACATGCCAACAGGCCGTAAATAAAAGAAGATCGACAAGGTCTTGGAGAGCCAGTGAAGAGTAGTTTGGCGTTTTGTATTTGTCATTCTTACAGAACACATACAGTTGTCTTTGAGAGCCAGTGTAGAGTACTTTGGCGTTTTTTTATTTCAATGCTATAGAACACAGACATTTCTCAGTTTGACGTTTTTTTTTTCTATTTCTTTGTTCATAACATGCAATTTCGAAGTTAAATAACAAACAATATAATATTGGGCAAGGAAATCAAACGCAAAAAAAAATAATAATAATAAAATAAAATAAAAAATAACGCCACTAAATAAAAATTCCATAAACTTCTATTTTTGGTCGTGCTAAACTCAATAATGTTTTGCTGAATGAAATGGATAACATTGTTAATCCTCAGTCAAGAAAGATGTGTAACAATGTTATCCATCCCGTTTAGCTAAACTTTATAGAGAACAAAAACAGAATCTCCATGAAATGACTTTTTTTTTGAAGTTTTGTGGTTTTTGTATATTTTTGGCGTTTATATTGAGGATCTTGCTCATTGCATAAAGTGAAAGTTTATTGAGAAAATTGTGTATATCAAAGAAACATGGTTTTGAATCTTTGATATTTTGGTTTTTTTTTTCGTTTATAAGATGAATGGTGTAGAGGAAAATATAGGTTATTGCAGTAATTCTGAGAGTTTGTTTATATAGGAAGTTTTTGGCGCGTATTTTAGGCGCGATTTTTATTGCAGTAAATGCTAGTAATAAAGTTACGTTGTTTTAGTACTGTTTGTTCAGCTTTATCGGTTAAAAACAAAGTTTGGCGTTTTATATCTATGACGTTATATTATAATGAAGTGTGCTATGTGTGTTGAGGCGGATTTTAATAGCGCGAGTTTGGCGTTTTATGTTAAGTCAAAAGACCCTTTTACCCTTAATGAAACGCGTCGGATTAATAAAAGTGATTTTATTTACGAAAATGCCACTGCGTCATCTAGTCCATAGATTGTTTTGATCTGACGATTCATAAGCGTTCTCTCCATTCTCACACTTTTGAGCGTTTTCTTTGTATCCCGAACCTATATATAAGTGTGTGTGTATATATATATATAGGGAGGGGCTCATGCGAGAACTCCATTTATTGCGAGAACCGCGATAACCAATGTGAACACAACCTAAAATAGCTAAAAAAAACCTAAAAAAACCTAACCCCCACCCCCCCCCCCCCCAAAAAAAAGAAAAAAAACCTAACCCCCCCCCCCCCCAAGCTAAATGCTAAAAACTAAAACCTTCAAAAAACCTAACCCCCCCCCCCCCCCAAAAAAAAAAACCTAAACCCCCCTCCCGCACCCCCCAAAAACCTAACCCCCCACCCCACCCCCAAGCTAAAATGCTAAAAACTAAACCCTCAAAAAACCTAAAAAAATAAAAAAAAATCTAATTTTTTTTTTAATATTTTTAATGCTCAAATCGCTACTTTTAGTGGTAAATTTTTTTTTTTTTTTTGCTTCGAAAAGTAGCGATTTTTATATAAAAGATATTAAAAAAAACAAATTTTTGTGTGATTTTTAGCTATTTTTAGGCATTTTTGATTGTGTTTACATTGGTTCTCGCGTTTCTCGCAATAAGAGGTGGTTCTCGCATGATCTTCTCTCTCTCTCTCTCTCTCTATATATATATATATATATTACGAAATCAATATAGTTTAAATTGTATTTTCTTTTTTAAATAAATTAATATAATAATTATTACCTTTTTTGTATTGTTATTATTATTATTTTAATGAAATCTTGAATGATAATTAAACATCATTTCCATATTTAAAATGTTTGCATATCTTATAAATAAAGAACACTTTGATGTTTAGCAAATGAAATCTTGAATGATAATTAAACATCATTTCCATATTTAAAATGTTTGCATATCTTATAAATAAAGAACACTTTGATGTTTAGCAAATGACTATCAAAGGTTCGATTGTACTTAAAAGAATCGTTTTTTGCTTATGACAACTGTGCATGACACTATCAAAAATAAAAAAAGGAGACTCAAAGTCAAGTTAGTAATATTAAACAAAGATGAAAAATGTTACAAATAAGACGAAAAATGTGGTGTACTAAAAAAATATTAGAAATTTATAGATTGCTTATATGTTTGTTACTTACCAATGAGATTGGTGACCCATTGACAAAATATAAAAGCCCTTAGATACATTTAGATTTAAAGGTTTTAAATTCAAGACTTCAAGTACAACATATAACATAAATAATAAAGAAAAAAAATTATATTGTAATTTAACTTTTTTCCCATGTTTAATGCATCATTTCGTTTTATATAAAATGAATTATTGTATATATTATATAAAGTAAAATATATTATATAAAACGACATGTGATTTTTTCGTATTTATTTGTTAATGAGAACCAACTTCGTGTTAAAGAGTATAGGTGTTAAAATATGTTAATAATCATAACACGGGAACATTTATGTATAATTTACCAAATCAATGGATTTATAAGCCCGTGTAACATGCAGGATTTTAAACTAGTATAATATATCACATCACACCATAGTTATTAAAGCGACCGCCTAGGCACAAATAAAGCCCCAGGCCCAACAAATCGCCCTGAGTGCGCCTCACGCCTTTAATCATTAGGTTTGTTCATGTATGCCAATAATGTTATTAAAGCGAGCGCCCAGACGCGCATAGGCACAAATAAAGCCCCGGGCCCAACAAATCGCCATGAGTGCGTCTCGCGTCTTTAATAACTATGCATCACACTAACTACAATAATCTTACGTCCTTTTTGTTTTGCACCAAAAGTTATCTTTTTTACACTTTAGTCAAATGAAATCTAGACAATTTGTTTTTATTTTTATAAACCAAATAGGAAATTAAATAATTATGAAAGTCAAACTCATATTTTTTTCCTATGCTTTTATCAAATACGTTAAATAATTTGTGTGTTATATTTTCTATACTTGTTTTGAGTTTTACAATAATTATAGTTTTATCTGATTCTTTTTGTTGAATTTTTTATTAATTGAAACAAATTTAGATATGTCAAGGTTTTACTCGAGTTTAATTGACGAATAACTTTTGGTTATTTGCAAATATACCACCACATGTGTTTTTATCTACATTTCGTCATGTGTGTTTTTTTATCTAACGGTTTTAATCGAGTTTAATTTACAACATGACATTCCGCCGTAACGCGCCAGATATTTTACTAGTAAGAATATAAAATTGTGTATGAATCTGTATTAGAGATGTACATATTGATATATCTAGGTTCTATTTGAACCCATTGTGTTAGTTTCCTTCTTTTTATTGTTAATCTCCATAGATTTTTCAAAGTTTTAGGATTCCAGTTATCTGTTATTCATCGTCCCGTTTACTTATCCAAACAAATACACATTGGTTTCAATATTAATTTCGCATATGGTTTTAGTTAATAGTATAATTTGAAAGTCAACTGTGAGAAGAGAATTATGGGACTCTCTTTCTTCTCATTTAGTACTTCTAGTACGTGTACTCTACGCCTATAATTACACTGCTTACATTATTAAATACAATGTATACACATCACGCAATTTTAATTATATAATTATGTCTGACTAATTCTTTAAGAGAAGAAAATGCAAATCTCCATTTCGAGTATCAGATGATATTACTAAATAATTTCATTTTGTTAACTAATTAAATCTAAAACAAAAATTAACATCTATAATTCTATATATAAGCATGTGATTGTTGAACTGGTTAGTTTATTGTTGGTGATTATATAGAACCGAGCTACATGTTAATCCTGAAGTGCAAAGGGCAAACTATATATATCAAATGTAAAAAAGACGAAAAAACTCCTTCATCGATCGACCTCTTCAGTTTCAAAATTGGAATTTCGAGTTTGATATCTGTAGTTCCTTAAGCTATATATGGGAGGTGGCTAGCATACTAATAATTATTTTGGTTTGAAACATCATTTTCATTCTTATTTGATGGTGTAAAGTAAAAAAAAAAAATGCTATGCATATATCATCTTGCTGATTCATATATATATTAAGTTTTTGGGTTAATGGATTTAAACACCCCCAACTATGGTCATTTGGGCGATGGCACTCTCAACTTTGACTTTGGCTCCCACCACTCCCAACTTAACACATTGTTTGTCACGGCACCCCGTCGTTAAATAAACACTAACTGGGTTAGGAAAATTAGCCTACGTGTCATATTAACCTGACGTGGCATGTACGACGTGTAATGTAAACCTGATGATGTGGAAATGGATCTTTTATACACCTTAACACCTTAAAAAAAACAGTTCACCACCGCTCAAAGCCACTGCAACCACCGATCAAAGCCACTGCAACCACTGCTCACCACCACAACCACCACCATTCACCGTTCACCACCACTACTACCACTACCACTACCACAACCGTAAAACCACCACCATTGATACGATAATCCATTTAAGCAATATAATTAAACAATTGTAACTCAAAATAGAGACACTTAAGCAAAAGAAATAAAGGAAGTCAATTTATAAATCAATTTCAAATCTTTAAATTAGGTGTAGAAGATTCTGTCATATGATATATGATAGATTTTCTCGCAATTTGAATTGTGTATATCAAGACAAATCGAAAGGGATAAACATTGACCAAGGATATCTTATTTCCGTTCACCACCCATTAATGCCAGCAAAAAAAAAAAAAAAAAAAAACCCATTTTCGCCAGCAAACCTCAAATCTCCAGATCTATCATCATTGGAACAGAAGAATCCAGTTTGTATACTGATTATGATTCATCGCCGCACCACCTCTACCACAAAAACAATCACCACTGCACCACCTCCACCATCTAACAACTGTCGCCGTTGTATCGGACCACCGGAGAATAACAAGAATAACATTGCAACCCTCGATTTGAGAGCACAACTGATTTTGATCTCGTTGGTTGGCAACGCCGTCATTATTGAACCTGAATCTTTAACTTATTGGTTTAAGATATGAGATGGATCATTTGTCGGCAAACGATGGGGGTTTGGAGGGGGCTTGACTCAATTGCATTTGAACCAGGCCGATTTATTTTTGAGTTCGTGGCGACCGGAGAAGCTGGGTCTGCTGTGGCTGGCTATGGTGGTAAGTTTGGCGATGGTGGTGATAAAGCAGACGAAAGAGAGGAAGGAGGTTATGGGGATGGGTGGGTGGTTTATAATTGAGTGTGTGGAAGACTAATAGACATGTAGGATAAAGAGTTATAAAGGATCCATTTCCACGTCATCATGCCACATCAGATAAAATTGCCACATAGGCTAATTTTAGTAACCTGGTTAGTGAATATTTAACGAGGGGGTGCCATGACAATCGATGTGTTAAGTTGGGAGTGGTCTGAGCCAAAGTGAAAGTTGAGAGTTCCATCGGCCAAATGGCCATAGTTGGGGGTGTTTAAATCCATTAACCCTAAGTTTTTTGGGTGTTTGATTGAATATTATTTTAATTTTTTAAGATAGGCATGTCTATTATATTTTACCATCATTCTTAGTTTATAATGCATGTACTTTGACCCAATAATTTACTTTTTTGGGACATTTGTCTTTTTACGGACCAACACAGAAACTTTTATTGGTACAACACGTATGAACTTTAGCCAACATGTTTTAAACTTTTAATGTGCCAAAAGAATGATATGCATGCAAATATGAAAATTAGGTAGGGTACGCGTACGAATAAGTCAAAGACGTAATACGAATGGTTACACCTTACAAGATAAACCAATATGTTGATGTGACCTTGCAATTCCGAAAACTATTAATGAGCCATAATCTTGCAATGATGGATTAAACATTTTAACCATTGACATTTTTCTTTCAGCCTCCATAGTGCAAACATGATCATAACCACATTTTTCTCCTCTGTCTCCAAAGAAAAAAGATGGGTTGATCAAATTAGCAAGAAATTCATAAGGGAATTCGTCTCCATAGACATTTCCACTAAAAAACCCTATATGTGTTTTCAATATTCCAAAATCCATTACCATCTTTAAACCTGAGGCTTATCTCCCTCAGGTGATTGCTTTGGGTCCGTATCATCACATGGTTCCACACTTATATCATATGGAACGGTTCAAGATTTCTTGTGCTAAGTCTTTTTTCAACCAAAGCCACCGCGGTCAAGGAAACATTAAGTTTCGTGAAATATTAATCGAAAAACTCAAAGAACTCGACCCTGTTGTCCGAGGCTGCTACCATAGCTACTTGGACTTAGATGACAATACATTATCTTGGATTATGGCAATAGATGGTTTGTTCTTAATTAACCTTTTGCAAGATTATTTTGTTGATAATAGAAATAAAAAGATGGTAGGAGACACCATTCTTTCTAGGGACCTAATGTTGTTAGAAAACCAAATCCCCTTTGTTTTATTAAAAGAAATTTATAGAACTTTGAAAACCAATTCTTCTGAAATAGATGAAGATGAATCCGAGCTGTTTTTCATGATGGAGCGGTTTTGTCGAGCAAACTCTCCCCTCCAATTGTCACCAATTTCATCATGCTCTTACAATGAAACAAGCCACATGCATCTGTTGGATCTCATGTACCATTTGATGGTCAAAAATGGTTTTCCTAAAACCGAAAGATCGAATCAAGATGAAGAAAGTTCACAAAGCCGAAGTAGTTCGGAGGAAATAGAGGTCATGGAAGAGGGAATGAATTCAGCTTGTGATAATATCGGTGAAATTACTAAAATAGCCATGAAGTTTGGGATTGGTAGAAAAATTTTGAAGCCTGTCCAGGTTATACAAGACATACCATGGGATAAAATAGTGACCATTTCAGGCCTAAAAGTTGTAAAGCTTCCTGAAAAAAATGAAGTTCCTGTGGTGGCGGAGATTAATATACCATCTGTGTACTCCCTTTACCACTATGCAGGGATAACATTTAAGTCAACAACCGAGGGTATAATGGGCATCAAGTTTGTAGAAGAAGAAGCTGCTTTATATCTACCGGTAATAACCCTAGATGTTAATTCAGAAGTAATATTAAGAAACTTGGTTGCTTATGAAACTGCTATGAACTATTCGAATTCGAGTCCCCCATTTTCACAATTCATGGATCTATTAAGTGGTATTATCGATAGCACCGAGGATGCCAGACTGTTAAAGGAGAAAGGAATCATTAAAGGTGAACTAACTAACAATGGGATCGCTGAGCTATTCAATGGGATAAACAAAACAACCAGGAGTTCCGATAACAAGACCGTTGTGAAGATTAATAACTACTACAAGAAGAAGTTGGTCGTCAGGATGTTTAAGTTCATGAATAAGAGATGGTTTTCTTTATGGAAGGTGATTACTCATCTGTTAACTGTTTTGTTGTTGCTGTTGCTGCTATTGTACTCGTTTTGTGAGTTCTATGGCTGTCCTAAACTCTATGGTGGCAGCAGCTAGATAAGAAGTTCAAACCCCGGTGCACAATGCTCTTGCAAGCCCAAAGGGTGTCAGGCCAACAGGAACTTGATGTAATTTTTTGTATTATAGCAGGTTTTAATTAGTTCTTTAATTCTTTGAATTGCTATACTTGTTCAACCATGCTAGTAGATATGAAGACATTATTGATCGAGCAATAGGGTTCTCTAGATGTCTATAGATGCTCGCAAGTCTTGGGTATATCTTTGCCGATAATCATGCACTTCCGATGATCCGAATTTGGGCCGCTCGGTTCTGATGTCTACTAGTTTTTTTTTTTTATTTGGGTCGAACAATATGTTTATTTGTTTATTTCGAATTGGGCCGTAGGCCAACCTTATGTTATTGGGTAAAAATACTAGAAGTCCATTAGGTTTCATGTTTGGGTCGCATGAAGTTTGGGCTTTGTTGTTGGAATCGGTGTAACTAGGGGATGTATAACCGCATGAACGGCTAATAGGGAACAAATGTATCCCTCTGCAAATCAGCGTGACGCTTCACTCACACCCATTCGATCAATATATATATATATATATAGGACAAAGATCCGTTAGGAACCACCCTTTATTGCGAGAACCGCGAGAACCAGTGTGAACACAAACAGTAATTCCTAAAAAAATCTAAAAAACACCAAAAACAATTTTTTTTTTATTTTTTTACTATTTTTTTTGAAAAATTCGCAATATTTTGTTAATAAAAAAAATTTCAAAAAAAAAAAAAAAATTCCGAGTAACAGTTATACATGCACATGTGCATATGTATCGTTTCTTTGTCAAATTCCGTAATTCATTACAAATAATAGTCAATTGCACTTTCATTTACACTACCACGTGTAATACACTACTTTTTACGTTAACAATGTTAGAAATGCACATGTGCATCTATATGTATCAACAGGAAATAAGGTGTTTTGCTACACTACTTTCTCTTTCATCTATCATTTCATCCATAATACACAAGCATGCACATGTGCATTTTTGTCATTTCTTTGACAAATTCCGTAATTCATTACATATATTAGACAATTGCACTTTCATTTACACTACCATATGTAATACACTACTTTTTACATTACCAATATTAGAAATGCACATGTGCATTTATATGTATCAACATGAAATAAGGTGTTTTGGTACACCACTTTGAATACACTTTCCCTTTCATCTATCATACCATCCATAATACACTACCATTACCTCCTACCATCCATAATACAATACCATTACCTCCTACCATCCATAATACAATACCATTAACAATATTTTCACTTTATTACATGTATGTAAACACCATTTATACCATCCAATCAACATATTACATAAAAATTTGACAACTATAACCAAACCATCAACCACTAGATATAACTAACCAAAAAACATGTATATGGGTCTACTTCTCCATTTAAAATCACAAACTTTTTGTATCAAAATACGTTATATCATGGTTATACCTAATTATGCACATGTGCATTTTGAATATTGGTAATGTAAAAAGTAGTGTATTACTAATGGTATTGTAAATTAAAGTGAAATTGTCTATTCCTGATAACGTATTACCGAATTTGTTGAAGTAATGATACATATGCACATGTGCATGGATAACTGTTACTCGAAAAAAAAAAGTATTTTTTTTTATGGTAACGAAATATAGCGATTTTTTTATTAAAAAATATTAAAAAAAAACAAAAAAAAAAATTTGAGTGCTTTTTTGATTTTTTTTAGATTTTATTTTGTGTTCACATTGGTTCTCGCGGTTCTCGCAATAAGGGTGGTTCTCGCATGAACCTTACAAAGATCCGTTAGGAACCACCCTTTATTGCGAGAACCGCGAGAACCAGTGTGAACACAAACAGTAATTCCTAAAAAAATCTAAAAAACGCCCAAAATTTTTTTTTTTTTTTTTCTATTTTTTTTGAAAAAATAGCAATGTTTTGTTAATAAAAAAAAATAAAAAAAAATTTCAAAAAAAAAAAAAAAAAATTCGAGTAACAGTTATCCATGCACATGTGCATATGTATGGTTTCTTTGTCAAATTCCGTAATTCATTACAAATAATAGTTAATTTCACTTTCATTTACACTACCACATGTAATACACTACTTTTTACGTTAACAATGTTAGAAATGCACATGTGCATCTATATGTATCAACAGGAAATAAGGTGTTTTGGTACACTACTTTCTCTTTCATCTATCATTCCATACATAATACACAAGTATGCACATGTGCATTTTTGTCATTTCTTTGACAAATTCCATAATTCATTACATATATTAGACAATTGCACTTTCATTTACACTACCATATGTAATACACTACTTTTTACATTACCAATATTAGAAATGCACATGTGCATTTATATGTATCAACATGAAATAAGGTGTTTTGATACACCACTTTGAATACACTTTCCCTTTCATCTATCATATCATTCATAATACACTACCATTACCTCCTACCATCCATAATACAATCCCATTACCTCCTACCATCCAAAATACAATACCATTAACTCCTACCATCCATAATACAATACCATTAACAATATTTTCACTTTATTACATGTATGTAAACACCATTTATACCATCCAATCAACATATTATATAAAAAATTGACAACTATAACCAAGCCATCAACCACTAGATATAACTAACCAAAAAACATGTATATGGGCCTACTTCTCCATTCAAAATCACAAACTTTTTGTAACAAAACACGTTATATTATGGTTATACCTAATTATGCACATGTGCATTTTAAATATTGGTAATGTAAAAAGTAGTGTATTACTAATGGTATTGTAAATTAAAGTGCAATTGTCTATTCCTGATAACGTATTACCGAATTTGTTGAAGTAATGATACATATGCACATGTGCATGGATAACTGTTACTCGAAAAAAAAAGTTTTTTTTTTTTTTTTATGGTAACGAAATATAGCGATTTTTTATAAAAAAATATTAAAAAAATAAAAAAAAAATTTTGAGTGCTTTTTTGATTTTTTTTAGATTTTATTTTGTGTTCACATTGGTTCTCGCGGTTCTCGCAATAAGGGTGGTTCTCGCATGAACCTTACCCTATATATATATATATATATATATATATATATATTCGGTTCCATCTTCATGTTATGCAATGCAAGTTTCGTTTGAAAAAACAATTGCAAGCTCAAGTATTTCAAGTTCCTATTTCGTTTATTCGGTTGGTTATTTTTCAATTCTTGTATTTTCGGTTTGAAGATGAGGTGGTGTGATGTTTGTGGTGACTTTAAATATTTGTTTGATCATCTTTCTTCTCGGTCCGATTGGTCCTGTGAACCCGTTAACTGTGATACCAACATTGGTATCAGGGCCAAAGGTTCTGTGAAGATCGAGAACGAAGATCATGGTTCTGGAAATCGTCTGAGGGATAAAGGGAAGTTGGTTGCTGCCGAGTTCGGTGATGCTAGGATGAACGTTGAAAAGTGCGGCCAGGGCAGCGGAAAAGGTAAATAGTACGCGCAAGGGAAGCCATCCAGTCGCTCGTGGAAATCACCCATTAAAAACTTTCCCAAGAAGATGGTTCCAAGGGGTTTCGAGAAAAAGTTTGGATGGAAGGGAAGTACACCGGTCGGGAGACCGAGGAAGGCCGGGATTCGCTGTTTTACATGCAAACAATTTGGCCACATCGCTTCTATATGTCCAAGTAAGTACATTAACCTAAGCCCGTTAACCGTAGAAAATGATTATTTAGTTAGTGATACTTGCAGAGGATGTTGGGATTCGATTTGGGTAGTGGATCCAAGTTTTAAGACGCACATGACGGGCAATAGGAGCGTGTTCAAAGGTTTTAAGAGGCATTTTGGTGTGCGACGAATGATAAGAAAAAATAATTTTCATTCGTTCATTAGGTTGGTGAAGTAAAGATTCCAGTGGATGGGAAAAGTAAAACCATACCGTGTGTAAGTTACGTTCCTAGTCTCAAGAAAAATGTTTTAAGCCTAGAGCAATTATTGTTTCAAGGAATTGAAACAGTCACCACCGGTGGCACTTGTGCTTCAAAGAAAATGTTCGGTAGTCGTGTGAAAGAGTTTGACGTTTTTTAGAATAAGTCGGAGATAGAATTAGAAGAGGAGTATCTAGACAAATTCTGAGGGTCTAGATGTCGAAAATGGGCACCGCAAAGAAAAAGAATAACTCAAGGAATATGTCGAGGGGTATTACGAGAAAGAATTCGAGAAGGAAAGAGAGAAAAATAGAAGGAAGAACGGTGAAGGAACTTCGGGTACTAAAAAGAAGGAGACCGTTTACTCGAAGAAGGCAAAAGTCGGATTCATTATTTACTACCAAGGTTTAAAGGATAATCCTTTGCAATCTCAAGAGGGGTTACGTCAAAAGGCGGAGGTTTTTCCCAAGACGAGGAGGATGTCGCTGAAAATGACATGATTATAGAAAGTTGTTTAGAAACGTTGGATTCAATATTTCTACATGAAGAGTTGGCCAGGCATGAAAGGTTTTATGGTGCCACATTCGAGGAAATTCTCTTATGGTTTATACCATGTTTCCTCGGGATTTTCAAGAAAAACACTATGCCACCAACATTGGTTGACGGTAGGGAAATAAGTTTAGTGTTGCTACACCGAGTGGTAACCGCCAAAGGTGGAATAAAGAAGGTAAATTAAAGATGATCTTTGGGACGAACTAGCATTCGAGTGTGATTTTGCACCGGATGACGTGCATGTAGTAAAGGTTGCCTACATTTACTCCATAGAGTTAATCGAGTGGTATTTCGATTTGATGAAGAAAAAGCAAAACAATAATGCACCGGACGCGAATGAAGCAAGCCGATAATCATGCACTTTCGATGATCCGAATTTGGGCCGCTCGGTTCTGATGTCTACTAGTTTTTTTATTTGGGTTGAACATTTGTTTTAATTCTAAATGGGCCATAGGCCAACATTATGTTATTGGGTCAAAACACTAGAAGTCCATTAGGTTTCATGTTTGGTTCGCATGAAGTTTGGGTCGTGTTGTGCGAATCGGTGTGAGTAGGGGATGTATAACCGCATGAAGACCTAACAGGGAACAGACGTATCCCTCTGCAAATCATTGTGATGCTTCACTCACACCCATTCAATCAACATATATATTTGGTTCCATCGTCATGTTATGTAATGCAAGTTTCATTTGAAAAACAATTGCAAGTTCAAGTATTTGAAGTTCCTGTTTTAGTTAATTCGGTTAGTTATTTTTCGATTCTTGTATATTCAGTTTGAAGATGAGTGGTGTGATGTTTGTGGTGACTTTAAGTATTTGTGTGATCATCTTTCTTCTCAGTCCGATTGGTCCTGGTCCTGGGAACCCGTTAACTGTGATACCAACATACTAAACTTAACTACGAAACTAATTCTATTTTGAACGATGCTTACTTTTCTATACAATGTAAATCGTATAAAGAACAAACATTAGCATGAGACTAGTAGCAAAAAGGACAGATATTACAAGGATTCTATTAGTACAAGAAGCATTTGGTTACACACATGTTTCCTCGGGATTTTCAAGAAGAACACTATGCCACCAACATTGGTTGACGGTAGGGAAATAAGTTTAGTCTTGCTACACCGAGTAGTAACCGCCAAAGGTGGAATAAAGAAGGTTATTAAAGATGATCTTTGGGAAGAACTAGCATTCGAGTGTGATTTTGCACCGGATGACGCGCATGTAGTAAAGGTTGCCTACATTTACTACATAGAGTTAATCGAGTGGTATTTCAATTTGATGAAGAAAAAACAAGACAATAATGCACCGGACGCGAATGAAGCAAGCTTGAAGAAGGCACAAGAAGAAGCGGTCGAAAGCGAAGAAGAGCCGGACTTGGTGATAACCATTGAAGTCGCCGGCAACAACGATGATTAAAGAAAGCAAGCTCATCACGGATGTTCATGCTTAGGAGGGAGATTCAAGCCGATAATCATGCACTTCCGATGATCCGAATTTGCGGCGCTCGGTTCTGATGTCTACTAGTTTTTTTATTTGGGTTGAACATTTGTTTTAATTCTAATTGGGCCATAGGCCAACATTATGTTATTGGGTCAAAACACTAGAAGTCCATTAATTTTCATGTTTGGGTCGCATGAAATTTGGGTCGTGTTGTGCGAATCAGTGTGAGTAGGGGATGTATAACCGCATGAAGTCTTAACAGGGAACAGACGTATCCCTCTTCAAATCATTGGGATGCTTCACTCACACCCATTCAATTAGTATATATATTCGGTTCCATCGTCATGTTATGTAATGCAAGTTTCATTTGAAAAAAACAATTGCAGGTTCAAGTATTTGAAGTTCCTATTTTGTTAATTCGGTTAGTTATTTTTTCGATTCTTGTATATTCAGTTTGAAGATGAGTGGTGTGATGTTTGTGGTGACTTTAAGTATTTGTGTGATCATCTTTCTTCTCAGTCCGATTGGTCTTGGGAACCCGTTAACAGTGATACCAACATACTAAACTTAACTACGAAGCTAATTCTATTTTGAACGATGCTTACTTTTCTATACAATGTAAATCGTATAAAGAAAAAACATTATGCCACGGCCCCAGCCCCGGTTTGACCCGGTCAGTTGCCGCGGGACAGGAACCCGTGGTATTTATTAATTGATGTGACATCGGAAGATTCAACAGTGTCACACCCCGATATTTCCACGTATTACCGGTGGGCCCGGTGGGGAGTATCGTGACGTAGTTGATATCATCATAGTCAAACAACACAAGTTTAAATGCACAGCGGAAGCAAAAGATAGATTTATTTCAACTGAAAAAAATTGTAATATTAAGTATCACAACGTAGTTGAAAGGGATCCACAGGCGGATCAAATAAAAACAGAAAACATAGTTCATCAGACCTAAAATGCATCCAAGCTTGCGAGACTCTTATTGATGCTAAGGAGAGGCCAGCCTATTTCGAGTAGTACCTGCACTTAACCTTTTTGGGAAAATACGTCAGTTTACACTAGTAAATACAATTAACTGAATCATTATGAAAATGTTTAGAAAATTGATTTGAATGCTCGAGGCACAAACTATTTTATAACTTGGGATAATTATTTATATATAAACTTGTAAAAGAATTATATGTTCGTTATACGTTCAGTAGCCCGGAATGACACCGGGTTAAAGATTAATTGACACACCACATGATATAATCCCGCGGCGGGTTATTCCCAAAACCGGCGGTTATACCTTATTATTTATTTATGCACTGTCGGGTGTACGCCTACACCCCGTGTTTAGGTCGTGGCCATTTCGTAAAATGATTCCCAGGATATCCAGGACATGGTCATTAACCCCCCAAAGGCTTTAATCAAACAAAACAATTTAAACGGGACATTTCAATAATTTAATCTTCATACAATTAAAAATTCAATGCCCGACCTAGCGGTATTTTATATACCGTACCCCAAGCCCGTATAGGGAAAATAAGTTAAAAGTATTTACCTTTGCAAGTATTAATCACAAATAGCATGTGCGTGTAGCTTTTACCGGGTCTCCTATTCTGGAACAAAGGTTTTTAATAACCTATTAGATTCCTAACGGGTCTTTAATTAAGCCTAAACTTAGACTGGTTAGTTTTAAAGGAAGATAAGGTTCAAACGCACGATTAAGCGAAGACCGGAATAGAATGTGATTTAGACCCGACAAGTTGGAAGACTTGTATAATATAGGTAAACTAAACACATTCTGGATTTTGAGACAAAAATGATAAGGTTTGACCCGTGTCGGTCAATTTACGCAAACTAGTTAAATAAACTGAACCGAACGCGTAAGATGCGTAACGGGTAACCATATGAGTCATATACAGGTTTCCTAAGTTAATATGCCTTAAATATGTTGTGACATCAGTAAGATATCTTCTATTATGCCCGAAATGGATTTAAACTCAAACTATGCCCCGTATGGGCATTTTGGTCATTTTAAAGGTTATAAAAGAGATCTAATATAAATCTGAGTTACAGGTCTAATATAATAAGTAAAATACTTATTTTTATAAGTTATAACAGCAGGGTATTATAAATATGTGAAATTTATCTTTTATAACTAAACTATGCACCTTAGGGGCATTTTGGTAATTTCACATAGGCTTAAAAGGTCAAAACTGGAAATCTGAGTTTAAAACTTTTGCTTACTGTTAATATATAAAAATTTACTGAAAATATCAGTAGGCATCAAACCTTATAAGTTTAAAATAGTTTTAATACATACTATGTGTTAAAAACGCTTAAAAAGGCTATTTTGAGCTATTTCCCGATTTTTTAAGGAAAGCTGATATTTTTATTATTCAAAAAGGCTCAAAATGTTTTATTTATCATATTAGATCAGTAGAAAGAGCTTTGGTATTAAAATAATTTTTAAAACTCATGTTATAGCCCAAAAGGGCAAAACCGTCAATTACTGAATCAAGCTTAGAACTCTATGTTATGCTCAGCCTAAAAATAAATAAAAATCTTCAAAAATCCCAAAATATTATTTTATATTAGTAGGTAAAAAGTTTGGTAATAAAAATCGGGTTTAGATACGCTAATTACGTCGTTTAATTAATAAAAAGCTTCTTATTTACGCTAATGAGCATAACTCCTAATCTAGACCTCAAACTGATGTCAAATTTTAGGGATAAGTCTATAAATCAGTAATGAAGGTTTCTACTCTTTTACTTTTTCAAAAATCACTTTTTAATGTCATAAGGGCATAATGGTCAACATTTAAGCATTTAACGGAAACATGCATATGAATAAGATAACTAATGAACCAAGTTGTATAATGACAGAGGGTTATACTAACATGAAACTTGGTCCAAATAAAGCTCTAAAGCAATTCTAAAACATGCTACATTGGGTCAGAACTGATAGTCAAAGCAAAAGTCAAATTATGCGACTTTCGGTTTTGAACCAAGCCTAAACTGAAAATTGTCGGGTTGAACATATTTAGACATGTTCTTACATTAATTACCAAGTTATATTAATGATAAAACAGGTTGCATGGCTCCTACATTGCTAATTATGCATTAATTTGAAAATAAGCTTTATGTTGACTTTTTAAGATTAACTTTGACCCGACAATTGACCAAGTTAGAGTGGGAATCAGGGGGTACCCTTTTAAGGCTTTATTACCCACATAATTACCAACTCATAGGTATTTTTAATTCGAGATTTGACTGGACAATTATTGATTAATCTCGAAGTCAAACTTTAATTGCGATAAGTTTGACCTATGGTCGTTAAACTAATTAAAACTGAATTTAGGAAGTTAAGGACACTTACAACAGTCCTAACTATGATCTAAAAGCTGATGGAAGTCTGCTAGAAGTCCCAAGAGTTCCAGAGCAATGCTTGAAGTGAAATTGAAATGAGCAAGGAAATGTTGCAACATTGAAGTCCTTATATAGCCAAGAACAAGTTATAAGATCTTGCCACAAAAGTCTAGGACTGATCCCAGATGTATCCATGTGTCCCTATAATGCCAAAAACCAGTTGCAAAGCCCCTAAATTCAAAAACCACTCTCCTAAGGCGGTGCAACAGGCTGAACAGGCAACTGTCCATTTTCTGCTGCCAGCGACGGTCTTACGGACCGTAAGTAAGAAGGCTTGCGGTCCGTATCCACCTCTTACGGACCGTAAGTCCATACAGATGCGGTCCGTAACCGACCTTTAATCGTATCGCCCAGTTGCAGTGCTTGCGGACCGTAAGCCTATGGCCATACGGTCCGTATCCGACGACCAGAAAACAAAAACTTGTATACCTTCAAGCTTTGACCATGCAATCTTTCTTAATACGAATCTTGGGCCTTTAGCAACAGAATGGGACCACTTGATCACTTCTGAAAAGCTCTACACGCCTTGCCATGCACTTATGTTGCCTTGGACTTTTTGAAAAGGGTCTTGAATGTTGAATTTGTCGTAGCACACACTTAGGATCCATTCATTGAGATTTAAATTAACTAACACTAAAGACAACCGGATTTGAATATATATCAGATGTTTATAAAATAGTTTAGGGTTTTGGGATCCATAACTAGGTCGTTCAGAGGTATTAATTAACATGTCGACACTTTAAATCCTACCATACATATTTCAACTTGATCCGGGTTTATGACGTGTTTGCTTTACGTGACACGTGTCGATACATTATTGGACATAAATTTTCAAGGTGTTACATCCTCACCCCCTTAAAAGAAATATCTACCTCGAGATTTACTTAAATAAATGAGGGTACTTTTCTTTCATTGTGGACTCTACCTCCCACGTATATTTGGGACCTCTACGTGCGTCCCATTTAACCTTTACAATCGGTACATGCTTCCTTCAAAGCTTCTTAACCTGTCGATCCTCGATCGACAAAGGTTTTTCCACAAATTTCAAGCTTTCATCAATTTGCACATCCGTATGTGGTATGACTAACGATTCATCAGCTAGGCATTTCTTCAGATTGCAGATGTGAAATACATCGTGAATACCACTGAGCTCTTCAGGCAAGTTCAACTTATAAGCCACTGATCTGACACATTCGATGATCTCGAATGGTCCTATGTACCTTGGGCTTAATTTGCCTTTCTTACCAAAATGCATAACTCCCTTCCAGGGTGACACTTTAACCAACACTTTGTCACCAACCTCAAACTTTAGAGGATTACGCCTTAAGTCTGCGTAGCTTTTCTGCCTATCTCTGGCAGCTTTGAGATGATCTCTTATCCGCACGATCTTGTCTGTCATTTCCAGGACTATATCAGGCCCTGTTAGTTGGACATCTCCAACTTCTGCCCAACAAACGGGCGTTCTGCACTTCCTTCCATACAAAGCTTCAAATGGTGCAGCTTGGATACTAGAGTGATAGCTATTATTATAGGAAAACTCGATCAATGGCAGGTGGTTATCCCAACTACCACCTAAATCAATCACACATGCACGAATCATGTCTTCCAAAGTTTGGATGGTACGCTCACTCTTCCCATCCATCTGAGGATGGTAAGCCGTACTAAAATTTAAGCGCGTGCCCAAAAATTGTTGGAAGCTTTTCCAAAAATGTGATGTGTATCTAGTATCTCCGTCAGAGATGATAGACACTGGTATGCCATGCAGAGATACAATCTTATCTACGTATAATTGGGCTAACACGTCGGAGTTATAAGTCTCCTTAATGGGTAGGAAATGTGCTGACTTAGTTAATCTATCTACTATCACCCATATAGTATCATTTCCTTTCATGCGCACGTCAAACATTTGGCTACATAGGTAGCTATAGACTTCTTCAAGCCTATCCACCAATAGTTCGCTTTCAGATCCTGGTACATCTTGTCAGCTCTCGGATGAATGGAGTATTTAGAACTATGGGCTTCTTGGAGGATAACATCCTGAAGTCCTCCATAAACTGGAACCCAAATTCGTCCATTTAATCTCAGGATTCCGTCCTTGCCATAGGATAATTGTTCTTCGGTTACTCCTAGCTTTTCATCAGGATAGTTAGCTTCCAATACAGCTTCCTTCTGTGCAGCTAACAACCTTTCATTCAAACTATTCTTTATCTCAATGCTCTTGGCATTGATTCTTATAGGCTTCACCCTTTCCTTCCTACTTAAGGCATCGGCGACTACATTCGCCTTGCCTGGATGGTATCTTATTTCACAGTCATAATCATTTAAACAAGTGTTGAAGGCTCTTGTGATCAGAATAGATCACACACTTAGTCCCATACAAGTAATGCCTCCATAGTTTTAGTGCAAACACAACGGCACCCAACTCCAAGTCGTGGGTGGTGTAATTCTTCTCGTGCACTTTTAACTGTCGAGAAGCATAGGCAATAACCTTTCCTTTCTGCATAAGCACACATCCCATACCTGTGTGCGATGCATCACAATATACCACAAATTCATCAATTCCATCTGGCAACGTCAGTACTGGAGCGTTGCTCAATTTCTGCTTAAGAATGTCAAAGGATTCCTGCTGCTTAGGGCCCCAGTCAAACTTAATATTCTTAAGCGTCAACAAAGTTAGGGGCGCGACAATCCTTGAGAAGTTTTCAATAAATCGCCTATAATATCTTGCTAAAACTAGAAAACTACGAATCTCTGTAGGCGCCTTTGGCTCTTGCCAACTCATGACAGCTTCAACTTTGGCGGGATCTACTTGGATACCACGCTCACTAAAAAACATGTCCAAGGAATTGGACTTCACGAAGCCAGAATTCACACTTCGAAAACTTGGCATAGAGCTCTTCCTGTTGAAGTAGCTTAAGAATACAACGAAGATGCTTCTCATGGTCAGCTTGACTTTTCGAGTGTAACAACTGTGCTTGTAATCACTATGAACAGTTCTGTTATCAATAAAACAATGTTATTTGATCCCAATGTTTGTTTTGTTATGTTATACATTTTTCATGTTTTGACTTTTGTTCAATTCCAAACTCTATATCACTTTCTGGAGAGTTATACGCAAACTAGTGCGTAAACGTACTCAGTTTAATGCGAGAAATATTCCGGAACATCAACATATACTCAACATACCTTAAATAACCTTTACATAACTTAGAAATAAGTTTTGAAGGCTTTGGTATGGCAAAAACAAGTTAATTCGCTTACAGGGACTAAAAATGACAAACTGCGAAAGTATGTCAATTTGAACTGTAACGAACATTCCGAAACCTAACCATAAGTTAAACACACCTTAAATATCCTTTACATAGCTTAGAAATAGGCTTTGAGGGGTTCGGTGTGCTAAAATAAACTTTTGGGTCATTCAGGGACTAAAAGTGTCAAAAAGTGCACAAGTTTGCATTTTCGCGCATAACATACGTTCTGAATACATCCGGACATCCAAAAATTTATGTAAGCACCAAAATATTTTATTTTAGTGTTTGGCATAAGAAAAATCCATTCGTCGCGCAATTTGGATCGTTTTTCGCGCTTATGCGCATTCCGTCGTAATTAACCGAACATCGCGATCGTACGACCAAACGAACGTTGGTGACCGACCGGATAATATTTAAATCCCACAAATATTCTGTTATGATTAAAATCTTATTTTAATCAGGTCCGTGTTGAAAAATAAATTAAAACGCCTAAAAACGTTATTTTTCAAAGTTTAAGCGCGTACCGTGTGTTTCTGCGCAACACAGTGCTTCTACTGCAAAACGCAGACAACGCAGCCAGTCCTGGCAACTGAAATTTATTTCAGTAATAACTTGGCGAGTTTATTTTTATAGAGTAATAAAAATAATTTAGAACGCCATAAACTGGGATTTAAACGCTAGATAAAATACCCGGTACCCAGTTAAATACCCGTCTTAGCCATATACTAGGAATATGCTTGGCATATGCTTGGAATATGCTAAGGTATATGCTTGGAATATGCTAAGGTATATGCTTGGAATATGCTAAGGTATATGCTAGGAATATGCTTGGAATATGCTAGGAATATTCTAGGAATATTCTAGGAATATTCTATATGGAAAAACTATAAATACCCACCATATGTTTCATTCATAATCACTAGAAATTTGATTTGAGAAACTCTAAGTTGAAACACTAGTTTCATACCTGAGATTTTCAAATCGAGTTTAGCATTCGGGGACCCTTCGTAAGTATTCTTTCGTTCTTTTCCTTATTTTTACTGCTTTTCGAGTCAGAAAGTCAAACTTTGTTTGACTTTCAGCGTTGACCAGTAATGGTCAATGCGAAGTTCGGTTGAACTTCGCAACGTGATTGTAATCACGATGGTCATAGTCCCTTGGGACTATGCCTACTGATTACCACGTTGTCTAGGGTCGTAGGGTAGGCGATCTAATAAATCGCCTATACCTTCGAACCCGACCCATTTGGTCGATCATTAGGATCCGACCAAATACATTAGGTGACCATAGTAGGTAGGGAATAACCTTCCGAGGTTATACCCTATGGTCACATCGTTTAAGTAGTTGTATGATAGGTAGTTTATATGCCTTAGGTAAATTACCAAAATACCCTTTTCATGTATAATTGGTAATTAAGCATATGTAACCTAAACCTTTGTCACATAACTGATTATGTAACACGTTTAGGCATATAACACTTGTCATAGGACTAGTTAGGCGGTCCGAACGCGTTTCACGCGCATGATGCGTTAAAGTAGCATAAGCTACCTAAACGGATCATAACGGGTCAATAAGACTTAGGTTAAGTTTCTTTTAGTATGTAGGCTTTGTTAAACCATGTCACGTGAGTTCCTACACTCATTTGATTTACAAACCCTAATGCTACTCAGTCTTCCGATATAGGTCCGGTTTATTAACATAGTTACCTATATTAGGTGCCGTTTGATTCCGAGATCTATACCATTGCTTGGTGGTTATCTTTAGACATCTGAGCAATCTCAAGTGAGTACATAGACCCCTCTTTTACTGTTTTCCAAACTGTTTTGGGGTGGAACACATGTGCCTACTTGTTACTTTCATGCTTTCCTGTTTTCACATCATATACATGCTATGTTCGTTAGTACATTATAGTACATGATTTCATATCATCTTATGCTAGGTGTGCCCATTGTGTGCATTACTTAGTACATTGTTTTACATTACATTTCATGCTAGGTGTGCCCATTGTGTGCATTACTTAGTACATTGTTTTACATGACATTTCATGCTAGGTGTGCCCATTGTGTGCATTACTTAGTACATTGTTTTACATGACATTTCATGCTAGGTATGCCCATTGTGTGCATTACTTAGTACATCGTTTTACATGACATTTCACGCTATGTATGTTCATTTGATTACATACTTAGTGCATTGTTTTCACATGTTTACATTTTGGTATGACATTTGGTTTGTTTACATGGGACAATACATTCATTAACATTAGCTACGCCGTTCGTTAGTAGGTAGTGGTACCATAGGAATTGACAACTCCCGTTCCGGACATCCTAGGGAAAGGGGACAGAAAGGAATGACCGAATTCGATGATATAAGACAGATAGACCTTTAATTTGTTTAAAGGGTTTATCACCACAGTCACAAGGCTTGGATGTATGCATTTTTACATTACCGCATAGATGTTCATATTAAATAGTTGCATGCATTTACACAAAACATAACTTTGATTTAAACCAAGTTTTACTTCAATACTTTGTTTTTGTGCATATGGTTTAGTTGAGACATTTCACTTGCCATACATGACATTTTGACATAGACATTTTACACAAAGACATTTGACATGGATATTTGACATAGACATTTGACATGGATATTTGACATAGACATTTGACATGGATATTTGACATAGACATTTGACATGGATAATTGACATAGACATTTGACATGATTTACACTTGACATATTATTCAATACATTTGACAATTTGTTTAAACATAGACTTCTTACATTGGTTGGTTTTGTTTGATTAAGTGATTAAGTAACGATGCGTGTGTAATATGGTACAAGCATGGTGGATACGCCGCTGGTACTTCCTATATATAAGTGTTTGTATGGTATTACATGTCGTAAAGTTATTTGAATCATTTCAATATTGAGACATAGAACATTTTATACAAATAACATATTTTTCACAAGACATTGATTTACAAACAACTTATCTTATACAAACACATTTTTACATGGTTATTTATTTAAACCTGACATTTACTTATACATATCATTTGATCTTATTGTTTTCAAATGATTTACAAGACCAGGCAAATTACAAGGTTCATGACTAATCATTTTTCTTAAACATAAGTCATGAATCCTATTTTCACAAACCTATGTATCTCACAGGCATTTTTATGCTGACGTACCTATTTTCACATGTGTTTTCAGGAGCTTTTCCGTAAGATGTTGATCTTGATACTAGGGCGGACCTGTGCCTTAGAGACTTTAAAAGAAGATAGACTATGTTTAATTATGTTCTGAACTCTTTAATTTCCTGTTTAAAACAATGTAACACCTTTGTTTATAAATAAAAGACAACTTTGTATGCCATGGTTATGAAACAATTAATTCTGTCGCAACACGCCCCGATGTTTCCGCCGCGATTTGTTGTTTTACGCGGTCGGGGTGTGACAGAAGAGTTGGTATCAGAGCCAATGGTTATAGGGAATTAGGTTATTAGTAATGCTTTGACCTAGACTATAACTTTTCTAGGAACCTAACGCAAGTTATCTTGTGTTTAGATCTTAAAACATGTACATCACCTATCCTTAGGTGATTAACAAAACAAGGAACCAAAATTTTTCCGAAACGATTTTTGAAAAACAATCATCTGTTTTTGAATAAATTTTTACAAGGTTTTGAACCCTCAATTGTAAGGTTTTAAACCCTCTGTTATATGGTTTTGAACCCTTTTCAGTATTGGTTTTTGGCCTTGTGCCTTCAAATTTTCAAAATCACGTCAAACGTTTTGGGTTTTAAATAATGTGAACATGTGCAAACTGGAAGGGTGAATGCCTGTATTCTGGGTTTTCTGTCTAGGCAAGCACTTCGTATACATCTCAACCAGACGCGAGACCAGTTGTGCTTACCTGGGAATTCTTGGAGTGAGTGTTCACTTATAGGCGAGCATGTCTTCGATAATACATTATTTTTGACCCATTTACTTTGATTAGTCACTGTGAGTCGTTTGTTTGCTCTGTGATACGGACGAATGACCACCATCTTTGCTTTTGTTGATTTTGTTTCATCTCATTCTCTTCATCCAATCATCTCACTCGTTTCTTTTCATGTTTTTCCTCTTTTAGAATGCCTCCTCGACGCGAGAACCAGATAGCTACTGCCGAACTGGCAGAAATTATTGCGCAGCAGATGGCTGCTCAATTCCCAAATCTCTTTGCTCAATGGCAACAAGCCAACAACAACAACAATGGTCCGTGCAAATACAAGGATTTTAATCAGGCTAAACCACTCAAGTTTAGTGGTTCTGAAGGAGCGACTGGGCTTCTTCAGTGGTTTGAGAGCATAGAGAATACTTTTCGCCACGTGCAGTGTCTCGAAAATCGCAAAGTCGAGTTTGCTTCGAGCGTATTTCAGAAGAGGGCTTTGACATGGTGGAACGGGGTTATGAGGGACCAAGGTGCAGAAGTTGCTCTCGCACAGACATGGGCTGAACTTAGAGCCCTTATGATGAGGGAATTCTGTCCTCGTCATGAGCAGCGAGCGTTGGAGAAGGAGTTTGATGTTTTGAAGCAAGATAGTGGTGAGCACAGGGCTTATACTGATCGGTTCGAAGAATTGAGTCTGCTTGCCCAACAATGGTCACCCCACTTGACAAGGCTATCGAAAGATATATCGATGGCCTACCTGACTCGGTACAAGACATTCTTACTGGTAGTGAACCTGCCACACTCCGTCAGGCGATCGAGTTATCTGCGACATTGACTGAGTCGCAGATCCGGAAGAACAAGTTACACCGGAAGGGTGACAAGGGCAAGGAACAATCGGCTGACAAGGTGGATAGCAAGAAAGGTCAAAACGGGAATGGAAAGAACTCTGGTTCTTCGAAGAGGGCAAAGAAGCGTAAGGCTTCCCAAAACTATGCTGTTACTGCCCAAGCTAACCAGGCAGCTCTCAACCAACCCGCGCAGCAACCAGCAAAGAAACCCTATACAGGGAATGCACCTTTGTGCAATAGATGCAACAGTCACCACCAGCCGCAACTTCCATGCCGTTTCTGTACTAACTGTGGGAAGTCAGGTCATCTTGCCGATGTTTGTCGGTTTGCTCAAAATCGCGCAGTTCAGAACCCGGCTCAACAAGTTGCTCAGCAACAGGGTCAAGCTGCAAGACCACAATACCCACCGGGTGCTTGTTATAATTGTGGGGACCTGACCCACTATAGAAATCGGTGCCCAAGGCTAGCCAACCAGAACCAGAACCAGAACCAGAACCAGAACCAGAACCAGAACCAGAACCAGAATCCGGCTCCGGCTCGAGGCCGAGTCTTTAACATGAATGCCCAAGAGGCACAGGCTGACGATAATGTGGTGAACGGTACGTTCTTTATTAATAATCAGCCTGCATCTGTTCTTTTCGATTCCGGTGCCGATAAGAGTTTCGTGTCTTTGTCCTTTGAACCAATGCTTCGAGTGTCTAGAACGAAACTAGGCAAATCTTTGACAGTAGAGGTTGCTAGTGGTGAACCCATTATTCTTAATTCTGTTCTTCGCAACTGCCAGTTGAATCTTAACGACCATCTTTTTCCTATCGACCTCACGCCTATGCAACTCGGAAGCTTCGACGTTATTGTGGGAATGGATTGGTTATCCAAGCATCACGCAGAGATAGTTTGTTCTAAGAAGATTGTTCGTGTGCCGCTTTCGTCAGGCGAGATTCTGCAGGTTCAAGGTGAGAAGCCTACCGGTGGTCTCAAACTCATGTCTTGTTTTAAAGCTCGGAAGTATCTGCAGAAGAACTATGTGGCTTTCTTAGCACATGTTACAGAAGATAAAGGCAAGGGTAAGTCTATTTCAGATATTCCTGTCGTTCGGGATTATTCTGAAGTGTTCCCTGAAGATTTACCTGGTCTACCTCCAGCACGCCAAGTCGAGTTCCGCATTGATCTCGTACCTGGTGCAAATCCCATTGCCAGAGCTCCATATCGTCTTGCACCATCTGAGATGCAAGAGTTGTCTAAACAGCTTCAGGAGCTCTCTGACAAAGGTTTTATACGTCCTAGTTTTTCACCTTGGGGTGCTCCCGTTCTTTTTGTAAAGAAGAAGGATGGATCCTTTAGGATGTGTATCGATTATCGTGAGCTTAACAAACTTACCATCAAGAATCGATATCCTTTACCTCGCATTGATGATCTCTTTGATCAGTTACAAGGCGCTTCTTATTTTTCGAAGATTGATCTGCGATCTGGATATCATCAACTTCGGGTGCAAGAAGAAGACATTCCGAAGACAGCGTTCCGTACTCGTTATGGTCATTATGAATTCACAGTCATGCCATTCGGTTTGACTAATGCTCCTGCTGTTTTCATGGACTTAATGAATAGGGTCTGTAAACCTTATTTGGAACAGTTCGTCATTGTTTTTATTGACGACATCTTGATTTATTCTAAGACGCAAGCTGATCACGAGCAACATCTTCGTCTTACCCTTGAACTCCTAAAGAAAGAGCAACTTTTCGCCAAATTCTCCAAGTGCGAATTTTGGCTTAAAGAAGTTCAATTTTTGGGGCATGTTATCAACGAACGAGGTATTCATGTAGATCCCTCCAAGATCAGTGCGATTAAGGATTGGGATACACCTACTACTCCTACTGAAGTTCGTTCTTTTCTTGGTCTAGCGGGTTATTATCGCCGCTTCATAGAAAACTTCTCGAAGATTGCAGTTCCTCTAACTGCTCTAACTCAGAAGAAAATGCCCTTTTATTGGGGAAACAAACAAGAGGAAGCTTTTCAACACCTGAAGCAGAAGCTTTGCGATGCGCCTGTTCTATCATTGCCTGAGGGTGATGATGATTTTGTTGTGTATTGTGATGCATCAAAATTGGGTCTTGGCTGTGTTCTTATGCAAAGGAACAAAGTCATAGCCTATGCATCGAGGCAGTTGAAGATACATGAGAAAAACTACACTACTCATGATTTTGAGTTGGGTGCAGTTGTCTTTGCTCTCAAGATCTGAAGACACTATTTGTACGGTACAAAATGTGTGGTTTTCACTGACCACAAAAGTCTTCAGCATATCTTCAACCAAAAAGAACTCAACATGAGACAACGACGTTGGGTTGAGCTTTTAAACGACTATGACTGCGAAATTCGCTACCATCCTGGTAAGGCGAATGTCGTAGCTGATGCATTAAGTCGTAAGGAACGTACTAAGCTTCATTGTGTACGTGTTCAATCTGTTATTCAAGCTCGATCCGATATCCAAGCACGCATTTCTCAGTCTCAACAATCTTGTGTTTCACAAGGATTGATGGATAAGGAATTTCCTTATCACATAACACCTGCACTGGAACTGAAGGACAATGGATCATATTACTTCATGGACCGTTTGTGGGTCCCAAGCCTAGATGATCTTCGTACCTTGCTTATGGATGAAGCCCATAAGTCTCGTTATTCTATTCATCCGGGCTCAGATAAAATGTATAAGGATCTTCGTATTCATTATTGGTGGCCTGGTATGAAGAAAGACATTGCCTTATACGTATCCAAATGCCTTACTTGTCTTAAGGTTAAGGCTGAACATCAACGTCCTTCTGGTTTATTGGAGCAACCAGAGATCCCAGTTTGGAAATGGGAAAACATTACTATGGATCTTGTTACCAAACTCCCACGCACAAAGAAAGGTCATGATGCCATCTGGGTAGTCATTGATCGTCTTACAAAGTCAGCGCATTTCTTGCCAATCCGCGAGGATTTTCCTACTGACAGACTTGCTCAAATCTATGTAGATGAAATTGTGGCTCGACATGGTGTTCCTTTGAACATCATTTCTGACAGAGATGCTCGTTTCACTTCTCATTTTTGGAGAACCATGCAATCTGCTATGGGGACCCAACTTAATCTGAGCACAGCTTATCATCCGCAAACGGATGGTCAATCTGAGAGAACAATCCAGACTCTGGAGGATATGCTAAGAGCTTGTGTGATCGATTTTGGTGGTAGCTGGGATTCACATCTTAAATTGATTGAATTCTCCTACAACAACAGTTATCACACTAGCATCAAAATGGCTCCTTTCGAAGCTCTCTATGGTCGAAAATGTCGTTCACCAGTCTGCTGGAATGAGATTGGCGAGGCTCAACTTACTGGACCTGCCCTCATTTTAGAGACAACTGACAAGGTCAAGAAGGTTCGTGATAACCTTCAGGCAGTTAGAAGCCGTCAGAAGATTTACGCGGACCCAAAACGCAAAGCCTTGGAATTTCAAGTCGGTGATCGTGTATTACTTAAGGTCTCACCTTGGAAAGGTGTGATCAGATTTGGAAAGAAAGGAAAACTTGCACCTAGATACGTTGGACCATTCAAGATCGTCGAAAGAATCGGAAAGGTAGCCTACAGACTTGAGTTACCTCCTGAACTGGGAAATGTTCATCCAACTTTTCACATATCAAATCTCAAAAAGTGTACAGCTGATGAGAACTACTCCATACCGCTTGACGAAATTCGTGTTGGCAAAACACTGAAATTTGTTGAGAAACCAGTGGAAATCATGGAACGTGAAGTCAAGTGGCTTAAACGCAAGCGCATTCCTTTGGTCAAAGTTCGCTGGGAAGCTAAGCGTGGACCTGAGTTTACTTGGGAACGCGAAGATCAAATGAAGGCGAAATATCCACATCTTTTCTCACGAGTTTCCTCTAAATAAATTTCGGGACGAAATTTCCACAAGTAGGGGAGACTGTAACAACTGTGCTTGTAATCACTATGAACAGTTCTGTTATCAATAAAACAATGTTATTTGATCCCAATGTTTGTTTTGTTATGTTATACATTTTTCATGTTTTGACTTTTGTTCAATTCCAAACTCTATATCACTTTCTGGAGAGTTATACGCAAACTAGTGCGTAAACGTACTCAGTTTAATGCGAGAAATATTCCGGAACATCAACATATACTCAACATACCTTAAATAACCTTTACATAACTTAGAAATAAGTTTTGAAGGCTTTGGTATGGCAAAAACAAGTTAATTCGCTTACAGGGACTAAAAATGACAAACTGCGAAAGTATGTCAATTTGAACTGTAACGAACATTCCGGAACCTAACCATAAGTTAAACACACCTTAAATATCCTTTACATAGCTTAGAAATAGGCTTTGAGGGGTTCGGTGTGCTAAAATAAACTTTTGGGTTATTCAGGGACTAAAAGTGTCAAAAAGTGCACAAGTTTGCATTTTCGCGCATAACATACGTTCTGAATACATCCGGACATCCAAAAATTTATGTAAGCACCAAAATATTTTATTTTAGTGTTTGGCATAAGAAAAATCCATTCGTCGCGCAATTTGGATCGTTTTTCGCGCTTATGCGCATTCCGTCGTAATTAACCGAACATCGCGATCGTACGACCAAACGAACGTTGGTGACCGACCGGATAATATTTAAATCCCACAAATATTCTGTTATGATTAAAATCTTATTTTAATCAGGTCCGTGTTGAAAAATAAATTAAAACGCCTAAAAACGTTATTTTTCAAAGTTTAAGCGCGTACCGTGTGTTTCTGCGCAACACAGTGCTTCTACTGCAAAACGCAGACAACGCAGCCAGTCCTGGCAACTGAAATTTATTTCAGTAATAACTTGGCGAGTTTATTTTTATAGAGTAATAAAAATAATTTAGAACGCCATAAACTGGGATTTAAACGCTAGATAAAATACCCGGTACCCAGTTAAATACCCGTCTTAGCCATATACTAGGAATATGCTTGGCATATGCTTGGAATATGCTAAGGTATATGCTTGGAATATGCTAAGGTATATGCTTGGAATATGCTAAGGTATATGCTAGGAATATGCTTGGAATATGCTAGGAATATTCTAGGAATATTCTAGGAATATTCTATATGGAAAAACTATAAATACCCACCATATGTTTCATTCATAATCACTAGAAATTTGATTTGAGAAACTCTAAGTTGAAACACTAGTTTCATACCTGAGATTTTCGAATCGAGTTTAGCATTCGGGGACCCTTCGTAAGTATTCTTTCGTTCTTTTCCTTATTTTTACTGCTTTTCGAGTCAGAAAGTCAAACTTTGTTTGACTTTCAGCGTTGACCAGTAATGGTCAATGCGAAGTTCGGTTGAACTTCACAACGTGATTGTAATCACGATGGTCATAGTCCCTTGGGACTATGCCTACTGATTACCACGTTGTCTAGGGTCGTAGGGTAGGCGATCTAATAAATCGCCTATACCTTCGAACCCGACCCATTTGGTCGATCATTAGGATCCGACCAAATACATTAGGTGACCATAGTAGGTAGGGAATAACCTTCCGAGGTTATACCCTATGGTCACATCGTTTAAGTAGTTGTATGATAGGTAGTTTATATGCCTTAGGTAAATTACCAAAATACCCTTTTCATGTATAATTGGTAATTAAGCATATGTAACCTAAACCCTTGTCACATAACTGATTATGTAACACGTTTAGGCATATAACACTTGTCATAGGACTAGTTAGGCGGTCCGAACGCGTTTCACGCGCATGATGCGTTAAAGTAGCATAAGCTACCTAAACGGATCATAACGGGTCAATAAGACTTAGGTTAAGTTTCTTTTAGTATGTAGGCTTTGTTAAACCATGTCACGTGAGTTCCTACACTCATTTGATTTACAAACCCTAATGCTACTCAGTCTTCCGATATAGGTCCGGTTTATTAACATAGTTACCTATATTAGGTGCCGTTTGATTCCGAGATCTATACCATTGCTTGGTGGTTATCTTTAGACATCTGAGCAATCTCAAGTGAGTACATAGACCCCTCTTTTACTGTTTTCCAAACTGTTTTGGGGTGGAACACATGTGCCTACTTGTTACTTTCATGCTTTCCTGTTTTCACATCATATACATGCTATGTTCGTTAGTACATTATAGTACATGATTTCATATCATCTTATGCTAGGTGTGCCCATTGTGTGCATTACTTAGTACATTGTTTTACATTACATTTCATGCTAGGTGTGCCCATTGTGTGCATTACTTAGTACATTGTTTTACATGACATTTCATGCTAGGTGTGCCCATTGTGTGCATTACTTAGTACATTGTTTTACATGACATTTCATGCTAGGTATGCCCATTGTGTGCATTACTTAGTACATCGTTTTACATGACATTTCACGCTATGTATGTTCATTTGATTACATACTTAGTGCATTGTTTTCACATGTTTACATTTTGGTATGACATTTGGTTTGTTTACATGGGACAATACATTCATTAACATTAGCTACGCCGTTCGTTAGTAGGTAGTGGTACCATAGGAATTGACAACTCCCGTTCCGGACATCCCAGGGAAAGGGGACAGAAAGGAATGACCGAATTCGATGATATAAGACAGATAGACCTTTAATTTGTTTAAAGGGTTTATCACCACAGTCACAAGGCTTGGATGTATGCATTTTTACAATACCGCATAGATGTTCATATTAAATAGTTTCATGCATTTACACAAAACATAACTTTGATTTAAACCAAGTTTTACTTCAATACTTTGTTTTTGTGCATATGGTTTAGTTGAGACATTTCACTTGCCATACATGACATTTTGACATAGACATTTTACACAAAGACATTTGACATGGATATTTGACATTGACATTTGACATGGATATTTGACATAGACATTTGACATGGATATTTGACATAGACATTTGACATGGATAATTGACATAGACATTTGACATGATTTACACTTGACATATTATTCAATACATTTGACAATTTGTTTAAACATAGACTTCTTACATTGGTTGGTTTTGTTTGATTAAGTGATTAAGTAACGATGCGTGTGTAATATGATACAAGCATGGTGGATACGCCGCTGGTACTTCCTATATATAAGTGTTTGTATGGTATTACATGTCGTAACGTTATTTGAATCATTTCAATATTGAGACATAGAACATTTTATACAAATAACATATTTTTCACAAGACATTGATTTACAAACAACTTATCTTATACAAACACATTTTTACATGGTTATTTATTTAAACCTGACATTTACTTATACATATCATTTGATCTTATTGTTTTCAAATGATTTACAAGACCAGGCAAATTACAAGGTTCATGACTAATCATTTTTCTTAAACATAAGTCATGAATCCTATTTTCACAAACCTATGTATCTCACAGGCATTTTTATGCTGACGTACCTATTTTCACATGTGTTTTCAGGAGCTTTTCCGTAAGATGTTGATCTTGATACTAGGGCGGACCTGTGCCTTAGAGACTTTAAAAGAAGATAGACTATGTTTAATTATGTTCTGAACTCTTTAATTTCCTGTTTAAAACAATGTAACACCTTTGTTTATAAATAAAAGACAACTTTGTATGCCATGGTTATGAAACAATTAATTCTGTCGCAACACGCCCCGATGTTTCCGCCGCGATTTGTTGTTTTACGCGGTCGGGGTGTGACATCGAGTAAATGAGAATGTCATCGATGAAGACGATGATGAATTTATCTAAGTAGGGTTTACAGACGCGATTCATGAGATCCATGAATGTTGCTGGTGCATTAATGAGCCCAAAAGGCATCACTAGGAACTCGTAATGAACATAACGAGTCCTAAATGTAGTCTTGTGTACATCTTCATCTTTAACCCTCAGTTGATGGTAGCCCGATCTTAAGTCGATCTTGGAGAAGTAACTCGCCCCGTGAAGTTGATCGAACAGATCGTCGATCCTGGGCAATGGATATCTATTCTTGATAGTGACCTTATTAAGCTCACGATAATCGATGCATAGTCACATCGACCCATCCTTCTTCTTCACAAAAAGGATTGGTGCTCCCCAAGGAGATGAACTAGGACGAATGAACCCTTTTGCCAATAAATCGTCTAGCTGAGTCTTCAACTCTTTCATCTCTGTCGGTGCCAACCTGTAAGGTGCCCTTGCAACAGGTGCTGCTCCTGGAATAATGTCAATTTTGAATTCTACTTGCCTATCTGGTGGCAAACCAGGTAATTCTTCAGGGAAAACTTCTGGGTACTCAGAAATGACGGGAATATCTTCAATCTTAGGCTTCTGCTCGTCAATAGTTACATGTGCCATATAAATGACACAACCCTTCTTCAAACACCTAGATGCCTTGAGCATAGACACTTGCTCAGGCAGTCCATACTGGGTATCTCCCTGAATGGTAAGTGACTCACCAGACGGAGTCTTGATCATCACTTGCTTTTTGTCACACACAATCTGAGCTTGGTTATGGGATAGCCAATCCATGCCTATTACTATGTCGAAACCAGCTAACTTCAAAGGAAGTAAGGACAAAGGAAAAGAGTGGTTCCTAATGGATATGAAACATCCATCTAACACGGTTGAAGCGGTTTCTATGGTGCCGTCGGCTAATTCAACCTCATATTTTATGCTTAGGGTTCTAACAGGTAGGTTTAACAACTTACAAAACTTATCATCAACAAATGATTTATCTGCTCAAGAATCAAATAACACCCATGCATAAACATCATTAATAAGGAAGGTACCTGTTATGACGTTATCATTCTGGATCGCCTCTTGTGCGTTCATCTGGAAGACCCTAGCATTGGTCTTTTTCCCATCCTCAGCCTTCTTAGCAAACTTTGGGCAATTGGACTTGATATGCCCTTTTTCATTGCAATTATAACACGTAGCATCCTTGATTTTCTTACAATCTAAGGTTTTGTGCTCAGAGGATTTACAAATCCCACAAACTCTTGGCTGTGACTGGGATTTCGATTCATATCTGCACCTCCCAAAATGGTGCTTCTTACAGACCTTACACTTGGGCTTATCACCCGACTGATGACCATCCTTCTTAGTTCCAGAACTTTTCTTGTGGTCATTGCTTCCCTTACACTTCTTGTCTGAACGTCGTGAGTTGTCATCCTCATGCTTTCTCTTCTTAGCATCTGTGTTTCTCAGCGATCTCTGCCTGACCGCGTCCAAAGTAAGGGACAATGATATATCAGCTGCAGACCGAAAAGTGGCTGGTCTGGAGGCCTTCACACTGGCCTTGATTTCTGGGGCTTGACCCCCAATAAAACGAGCTATCCTTTTGGGTTCCGGAGTCACCGGATACGGAACCAGTCTTGACATAGTGTTGAAGCTCGTAAGGTAGGCTTGACAATCCAGGTTTTTCATAACCAAAGACAAGAAATCAGCTTCAATCTTTTCAACCTCGTGCTGAGGGCAGTAGTTTTCCTTAATGAGGGTAACAAACTGATCCGATGTCAGATAGTACAATAGAATCTTCCCAGTAGCTTGGATCAACGACCTCCACCAAGCTAATGCCTCACCTTTGAATGACTGAGATACAAACTTCACCACATCCTTATCAGCACAACCACTGATATCTACTACAGTGTCCATCTCATCTAACCACGACATGCAGTCAACTGCTCCTTTCTCCCCAGTAAAATCCATGGTTTTGCAGGAAACAAAGTACTTATAGGTGCAACCTTTAGCACGTGGTCCTTGGTATCGTACAACTCTCTTAGATGGAACACTCTTCTGGTTCGTTGAGTGATGAGAATCACTCTTGTGAGCAGTATGAGTCCTTGAGGGTGGTTTAGAGTGTGGTACAGATTGGGTCCTTACATGGGTACCACTGGATTCATTGAACTGTCTCTCCAAGGCTCGTGTAACAGCATTATCTATTAATGCTTGTAATTCCGTTCCTGCTACGTTGACCCTGGAGGCGTCATGATTTTCTCTGGGGTGACTGTTGGCTTCGTCTGACACGGCCATGTAGCTCAATTGCTACATAAAATAATGATTTTATCTCATTCAGAGGTCTATAACAGTTTTATTATTCTAGATGATTCATTAATCATGGTATTTAAGAACCATTTCGATTAATTTGTTGAACATATATATATTCAGGATATTATAAAGATCCTTAGTTAAAATAAAAATATATTAATGGCAAAAAGGCCTAGTCCTTTGGACAGTTTTAAATCTTTAATCATGATCTTATAGGGTCATGGTGTTGAGGTCTTAATTATAATTCATTGCCTCTTCTTAACAGGGGGTCGAAGACCACGACTATCTTTTGTCTTATATGACAATGAGTATAGCCCATAGGCATTATATCCCTAATGGATGTTTTAATTAATTAAAAGTATTTTGGGAAAATCAATATAAGGATGACTTAGGTGATTTTATCGAATCACTTTTGTCAAGAGTGTTAACATGTTTTCAGATGTTAACAAGAATTGGAACCTTTTGAATAGGTTTTACCGTCTTGGTCATGTCTGCAACGACATATAGACTAGGTTTTACCTTTAAGATTCTTTTTAATATTTAACGCAGAACAATCCTAAATTGAGGTGTTATTAAGGACCTGAATATAATTTGAGGAATTACCATCTTAGCCCGGTCTTATAATGAAATATGGCTTGGTTTTGTCCCTTTTTAGATTTTTATTATTTTATTATAATGGTAGATCTCATAAAAGGAATGTTATATTTTCATTTATTTCACATATTATATTTATGCATATATTTTAATCAAAAATGAAAATTTAAATTCAATCATTCCACTGCAAAAATTTAAACACGTACAGATTTGCCCTAAACGGGACTTCTACTGAAATAACATGCCCGCGCAGGGGCTTAAACAGAAATAACATACCCACGCAGCGGTTAACAGAAAGACATGCCCACGCAGGGGCAGAATACAAAAAGGCATGCCCATGCAGGGGCAGAATACAGAACAAATGTCCACACAGGGACATGATTACAACACTTAAAATAAACAAACAATTAAAGAATTTAATGATCCTTCTTGTTTTTCCTTTAATTAAGTTTGCCAGACTCTTGAACATTCCCTGGTTTTGCCTACGGTCTTCCCGCACTTCTTGCCGCACCTCATTAATCCTTTGAAGAATCTCTTGATGTTGCGGTGGCGACATCACTGGCTGCTGCGGGGGTTGCTGATAATGCGGAGGTTGAGGAGGTGGCGGTTGATGATACCCATAAGTCAGGTATCCCGTCGTCCAGGGACCTCCATAGGGTCCTTCCGGATGGAGAGCGTTGTAGTTTACAGCTACCAGGTAGGGGTCGACTTCAGCGTAGTTGTAATGGGTGTGGACCGGCTGCTCAAAGGGATTATACGCCGCCGCACCTGTGTATGTAGGTATAGGGTCGCCAAAGCCCAACGGTGGTGGCGCGACAGGCGCAGAGTTTACTTCCAAGACGGGGTTTGAAGACCCACCCATCTGCGGTTCTTCATGGATTGGCGGGTAGCGGCTGCCACTCGAAGGTTGAGGGGTGCTGATTCGCACTCCTCCTCGCACGGACATCCGTGCGTTCGATCTTCTTCGCCTCGGTGGCTCCGGAGGCTGTTGCTGAGGTGGTGGTGGTGGCGGAGTGACCGCGACAAATCGAGAATCCTCGGAGGGATCCTGCTGCTGCTGCGGCTGTGGTGAGTTGTGGTAACTCGGAGTAAACACCCAGTCGATCTTTCGGAACCTTTCTTCATAGCTGTCGGGACCATTATAAGGTGATCCCACGAAAGGTGACCCATCTGAAATCTCGATGGGGTGGTTAGGGGTTCCGGACGATGGCTGTGCAGGGTCGGTGTCCTCATCCATGTCCATTGCATGGTCGCTAGAGAAATGGTCTTCGGGTCCTAGTGGGTTAAAACCCACTGGTTCTCCAAGGTAGTCTGCCGGGTTGAACCGGCTCTGGAAAAAGGGCGTTGGGTCATCAAAAGGTGAGTTGTGACCCTGGAGAGGAATGTAAGATTGGTGGGAATTATGGGGCTCATTTTCAAAATGAGGCCCAAAGGAGTTTTGAAACAAATGGGAGGAGCTCAGCGAAACTGAGCGCCTTGCTGGTTCAGTATAGGTCCTCCAGCTATCTTGAGGAATCCGGTTATGTGAATCTGATGGTGTTCGCCGGTGCGAAGGTCCGGCCTCATGATCATTTGGGGCGGTGAGTGGCCCCTTGCCTCTTCCTCTCCCTCTTACTCTTGGTGGCATCTTTTAACCTGTCAATCATGAACAAAGATAACAACAAGGAATATATATATAAAGAACAAAGTTAGAAATAAAACAAATTTGGATAAATCCTAAGTTCTTTGTCTAGACTCGAGAATCGAGGATTGTGCAACTGTGTAACTGAGATTAAACACAAAAGGCTAGAGTTTAATTCACTCAGTGTTGGCTCTAATACCAACCTGTCACACCCCGATATTTCCACGTATTACCGGTGGGCCCGGTGGGGAGTATCGTGACGTAGTTGATATCATCATAGTCAAACCACACAAGTTTAAATGCACAGCGGAAGCAAAAGATAGATATATTTCAACTGATTAAAAAAATGTAATATTAAGTATCACAACGTAGTTGAAACGGATCCACAGGCGGATCAAGTAAAAACAAAAAAACATAGTTCATCAGACTTAAAATGCATCCAAGCTTGCGAGACTCTTATTGATGCTAAGCAGAGGCCAGCCTATTTCGAGTAGTACCTACACTTAACCTTTTTGGGAAAATACGTCAGTTTAAACTGGTAAATACAATTAACTGACTCATTTTGAAAATGTTTAGAAAATTGATTTGAATGCACGAGGCACAAAATATTTTATAACTTGGGATAATTATTTATATATAAACTTGTAAAAGAATTATATGTTCGTTATACGTTCAGTAGCCCGGATTGACACCGGGTTAAAGATTAATTGACACACCACATGATATAATACCGCAGCGGGTTATTCCCGAAACCGGCCGTCATTCCTTATTATTTATTTATGCACTGTCGGGTGTACACCTACACCCCGTGCTTAGGTCGTGGCCATTTCGTAAGATGATGCCAAGGATATCCGGGACATGGTCATTAACCCCCCAAAGGCTTTAATCAAACAAAACAATTTAAACGGGACCTTTCAATAATTTAATCTTCATACAATTAAAAATTCAATGCCCGACCAAGCGGTATTTTATATACCGTACCCCAAGCCCGTATAGGGAAAATATGTTAAAAGTATTTACCTTTGCAAGTATTAATCACAAATAGCAAGTGCGTGTAGCTTTTTCCGGGTCTCCTATTCTGGAACAAAGGTTTTTAATAACCTATTAGATTCCTAACGGGTATTTAATTAAGCCTAAACTTAGACCGGTTAGTTTTAAAGGAAGATACGGTTCAGACGCACGATTAAGCGAAGACCGGAATAGAATATAATTTAGACCCGACAATTTTGAAGACTTGTATAATATAGGTAAACTAAATACATTCTGGATTTTGAGACAAAAATGATAAGGTTTAACTCGTTTCGGTCAATTTATGCAAACTAGTTACATAAACCGAACCGAACGCGTAAGATGCGTAACGGGTAACCATATGAGTCATATACAGGTTTCCTAAGTTAATATGCCTTAAATATGTTGTGACATCAGTAAGATATCTTCTATTATGCCCGAAATGGATTTAAACTCAAACTATGCCCCGTAGGGGCATTTTGGTCATTTTAAAGGTTATAAAAGAGATTTAATATAAATCTGAGTTACAAGTCTAATATAATCAGTAAAATACTTATTTTTATAAGTTTTAACAGTAGGGTATTATAAATATGTGAAATTTATCTTTTATAACTAAACTATGCACCTTAGGGGCATTTTGGTAATTTCACATAGGCTTAAAAGGTCAAAACTAGAAATCTGAGTTTAAAACTTTTGCCTACTGTTAATATATAAAAATTTACTGAAAATATCAGTAGGCATCAAACCTTATAAGTTTAAAATAGTTTTAATACATACTATGTGTTAAAAACGCTTAAAAAGGCTATTTTGAGCTATTTCCGGATTTTTTAAAGGAAAGCTGATATTTTTATTATTCCAGAAGGCTCAAAATGTTTTATTTGTCATATTAGATCAGTAGAAAAAGGTTTGGCATCAAAATAATTTATAAAACTCATGTTATAGCCCAAAAGGAAAAAACCGGCAATTACCGAATCAAGCTTAGAACTCTATGTTATGCTCAGCCTTAAAATAAATAAAAATCTTCAAAAATACCAAAATATTATTTTATATCGTAGGTAAAAATTTTGGTATTAAAAATCGGGTTTAGATAGGCTATACGCTAATTACGCAGTTTAATTAATAAAAAGCTTCTTATTTACGCTAATGAGCATAACTCCTAATCTAGACCTCAAACTGATGTCAAATTTTAGGGATAAGTCTATAAACCAGTAATGAAGGTTTCTACTCTTTTACTTTTTGAAAAATCACATTTTAAGATCATAAGGGCATAATGGTCAACATTTAAGCGTTTAACGGAAACATGCATATGAATCGGATAACTAATGAACCAAGTTGTATAATCACAGAGGGTTATACTAACATGAAACCTGGTCCAAATAAAGCTCTAAGGCAATTCTAAAACATGCTACATTGGGTAAGAACTTATAGTCAAAGCAAAAGTCAAATTATGCGACTTTCGGTTCCGAACCAAGCCTAAACTGAAAATTATCGGGTTGAACATGTTTAGACATGTTCTTACATTAATTACCAAGTTATATTAATGATAAAACAGGTTGCATGGCTACTGCATTGCTAATTATGCATTAATTTGAAAATAAGCTTTCTGTTGACTTTTTAAGATTAACTTTGACCCGACAATTGACCTAGTTAGAGTAGGAATCAGGGGGTACCCTTTTAAGGGTTTATTACCCTCATAATTACCAACTCATAGGTATTTTTAATTCGAGATTTGACTGGACAATTATTGATTAATCTCGAAGTCAAACTTTAATTACGATAAGTTTGACTTATGGTCGTTAAACTAATTAAAACTGAATTTAGGAAGTTAAGGACACTTACAATAGTCCTAAGTATGATCTAAAAGCTGATGGAAGTCTGCTAGAAGTCCCAAGAGTTCCAGAGCAATTCTTGAAGTGAAATTGAAATGAGCAAGGAAATGTTGCAACATTGAAGTCCTTATATAGCCAAGAACAAGTTATAAGATCTTGCCACAAAAGTCTAGGACTGATCCCAGATGTTTCCATGTGTCCCTATAATGCCAAAAACCAGTTGCAAAGCCCCTGAATTCGAAAACCACTCTCCTAAGGCGGTGCAACAGGCTGAACAAGCAACTGTCCATTTTCTGCTGCCAGCGACGGTCTTACGGACCGTAAGCAAGAAGGCTTGCGGTCCGTATCCACCTCTTACGGACCGTAAGTCTATACAGATGCGGTCCGTAACCGACCTTGAATTGTATCGCCCAGTTGCAGTGCTTAAAGACCGTAAGCCTAAGGCCATACGGTCCGTATCCGACGACCAGAAAACAAAAACTTGTATACCTTCAAGCTTTGACCATGAAATCTTTCTTAATTCGAATCTTGGGCCTTTAGCAACAGAATGGGACCACTTGATCAGTTCTGAAAAGCTATGCATGCCTTGCCACGCACTTATGTTGCCTTGGACTTTTTGAAAAGGGTCTTGAATGTAGAATTTGTCGTAGCACTCACATAGGATCCATTCATTGAGATTTAAATTAATTAACACTAAAGACAACCGGATTTGAATATATATATCAGATGTTTATAAAATAGTTTAGGGTTTTGGGATCCATAACTAGGTCGTTCTAAGGTATTAATTAACATGTCGATACTTTAAATCCTACCATACATCTTTCAACTTGATCCGGGTTTATGACATGTTTGCTTTACGTGACACGTGTCGATACATTATTAGACATAGATTTTTGAGGTGTTACAAACAGAATCTTTTAAAACTTGAAAATGCCCAGTTATTTTATTTCTTAATTCGGGATAAACCCCGTAATTTACAATAGAGGAATTTTACTAGGAAATTCCCTGGTTTTCAAAACATGTTTATTCATTTTATTGAGCCACCTCTTCAAGCTTGTTAGTTCTTCGTAGCACGTTTTCCTTGATTTACAGCAGGTCTCCTGAAACATATTTTAAAAATATTTTATCAGCGGGGAAATACTGGTGAATCATTCATTTTGCACAAAACGACACATAGTTATAAATTACAGCATAAGAGCGATTACAATGGCTTTTATCTTATTTTTATCTGGCGCCGTGTCACCTGGTGACGATGGTCATACCACTATTAGGTCCTTCCCCAAGTAGTGATGATTATCACCGTTAGGATTTATTTGCCTAACCGTGAGAATTTAGTAATGTGCACAATACCCCACTAGCCAGTGATTCAAGATAACCACGACTTAATCCCTGTAATTATAACTTTGGAAATAATTTGGAGTATTGTAAAACACTTTTGATAAAAGAGAATGACTCACATTGCAGATTTAAACGGGCAGAGTTTAGCCTACTGATTAGCCTTATAACCTAATTTAAATAACAATGCACACGAACTAGGTCAGTAACTAATACAGCATTTACGATAACTCACAAGACTAAAACCCTCACAACGAATGACAAAGTGCTATACCTAAACATCCGTCGAATTCACGACTAATGACAAAGTATGGCCCTAATGTGGGCAGCACTTAAACATCCATTGGATAGTTTCAATCGATCGGACATTGAATCGTAGCAGCGATCGAGTTAATACCATGTATCGTAGTAGCGCCTCGCTATATTAATTGTAATTTCGACTTTTGAGCAGCCAAACTTCGGTTTTGAGTTTTGGTTTCGACATCAGTGAACTGCTCATGACCCAACCTATTTATAGCAGAAATTTGGGTCTCAAGCGGCCCGCGTGAGCCCTTGCACGATCCTTACGCGGCCCGCGAGGAACCCTAGTCGTAGACTAGGGCTAGCGTGTTATCAGTAGTGCTGCCACGTGTATGCCACGTGGCCTGGGAACGCATATCCGGTCAACCACATGTTGACGCGGCCCGCATAAGGGCCCTCTTGTTCTTTACGCGGCCCACGAGAAGGTATAAAATATGATTTTCTTGATTTTTGATATGGATTAGGGTTTTAGGGGTCCGAGTCTATTTAAATAAGTGAGGATACTTTCGCTTCATTTCCGATTCTAGCTCCCAAGTATACTCGGGTCCTCTCTTGGAATCCCATTTGACTTTGACTAGCACTAGTCGCTTGTGTTTGAGAAACTTGATCTTTTTGTCTTCTATTTGTAGTGGCTTCTCAACAAATTTTAACTTTTCATTCACCTCTACATCTTGAAGAGGTACTACCAGGGACTCGTCAGACAGACATTTCTTGAGATTGGATACATGAAACACGTCATGTACTCCAGCTAGCTCCTCTGGTAGTTGTAAGCGATAGGCAACTGGTCCTATTCGTTGGATGACTTGGAATGCTCCTACGTACCTTGGGCTCAACTTTCCTTTCTTACCGAACCGAACTACTCCTTTCCAAGGAGAAACTTTTAATAGTACTTTGTCTCCCACTTGGAATTCTAACGGCTTGCGTCTATTATTGGCATAACTCTTCTGGCGATCTCGAGCCATCTTTAACCTTTCCTTTATTTGAGTAATTTTGTCGGTAGTTTCTTGTACTATTTAAGGACCTGATAATTAACTTTCTCCTATTTCTGCCCAACAGATTGGAGTTCTGCATTTCCGTCCATACAGTGCTTCGAATGGGGCAGCTTCGATGCTTGAATGATAACTATTCTTATAGGAGAATTCAATTAAGGGTAGGTGGTCGTCTCAGTTTCCACCAAAATCTATCACACATGCCCTAAGCATGTCCTCCAGGGTTTGGATTGTCCTTTCACTTTGTCCGTCTGTTTGCGGATGGTATGCCGTGCTTAGATTTAGTCGGGTTCCCATTGCTTCCTAGAAACTTGTCCAGAAATGGGAAATGAAACGACTATCCCTATCTGATACAATGGAGAGTGGAACTCCATGTAAGGATACAACTTCATCTACATACAACTTGGCTAACCTTTCCATGCTAAAGGTTTCTTTTATGGCTAGAAAATGAGCTGATTTGGTTAATCGATCCGCAATTACCCAAATTGCATCATTACCTTTTCTAGTTTTGGGTAACTTAGTAACAAAATCCATGGTTATAAGTTCCCATTTCTATACAGGCATTTCTAATTGTTGTAGTAGACCTGAAGGTTTCTGGTGTTCTTCCTTAACTTGTGAACAAGTTAGACATTTGGAAACATATCTAGCTATGTCGTTTTTCATTCCTATCCACCAGAAATTATTTCTTAAATATTGGTACATCTTATTGTTACCAGGATGCATGGTATACCTAGACTTATGGGCTTCTTCTAAAATATTATTTCTTAATTCTCTCTGCTTAGGTACCCAAATTCTTTTCTTATGGAGTCTCCAAATTCCATCACTTCCTTGCTCTAATTCCTTTATTCTTCCTTTCATCCCTTCAGCATCGTCATTGATTGCTGTTCCTTGAATGTTCTTTAGTTGTTCCATTAAATCTAACTGTAGATTTAATCTGAGAGCACGAACTCGTCGTTGTTTCTCATGGTACTTACGACTTAAGGCATCTGCAACTACGTTTGCCTTTCCTTCGTGATATTGAATATCACAGTCATAATCACTTAAAATCTCCATCCATCTTCTTTGCCTCATGTTTAATTCTTTTTTCCCGAATATGTATCTTAAACTCTTATGATCTGTGTAGATAGTAAACTTACTTCCACAGAGATACTGTCTCCAAATATTAAGGGCAAAAATTATGGCTCCTAATTCTAAGTCATGAGTCGTATAGTTCTCCTCGTGCTTCTTTAATTGTCTTGAGGTATATACAATTACCTTCTTGCGTTGCATTAACACACATCCTAATCCTAGCTTAGAAGCATAGCAGTAAACTTCAAAATCATCTGTTCCTTCTAGCAAAGCTAGAATTGGGGCATTTGTTAACTTTTACTTCAAAATCTTAAAGGCCTCTTCTTGCTTAGGTCCCCATTCAAACTTAACTGCTTTACATGTTAGCTTAGTTAATGGCACAGCTATTTTGGAAAAATCCTTAATAAATCTTCTATAGTATCCGGCTAATCCTATAAAACTTCTAATTTCCATAGCTGACTGTGAAACCTTCCATTTATTAATTGCCTCTATTTTAGCAGGATCTACATGAATACCTTCATGATTCACCATATGACCTAAAAATTGCACCTCCTGTAGCCAAAATTTACATTTTGAGAATTTGGCGTAAAACTTTTCTTTTCTTAACAAAGTTAAGAGTGCATGCAGGTGCTGACAGTGTTCATTCTGACTTTTGGAATAAACAAGTATATCGTCGATGAAGACAATTACAAATGTATCCAAATACGGTTTACATATCCGATTCATCTTGTCCATAAATGCTGCAGGAGCATTTGTTAACCCAAAGGGCATGACTGTAAACTCGTAATGACCATACCTAGTTCTGAAAGTAGTTTTAGGTATGTCTTCTTCTTGTACCTTCAACTGATGGTATCCTGAGCGTAAATCTATCTTAGAAAAGTATCTAGCTCCTTGCAATTGACCAAAAAGATCATCAATCCTAGGTAATGGGTATCAATTCTTAATTGTAACCTTATTTAATTCCCTATAATCAATACACATTCTCATTGACCCATCTTTCTTCTTTACGAACAACACTGGAGCTCCCCATGGGGATGAACTAGGTTGAATGAATCCTTTGCTCAGTAATTCATCTAACTGCTTTTTCAATTCTAACATTTCGGTGGGTGTTAACCGATAAGGTGCCTTGGCTATCGGTGTAGTTCCAGGAATTAGATGAATTATAAATTCTACTTCCCTATCAGGTGGTAATCCAGGTAGTTCTTCTGGGAATACCTCTGGGTATTCTGATACTACTGGAATTTTTTTGAGTTCCTTACCCTTAGTGTTAATGATTACTGAAATCATATACACTACTTCTTGTTTTCTTGAATAACTAGCCAACTTCATTACTGAAATGAATTTCAGTGGCTTTCGTGGCTTATCTCCTGTAATTACCACTAATTCTCCTGTGGGTGTATGAATTTCTATGGAATTCTTATCACAAAGAATTCGAGCATGCTTGGCTACCAACCAATCCATTCCTAATACCACGTCGAATCCTGCTAAATCCATAGGTAATAGGTTTGCAGAAAATTTATGACCTAAGAGTTCTATCTTTCCTTCTCGCAAAACTTTATCTATGTTAACAGAATTTCCATCTGCCGTTTCGACTGTAAAAATCTGCCTAAGGTTGGTTAGGGGTAAATTAAGAGCTTGGCAGAATGAAGTATTTATAAAACTTTGGTTTGCACCAGAGTCAAATAATACTTTTGCATAAACGTCGTGAACTAGGAACGTACCAGCTATCACATCAGGGATTAGCTCTGCTTCTTGAGTAGTTAGTTGGAAGGCTCTTGCGTTCTTCTTGGTAGTTCCTTCTGCAGGTTTAGCTTTGTTATTAGCTGGTTTGGCCAATTTAGGGCAGTCTGGCCTAAAATGTCCAGCTTCTCCGTAGTTATAGCAGATTGTTGCTTTCTTCTTTCTGCAATCCTCTTCTTGGTGCCCCAGAATTTTGCAAAAATTGCAATACCCTTTGCATCTTCCAAAATGCTTCCTTTTGCAGGCATTGCAAAACGGAATAGTGGAGGATTGCCCAGTTCCCTTTCTCTTGAAATTGCTACGGTTACCCATACGGAAACCCTGGGTAATCTTTTGGGCCACTTCCTTTTTCCGGGTTTCTTCTCTTGTACGCACCAGTCCGTCAATTAGGGTGTTAGCTAATTCCACAGCATCGTCAATAGTGCGTGGTCTCGCAGCTTTGACGATATCTCGAATTTCGCCAATCAATCCCCAAACATAGCGGGAAATAAGCACCGGTTCTGGCGAAGCCAAGGTTGGTACCACTCTCGCATATTCAAAGAATATCGAAGTATACCCTCGACAGTCTACATCCACCATCCGGTGGTTCAGAAATTTATTTTCCCTTTGTTCTTTTTCATACTCGGGACATAATTTTCTTTCTACTAGCTGCTTAAATTCTTCCCAACTCATGGCATAGGCCATATTTCTTCCTTTAACTTGAAGTACCGTATTCCACCATTCTAGCGCCCCTTCTTTAAAAAGATGCGACGCGTACATGACCTTGTCTTCCTCGATATATTTACTTATCATAATTACTGCTTCGGTTTTCTACAACCAACGTAGCGCCGCAGTCGCCCCTTCATTGCCTGCAAATTCAACTGGTTTACAGGCAAGAAATTCCTTATAAGTGCAACCAGGCGTTGCAGCTTTCATTCTTTTTAGACTCGGGGCTTGCAATATATGATCCTTATTGTTATTGTTTCCGCCTCCATTTACACTATTACTAAAATTGTCACCGTGTGTGCGTTTGCTAGGAATAATTTGTTGAGGTTCAACTGGATTTCGAGCAGCAGCAGTATTGCTGGAATAGTATTGGCTATTCCCTGAGCAACGATATTCTCGATATCTTGCCTATTTAGAAATTGATCTTCATTGTTATGCTCAGATTGATTAACTTCATTATCAGGTTCATTACCAACATGTGCCATCTGGTAATTAATTTATATAAGTAATTAGTATAAAATAATTAATAACCAAATATAACAAAATAATTGCACATAATCACGTAAACAAATATAGCCAAAATTGTCGATCTTTCGACGTCTATTTTTATATATTTTATAATATGCTTCCGTACACACCTGTTATCTTACAAAAGTTTTATTTAAGGTATTTCACATAATTATATTTTTATTATTTTATTAAACACATGCTTCCACCACATACTATCTCCTCAGCTGGCAATTTTTAGAAACGACGTTCCCTCTCGTCGTATTTCCAGGAGATATGTTCTCCCACCTCCCGGATTCTATTCCCAGCATCCACCAGCTCCTCGCCAAAATGGCAGAGTTCAGCCAAATTCTCATTGCTCATTGGTGGGTTTGGGGCAGGCTCTGGATCAAACTGAGAAAAAAAGTATAAGGGTCATTAAGGAGGTTCTGAAACTGCCAGTCATTGGTCCACCATTCTTCCATTTCTCCTAGAGGTCGGGCATTGACAAGAGGATCTGGAATGGCTGGTTCTAAGTTTACTGGAAGCTGGGTTTCGGCAGGATAAGTGAAAAGGTTTTCATTGACAGGCTTAAGGATATCACAATTTGCTAGTATGTAATCTAGCTCTTCCTGCAAAAGTATTTCCTTAGCTTGCTTGGAGCTTTCTCCAATTTCTTGCTTGGAGCTTTCCCCAATCTCTATTCCTTTCCCTTTATTCATTGGTTCCTCCGTCTTGGCAACTTTCCGAGTTACTGGTTTCCTCCTGCGCACACCCCTCCAGCCCACAATTCTTCTTCTTTTCTTTGGCTTGGGTTTCTCCGGTGGCTGGGCTTGAAATTCCATAGGCTCTTCCACGTCGGCACAATAACCAGTAAAGTCTTTGGAAACTTCCACATTAACAGGATAGAGATTAAGATTTTCAAGAGCTTCAGACAATTCATTCATGCTGTTTTAGCATTTATGAAGAAACACACAAAATTTTAGGTTAAAAGTTTATAAATCAAGTTTTCATATAATCACTGAATGGCAATCAGAAGATTTACTTTTTAATTACAAACATCTAATAAACATTTTATTGAAACGAAATATTTATTTTTAGTACAACCAAAATTCGAAATATACTAGTGATTATTTATTATATTTAAAGTTTCTGGTTTGTAGTTGATATTGGTACTGATGGTTTAATCAAAAGTTAGCATTTACTGCTACAGTGGCTAACATGTCGAGATTTGCCCACTGTTCATCTAACTCATCTTCCCATGGTGGGTTATTGCCTATTTCCTGAGTTTCCTTATTACTCATCACTCCTTTTGGTTGTGACTTCTTTATTTTCTTTTGACTTTTTTTAATAATTCAACTTCTTTTATTAGGGGTAAGTGGTTTCTCAAACTGTGCCTTTAAGGACAAATATTCCTTCCTCAGTTTCTGCTGCGTATCTTGAGGAATTTGATTGGGATGAGGATCCCTTATCTTTTGGTACACTATCTAATTGAAGATAGATGTCCGAAAGTCTTTGTTAACCCATACTGTAACTAACAAGTAGGCAGTTAACAGAACACATAATCACAATATGGAAATCAGTAAAATTAAGTATTTTTTAAATACTTAATAGGCTTAAATCAGTGGCTCTGATATCACCTTTTCCTGTCACGGCCCCAGCCCCGGTTTTACCCGGTCAGGAGCCGCGGGACAGGACCCCATGGTATTTATTAATTGATGCCATAGTGGAAGATTCAACAGGATCTTTTAAAACTTGAAAATTCCCGGTTATTTTATTTCATAATTCGGGATAAACCCCTTAATTTACAATAGAGGAATTTTACTAGGAAATTCCCTGGTTTTAAAAACATGTTTATTCATTTTATTGAGCCACATCTTCAAGCTTGTTAGTGCTCCGTAGCACGTTTTCCTTGATTTATAGCAGGTTACCTGAAACATGTTTTAAAAATATTTTATCAGCGGGGAAATACTAGGGAATCATTCATTTTGCACAAAACGACAAATAGTTATAAATTACAGCATAAGAGCGATTACAATGGCTTTTATCTTATTTTTATCTGGTGCCGTGTCACCTGGTGACGATGGTCATACCACTATTGGGTCCTTCCCCAAGTAGTGATGATTATCACTGTTAGGATTTATTAGCCTAATCGTGAGAATTTAGTAATGTGCACAATACCCCACTAGCCAGTGATTCAAGATAACCACGACTTAATCCCTGTAATTATAACTTTGAAAATAATTTGGAGTATTGTAAAACACTTTTGATAAAAGAGAATGACTCACATTGCAGATTTAAACGGGCAGAGTTTAGCCTACTGATTAGCCTTCTAACCTAATTTAAATAACAATGCACACGAACTAGGTCAGTAACTAATACATCATTTACAATAACTCACAAGGCTAAAACCCTCACAACGAATGACAAAGTGCTATACTTAAACATCCTTCGAATTCATGACTAATGATAAAGTATGGCCCTAATGTGGGCAGCACTTAAACACCCATTGAATAGTTTCAATTGATCGGACATTGAATCGTAGCAGCCATTGAGTTAATACCCTGTATCATAGCAGCGCCTCGCTATATTAATTGTAATTTCGACTTTTGAGCAGCCAAACTTCGTTTTTGAGTTTTGGTTTCGACATCAGTGAACTGCTCATGACCCAACCAATTTATAGCAAAAATTTGGGTCTCACGCAGCCCGCGTGAGCCCTTGCTCGATCCTTACGCGGCCCGCGAGGAACCCTATTCGTAGACTAGGGCTAGCGTGTCATCAGTAGTGCTGCCACGTGTACGCCAGTGGCCTGGGAACGCTTATCCGGTCAACCACATGTTGACGCGGCCCGTGTAAGGGCCCTCTTGTTCTTTACGCGGCCCGCGAGAGGGTATAAAATATGATTTTGTTGATTTTTTAAATGGATTAGGGTTTCCGGGGTCCGGGTTTCTACTTACGAGTCGTTTTGGGACATTTTTGAAGGTCCTTACACCTTAGCATGAGACTAGTAGCAAAAAGGACAGATATTACAAGGATTCTAATAGTACAAGAAGCATTTGGTTACACATATGTTTCCTCGGGATTTTCAAGAAGAACACTATGCCACCAACATTGGTTGACGGTAGGGAAATAAGTTTAGTCTTGCTACACCGAGTGGTAACCGCCAAAGGTGGAATAAAGAAGGTGATTAAAGATGATCTTTTGGACGAACTAGCATTCGAGTGTGATTTTGCACCGGATGACGCACATGTAGTAAATGTTGCCTACATTTACTACATAGAGTTAATCGAGTGGTATTTCGATTTGATGAAGAAAAAGCAAGACAATAATGCACCGGACGCGAATGAAGCAAGATTGAAGAAGGCACAAGAAGAAGCGGTCGAAAGCGAAGAAGAGTCGGACTTGGTGATAACCATTGAAGTCACCGACAACAACGATGATTAAAGAAAGCAAGCTCATCACGGATGTTCATGCTTAGGAGGGAGATTCATGTCACACCCCCAAAATCCACCATGCGGAGTACCACCGCTTGGAGGCGTGACGTGACCAGGATTGAGCCACCAATCATATTGAACAACTCAATTAGGTAAATAAAACCAAACATAATACGATTGGTGACCAAAGCTAGTTAACCTTGTTTGGTTTAAACAGCGGAAGCATAAACGTGAGTTTAAAAGCATAAGTCCATAGTTCATAAGTTAAAGTTTCAAAAACGCAAGTTTAGTAAGTTCATAAGGATTCAAACATTAAGCACGGAACATAACAGTCCGTACATCACAACGACTCCTTCCCCGTGCAAGCTCCAAGCATTTAGCGACCTGTAAGGCATGTAACAACGAGTCAACAACAAAGTTGAGTGAGTTCACGTTTGGTTGTTTAGTTTTTACGTTGTTTCTGAAAACGTGGTTTGACTTTCGTTGGCTTATTTGCCGTGGGGGTCACCCCGTAGTTGAAAGTATGTTTAACCATTTCTCTCTCTTTTCTTTACCCAATCCATAACCATGATCAGTGGGGGTTTTCCCCGTTTAAACTACTAGACGGAATGATATCGACTGCTACGCAAATAAGTTGTGCCCTATATCAGTGTCTATCATCACTGACAGTCTGCCATAGTCCATTAGTACACGCCCGTCCGACTGGCACGGTGTGAGGTTTGTTAAACCTAATAGCGCTATTAACTAATGACCCGCTCGCCATTGGCCTCGGCGATTAAGTCGATATAAATTGAGGGACTTCATGATAGAGTTTTGTCTAGCTAGTTTTAAGGTTGTTGTCCTGCACCAGGAGGACGAACGTACGTATTCTGCACCAGGAGAATTCGTAGGATTAATAATGGCATCCGCTCTATGGAGGATGGCCGTACATATCCTACCCAAGGAGGATATGTAGATTTAGTTTTAATTCTTTAACCCATTCCCAAACCACCGGGAATCCCATGCCTTAGAAAGTGTGTGAACTCACCTCGGTTTGCTCGGTTAGATTCTCAATATAGTTAACAGTCAAGGTCGGTCAATCGCGTCCTAATAAGGTACGGATAACAATCAGTTTCTCATGCATAACACGTGTCCTACGTACGGTTTATTTGCACATTACTTCTACCACATAACAGGCACACACTTTAACGATTTACGCCCATATATACTTCCCATCCATTCCCCACTCATAAGCAAACATACAATAATGCATATAACACATATAACATGTTAGATCATTCACAGATAGCATACTCGACATTTAGACACGCAAATCACTACTTATGTCGTTTCAGCTTTTATACTCGAAACTGGGCTGTTTTCGGGGATTTTAATAAAATAGTTAACATGTTCCAAAAATTCCCAAATTTTTACAGAATGTCTTAAACGTTCCATATTTTATTGTGTAAAAATATCGGGGTCCGGTTCATCACCAATATTTTATAAAAATTCATATTCGGGACTGAACTCAGATTTATGTATTTCTGACCACAGTCCACGAAACAATTTATTAAAAATTCTTCGTAAGTCCGATTTGCGAAATTCCAGTGGGGTAATTACAATTACTTCAGTTATCATCTACAGTAAAATTTTCATGGTCCGATTCATCACAAAACTCAGGTTATGACTGAAAGTACGACACCCATTTATTGCTGTCAAAATTCAGCTTAAGTAGCTGTTACAAATTAACACTTTAAAAATAGTAAACGGAGTCCAAAAATTACGATTCCGGTGCCATTAGAACCGTATTTCATAATAACATATTTTAGATTCAAAATATCGATTTTTCGTTGAGGTTAAGACCTGTTTACAGCCAACAGAAGTGGGCTGTAAAAGTTGGACAGATTCTGATTCTTTTGTGTTTAACCTTCTAAATCGTGTTCGATCGATTCATTTAACAAGTTTAGTGACCACAACAACATCATATACTATTATCATTCAGTAAAGCATCAGATAATCACCCAATCATCATAATCACACAAGATCTACATGATTTACACACATATTCATCCATTAACCACCTTGTTCATTACTTTAGTAAACTTTTAGACTTTGATCTTATATGTTCGTAATTTTTAACCGATGAAACTTTTATTAACCACTCTAGACAAGATCAAGAAGAGGTTTAGAGTCACTTACTACTAGCTCGAGGCTAGGGGAGATTCTAGTCGAAAATCGAGTGGATAAAAGCAATAGAATGAGGTCCTTCGCGTTCCGTTTGCACCAAGCTTCCTAATACGCGATTCTCGACACTTGTATGGACTTGGAATATGAAGATCAAAATCGAAAATATGATGGATGGCAAGGGGATGCTTGGCCGTAAGCCTTGAGAGAGAGAGGAGTAGTGTTGGTTGTTGAGTTTGTGTGAAAATGATTAGGGTGTAATGGTTAGAACATATAGGCAAAGTTAAGGTTATTATCCAAAGGTTAAGGTGCATCCTAGATATTAAACATGGAGGATTATAATAATAATTCAAGGACAAGGTATGTCCCCCACCATGGGGACGGTTAGTTAAGGGGGGGGTGGGGGGTACTAGTTCGGTTTCAACCATTAGTTGGTGTTTAGTTAGGTTAAATAGGTTAGTTAAGTGTTTAACTCCGTTACTAATGTGTAGTACATTTTAGCGGGTGTTAGGGTATTCGGGGGCCCTAATTGGTTCAGAAAAAGATAAACAATGCTAATGGCAATATTTTTGGGTTCCGGGTGAAGTCCGGTTGTTCGGTTCGACACTGCTCCGTTAAAGCGCTTAATTAATCCGAAAGGTGTCCTATTTATATATTTTGTAACGTTTTTACTTTCTAACACTTAAGAAAATATAACGGACTATTTAGTGACTTATCTGTATACTATTGGTATATTAACAAATACGTGTAAGCATAACACAGATATCAGAAAGCAGTTAAGTAATTCCACGCAGTCGTCAGACACTTTAATTATCATTAATAATTTGTACGGAATACATGGGATTTTGAGGGTTGTCACAATTCAAGCCGATAATTATGCACTTCCGATGATCCGAATTTGGGCCGCTCGGTTCTGATGTCTACTAGTTTTTTTATTTGGGTTGAACATTTGTTTTAATTCTAATTGGGCCATAGGCCAACATTATGTTATTGGGTCAAAACATTAGAAGTCCATTTGGTTTCATGTTTGGGTCGCATGAAGTTTGGGTCGTGTTTTGCGAATCGGTGTGAGTAGGGGATGTATAACCGCATGAAGACTTAACAGGGAACAGACGTATCCCTCTGCAAATCATTGTGATGCTTCACTCACACCCATTCAATCAGTATATATATTCGGTTCCATCGTCATGTTATGTAATGCAAGTTTCATTTGAAAAAACAATTGCAAGTTCAAGTATTTGAAGTTCCTGTTTTGTTAATTCGGTTAGTTATTTTTTCGATTCTTGTATATTCAGTTTGAAGATGAGTGGTATGATGTTTGTGGTGACTGTAAGTATTTGTGTGATCATCTTTCTTCTCAGTCCGATTGGTCCTGGGAACCCGTTAACTGTGATACCATCATACTAAACTTAACCACGAAACTATTTCTATTTTGAACGATGCTTACTTTTCTATACAATGTAAATCGTATAAAAAACAAACATTAGCATGAGACTAGTAGCAAAAAGGACAGATATTACAAGGATTCTATTAGTACAAGAAGCATTTGGTTACACACATGTTTCCTCAGGATTTTCAAGAAGAATACTATGCCACCAACATTGGTTGACGGTAGGGAAATAAGTTTAGTCTTGCTACACCGAGTGGTAACTGCCAAAGGTGGAATAAAGAAGGTGATTAAAGATGATCTTTGGGACGAACTAGCATTCGAGTGTGATTTTGCACCGGATGACGTGCATGTAGTAAAGGTTGCCTACATTTACTACATAGAGGGTAATCGACTGGTATTTCAATTTGATGAAGAAAAAGCAAGACAATAATGCACCGGACGCGAATGAAGCAAGCTTGAAGAAGGCACAAGAAGAAGCGGTCAAAAGCGAAGAAGAGCCGGACTAGGTGATAACCATTGAAGTCACCGGCAAAAACGATGATTAAAGAAAGCAAGCTCATCACGGATGTTCATTCTTAGGAGGGAGATTCAAGCCGATAATCATGCACTTCCGATGATCCGAATTTGGGCCGCTCGGTTCTGATGTCTTCTAGTTTTTTTATTTGGGTTGAACATTTGTTTTAATTCTAATTGGGCCATAGGCCAACATTATGTTATTGGGTCAAAACATTAGAAGTCCATTAGGTTTCATGTTTGGGTCGCATGAAGTTTGGGTCGTGTTGTGCGAATCGGTGTGAGTAGGGGATGTATAACCGCATGAAGACTTAACAGGGAACAGACGTATCCATCTGCAAATCATTGTGATGCTTCCCTCACAGCCATTCAATCAGTATATATATTCGGTTCCATCATCTTGTTATGTAATGCAGGTTTCATTTGAAAAAACAATTGCAAGTTCAAGTATTTGAAGTTCCTGTTTTGTTAATTCGGTTAGTTATTTTTTCGATTCTTGTATATTCAGTTTGAAGATGAGTGGTGTGATGTTTGTAGTGACTTTAAGTATTTGTGTGATCATCTTTCTTCTCAGTCCGATTGGTCCCGGGAACCCGTTAACTGTGATACCAACATACTAAACTTAACTACGAAACTAATTCTATTTTGAAGGATGCTTACTTTTCTATACAATGTAAATCGTACACAGAACAAACATTAGCATGAGACTAGTAGCAAAAAGGACAGATATTACAAGGATTCTATTAGTACAAGAAGCATTTGGTTACACACATTTGGCCAGTCAATCAATTGAAGAGAAATTTCACATATCTATTTACAGAAAAACTGTTGCAAATATAAATTTAACTATGTTTTATTCGTATTTGTTTGTATTTGTATGTACATAATTGTCAACATTAGAACATTATTTAGGATGTTATTAAGAATAAAAAGATGATTATGAAGTGGCGAATTTGGAAGTCGTTATCGGGCGCTTTTCTGACATTTTTGGCGCTAAATATGTAAAAACCCGTACTCTCGATCCCAATCATCGAGAGCAGGTTATCTTACTGTGTTAATATTACTATTGCTGTTATTGTTATTATTATTTTCACTACTACTATTATTATTATTTATTTATTTATTAAATAATAGTGACCCGCGACGGGGGAAACGCACCGTTTGAGCGAAAACCCCGAACCAAATGTATTTAACGTAACACGCCCCTATACATATATATATATATATATATATATATATATATATATATATATTACTTGTCTACCTTTATAATTTAGTATTAAGCTATCGAGACACCAGATATTTTACGGATCCATATGCACGGCCCCCAAGCCCAACCCAACTCCCTAAACCTAAAACCCTACCCTATAAATATGTCCTTAACCCCATTTAACCTTATTTCAAAACACTACATGCTCCTCATCTTTCTTCAGCCGACACCCACAAATTCTCTCCTCCTCCGATGAGACTTTTCTTGTGACGAACTGGACTCCGGCGACTCCACCGACCGTTCATTCTACGTCAACAACCATCCACACACACACGCACATCCCCTCCTCCCTCTATTACACACACTCCTCTCCATCTCTTAAATAAATCCGGCAACGGAGGAGCTCCGGTCGTCGTTCCGACAGTAACACCGACAAACACCCCCTAAATTTCTTCCTTATACCCTTTTAACACCCCTGTTCGTATATACACACACCCGATTACCGTGTGATTCGACGAGATCAGAAGAGAAAAATATAGGGAGGGAGCCGGAGTGAAAGGATGACGAGAGAGAGAGAGAGAGAGGCGGTGGTGATCGTTACAGCAGTGACGGCAGTGGCGCCGCCGTCTACGGCGCCGGCTGTGCTCTTCCGGAGATCAGATTCAGGTGGTGCTCGGGTTTGAGAAGGCAGCCATGGTTATTGTGGTGATTTCGATCAGCGACCAAGGTGGTGAGCTCGGTTTGGGGTCTCGATCCAAGAAGAAAACAGCAGCAGTACACACTCATCTTCGCTCGCACAAAACTTGTCCGAAAGTATGTTGTCATGACGGGTAGTCCGTAGGACGACCCTTAAGTGCTATAAATGGTTTTTTAATCCTACGTTAATCTAGTAATTGTCAAGAATTAGATGACTACATTTGCTTGTGTTTCAGGTACATTCGGAGCTTAAAAGTGTGGAAATGAAGCTTCGAATAGGCGTGGCTGGATTGGAGATTGGAGATTGAAAGATGGAGAATAAATGAAAAAAATCAATTATTGGAGTTGAAAAATTAAGAATATAACATGATAGAGGATGAAATTACGAGAACGTGGGCGAAAACGACAAAGAAAACGGAGTTAAAACGAGAAAGTTATGAAGAAAACAAAATTGCCTAGCTGTGGCCACCATAGTTTACGGGGGCTACCGTAAGCTACGGTAGACCCTGACCAAAAATGTGCCGTAAGACAGTTTTCAACTACCGTAGGCCACTTTAAAGCCACCGTAGGCTACGATGACCACCGTAGCTTATGGTGGAGCCTTACTGGAAATGTGTAACTCCTTTTTTATGGTTGGTGGGTGTGACTTTTGAACTATCCAATCATTGTTTTTGGTCTAGAGGAGTTTGGGGGCGAATTTTGGGTGACAAGAACACTATTTTGGGGTTGTTAATCATTGCTTTTCATTATTTGATTCAAATGAACATTAGAATTGAAGTGATTACGAAATGAGTTATGTGTGACTAAGTTTCGTATGTTCTCCTGTGGATAGTAAGGTTTCGATTTGAATGTTTTATAATTGTTTATGTTATTTCTGAGACAGTGTTTAATCTTTTTGATTATATTGCTATGGTCTTTATGAGTTTGATTTGTAATTGTTGATCTTCGTGTTCTGAACCATCAGTTCTTGGTGCCGTTGGCAATCCAGATTTATTGTGAGGGATTCGGGGTTGGCTATATTGAACTGGTCATCGAGTGACTATTTTGCGTTATTTTAATCCAAGGACTCAGTCCCATTTTATCACAATCAAACACAAATTCATGAACTATGTCTATGTAGTTCATCTCATATTAAACTCTCATTTTAACATTCGTAGGAACCTGAAACCGGGAGAGAATGTCTTTTCTCATTCCTGAACCAAAACTTTGATAATTGCTTTTTAATTTATTTTAGTTAATCAAACCAAACAACCAAATCTCTGAATTTACATTTCTTGCAACTTAGTTAAATTTGGTCATTTAGATAAACTATTTAGATAACGCATATTCCACAAACTCCCTATGTTCGATACCCACTTACCGCTAGCTATCTTGTAGTATTTGGATTAAATTTGAGTGAGACTTCGACCTCACGCCAGCTCACCCTAAATTTTCTTACATTCCGAGATTCTTGAGTAGATGCACTTGTTAACTGTTTTGGTATTTAAAGAGTTTTGGTTATGAATTAGTGTAATTTGCTAAACATATGATTCTGAGATGTGTTCATCTTGTATTCCTTTTGTCATCAGTGCCTTGCTTTCTTGTGATTTTGATTGTAAATGAAAGTGTATATTGAAGGTTAATAGGAGTTGCGATGAATAATGGTTAATTGTTATAGTGATTAAAAAAATGGCCGAAATGAAATTGATAAGCTACTTTTGTATTTTGTATGGTCTATAATGTTTAGTCTTGTGCCTTCAATGAGTAGTCTTGTATTCTATTCTCCTTGATTGTCTGTTAAGAGGTTATGGTAATAGAATTGTAAATGTTGAATGAGAAAATGGTACATATGATTAATGATAAACTACTAGTCTAGATTTATACTTGTATTTGTTGATTTGGGTAATTTGGGGTTTTATATAAGTATGGCCGTGAGGATATATTTGACGATAAGAATGTTAAATTCAGAATTAAGAGATTGTACGATGAATCTTGGTGATTTTTGAGTTTGACGATATATGATTTAAAATAGTTATGGTTGAAATTGGTGATAGGATGTTAGATCGATAGGATTTTCATTGATGGTATTAAAACATAGATATGTTTATATATGATCATTAGAATCTTGCATGATGTTAGTAATTAATGGTGATAATAAGAACTGTTAGTATAATCCTGAAAGGGTACTCATGATAGTTGCTATTTATGTGCCTTAAAAACAATAAAGAAAACGTGGCTAATAATCCTTTTGATAACTCTAGAAAACTTGAGGGACTAAAAGGGTTAAATGAGGGAAATGGTTTTAATTTAATAAAAATCAAAACACCAAAACACACACTTATGTATTTGTTCTGGTCGTGAGTTTCACAGGAGCCAAAGAGAGCTCTTTCACTTGAACCCTAGCTTACATAAACCAACCAAATCAAAGAGGAAAATCAAGTCTAAATCGAAAACCAAGCTGAAACTAGTGATCACCCAAGTGAGGGGATCACAAGGTATGTCAAATTTCATCTTTTGGTGATGTTTTGAATTCTTGATGATTTCTCATAAATGAAATTATTGCTTGAATGTTTGATGTAAGAGTGAAATTATGATGAATCCATGTCTTGGAGCAAACCCTAGTCAAAAGTTTGATGAATTAGTGATGAAAATTGCGAAATTGATAATCACCTATTCATGTCTCAAGTGGGTATTTTAACTAGGTGATGAACACTAGAATTATGTTCATTAATTTGGTGTTATTTGATTTTCATTAAGCAAGTCTAGGTGTTGTTATGCATACTAGACATATAAGCTTGTAAATAATGTTTAATCATGCTTAAATAACTAGTCATGAACTTGATTGTTGATGTATAAAAATTATGCCCACAAGGTGTTTGTTAAAATGCCTAAACGAACGCTAATATGTTGAAATTTTGAGTAAAACGCGTAATTGAATAATATGGTGAATTACGTGAAACGTGAAATGATATGAGTTCTAAACACATCGTTGGTTGAACTCTATAGGCAAGGCGATTGAATCTTCAAGCGGACAAGTCGGAGCGGATGCGCGCTTGAAGGAAAAGCTTTGAGAGGTATGTAACTTGTAGTTTCCTTACACTGTGAAAATACATCGGTATTAATTATGATCATGTGGTTATAGCGTAACGTATGAGTTTGGTATGTTATTGAAGTAACGAAGCACACTCGACAACCAAACGGGTCAAAATAAATGGTTAGAAAGTGTTTGGTATGTCATTGAAGTGATGGTTTTCACTCGACAACCAAACGGGTCGAATTGATGTTTAAAATGATAGTGTTGTGAAGTGACTTGAGTGTCACACGATAAATTAGTATAATAAGTGCGTAAGCCGAGAAATGGACACGCCAAAACTTGATATAATGAACCCTTGGATTTCGGTCAATAACTTAGAAACATGATTTCATTGGTCTTGATTAAATGTGCATGCTTAAATTGTAGACAATAAACATGATGTTAATGCGTGCGCAAACCATGTGACGGGAGCGAAAACGCTGATGTTTGACAAGCCCGGGAATGGGTAAAAAGGACTAGAAACAATCATTGCTAATAAACATGTAAAATGTTGATAAATGAAACGGGTCAAATAATGGCAATAAGGGATATGTAAGCCATTTGCTTATAAATCAGCTTTTGATGTGAATCAAGATGATATATGGATCAGTAATTTCATTACGGACGTGTAGAAACAAGAATCACGTAAAACGGATAAGTAGATTAAAAGTTATGAAATTTTCAAGTTAGAATTTTGGATGAAAACATAGCTGGGCATTTTGCAGCTGAAAGGACCTTTCTGAAAAGACCTTTCTGAAAGGACTTTCTGTCGAAATCAGGTTGTCGTGCTACGTGACCAATAACCCAACTCGCTGCCGCGTCACGCGGCCAGTGTTGCGGCCGCGACAGAATACCGACCAAGCTCTCGCTGCCCGCGAGAGCTGAAAAAGCTGACAATTTGTTTGATTGTGTTAGTTTGACTCATGGAACTTGTTTTAACTTGTTATTAATTTATCAAAACTAACTTTTATGTTGGTTTTGATTTTAGGTGAATGTTATAAGCCTCCGGATGAAAATCAAGCGAAGAACACGAACTGAATACACGTTTAAATGAAGCTTCCACAATTGATCTTGTTTTGTTTATAAAAAGTGAAATGTGTAAACAGTTTTAACTTAGTTTTTGAATGTTTTAAACATGTATGAATGTTTGGATGAAAAAGTTTTTGTTAAGTCGTGTTTTTGATATAAAATGCATATTATATTGATATATTTATGTTAAAAGGGGAATGGGTCTTACACCATGCCTGGTACACCTCAGCAGAATGGTGTCACTAAACGAAAAAACCGTACCCTTATGAACATGGTGCACAGTATGTTAGCCAACAATAATTTACCGTTATTTCTATGGACTGAAGCGTTAAAAGCAGCTGTTCATATACTCAATAGAGTTTTTTCTAAGTCTATCCCTAAAACTCCTTATGAACTTTGGACATGAAAGAAACCGAGTCTTAAATATATGAAAGTTTGGGGCTACATTGCTGAAGCAAAACTTTATAATCCCTTCCTAAGGAAACTTGACCCTAAAACAGTTACCTGTTTCTTTATCGGGTATCCTGATCACACAAATGGTTCTCGTTTCTATTGTCCTTCCCATGTCACCCGTATTATTGAAACCAAGCGTGCTGCGTTCCTATGGGATTTTAAGGTCAGTGAGAGTAGTACCAACCCTTAAGAAGAATTTCAAGAAGTACAAGACGCAGGGGGGGGGAGACTCGTCTCTTACCATTACTTCGTTTACTCCTCTTGTATTCATTGCAACGACTGCACCTAAAGCTACTGCACCAACTCCAAATTTACCTCCACAATCAAAACCCATTGTACCTCATAACGAAGGCACATCAAACACTCAAAACCAAGACAACGCTAAACTTGATAATCAATTCAGGAGGTCATCCAGGCCAAGAATGCCTACTAATTGGGATGATTGATATATTTACCCAAAAGTGTCAAACCCGTAGGATGTAAATGGGTGTTCTAAATAAAACTGGATCTGAGTGGGAATGTTGAACGCTACAAAGCGAGATTGGTTGCAAAGGGCTACACTCAGAAAGAGGGAATTGATTATCAAGAGACGTTTTCTCCTGTTTCCCGTAAAGATTCATTAAGGATCATTATGGCCCTAGTACCTCATTTTGATTTAGAGCTGTATCAGATGGACGTTAAAACCGCTTTCCTTAACGGAGACTTAGACGAAGATGTTTACATGAAACAACCTGAAGGCTTTAAACCTGAAGGTAAGGAGCATCTAGTCTATAAGTTGAAGAAATCCATTTTCGGGTTAAAACAAGAATCACGTCAATGGTATCTCAAGTTTGATGAAGTCACGAAGAAACAAGTTTTTATGAAGAATCATCAATGCACCTACCACAAGATGAGTGGGAGCAACTTTACTATACTTGTCCTTTATGTAGATGATATTCTATTGGCAAGTAATAGTTTAGACATGTTGCATGAGTCGAAGTGGTTACTCTCGCATAACTTCGACCTGAAGGATCTCAAAGATGCTTCTTACGTCATTGGCATCGAAATTCAACAAGACAGACACAAAGGGATCTTAGGATTGACTCAAAAGGCTTACATAGATCGTGTCCTTACACGTTACAACATGCAACAGTGTAAACCATCAGTCGCTCCAGTAGTTAAAGGAGATGTTTTCGGTTCATTCCAGTGTCCGACAACAGAGGTTAAAAAGGAGCAAATGAGCAAGATACCTTACGCGTCAGTAGTCGGGAGCCTGATGTATACTCAAGTCTGTACTCGCTCAGATATCGCTTATATTGTTGGAATGCTAGGCCGTTATCAGACTAATCCTAGCCTAGATCACTAGAAAGCAGCTAAGAAAGCACTTCGATATCTGCAAGGGATGAAAGACTATAAACTGACTTATTGAAGAAGTGATCATTTAGAAGTGGTAAGGTGTTCTGATTCTGACTTTGCCAAATACAAAGATGACAGGAAATCCACTTCGGGCTATATCTTAATGTTAGCAGGCGGACCCATTTCACTGGACTCAAAATCGTTAATTCCATTTCTAGACCATTGAAGCTTTACTGTGATAACTCAGCTGGCATTAGTTTTTCGAACATTAACAGTTCTACTGGAGCTGGTTTATATCTGTATACAAAATATCTATTCGTACGTGAACGAGTTGAGAAAAATAATCTTTGTATTGAGTTTATTAGTACCAAAGATATGCTTGCGGATCCGATGACTAAAGGTCTCCCACCTAAAGTTTACGAAGAACATATTCGGAATATGAGATTTACTAAAGACTTTATTTAGCATATTGTACTAGCTTATGTTTTAATGAAATTTTCTCAGTTTGATTTTGTATGTCTCTAAGAATATGTTCAAGCGGTATAATGACATATAGACAAATAAAGTTACCAATCAAACAAAGGGCTTATGCGTATTTTGATCATAACAATTAGATTTTAAATTGAGGCTATAGTATGACTAATGGGGGTCCTGAGTTGGATAACGATTCAACGGCTGTATTTCTCCGCAACAGTTCTTGGTTTAGAGCCAAAATAAGTGTTAACTCCTGATCAGGCTTATCTAATACTCATAGTAAATGATTACTTGGCTAAGTGGGAGAATGTAAGATTAAATATATTACGGAGTTATATTTAATCTAGTAGCCATCATAATCATTTACATAATATAGATCACACTATATAACAACCTATCAAATAATTAGTTAGTAATTCTTGATGGACCATATTACCCTTATTAACTAATTAGGTTTCCTCTTGGGTGCATGTATAAGGAGACTAATGTAGAGGTTAAAACATTACACAACCTAATTAATCAATAACATTAATCGGCATCTTTCTCTCCTCAACTGATTACCCTTTATCGGTTCAACATCACCATCATTAGATTGCACCTTAAGAAGGAGCCAGATCATCTTAACAAGCATGTCGAACTCGATGGCTACATCGCTTACTGGATTCTCTGTTGGCCTGTCTGCAATCACGGGTATGTATTCATGTTTTCCATTATATTTAAACAGAACTGATAACATTTTGATGTTAAAACATATATAAAATAAGAAGTTGATGTCTAATGCGTATATTCACGTTGATATCTATATGAATATGATTAGGTAAGAAAAAGAGTAAATTACAAGTTTTGTCCTTTATGTTTACATCAAATTACAGGCGTTGTCCTTTTGAGCAAAAGTTTACAGGCGGTGTCCTTAACCTTCCAAAATCTTGCAAGTGTTGTCCTTTAGGCCAAACCTGCTTAGAAATCTCATTTAATTCTTGTCATGTGCAATGCACATGAAGGTACAATGGTCTTTTTCCCTCTCAACCCTTTCTATTTCCCCATTTATAACCCTCTCAATTCATAATGCATAAATGGGTTGAAAAACCAAATCAACCAGAAACCAGACCTGTTGATTTAGTTCTACATAGTCACATGAGGACTGTAGAGCTTAACAAATCTACGAAGATTGCTTCGTCCTATTGACAACAACTAAGCCTTTGACTTGACACAATCGTAGTACATAAAAATGTTAACTTGAAGCAAGCTCACCAGAGTTGACATCCACCGTATTCCTTCCTGCATCAGCATGTGGGGAGAATTAGTCCAAGATTCTACTAGTCGATCGTATCTCATCCTACACGATGCTCCCATCTATAAAACCCCCTAAATCACTCCTCAATGGAATTATCTATAATAAGCCGAGTTCATAAATAGCCATAGTTGGAAAAATCAAATCTAGGATTACTTTGTATGAACATTTTACTGATTCGACCCATTTATGAATTATGAATTAAGGGGTTGGTGAGGGTTATAAATGGGGAAGTAGAAAGGGTTAAGAGGGAAAAAGACCATTGTACCCTCATGTGCATTGCACAAGACAAGAATTAACAGAGATTTCTAACTAGGTTTAGCCTAAAGGACAAAACTTGTAAGATTTTAGAAGTTTAAGGAGACCGCCTGTAAACTTTTGGCCAAAAGGACAGCACCCGCAATTTGATTAACATAAAGGACAAAACTTGTAATTTACTCTACGAAAAAAACTATTATCGTGATCATTGATGGAGTTTGATTGGCACATACTTGAAGTAATTTTAATCAAACAAAATAATTAATTACTATAGTATAAATTAGTGTCATGGCCCCCGACCCGGTTTGACCCGTTTCAGGAGCCGCTGGACAGAAATCCCATGGTATTTAATTAATTGAGTTTAACAGCGGAAGTTTATTATCAGGATCTTTTTAAAATTGAAATATTTCCCGATTATTTTATTCCACAACTCGGGATAAAACCCCGGTAATTTACAATCATTTGATTTCACGAAGAAATCTTTTATTTTACAAAATATGTTTTTTATTTTATCCTGAGCCACTTCCTTAAGCTTGTAGTGCTTCACGGCACTTTTCCTGGATCATAACAGATCACCTGAAACATGTTTGAAAAAGGTTTTGTCAGCGGGAAATACTGAGTGAATCATTCTATTTACATAAAATGATGCATAGTTATTAATTACAGCATAAGAGAGATTACAATGGCTCTTATTTTTATTTGGTGCCGTGTCACAATGGTGACATGTCATAATGGTGACATGTCACAATGGTGATGATGGTCATACCACTATTAGGTCAATGAACCTAAATAGTGATGATTATCCCTAGTAGGTCAATGAACCTAACTGAGAGAAAATTAGTAATGTGCACAATACCCCACTAGCCAGTGATTCAAGATATCCACGACTTAGTCCCTGTAATTATAACTTTTGAAAATAATTTGAGGTATTGTAAAATAGTTGATAAAAAGAAAATGACTCACATTGCAGATTTAATTTTGAGCAGAGTCTAGCCTACTGATTAGCCTTTTAACCTAAATTAATAACAGGCACACAATTCAGTCAGTAACTTAATACAACATTTACGATAACTCACGAGATCAAACCCTCATATCGAATGACAAAGTGCGATACTTAAACATCCATCGAATTAACGACGAATGACAAAGCATAAACCCTAATGTGGGCAGCACTTAAACATCCATTGGATAGTTTAATCGATCGGACATTGAATCGTGGCAGCGATCGAGTTGGTACCCTGTATTGCGGCGTCGATTAGTGATCCGTGTGTGTTAATTGTGGTAAACAGAACGTAACTCAGTGCCTAAAACGAATTTCTTCGTCGAACGTACGCAGAATATCAAGTGCCAATGTCTGCTATTTATAGCCAAAATTTGACATTGCTTACGGACCATAAGACTTATCCCTTACGGTCCGTAAGGGACACCTAATGGTCATAGGGTTGCCACGTGTGGGACTAGGCCTGCTGAGTTGATGAAATTGAAAAATTCGAATTTGACAGCACATAATTTAGATAATCGTAACTAAGGTTTACCCCCCCTGAGTTTTAGGGGCCCTAATCCTGATTCTGATTGTTCTGAAAATTTTAGGGTTTGTGCAGAATCACTTGGGTGTCTTAATTAGGGTTTCCTATTGGATAATTTAAAATAATAATTAAGACTTTTTTATAGGAGTTGTTACATTCTCCCCACCTTAATAAAAATCTCGTCCTTGAGATTTATTGGAATAATTGAGGATACTTTCGCTTCTTTTCTGATTCCAGTTCCCAAGTGTATTAGGGTCCTATCTTTGAATCCCACTTGACTTTAACAAGCACTAGTCGTTTGTGCTTGAGAAACTTCACTTTTCTGTCTTCTATCTGAAGAGGTTTCTCTACAAATTTTAATTTTTCGTTTACCTTTATATCTTGGAGAGGTACTACCAAAGATTCGTCTGATAGACATTTCTTGAGATTGGATACATGAAATACATCATGCACTCCAGCTAATTCTTCTGGTAGTTGTAAACGATAAGCAACTGGTCCTATACGTTGGATCACTAGAAATGGTCCTACGTACCTTGGACTTAGCTTTCATTTCTTACCGAATCTAAAAACTCCTCTCCAAGGAGATACTTTCAATAGCATTTTGTCTCCAACTTGAAACTCCAACGGCTTTCGTCTATTATCTGTATAACTCTTCTGGCGATCTCTAGCCGTCTTCTGCCTTTCCTTCGTGATACTAAATATCACAGTTGTAGTCACTTAGGATTTTCATCCATCTCCTTTACCTCATGTTTAATTCTTTTTGCCCAAATATATATCTTAAATTCTTATGATCCGTATAGACAGTAAACTTACTTCCATACAGATAATGTCTCCAAATCTTAAGGGCAAAAATTATGGCTCCTAATTCTAAGTCATGAGTGGTATAGTTTTCTTCGTGTTTTTTTTTTCAATTTCCTTGATGCATACGCAATTACCTTTTTGCGTTGCATTAACACACATCCAAATCCTAGCTTTGAAGCATCACCGTATACTTTAAAATTTCCTGTTCCTTCTGGTAAGGCTAGGATTGGGGCATTTGTTAATTTATGCTTTAAGATCCTAAAGGCTTCTTCTTGTTTAGGTCCCCATTCAAACTTAACTGTTTTACAGGTTAGCTTAGTTAATGGTATAGCTATCTTGGAAAAATTCTTAATAAACCGTCTATAGTATTCGGCTAAACCTACAAAACTCCTAATTTCCATTGCGGATTGCGGAACCTTCCATTTAGTAATTGCTGCTATCTTAGCAGGATCTACGTGAATACCTTCATGATTCACCATATGAGCTAGAAATTGCACTTCTGGCAGCCAAAATTCATACTTCGAGAATTTGGCGTAAAGCTTCTCTTTTCTTAACAAAGTTAAGAGTGCATGCAAGTGCTGACAATGTTCTTCCTGACTTTTGGAGTAAATAAGTATATCGTCGATGAAGACAATTACAAATTTATCCAAATATGGTTTACAGATCCTATTTATCATGTCCATGAATGCTGCAGGTGCATTCGTTAATCCGAAGGGCATGATTGTAAACTCCTAATGACCATACCTAGTCCTGAAAGCAGTTTTAGGTATGTCTTCCTCTTGTACTTTCAATTGATGATATCCGGAACGTAAGTCGATCGTAGAAAAATATCTATCTCCCTGGAATTGATCGAATAGATCATCAATTCTAGGTAATGGGTATCGATTCTTAATTGTAACCTTATTCAATTCCCTATAATCAATACACATTCTCATCGAACCATCATTTTTTTCTTAACAAACAACACTGGTGCCCCCCCACGGGGATAAACTAGGTTGTATGAAACCTTTACTTAATAATTCATCTAATTGCTTTTTCAGTTTTAATATTTCTATGGGTGCTAACCGATAAGGTGCCTTGGCTATCGGTATAGTTCCTGGAATTAGATGAATCCTAAATTCTACCTCCCTATCTGGTGGTAACCCTGGTAACTCTTCTGGGAATACATCTGGGTATTCTGAAACTACAGAAATTTCCTTAAGTTCTTTATCTTTAGTACTAATGATTACTGAAATCATATATACTATTCATTGCTTTCGTTCATAATTAGCAACTTTCATTACTGATATGAACTTTATGGGTTTACATGGTTTATCTCCTGTAATCATTATTACTTCTCTAGTGGGTGCACAAATTTCTATGGAATTCTTATAACAGATAATTCGAGCATGGTTGTTTACTAACCAATCCATTCCTAACACAACATCGAATTCAACTAATTTCATAGATAATAGGGTTGCAGAAAATTTATGACTTAAAAGTTCCTTATTTATTTTAACTGAATTCCCATCTTCCGTTTCTACTATAGAAATTTGCCTAATGCTGGTTAAAGGTAAGTTAAGAGTTTGGCAGAATGAAGTATTTATAAAACTTTGGTTTGCACCAGAGTCAAATAATACTTTTTTGTAAACGTTGTGAACTAAGAACGTACCAACTATCACATCTGGAATGAGCTCTGCTTCCTGAGCAGTCAGTTGGAAGGCTCTTACATTCCTTTTTGCTCCTTCTGCAGGTTTGGCTTTATTGTCAGATGGTTTGTTCAGTTTTGGACAATCTGGCCTAAGATGTCCAGCTTCTCCACAGTTGTAGCAGACTGAAAATTGCTTCCTCCTGCAGTCTTCTTCTTGATGCCCCGGAATTTTGCAAAAATTGCAATATCCTTTGCATCTTCCAAAATGCTTCCTTTTGCAAGAATTGCAAAATGGGCTAGTGGAAGATTGCCCATTCCCTCTTCTCTTGAAATTGTTATGGTTACCCGGACAGAATCCTTGGGTAATCTTTTGGGCTACTTCCTTCCTTCTATTTTCTTCTCTTGTCCGTACTAGTTCGTCAGTCAGAGTATTGGCTAAATCCACCGCATCATCAATCGTGCGAGGTTTCACAGCCTTGACGATATTACGGATTTCGACAATCAATCCCCAAATATAACGAGAAATAAGTACCGGCTCTGGCGAAGCCAGGGTTGGTACCACTCGAGCATACTCGAAGAATATCAAAGTATACCCTCGACAATCTACATCCACCATCCGGTGGGTTAGAAACTTATTTGTCATTTGTTCCTTTTCATACTCGGGACATAATTTTCTTTCTACAAAGCTCTTAAATTCTTCCCAATTCATAGCATACACCATCCTTCTTCCTTTTGCTTGTAACACCGTATTCCCCCATTCTAGCGCACCTTCTTTGAAAAGGTTTGACGCGTACATGACCTGATCATCCTGAGCACATTTGCTTATGGCAATTACTGCCTCGGTTTTCTCTAACCAACGCAGTGCCGCAGTCGCTCCTTCATTGCCTGCAAATTCAGTGGGTTTACAAGCAAGAAATTCTTTGTAAGTGCAACCAGGCGTTGCAGCTTTCATTTTCTTAGGGGGGGGGGGGGAGCTTGCCGTGGTTCATTCTCATGATTAGTATGATTATTGCCTCCGTTTACGCTATTACTAAAGTTATCTTCAGAAATACGTTTGCTAGGAACGATTTGTTGCGGTTCGATTGGATTTTTAACAGCAGCAACGATTGCTGGAATAGCGTTGGCTATCCCTTGAGCAACGATATTTTCTATATCCTGCCTAGTCATATATTGATCCCCCGGTTGTTGCTCAGATTGATTAACCTCATTAACTGGTTCATTATTAGCGTTTTCCATCGGATAATTAATATATATATTTTATTAGTATTGATTAAATAACAATTATACACAAAACAATTATATAAATTCACATATAATTAAAACTATCGATTTCTCGATTTCCATTTTTATATTTAATAATATGCATCAATACACACCATTACTGATTTTAAAATTTTATAACAAAATTTCATAGAAAACCTTTAAATATTATTTCATATTGGGTAACTACGAAACAACCGAATATGAAAACATACTAGGTTTTATTTGTAAATTTATTTATTTACTGAAGCAGGTTTCTAGCTTATATTTAATAAGGGTGCTAAAACTTGAATCAAAATATTTAAAGATTTGTATTTACTGCTACAGTGGCTAGCATATAAAGATCTGCCCATACTGTACAAAATTAGTCAGATAATAAAACACATAATAACAAAATAGCAATTAATAAAAATTAAGTATTTTCTAAATATTTAATTGGCTTAAATCAGTGGCTCGATCAGTGGCTCTGATGCCTCCTTTTTCTGTCACGGCCCCGACCCGGTTTGACCCGTTTCAGGAGCCGTTGGACAGAAATCCCGTGGTATTTAATTAATTGAGTTTAACAGCGGAAGTTTATTATCAGGATCTTTTTAAAACTGAAATATTTCCCGATTATTTTATTCCACAACTCGGGATAAAACCCCGGTAATTTACAATCATTTGATTTCATGAAGAAATCTTTTATTTTACAAAACATGTTTCTTTATTTTATCCTGAGCTACTTCCTTAAGCTTGTAGTGCTTCACGGCACTTTTCCTGGATCATAACAGATCACCTGAAACATGTTCGAAAAAAGGTTTTGTCAGCGAGAAATACTGAGTGAATCATTCTATTTACATAAAATGATGCATAGTTATTAATTACAGCATAAGAGCGATTACAATGGCTTCTATCTTATTTTTATCTGGCGCCATGTCACAATGGTGACGATGGTCATACCACTATTAGGTCAATGAACCTAAATAGTGATGATTATCCCTAGTAGGTCAATGAACCTAACTGCGAGAAAATTAGTAATGTGCACAATACCCCACTAGCCAGTGATTCAAGATATCCACGACTTAGTCCCTGTAATTATAACTTTTGAAAATAATTTGAGGTATTGTAAAATAGTTGATAAAAAGAGAATGACTCACATTGCAGATTTAATTTTGAGCAGAGTCTAGCCTACGGATTAGCCTTTTAACCTAAATTAATAACAGGCACACAATTCGGTCAGTAACTTAATACAGCATTTACGATAACTCACGAGATCAAACCCTCACATCGAATGGCAAAGTGCGATACTTAAACATCCATCGAATTAACGACGAATGACAAAGCATAAACCCTAATGTGGGCAGCACTTAAACATCCATTGGATAGTTTAATTGATCGGACATTGAATCGTAGCAGTGATCGAGTTATTACCCTGTATTGCGGCGTCGATTAGTGATCCGTGTGTGTTAATTGTGGTAAACAGAACGTAACACAGTGCCTAAAACGAATTTCTTCGTCGAACGTACGCAGAATATCAAGTGCCAATGTCTGCTATTTATAGCCAAAATTTGACATTGCTTACGGACCGTAAGGCTTATCCCTTACGGTCCGTAAGGGACACCTAATGGTCATAGGGTTGCCACGTGTGGGACTAGGCCTGCTGAGTTGATGAAATTGAAAAATTCGAATTTGACAGCACATAATTTAGATAATCGTAACTAGGGTTTACCCCCCCCCCCCCTGAGTTTTAGGGGACCTGATCCTGATTCTGATTATTCTGAAAATTTTAGGGTTTGTGCAGAATCACTTGGGTGTCTTAATTAGGGTTTCCTATTGGATAATTTAAAATAATAATTAAGACTTTTTGATAGAAGTTGTTACAATTTGGTACGATATCCGTGTAATATACAAGTCAAATAAAAAAATTAAGCACAGAAAAATAAATAAACGATTGGGAATTTTAAAAGAAGCAAGTCACGAGTCATGGATAGAATAGCTTAGTAAAAAGGGAAAAAATAATGTTAAGGTCATAGAATTGTGCTAGGTGACACCACATTTTGTTAATTATTGAATAGTTTTTTTTTTTCATTCATACTTGCCAAGTTACATCAAAACAGAAGGTAACTTGATTAAGTACTTTGATTCTCCTTACTAGGGGTGTTCATGATTCATTTCGAATTAGAAAAATTCGATTAAATTCGATTCGATTATCAAGAATTCGTTTCGATTATAAGAATTGGAATTTAATTCAATTCGAGTTAAGTAAATCGAACACGAATCGAATACAAATTTATATTTTCAAATTCGATTCGAAATTCGAATAAAAATTATACATTTTTTATTTATTATTTTTATATATAATACATATATAACTTTTATTGGCTATACTATGAATTATTTTCAAAATTTATTCAAAGTATTAAATTTACCTATTACCAAACCCATAGCTAAAACCTAAGTAACATATTTATCAATAGATTTCTAACCCTAAAAATATTAACTTGTAATGCGGAGTGGTTATTTCTGACTTTTCGTTTTGAAAGTTAGACTTATGATATTTTATTTGAAACTTTTAATTGTTATATCTTGTTTGATGGCTGCTTTAAAATTTATGTTTCATTTTGATAGTTTTTTTACATGTTTTAAAAGAATCTGAATCAAATCGAATTTATTCGAATTCGATTGAAATTCGAATTTTTAATCGAATATGAATTGGGTTTTTTATTTGAATGTGAATCGAATTGGGTAGGTTTTAATCGAATTCGAATTCAAGGGAAAATAAAAATTATTCGAATAATTTGAAAATTCGATATTCGATTCGATGAACACCCTTACTCCTTACTTTACTATACACAAATTAATATCTCATCTAGTCCACATATAGTTTTGCAACCACTGTTAAGTTAATAGAAACGGGGTATTCAAATAGAGCTTTAGTAGGAAGAAATCTCTAATATATACATTAGAGGTCAGTTAATCATGAAAAATGGTTGTAAAAACAAAGTAATTAACTAAAAGGATTAGTTTGAAAAAGAAATCATAATCAAAATAGATGAAGTGAAGAACCTTACATAGAACATATATATATATATATATATATATATATATATATATATATATATATATATATATATATATATATATATATATATATATATATATATATATAATGGAAGTATCTATAGAAAACCCTTATAATTTAGAAAACTTGGGAAACTCTAACCTCCCGATTTAAAAAAAAAATTACACATGTTATATACATGTTTTTAAGGGTTTTGGGCAAATAAAATCAAAAAAGAGCCGAGTGGATATTTTTTAAAAAAATAAACAAATTTATGGGGTAACGTGAATGTAACATATGTTATACCAAAACTTGTTAATTTTTTTAAAAAATATCAACTCGGCGCTTTTTTGATTTTTTTTCCCAAAACCCTTAAAAACATGTATATAACATGTGTAAATTTTTTCAAAAAAAAAAACAAAAGAAAACAAAAATTCGGGAGCTTTGAGTTTCTTGGGTTTTCTAACCACAAGTGGGTTTTCTATACATCCTTCCCCTATATATATATATATATATATATATATATAAAATGATTGGGTAAAATGAGAACCATCTTTAGTTGTGAGAACCGTAGGAACCAATATTAACTATTTATCAAATGTGTTTTGATGGAGGAGATTAATAGACTATAAAGCAGGGTAATGATTGTGCTTTAATTAATGAGATTTTGTTTTTAGTAAGATGAGGGCTAGTTGGTCTTTTACTATGAACATTTAATTCTCTATAAAATATGTTATGCGAACGAAATTTACACCAAACCAAAATATGGAGAAAAATAAGCACGTTGCTCGTGTCTTATGACGGATTTAAACTATTATTTTCTATAAAACTTTGAAATTTGTAAGGTTATTTTTAAAGCAACCGGTTATTTTAGACGTGTTATAAAACGTTCCACGTACACTCATCTCAAAATACCAAATCCCGACATGTTTTTTTATGTATGTTTAAACCGGCCGTCGTAACAGACGACGTGCATGCTTATTTTTCACCGTATTTTGTTGCAATTTCATTCAAATAGGATATAATAATTGTAAAAGTGATAAAAATAACTTAATCACACTAAGGGTTTTATGTAAAAACATAATATAACAAACTACATTAAAGTAAATAATTTAATGAAAAGAATGAAAATAAATAAACTATAAAAATAAATATTTTATAAAAAATGTTAATTGATGAATTAAGAAAATTTTAAAGCAATCGGTAAAACAATAGTGATAAATTTAATAAAACAAAAGGAAAGAAAATGAACAAAATAAAATTAAAGAAAAGAATTTAAGTAAATTACAGGTTATATATGCCTTATAAATAAACTTCGGATTATATTCTTTGAGCAAATTGGTAATTTTACCTTAAGTTAACTGAATGTTAACATTAGTTAACTTAAAGGACAAAGAGCGTGCACAATTTAGAAAATAAAGGACATTTTGCGTTATTTTTAAGAAAAAATATAAAGAGTGCAATTTAGTATATAAATAAAGGACAATTTATGTAATTCACTCTAAATATAATGACCTTTTAAAATATAATCTATAATTGTAACTAATATAAGTAGACTTGTAAATATATATATATATATACATATATAGGAAGGTTAACGTACATTACGGCTTAACGTACATCACGTACGACAGTTAATTACGCACGTTCGTTTTAAAATCACGCACGTTAGAACTCAAAAATCCAAAATCACGCATGTTGAAGCAGAATAATCACGCATATTGAAAACATTAATCACGCATGTTATAGAACAAATCACACACGTTGTTGTACGAGAAGTACGTTAAGCCGTAATGTACGATATAGTTTTTCTATCTATCTATATATATATATATTACGAAATCAATATAGACTAAATTGTCTTTTCTTGTTTAAATAAATTAATACAATAATTATTACCTTTTTTGTATTGTAATTATTATTATATTAATGAAATCTTGAATGATAATTAAACATTATTTCCATATTTAAAATATTTGCATATCTTATAAATAACGAATAATTTGATGTTTAACAAATGATTATTAATAAAAGTCAAACACAATTACTATCAAAAGTTCGATTGTACTTAAAAGAATTGGTTTTTGCTTATGACAAATGTGCATGACACTAGAAAAAATAAAAAGAAGACATAAAGTCAAGTTACTAATATTAAACAAAGATGAAAAATATTACAAATAAGACGACAAATATCATGTACAAAAAAATATTAGAAATTTATAGATTGCTTATATGTTTGTTACTTACCAATGAGGTTGGTGACCCATTTAAAAAAGATAAAAGCCCTTAGGTACATTTAGATTTGAAGGTCTTAAATTCTAGACTTTAAGTACAACATACAACATAAATAATAAAGAACAAACTGTTAGTGCAGTATGTCTATCGCCTCCGTCATCTCAAGACCGTAGCAGAAATAGTTTATTTCTAGGCTTTTATTGTAATATCTTGTTTAGAAAGGCAAGGTGGCATATTTGTAAATAAGGAGATCCTCCTTATACCTTGGCCTATAAATAGATCTCTTAGGGTTAGAGATTGAGACTTTTGCTCATTTGGATATTTGGAGAGCTTGGTGCTTAAAGAGAGAAAGTAGAGAGAGAAAGTGCTCTAGGTGATTCACGTGACTTTGTACTTTTCAGATCTTTTATTGAATCACAGATTTAGTACGTTCTCGTGTTCGTTCCACGCACGTGTACGGATTCCGCACGTCACACGTGTCGATACGCAATCGTTTGGGAGTCAAAACCGGTCCTAACAAGTGGTATCAGAGCAGGAGCTCGATTTCACAGATCAAACACACTGATTCGTACCGAATAACATCGGATTCAGAGTCAATTTCATCCAGATTTGTCAAAATTCTTCATTTTTACATCTTCTTCACGTTTTTATCTGAAAAACGCCAAATTAAACGACTTTTTACTCTTAAAAATTGCTGATTTTTGGATATGTTGTGCGAAAACATTTGATCTATAAGCCTACAAATTTTCAGAACTTAATTCGAAGCCGTTAAAGAGAAATTTAGAAATTTGTAGTTCGATAGTTTGTGAAAATATGTTGAATGTTGCTGCTGTTATACTTTCCATTCACCGCTCGGATGGCAATCCGAGCGGATGACCATCCGATTCAAATTACACACATATCATTTCTTTTAAAAATTTGACTTCTTTGACCTACTCGCTCGGACAACAATCCGAGGCACTGAACTTCAGTTAAAAAAATTGACTTTTGTTGACTGTCACCCACTCGGATTACCATCCGGTCGGACGGCAATCCGAGTCAAAAGCATTTCACCCAAGCGAGTTATTAAGTCAACATTTTCAGGTTTGTCAGTCAACTTTATCAGCTTTAGTTAATCAACATCTCTGCAATACATGTGATTCATTAATTGCATTCGGTGATCTTGTGTATTACATTACAGTTGTCATCAAGTATTGCTTTCATTTTAGTAACACATCACGTGATCTCCTGAATTCATATATTACATTTAAAGTTTGTTGGCCATTGATTCATACATTGCATGCGATATTATGAGTACATGTGCTTTGATTGAAAATTATATCACTCTGCTGTGTCACTCGATCGGACAGCAATCCGAGTGAGTTGCCATCCTTCTCACACTTTGACTTTAGTTGACCTATCCGTGCGGATTACTATCCGAGCGGATAGCAATCCGTGTTGACCTTAGTTGACCTATCCGTGCGGATTACTATCCGAGCGGATAGCAATCCGTGTTGACCTTAGTTGACCTATCCGAGTGGATTACTATCCGAGCAGATAGCAATCCGAGTCATAGCATTACACTTGTTCATGTCACTTAGTCAACATTAATCAGTTTTGTCAGCACCGCTTATCGAAACGTGAAATTAATCAAGTTTAGAGTGAACATGCATGTGAGATATTAATTGAAAATTCTGTTTACATAGATTGTCGGGCATTAAATATTTCTGAATTGAGATTGCATGTGTTATATTGTCAGTAGCATGTGAAGTCATTATTTGTTGCATGTGAACTGACATTGTGCATATTGAAATTTGTGAAGTCATAGGATATTAAAGGATGTCGGCCATTTGTTTGTTAAGTACATGTACTAATTGTCGTTTTGTAGTTTGACTGTTTGCATGTGATATTATCTTGAAAGTTAAAGCTCATTCATTAAGGTCAAGAAGTCAACAAGTAATCCGGTCGGATAACTCACCCGATCGGATAACAGTTTTGTCGGTTAGTGCCATACAATCCGGTCGGATAACACACTCGAGGTCAAAGAAGTCAATAAGTAATCCGAACGGATACTATCTCACCCGAACGGATACAATCTCATCCGAACGGATACAATCTCATCCGAACGGATACTATGTCACCCGAACGGATACTATCTCACCTGAACGGATAGCTATCTCACCCGAACGGATAATATCTCACCCGAACGGATAGCTATCTCACCCGAACGGATAATATCTCACCCGAACGGACAATAATCTCACCCGAACGGACAGCGTTGTCATGAGATTATTTTCACTGTTGACTCACTCGATCGGATACCCGTCCGACTAATTGGTTTGAAATTGTTTAAACTGATTGTGCTTGTCTGTTTGTGATTTAGGAAACTCAAGACATTCAAATCATGGCTGAAGAGTTCTACAACACGTTCTATAACGCGTTCACATCAGAATCTTCCGAGACCACAATTGTTACACCAAAAACGATAACAAAAGCGATCAATGAGAATATCAAACATGATAACTTCTATGGGACACATTCAAAACCACCAACTCTGGAAAGCATTGAAGACTATACATGGTGGAAAGAACGTTTCATCAACTAGGCAAAAGCGTATGCTCATGAAAGCTGGTTCTGTCTAGAGTTTGGATATGAAAGGCCAAAGAATGACAAAGGAGAGGAAATACCTTTGAAGAAATTAGGTCATGAGGACAAAAATGAATTCTCGCCTGAACAGAGAATGATTGCTTTGATCCAGTCGGCTATTCGAAATGACATTTTTGCATTACTTAACCATGATGGGTCATCGAAATCGGTTTGGGAAGCTTTACGAGTTAAAGCTGGGGGGGGGGGGGGTAAACAGATTAAAAAGAACAAAATTACCCTGTTAAAGAAAGAATTTGATCTGTTTGATAGTATTAAAGGAGAAACTGTAAGGCAAATGATAGAAAGATTTTGTCACCTAAAAATTGAACTCGAAAGGTTTGAAATTGTGAAAACAAGAGATGAGATTATTGACAAAGTCATAGAAGCATTACCACGAGCTGATCAGTGGCAAACGTTTGTTTTTATTTTGAAAAATGATGCTTTGTATGAAACAATTTCTCTTGATACATTATTTGAAAAGATTGAAACTCATGAGCTTGAATTGCAGAAACAGAACAAGATGAGTAGTTCTTCACATCAACAGAATGTTGGTCTCTACTATAAAGGTAATTCACCTTCGGTGAAAGCTGGAGAATCACCAAAGACAACATTCAGTGGTGAAAGGACAAAAGAACCTCAGAAAAGCTCATCAAGTTACGATCCGGGTTATCATTCATCTGATTCAAAAGCGAGTTCTGAAGAATCAGAGGAGATACTGTGCAATATTGCTCTCAAGTTGAAGAATTCCCCGAAAATGAGCATCAATGCAGCTAACCAGCAAATGAGCTTTCTTGCATCTGTTTTGGAATCGTATGAAGGTCTAGTTGCAGGCAAAATTGCAAACTCAGAGTTAAAGAAGACTACGACCAGATTGATCCGGAAGAGATGGAACTCATTGACATCCGCTGGTGTTTGGCAAGCTGCATCCGCAGAGCTCAGAGATATATGGAAATTACTGGGAAGCAATCTCTCGGTGGTCCGTCAACAAAGCTGGGATTCGACAAATCCACAGTGACCTGCTTCAGATGTAAGCAAAAAGGTCATTTCAAAAGAGAATGCAAAAACTCTGAAGTTGACGAAACTGAGAAACCTTTCAATGATGATTATTACCGAAAGGCGATTTACCACCGTAGCAAAGAAGAGCCGAAAATGATCGAAAATAATCCCAAAGAGAAATCAAGAGAATATGCAGTAATCCATAATGATGAAGGATATGATTGGAGTCAAATTTGTCCAGAAGAAGATTGTGTCGATATTCGAAACACAGCTCATGGCAAACCTGTAACAACCCTCATTAAAAGTCCTATTCATTTTATTATTTTATCCAATAAGAAACCCTAATTGAGACACCCAAGTGATTCTGCACAAACCCTACAAATTCCAGAACAATCAGAATCAGGACCAGGGCCCCTAAAACTCAGGGGGTATTCCCTACTCGACGATTATCCTCAAAAATTGCTGTCTAAATTGAATTTTACGAAAATGTCGACTCATCAAGCCTACTCCACACGTGGCTACCCTATAGTGAAAATGCAACCCTTACAGACCGTAAGGGAGGAGTCTTACGGTCCGTAAGTATGACAAAATTCGTATATAAATAGCAGACATTGGCACTTGATTTCTGGCGATTGAGCGACGATAAAATTCAAATTGTACGCAGAGATATCGTCCAAATACTCTAAAAACACACACGAATAAGTAATTAGTATAGCAGGGTGCTGCTACGATACCGGGTATTAACTCGATTGCTGCTACGATTCAATGTCCGATCGATGTAAACTATCCGATGGATGTTTAAGCGCTATCCTTTGTCATTAGTCGTGATTCCGACAGGATGTTTAAGTACCACCCGAACTCGGGGAATACTCTGTCGTTCGTTGTGAGGGTTTTAATCTCGTGAGTTATCGTAAATGCTGTATTAAGTTACCTACCTAGTTCGTGTATACTAGTTTACAAGGCTAAATCAATAGGCTAAGCTTTGCCTGTATAAATCTGCAATATATCAAGGCTTATCTGTAGACTAAACTTTGGCTGTATGAATCTGATGATTATAATGTGAGTCATTCTTTTTTTTATCAAATTTAGTTTCCAAAGCATGTTTAATTTCAAGGTTATAATTACAGGGATTAAGTCTTTGTAATCACCAAATTACAGCCGGTATGTGGGGTATTGTGCACAATATTAATTTCTCACAGGTTAGGCAAATAAGCCCTAACAGTGAAGTATCACAGGGTTAGGCTAATAAGCCCTAACACAGGTTAGGCAAATAAGCCCTAACAGTGATATACGTCATCATTGGGGCAACCAGTGGTGATATGACCACAGTCACCGAAACGGGTCGATGACAAATACTGTGGGTAGTTGGTTGATATAGAAACAATGTAATCACCCTTAATACTGTAAATTATAACAAACAGGTCTTTTTATTAAATAGAATGATTCACTCAGTATTTCCCGCTGATAAAACCTTTTTAAAACGCGTTTCAGGTAATTACAGTAGATTGGAGTAAGAGTTGGATACGGAACTGAAAGGCATCAATGAGTGGCTTATTTTATTAATTAAAATCAAATTAAGAAATATTGTTTTATGTAATCAAATTTATCCTTATTAAAGCTACCTTTGTAAAACATGGATTTATTCCATCTATTTAATAAATAAAATCCGGTGTTTTCTAAACTCTGATATTTTTCCTAACTCACGGTCCTGATAAAATTTCCGCTGCAATACGTTTTCAAAATAATCACCGGTACCACTGGGCTGTTCGCGACTCCCGATTCCGTCCAGGGTGGGTCGGGGGACGTGACAGATGGTGGTATCAGAGCCACTGATTAAAGCCTTTAGGTGTTGTGACAATAATACCTAAGTTTGTATAAAAGAGTTAGGAGATTGCTATTAACTGGTAGCACACATTATAGCATTTAGACTAGAACTTAAGAAAAGATGCCTTAGTATCAGCTTCGAGATAAGCTAAGTACTTGTGTAAATAAAGTATGATGGGTTTTGATATATCATAAGAATGGTAATTAGAATATTGCAAGATATGATAAATAAGCAAGAATTAATAGTAATTATTGCTTATTGATATTACTTGGTCTAGAATAAGATATGTTATGGGAATACCAATTTCCTTAATTCTGGATAAAAGCCTAATAAAAGAGGCACTTTAAAAATACTATTTATGGGAAATTTTCTACGGCAAGACTGGGTATGGTGTAGCAGACTCTCCAGTTTGTCCGGATATACTGAGGTTACCTCTCCGGCGCGAACCGGATAACACAGGGTATGTAATATGTCAAACGAGTGACAAGAATTCCCTAAATAAGTATCATGATCAGATATCTGACTGGTTTTTGGAAATATATATCTGTTAAATACATTGACCTGATAGATGGTATGTTTATTTGAGCATGTGAAATATAGGATTATATAGATATATATATATATATATATATCTATAAGAAATTCCAAAAATTAATTTGGAATAAAGCACAAGCATATGTGTTTAGATTTCTTTATCAAGAATCTATTTTCCGATATCAAACATTATTTCGTTTGATCATCTGTCTCGTAGCTCGTGTGATAAAATGGAAACCCTTTAAGTTGGAATGCCATCAAAAGTATAAAGAATTTCCAATGCATTACTATAGACTATTAATGCAAGTAAGAAATATGTAAAGTTATGATAATGTACAAGAAAACACATGAAAATTTAATTATACGTCCACAGACGTTGAAGTACAGCACATGCGACTTCCAAAGTAAGACCTTTGGAAAATATAATTTAGATACGATAATACCAATACTAATTCCCTCAGTGGAAAAACTATTAATAAAAAAGAAGCACTTTGCCATATGATCCTACAACCGACATAAATCTCGCTGAGGTACGTTATAACAAGATTTCACAATCATTGGTGCACATGCTAATCAGAGTCATAATTGTTATCACTGCAAAAGGAGTCACATACCTTTGCAAATTCCCTATTTTATTTTATTCACATTCCCTGATAATTTCACTTAACAACGGTTATCACACAAAATTCCAGATAAAAGTTCTTATATTTCTTTCGTTGAAATTCTGACTTTTGCATATAATAAATTAACTTTTGTGTTTCTACTTCCCCTAATAGTCATCATACCATGAGGATTTCTTTCATAGTAGCAAATATTGATCTATTTCATTTCTTGGTAAATCCACACGTTACACATGCACTGTTTGTTACACATGTGGTTCGTGTGATTTGTGAAGACCACTGGAGGGCTTCATTCCGATTTGTTATTTTATCCAAAACTCAAATACCATTCCGCTTTTATACTGTGAACCGCATTATTGCAAAACAATAACTCCTTGATATCGAGTCAATGAATTTCTTGAAAAAAATTAATTTTCTTTGGCATACATAGTTTCTATAGTAACCATGTCCGAACTTTCTTATTAAAACTTGTTTTGTTTAAATCAAGTTTAAATTATTTGACTTGCTCACATTACATATTCATTTCAAGATCCCATATGATGGATGGAAGCTATCATATTCAAAATAGTCCCAACAAGCACGTCATTTGTTTTGAACCATAATAGGCTTGTTTAGTCTTCGACTTTATTGAATCATTTCTTTGATCACGATCACCTTGTACTGACGTTTTCATAAAAAAATAAAACTTGCACTAATCTCGTTTATATATATCATTTACGGATTTAATTATTTATATATTTATAAAAGCCATCTTAACACAAATCGTGTGCTAAGATAATGATACACAAATTCTTGTCATATTTCAGTGTATCTCTTAATGATTCTTACAACATCAATCTAGCCTTTCGTGATCTTCAATTGAAAAACATTATATAAAATTAACTATATATGGAAACTTACATAAGTGATTACCTAATTTACAAAATAGTATTACTATATTCTTATTAAACCATTGAGGTGAAAAATTTATATTTTTATATATATGTATAAAAAAAATTATGTTTGAGTTATACTCTCATTTAAGTGTATGTTTAGATAATTATTACTAATATCAGTTTTATTATTAGTAATAAAATATTAATAGTAATAGTGTTAGCATTATTTTAAAACACTAGGGTTATTGTCAAGGGCAGGTATTGAATAGCCTAGCCTTAGTTAGGCATGGATGGGCCACCTATGCTTAAACAAGGCAGCACTAACCAATATCCAACCATCATAATGACTAGTTAATATATATAAATTAAGTCATTATACTTATTTAGAAAATTTTAATTATATATAAAAATATTTTACTTTGTACTGTAAAGAGAAGACATATTTTCATAAAACGATACAAGAATTAAAAGGACAAATAAAACTATATAAATAATAGTCTATCACATGTTTTGTGGTAACTATGTACAGTAACGCTCTGGCAAGAAAATGACCATATAAGAATAATATGGTAGTCATCAACTACGTTGGGTTAGGGGAACATGGTAATATATAAGAATAGTCCTTGTTTTCACTTATTTACAACATTTGTAAATACATTCAAAACGTTATATGGTTTCAAAATAAAAAATAAGTAATCACATAGAATCAACCCATTAAGTGTTACATATTTCCAAAATATTTTTACAAATACTTTTGTACAATAAATATTTTTACACCTTTAATTATAACTTTCATTTAACGTTATAAATAATAGTGATTGCTTTTACAAAATAATAAATATTTTGTAATAACTTCATTGCGGTATTTTGTAATATATATTACATAGTAAATATAAGTTATTTTACATAGTATAGTAAAATACTAAAATAATATTTATTTAAAAGTGGTGATCATTTACATATAGTAAAAATGTGTAAAAAATAAATTACATAGTATTTATATTTGATATGTAAGATACGATTCAGATATGGACACAAATAATATATTACATTTGCTTTACAAATATAATAATGGTTGGTCATGCCAAAACAACTTATTTTTATTATATTTCAATCTCTAGGATATAAATAGTATGAAAAATATGATCACTAATAGTGTACTATCACATTGTTTCACAATTAAAACAACTTGGAACTTTAAATAATGATACACTAACTTTATTGTCTTTTGGTGTATCTTTGCAATTCACTCATCTCAGCACATTGATTTTCTCATATCATAATTTAATATTTGACAAATCATTTTTCATGCCTTTATTTCATTTGGAACCTGTCAATTCTAAGTCTTCCTCAATTGCCAATCAAAGTAAGCTTTCTTTTGACAAAGAATTTTTATTAATTTTAAAAGTCCTTCACAGTCATTTTAAAATCTATTGATCATATATCTTTTGGCTTGAACCTAGTCATCCTGGAAATTATATCATTTCATCTCATTTGTTTATCATCGATTTCTTGAACTAATTCATTTAAACCATTGAATCCTACCTATTGTACAACTTATATTCACAAAATTTGATATTTTAAAAATTCTGTGTCATCTACCTTAATACTGTTTGTAAAATATGACATAAATCTAAAAGAAATATCATAATCCAAATCTCGAGGACGAGATTTTTATTAAGGTAGGGAGAATGTAACAACCCTCATTAAAAGTCCTATTTATTTTATTATTTTATCCAATAGGAAACCCTAATTGAGACACCCAAGTGATTCTGCACAAACCCTACAAATTTTAGAACAATCAGAATCAGGATCAGGGCCCCTAAAACTCGGGGGGGGGGGGGTGTATTCCCTACTCGACGATTATCCTCACAAATTGCTGTCTAAATTGAATTTTACGAAAATGTCGACTCAGCAAGCCTACTCCCACACGTGGCTACCCTATAGTGAAAATGCAACCCTTACGGACCGTAAGGGGGGAGTCTTACGGTCCGTAAGCATGACAAAATTCGTATATAAATAGCAGACATTGGCACTTGATTTCTGGCAATTAAACGACGATAAAATTCAAATTGTACGCAGAGATATCGTCCAAATATTCTAAAAACACACACGAATCACTAATTAGTATAGCAGGGTGCTGCTACGATACCGGGTATTAACTCGATTGCTGCTACGATTTAATGTCCGATCGATGGAACCTATCCGATGGATGTTTAAGCGCTATCCTTTGCCATTAGTCGTGATTCCGACAGGATGTTTAAGTACCACCCGAACTCGGGGAATACTCTGTCATTCGTTATGAATCCGGTGGATGTTTAAGTGATTGCACTTTGTCATTCGTTGTGAGGGTTTTAATCTCGTGAGTTATCGTAAATGCTGTATTAAGTTACCTACCTAGTTCGTGTGCACTAGGTTACAAGACTAAATCAATAGGCTAAGCTCTGCCTGTATAAATCTGCAATATATCAAGGCTTATCTGTAGACTAAACGTTGGCTGTATGAATCTGCATGATTATAATGTGAGTCATTCTCTTTTTATCAAATTTAATTTCAAAAGCATGTTTATTTTCATGGTTATAATTACAGGGATTAAGTCTTTGTAATCACCAAATTACAGCCGGTTTGTGGGGGTATTGTGCACAATATTAATTTCTCACAGGGTTAGGCTAATAAGCCCTAACACAGGTTAGGAAAATAAGCCCTAACAGTGAAGTATCACAGGGTTAGGCTAATAAGCCCTAACATAGGTTAGGCAAATAAGCCCTAACAGTGATATACATCATCATTGGGGCAGCCAATGGTGTTATGACCACAGTCACCGAAACGGGTCGATGACAAATACTGTGGGTAGTTGGTTGATATAGAAACAATGTAATCACCCTTAATACTGTAAATTATAACAAACAGGTCTTTTTATTAAATAGAATGATTCACTCAGTATTTCCCGCTGACAAAACCTTTTTAAAACGCGTTTCAGGTAATTACAGTAGATTGGAGTAAGAGATGGATACAGCACTGAAAGGCATCAAGAAGTGGCTTATTTTATTAATTAAAATCAAATTAAGAAATATTGTTTTATGTAATCAAATTTATCCTTATTAAAGCAACCTTTGTAAAACATGGATTTATTCCATCTATTTAATAAATAAAATCCGGTGTTTTCTAAACTCTGATATTTTTCCTAACTCACGGTCTTGATAAAATTTCCGCTGCAATATGTTTTCAAAATAATCACCGGTACCACTGGGCTGTTCGCGACTCCCGATTCCGTCCAGGGTGGGTCGGGGGCCGTGACAAAACCTATATCAAAGAACAACCACTATGCCTTTGTTGCTGAAATCAAAGATGAAAACAAAGAAGAAAATGTTGTTGCTGAGGACAAAGAGAAAACCTGAGAAGAGATTCTAAGTGAGAAAACTTACAGAGAAAGAAACATTGCTTGGAACAGGATGGAGATGATGCAAGAAGAATATGAAAGTTCAGTGGCCAACAAGAGATGGGATAAGAAGCGAGAATGCTACATCAACAGGAATGTTTGTTGGTACACTTTATGTGGACGCGACTCGACTCGGTTCGATTTGGTTCAGGTCGACTCAGTTAGGTCCGGCTCAAGCCCGAAGACACGACATTCCTCCGTCGTGCGCCCCAGAGTTCGACACGCGAAGCACGGAGCGCCGCAAGCCTTTCCCACAAACACATCACCATGACATCACCTTAGTGATGTCATGATGATGTCACAAGCTTTGTCTTCTGTTGAAATAATGAAAGTTTGTAAACAGAAACATGTCCGGGCCATAATTCCTTCATTGGGCCGAAGACTTGTGATGGGCCTTAGGCTTCACTTGGGCTTCAACAACAAACGACGAAACAGATTATAGAATTAATATGTATGTCGACGAAACAGAATGTGTTTCGTCGACTTTAGTGTTTCGTCGTGCCTTTATGCGTTTCGTCAGTCTGTGTCTGTGTCTAGTATAAATACCCCTCTCAGTTTCACTTTGAAACAGAGATGAGAGCATACCCTTAAAGAAACTCTGTCAAAACTGTGTTTGTATCAGTTTGTAATCGGTTCTCATCCCGTTTAATCAATAGAGTGTGTTTCATTGGTTAATCCGTGTTCTTTATTAACTATGTTTGGTTTGCACCGTCACGGGGATTCCGCACCTGTTACCATGTTTGTGATAAACAAGGATAGGTTTTCGTTATCGATCCTCATCGGACAAACGGGACCTACAAGTGGTATCAGAGCCTTGGCTCTTTTCCTTGTTTAAAACCAAATATTGTCGTGTTTGAAACAAGTGTGTTATTGTGTTTTTCAGATTTTTGTTCTTGAAAAACTCATTATTTTCTGGAAAAATACTTCTAAAATCAGTGTTTATGTTGTTGGTTTGCTAAAAGTTTTATCGAAAACCTTGTTTGTTTGAGTGTTTACATATTAACATTTGGTTTTTGTTGAAAGTTTTAAGCAAAATCGTGTTTCGGAAAATTATTCGGTGACCGGAATCTTCAAATCTTCATCAAGTTCATCAACATATTCAAAGTGTTCTTCAAATATTACTTGGGTTTGATCCTTGTTGAAGTATTATCAGTGTGTTATTATTATTAAAACAATTCTTTGACTATTGTTACAAAAGCAAAATGATGATGTTTTACTTGAGAACAATGAGCCGAAATTAAGGTTAAGTTGAAAATTGTGGCTTTGTGTCAGAAGGTGAAAAGGCTTGTTGAAAATATCTCGCAAACTCAGACCTTATCCTATCTATTTCGTTCTTTAAAACAAACCTGAATTAATCAATTCAGTTTCGTCGTTCAACTCATATATAACAATTTGGGCTTCAAGTTGACTTGGGCTTCACCTTTGGGCTTGAGTGTTTCGCCGATATCAACAAATAACAACTGTTTCGTCGATAAACAAGAACCAATCAGTTTCGTCGCACATAAAGACAAACTTCAAGTGTTTCGTCGTACATCGTTTGTGTTTCGTCGACCAGAAGACATAATTCTTTTTCGTCGACACTAACAGCTTTCCGTTTCGTCGTTCACAAGGCTTCAATCTGTTTCGTCGCTGATTATAATCAATTTTTGTTTCGTCGCCAAGTTATTCAACCTGTTTCATCAATACATGTAAATTTTTAACAGAGGACTTCCAAAAGTGTGATAACAGTCTGTTTTCAAGAGTGTGATCAGTTTTTCACATACATACATCAAATATGAGTTGTACGAATCCTTGGGATTGGAGTACGGATCCACAACCAGATCTAAAACAGATTTCGATGGCCGAATATATGAGGAGTACCATACCTCAACAACAACAGTCAATAAGTTCAAGTCAATGGGCAATGGTGTCGAATCAAAATCAGAGCATTCAAAATATTTTGCTTGGTGAGAATGAGACGGGTAGCAACAATCGCCCTCCAAAGTTAAATTACATGAACGACTATCCATCATGGAAGGGTCGTTTCCATAACTACGTTCAAGGGCAAAACACAGAATTATGGACGTGTTTCATCTCTGCATTTAGTGAAGCTCTTGAAGAAGCGGGATCAAATGCGATAACTTTCAATAATATGCAAGAAGCCGACAAAAAGGCATATGATCTGGAGAAGAAGGCATATGCTATTCTCACTCAAGCACTTCACAGAGACATCTTTCATCAATTCTCATATTGTAAGACCACGAAAGGTTTATGGGATGCATTGGTAGCGAGAGGAGAAGGAAATGCAGCTACTAGAGAGATACGCCATGATTTATTGAAGAAAGAGTTTGAATCATTTCAGTTCTTGGAGAATGAAACTCTAAATGATATGACTTCTCGTTTTTATCATTTGATTAGTGAAATGACTTCTTATAGTGTTGCTGCAACTCATCCGGAAATGGTTGCACGATTTGCTGATGCTCTACCTCCTAAGTGGAGTCCATTCATTGAACTTCTAAAGCATACGGGCGCTCTGGATGCAGCCAATGTCAGTCTTTATGAATTCATTCAGAAGTTGGAGCACAAGAACGAAGATGAAATTCGGAAAGCTAAAAGGATTGCAACTGCACCTCCTCAAAACACAGAAATGTATTTGCCTGGTTTTGGTCCTTCAGCTAGTTCTAGTTCCATTCAGCAACCGAAGCTTCAAACGGCGTTTGTGTCCAATACAAGCTCATCTCCGTTTCCACAGTGGAATCAAAGTGCTTACATGTCACAATCTATACCCCAACCTCAAGCCCAACCACAACAACAACAAGCGCATTATACCAACAATCCTTCACCCCAAAACACCAACACTGTCAGAGTTGATACTTCCAATCTTTCAAAAGTCAGTGTAGAAGTTGCAAAGGAACATTTAGAACTTCTCAACACAATGTTCAGTTCATACTGTGGATTGGTAGCATGTCAAATTGGAAACATCAATATGACCAATGAAGATTATCAGCAGATAGACCGTGATGAAATGGAGTTAATGGATATCAAGTGGGCGTTTGCAAGTGCTGTTAGAAGGGCAAAGGATTTCATGACTCGAACTGGAAGAACTTCGTTGGAAGGCAAAAATGATACGAAGTACGGGTTCAATAAAGATGCGGTTACATGTTACAATTGTGGCGAAAAGGGTCACTTCAAATGTGAGTGCACCCGGCCAAGCAGACAAGGCAACCAGAATCCATTCAGAAATCAGACAAGTCCTTCCAATGCCAATCAAGATAACCGTGGAAAAGGGATAGTAGCTGTGGACAACACCGCCAACCAGAACCAGTCTGGACCATCAAACACCAATCGAGCATTGACCGTTCAAGCTGATGAAGGGTGTAATTGGTCTGTACAATTCGGAGATAAAGATCAAGGAGGTGGAACCGCATGCTATGCAAAAATCATCAATCACATCAAGCATGTTCACAAGGAAGTGTTTTCTGAAAGTGATGATAGCTCGGGTTATAGTGGGAGTTCAGATGAAGAAAGCTCAAATGCGGGAGATTATACTTCTGAAGATGGATCTTTCTCTTCTCAGACCGCCTTCATGGCTAATGTCACAGCCTCTTCGAGTCAGGTAAATTCTGAAACTCCTAGCATATGTAGTGATTGTACTGATATGAAACATGAATGTGATAGAGTGAAACTTGAATGTGATACGATTCATAGTCACAATCAGAGTTTAGTTGTTGAACTGTCAAAGTGCAAAGAGGCAAACATGGCCTTAGCTCGAAATGAAAAGGAGTTTAAAACAGTTATTGAAACCCAAAAGAAAATTGTTTCCGAATTAACAAAAACTGTTTTCAACAAACAAATTGGTATTAATAACTACATTAATATCATTGAGGAAACCAAGAAAGAGCTAGCAGTGGCCAAGTGTGAATATGAAGCGATCAAGCTCAAATTGGAGAGTTATTCTAACTCCCGATATGTGCTCGATCACATCATTGACGTTCAGAAACTAAAAGGAAACGTGAAAGGTGTTGGTTATAGGAAGTGTCCACCCCCTTTGAGACACGACTATACCAAGTCGCCCGATGAAGAGGATATGCCTCGGTATGAACCCAGTGTGCCTCTTGATTATGAGGAAGTTACTATTGGCCTAGGGTTCAAACCGGACAATTCATCGGAGGGCTCATCTGATCGGAAAGAAAAGTCATCATGTGCTTCAAATCAAAGTTCTCCAACCATTGAGGACTATGATTCGTCGGATGATGAATTAGATGTGAATGACCAGGATGAGTCACTTGATGAGACGAAAGGAGTAGAAATTCCAATTGAGAATCATATTCTTTGTGATCCTCCTATTCCTGTTGTGCAACAAGTTGCCAAACAAGTGATAGATCCTGTCAAGAATGACAAGAATTCTGTGTCTGCTGTTAAAAGTAATAACGTGTTGTACACTTTGGTTGGTGATTCTAAAATCTATTCAAATCATGATTTTCCAATTAAAAAAGTCAATCCATCTTCGATTGATCAAGTTTTTGAAAATAATACAAACAAGTTTTTGGGAAAGACGATCCCTGGAGTTGTTGTGACTCAATGTGATCCCATTCCAAAATCCAAAATCAGAAAACAATTTGGAAGTCAAAAATCACTAAGAAAGCAACAACCTTTTGCTAATAAGGGTAAACAACCAGAAAGGCAAGCTCAAAAGCCTAATGTTTCTCAATCAAAATCTGAAACAAACGGAGCTCGTAACCAGAAGAAAAACAAGGATGTCAAGTTTGTAGCATCGAATGGTACTGATAAAATTGAGACTTTTGAAAACAAATCAAACACCGATTTTATCCAACAAGTCAAGATTTTAAAACGTAACAGTCAAAACAATTACACTCAACATACATACGGGTGTGATGAAAAAGCAAGTACCTCAGGTTCTACGGGTTCGACATCTGTTGGTCGATCAAATTCTCCTAAGTTTGTGGAAAGGAGAACGTGTTTTAAATGTGGGGAGTTTGGGCATATCATTAAGAACTGCTCAAACACTCCTAAAGAGAAATTTGTGGAAAGAGCACCATCTGAAAAGGTTCACCCACAATGTCGTCCTGTTTCACCAAAACATGATAAAAGAACTGTTAAAGAACAGGAAACAAAACAACAACGTAAAAATGTGAAGCTGATTGAAAAGGCGTTAAAACTGGAGGTTGTCCAAACAAATTCTGTTAAGTTAGAAATTAAAAATGAAAAACAAAAACAGATTTGGAAACCAAAATCGGTAACTGTTTCAGGGGAAGCTCACTCCGTTAAAAATCATCAGGAAATCGAAATCACAATCCTCGATGATAAAGGACGACCCAAGTCTGTTAAGGCTTGGGTCCCCCTCTCCAACTAATCTCTGAGTGTTTGTGCAGGATGTTCCAGGAGGAACTTTCGATAGTCGTAAGATTTTTGATAGTGGAATATTCATGCACAAGATCGGCGACAAAAGAAATTGTTGCCTTTGATGGAGAGAAAAAGAAAAGAAGACAGAATTGTCTGTCGAAAGAATTTGACAACTTCGAAAAAATGAATATCATTCAAAAGTTTGATTGTTCAAGGCTTTAATCGGGTCCCCAGGATAGATTCAAAATCAAATTGTACGCACCTGCAGCACGTTTGAAGTTCAAAATCAACAAGATGAACGTGCAGTGTACATTTCTTCGCGGTGTGATTGAAGAAAATGTGTTTGTTGAACAAACCAACCGGGTGTGCGGATGCCTTGGCGTGGATTGAACAACCGCACACTACTTCTGAAAGAGAAAGACAAAGACCTTCGCTGGTGCAATGTGGAAGACCAGCCGGACCCAAAGGTTTCTGATCTTGTTGCTGTCAAGAGATTTCTAAGTAGCTACAAAATTGACTTTGAAATCCACACCGGGTGGATTTCCAGTTTCGGAGAGCACTCAGATTCCTTGCAATGCACGAAGCAGTTGCAGGATACGGTTTTAAATTTCTAATCTCTCCTATACTTGTCGATATTTAAGCTACTTTATAATTTGTTATCCTCTTGTAGCACTCTTTGACCTGACACGTTGATCTCGAATATCACTTCACAAGTGATTGTTTCAATATGAAACTCGTCAATGTTGTCATGGTCTGCACCGCTTACCGACATGCCAACTGATTTTTCCAAAATTCGAAAAATCATTTCTGATTCAAAATTAATTTTGGTAAACGGCATTGAGGTAAAACATGAGTTAACCGACATCGGGAAATCGTTTTTGTAAATATCTTTGTGTCTTTTAAATTTATCTTAGTTTGTTGATTTTAGGGGGAGTAAATCCAAAATTTGAAAATTCAAAAACATCGAAAAATTTCAAAACCTAAAAACATTGGAAAAACAAAAATGAGTTTCCTGGCGAGAAAAAGAGAAAATGATAGTACATCAGTGGTCTGTCGAAACCTCTTTAAACTGAAATGCAAAATGAAAAAAAATGTTAAGCAGCTCTATATAAGATGTATCGGTAGGCTCACAATCATTTTAATGTGTGCAGGGTGATATAAATCTTAAGTCGGCTGAAGACCAGGTGGGAACCGCACATTGGCATATGGTCTTAGTACCGAAATTTCGTTTGAGAGATTGCCGAGGTTCTGAGATATTCGGTCTTTATGCTATTTATCATCTGGGTATCATGGTTGTATCAACCCGTAAAAATAACGGAGACGAAGTCTAGATCTTCCATGATACTATACATACGTGTACATATTGCATTCGACCTCAATAAGTGATCAACAATCACATGTCCAATCAAAATAAGTGATAATATATCACAGATTCTTTGCGGGAGTCAAGTTTGTCTCTTTGCTGTACGAAAGTACTGACCTGCTCACGGACTTGCTCCTGTGCCCTCATGCATCTGAAAATCAAGTTCCTCGTCAATAAGTGATTCTATCACATAGGGCTTGTTTTCAATCAAAATACGTGAGTTTCTCACATTCTTTTATATGGTCAAACAGATGATAAACGGTATACTCACCGGTAAGATGAACTCTCGTGCATACCTTGATACGGGAATGTGACGTGTGTGGATGAACACCGGTCGGTAAGTATAATTCATACCTTAACGTATCCCCTCGCCATGATTACATCTGATAAGTTGAGCTTATGTGGACAACAATACCGATAATTGGTATAGGATGCTTATCTTAATGTTAACTAATAGAACACCAAGAGCGTTTTGGCATGACCGTACACTGATATGATTCTCTTACCCTCGAAACTCGCAAAAAGAATGTCTGTAAATATGTGTTTACTGCTTTCGTTTCTGCATCTTTGTATATATTTATTTATTGCTTTCCGTCTTTACTTTTGAAAAATGAAAATTCCAAAAAGATTTTAGGTGTGTTTTAATATAAACTTTATAAAATCCAAAAAGATTTTGCTTCTAGTTTATTTTAGATTGACCGATGTTGGAACTCGAGTCTATCCTACCCAAAATCCTGATTGTAAGCCGGAAAACAATTGCATCTTCATAAACAGTTGAAGTTAACAAGTTTTGAAAGTTAAAGAACTAAAATTGAACAATTTTTAAACTTTCAAACTGTTGTCGGTCGGTGTTTGATTGAGATTTGATCTCAAATGTGTCGTTTGTTTAATTTGTTTATATGCCAAGCGGTTGTTCTCATTATGCGTTTCGCTTTCTTGCCTGTGCAGATGCTAAAGGCGAGGAGAACATGTTCGATGACAAGCTTTGGAATGAAGACACGAAGTGGAGGCACTCAAAGGATAAAATGATCGAGTTGCCGCTAACCCTTCATCAACACCACAAGGATCTGAAGATTTGACAAATCAAAAGATTCACAGGCATAACTCAATGGAGAGTTCATTCGAAGGGGGAGTTAGTTAACACACTTCCTAAATGAAAACGGAGTTTGGTTGATACACTTTCCTCTTATGACGCGTGAAGACTTTGAAGATCCTCCGACATGAAAGTCACAGAAGACGAACCTCACGAATAGCGTCCAAGGGGGAGTTTGTTGGTACACTTTATGTGGACGCGACTCGACTCGGTTCGATTCGGTTCGGGTCGACTCGGTTAGGTCCGGCTCAAGCCCGAAGACACGACATTCCTCCGTCGTATGCCCCAGAGTTCGACACGCGAAGCACGGAGCGCCGCAAGCCTTTCCCGCAAACACATCACCATGACATCACCTTAGTGATGTCATGATGATGTCACAAGCTTTGTCTTATGTTGAAATAATGAAAGATTGTAAACAGAAACATGTCCGGGCCATAATTCCTTCATTGGGCCGAAGACTTGTGATGGGCCTTGGACTTCACTTGGGCTTCAACAACAAACGACGAAACAGATTATAGAATTAATATGTATGTCGACGAAACAGAATGTGTTTCGTCGACTTTAGTGTTTCGTCGTGCCTTTATGCGTTTCGTCAGTCTGTGTCTAGTATAAATACCCCTCTCAATTTCACTTTGAAACAGAGATGAGAGCATACCCTTAAAGAAACTATGTCAAAACTGTGTTTGTATCAGTTTGTAATCGGTTCTCATCCCGTTTAATCAATAGAGTGTGTTTCATTGGTTAATCCATGTTCTTTATTAACTGTGTTTGGTTTGCACCGTCACGGGGATTCCGTACCTGTTACCGTGTTTGTGATAAACAAGGATAGGTTTTCGTTATCGATCCTCACCGGACAAACGGGACCTACAATGGTGAACCTGTTGTTCCCAAGAAAGACATAATCTTTGATGATGTTCTTCTAGAAATTCCTCTATCCGTCGTATACTACACTAATGTTTTAAAAGACGACACATATGTGAAGAAGTTTGAAAGACGTTTAAGAGATGTTATGATTTCAAGCTTGAAGAAAAGTGATGAAGAGAGAATGAAGAAGAATGTTGAGTGTATGGTTGAAGAGTTGAAAAAGGTAGCTGAAGAAGTAAAGGTTGAAGCTATGAAAGTTGAGGAAGAAGTGAAGGTAGATGAAGTTGTGAATGTAGAAGTTGTGAAAGAAGCTGTTACTGATAAACAGCTGGTTGGAGAAGATGTGAAGAAAGAAGAAGAAGAAGTGAAGAATGAGAGTTTAGTTGTTGGTGATGTTGGTGATGAGGTTGGCATTGAAGGAAAGCAGAGTGATGTTGATCAGAAGCAGACAGAAGTTGCTGCAAACACCAAAGTGCCAATCACTGAGGTAAATTCTAACTCTGAAATCTTGAAAATTGTTGAACAGTGCAAGAAATACATGGAACCATGCAGTGCTTGTACTGAAAAAGACAAACAATTCAAAATAAGAAATCTTAAATTCAATAAAATTGAAGAAATTTTCAAAAATAAATGCAAAGAAATGTTAGAAAATGAAAAGATTTTGAAAGATAATGATGAAAAACTTTTTGAAAAATGTAAAAAGTTAGAAAAAGAAAATGAAGTTTTAAAAGAAAATGTTTTGAAAAAGACAGAAGAATGTGATCAAAAGGAAATTGTTTGTCAAGAAATGAAGAAAGAATATGATTCTATAAAATTGGCATATCACATTACAAAAGAATCATATGAAAGAGTGAAGGACGAAATGAAATTTGCTCAATCAAGAATGAATTACTTATCTGAAACAACTAAAGAGCTTAAACGAATGTATGAAATAAAACAAGGTGTTGTTAATTCCTATATTAAGGATGTTGCTAAGCTAAAGCACAAGGTTGCTGATTTAGAACAGGACAATAACAAGTTAAAAAGTTATCACGTGTCGTCATATGTGCTTGAACGTATTTTCAATATAAAACCGGGAGATGGTGTATCTGAGCAAAACAAAAAAGGCATTGGCTCAGAATTTCATCAAGTTCCACCACCGGAAAAGTTTGCATTTTATGATGATGCAAAGGTCAAAAAAGCTTTCAACATGGTAGATCAATTGCCAGATAACATTGACATAACCTATTCCAAATCTGATGATTCTAGTGATTCAGAGGTGGTAGGTAAGGTCGTTGAAAGTGTGTTGAAAGAAGAGTTAGTTAATACAGGTAAATCTGAATCACATGATGAAAATGAAGGTAATTTTCATGATGGATATTTGAAAAACTCAAAATCTGAGAAGAATTTGAATGATGATTCAAAAGGATTGGTTTATACCATGATTGGATCGGACAAATTATTTCTAGATGTTGTATTCCCGATTCTGAATGTGAATTCAGAAAAGGTTGATAAAGTTTTCAAAATGGTTGAAATTGAAAAATCTGCGATTCCAAAGCTTGCTGGTAAAGGTCACAAATCTTTTTATAACAAACCTGGTTTCAAGAAGAAAAACATGAAGGCTGGGTTGGGTTATAAGAAGAAACAAAGTTGGAAAAGAAATGAAAGTCCAAATTATCAGACAAAGATGAATTTTGTTCAAGGAAAAAGTTTTGAAGAAGAGGAAAAACTCAAATTTAGACAACAGTCTAATGAAGAGTTTTGTGCTCAAAAGAAAAGACAACAACAACAGGTCAATGATGTGTCCAAGAGAACATGTTTCAAATGTGATCAAACAGGACATCTTGCATGCAAGTGTCCAAATCTGAAACCTGTTGATTTTGAGACGAAAAAGAAGTATGTTTATGTTGAAAAACAGAAATCTGAAGTTGTGACTCAGAAGTCAACCAAGTTTGATTCTAAGCAAACTTGGAAGCCGAAAATGTCAAAGGCTGACTCACAACAAACATGGAAACCAGTGACACCAAAATTAAGAATAACACAAAGTTGGAAAAACACTGTTGATACAACAAAACCAAACCAGTTTTGGAAACCAAAAGTTGTTGTTCAAAAAGAAAATGTTCAAAAAGATTCACATTTTTACAAACGAGGTACTCCTAAAGGTCAAACATGGTCTGTTAAAAAACAAATGGCTTCGGTAAATGATGAAAAAGTTGAAGTTAAAATTGAAAAAGTCTTTGTGCAAAATGACAAAGATTTTCCGAAGTTAACTGATGCATATTGTGTTGAAATGCCTAAGGTCAAACAGACCTGGGCTAAATTGTTCAAGTAATTGAATATTTTGAATGTGCAGGTGCTTCCGAAGACAACCGAATGTCATCAAAAAGAGTGTCGGAGCAGCCTGGCACAAGAAGAGGAGGCTGCTGATCCCTGCGATGGTTAAACAGGGAGTTTGTTTGGTTTCTGTACATAAATAAACAATATTTCAAAACCCTTAAAATTGAAAATTTAAAAACCAAAAATTTGTTTTTATTTTTGTCAAAATCTTGAATAATCAAAAATATGTTTGTTTTTAAATTTTGTCAAAAATTAAAAAATTTCAAAAATATGTTGATACCCTCACGGCTGAACAAACATGATTAATTTCACAAGATTGAAAAACGGTTTTCAAACTGTAAATGTGAATGTGTTGTAAATCATGGGGGTACATTATTTTTCTGCAAATCAGTGCATTAGAAGCAGAAAATGGATGGCAGAAGCAATGGCCTAGCCCCCGTATAATACTTTCTGCTTGCTTGAAACATAGCATCGCCCTCAGCATAAAAAATGATGAAACATTGAAAAAATATGTAAATCATGTGCTGTTGAAGAAAAGATCCTCTAAAGGGGACACACCAAAAGTCAAACCTGAGCTCTCTGCTGAACGGAAGTTCTGACCTGAGCTATTATGGTTTCATAATTTATTCCCCTTACAGATATAATCTAGGTATACTCACCTGTAAGACTGAATATTGGGATCTGGATACGGGAGTATATTCAAGAGGTGGGACAAATGAATGAGTTTAAGTTCTTAATACACCTAATTCGTATCCTGAATCAGTTGAAATTTGTGTGAAAATTTAAGTGGATCAGTATATTGACAATCTAAGTGAATTGTTTAATTCTTAATGTGTAACTAAGCTCAACGGTACTTGTGACTTGTCAAAAACTGATATGATCCTCTAACGCAAACCCAAACAAAAACATTGTGTGTAAATATGTTTGTAAATATTTCTTTACTGCTTTACATTTCATAAAATTCCAAAAAGATTTTGATTCTACTTTATTTTCGACAACCGATGTTCGAATGCTAAGTTTCAAAATCTAAGTATGTTGATCGTGTTTCTGAAAATAAAACAAGTTCATTAATTTGAAACTTGAAAATTAAAAAAAAATTAAAAAAAAAATAGTTTGTAATATCTCCAAGGTCATTAATTTGGACTTGGATGATTAACTATGAGGGTTTTGGATGCTTAAATTGTTAAAATCTATAAAGGAGTCAGTTTTCGATTTTGGATACTTAATATTGCCAAATCTTTGAAGATTGTTGATAGGGGAAGAGAATCAAGTATTTCTGGATATATTCATATTATTATATCTTTAGAGCCAGGATCTTGATTTAAAAAGTTTAAAAGAGCCAGGTCACAATTCCTGGATAATTGAATGTTTAAAATACTTTTACTTATAAATGTTTGAGTGATTGCAGATGTTGTTCCAGACTATGATCCCGATAGCCGAGTCTAAAGGGGAGTCTGAAGACGAGCTCAATGCAAGGGGAAGCGTGAAAGGAGCCAGGTATCTTTCCCGGAAGGGCTTGTAACCAGAAAGCCAGGTGTCGATCCAAAAGCACGGAAGCTTGACGAAAGGGTGAGCCTGAAGAGTCTACCGAAAGGAAAAAGCTGAAGCTGAAGACAGATCCACGGGGATTCTGTTCAAGCTAGAGAAAGAAAGACCAGACACTACGAGTCTGACTAAATGTTTGAGATTGTGCGGCAATATCCAAGGGGGAGTCTGTTAGTGCAGTATGTCTACCGCCTCCGTCATCTCAAGACCGTAGCAGAAATAGTTTATTTCTAGGCTTTTATTGTAATATCTTGTTTAGAAAGGCAAGGTGGCATATTTGTAAATAAGGAGATCCTCCTTATACCTTGGCCTATAAATAGATCTCTTAGGGTTAGAGATTGAGACTTTTGCTCATTTGGAGAGCTTGGTGCTTAGAGAGAGAAAGTGCTCTAGGTGATTCACGTGACTTTGTACTTTTCAGATCTTTTATCGAATCACTGATTTAGTACGTTCTCGTGTTCGGTCCACGCACGTTTACGGATTCCGCACGTCACAGGTGTCGATACGCAATCGTTTGAGAGTCAAAACCGGTCCCAACACAAACAAAATTTATATTGTAATTTAACTTTTTCTCATATTTAATCCATCATTTCGTTTTATTATTAAATGAATTATATTATATAAAGTAAAATATATTATATAAAACGACATGTGAATTTTTTTGTATTTATTTGTTAATGAGGAGCAACTTGGTGTTAGAGAGTATGGTTGTTAAAATATGTTAATAATCATAACACGGGAACAATTGTGAGTAAAGTAGCATCTATATTTATGTGTAATTTACCAAATCAATGGATTTACAAGCTCGTGTAACATCCGAGATCTTAAACTAGTATAATATATATTAAATAACATCACACTAACTACATTAATCTTATGTCCTTTTTATTTTTATAAACCCAATAGGAAATTAAATAATTATAAACTTTAAACTCATATTTTTTTCCTATGCTTTTATCAAATACGTTAAACAATTTGTGTGTTATATTTTCTATACTTATTTTAGTTTTACAATAGTTATAGTTTTATCTGATTCTTTTTGTTGAATTTGTTTATTAGTTGTAACAAATTTAGATATGTCAAGGTTTTACTCGAGTTTAATTGCCAAATAACTTTTGGTTATTTGCAAATATACTACCACATGTGTTTTTATCTACATTTTGTCATGGGTGTTTCTTTATCTAATGGTTTTAATCGAGTTTAATTTACAACATGACATTCCGCCGTAACGCACCGGATATTTTAGTAGCAAGAATATAAAATTGTGTATCAATCCGTATTAGAGATGTACATATTGATATAGCTAGGTTCTATTAAAACCCATTGTGTTAGTTTCCTTCTTTTTGTTGTTAATCTCCATAGATTTTTCTCAGCTTTAGGATTTCAGTTATTTGTTATTCATCCAAACAAATACACATTAGTTTCGATATTAATTTCGCACATGGTTTTATTTAATAGCAGGGGCGGTTCTTAGAAGGCCCGGGCAAGTTGTTCGGCCGTAGTGTTAATTTTCCGCATTTCGATCAAAATTTTTTGTATATGCTATGTTTGGCCTGGGCATTTTTTAGTGGCCTGGAATGTCAATACCGATCCTAACGAGTTCACAAAGTCTTTGGAGGGATACAAGTCGGATCCTATGGGGTAATAGGCGAAATTTCTTTATCAACTAGAATATGCAAAGAAGAAAGCTTTTTGTTTATTGTCATACTCTCGCATTTGGTAACGAATGAATGAACCTAGAATGTCAATACCGGTCCTAACGAGTTCACAAAGTCTTTGGAGGGATACAAGTCGGATCCTACGGGGTACTAGGGGATGTTCTTATTAGACTAGAATATGCTAAGAAGAAAGTCGTTTTCGTGATTTTTTGACCAACCGAGAACATTCAGTGAAGATTGACGACAAATCCGCTCTGTGGAGGGAATTGGTGAACATTTGAAGATAAATTCTACTCAGTGGAGAGAATTCGTTCTGTGAAATTGACGACAGTTTCTTTAAAGTGGAGGGAATCTGTTAAGGTTTAGAGATCTTACCAAAGAAATGGGGGGATAAAAATTTTCATATGTTGAATTTGTTCGGTAAATTTCCAAACGCAATCACAGGTGGTAGAGTTTGTGATTTTCTGGTGATACTAACGGTTCGGCGTGGAATGTTTTGCACAGACACATATTTGAGGATTTTAATTAATTCTCCAGCCAGCGTGAAGGGTTTTGCATGGAAATATACATGTATCTAAAGTCGATAGTAGTTTCAAAGCGCTGTTCACTGAAGACCTGGGGGAATCTTTATGAAAACTGATAGTTCAAAGCTGAAGACATGCAGGATTCGGTTTTGGGTTTGATGTTTCTTTGGGATTTTACGGGGATCTGGGGGTAACTCAATTTGTTGAGTTTGCAAACGATGTACTTGGTCAAGCTGACTTCCTAAGTACTGATGCTAAGATCCGTAGTGCATTACGTGGTAAACTTCACAAAGGCGAGACAATGAGATCTGGATGTAGTTCAACTAAACGTGCTGTTTGGTTGAGCTTGCAAGGGATACACTTGGTCTAGCTGACTTTCCTGAGTGTTGATGCTGAAGATTAAAGTGCATTACTTGGTCGTTTCCAAAAAGACAGTTTACAGAAGACAGTTCACCAGAAATCTCTACCAATGTAGTATGCTTGAATGAAATAGAGTTTGTCTTATGACAGATCAAGACTTGATGCAGTTTATAAAGAATGGAACCCTTATCAAATGCCGGTTGGAGTATTGGAAGATCAGCGGAAGATCGGTCAATTGAGCCTTTTGAGGAAATTGCACAACACCCAACACGGATACGCGTACTTTGAGGGGGAACTATTATACAAGGAGCGTCAAGATACTACTTACCTGGATCATCGGTCAAGGGGGAATTTGTTAACACAGAGAAGATAAATACTTGACTGAAGATCGATTGCAGTTGCATTTTCAGCATTCGACCGCAACGGATAAGGGGGAATTTGTTGATGCAGATTTTGTGTTCGATGCTTGTCGAATAGATTAGATTTATTTTATGCTAAATTTGTAATAGTTAGTGAAACGATCAAACGAACGTGTATTGACCCGCTCGTTCGAAGTGGTCAAACGAGAGGGTTATTTGTTTGACCATGTGTGTTTGCTAGACAAAGGGGGTATGGCTATAAATAGCAACCCTTTTGTCAATTGCAAACTAGAGATTGAGAGACAGGGGAGCACATTTGAAAGAGTTCCCTGTGAGTTGTTTGGTTTGGGGGAGAGATCACCACTTGGTCTCTCCTCGGATGTGTACTCCTTTGGTATTAGTTCGGTTATCTTGTAATCAGGCCGATTTTTAATGTTTACTACCAGATTAATACAAAGAAGTTATTTGTTTGTCTCTAATCTCTCCCGTCTTGAACTAATCTCACACTAATCACGGTTTCGGTCCCGAAACACGGTCCTACAATTGGTATCAGAGCCATGGTACCCGATTTAGTAAATCTAACCATTTGCTAAGTCACATGTGCTCTAGATCTGTGATTTTAGTGATTTTTGTTCAAGATGTAAAAATGGCGAAACATGAAGAAAACCCAGATCTGGACCGTTTATGCGGATCTGAGCTGGAACGAAACACACCAGTGGGTTAGTTTTTCTATTTTACACCAAACAAATCAAGTTTTCATCATCAAATATCACTTTTGAAGTGATTTTCGTCAAATCTGGGAATGAACAGTGGCTGTGTTCTTGAGAAAGGGTGGGGGCTGTTAAAGAAAGCTAGGGTTTCTTCATAACATGTTGACGAAACCCCTGCACATGATGAAACCCCTGCACATAATCACTCCTGACGAAACCCTAACCTAGATGACGAAACCCTTGCACTGGTTGATAATTCAACTGAATATGACGAAACCCCAGCTGTGATGAAACCCAATCTTGTCGAATATGACGAAACCTAGATGACGAAACCCCTGAACAAGTTTCGTCGAGATCTTTCGTCGGCTGAATAAGTTTCGTCGGCTACAAGTATTCCGTCGACCTGCTGTTAATTAAGGATAAGATTGGGTTTTTAATAAGATGAGACAGATCGAATGGAAGATCTGTGTAATCTTGAAATCCTAGCGGCTGTTGTTGTTTGTGTGTTAGAGGGAAGAAGCAGATTGGACTGAATGTTAAATTTGAATTTGGGGTTTTGAGTTTGTTCATCGCCGAAAAATGAAGAGAGACAGATGTTTTAACGGTTGCACAAGTATGTTTTTTTTTGGGGTTTGGTGGTGGTTTATCAGAAGAGGTGAAAAGGAAATCGATCAGGGGTTAAAGATGTTTGGATATGATTGTATCACAGAAATAGAGAGAGAAGAAGGGTTTGGTTTGATGTCTGCTTGATTGAATATTCCAGAAAGAGGAAAGAGAAAGAGAAAAAGTGGATGGGGATAAAAGTCACAAGCTAGGTTTTGGATTATAAAATTAAATGGGCCAATGACATCTGATTACAATTTGAATTGAATTTAATTTGCAACTTTGGTGGGCCTTGAATGCATGTTGGAAATTTCTTTTGGGCCACTAATTTATAAAATTGTGTTGTATGGGCCGCTCTAAAAGGCTATATATGCTGTCATATTTAAATGTGATGCAATTTTGGGCCTCTTGAAAGTATGGTCTTGATCAACAAATTTTTCTACAAAACTATTTTAGTGGGTCAAGAATCTTAATTGTTGAGTACGAGGTCGGGTGTTCGCGAAGTTGATGTGCACCTCGCTTCCAAATTTCAACGTCAAACTCGAACAGGTTTGGGAGCGCGCGAGATGATGAAGCTTGATGAAAACATGATTTTTATTTTGAATGTGGGGTAGTCACGGTTACCGATGCAAACGTCAAATTTGGTGACTTGACTACTATGGGCCAAAAACCAAAAACGGTATGTTTACTTCCGCACGTCAATGTTTATGATTGTTATCGGTTATTTGTAAATGTTCGAAAGCATTTTGTTTATTGTCATATTCTCGCAATTGAAAACGAACATATGAACCTGGAATGTCAATACCGGTCCTAACGAGTTCACAAAGTCTTTGGAGGGATACAAGTCGGATCCTACGGGGTACTAGGCGAGATTTCTTAACTGACGAAACAAGGATTTTTCTAAATAACAAAGTGACGAAACTCTAGGAGGTTTCGTCAAACACAATTATGACAAAAATAACAAAGTGACCAAATTCTAGGAAGTTTCGTCAAACACAATTCTAAAAGTGAAAGGATGTTTCATCAAAAATAATTTTGAAGAAATGTGAGGATGTTTCGTTGACTTATGTGTACAACCAAAGATGGAAGATATTTTCACCAATTAAAGAATATTATCCTTTTGACACATAAGGCTCTATTGTCAAACACACCTTACTGAAGGACCACTAATTTCAAACTTTCATCATTTTTGTGTCAACATTTTCAAACAACAATATTTTAATCAGTTTCAGTAACTCAAATAAATCAACAAAGTAGACTATAACTCAAAACCCAGATTGTATGATGAACAATGAAGAACAACTTATGAACTCAGATGAGTTTATGAGTTTACCGGTGACCGATAAATTTTCCGAGCACAAATTTTGCACAATGTTTCAATAAAAACCACAACCTAACATGTTTGCATGAGTTTTAACAGTGGTTTTTCATAAAACAAACAGCAAAATAACAAGGTTTTCACGATTTTCAAACTGTTTTTCCAGAAAGTTATGATCTTTAAACTCAAAATACAAGAAAAACACCTAAATCTCTTTAAAATCACAAGAAAACAACTTGGTTTTAAAAAGGAATCGAGCCAAAAGCTCTGATACCAAATGTAGGTCCACCCGGAGGATCGAGTTAAACCTCTATTCCCTGTTTTCCGACTAACCCGAGAGTGCGGAATCCAAACGGGTAAGTTAAACCAAGTTCCAACACGTAAACGCCAAACACGAGAGTCAACGATTAACACTCAATGTATTAATGCTTGAAACGGTTACAGTACAATGTTTACAAATACGCTCTGTAAACTCTCTCAGTGTGTGTCTGTTACATTGTGTTCGCTCTTGTTCTCGTCTCATCTGTCTTTTCTGTTCTATGTGCTGCTTATATATAAGCAGCAACGACGAACATGATGTGGCCGACGAAACTTGAAGCATTTGACGAAACATCAGAAGCAGCCGACGAAAGTCTCAGGCGAAACTTCAATGAGCCGACGAAACTTCAAGTTTGATGAAACCTTCATGGCGAAACTTGTGTTTGATGAAACTTGAGTTTCATCAACAAGTTTCATCATTAGCATAACAAGGAGTTTCGTCATGTCCATATACACGGTGTTTCGTCAACAAGCAAACATAGAGTTTCGTCAATCAGCATGTAACACTATGTTTCGTCGACATGCTATTCCTTGTTGGATTATTCGGGTGTGTTTACGGGTCACACGGTTCACGGGTTGCGGGTTCAATTCGGAGCAGCAGTTTGCGGGTCAAGAGTAGATCTGTTCGAAGGGTAAAATGGTCAATTATGGTTGTTTTATACATGGGAAAATGTTAGTGATTTTGCTGCACGTGTATGTAGATTTGGTAAAGGGTTTGACCGAGTATAATGCAAGTATACGTTGAGCAGAATAAGGATTCAATATTGCACCGGTTCTTTAGGATAGAATAATAGTTTATTCTTTTTCATTCCCATATGTAAGGCTATATATATAGCACGATTGTTTAATGAAAGATGTAACCCTTTCTTTGAATATTGAATAGCACAGCAAGTTTCTTTCTCATCTCTGCATATATTACATACATATATTAGTGAGTGTTGAATGTAATCAGGGGCCTGTAACCAACATTTGGTATTAGAGCCTGGGGCTCGTCGAGAAGCGGGTTTCAAGATCGGAGGAAGCCTCCACCACCGGCGGGTGTGTCGGTCGGTGGAGGGCAAGCGTAAAAGAAGCTGTTGTTTCGGAGTTGTTTAACAACGGAAGACGGAGACGTTGTGGTGTTCGTGTTAGTTGTTGTCGCGGCCGAGAGTACCGTTCGGACGACAGGGGTGACGAGTGAACATCGGTGTGTCTCATGGCTGTTAGTTGTGATTAAAGTGGAAGAAAAGGCTGTAGCGATCAGAGGTTACCTGTGTGCAGTGATCGGAGGTGACGGATCAGCAGTGATCAGAGAGAACTAGATGATCGCCGGTCGGTGGTTTTGAGGGTTACCGTTCTAGCGGATCAAGAGGGTAGCGGAGACGAGTCGAGATTTAGGCCAAATCAGCGGGCTTGTTAACCCAGTTTGTTGATCGAAGAACGAAGAAGGGATCGTGTTTTTATTTGTCGGATACTCTTTCTCGTTGAGGAGAAGAATCGCCAGGAGGTGTCGAGTTCTTGTGGCAGAAAAACCAACGGGTGTAGCGCGGTAGAAACGAAACAGCGGGGTAGCTGAGATATTCGTTTAGCGACTCGAAGACGATGCAGCGGGTGGCTGGCGTCTAGTTGGTGGTTGATACGCATGGTGTGCTTATCAAGGAAGAGCTTGACAGAATAGTGAAATCACGATCAAGGGGTGAACGACTTTGGACGTGGTCGAGGTGAAGACCGGGTGTCCAGGATAGGTCGACTTATTGGAAGGCTTTGGGCGTGACCGTAGTTAAGGTAGGGTGTGTCCGTTAGATGTCATGGTGGTTTGAAGTCGAGGTGATTCGGTGCTCGGTGAAGGCGTAAACAAACACCGATTAAGGGGGTGATTGTTGGATTATTCGGGTGTGTTTACGGGTCACACGGTTCACGGGTTGCGGGTTCAATTCGGAGCAGCAGGTTGCGGGTCAAGAGTAGATCTGTTCGAAGGGTAAAATGGTCAATTATGGTTGTTTTGTACATGGGAAAATGTTAGTGATTTTGCTGCACGTGTATGTATATTTGGTAAAGGGTTTGACCGAGTATAATGCAAGTATACGTTGAGCAGAATAAGGATTCAATATTGCACCGGTTCTTTAGGATAGAATAACAGTTTATTCTTTTTCATTCCCATATGTAAGGCTATATATATAGATTGTTTAATGAAAGATGTAACCCTTTCTTTGAATATTGAATAGCACAGCAAGTTTCTTTCTCATCTCTGCATATATTACATACATATATTCGTGAGTGTTGAATGTAATCAGGGGCCTGTAACCAACAATTCCTGAAGTGCAAAGGGCAAACTGTATATATCAAATGTAAAAAAGACAAAAAACCTTCTTCATCGATCGATCTCTTCAGTTTCAAAATTGGAATTTCGAGTTAGATATCTGTAGTTCCTTAAGCTATATTATTTTGCTTTGAAACATCATTTTCATTCTTTTTTGATGGTGTAAAGTAAAAAAAAAAATGCTATGCATATTGTTGGTTACCAGGCCCCAATCACACACACGACACTATGTACGTGAATATGTATGGAAAGTATGATATAATACGAAGGAGGAAAAGAAAAATGAACTTCACACTGTTAACTATTATTCATGATAAAATGGCTTTATATAGCCTTTACAAGAAAAAAACGTGGCAATTAAAATAACAATAAAATAATACTTAGTCTACCTAAACATCCTACTCTTACGGAAAACAAATAAAACAAAATGTTCCACTTTGCCATGATTCATAGAACATGCAACCAATTCCAACGTTCATTTTACTGGGTCCACGATTCCCTGCAATCTAGCTCGACCCAGTTGGATCCGTATATTTCGTCGCCGACGGCCACCCGCGGGGCGCGGTTCTCGTGGTTCTCATAACTCGTGGTGGTTCTCATTCTAGCGGCTCCCTATATATATATATATATATATATATATATATATTAAGTTTTTTTGGGTGTTTGATTGAATATTATTTAAATTTTGTTAAGATAGGCATGTCTATTATATTTTACCAGCTTAGTTAATAATGCATGTACTTTGACCCAATAATTTACTTTTTTGGGACACTTGTCTTTTTATGGACAAACTCAAAAACTTTTTATGGACACGTATGAACTTTAGCCAACATGTTTTAAACTTTTAATGTACCAAAAGAATAATACGCATGCATATTTGAAAATTAGGCAGGGTACGTACGAATATGTCAAAGACGTAATACGAATGGTTACACCTTACACTACTAGAAAACTGACCAATTGCGACTGTGTTTTCAGTCGCAAATCCGTCGCAAAACGCGTTTTGCGACCGGGTTTACGACCGGAAATGCGATCGAAATTGACCTCGTCGCTAACTGAATTTGCGACGGAATTTGCGACCGGTGCAAATTTGCGACCACTATTTACAACCGGAATTGCTGTCGCAGCTATTGCGACCGATTTGCAACTGCTAGTTTGCGACCGATTTGCAACTGTTTTTTGTGACCGGCTTGCGACAGCGCCTTTTGCAACCGTCTTGCGACTGGTTTTTTTGCAACCGTCTTGCGACTGGTTTTTTTGCATTAAAAAAATTAAAAATAAATCTCTGTTTTTTTTTTGTATTTTTAACCTGCTAATATTTTTCAAACTTAGCAATTTCAATTCATCTAAAATACCCACATTCGGATCAAACAAAACATCGAGTTAAAGTTACAAAATAAGTCTAAATATCCTAATTATCCAAATATAATAGATCCAAAACATTTGAATAAAAATAACTAGAGCTAACTCGGTGGTAGAATGTTTCGAGAGACAAGTTGTAACAGTGATTCAAAGCTCGTCATCCTATCATGCATCGCCTCTTTTTCTTTCACTAAATCCTCAATGACCGCGTTCAATTTTTGTTTATCTTCCTTTTCCTTGGTCAACTCGTCAATAACTCCATTTAACCTTTGTTTATCTTCTTCCTTTTCTTTCACCAAATCTTCAATAACTCCATTCAGTTTTTGTATCTAAAAAAAATTAATAAACATGTACTTATATTCACACTTAAATATAAAAGCTCAGATATAATTTATTTAGACTCATAATTAACAATTATTCATTAGTTTAGTATATCATACATCCTCACATGATTATTAATATTAAAAACAAGATGGGTAGCCAGTGGACTTTGATGGAATTAACTGTAGCAAATTCACTAGTTATTATTATAGTTTAATTTATATATTTCACACATGTTGCTCTTTAACAATTCTTAAATTATGTTGGGTGAGTCAAACATGGAAGGAAAATCAGTGAACATGGTGTAAATTTATTTTCGTTTTGCACTACTGTAGGCTGAAAGATATAGACCCAAGAAAAATCCATTGTGGCCCAACCAATTCTCGATTTAACTGGTCGATTCGGTCAAAGAATACTACACTTTACGACTCGTTATAACAATACCTATTATAACTAGATAAGATGCATTACGACCCGGTACCGAGCTCTCTCCACATAATAATGGCCTAAAGAAACTAGTTGCATCTGCGCAAAACAAACCTTATTTATGATGACAATGCTAAGTGGTCAGCCACCAATTCAACCCTATAACGATTTATAATCCCAACCTAATGGATAACTATGGTTTTAAACATGGTAAAGAATAGAAAAAAAATACCTCCGAGTCTTGTGTTGTAGTATTGCTAGACGACATGGAAGGGGTACCCGTGATCAAGGCTAATGGGTCACTAACGTTGCTAAACCCGTATAATTTTCCCTTATTCAAGCCCCCACCGGCTCGTGTCCACAAGTCTTGGTCAAACTTTGGGTGTTCGCTTTCATCCGACCCGTACTTCTCCACAAGATATCCCTTGTATATTTTCTGATACACACAAACAAAACAATTTTTTGTAGTTTAACATTTAATAAATAAGTAGCAAAACTATACAATATTGGAAGTGATGAAACCTACCCAGGTCTCAAATGACCTTTCGTCAACCCAATCACGATTTGGTTCTTCAATATCCTCTTCACCATTTAAGCCTTGATTTTGTTCTTGATCATTTTCTTCAGAATCCAAGCCCTCGACTACGTTACTGGTACACTCTTGAGCTTTGTCCAATGGCCTCCTACCTTTCTTGCAACGTGATTGCCTCCACATCTCAAAAAATTCAGGTTCACGCCCAAGTTTCTTAGCCTAAAAAATTCGTATTTAGAAGTTAATTAAAAATGGTAATGATTAGGGTTTGGCTGTGTAGTCCACTTAGAAATGTGTTGATTTGTTCAGGTACTTGAGGTTGGGAAGCAGATCCTCGCCTCACAGTAGCAACATGAACAACAGACTCATCATCGTCACTATTTTCACGATGAGATGCATATAACTGTGATTGTCCAACGGTATCAGTGCTGCCTCGACCACCACCATGACCACCACCACGACCCCTACCACCACCACAACCCCTACCACCTCCACTTCCAGCAGAACTACGTGCCATGAAATCTACTAGGGGTGTGCAATAACCGAACCGTTAACCGAAATCGAACCGAAAACCGACAAAACCGAACCGAAATTAACCGAAACCGAATTAACCGAATGTCGGTTAACGGATATTTTTTTTACCATCGGTTAACCGAAATTAACCGAACCGAACCATTTATTTTTTATATATTTCTATCTTTTATACCTCTATTTCATGTATTTCATGTTTTATACTTTCATTTCCGGTAACATCTCATTTATTTATACCTCCATTTTATGTATTTAAACATCTATTCATGCATTTATACCTCCATTTCATGTATTTATACATCTATTTCATGTATTTATACATCCATTTCATGTATTTATACATCCATTACATGTATTTCTAAGCAATAAAATTTAGCTCTTGTTTGAATTGGTTATTAACCGAAAATTAACCGAACCGAACCGAAAACAGACAAATTAACCGAATTAACCGAACCGATTAACCGATGACTTCGGTTACGGTTACGGATAATGCTAATAACCGAACCGTGCACACCCCTAAAATCTACAAGTAAAACAAAATCATCAGTATTTAGAAATACCACTACATAAAGAAAAGAGTTACGACTACTTTGATTTCTACTACAACTTATTAGCAACAAAAATAATTGTTTTTTGAATAGCCAACAAAAACTCCATATATTACTATGACTAACAGGTTGTTAGTCCACCAAAATTACAATATAATCCACCAAACAGTAATGAAAAATAACAGTACAGAGGTAGAAAAAAAAATAACATACATCAGACTCATTACTACACACCCATTGCATTTAAATACGAATTCACACCATTGGCTCCATGTCAAATCCCTGCACCTTGCTCGATTTTTCACACCATTGGCTCCATGTCAAATCCCTGCACCTTACATTTTGACACTTGTAACAAGGGCATTTCATTTCACGTATTGTCTCACCATGCATAGTCACCCTCGTATCAACAATTGCTTTATTAGAAAAAGCAAAGTCTAAAAACAAATCTACATTATCACAGTATTCGGAACTTAGAAATCCATCACTATCGGTCTTTTGATACATCCACCCTCTATCAATGTACCACGCCATCACTAATCAGATAAAAACTATTCAGTAAACTATATCAATACATAAAATGAGGTAGTATTTACTAAAATATCATTCACTTAAAATATATCATTCAACATGCTTTGCTTACGTGGAGCTACTAAATCAAATTCAAAAATAAAACTATAATATCACTTTAAGGATATGACTAGATTAATATCAGTACTTAAAATGAGGTGCCATCACCACTTTTAGGATATGACTAGATTAATATCAGTAGTTAAAAAAAGTATTCTATCGCAACAAATACATGCGAATTTGGTAGGAACATGTTATTATAATATTCTATCGCAACAAATACATGTGAATTTGGTAGGAACATGTTATTATAATAATCCAGCCGTTCAAAAAAAAAAAAAACTTAAATGAGGTAGTATTTACTAAAATATCATTCACTTAAAATATATCATTCAATATGCTTTGCTTACATGGAGCTACTAAATCAAATTCAAAAACAAAACTATAATATTATGAAAAATAATAATTACTAAATACTTTTCGCTTAAAATCTGCAGCAACCTACAATATTAAATGTCCACAAATGATAATAAAAAAACTAAAACAGAAGGTTAAAGGTTGTTGGGGGACATTACTAATTTCAACCAAGTTCAAAATCAAAAGCATGATTAACTATTTTTTCTTCGTAAACTACCAAACCAATCAATATTTTCCTAGAATTAAACTAAAATTTGAGACATCACAACAACTTAGGAAATACTGAAGTAGCAGCTCTGTTTTATAAACCTTATGAAAAATTGAAGTAAACAAGCTACAACTAGTGGGAATTCCAAACAAACAAAGTAAATGAACAACAGTGTACCTAATTTTTGGCCAGAAGACAAACCATAGTCCAGGTTCGATGGTCTGAGAAGCACTGGTACAAGTCGAGACGGGAGCCGCTTGTACAAATGCTAGTGTTCCAAATCGTGAAAATTATACTTTAGTAAATAATTGAAGCAAACAAGCAATAATTAGTAAGAAACTCAAGAAAAATGCTGTATACCTGAGATGGGAGTGAACATGGTTTTGCAAAATGTGAAGTGTGTGAAGTCTTGAGATGGGAGCCCGTGGATAGCCCTAGTTTTGGGGGGAAAAAGTAATTGGGTGAAAATATCAAGTGGGAACAATTTCCTATTATTAAATTCTATAAAATTAAATAAATCAATAATTTCGACGGATCTTATGTAAAAAAGTGAAGCACGTTGCGACGATACCGTTAAATTGAACAAAAATTAGACGTAAACACGTTGACCCACACACACGTTGCGACATGTTAACTCGCAGCTCAATCGAGTTTGAACTAATAATAATAATAATAGTAGTAGTAGTAATAATAATAATAATAATAATAACAATAAAATAAATTTATAAAGTATAGGTTTTATTAAAATTAAAAATAAACCATCGGTACGGGCTCGAAACGGTTCGGTTCGTTACGGTACGGGTCGGAACGGTTCGCGTCGAAACGGTTCGGTTCGAAACGGTTCGCGTCGAAACGGTACGGTTCGAAACGGTATGGGTCGCAACGCTTCGCGTCGAAACGGTTCGGCTCGAAACGGTTCGGGTTCGAAACGGTACGGGTCGAAACGGTTCGCGTCGAAACGGTTCGGTTCGATACGGTACGGGTCGAAACGGTTCGCGTCGAAACGGTTCGGTTCGAAACGGTTCGCGTCGAAACGGTTCGAAACAGTACGGGTCGAAACGCTTCGCGTCGAAACAGTTCGGCTCGAAACGGTACGGGTCAAAACGGTTCATGCCGAAACATTTAATGATTTTTGGATTTTTTTAGAATTTTTTTGATTTTTTAGAATTTGTTTTTATTTTTAGATTTTTTGAATTTTTTAGAATTTTTATGATTTTTTAGAATTTTTTTGATTTTTAGATTTTTTTGAATTTTTTGGAATTTTTATGATTTTTTGAATTTTTTTGATTTTTTGGAATTGGATAAAAATGGCAACTGAAAACATTTTTTAAGGAAATCCCCAAAATAACCCTTTTACAAACTGAGTTTTTGGATGAAGTTAGACAAAATGATCAAAATGGCAACAAAATGTAAAAGTCAGGGACTCAGAGGCAAAAAAAATTATTTGGACTAAAATGGCAAATTTGGACAAAACTCAGGGACTAAAATGGCAATTTACTCTAAAACTTTTAATTAATGTCGTGTCAATTTAGTTCTAGACAAAGTAATTAACGTAATTAGAGAGTCTCGTGGGTTCGATACTTGGACTTACTTTAGCTATACTGCATTGACCGGTACACTTGCCGGTTGTGTGGTTTAGGTCTAAGATATTCCTTAGTATGTCTTAGTTGGTTACGATGGATTATAATATACCCTAAGGTATCATCAATGACCATAATGAATGTGCTTGACCATCATTAACCCTAGATTATCATTAATGAGCATGCTTAACCATCATTAACCCCATTTGGCCATGAATGACACTAACTGACACCTTGCATTCCCGCATTACAGATAAAGCCTAACTAACCTAATTCACCATATCTAAGCCTAATAAACAAGTATCACAACTTGCCCTCAATGAACATCATTGGCCCTAGTTGAACCATCATTCACCGTCAAATACCCTAAATTAAGCATTACTACCCTAATTAACCATCAATAGATATAACCGACCAAAAAGTCTGGTCACCGACCCAAATTAAAAATTCAATGTTGACAATTGACCGAAAGCGGCCATAATTGAACATATTTGGGTTAATATTAGGCTAGTATTTTGTTAGGAATACCATGTACAATTTTAATTGAAACGGTTGAAACCGGGGAGCGAAATAACTAAAATTGAAAAAACAGGTTCCAGTGGTGGTCGCCAGAACCAACAGGGGCACGAAGGAGGTGCAGCAACTCGAGCGGTGGTCAGTGGGAGCCGATTAGGGCAGGTGGGCGACTTGCGCTGGTCGGGCACCGGTGTCCGGTAGCGACACTCTCTTTATTTCCATCTTTTTATTGACCGCCAGTAACCTTAAATAAACACATTTTTGTTAGGCATTTAAATGATCTTTTGTTTTTTTTTAATTTTTCACATTTTTGCGTAAAAAAACTGGACAAAAAACTTGCAACCGAAAAAGTTGGTCGCAATTTTTGTGATCGTATTATATATTTATTGTTATCTTTTGTTAGTATTTATAGATTTTTGCGACCGAAAAGCCGGTCGTAAAATTTACGACCGATTTTGCAACCGGATTATATTTCTGACTTTTGGTTTTTATTATTCATTTATTTTTTTGCGGCCGAAAAAAACGGTTGCAAATTTTGCGACCGAATTTGCGACCGTGATTTGCACTTTAGTATTAAATAATAAAATTTGTGACCTATTTGCGACCGGAAAAAGGCGGTTGCAAAATTTGCAACCGAATCTTTGGTGGTCGCTAATTTTGAGACAAATTTTATTTCGGTCGCAATTTGGTCGCTAATTTTACGACCGTTCCTTGCCGGTAGCAAATTTTGGTTGCAACTGCCTAGTATTCTAGTAGTGTTACATGTTACAACAATATGTTGATGTGACCTTGCAATTCCAAAAACTATATATTAATGAGCCATAATCTTGCAATGATGGATTAACCATTTTAACCATTGACATTATATTTTTCTTTCGGCCTCCATAGTGCAAACATGATCATAACCACATTTTTCTCCTCGGACTCCAAAGAAAAAAGATGGGTTGATCAAATTAGCAAGAAATTCATAAGGGAAATCTCCATTGACATTTCCACTAAAAACCCTATATGTGTTTTCAATATTCCAAAATCCATTACCATCTTTAAACCTGAGGCTTATCTCCCTCAGGTGATTTTGCTTTGAGTGCATATCATCATATGGTTCCGCACATAAATCATATGGAACGGTTCAAGATTTCTTGTGCTAAGTCTTTTTTCAACCAAAGCCACGGCGGTCAAGGAAACATTAAGTTTGGCGAAATATTAATCGATAAACTCAAAGAACTAGACCCTGTTGTCCGAGGCTGCTACCATAGCTACTTGGACTTAGATGACAATATGGCATAGATGGTTTGTTCTTAATTAACCTTTTGCAAGATTATTTTGTTGATAATGGAAATAAAAAGATGGTAGGAGACACCATTCTTTCTAGGGACCTAATGTTGTTAGAATACCAAATCCCCTTTGATGTATTAAAAGAAATTTATAGAACTTTGAAAACCAATTCTTCTGAAATAGATGAAGATGAATCCGAGCTGTTTTTCATGATGGAGCGGTTTTGTCGAGCAAACTCTCCCCTCCAATTGTCACCAATTTCATCATGCTCTTACAATGAAACAAGCCACATGCATCTGTTGGATCTCAGGTACCATTTGATGGTCAAAAATGGTTTTCCTAAAACCGAAAGATCGAATCAAGATGAAGAAAGTTCACAAAGCCGAAGTAGTTCGGAGGAAATAGAGGTCATGGAAGAGGGAATGAATTCAGCTTGTGATAATATCGGTGAAATTATTAAAATAGCCATGAAGTATGGGATTGGTAGAAAAATTTTGAAGCCTGTCCATGTTATACAAGACATACCATGGGATAAAATATTGACCATTTCAGGCCTAAAAGTTGTAAAACTTCCTGATAAAAATGAAGTTCCTGTGGTGGTGGAGATTAATATACCATCTGTGTACTCCCTTTACCACTAAGCAGGGATAACATTTAAGTCAACAACCGAGGGTATAATGGGCATCAAGTTTGTAGAAGAAGAACCTGCTTTATATCTACCCGTAATAACCCTAGATGTTAATTCAGAAGTAATATTAAGAAACTTGGTTGCTTATGAAACTGCTATGAACTATTCGAATTCGAGTCCCCAATTTTCACAATTCATGGATCTATTAAGTGGTATTATCGATAGCACCGAGGATGCCAGACTGTTAAAAGAGAAAGGAATCATTAAAGGTGAACTAACTAACAATGGGATCGCTGAGCTATTCAATGGGATAAACAAAACAACCAGGAGTTCCGATAACAAGACCGTTGTGAAGATTAATAACTACTACAAGAAGAAGTTGGTCGTCAGGACGTTTAAGTTCATGAATAAGAGATGGTTTTCTTTATGGAAGGTGATTACTCATCTGTTAACTGTTTTGTTGTTGCTGTTGCTGCTATTGTACTCGTTCTGCGAGTTCTATGGCTGTCCTAAACTCTTTGGTGGCAGCAGCTAGATAAGAAGTTCAAACCCCGGTGCACGATGCTCTTGCAAGCCCAAAGGGTGTCAGGCCAACATGAACTTGATGTAAATTTTTGTATTATAGCAGGTTTTAATTAGTTCTTTAATTCTTTGAATTGTTTTACTTGTTCAACCATGCTAGTAGATATGAAGACATTATTGAGCAATAGGGTTCTCTAGATGTCTATAGATGCTCGCAAGTCTTGGTTATATCTTTGTACATAGTATAAAAGTGTGGTGATCTTTTTCTCAAATGAAATAAATTAAATACATTTTGTTTTATTTTTGTAAGCACTTTTTTGCCACCAACCTTGTGCACTATGAAGCCGATATTCATGCACTTCCGATGATCCGAATTTGGGCCGCTCGGTTCTGATGTCTACTACTTTTTTTTTATTTGGGTCGAACAATATGTTTATTTGTTTTATTTCGAATTGGGCCGTAGGTCAACCTTATGTTATTGGGTCAAAATACTAGAAGTCCATTAGGTTACATGTTTGAGTCGCATGAAGTTTGGGCTGTGTTATGCGAATAGGTGCGACTAGGGGATGTATAACCGCACGAACGGTTAATGGGGAATAGACGTATCCTTCAGCAAATCAGCGTGACGCTTCACTCACACCCATTCGATCAATATATATATATATATATATTCGGTTCCATCTTCATGTTATGCAATGCAAGTTTCGTTTGAAAAAACAATTGCAAGCTCAAGTATTTCAAGTTCCTATTTCGTTAATTCGGTTGGTTATTTTTCAATTCTTGTATTTTCGGTTTGAAGATGAAGTGGTGTGATATTTGTGGTGACTTTAAGTATTTGTGTGATCATCTGTTTTCGCGGTCCCATTCGTCCTATGAACCCGCTAACTATGATACCAACATTGGTATCAGAGCCAAAGGTTCTGTGAAGATCGAGAACGAAGATGATGGTTCTGGAAATCGTCTGAGGGATAAAGGGAAGTTGGTTGCTGCCGATTTCGGTGATGCTAGGATGAACGCTGAAAAGTGCGGCCAGGGCAGGCGGGCTGCGGAAAAGGTAAACATTACGCGCAAGGGAAGCCATCCAGTCGCTCGTGGAAATCACACATTAAAAACTTTCCCAAGAAGATGGTTCCAAGGGGTTTCGCGAAAAAGTTTGGCCGGAAGGGAAGTATACCGGTTGGGAGACCAAGGAAGGCCGTGATTTGCTGTTTTACATGCAAACAATTTGGCCACATCGCTTCTATATGTCCAAGTAAGTACATTAACCTAAGCCCGTTAACCGTAGAAAATTATTATTTGGTTAGTGATACTTGCGGAGGATGTTGGGATTCGATTTGGGAAGTGGATCCAAGTTTTAAGACGCACATGACGGGCAATAGGAGCGTGTTCAAATGTTTTAAGAGGCATTTTGGTGTGACGACGAACGATAAGAAAAAAGAATTTTCATTCGTTCATTAGGTTGGTGAAGTAAAGATTCCGGTGGATGGGAAAAGTAAAACCATACCGTGTGTAAGTTACATTCCGAGTCTCAAGAAAAACGTTTTAAGCCTAGAGCAATTATTGTTTCAAGGAATTAAAACGGTCACCACCGGAGACACTTGTGTTTTAAAGAAAATGTTCGGTAGTCGTGTGAAAGGGTTTGATGTTTTTGAGAATAAGTGGAAGATAGAATTGGAAGAAGAATATCTAGACAAATTCTATTAGGGTCTAGATGTTGAAAATGGGCACCGCAAAGAAAAAGAAAAACTCAAGGAATATGTCGAGGGGTATTACGAGAAAGAATTCGAGAAGGAAAGATAGAAAAATAGAAGGAAGAACGGTGAAGGCACTTCGGGTACTAAAAAGAAGGAGATCGTTTACTCTAAGAAAGCAAAAGTCGGATTCATGATTTACTACGAAGGTTTAAAGGATAATCCATTGCAATCTCAAGAGGAGTTACGTCAAAAGGCGGTGGTGTTTTTTCCCAAGATGAGGAGGATGTCATTGAAAATGACATGATTATTGAAAGTTGTTTAGAAGCGTTGGATTCGATATTGCTACATGAAGAGTTGGCCGGGCATGAAAGGTTTTATGGTGCCACATTCGAGGAAATTCTCTTATGGTTTATACCATGTTTCCTCGGGATTTTCAAGGAGAACACTATGCCACCAACATAGGTTGATGGTAGGGAAATAAGTTTAGTCTTGCTACAGCGAGTGGAACCGCCAAAGGTGGAATAAAGAAGGTGATTAAAGATGATTTTTGGGACGAACTAGCATTCGAGTGTGATTTTGCACCGGTTGACGCGCAGGTAGTAAAGGTTGCCTACATTTACTACATAGAGTTAATCGAGTGGTATTTCGATTTAATGAAGAAAAAGCAAGACAATAATGCAACGGATGCGAATGAAGCAAGCTTGAAGAAGGCACAAGAAGAAGCGGTCGAACGCAAAGAAGAGCCGGACTTGGTGATAACCATTGAAGTCACCGGAAACAACGATGATTAAACAAAGCAAGCTCATCATGGATATTCATGCTTAGGAGGGAGATTCAAGCTGATAATCATGCACTTCCGATGATCCGAATTTGGGCCGCTCGGTTCTGATGTCTACTAGTTTTCTCATGGGTTATAGGATTTTATCACCCCTAACTATTGGCTATTTGCCGCTACCACCCCCAACTTTCACTTTGATGCCCGTCACCCCCAACTTAACACTTAGTGTGTTATGTCACCACGTTGTTAACTGATCACTAACTTTTGATCTTGTTACTATAATTTTGAGGGTGTCATAGGGATCTTAGGAAGTTTTAGGGATCTTAGGACACCCTAAAAGTATAGTAGCAAGATCAAATGTTAGTGATTAGTTAACGACGTGGTGACAGAACACACTAAGTGTTAAGTTGGGGGTGACAGACGTCAAAGTGATAGTTGAGGGTGGCAACGGGTAATAGCCAATAGTTGGTGGGTTATAAAATCCAATAACCCTTTTTTTATTTGGGTCGAACATTTTTTTTTATTTCTAATTGGACCATAGGCCAACATTATGTTATTGGGTCAAAACACTAGAAGTCCATTAGGTTTCATGTTTGGGTCGCATGAAGTTTGGGCCGTGTTGTGCGAATCGGTGTGAGTAGGGGATGTATAACCGCATGAAGAGTTAATAGGGAACAAACGTATCCCTCTGCAAATTAGTGTGACGCTTCACTCACACCCATTCGATCAGTATATATATTCGGTTCCATCTTCGTGTTATGTAATGCAAGTTTCATTTGAAAAAAACAATTGCAAGTTCAAGTATTTGAAGTTCCTGTTTCGTTAATTCGGTTAGTGATTTTTCGATTCTTGTATATTCAGTTTGAAGATGAAGTGGTGACTTTAAGTATTTGTGTGATCATCATTCTTCTCAGTCTGATTGGTCCTGGGAACCCGTTAACTGTGATACCAACATACTAAACTTAACTACGAAACTAATTCTATTTTGAACGATGCTTACTTTTCTATACAATGTAAATTGTATAAAGAACAAACATTAGCATGCGACTAGTAGCAAAAAGGACACATATTACAAGGATTCTATTAGTACAAGAAGCATTTGGTTACACACTTTGGCAAGTCAATCAACTGAAGAGAAATTTCGCATATCTATTTACATAAAAACTGTTGGAAATATAAATTTAACTATGTTTTATTCGTATTTGTTTGTATTTGTATGTACATAATTTTCAACATTAGAACATTATTTAGGATGTTATTAAGAATAAAAAGATGGTTATGAAGTGGCGAATTTGGAAATCGTTATCAAGCGCTTTTCGGACATCTTTTGGTGCTAAATATGTAACAACCCGTACTCTCGATCCCAATCATCGAGAGCAAGTTATCTTACTATATTATTATTATTGCTATTATTTTTATTATAATTTTCACTATTATTATTATTATTATTATTATTATTATTATTTATTAAATAATAATGACCCACGGCGGGGGAAACACACCGTTTGATCGATAACCCGAACCAAATGTATATAACGTAACACGCACCTATACATATATATATTTACTTGTCTACCATTATAATTTAGTGTTAAGCTATCGAGACACCAGATATTTTACGGATCCATATGCACGGGCCTCAAGCCTAACCCAACTCCCTAAACCTAAAACTATACTGTAACACCCCAAATCCCGTACGTTGTATTATAATATTAAGACTTTAATGTTTAGATGATAAGAAATGGTAAGTATAGATATTTTTTTATATATATGTATATATATAGTTTCTAAGTTTTATAAACTATGGGAAGATTAAAGCTTATATGCATATGAACTTAACCAAGTTAGTGTGTGAAATAAAATAAATGGCATGTTTTAAAAGATTGAGGGGTTAAATGGGAAAAATGTTATAAATAAAACACTTACAAAAATTTAGTCAGTGTTTGGGTTTGGGCGTGCGATCGAGAGCAGGAGCCAATGAAGAACCAAAAACCCTAAACAACCAAAAAATCATCAAATTGAAAAGGGAAACAAGGGCTAATCGAATGGATGGGTCTAGATACCCTTTAATATAAGTGTATTGATCATAAGGTGAGTTCAATTTTATGTTTTAATGCTTCATGATTTAGTGGGTGTTGAACAATTTGTGAAAATTGTATGAAATCAAGTTGTATGTGAATTAGTATCATCATCATGTAGAATGAGAATCTTGCTCAAATTTGATGAACTTGAGTGAAACCCATTTTTGTTCTAGTGGTATGGTGGTATGTAATGATTTTATGATAGTGAAAGTTATGTGAAGTTGAAGCATGAATGTATAAACAGTAGAGTATTGTTAGATGAACTTGATTGTACAATAAGAAACTATGTGAAATTTGGCTGAATTGATCATTATGAAAAGAACTAATAGGCTAATGCATAAGGTACTTGTATCATTTGCTTTATTGGTGTTATGCACACAAGGTGTATGATGAAATGTCTAGGTGAAGTTAGAATGAGAGATATTTAGAAAAGATTTGATGAAAACTAAACCTGTCCAGAAAGTTACAGCCGAATGTAATCGGCTCTAACTGGGTCAAATCTTGTAAAAAAAACTGATGTTTATTGAGTTTGTGATGAAATCCCAGGAAAAACCTTTCAAACCCAACTGGAATTGCATTTTTTCTACGAAAAATGAATGTTTTATGAATTTTTCCATATCGAAGGTTCAGGCTGCATTTTCTGGCAGAATTTGCAGCCCATTACGAATGTCATAACCCAATTTAGAAATTGAGTTATGATCTCAAATTTTTACTGTAGGTAGCTTCAGGTGATTACAAAAATATCTAACTGGAATTTCGGCAATCGGATAAACAAGGAATTTTAAATGAATTTTTCCGTAAGCTACAGTCAGAAGTGATGAATCTGATTGCAGCTTAGTAAATGACTTTTTTAAAATTTTTGGTAGAGAGTTAGACTCTAAAACTTTAACACAAGGATAACCCCTCCGAGTGGCACGTCACATAAAAAGATTGTAATTTTTGCAAGCTCGTAACTACAGTAAACGGACGCCCTAAAACAGCCTAATATGATGTCATGAGTATATGAGATTAAGCCGAAAGTTAAAATGATAAATCATTGACTTTGAAAGTCAACTACGCATAAGGAACATGGCTAGACTTGTTGTTGTGATTATAAGATTATAGATAATCGTATGATACATGATATATAAATATGTGATAAATAGAATGACATAATCGATTATATGGGTTTGGAAGGATGTGAAATCAGGTACATGTCGTATGTTTATTAGGAATGATTAATGCAAGTTGAATATGAAATTATGCAAATGTATGCTCGTTATCAAGTACAATGATGTATGCTAACAAGAATGTGTTGATGATAACCTGAAAGCATAGGAGCCATGTCAACATGGACACGAGCATGGAAGGGCAATGGGTCAAAGGTAAATATGGAAGCTATGCACAAACTTGGACGCACGAGGTAAGTGATTCCGATTCACTTCTTAGTACGTATGTAGAATTTAATATTTATGAGTGTGGAAAAATTATGCAAGGATTATGTAATGAATGAGAGTATTAAGGTAAGTGTTATTTTTAGTATAACCATGGAGTTATTTATAATGAAGGTAAACTAGTAGGATTAAACGAGTCGAATAATGGTATAAAGGGATATATAAGTCGTTTGCTTATAAATCAGCTATTGATTCGACCCGAGGTGATAAATGGATCCGTAATTAAATTACGATTGCATAGTAACAAGAATCATGTGATTTGGATATGTAGGTCGAAAGTTATGGAATTTAGAAGTTAGTGTTTTGGTTAAAATCATAGCTGGGCATAAGTGCAACAGCAAAAAGGAAGCATTTTGTCGAAATAGGGTTGTCGTGCTACGCGACACCATTTCAGTTTCAACGTCACGCAAAGCGACAGGTGTCGAGCCCCATGAGAGCCGGGAGCCGTAGGCGTCGCGCCCCGCGAGGAAGCCACAAGCTGGCGATCTTGGTTTTCTTATTCGTTTTTGCATCCGGATTCGATGTTTGAATGATTTTCAATGTCTCATAACTTATTTTAAAGCTGGTTTTGTATATAAGAGATGTTATGAGCCTTCGGATAATGAAAGTATGGAATTTTCTTCTTGTTTGTAAAGGAAATCTAAAAGTGATCGATTCTAGGAACAAATAGGTATGCAAGAAAATAAGAATAAAACCTATATTATGGAAAGTTGTGATTATGACAAGAAGCATAGGTATATACGGATAATAGTGGTAAGTGAGAGCTCGTATGTATGTGTGCGTGTACGAATGTGTGCGTATATATGTAGGGTATATGTTTGTATTCATGTATGATTTCTGAATGTATGCATGTACTGTAAGGACCTGCAAAAATGTCCCACAACACTCCGTAAGTAGAAACCCGGACCCCTAAAACCCTAATCCTTGTAAAAAAACTAGAAAATCAAATTTTATTGTCCTGTCGCGGGCCGCGTAAGACTTAATTAAAGCTTACGCGAGGCGCGACAGCTTGGTGAGTCTCCGAATAAGCTTTATGCCACGTGGCAGACCTAGGGTGTGACACGGCAGCCCTAGCCGTAGCTAGGTGGCCCTCGCGGGCCACGTAAGATTTTCTTCAGGTTTACGCGGCCGCGAGAGACTCAAATTTTAGCTATAAAAGGGACGTGCATGGGCATTTCGTCTGTGCTCGAAAAATCAGTTCAAAAGACGTTCTATACTGCTCAATTTCGTATATTTAGGTGTCGAAACGCTGCTACGATTACAGGGTAATAACTCGATCACTGCTACGATACAATGTCTGGTCTTTTGAAACCGATCCGATGGATGTTTAAGTGCTGCCCAAATTCGGGCTATACTTTGTCATTCGTCGTGAGGGTTTTGATTTCGTGAGCTTATCGTAAATGTTGTATTAAGTTACTAACCTAGTTCGTATGCATTGTTATTTAACTAGGTTAACAGGCTTAATTAGTAGGCAAAACTCTGCCCAACTAAACATGCAATGTGAGTCATTCTCTTTTTATCAAAAGTGCTTTACAATTCCTAAATCTATTCCAGTTATATTTTACAGGGATTAAATCTTTGTTACCTTAAATTACTGGTAGTAAGTGGGGTATTGTGCACATTACTACTGTTTTCTCACTTTTAGGTGGACGAACCTAAAAACAGTGATAATCATCACTATTGGGTGAAAGGACCCAATGGTGGTATGACCATAGTCACAAATTGTGTGACGTTGGACCAGATAATTATAAGATAGTGACAATTGTAATCGCTCTTAATACTGTAATCTACAACAATGTGTCGTTTCATGTAAATTGAATGACTCGCCAGTATTTCCCCGCTGATAAAATCTTTTTAAACATGTTTCAGGTAATTTACTGTGAACCAGGAAAAAGTGTCGTGCAGCACTCAAGCTTAAAGGATGTGGCTCAGTAAATAAATAAACATGTTTTTGTAAACAGGGGATTTCCCAGTGAAATTCCTTTATTGTAAAATACGGGGTTTGTCCCAAAATTTGAAATAAATAAAAAGGGATGCTTTCAGTTTAAAGGATCCTGTTAAAATTTTCGCTGCCTAAATTAAATACAAATACCACGGGTTTCTGTCCCGCGACTTCGAAGCCGAGTAAAACCGGACCGGGGGCCGTGACAGAAAAAGTTGGTATCAGAGCCACTGATTTAAGCCAATTATGTATTTAGAAATACCTAATTTTTCAAATTGCCATTTTGTGATTCTGTGAAAATTTAATTTAACAAACAAAATTTTAAATTTTCTTCATATGTGCTAACAGCATGAATAAACTGTCGGAGGCACTCTGAAACTTTACTATCCATACCACGTACCGATATGGATACACCAGGAATCCAATCCGGCTATCAAGCGGATACTGAGGAGCCACTAATGTTCCAGGCCTAGCCCCAGGAAAAACCCAAGCCTAAAAAGAGGAGAAGAATCCTGGACTGGAAACATGGACGAAGGAAGAAGCCACCTGCCCAAAAGGTGAAAAAGACAGAGGATCCAAAAGACAAGGGAAAAGGAAAGGAGATCGGGGAAAGCTCTGGCGAGGCCCAAGAATTGCCACATTGGGAAGAACTTGATAGGAAACTGGCAAATTGTGACCTCATCGGACCTACAGACGAGTCTCTTTTCAATTTCCCAGCCCAATCTGAACTTCCAATTAATTTGGAACCTGCTATTCCGGACCCTATTGTCAATCCCCAACATTTTACAGGGCAGTTGGAAGAGTGGTGGACGAGCGACTGGCATTTTCAGAATATCATGAATAACCCTAATGTTTATTCATGAACCTGGAAAACGTTGTCGAATTAAGCCGCTATGGCGAGGAGTTGGCGGATGCGGGAAACCAGATTCGGGATGTGGGGGAAAGATCTCATGGAAATACGACGAGAGGGAGCGTCGTTTCTGAAAGGCCAGCTAACTGTGGTTGTTTGGTTGTATAATAATCATATAATCTAAGATACTAGTGTATAATAATCCTAAAATATAACATCTGTAAATACCTAGTGTGTACAGATGCAGTATATTATATAAAAATATGGATGTCACAAGGTCGACAAATTTTGGCTATATGTGTTAACTTAACTATGTTGTGATTACCTTGCTACGTTTAATTGTTATTAATTTTGTGCCAATAATTTATATGTATTGTTAATTATTCAGATGGAAAACGCCGAAAATGAACCAGTCAATGAAGTTAACCATTCTGAACAAAATAATGATGACCACTTTCTCAACAGACAAAATATCAAAAATATAGTTGCCCAGGGTATAGCCAATGCTATCCCGGTAATCGTCGCTGCTGTTAAGAACCCCGTTGAACCTTCACAAGCTAACCATAGCAAACGCACTCGCGATGATAATTTTAGTCACAGTGTAAATGGAGGCGGCAATAACAACGATAATGTGGTGCATGCCCCATTGCTTAAGAAAATGAAAGTTGCAACATCTGGTTGCACTTATAAAGAATTTCTTGCCTGTAAGATGGTTGAATTTGCAGGCAATGAAGGGGCGACTGCCGCACTGCGTTGGTTAGAAAATACTGAAGCAGTAATCAAAATTAGTAAATGCACAGAGGAAGATAAGGTTATGTATGCATCTCACCTTTTTAAGGAGGAGGCGTTAGAATGGTGGAACACGGTGCTGCAAGCCAACGGAAGTGATGTGGCTTATGCCATGAGTTGGGAAGAATTTAAGAGATTGGTGGAAAGAAAATTTTGTCCCGACTATGAAAAGGAACAAATGCCAAATAAGTTCATGAACCACGGATGGTGGATGTTGACTGTCGAGGGTATACTTCGAAATTTTCCGAGTATGCTAGAATTGTACCAAATCTGGCTTCTCCAGAACCGGTGCTTATCTCTCGCTATATTTGGGGACTAATTAGTGAGATTCGGGATATAGTCAAAACTGCAAGACCCCGCACAATTGACGATGCGGTTGAATTGGCTAACACCTTGACCGACGGACTGGTGCGCACAAGAGAAGAAAACAGGAAAAAGGAATTGGTCCAAAAGATTACCCAAGGTTTTCGTGGGGATAATAATAATAGTAATTTCAAGAAAAAGGGAGCCGGGCAATCCTCCACCGCTCCATCTTGCAGTACCTGTAAAAGAAAGCACTTTGGGAAATGTAAAGGGTATTGTAATTTCTGCAATAGACCGGGGCATCAAGAAGAAGAATGCAGGAGGAAGAAATCAACGATTTGCTACAACTGCGGAGAAGCTGGACATTTTAGACCAGAATGCCCAAAAAAATGATTAACCAGCTAACAACAAGACCAAACCTGCAGAGGGAACAAATACAAAGAATGCAAGAGCCTTCCAGCTGATACCCATGAAGCAGATCTGATTCCAGATGTGATAGCTGGTACGTTTCTTGTACATGACGTATACGCAAAAGTATTATTTGACTCTGGTGCAAACCAAAGTTTTATAAATACTTCATTCTGCCAAGCTCTTAAGCAACCCTTAACCAAACTTAGGCAAGTTTTTACGGTAGAAACGACATATGGTAATTCTGTCAAAATAGATAAGGCTTTGCAAGAAGGAAAGATAGAACTTTCAGGACATAAATTTTCTACAAACATGTTACCTATGAATTTAGCTGGATTCGATGTTGTATTAGGAATGAATTGGTTAGTAGCCAACCATGCTCGAATCATTTGTGACAAGAATTCCATAGAAATTCATACACCCGCAGGAGAAACAGTTGTGGTTACAGGAGATAAACCACGTAAACTAATGAATTTTATTTCAGTAATGAAAGTTGTTAGTTATGAACGGAAACAAGGAATAGTGTATATGATTTCGGTAATCATTAACACTAAAAGTAAGGAACTTAAGGAAATTCAAGTAGTATCAGAATACCCGGATGTATTCCCCGAAGAACTACCTGGATTACCTCCAGACAGTGAGGTAGAATTTAGAATTCATTTAATTCCTGGAACTACACCAATAGCTAAGGCACCTTATCGATTAGCACCCACCGAAATGCTAGAATTGAAAAAGCAGTTAGATGAATTACTAAATAAAGGATTCATACAACCTAGTTCATCCCTGTGGGGAGCACCTGTGTTGTTTGTGAAAAAGAAGGACGGTTCGATGCGGATGTGTATCGATTATAGGGAGCTGAGTAAGGTTACAATTAAGAATCGATATCCATTACCTTGGATTGATGATCTCTTTGATCAACTTCAGGGAGCTAGATATTTCTATAAGATAGATTTGCTCTCCGGATATCATCAGTTGAAGGTACAGGAGGAAGACATACCTAAAACTACTTTCAGGACTAGGTATGGTCACTACGAGTTTACAGTCATGCCCTTCGGATTAACAGATGCCACTGCAGCATTCATGGACATGATGAATAGGATTTGTGAACCGTATTTGGATAAATTCGTGATTGTCTTCATCGACGATATACTAATTTATTCCAAAAGCCAGGACGAGCATTGTGAGCACCTACATGCACTTTTAACTCTGTTAAGGAAGGAAAAGCTTTACGCTAAATTCTCTAAGTGTGAATTTTGGCTACAGGAGGTGCAATTTTTAGGACACATGGTGAATCACGAAGGTATTCATGTAGATCCCTCCAAGATAGAAGCGATCACAAAGTGGAAGGTCCCGCAATCAACTACCGAAGTTAGAAGTTTTCTAGGATTAGCTGGGTATTATAGGCGCTTTATTAAGTACTTTTCTAAGATAGCTATTCCATTAACCAAATTAACTTGTAAAATAGTTAAGTTTGAATGGGGACCTATGCAAGAAGAAGCCTTTAAGATCTTGAAACAAAGACTAATAAATGCCCTAATTCTAGCCTTACGAGATGGAACAGAAGATTTTGAAGTATTCTACGATGCTTCTAAGTTGGGATTAGGATATGTGCTAATGCAACGCAAAAAGGTAATTACGTATGGATCAAGGCAGTTGAAGAAGCATGAGGAAAATTATATGACTCATGACTTAGAGTTAGGAGCAATAATTTTTGCCCTTAAGATTTGGAGACATTATCAGTATGGAAGTAAGTTTACTGTCTATACGGATCATAAGAGTTTAAGGTACATATTTGGGTAAAAAAAAGTTAAACATGAGGCAACGAAGATGGATAGAAATTCTAAGTGACTACGACTGTGATATTCAATATCACGAAGGAAAGGCAAATGTAGTAGCAGTTGCCCTAAGTCATAACTACCATGAGAAACAAAGACGAGTTCGTGCTCTTAGATTAAATCTTGAATTAAATTTAATGGAACAACTGAGAAACGTTCAAGAAACGGTAATCAATGATGATACAGAAGGAATGAAAGGACGGATAAAGGAATTAGAACAAGGGACCGATGGAATTTGGAAATTCCATAAGAAAAGAATTTGGGTACCTAGGCAAGGAAATTTAAGAAATAAGATTCTAGAAGAAGCCCATAAATCTAGGTATACAATGCACCCTGGTAATAATAAGATGTAGCAAGATTTAAGAAATAACTTCTGGTGGATAGGAATGAAAAAGGACATAGCTAGATATGTTTCTAAGTATCTAACTTGTTCACAAGTCAAGGTAGAGCACCAGAAGCCTTCAGGTTTACTCCAAAAGTTAGAAACGCCTGCATGGAAATGGGAACTAATAACAATGGACTTTGTTACTAAGTTACCCAAAACCAGGAAAGGTAACGATGTAGCCTGGGTGATTGTGGATCAATTAACCAAATCAGCTCATTTCCTACCAATGAAGGAAACCTTTAGCATTGAGAGATTGGCTAAGTTATACGTAGACGAAGTAGTATCACTACATGGAGTTCCACTCTCTATTGTGTCAGATAGGGATAGTCATTTCAAGTCGCATTTCTGGACAAGTTTCCAAGGAGCAATAGGGACGCGAGTAAATTTCAGTACGACATACCATCCCCAAACAGATGGACAAAGTGAAAGGACGATCCAAACCCTCGAACACATGCTCAGGGCATGTGTGATAGACTTCGGTGGAAACTGGGACGACCACTTACCGTTAATAGAATTCTCTTATAATAATAGTTATCATGCAAGCATTAGTGCTGCCCCGTTCGAAGCATTGTATGGACGAAAGTGCAGAACTCCAGGGTGCTGGGCAGAAATAGGTGAAAGTCAGTTATCAGGTCCCGAGATTGTACAAGAAACCACTGACAAGATAACCTAAATCAAGGAAAGACTGAAAACGGCTCGAGATCGTCAGAAAATTTATGCAGATAATCGACGAAAGCCGTTAGAATTCCATGTATGAGACAAGGTACTCTTGATAGTTTCTCCTTGGAAAGGGGTAGTTCGGTTCGGTAAAAAGGGAAAGCTAAGTCCAAGATATATAGGACCATTCGTAGTTACCCAATGAATCGGACCAGTTGCCTATTGCTTACAACTACCCGAAGAATTAACCGGGGTACATGACGTGTTTCATGTATCTAATCTCAAGAAATGTTTGTTTGATGAATCCCTGGTAGTACCTCTTCAGGATGTAGAGGTAAATGAAAAGTTGATATTCGTGAAGAAACCTCTTCAAATAGAAGACAGAAGGTCAAGTTCCTTAAACATAAAAGAATGGTACTGGTCAAAGTAAAGTGGGATTCCAAAAGAGGACCTGAGTATACATGGGAGCTGGAATCGGAAATGAAGCGAAAATATCCTCACTTATTCCCATAAATCTCGAGGACGAGATTTTAAATAAGGTGGGGAGGATGTATGGACCTGCAAAAATGTCCCACAACACTCCGTAAGTAGAAACCCGGACCCTAAAACCCCAATCCTTGTAAAAAACCAAGAAAATCAAATTTTATTGTCCTGTCGCGGGCCGCGTAAGACTTAATTAAAGCTTACGCGGGGCGTGACAGCTTGGTGAGTCTCCGGATAAGCTTTATGCAACGTGTCAGACACGTGGCAGACCTAGGATTGACACGGCAGCCCTAGCCGTAGCTAGGGTGGCCCTCGCGGGCCGCGTAAGATTTTCTTCAGGTTTACGCGGGCAGCGAGAGACTCAAATATTAGCTATAAAAGGGACGTGCATGGGCATTTCGTCTGTGCTCGAAAAATCAGTTCAAAAGACATTCTATACTGCTCAATTTCGTATATTTAGGTGTCGAAACGCTGCTACGATTACATGGTAATAACTCGATCACTGCTACGATACAATGTCCGATCGATTGAAACCGATCCGATGGATGTTTAAGTGCTGCCCAAATTCGGGCTATACTTTGTCATTCGTCATGAGGGTTTTGATTTTGCGAGCTTATTGTAAATTTTGTATTAAGTTACTAACCTAGTTCGTATGCATTGTTATTTAACTAGGTTAACAGGCTTAATCAGTAGGCAAAACTCTGCCCAACTAAACTTGCAATGTGAGTCATTCTCTTTTTATCAAAAGTGCTTTACAATACCTAAATGTTTTCCAGTTATATTTTACAGGGATTAAGTCTTTGTTATCTTAAATTACTGGCAGTAAGTGGGGTATTGTGCACATTACTTCTGTTTTCTCACTTTTAGGTGGACGAACCTAAAAACAGTGATAATCATCACTATTGGGTGAAAGGACCCAATGGTGGTATGACCATAGTCACAAATCATGTGACACTGGACCAGATAATTGTAAGATAGTGGCAATTGTAATCGCTCTTAATACTGTAATCTATAACAATGTGTCGTTTCATGTAAATTGAATGACTCGCCAGTATTTCCCCGCTGATAAAATCTTTTTAAACAAGTTTCAGGTAATTTACTGTGAACCAAGAAAAAGTGCCGTGCAGCACTCAAGCTTAAAGGATGTGGCTCAGTAAATAAATAAACATGTTTTTGTAAACATGGGATTTCCCAGTGAAATTCCTTTATTGTAAAATTCGAGGTTTGTCCCGAAATTTGAATTCAATAAAAAGGGATGCTTTCAGTTTAAATGATCCTGTTAAAATTTTCGCTGCCTAAATTAAATACAAATACCACGGGTTTCTGTCCCGCGACTTCGGAGCCGGGTAAAACCGGGCCGGGGGCCTTGACATGTACGGATGTAATATGCTATGAAAGTACGTAGGAATTAGTATACATATATGTATGCAAGATGTTATAAATGTATTAAGGAATGGTTTCTTTATGTTTGGGCATTGACGTTCGCTAATGGTGTGCCTTGAAGTTGAATTGTAATGTAGGTAAAACAACATCGGGTTCATGAGGTATCGAAGTCGAACTCGGAACGAGAAAATACGAGAGGATAGTTGAATGAATCACTGTTTATATTGTTGAATGTTATGTGATATTAAATTTCATGAGAATAATGTCGTATGATGTTGTTAACGACTAATGGTTAAGTTGTATGTGATGTCCACAGGTACTACACGGATTTCTTCTACCACAAACAAAGAGAAGCGGACATAGGTCGAGTTAAGAGCAAGGATTGTACGGAAAAGAACGGTCACATAGCTTTAATTACGTAATGCCTTAAAGTGTTAATTAAAAGTGGATGTTGTATATTTCTTTTAGTTAATGTTGAACATTTCGTATTTGAGCCTTAATGTAAGAAATGTGTCTTAAAAAGAAAGAATTTTTTAAGGCTCTTTTTCCGCTGCCTCGTTTTTAAGTTAGTACGTGCTAGGGCATTACACCTACCCTATAAATAAGTCCTTAACCACATTTAACCTTCTTTAAAAACACTACATGCTCCTCATCTTTCTTCAACCGACACCCACAAACTCTCTCTCCCTCCGATGAGACTTTTCCAGTGATACACGGACTCCGACGATTCCACCGGCCATTCATTCTCCGTCAACAAGCACCCACACACGCACATCTCCTCATCCCTCTATTACACACACTCCTCCCCATCTCTCAAATAAATCCGGCAACGGAGGAGCTCCGGCCGTCGTTCTGACTGTAACACCGACAAACACCCCCTAAATTTCTTCCTTATACCCTTTTAACACCTCTGTTCGTATATACACACACTCGATTATAGTGTGTTTCGACGAGATCAGAATAGAGAAAGATAGAAAGGGCGGCGGAGTGAAAGGATGAAGAGAGAGAGAGAGGCGGTGGTGATTGTTACAGCAGCGACGACAGCGGCGCCGCCGTCTGCGGCGGTGGCTGTGCTCTTCCGGCGATCATATTCTGGTGGTGCTCAAGTTTGAGAAGGCAGCAGTGGTTATTGTGGTGATTTTGATCAGTGACCAAGGTGGTGAGCTCGTTTTGGGGTCTCGATCCAAGAAGAAAACAGCATCAGCGCACACTCATCTTCACTCGCACAAAACTCGTCTGAAAGTATGTGGTCATGACGGGTAATCCGTAGGACGACCCTTAAGTGCTATAAATGATATTTTAATCCTACATTTAATAGAGTAATTGTCTAGAATTAGATGACTATGTTTGCTTGTCTTTTAGGTACATTCGGAGCTTAAAAGTGTGGAAATGCAGCTTCGAATAGGCGTGGATGGATTGTAGATTGAAAGATGGAGAATAAATGAAAAAACCAATTATTGGAATTGAAGAATTAAGAAGATAACATGATAGAGGATGAAATTACAAGAACATGAGCAAAAACGACGAAGAAAACAGAGTTGAAACGAGAAACTTATGAAGAAAACAAAATTAGACCCTGACCAAAAATGTGACGTAAGACAGTTTTCAAGTGCCGTAGGCCATTTTAAATCCACCGTAAGCTATGGTGGCCATCGTAGCTTACGGTGGAGACTGACGGGAAAAGTGTAACTCCTCTTGTATGGTTGGTGGTGTGACTTTTGAACTAACCAATCATTGTTTTAGGTTTAGAGGAGTTTGGGGGCGAATTTTGGTTGCCAAGAACACTATTTTGGGGTTGTTAATCATTGCTTTTCATTATTCGATTCATATGAACATTAGAATTGATGTGATTACGAACCGAGTTATGTGTGGCTAAGTTTCGTATGTTCTCCTTCGGATAGTAAGGTTTCGATTTGAATGTTTTATGATTGTCTATATTATTTCTTTGATAGTGTTTAATCTTTTTGATTATATTGCTATGGTGTTTATGAGTTTGATTTGTAAATGTTGATATTGTAGATCTTCGTGTTCTGAACCATCCGTTCTTGGTGCCGTTGGCAATCGAGATTTATTGAGATTTATTGGGAGGGATTCGGGGTTGGCTATATTGAACTGGTCATCGGGTGACTACCTTGCGTTATTTTAATCCAAGTACTCAGTCCCATTTTATCACAATCAAACACAAATTCATGAACTATGTCTATGTAGTTTATCTCAGATTAAACTCTCATTTTAACATTCTTAGGAACCTGAAACCGGGAGAGAACGTCTTTTCTCATTCCTGAACCAAAAAATTGATAAGTGCCTTTTAGTTAATTTTAGTTAATCAAACCAAACAACCAAATCTCTGAATTTACATTTCTTGCAACTTAGTTAAATTTAGTCATTTAGATAAACTATTTAAATAACGCATATTCCACAAACTCCATGTGTTCGATACCCACTTACCGCTAGCTATCTAGTAGTATTTGGATTAAATTTGAGTGAGAATTCGACCTCACGTGAACTCACCCAAAATTTTCTTACATTCCGAGATTCTTGAGTAGATGCACTTGTTAACTGCTTTGGTATTTAAAGAGTTTTGGTTATGAATTAGTGTAATTTGCTAAACATATGATTCTGAGATGTGTATGACAGTGTTCATCTTGTATTCCTTGTGTCATCAGTGCCTTGATTTCTTGTGATTTTGATTGTAAATGAAAGTGTATATAGAAGGTTAATAGGAGCTGTGATGAATAATGGTTAATTGTTATAGTGATTAAAAAAATGGCCGAAATGAAATTGATAAGCTGCTTTTGTATTTTGTATGGTCTATGATGTTTAGTCTTGTATTTTGTTCTCCTTGATTGTCTGTTAAGAGGTTATGGTAATAGAATTGTAAATGTTGAATGAGAAAAGGGTACATATGATTAATGATAAACTACTAGTCTAGATTTATACTTGTATTTGTTGATTTGGGTAATTTGGGGTTTTATATAAATATGCCTGTGAGGATATATTTGACGATAAGAATGTTAAATTGGGAATTAAGAGATTGCATGATGAATCTTGGTGATTTTTGAGTTCGACGATATATGATTTAAAATAGTTATGGTTGAAATTGGTGATAGGATATTAGATCGATAGGATTTTCATCGATGGTATTAAAACATAGATATGTTTATATATGATAATTAGAATCTTGCATGATGTTAGTAATTAATGTTGGTGCACTTGTGTCTGTACTTTGTCTGTATTGTGTCATGATACAAAACGATGTCTTGTGTTAGTCTGAGTTGCGTCTTAGGTTCGTTACAATGTGTGTTCGATGTAAGTTTGACCAAGTCAACCATCCTCCGGTTTGACTTGGCCAAACAGTTAGAACTAGTTTTGTAAGTTGTTTGTGTCGAAGGATAAGTCATCGAAGGTTTGTTTATATCCTTCGATGAGCTCGAAAGATAATGTCTTCGATGGATATAGATGGACCTCGAAGGATATCATCCTTCGAGGTAAATGTGGATCCTTCGATAGGCTTGTGATCGATAGATGATCTTTCGATCAGTCTATCTGATCCTTCGACCAGACAATCTGTGATGGATACAAATATCCATGTAATGTGTTTATTTCAGCAGACTGAAAAAGAGAGAGCAAAACAGAGAGAACACACACTTGAGAGAGAGTTTACAGAATACATTTGTAAACCTTGTGCTGTAACCGACTTTCATAGTATTAATACAGAGGTGTTAATCGTTGAGTCTTGTGTGTCTACCTTTCTCTTTGTGGCTTGTGTTCTCACATAAACTCCGGTTTGCATGCTAGCTTGGATTCCGCACTTGCTAGTGTGTTAGATATAACAAGGATTAGGTTTGACCTCAACCTCCGAGGGACCTACAAGTGGTATCAGAGCCGTGGCTCTTTTCCTTGTTAAAAACCGAGTTTATACAAGAGTTTGGAGTGTTTTGGACAAAAACTCACATGGTTTAGCACCCGTTTTTAGTGTTTTTCTCGCTTTTCTTGACGTAAAAACGTGTTCTAAACTAACCGGGTGTGTTAAAGGTCGGTTTTGGGTAACTTAAAAACTTGTTTTTGAGAAATTTGGTAATTTCCGGCCAAAATTCCGGCTTACTCCGGTGACCGGTTTCTGGATAATAACTGTCCTTTTTGGGTAATATTTTATTGTTCAAATCTTGTTTTTGGCAGAAAGTTTGGTCTGAGCATACCTTCTGCCGAAAGATTTCTACCAACCCATCACCTTTTTCACCAACCTGTCACTTTTGTCAACTGTGTCATTTCTGATCGAAGGATATCCTTCGAAGTCGAAAGATCATCTTTCGATCAAAGGAGGTTCGATAGATAATCATCCTTCGAACATCCTTCGAAGTCTGTGACTTATCCTTCGATCCAAGGAATCTTTTCGAAGCATACATCTTTCGGTCTACAGTTCTTTTTCGAAAGATAAGGATCCTTCGTTTGGAGAATCTTTCGAAATCATTGTTCGAAATTCAACAGTGATCTTTCGAACACTGTTGATCCTTCGAACAAGTCTTGATCCTTCGTCCTTAGTCTGTTTATGTTTAACAGGTTTGTGATTTTTAGGTATTATTATTCTTGATCTAAAAATGAATCCAAGATGGGGTACTCCGGTAAATACAGAGATGTATTTTGGTACTCCGTCTCCCGCACCGGTATCTTCTCAAGCTAATGCAATTTCTACCGGTCAATGGGCATTCGTATCAAATCAAACTCCAAGTATTCAAAGCATTCTCTTAAGCGAGAGCGAAACCGGAAGTTTGAATCGGCCTCCAAAGTTGATGCACTTATACGAATATCCAGGATGGATTGACAGATTTCATACATACGTCCTTGGACAAAATACAGAATTGTGGTTGCGGTTCATCACAGATTTCGATCAAACAATTGAGGTTGCCGCATCATCTGCTGCTACGTTTGCAGATCTTACGGAAGATCAGAAGAAGGTCTATGATTTGGAAAAGAAGGCATATGCCATTCTTACTCAGGCGTTAAGTAAAGATATTTATCATCAATTTGTCAGTTACAAGACAACGAAGAGGTTGTGGGACGCATTGAAGACAAGGGGCGTAGGAAATGAAGCGACACGTGAATTGAGACGGTAATTGCTAAAGAAAGAGTTTGATGGTTTTACTTGTATGGAGAATGAATCTTTAGGAGATTTGACAAGTCGATTTAATCATTTGCTGACTGAATTAGCAAATTTTGAGGTTGTTACAACATCAGTAGAGATTGTGAAAAAGTTTGCAGATGCGTTGCCACCTCAATGGAATACTTTCTTGGAAATCATGAAGTACAATGGCACTTTAGCTACAACAAACTTCAATGACTTTGTTCAACTCCTGGAAAACAAGAATCAGGAAGAAACTCTCAAGGCAAAAAGAGTTCCCGTGCCACAAAATCCTGAAATGTATTATGGAACTTCTAGCACTTCTACAAAACCTTCTTCACACGCTCCAATTCAAACAACGTTTGTGTCTAGCACTGACATGTATGGCAATACTATCCAAGTTCCGGTCAAGCCTCCTCCAACAGATATGTATGGAAATCCGCTTGAACCAGTTCCTCAACCAGTACCACAACAGCAAAGCCAACGACCTATCAGAGCAACTGATATGTTCGGAAATCCATTACCTGTTCGATCTACCGGACCAACAGACATGTATGGGAATCCACTTCCTCCTCAATCTACCGGACCAACAGACATGTATGGGAATCCACTTCCTCCTCAACAGCAAGCGTGTTATGGAAGCACATCATCTGTTGGTCAACAATCAAAGCCAAATACAGTACGGCTCGACACCTCAAGCTTTTCTAAAGTCAGTGTGGAAGTAGCAAAGGAACACATGGAGTTGCTAAACACTTTGGTGAGCGCATACTGTGGATTAGTGGAAGGTCAGATTGGTAACATTAATCTGACACAAGAAGACTATCAGCAGATCGATAAAGAGGAGATGGAGATGATGGACATCAAGTGGGCCTTTGCCAGTGCTGTTAGGCGAGCAAAGGATTTCATGGAAAGAACTGGCAGAACCAGCTTGGAAAGCAAGAAAGACACCAAGTATGGGTTTGATAAGCAGGCTGTTAAGTGTTTCAACTGTGGTGAACGTGGTCATTTCAAACGTGAATGTACGAGGCCATCTCAACATGGAAACCAAAATCCTTTCAGAGGTCAAGGCAACAGGGCAAATCAGAACCAAGTAAGGAAGAATGAGCGCACATTGGTTCCTGTCAACAACCAGAGTCAAGCAGGACCATCTAATGCCAACCAGGCACTTGTGGTTCAAGTAGATGAAGGTTGTGATTGGTCAATCCAGTTGGGAAATGATGCTCCAGATGGAACAACTTGCTTTGCTGAAGTTGTCAAGGATCTTAAACACGCCAGTGGTGGAGAATCTTCCACCAATGGTGATGAATCTTCTGAAGGTGAAGACAGCTCCGGTTACAGTGGAAGTTCAGATGAAGAGTCCTCGAGTTCAGGGAATGATCAGGAAGATGACACATCAAGTGCGTCAGTTAATGCAGATATTGATGAGCTATTGGAAGAAGCTGCAACAGGAATTCAAAGAAGATCTATTTTGGTGGATCAAGCTGCTTATTCTTCGTCTTCTCTCCATTCAGCCTTTATGGCTAATGTCGACAGTTCATCAAGTCAGGTATGTGTCGATGAACCCACTTCTGTTAGTTGTGATAACTGTGATAGTTTGCGTATTAAATGTGCTGATTTAGAGACAAACATGTCTGAGTTGCAAGGCAAACATGATGCTTTACAAGCTAGTTTGTTTGACTTGCAAGACAAACATGTTTCATTGAATGATAAGTGGTGTGAATTGCAAAGCAAACACGAGGCTTTGTAAGAGAAATATGATGTGACATTCATTCACAATCAGAAATTGACCGTTGATCTTTCGAAGTGCACTGAAGCCAACATGTTCTATGAAAACCATGAAAAGGAGTTTAAGTCAGTAATTGAAAAGTTAAAGAAAGATAAAACCGAGTTAACTAAAATGGTTTCCAGAAAACAAACTGACATTAATTTGTATATAACTCGTCTTGAAGTAATGCAAAAGGAAATGGCTTGTGTGAAAACTGAAAGTGAGGCGATCCAACTTAAGCTAGACAGTTATTTGAGCTCTAGCTATGTGTTGGATCACATCATTGACGTACAGAAAGAGAAACGGGATGTCACATGCATTGGATACAAGAAATGTCCACCACCTGTGAGACACAATTATGATGCCATGCCTGACGAGGAGGATAGAACTTTCTTTGAACCATCTGTTCCTCTAGATGTTAATGAATTTGCAGTAGGACTCGGATACCAGAAAGAAGAATTATCAGATTCGGATGTGTCAGCAGATACATGTGTGTCTTCTGCTGAACAGAATCAGGATCCTCCAGTTGTTGTTGAGGATGCCGATTCTTCTGATGATGAATCTGATGATACTGATTCAGCAAAGTCTGATGCGGTGATAAAAGAAGAAGACATACCTCTTGAGAATCATATTCTGTGTGATCCTCCTGCAAAACCCGCTAAGACTGTTGCAATCGAGTCCTTGTCTTCACAAGAGTCGGAGAGTGTGGATTTGTTGTATACTCTTGTTGGTGATAATAAAATTTATTCAGACAAAGATTTTCCTATTAAGAATGTTAATCAATCATTAATCAGTAAAGTCTTTGAAAATTCAACAAGTAAGTTTTTAGGTAAGAAAGGATCACACATTGTGGTAACACAGTGCCCTCCTATCCCAAAGGCTGAAGTTAGAAAACAATTTGGCAATCAGAAATTACCAACAAAGAAAAGGCAGCAAAATCATAACAAACAAAAAGGAAAATTGCCGGCTCAAAGTCAATAGAAGCCAAATCAAAAGAAGAAAAAGAATGTGAACTTTGTGAAATCTAAGGGAACGGACAAAATTGAAACGTTTGAAAATCAATCTAACTTAGATTTTGTCAAGAAAGCAACTGTGATGAAAAGGAATGAACCAAATAGTTCAAAACCTAGTACCTCGGGATCACAAAGTTCATCATCGGCAAGACGATCACATGATACTTCGGGGTTTGTTGAACGAAGATCATGTTTTGAATGTGGTACAATTGGACATATAACTCGAAACTGTCCGTATCTTCATAAGTTGAAAGCAATTGATGATGATCCCCGTGAACGCAATCACCAAAAGCGATCTGTTTCAGTAAAACAAGATCCCCGACTTGTAAGAGAAAGGGAAAAGAAACAGAAACGCCAACAAGTCAAGGTGATTGAAAAGGCACTTAAAACTGATGTGGTTCAAAAAAAATCTGTTTCAGTTAAACCAGAAAACTCAAAATTTTCAAAAACTTCAAACAATCACGAAGTTAAATTGTCAAACAATCAAGCTGGTAAAACTCAACAGACATGGAAACCTAAATTGACCACAAGTTCAGAGGGACCATCACAATTTATGAATCATCAAAGAATAGAAGTTATTGTTGTTGATGAAAATAGAAGACCCAAGACCACAATGGCTTGGGTCCCCATCTCCAACTAATCAATTGAGTTCATGTGCAGGGTGTTCCAGGAGGAACTATCAGTAGTCATTGGATTGTTGATAGTGGGGCATCCAGGCACATGACAGGCGACATGAAGCTTCTCTACGACGTCAAATCTATTAGAGGAGGTTATGTTGCTTTTGTTGGAGATAAAGGCGGATATATTACGGGTGAAGGAATGATTTCCAACGGGGTTTTTAGCTTTGATAAGATCAACTTCGTACAACAACTTGATCACAATCTTCTTAGTGTTTCTCAAATTTGTGATAAGCAGTTCTCAGTACACTTTGATGCAAATGGATGTTACGTGCTGAAACCCGGCTTCAAAATTCCAAAAGAATGGATCCTCTTGTCGGCTCCAATTAAGGATAAATGATTTGTATGTCCTTGATATGAGCCAAGCTATCACAAAGTCTGCACAAGCAACTTGTTTCGTTTCCAAAGACACAGAAAAAGACACAATCTCTTGGCACAGACGAATGGGTCACATTCACTTACGCAAAATGAATCATTTGGTGTCAAATGAATTAGTGAATGGTGTTCCTCTTAAAAACTTCCATCTTCAAGACGTCTGTGTCTCGTGCCAGAAAGGAAAACAAACGAAGAAACGACACCCTACAAAGAAAATCAACACGGTGGCTGTTCCTCTTGAACGTTTGCACATGGATTTGTTCGGTCCTGTCAAGCACAAAAGCATTAGGAATGATCAATATTGCCTCGTGATAACTGATGATTATTCAAGATTTTCTTGGGTGGCGTTCATGGCACACAAGAGCGAAACCTTCGGTATTATCAAAAACTTGATCATTCAGATTGAGAATCTATATAAGTTGAAGGTTAGGCGGATACGTAGCGACAATGGTACTGAATTCAAAAATCATGCCATGGCGGAGTTTTGCACTTCAAAAGGTATTCTTCACGAATTCAGTGCAGCTTACACTCCTCAACAGAATGGCGTCGCTGAACGTAAGAACCGCACATTGATCGAGACTGCTAGGACAATGTTAGTAGAGTCACAATTGCCGATTCCATTTTGGACTGAAGCTGTGGCCTCTGCATGTTATACGTTGAACCGAGTCCTTACAGTCAAAAGGCACAACAAGACCTGCTTTGAGCTTATTAACAAACGGAAACCAGATTTGTCATATCTTGAACCGTTTGGAGCTCCGTGCACAATGATCGATCCTAATGGCAAGTTTGGGGCAAAAGAAATTGATGGATACTTTCTTGGGTATGCCACCCCGAACTTAAGAGTCTGGAATCTAGAGACTAAAAGGGCCGAGGAATGGTCTGAAGTCAGAGTACAAAGGCACACTTTACCAGTCAAATGTCCTGGTCATCCTTGGATGTTTGAGTACGATGACTTTTTCAATTCGATCAATGTTAAAGCAGTTGAAGAAAATGCTGCAGCAAGGATGTTTTTCGAGAGTGACAATGCAACAGATTCACCGTTGGTTCGTCCCATTATTGTTAATCTAGAACCATCTTCAGTGAACAATAATGCTCTCGACAATGAGGATTTTCACGATGCTACCGAATTGAACGAATCTTCAGAGGATGACGAATTTCTAGATGCAGATCAAGAGGCTCCAACAACAGCAGTACATGGTACTTCAGAGAGTACACCTCCAGTGGATGTCCCTAGAACAGCTGAAGCTACTGCATCATCCTCTTCGTCAATTCCGGGCCTTGAATTGATTGTTGATCTCAATCTCAACAATCTGGGTACAAATATTCCAGTTCAAGATAATCCAGAAACAAGGATTCACAATACCCATCCTCAACAAAACATCATCGGAAAGGTACAAAGTGGCGTTCAAACAAGAAACATGTTGCGAAACAACAACAATGCAGGCTTGTATGCAACTATCCGAGAATCTGGTTAACAAAATGATTGGTCTTTCGCGTGTTATGTCTCACAGGAAGAGCCAAGAACTTGGAAAGAAGCTTTGAAAGATAACTCATGGGTTGAAGCAATGCAGGAAGAACTGCAACAATTCCAGAAGCTTGGTGTCTGGAAACTCGTAGAGAAACCTGCTGGTTACAAGAAGATTGGTACTCGTTGGGTGATTAAATGCAAAAAGGATGACCGTGGAGTCGTTATTCGAAACAAAGCAAGGCTAGTCGTTCAAGGTTTTCGTCAGATAGAAGGTATCGACTACAACGAAGTGTATGCACCTGTTGCACGTCTAGAAGCAATTCGGATTTTTCTGGCTTATGCCTCATTCAAAGGTTTCAAGGTATACCGGATGGACGTGAAAAGTGCATTCTTACATGGTGTGGTGGAAGAAGAGGTGTACGTCGAACAACCTCCAGGTTTTGAAGATCCTATCCATCCCGATCGGGTTTGGTTGCTCAACAAAGCTCTCTATGGTCTACATCAAGCACCGCGAGCTTGGTACGCAACCTTATCTAATTATCTGCTGGAGAATGGATTTCGCAGAGGTCTTATCGATTGTACTCTTTTCAACAAAGAACAAGATGGAGATCTTCTACTGGTACAGGTATACGTTGATGATATTATTTTTGGTTCTACTAATGATGTTTTGTGTAGGAATTTCGAGCGCATTATGCAGGATAAATTCGAGATGAGTGCTATGGGGGAAATGACTTTCTTTTTGGGCCTACAAGTCAACAAACCGAGTCTGGGATATTCATCCATCAGACTAAATATGTTGGTGACATCTTGAGCCGGTTCCAGATGTCTGATGCAACGCCCACCGGTACCCCATTGCCACAAAATCACGGAATTACTCCAGACTTGAAGGGTGAACTTGTTAGCCCCTCATACTACCGCGCGATGATCGGATCTCTTATGTACCTCACAGCATCAAGACCAGATATAATGTACCCAACGTGCCTGCTTGCCAGATATCAAGTCAACCCGAAGGCCTCACATCTTGCAGCTGTAAAAAGGATTTTTCGTTATTTGAAGGGTTACCCTGACACCGGTCTATGGTACCCTAGGGATAATAACTTTGACTTGATCGCATTCAGTGATTCTGATTTTGGCGGATGCAAAATCGACGGCAAATCCACAACGGCTGGATGTCAGTTTTTGGGAAATCGCCTAGTCACATGGCAGTGCAAGAAGCAGACGTGCGTCGCTACATCAACATGCGAAGCTGAATACATTGCTGCCTCAAGTTGTTGCTCCCAAGTCCTATGGATCCAACAACAAATGGGTGACTACGGTTTTGAATTCCTAACTACTCCTATTTACGTTGATAATTCTGCTGCCTTACAGATCACTAGAAATCCTGTGCAGCATTCAAAGACTAAGCACATCGAAATTAAGTATCACTTCATACGTGATTGCTTTGAGAAAAGGCTAATCGATGTTGCTTACGTCCACACCGATGACCAACGTGCCGACCTTTTTACCAAAGCATTTGACAAATCAAGATTTGACTATTTATTATTGGTAAACGGCGTTAAGGTCAAGCAAGAGTAAAACCAACATCGGAAAATCATTTTTGTAAATACCTTTGTGTTTTAAATTTATCTTAGTTTATTGATTTTAGGGGGAGTAAATCCAAAATTTGAAAAATCCAAAAACATCAAAAATTTCAAAAACACAAAAACAATAGAAAAACAAAAATGAGTTTCCTGGCGAGCAAAAGAGAAAATGATAGTACATCAGTGGTGTAGGTCCGGCTAGGGGAGGATCTAGTCGCCTAATCCTTGTGTACAAACCAACCCGGTTGTGCGGAATCCAACCGAGATAGCAAACCGAGATAGAACACGCAAATAATCAACACACAAGACTCAACGATTAACACCACTTGTATTAAACGTATGAAAGGTCCGGTTACAGCTCAATGTTTACAAATCAGTCCTGTAAACTCTCTAAGTGTGTGTGTGTTCTCTGCTAACTGTCAGCCCTCGAAATGAACACAACACACGGGTATTTATACCCGAACACAGCAGGTCTGGTCGAAGGATCATGCAGACCGGTCGAAAGATCATCTTTCGACCAGGAACAGCTCGAATGATCAACATGTACCACGAAAGATGTGATCTTTCGTGGTCCATCTATCGAAGGTCATCTTTCGAGCTTATCATCATCGAAGGATAAGCAATCCTTCGATGGCACATCCTTCGACTCAGCAGCTTACAAACATAATGTTGACTGTTTGGCCAAGTCAAACCGGAGGATGGTTGACTTGGTCAAACTTACAGAACTAACAAAGACATCGTTCAGTAACAAGACAAAATACAGACAAAGTACAGACACAAGTGCACCAACAAACTCCCCCTTGGCTGTAGCTTTGTCTCGATCTTTGAGATAGTTTTGTCTTGATCTTCATTCTTGTAAGTCTCTCGTGTCTTCAACTCTTTGACGTCTCTTCACGTCTTCAATGTCGGAGGATCTTTAAAGTCTTCACGTCTTGAAAGCAGAAAGCGTATCAACAAACAACCCGTTTCATGTAGGAAGTGTGTTGACAAACTCCCCCTTAACATAAGCTCCCCCTTGAGTTATGCTCGTGAAATACTTGATCTTTATGAAGTGAGATCCTTGTGGTGTTGATGTCAGCGGCCACTCGATCATCTTCGTCACTTGAGTGCCTTCACGTCGTGTCTTCAATCCGAAGCTTGTCATCGACCATGTTCTCCTTGCCTTTAGAATCTGCACATGCAAGAAATCTAAACGCGTAATGAGAACAACTGCTTGGAATATAGCAAACATAAACAAACGACACACATGTGACCATTGTTCAGACAAACACCGTCCGACAGTTTGAAAGTTTAATGTATTTTATCAATTTCAATTTTTAACTTTCAACACTTGCAAATTTCGACCGTTTATGAAGATTTAGTCATTTCGGTTTTCGTTCAGGTTTCAGGTAACGAAGACTCGAGATCCAACATCGTCCGATCGAAAATAAAATAGAAATAAAATCTTTTTGGCTTTTATAAAGTTTACATTAAAACACGCCTAAAATCTTTTTGGTATTTTTGAATATTTCAAATGTAAAGACTGAAAGCAGTAAATAAATATATACAAAGATGCAGAAACTGAAAACATTAAATAAATATTTACAGACATTCTTTTTGTGAGTTTCGAGGGTAAGAGAATCATATCAGTGTACGGTCATGCCAAAACACTCTCTTTGTTCAGTTAGTTAACATTAAGATAAGCATCCTATAACAATTATCGGTATTGTTGTCCACATAAGCTCAACTTATCAGATGTAATCATGGCGAGGGGATACGTTAAGGTATGATTTATACTTACCGACCGGTGTTCATCCACATCACGACACATTCCCGTATCAAGGTATGCACGAGGGTTCATCTTACCGGTGAGTATACCGATTATCATCTGTTTGACCGTATATGATGTGAGATTCTCACTTATTTTGATTTGAAAACAAGCCCTATGTGATAGAATCACTTATTGATGAGGAACTTGATTTTCGATGCATGAGGGCACAGGAGCAAGTCCGTGAACAGGTCAGTACTTTCGTACAGCAGAGAGACGAACTTGACACCCGGAAAGAATTTGTGATAATCTATCACTTATTTTGTTTGGACATGTGATTGTTGATCACTTATTGAGGTCGTATGCAATATGTACACGTACGTATAGTATCATGGAAGATCTAGACTTGCGTCCCCGTAATTTTTCGGTAAAAGATACAACCATGATACCCAGATGATAAGCAGCATAAAGACCGAATATCTCAGAACCTCGGCAATCTCTCAAACGAAATTTCGGTACTAAGACCATATGCCAATGAATGGTTCCCACCCAGTCTTCAGTCGATTTAAGTTTATATCACCCTGCACACTTTAAAATGATTGTGAGCCTACCGATACATCTTATATAGAGCTGCTTATCGCTTTTCAGTTTAGGTTTAAAAAGGTTTAGACAGACCACTGATGTACTATCATTTTCTCTTTTGCTCGGCAGGAAACTCATTTTTGCTTTTCTATTGTTTTTGTGTTTTTGAAATTTTTCAATGTTTTTGGATTTTTCAAATTTGGATTTACTCCCCCTAAAATCAATAAACTAAGACAAATTTAAAACACAAAGGTATTTACAAAAATGATTTTCCGATGTTGGTTTTACTCTTGCTTGACCTTAATGCCGTTTACCAATAATAAATAGTCAAATCTTGATTTGTCAAAAGCTTTGGTAAAAAGGTCGGCACGTTGGTCATCGGTGTGGACGTAAGCAACATCGATTAGCCTTTTCTCGAAGCAATCACGTATGAAGTGATACTTAATGTCGATGTGCTTAGTCTTTGAATGCTGCACAGGATTTTTAGTGATCTGTAATGCAGCAGAATTATCAACGTAAATAGGAGTAGTTAGGAATTCAAAACCGTAGTCTCGCATTTGTTGTTGGATCCATAGGACTTGGGAGCAACAACTTGAGGCAGCAATGTATTCAGCTTCGCATGTTGATGTAGCGACGCACGTCTGCTTCTTGCATTGCCATGTGACTAGGCGATTTTCCAAAAACTGACATCCAGCCGTTGTGGATTTGCCGTCGATTTTGCATCCGCCAAAATCAGAATCACTGAATGCGATCAAGTCAAAGTTATTATCCCTAGGGTACCACAGACCGGTGTCAGGGTAACCCTTCAAATAACGAAAAATCCTTTTTACAGCTGCAAGATGTGAGGCCTTCGGGTTCACTTGATATCTGGCAAGCAGGCACGTTGGGTACATTATATCTGGTCTTGATGCTGTGAGGTACATAAGAGATCCGATCATCGCGCGGTAGTATGAGGGGCTAACATCTTGACCCTTCAAGTCTGGAGTAATTCCGTGATTTTGTGGCAATGGGGTACCAATGGGCGTTGCATCAGACATCTGGAACCGGCTCAAGATGTCACCAACATATTTAGTCTGATGGATGAATATCCCAGACTCGGTTTGTTGTACTTGTGGGCCCAAAAAGAAAGTCATTTCCCCCATAGCACTCATCTCGAATTTATCCTGCATTACACGCTCGAAATCCCTACACAAAACATCATTAGTAGAACCAAAAATAATATCATCAACGTATACCTGTACCAGTAGAAGATCTCCATCTTGTTCTTTGATGAAAAGAGTACAATCGATAAGACCTCTGCGAAATCCGTTCTCCAGCAGATAATTAGATAAGGTTGCGTACCAAGCTCGCGGTGCTTGATGTAGACCATATAGAGCTTTGTTGAGCAACCAAACCCGATCGGGGTGGATAGGATCTTCAAAACCTGGAGGCTGTTCGACGTACACCTCTTCTTCCACCACACCATGTAAGAATGCACTTTTCACGTCCATCTGGTATACCTTGAAACCTTTGAATGAGGCATAAGCCAGAAAAATCCGAATTGCTTCTAGACGTGCAACAGGTGCATACACTTCGTTGTAGTCGATCCCTTCAATCTGACGAAAACCTTGAACGACTAGCCTTGCTTTGTTCCGGATAACGATCCCACGGTCATCCTTTTTGCATTTAAACACCCAACGGGTACCAATCTTCTTGTATCCAGCAGGTTTCTCTACGAGTTTCCAGACACCAAGCTTCTGGAATTGTTGCAGTTCTTCCTGCATTGCCTCAACCCATGAGCTATCTTTCAATGCATATTTCCAAGTTCTTGGCTCTTCCTGTGAGACATAACACGCGAAAGACCAATCATTCTGTTGACCAGATTCTCGGATAGTTGCATACAAGCCTGCATTGTTGTTGTTTCGCAACATGTTTCTTGTTTGAACGCCACTTTGTACATTTCCTATGATGTTTTGTTGAGGATGGGTATTGTGAATCCTTGTTTCTGGATTATCTTGAACTGGAATATTTGTACCCAGATTGTTGATATTGAGATCAACAATCAATTCAAGACCTGGAATTGACGAAGAGGATGATGCAGTAGCTTCAGCTGTTCGAGGGACATCCACTGGAGGTGTACCTTCTGAAGTACCATGTACTGCTGTTGGAGCTTCTTGATCTGCATCGAGAAATTCATCATCCTCTGAAGATTCGTTCAATTCGGTACCATCATGAAAATCCTCATTGTCGAGAGCATTATTGTTCACTGAAGATGGTTCTTGATTGACAATAATGGGACGAACCAACGGTGAATCTGTTGCGTTGTCACTCTCGAAAAACATCCTTGCCGCAGCATTTTCTTCAACGGCTTCAACATTGATCGAATTGAAAAAGTCATCGTACTCAAACATCCAAGGCTGACCAGGATTTCTAACTGGTAAAGTGTGCCTTTGTACTCTGACTTCAGACCATTCCTCGACCCTTTTAGTCTCTAGATTCCAGACTCTTAAGTTCGGGGTGGAATACCCAAGAAAGTATCCCTCAATTGCTCTTGCCCCAAACTTTCCATTAGGATCGATTATCATGCAAGGAGCTCCAAACGGTTCAAGATATGACAAGTCTGGTTTCCGTTTGTTAATAAGCTCAAAGCAGGTCTTGTTGTGCCTTTTGACTGTAAGGACTCGGTTCAACGTGTAACATGCAGAGGACACAGCTTCAGTCCAGAAGGGAATCGGCAATTGTGACTCTACCAACATAGTCCTAGCAGTCTCGATCAATGTGCGGTTCTTACGTTCAGCGACGCCATTCTGTTGAGGAGTATAAGCTGCACTAAATTCGTGAAGAATACCTTTTGAAGTGCAAAACTCCGCCATGGCATGATTTTTGAATTCAGTACCATTGTCGCTGCGTATCCGCCTAACCTTCGAGTTGTAAAGATTCTCAATCTGAATGATCAAGTTTTTGATAATACCGAAGGTTTCACTCTTGTGTGCCATGAACGCTACCCAAGAAAATCTTGAATAATCATCAGTAATCACGAGGCAATATTGATCATTCCTAATGCTTTTGTGCTTGACAGGACCGAACAAATCCATGTGCAAACGTTCAAGAGGAACAGCCACCGTGTTGACTTTCTTTGTAGGGTGTCGCTTCTTCGTTTGTTTTCCTCTTTGGCACGAAACACAGACGTCTTGAAGATGGAAGTTTTTAAGAGGAACACCATTCACCAATTCATTTGATACCAAATGATTCATTTTGCGTAAGTGAATGTGACCCATTCGCCTGTGCCAAGAGATTGTGTCTTTTTCTGTGGCTTTGGAAACGAAACAAGTTGCTTGTGCAGACGTTGTGATTGCTTGGCTCATATCAAGGACATACAGATCATTTATCCTTGGAGCCGACAAGAGAATCCATTCTTTTGGAATTTTGAAGCTGGGTTTCAGCACATAACATCCATTAGCATCAAAGTGTACTGAGAACTGCTTGTCACAAATTTGAGAAACACTAAGAAGATTGTGATCAAGTTGTTGCACAAAGTTGATCTTGTCAAAGCTAACAACCCCGTTGGAAATCATTCCTTCACCCGTTATGTATCCGCCCTTATCTCCAGCAAAAGCAACATAACCTCCTCTAATAGATTTGACGTCGTAGAGAAGCTTCATGTCGCCTGTCATGTGCCTGGATGCCCCACTATCAACAATCCAATGACTACTGATAGTTCCTCCTGGAACACCCTGCACATAAACTCAATCGATTAGTTGGAGATGGGGACCCAAGCCATTGTGGTCTTGGGTCTTCCATTTTTATCAACAACAATAACTTCCACCTTTTGATGATTCGGAAATTGTGATGGTCCCCCTGATTCAGTAACTGTTTTTGGTTTCCAAGTCTGTTTTGTTATACCAGTGTTATTCTTTAAAAGCTTAACTTCATGGTTGTCTGAAGTTTTTAAATTGTTTGGTTTGACAGAAACAGATGGTTTTTGAACCACATCACTTTTAATCGCCTTTTCCATTTTCTTGACCTGTTGGCGTTTCTGTTTCTTTTCCCTTTCTCTTATGAGTCGAGGATCTTGCTTTACAGAAACAGATCGCTTGCGGTCAGTTGGGCCACGGGGATCATCAACTATGCCTTTTTGTTTATGAAGATACGGGCAATTTCGAACAATATGCCCGATTGTTCCACATTCAAAACATGATCTTCGTTCAACAAACCCCGAAGTATCATGTGGTCGTCTTGCTGATGATGAACTTTGTGATCCCGAGGTACTAGGTTTTGAACAACTTGGTTCATTCCTTTTCATCACTGTTACTTTCTGGACAAAATCTAAGTTAGATTGATTTGCAAATTTTTCAATTTTGTCCGTTCCCTTCGATTTCACAAAGTTCACATTCTTCTTCTTCTTCTGATTCGGCTTCTTTTGATTTTGAGTCGGTGCCTTACCATTTGTTTTGGTATGGTTTTGCTGTTTTGGCACTGTTGGTAATTTCTTGTTCCCAAATTGTTTTCTAACTTCAGCCTTTGGGATAGGAGGACACTGTGTGACTGTAACATGTGGTCCTGTCTTTCCCAAAAACTTACTTGTAGAATTTTCAAAGACTTTACTGATTAAAGATTGATTAACATTTTTAATAGGAAAATCTTTGTCTGAATAGATCTTATCATCACCAACAAGAGTGTACAGCAAATCCACACTCTCCGACTCTTTTGCTGATGTGGACTCGGTTGGAACAGTCTTAGCAGGTTTTGTGGGAGGATCACATAGGATATGATTCTCAAGAGGTATGTCCTCTTCTTTGATCACTGCATCAGACTTTTCCGAATCAGTATCATCAGACTCATCATCAGAAGAATCAACATCCTCAACCACAACTGGAGGATCCTGATTCTGTTCAGCAGTTACAAATGTATCTGCTGACACATCTGAATCTGACGATACTTCTTTCTTGTATCCGAGCCCTGCTGCAAATTCCTCAACGTCCAAAGGAACAGATGTCTCAAAGTGAGTCCTATACTCCTCATCAGGCAAAGCATCAAAATTGTTTCTCACTGGTGGTGGACATTTCTTGTAACCTATGCATGTGACATCCTTTTTCTCTTTCTGAACATCAATGATGTGATCCAACACATAGCTAGAACTCAAATAACTGTCTAACTTGAGTCGGATCGCCTCACTTTCAGTTTTAACACAAGCCATTTCTTTTTGCATTACCTCAAGACGAGTGATATACAAATTAATGTCCGTTTGTTTTCTGGAAACCATTTTAGTTAACTCTGTTTTATCTTTCTTCAATGTTTCAATCATTGATTTATATCCCTTTTCATGGTTTTCATAAAACATATTGGCTTCAGTGCACTTTGAAAGATCAACGGTTAATTTCTGATTGTGAATGAATGTCACATCATATTTTTCTTGCAAAGCCTCGTGCTTGCTTTGCAATTCACACCACCTATCATTCACAGAAACATGTTTGTCTTGCAATTCAAACAAACTAGCTTGTAAAGCATCGTGTTTGCCTTGCAACTCAGACATGTTTGCTTCCAAATCAGCACATCTAACATTCAAACTATCACAATTATCACAGCTAACAGAAGTGGGTTCATCGACATATACCTGACTTGATGAACTGTCGACATTAGCCATAAAGGCTGAATGGAGAGAAGACGAAGAATAAGCAGCTTGATCCACCAAAATAGATCTTCTATCAGTTCTTGCTGCAACTTCCTCCAATAGTTCATCAATATTTGCATCGACTGACACACTAGATGTGTCATCTTCCTGATCATTTCCTGAACCCGAGGACTCTTCATCTGAACTTCCACTGTAACCTGAGCTGTTTTCATCTTCAGAAGACTCATCACCATTGGTGGAAGATTCTCCACCACTGGTGTGTTTAAGATCCTTGACAATTTCAGCAAAACACGCTGTTCCATCTGGAGCATCGTTTCCCAACTGAATAGACCAATCACAACCTTCATCTACTTGAACTACAAGTGCCTGGTTGGCATTTGATGGTCCTGCTTGAGTCTGGTTGTTAACAGGCATCAATGTGCGAACATTGTTCCTATTCTGGTTCTGCTGGTTGCCTTGACCTCTGAAGGGATTCTGGTTTCCATGCTGAGATGGTCTTGTACATTCACGCTTGAAATGACCACATTCACCACAGTTGAAGCATTTAACAGCCTGTTTATCAAACCCATACTTGGTGTCTTTCTTGCTTTCCAAGCTGGTTCGGCCTGTTCTTTCCATGAAATCCTTTGCTCGCCTAACAGCACTGGCAAAGGCCCACTTGATATCCATCATCTCCATCTCCTCTTTATCTATCTGCTGATAGTCTTCTTGAGTCAGATTAATGTTGCCAATCTGACCTTCCACTAATCCACAGTATGCGCTCACCATAGTGTTTAGCAGCTCCATGTGTTCCTTTGCTACTTCCACACTTACTTTAGAAAAGCTTGAGGTGTCGAGCCGTACTGTATTTGGCTTTGATTGTTGACCAGCAGATGATGTGCTTCCATAACAGGCTTGCTGTTGTGGAGGAAGTGGGTTCCCATACATGTCTGTTGGAACTGTAGATTGAGGAGGAAGTGGATTCCCATACATATCTGTTGTTCCGGGAGATCGAACTGGTAATGGATTCCCGAACATATCAGTTGGTCTGAGCGGTCGTTGGCTTTGCTGTTGCTGTTGAGGAACTGGTTCTAGCAGATTTCCATACATGTCTGTCTTTGGAGGAACCGGCACTTGGATAGTATTGCCATACATGTCAGTGCTAGTCACAAATGCTGTTTGAATTGGAGCATGCGAAGAAGGTTTTGTAGAAGTGCTAGAGGTTCCAAAATACATTTCAGGATTTTGAGGCACGGGAATTCTTTTCGCCTTCAGAGTTTCTTCCTGATTCTTGTTTTCTAGAATTTGAACAAAGTCGTTGAAGCTCGTTGTAGCTAAAGTACCATTGTACTTCATGATTTCCAAGAACGTATTCCACTGAGGTGGCAACGCATCTGCAAACCTTTTCACGATCTCTGCAGGAGTTGTAACTACCCCAAAATTTGTCAATTCAGTCAACAAGTGATTAAATCGACTTGTCAAATCACCCAACGACTCATTCTCCATACAAGTAAAACCATCAAACTCTTTCCTTAGCAGTTCTTTTCTCAATTGGCGTGTCGCTTCATTTCCAACGCCCCTTGTTTTCAACGCGTCCCACAACCTCTTCGTTGTCTTGTAACTGACGAATTGATGATAGATATCTTTACTTAAGGCCTGAGTGAGAATGGCGTATGCCTTCTTTTCTAGATCATAGACCTTCTTCTGATCTTCCGTGAGATCTGCAAACGTAGCAGCAGATGATGCGGCAACCTCTATTGTTTGATCGAAATCAGTAATAAACCGCAACCACAATTCTGTATTTTGGCCAAGAACGTATGTATGAAATCTATCAATCCATCCTGGATATTCATACAAGTGCATCAACTTTGGGGGCCGATTCAAGCTTCCAGTTTCGCTCTCGCTTAAGAGAATGCTTTGAACACTTGGAACTTGATTGGATACAAATGCCCATTGACCGGTAGAAATTGCATTAGCTTGTGAAGATACCGGTGCGGAAGATGACGGAGTACCAAAATACATATCTGTATTTACCAAAGTATTCCACCTTGGATTCATTTTTAATCAGCCGAAGGATACCTGTCGAAAGACTTGAAAAACACAAACTGTTAAACACAAACAGACTAATGATCGAAAGATCAACACCTGTTCGAAGGATCAACAGTGTTCGAAGGATCTCTGTTGAATTTCGAACAGTGTTTTTCGAAAGATTCTCCAACCGAAGGATCCTTATCTCTCGAAAAAGTACTGTACACCGAAAGATGATTTCGAAAGATGACTTCGAAAGACTCCCCAATCCAAAGATCCTTGTCTTTCGAAAATGAACAGTAGACCGAAAGATGAATGTTTCGAAATGATTCCTTGGTTCGAAGGATGATGATCTATCGAACCTCCACTGATCGAAAGATGGTCTTTCGAGTTCGAAGGATATCTTTCGAACGGTTCTGACACAGTTGACAAACGATGACAAGTTGGTGAAAAAGTTGACGGGTTGGTGAGAACTTTCGGCAGAAAGTATGTTCAGACCATATCTTTCAGGTCTGAACATGCAGGTTTTTCACCAACCGGGTAATGATCAATATTTTAATCAGTAAACAACTTCCAACACAAACAAACACTTTGTAATTTAAAATTATTAAGATCAAAAGTGTAGTTTATCAAGAACACAGCCCAGAAATATGAGATTTCTGATGAACCGAAGGTTTTCCGAAACCCGATTTTGGCCGCAACTTCACTAAAAACCCATTTTTAACATGTGATAATGAAAAATGACAAGGTTTTTATAAGAACAAACAGCAAAAACAGCAAGATTTCCAGAAAATATGAACTATAAAATCCTGAAAAACAGCAAGAACACCTCGGTTTTAACAAGGATAAGAGCCAAGGCTCTGATACCACTTGCAGGTCCGGCTAGGGGAGGATCTAGTCGCCTAATCCTTGTGTACAAACCAACCTGGTTGTGCGGAATCCAACCGAGATAGCAAACCGAGATAGAACACGCAAATAATCAACACACAAGACTCAACGATTAACACCACTTGTATTAAACGTATGAAAGGTCCGGTTACAGCTCAATGTTTACAAATCAGTCCTGTAAACTCTCTAAGTGTGTGTGTGTTCTCTGCTAACTGTCATCCCTCGAAATGAACACAACACACGGGTATTTATACCCGAACACAGCAGGTCTGGTCGAAGGATCATGCAGACCGGTCGAAAGATCATCTTTCGACCAGGAACAGCTCGAATGATCAACATGTACCACGAAAGATGTGATCTTTCGTGGTCCATCTATCGAAGGTCATCTTTCGAGCTTATCATCATCGAAGGATAAGCAATCCTTCGATGGCACATCCTTCGACTCAGCAGCTTACAAACATAATGTTGACTGTTTGGCCAAGTCAAACCGGAGGATGGTTGACTTGGTCAAACTTACAGAACTAACAAAGACATCGTTCAGTAACAAGACAAAATACAGACAAAGTACAGACACAAGTGCACCAACAAGTGGTCTGTCCAAGCCTCTTTAAACCTAAACTGAAAAACGATAAGCAGCTCTATATAAGATGTATTGGTAGGCTCACAATCATTTTAAAGTGTGCAGGGTGATATAAACTTAAATCGACTGAAGACCAAGTGGGAACCATTCATTGGCACATGGTCTTAGTACCGAAATTTCGTTTGAGAGATTGCCGAGGTTCTGAGATATTCGGTCTTTATGCTGCTTATCATCTGGGTATCATGGTTGTATCTTTTACCGAAAAATAACGGGGACGCAAGTCTAGATCTTCCATGATACTATACATACGTGTACATACTGCATACGACCTCAATAAGTGATCAACAATCACATGTCCAAACAAATAAGTGATAATATATTACATCTATCCGGGAGTCAAGTTCGTCTCTCTGCTGTACGAAAGTACTGACCTGTTCACGGACTTGCTCCTGTGCCCTCATGCATCGAAAATCAAGTTCCTCATCAATAAGTGATTCTATCACATAGGGCTTGTTTTCAATCAAAATAAGTGAGAATCTCACATCATATACGGTCAAACAGATGATAATCGGTATACTCACCGGTAAGATGAACCCTCGTGCATACCTTGATACGGGAATGTGTCGTGATGTGGATGAACACCGGTCGGTAAGTATAAATCATACCTTAACGTATCCCCTCGCCATGATTACATATGATAAGTTGAGCTTAAGTGGACAACAATACCGATAATTGTTATAGGATGCTTATCTTAATGCTAATTAACTGAACAACAAGAGCGTTTTGGCGTGACCGTACACTGATATGATTCTCTTACCCTCGAAACTCGCAAAAAGAATGTCTGTATATATTTATTTACTGCTTTCTGTCTTTACATTTGAAATATTCAAAAATACCAAAAAGATTTTAGGTGTGTTTTAATATAAACTTTCTAAAAGCCAAAAAGATTCTATTTCTATTTTATTTTCGATCGTACGATGTTGGATCTCGAGTCGTCGTTACCTGAAACCTGATTGAAAACCGAAACGACTGAATCTTCATAAACGGTCGAAATTTGCAAGTTTTGGAAGTTAAAAATCTGAAATTGACAAATTTTATTAAACTTTCAAACTGTCGGACGGTGTTTGATTGAGAAATGGTCATGTGTGTGTCATTTGTTTATGTTACTATATTCCAGGCAGTTGTTCTCATTACGCGTTTAGATTTCTTGCATGTGCAGATTCTAAAGGCAAGGAGAACATGGTCGATGACAAGCTTCGGAATGAAGACACGACGTGAAGGCACTCAAGTGATGAAGATGATCGAGTTGCCGCTGGCCATCATCAACACCACAAGGATCTCAAGCTGTAAAGATCAAGACTTTCACGAGCATAACTCAAGGGGGAGCTTATGTTAAGGGGGAGTTTGTCAACACACTTCCTACATGAAACGGGGAGTTTGTTGATACACTTTCTGCTTTCAAGACCTGAAGACCTTAAAGATCCTCCGACATTGAAGACTTGAAAGGACGTCAAAGACTTGAAGACACGAAGATCGAGACAAAGCTACAGCCAAGGGGGAGTTTGTTGGTGCACTTGTGTCTGTACTTTGTCTGTATTGTTTCATGATACAAAACGATGTCTTGTGTTAGTCTGAGTTGCGTCTTAGGTTCGTTACAATGTGTGTTCGATGTAAGTTTGACCAAGTCAACCATCCTCCGGTTTGACTTGGCCAAACAGTTAGAACTAGTTTTGTAAGTTGTTTGTGTCGAAGGATAAGTCATCGAAGGTTTGTTTATATCCTTCGATGAGCTCGAAAGATAATGTCTTCGATGGATATAGATGGACCTCGAAGGATATCATCCTTCGAGGTAAATGTGGATCCTTCGATAGGCTTGTGATCGATAGATGATCTTTCGATCAGTCTATCTGATCCTTCGACCAGACAATCTGTGATGGATATAAATATCCATGTAATGTGTTCATTTCAGCAGACTGAAAAAGAGAGAACAAAACAGAGAGAACACACACTTGAGAGAGAGTTTACAGAATACATTTGTAAACCTTGTGCTGTAACCGACTTTCATAGTATTAATACAGAGGTGTTAATCGTTGAGTCTTGTGTGTCTACCTTTCTCTTTGTGGCTTGTGTTCTCACATAAACTCCGGTTTGCATGCTAGCTTGGATTCCGCACTTGCTAGTGTGTTAGATATAACAAGGATTAGGTTTGACCTCAACCTCCGAGGGACCTACAATTAATGGTGATAATAAGAACTGTTAGTATAATCCTGAAAGGGTACTCATGATAGTTGCTATTTAAATATGTTCTTCTTATTTTATGTCTGACGTTTATAAGGATGATAAGATTTTAGTGATGTTCTTTTGACAAACTGTATATATGATGTAGATGTAGTATATGTTGCCTATATGATGATGTTATAACAAATGTGTTTCATGATGATAACTAAGGATAATTTATCGTTTAATTAAATCCGGGTCGCACACTCCCGTGTCGTACAACCCTTGGTTGCACGTTGTTCCACCGGACTAAGCTAAACCCGCATCACACACTACACTTGCACACTCCATCTGTCGTACAAAGCATGACCGCAAACTTGTTAGAGGTCGCACACTCTCGTGTGGACCGCACACTGACAAGTGGGCCACACACTTCACCTTGGGCCTTATTCCTTAGTGGGCCGCACACTAATGTAAGCCCGTGTTTTAGTTGTTTAACACTTATACAATACATTTGAGTAATGATTAAGTGTGATGATTAAGTGTGAAAATTATTAGGAATGTATATACATGCTAGTATAACGTACAATGGTTAATACTTATACACTACTTGATGAATACGTGCTTGATATGTGTAATTGATACGTGATTACTTGTATATTGTCCTAATAAGTGGTAACCATAACAGGACGTGGTTGACCAGCTTAGGACAAACGCTTTACCTACCGAGCAAAGTAAAGGTGAGTTCAAAACTTTTTACTTAAAACATGCATTCCTGGTGGTTGAGAAACAGAACAAACAACACTTTTCCTGGTATGGGATTGCTTACTATCTCCTTGTGTGGGATACGGGTAACATTTTTTTTCCTTGTGTGGGACACTCAGTTAATTACTATTTATATTAGATGCAACAAGCGTACTAAACGAAACTCTATCACGAAGTCCTCACTTACTATACCGATTAGTCGCATGGCCTGGCGAACGGGTTTATTAGTTGATAGCGCTATTAGGTCTCACCAACCTCACACCGTGCCTGGATAGGATCGGGCGTGAACTAATGGGATTTGGCAAACAGTCAATGATGATAGACATTGACAAACGGGGCAAATCACGGAAACGTGCGGTCGCTAAGTATTCGCTATTACGCAGTTTAGTAGCTTACGTATGGGGTAGCTCCCCATGGCATGGTATAAATGAGTAATTGAACAATAAAAGTTTTTTTTTGGAAATAAAACTGGAAAACTATGAACTCGTAAACTCGCCAATTTTATGTTGACACCTTTCTGCATGCTTTGCAGGTTGCTCGTTACAGCTTTGAACGGACATTGCAAACAGATGGAGTGTGTAAGTTGTATGTTTTATACATTCATCTAAATTATGGTTTCTAACCGTGAAAAGTTTTAAGTTACATTTCCGCTACAAATTATAATTTTGAAAAATTTAAATTAAGTCACTAATTGTATTATTATTTGAAATAACCTACACTTTTCGCAAGCGGTTCAAAATAGTTAGTGGCTGGATCCTGGGCAGTCGCACGCCTCGCGGTGATACACTGCATGTGGAATTTGAGGGTGTGACAAAATAACTTCCAACCGATTTGCATAGCTGTCTCGTAGGATATATATATATGTATAAGCCGGAACACTTTTTCCGGCACCAAGATATCAAACAACTTATTCTAGCACTGTTGTTATCCTATTTATTCAAATCGCGTACGAAAATTGTTATATATCCAACAAAGTGGTATCAGAGCAAAATGCGATGCAGGCGATCCTATACTACACGATGCATCCCTTCAATCATTGATCCGATGAAATGAACAAGAGATCAATTCGAAGAACCAAAATTAGTCAAAGAAAATGTTACTACTACCATAAATTTGGACACTATTACGTTGTCAATTGTATGGTTAAGGGACAAGATGAAGCGGCATCATTGATACGTCAAGTGATTGACACCTCAATCGGAATTCAGAACCAAAACAAATACGATAATTTTGGTGAAGATCTTCTGGTTTTAGGCATTAAATCGGGTCTGTGGTTGGAGATGTGAATTCTATGTTTAAACAAACACTCTTCAGGGAATTTATCTTTGTTTAAAAGGTTTAAGAATTTGTATGGGATTGAGACTCTAACGAACAATCACGACGGATTGGCCGGGTAGTCGATGTTAGCACTAATAATCACAGTTTAAGAATAACATGTAATATACGAAAATTTGAAAACCCTAGAATGTCAAATATCAATTTATTGTGTTTTTTTTAAATGAATTTAAATGAATTTCATAGGTGTATAACTGGTTAATTACATAATCATTTACAATTAACTAAGCGTTTTATTTAATATATAAATTACATTTAAGTTAACAATATTGTATTAGATAAATATACGTTTATAATACCTTAGACCATATGGTGTGGGGCGTGGTTTTTGGCGTGGAGGCCTCAACCACGCCATTACACCACCTCGTTGTTGGTGTTTAGGCTGGTGTGAGAGAAGGGCGGCATGTTTTCCACCGGTGTGGAGGAAGGGCAGAATGTTTTCCACCGATGCGTGGAGGTTGGGTGATGTGCCATGTGGAGGCTTCTCATTGGGTGGTGGGTTTTTATTGATTTTCTTTGTTTTTTAAATTGAAAATAATTATAAAGGCGTATGCCACCCTTCCATGCCCCGTTGTTGGCATTTAGGCTGGTGTGGAGGGAATGGCGGCATGTTTTTCACCACGCCACCTTTCCACGCCCCATCCCACACTGCGCTTTTTGGTACCACGTCACTTTTCTGACGTGTGCTTTCGCGTCATCCGCATGTCGAATAACGCCCAATTTTTAAGACCCTCCATACCGTATAGTATTAGGTGTAATAAAATTTTAAAGGAGCTTGATGGTGTAATTTGTAATTACTTCAAATTAAAGTCATTGACGTTTTCTCTTCAATTACTTCTCTTCGTAACCGACGTACGTATTTATTTTATTTTATTTTATTTTTAGCTTCAATATTTAGACATTATGTGTTAAACAACGTACGTATTTTTACTTAAAAATTTTTATAATAGGCATGTAATTATTGTTACAATCTTTCATAAAAGAAACATCTTGACTAGAACTACACTAGTTAGTATATGCTATTTTATTTAAACTAGAACATTAATGTGTTTTTCGTTTTTCTAATTTATTTTTTAGACTTGTATTTTTGTGCTAGCTAGGGAGGGACCAGTTCGTCTTGTTCTCCAGGACTAATACATGCGTGCAACACATTTTTTCAGACATGGACAATATACTAATGAATTGTATTTGAAATTGATTAATTCAATATTCTAATGTGAAAGCAAGATCATCATGAGGCAATCTACTTTAAATATCTAAGGATGTCTTACCAATCGAAACATATATGAGCTTACAATATAAAGTCATAGTGTTATAGCTTGGATTTATCATCTCATGAGAACAACTTTGAGTGTATCCGTATGGCTTCTTTAAACCCATTATTAAACCCAAACTCTGGTGGGAAAAATGGGTGGATCAAATCAGTGAAACCTTAATTGCAATCACAATAGATACACTTCTAGTTTCCATATTTGAAATTCCCAGACCCCTTAAAGTAGAAAAGCTGGAAGCTTATGTCCCTCAACGAGTAGGGCTTGGGCCGATTCACCATTTTCGACCTGAGCTCTATCACAAGATGGAGCAGAATAAGCTCACAGCCGATTCACCGGTACTGATGTTGTTCGGTGGTAATCGGTTCAGTTCGTCACAGTACCGGCACTCGTATGGCTACGATAACAAAAAGACTCCATTGTGAATACAAATATCAATTCGTAGGAAATGTGTGGGAAAAAATAATACATTTTGTTGGAATTGTGTAGGAAAAAACTATTTTTGTAGAAATTGTGTAGGAATTAAGAACAAATTTCGTTGGAACTGTGTAGGAAAAAAATATTTCCGTAGGAACTATGTAGGAAAAACGAATACATTCCGTTGGAATTGTGTAGGAAGAAATAAAATTTCCGTAGGAATCGTGTAAGAAAATTAAAATATATAAAAGAAACATAATAAATACAAATATAATTGATTTAACACATATTTTTAAAAAATAAATATTCCGTGGGAAATGCGTCGGAAAGTTATGAAAATTAATTCCGTGAGAAATAAGTGGGAGAATTCTAAAGAAACATTTGTGTCGGAAATGAGTAGGGGAATCCGTAGGAAATGCGTCAGAAAAAAATTACCCACGAACATAATTCCCACAGCCCATTTTCGTGGGAAATCAGTGAGTAAACGCAGTTAGTCACGGATTTCACACGGAAATTGACGTAGGAATAGCAGCAGTTTTCTAGTAGTGCGTCTATATCAAAAAGTTAACGGATGCAAGTTATAAGAGAAAAATTAAATGTGTTAAAGGCATATATAGAATATCTTAATGGTTCCAATATCACAAATACTTCCAATAATACCGATTCCGGTACCTATGTTGTTTTGTCGAAATCGATTTGGTTCATCACAATATCGACACTCATATTGCTTACAATATTAAAAATACCATACCTTAAGTAAAACAATGTTTTCAATAAAACTTATATCAGAATCTGGTTGTTTGTTTTTTATATTCAAGAAGTAATCTTAACAATGTGAATCAAATAAAACGACATCTGAAAGTCTTACGTAAATATATTTTACCTATCACCTTTAAATATGATATTTTTTCAGTTTAATAAATATATTGTTGGATGGAATTTTTTCACTATATAAATTTTGAGTGAATACTATTGTTTTGTTTTTAATTACATCTTGAGTGAACACTATTCAGCAAGAGTTCAAATTAATATGTATAATTGTTATTTCGTTCATCCCCCACTCAGCGTTATGCTTGGTCAGGCATGCTTTGTTTTCATACACGTCGTGTTACTAGGGGAATCCAGGAGCATATTGAAGAGATCACATATTTGAATCGAAGATCATTTGTTTCACTTGATGTAATGAATAATTACGTAGGTAGTTTTTCTTAACTTCGAGATGTTTGGATTTATACTATGAAGTCTTGCTTTTAATTCTCTTCATTATGCTTTGATATCATATTAGTTACAGTGATATTTTAGCCCTTTTGGCCGGTTGGGGGGTGTTAGTCTGTTAGAGTAGACGGAGACGAGTAGCATATATAAGTTTTTTTATTATTATTTTTTATGTTTAGCTTCAATATTGAGTGATTATGTATTAAACAACAGTACGTATTTTTACTTCAAAAAATTTATAATATGCATGTACTTATTGTTAAAATCTTTCATAAAAAAAGATCTTGACTAGAACTACACTAGTTAGTTTATACTATTTTATTTAAACCTAAAACATCATGTTTTTGGTTTTTCTAATTTATTTTTTAGACCTGTATTTTTGTGCTACCTAGGGAGGGACCAGTTCGTCTTGTTCGTGGTTGTCCGATGAAAGCTTCTTGTGGCCACGCCTGATCCTTATCTTCTTGCAAAGTGACAATAATATATGCGTGCAACACATTTTTTTCAGACATGGACAATAATATATGACTCAATATTATTAAACCAATCGAAATATCTAACGTTGACGTGATGTCTTACCAATCGAAACATATGAGCTTACAATATAAAGTCATAGTGTTATAGCTCATCTCATGAGACCAATTTGAGTGTATCCGTATGGCTTCTTTAACCCCGTTATTAAACCCAAACTCTGGTTCTAAACAATGGGTGGATCAAATCAGCGAAACCTTAAAAACCCAAATTGCAATCACAATAGATACACCTCCAGTTTCTATATTTGAAATTCCCAGACCCCTTAAAGTAGAAAAGCTGGAAGCTTATGTCCCTCAACTAGTAGGGCTTGGGCCGATTCACCATTTTCGACCCGAGCTCTATCACAAGATGGAGCAGAATAAGCTCACAGCCGTGAAAAGAGTAATAAAGCCTCATCAAATTCATGACTGTGAGCATATAGTAGAAAAGGTTAAAAAGATTGTTCCCCTGATTCGTGATTGCTATGAATTGTACAATGATGCTGATGACAATATGCTGGCATGGTTATTTACCATTGATGGAATGTTCTTGATTGATCGGTTACATGCTTATTCAAATTATGGGCATGTGGTGGAAGCAAAAGATTTGATCATGTTAGAGAACCAGATTCCGCTTATTGTGTTGAAGGAAATCCAGAAAGCCTTATTGGGCAAAGAGGCTCATGCGCAAGAAGATTTCTTGGAATCCAAGTTCCGGTATTTCTGTAATTCAAGCTCCTCATTCGTCCTTTCGGAAGAGAATGTAAATTTTAATCGATCTAACCACCTTCTTGATTATATGTATAATTGCATCGTGAACAATGGAACATTGATCCCAAGAAAAGTCTACTTCACAAACCCTGGAAATGAACTATCTAAAGAAAACCCTACACAAGAACTACTAGAAGCTGTTACCAAATTTGCAGGAGTGATACCCGGGGTTCAACCTTTTTATCAAATCATTGAATTCGTTATGAAAAAGTTTGGTGAATTCTTGGAGGAAAAAACGACAGCTGAAGAGATTAAGGTGCCTTCAGTTACAGAACTTCGCAAAGTTGCGGGTGTGGAGTTCCGTTTGTCACCTAGAAATGAAGGCATCAGAAACATAAACTTTGTCCAAGGGAAAGTGCGGTACTGTTATATGCCTCTCATTACACTTAGTAGTGATTCAGAGGTTGTACTTAGAAACTTGGTAGCTTATGAGAAACTAATGGCAAAGAACAGTTTTATGGGTGGATATGGTCTTGAACTCACCGAATTTTTGGATTTCATGTCTGGGATAATCGACACGGAGAAGGACGTGAAGTTGCTACGAGAGCAGAAGATCATCGAAGGAGATTTAAGTGATGAAGAGATTGTGAAAATGTTTAATGGTATAGGGAAATCGCGTCTGAAAACGAGTGGTGAATCTGAGTTGAGAAAGACAGTGGCTCAGTTGAACATGGTTTACGAAAGCACTCCGAGTATTTGGGTTCAAAGAACGATTGAGAAGCGATTTCTGGCTTCAGCCAAGTCTATCACGTTCTTTATTACCATTTCGACCGCACTGATCTTGATTTGTGAGGTGTATTTGATGGTTAATGGTTTCAATACGATGCACATGATGTTGGCTCGTTTTCTTCGGGCTAGATTGAGTCGTTTACTCCATTTCTTCTATGGTCCAAGGGGACCGAATGCAATCATCTAAACATTACCCATATATTATTGTTGTTTAGTTATCATCTAATTACCCATATATTATTGTTGTTTAGTTATTACCCATTGCGCGCAGTTATTATTAACTACTGTTATCCTGCTTTATTATGCCAGTCCATGCTTACAAATTAAATACATGCAAACATTCAATTTTCTGTTGTTGTGGTTGTTGATCTTGTCATTATGAGTAATTAAAAATTCCCTGTCAGCCATCTCAGTGGTCTGTAAAAGAGGAGTTCATTTGATAAAAAAGTGACATCTTAATTCTTAATTAATAATCTACAATCATCTTAAGTTTAAGTAGTTGATCGAAATACCGTTTGGCAATGCCATTATATTCAACATTGTAGATCCTTTTAATTCTTATATCCTTCTGATATACGGAAACAATACCATTGTACCATTCTAGCTACAAAATACAACTAGGTTTTTCATTCTCATTCACCATTTTGTAACACAACATATAAGATCACAAATTGAAAATATCACCAATATAGCATGGTTTTCGCTTCGAATGGGACCATTTTAATATATTCCTACCACAACTTCGTATATAAGATCACAAATTGAAAATATCAAGAATATAGCATGGTTTTCACTTCTGGGACCATTTTAATATATTCCTACGACAACTTCGTAACATACCAACAATATGTAAAAACGGTTTGTTCACATGTGAACCTACACGTGTGTTGGAATGTAGACAAATGATCAAATAGGAAGTTTGATCTTGTTAGGAAGGATATGAAGTAATTTTGACCTTACAACTGTCTAAGTAAAAAATATAAGGGGAGAGGCACTTTAGTCCACCACAATTTATTCTGATACAACCCTTCATCTCCAAAAACCCAGCACGTTGCATGTTTTTACAAGTTAATCCGCCAATCACCATCATTCCACCATCCATCGCCACTACTCCGCCACCCACAGCCACTACAAGAAATCGGACCTATAGCGACGACCCAAAAAATACTTTTCGCGACGAAATTACGTGCCTGTAACTTATTGCGACCAAAATTAGTCGCAACAAGTTCGTTGCTATTGATACGTCGTAACAGGCTGATATTTTCGTCGCTACACAGGCGTCGCTATAGATTGACTTATTGCGACAATTTTTAGTCTCTATAGGGTTTTTCACAATTTCCTACAATTTCATCTTTAAAGACTAAATTTGGTCGCTATAGGTTTTTTTATAATTATAAAGTTTTTCTTCTATGGACACTAAATTTAGTCGCAATAGGGTTTTTAAAAATATAAGATTTTTCTCCTCTAGAGACTAAATTTAGTCGCTATAGTTTGCAGGTGGATTTTTAATATGTCACCAATAACAACCACATTTCGTCGCTATAGATGAAAATTTTTGATATTTTTTTTTTCTAATTTTCCAGGTTTCCTAAATTAAAAGCTATGAACATCAATTCATTCAAACGACAAATTTCAAAATCAAACTAAGGTCAATTTTAATATAATAGACATAACATCTAAATACTTAAAAGTTGCAATATATCATTTAAATACATTCTTCCAAGTAAAACGAAACTAAGTTACACAAAGTCATCATCTTCTTGTTCCTCTACTTGATCATCTTCTTCTTCAAGTGGAAATGACGAGCCGGGAAGTACCAACTTCAATATATGTTTCATTTGTGCTTTCAAAGCCTCATTATCTTTTCGCAACTTCTCATTAGCTTCTTCTTGTCTTCGCCAACGCTCATCCTCTACATCCCTATTTACATTAGGGAATAGCTCGGGTGTTACACTTTTTAAAACTCGTCCAACGCCCCGTAAGTGAGAATGGCGAGTCCCTAAAGCTTTTTTAAGACACCCAACTTGATCAACCGCCATTTCATCCCCACCCGAGCACGACAATGATCTATTATACTCTTCTTCAATGTTTTCCTGCATTAAACAATAAGTTATACATACATTAAATGCTTTACGAAAATCCGGCAGCATAACCACTATAAAATGGATAACCAGTCTGTATAATAATAGCAATAATATCCAGCCTTATTCACAAGTTATATCCCATAATAAACGCGGATACGACTCACGTATTCACAATTTGAGAAGTAGAGTTTCCAGATCATAATCTTCACGAGTTAGCGCGTTTAAAACACAACTACAACTTATATATAGGATGGTGGAGTGCATCTTCCAAATTATGACCCAAACCCATTTTGTATCCTTAAATTACAATTTACAAGTTTAAACGGGTCAAAAAATGATATAACTTACCCAAGCATGTTTTGCATTGTCGTTAATCCATTTGCCTTTCTTACAATGCATTTCTTTCCAACCTTCAACATAGCGGGCTCGCCCGGTTTCTTTAACCTGTAAACAAAAGCATGGTTAGCTATGTTATTAACCCATTTCTATTCCAATATATAAACTGCAGGTCACAAAAGCATGGTTAGCTATGTTTTCTAACTGTAAGTTTTTTTTTTTTTTTTTGTGGGCATTTGTAAATACTATTTTAAGTCTTAATCTTTTCAGCCATGTATATTTTAAGTCTGAATCTTTTCAGCCATGTATATTGTATATTTTATACATCTTTCTACAATTATGAGCCGATTATAATCACATGCACGAGGATGTAGTAGTGCTAATTTTGTGCGATTTTTGGCAACATGTACTTTTAAGAGACATGAAGGTATGCATTTTGCACAAAATTCCTCAGTTTTAGTTTGATTCTCTACATTACAAAATGCCAGTATCCTACAACATATATACCGTCAAGTACTGATCAACCAACTTAGTAACCGGTTATACCAATTCGGCCATTGGGTGTGCATGCGATTAACCGATTTGCTTGAGTTGTGTTTACAAAGATTAAATTGAAGCACATAAGTCAAGAACTGTTATTGAACTACTTAACATGTCTAATAACGGGTCAAAACGGGTAGATATATTAATATAACACAACATTCAAATTGTACACAAGACCAAGTCATCAGTTTTCATTTCAATATCCTGAACATGTCTAATAACGGGTCAAAACGGGTTGGCTGACCTACAAACTCTTGTTTCTCTTTTTCTTTTTTAATTAATTTAGATGGTTTTATGCAGTTGAATACACATTGGTTGAGAGATCAAACATATTAGACCCGTTTGAGAACATAACCTAAGTAAATGGGCCAGGAGCTACGTTGCGAAAAAACCATAATAGGGTGGAGCGGTCAGAGGTGGTGACAGGCCAAGATGGGTTTGGGTCAGAACGGGTCGCTTAAAAAGGTTCAGTTTGGATCAAGTAAGAACAGGGTCTGACCATAATAGGTTCAGGTCATTCTAGAAAAAGGTATAATGATCAAACTTATCACAATATAATAGAAAAATTAAGATTCATTCAATTTGGACATTCATGAATAAGAGATGCACCAGGTACCCTGCTTGTTCAATATTTGTTAACAACAAACAATCATTTTTGATCCACACAAATTATAAATGTTAAAAGAGAGCAACTTGAAGAGCGTTACTTGATTTAGTGGCCATTGAAACCTGAGTCACAAAAACCTATTTCCACAGAATTAACAGAGCAAAGTGTGCTTAATTTAATGATTCAAGCACACTCTTTGAACCACAAGATACCCGTGATCAAGAAATAAAGTGAAGGAGAAGCTACAAAACATCATCATCACAAGCTACCAAATATTGATTCTCTTTTTTTTTCCGGCCCATAAAAAGGTTGCTTGTTGACCAAATATATCATAACAAATGTCCATAAAGACCCAAAGTTTGATACTTGGGTTTTGTTTTTTCCAGGTTTAACTTTAGCTATTTAACATGTTGCGTTAAATTGAACACAAAATATTATAAATTTCTCAATAAAAAATATCGAATGCTTCACTGTTCAAACTAAACAAAGCACTCACAAAAAATAGATAATACCCAGCCATTACATCAAGTTATAAATCCATAAATTGGTCTTAATGTACACGTTAATTCTTAATTTAATAACAAAAACCCACTGAAAATGTGAACCAAGGTATGTTCACATATGAAAACTTTGAGAGACATTTAATCGAACACGTGGAATGCAATACATACTTGGAACTTTAAAACTTCATTGGTCATAGGAAACAAACACAAACAATTAATTCAACTTAATATTTTAATAGATTAAAAACCCAGAAAGGTAAAACGAGCAATTAGATACCCATGAATGGAAACCAACCAATTTATAAAATCAAGATCCCTAAAAATCATTAGAAGTTTTCTGTTCGATTACATCTCTGATTGTTAAAACACTTCTTTAAATTTTTATTCCATCTTCATATGTGTGTTGACAACAATTTATAAAAGATCGAAACCAAACTAGTAAAAAGAATTCAGGGGAATCACATAAAATGGTTTCACCAATGAAGAAGCACACTCATAATGTAATGCAAACTCACACTCCATGCACTTGAAGATCATGGTGCAAATGAAGAAAAGATTAAACTGGTGAAACAGAGCAAACCTGAACTCAGCTTGAAGAAGTGAAACAATGAACCTTCGAACTGAACACTCCAGACGATCGAAAACCATCGGTAATCGCCGGAAACATGTAAATAAAGATAAAACTAAACCCTAAATGAACAAAAAAGAAGATAAAGAGGATGGAACTTACCAGCGGCTGGTGACGGCGGTGGTTTCTTGCCCGAAATCGCCGGAAAAAACTTGACTTCTCTGGAGGGAAGTGGGTTCTGCTGGAGGGTTTTAGGGAAAATTGAGGGAAGTGGTTTTAGGGGAAAAAGAGGATGTCTTTTATATGAAACAATGTTCAGGGCTATTCATACGAGGTTTAGTCGCTGTAGGTAAAGAAAAATGATTTTTTGTTTTTTTCTTTTTTCGTTTTTATTTACACTTAGGTTAAAAAAAATAAAATTAAAACTTTATTTTTCTATTGGGACGAAATTTGGTTGGTATAAATATTTTCACAAAGCGGGATAATTTCCCTCCACCCGCCAAGTTTATAGAAGCCAATTTTCGTCCCTATAGGGTTCAAAAAATGAATTTTTTTGGAAAACCTATAGCAACTACACTTCGTTGTTATACCTGACCTATGGGGACGAAAAATTTCGTCGCTAAAGGGTTAGTGGCTAAATTTCGTCGCCGATTTCTCACGTTTCATTGCATTTGGTGGTTGTGGCCACAACACAACCACCAAATGCAATGAAACGTGAGAAATCGGCTGAAACATGTACTTTTTTTTTGAACGGCCAACAAACTCAATACCGAGCACTCTCGGGGCACCCACTGGACAAACGGAGTACTCCGAGAGTAATCCGAGTCCACCACCAATTCCGGGGAAAACCCGGTAACCCACCCGCCAGTCGGCACGACGGTGAAATTACCGGTAAAACCCTTTTGGCTCAAGGATTCAACCTAGGTTTCCCTAGGTCTCCTATCATTGCCTACCAGTGCCTCACTCTGCACCAAGTGAGAGTCGAACCTGCATCTTTCAAGAGAAATGCAAGCCCTCCACCACTTGATCTAGAGATCATTGGCCGAAACATGTACTTCTCTCTGTTGATGCATTTTTAGTGTCTGTGACTAGTCTTGTTTAACGATGTATATTGTATGGTCTTTTATTAATTATCGAGTCTGTATGTTATGTTGACCAAGTCAGATATCCTCCTATCTACTTGTGTACAACTTGTTTGTCTCTTTTGATATGTAAAGTATTATGAACAATGCATGTTGCATTAGAAGGTAGTTTGGTCATTACTATGTTTATATGTTGCTGTTGTTGCTGTCTGTTAACAGAAACAACCACAACAGTTGCAGCTCTCGACGAAACAGGTCTGTTTCGTCGGAACACATCATGACGAAACAGACCAATGTCCTATACTTCTGTTTCGTTGAAGGTCATGACGAATCACACTTTGATTCGTCATGTATTGGGCTGTTTCAAGCCCAAATGTCTGGCCCATGTTCAGATTCGTCGAACACCTTGTGTTTCGTCGATGTCTTGGCCCAGGGACTATATAAACATCATTCTGTTTCATTTGAACATAGAGATGAGAAAATAACCATAGTAACAAAACTCTGCCGAAATTCTGTCTGAACTGTGTTTGTATCAGTTTGTAATCGGTTCTCATCCCGTTAATCAATCGAGTGTGTTTCATTGATTAATCTGTTGTTATTATTGCTTTATATGTTTGATTTGGCATAGTTACGTGGATTCCGCACACGTAACCGTGTTTACTATAAACAAGTCATTCGGTTCGTTATCGATCCTCAGATTTCGGGACCTACAAGTGGTATCAGAGCATTGGCTCTTATCCTTGTTTAAAATCAAACTTGTTCGGTTTTTATCAAGTATTTTGTGTGTGTTTTTCTGAAAATTTGTTCTTGAAAAATTATATATTCTGGAAAAATATTCATAAATCTGCTGTTTTATTGTTGTTTGCTAAAGATTTTTATCAAAAACCTAAGTTAGATTGTTTGTTCATGCTTTAAACCGGGTTTTTAGTGAAAATCTAGTGTATTTTCGTGTTTCGGAAAATTATCGGTGATCGGAAAATTCATGTTCTTGAGTGTGTTCTTCATATCTTCATAAGTGTTCTTGTTATAAACTGAGAATTTGATCTGTTAAATTGATTAAAACAAGTGTTGCAACTTATAAAAATATAACTTGACTTTTGTGTAAAAAGTGATAATTGGTTTCAGTAAAAGATCAGTTTCGTTGAAAAATTGTGTTTCATACATACTTTGTGTCAGTTTTAAATATCTTGCTGTCTGAGTCTTATCCTTTGACTGATCAGTAGATATTTTAAATATCTAAACCAGCTGTCTCTTGCCCAGTTTTGACGAAACAAGTGGCCGACGAATCACATCTGTTTCGCCGCAACATCTTTGACGAAACAAATTCTGTTTCGCCATAACATCTTTGACGAAACAAATTCTGTTTCGCCACAAATCACAATTATCACAAGTCTGTTTCGTCATCATTCATTTAGACGAAACAAACCTGTTTCGTGAAATCTGTTTCGTCGAGAACAGATCTGATTTACACAGAGGACTTGTAAAAGCTTGCTTATTGTGTGTTTTCAAGAATTTGTGCAGGTACTATCATACATACATCAAATATGAGTTGTACTAGTCCATGGGATTGGAGTATGGACTCGAGACCACGTGAAGATCCGACCTCCGCAGCAGCGTGGGTGAAGAGTGTTTTTAGTCAACCTACTATAAGTGCCGGACAATGGGCTTTGGCATCCAATCAGAATCAAAACATTCAAAATCTTTTGATAAGCGAGAGCGAATCGGGCAGCAACAATCGTCCGCCAAAGTTGAATCATATGAACGAGTTTCCATCATGGAAAGGTCGTTTTCATACATATGTTCAAGGTCAAAGCACTGATCTTTGGAGGTGTTTCATTACTCCAATCAATAATGGTCTCGAAGTAGCAGCTTCAACGGCCGAAGGTTTTTCTAACATGCAAGAAAATGACAAGAAAGCCTATGAATTTGAGAAAAAGTCGTTTGCTGTTCTTACTCAAGCACTTCACAAAGATATTTATCATCAATTTTCTTATTGTAAGGACACGAAATCATTATGGGATTGTTTGGTAACAAGAGGAGAAGGAAATGCAGCTTCCAGAAAGACACGGCATGATCTATTGAAGAAAGAGTTTGAATCATTTCAGTTCTTGGAAAATGAAACTCTAAATGATATGACTACACGTTTTTATCATTTGATTAGTGAAATGTTTGCTTATAGTGTTGTTGCAAGTGAAAAGGAAGTTTGTGCACGGTTTGCTGATTCTCTACCACCAAAGTGGAGTCCATACATTGAGCTTCTAAAGCATACCGGTATTCTAGATGCTGACACTATAACTATCTATGAATTCGTACAGAAGCTGGAACATAAGAATGATGAAGAAATCCGGAAAGCAAAACGCATTGCTGCTCCTCAAAATATCGAAATGTATTGTGGAGGAGGTTTTGACCCGTCAGCTAGTCTGCGGCAACCGAAGTTACAAACGGCGTTTGTATCAAATACAAACTCTTCTCAGTTTCCTCAACAAACTCAGGCTTATTCTGGAGAAGATTTTATTCCTTATATACCTCCAGTTTCTACTACTCAACCTCAGGCATATTCTGGAGGAGGTTTTATTCCATCCCTACCACAACCACAAATCCAACCACAACAACAACAACAAGCTCATTATACCAACAATCCTCCAACCCCAAACCCTAACACAGTCAAAGTTGATACATCAAACCTCTCAAATGTTAGCATTGAAGTAGCAAAGGAACATATGGAACTTATTAATACCATGGTCAGTGCTTACTGCGGTTTGGTCGCATGTCAAATTGGAAACATCAATTTGACCAACGAAGACTATCTACAAATCAACCGTGATGAAATGGAGTTGATGGATATTGTAGGATCGTTTCGCGACCTAAACGAGTCGTTCGGAAGAGCTCTTGTACGTTTCAGAGGCGGAAACTAAGAAACGCACTACAAAACAACTTGATCTACACTTTAAACCTCTTGTATAATCGATTAACAGTGTTTACAGCGAGAGGAAATACCGACAGCACTTCGGTATCACAAGACCTGACCGTTCCGTTTGAAATGAACCTATCACACACCTATATATAGACAATGACCCTTCCGTTTGAACTTACCCTTCCGTTTGAACTTAACATAACTTGGTTCAAACGGAACCCTCATTTCAAACAATGAGTTCAAACGGAACCCTCATTCAAACTTTTGTTTCAAACGGAACCCTCTAAAACACTTCTTAAAATCATAACTAAAACCCTAATTTGACATATTATGATGATGTAAGCATGATGATGTCATCATCAATAATGATGACATCATCCTTGTTCCGAACCGCAACGCAACCTGACTCGATATAAGACGAAGTCGACAGATGTATGCACCAACAGACTCCCCCTCAGATGTTGACGAGTCTTAAGTGTCGAGTCTTTTCAATCTTCAGTCTTTATCAGTCTTTGGTCTTCCTTCACTCTAACTTTCTCTTGTATTCTTCAGGATCAGCAGCTGGCTCTAGCAATTTCAGACTCTCTTTCTCTAACAGACTCCCCCTCAAAATGTACTAGGATCGTAGTCTGACTTTCACAGGTTCAGGTATCGTAACCTGATTCACCTACATATTCTCTACCCAAAAGTAAGTTTCATAAAAAATAAGATATAACAAATTTAGAAACTTTGCTAATCCCTTGAAAACACAACCCTGAATAGAAAAATTTATCATGACAATTTCTGATGAACCACTTGAATATATATCATTTTCATTTCACACATCTTCAAAACACACTTTTCCAAACCTGTTCGTCATGTTTAGCACTCGGAATTTTGAAAATCAGCTTTTCAACGTCAGTCGTCTAAAATCTTTTTGAATTTTTCAAAATTTATGCTAAAACACACCGAAAATCTTTTTGGATTTTTTAAATAACCGAAATGAAATGCAGTAAAGAAATATTTACATACAATATTTTTGTGAGTTTGTGTAAGAGGATCATATCAGTTTTTGAGACATATCACCAACACCGTTAAGCTTCATTACATTTTAAGTTCTAAACAATTCACCTAGATTGTCAGTATACTTGTCCACTTAAATTTTCACACAAAGTTCAACTGCTTCGAGATACGAATTAGTGTTTTATGACTTAAACATCTACATGTGTCCAACCTCAGTATATACTCCCGTATCCAGACCCCAGTATTCAGTCTTACAGGTGAGTATACCTAGATGATATCTGTAAGGGGTTAATTGCGAGGGTCGTGAGAGCTCAGGTCGATCTTTCGATACGCAGAGAGATGACGGCTTCGACTTTTGGTGGGTCCCCTTTGGGGATCTTCTTTTCAACAGCACATGATTAACCATTTTGCAATGTGTTATCATTTTTTATGCTGAGGGGAGGCTTATATTTCAAAGCAGCGTAAAGTATTCTCCGGGGACTAGGCCATTGCTTCCGCAAAATCAGAAGTCCCGGGATAATACCCCAGATATCACTAAGCATAAAGACCTAGTATCTCAGAATACGGGACCCTTCAAACAAGATTTCAGGGGTTACCTATATATCCTGGAGGTGTTCCCCATGTAGACGCAAGTAAATTTAGGTTTATATCTCATCACAATTTACTAAATGTGCAAAAACCTACTGACACATCATCAGTGAGACCGTTTATCACATGTAACTTTCCAATTCTTTAGCATGTTGTGACAGTCCACTGATGTACTATCATTTCCTCTTTTATACAACAAAACTCATTTTTGGTTTTATCATGTTTTTGCCTTTTTCAAATTTTCAAATGTTTTTGGATTTTCTGAAAATTTTACTCCCCCTAAAATGCAAACACATTTTAGGAAAATTGAAAACAAACTATACAATAAAACGACAACTGATATCAAATCACTTCAAATCGCCATCCACTTGGCATAAACAATCAGAACTCCCCCTTACAACAAACTATTTTCCCATTGTGATTTCAAAACACTTAAGTTTGTATTAATCAAATGGTTTTTCCGGAAAATTAGTTTTGTTGATTTTACCACTTGTAAAGTTAGGGGTTCATCATGTTATTTTCCAAACAATCATTTGTAACTATGATCCAATCAAGTTCAACTTAATGACCTTGATTAACCATTTGTTAATGAAACCTCTTCAACCACTTACAGGTTCATTTCACCAACCATAACCACTTGTAAATCAAAATATAACAATTTAAATATACCACCTGTACTTTACCAACTGTACCACATGTAGGATCAATTGCTAAGAAAGATGCCGATTCCTGCTCCACTCTTACCATCCTGGGAGCTCCGGCAAGTCAGGAATTTATGGTGAAAATGCTGTCACCCAAGCCTGACCATCCTTGGGTGATTTTGGTGGCAAACATCTGTCCCACCAACATTTTGATTTGTAAAATTCTTTAGAATCCTTCACTTTTCTGTCAACCATCTTTCCAAAAATATGTTTAACATTTCCATTGAAAGCCTTCTCAACATCAAATTCTCCCCTATCAGCGAAGAATTGATTTGAAATCTCTACTTTTCCCACTTTCTTCATCAAATTTTCTTTTGTCAATGACGGAAAATTTTCCTCGTTCATCTCAGGAACGGAATTATCAACCTTTTTCTCAACACATGACTCCTCTGATTTTATGGAATCAGATTCATTGTCAGAATTACCCTCAGATTTAACCACCCACTTTTGTTTACTCAAATCACCTCTTCTTTTGTAAAATCTTTTTGAACTTTCTTCTTCCTCAGAAGTAGAATTTTCAAATTTTTTAACAATTTTTACAGGTTGTTCTTTCTTATTAACACAAGTCATTCTCAAAACAGATTTAGAAGAAACTCCCTGTTTTTGATAGTTGGTCTTGGAGCAATTCCAAGCTATGTGTCCAACTTCTTGACATTTGAAACAGGTTCTTCTGTCAACTCTTTTAGCAAACCTTCTCACATTCTTCTTCACTTCAGCAAGAAACTCCTGGTTTGACTGCTTCCAGAACGGTTTCTTCTGTTCATCCTCTGAACTTCCTCCTGAAACAAATTTTGTTTTTGGTTTATAAGTTTTATGATTTTTATAATTTTCTGAAGAATTAAAACCAAGACCTTGTTTTTTGAAATTACGGTTGTGGTTTGGTTTCTTTCGATAACCATAACCAGAACCGTAACCCTTTTTCTTGTTCAATCTCTGTTGAACTCTTGAAGTGTACTTTTTAGGTTTTTCATCAAGATTTAAATCTTTTATTTCAGAAATATTAATTTCTGTTAATTTGAAAACCTGTTTGATCATTTCAGTTTTGACACTTCTTATTGGAAATTCCTCATCAGAATATAATTTGTCTGAATCAAACAAAGTATATGCCACTTTGATTAATCCGTCATTCAAATTAGATTTTGATAACAGGAATTCTCTATTGTAAACCCTATTAACCGGTGAACTCGGACTCTTCTCAGACGAACTCGAACTATCTGACTTAGACTCCGACTTTGACTCTTCATCCGTATCTAACACCTGATCGACAACTTTCTTTACTAACTCAGACTCATGATCAGTGTCAAACGCTGTGAATGTAACATCAATATTGTCTGGTAATTCATCAATGATTTCAGACTTTAACTTGATGTTGACTGCCTTTTTTAGACGCTCCTCGTTAGGATTCCTTGGAGAATAAGTTTCATGGATCGGGGGCGGACATTTGTTATACTTGACACTTTTTGTCTTACAAGTATCCTCTTCTTTTTCTTTCTTCTTGAACGCTTCAAGACCTGCAACAGTAGGATAAACCCGATCAATCAAATAATCACATGTAGTATAACTCAAAAGTAACCGGTTAATCCTTTCACTCTCGATTTTTTCAAGTTCCAACTCCTTCTTCAAATTAGCACAGTCTTCAATATAATCATTGATGACACTTTGCTTTGTCATTAAAGTTGCACTCATTTTGTCATTCGCTTTTTCAATTTCTGAATTCGTTCTTTTCAAACTATCAATTGTCCTATTCAGCACATCGTATGACTCTTTCACATACTTCACATCAGACAGTAAATCTTCTTTAATCTTTTCCAACTCCGCAATCTTCTTATCTTTCTCCTCACAAACTTTGCAAGATTCTTTACATTTCAGACAAGGTTTAATGATTTCGACTATCTTATCAACCTCAACAACTTTCTCAACTTCTACGATCTTTTCTACTTCAACAATTTTCTCTACAATCTTTTCAACCACTGGTTCTTCAGATTCTATTTTAGCTTTCTGTTCCTCAGTTTCCTTTGTTGAGCTTTCTTCAACTTCTGCTTTCTCAGTTTCTACTTTTGCTTCCAACTCATGTTCTTCAATTTTCTGAATAAACTGTGCCAGATTCATGTTTTCATGTTTTCTCATATGTTTTACAATCAACAGATAAGTTCCCCATTTTTGTTGTGGTAAGGCATCAGCAAGTTTATCAATCCATTCATCATTGTCTTTCTTAATGTTCAATCTTCCCATTTCCACGACTAAATGACAATATCTATCAATGGTCATCTTTGTTGTTTCATGGTCAAAAGCTACAAACATGTCAAATGACTTCTTCAACAACGCCTCTTCCATGTTTCGGTAATTAGCAAATACTTCGGAAAACACCTTGCAAGTACCGGCAACACAATCAAACAAAATACAATCAGTTTAACAGTTTATCAATTAACTGAAACAAACTGGTACTCGAACTGATAACAATTTTGAGCGGACTGAATGTTAACGAACTGTGCGAACTGAATGTTGACCAACTGTACGAACTGAATGTTGACCAACTGTACGAACTGAATGTTGACCGCTATGACCCGAATCGAAAACAAACGTCTTGACCCTTTGAACTCCAAATCGTACAAACTAACAGAAACCACGACTCAAACCACGCGACCTGACAATCTGAATTATCACTACCAAACGAGTTGAAAACCTTTCTCACAAATATACAATAAACTCAAACCCTTTGTCCAACAAAAATTCATAATGAGCTGAAGTCTTTTAAAAAGAAATTCGATAATTGTCTATAATCAAATACCACAACTCAAAATCATTGAACCAAGCATAAATCTGAATCAAATAATCGAATAATTGGACTGCATCATTGGACTTCAACAATTAATACTTCAACATATTAGATGGGCCGATGACAACTTGGGCTGAATTTAGATGTGGGCTGACAATACGATCTACAAAACAATTACATGCGCACCATACTATTTTTAAGACATGAGTCGACAATCTCCTTTTAAAACTCTTTTGATTGGACCGCACAAACAACTAATCACATTCAACCATGGCAGATATCACATGTAAACTGTTGTTTTAAAACAACACTTATCCTACCAAATGCAATATCACATGTAATCACATGAATTTAGAATATTTCTGACAACTTCGATAAAACCAAAGACTTACATGATTTACAATCTATTAAAATGGCTGACATTCACATGTACCTTTTCAATTAAAGCAAGGCTGACAACAATTTTTTTAATTTCTATTTTAACACAGTGTCCACTTCACCATCATGTACCGACAATCATCATTTAAGTCATTCACATGCCAAACAGTTTCCAAACATTAATTGATAACACCTTTTCATGCAGACACTGACTGAATTTAGTATGTTTTAAAATCTATTTGATCGATGATCACATGTACAACCTGACTTCCAATTTACGAGACCACTTCGATTAAAGAATCACACCACCCAAAGCACTTATCACGTGAAAACTGAAATATATTCAAACAAAAATCATGCTTCAAACGGTCATGTTATGTTTCAAACTGTCAGCTGTTCAAACGACAAAGTTCAAACGATAAATTTTCAAACAACCAACTCAAACGATCAACTTCAAACGATGCAGTTCAAACGACAGAATCCATTTTTCAAACGATAGAGTCAGTTTTCAAACGATAGATTCAAACGATGGACTGTTCAAACGATAGTTTTAAACGACAGACATTTTTCAAACGACAGCATCCATTTTTCAAACGATAGAGTCAATTTCAAACGATGGAGTCAATTTCAAACGATGACGTCATTAATTTGCGAATTTTTTCAAACGGTATGAACGATTTCAGTTAGTTTTAGGTCAATTTTTTATTCCAAACTTTCAAGGATTGATTAATAGTGAATTTCGTTTGTTATGTGATCGTTTCAAGCCATTTTAACCGTGAGAACTAGTTAAAATCAGAAAAGAAAGGTAGAAGTGAGATAATCCGATGATTTCAAGCTGTATTTGGTATGAACTCCTCGTCCTGAGCTCTGATACCACTTGTAGGATCGTTTCGCGACCTAAACGAGTCGTTCGGAAGAGCTCTTGTACGTTTCAGAGGCGGAAACTAAGAAACGCACTACAAAACAACTTGATCTACACTTTAAACCTCTTGTATAATCGATTAACAGTGTTTACAGCGAGAGGAAATACCGGCAGCACTTCGGTATCACAACACCTGACCGTTCCGTTTGAAATGAACCTATCACACACCTATATATAGACAATGACCCTTCCGTTTGAACTTACCCTTCCGTTTGAACTTAACATAACTTGGTTCAAACGGAACCCTCATTTCAAACAATGAGTTCAAACGGAACCCTCATTCAAACTTTTGTTTCAAACGGAACCCTCTAAAACACTTCTTAAAATCATAACTAAAACCCTAATTTGACATATTATGATGATGTAAGCATGATGATGTCATCATCAATAATGATGACATCATCCTTGTTCCGAACCGCAACGCAACCTGACTCGATATAAGACGAAGTCGACAGATGTATGCACCAACAGATATAAAGTGGGCATTCGCAAGTGCTGTTAGAAGGGCGAAGGACTTTATGGTTCGAACAGGAAGAAGTTCTTTGGAAAGCAAACAAGATACAAAGTACGGTTTTGATAAAGAAGCAGTTACATGCTTCAATTGTGGCGAAAAGGGTCACTTCAAACGTGAGTGCACTCGACCAAGCAGACAAGGCAATCAGAACCCATTCCGTAATCAGACGAGTACTTCAAATGCTAATCAAGACAATCGTGGAAAAGGGATAGTGGCTGTAAACAACACCACTAACCAGAATCAGTCTGGACCATCAAACGAAAATCGTGCATTAACCGTACAAGCTGATGAAGGGTTTAATTGGTCTTTTCAACTTGGGGAAAGTGATCAAGATAAAGGAGGAACAGCGTGTTATGCAAAGATAATCAATCACATCAAGCACGTTCATAAGGAAGAATTTTCTGAAAGTGATGACAGTTCTGGTAATACCGGGAGTTCTGACGAAGAAAGTTCTACTTCGAGTTCTGAATCTGATGTGAGCAAAGAAGCAAGTTCTTATCTTGATGACTTATTGAATGAAGCAGAAGAGTTGAAATGTCAGAAATCAGTTCTGATTAAGAAGGCTGAGGTAGTATCTAAAGAAATGGAGAAGTTCTTTTCTGAAGACGGATCTTTCTCTTATCAGACTGCCTTTATGGCAAATGTCTCAGCTTCTACAAGTCAGGTAAAATCTGAAATTCTTATCAACTGTAGAGATTGTGAGTATATGAAAAATGAATTTGATAGAATAAAGCTTGAATGTGATTCGATTCATATTCACAATCAGAGTTTAGTTGTTGAAATGGCTAAATGCAAAGAAGCGAATATGGCTTTAGTTCGAAACGAAAAAGAATTTAAATCTATGATTGAAACTCTAAAGAAAAATGTTTCCGAAGTGACAAAAACTGTTTATCATAAACAAGTTAGTATAAATGATTACATTAACATTGTTGAGGAAACCAAAAAGGAACTAGCCATTGCCAAATGCGAGCATGATGCAATCAAGCAAAAATTGGAGAGTTACTCTAACTCCCGATTTGTGCTCGATCACATTATTGATGTTCAACAACTAAAGGGAAACAAGAAAGGTGTTGGGTATAAGAAGTGTCCGCCCCCTTTGAGACATAATTATGCTTATATGCCTGATGAAGAAGAAATGCCACGGTTTGAATCCAGTGTGCCTCTTGATTATGAGGAAGTTACTACTGGCCTAGGGTTCAAATCGGACAATTCTCCAAGTACAAATTCTGAGCAAAAAGATTCAACATCTACGAAACAAGGTCCTCCCACCATTGAGGACTATGAGTCGTCGGATGATGAACCTGAATCAGATGTGAGTAATCAGGATAAATCACTTGACAAACTTAAAGGAGTAGAAGTTCCAATTGAGAATCATATTCTGTGTGATCCTCCTACCCCTGATGTTCAACCTGTTGTTCAACAAGTGATAGATCCTGTTTCTACCGTTAAAAGTAAGATTGTGTTGTACACTTTGGTTGGTGATTCTAAAATCTATTCAGATAATGATTTTCCAATTAAAAATGTCAATCGATCATCGATTGATAATGTTTTTGAAAATAATACAAGTAAGTTTTTGGAAAAGTCGATTCCGGGAGTTATTGTGACTCAATGTAATCCAATTCCTAAGGCTGAAATCAAAAAGAAATTTGGAAATCAGAAATCACTTTCAAAGCAACAACCTATTGCTTCTAAGGGTAAACAATCAGATCAACGGGCTAAATTGCCAAATGTTTCTAAATCAAAATTTGAAACAAAAGGGGCTCGTTATCAGAAGAAAAACAGCAATGTCAAATTTGTGGAATCTAGGGGTACAGATAAAGTTGAGACTTTTGCAAACAAGTCAAACACTGATTTTGTACAAGTCAAAATTTTAAAACGTGATAGTCAAAACAATTACACTCAACATTCAAATGGGTGTGATGAAAAAGCTAGTACCTCGGGTTATACAAGTTCGACATCTGATCGTCGATCCAGTTCTCCTAAGTTTGTTGAAAGGAGAACGTGTTTTAAATGTGGAGAGTTTGGGCACATCATCAAAGATTGTGCTAACACTCCGAAAGCGAAATTTGTTGAAAAAGCATCACCTGAATCGATTCACCCTAAATGTCGTCCTGTTTCACCTAAACATGATAAAAGAACTATTAAAGAACAGGAATCGAAACAACGACATCAAAATGTGAAGAAAATAGAAAAGGCTTTAAAATCTAAGGTCAATTTTGTTCCAAGGGAATCAAGTTCACCTGTAAAACCAGAAATTTCAAAATTTGTTTACAAAACTCAATCTGGTAAACAAAAACAAACTTGGAAACCTAGGAAGGGTGAAAGTTCAGGGGGAGCTGTTCGTTTGGAAAACCATCAACAAATCGAGATCACTATTTGTGATGCTCAGGGACGACCCAAGACCACTTTGGCTTGGGTCCCCATCCTTAACTAATCATTGGATGATATGTGCAGGATGTTCCAGGAGGAATTATCAATAGTCATTGGATTGTTGATAGTGGGGCATCCAGGCACATGACGGGCGACTTACGGCTTCTATATGATGTGAGAAACATTAAAGAAGGCTATGTCGCTTTCGCTGGAGACAAAGGCGGATACATCACTGGATAGGGAATGATCTCTAATGGTGTTGTATGTTTCGATAAGATCAATTATGTTCGTCAAATTGATCATAATCTTCTCAGTGTGTCGCAAATCTGCGATAAAAAGTTCACCGTGCATTTCGATGATGCCGGTTGTTATGTGCTTAAACCTGGTTTCAAAATTCCTGATGAATGGATTCTCCTATCGGCTCCAAGAATCAATGATCTTTATGTTCTTGATATGAGTGAAGCGATTACGACTTCTGCACAAGTCACATGTTTTGTCTCGAAAGCCACGGAGAAGGAGTCTATATCTTGGCACAGAAGAATGGGACACATTCACTTGAGAAAAATGAACCATTTGGTGAAAAACAATCTTGTGAATGGCGTGCCCGTGAGAAGTTTTCATCTACAAGATATCTGTGTTTCGTGCCAGAAAGGGAAACAAACAAAGAAGTCTCACCCTTTGAAGAAAATCAACATTGTTGGCATGCCTCTCGAACGTCTTCATATGGACCTCTTTGGACCTATGAGACACAAAACAACGTTCGGAGATGTGTATTGTTTAGTAGTTACTGATGACTACTCTAGATTTTCTTGGGTAGCTTTTATGGCACACAAGAGTGATACTCCTGGCATCCTCAATGATCTTCTTACAATGTTGGAAAATCTCTACTCGTTGAAAGTTAAGAGGATCAGAAGCGACAATGGAACTGAATTTAAAAACCGTGTTATGGATGAGTTCTGTACTTCTAAAGGCATTCTTCATGAATACAGTTCTCCTTACACTCCACAACAAAATGGTGTCGCGGAGAGGAAGAATCGGACAATAATTGAAACTGCAAGAACAATGTTGGTAGAGTCGGCGTTTCCTGTTCAGTTCTGGGCAGAGGCTGTGTCGACCGCTTGCTACACATTAAACCGAGTTCTTACGGTTAAGAGACATGGCAAGACTTGTTTCGAACTTCTACAGAAAAGGAAACCTGATCTTTCAATTCTAGAACCTTTTGGTGGTCCATGCACTATGATTGATCCGGATGGAAAGTTTGGCGCGAAAGCTATCGAGGGTTTCTTCCTTGGATATGCTACACCAAATTTTCGTGTTTGGAATCTGACTACCAAAAAGGTTGAACTATGGAGTGAAGTAAGGGTTCAGAGATATACAAATCCTGTTAAAGCTCCAGGTGATCCTTGGATGTTCGATTATGATGGGCTATTCAACTCCTTTGATCTGCCAACCTTTGATGAAGATTCCGCAGCTGCTAGAATGATATTTGATAGTGACAATGCTGCTGAGTCGTCATTAGTTAGACCTGTTGTTGTTAACTCACAAAGTTCTAATTCGTCTAACAACACAGTTCAAAATGAGGAAGTTGAAAATGCTACTGAATACAATGAGTCATCAGAAGAAGATGAAGAAAATCTGGATGCGACTGAAGGCACTAAATCTCCAGTTATTCCAGTTCAGGGTACTTCTGTTGATACTCCTCATGTGCAAGTCGATGATACTGCTGAAGGAAATGCATCCACTTCTACGCATATTCCAGGTGTAGAGTTGGTTGTTGATCTTAATATTAACAATTTAGGTGTTAATGCTCGTGTTCCTGAAAATCCTGAAATGAGGATACACGATACCCATCCATAGCAGAATATCATAGGAGATGTCCAACAAGGTGTGCAGACACGTAATCAGCTGAGAAACAACCAGAGTGCTGGTTTGTATTCAGCTATTAGAGAATCTGGTCTACAAAATGATTGGTCTTTCGCGTGTTACGTTTCACAAGAAGAAACAAAATCTTGGAAGGAAGCTTTAAAAGATAATTCGTGGGTTGAAGCCATGCAGGACGAACTGCAGCAATTTCAAAAGCTTGGTGTTTGGAAGCTTGTTGAAAAACCGGAGAATTACAAGAAAATTGGAACACGATGGGTTTATAAATGCAAGAAAGACGACCGTGGAGTTGTTATTTGCAACAAAGCGAGACTGGTTGTTCAGGGTTTTCGTCAGATTGAAGGCATTGACTACAATGAAGTTTATGCACCTGTTGCACGTCTGGAAGCTATTCGGATTTTCTTAGCTTATGCTTCTTTCAAAGGATTCAAAGTTTACCAGATGGACGTTAAAAGTGCTTTTCTTCATGGTGTTGTTCAAGAAGAGGTGCATGTCGAACAACCTCCAGGTTTTGAAGATCCTATTCACCCCGATCGGGTTTGGTTGCTCAACAAAGCTCTTTATGGTCTACATCAAGCACCTAGGGCTTGGTACGCAACCTTATCAAACTATCTTCTGGAGAATGGATTTAGATGAGGTCTTATTGATTGCACACTCTTTATCAAAGAACAAGATGAAGATCTTCTGCTGGTGCAGGTATATGTTGATGATATAATATTTGGATCTACTAATGATTCTTTGTGCAGGCAATTCGAAAGTGTTATGCAAGAAAAGTTCGAAATGAGCGCTATGGGAGAGATGAATTTCTTTTTGGGCCTTCAAGTTCAACAAACAGAGTCTGGGATATTCATCCATCAGACTAAATATGTTGGTGACATTTTGAGCCGATTCCAAATGTCAGATGCAACGCCCATTGGTACCCCACTTCCGCAGAATCACGGGATTACTCCGGATTTGAAGGGAGAAAGCATCAACTCCTCGTACTATCGTGCCATAATCGGATCTCTCATGTATCTTACCGCTTCGAGGCCTGATATCATGTACCCAACATGCTTACTAGCAAGATATCAAGCAAACCCGAAGGCCTCTCATCTGTCAGCTGTCAAAAGGATTTTACGCTATTTGAAGGGATGCCCAGACCTCGGTCTTTGGTACCCTAGGGATGATAGTTTTGAATTAATAGCATACAGTGATTCTGATTTCGGTGGTTGCAAAATCGATGGCAAATCGACAACAGCAGGATGTCAGTTCCTAGGAAATCGACTGGTCACGTGGCAGTGCAAGAAGCAAACGTGTGTTGCTACATCAACATGTGAAGCAGAATACATTGCTGCCTCGAGTTGTTGCTCCCAAGTTCTTTGGATACAACAACAAATGCGCGACTACGGTTTAGAATTCCTATCTACCTGTATTTTTGTTGATAATAATGCTGCCTTACAGATCACTAGAAATCCTGTGCAACATTCTAAGACTAAACACATCGACATTAAATATCACTTTATCGGTGATTGTTTTGACAAGAGGTTAATCGATGTCGTTCATGTCCCCACTGATCACCAACGTGCCGACCTGTTTACAAAAGCTTTTGATAAATCACGTTTTGATTATCTACTTTTGGTCAATGGCATTAAGGTGATACCTGAGTAAACTTCTTTGGCTGATCGTTTTTGTAAATATTTTCTTTATAAACTTTGAAAATTCAAAAAGATTTTAGTTTTCGTAAACTTTACGAATTTTAGGGGGAGATATTTCAAGAAAATACAAAAACATTGCAAAAGTTCAAAATCCAAAAAGATGTCTTTACTTTCTGTCGTTTTCGTTTGAAAAAATTCAAAAACAATAGAAAAACCAAAAATGAGTTTCTTGGATAAAGGAAAATGATGAATTTCACTGGTGTGGTCGGTCAATGTGTTCAAAATGCAAAATAAAAAGAAAAATGATAAGTATCTCTATTAACGATGTATCGGTAGGCTAACAATCAGACTAAAATGTGCAGGATGATACAAACCTAACTGACTTCAAGTCAGGTGGGAACCATTCATTGGCATATGGTCTTAGTACCGAAATCTCGTTTGAGAGATTGCCGAGATCTGAAATATTCGGTCTTTATGCTGCTTATCATCTGGGTATCATGGTTGTATCAAACCGTAAAAATAACGGAGACGAAGTCTAAGATCTTCCATGATACTATACATACGTGTACATACTACATTCGACCTCAATAAGTGATCAACAATCACATGTCCAAACAAAATAAGTGATTTTATATCACAGATTCTTTGCGGGAGTCAAGTTCGTCTCTCTGCTGTACGAAAGTACTGACCTGTTCACGGACTTGCTCCTGTGCCCTCATGCATCTGAAAATCAAGTTCCTCATCAATAAGTGATTCTATCACATAGGGCTTGTTTTCAATCAAAATAAGTGAGTTTCTCACATTTTTATACGGTCAAACAGATGATAATCGGTATACTCACCGGTAAGATGAATTCTCGTGCATACCTTGATACGGGAATGTGTCGTGAGTGGATTTACATCGACTTGTAAGTATAATCCTTACCGTTAATCGTATCTCTTAAATTATGATTATATCTGATTAGTTTGAGCTTATGTGGACCACAATACCGATAATCGAGGTAGTATACTTATCCAGAGCTTTAAACAGAAATCAAAATCATCTTGACTAAGACCGTAAGCTGGTATGATTCCTTGTCCTTGAGATTCGCAAAAAGATTGCACTTGTACAGTTGTTTAGTGTTTTTAACAGTTTTCCGCATTTTCATTTAATTTACTGTGCTTTAAATTTGTTTTTAGTATATTTGTGTAAAGTTCGTTTTTGATTAAGCCGAAGTTGTTGCTTGGTGTTTTCTACCGGAAGCCTGAAACCTTCTTCATAAAAGCGTTCTTGCATTTGAAAATTCAAACTGAATGGAAATGTGTTCATAATCTGTTTAGACTGCAAAATCTTACCACTGTTTTGACTGCAAAATATTTCCAGCCTCTGTATTACTGTTTTGAAAAATCTGTTGGTGAAACAGGTTGGTCGACGAATCAAAAGAGTCGACGAATCAGACCAATGTTGGCGAATCAAATCTGTTTCGTCAAAACAGACGACGAATCACATGAGCCCAAATTTGTTTCGTCATGGGCTAAAGTTTAGGCCCAAGTTCAAGCCCAAGTTTCTGTTTCGCCGGACCCATTTCAGTTTCGTCGAGTTCTCAGATTCGTCGAGACAGGGTGGTGTATATAAAGGTCCCACTTGTTCACTTTTTCAAAACATCAGTTTTTCATCTTCTTCAAACAACCAAAAACCCATACCTACGGTTACTCTCACAAATCACTCAAAACATCAGTTTTTAATCAAAATCTTACAAAAATCAAAGGTAGTAACATGTTCTGATTCACATTCCGAACACTTTGAACCGTCGGTTTTTCATCCGAAACCCTCAGAGACCCCTTTGAGACCTTGTTTTTCTTTGATAATATATGTGTTGATGTTGCATGTTTTGTGTTTTCCTTCTGAATCTGATAGATTTAGGATTATTATGTTTGATTTGCTTTGATTTGAATGTGGGTTTTTTATAAACAAAAACAGGGGTTTGTTTTTGATAAAGTTATTAACTGTTTTTACAAGGGTTTTTGTTCGGAAATCATTTATGGGTGTTTATAAATGGTTTGGGTATAAATAATGTTGATTGAATGTGTTTGTGTTTATATCTGATCTTTGTTTAAACCCAATACGGCGAAACTGAAAAACCCCCAATTTGACGAATCAAATTAGCCCTAATTCCGGCGAATCAAACATATGACGAATCAGACGACGAATCAAAGATCACGAATCAGAAAAGGAACGAAATAGACTCGACGAATCAAAAAGTCGACGAATCAAACCAGTCAATGGTCAACTCTCTGTTTCGTCGTTCAAACTTCTGTTTCGTCGTACATGCCTTAGCAGTTTTCTGATGTTGCTGTTTGTTCACAGTAGACATGTTAGATAGGTTATCTGTTATGTGGATACATGAAATTGTATCCATACATGTCTAAATGCAATGTTTTATCAAATGTGACTTATTCTGGACATTTTTATGTACAGATGGCTCCTAAAGCACCGCAAGAAAAAGGAAAACGCAAGAAGGCGATAAAGAAAGAAAACAAAACTGAAGAAGAAATTATGTCAGAAAAACGTCATAATCAAGTTGCATATTTAGATCCGGAAGACAAGCTCACTGAATTTAAAGATATGACGAAGTGGATCAGGGAGTCACGTATCAATCATGCTGTTACATACTCGACGCCCGTCTACAAATCACTGATTAAAGCTGTGACACTCTAGGTTTTCCCGAGCAAACATCTTGTATTAACATTATGTGTATATACGTTATTAAATGACAGTGCGTGTTATCTCGATGATGTTATGTGATCCTTGTGCTAAGTGTGATGAATATGTGTATATTATATATGTATGTATGTTATATGAGTGGGCCGAGACCCCAAAGGACCCGACTCGAGACCACCCTCGGTCTCGAGTGAACCGTAAACATTTGGGCTGGTTGGGCCGTAACCTAGAAGCCCACCCGGAAACCCCTAACCCACTCGATATATATATGACCAACCCTCACAACTTACACCATTTTGCAACATCACTCTCTTACATCCTCTCACACACTCTCCCTCATCTTTCTTTCACTAAAACCCTAAAACCCTAAGGTTCTAACATCAAACTCACCTCCTCTCCTCTCCCTCTCTCGGATCAAACCGGCTACAACAAAGGGAGCTCTCGGATCATCTCGGATCATCTCGGTTCACGCTCATTGTCATCACTCGGAAGCTTCCTTCACAAATCCTCCATACCCTCACACTCTTGACTACTAACCGGTTAGTTGTTTCCTTGCAAATAGATGAAAACATTAGATAAAGGTGCTTGCTTGATGACAAAATGCATGATGAGTGTTTACTTGTTTGAGTGAATGATGATGTGCAACTTTTTTATGATTTAACTATGCTTCTCTTTGATTAAAAGATGTAAACCGAGAAACATTGATATGGATAGCTTAGTGTGTTCATGACTAGATAATGCATGTTAGATAGTGTGAGACAATTGTTGCCTTAGTGATGATATGCAAGTTGTCGTACATGTCCCTGTTTTGGGTGAAAGGTGTGCTAGAATTAGGATTTGAGTATTCATATAGGATGAATGATGAAAACCCTAAAAGGATGAACAAGTTTGAATGATAATATGATGACTATGTGTTAAATGTGCATGAATATATGAAGAACAGTTTGAAGGTCATAAAAATATTTGAAATATGCCTTGTTTGATTTGATTTAGTGGGATATTAGACAATAAAACATGTTAGTGGAGACAGTACACAATTTACATGAAATTGCAATCTCATTGGCTAGTACATCAGAGGTTCTAGAAGGATTCTTGTGCACGTATCCGATGGTTGCGACTCGAAACCCCCGGTTACGACTCGAGACTACGAGATTGCGACTCGAGACCGCCCGGTTGCGACTCGAAACAAGACCATGACGAGTCGAAACCTCCGGTTGCGACTCGCAACCAAAACGTGACAAGTCGAAACACCGGTTGCGACTCGCAACCAAGACATGACAAGCCGCAACCTCCGGTTGCGACTCGCAACTGTGTGTTCTCGACTGGGCTGTTAGTTATTGGGCCCAAAGTGTATTAGCTGTACATGCTTGTTACTGTTTAAGTGGGCTACGTGTTTAACTGTTAACTGTTGCTGTTAAAGAACTTAGACGGGCCCAATGACTTATTGGATAAATGTATGTTGTGCATACTAGGTGTTAGTTATGTGTAGATTATACGTGTTTACTTGTACCCCAACTTGACCCATATTCGGTAACCATGCTAGGACGTGGTGACCAACGTGATAGACCGGGTAATTAATCTACCGAGCAACCCAAGGTGAGTTCACAACCTAAAGCATGTATTCCCGGTGGTTTGGGAAACGGAACTAAAAACATCACTATCCCCTTATGAGGGATACAACTTACTTTTCTTCCCTTGTTATTAGGAACCTTTTAGTTAATTACTGTTTATACGGATTGCAACAAACGGCACTAAACGAAACTCTATCACTTAAAGTCCCTACTACTTAATACCGATTAGTCGCCGGGGCCAGGCGAACGGGTTATTAGTTGATAGCGCTATTTAGGTCTTACCAACCTCACACCGTGCCAAGGTATGGGATCGGTCGTGAACTAATGTACTCAGGCATCCGTCAATGATGATAGAACATTGACATCGGGGCACTCTAGTGTTCGGTATTGGAAAAACAGTTTAGTCGCTAACTTTTGGGGTAGCTCCCCATGGCATGTATAAACGGATAAATTAACTGGTGAAACAAGTTTTTGGTAATTAAAACTGGACAACTAGTGAACTCACTTAGCATTATTGTTGACCCCTTACTGCATGCTTTGCAGGTAACCAGTGACTGAGGAGCTGCTACTTGGGGAATGTGTAGTGTTCGTCTACCCCTGTGTTGGGTGTTAAATAAGCATGAACTATGAACCATGTTTAAGACTGTTTTACTTATGCTTCCGCTACTTACTACTATTTGAACTTAAAACTTTAAACTCTGAACTTGATATTTGCTAATCGTATGGTTAGTAAGTATTACTTTGGTTATTAATTCAATTATTCAGTATAATTGGTGGCTGGATCCTGGTCGGTCACGCCCTCAAGCGGACGGTACTCCGCAGGTGGAATTTGGGGGTGTGACAGATTGGTATCAGAGCCATTGGTTATAGTGAACTTGGTTTTTAAAAGGAAAGTCTTTTTGAGAAAAACCAGACTATAACCCGTGACTCGTGACGACACTACACTCCAAGTGCAAGACTCGACATGCTAGACTTCGTAGCTCGGACTTGTGTTTACTTGCTTGTTTATCTTATATTGACTGCTCTACTATACATACTAGTGTGCCTGATTAGATAGATACACGTTTCTCTTCTACCTCATTCTCGCTACGTTACAACATCACACTCATACTGTGTTCTCTGGTTATGAAGACAATGAGTGGACGCGGAAGAGGAAGCGTTAACATGACTCAGGCTCAATTCGCTAACTTGCTCAACACGGTGGCTGCAGCTTTCGCAGCTCACCCTGGAGGTCAGCCTGCGCCTGCGCAACCACGTGTTTGTACTTTCAAAACCTTCATGGATGGCAAGCCCCTCCCTTTCAACGGCACTGAGGGTGCCATAGGCCTTCTGCACTGGATTGAAAAGGCCGAAGATGTCTTTGCTGTCTGCGAGTGTCCCCCTGCTAACAGGGTTAAGTACGCAACTGGTACGCTTGAAGGAAACGCGCTTTCATGGTGGAAAGCACAGATTCAGATGCTTGGTCTGGAAACTGCTAATGCTACTGCATGGGAAGATTTCAAGGACATGATCAAAGAGGAGTACTGTCACAGGGATGACATCCACAAACTCGAGAACGAGTACTATGCACTCAAGATGGTTGGGTCAGAGATTGAGACCTACACCAAGCAGTCCAATGACTATGCTGCACTTTGCCCAAACATGTCCCAACCTATGTATCGAAGGGTCGAATTGTACATCAAAGGCTTGGTCCCAGAAATCCGGAGCCATGTGACCTCGGCCAACCTCAACACCATACAGCCTGTGGTTCGTCTTGCTCACAAACTCACCAATCAGGCTGTGGAAGAGGGCAAGCTGCCCAAGAGGATCGGTGCTACTGCTGGAACTTCTGGCGATAACAAGCGAAAGTGGGATGGAAGTCAGGGAAAGGATGCTAACCCCACTCAGGCACCAGTTCAACAAAGGAAGACTGAAAGCAACAAGGGCCCTCAGCAACAGGGTGGCTATCGAGGAAACCACCCTAAGTGTAACAAATGTAACCGACATCACAGTGGGCCATGTGGAAAAGGTCAGTGTCAGCGATGCAACAAGACGGGGCACAAAGCCAAAGACTGCCGAAGCCAGTTCCCTGCAAGGCAGAATCAGCAACAACCACAGCAACAGCAGCAACAAGGAAACAATCGTGGATGCTTCAAGTGTGGAGCAATGGGGCACATGCGAAAGGATTGCCCTGAGCTGAATCAAAACAACAACAATCAGGGTGCTGGGAACAATAACAACAATGCTGGAAATGGTGCTAGAGGAAAAGCTTTTGTGATTGGAGCTGGGGAAGCAAGGAATGACCCCAACGTTGTAGCGGGTAAGTTCCTAGTTAATGATCGTTATGTTTCCATGCTATTTGATTCCGGAGCAGATGCTAGTTATGTGTCCCTACGTATTAGTAAGAAACTTAAGCTCACTCTTACGCCGCTGAGCTCTAAGCACACCGTTGAAATAGCTAATGGTAGAAACCTCGAGGCCTCACACATAATTCGTAACTGCAAATTAGAGTTGTCTGGTCAGACCTTCTGTATCGATCTTTTCCCCATCGTTCTTGGAAGCTTCGACGTCATCATTGGTATGGATTGGTTATCCAAACATCGAGCTGAAATCCTCTGCCAGGAGAAAGCTATTCGTATTCCCCGTCCCCTGGCAAACCTCTTATAGTTCAAGGCGATAAGAGCGGAGAAGTCACAGGCATCATTTCATTCTTGAAGGCCCAGAAGTATCTACAAAAAGGGCACACCGCTATCTTAGCGCTCATTACCGACACACGGAAAAGGGAAAACAGGATTGAAGATTTTCCAGTTGTACGCGACTATCCTGAGGTATTCCCGGAGGAATTACCTGGACTCCCTCCTCACCGTCAGGTCGAATTTCAAATCGAGCTAGCTCCCGGAGCAGCGCCTATAGCTCGTGCACCTTATCGATTAGCCCCCGCGGAGCTCAAGGAGCTTTCTACTCAGCTACAAGAACTTTTGGACAAAGGTTTTTATCCGTCCTAGTTCATCACCCTGGGGAGCCCCAGTGCTCTTCGTCAAAAAGAAAGATGGCTCATTCCGAATGTGCATTGACTACCGCGAACTTAACAAGGTTACCATCAAGAATCGTTATCCACTTCCCCGTATCGACGACCTGTTCGACCAGCTGCAAGGGTCGAGCTATTATTCCAAGATCGATCTGCGATCGGGTGATCACCAGCTGAGAGTCCGCGATGAGGACATCTCTAAGACTGCTTTCAGAACCCGCTATGGTCACTACGAATTCCTTGTTATGCCTTTCGGTATGACCAACGCACCTGCAATCTTCATGGACCTCATGAACCGAGTATGCAAACCCTACCTCGATAAGTTCGTAATCGTATTCATCGACGACATCCTAATCTACTCGAAGAGCCAAGAGGAGCATGAACAACACCTACGTCTTATTCTCGAACTCCTTCGCAATGAGCAACTGTATGCCAAATTCTCGAAATGTGATTTCTTGCTTAGAGAAGTCCATTTCCTTGGACACATCGTCAATCAGGAAGGGATTCATGTTGACCCTGCTAAGATTGAGTCCATTAAGAATTGGCCTGTGCCTAAGACTCCGACTGAAGTTCGCCAATTCTTGGGATTGGCGGGATACTATCGAAGATTTATCAAGGGATTCTCTAAGATCGCTCAACCACTTACGACACTCACTCAGAAGGGTGTTGCTTACAAATGGAGTAATGCTCAGGAATCTGCCTTCCAGGAACTGAAGAGGAACCTTTGTAGTGCTCCTATTCTCTCCTTACCCGAAGGTACCGACGACTTCGTCGTTTACTGTGACGCTTCTATTCAAGGACTTGGCTGCGTATTGATGCAACGCGAGAAAGTTATTGCTTACGCCTCGCGGCAACTCAAGGTCCACGAACGGAACTATACGACGCATGACTTAGAATTTGGAGCTGTGGTCTTCGCGCTCAAGCTTTGGAGACACTACTTGTACGGCACCAAGTGCACGATTTACACTGATCACAAGAGTCTCCAGCACATAATGGGACAAAAGGAGTTGAATATGCGGCAACGCCGATGGGTCGAACTCCTAAATGACTACGAGTGTGCAATCAAATATCACCCAGGCAAGGCTAATGTGGTAGCCGATGCTCTCAGCAGAAAGGAGACCAAACCCAAGCGTGTTCGTGCCTTACAGCTCACTATCCACTCGAACCTCCCTAACCAGATTCGGAATGCTCAGGTGGAAGCATTGAAAGCTGAGAACATCAGGGCTGAGTCCCTGCGAGGATCGAGACAACGATTGGAACAAAAAGAAGACGGTGCTTACTACGTAGCCGGACGCATATGGGTTCCGCTTTATGGAAATTTACGTGACCTTGTGATGGATGAAGCCCACAAGTCCCGTTACTCAGTACATCCGGGTTCAGATAAGATGTACCATGACTTGAGGGCTACCTATTGGTGGCCTGGCATGAAAGCCCACATAGCAACCTATGTCAGAAAATGTTTAACTTGTGCAAGAGTCAAGGCTGAGTATCAGAAACCATCAGGCCTACTCCAACAGCCAGAGATCCCGCAATGGAAATGGGAGCAGATTTCCATGGATTTTGTTACTGGCCTGCCTAGGTCTCAGCGCGGAAATGACACCATTTGGGTAATAGTGGATCGCTTAACTAAGTCTGCACACTTCTTGGCCATCAAAGAAACAGACAAGTTCTCTACCCTAGCAGAGGTATACTTAAAGGAAGTGGTTTCGAAGCACGGAGTGCCTACCTCTATTATTTCTGATGGAGACGCGCGTTTTACTTCCGAGTTGTGGCAAGCCATGCACAAATCTTTTGGCTCACGTCTAGACATGAGCACCGCTTATCACCCGCAAACGGATGGGCAGTTTGAACGCACCATCCAAACCCTCGAAGACATGCTTAGGGCATGTGTGATCGATTTTGGCAAGAATTGGGAGAAGCACCTACCGTTGGTGGAATTCTCCTACAACAACAGCTACCACACCAGCATTCAGGCAGCACCCTTTGAAGCATTGTACGGCCGTAAATGTCGATCGCCTCTCTGCTGGGCTGAGGTTGGTGACAGTCAGATCACAGGCCCGGAACATGTAGTCGACACCACGGAAAAGATTGCCCAGATTAGGCAACGCATGGCGGCAGCTCGTGACCGTCAAAAGTACTACGCCGATAAAGATAGGAAACCACAAGGGTTCCAGGTTGGTGAACGGGCTCTACTTAAGGTCTCACCCTGGAAGGGTGTGGTTCGTTTTGGAAAACGGGGCAAGCTTAATCCAAGATATGTCGGACCCTTTGAAGTTATCGAGAAGATCGGCACGGCCGCTTACAGATTGAATCTGCCGGAAGAACTGAGTGCTGTGCACAACGTCTTCCACGTGTCTAATTTGAAAAAGTGCCTGTCAGATGAAACACTCGTCATTCCTTACAAGGAACTTACTATTGACGAACAGCTACACTTTACTGAGGAACCGGTTGAGATCACGGATCGTGAGATCAAAACCCTCAAACGTAGCCAGATACCTCTCGTGCGAGTTCGTTGGAACTCACGCCGTGGCCCAGAGTTTACCTGGGAGCGGGAAGACCAGATGAAGCGCAAGTATCCCCAACTGTTCCCAAATGAAACCCCCAGCACTGAAGCTACAACTGAATTTCGGGACGAAATTCCGAACTAACGGGGGGATGATGTGACACCCCGTTGAAACGCTCTCACTTTTACTAGCTTGTCAGTGGCTGCTTTAACTTTCGGGACGAAAGTTCTTAAAACTTGGGGATAATGTGACACTCTAGGTTTTCCCGAGCAAACATCTTGTATTAACATTATGTGTATATACGTTATTAAATGACAGTGCGTGTTATCTCGATGATGTTATGTGATCCTTGTGCTAAGTGTGATGAATATGTGTATATTATATATGTATGTATGTTATATGAGTGGGCCGAGACCCCAAAGGACCCGACTCGAGACCACCCTCGGTCTCGAGTGAACCGTAAACATTTGGGCTGGTTGGGCCGTAACCTAGAAGCCCACCCGGAAACCCCTAACCCACTCGATATATATATGACCAACCCTCACAACTTACACCATTTTGCAACATCACTCTCTTACATCCTCTCACACACTCTCCCTCATCTTTCTTTCACTAAAACCCTAAAACCCTAAGGTTCTAACATCAAACTCACCTCCTCTCCTCTCCCTCTCTCGGATCAAACCGGCTACAACAAAGGGAGCTCTCGGATCATCTCGGATCATCTCGGTTCACGCTCATTGTCATCACTCGGAAGCTTCCTTCACAAATCCTCCATACCCTCACACTCTTGACTACTAACCGGTTAGTTGTTTCCTTGCAAATAGATGAAAACATTAGATAAAGGTGCTTGCTTGATGACAAAATGCATGATGAGTGTTTACTTGTTTGAGTGAATGATGATGTGCAACTTTTTTATGATTTAACTATGCTTCTCTTTGATTAAAAGATGTAAACCGAGAAACATTGATATGGATAGCTTAGTGTGTTCATGACTAGATAATGCATGTTAGATAGTGTGAGACAATTGTTGCCTTAGTGATGATATGCAAGTTGTCGTACATGTCCCTGTTTTGGGTGAAAGGTGTGCTAGAATTAGGATTTGAGTATTCATATAGGATGAATGATGAAAACCCTAAAAGGATGAACAAGTTTGAATGATAATATGATGACTATGTGTTAAATGTGCATGAATATATGAAGAACAGTTTGAAGGTCATAAAAATATTTGAAATATGCCTTGTTTGATCTGATTTAGTGGGATATTAGACAATAAAACATGTTAGTGGAGACAGTACACAATTTACATGAAATTGCAATCTCATTGGCTAGTACATCAGAGGTTCTAGAAGGATTCTTGTGCACGTATCCGATGGTTGCGACTCGAAACCCCCGGTTACGACTCGAGACTACGAGATTGCGACTCGAGACCGCCCGGTTGCGACTCGAAACAAGACCATGACGAGTCGAAACCTCCGGTTGCGACTCGCAACCAAAACGTGACAAGTCGAAACACCGGTTGCGACTCGCAACCAAGACATGACAAGCCGCAACCTCCGGTTGCGACTCGCAACTGTGTGTTCTCGACTGGGCTGTTAGTTATTGGGCCCAAAGTGTATTAGCTGTACATGCTTGTTACTGTTTAAGTGGGCTACGTGTTTAACTGTTAACTGTTGCTGTTAAAGAACTTAGACGGGCCCAATGACTTATTGGATAAATGTATGTTGTGCATACTAGGTGTTAGTTATGTGTAGATTATACGTGTTTACTTGTACCCCAACTTGACCCATATTCGGTAACCATGCTAGGACGTGGTGACCAACGTGATAGACCGGGTAATTAATCTACCGAGCAACCCAAGGTGAGTTCACAACCTAAAGCATGTATTCCCGGTGGTTTGGGAAACGGAACTAAAAACATCACTATCCCCTTATGAGGGATACAACTTACTTTTCTTCCCTTGTTATTGGGAACCTTTTAGTTAATTACTGTTTATACGGATTGCAACAAACGGCACTAAACGAAACTCTATCACTTAAAGTCCCTACTACTTAATACCGATTAGTCGCCGGGGCCAGGCGAACGGGTTATTAGTTGATAGCGCTATTTAGGTCTTACCAACCTCACACCGTGCCAAGGTATGGGATCGGTCGTGAACTAATGTACTCAGGCATCCGTCAATGATGATAGAACATTGACATCGGGGCACTCTTGCGGATACGCAACGGTCATCTAGTGTTCGGTATTGGAAAAACAGTTTAGTCGCTAACTTTTGGGGTAGCTCCCCATGGCATGTATAAACGGATAAATTAACTGGTGAAACAAGTTTTTGGTAATTAAAACTGGACAACTAGTGAACTCACTCAGCATTATTGTTGACCCCTTACTGCATGCTTTGCAGGTAACCAGTGACTGAGGAGCTGCTACTTGGGGAATGTGTAGTGTTCGTCTACCCCTGTGTTGGGTGTTAAATAAGCATGAACTATGAACCATGTTTAAGACTGTTTTATTTATGCTTCCGCTACTTACTACTATTTGAACTTAAAACTTTAAACTCTGAACTTGATATTTGCTAATCGTATGGTTAGTAAGTATTACTTTGGTTATTAATTCAATTATTCAGTATAATTGGTGGCTGGATCCTGGTCGGTCACGCCCTCAAGCGGACGGTACTCCGCAGGTGGAATTTGGGGGTGTGACAAAAGCTTTCTGGGATTCTGCAAGCGTCGTGAAAATCGATGGAAAGGATATTATCAGAGGTCGTGTGAATGATCTGTATGTCGTTGTTACTCCAGAGATATTGAATGAAGTTCTTCAATTACAAGATCAACCGAATGCTCCATATTCAATACCAATCATGTGTTCACGAGGCTGTTTACTAAGGATGAAGTGTAAAGGAGATCTTTTCGTCAAACAAATCAACAAAGGTGATCTTCCATTACGATACAAGTTTTTATTGCATGTTCTTATTCAGTGTCTCAGCAATAGACGATCTGGATATGATATGGCTGGAGATGATCTAGTTGGTTTCATGGTTGCTTTGGTGTTAAACAAACCGTTTAGCATCTCAAAGTATATTTTCAGCAACATGAAAGAGAATATGACAAGGACTGGTAGTAGAACCACCGGGAACAAGTTTTGGATGTATCCACGGTTTCTGCAAATGATAATGAAGGTTCAGCATCCAGACCTTCCTAAAGCTGAAAATGATCTTTTGAAAATAGAGGCGATGAATTTCAACTCTTTAAGGCTAATCAAGACTATGGCTGCCAAAAGATACACAGAAAGTGTTCCTCCAAGGAAGCTTTTTGGCGCACTAGTGAATCCTGATTATGTTGCTCCTGCAAATGACAAATGGCGTCATGATGACAGCCAATCTGACAATGAAGAACCTGAGTTGGAAAGGTTAAGGATAGAAAAATTTGGTCCTGACCCAGTTGATTCAGATGAGTCTGATAGTGATGGTGATGAAAGTAGTGGTGAAAGTGATGATGGTGATGCAGGTGATGCAGGTGCTGTTGGTACATCAAGCAAAGGTGCTGTTTCTGGTACATCAGCTAGTAGTTCGTCAGCAAGTGGTGATGATGGATCTGATTCGAGTTCTAGTGATCATATAGTTGAACCTGGTTACGAAATGTATATTGATATACGTGGAGTAAGAAGGTATAGAAAGATTAGAACAGAGGATGATCCAGAATATGTTCCAGATGATCCTGAATGTGAAAGAAGAACAAAAAGAAGAGCAGAGAAAGCTGTTGAAGTACAAAAGAAGAAGTCTAGGAGATATTTGAGTACTTATACTCGGAAATCTGTGCCTCAAGAGTCTTCATCTATTCCTCAGGAGCCTGTACAATCTGTACCTCAGGAGCCTGTACAAGAAGCTCCTGTAGTTACTTCAGCTACAGAAACTCCAGTTGTTACATCAGCTACTGCTACTCCATCTGTTATTCCTCAGGCAGTTCCTGAAAGAACTATGGCTTCTGCAATCAGAGCAACCACTTCACAAATCAGTGTTGAACGTCATAGGACATTTTCCGGATTTTCTCAAGACGAAAAGATCAGATATCTGTTTTCTACACTTGAAGCAGCTGCTGATCGTCTTCAAAGGCAATCTCATTTTGGTAATCTCACGAAGCATGATCAACTTAAACAATCGGTGGAAATTAACAAATTAAAGTCAACCGTTGGTCAACAGCAAACAGTAATAGAGCGACAACAAAGTGAAATTGATTTGCTTAAAGCTGAAAATGCTCGCTTGAAGGCTCTTGATGAAGAGAAAGAGAGAAGGCTTGCTATTCTGTGGGATTATCATTGTAAACAACAAGAGGTACTGAAGAAAAAGGATGATGATACAGAAGACCAAGGAAATCCTGATACTTCTGGTACATCACAGAAGCAGCCAACCGCACTTGCTTCTGAAGTTGTTGCAGTTCAAACTACAGTTGTTGAATCATCTCAGGGAACTTCTACTGGAAAAGTTCAACAGATAGAAGGTACTTCTTCTATAGTTAGCAGTGCTGATATTGCTCTACAGGCTATTCATCCATTTACGGGAGAGTTGCTTGAAGAAGGGGAGTTAATAGAAGATCTTTCTCAGGAGCAATTGAGTATTTTACAGTCTATGAGAGAAATTGATGATGCTGAGATAGACAAAATGTCTACTGAGACTTATACAACTAATGTTGAAGAGATTGATGAGATTGTGTTTGAAGGTGAAGCACCAAAATCAAAGTATGTTCGAGAAGATGGTACTGAATTTGCATCGTTTGATGAAAATTGGATGAAAGAAAACATTGATGACATAGACGAGCACTTAAAGAATCGTAATTCGTCTGAAAAAGACACAGATGCATTTTTTGAATGGAGAAAACAGTTTTTATCTAAAGTCTCCAAGCCTGTACCTGAAAAAGCTCAAGTAGACTATTTGCAATTTGAAAAGGCAAAGCCAAGTGGAAGGATTCTATGCTGGATGTTTGTTCAAGATATTCACTACATTGCTATTAAACGTGAATATGGAATTCTGTATTTTAATTCACTGCTGAGCATTCTTTCCTTGCCATTTTATGATGTCTCTGCGTTGACAAGGCTTGAGCTTATCAATCGGTCAAAATACGATGGTGCTACTTTATTTGAACGACTGGTGAAAGTAAACAAGAAGTCGGGCTGGAAGGATGAATCATATAAGCCACAATTTCCTGTTTATCAACCGATCAAGTTTACTCTTGATCCGGACACCAACACTTGCAGATACAAACATGTGTACCAGCCTCCGAAGGAAGTAGATAAAATCCCATTAATGCCTATGAAGCAGGATTTTCTTGAAGACATGGCATTATGGTGCTACGACTCGGATACTCATGAAACTGTAATTGTGTTTAGAGACAATCGTGCAAATTACCGGATGTTGGATCCGATGTGGATCGTCAACATGTCTGAAGCTGATATTAGCAGATTATATCGTCATGATATTTTCTATGAAGATCAAGATGCACGTCAAGCTTTAAAGTTTCAGCGAGTAGCGTGTTTTTGCTACTACAGGGGCATACATTCGGGCAGTTCGTGGTCCGAACAACACTGATGGAAGATTAGAAGACTGACTGAAGACGAGTAACAGACAAGGGGGAGTTTGTTGATGCATTTTTAGTGTCTGTGACTAGTCTTGTTTAACGATGTATTTTGTATGGTCTTTTATTAATTATCGAGTCTGTATGTTATGTTGACCAAGTCAGATATCCTCCTATCTACTTGTGTACAACTTGTTTGTCTCTTTTGATATGTAAAGTATTATGAACAATGCATGTTGCATTAGAAGGTAGTTTGGTCATTACTATGTTTATATGTTGCTGTTGTTGCTGTCTGTTAACAGAAACAACCACAACAGTTGCAGCTCTCGACGAAACAGGTCTGTTTCGTCGGAACACATCATGACGAAACAGACCAATGTCCTATACTTCTGTTTCGTTGAAGGTCATGACGAATCACACTTTGATTCGTCATGTATTGGGCTGTTTCAAGCCCAAATGTCTGGCCCATGTTCAGATTCGTCGAACACCTTGTGTTTCGTCGATGTCTTGGCCCAGGGACTATATAAACATCATTCTGTTTCATTTGAACATAGAGATGAGAAAATAACCATAGTAACAAAACTCTGCCGAAATTCTGTCTGAACTGTGTTTGTATCAGTTTGTAATCGGTTCTCATCCCGTTAATCAATCGAGTGTGTTTCATTGATTAATCCGTTGTTATTATTGCTTTATATGTTTGATTTGGCATAGTTACGTGGATTCCGTACACGTAACCGTGTTTACTATAAACAAGTGATTCGGTTCGTTATCGATCCTCAGATTTCGGGACCTACACTCTCCTCAAATTTCTCAAAATTTATCTAGTCAAAGTGAAGAAATCTTTGATTCTAACATTCTCTTGATGTATTTATGCATCTAGGAATCATCCTTAGTTCCTATTTCATGGAGAAATCAATGGTACAAAGTTCAACATTAGATGTTTGACAACATGCCTCAAAGAAAATTACAAAACCTTTTTTTTGTTTAGAGGTCAACAGTTAGTTTGTTAATTGTAACACCCTGAAAATTCCATCCAATTATATGACGACACGTGTCCAATTCTCCAACTAATCCTGACTACGTGGAGAGAGAAACCTTCAACTAATCCCGATTATGTGGAAGGAGGAAGGACCTACACTGAGCGTTGTTAACTGAAGCGTATTTTGAATCTCTGACTAATCCCGATCCTGGGAAGGAGAGAGACATTATTCTTGTGCGTTAACTAAAACGCGTCCCAGATCTCTGACTAATCCCAACTATGAGGAAGGAGAGGGACTGAAAGTGCCAAATGGCTAAAGATGTAAAGTCCAAGGACTAAATATGAAAAATCTCAATTTTGAGTTCTGGAGGTCCCATACGACCGCAAGTACTTACCCCTTACAGTCCGTAAGCTAGTTCAAAAGATTTGTGCGCTTTAGGTCCTTATGGACCGTAAGCTATAAACCCTTACGGTCCGTAAGGGACTGCCAGTGACAGTTTGTGCTTGCAGCCCAAGGCTTTCTGCCATGGTGCCACATATCTCGCATTCCTGCCACTCTTGCTCAGTCTTTGCCACCTCAATAACACCCGCAAACATCCTAGAAGTCCTCTGGACGCTTGTCTTGATCTTGTGTACCATCCTCAACTATAAATAGCCATGAATCTCCCTCATTTCCATGCTCATTCTCATTATTCTCTCTAAACTTATCTTGGAGCTTTCCTCTGGACAAGAGGACTTCCATTTCAAGTTCTTTTCTGCTCAACACTTCCAAGTAATTGTTTTCACTTGTTCTATTTCATTTTATTTAGTTATTTTTTAAACTAAAAGTCAAACAATTGACTTTCTGTTTGACTTTAGCTTCTGACCATTTTGGTCAAGGTAAAGTTCAATCCGAAATTTCCTACATGATCGTTATGATCCCTCTGTGATCATACCCTCAGATAATCACGTTTACTAGTTGAATTGTTAATTTGAGCATATTACGTAAAAGTTGAATTTTCGACTAAAATGCATAAATGATTTCTATGACTTATAACTAAGTTGTTTTGGCATATATACAAGTTTTATAACATAATATAAACTGATAATAGCATGCTCAACTTGTCCAATTCTGTTTAGGGTCTCTTTTTATGCCAAGCATTGGAACCCGCTAGTACTGCCTCTAGTCCTCACCTAGAAAACTTTAACGACCCTTAAACCCTCCAGCATCAAGCAGGGTGAAGCAAGAAGAGGAATAGGGTGTATGACGAAAAAGAGGATGACTAAAGACTCTTTTTCTTTGTTATGTTTTGTTTGTTTTCAAAAGTCCACTTATGTACAATGTTGCATTTCAATTCCAAAAGTCCTTATATGACATTGTATTGTAATCCCTCGATTTAATGAAATCCAATTTCAAATATCTTTTTTATTATTTTATTCATCTTCTACTAATATCTAAAACTCTTACTAATGGTGATATAGCTTTCGACTGAATCAAATGGCGAGCCGAAATACTTGCAATATATCTAAAAAGGACGGTAGTGACGACTACGATCACCGAGACCGTTCGGACGGAGAAAATAATCTTCGATCCTTAATCGCCGTGGAAGTCGGTAAGGCTATGGCCGACTTCATGGCTAAGTTTAAAGGGTCGGAACTATCAGTACCAAAGGAAAAATCTGTTTCCAAACCTCATTCAAGAACTGAAAAGACTCACTACTCTACAACTAAGAGTGAGTAAGTGTCAAGAACATTGTTAACACTGAGCACCGCAACTCTAAGGATGGGTGCATGTACAAGTATTTCGTCTCATGTAAGCCCCATGACGTTACGGGTGAAAAGGGAGCCATTGACGCTTTAAAATGGCTTGATGAGATAGAGACTGTGATCGACATAAGTGGCTGTGCTATCAAGGACACTATCAAGTACGTGTCCCAATCCTTCAAGGAGGATGCTTTGACATGGTGGAAGACACTGATCCAATCCACATGCAAGGTTGAACTGTACAACCTGAGCTAGCCCAAATTTCATGGAACTGGTCCGCAAAACTTACTACCCACCTCACGAGGTGGAGAAAGTTGAATCTATCTTTTTCAAGCTGACCATGAAAAACCTCAACTGTTGAGCTTATGCATCTGATTACAAGTCTCTTTCGAGACTCGTACCGTATCTGATTACCCCCGAGTCAAAGCGCATTAGGACTAGCTGTAGAAATCAAGGGGATGTTTAAATCCTCCAAGCCTACGACATTTAGATCAACTGTGGATCTAGCTTTATCTCTTACCGAGGATGAGAAACAAGTGAGAGCGGCCAAGACAGATGGTGATAACAAGAGAAAACGTGATGACACTCCTGCCAGGGATTCCAAAAAGAGAAAGACTGGTTCCAACTATAACCAATCTAAGCCAACTGAGGCAAAGCCAGAGTGCAAAACCTGCAGGAAAAGGCATTTTGGTAAGTGCCTGCATAAGCAGCCCAAAGGTTGTAAGCAGATGGACCACAAATGCCACGAGTGCAAAGATCTGAAAAATGCCACTTCCCATGGGTGTGGCGAGAAGGGGCATATCAAGACTCAAAGCCCTAAATATGCAACTGATGCCAAGAATAAGGCTGCTGATGCTAAGAAAGGCAATGCTACAGCCTTTCAGCTGACTGCGAGGGAAGCAGTGAATGATGCCAAAGTCATTACGGGTACGTTTCTTGTAAATGACATATTTGCTAAAGTCTTATTTGATTTCGAATCCGATAAAAGCTTCGTTGACCACAAGTTTAGCAAACTTCTAACCCTACCCTTAAGAACTTTAGATGCCACTTCCGAGGTGGAAATGGCCGATGGTAGTATAGAAGTAGCTTCCACGATTCTTGACGGATGCACCATATCCATTAAGAACCAATCTATTCCTATTAGCCTATTGCCTAAGAATCTCGCGGGATTCGATATAGTTTTAGGCATGGATTGGTTATCCCATAACCAAGCCCGTATTTCCTGCGATAAGAAACTTATAGAGATTAAATCCCCATCTGGTGACATAATCACTATCCATGGAGATCGACACTATGGATTGCCTGTGGGAGCATCTATGCTCAAGGCATCTAAATGCTTGAAGGGAGGATGTGTCATTTACATAGCACATGTGACCATTGACAAGCTGAAGTCGAAGATTGAATACATTCCAATCATCTCGGAGTATCCTGATGTTTTCCCTGAAGACCTACCCGAACTACCCCCGGATAGGCAAGTCGAGTTTAGAATCGACATTTTTCCTGGATCAGCTCCTGCAGTGTGACAATCGGCAAAATTCCGGTAATTCCGTACAACCTGAACAACTATTTCAACTATTATTTTCGCGTGTTTGTCCAAGTCCGCAGAAAAATACAGTAATCCTGTGGGAGTGTACAGCATTCCGCAGAACGAAACAACAGTTGTCCGAAAAACCGAAAATAAATATTGTTTGACATAAATAATATAATGTGTATTAAAAACGACACAAAATCCGCAATCGAATCTTGTTGCGTTAAGCTGCACGACTAGTTCAGTAAACTGCCAGACAGCAAAGCCGGTACTGGAACCGTGTCAAAAACAATAAAATTTTTAGTCCAAAAAGTTGGATTAATTATTTGTATAATAAAACATGTGTAAAAATAATTTTTGTCGTGTATTTACTTAAACAAAACACGGTGCCAATATTTAACCCGGTACAGGACTGGAACCGACTTTTTCACCCGAACAACAAACTAAAAATTTTGGTGGACTAGTTTTACCTAGTGTCACACTACTTTCAAATATTAGAGCTTAAAACCTTGTAGATATTTTTATATAAAATATCAAAGTTCTTAAAATTCCTAAAATTTCTAGTTTAAACAAGATTTTTTATAAAAAAATTCAGCAAATAACCCCCCTTCGTGGCTGATTTTCAAAAATGTGGGTCCCCACTTGAGCCTACTCATTGTTTTTGTGTTGTGTTGGAGCCTTAAAGGTATGATTAGTGTCATTTTTCAAGGCCATGTTGCTTCTAACACTCCACCACCTTCCATAATCCCAAAACCATCAAACTTTACCACCTTCCTCTCTCTCTCTCTCTCTTCAAATTTTTGGCTAGACCAAACACCCCTATCACTTCATCTTCTTTCAATCTTCAAACTCAAGAATACATGCTCTCATGGAGGTTCATGGATGAAACAAGCTACTAGGGTGTTTAGTAAAGCTATTTGGAGCATTTTTGTGGAACTTGAAGCCTTAGATCATCAAGATTTTTCTTATCTTCATCCCTATTTCCTTGCAAAAATTGTAAGAATATCATACTAGTCTTACTTTTATTTTTGATTTCTTTTACAATTTCATCATATACCCACATGAAAAACAACAAGAAACAACTAAAAATCTTTATTTTTAACCATGATTTTTCTATGATTATGAGATGAACTTGGAGAAATCTAGACTAGTAAACTTGAATCTTGGTTATTTTTGCTTAAAAATATGATCTACATACATGCATGTAGGATCAACCAAGATTCATCAACAAAGTGATGAACATGAGTTTTGATGAATATGCATGCTAGTAAGATATGAGAAATCATTTAAAACCAAGAAAATAAATTTTTGAAACTTTTTTGAATAAAGTTTCCATTTCTAGAAAGAATCAAAAGTATGAAAGTAGTAAACGTTTTGAACACATATTCATGCTTCAAATGACCTTGTGAGTCATCTAAAACAAGAATTTTCAATATAATCTTGTTCTACAAATTTTTCGCAAAAATAAGAAATAAGGTTTCCTTTTCGGGGAAGTTAAGAACTATATCATGTGCATGCTACTTTTGTTGACAAATTTTGATGGATATTGATACTTGATGATGTTTTGTGTTGAAATAAATTGAAAACAAGTTTTGTATAAAATTGGGGAAAAATCAATATTTTAAACAAAACTATGACAAAATTTTTATAAATTTTGTTATGTTTAAAAAGTTGTTAAACAAAGAAGTATGTAACTAGAACAACTATTTGAGATCTTTGAACATGGTTAAACAAATTTTGGACAAGGCATAAATCAATGTTTTATAAAAAGATTTTTAAACAAAAGTGACAAGTATATATTTTTTGATAAAATATATGCTTTCAAAAATATTCATCAAGTATCATAAATGTATATTTTTGATGTATACATTATATGTTAGTTCAAATAGGAACAAATGCAAAATTGATAAACATCCACAATAATTACAAAAATATATATATGAAATTGAAAAATGAAATAAAATGTCCATCCTTGGACACGGAAACACAAATGGACAAATTTGGACACTATTGGACAATATGGACTTTTGGACAAACTAAAATGGCACAAACAAAACAAATGGTAAAAACGAGACGGACGACACGAACGGGACAAACAATACGAATAAATCAAACCAACAAATAGTAAACGACTATAACAAAATACAAGCAGTCACAAAAGCTTATGCACTAAAAAGGTTCATATATGGCATAAGTAATGATTTTTATAAAAACTAGCTTTTTATAAAAATACAAGTATTACTATTATTTTTTACTAGCCCAAAATCTTATAAATTAAAAGTAGTCCATAAGTTAAATTGGGCTAATGACCACTTCTCATAAATTAAATTTGGGCTAGGCCCACTTTTATAAAAAGTGTTTTGGGCTACGGCCCACTCCTACAAATCAATTTGGGCTTGACCCATTCTAAACAAAGTTATTTGGGCTAGGCCCATATACTCCAAATACCCAAAATGGACTTAAGATCTAATGCATAAATTAAGCCCATTAAAAAATAAATCAATTAGAATAAATATATATACAAGGAAGTTATATATACACGAAAACACAACAAAGGAAGCAAACGAATTACGAGAAACAAAAAACGAAATACAAGATGAAATACTTGTACGATAAACAAACACAAACCTAAGTGTCTAACGAGATTAGAACACTTGTAGGTCAAGAAACGAACCACGAACAAGGAATCAAATATAGATTTGCACGGAACGCAAATCTGTGAGTTCATGTTTCCCCTTTTACTTTGAATGTTTATGATTTTAAACTTTCGGGGATGTATATATGTTACAAATAGTATGATGATACAATGAAACAATTTTGATCACATGCGGATAGGTGTTTAAAATAAAGGGACCATTAATGAATAAACTAGTACCGAGGAACAAACAGATAGATCTATTTGGGTTTTGGCAAGCCACACTCTTAACGGCAACGATAACCACGATCGTTAAGAGTGCCTTTGTGTCCAAACTAGTGTCGTTGACACACACGATAAATTGTCAAGGTTTGGTTGCCTCCTATTCTGGCATAGATATTAGTGTCCTTGCAAAACACTAATTATCATACGATTTTTCATCATACTATACAAAAACGAATTTTACTACTTCAAATGTTTTGGAGACTCGTTTGATGCAAAAACAAAATAACATGAATTCACTCAACTTTTTTTGATGTTTTCAAAATTAACATGTATTACAGGAGATTAGTGGACGGCTTTGGGAAAAATATGTTCGTCTGGAACCCACTGCGGTGAAGGAGTTGAAGACACAGCTTGATGAACTTTTGGAGAAAGGCTTTATATAGCCGAGTATGTTTCCCTGGGAGCTCTTATTTTCTTTCTTAAGAAGAACTACGGTTCGATGCGAATGTGCATCGATTACCGCAAACTAAACAAGATTATGATCAAGAATCGGTATCCTTTTCCAAGGATCAATGATATGTTTAATCAACTGCAAGGAGCCAGTTATTTCTCAAAGATTGATTTGAGATCTGGATATCACCAATTAAAGGTCCGAAGTGAAGATGTTCCGAAGACTGCGTTTCGAACAGGATACGCCCACTACAAATTTCTAGTGATGCCTTTTGGACTCACGAATGCACCTGCAACATTCATGGATCTCAAGAATAGAGTCTGCAAGCCGTACTTAGATAAGTTTGTCATTGTCTTCATAGATGACATACTTATCTACTCGTGCAGGAAGGATGATCATGAGAGATATCTTCGACATATACTCGGTCTGTAACAACAGGAGAAGCTCTATGCTAAGTTCTCCAAATGCGAGTTTTGGTTCCGCGAAGTCTAATTCTTAGGACACATGATTAGTGAGCATGGTATCCAAGTGGATCCCACCAAGATTGAAGCTATCTTGAATTGGGAAGCACCCAAAACTCCTTCAGAAATTCATTGTTACTTAGGATTGGCAGACTACTATAGAAGGTTCATTGAGAACTTCTCTCGAATTGCCACTCCTTTAACTGCATTGACCTGCAAAAATGTAAAATTTGTCTGGGGTCCTAACTAGAAGGAATCCTTTGAGATTCTGAAGTAGAAACTAAGCAATGCTCCCGTTCTAACCCTGCCTGAAGGAATTGAAGATTTTGTTGTGTATTGTGATGCTTCGCACACAGGCATGGTTTGCGTGCTTATGCAGAAAGGAAAAGTGATTGCGTATGCATCGCGTCAACTCAAGGTACACCAAAAGAATTACACCACCCTTGATCTAAAACGGGGTGCAGTGGTGTTGGCATTGAAGCTGTGGGGACATTACTTCTATGGCACAAAGTGTATTATATACACGGACCGAAAGAGTCTCCAACATCTTTTTAATCAGAAAGATCTTAATATGCGACAACGCTAATGGATGGAAACTCTAAATGATTACTAATGTGAGATTCATTACCATCCCGATAAGGAAAATGTTGTTGCAAACACTCTAAGTTGCAAAGAAAGGGCTAAACCAATTAGGGTTAATGCCAAGAGAATTGAGCTACGTACTAGCTTGACTGAAAAGCTATTAGAGGCTCAGAAGCAAGCCCTGCTAGAGGCAAATGCTTAGACTGAAGGATTAGGTGGAATAGCGGAATAGTTAACACCTGGAAAGGATGGAATCTGAAGACTGAATTATAGAATATGGGTTCTCGTCTATGGAGGAGTCAGAGAGTTGATTCTTGAGGAATCACATAACTCGAAATATTCAGTACATCCCGGTTGAGACAAGATGTACCAAGATTTGAGAAAGAACTATTGGTGGATTGACGGGTGGTCCGTAGGACAACCCTTTATGGTGTTAAAAGACAAGTTTATCCCTCATTTGATTGTGTAATTATCTTGAATTAGTTAACTAGGGTTGCTTATGTTTCAGGTGCGGTTCGGGAGCTAAAAGTGGATTAAACGCAGCTTTGGACGGTTTGGAGTTGAACGGGTCGAGTGTGGAACAAAAGATGAAACAAAGCACAAAATTCAGGCTACCACCGTAATTTACGGTACCACCGTAAATTACGGTGGACCTGAATCATGCCTGAATCCCACCGTAACTCAGACAATACACACCGTAACAATATTATGTGCACCGTAAGTTACGGTGGAGTCTGCGAACAACTTGTAACAGCCATCATTAAATCAGTTTTATGGTGTCTTTTCACCGATTCTCATCATTTGACGTTTTTGGAAGACAAGGGGCGAATTTGGCTGTTCTTGCTTGGTTCTAAACAATTTCTAACATTCGGTTTGTGCTTTTGATTCGTATGAACATTGAACTTATTGTTATGATGATTCACCAAGCTATGTCCGGCTAAAACTTTCGGTGATCATCTTAGGTGAAGGTTTCTCTTGAACTTTTGTGTGTTTATTTCTGAATTTCTAGAATGATAACTTGTGTTTGCTTGATTATCATGGTGTATGCATAATTGTTTGTAGCTTGTTAATTGATAGTGCAATTTCTAGTCTCAATCGTACGTTCTTGGTGCCGTTGGCAATCCAGATATCACGGGAAGGGTTAGGGTTGGTTATTGATTAATTGATCATCGGGAAACAACCTCGCGTTTATATAATCCGAGTACTTTGTTCCCTTTTATCACTTCAATTATTTATGCACGAGTTATGTCTATGTAACTCTTTCTAGTTGGAATTTCACACAATTGTTAAAAGAAACTGAAACCTAAGATGTTCATTGTTCTCCTAATCTGTTAAACAACCAATTTTGATTTGCAATTAGTTATTAATTTAGTTTTCGAAAACAACAATCCAATTCATTGATCTTTATTTTCAGCAAATTAGGTTAATTGTAGTTTAATCGCAAAGCTATATAATCGACATATTTTCCACATACTCCCTGAGTTCGATACCCTCTTACCACTATCTATAGTTGTTATTGGGATTAAATTTGCGTGTACCACGACAAGCACGTCAAATTCTTTTAGGTACAAAATTGGGCAACTAAATGTCCAAACCCCCGCCCCTCTCGCAACCATTCTCATATATATAACTTATGAGGTCCAACCCCTCAAATCCCACACTCACACACACTAAAAACGAGGCTACCTAGATGCCCTTATTTTTTTCACATTCATGTCCAACTAAAGACTCAAATCGTATCAAGGTACAAGTTCTAATTCACCCCCACCCGTTGCCACTCTCATCAAAGACAATCATTATTTATGTACAAGTGTGGCTTCAACTCTCACCAAGAATGAAAGGGTATCAAGGGTTGCCGGTGCACCATTTGGGGTTAATCTAAAGTGTTCAAATTCTCACAATGTTTTGCTTGACTCAAATTTTTTTCAAAATCTTCAAAAATTCCCCCCATCCCCACACTTGGGATACATTGACCCCAATGTATGGTTTTAGGAGGCTTTGATCACTAAAATTCATTCAACATCAACAAACACTTAAACACTCAAACCTCAAATTTCTTTTTGGATTTTTCATTTTATAATTTTTTTTATATTTTTTTTAAAAACATGACACCACCAACTCGCACCAACCCAACATAACATCATAAACTAACACCACCCAACCACCCAACCATAAACAAAACAAGCTAAATAAATATTCACAAAATATACAAGGAAGAACACGACCTGACTAGTAATAGAGGGGTCCCGGAGGTCCAAAAATGGAAGACATCATGTCGTTCCATTCGCCAAACGCAAATGAGCCGCTTCTACTCCCACCTTGTTGTTGTTGAGCTCCTTCTTGTTGCCGCGGGTCAATCCATTGTGAATGGTGGAGCGGCGGGGTCGGATACGAAATACTATCATCATAAGGTGGTAGTGACGCATAATCCACATGTTGTGGATCCACAACCACCGGCCGCCCGGCGTGCCAGTCCGCATGCAATCCCCTTTCATGATCTTCGTGATATCGATTATTCATTTCTACTTCATGGAAATACGCATGTGTGCGATTCCATGCCTCTTGACGATCAAGGTTTTGTTTCAAGGACCGCTCTATGCTTGCACTCATCATCGTGTTTTGGTCAAATAACGTCCGCTCCGACCCCGACCACGACTCAAAAATGGGTGCCGGAGGACGTTGATTCTCAATCACTTCTTGCATCGTGCCATCATAAGCCCAACCCGGCACATAAGACCGCTCCGTATAATCGTAAAACATACCACCATAACCTCTACCATAACCCCCTTGACCTACATTCTCACCACCATGCGGCTCGTCCGCATAATCCTCGTCACCACTTGGAACTGCCGCCTCATCACTTTCCGGCTCATCCGGCTCACCCGGTAAAAGATCTCTTGCACCCACCTTTAGTGCTCTCAATCGCTGCCCCTCAAACTTAAGTTTATGATACCGCTCCGACTCTGTGTATTACCAACCAATCCCCAACATATCTAATGTAAAAGGCAGATGCCTTTTTGTTGCCCCTCTATCTTCAGATGTTATTTCCTTTTGCTGTTTCATCAGTCCCGTGATTATTCGGCAATACGGGACGATATCTCTTCCTAACTTATTTCAGCAAATCCATAAGTGGTTCATGATTAGATATCGGATGGGAAAGCGTGGAGCCCCATGGAGTAGTGAATAAAGAACGGGTACTTCAGGAAACCTCACTTGCTCTTTGTCCCCCCTTCTCGGAATGACATTTAAGAGGCAAATAGCCAACAACAACTTTGCTTCAATTCTCAAATTCTTCCGATACAAGATTCCACTGTATGAATGCAGTAGCCTTGTTTTTCAATTTATTCATACCGTCATGGTAGAGTGTCGGTTGCCACTCCTCTGCTTGGTCATCCAATGGACCCGAATCCCATTTTGGCTTTTCAGTCGGGTCCAACTCCATCTCTTCCTCACTTTCACTATCGCTTACTCGACCCATGTATTGTCTCTTTTTCGGTTGTACTTCCGGTTGTTTGCCCTTTCCTTTCGCCGAAGAGGATGAACTAGCTCCCGCTTTCTTTTTCGTCTTAACCATTTTCCTACACACATTAGAACAAACAACACAACCAAACGCAAACATTAGTCTTTTTTACCCAAAATATCCCAACACTTGCTTGTTCCTATAGTTGTAGATGTTAGTGAACTAAAAGTTTATAAATTTTTTCAAAAATTTGGGCATGATGTCTCTACAATGTAGAGATTCCCAAAAGTTCACTACTTTACTATCAATCCTACATCTACAAACCATATCCATGTTAAAGTAACAAGTAACAAATCAAAACTAGGAACAAGCAAGTGGGTATGAACAAATATAAAAAATAACCTCAATCTTCACAATGCATCATCAAAATACAACAAATAAACTTCCATACCTTTGTTTGAAGATGCTAGAATGCTTGTGAAACAAAAACTCCAAAAACCCCCAAAAATTTTCGGACTAGGGTTTGGAATTCGGACCCGAAAAATGCGTTTTCTCGTAAATCTCTTGGCAAAATCAGAAACTACGTGAAAAATTAGTCAAGATAGACCTAAATTTCACTTGGTTTGAACAAGAATTGAGAAAGTTATGAGTGATTGAAGGTTGAAGAAGCTATGGAGTTCTTGTGGATTTTGTGGGTCTTGGAAAGTGATAGGTGAAAAGTAATGAATGAGAAAGATGAAGGGGAATTGTGTGGATGGGGCTTGTTCACGTAATCTGATGTTTTATTATATGTATATCTTTTTTACGTTTTATGTAATGCAGCAACTGAAACGAACCAAAGTCTCGCCAGGTCCACCGTAAATTACGGTGGGACCGTAACTTACGGTGGATGCTGGCCAACAATTCCTACCGTAAAACAGTAGGGTTACACCGTAAAGCCCCAATATTCTTGTTCCCCACCGTAAATTACGGTATTACCGTAACTTACGGTGGTATCTGGAGTTTCTGGTTCGCTCAAAATTGTTATTTTTAAGTGACATTTTTATATTTTTCAGTTTTTTCAGTTTTTTCGATTTTTTTTATGTTTTTTAAATTTTTCAAAAACGTGTAAAAATTACCCTACCCCCTCGAAAGTCCCGTGTTGTCCTCAACACAATGTTAGAGTAATTCGTGACCCGAATATCCCCACACTTGTTTCAAACACGGATTTCAAGGAAATACGGTAATTGTGCAAACTATACAAAACAAAACCAAATGAAATGCTACTATTTACACTACCAAACCTGGGCCTCTCACGGTTGTTCCTCATCGACCGGGCGTAGAATGTAGCCCACTTTGTCAAGCTCCAAGTTGTTTATGTCGTTCCCCTCCAAGTACGGTTTTAACCGGTGACCGTTCACCGTTTCTTGTTTTAACGTTTGCTCATCTTGGATGTCTACGTCACCAAACCTTCCAACTCGCCGAACGACATACGGGCCCATCCATTTACTTTTAAGCTTGCCCGCAAACATCTTGAGTCTTGAGTTGTACAACCAAACTTTTTGACCCACTTCAAATGTTTTCTTTCTCAATTTTGCATCATGTACCTTCTTGAGTTTATCTTTATACGCCGATGCACATTCATACGCCTCGTCTCTAAGCTCTTCAATTTCACACAATTGTAATTTCCGCATCCTTCCCGCTTCATTGTAATCCGCATTGACCGTAGTGATGGCCCAATAAGCCCAATGCGCTAACTCCATTGTCAAGTGACAACCCTTTCCATACACCATCCGGTAAGGTGTTGTGCCAATCGGAGTCTTGAAGGCCTTTCGGTATGCCCACAATGCATCATCCAATTTACTCGACCAATCCTTCCTATCCGTTCTTACCGTCTTCATGAGAATTTCTTTGATTTGACGGTTGGACACTTCCACTTATCCACTCGTTTGCGGATGGTAAGGTGTGGCAATCCGGTGATTCACACTATACCTCTTCAATAATTTCCCGAAGTTGAAGTTCTTGAAATGCGAACCACCATAACTTTTAATAACACGCGGAATACCAAAATGAGAGAAGATGTTCGATTGAACAAATTTACAAACAACCGAATGGTCGTTTGTTCGTGTTGCAATAGCTTCAATCCACTTCGAGACGTAATCCACCGCTACCAAAATGTATAGAAAACAATTCGAATTTGGGAAGGGACCCATAAAATCTATACCCCAAACATCGAATATTTCTACAACCAAGATTGGTTGTAATGGCATCTCATCCCTCTTCGATATGCTTCCCATCTTTTGACAATTTATGCAATTTCTAGCGAACTCACATGCATCCTTGAAAATTGTGGGCCAATAAAACCCACATGAGAGAACCCGGTAGCCTGTTTTGTGCCCACTAAAGTGACCTCCACATGCGGATGAATGAGCATGGGTCAAAATTTCCAACACTTCTGCCTCGGGCACACACCTCCGAATAACTTGATCCGGCCCAATCTTGAAAAGATCCGGTTCATCCCAAATGTATTGCTTCACTTGGACCATAAATTGTTGTCGTCGCTTTTTGGTCCAATGAGTTGGGATGGCACCCGTGGCTAAGTAATTAACGTAATGAGCATACCACGGTGCAACAAAGGTGGAAACGGCTAAGAGTTGCTCGTCGGGAAACGTTTCATTTATTTCACTATCATCATCGATTCCTTCCACCGGAATCCAAGACAAGTGATCCGCCACTACGTTCTCACTTCCCTTTTTGTCTCGGATTTCTAAATCGAACTCTTGTAATAACAACACCCACCTAATTAAGCGGGGCTTCGCATCCTTCTTCTCCATCAAATATCGGACCGCACTATGATCCGAATAAACCACCACTTTGCTCCCCCAAATATAAGCACGAAACTTATCCAAAGCATACACCACCGCTAATAACTCCTTTTCGGTTGTGGTGTAATTGAGTTGCGCTTCGGATAAAGTCTTGCTTGCATAGTAAATCACCACCGGCTTTCTATCAACCCGTTGACCCAAAACTGCACCGATAGTAGTGTCACTTGCATCACACATTATCTCGAACGGCTTTGACCAATCTGGTGGTTGCAAAATAGGAGCTTTGACCAAGTGTTCCTTCAAATCAGTGAAAGCTTGCATACACTCATTAGTAAAATCAAATGGGACATCTTTTAATAACAAGTTACATAAAGGTTTGGTGATAACACTAAAACCTTTTATGAACCGTCTATAGAAACCCGCATGTCCCAAAAATGACCTTACACCCTTAACATTTTTCAGAGGTGGCAAAGATGCTATTACCCGTATTTTTGCCTTATCCACCTCCATTCCCCTTTCAGAAATTACGTGACCCAACACAATGCCCTTTTGCACCATGAAATGACTTTTCTTCCAACTTAACACTAAATTTTTCTCAACGCACCTTTTTAAAACCTTTTGTAATTCGTTGAGACAAGCATCAAAACTAGTGCCAAAAATGGAGAAATCATCCATAAAAACTTCAAGCGACTCTCCAACCATGTCCGAGAAAATACTCATCGTACATCGTTGAAAAGTTGCCGGTGCATTGCACAAGCCAAATGGCATTCGCCAAAAGGCAAAGGTGCCATATGGACAAGTGAAGGTGGTCTTGTGTTGGTCATCCGGGTGTGTTGCTATTTGATTGTAACCCGAATACCCGTCCAAAAAGCAGTAATATTTTTGACCCGATAATTTTTCAATAATTTGGTCAATGAAAGGTAGCGGGAAATGGTCCTTAGAAGTGGCGGCATTCAATTTTCAGTAGTCAATACATACACGCCACCCAGTGACCGGTCGGGTGGCAATTTGTTCACCACTTTCATCTTTGACTACTTGAATGCCGGCCTTCTTAGGCACAACTTGGATGGGACTCACCCAAGCACTATCCGAAATCGGATAGATGATTCCCGCATCCAACCATTTGATTACCTCCTTTTTTTTACCTCCCTTAGGTTCGGATTTAATCGCCTTTGAGCTTCTCGTGTCGGCTTTGCATCTTCGGTGGTAATAATCTTGTGCATGACTATTGATGGACTAATTCCTTTGAGATCGGCAATTGTCCATCCAATAGCTCCCTTGTTCTCCTTTAACACTTCCAATAAAGCTTGCTCTTGTGCCAACTCCAAATTAGAGGCAATAATGACCGGTAGAGTGTCATTATCCCCTAGAAAAGCATACTTCAAGTGGCTCGGCAAGTCTTTAAGTTCCAACTTTGGCGGTTCCTTTAACGATGGTTTAGTACCCGAATCTATTTCCGCCGGTAAACCTTCAAATTGATTCGTCCATGGTGGTCGACCTTCCTTCAAAGCCATGGCATCTTTTTTTTCCTCTTCAACCCGTAGTGCATAAGCATGTACCTGTTCAGAAAAATCACAAAAACAAATATCCATGCCATCCTCCTCAGACTCATGCGGGTTGCATCCATCAACTATATCTGCCATGAAACCCTCATCCACACCATTAGCATTAGAATTGTTAGTAAAAACATTCAAACGCATTTTTCGATTCCCAAAAGTCATATCGACTGTACAAAATCTACAATCGATCACGGCATGTGCGGTGCTCAAAAATGGCCGACCTAAAATTACGTTTTGTTGTTGTTTTGGGTCCGCCGACGAGTAGTCCAAGACTAGAAAGTCAACTGGGTAATAAAACTCATCAATTTTAACAATTACATTTTGAACCATACCCCGAGGTAGCTTATGAGACATATCGGCCAAAACAACCGTTGTCTCCACCCTTGCTAACGGACCAAAGTCATATTGGTCTTATAAGCCCCCCGGTAAAATGCTAACCCCGGCTCGAAGATCTAGCAACGCCTTAGCCATTTGAAAATTACCAACTTGTATGTTAATCAATGGTGTTCCCGGATCTTGGAGCTTAGGAGGAAGCTCCCCATTTAAAACCGCACTCACTTGCCCGGTTAAGTCCACCCGCTTAGGCATTTTCTTCTTTTGTTGCCTCTTTTGCGTACACAATTCTTTTAGAAATTTTGCATAGGCGGGTACTTGTTTTATTGCATTAAGGAGTGGAAGGTTAATTTTAACTTGTTTAAACATGTCCCACAACTCTTCTTTTTGGGGGCCTCTTGATGCAATAAAATTTTTCTTTCCCGGGTCAAGTAAAGCCGATGGAAACGGGACTTGACTCGGTTCACCCTCAACTTTTTCACTTTTTTCATTTTCACCCAACCCCGGTTTGTTAACATTTGTTTCTTTAGGTTTAACCGGTGAAACTTCATCATCACTATCATTACCCGTGATGTCCTCAACTACCCCCTCAACCAATTCGGGTGACAAATTGGCTTTAAATTCTTTTCCACTTCTCAAAACACTAACATGATGAACATTAACATTACCTCTTGACGAACCATGTGATGGATTTACCTTGGTGTCGCTAGGAAGTTGACCCTTGTTTTTCTTCAACTCCGCCACATCGGTTGCCAATTGACCCATTTGGGTTGTTAGTGATTGGATGCTTTTGTCACGAACCTCATCCTTTTGCATTCGAACTTCATCGAGTTGGTTCCGTTTTTGCATCTCCGTTTGCATGCTTTTTAGCATCTCCATCATCTCATTTCCACCCGAAGACCCCCCTTGTTCTTGACCCGTTTGATATTGCTTTTGATACCCTTGGTTGTTCCCGCCTCAATATCCACTTTGGTTGTTGTAAGGTTGGCGCGAACCAAAGTTACCTTGGCTACCTTGAAAGTTCGGGTTAGCTTGATTTGAGGGGTTCCCATACCGAAAATTTGGGTGGTTCCTCAACCCGGGGTGGTAGGTATTAGAGTTCATGTTGTTGAAATTTCTACCACCCCCTCATTGACCTTGAACCGCATGAACCTCTTCATATTGCCCTTCCACCATTCCTTGGCAATTTTCAGCCGCATGACCTATTTCATTACACAAAGCACAAACATCGTAAATTTGGTTAGTGGTTTGAACATTACCATCATCTATTGCGTGCACTTGAGGTCGGGCAATGGCCGGTCGCGCTCTCCTCGATGCTTGAGCCTTTCTCTTTGATGTAATTGCCATGTTCTCTAAAAACTCCCAATCATCATTCTCATAGTTTGTACCAAAAGTCCCACCGGTAATGGACATTAAATCACGAGCATCTTCGGCACTCAACCCCTCGTGGAAGGCATTCATCAACTCCCAAAGTTCAATCCCATGGTGAGGGCAATTTTTAATCATCATGTTAAATCGCTCAAATGCCTCATGGAACATTTCACCATGTTGTTGTTGAAAACTCCTCAACCCCTTTCTAGCATCATTAGTCTTTTGGGCGGTGTAAAATTCGTCTAAGAAAATTTGTTGCATTTCCGCCCAAGTATAAATAGATGCCGAAGGCAAAGTGTAGAACCACTTCTTTGCCTTGTCCTCTAAAGAAAACTGAAACAAAACTAACTTGACATCGTCGGCCGAAAAACCTTGACTCCCAAGAGTATTGCAAATTGAGCCATAGGCCTCCAAATGGAAATACGGTTCCTCCGTTGCTAGCCCTTTATATTTCGGCAAACTTTGCAAAGAATTTGTTCTAACTTCAAAAGTCCTCCCTTGATCATTGTGAGGAATAACTACCGGTGAGGGATTTTGAGTGATTATCGGCCTAAAATGCGCTTCAATTCCCCTCGCATTTTCTCTAAAATGCCTTCTTGGCACCCCTAACCTAACCCTTGGTCGAATAGGACCCATTGGCCTTTGCATAGGCCCTTGTGGTACATGTGGTTGAAATTGTTGTTGTGGCATCGGTTGGTGTTGAATCGGCCTTTGGAATTGAGGTTGTACGTTTTGCGGCCGAACTTGTTGCAATGGTATAGGACGTTGCATTTGTAGCCCTTGTGGTCTTGGACGAATATGTTGTGGTAGGAGTTGTTGTTGTGGCATTCCACCTACACTTGCCATCCCTTGAGATTGGCTTTGCACATAACCGAAATCTCCTTGATCACCATAACCCCCATAAGCATACCCGTCTTCATCATAGCCCTCAAAATATTCGTATCCTTCCTCATATCCATCTCCCCCTATACCCGAAGTTTGCCCAAAGGGAAGAGTCGAGTATTGAAAGCCCGATTGGTTCGATGGTCTAAATGTTGAAGTTGCATGAGCGACAATTGAACCTTGGGGTATTGAATAATGTGACGATGATTGACCCGAAACTGGGAAGAAATGAGTGAGTGGTGGAATCGTAGTAGACGGGCTAAAGGTAAGACTAGGTTCAACTTGAGTGGTGATCAGTTGGGTGCTGTTAGATGGTGTAGTTTCATGAGGTGGAGTAGGAATTGTAGTGGAGTTTGGTGATGGTTGTGTAGAAGTAGGTATAAATGACGAGGTCGTTTGACCCGTTGTGGGTGGTACTTGAGATTCTTGCATGATGTTTCGTGGTGTGATGGGTGATGTGGGTGAACCAATAATTCTGTTTTCTCGTACTAACACGCGATTTTGCCTTAATGTTCTTTCGATCTCCGTATTAAATGACAATGGTGACGCTTTGTGAGAGCCTCTAGTATGCATGCACCTGTAGAACCTGCACACTAAACACACCAGTGTAAACCCGAAAATAACAAAGCAAAACTAACAAACTGACACACGTTGTGCACTACTCCCCGGCAACGGCGCCAAAATTTGACGTGCTTGTCGTGGTACACGCAAATTTAATCCCAATAATAACTATAGATAGTGGTAAGAGGGTATCGAACTCAGGGAGTATGTGGAAAATATGTCGATTATATAGCTTTGCGATTAAACTACAATTAACCTAATTTGCAGAAAATAAAGATCAATGAATTGGATTGTTGTTTTAGAAAACTAAATTAATAACTAATTGCAAATCAAAATTGGTTGTTTAACAGATTAGGAGAACAATGACCATCTTAGGTTTCAGTTTCTTTTAACAATTGTGTGAAATTCCAACTAGAAAGAGTTACATAGACATAACTCGTGCATAAATAATTGAAGTGATAGAAGGGAACAAAGTACTCGGATTATATAAACGCGAGGTTGTTTCCCGATGATCAATTAATCAATAACCAACCCTAACCCTTCCCGTGATATCTCGATTGCCAACGGCACCAAGAACGTACGATTGAGACTAGAAATTGCACTATCAATTAACAAGCTACAAACAATTATGCATACACCATGATAATCAAGCAAACATAAGTTCTCATTCTAGAAATTCAGAAATAAACACACAAAAGTTCAAGAGAAACCTTCACCTAAGATGATCACCGAAAGTTTTAGCCGGACATAGCTTGGTGAATCATCATAACAAGAAGTTCAATGTTCATACGAATCCAAATCACAAACCGAATGTTAGAAATTGTTTAGAACCAAGCAAGAACAGCCAAATTCGCCCATTGTCTTCCAAAAACGTCCAATGTTGAGAATAGGTGAAAAGACACCATAAAACTGATTTAATGATGGCAGTTACAAGTTGTTCGCAGACTCCACCGTAACTTACGGTGACACCGTAAGTTACGGTGCACATAATATTGTTACGGTGTGTATTGTCTGACTTACGGTGGGATTCAGGCATGATTCAGGTCCACCGTAATTTACGGTGGTACCGTAAATTACGGTGGTAGCCTGAATTTTGTGCTTTGTTTCATCTTTTGTTCCACACTCGACCCGTTCAACTCCAAACCGTCCAAAGCTGCGTTTAATCCACTTTTAGCTCCCGAACCGCACCTGAAACATAAGCAACCGTAGTTATCTAATTCAAGATAATTACACAATCAAATGAGGGATAAACTTGTCTTTTAACATCATAAAGGGTTGTCCTACGGACCACCCGTCATGGATGTTGGTGCATCTACTGTTTGTTAACTTCGTCTTAATCGAGTCTTATGTCTAGATAGGATAAACGAATGCACAACAGGGTTAGAAATTAGGGTTTTATGTGTGAAAATGTGTAATTCCGCTTGAAAGTGACATGGACCAGTTCAAGCGAAATTAACATGTTAATTCCGCTTGAACTAGGAAGTGCCATCTTCAAGCGAAATTACTCCATCTATATATACCCATGTGTGTGTGCTATTTGAAACAGAATTAGGTCATATGTTCTGAGCCAAGGTGCTGTCCGTTTGTCATCTGAATTGTAAAAAGCTCAGGAAATCAGTAATAGATAAAGATTAGAAAGAAACAAGCTGTGTTGACATCATTTACATTGATTCCGCCTTTGTTCTTGATGATGAACTACTCAGATTGACTCGTTAGGGTCACACGACGATCCAACAAGTGGTATCAGAGCTCAGGACGAGGAGTTCATACCAATTCAGCTTGATTTCATCGGATTCTTTCACTTCCACTCATTCTTTTCTGATTTGAACAAAATTCAACGGTTGAAATGGCCTGATTTTGATATATATCAAGCAAAACATAATTTTAACAAATCCTTGAGAGTTTTGGACCTTAAATCGAACAATTTCTAATAAAATTGGATAATTCCGCTTGAAAATATGTTCGAACATGTTGACATCATAATAATCTCGCTTGAAATTGCCTGATAATTCCGCTTGAAATCAGCATATTGATCCTTATTTTGCTTGAAAGTGACACGATATTTCAAACGAAATCAGTTTGGTTGTTAATTCCGTTTGAAATTCTTGTTGATTTCAAACGAAATCACATATTCCGTTTGAAAGTTATAGTCTGATTTCGCTTGAAATCAGTTTCCGCTTGAAAGTTCAAGCGAAATAAGTGATTTCGCTTCAAAACCTGATTTCGCTTAAGACTTACAAACAAAATTAGCTATTCCGCTTGAAGTGTTATTTCGCTTGAATTGCTATTCCGCTTGAAAGCTGATTTCATTTCAGCTGATTCCGTTTGAAACTATTTTTTTTCAAAATAAAAAATTTTCTAAGTATTTGGTGATCATTTCAGGTATTTGAAGATGGATGAGTTCATGAATCCGTTCTGTGACGTTTTTGCCTTTGCTGGAAATGGTGGAGATGATATTTCAAACGACACATCAAATAACACAAATGAGAAAGCTCCGAGTGCGAAAAAGACTATTTCAGATACATTAATGTAGAAAGTGCGTATGGAACATACAACAAACCTCCAAAATTGTTAGCTATTGAAGATTACAATAGGTGGGCTACAAGATTTGATGAGTGGCTTCAAGCTTTTGCATATCCAAGCTGGAAAAGTTTAAAGAATGGTTACGTTAGAGGAAGTTTTGGTGAAAGTTTGACAGATACTGATGAAATTGAAAGATATGTTGCTGAACAAAAGTGCATTGCGTTGATTCATCAGTCTGTGAGAGATGATATAATTTCGTTGATTGAATATGAAAATTCAAAAGATCTTTGGGAGAAACTGAGGGTAAAATGTGTAGGTAGTGCTGAGATAGTCAAAAACAAAAAGAAACTATTAAGAAAAGAGTTTGATTTATTTGGTTGTTTAAAGAACGAGTCTGTTTCCAAGATGATTGAGAGATTTGGGCATCTGAAATTGGAGCTGGCACGATACAAAATTGTATATACTCAAGAAGAGTTGATTGACAAACTGTTCGACTCGCTTCCGAATGAACAAGATTGGTAGTACTTTGCATTAATGCTGAAGAATACAATCAAGTCTGAAGAGTTGGCAGTGGATCTGCTTATCGAAAGACTGGAGAGTCACGAGTTGGAGATCAAGAAATCTAGCAAAGTCAACAATTCATCTTATCAGCATAATGTGGAATTGTGCTACAGAGGAAATCTACCAAAGACTGGTTCTCCAAGAACAGCATTTTCTGCAGAGAGTTCAAATAATGTGAATCAAGAAACTCCTCACAGTGGTTTTCATAGTGGATCTTCTTCAACAACTCCAAGCCAATCTGCATCAAAGAATCTGTTCCAATGTAACATTGTTGTGGATCTGAAGAACGCTCAAAATTTCAGTGAAGAGTTTGCAAAACAACAGATGGTATTTGTCACGGCCCCTGACCCGGTTTGACCCGTTTCAAGAGCCGCGGGACAGAAAATCCTGTGGTATTTATTTAATTGAGTTTAACAGAGGAAGATTTCATCAGGATCTTTTTAAAACTGCAATTTCCCGATTATTTTATTTTACAACCAGGGATAAAACCTTGATAATTTACAATCATAAGATTTCACGGAGAAATCTTTTGTTTTACTAAACATGTTTCTTTATTTTATATTGAGCCACTTCCTTAAGCTTGTAGTGCTTCACGGCACTTTTCCTGGATCACAACAGATCACCTGAAACATGTTTGAAAAAGGTTTTGTCAGCGGGAAATACTGGTGAATCATTCTTTTTACTAAAACGACACATTTGTTATAATTTACAGCATTAAGAGCGATTACAATGTTTCCATATACCAACCAACTACCCACAGTATTTGTCACTCGAACATCCATCGGTAGCCTCTTAGCCCGATGGTGTCTATGACTATGGTCATATCACCCCTTCGCTAACTCGTTGTCCAATGGTGAAGTTTATCAAGTAATGTATACAAAACCCCACATACCGGCTGTAATTTGGTGATTACAAAGACTTAATCCCTGTAATTATAACTTTGAAACAAATAGGATTTTGGAAAGCAATTTGATAAAAAGAGAATGACTCACATTGCAGATTTAATTTGATCAGAGCCTAGCCTACTGATTAGCCTTTTAACCTAAATTTAATAACATGCACACGAACTCGGTTAGTAACTAATACAGCATTTACGATAACTCACGAGATTAAACCTTCACAGCGAATGACAAAGTGCGATACTTAAACATCCATCGATTTAACGACGAATGACAAAGCATAAACCCTAATGTGGGCAGCACTTAAACATCCATTGGATAGTTTAATCTATCGGACATTGAATCGTAGTAGTGATCGAGTTAATACCCGGTATCGGAGCAGCGCCTCGCTAATTATATATGAAATTTCGACTTCAGAGTGATATACTTTCGTTTTTAAAACTTTTGATCGACACCAGTGGACTGTGCAAGTGACGGGCTATTTATAGCTGAATTTAGGGCCTTACGCGGCCCGCATAACCCATCCCCTATATCTTACGCGGCCCGCGTGGCCGCCCAGTCTACGTATAGGTTTGCATGGTCATGGGCTTAGGTTTGACAGGTGGTTGATACGTGGCCCGGTTATGCTTATCTGGTCAACCCATGTTTGACGTGGCCCGCGTAAGACAAGCTTGTCTCTTACGTGGCCCGACTGAAACCTATAAGTTTTATTTTTCCTATTTTTGATGTAGAGTAAGGTTTCAGGGGTCCGGGTTTTTATTTATGGGTCAAATTAGGATATTGTTGAGAGTCCTTACATCCTCCCCACCTTATTTAAAATCTCGTCCTCGAGATGTATTGGAATAAGTGAGGATATTTTCGCTTTATCTCTGACTCCAACTCCCAAGTGTATTCGGGTCCTCTTTTTGAATCCCACTTGACTTTGACAAGTACTAACCGTTTGTGTTTGAGAAACTTCACCTTTTTGTCTTCTATCTGAAGAGGTTTCTCAACAAATTTTAATTTTTCATTTACCTCTATATCTTGGAGAGATACTACTAAAGATTCGTCTGATAGGCATTTCTTGAGGTTGGATATATGAAATACATCATGTACTCCAGCTAACTCTTCTGGTAGTTGTAAACGATAAGCAACTGGTCCTATACGTTGGATCACTGAAAATGGTCCTACGTATGTTGGACTTAACTTTCCTTTCTTACCGAATCGAACTACTCCTTTCCAAGGAGAAACTTTCAATAGTACTTTGTCTCCTACTTGGAATTCCAAAGGCTTCCGTCTATTGTCGGCATAACTCTTCTGATGATCTCGAGCCGTCTTCAGTCTTTCCTTGATTTGAGTAATCTTGTCGGTCATTTCTTGCACTATCTCAAGACCTGATAATTGACTTTCTCCTATTTCTGCCCAACAAACTGGAGTTCTTCACTTTCTTCCATACAGGGCTTCAAATGGGGCAGTTTTGATGCTTGAATGATAACTATTGTTATAGGAGAATTCAATCAAAGGTAAGTGATCGTCCCAATTTCCACCAAAATCTATCACACATGCTCGAAGCATGTATTCTAGAGTTTGGATTGTTCGTTCAATTTGTCCGTCTGTTTGAGGATGATATGCCGTACTTAAATTTAGTCGAGTACCCATTGCTTCTTGAAAACTTGTCCAGAAATAGGAAGTGAAACGACTATCCCTATCCGATATAATGGATAGTGGAACTCCATGTAAGGATACTACTTCATCTACATACAATTTTGCCAACTTTTCCATGCTAAAGGTTTCTTTCATAGGTAGAAAGTGAGCTGATTTGGTTAATCGATCCACAATTACCCAAATCGCATCATTACCTTTTCTGGTTTTGGGTAACTTAGTAACAAAATCCATTGTTATGAGTTCCCATTTCCATACAGGCATTTCTAGTTGTTGTAGTAGACCTGAAGGTTTCTGGTGTTCTGCTTTAACTTGTGAACAAGTAAGACACTTAGAAACATATCGAGCTATGTCCTTTTTCATTCCTATCCACCAGAAATTATCTCTTAAATCTTGGTACATTTTATTGTTTCCAGGGTGTATGGTATACCTAGATTTATGGGCTTCTTCTAAAATTTTATTTCTTAATTCTCCTTGCTTAGGTACCCAAATTCTTCTTTTGTGGAATCTCCAAATTCCATCAGTTCCTTGCTCTAATTCTTTTATTAGTCCTTTCATTCCTTCAGTATCTTCCTTGATTGCTGTTTCTTGAAAATGTTTTAGTTGTTCCATTAAATCTAACTATAGATTTAATCTAAGAGCACGAACTCGTCGTTGTTTCTCATGATATTTACGACTTAAGGCATCTGCAACTACATTTGCCTTCCCTTCATGATACTGAATATCACAGTCGTAGTCACTTAAAATTTCCATCCATCTTCTTTGCCTCATGTTTAACTCTTTTTGCCCAAATATATATCTTAAACTTTTGTGATCCGTATAGACAGTAAATTTACTTCCGTACAGATAATGTCTCCAAATTTTAAGGGCAAAAATTATGGCTCCTAATTCTAAGTCATGAGTTGTATAGTTTTCTTCGTGCTTTTTCAATTGCCTTGAAGCATACGCAATTACCTTCTGGCGTTGCATTAGCACGCATCCTAATCCTAGTTTTGAAGCATCACAATATACTTCAAAATCTTCAGTTCCTTCTGGTAAAGCTAGGATTGGGGCATTTGTTAACTTCTGTTTCAAGATTCTAAAGGCTTCTTCTTTTTTAGATCCCCATTCAAACTTAACTGCTTTACAGGTTAGCTTAGTTACTGGTACAACTATCTTGGAAAAATCCTTAATAAACCGTCTATAATATCCAGCTAAACCTATAAAACTTCTAATTTCCATTGCGGATTGCGGAACCTTCCATTGGGTAATTGCTTCTATTTTAGCAGGATCTACGTGAATACCTTCGTGATTCACCATGTGTCCTAGGAATTGTACTTCTTGTAGCCAAAATTCACATTTCGAGAATTTGGCGTAAAGCTTTTCTTTTCTTAACAAAGTTAAGAGTGCATGTAAATGCAGACAATGTTCTTCCTGATTTCTGGAATAAATAAGTATATCGTCGATGAAAACAATTACAAATTTATCCAAGTACGGTTTACAGATTCTATTCATCATGTCCATGAATGCGGCAGGTGCATTTGTTAATCCGAAGGGCATGACTGTAAACTCGTAATGACCATACCTAGTCCTGAAAGCAGTTTTAGGTATGTCTTCTTCTTGTACCTTTAATTGATGGTATCCGGAGCGTAAATCTATCTTAGAAAAATATCTAGCTCCTTGAAGTTGATCAAAAAGATCATCAATCCTAGGTAATGGGTATCGATTCTTAATTGTAACCTTATTCAATTCTCTATAACCAATACACATTCTCATCGAACCATCCTTCTTCTTTACGAACAACACTGGCGCTCCCCAAGGGGAATAGCTAGTTTGTATGAATCCTTTGTTTAGTAATTCATCTAATTGCTTTTTCAGTTCTAACATTTCGGTATGAGCTAACCGATAAGGTGCCTTGGCTATCGGTGTGGTTCCAGGAATTAGATGAATTCTAAATTCTACTTCCCTATCTGGTGGTAATCCTTGTAATTCTTCTGGGAAACATCTGGGTATTCTGAGACTACTGGAATGTCCTTAAGTTCCTTATCCTTAGTGGTAATGATTACAGAAATCATATACACTATTCCTTGCTTTCGCTCATAACCAACAACTTTCATTACTGAAATGAACTTCATGGGTTTACGTGGTTTATCTCCTGTAATTATGATTACTTCTCCGGTGGGTGCCTGAATTTCTATGGAATTCTTATCACAAAGAATTCGAGCATGGTTGGCTACTAACCAATCCATTCCTAACACAACATCAAACCCAGCTAGATTCATTGGTAATAGGTTTGCATGAAATTTATGACCTGAGAGTTCTATATTTTCTTTGTGCAAAACCTTATCTATTTTGACAGAATTTCCATCTGCCGTTTCGACTTTAAAAATCTGCCTAAGGTTGGTTAGGGGTAAATTAAGAGCTTGGCAGAAGGAAGTATTTATAAAACTTTGGTTTGCACCAGAGTCAAATAATACTTTTGAGTAAATATTGTGAACTAAGAACGTACCAGCTATCACGTCAGGAATTAGCTCGGCTTCCTGAGTAGTTAACTGGAAGGCTCGAACATTCTTCTTGGTAGCTCCGTCAGCTGGCTTGACTTTGTTGTCTGCTGGTTTAACCAATTTAGGGCATTTTGTTTTGTAATGCCCATTTTCTCCACAGTTATAACAGATCCTGGTTTTCTTTCTGCAATCTTCTTCGCGATGTCCTACAGTTTTGCAAAAGTTGCAGGTTACATTGCATTTTCCATAATGTTTCTTTTTGCAATTCCTACAGAACGGCGAAATCGAAGATTGCCCTGTTCCTCTTTTCTTGAAACTGCTGTTATTACCCGTACGAAATCCTTGGGAAATTTTCTGAGCCGGTTCCTTTTTCTTGTTTTCATCTCATGTGCGTACCAGTTCATCAGTTAGGGTGTTAGCTAATTCTACTGCATCGTCAATAGTACGAGGTCTCTCAGCTTTAACGATATTGCGGATTTCGCTAATCAAACCCCAAATATAGCGATAAATGAGTACCGGTTCTGGCGAAGCCAATGTTGGTACCACTCTAGCATATTCAAAGAATGTTGAAGTATATCCTCGACAATCTACACCCATCATCCGATGGTTTAGAAACCTATTCGCCATTTGATCTTTTTCATATTCGGGACATAATTTTCTTTCTACAAGACTCTTAAATTCTTCCCACTTCATGGCATAGGCCATATTCCTTCCTTTGGCTTGGAGTACTGTATTCCACCATTCTAGCGCCCTTCCTTGAAAAGATTTGACGCGTACATGACCTTGTCATCCTTGTCACATTTACTTATTGTAATCACTGCTTCAGTTTTCTCTAACCAACGCAGTGCCGCAGTTTCTCCTTCATTGCCTGCAAATTCAGCGGGTTTACAAGCAAGAAATTCTTTGTAAGTGCAACCAGGCGTTGCAGCTTTCATCTTCTTAGGGAGCGGAGCCTACCGTGGATCATTATCACGATTGGTATGATTACCGCCTCCGTTTACACTATTACTGAAATTATCTTCAGAAATTTGTTTGCTAGGAATGATTTGTTGAGGTTCAGCAGGTTTCTGGGCAGCAGCAAGTATTGCTGGAATAACTTTGGCTATTCCTTGAGCAACAATATTTTCTATATCTTGCCTAGTCATAAATTGATCTTCCGGGTGTTGCTCCGATTGATTAACCTCGTTTACTGGTTCATTATTAGCGTTTTCCATCTGATAATTAATATATATAATTTATTAGTATCAAATAAATAACAATTATACACAAAACAATCATACAAATTTTACAATACACATATAGCCAAAACTATCAATTTCTTAATTCCCATTTTTATATATATTATGCATCATTACACACCATTATCTTACAAGGTTTTATTTTAGGTTATTTTACAAAATTATATTTTACTATTTATTACACAACCACAGTTTCACAACCCCACTATCCTTTATCATTTGGTACTTTAGTAACGATGTTCCCTCTCGTTGTATTTCCAGGAGATCTGTTCTCCTATGTCCCTGATCATATTTCCTGCATCCACCAGCTCTTCGCCAAAGTGGCGGAGTTCCACTAAATTCTCATTGCTCATGGGTTGGTTTGGTATAGGTTCCGGGTCGAACTGAGGGAGAAAGGAATAAGGACTGTTGAGAAGGTTTTGGAACTGCCAATCGTTCGTCCACCACTCGTCCATTCCAAGAGGTTGGGTGTGGATTATAGGTTCTGGAATTGCTGGTTCCAAATTTATTGGAAGTTGATTTTCAGCAGGAAAAGGGTAGAGATTATTATTTATGGGTCTGAGGATTTCACAGCTTTCTAATGCATGATCTAATTCCTCCTGAAATGGTAACTGCTCAATTTGTCTAGAGCTTTCCCCAATTTCCATCTTTGTCTGCCTAGAACCTTCTCCAATCTCTATTTCTATCTGCTTATAACCTTCCGCAAATTCCATTTCTATTGGCATAGAACCTTCCCTGACTTCAATCCCCTTTCCTTTGTCTAAGGGATTTTCTATATTAGGAATCTTCCTAGTTGCGGGTTTCCTCCTGCGCACACGCCTCCATCCCACAAATCTTCTCTTTTTCTTAGGCTTGGGTTTCTCTGGAGGTGGAGCGTTGAATTCCATCAGTTCTTCTATATCAGGTATATACCTATTAAAATCTCTGGAAACCTCTATTTTCACCGGATAGAGATTTAAATTCTGAAGGGCTTTAGATAAGTCATTCATGTTGTGTAGCATATATGCAAAATACACAAAAATTGCTAAGTTAAAATTTTATAACAAAATTTCATACATAACCTTTAAATATTATTTCATATCGTGTGACTACAAAACAACTGAAAATAAAAACACATTAGGGTTTACTGTAAATTTATTTATTTACTAGATAAGGTTTCTGACTTGTAAGTGATAAGGGTGCTAAAACTGAGACAAAGTATTTTAAAGATTTGCATTAACTGCTACAGTAGCTAGCATATAAAGATCTGCCCATTTTTCATCTAACTTGTCTTCCCATGGTGGGTTACTGCCTAGTTCTTGGGTTTTCTGATTAACTTACCCTCTTTTGGAATTCTTTAGTTTTTCTTGACTTTTCCTAATAATCAAACTTCTTTTATTAGGAGAAAGTGGTTCCTCATATTGTGCCTTTCGAACAAATATTCCTTCTTCAGGATTTACACAAGGTTTTGAGGAATTTATTTGGGATGAACTGCCCTTCTCGTTTGATGACCTATCTAATTTAAGATAGATATTTGAAAGCTTTTGCTTACACATACAGTACACAAATATTCAATTAATAAAACATATAATCACAGAAATAGAAATCAGTAAAATTAAGTATTTTCTAAATACTTAATTGGCTTAAATTAGTGGCTCTGATACCACCTTTTTCTGTCACGGCCCCTGACCCGGTTTGACCCGTTTCAGGAGCCGCGGGACAGAAAATCCCGTGTTATTTATTTAATTGAGTTTAACAGCGGAAGATTTCATCAGGATCTTTTTAAAACTGCAATTTCCCGATTATTTTATTTTACAACCAGGGATAAAACCTTGATAATTTACAATCATAAGATTTCACGAAGAAATATTTTGTTTTACTAAACATGTTTCTTTATTTTATATTGAGCCACTTCCTTAAGCTTGTAGTGCTTCACGGCACTTTTCCTGGATCACAACAGATCACCTGAAACATGTTTGAAAAAGGTTTTGTCAGCGGGAAATACTGGTGAATCATTCTTTTTACTAAAACGACACATTTGTTATAATTTACAGTATTAAGAGCGATTACAATGTTTCCATATATCAACCAACTACCCACAGTATTTGTCACTCGAACATCCATCGGTAGCCTCTTAGCCCGATGGTGTCTATGACTATGGTCATATCACCCCTTGGCTAACTCGTTGTCCAATGGTGAAGTTTATCAACTAATGTATACAAAACCCCACATACCGGCTGTAATTTGGTGATTACAAAGACTTAATCCCTGTAATTATAACTTTGAAACAAATAGGATTTTGGAAAGCAATTTGATAAAAAGATAATGACTCACATTGCAGATTTAATTTGATTAGAGCCTAGCTTACTGATTAGCCTTTTAACCTAAATTTAATAACATGCACACGAACTCGGTTAGTAACTAATACAACATTTATGATAACTCACGAGATTAAAACTTCACAGCGAATGACAAAGTGCGATACTTAAACATCCATCGATTTAATGACGAATGACAAAGCATAAACCCTAATGTGGACAGCACTTAAACATCCATTGGATAGTTTAATCTATCGGACATTGAATCGTAGCAGCGATCGAGTTACTACCCGGTATCGGAGCAGCGCCTCGCTAATTATATATGAAATTTTGACTTCAGAGTGATATACTTTCGTTTTTGAAAGTTTTGATCGACACCAGTGGACTGTGCAAGTGACGGGCTATTTATAGCTGAATTTAGGGCCTTATGCGGCCCGCGTAACCCATCCCCTATTTCTTACGCGGCCTGCGTGGCCGCCCAGTCTACGTATAGGTTTGCATGGTCATGGGCTTAGGTTTGACAGGTGGTTGATACGTGGCCCGGTTATGCTTATCTGGTCAACCCATGTTTGACGCGGCCCGCGTAAGACAAGCTTGTCTCTTACGCGGCCAGCCTGAAACCTATAAGTTTTATTTTTCTTATTTTTGATGTAGAGTAAGGTTTTAGGGGTCCGGGTTTTTATTTATGGGTCAAATTAGGATATTGTTGAGAGTCCTTACAGTATTCTTAGCGTTTGTGTTAGAATCGTATGAGAGCCTCGTGGCGGGCAAGATTGGAAACACCAACCTAACTACGGAGGATTATGATCAAATAGATCCTGAAGAGATGGAACTGATTGATATCAGGTGGTGTATGGCCAGTGCAGTCCGGAGAGCTCAACGATTTATGGAGATTACTGGGAGACATTCAATTGGCGGACCGTCCATAAAACTTGGCTTTGACAAATCAAAAGTCACGTGTTTCAGGTGTAAACAAAAAGGACATTTTAAACGTGAATGTCGTAACGCTCTTGCTGATGATACTGCAAATCCATTCCGTGAGGATTACTACAAAAGAGCGATCTATCATCAGAATAAATCAGAACCGCTCAGAATGATGCAGCTTGAGGATGCCCCCAAAGAAAAATCAAGAGCTCTTGTTGTTTTTCATGATGACGAAGGTTTTGATTGGAGTGAACTGCTACCAGAGGAAGATGCAGTAGGATACGCTTTTGCAGCAGAAAAGATTATTCCTTTCAAAGACACCAGAACTGAAGAACATAAATACCTCACCAGAAAGCAGAGAGCAGAATTCAAGATGATGAGATTATCTAAGGTGTTCAGTGATGCCAAGAAAGCAAAGAGATGGGATGCTGATAGAAAATGTTACCTTGATCCTCAAGGAAACATTGCTATTGATACGAAAACTCTTAGTATAGAAGCTTTCATTGAGGAATTTGCTGCAGAAGAAGAAGCCTTACAGAGAGAATGGTGGGGAAGTGAAGAAGAGAAAGAAAAAGAGAAAGAGAAAGAGTCTCATTCAAAGAAGATTGATGATGGAATTATCGATACTTCACAAGAATTCACCACTAAAAACTTGGGGAAGATGGCTGACAAAGTGCTTGCTGCAAAGGAACTTGAGGTAGACTCTAAGTCTGAAACTGAGTCTAAAAGCAAGGTCAGTACAAACAGTTCAACAAGTGAGACAGTTAAGAAAGTCAAAGGTGATAGTGACTGCAAAAGTTGCATGAAAAACTGCAAGTTTTGTAGTACACTCACTTACCTTAGTAATACAAAGGTTGAAGAACTGACAAAAAGAGTCAGAAAGGTTGAAGATCAGATTCTAGATCGTGATAAAATGCTAAAAGCTTCAAATGATCGAGCTAAAAAGTTAACTGAGAAAATTGAAAATGATAAAATTGAAGTAGAAAGAATTAAGAAAGAAAATGAAAAATTGATTCTTGAAAATCGTAAAATTTCAGAAAATTTTGACAAACTAAAACGAACGGTAAAAGATTCTAATGAAAGAAACGGTAAAACCAATAACGAAAATGAGCATTTAACTTTAGTTCTTAGACACAAAGAAGAGCAAATCAACCAACAACTGGATGAGATTGCTAAATTGAAACTTCAGTTTGAAGAAGCTAAGATTGAGAATGAGCGCATCAATCTGAAATTAACCACTTACAACACCGCAAGCTTTGTTTTACAACACCTTGTTCCCAAACCAATTGGGAAAAACAAAGCAGGCGAAGATATTTACTCGGATGGAACTGGGGTTGGGTTTCATCAGGTTCCACCGCCAGTGTTAAACAATTTTTCAAAGAAAAAGTCCGGGTTGGTTAATGATGAAGATGAAAATGAGGTTAAACTTCCAGACACAATTGATGTTACATTCACTTCGTCATCCGATGAAGGAAGTGTCCAATCTGAAGTTGTTAAAAGTGTGGTTGAAAGTGTTTTGAAATCTGAAAGTGATACTACTGAGGATGATGAATGCTTTCTGGATAAATACATTCAAAAATTAAAATCCAAAAACAACTTAGGTGATGAACCGGGTCTTGTGATGTACAAGATGGCTAGATCTGATAATTTGTATTCGAATCATGACTTTCCACTGGAGAATGTCAATGTTGCCAAATTGACAAATGTGTTCAAATTGGTTGAAATTGATCTGTCTGAGATTGAAGGTCTAAAACAGACGAAGAGGCAAATGAATGTTGAAAAAGATAAAGCTTACTACAAGAAACCTGTTGTTCCACCGCGTTTTTATAACAACAATCGAAATAGATGGTTGGGTGGATATCAGGGTGGTCAGAATTATCAACAAAGGAATTTTCAAAACAAGAAGTTTGCTGAGAAAAAGGTGTTTGTGAACGGTTCAAGTTCACTTTCTGATGAAGAATCTGAATTTTTTTCGAAATAAAATGAGGAATTGTTTGCAAAGAAGGCCTCACAACCTCAAACTGAAGGCACAAGTCGAGTTGTTGATACTCGTACATGCTTCAGATGCAACAAAGTTGGACATATTGCACAAAAGTGTACCAACTTCAAGCCTAAGTCTAAAGTTGTTGAGAGTCAAAAGAAGAAGTTTGATGCAAAAGGCAAAGCACTAATGGTTGTTGAGAAGAAAGTTTTGAAAAATGAAAACACAAAAATCAAAACTGAACCTGTTAAGAATATGGTAACTAAAAATGACAAGTTTTACAAACGGGTTGCATCGTCTCAACAAACATGGAAGCCAAAAGTTGTTGAAAAGAAGCCAAGTTCTCCAAAACCAGAGGTTTCTGAGAAAGAAAAACAATCGTCTTCTACCACTCCGGTAAAGATGAATGTTCCTGTGGATTTCTATGAGAAACTTGACAAACAAGAGTCTGTTATTTATGAGAAAAGGGTTGTTTTGAAAAAAGACCAACCATCTGGTCAACCTCAAAAAGATGAATTTTTATTGTATAAAGAGGTTGAGGTTGGGTCTGCAGAGAGCTTAAAAATGAATGATAAGAAATTTCCGCCACTTTACACTATAAAATCTAAACTCAAAGTCCAGTTACCCGAGTCGAAAGAGGCTTGGGTGGCATCCAAATCTAACTAAAGTGTTTGTGATATGTGTAGGAGCTTCCAAGATCCGTTTCGCGATGGATTATGGATAGTGGAGCTTCTTGGCACATGACGGGGAAAACAGCCCTGTTGTACGATGTTAGAAATTTTAATGGAGGGTATGTAGGTGTCAAATAATTAGAGAAGGAACTTTATCGAATGGAATCGTCACGTTAGAAAGAGTTAACTACATCGCCGAGCTTTAAAACAATCTTCTGAGTATTTCTCAGATTTGTGATCATAAGTATACAACGCACTTTACAGACAAAGAATGTTTGATATTGAAACCAGGATTTGTTGTTCCCGAAGAGTGGGTGATCATGAGAGCGCCCAGAGTGAATGATCTGTATGTATTAGACATGAGTGTAGCAACTACTACTACGGGTCAGGCTCACTGTTTATGTCAAGAGCAACGGAAAAAGAGTCAAAGTTATGGCATCGAAAGATGGGGCATATTCACTTGCGAAAAATGAATCACCTGGTGCATAACGACTTAGTAACTAGTGTTCATGTGAAAGGTTTTCATCTTGAAGGAAAGTGTATTAGCTGCGTCAAAGGCAAGCAAAAGAAGAAATCACATCCTGGAAAGAAAGTCAACTCAGTCTCAAAACCTTTAAAGAGACTTCATATGGATCTTTTTGGTCCAGTGAATGTCAAAAGCATCACTGGTGATTACTATTGTTTGGTTGTCACGGATGGTTTCTCGAGATTTTCATGGGTTTATCTTCTGAAGACAAAAGATGAGACGTTTGATAGTTTGATGGCGTTGTTCAGGAAAATTGAAAACTTGTACCAAACTCGAATCAGAAGAATCAGGAGTGATAATGGTACTGAATTCAAGAACAACAGTGTAAGGACTCTCAAAATTTTCCTAAAAATACCCGTACGTATAAACCCGGAACCCTGAAACCCTAAACCATATTAAAAACCAAGAAAAACAAAATGTTGGGTCTCAGGCGGGCCGTGTAAAAGACAAGACGTGTCTTACGCGGTCTGCGTCAACATTGAGTTGACCGGATAAGCGTAACCGTGCCACATGTCGACCATCTGGTGCACCTACGTATGACTAGTCAACCCTACTCGTAGACTGGGCGGCCACGCGGGCCGCGTAAGGTTGAGCTGAGGATTTACGCGGGCCGCGACAGGCCTTAAAATCAGCTATAAATAGCTTGTTGCATGCACTGTTCTCTGGTGTCGAAACAAACTTTCAAAAACGAAGTTATAATACTCTGAAGTCGAAATTTCATATATTATTAGCGAGGCGCTGCTCCGATACCGGGTATTAACTCGATCGCTGCTACGATTCAATGTCCGATCGATTAAAACTATCCAATGGATGTTTAAGTGCTGCCCACATTAGGGTTTATGCTTTGTCATTCGTCGTAAATACGATGGATGTTTAAGTATCGCACTTTGTCATTCGATGTGAAGGTTTAATCTCGTGAGTTATCGTAAATGCTGTAATAGTTACTAACCGAGTTCGTGTGCCTGTTATTAAATTTAGGTTAAAAGGCTAATCAGTAGGCTAAGCTCTGCTCATATAAATCTGCAATGTGAGTCATTCTTTTTTTATCAAATTACTTTCGAAATCATGTTTATTTTCAAAGTTATAATTACAGGGATTAAGTCTTTGTAATCACCAAATTACAGCCGGTATGTGGGGTTTTGTATACATTACTTGATAATAGTCACTATTGGGGCAGCCAATGGGGGATATGACCATAGTCACATAAACGAGTCGAGTGACAAATACCGTGGGTAGTTGGTTGATATTTAGAAACATTGTAATCGCTCTTAATACTGTAAATTATAACAACCGTGTCATTTTAGTAAAAAGAATGATTCACCAGTATTTCCCGCTGACAAAATCTTTTTCAAACATGTTTCAGGTGATCTGTTGTGATCCAGGAAAAGTGCCGCGAAGCACTACAAGCTTAAGGAAGTGGCTCAATATAAAATAAAGAAACACGTTTTGTAAAAATAAAGATTTCTCCGTGAAATCTTATGATTGTAAATTACCGGGGTTTTATCCCAAATTGTGAAATAAAATAATCAGGAAATTTCAGTTTTAACAAGATCCTGATGAAAATCTTCCGTTGTTAATTCAATTAAATAAATACCACGGGATTTTTTGTTCCGCGGCTCCTGAAACGGGTCAAACCGGGTCGGGCGCCGTGACAGAAAAAGGTGGTATCAGAGCCACTGATTTAAGCCAATTAAGTGTTTAGAATATACTTAATTTTACTAATTGCTAATTCTGTGATTATATGTTTTATTATTTGAATATTTGTGTACAGTATGGGTAAGCAAAAGCTTTCAAACATCTATCTTAAATTAGATAGGTCATCAAACGAGAAGGGAAGTTCTTCCCAAACAAATTCCTCAAAACCCTATGTAAATCGTGAAGAAGGAATATTTGTTCGAAAGGCACAATATGAGGAACCACTTTCTCCTAATAAAAGAAGTTTGATTATTAGGAAAAGTCAGGAGAAATTAAAGAAATCCAAAGAAAAGAAAGTTAATCAGAAAACCCAAGAAATAGGCAGTAACCCACCATGGGAAGACAAGTTAGATGTAAAATGTGCAGATCTCTATATGCTAGCTACTGTAGCTGTAAATGCAAATCTTTAAATACTTTGTCTCCGTTTTAGCACCCTTATCACCTACAACTCAGAAACTTGATTCAGTAAATAAATAAATTTACAGTAAACCCTAGTGTGTTTTAAATTTCAGTTGTTTTGTAGTCACACGGTATGCAATAATATTTGAAGGTTATCTGTGAAATTTGTTATAAAATTTTAACTTATTATTTTTACATATATGCTAAACAGCATGAATGAATTATCTGGAGCCCTAGAGAATCTCAACCTCTACCCTGTAAACATAGAAGTTTCTAAAGAGTTTACTGGGTACTTTGCTGATGTGGAACAACCTATAGAATTCAACGCTCCACCTTTGGAGAAACCCAAGCCTAAGAAGATGAGAAGATTGGTAGGATGGAGGCGTGTGCGTAGGAGGAAACCCGCCACTAGGAAAATTCCTAAAATAAACAATCCCTTAGAAAAAGGAAAAGGATTTGAAATCGGGGAAAGTTCTAGACAGATGGAATTGGAGATTGGGGGAGATTCTAGGCAGATAAAGATGGAAATTGGAGAAAGCTCTAAGCAAACCCAGGAAATGACATTACAGGAGGAGCTAGATTTTATATTGGCAAGCTGTGATACTATTAAGCCTGTCAATGAAAATGTTTTTACTCATCCTATTGAAACCCAAATTCCAATGAACTTGGAACCAGCAATCCCAGAACCTATAATCCACACCCAACCTCTAGGAATGGACGAGTGGTGGACTAATGATTGGCAGTTCCAAAACCTTCTCAACAATCCCTATACGTTTTTCCCTCAGTTCGATCCAGAACCTATACCAAACCCATCGATGAGTAATGAAAATATGGCTGAACTCCGCCATTTTGGCGAAGAGCTGACGGATGCTGGGAATAGGATCCGAGAGATAGGAGGACAAATCTCATGGAAATATGATGAGAGGGAACATCGTTTTAAAAAAAATACAAGTTGACGAGGGAGAAATGGGTTATGAGTCTGTGTTTGTATAATAACAGTAATAGTAATAAAAATCAGTATGTGTAAAATAAACAATAAAACGGTTGTAAGATAAAAGTGTGTACGAAAGCATATTATAATATATAAACAAATGAAAATTTAGAAATTTACAATTTTGATTATATAATTGTTTACGTGATTATGTGCGATTAATTATTATATTTGGTTGTTTCTTATATATACTAATTATATATAAATTAATTATCAGATGGCAAACGTTGATAATGAACCAGTAAATGAAGTAAATCAATCTGAGCAAAATCAAGAAGAGCAATTGTTAAATAGGCAATATATCGAGGATATCGTTGCTCAAGGAATAGCCAATGCTATTCCAGCAATTATTGCTGCTGCCCAGAAACCTGTTGAACCTCAACCACTCATTCCTAGTAAACGCACTCAGGAAGATAACTTCAGTAATAGTATAAACGGAGGAGGCAATCATATTAATAATAACAATAATGATCTGCAAGCCCCAATTTTCAAGAAAATGAAAGCTGCAACACCTGGTTGCACTTACAAAGAATTCCTTGCCTGTAAACCAGCTGAGTTTGCAGGTAACGAAGGGGCGATTGCAGCACTGCGTTGGTTAGAGAAAACTGAGGCAGTGATTACCATAAGTAAATGTGCTGAGGAAGATCAAGTTATGTATGCGTCAAATCTTTTTAAAGAAGGGGCGCTAGAATGGTGGAACCCAGTGTTACAAGCTAAAAGAAGGATCATGGCGTATGCTATGAACTGGGAAGAATTTAAGAATCTTGTAGAAAGAAAATTATGTCCCGAGTATGAAAAGGAACAAATGGCAAATAAGTTCCTGACCCACCGGATGGTGAATGTGGACTGTCGAGGATATACTTCGACATTCTTCGAATATGCTAGAGTGGTACCAACGCTGGCTTCGCCAGGGCCGGTACTCATATCTCGCTATATTTGGGGATTAATTAGCGAAATTCGTAATATCGTTAAAGCTGCGAGACCTCGCACTATTGACGATGCGGTAGAATTAGCTAATACCCTAACTGACGAACTGGTACGCACAAGAGATGAAAACAAGAAGAAGGAACTGGCTCAGAAAATTACCCAAGGATTTCGTGTGGGTAATAGTAGTAACTTCAAGAAAAGAGGATCAGGGCAATCCCCAACTCCTCAGTTCTGCAGGAATTGCAAAAAGAAACATTATGGAAGATGCAATATAACCTGCAACTTTTGCAAAGCTGTAGGACATCGTGAAGAAAACTGCAGAAAGAAAACCATAATCTGCTTTAACTGTGGAGAAGCGGGGCATTTTAAAACAGAATGTCCAAAATTGGCCAAACCGGCAGACAACAAAACCAAGACAGCCGATGGAGCTACTAAGAAGAATGTCAGGGCATTCCAGCTGACCACTCAAGAAGCAGAACTCATTCCAGATGTGATAGCTGGTACGTTCCTAGTTCACAACGTGTACGCAAAAGTATTCTTTGACTCTGGTGCAAACCAAAGTTTTATAAATACTTTATTCTGCCAAACTCTTAAATTACCTTTAACCAACATTAGGCAGATTTTTACAGTCGAAATGGCAGATGTGAATTCTGTTAAAATAGATAAGGTTTTGCGGGAAGGAAATATAGAACTTTCAGGTCATAAATTCTCTGCAAACCTGTTACCTATGAAGTTAGCCGAATTCGATATTGTGTTAGGAATGGATTGGTTAGTAACCAACCATGCTCGAATCCTTTGTGATAAAAACTCTATAGAGATTCAGGCACCCACTGGAGAAGTAATCATGATTACAGGAAATCAACCACGTAAACCCATGAAGTTCATATCAGTAATGAAAATTGCTAGTTATGAACGAAAGCAAGGAATAGTATATATGATTTCAGTAATCATTAGTACTAAGGGTAAAGAACTTAAAGAGATTCCTGTAGTCTCAGAATACCCAGATGTATTCCCAGAAGAGTTACCAGGATTACCACCAGATAGGGAAGTAGAATTTAGGATTCATCTAATTCCTGGAACTACACCAATAGCCAAGGCACCTTATCGGTTAGCTCCTACAGAAATGTTAGAACTGAAAAAGCAGTTAGATGAATTACTAAGCAAAGGATTCATACAACCTAGCTCATCCCCTTGGGGAGCGCCAGTGTTGTTCGTAAAGAAGAAGGATGGTTCGATGAGAATGTGTATTGATTATAGAGAATTGAATAAGGTTACAATTAAGAATCGATACCCATTACCTAGGATTGATGATCTCTTCGATCAACTTCAAGGAGCTAGATACTTTTCTAAAATAGACTTACGCTCTGGATATCATCAATTAAAGGTACAAGAAGAAGACATACCTAAAACTGCTTTCAGGACTAGGTATGGTCATTACGAGTTTACAGTAATGCCCTTTGGGTTAACAAATGCTCCTGCAACATTTATGGACATGATGAATAGAATCTGTAAACCGTATTTGGATAAATTTGTAATTGTCTTTATCGACAATATACTTATTTATTCCAAAAGTCAGACAGAACATTGTGAGCACTTGCATGCACTCTTAACTTTGTTAAGAAAAGAAAAGCTTTATGCCAAATACTCGAAGTGTGAATTTTGGCTAAAGGAAGTGCAATTTCTAGGTCACATAGTGAATCACGAAGGTATTCACGTAGATCCCTCTAAAATAGAGGCTATTACCAAATGGAAGGTTCCACAATCCGCAATAGAAATTAGAAGTTTTATAGGATTAGCCGGATATTATAGACGGTTTATTAAGGATTTTTCTAAAATAGCTGTACCATTAACTAAGCTAACCTGTAAAGCAGTTAAGTTTGAATGGGGACCCAAACAAGAAGAAGCTTTTAGGATTTTAAAGCAAAAGTTAACCAATGCTCCAATCCTAGCGTTACCAGAAGGGATTGAAGATTTTGAAGTTTACTGTGATGCTTCAAAACTAGGATTAGGATGTGTGTTAATGCAACGCAAGAAGGTAATTGCGTATGCGTCAAGGCAATTGAAAAAGCACGAGGAAAATTATACAACTCATGACTTAGAATTAGGAGGCATAATTTTTGCCCTTAAAATTTGGAGACATTATCTGTATGGAACTAAATTTACTGTCTATACAGATCATAAGAGTTTAAGATATATATTTGGGCAAAAAGAGTTAAACATGAGGCAAAGAAGATGGATGGAAATCTTAAGTGACTATGACTGTGATATTCAATATCACGAAGGAAAGGCAAATGTAGTTGCAGATGCCTTAAGTCGTAAGTATCATGAGAAATAACGACGGGTTTGTGCTCTCAGGTTAAATCTACAAATAGATTTAATGGAACAACTAAGGAATGTTTAGGAAACAGCAATCAAGGATGATGCTGAAGGAATGAAAGGACGAATAAAGGAATTAGAACAAGGAGCTGATGGAATTTGGAAATTCCATAAGAAAAGGATTTGGGTACCTAAGCAAGGAGAATTAAGAGATAAAATTTTAGAAGAAGCTCATAAATCTAGGTATACCATGCACCCTGGAAACAATAAAATGTACCAAGATTTAAGGAATAATTTCTGGTGGATAGGCATGAAAAAGGATATAGCTAGATATGTTTCTAAGTGTCTTACTTGTTCACAAGTTAAGGCAGAACACCCGAAACCTTCAGATCTACTACAACAATTAGAAATGCCAGTATGGAAATGGGAACTCATAACAATGGATTTTGTTACTAAGTTGCCCAAAACCATAAAAGGTAATGATGCGATTTGGGTAATTGTGGATCGATTAACCAAATCAGCTCATTTTCTACCCATGAAAGAAACCTTTAGCATGGAAAGGTTGGCCAAGTTGTATGTAGATGAAATCGTATCCCTACATGGAGTTCCACTCTCCATTGTATCAGATAGGGATGGTCGTTTCACTTCTCACTTTTGGACAAGTTACCAAGAAGCTATGGGAACTAAACTAAACTTGAGCACTGCATATCATCCACAAACAGACGGGCAAAGTGAAATGACGATACAAACTCTAGAAGACATGCTCCGAGCATGTGTGACAGATTTTGGTGGAAACTGGGATGATCACCTACCTTTAATTGAATTCTCCTATAACAATAGTTATCATTCAAGTATCAAATCTGCCCCATTCGAGGCACTGTATGGAAGAAAGTGCAGAACTCCCGTTTGTTGGGCAGAAATAGGAGAAAGTCAATTATCAGGTCCAGAAATTGTACAAGAAACTACAGACAAGATCACTCAAATCAAAGAAAGACTAAAGACGGCTCGAGAACGTCAGAAGAGTTATGCAGACAATAGAAGGAAGCCGTTGGAATTTCAAGTTGGAAATAAAGTACTATTAAAAGTTTCACCTTGGAAATGAGTAGTTCGATTCGGTAAGAAAGGAAAGTTAAGTCCAAGATACGTAGGACCATTTTCAGTGATCCAACGTATAGGACCAGTTGCTTATCGTTTACAACTACCAGAAGAGTTAGTGGGAGTATATGATGTATTTCATGTATCCAATCTCAAGAAATGGCTATCAGATGAATCTTTGGTAGTACCTCTCCAAGATATAGAAGTAAACGAAAAGTTAAAATTTGTTGAGAAACCTCTTCAGATAGAAGACAGAAAGATAAAATTTCTCAAACACAAACGGTTAGTACTTGTCAAAGTCAAGTGGGATTCAAAGAGAGGACCCGAATACACTTGGGAGTTGGAATCAGAGATGAAGCGAAAGTATCCTCACTTATTCCAATGAATCTAGAGGACGAGATTTAAATAAGGTGGGGAGGATGTAAGGACTCTCAAATTTTTTCTAAAAATACCCGTAAGTATAAACCCGGAACCCTGAAACCCTAAACCATATTAAAAACCAAGAAAAACAAAATGTTGGGTCTCAGGCGGGCCGCGTAAAAGACAAGACATGTCTTACGCGGGCCGCGTCAACATTGAGTTGACCAGATAAGTGTAACTGTGCCACATGTCGACCATCTGGTGCACCACGTATGACTAGTCAACCCTACTCGTAGACTGGGCGGCCACGCGGGCCGCGTAAGGTTGAGCTGAGGATTTACGCGGGCCGCGACAGGCCTTAAAATCAGCTATAAATAGCTTGTTGCATGCACTGTTCTCTGGTGTCGAAAAAAACTTTCAAAAACGAAGTTATAATACTTTGAAGTCGAAATTTCATATATTATTATCGAGGCGCTGCTCCGATACCGGGTATTAACTCGATCGCTGCTACGATTCAATGTCCGATCGATTAAAACTATCCAATGGATGTTTAAGTGCTGCCCACATTAGGGTTTATGCTTTGTCATTCGTCGTAAATACGATGGATGTTTAAGTATCGCACTTTGTCATTCGATGTGAAGGTTTAATCTCATGAGTTATCGTAAATTCGTGTGCATGTTATTAAATTTATGTTAAAAGGCTAATCAGTAGGCTAAGCTCTGCTCATATAAATCTGCAATGTGAGTCATTCTCTTTTTATCAAATTACTTTCAAAATCATGTTTATTTTCAAAGTTATAATTACAGGGATTAAGTCTTTGTAATCACCAAATTACAGCCGGTATGTGGGGTTTTGTATACATTACTTGATAATCGTCACTATTGGGGCAGCCAATGGGGGATATGACCATAGTCACAGAAACGAGTCGAGTGACAAATACCGTGGGTAGTTGGTTGATATTTAGAAACATTGTAATCGCTCTTAATACTGTAAATTATAACAACCGTGTCATTTTAGTAAAAAGAATGATTCACCAGTATTTCCCGCTGACAAAATCTTTTTCAAACATGTTTCAGGTGATCTGTTGTGATCCAGGAAAAGTGCCGCGAAGCACTACAAGCTTAAGGAAGTGGCTCAATATAAAATAAAGAAACATGTTTTGTAAAAATAAAGATTTCTCCATGAAATCTTATGATTGTAAATTATCGGGGTTTTATCCCAAATTGTGAAATAAAATAATCGGGAAATTTCAGTTTTAACAAGATCCTGATGAAAATCTTCCGCTGTTAATTCAATTATATAAATACCATGGGATTTTCTGTTCCGCGGCTCCTGAAACGGGTCAAACCAGGTCGGGGGCCATGACAAACAGGATGGAAGAATATTGTGATGAGAAAGGTATACTGCAAGAATTTAGTGCTCCATACACTCCGCAGCAGAATGGAGTAGCTGAAAGAAAGAACAGGACTCTAATCGAAACGGCCAGGACGATGCTTGCTGATTCCAAACTACCTGTTAATTTTTGGGCAGAAGCAGTATCAGCCGCTTGCTATACGCTCAACCGGGTTCTCACTGTCAAGAAATTCAACAAAACGTGCTTTGAGTTAATCAATAACCGCAAACCGAACCTGAAGTATTTAGAACCGTTTGGGTCTCCCTGTACAGTTCTAGAGCCTTTTGGAAAATTTGGTGCAAAGAGAATTGAAGGAATTTTCGTGGGTTATTCAAGTCCATTGAAACGAGTCTTTGTTCCAAGCTTGAAGTGAATTATTGAAGCACAAAATGTTAAGTGTCAGGGGTATACTATGCCGCCTTAGAATCCCGGTGACTCATGGCGTTTTCATTATGATACTTTGTGGGATTCGTTTGACATGGAAGAAGAAAAGGAAGAAGAAGAAGACTTCTTTGACGAGTTGGATATTTTGAGAGAGTATGAAGAATCACAGGAAAGATTCCCAGCAGAAACTTTCAGTCATCAACGACAAGCTTCGAATGATGATGAAGCAGGTCCAAGTAATGCTGGAGAGCAGGATGATATTCAAGAAGCCTCAGAAAGTGCTCCTGATAATCAGACGGCAGTCAACGATAATCAAGAATCTGATGACATACCTGTATTTGATCATGGTGATTCAGATAGTGAGGGGGAGCATCAGACGGCAGTCAACGATAATCAAGAATCTGATGACATACCTGTATTTGATCATGGTGATTCAGATAGTGAGGGGGAGCAAATCTAGATTTCAAGTCAAACAATTCCAGTCAATGAACAACGTGCAAATCAAAATATCACAAGTTTGGAAGGCGAGGTAGATTTTCCAGGCGAGGTGATGCCGAGAACTCTTTCGTACCATCCAGAAGAGTTGATTATTGGAGAATTACAATCAGCCGTTCGCACAAGACGACAAATTGACCAAGGCCTTACTTGTTTTTATTCTACAGTTGCTCCTTTACAAACTGAGTTTTCACTTAGTTGTTTTATTTCGCAGATCGAACCGCGAACATACAAGGAAGCGCTAACTGAAGATTCTTGGGTCAATGCCATGCAAGAAAAGTTGAGTCAGTTTGAGAAGTTAGGTGTGTGGAAATTGGTAGACTTGCCTGATGGTCAAAGGAAGATCAACACCAAGTGGGTGTTTAAGTGCAAGAGGGATGATCGAGGGGTGATTATTCGCAATAAAGCTCGACTCGTAGTCTAGGGTTTCAGTCAGCAGGAAGGTATAGATTTCACTGAAGTGTATGCTCCCGTTGCTAGACTTGAAGCGATCAGAATCTTCCTAGCATTTGCATCTTGGAAAAATTTCAAAGTATATCAGCTAGATGTTAAATCGGCGTTTCTTTATGGGAAGGTAAAAGAGGAGGTATATGTCGGACAACCACCAGGCTTTTCCGATCCAGTCCACAAAAACAAGGTCTACTTGCTAGACAAAGCGCTGTATGGTTTACACCAGGCCCCGAGAGCTTGGTACGAGACATTGTCTCAACACCTGCTAGCCAACAGCTTCATTCGTGGAAAAGTGGATGCCACTCTCTTCACCAAAGAGGTCGACGGACATCTTCTGGTTGTTCAGATATACGTGGACGAAATCATATTTTGGTCTACAAATGAGAATTTGTGCAAAGATTTTGAACAAGTTATGAAGCAGAAATTCGAAATGTCATCGATGGGTGAGATAAAATTCTTCTTGGGACTACAGGTTGATCAACTACCCAAAGGAATATTCATACATCAAACGAAGTACGTTCATGATATCTTAGAGAAATTTGGGATGTCAAGTTCTACTCCAGCTTCCACCCCATTAGCGACGAACCATGGGATAAACCCTGATCTCACCGAAGAGAAGGTAGATGAAGCATTGTATCGTTCCATGATCGGATCGCTGATGTATTTGACAGCTTCAGGACCCGATATTATGTATCCAACCTGCCTCGCAGCAAGATTTCAATCTAACCCGAGAGCTTCGCATATGGTGATTGTGAAAAGGATATTACGCTACCTGAAAGGAACTCCATCATTAGGGTTGTGGTATCCAAGAGAAGGCGATTTTATGCTCGAAGGTTATTCCGATTCCGATTTCGGATGCTGCAAAGTTAACGCTAAATCAACAACAGCGGGGTGCCAGTTCTTTGGAACAAGATTGGTTACCTGGCAATGCAAAAAGCAAACCTCTGTGGCTTTATCCACATGTAAACCGGAGTATGTATCTGCTAGCAGCTGCTGCTCTCAGATCTTGTGGATCCAGCAACAGATTCGCGACTACGGTTTGCAATTTCTAAACACCCCTATCTTTGTTGATAATGAGGCAGCGATTAACATTACTAAAAATCCTATTCATCACGCTAAAACCAAACACATTGAAATTCGTCATCACTTCATTCGCGACTGTTTCGAGAAGAAGTTGATACGAATTGAGAAAATCCACACTGACGATCAAAAAGCTGATTTTCATACCAAGCTTTTGACAAAACTCGTTTTCAATACTTGTTAAAATTGAACGGTATGAAGCTTTTATCGGTGTTGGAAGAGATTCTTGGCGTTGGTGAAGGAGACATTGTAGATGATGATGTTGAGAAGCAATCTGCAATGGTTTGTCGATTTTTTACTTGTTTTGGTATTTAGGGGTAGAGTATAGGGTAATATTTTCAGAAAATACCAAAACAGTAAAAAATTTCAAAAATCCAAAAACATGAGATATTTTCAAAATACAAAAACAATAGAAAATGAAAAAGAGCTTGTGTAAAAAGGGAAAATGATAGTACATCGGCTTGACGGTTACAGTACGCTAAAGAAATGTAAAGTTTAATATGGGTTAAACAGTCTCGCTGATGATGTGCCGATAGGTTTTTGCACATTTAGTAGGTTTGTTCGGGATATAAACCTAAATCCTTACTTGCTTATTTCGTGGGGAACACTACTTGGATATATAGGTAACCCCTGAAATCTTGTTTGAAAGATCCCTTTTTCTAAGATACTAGGTCTTTATACTCAGTCATATCTGGGGTATTATCCCGGGACTTCTGATTTTGCGGAAGCAATGGCCTAGTCCCCGTATAATACTTTACTGCTTGCTTGAATAAAGCGCCGCCCTCAGCATAAAATAATGAGACAATAAAATTGCTAATCAATGCTGTTGTAAAAAAGATCCTCTAAAGGGGACACACTAAAGTCGAACCGTCATCTCTCTGCTTAACGGAAGTTCTGACCTGAACTCTCACGGTTTCGCAATTTAACCCCTTACAGATATCATCTGTGGTATACTCACCTGTAAGACTGAATATTGGGATTTGGATACGGGAGTATATTCAAGAGGTGGGACACATGAATGAGTTTAATTCTCTAATTCACCTAATTCGTATCCTGAACAGATTGAAGTTTGTGTGAGAATTTAAGTGGATAAGTATATCGACAATCTAAGTGAATTGTTTAATTCTGAGTATGAAATTGAAGCTTAACGGTACTTGTGACTTGTCGGACAGCTGATATGATTCCCTAACACGCTCATCAAAAATATGTTTGTATATAGTTTACTTTTACTGCATTTTATTTCTGTATTTCATTTCTAGTTTAGAAACTTAATTAAAAATCCAAAAAGATTTTACACTTCTGCTTTATTTTCCGACAAACCAAAGTGGAAAGTTGATCTTCAGATTCGATTTGTAGCAGATGCAGGAAGTTTCTGAGCTGGAAGATGAGTCGTGAGCTTAACATGATAAGTTTGTGAAAGTTGAAAAGTTATAGCAAGTTCATTAATTTGAAACCTGTAAATTTTCAGAAAATTGTTTGAAAGTTGAACAAATGTCAGTGTGAATTGTCTCAGATCAACCAAGGTCATTAAATTGGACTTGGTAGACTAATTGAGTAATCTGGGTCATTAACTTGGACCTGAATACTTAAGTGGATTTCTAATTCTGACAAGATCATCAAATGAAGGTGAATGGTAAGTTTGGCTTGAAACTGTTATTGTCATATATCTTATTTTTAGGTAGAGATTGTTCAGGAAACAGGAGTCTAAATCCCTATGACAACGAAAATGTCAAAGTTTGAACCAGAATTAAAGTCCCAGCTTATCGAGAGGGGGAGTCTGCGAAAGGGGGAGTCAGAATTCTGGATCAACATTCAAAGGGGAGTATGAAGATAGAAGATTGAAAGAAGCTTTTACAAATGTCAAGACAATTTGGAAAGAGACAAAGACTAAAGACTCAACGCCGAAGACTTCGTCAACATCCAAGGGGGAGTCTGTTGGTGCGTCTACTGTCTGTTAACTTCGTCTTAATCGAGTCTTATGTCTAGATAGGATAAACGAATGCACAACAGGGTTAGAAATTAGGGTTTTGTAACACCTGTGTCATTTCAACCATCAAACAAAGACCAAACCAATGAAATATTGTATTTCATACTTGGGATTTGTAAAAATATGTGTATCATTTGCACATATCAACTCTTGTTCGATTTTAAGCTTTAAATCGCTTTCTGGACGGTTATACGCGCTCTGATGCGTAAATATAACCAGTTTAATCCAACAAACACTCCGGAATAGTGAAATAGGCTTAACATACCTTAAATAACTTTTACATAACTTAGAAATAAGTTTTAAAGGCTTTGGTATGGCAAAAACAAGTTATATCGCTTACAGGGACTAAATATGACAAACTGCGAAAGTATGCCAATTTGAACTGTAACAGACATTCCGGAGCATGACCATAAGTTAAACATACCATAAATATCCTTCACATAGCTTAGAAATAGGCTTTGAGGTGTTCGGTGTGCTAAAATAAACTTTTGGGTCATTCAGGGACTAAAAGTGTCAAAAAGTGCACAAGTTTGCATTTTCGCGCATATCTTACGTTCTGGATGCATCTGGATATCCAAAAATTTATGTGAGCATGACTACATTATATTTTAGTGTTCGCCATAAGAAAAATCCATTCGTCGCGTCATTTGGTTCGTTTTTCGCGCTTATGCGCATTCCGTCGTAATTAAGCGAACATCGCGATCGTACGGCCAAACGAACCGACATCCGAGATGTTTTTGAACATGTTTTGAGTTCCCTATACTTTAACTTCATTTTAGAGCCTTGAAATGAGGTTAACGGGGTTCAAACGCATCGAAAATCGCTTAAACAAAGTGCAGGGACCATTTCTGCAAAATCTGCCAAAACAGGGGCCTAGCGTGACGCGAGGGTCCTTAGCGTCACGCGAGCCCCTATCTGGACCAGATTCATTGTTTTTGTTGCAAGTTGCAACTGGATGATTCGTGTCCACACATTTCCTATCGTCTAGTCAGCGGATAAGAGCAACTTTCTGGACACCACAACTTTGTGACAAGTGTTCGGCTCGGATCGTGGCACGTTATTCAAGAAACGATCCTAACGGCTCTACCTTTTCTATAAATACCCACCCCCCATTTGTTCAAAACCCACAAATCTGATTAAGAAAGCTCTAAGTTGGAACCTTCGTTTCATACCTGAGCTATTTTGATCTGGGTTAGCATTCGGGGACCCTTCGTAAGTATTCTTTCGTTCTTTTCCTTATTTTTACTGCTTTTCGAGTCAGAAAGTCAAACTTTGTTTGACTTTCAGCGTTGACCAGTAATGGTCAATGCGAAGTTCGTTTGAACTTCGCAACGTGATTGTAATCACGATGGTCATAGTCCCTTGGGACTATGCCTACTGATTACCACGTTGTCTAGGGTCGTAGGGTAGGCGATCTAATAAATCGCCTATACCTTCGACCCCGACCCAGTTTGGTCGATCATTAGGATCCGACCAAATACATTAGGTGACCATAGTAGGTAGGGAATAACCTTCCGAGGTTATACCCTATGGTCACATCGTTTAAGTAGTTGTATGATAGGTAGTTTATATGCCTTAGGTAAATTACCAAAATACCTTTTTCATACATAATTGGTAATTTAGCATATGTAACCTAAACTTTTGTCACGTAACTGATTATGTAACATGTTTAGGCATATAATACTTGTCATAGGACTAGTTAGGCGGTCCAAACGCGTTTCACGCGAACGACGCGTTAAAGTAGCATAAGCTACCTAAACGGGTCGTAATGGGTCGTAGGCAGTTATGTTAGGTTTCATTTAGTATGTAGGCTTTGTTAAACCATATCACACGAGTCTCCACACTCGTTTGGTTTACAAACCCTAATACTACCCAGTCTTCCGATTTAGGTCCGGTTATTTAACATAGTTACCTATATTAGGTGCCGTTTGATTTCCGTGATCTCTAGCTTTGCTTGGTGGTTATCCTAGGACTTCTGAGCAATCTCAAGTGAGTACATAGACCCCTCTTTTACTGTTTTCCAAACTGTTTTGGGGTGGAACACATGTGCCTACTTGTTACTTTCCTGCTTTCCTGTTTTCAATCATATACTTCCTATGTTCATTAGTACATTTATAGTACATGATTTCATTTCAGTTTATGCTATGTATGCCCATTGAGTGCGTACTTAGTACATCGTTTTACATTACATTTCATGCTACGTGTGCCCATTGTGTGCATTACTTAGTACATCTGTTTTCATCACATGCTTACCTTTTGACATTTGATCATACATGTTATTACTTATCATTTGACAAACTAAATGACTATCTATGGTTTAAACATTAATTTCTCAAAGAACATAAAATAAACTGTTGAATTGTACTTATTTTATGTTCACCAGACCGATTGTTAGTATGATATAGCGCTATAGGATTTGACACCCCATTCCTGTTGTCATGGAATGTCTGAAACCAATTTGTTGCTCCAACCAAATAGGGATTGCCTTTGTGGTATTTCTATAGTCTCAAAGGTGTATTTTGATGCACCAGGTCTGAATGAATTCTTAAATCACACTATTAAAGTATATTTTTATATACTCTCATGTGTGGTATTGTACAAACCAACATATATTTTGTTGAACATCCAAAGCATATTTTGATATGTTATTTACAAAACCAAAACATAGTTTAATATGTTATTTATCACATCCAAAACATATTTCGATATGTTACTTATGAAACCAAAACATAGTTTAATATGTTACTTACAAATCCAAAGTATACTTTTGATATGCTACTATAAGGTTATTCGTTTAACTTTACATTACTTACAATACATAAACATTTCTACAATTGTTAAACATTACTTTGGTGGTTTGGTTTGATTAAATGATTAAGTAACGATGCGTGTGTAATATGATACAAGCATGGTGGATACGCCGCTGGTACTTCCTATATATAAGTGTTTGTATGGTATTACATATTGTAGCGTTATTTGAATCATTTCAGTTTGAGACATAGAACATTTTATACAAGTAACATACTTTTCACAAGACATTGATTTACAAACAACTTATCTTATACAAACTCATTTTTATATGGTTATTCCTTTAACCATACATTATTCACTTATCTATACATATCATCTTATCTTATCGTTTTTCAAATGATTTACAAGACAAAGCAAATTACAAGGTTCATGACTAAACATTTTCTCAAACATAAGTCATGAATTCTGTTTTCACAAAACCTATGTATCTCACAGGCATTTTTATGCTGACGTACCTATTTTCACATGTGTTTTCAGGAGATGAAGCATAGGACTTATCAAGACATACTTAGGCGGACCTGTGCCTTAGTGACATTAAAAGATGCAAGACTAGTTAATTGTTTTGTACTTCTTTGTTTATTTAGACATTGTAACACTTTCAATCAATAAAACAAAACTTCAATTGCCATGGATTTGAGACAATTAATTCTGTTACAACACTCCCCGATGTTTCCGCCACGTTTTGTATGTTCCACGTGGTCGGGGTGTGACAGAAAAGTTGGTATCAGAGCCAATGGTTATAGGGAATTAGGTTATTAGTAATGCTTTGACCTAGTCTATAACTTTCTTAGGACCCTAACGCGAGTTTACTTGCGTTTAGTCATAAAACAATACTGTCACCTATCCTTAGGCGACGACCACAACTAGAACATAAATCTCAAAACCGCTTTGAAAACTAATCATCTGTTCTAGGATGATTTATTACAAGGTTTTGAACCCTCTGTTATAAGATTTTGAACCCCTTTGAATTTTCAAAATCTCGTCAAGGTTTTGGGTTTTAAATAATGTGAACACGTGCAAACTGGAAGGGTGAATGCCTGTATTCTGGGTTTTCTGTCTAGGCAAGCACTTCGTATACATCTCATCAGACGCGAGACCAGTTGTGCTTACCTGGGAATTCTTGGGATGAGTGTTCACTTATAGGCAAGCATGTCTTCGCGATACATTATTTTAATCCATTTACTTTGATTAGTCATTGTGTGTCGTTTGTTGCTTTGTAGTAACAAACAAATGACCACTATCCTTGCTTCCATCAGATTTGTTTCATCTCATTCTTTTCGTCTAAATCTCTCACTCGTTTCCTTTCATGTTTCCTCTTTTAGAATGCCTCCTCGACGCGACAATCAGATGGCAAATGACGAACTGGCGGGAATCATCGCACAGCAAATGGCTATTGCCTTCCCAAATCTTTATGCTCAAATGATGCAAGCCATCAACAACAACAATGCTCCATGCAATTTTAAGAGTTTCAACTCGGCAAAACCGCTCAAGTTTAGTGGTTCTGAGGGAGCAACTGGGCTTCTTCAGTGGTTCGAGAGCATTGAGAATACCTTCCGTCATGTTCTGTGTCCTGAAAATCGTAAGGTTGAGTTTTCTTCAAGTGTGTTTCAGAAGAGGGCTCTCACATGGTGGAACGGAGTGATGAGAGACCGCGGTGCTGAGGTTGCATTAGCACAGACTTGGGCTGAGCTTAGGGCTCTTATGATGAAGGAGTTTTGCCCTCGTCATGAACTACGAGCTTTGGAGAGGGAGTTTGATGATTTGAAGCAAGACAGTGGTGAACATCGAGCCTATACTGACCATTTTGAAGAATTGAGCCTGTTGTGTCCTACTATGGTTACTCCTGTGGATAAAGCGATCGAGAAATATACTGATGGTCTTCCTGACCTAGTTCAGGATATTGTTACTGGCAGCAACCCTACTACTGTCAGACAAGCCATTGAACTGTCTGCCACCCTAACTGAATCCCACATCAGGAAGAAAAAGCTTTTTCGAAAAGGCGACCCAAGACCATCTGACAAGACTGCTCCAGCTGAGCCAAAGGAAAAACAGGATGAGGTATCCAAGAAGAAGAAACGCAAGGCCTCTCAAAACTGCGCGATAACTGCTCAAGATAAACAGGTTGCACCAAACCAACCAGCACAACCTCGCAAAAGGCAAAACTATGTTGGTACCGCACTTTTGTGCAACAAGTGCAACCGTCATCATCTAGCGCAAGAGCAATGTCACAAATGTACCCACTGTGGGCGGTTGGGACATTTGATCAATGTTTGTCGTTATGCAAATCAAGCTGCTGCAAACCCTGCTGCTGTTCAAGCACGGTTCCCTCCGGGGTCATGTTATAACTGTGGTGACCTTACTCACTACAGAAACAATTGCCCAAGACTTGTTAACGCACCTCCAGCGCGAGGATGAGCATTTAACATCAACGAGGCAAATAGAAACAATGATGCGGCAGTGAACAACTAGTGTTTTGTTATTTCCCTTGGTTGTTATCTTTGACGTTTAAAACCAAGTCAGTTGTTATATAAATAAAAATTCGTCGTTTTTATTTTTGCAAAACTGATACAATTGTGTGAATGTTCGATACAACCTTATGATGTCAACCCAAATACAAACTACTCGTATGGTTCTGTCATTTTATGATCACTTGTGATCTCCCCAAGAACCTTAAACATTTGTTTCTTTTAAGAAACAAAGCCAAACTCTTATTGAAAATCCTTCTATCTTTATAGATGGATCATTGGAAATGATTAAAGTGCCAAATGAAATCCATGGATTGGATTCCTAGTGTGCTTTAATTATCTATACCTAAAGATAACAAATTAAAGAATCAAGTTAACTAATTTTGTGCTTATGTGTTTTCTTACATGTTAATGGTTGTATGTTATCCATCCAAATTCTCATAGAATCTTACATATCTTGTATAAGAGATTCTTAATAGGATATCCAAAGTTACTATCTTAAATCCTTAATGGACTTCTACGTTGTAGTCAAATCCCATGGATTTTTAAAGTACTATATTATAATTGGACCCCTTGGGAGGTCTAGTTAAACAGATTGATTTGAAAATCTGGTTAGAAATATCATGTGATGATATAATTGAAAAGATCCCTTAAGTGGTCTATTTAAGGAGATCGTACGACGGTCTAGTTAATAAGGTCATGTGTTGATCTAGTTGAAAAGACTGTTCGTTGATCTAATTGAAAAGATCCTTTGGTGGTCTAGTCAGGTCTCTTCATGTTTATTCAATTGACTTTTCTCTACGCATTATGAAATGAACTGTGCGGACTGTGCAAGGGATTACGTAATTATGGAGGCCTACATAATTATGCAATTCAGTGCACAGAAACCACAAGAAGTTTTGTCATGTGTTAAAACCTATAGTGATAAGAATAATGATACGGGAGAAGTCTTGGACCTCGACCAATGTCATTTATTCTCACACTCCTCAATTCTGATATCAATCACACACCAAGTTTCCTATGATAAGTCTTCATAAGAAACGTTATTCTGTTGGTAGTTCAAAAATTCCATGTTTTACTATTACAAGGAATTCACTTTGAGGGTTAACAAATTCGCTAAGGATCCTAACAGGGCCCAGAGTTTTACTTAAGGGTTCAATGGATCTATTGGAAGGCGAAACCGTCACAGCTGTTTTCACAAGTTTCCTCTAGAATTAAATTTCGGGACGAAATTTCCTAAAGTAGGGGAGACTGTAACACCTGTGTCATTTCAACCATCAAACAAAGACCAAACCAATGAAATATTGTATTTCATACTTGGGATTTGTAAAAATATGTGTATCATTTGCACATATCAACTCTTGTTCGATTTTAAGCTTTAAATCGCTTTCTGGACGGTTATACGCGCTCTGATGCGTAAATATAACCAGTTTAATCCAACAAACACTCCGGAATAGTGAAATAGGCTTAACATACCTTAAATAACTTTTACATAACTTAGAAATAAGTTTTAAAGGCTTTGGTATGGCAAAAACAAGTTATATCGCTTACAGGGACTAAATATGACAAACTGCGAAAGTATGCCAATTTGAACTGTAACAGACATTCCGGAGCATGACCATAAGTTAAACATACCATAAATATCCTTCACATAGCTTAGAAATAGGCTTTGAGGTGTTCGGTGTGCTAAAATAAACTTTTGGGTCATTCAGGGACTAAAAGTGTCAAAAAGTGCACAAGTTTGCATTTTCGCGCATATCTTACGTTCTGGATGCATCTGGATATCCAAAAATTTATGTGAGCATGACTACATTATATTTTAGTGTTCGCCATAAGAAAAATCCATTCGTCGCGTCATTTGGTTCGTTTTTCGCGCTTATGCGCATTCCGTCGTAATTAAGCGAACATCGCGATCGTACGGCCAAACGAACCGACATCCGAGATATTTTTGAACATGTTTTGAGTTCCCTATACTTTAACTTCATTTTAGAGCCTTGAAATGAGGTTAACGGGGTTCAAACGCATCGAAAATCGCTTAAACAAAGTGCAGGGACCATTTCTGCAAAATCTGCCAAAACAGGGGCCTAGCGTGACGCGAGGGTCCTTAGCGTCACGCGAGCCCCTATCTGGACCAGATTCATTGTTTTTGTTGCAAGTTGCAACTGGATGATTCGTGTCCACACATTTCCTATCGTCTAGTCAGCGGATAAGAGCAACTTTCTGGACACCACAACTTTGTGACAAGTGTTCGGCTCGGATCGTGGCACGTTATTCAAGAAACGATCCTAACGGCTCTACCTTTTCTATAAATACCCACCCCCCATTTGTTCAAAACCCACAAATCTGATTAAGAAAGCTCTAAGTTGGAACCTTCGTTTCATACCTGAGCTATTTTGATCTGGGTTAGCATTCGGGGACCCTTCGTAAGTATTCTTTCGTTCTTTTCCTTATTTTTACTGCTTTTCGAGTCAGAAAGTCAAACTTTGTTTGACTTTCAGCGTTGACCAGTAATGGTCAATGCGAAGTTCGTTTGAACTTCGCAACGTGATTGTAATCACGATGGTCATAGTCCCTTGGGACTATGCCTACTGATTACCACGTTGTCTAGGGTCGTAGGGTAGGCGATCTAATAAATCGCCTATACCTTCGACCCCGACCCAGTTTGGTCGATCATTAGGATCCGACCAAATACATTAGGTGACCATAGTAGGTAGGGAATAACCTTCCGAGGTTATACCCTATGGTCACATCGTTTAAGTAGTTGTATGATAGGTAGTTTATATGCCTTAGGTAAATTACCAAAATACCTTTTTCATACATAATTGGTAATTTAGCATATGTAACCTAAACTTTTGTCACGTAACTGATTATGTAACATGTTTAGGCATATAATACTTGTCATAGGACTAGTTAGGCGGTCCAAACGCGTTTCACGCGAACGACGCGTTAAAGTAGCATAAGCTACCTAAACGGGTCGTAATGGGTCGTAGGCAGTTATGTTAGGTTTCATTTAGTATGTAGGCTTTGTTAAACCATATCACACGAGTCTCCACACTCGTTTGGTTTACAAACCCTAATACTACCCAGTCTTCCGATTTAGGTCCGGTTATTTAACATAGTTACCTATATTAGGTGCCGTTTGATTTCCGTGATCTCTAGCTTTGCTTGGTGGTTATCCTAGGACTTCTGAGCAATCTCAAGTGAGTACATAGACCCCTCTTTTACTGTTTTCCAAACTGTTTTGGGGTGGAACACATGTGCCTACTTGTTACTTTCCTGCTTTCCTGTTTTCAATCATATACTTCCTATGTTCATTAGTACATTTATAGTACATGATTTCATTTCAGTTTATGCTATGTATGCCCATTGAGTGCGTACTTAGTACATCGTTTTACATTACATTTCATGCTACGTGTGCCCATTGTGTGCATTACTTAGTACATCTGTTTTCATCACATGCTTACCTTTTGACATTTGATCATACATGTTATTACTTATCATTTGACAAACTAAATGACTATCTATGGTTTAAACATTAATTTCTCAAAGAACATAAAATAAACTGTTGAATTGTACTTATTTTATGTTCACCAGACCGATTGTTAGTATGATATAGCGCTATAGGATTTGACACCCCATTCCTGTTGTCATGGAATGTCTGAAACCAATTTGTTGCTCCAACCAAATAGGGATTGCCTTTGTGGTATTTCTATAGTCTCAAAGGTGTATTTTGATGCACCAGGTCTGAATGAATTCTTAAATCACACTATTAAAGTATATTTTTATATACTCTCATGTGTGGTATTGTACAAACCAACATATATTTTGTTGAACATCCAAAGCATATTTTGATATGTTATTTACAAAACCAAAACATAGTTTAATATGTTATTTATCACATCCAAAACATATTTCGATATGTTACTTATGAAACCAAAACATAGTTTAATATGTTACTTACAAATCCAAAGTATACTTTTGATATGCTACTATAAGGTTATTCGTTTAACTTTACATTACTTACAATACATAAACATTTCTACAATTGTTAAACATTACTTTGGTGGTTTGGTTTGATTAAATGATTAAGTAACGATGCGTGTGTAATATGATACAAGCATGGTGGATACGCCGCTGGTACTTCCTATATATAAGTGTTTGTATGGTATTACATATTGTAGCGTTATTTGAATCATTTCAGTTTGAGACATAGAACATTTTATACAAGTAACATACTTTTCACAAGACATTGATTTACAAACAACTTATCTTATACAAACTCATTTTTATATGGTTATTCCTTTAACCATACATTATTCACTTATCTATACATATCATCTTATCTTATCGTTTTTCAAATGATTTACAAGACAAAGCAAATTACAAGGTTCATGACTAAACATTTTCTCAAACATAAGTCATGAATTCTGTTTTCACAAAACCTATGTATCTCACAGGCATTTTTATGCTGACGTACCTATTTTCACATGTGTTTTCAGGAGATGAAGCATAGGACTTATCAAGACATACTTAGGCGGACCTGTGCCTTAGTGACATTAAAAGATGCAAGACTAGTTAATTGTGTTGTACTTCTTTGTTTATTTAGACATTGTAACACTTTCAATCAATAAAACAAAACTTCAATTGCCATGGATTTGAGACAATTAATTCTGTTACAACACTCCCCGATGTTTCCGCCACGTTTTGTATGTTCCACGTGGTCGGGGTGTGACAGGTTTTATGTATGAAAATGTGTAATTCCGCTTGAAAGTGACGTGGACCAGTTCAAGCGAAATTAACTTGTTAATTCCGCTTGAACTAGGAAGTTCCATCTTCAAGCGAAATTACTCCATCTATATATACCCATGTGTGTGTGTTATTTGAAACGGAATTAGGTCATATGTTCTGAGCCGAGGTGATGTCCGTTTGTCATCTGAATTGTAAAAAGCTCAGGAAATCAGTAATAGATAAAGATTAGAAAGGAACAAGCTGTGTTGACATCATTTACATTGATTTCGCCTTTGTTCTTGATGATGAACTACTCAGATTGACTCATTAGGGTCACACGACGATCCAACACCGATGGGCATGAAAAAGTCCATAGCCACCCATGTAGCAAAATGGGAAATAGTAAGGCTGAATATCAAAGACCATCTGGTCTGCTACAACAACTGGAAATTCCCACTTGGAAGTGGGAAATAGTAACAATGGATCTGATTACCAAGTTACCTAAGACCAGTCATGACAATGACACGATATGGGTTATAGTCGAAAGACTGACTAAGTGGGCTCACTACTTGCCAATTAAGGAAAGTTACAGTTTCGACAAGCTAGCTAAGTTGTATGTTGACAACATTGTGTCTCTTCATGGAGTACGTTATCTATAGTATCAGATAGAGATCCTGGATACACTTAGCATTTCTGGAAAAGTTTCCAGCAAGCACGTGCTACACGCTTGAACTTTAGTACGACTTATCACCCCCAGACTGATGGGCAAAATGAGCCTACGATCCAAACTCTAGAAGATATGCTACGAGCATGCACTATTGACTTAGGCGGTAGCTGGGATAAACATTTACCCATGATCAAATTCTCCTATAATAAAAGCTATCATACTAGTATAAAAGCCGCACCTTTTGAGGCTTTATACGGGAGAAAGTGTAGACCGCCTGTCTATTGGGCTGAAGTTGGTGAAAGCCAAATTTATAGACCTGAGATTGTCCTTGAAACAACTGATAAAATTGTCCAAATCATAGATAGACTCAAGGCTGCCCAAGATAGGAAGAAGAGCTATGCTGATAAAAGGCGGAAGCCTCTCAAATTCCAAATTGGAGACGGAGTAATGCTCAAGGTCTCGCCATAGAAGGGCGTAATGAGATTTAGAAAGATGGGTAAGCTAAGCCCTAGATATATTGGACCATTCGAAATAACAGAATGTGTCGAATTTGTAGCTTACAGACTTAAACTACCTGAAGAGTTGAGTGGAATCCATGATGTATTCGACATCTCTATCCAGAAAAAGTGCTTAGCTGATGAAGCACTTGCCATGTCTCACCATGATGTAAAAATTGATGAGAGCTTAATGTTTATTGAAAAACTTTTGTCCATTGAGGACCACAAAGTCAAAAATCCCTGTAAGAAAAAGGTTTCCCTCGTCAAGGTGAAATGGGATTCCTGTCGTGGCCTAGAATACACTTGGGATGTTGAATCTGAAATGAGACATCCATTTCTGTTTGAATAAATCTCGAGGACTAGATTTCCTTTAAGGGGGTGAAGATGTAACACCCTAAAAATTCCGTCTAATTATGTGACGACACATGTCCAATTCTCCAACTAATCCCAATTATGTGGAAGGAGGAAAGACCTAGACTGAGCGTTAACTGAAACATATTTTGAATCTCTGACTAATCCCGATTCTTGGAAGGAGAGAGAGATTATTCTTGTGTGTTAATTAAAACGCGTCCCGGATCTCCGACTAATCCCAACTATGAGGAAGGAGAGGGACTGAAAGTGTCAAATGGCCAAAGATGTAAAGTCTAAGGACTAAATATGATAAATCTCAATTTTGAGTTCTGGAGGTCCCATACGGACCGCAAGAACTTACCCCTTAAGGTCCGTAAGTTAGTTCAAAAGATCTGCGCACTTAAGGTCCTTACGGACTGTAAGCTATAAACTCTTATAGTTTGTAAGGGACTGTTAGTGACATTTTATGCTTGCAGCCCAAGGCTTTTTGCCATGGTGCCACATATCTCGCATTCCTGCCACTCTTGCTCAGTCTTTGCCACCTCAATAACACCTGCAAACATCCTAGAAGGCCTCTGGACACTTGTCTTGATGTTGTGTACCATCCTCAACTATAAATAGCCATGAAATCTCCCTCATTTCCTTGCTCATTCTCATTCTTCTCTCTAAACTTATCTTAAAGCTCTCCTCTAGACAAGAGGACTTGTCATGCTCAACTTGTTCAATTCTGTTTAGGGTCTCTTTTTATGTCAAAAGTCAAGCAGTTTGACTTGACTTTTGATTCTGACGCGTTTGGTCAACATTTAGATCTGTTTTAAGCATGTTTTAGGACCATAATATTGTTGAGTATAACTCTCTGAAGTTATACCATATGGTCAATCCGTTTGATGGGTTAAATGACGAGTCTTGAATATGTTGTTGAAAATGACCACAATACCCTTATGCGGTCAAAGTAATTAAATAAATGGTTTTAAATTAAACCAACTTATAATCTGACTTTAGATCAGTATGTACTTTAACTAAAAATAAATTTTTACTACTTAGACTTGTCGTATGCCCAACCGACCTTCCGAACCCGTCTTTATGCGCATAACTAGTTATGCGAATCTAGTACGCATAAACTTGGCGTACGGGTCAAAATCTTTTAAAACTTTTCCAAATCAGAATGTTGGTTAAATTAACCTTTATCCAATGAGCTCTTACACTCGGATAGGTATAAACCACATTCTAATCAATCTACGCTTAATCTAGCGAATTAATCTTATTCTTACGTAACGGGTCGTGTCAAAGGAACTAACATATGACCCGTATACATTCTAACAGAGAGCTAAATTTGTTCACTCCGGACTATAGAATCCCCCAGATATTCGGACTTGAGTTTAATACTTTGTCTTTACGACTTTTACTATATTGAAAACCCTTATCGGTTGGAAGCTAGCTAAAGGTAAATACTCTTAACTTATTTTCTTTGAAAACTTGGGGTATGGCGAATACGCCACTTGGAGCGGGTATTACATAAATGAGCCGCCTATGATTTCTCATAAATGTAAGAACCCGTTTTAATCCGTTATATATATTTGATAATTGAAACAATTGGGGTTATTGGTACCGTGTCCGGGCGTCTCGGCACATGAACTATTATGGCCATAGAGAATAACGTGTCGGGGAAGGTATACTTTCTGTAAGACACGTTATTCAACTTTGGTGTGTACCGTAATCATTATAGCACTGAAAATGACTGGCTTTGATATCTTGTTCCCATTGTATGACAAATATGTAAATCTGGTGACAAGACTAAATACCAAGAAATATTAAATAATTACCTACGGGTTTTCTCTATGTATAAAATCATTTTTGAAAAACTATTTTCAAAATGAGCCAGTTAATTGTATTTACCAGCTAAAGCTGACGTATTCTCAAAAGATTGAGTTGCAGGTATCGAACCTTGATAATAGGCTAGGAACCCGGGTCGGCAATGGTAAAGGCTATGGAATTTGCAACTCCTAGCTTAAGACCTATGATGTTTAAGCTTCGTTTTATCTCAATCCCGCCTGTGGGCTTTTATCTGAACACTTGAACAATTTGTATTTTGAGTATTCAGACACTTTTTAATGTAATGAATATTTTTACTCTTAATGCTTCCGCTGCATATTATTAAATTGTGATAATTGCTACCCAATAGTCACGCTTAAACCTATTCGGGCCCATTGGAAATCAGGGTGTCACAGGTTGGTATAACTGCTACCTAATCGTCACGCTTAAACCCATCCGGGCCCACCAAAATCGGAGTGTGATATTAACAAGGAAAAGTAACATCAGTTTAGACCATAGTCCCATAGTTCGTGGTACGCTCCGGTACGGGAACGTGGAACCGAATCACAATTCCCTAAGTCCTTAAAATTTGGTACAAAGGAGGGTAGACTCATTTCGGTACGACATACCATATAATGAGGTACGAGGTACCATATAATATAATATTTAAGAAACCAATATGTTCAACCTAAAGACTATATGTACAACAATGTGATGCACAAAATAAAATATATATAGGCAGATAATTAATAGAAATAGAGTAACAAATTCCATTATAATTATAAAGGGGTATTTTAGTCATTCTATTCAAATTTAACAGAAAAACAAACAGAAGTTAGTGTTAACACCCAAACTCGTTACAAACTGATAATCACAAGCCTCAAACATGTTAAAAAAAAGTTAATACCCAAGGTAAAATTAGGTATAAATCACAGGGTCCATCTGTGTAATTAACTCTACTAATAATGAATAGAAGTAAGTAAAATAAACTAGAAAAATATATTTTAATAAAATGGAACCAGAGGGTAAAACAATATATGAAAAGTTGAAAAAACTGAAAAGTTAACTTAACTACTAAAATATCATTTCCCATTATACGCTTTCTCATCTTCCTCAAATCCATACGTAGCCCTAATTCCCTAGTTAGGGTTATATCCTTGGGTGCCTCTTCCACCCTTAGGGTAGGTTCCAAACTAGGTAGGTTTTGGAACCGTTTAAGGAATTGTTTTTTCTAAAAGTAAATTTTGTATTTACTAAATATAAAAATAAATAATAGGTATTTTCTATTTATTTATTTGTTTTTTTTATTTTTTAGAAATTAAAAAAGAAAAAAATTGGGATATATATTACTAAAACATAGAAATCGCATAAGGAATATATAAGAACCAGTGGCGGACCCATGAATTATTTGCTAGGGGTGCAGATAAGGTGTTCAACCATATTTTATTTTATGGGGTGTAGTCTGGTTTCTTTTTCCTAAAATATACGCAATATTTTTTTTTCAAATGGTGGGTCCGCCCCTATAAAAACAAAGGTGTAATCCACTTGTTTAAGTGTTCATGTTTATTTTTTTAGGTTAAACTTAAATGAGAACCCGAACAAATCCGCATTTCGATTCATTTGTAATCTATATGTTTAAGTTTTCATGTTCGTATAAAACACTAACTTTTAACGGCATATGCTCATCACATGTTCGTTAATTTAATTAAATGAACGGAAAAAATTGTTCATGTTCATTCGTTTACTAAATAAACGAACATAAACGAGTTTCCTGTATAACCATACATGAATGGTTCAATGAACGTTTGGTTCGTTTACAAGCCTATCTATTACTAGTACCAAACATTTCAAATTGAATTATTTTAAATGCATTTAGTAAAAAAAAATTACGGTAAGGGTATTGATACATCCCCACTTTTTATATGCACATCCCCCGAGAGGTAGCGTATAGGACTGTAAGGGGCGTATATAGTGTGAAAGCATTAAATGTGTTAGAAAAAGGGTATTGATACGCCTCTCATTGCCCTATGAGCGGTGTATAAGATTGTGGTGGTTGAAGCATTAAACCCTATACGCCTCTCATTGCACTATGAGCGGCGTACAGGCACGACTTTTGATGAATTTAAGGTATAATTACTGACATCTAGGGAGTTCAGTCTGAAAAGTGTGAAAAGGTAACCACATACGCGCTTATTGATCTATACGCCTCTTATCGACCGAGAAAATGTTATTTATCCAAGCATACGAGAACTATTTCATTCAAATGTTCAAAACTCACAAAATACTGATGAAAGTGATGAAAATTCTCAAATAAAAACGTTGGTTAAAACCGTGAAGCATAAAGATGTCGTTTTGGGACATTGGTAATGTTTTTGGCGAAGATTCGAACCAGTGATACGTCTCCGAAAGCGTTTGGTTATCTGGCGTTGATCGAGGTGAGGAGGAGGTTGTGTTCGTGCCTCATTGTGATGACGGGGGTGTGCATCCCATGTTACCAGATTTGAACCAGGTGTTTGTAGATGAGGCAGAACCATCTTACATTGCCCAAAGTTATCCACGACACGAATACAGGACTTACCATTCGTATACGGAAAACCAACACAAGTTAGAGTATGAGGAAGGTACTAAGGACTTTGAGGAAAATGGTAACGAAGACGAAGAAGGTGCTAACGACTTTGAGGAAAATGATAACGAAGTCGAGGAATGTGCTAAGGACTTTGAGGAAAATGATAACGAAATCGAAGAAGGTGTAATGCACTTGGGGGAAGGTGTTGACGACGACGAAGGTGCTAACGAGTAAGGTGTTGACGACGACGAACGTGCTAACGAGGAAGGTGCTAATGACGACAAAAATGCAAAAAAGGTATGACATAACCGTCAATTACATGTTATTCGCGTTATATGATGTTTATATAATTTTAGAGTGAAAAAAATGAATTTGTATACGTGTTATTCGTTAGATATAATTTTTATTAGGTATGAGAAATCTAGAAAATGTATGACCCGACCCGAAATTTCAAACAAACTCAAAAATTGTGTCATACATATTAACCCGATTTCGTTATCATTTTGGTGAAATATTTTATATATTTTGGTGACATATTTTGTTAAAAATAGATTAGTTAGGCTTGTAAATGAACCGAACGAACACGAGTGAGACATGTTCGTGTTTGTTCGTTAAAGCGGAACCAAACAAACAATCAGACATGAACATTTTGACGAATGGATTTTCTTGTTCGTGTTCGTTCATTTGGAAAAGAAAAATGTTCATGTTCGTTTATTAATAGTGTTAACGAACAGATCACGAACATAAATGAGAATACGGACATAAACGAGCATAAACGAACGCAATCTCACAAAGCGAATCTAAACGAACATAAATGAGAAATAAAATATATTAATACCATATAAATGTTGTTTTGAAATCAAAAACTCAAAACATGTAATGGGATGGTAAAGAAATATGTAGTTTTGAAATCTAAACGAATCTAAATTGAACATTTGGTTCGTTTACAAGCCTAAGATTAGTCAAACATGTTGTAATCTATATAACTGTCGAGATATGGAATAAATATATAGAATATTATATATTTACTAATATGTTGACTCAAAATAAAAATGAAATATGTTTTTTCTTTTTTTTTATAAAAGAAAAGGAATTAATATATATAAATAAATAAATAAATAAATAATCCTAAAAAATTACCAAAAACAGGACCCAAAACGGTATTTATACGGATCGAACTCGAGACTTCTCAATTACGTGCACCCGTCCCTTCCACTGGGACAAGTGTCTAACCCGTTCCCCGTTCATGATCCATATTCTTAATTCTCTTATACAGAAATTATATGTTTCATAAATTAAAAATCCCCAAAAATGGCAAAAACCAGCCTCAAACCGGTGTATGCCCGGATCGAACTCAAGACCTCTCAGTTACGTGCACCCGTCCCTTCCACTAGGATAAGTGTCTCACCCGTTTATGAGTCTGGTTCTTAAGTCTCTTATACAGAAATTATATATTTCATATATTAAAAAAGAAACAACACAAGTGCAGCGAAGATGAGGGAAGGGAACATGGTTCTAAGTGAGCCATGTATACTGATTAAAACTAGAAAATGTTTGACCTGAAATTTCATACAAACCCGAAAATGTGTCGTACATATTAACCCGAACCCGATGTTCAACCCGATTTTTTATTGTTTTTTTTTTAAATTAATATATTAATTTCCTTTATGTAGATTTCTAATGTACCATTTTTTGAGGTATTTGGGTCACTTGAAGAGTTGAAGAATTGGGTTTACAAAAGATAAGTTGCGATAGGTTACGTCATTGTGACCCAACGAACAATAACAAAAGGCGATCGTGGCGGTGAACCCAAAGGTACAGCAACAATTTGGAGTTCTAGTAGCAAAAAGGTTGGTTGTCCTTTTAGTCTGATATGGAAATTAGACGCAAGTAGTGGTAATTGGAGCCTTGTGGAGAAGAAAAACATTCATAACCATGAGCCTGCAGAATTTCTCGAGGGCCACGCATTTGCTAGAAGGCTGACCCCTGACGAAGAATCACTGGTGGAGAGACTTTATCTGCAAAACATGGAGCCTACGAATATACATTTAACCATAAGAAAACAAAACCCACACAGCGTTTGCATTCTACAAGACATACAAAACATGTTAAAAAAGATTAAACACAAAATGTACGGCGATCGAACTCCAATGCAGATATCGGAGAACAAACGCGGTCGAGGAGGTTTTTTTCGTTCATCTGGACTCGTACAACATGCGGTTTGCATTCCCACGTGTGTTGATGATTGATGCTACCTACAAAACGAATGAGTATAAGCTTCCGTTTATTCAAGTTGTGGGTGTGACATCGACAAACAGTCTTTTTGTGTGGCTTATGTGTTTGTCTCTAAAGAAAAACATGATAACTTCTTATGGGTCCTGGGGAAGCTCAAAGAAATGTTGGTAGATTGTATGGAGCCACGCGTAATTGTAACAGATAGGGATCAAGCTTTGCTGAATGCTTGGAATAAAGTATTCCAAAAAGCTTCCAAATTGCTATGTAGGTGGCATATCTCACAGAATATTTTAAAACACCGTCGGGAAAAATTTACGGATAAAGACTGGAAAATATTCAAGCTTTCTTGGTCTCGACTGTGTAGTTCTCCCACTCTGATGCTATACAATTATAACTTTGAGCGGCTTTTCACGCGACTGACTAACGACGAACGATCAGGTACATATTATTTTAGTTTACAAACATTCATCCATACATATATACATACAAACATACAAATCATTGTATTCTATTTTCTTCATATGTTCTGGAGTATTTGTACACCGTGTGGCTGAAAGATTATAAAGAAAAGTTCATTTCAGCTTGGACTAACACAATCCCCTATTTTGGTCAACACACAACCAACAGAGTTGAAAGCCAGCATTCTAAGTTTAAGAGATACATTAAAGGGCCAAACAACTCGCTCCAGAGACTTGTGTGGCATGTTGACAAAGTTGTAGAGTCACAACACGTACAAATTAAACTTAGTTTTAAGGTGAGCAAGTCCGTGCAAATGGGGGACCACCGAATACCGTTTTTTGATAACCTACGCGGTAATGTTTCCCAAAAAGCCTTAGAGTTGTTGCTTGTCGAGAGGAAAAAGCTACATGCGTTGAGGGTAGCAGGGGGACTTGTGGCCACCAGCTTTCTACGGGTTGTGGGTTGCCATGTGCTTGTCAGATGAAGTGGTGGGAACGTACAGGTAACATAACAACTATAACATATACTTCGATCCATAGAATATATAATCGTCATTATACTTCATGTTTGAACTATGATTCTTGAAAAACAGGTTGCAAAATTCCACTTGCCGCGATAGACAAATTCTGGGCAAAACTTGATTTTTCGACAGAAAAACTTAATCAAGACGATTGTAATAATCAGGAGGAAATGGATAGACTCACACAAAACTATATGCGCAACCACCTTTAGTGTTAAAAAGTATGTTGTCGAAGATGAAAGCGGTGGTGAATCTAAGTATGACTGACCATCAACCGCCTGAGGTACAACAAGATACTTGGGGCCGCCCAACTACGAAAGCAAAACAACAAAAGAATGAAGAGCTTGCGAGACGTAAAGATAAACAACCCGAATCACAGAGGAACGACTACACTCAAAAGCCAGTTGTGCGACGTAGTCGTTCAAAGAAAAGTAAAGAAATAAATATAATTCTGATTATAGATAAAGACTTTCCACTGTGGGCCGGGCACAGGTACATACGTACATACATACATATTTTTAGAATTCTTTTTCAATTTTTTATTCTTTAATATGTTTGAGTTTTTTTTATTTTTTTGCAATTATAGGTACAAAAACATGATCGAGCGTTTTAATTATTGATTTCCATCTATGTATCGGAGATACATAACACATATCGAAGATGCCCAGCCGGACGGTAATTGTGGGTTTTGATCCATAGCTATGGGTTTGGGGTTGGAGTAGAAACAGTGGAAGTGGGTCCGCCAAGAGCTACTCGACGAGATGTTCATTAACAAAAAGCGTTGGGGGCATATACTCGACTCTTTGGAACCAGGATGTTACAATGATGTGTATCGATCGAAAAATTGGTTAAATGTGGAACCTGCACCAAAGGCATGCTGGATGTTGTCGCCCTACACAGGGTTGTTGGTGTCTCAAAAATTTGGTGTGATTGTTCAACATTTAAGCAACGGTGTTTGTCAAACTTACTTCCCATGTTTGATGGTCCGCAGGTTTACCCGAACCATTCCATTTTAACGATCGCTTATGTCGAAGGTGGCCATTTCATCGTGGTTAAGTTAACGGATGATTGCCCGATGCCAGTACCAAATGGACTTTGGAATATATACTGAAGTATGGAAGCTATTGAATGGGAGACAATGTACATGTCTCGTATTACACAGGGTAGAGTGTTACTAGGTAGTAAAGAACTCGACGAAAAGAATTTTTAACTTGTTATAGGTGTAACATCCGTGAAATATAGTGTACGCAACGAATTTATTAATGTTTCTGTTTTTATTGTTTAATTATTTTTTATGTTTTAATTGTTTTATTAACTTTTCTCTTTTAATGTTTAATTCATTTTTCTCTTTAATATAATTAAATTAAATTGTAACATCCGTCAAATATAGTGTACGCAACAATTGTTTTATAAAAAAATATTAATTAAAGTGCTTCATAAAGAAATGAGTACAAAATAAAAGAAAACTATTGTTTTAAAAGGAATTGAAACTGTTGACTCAAAATAAAGATGAAATCTGTTTTTTTTTTCTTTTTTTAAGAAAATAAATTAATATTAAGATAAATAAATAAATAAATAAATCTAAAAAAATGCCAAAAACCTGCCCTAAACCGGTTTCTACGCGGATCGAACTCGAGACCTCTCAGTTACGTGCACCCGTCCCTTCCACCGGGACAAGTGTCTAACCCGTTCATAATGCTGATTGTTAATTCTCTTATTCATAAATGATAAGTTTCATAGATTAAAAAAGAAAAAAAAACAAGCATCTATACGGTGCTCATTGCCTAATACAACTCCTCTGGTGGACACACTATACGATTCTCATTGAGCCATACGCCTCCCCTGGTGGACAAACACCTTTTTCAGCTTCAATAAAGGGGTAAATAGATCTAAAGGTTCAAACACACATATTAAACACCAAAAATACACACACAAACGCTCTGGACCACACGATTTTCACAAGACGAACTCTGGACCACACGATGAGGATCCGCTCTAGTATCATTCTCGCTCTCGTATCTCTCAATACGGTCGGAATAATCAATGTTGGTTTGTATTCCATATTTTATAGATTAATCTTCAATCTTTTTTTTTTTTGGTTTTATTTTAGCCATTTGTGGTGGTGTTAGGGTTGTGGTTGTTGTTATCGTTGGTGGGGTTTGACGGTGGTTAAGGTTTGACGGTGGTTAGGGCTTCACAGTAGGTGGTGGTGGTTGTGGTCGGCTGTGGTGGTGGTGGTTAGGCAGCTGTGGTGGTGGTGATGGTGGTGGGTGTGGTTGTGGGTCGGCTGTGGTGGTGGTGGCGGTTAGGCGGCTGTGGTGGTGGTTGTGGTTGTGGTGGTGGTGGGTCGGCTGTGGTGATGGTGGTTGTGGTGGTGGTGGTGGTTAGGCGGCTGTGGAGGTGGATGAGGTGGTTAAGGGTGGTGGTGGGCAATGGTGGTGCCGTGGTGGTTGTGGTGGTGCTTGGATTTGTTTTTTTATTTTTTATTTTTTACAATATATTTCCGAATGCCAAGTCTAATGTTATAATTGTATGTTTTATTAACAGGATATCGAAAGTCGGTGTTTTGATGGTGGTGGTAGCGTAATCCTTATGGAGAAGTACACTACGTTCATATTTCAGATTCAAAAGCTTAACTGCATTCGTATTCCAGATTCATGCACTGGGACGTCCACCAACGAGAATGCCTCTGCACCCACCATCTCGAGGGAGAACTCATTCTGGATGGATTAGTTCATCATGCTGGAGAGATGGGGAAGCAGAAAAACTGTGAGGGTGGATTGGTTCTTCATGCTGATATGGGGTACCGGTACACAATTCAAAGACAGTCGGCCTGCGTTCGTATTTCAGATTCATGCACTAGGACGTCGATCTAGGATTACGTGTGATCGGGTTGGACTACGTTGTGCTCCGCTCCTAGTGACGCTAGCCATTTTAGCTGATGTAATTTTAGCTGAACCACAACCTATTACAACCCGTTGCATGTCCTTCCAAGAGAGACGTCTATTAATGTTCTCAACCGGTATCCACCAACGACAATGCTTCTGCACCAACCATCCCGAGGGGCGCCAGATCGGGTCAGAGGTTCTTCATGTAGGAGATGGGGAAGTGGAAAGCACATTAGATAAATTGGTTCTTCATGCTGGAGATGGGGTACCGGTACACAATTTAAAGATAGTCGGTCTGTCTTGGTATTTGGGTGTTACACCTATCGTTTTCCTTTGCAAGAATTTAAGAATATGTAACAATTAGTGATTTAGGGTTTAGGGTTTAGGGTTTAGACGTTACATTTTGTATCAAAGTGACATGTTTTGTGTATTAATATAAGACGATGTTTTGTGTATTTATTGCGTTATGGTTAATAAATGACAAGTGAAAAACAATTAAAGAAATAATAATAATTGATAAATAAAAAATTTGACATTTTATAATACACACAATTCATTTCATAAAATATGAAGTTTTAAATAATAATAATAATAATAATAATAATAATAATAATGAAGAAACACCAGATCTAAATGACCAGAATCAATCTAGATATGAGGGAACGGTTTCTGCATAAAATGGTTAATCTCCTCGTTGATGACTCGTCGGACAATACTTCACCAGAATCACTGCAAAACAAACAACGCCCTTAGCCTCGCCACAGGGAGAATGGGGGTTCTCTCCGTGACCACCCTCCGACGTGAGAATCAATACAGTGATATGAAGAAGATGAAGTAGTAAGAGTGAAAGTAAGAGAAAGTGAATGAAATACTTGTACCTGAATTCTCTTATTTGTAGTCGAAGGTTTTGGCGCTCAAAATGTAACGGAGAAGTTAACGGAATCTTCTTTTCCGTTTGTGGCTATCTCCCCATCCATGCACACGGATCGTGAGTTGATCAACGGTTGGGGAGGTGCCACGTGGAAAGTGACTTAATCTAGATTTGCATGTAAATTGTGCTATCATCTTGAATTTAGATGAATGCTCTATATGCTGTCACATCATATTCAGTTATAACTGAATGAAGCCATACATGATGGCCATTTAATGCTTCTAGAAGATCTACAACTGTGAGCCCTGGATCAGTTGTCACGTGTCGAGAAAAGATTTGTCCTTTTGCTTAAGTTCTTATTCCTTTATGCCCGCGGATATGTTTGAGACTTGTCCTTTAGTCGTTACACTTTTCAAGCTTAACTGTACCCTTGCACGGGCCCGCGTAAGGGTGTTAAATGAATATTTGCCTTCTCTTATATCCAGCGCATGATCATTAAAGATTGATCCTCCCAAACCTGTTTTAGACCGATTGCGCGGGGGCGCATGTCACACCCTCAATTTCCACATGCGGAGCATTACCGCGAGGCGTCTGACTGCCTAGGATCAAGCCACTAATTATTTCGAACCGATTAGTTATTATTATGAATAATAGTATAATTAATGACCTAATTTAACATTTTCAAAAGCATAGTTTAAGTTTGCAGCGGAAATGTAAATTAAAACTTTTCACAGTTGGAAACCACGGATTAAATAATGTACAGAATATTAAACTTTCCAAACCACGAACACTCCATCTTTTTGCAATGTCCGTCCGCAGCTGTACCTGTAAATCTTTGCTTTGCTCGGTAGATAAATCATTTGTCCTAAGTTGGTCAACCACACCTCTGCTATGAGGATTCCGACAGTTGCTGAACCCGAACCGAGACCCGAATCGAACCAAAACAGAACTCGAACCCAAGTCTGAACCACTATTTGAACTGACCCGAAATGAACCCGGTTCCCGAACATAACTCGAATCCGAGCCAACCGAAACTTTGAACCTACTGAGCACGATTGAATATAACAAACCACCACCGCCACCGCTGTAGAAGGTGGAACTCCCGTTCTTCTTTCTTCGTTCTCGTCGGTAACCCATGTCAGCTGTTTATTCGGCGCCGGAATTGAAGTCGGGGGAGAGATGAGACTCGGGTGTGGGTGTGTCGCTGTTTGACGGAGAGATCGGCGTCCGATTGCCGGCCTGAATCATGGCCGAAGGTCACTTCGGTGACCTACTGTATGAGGAAAACGGGAAATCAGGGTGTTGGGGCCATCGAAGGTGGGATTGTGGGGGTTGGGGTGATCCATCACGAGGGAATGTTCAGACGGGAAAACGGTTGTTTCAAGTAGATGTTTGCAAGATTTGAAAACTTGTCCGCTTCCATAACCACGAGGGAATGTTCAGTTTTAGGCAGGTGATCCATCACAGCTCAACTAATGCCTTCTTTGAGTTTGAGTTACTTGCCCATGCCCCGCATGGACTTGGTGAAAACGTTTTCCTCTTTCCCAAGTATGGAGGCTACTGTTCCCAATTCTAGATCGTGAGAAGTGCAGTTTCTTCGCAACCTTGCGTTGTCGAGTTACGTAGGCAATGATTATCCTCATGTCGCTTCAGCAAGTGATTCGAGTACTCGAATGGGCGCACTGCTGCAAGCAGAAAATTTTATCAATGCAGGTTTGTACAAGGGCTAACTAAGAGATTCACATAACAAGAAAAGTCATCAAGGAGTAACGGTTCCTCCAATGAAGGATAAGGTAAACGTCTAGATCATCTTGAATATATGTAGGTTGACTGGTTCGTGTCTTCGTCTCTCTATATTCTCCGAATCCGCTAATTTATAAGAATGATATCGATTTGCTGGGTTGAAGTATGCGGAGGCAAAAGGATAAGCTTGGATAGAGTAGTGTAGACCTACTAGATCGCTTCAAGAATCCAGGTGATCAGTTGAATTTGGATGAGGGAACAAACCTCACCACGTAAACTGAGAAAAGAAATGCGTGAATGAAAAGGATGTGTATGACGTTGTCGTTCCTTCTAATATCACACGACATAAAAATGGCTCTCCTCCGTCGATTCGCTATCGAGACTTCCTTTGATGATACGTAGCAGGCTCCTAAACGTTCATAGCGTCGGTTTATCCTTGTCCAATGTTGAGATCGGGAAAAGATGTGGACGGAGGTTAAGAATAACTGATATTTCATACATAGCGTGTTGTGATGTCGATTCAAGGTTTGGAGGATTCGTGCGTTCCTAAAGTATACCTTGTTTGCAGTTTTTGTGTACGTAAAAATTACGGTGCTAGATACTAATTATACATATGTATACATCTTTATACATATATCATATGCAAGTAATGGTCGAATGGTATAATTACCAAGTGAGTAGTTAAGTCTGACGAACCTTGCAAGTTTGGAGTGCGATGCTGTAGTTTCTTTTCGAAGAACGGTTATAGATTGGTTTCCATATAAAATATTTTATTTCTCAAACCAAAATATTTTATATTTTAAACCTAGTTCACTATAACCAGTGGCTCTGATACCAATCTGTTACACCCACAATTTCCACATGCGGAGTATTACCGCGAGGCGTGTGACTGCCCAGGATCAAGCCACTAATTATTTCGAACCGATTAGTTATTATTACGAATAATAGTATAATTAATGACCTAATTTATCATTTTCAAAAGCATAGTTTAAGTTTGCAGCGGAAATGTAAGTTAAAACTTTTCACAGTTGGAAACCACAGATTAAATAATGTACAAAATATTAAACTTTCCAAACCATGCACACTCCATCCGTTTGCAACGTCCGTCCGCAGCTGTACCTGTAAATCTTTGCTTTGCTCGATAGATAAATCATTTGTCCTAAGTTGGTCAACCACACCTCTGCTCTGAGGATTCCGACAGTTGCTGAACCCGAACCGAGACCCGAAACGGACCAAAACAGAACCCGAACCCAAGTGTGAACCACTCTTTGAACTGAACCTAAATGAACCCGGTTCCCGAACATAACTCGAATCCGAGCCAACCGAACATTTGAACCTACTGAGCACAACTGAATATAACAAACCACCACCGCCGCCGCTGTAGATGACGACGCTCCCGTTCCTCTTTCTTCGTTCTCGTCGGTAACCCACGTCGGCTGTTTATTCGGCGCCAGAATTGAAGTCAGGGGGAGATGAGACTCAGGTGTGGGTGTGTAGCTGTTTGACGGAGAGACCGGCGTCCGATTGCCGGCCTGAATCGTGGTAGAAGGTCACTCCGGTGACCTACTGTGATAAGGCAGACGGGAAATCAGGGTGTTGGGGCCCTCGAAGGTGGGATTGTGGGGGTTGTGGGGGTTGGGGGTGTGCGTGTGGACTTGTCGGGGAGGAGCGGCCTCGGGGTAACTGGCCGGAGATCACCTCTGGTGATCGGAGTTTAGTAGAGAGAGGGAGGGGTGCAGGGGATCTTGTGCGGCTGGTGTTGAAAGTTAGGGGTTTTTTTTGAGAAAAGGTTTATAATATCCTTTTATAGGCTAGGTTTAGGTTAGTTGGGTTGGACCTTAGCCCAAGTGCGTATGGATCCGCAAATGTTATGTGTTTCGCTTAAACGCACCGTATCTATAAGAAAAATAATAATGATAATAACAATAATAACTATAACAAATCATAATGATTCGGTAAACTAACCCGCTCTCGATGATTGGGATCGAGAGTACAGGTTGTTACAGCGCATGACCTACTAAAGATGATCTTTGAGTATAATAATGGTATGGTCCACTGTGCTGGCGCAAGGTTTTTGGGACCATACCCTCTCAAGTCCCCCCAGTCCAGTGGTGTTCATATGCGCAAATGGCAAGTAGGTGGAACACTGGACTATAAAAAGTGGAGTGTGCGCTTTTGCTATTGAGAAGTAAACAAAGTTGCTTGGCGTAGGGTACCAATAAAACTTCTTAAAGAAGATAATTCTTTTTCCTCGAGATAAGGTTTTCATGATTTGAATTTTGAAAGAGCTGACTTGTGACATGCAAGTTGGTGAAAAATACTATGCAAGTGATGACGTTTGATGGTTTGTGTGACAGTCTGTCAACAGTTTCAGACGTTAAGCATTAATGGGACGTTGTCAGTCGTGACTCTCACGCGCGTGTGAGGCCTTTTATCGCTTCCCACTTGCCCCGTTATCGTCTAGGGTTTCGTATTTTCTCTGAAAAGTGGTCGTACGACTCCCGAGGGCATTAACTGCGATGGGTATATATAACCATTTGTTTCTTCGTTTCCGAGTACATTTCTTCAGAAAAATCCTTCCATCCTTTGTGTGCTTTTTTCTTTAAACAGATCTGCAGTCGTATTTCGTTTCATAATCCCCATGTCAATAATGGAGATTGTGAAACCCGTGCCTTAAAGTGTATTTTATTACGTGTTTTAATGCGTTGTACATGATTATACGTCTCGAATATGATAACTACGGGTTTTTATGGTTTTACAGGTATAACACGTAATATTGCGAAATTAGAGAGTTTAGTGATGAAACGGGACAAGCATGGAGTATTATTAGAAATATATCAAGTTAAACGGGAGTTGTTCGGGTGAGGAGATAACTCAAATGTGTGAAACGTGTGCTGAAATGAAGTCTAGGGGCCATTGGGTCATTTGATAAAAGTTGAAATCAATCTTTATATGGATTTGAGGTATGGCAACGTAGCCTAAGGTTGTGAAACCGTAGGTTACGGTTCATATATGGTAGGCAAAATATCAACAGAAACTTTAAAACGTAACCTACGTCGGTAGGCGTAGCCTACGGAGAGAGAATATGGGTGCATACATGCAATGGTTTTGAAACCCTACACATAAAAAAGAGCTTCACATGACTTTGGGAATTATTGAACAACAATTCATCACATCAAAAAGAAAGCCTAAAAAAGGAGTCAGGCAACACGTGAAGGCAGGTATCATTGGGGGTTTAACTTTGAATCATGATATCACCTCATGATTAATATATACAAGGGGAAGGCACAAGACTAGAGGCAACATAAATCCAAGACACGCATACATTGAGAGATTGGCTGTCACACCCTGGCTTTGCGGAAGCGTGGTTAAATTTGGTGTGACTTCTTAATACCATAGCTTAACCATAACAAGCTATATGAATTTAAAAAAACCATGCAAGTCATCCATTAAGTTTTGAAAACCAAAATACAGTACCATTGTTTTAACCAACAACCATAACCTTGTTCAATAAACATTACAACTTATAACATAACATAAACGTGGTTTAAGGACTGTGTCTTGTCCAGGAAAGAGACACATCCCCTAAACCCTGATGACTCCATGACAAGTGCAGCGGAAAACGTTCCATACCGTGCCAGATCCGTTTAATTTCCTGAAATACATGTGAGTTGAAAAATCAACAATAATGTTGAGCGAGTTCATGTGCAAGTGAGTAAGTAAAACACTTGTAAGTATAAAAGTTTCCTGGTATGTAGCAGTGTAAGAGGACTTGTGATCACCAATGGTTTGCAAGGCCATTAGCATGTCGTGAAATGCAAGTAGGAAAGACACACCCTAGCCGATTTTTGCGTTGGGTACCAAGTCACTCCAGGTCCGTTCTGTTGGTCCTCCGAGAGGCCCGTTCTGTTGGCCCTAGAGCTGGGCTCGCTACACCCAAATAGATCTACCGCTCGAGTCCCTCGGTGTTCTAACTACCCATTCACATGATCTAAACCTCCTTACGTAATTCATACCGTGTATAAAGTACTTGTAAACAAAGTAACATGTATTTCACCCCCGCGGTTAAGTAAACTGAAAACAATTAGAGAAAAGGGGGACATGAACTCACAGTGAATGCGCGTCTCTACCAAGTGTCTCCAATACAGTAAGCTGTGCAACGACCTACAAGTGCTAATTCTATTAGACGGACGGCCGTGCCTTAGCTTTATAGTTTATGTCTTTGGGAAATAGTTAGACAACTATTTCGTGTTTATGTTCCGTATACACTTGGTAGTTATACTTCTTCCCAAGGATGGGGGATACAATACATGTGCGTAAGTTACGTTTTATCAATCTTGTGGTAATGTAATTACCGGTGTAACTTATATGTTAATGTGGAAGCGTTCGTAAAGTTTTGGAATCATTAACGCTTGTAAATATTATTTTCACTCTAAAATAATATTTATGTATTTTCACAAAATAATCATAAACAGTGTTGTGACAAATATATCTATCACGTTAATCTTTGTGAAAATCCCACCTCCGAATATTTAGTAAAATATAGTGCTGGCGAAATTTATGTTTCGAAAGTATGTCCAAAAATAGTTCTAACACTTGTTGTGTAAATAAGCCTAAGTGTTAGGTTTTTAGATAATTTCGCCAGAGTTTCCTCTGTAACTGGAGGTGGCCACGCTTTCAAGCGTATCATTTTCTTTTAACAAATCAATTCAACAATCTTCTTTATTCAATCAAACAATTTCCGACACAACAAACTAGTCGACAAGTACGTAAATTTGCATAATCGCATGAACTTGTAGTTTTTCCGAATCTATAGTGTAAATCCCCTTATTTCTTGTAGATCTTTATATAAAGTAACTTTAATCTTGTAAAAACCTTGTGACTAGCGAAATCCGTCTTTACAACTTCTAGTCATTTTTCCCAAAAATAGTTATTTGTCGGATCTTTTCATTTCACAAGTGTCTACGCACTTGTGGTTCATAAAATCATGTTTACTAGTGTAAGATCCACTTTTTAAAGTACATGATTTCTTTATTGTGTGGTTCTTCAAAAATACCACTTGCGGATACGTAGATCCGCTAGTTTTAAACACCATTTTACCGGTTAAATCACTTTTACACAAGTAAAATATTTTCACACAAGTTCATGTATCTTGTGTGGTAGAGTTTCACCTTTAACCCTTGTATTTAGTCAAAAACGAGCTTATGTGAAGATACATGATCTTACAAAGTCGGGTTAAACGGAGATCCGAGCTACCACATCATAGATCGGGTCTCAATAATCACATATTTCAAGTCCTACGACTTTTACACAAGTTATATGCTATTAACCACCACTTTTATAGTTTTTACTAGACTTTAAAGCTTCAAAATGTATGTTATCGATATTTAACCGTCAATATTCCTTTTAACCACTTTAGATATGTTCAAGAATAAGTTTTAAACATTATACCTCTAGCTCGGGGCTAGGGAAGAATCTTGATGAAAATCGCGTGGATAAAAGCTAACGGTAGAGGTCCTTCACGTTCCGAATGCACCAATGCTCCTAATATGTGATCCTTGAAGTGTGTATGTTGTTGGAATGCAAGAACCAAGATCGAAAATGATGGGTAAGGGGGGGTGGGGTGTTCGGCCGAGAGGTAGAGAGGGCAAGGGAGAGAGTGAAATGTGGTGTGGATTAGTGATAATTATCTCATGTGTTAGTGTGTTATATATAGGCAATATTAGGTGTTATCGTCCAATGGATATTGTGTCCTAAAGATATTAGACAAAACAAGATTAAGCAAATCAAATTGTACCCTTGTGTTTCCCCTAGTTAGGGGCCGGTTAGGGACTTGGGGGGGGGGGGGGGGGTTGGTTCGATTTTAAGTAGTAATTAGGGAGTTTAGTTAAGTTAAATAGGTAGGTTAAGTATTTAACCTCGTTAGTTATATACGGCGCGTTATGACGGGTGTTAGGGTAATCAGGGACCCTAACTGGCTCAGAAAAATATATATAGTGAAAATAGTAATATTTTCATGTTCCGGGTAAAATCCGGGTGTCCGGTTGGATAGTAATCCGTTAAAGCCTTTTGTAACGCTTTAAAGTGTCGTTATTACATTTTTAGTGACACAATTTGTTTTCCCGACACTTTAGAAAGTGTCTAGTGTTATTTTCTCATTTTCTGGCACTTTATTAGTCAGCTAGAAGCTGGTTTGTTTATTAAAGTGCTGTGTTTGGTACTTAAAGTACGTTTTTGGCACATCCGAATCAGTGTATCTTATTCCTAGAGACGCGGTACCACAACCCTTATATCCCTACACTCACTACCGGTGTAGCCAAAATATATGAGGCTCTTAACAGGCCTTAGAGGCAGTGTCTGCCTGATGTTGGTCATATCAGCATGTTCGCCGTGTATCCGTTTAGTGCTACTGTGCTTTTTGTGCATCATGTTTGTCACTAGGGTTCAGTATGTAATTAATGTAGTGACAGCAAATAAAGTATGATGCAAGTAAGTGCATGTATCAGTATGCAGGTAGCAGTTTATCAGCTAGTTCAGACAAGCACAGTAATCAAGTAGTAATTAATCATTAATTAAGTTGTACGGATACCTGGTTTAGTGCGGGTTGTCACATTCTCCCCCCGTTAAATAAATTTCGTCCCGAAATTTAAGTTCTGCTTGTAGAAGCAGAGTTCTTAGGAAATAAGTGGGGGTATTTCTCTTTCATCCGGTCCTCACGTTCCCAGGTGAATTCAGGACCATGTCTGGCATTCCAACGAACTTTGACGAGTTTGACACTGCTCCGGCGGGTCTTGTTAACTTTCCAATCCGTGACCTCGACAGGTTCTTCAACAAAGTGGAGCGTGTCGTCAATATGAATCTCGTCGATGGGAATGGCAACGTCAATTTGAGTTGGACTTTTCTTTAGATTGGATACATGAAATGTATCGTGAACACCATTTAGTTCAGCAGGTAAGTCCAACTTGTATGCTACTGTTCCAATTCTTTCCAGAATTCTGAAAGGACCAATGTAGCGTGGATTTAATTTCCCACGCTTTCCAAAGCGTGCCACCCCCTTCCAGGGTGAAACTTTCAATAACACCATCTCTCCGACTTGGAAGTCCACGTGCTTCCGGTTTGGATCCGCGTAGGCCTTTTGCCTGTGGCGAGCGGCTTCGATGCGTTTGAGTATTTGCGCAATCTTGTCTGTCGTCTCTTGGACGATTTCGGGACCGGCAAGCTGCCTATCACCTGCGTCAGACCAACATAGTGGTGATCGGCACTTGCGTCCGTATAGGGCCTCAAATGGCGCGACACCAATACTGGTGTGGTAGCTGTTGTTGTATGAAAATTCGACCAAAGGTAAGTGTTTATCCCAGCTACCGCCTAAATCCATAACACATGCCCTCAGCATGTCTTCCAAAGTTTGTATCGTTCGCTCGCTCTGGCCGTCAGTTTGCGGATGGAACGCAGTGCTCAGATTCAATTGTGAGCCAAAATATTCTTGGAAGGATTGCCATATTCTTGACACAAACCTTCCGTCTCTATCAGAGATGATCGAGAGAGGTACTCCATGACGTGCTACGATCTCTCTCAAGTAAATTTCCGCAAGTTTACTAGTACTGTCTTTCTCCTTGATTGGCAGAAAGTGTGCGGACTTTGTTAGGCGGTCAACAATCACCCAAATCATATCATGGCCTCTTGGCGTTCTTGGCAGTTTTGTAACAAAATCCATTGAGATTTGTTCCCATTTCCACTTGGGAATCTCAGGTTGTTGCAGAAGTCCCGAAGGCTTCTGGTATTCCGCCTTGACCTTAGCGCACGTTAAACATTTGCTCACGTAAACAGCAACGTCGCCTTTCATCCTAGGCCACCAATAGTAATCTTTGAGATCCTGGTACATCTTATCCGATCCAGGGTGGATAGAGTACCGTGACTTGTGCGCTTCGTCGAAAATAACTTCCCTTAATCCACCAAACAGAGGAACCCAAATCCTTTTCTCAAAACATAACGTCCCTTCCTCGTTTGGTACCAAAAGCTTCTCCATTCCACGGAGATATTCTTCCTCAAGGTTTCCCTCCTTGAGAGCTTCCTTTTGTGCAGCACGAATGCGCAAGGAAAGATCGGTTCGTATAATCATTTCCAAAGCTCTAACCCTTATGGGCTTGATTCTTTCTTTACGACTTAGGGCATCGGCGACTACATTCGCCTTCCCTGGATGATATTTTATCTCGCAGTCGTAGTCGTTTAACAATTCAACCCATCGTCTTTGCCTCATATTCAACTCCTTCTGGTTGAATATATGCTGTAGGCTTTTGTGATCTGTGAAGATTGTGCACTTCGTACCATACAGGTAGTGTCTCCAGATCTTTAAAGCAAAAACCACTGCGCCAAGCTCTAAATCGTGTGTGGTATAATTCTTTTCGTGCACTTTCAGTTGGCGTGATGCGTAAGCAATGACCTTTTGGCGTTGCATCAACACACAACCCAATCCTTGACGCGATGCGTCGCAGTATACCACAAAGTCATCAGTGCCTTCTGGTAGAGCTAAGATTGGCGCGTTACAAAGCTTACCCTTTAATATCTGAAACGCTTCATCCTGTTTGATTCCCCAATCAAACGTCTTGTCCTTCTGCGTGAGGAGTGTCAATGGTTGAGCGATCTTTGAAAAATCCTCGATGAACCTCCGATAGTAGCCAGCCAAACCCAAGAATTGCCGAATCTCGGTTGGCGTCCTTGGCGTTTCCCAATCCTTGATCGCCTCGATCTTTGTGGGGTCAACATGAATTCCATCCCCATTAACCACATGTCCGAGAAACTGGACTTCGCGTAGCCAAAACTCGCACTTGGAGAATTTGGCGTACAGCTGTTCCTTCTTTAGCAGCTCCAATATGGTTCTAAGATGTTGTTCGTGTGCAGCCTTCGTCTTTGAGTAAATCAGGATGTCGTCGATGAATACAATCACGAACTTGTCTAAGTATGGCTTGCAAACCCTATTCATCAAGTCCATAAAGACTGCAGGTGCGTTTGTTAAACCAAATGGCATAACGAGGAACTCGTAGTGTCCATAACGAGTTCGGAAGGCTGTTTTCGGGATACTTCCCTCCTGTATCCTTAGTTGATGGTATCCAGATCGAAGATCGATCTTAGAGTAATAGCTTGAACCTTGAAGTTGATCGAACAGATCGTCGATTCTTGGCAGAGGATACCTGTTCTTGATCGTCAGCTTGTTCAATTCTCTGTAGTCAATACACATGCGGAAACTTCCGTCCTTCTTCTTGACAAACAAGACCGGAGCTCCCCAAGGCGAGAAGCTTGGTCGGATAAAACCCTTGTCTAACAACTCTTGAAGTTGTGTCGACAATTCCTGCATCTCAGACGGCGCAAGTCTGTAACGTGCCTTAGCTACAGGCGCTGCGCCTGGAACTAAGTCAATGTGAAACTCCACTTGCCTCTGAGGTGGCAGTCCAGGTAAGTCTTCTGGGAAGACTTCTGGATACTCCCTTACGACAGGGATGTCTTCGATCCTTGGCTCAGCAGCCTTCTTGTCCACGATGTGCGCCAGAAAAGCAATACATCCCTTCTGCAAACACTTCCTTGCTTTCAAACAGCTGATAATCCGCAACGGCGTCTCACGCTTCTCTCCATGAACAACAATGGTCTCACCATCCTCGGTTGGAATACGAACAACCTTTTCGTGGCAAACTATCTCAGCTTTATTGCCCGATAACCAATCCATTCCTACTACCACGTCGAAACTTCCCAATTGGACTGGTAGTAGATCCAAAGCAAACTCACGTTCTCCTAATTCAATCACACAGCCTCTGATAACATCATTGGCTTCTACCAACTTTCCATTAGCCAATTCGATTGCGTAGGGAATGTCTAACTTATTAGCGGCTAGCCCAAGTATATTCTTAAATTCTAGTGATACGAAGCTATAGTCGGCACCAGTATCAAATAGAACAGATGCATAGCGTTGATTTACAGGGAACGTACCAGTGACAACGTTGGGATCCTGGCGTGCTTCCCGTGCACCGATCTGGAACACCCTTCCACGGGCTTGGTTCAATCCCGGGCAATCCTTCTTGAAGTGCCCAACGTCACCGCAATGAAAACATCCTAATCTTTTTCCACTTCCCACACCATCCCCAACTGGCGGGTTGTTTTGATTGGCAGTTCCGGCTTGATTTGCATTGTAGCCTCGATTATTCCCTTGTGGGCGATTTCCCAAACCACCACGATTATCGTTTCTATTCATATATCCTCCCTGGCCTCCCCGGCCCGCACTAGCCCAACATGATTCCTTTGAGTGACCACGTTTCCCACACACTTCACATACTTTTAGCCCACATTGACCAGAATGGTGACGCTGGCAGGCGTTACACTTGGGCTGGGTGCCCATATATCCCCTTCCTTTCCTTCCACTGCCAGTCGTACCCTGAGCTGGCGTGTTTGGTGCTCCTCTCTTACCATCACCGCTAACACTTTGTTTGAAGTTCGAAAACTTTCTTTTGTTACTTCCGGACGACTCAACATGAGTCTCTTTCTCCTTTGCCTTAGCATCACCAAACCTGTTTAGACGAATCGCCTCCTCGGTGAGAGCCACGCTCAAATCGATGGCTTCAGTGATAGTCGCCGGTTTGGAGGAGGTTACCATGCTTATTATTTGGGGAGCCAAACCCCAAATGAAGCGCTCGATTCGCTTGTATTCAGGCGTAACCATGTAAGGAACCACTTGAGATAAGTCGTGAAACCTCTGGACGTATTCCGCAATCTTTGGTCCGTCCATCTTTAAGTGCCAAAATTCAGTCTCCAACCTTTGAATTTCTGCGCGTGAACAGTACTTTTTGCGCATCAGTTCTTTCAATTCGGCCCAAGTCAGGGCGTAGGCGGCAGCTTCGCCTAGTGTTTGTACTTGTAGGTTCCACCATGATAGGGCTCCATCTAGAAACAGCCCTGAAATGTATGTGACTTGCTGATCCTCTGCACACTTGCTCATGCGTAAAACAGAATCGGTTTTCTCAGCCCAGCGGGTAAAGGCAACTGCACCTCCTGTGCCATCGAAGTTAACTGGTTTGCAGTCTAAGAAATGCTTGTAGGTGCATCCTGCACGTATGTTAAAACATGTGTTTGGCATTAGCATCATTGCTAAAGATGTCCAGCTAGGACATGGTAGGTTCGAATGGCGTGGTATTACCGTGAGGTGGATTGTTATTGCCTTGGTTAACACTTCCGCTCGCTCCTGGCTGAGATGCTGCGTACTGTGCTATGGCAGCAGCAATAATCTGCTGGAGTTCTGCCTCATTTGTTGGCATGTTTGGTTCGCGTCTTGGCGGCATCTTCTAAAAGATGGTTTAAGTTGGTTAGGCCATAGTAAGGCTCCGTTGTTATAATAAGTAAATCAGTTCGTAATATAGTGTACGTATATAACGGTAGTAATAGTATAATCACATAACATCTCATGTTATCACACATCACAATTATCAATCACACACATCCCATGTCATAAAATATAAACAAGTAATCAAGCGAATCCAAATATGGTGAGAAAACTGCGATTGCCATATAAATGAGACCACATCGTAAGTGTATACATACAATCATCAATCCCTAGGGGCTACATCACCCCTGTCAAAAGCTACATCAGTATCAATACAACATCAAGTACATAACAAAAGTCAAGTCATAACGTAGTCTCCCCAAAATGCTGTGCAGTCAAAAAGCAATCGCCGCCTTCTCACCTCGCCTACCCCAAGTGGCACCGATGAGCTCTAAGCAGATGGTGGTGGTGGAGGAGGAAAACGGGTATAAAACAAACGGCGCAACTGTAACCAGTCCGCCTCCATCGCCTGCTGTGTACGAATAATGGAGGCAATCTGCTGCTCCAAAGTAGTAAGACGAGCAGCATAGTCAGGGGGTAATGGTCGTGATGGCTGCAACGGAGAGGGTACCCGGCCATGGCACTGACATGGCTGCAGAGGGGCTCTCTCCAACTCCTGTAGTCGCTGCTCATGCGACTCATGCTGGTATACAAAGGACATCAATACATCCTCAATGGTGTGGCCCACATGGAACCTGTGGTATGGATCAGTGGGTGGCATAGGGGAAAACGGTGCCCACAGCAGTGGCTCACGTGTCGGATCAAAGGGTGCCACACCAAAAGGAGCTGTAGTGGGTGGATCAAAAGGAATCTGAGGCATGAAAGGCATGGGCATCGGTACATGCCCATCAGGGTGAGCTGAAGAACCCTCTCCAGGCCCTGCTGGAGGTATAAACATAGGAACCTGAAACGAAAAGTCAATATGTGGTGCAACAGGAATCTGTGGAGGGAATGATGGAACATCCTCGTCAGCCGGTATCCAACCGTGCTGTGCGGACTCATCCGGTGGATCCATACGTGCCGCGAACAGTGCATGTCCGGGCTCTAGGGGAACGGGATCAAATAAGGGAGCAGCAACATGGTGTACGGGTGCAAGGTGCTCTATAGGGTGGTCAGCAGGTACAGCAACAATGGGTAAAGGACCAATGGGATCAACAGGAACATCTATGTGGTGATCATCAGCAATGGGCTCAAAAGGTACATCAGCATGCACAGGGTCATGCTCTGGTAAAGGGTCAAGGGCAGCTGCCTGCTCAGGTGCAATGGCAGGCTCAAGATCATCAAACGCCATGTCAAAATCAACATCGGGATCAATTGGATCAAAAGGGTCAATAGGATCTGCTGGATCCTCCATCAACTCGTCCATCGGGACAAACTCTAAATCACGGTCAGGATCAAATCCTGGTGGGAACACAGGATCGGAATCCCCCTCGTCGTCATGGTCAAAAACAAGTCCAGGTATGGAAGCAACAGAAAAAGCCTGGTCAGAATCAGACCCATGGGAAAAGTGCTGCGCACTGTGAGCATGTGTGGGTACAGAAGCCACAGACTCAAAGGAGTCCGCGACTGGGGAGTGAACAGGTGACTCCGCGACGGGTGCGTCTGCGATCAATAAAGGGGCAACAGCAGGTAGGGCCTCGCCCTGAGCATCATCCTCGAAAGGCTCCTCATCAAACATATCGATATCATCCTCCTCATCGTCGATGGGTAAATCGTAAGCTGGGTACGCAGCCAGCGGTATAGGAGCAGGGATCAGTGCCAGTGGTAGATCCCCTGCGATAGGACCATCTGCGAGCTCGCCAGCACCGTCAGGTTGTGCAAAAGGCTGAAAGTCGTCCTCATCTGTGCTAGTGAAGTCGGACGTGTAAACCTCGTGCTCCGATGACTCAATGTCGTCTGAAACGACAGGCCTCGGGCCTGTGGTGCCTGAACCACCAGTGCCTGTAGAATCCATGTGTCTGTAACATATACACAAACATGTACAAATTATCAATCATATAATCAAATAGTCACATAGGTCATCAAGCAAGCATTCAAACCAACACTTCTAGTCCCACTAGCCAACACTCCTAGTCCCACTAGCCAACACTCCTAGTCCCACTAGTCAACACTCCTAGTCCCACTAGCCAACACTCCTAGTCCCACTAGACAACACTCCTAGTCCCACTATCCAACACTCCTAGTCACACTAGACCGAACCTCAGCCTCCCAGACTGAGCCTAGAATAATGGATAAAATGTGCTCAACATTTGTTTGTAAAAAGTTGTGGATCTGGACTTAAGTGGTATGCAGAAAAATGTTTTCGTGAGAGCCCTAGTGATCATAGTCTAGACTCGAGAAAGAATCCTAGTTCGCTATGATCAGAGCTCTGATACCAAGCTGTCACACCCTGGCTTTGCGGAAGCGTGGTTAATTTTGGTGTGACTTCTTAATACCATAGCTTAACCATAACAAGCTATATGAATTTAAAAAAACCATGCAAGTCATCCATTAAGTTTTGAAAACCAAAATACAGTACCATTGTTTTTAACCAAACAACCATAACCTTGTTCAATAAACATTACAACTTATAACATAACATAAACGTGGTTTAAGGACTGTGTCTTGTCCAGGAAAGAGACACATCCCCTAAACCCTGATGACTCCATGACAAGTGCAGCGGAAAACGTTCCATACCGTGCCAGATCCGTTTAATTTCCTGAAATACATGTGAGTTGAAAAATCAACAATAATGTTGAGCGAGTTCATGTGCAAGTGAGTAAGTAAAACACTTGTAAGTATAAAAGTTTCCTGGTATGTAGCAGTGTAAGAGGACTTGTGATCACCAATGGTTTGCAAGGCCATTAGCATGTCGTGAAATGCAAGTAGGAAAGACACACCCTAGCCGATTTTTGCGTTGGGTACCAAGTCACTCCAGGTCCGTTCTGTTGGTCCTCCGAGAGGCCCGTTCTGTTGGCCCTAGAGCTGGGCTCGCTACACCCAAATAGATCTACCGCTCGAGTCCCTCGGTGTTCTAACTACCCATTCACATGATCTAAACCTCCTTACGTAATTCATACCGTGTATAAAGTACTTGTAAACAAAGTAACATGTATTTCACCCCCGCGGTTAAGTAAACTGAAAACAGTTAGAGAAAAGGGGGACATGAACTCACAGTGAATGCGCGTCTCTACCAAGTGTCTCCAATACAGTAAGCTGTGCAACGACCTACAAGTGCTAATTCTATTAGACGGACGGCCGTGCCTTAGCTTTATAGTTTATGTCTTTGGGAAATAGTTAGACAACTATTTCGTGTTTATGTTCCGTATACACTTGGTAGTTATACTTCTTCCCAAGGATGGGGGATACAATACATGTGCGTAAGTTACGTTTTATCAATCTTGTGGTAATGTAATTACCGGTGTAACTTATATGTTAATGTGGAAGCGTTCGTAAAGTTTTGGAATCATTAACGCTTGTAAATATTATTTTCACTCTAAAATAATATTTATGTATTTTCACAAAATAATCATAAACAGTGTTGTGACAAATATATCTATCACGTTAATCTTTGTGAAAATCCCACCTCCGAATATTTAGTAAAATATAGTGCTGGCGAAATTTATGTTTCGAAAGTATGTCCAAAAATAGTTCTAACACTTGTTGTGTAAATAAGCCTAAGTGTTAGGTTTTTAGAAAATTTCGCCAGAGTTTCCTCTGTAACTGGAGGTGGCCACGCTTTCAAGCGTATCATTTTCTTTTAACAAATCAATTCAACAATCTTCTTTATTCAATCAAACAATTTCCGACACAACAAACTAGTCGACAAGTACGTAAATTTGCATAATCGCATGAACTTGTAGTTTTTCCGAATCTATAGTGTAAATCCCCTTATTTCTTGTAGATCTTTATATAAAGTAACTTTAATCTTGTAAAAACCTTGTGACTAGCGAAATCCGTCTTTACAACTTCTAGTCATTTTTCCCAAAAATAGTTATTTGTCGGATCTTTTCATTTCACAAGTGTCTACGCACTTGTGGTTCATAAAATCATGTTTACTAGTGTAAGATCCACTTTTTAAAGTACATGATTTCTTTATTGTGTGGTTCTTCAAAAATACCACTTGCGGATACGTAGATCCGCTAGTTTAAACACCATTTTACCGGTTAAATCACTTTTACACAAGTAAAATATTTTCACACAAGTTCATGTATCTTGTGTGGTAGAGTTTCACCTTTAACCCTTGTATTTAGTCAAAAACGAGCTTATGTGAAGATACATGATCTTACAAAGTCGGGTTAAACGGAGATCCGAGCTACCACATCATAGATCGGGTCTCAATAATCACATATTTCAAGTCCTACGACTTTTACACAAGTTATATGCTATTAACCACCACTTTTATAGTTTTTACTAGACTTTAAAGGCTTCAAAATGTATGTTATCGATATTTAACCGTCAATATTCCTTTTAACCACTTTAGATATGTTCAAGAATAAGTTTTAAACATTATACCTCTAGCTCGGGGCTAGGGAAGAATCTTGATGAAAATCGCGTGGATAAAAGCTAACGGTAGAGGTCCTTCGCGTTCCGAATGCACCAATGCTCCTAATATGTGATCCTTGAAGTGTGTATGTTGTTGGAATGCAAGAACCAAGATCGAAAATGATGGGTAAGGGGGGGTGGGGTGTTCGGCCGAGAGGTAGAGAGGGCAAGGGAGAGAGTGAAATGTGGTGTTGATTAGTGATAATTATCTCATGTGTTAGTGTGTTATATATAGGCAATATTAGGTGTTATCGTCCAATGGATATTGTGTCCTAAAGATATTAGACAAAACAAGATTAAGCAAATCAAATTGTACCCTTGTGTTTCCCCTAGTTAGGGGCCGGTTAGGGACTTGGGGGGGGGGGGGGGGGTTGGTTCGATTTTAAGTAGTAATTAGGGAGTTTAGTTAAGTTAAATAGGTAGGTTAAGTATTTAACCTCGTTAGTTATATACGGCGCGTTATGACGGGTGTTAGGGTAATCAGGGACCCTAACTGGCTCAGAAAAATATATATAGTGAAAATAGTAATATTTTCATGTTCCGGGTAAAATCCGGGTGTCCGGTTGGATAGTAATCCGTTAAAGCCTTTTGTAACGCTTTAAAGTGTCGTTATTACATTTTTAGTGACACAATTTGTTTTCCCGACACTTTAGAAAGTGTCTAGTGTTATTTTCTCATTTTCTGGCACTTTATTAGTTAGCTAGAAGCTGGTTTGTTTATTAAAGTGCTGTGTTTGGTACTTAAAGTACGTTTTTGGCACATCCGAATCAGTGTATCTTATTCCTAGAGACGCGGTACCACAACCCTTATATCCCTACACTCACTACCGGTGTAGCCAAAATATATGAGGCTCTTAACAGGCCTTAGAGGCAGTGTCTGCCTGATGCTGGTCATATCAGCATGTTCGCCGTGTATCCGTTTAGTGCTACTGTGCTTTTTGTGCATCATGTTTGTCACTAGGGTTCAGTATGTAATTAATGTAGTGACAGCAAATAAAGTATGATGCAAGTAAGTGCATGTATCAGTATGTAGGTAGCAGTTTATCAGCTAGTTCAGACAAGCACAGTAATCAAGTAGTAATTAATCATTAATTAAGTTGTACGGATACCTGGTTTAGTGCGGGTTGTCACATTGGCAGCTGATATATTTGGTTTGGACAAGTCAATAAGCAACATCAAATAATCATCATCTTGGGTTGGAAAAGATAAGAGTCACGTGGACTCTTTTGGCGGCTGACTCCTTTTGGTGGTCACGTGAATATTAGGGGGAGAAATATACATCTTAGAATATAACATCACGTGGACTTGGCTTGGAGAACAAGTGGGCCGATATGGAGTCCATTATTGTTTTAATAAAACATCCATCATCATCACAAAGAGAGGGGGACTTGACGGCAGCTAAGGGAGAGATCACGTCATTTCATCATCATCCACCAAATCACGTGAGGGCTTTCAAGGATCACTCAGACGACGTGCGCGGCTAGGCTCTCCGCGGCTTCCTCCATATGGACGGTTCTTTAGTTTTTTCATGTTTTGGTTAGTTATACTTGCTACATCTATGTTATTGGTGTGACAGACATCTGACTAGATTGTACGGTTGATCTGATTGGTTATTTATGTTATGTTTCGGTCTTTACGATTCTGTTTTGGTTGTGACAGGACTTAGAACAGGGTTAGGTGTGACATTTATAGGGTAAATGTAATGTGATTATTTGTCAGATAACAGAATTTATTAACCGGTTGTAAATGACTTGCATTATTTTATATCTATTTGCCTTATCTTTCAATGGCCGAGAGTTCTAGTAATTGACTTATATTAGAGGGGTAGATGGGTTGGTAATCTATTGTTGGTAGTTTTGAGATAACCCCACGCTTTTCAGCAGTCTGGGAAAATGGTCCTTAATTATCACAACTGGTAAGTAACTGTTAACAGAGAACGTGTCAAATATAGAACCTGAAATCTGGAGGGAATTACTTTGTTTTATTATTGTTTCAGCCGTTTAGTTTAGTTTTTTTCTATAATTAATTAAACCGCTCAATTTTTACTTTCAGTTTATTTTAGTTTGTTTTAGTTAATCAAATAGAAAACTTAACTGACCACGTACTCTTCGTGGATACGCTACCCTGCTTACCCTAGCTATTTAGGTTAAATAGGTTTTTGCATGACGCTAACGACAGTCATCAAAATGGCGCCGTTGCCGGGGAGTTAGTGCACTTAGTTTAGTTTTCTTCTCTTAGCTAGATTTTCTAGAAAAAAAACCTTAAAGAATTTTTGTTTTTATTTTGTTATCTTATTTGTTCGTGACATACGTTGGTAGTTGAGCTGTGTTTGTGCAGGATGACAGATCTTACTATATTTTACGGCTCTTCTACATGCATTTTGTGCGGGGAACCACTTCACCCGTGTATCGGTTGCCACGAGGCCCGAAGTAGACGGGAAAAAGCGAAATTGGAAGAACTACCAATGCCTTGCTATGATAATCCTTCCCCTCCACCATATTTCTATGATACTGATACAACGGTGGAGGATGGTTATTACTCTGACGGATGGGATCGGGACGAGGATGCTTATTATTAGCCAAGGACGGATGGAAGATGTTTCGGTTGCAGTCAAGATCATACTTATGATTATGATGTGTGCGCGGTGTATTTGGAAAATCCAAAGTATTGGAATAAAAAAATGATGGATGCGTACATCTCGAGACCATATCAGGGATACCTACAGTATCATCCCGAGGAATATTCTGAGCCTGAGGGTGTCCATACTTATCAGATCGAGGAGGAGAAAAAGCTTGCTATGTTGGAAGTGATTTTGTCCAAACTCGAGCAATATTTATCAGCACCCAACCTTTCCGATGAAGATCGAATCAGCTGTCTAGTTTCCAAGTGTCAGAAGTTGAAAATGAAGATAGAAATAGAACAACGCCTCTCACTATTACCTGATGATATTAGAGATTACTCTCACATGAAGGAGGAGGTTGTGGAGGATAATACCACACCAATGAATCCTTTATCTAATGTAGAGTCATTGGTGGATCAGATGGTGTGTGAGGATGATGAGGCAAAGCAGTCTGCTGAGATGAATGTGTGTACCGAACCTCTTCCCATATCAATCATTCCAATTAACAAGTGTGGGGAAGAGGGTTCGGGGAAAAAGATAAAAAGGGTGAAGCTACAAGACATTGGTGTATATTCCGTGAAGTGGATCACCGAAACCCGCATGTGCTTTCTAAACATGCCAATTATACCGACGAGCTTATGGAGATGGCATGTAAAATTACTGGTATTCATTGGAAATACAGTGGGTAAGTGTGCATTGAGACCACCATAGCGCATATCAGGTACCGTCTAGCTGAAGACCTTTAAACTTAGCACTCTCGGGAGGCAGCCCGAGGATGTAGAGTATTGTATTTGTTCTGTCGTTTTGGTGTTGGTTCTGTTTTCGCAGGTCACTACGTTTAATTCCCGCGGATGCAATGATTCAAGTGTGGGGATGTTTGGCAACATCCCCGATGAGATGTCAGAGAATCTAAGAGGAGTTTATGTCTCTGTTGATCATAGCAACCACAACGCTACAGACACTTGCTGATTGAATGATCAGGTTCATGTGTCTCTCTATCTTGTCTTTGATTTTATTTGTGAAATTGGTGGTGTGAGTCTTTGTGTTAGGAGTGGTGTTATGTGTCAAGTCGTCTAGGTGTTAGCCGTTCATGGTTTGTGGGTGGTATCTCTCGAGTTTATATTATAAATTGCACTATACATTGGGGACAATGTACCCCAAGTGTGGGGATGCGGTAACTCGAGAGAGGGTTGGTAAGATTGTGATCTTAAATGCTTGAAGGGTTGAATTTGCTAAAAATTGAGAAATTTTGGAGATTTTTGTTTCTCAAGTATTCTTGAAATTCATGAAAACCAACATTTTCAATCGCTAAAGGGTTCCTACTGATATTAAACTAACATAGATCCCTAGTCATGGTTGTCCCTTTAAGTTTCATCAGAGTATTTCTGACAAGTTTTAGAGAATAGTGAGAAGAGATGCCTAACTAGGGGTAACATGCTTTAGGAATTACACATGTTACGTGTCGGTAACCCTTATTCCTTTGGTTATGTGAGATACTTAAGCCTACTAGATTTTTAGCTTAGATTGCTATAAATGTTCATTTGTTGAGAGTAAGCCATATGTTGCTTTTTGTTAGAACTTGTGTGGTTTGATACGTGCCGAAACTGTGATTTAGCGTATGCACATAGATGATAAAGGCATTAGGATCCCTTCATTGTTTCATATGTTGATTGTTTATCCATCTTACCTTAGTTAACCATGTTGATCCTTTTACCCTTCGTTTGCTACACCTTGTTTGACCCGTTTGACTACCAACCATGAATGACAATTGTGTGTTAGAAGTATGTTAAGAGAAAAAAAAAAAAAAGAAAAAAAAAAGAAAGAAAAAGAAAATCAATGTTATGTTTGTGTTAAATAAATGGGTCGAAAATCACCAAAGTGTTAGTGTTATTGTGAATAAGTTGTCATGGTTTAGTATGTTCATTTGTGTTCGCTATTAAACATTAAAACCCAAAAATATTTCCTACCTTTACCGTTAACTCAAAACCCAAAAGTCCTTTTGATATGTGCTATGTTATTTGATACAGTGTAGGTATGATTTCTATACAAGCTTATGATTGTAAAGTAGCATAGTTGGTTTTGAGCGAATTATATACTAGCACATTACACGCTAGTCTTGATAAAACCGAGAGGAGTGATCATTGTGAGGGGCATGTGGCATGTGTGTAGTATCATAAGCATGTTAGTGTTAGTTAGGAAAACCTTAAGTGTTTTAATTGTGCATCCACTACTATCAGATTGTCAATCTTGATTGTGTCAATCTATGGGACGGGTATGACTTGGGATCTTGAATTGTTAATTCGGTAAGGGATTCAATAGTGATTTGTTAATAAGGTGAGTAATGTTCGTGATGGTTGCTTGAGGACAATCAATGTTAAGTGTGGGGATGTAATGGAGAGTGTCAAAACCGTGCCTTAAAGTATATTTTATTACGTGTTTTAATGCGTTGTACATGATTATACGTCTCAAATATGATAACTACGAGTTTTTATTGTTTTACAAGTAGAACACGTAATATGGCGAAATTAGAGAGTTTAGTGATGAAACGGGACAAGCATGGAGGATTATTAGAAAGATATCAAGTTCAATGGGAGTTGTTCGAGTGAGGAGATAACTCATATGTGTGAAACGTGTGCTGAAATGAAGTCTAGGGGCCATTGGGAAATTTGATAAAAGTTGAAATCAATCTTTATATGGATTTGGGGTATGGCAACGTAGCCTACGGTTGTGAAACCGTAGGTTACGGTTCATGTATGGTAGGCAAAATATCAACAGAAACTTTAAAACGTAACCTACGTTGGTAGGCGTAGCCACGGAGAGAGAATATGGGTGTATACATGCAATAGTTTTGAAACCCTACACATAAAAAAGAGCTTCATGTGACTTTGGGAATTATTGAACAACAATTCATCACATAAAAAGAAAGCCTAAAAAAGGAGTCAGGGAACACGTGAATGGCAGGCATCACTGGGGCCCTAACTTTGAATCATGATATCACCTCATGATTAATATATACAAGGGGAAGGCACAAGACTAGAGGCAACATAAATCCAAGACACGCATACATTGAGAGATTGGCAGCCGATATACTAGGTTTGGACAAGTCAACAAGCAACATCAAATAATCATCATCATCTTAGGTTGGAAAAGATAAGAGTCACGTGGACTCTTTTGGTGGCTGACACCTTTTGGTGGTCACGTGAATATTAGGGGAATAAATATACATCTTAGAATATAACATCACGTGGACTTGGCTTTGAGAACAAGTGGGCCGATATGGAGTCCATTATTGTTTTAATAAAACATCCATCGTCATCACAAAGAGAAGTGGACTTGACGACAGCTAAGGGAGAGATCACGTCAGTTCATCATCATCCACCAAATCACGTGAGGGCTTTCAAGGATCACTCAGCCGACATGCGCGGCTAGGCTCTCCGCGGCTTCCTCTAGATGGACGGTTCTTTAGTTTTTTCATGCTTTGGTTAGTTATACTTGCTACATCTATATGTTATTTGTGTGACAGACATCTAACTAGATTGTACGGTTGATCTGATTGGTTATTTATGTTATGTTTCCGTCTTTACGATTCTGTTTTGGTTGTGACAGGACTTAGAACAGGGTTGGGTGTGACATTTAGAGGGTAAATGTAATGTGATTAATTGTCGTATAACTGAATTTATTAACCGGTTGTAAATGACTTGCATTATCTTATATCTATTTGCCTTATCTTTCAATGGCCGAGAGTTCTAGTAATTGGCTTATATTAGAGGGGTAGATGGGTTGGTAATGTATTGTTGGTAGTTTTGAGATAACCCCACGCTGTTCAGCAGTCTGGGAAAATGGTCCTTAGTTATCACAACTGGTAAGTAACCCTTCAGAGCTATGTCTATGTGGTTCTGTTAAATTAGTCAAATCTAGAACCTAAAATCTAGAGGACGTTGCTTTGTTTTATTATTGTTTCAGCCGTTTAGTTTAATTTTTTTCTATAATTATTTAAACCGCTCGGTTTTTACTTTCAGTTTATTTTAGTTTGTTTTAGTTAATCAAATAGAAAACTTAACTGACCACATACTCTCCGTGGATACGATACCCTGCTTACCGTAGCTATCTAGGTTAAATAGGTTTTTGCATGACACTAACGACAGTCATCAAAATGAATCCCCACACTTGTCTTTTTTCGTCCCGAAAAAATTACTTGCAATGGAATCACAATCAGAACATTGGCAATCAATATATTCAATTAATTTATTAACAGTTAACCAAGATTGCAGGTATATAATCCACCTAAACCCAACTGCCAGCTTCCAAGGCCTTATTCACGATTTATTTAGTTCAATTGATTTTAGTCATCTATGGATCTCACAATCAAAAAACTACAACGCCACCTAATCCCGTTTCAAGCTTATAAGGTTAAAAGATTTATAATCTACCGTCTTATATAAAAAACTCTTATCCAATTCCGATTAAATTTATGATGGATAGATGGATGATATTGTGAGCTTTACATGTTTTTCTTATGATCAGTTTAGCGGACATACCCCACACAAGTCACCATCCCCATGGTTAATGCCATAAACTTCACATATTCTTTTTAACTCCACCTAGAGGGTATTTACCGCATGAGTTGCTATCCCCACGGCAATACCATAGGCTTCATTTTTTTTAACATGTGCTCGAATGAATGGAATGAATCCATGGAATGTTTTTTTTTGGCGCCACACTATTTCGGATTTGTTTTCACAAAAAGAAACATGTGTGCCAATTTAATCGGAAAAATTTATAAGCTTTTTACTTATAACGTACCTCATATACTCTCCACAGTTTCAACTTTGGCACAACTTTTAACGCGAGAACCCACAAGACTCCTAATTTAAGTATATTATATCATTCCTAAGAAACCTTTCAACTGGCTAGGCCTACCGACATATCCTAAGTTAGACGCGTGACCGATTGTCCGTTATCTCATATATATATATATATATATATATATATATATATATATATATAGGGGACCGCTAAAATGAAAACCACCTCTAGTTGTAAGAACCGTGAGAACTACACCGTACGGGGCGAGGTGGACCAATTTTTTTTTTTCATAAACGTAGATGCGTGTATTATAAACACATTTGTAAAAAAAATTAAAAAAAAAAGTCGTGTGTGTAGTTTTGAGCACCACAAGTTTGCGTTTACGGGTACCGTAAATTTGGTTTAAAATTTACGTTACCCGTAAACACAAACAAAATTACACACACGACATTTTTTTTTTTGAATTTTTTTTTTACAAATGTGTTTATAATACACGCATCTACGTTTATGAAAAAAAATTTTGGTCCAACTCACCCCGTACGGTGTGGTTCCCATGGTTCTTACAACTGGAGGTGGTTTTCATTTTAGCGGACCCCTATATATATATATATATATACATTTATATATATATACATATATATATATATACATAGGATATGGATAATGAGTGAACAACATCTTTGGTTGTGAACCTTGTGAACTAATCTCAACCATTGGTTTCAATCCTTGATCAATAGGGCAAGATTGTAATTATATAAAAAAAATTTAAATTCCTTTCCATAATATAATGTCAGTTACAATTCCTATATTCTAGCATATTATACGTGATCTTCTTTAATTATATTCAAATTATGTCTTTTACTAATCCAATTTTTTAAACGATTAAAACCCTGATAATTTCTCAACCCCGACGTCGATCATGGAGGGAGGTTCTAGCAGCGGCTTAAATGGACGAGACCCAATCCAACAAGATGAATTAAATCCAGTTTTTTACACCACCATGAATCGACCAGGTTCAGTTTTTTTATATGTTTCGTTCGGTTTTTTTGCATCTGAATCGTCAATTTCATTTTCGTGATCTTCTTCGTCCAGTTATTTGTCGTTAGTTTCATATTTATGGCTTTTAATGATAATCATTCCGTTTTGTTTATTTGTATTTGTGGGTTATCGTGTTCTAAGTTTTTATATAATTCATGAATCAGATATGTTGATGATTTTGTTTTATAAAACAGTTGCATGTCCACATATGTAATAAAAATATCTGAATATTTTTGCATGATTTGTTTCACAGATTTCAGTGTATGTTTACAGATTTGGTGTAGTAACTGAATTGTTTGTATGTTAATATTAAAGTGCATGTACACATATGTACTGATTACTCCTGAGATATTGGATGACTTCTTTACAGATGTATATCAGAAAATGAATATTTTTAGGATCAAACAACAGTAGCTTATACACATATGTACTGATCACTTCTGGGATATTGCCAGCTTTTTTTTTTATACATTCATTTGTATAACTCACTTTCTCATGCTTAATTAATTATACTTGTTTTCTATATTAATTATCAGAGTCAGTTGCTAGCAATGTTTACGAAACACCTAACGGCAGTAGGTATTGGACGCCAGTTGTTCCACCGGGTTTCAAACCTTTTATCAAAGCCAGATTTAGTTCCATGGAAGCTGCTATTGCAATGTATGAGGAATATGCACAACTTGCGGGTTTTTTTACACGGTTGTGTACTTCTAAGAAACAAAAGATCGGCGACAAAGTAATAACAAATTTGCGATATGTCTTGTGTTCTAGAGCCAACAAGCCTAAAGACACCGATGGTCAACCGTCTGAGGTTGATACTATTTCCCCTAAAAGACGATCAAACATAAAAGTTACAGACTGTAAAGCCTGTGTGAAATTTAAACGTGTGAAGGATACATATGAGGTTGAATTATATAAATGGGTAGAACAACATAACCATGGGTTTACGTCTCCTGAAAACCTTGATTTATCTCTAAAGAAGAGGAAGCTTGATTTTTCCACCACCGAGTTTATAGCAAAATACCGTAATGCTAACATTGGTCCCACGGAATCCCACAAACTTCAGGTTGTCATAAAAGGTGTCCATCATAACGTCCAGGGCACTGTTGTTGACTATAAAAATTGTGGTAGAGATATCCGAGATTTCATCGGTGAAAGAGACGCCCAAATGTTAGTTGACAAAATGAACGCAAGATGCAAGAACAAAGAAAATTATACGTTTGATACCCAGATTGTTGACATAGAACTCGAGCTGATTTTTTGGTGGGATAATGTTTCGAAAATGAATTACGAAACATTTGGGGATGTTTTGGCTTTTGATGTAACGTACCACACGAACATGTAAGTTATAAATTCTCATATTCTAAATATTTAGTTATTTACATTTACGTGTTACAATTTACTTTTTGTTACAGGTACGATATGATTTTTGTTCCATTTACTGGTGTTGATCATCATAAAAAATGCACGATATTTGGTGCTGGGCTGCTTCATAACGAGACAATCGAGTCATACACTTGGCTTCTTCAAAAATTTCTCCAAGCTCATAACGGCAGACAACCTCTTTTGGTTCTAACCGATCAGGATTGTGCCATGAAACAAGCAGTTAGCAACGTATTCGACAAGTCGCATCATCGACTATGTATGTGGCATATAGTTCAAAAGATACCATCTAAGGTATTTCTTTACAAACTTTCTGGTTATAACCTTTTTGTACACTAGTGTACACGTAGCATCATACACTGGTGTCCATTCTTCCATGTCTTTTATTTGCAACATTTACCTGTTTTTATTTTGACTATGATAACTTTTTCATTTCTTTTTACCAAAAATAGATAAAGGGAGAGAACTTGACAAATATCGAGATAAAAGAGAAGTTTCACAAGCTTGTTTGGAACGTCTATATCAAACCTGAGACATTCGAGCAAAGGTAGAATTCATTGATCGCTGAATATGGGTTAGAGTCTCATAAATGGTTGACAGAGATGTTTGCAATTCCGGAGCAATGGATTCCAGGTTACTTCCGTGAAATACCCATGAGCACTTTAATGAAAACCACATCCAGATGCGAAAGTGCATTTCACATGTTTAAAGCAGACTCGAGCGCACATAATAGACTGGTTCAATTCATGTTATGTTATGACACGTCCCCAACATTGATTTCCATTTTATCTGTATCCAGGCTATCGACCACAAAATACGCCAGCTGCGCATTTACGTTTGATACTCTTAGATTGAGTATCTTTCCAAACCACATCCTACGAACCACATTTCTCTGCCTCCTCGTCAATATCATAACAGCTTCGAACAATTTATTCGGTGAGGTCCGCGTCCTAATCGATGGTAAACATTTACTACGCTTCGCCCTCACCCGTTTCTTACTGCTACTTTTCCTTTTTTTGTGTTCTTTGATTGCTTCCTTTTTTTGAATTTAAAAATCTGGTCAACGGCGTTCATCTCACAATCTTCTTCATAATCTAAAAAAATATCAAAACTGTTAACAACATAATAAAACAGCTTTTCCTATAAATATATCCATACAAACAATACCTCCTTTCACGTCTTCGTCTTTGGCGTCCACGCGTTCCCCGTCAGTCGTCTCCATCATACGTTTCACACAACGCTCGGTAGCTACATCAAAATATAATCAATACACCATTCCCATCATTGCATACACAATCAAATTTTCATAACAGTTTACTTCATTTGTAATAACTTTACTTACTTGTAACAACTTTTTCCTTAACTTTTGCTGATGTGTGTTCCTCAAACTTTGTTTCCGTATTGGATATCTCGTCGTCTCCTGAAGTAAAAAACCACAACCATTAGGATGCTAAATAGAATTTCGGGTCCATAATAGGAATGCATGTGTGTTATACCGTCTTCTATATTGGTGAATAGCTAGCTATGATTATGGGGGAAAAGATATCGTCGATTTTGGGGGTCTGGTTTTTTTTATTATGAATATTAACAAGTTTCAAGGCATTTTAGTTAGAATAGCTAGCTATGATTACGGGGGAAAAGATATCTCTCAATCAAATCCTCACAATTTGTTTATTGTTTCCATATTTGAAAGATTGTGATTTTACATAACTATCCCTACCATTAAATTACACCTATTTTATTATAATAAATAATTAATAAATTGGATTAAAATCCAATCTCAAGATCTAAGAAAATCAATGGCTAGGATTTGTTCACTTTGTTCACAACTCAACCCTTGTTCACTCTAGAACCCCACCCTATATATATATATATATATATATATATATATATATATATATATATATATATATATATATATATATATATATATATATATATATATATATATATATATATATATATATATATATATTAATCACATGCCAACGAACTGATTATACATATCATCTTTCATTTATTGCAGAAAACTTTCTCAAGACATTTTCTATTTTTTCAATTTTTTTGGATTTTTGATTTTTTCGATTTTTTTTCTACTTTTTTAATTTTTTTATAAGACCTAACTAAAACACTAGTTCCCCCTCCCCCACACTTAAATTCTACATTGTCCTCAATGTGGAAGGAAACTTGTAGGTCCGGCTAGGAGGATCTAGTCGCCTAATCCTTGTATACAAACCAACCCGGTTGTGCGGAATCCAACCGAGATAGCAAACCGAGATAGAACACGCAAATAATCAACACACAAGACTCAACGATTAACACCACTTGTATTAAACGTATGAAAGGTCCGGTTACAGCTCAATGTTTACAAAACAGTTCTGCAAACTCTCTCTAGTGTGTGTGTGTGTTCCTTATCTGTCTGAGTGTCTACCTATGTCTGTCTATATGAAGTGAACACAACACACGGGTATTTATACCCAAACCAGCGTGTCTGGTCGAAGGATCAAACAGTCTGGTCGAAAGATCACAGAAACAGCTCGAACGATCAGCATGTACCACGAAGGATGGGATCTTTCGTGGTCCATCTATCGAAAGCTATCTATCGAGCAGGTCATCGAAGGATATAGCCAATCCTTCGATGGCACATCCTTCGACCCAACATCTTTCAAACATAAAGTTGACTGTTTGGCCAAGTCAAACCAGGAGGATGGTTGACTTGGTCAAACTTACAAGACTAACAAGACATCGTTTTACATTGTGACCGAATACAGACAAAGTGCAGACATAAGTGCACCAACAAACTCCCCCTTGGCTGTAGCTTTTTCTGGCTTATCAACAATCAGCTGTTGCTTTGTCTCGATCTTCGATCTTGTAAGTTCTCGTGTCTTCAAGTCTTTGACTTCTATTCAAGTCTTCAATGTCGGAGGATCTTCAAAGTCTTCACGTCTTGAAAGCAGAAAGTCTACCAACAAACTCCCCGTTTTATGTAGGAAGTGTGTTGACAAACTCCCCCTTAACATAAGCTCCCCCTTGAGTTATGCTCGTGAAAGTCTTTATCTTTTATGAAGTGAGATCCTTGTGGTGTTGATGATGGTCAGCGGCAACTCGATCATCTTCATCATTTGAGTGCCTTCACGTCGTGTCTTCATTCCGAAGCTTGTCATCGACCATGTTCTCCTAGCCTTTAGAATCTGCACATGCAAGAAATCTAAACGCGTAATGAGAACAACCGCCTGGAATATCAAAGCAAACGACACACATGTGACCATTGCTTAATCAAACACCGTCCGACAGTTTGAAAGTTTAACAAAGTTTATCAATTTCAATTTTAACTTTCAACGCTTGCAAATTTCGACCGTTTATGAAGATTTAGTCGTTTTCGGTTTTCGTTCAGGTTTCAGGTAACGAAGACTCGAGTTCCAACATCGTACGATCGAAAATAAAATAGAAATCAAATCTTTTTGGCTTTTATAAGGTTTATATTAAAACACACATAAAATCTTTTTGGAATTTTTTGAATATTTCAAATGTAAAGACTGAAAGCAGTAAATAAATATTTACAGACATTCTTTTTGTGAGTTTCGAGGGTAAGATAATCATATCAGTGTACGGTCATGCCAAAACGCTCTTGTTGTTCAGTTAGTTAACATTAAGATAAGCATCCTATAACAATTATCAGTATTGTTGTCCACTTAAGCTCAACTTATCAGATGTAATCATGGCGAGGGGATACGTTAAGGTATGATTTATACTTACCGACCGGTGTTCATCCACATCACGACACATTCCCGTATCAAGGTATGCACGAGGGTTCATCTTACCGGTGAGTATACCGATTATCATCTGTTTGACCGTATATGATGTGAGAAACTCACTTATTTTGATTGAAAACAAGTCCTATGTGATATAATCACTTATTGATGAGGAACTTGATTTTCGATGCATGAGGGCACAGGAGCAAGTCCGTGAACAGGTCAGTACTTTCGTACAGCAGAGAGACGAACTTGACACCCGGAAAGAATTTGTGATATTTTATCACTTATTTGTTTGGACATGTGATTGTTGATCACTTATTGAGGTCGTATGCAATATGTACACGTATGTATAGTATCATGGAAGATCTAGACTTGCGTCCCCGTTATTTTTCGGTAAAAGATACAACCATGATACCCAGATGATAAGCAGCATAAAGACCGAATATCTCAGAACCTCGGCAATCTCTCAAACGAAATTTCGGTACTAAGACCATATGCCAATGAATGGTTCCCACCCAGTCTTCAGTCGATTTAAGTTTATATCACCCTGCACACTTTAAAATGATTGTGAGCCTACCGATACATCTTATATAGAGCTGCTTATCGCTTTTCATTTAAGGTTTAAAGAGGTTTGGACAGACCACTGATGTACTATCATTTTCTCTTTTTCTCGCCAGGAAACTCATTTTTGCTTTTCTATTGTTTTTGTGTTTTTGAAATTTTTCAATGTTTTTGGATTTTCAAATTTGGATTTACTCCCCCTAAAATCAATAAACTAAGATAAATTTAAAACACAAAGGTATTTACAAAAAAAAATGATTTTCCGATGTTGGTTTTACTCTTGCTTGACCTTAACGCCGTTTACCAGTAATAAGTAGTCAAATCTTGATTTGTCAAAAGCTTTGGTAAAAAGGTCGGCACGTTGGTCATCGGTGTGGACCATGACAACATTGATGAGTTTCATAGTGAAACAATCACGTGTGAGGTGATATTCGAGATCAACGTGTCAAGTCAAGGAGTGCTACGAGAGGATAACAATTTATAAAGCAACTTAAATATCGACAAGTATAGGAGAGATTAGAAATTTAAAAACCGTATCCCGCAACTGCTTCGTGCATTGCCAGGAATCTGAGCGCTCTCCCAAACTGGATATCCACCCGGTGTGAATTTCAAAGTCGATTTTGTAGCTACTGAAATCCCTTCACAGCAACAAGATCATAAACCTCCGGGTCCGGCTGGTCTTCCACATTGTACCAGCGAAGGTCTTTGTCTTTCTCTTTGAGAAGTAGTGTGCGGTTGTTCAATCCACGCCAAGGCATCCGCACACCCGGTTGGTTTGATCAACCAACACATTTTCTTCAATCACACCGCGAAGAAATGTACACTGCACGTTCATCTTGTTGATTTTGAACTTCAAACGTGCTGCAGGCGCGTACTTTTCATTTGAATCTTTCCTGAGGACCCGATCAAAAACCATAACAACCAAATTTTGGCACATTTTTCAACTGGTCGAATTTTTCAACTTCATTCAACAACATTCTTTCATCAGACATTTTTGTCTTCTTTTCTCCTCTCTCCATCAATGGCAACAATTTCTTCTGTCGCCTATCTTGTGTAAGGACGCTCCACTATCAACAATCTTACGACTATCGAAAGTTCCTCCTGGAACATCCTACACACTCACTCAGAGATTAGTTGGAGAGGGGGACCCAAGCCTTCACAGACTTGGGTCGTCCGTCATCATCGATAATTGTGACATCCATTTCCCGATGATTCGGAATAGATGTGGCTCCCCCTGAAACAATTTCCAATTTTGGTTTCCAAATCTGTTTTTGGTTTTCAAGTTTAACATTTGATTCAACAGATTTTGTTTGGACAACGTTCGGTTTTAAAACCTTTTCAACATTTTTCCGTTGTTTCTTTCTCTGTTTCACTTCTTGTTGTTTAACAAGACGAGGGTCCTGTTTTGGTGAAACAAATCTTTTATGGTAACTGTTACCATGGGGGGCATCGACTTTTGCTTTCAACTTATAAAGATACGGACAGTTTCGAACTATGTGTCCAATTGTACCACACTCAAAACATGATCTTCGTTCAACAAACCCCGAAGTATCATGTGATCGTCTTGCCGATGATGATGAACTTTGTGATCTCGAGGTACTAGGTTTTGAACTATTTGGTTCATTCCTTTTCATTACTGTTACTTTCTGGACAAAATCTAAGTTAGATTGATTTGCAAACTTTTCAATTTTGTCCGTTCCCTTCGATTTCACAAAGTTCACATTCTTCTTCTTCTTCTGATTCGGCTTCTTTTGACTCTGAGTCGGTGTCTTACCTTTCAATTTGGTATGATTTTGCTGGGTTTGCACTGTTGGTAATTTCTTATTTCCAAATTGTTTTCTAACTTCAGCCTTTGGGATAGGAGGACACTGTGTGACTGTAACATGTGGTCCTGTCTTTCCCAAAAATTTACTTGTAGAATTTTCAAAGATTTTACTGATTAAAGATTGATTTACATTCTTAATAGGAAAATCTTTGTCCGAGTAAATTTTATCATCACCAACAAGAGTGTACAGCAACTCCACACTCTCCGACTCTTTCTCAGACGAGGACTCAATTGCAACAGTCTTAGCGGGTTTTGCAGGAGGATCACACAGAATGTGATTCTCAAGAGGTATGTCCTCTTCTTTGATTACCGCATCAGACTTTGCTGAATCAGTATCATCAGATTCATCATCAGAAGAATCAGTATCCTCAATCACAACTGGAGGATCCTGATTCGGTTCAGCAGTTACAAAGGTATCTGCTGACACATCTGAATCTGACGATACTTCTTTCTTATATCCGAGCCCTGTAGCAAATTCATTAACATCTAGAGGAACAGATGGCTCAAAGTGAGTTCTATATTCCTCATCAGGCAGTGCATCGTAGTTGTGTCTAACCGGTGGTGGACATTGCTTATATCCAATGCATGTGACATCCTTTTTCTCTTTCTGAACATCAATGATGTGATCTAACACATAGCTAGAGCTTAAATAGCTGTCTAACTTAAGTCGGATCGCCTCACTTTCAGTTTTAACACAAGCCATCTCTTTTTGCATTATCTCAAGACGAGTTATATACAAATTGATGTCAGTTTGTTTTCTTGAAACCATTTTTGTTAACTCAGTTTTATCTTTCCTTAAAGTTTCAATCATCGTTTTAAATTCCTTTTCATGGTTTTCATAAAACATGTTGGCTTCTGTGCACTTAGAAAGATCCACGGTTAATTTCTGATTATGAATAAATGTCACATCATATTTCTCTTGCAAAGCCTCGTGTTCGCTTTGCAATTCACACCACCTATCATTCACAGAAACATGTTTGTCTTGCAATTCAAACAAACTAGCTTGTAAAGCATCGTGTTTGCCTTGCAACTCAGACATGTTTGCTTCCAACTCAGCACATCTAACATGCAAACTATCACAGTTATTACAGTTAACAGAAGTGGGTTCGTCGACACATACCTGACTTGATGAACTGTCGACATTCGCCATAAAGGCTGAATGGAGAGAAGACGAAGAATAAGCAGCTTGATCCACCAAAATAGATCTTCTTTGAATTCCTGCTGCAGCTTCCTCCAAAAGTTCATCAATGTCTGCATTAACTGATGCTGTTGATGCGTCATCTTCCTGATCATTGCCTGAAGCAGAGGACTCTTCATCTGAACTTCCACTGTACCCGGAGCTGTCTTCATCTTCAGAAGATTCAACACCATTGGTGGAAGATTCTCCACCATTGGCGTGTTTAAGATCATTAACCACTTCAGCAAAACAGGCTGTTCCATCTGGTGCATCATTTCCCAACTGGATTGACCAATCACAGCCTTCATCTACTTGAACCACAAGTGCCTGATTGGCATTTGATGGTCCTGCTTGAGTCTGGTTGTTGACAGGCACCAGTGTGCGATCATTGTTCCTCGCTTGGTTCTGATTGGCCCTGTTTCCTTGACCTCTGAAGGGATTCTGGTTCCCATGCTGAGCTGGTCTTGTACATTCACGCTTGAAATGACCACGTTCACCACAATTGAAGCATTTAACAGCTTGCTTATCAAACCCATACTTGGTGTCCTTTTTGCTTTCCAAGCTGGTTCGGCCTGTTCTTTCCATAAAATCCTTTGCTCGCCTAACAGCACTGGTAAAGGCCCACTTAATATCCATCATCTCCATCTCCTCTTTATCTATCTGCTGATAGTCTTCTTGAGTCAGATTAATGTTGCCAATCTGACCTTCCACTAATCCACAGTATGCGCTCACCACAGTGTTTAGCAGCTCCATATGTTCTTTTGCTACTTCAACACTGACTTTAGAAAAGCTTGAGGTGTCGAGCCGTACTGTATTTGGCTTTGATTGTTGACCAGCAGATGATGTACTTCCATAACAAGCTTGCTGTTGCTGTTGAGGAGGAAGTGGATTTCCGAATATATCAGTTGTTCTGATTTGCTGTTGCTGTTGTGGTGCTGGTTGAGGAGCTGGATTAAGCAGATTTCCAAACATATCTGTTGTTGGAGGAGGAGTGCCATACAAGCTCGTGCTAGACACAAATGCTGTTTGAAGTGGAGCGTGTGAAGATGGTTTTGCAGAGGTGCTAGAAGTTCCATAATAAATCTCAGGATTTTGTGGCACTGCAACTCTTTTTGCCTTGAGAGTTTCTTCCTGATTCTTGTTTTCCAGGAGTTGAGCAAAATCACTGAAGCTTGTTGTATCCAAAGTGCCATTGTACCTCATAATTTCTAAGAAATTATTCCATTGAGGTGGCAGTGCATCTGCAAACTTCTTCACTATCTCTGCTGAAGTCGTTACCACCCCAGTATTTGCCAATTCAGTTAGCAAATGAGTAAATCGACTTGTCAAATCTCCTAGAGATTCATTCTGCATACAAATAAAACCATCAAACTCTTTCTTCAGCAATTCTTTTCTCAATTGGCGAGTCGCTTCATTTCCTACGCCTCTTGTTTTCAATGCGTCCCACAACCTCTTCGTTGTCTTATAACTGACGAATTGATGATAAATATCTTTGCTCAACGCCTGAGTAAGAATGGCGTATGCCTTCTTTTCCAGATCATAGACCTTCTTCTGATCTTCCGTAAGATCTGCAAACGTGGCAGCAGATGATGCAGCAACCTCTATTGTTTGATCAAAATCTGTGATGAACCGCAACCACAACTCTGTATTTTGACCAAGAACGTATGTATGAAATCTACCAAACCATCCCGGATATTCACTTAAGTGCATCAACTTGGGAGGCCTATTCAAACTTCCTGTTTCACTTTCGCTTAGCAAAATGCTTTGAACACTTGGAGCTTGATTTGATACAAATGCCCATTGACCGGTAGATGTAGCATTAGCTTGCGAACCCGAATCCGGAGCTGGAGTACCAAAATACATCTCAGCATTTACCGGAACACCCCACATCGAATTCATTTTTGATCAAGAAAAATAATATCACACCAGCCGAAGGATCTGTTCGAAGGATCTGAGATCGAAAGACAAGAAACACAAACTGTTAAGCATAAACAGACTAATGATCGAAAGATCAGCACTTGTTCGAAGGATCAACAGGGTTCGAAAGATCTCTGTTGAATTTCGAACAATGTTTTTCGAAAGATTCTCCAAACGAAGGATCCTTATCTTTTGAAAAAGTACTGTAGACCGAAAGATACACACGAAAGATGACTTCGAAAGACTCCCCAATCGAAGGATCCTTGTCTTTCGAAAATGAACAGTAGACCGAAAGATGAATGTTTCGAAAAGATTCCTTGGTTCGAAGGATGATGATCTATCGAACCTCCACTGATCGAAAGATGGTCTTTCGAGTTCGAAGGATATCTTTCGAACGGTTCTGACACAGTTGACAATCGGTGACAAGTTGGTGAAAAAGTTGACGGGTTGGTGAGAACTTTCGGCAGAAAGTATGTTCAGACCATATCTTCTGAACATGCAGGTTTCACCAATCAAGTAAAGTCGAATATTTTAATCAGTTTACTCTTCCCAACACACAAACACTTGAAGTTTAACAATTTTAAGATCAAAAGTTCAAACTTATGAAGAACACTATGATAATGTCAAGAACACAGCCCAAAAATCTGAGTTTTCCGGTAAACCCACAAACTTTCGGAACACAATATTTGCTAAAATGTTTAACAAAAACCCAAGACTAGTATGAAAACATGAAGGATAACAAGGTTTTTAACAAAACATTAAGCAAAAACAGCAAGATTTTCAGAAAATATGAACTTTAAGAACCCGAAAATCAGCAAGAACACCTCGGTTTTAACAAGGATAAGAGCCAAGGCTCTGATACCACTTGTAGGTCCGGCTAGGAGGATCTAGTCGCCTAATCCTTGTATACAAACCAACCCGGTTGTGCGGAATCCAACCGAGATAGCAAACCGAGATAGAACACGCAAATAATCAACACACAAGACTCAACGATTAACACCACTTGTATTAAACGTATGAAAGGTCCGGTTACAGCTCAATGTTTACAAAACAGTTCTGCAAACTCTCTCTAGTGTGTGTGTGTGTTCCTTATCTGTCTGAGTGTCTACCTATGTCTGTCTATATGAAGTGAACACAACACACGGGTATTTATACCCAAACCAGCGTGTCTGGTCGAAGGATCAAACAGTCTGGTCGAAAGATCACAGAAACAGCTCGAACGATCAGCATGTACCACGAAGGATGGGATCTTTCGTGGTCCATCTATCGAAAGCTATCTATCGAGCAGGTCATCGAAGGATATAGCCAATCCTTCGATGGCACATCCTTCGACCCAACATCTTTCAAACATAAAGTTGACTGTTTGGCCAAGTCAAACCAGGAGGATGGTTGACTTGGTCAAACTTACAAGACTAACAAGACATCGTTTTACATTGTGACCGAATACAGACAAAGTGCAGACATAAGTGCACCAACAAAACTTCGACTCAAAGATAAAATAAAAAATATATTTACAGAAGATTGGAACAAACTCCCCTGTTTAAAGAAGCAGGATCCTCGTGAATATTCCAATACGACCGTATAGCATTTCTTTCGCGGCCACGTTCAGTAAAAACTCGGGTTGCTCTCTACAAGTGATGTTCAAATCATCGTCATCCAAATGGAGATTGAGTATGGACAGTTCTGACTGAATCCTGATCTAATAAACTCTATCCATGTTTTGAAGAATTCACCTGTACAAACTCAAACTAGGATACCCAAGCGTAATACTGAACTAAACAAAAATAAATAATACAAAATAAAAGAAAATTATTTTTGGGTTTTTGTTTTGTATTTTTGTTTTGTATTTTTTTGTATGTTTTTATTATTTTTTTTAGAAAACTAGAAAAACATTAAGCGCACTAATTCCCCGGCAACGGCGCCATTTTGATACTGTCGTCAGAGTCAATCAAAAACCTAATTAAACTACGTAGATAGCGTAAGTAGGGTATCGTATTCATGGGGAATTTGTGGGTAGTAATTAACTAGAGAATTATTATATATAAAAGAAAAGCAACTCCCACCCAGAATCCGCATTGCAAGTTTAACACGAAAACATGTTTACCGATTCAAAACACTACATAGACATGGACTCGGAATTAATGAATTTGATTAATTATTAGGGATAGTTTTTAAGATTCACCATACAACCTAATAATCCATTTATTTATATCAACTACCCACCAATTTACCAACCCGCTAACGATGCAAGTATATCGCCAATACGCTTGATAAACGACAAATAATTCAAATATAAAAAACGTTTACCAAAAATTCAACACAAGTGGTCAAGCTTTACCAGTTAAAAAAAATCTGTAAACAAAGTTTAATGAAAAACAACGTAACCATTCATCCGGGTAGAAGCCACAAGCAAAAATATAAAGGTAATGTCCTCCAAGTTTCAGATTCTAGGTTTACACAAAACTAAACTTAATCATTAATTGGACACCACATAGACATTGTGACAGCCCGAGATTTCAAGGTCTTTGCTATACACATCATTGACTTTACAATTTGATTTACATGGCGTCGTGTGTAGTCTATCTGAATGAATTATGCGTAATGTTAAATTTTAATTATTTAAGGTTTATTAACATGGTTCTTCGCCATAAGATCCCTTTAATGAAAAAGGGATTCTTCGCCACTGGTCGCCCTCGACGAAAAATGGAAACTTTCGCCATCCACAACCTCGACGAAAAAGGGATCTTCGTCGAGGTTGGTTTTTTGTCGGCAATAGGCCTCAGCCCGATCTAATTCGCGGCCCAACTGTGTGTCGTATAACTTCTTGTATTGTAACCTGTTGCCGTAAAACAAACCCTAGGTCCTCTCTCTCCCTACTCTCTGTGTGACGGCAATCTTAGGATCTCGAAGCGTTCTGTCCATCTCGATCTATCACAACCCTTCGGTATCACGGTGAGTGTTTAACCTTGTTGTTCGATGAAGTCATGATGTTGTGATTTTGTATATGATTAGGATTCATTAAAATATTGTAAATCTGGAACTGTTATGATTTCAATGATTTGTATGCGGTATTGTTCGAATGAGGGTTTGATAGATTCTGTGTAATGAGTTGATTTCATGATAGACAAACATCTGATTGTATGGTCAATGATCTATATGTTAAATGATGAAGCTGTTATGTTGGGTGGTCGATAATTGTTTATCATTAGGGTTGGTACGATGAACGTGATAATGATCCTTGTGTATTTCAATGATTAGTGTTTGATTAGAAATTGCATGATTTAAAGGAACAGTGATGTTTTGTATAGTCAATGATTGATCAGTAGTTAGGGTTTATAGAACTTGTAAAGAAACTGATGTTTGATCCATTGTTTATGCTAAGAATGTGTAACTGATGAAATCAAGACTGTGTAACTGATCTTGACAAAACATAGTGATCTTTCATCAAATTCTGTATTGACGAAGGATGGGTTTTTCGCCAAACACCAGTATGACGAAAAATAGGGTTTTTTCGTCGGGATTGTTTATGACGAAAGATAGGGTTCTTCGTCGGAGGGGACTTTCGTCGGAAGGGTTCTTCGCCGAAGGAAACAGACTAGGTTTGGGCTTGGGTAGATAGCCCAGTTAACTGTTGTGTGCTATTGTATGTTATTCATGGGATGAGAACACATGTGTGAACTGAGTATATTATATGCTATGTAATGAACAGTGATACTTGTGATAAATGTAATCCTTGAAATACGTGGGTTAATTGATAAATCCTAAACTGATTATTATTGGTAACCACAATAGGGTTGGTTGACTAACTGGACGGGTAATTAAACATACCGAGCAAATCAAAGGTGAGTTCATTCCTCTTGAGCATGCGTCCCGGTGGTTGGGACAGTCATTGGGTATCCCTGAGAGCGATAGGTTTTTGGGTAAATCAATTGGGTATTCCTAAGAGGAATACGTCTTGTGGGTAAAATCTGGAATGTTGGATAATACACTCGTCCTATAACCTTTAAGTCCCATCTTGTTTGTTACCTGAGAGGTAACGGGGTATTAGTTGGTAGCGCTATCTAGGTTTGGCACCCTCACCCCGTACCTGAGAGGACGGATGTGAACGAATGACCCAGTCATACCCAATGCTTTGATAGAAGCATTGGGGAAAGGGCAAACTAAATCTAGAGCCGTCTTGTATTCGAGGTATTATCAACATTGAAATCAATGAATGGAATTAAACACTTGGTAACTAACGTTTTCGTAAAACTATGAACTCACTAGCGTTGTCTGATACACTTGTTGCATGCTTGCAGGTCGTTAGATGCTTTGGATGAGGAACTTGCTATCTGAATGGCTGGAGTGGTCATGGGTCGCATTGCTTGGATATGCATGTCTTGTTTACTGAATTCACATACATTGGGTTTTGAAATATTTAAACAATGAATTACTATTTGCTTCCGCTGAAACTATTTGACTTGGATTATGTTTTATGAATTCTTTAAACTTAATGAATGAGAATTTTGCTAAATATCTTGTGGTTAGTTCAATGTGATTGGTGGCTAGATCTTGGTACGTCACACGTCTAGCGGGGTTACCGCATGTGGTATTTTGGAGGTGTGACAGTTTGGTATCAGAGCCACTGGTTATAGTGAACTAGGTTTTAAACGTTTTTATAAAACCAGACTATAACCGAACAACTTCGAAATCGACCATGTCTCTCAGCTCCAGATTGCAAGGTTCGTCTCTCGTTTACTTATTGCATAGTATATCTAGTATACACTTATGAACAATGTTGGATGTGATTGCAACACTTAGCTTCTCAGACTGAATTCATGTGTATTTACCTGGGTTATGTGATTTATAGAGTCACAGTGCTATATCCCGCTAGATTTTCGTGGTTTATGTTTGTGGTGTTCCGTCTTGTTGCGAGAATTTGAGGAACCTTTGAGCATGAGTTGGGAGGAGCTGAGATAAACATGCAAATCGCATTTCTATTATGGGTGCACACATAATAGTAATGTGGGGTGCATGTGAGTCCCAATGAGGCCTAGCGAGTGTGAAAGCGGTTCCGCTCTGTGGTCTGATGTAAACTTTGTAGTCTATGGAGTCATTGTGAGATTAGACTCCTACCTTATCTCGACTCTTAACCTTTACCTTTTTCTTATACAGAATCAAGAGTGGACGAGGTCATGGGCGAGGTCACATTGCGATGACTCAGGCCGAGCTGACAAACTTGATTAACACACGTGTGGCAGAGGCTTTGGCAGCCTATCAAGCTGGTCAGCAAGCTAATCCGAATCAAAACAATCCGCCTGCATGCACGTTTAAGACATTCATGGATTGTAGGCCTCAGATGTTCAGTGGGACTAAAGGGGCTGTGGGGCTACTGCATTGGTTTGAAAAGGGGGAATCGGTGTTTTCAATGTGTAACTGTCATGCTGGGGACAGAGTGAAGTATGCTACATGCACACTCGAGGATGGTGCTTTGACCTGGTGGAATGCCCAAGTCCAGATGCTGGGCATTGAGATGGCGAATGCCACTACTTGGGACAATTTCAAGGAGCTGATGCGCGAAGAATACTGTCCACGTGACGAAATTTAGAAACTTGAGAACGAATACTACAATCTGAAGATGGAGGGGTCTGGGATCAAGGCTTACACAAAACGATCTCATGAGCTAGCAAATTTGTGCCCTAACTTATCTCGACCCCCGCCTCGGAGAATTGAGTTGTATATCAAGGGTCTAGCACCAGCAGTAAAGAATTGGTACTGCTGCAAACCTCAACAACTTAGCTCAAATCATCCGCTTAGCCCACAAGATCACAGATCAGGAGGTGGAACGTGGCTCGCTACCACTTCGTGTTTCTACTACGGCTATTACTGCTACAGCTACTACTCCTGCCACTGATACAAGGTGTCCAATCCGAATCAGCCCCAGAAGAAGCTAGACACCAGCAACCATCGCAGTTTTAGCGAGACATCCTCGGTTAATCAGAATATAAGCAACAACTCAAACTAGGGCTCATACGCAGGGAAGCAGCCTAAGTGTAACAAGTGCAACTTCCACCATCGCGGGCCGTGCCCCCGAGTCTGTCACAGGTGCAACAAGGTGGGCCACATGGCTAGAGACTGCAGGGTCTCACTCCCAAGGTAGCAGCAGCAGCAGCAACCCCCACAACAACAGCAGCCATAGCAACAGGAGAGGCGGCAGCCTCAACAGAATCAGGGAAATTGTAAGGGGTGCTTTCAGTGTGGTGATGAGGGTCATTTTAAACGGGATTTCCCTCAACTGAATCAGAATGCGGGTAAAAACAACAACGCGAGGAAAAACATTAATGGGAACCATGGTGGAAACGGGGCGTGTGGAAGAGTATTTACCATTGGTGCTGGGGAAGCTCGCAACGATGGTAACGTTGTGACCGGTACGTTTTCTGTGAACGATCTTTTTGCTTCTGTTTTATTCGACTCTAGTTCCTATTGGAGTTATGTGTCTTTGGGGTTCAGCCGTCAGTTAGGGTTGACTCCCACACCTCTTGTAAATAAGCATGTAGTAGAATTAGCTGATGGTAAATCGATTGAAGCCTCACATTTTCTTTTTGGTTGTAAACTCGATCTTATGGGTCGAGTGTTTGACATTGACCTACTCCCCGTTTCTCTTGGAAGTTTTAACGTGGTCGTTGGCATGGATTGGTTGTCTAGGAATCAAGCGGAAATTCTCTGTAAGGAGAAGATTGTGCATATCCCTCTTCCCAGTGGGGGATCTTTGTCGGTTCAAGGTCATCGTAGAGCTGCCATGGTCGGCATCGTCTCAGCCATGAAAGCCCAGAAGTGTCTACGAAAGGGCTACCCTGCTATTCTAGCTCTTGTTACCGATTCACAACCTGAAGAAAGGAAGATCGAGGACCTTCCAGTTGTTCGTGAGTTTTCTGACGTGTTTCCTGAAGAGTTATCTGGTTTACCTCCACATCGTCAGGTGGAATTTCAGATTGATCTTATACTAAGAGCAGCTCTGATTGCTCGAGCTCCTTATCGTCTTGCACCAGGTGAGTTGCAAGAACTGTCAAATCAACTTCAAGAACTGTTGGATAGAGGCTTTATCCGACCCAGTTCTTCGCCTTGGGGAGCCCCAGTTTTGTTTGTAAAGAAGAAAGACGGGTCCTTTCGTATGTGTATAGATTATCGGGAACTCAACATGGTGACAGTCAAGAACCGCTACCCTATACCACGTATCGACGACTTGTTTGACCAGTTGCAAGGGTCAAGTTTCTATTCGAAGATCGACCTAAGATCGGGCTACCATCAGGTGAGAGTCCGAGAAGAGGATGTTCCAAAAACAGCTTTTCGGACGCGATATGGACATTATGAGTTTTTGGTTATGCCCTTCGGGTTGACAAACACACCAGCAGTCTTCATGGACCTTATGAATCGTGTGTGCAAACCGTATCTTGACGACTTCGTTATTGTGTTTATTGATGACATCTTGATCTACTCAAAGAGCGAGGAGGACTACGTTTTGGAGCTCCTAAGGAAGGAGCAACTCTACGCGATGTTTTCTAAGTGTGACTTCTGGATTCGAGAGGTACACTTCCTTGGCCACATTGTTAATGAATCAGGGATACACGTGGATCCTGCCAAGATTGACGCGATCAGAAATTGGGCGGCACCGAAGAATCCTTCGGAGGTACGACAATTTCTTGGTCTCGCTGGGTACTATTGAAGATTTATTAAGGATTTCTCGAAGATCGCTCAACCTCTTACCTCGTTGACACAGAAAGGCGTTGTATACTCTTGGGGGACGAAGCAGGAAGATGCTTTCCAACTTTTGAAACAGAAACTCTACAGTGCACCAATCTTGTCTCTACCTGAAGGTACCGAGGATTTCGTGGTATACTGCGATGCTTAAATTCAGGGTCTCGGTTGCGTGTTTAGGCAACGCGAGAAGGTAATAGCCTATGCTTCTCAACAACTGAAGGTGCACGAGAAGAATTACATAACTCACGACTTGGAGCTGGGAGCTGTGGTTTTTACGCTGAAGATTTGGAGGCACTATCTGTACGGTACCAAATGCATTATCTAAACCGATCACAGAAGCCTACAGCATATTTTCGACCAGAAGGAATTGAATATGCGACAACGTCGCTGGGTGGAACTCTTGAACGACTATGATTGTGCAATAAAGTATCACCCAGGTAAGGCTAACGTTGTAGCCGATGCCCTTAGCCGAAAGGAGACGAAACCCAAACGTGTGCGAGCCTTACAGCTTACTATTCACTCAAATCTTCCTGAACAGATTCGTTCGGCTCAGGCTGAAGCGCTGAAGGAAGAGAACATTAAAGCGGAGTATTTACGGGGCATGGAGAAACGACTTGTGGAAAGATCGGACGGCATATACTACTTTATGGAATGGATATGGGTTCCCTTGTTTGGAAATCTTAGGGAGCTTGTAATGGACGAAGCACATAAGTCTCGATACTCTGTTCATACGGGTTCGGATAAGATGTATCAAGACCTCAAAGTCTTGTATTGGTGGCCGAAGATGAAAGCTAGCATCGCGACGTATGTAAGTAAGTGTTTGACTTGTGCAAAAGTCAAGGTAGAGTATCAGAAACCCTCAGGCCTGCTTCAGCAACCAGAAATACCCATGTGGAAATGGGAGCAAATCGCTATGGATTTTGTCACAGGTTTGCCAAGAACTCAAAACGGGAACGATACCATTTGGGTGATCGTTGACCGCCTCACGAAATTTGCACACTTCCTTACGATCAAGGAAACTGATAAGTTCTCTCAACTTGCTGCTGTGTATCTGAAGGAAGTGGTTTCTAGGCATGGGGTGCCAACTTCTATTATCTCTGATCGTGATCCGCATTTCATATCTGATTTGTGGCAATCAATGCATAAATCGTTCAGCTCACGCCTCGACATGAGCACTTCTTATCACCCACAGACGGATGGTCAAAGCGAACGAACCATCCAAACACTTGAAGACATGCTACGAGCATGTGTTATCAATTTTGGTAAGGGCTGGGAGAAACACTTGTCGCTAATCAATTTCTCCTATAATAACAGTTACCACACTAGCATCAAGGCAGCTCCGTTTGAAGCATTGTATGGGCGGAAATGTCGTTCACCTCTTTGTTGGACTGAGGTGGGTGACAGCGAGATCACGGGTCCGGAACTTGTTCTTGAAACTTCTGAAAAGATTGTCCAGATCAGAAATCGTATGGCGGCGGCGTGCGACAATCAGAAAAGCTACGCTGACAAGCGTAGGAAACCTTTGGAATTCGCTGTAAGCGATCGTGTTATGTTGAAAGTCTCACCCTGGAAGGGTGTGGTACGCTTAGGGAAGCGCGGTAAGCTTAATCCCCGTTATGTTGGTGCATTTAAAATTCAGGAACGGATCGGTAAAGAAGCTTACCTGCTTAGTTGGGTAACGTTCATGATGTCTTTCATGTTTCGCAATTAAAGAAGTGTTTGTCCGATGAAACACTTGTAGTACCATTCCAAGAGCTGACAATAGACGACAAGTTCAGTTTGTCAAAGAACCAATCGAAATTATGGACCGGGAGGTCAAGGTTCGTAAGCATAGTCGGATTCCAATCGTGAAAGTTTGTTGGAACTCAAGACGTGGACCGGAGTTCACATGGGAACGCGAGGATCAGATGAAGCTCAAGTACCCGCACTTATTCCCAACTGACCAATCTAAACTTGGTGTAACTGGTGAATTTCGGGGCAAAATTCCCTTTCAAGTTGGGAATGATGTGGCACCTGCGGAAAAACCACAGTCATCCTGATCTAACATCTTGTCGCTTTGGATTACTTGTCAAATTTTGGGACGAAATTTCTTTCAAGTTGGGGATGATGTGACAGCCCGAGATTTCAAGGTCTTTCCTATACACATCATTGACTTTACAATTTGATTTACATGGCATCGTGTGTAGTCTATCTGAATGAATTATGTGTAATGTTAAATTTTAATTATTTAAGGTTTATTAACATGGTTCTTCGCCATAAGATCCCTTCGACGAAAAAGGGGTTCTTCGCCACTGGTCGCCCTCGACGAAAAATGGAGACTTTCGCCATCCACAACCTCGACGAAAAAGGGATCTTCATCGAAGTTGGTTTTTCGTCGGCAACAGGCCTCGACCCAATCTAATTCGCGGTCCAACTGTGTATCGTATAACTTCTTGTATTGTAACCTGTTGCCGTAAAACAAATCCTAGGTCCTCTCCCTCCCTACTCTCTGTGTGACGGCAATCTTAGGATCTCGAAGCGTTCTGTCCATCTCGGTCTATCACAACCCTTCGGTATCACGATGAGTGTTTAACCTTGTTGTTCGATGAAGTCTTGATGTTGTGCTTTTTTATATGATTAGGATTCATTAAAATATTGTAAATCTGGAACTTTTATGATTTCAATGATTTGTATGCGGTATTGTTTGTATGAGGGTTTGGTAGATTCTGTGTAATGAGTTGATTTCATGATAGACAAACAACTGATTAAATGGTCAATGATCTATATCTTAAATGATGAAACTGTTATGTTGGGTGGTCGATAATTGTTTATCATTAGGGTTGGTACGATAAACGTGATAATGATCCTTGCGTATTTCAATGATTAGTGTTTGATTAGAAATTGTATGATTTAAAGGAACTGTGATGTTTTGTATAGTCAAGGATTGATCAGTAGTTAGGGTTTACAGAACTTGTAAAGAAACTGATGTTTGATCCATTGTTTATGCTGCGAATGTGTAACTGATGAAATCAAGACTGTGTAACGGATCTTGACGAAACATAGTGATCTTTCGTCAAATTCCGTATTGACGAAGGATGGGTTTTTCACCAAACACCAGTATGACGAAAAATAGGGTTTTTCATCAGGATTGTTTATGACGAAAGATAGGGTTCTTCGTCGGAGGGGACCTTCGTCGAAAGGGTTCTTCGTCGAAGGAAACAGACTGGGTTTGGGCTTGGGTAGATAGCCCAGTTAACTGTTGTGTGCTATTGTATGTTATTCATGGGATGAGAACACATGTGTGAACTGAGTATATTATATGCTATGTAATGAATAGTGATACTTGTGATAAATGTAATCCTTGAAATACGTGGGTTAATTGATAAATCCTAAACAGATTAATATTGGTAACCACAATAGGGTTGGTTGACTAACTGGACGGGTAATTAAACATACCGAGCAAATCAAAGGTGAGTTCATTCCTCTTGAGCATGCGTCCCGGTGGTTGGGATAGTCATTGGGTATCCCTGAGAGGGATAGGTTTTTGGGTAAATCAATTGGGTATTCCCGAGAGGAATACGTCTTGTGGGTAAAATCTGGAATGTGGGATAATACACTCATCCTATCACCTTTAAGTCCCATCTTGTTTGTTACCTGAGAGGTAACGGGGTATTAGTTGGTAGCGCTAACTAGGTTTGGCACCCTCACCCCGTACCTGAGAGGACGGGTGTGAACTAATGACCCAGTCATGCCCAAAGCTTTGATAGGAGCATTGGGGAAAGGGAAAAATAAATCTGGAGCCGTCTTGTATTTGAGGTATTATCAACATTGAAATTAATGAATGGAATTAAACACTTGGTAACTAACGTTTTCGTAAAACTATGAACTCACCAGCGTTGTCTGATACACTTGTTGCATGCTCGCAGGTCGTTAGATGCTTTGGATGAGGAACTTGCTATCTGGATGGCTGGAGTGGTCATGGGTCGCATTGCTTAGATATGCATGTCTTGTTTACTGAATTCACATACATTTGGTTTTGAAATATTTAAACAATGAATTATTATTTGCTTTCGCTGAAATTATTTGACTTGGATTATGTTTTATGAATGCTTTAAACTTAATGAATGAGAATTTTGCTAAATATCTTGTGGTTAGTTCAATTTGATTGGTGGCTAGATCCTGGTACGTCACACGTCTAGCGGGGTTACCGCATGTGGTATTTTGGGGGTGTGATAGACATGATGCTGAAAAGTCGGTTAATTTAAGTGGTAATAAAAAACAGGTCTTTTTCATCAGATCTTTTACAATTTATTACCCTATTTACTAATATGAGTCAACCTACTCTATGTCACCCAACAAGCTACATGGTTTTGTCATCAACGAGCAAGTTGTAAAGCAAGAACTCAAACACATGCAAATAGTATAAATAAACCAACTCATCAAATTGTTTATACGACTTTGTCAATGTCAAAAACAAATCCAAACATGAATAAAACTGAGAAAAATGTCAACCCTACAAACCGTACGCTTGGAGAACGCCACCTATACGATCATGCAGCTGCCAAAAGGCGGCTGCCCTTCCGTGCGTCCCCTGCCTTGCGATCACCCTCAGCCGTTCCCTTCAAAAATTGCGTCCTCCCCCAAAATTGTTGTCAAATGTAACAACAGCCAAGAAGGCTACCATCAACTCCTCTGCCTCCTTTATAGCCCTTTGACCCACTTTTTTTTTCCAACGTGCAGCCACTTTTTTTTTAAAGGTAAATTTCATTAACACGAAACCGTCAACCCAAATCGGGCCAATGCACGCAACACACAAAACTACATGACATATTTACAAATATATGCTTGGATACTCGAAAACCAAAAGAAACTTAACACCTTAACTTCACTAACTATGTCTTATCACTTCATATCTTCCATTTAATTAGTTAAGGCCCATAGGCAGTCCATTAAATAATAAGGTTACAAAACTTGATTGCACTCAAAATTCTAATGCATTTTTTTCCTTCCTGTATGTTGAGCAACAATTAAAGACATGAATTATTAACTTCATTGCAATATAATAATTAAATACATTAACAATTCAATTACATCTTTCAAGTTTATTTATTATTTTCCTCATTTTCTCATAAGCAATTTACAACCATTTAATTTAAACGTCAGTATAAAACCGATTTTCTAATATTCTAAACTTGGTCGCATTTGCTTTTATATTTTATTTATAAATTTATCGTTTTAGGCCCATTTATATCATAACCTACATGATACAAAAACAAATCAATGTAGTTAATTTTATACCAATATCAATGCATTTTTATCAAAATTAATTTTCAATAATGTGTACCTAAAATGTATCGATCAGTCAACTAGTGAAAAACCAGAAACTCTTGCAGAAGAAATGTCTTCATCCTTACCACCATTAAAATGGTCAGAAGAGACCTTCAATGGGCTTGTTACAGGTTTCAAGTTTCCAGCAAGTTGGGGTGCTAACTACCCTCAAGAAGGGTAGACGGCGGCACATGCGCCGGCCGGTTACATCACTCTATTTTGGGAATATATCGCCGACGGTAACTTCCGGTTACCGGTCACAAAGTTTTTGCTTGAGGTGCTTAGCCATTATCGGTTCCACTTATCACAGTTACACCCTATGGGCATGGTTCGTATACGTAATTTCGAATTTCTTTGCCAATCGATGGGTATCCAACCAATGGTTGATCGGTTCCGGGTGTTTTATCAACTGCATTGTTCATTGGGCTTTTACTCGTTCCAGCAACGCTCATCGGCAAAGAAAATTCTGCTTACACCTCCTAAATCATACTATGATTGGAAGCCAAAAATTTTCTTCATCAAATCGGGAGTGATACCAATGAAGATGGAGTTTCGAGGTGTGGATGAGATTCCACTAGAGAACATGGAAGCTCCGGTTGATGAAATATGGTATCAAGATATCAAAGAAATCCCCTCCATCCAACTGCCAGAAAGAGCATTGGTTGCTGCGAAGATGAGCTTGTTGTGGAAAGCAGATCGTTTTGACAAGGTAGTATATGTGAAAGAGAAAGCCAGTAAGTTATACAAATCTCTTGTTTATGTTGTATGAAATTTTTGTTAACAGTTGCTCTCTTGTAGGGGTTGCCTTGTATGTGGTGGCGTATAATAGGGAGAAAGGAAAAATGAAGACTGCTCAGTTGGAAACCGGTGAGAAGCCATGGTACCACCAAATTGTGGGGAATTTTGCACTTCCCAAAGATGAAGACCTGTAGGTGCAACCTGCTTCTGGTGCTGGTAAGTATTTACCCTTACATGTTCTGAGTAATATTGTAATATTACTCTTCGCTGATGTTACGCTTGGGTAATACTGCAATATGACTTATCTTCTTTTTGGCTAGGTGAGTTGATAAATTTAGGCTTAGGCCCTGAGTCGAAGAAAAATAAGCGTATAATTGCTGCGACCACTACGCCCAGGAAAGCGGATATGCCAAAGGCGAACGTACCTAAGGCGGAAAAGAAGAAAGGTATGCGCCTTGTATCTGACTCTTGGTGTGATTATGTAGTGGTGTCTAACTCATTGCGCCTGTAGATTTGAAGAAACCTAAGGCAGAGCCTCGAGATACAGCGGACATTCCTGCATCAAATCCAGATGACCCGATTGATCTGGAGTCTAATCCTGAGCCGTTGTTAAGAATGAAAGTAGAAAAACGGGAAAAACCTGAAGGCGGAACTGCGTCGCATCCTGTAAAGAAAATGGCGCGGAAGAGAATTGGTAAGAAGGGTGATCTAGATGCCCTTGCTGCAAAACTTTCGCTAGGTGAGTTTTTTTTTTAGGTTTTTACCCATGTTGTATAATAAAGTAACCTTGTTAATTTCATGCAGAGAAAACTGGTGCCACAAGTCATGCGGAGACCTTATTCTCTTTCCCTGATGATTGCGTCCCATCCCCCCCTGATTCTAACAAGGAGAACTTAGAGGTTGAGAAGACCGTGGAAACTGGAGTGGATACAACTAATGCTAATCCAACCAAACCGGCTTCTCCTGAAGTTGTTATGGCCGCGCAGGGCCCTGAAAAGAAAAAGTCTGTTGTTGAAGATGAGCCACCATCTCAGACAATGAAGATATAGATTAAGTAGTTGCAACAAGTGAAAGTTGCTTTTGAATTGAACTTATTAATGTGCTTGTGCACATCCAACTTTTATTAATATATCTTATGTTTTGGTTACAATATCTGCATGAGTACAATTGCTTTGTGTAGGTTAGACAAATAAAGATAGTATAAAGCTCATGTGTGAACATAGGAGAAGACGAAGCACAGTGACTTATGACTACAGGCTGTTCATGTGACTTATTTAGAATTACCATAATGTTTTTATGCTCACCAAAAGTAATTGCATGCATTTGTAACAAAGCATAAAAAAGGCACAATGTAAGTAACAATCTTTGTATTATAATTGATAGGGTGCAGAGGCCAAGGAATACATAGATGTTAAGATTACACTAGAGAATAAATAAGATAATTAATGTTGTTGCGCATGTAAGTAACGATCCTTGCATTATACTTTGATAAGGATGTTAAGATTACATATAGCATCTGCGCAATTGCTGCGCATTCCATGTCCGAGGGACGTCGGTTTCATCTAACCTTCGTAGTGAATAAGCTCCTTTCCCAAGGACTTCATTGATCACATACGGCCCTTCCCACTTGGGCGCAAGCTTCCCTGGGCGCTCAACTTTTGAAGCTTCATTATCCATTAACACGAAATCCCCTTGCAGGAAAGTACATACGCGGACCTGCGCATTGTAATACCTTTCTAATTTCGACTTGTACTAGGCCTTGTTTATAGCAGCATTTTCACGTCTTTCTTCTAAGAGGTCTAAATCAAGTCTTCGTTCTTGCTCGTTATTCTGTTTTTCCAATGCCAGCATGCGCGGTGAAGGAAGGCCGATATCAGCGGGAATTACGGCTTCCATTCCGTAAATAAGACTAAAAGGAGTTTCCCAAGTGCTGGTTTTTGGCATAGTGCGATGAGCCCAGAGAATACTAGGTAACTCGTCCACCCAGCCTCTTCTCGTTGTTCCCAGCCATGCTTTGATTCCATCAACGATTTGTTTATTGATACTTTTGACTTTGCCATTGGCTTATGGATGTGCCACAGAGGCAAAAGAGTGCTCTATGTGCATCTCTTTCATCCACTTCTGTAAGTCTTCAGATGCGAAATTAGTACCATTATTCGTGATGATGCGTAGTGGCAGTCCAAAACAATAGATAATATGCTCTCAAATAAACTTTCGGATGACCATTGTAGTAGTTGAAGCTAGGGGTTTAGCCTCTAACCACTTGGTAAAGTAATCCACAGCCACTATAATGAATTTCACAGCGCCAGGCACATCAGGAAATAGACCCACCAAACCAATTGCCCACTACTGAAAAGGCCAAGCTATCGTTACTAGGACCAACGGATTTTTCGGGCGCAACGTTTTTGGGGCATGGTGCTGGCATGATGCGCATTTACGTAGAGTTTCCACAGCATCTAAGTGCATACCAGGCCAATAATACCCTGTGCTCATGATTTTAGCAACAACCATGCGTGGGCCAACATGTATCCCACACAACCCCTCATGTATTTCTCGAACCAAGTATTGAGCATCTTGTTTATCAACACAACATAAGAGAGGAACCAGATATGACTTCCTGTACAGAATTCCATCAGATATTTCATAATTCAAGGCCTTGTTTTGAATTTTCCTTGCTTCCGCATTTCCTTCTGGAAGGGAACTATGTTGCAGGAACATGATAATTGGGGACATCCAAGATGGATTCCCAAATTTCTACTAGATTCACATGGCGTAAAGGCACTTACGGGTTCGTGAGGATCTCAATGCGCACTTCTTTAGCTAAATGCTTGAAGCTTGTGGCTGCCAACTTGCTAAGCGCATCCTCATGTTTGTTTTCACTTCGATTGATATGAATTACTTTGGAGGTTTGAAACTTAGCAATTAGAGATTTCGCATGTTCGAGGTACAGAGCCATTGTTTCACCCTTTGCATCATAGAGACCGTTGATCTGTCCAGCGACTAAAAAGGAATCAACGTGCACCTCAAGATTTTTGCTCCCATTTTTATTGCTAAACGAAGTCCTGCAAGGAAAGCTTTGTATTCCGCTTCATTATTGGTGCTTTTGAAATCCAATCTGATAGCATAAGTAAATTCATGATTATCGGGACTGATTAAATGAAGACCAGCCCCTGTGCCATCGTCATTAGATACACCATCCGTGTGTAAGACCCAAACACTATCGTCGAACATTGGTACCAGGTTTTGAATAGCTTCACACTCTGGAATCTTGTCTACCGGAAATTCAGTAACAAAATCGGCCAAGACTTGACCTTTGATAGTTGGGCGAGCTTATACATAATGTTGTGTCCTCCTAGTTCAATAGCCCATTTTTCCAATCGGCCCGCAACATCAGGTTTGGACAGAATTTGGCCCAGGTGATAATTTGTAAGAACAGTTATGACATGGCCAAAAAAATCCCTGCGTAGCCTCCGTGAAGCATGAACTAATGCAAGAACGAGCTTCTCCATTATTGAGTTCCGAGTTTCAGGATCAGTCAACATCTTACTAATATAATAGATCGGCGTTTGAACTCCTTCTCATTCTACTAATAACACTGCGCAGACAGCGATGTCGGATGCAGAGAGATACAAAATCAACGGTTCTTCCTTCCGTGGAGCTGTTAAAGTTGGTAACTGGATTACCACTCTTTCATATCTTGAAAAGCTTTTTCAGCTTCTGGAGTCCAATGGAATTGACTCTTTTTTACACAGTTGTGCAACATGCTTATGAAAGGGAAAGACATAGTAGCATGATTTGCCAAAAATTGATTGAGCGCAGCAAGTCGACCATCTAATCGTTGCATCTCCTTGATAGTTGCTAGTGATGGCATGCGCTGGATAGCTTCCACTTTCTCCGGGTTAACTTTAAAACCGTCTTTAGTTACAATGAAACCCAAAAATTTTCCTTCCTCCATACCGAAAGAACATTTTCCTGGGTTTAGCTTTAAATTGACCTTACGCAAAGAAGCAAAGGTGCGCTCAATATTTTTGAGCATCAAATCTTCATCAGGGCTCATAATAACTAGATCATCAATATAAACTTTGACTGTGACACCGATATCATCTCCGAAAACTTTATCCATCAGACGTTGATACGTGGCTCCTGCATTGCGGAGACCAAAAGGCATCTTTGTATAATAGAAAAACCTTTATCCGTGCGAAAAGCTGTTTTATCCTCGTCTTCCTTTTTCATCTGAACTTGATGATAGCCTTTGTAACAATCTAAAAAAACATTTCCAGCTAAAAGAAGACAAAGAATCTACTTTCTTGTCAATCTCCGGAAGAGAATAACAATCCTTTGGACATGCTTTGTTAAGGTCCTTAAAGTCAACACACATGCGCCATCTGCCATTGTGTTTTTACACCATCACTGGGTTAGCCACCCATGTTTGATATCGGAACTCTCGTAATATACCTGCTTGAAGCAGTTCAAGTACTTGTTCTTTCATTGCACGATTCTTTTCTGGACCTAGACTGCGCTTCGCTTATACCACTGGTTCTACTGAAGGACGAGTGTTTAACCAGTGTTCCGCCACATCCCTTGGTACACCAGTCATATCTACTGGAGAAGATGCAAAAAGATCCATAATCTGGAATAAAAGTTGTTTAAGTCGTGCCCGAATTGCTGGAGACATGGCAGGTTCTAGCAAAACAGTTTGCTCAGGATATTTGCTGTTAAGTACCCACTTCTCTGGTTCATTGGAAGAAGATGGTTTCGCAACTTTTACTGGTGGTTCATCATCAACAGACATGACTTCCTTCCTTGAATACAGAATTGCTACGCTAGTTTCTGTTGGAAAACCACAAGCAGCATGTGGTGTGGAAGTGATCGTACTAAAATTTCTTTGTGCGCGCCAACCAAGCAAAACGTCATGACAAGAAGTAGCTGGCATTACCATAAAATTAACTGGAAAGGTGCGTGTGTGTTTGCCATCCAAGAGCGTATCAGGGAAAGAAATTTGACCCAACGGAAACACGGCTTCGTTGCAGAAACCAGTTAATGGTAAATCAACCGGCTCTAAGAGCGCCTTGTCCTCTGGGTCCAACTGCTTGAAACATTGCTCATAAATGATATCCATAGAACTTCCCGGGTCAATAAACGTATAATTAGTGCGGTAATGACCAAAAATTCCAGTTATCACGACTGGTCATTCTTCTTGAGGACCTCTTGGTACAACAAGAAAAATAACTTACTGCTCACGCCAGCGCTCATTGTGACTTCGTTTGTGGTTACGCCTGCACGATGGACCACCTTGAATCATGCATGTTTGCTTCGCTTTCTTATTACTTGGACCTTCATCACCATGGGTGATTTGGCGAACTTCCTTGCGCACAATTTGCACTAAGTGAGTGAGTTTTCCGCTTTTAAGTGCCTTTTCAATCTCGGTGCTGTAACACCCTTATTATTATTTAACGGTTTTCGTATAAATTACGAAAATAAACGGGTAGTTATGATTTCAAATACATTGAAAATACGAGTTCATTAAACTTTTTACAGAATTAAAACTATACAACATATCATGTGTGAGTTCGTCATTTAACATAACAACGATACATAGTGCGGAAGCTTATTTCTTGATCGTGTTCGGTTCTTCGTTGTGCTTGATCGTCCTCCGGTGCTAAAATTATACCTGAAACTCATAAAACATGAGTTGGATTAGTCATACGTAACTTAGAACGTATTTAAACCAGTCCGGGAAGTGAAACTGATTAAAATAAAAATTTTTCGCCAAACCAGGGCTTTTCGCGCCACGCGAAGGAACCAGGTTGCTCCCTCGCGCCACGCGAGGTAGACAGTTTTCCAGCAGCTCTGCAGTTCAGTTCAGCTATGCCAGTTTTCACGGAAACGGCCATAACTTCTTCGTTATTGATCCGTTTTACCCGATTCTTTTTCCTACGCATCCGTAATTTAATCCTCCATCTTATGGAGTTAAAATCCTACATCCAACATAAGAAATTTTGAGACTTATAAGCCTTCGACTCGTTACCTTTTTACCGAATTTTAACCCGTTTATGCATTTTATCAACCAAACGTATTTGTTTGATTCCTATATCTCATACACTTCTTCAAATTAATGTTACCTACCATATTAGGTTCTAATCATAGGTCTATTACACAATTTAAACCCGTTTTCGCTCGTATGCTTATTTTGACCCGTTAAGGGTATTTTAAGCACTTTAAAGCATGAAATCGCTTTCATTTACTTCTAGCACTTCATCACCACATTTCTTATCCTATAATCTCCCACCACAACTGTGTTTATGGCGGGTTTAATGTGGTGATCAATATAAACCAAATTTTACCTCTCGAATCATTATTTTACGGCAAAAACTCAAATAGTGCCATTTGGCTAATATAATACCTCTTTCAGTTTCTATACTTATTCTAAGTATTTACCTAGTCATAAAACTCGTTTCCAAACAACCTTTAAGGATCATTTGTTCCATTTAGCCTACAAGGGCGTTTTGGTCGATTTTAGTCCTTTTATGACTAAGGACTCTCTCTCTCAAATTATTCGACCAAAATAGCACTTTTAACTACAGCATAATTATGCGTACCTGGCCCGGATCAACAAGTAGACCCGATTTATACCTTGTTTTCATTATCACACCATCAATGGTGACGCAATTATCCGATTTGCTAATCGGTCATGTTAGCATAAGACTTGACAACCACATTAGTCGATATTGTCAAATGGTGTTATCATCACCATTCGAACCGTTTGGACTATATGCCCAACATTATTTATTTAATCATAAACATCGTTTTTGATTTCCAATTCATACATCTATCTCATCCCGGATTTTATAACCATACCCTTTTTCTTTTACACTCTTTTCTTACAATTTCAACCCATTTCGGCTTACGCCATGGGTATCCTTTTATCCTTGATTTACATTAGTCGACACTTGAAAATTTTCCATATTTCCAATATTATCATTATCACTTGTACAATGTATCGAATAAACGAGTATTCTACATAAGTGTGTAAATTACACTTACCTCGCATCCACGCCACGCTTTTCTTTCCGTAATTGCTCCGTTTGACCCGCTCCCTCTTCCAAAGTTTCACCTAGCTTGTTACGCGTCAAACTATTGTCAAACATTTACAAGGCGGTTAAATTAGTCATTAACAATCACGACTATTCCACCTCACTTATTTTCTATGCCGAAGCTACTATTCGGCTTCATGATTAGTTAACTTAACTTATCTAAAGTTAACTACTTTCAATCACATGTTTACTACATTAAGTCTAAATCAACATAGTATTTAGAACTCTTATCACTTCATATCACGCGTAATTGCCATATCATTCAAATACGCGTTTTCTCTCTAAATTCAATACTTTAGTTCTCATTTAGGCATTTTAACAAACACCTAATGTGCATAATTTCACATATTTACTAACTAGTTCATAACTAATTATTTTCACCAAGATTTACATCAAAATCAAACCTCTATGTCTAGTGTTCATGAACTACATCAAGAACTTATATCATAACAATCAATATTCATCAAATTAACACTCTAATCCGAGTGTTCATCATCAAATTAACACTCTAATCATAGTGTTCATCATACATCACTAATCTAGCAATAGCTTCTCTAATTCATGCCTAATTCGCGATTAGGATGATTATCAAATTTTTACAACTTCACGAATGTTAGAAATTCAACATACCTCAAGATCCCCTTGACTTGGTGATCGTTTCTACGCGTTCATGCATTGATTTGGATCTTGATTCGAGCTTCAATTTGACCAATTTGTTGATCTAGGGTTTTGAGCTCCTTGCTCTTGTCCCTGGTCGTACGCACACACACACTAAGTGTGTGTTGTGTTTGATTTTTAGTTTTTTTATAAATCAAGTTCCTATGTTTGCAACTTAAGTCCCTCTAGTTTGGTTAGTTATTAAGTAGGCCATAACCTACTTATTTCTAGTAACATTCCCTCTTATTAACTAGGTTAATTATTCCTAGTTAGCTTACTGGGTTCGGGAAGTCATAACCCGTTTTATTTTAAGTCCCGTTAACTCAGGCTCTTATAAACTTAATTCCTTAAAACTTTGATTCGTTTTTATTTAATATTAGGATTTCTTATTTAAATCCAAATATTTGCCGGGTTATTTTTACTAATAACGGTACGTTACCCGTCTTTTAGTATTAACTGAGTTTAATTACCAAGCCCGTTTTCGGGGTGTTACAGGTGCGCAAGCTAATACAGTTGTCAGTTGTATGACTCGTATCATTGTGATAATCATAATAGAGATTTGGAACCTGACCCTTTTTGCTTTTCATTTGTTGAGGATGTTTAAACTGTTGATTTTCTGTACTGAGAACCTCCTCGGCAGTTTTTGTCAGAGGCGTCCACTGCCTTTCACGATTTTCCTGCTTAATTGCTTTTTGAGCAGCAATCTTGTTGATCGTTGCGCGAGTGCCTTCTGAAGGGTACTCGCTCGAACTTGAATCCTTCCAATTCTTTTTGAATTTTCGACCATTATTTTTTCTCATATCCTGTGGACGATTCTAAGGCAACAGAGGTCGGTTAGAACGTCAGTTGCGCTCAGTTTGAGCGTAAACTTTAGTTGCTGCGATAAGTTTTTCCCAACTCTTTGGTAACACTTCCGTTCCTGATAAGACCTTGATCATATCATCACACCGTACAGTATACTTGAACTGTGCGTGAATCGGAAGCTCGTGCACCACACCAATCTCAAGGACCTCTTTGTTATATCGCGTAATAAAATCCTCCAGACTCTCGTTATCTCTCCGCCAGATGTTCATGACATCTGCGGAGTCTCTGATAGAACGTCGTTGTTGACTAAAATGAACTAAGAATTTTTCCTTAAGATAATTCTAGGAAGTTAGTTTACCTGTTGGCATGTTGTCAAACGAGAGGCGCGCAGCACCAGTGAGGGTTTGAACAAACAGGTGACACCACATAGGTAACATCCATCCGCCAATAAGCCCTGCGCTGGTGAACAAACGCAGGTGATCGTCTGGATCAGTCATGCCGTTAAACTTCCCTATGTTGGATGGTAACTTTGCGTGCTCAAGGGGAGCTAACGCGATTTCCTTGACAAACTTAGAATTCTCTGTTGCTTCAGCCGGTCGATAGGTCGAATTGTAATTATGCTCAACCTCTGTGTTATACTCCGCACGTATCTTTGGTTTATAATCAGCATGATCCTTCTACAATCGATTAAAAACACTCATGTTATCACCCTCCTCATACGCTTAATCATATTTATCGTACTGGATGTCCCGCTTTTGCGACAAGCGCGAGCCTAGCCTTGAACGAACAGATGAACGTTTCTGAGAGTGTTGCTCTTCCCGATAATCCCGACGCCTAGTGCTGGAATGAGTAGACTCATATTTGGTTCTTGGCTGAGAATAAACCTTCGTGTCTTCTACAGACATGCATGATGGTGAATCATAATGTAACACTCGAGGTGAAGTTGGGGCCCGCACTAGAGCTGCAGGTTTTTGTTCCTGCGGTGCTGCTCTAGCAGTTTGTGCACAAAGTTGTGCATAAACGACATCTAAAGCACCTTGACATTTGACAACCCACGAGATTGGAGTTTCGCCGAGAGGTAGTATTAAACTGATCCGAATTTCTGGCTGAACTCCTGGAGTGACAAGATCATTCACATGATTGGTATAACAACCCTCCTAGAACCCTTAACATGACCCCTAAACGTTTCTAATATACCCCGTATATGAGAAACGAGCTCGAAATACCTTAATATTTATAAAAATCAAATAAAAACAAAGACACCAGGGTCTCGCGGGCCGCGACCCGGTACCCCTTTATCTTTCACGGGGCGCGAGCCCAGTTGCTTGCGGGGCACCCCTTGCGCCACGTGTCACCATGTGTCAAAGCTATACTAGCTGACTAACCAAGGCTAGGACCTAGCCTAGCCTCTCGCGGGCCGCGAAGGGAGAGGGGGTGGAGCGTCGTGGGGCGCGAGCCGCCCTTCGTCAGGCTATAAATAGGGGCGATCGGCTTCATTTGAAACTGTTCAATTCTTTTCTTTTTCTCTGATCACTAGTGAGCAATAATACTCAAGAAATAATACCTTTAAAAAGCGAAGCTCTGCCTCGTTGTAAGTATTATAACCCTATTAGTTACCCTACAAGATCGATCTAGGGCTCTATAACGCATGTCAAGGCTCTGCCTGACTCTGTCTTTGGAGTTCTGTCTTGTGTTACACCCGATTGATCTAGGACTCCGTAATGCGTGTCAAGGCTCTGCCTGACTCAGTCATTGGAGTTCTGTCTCGAGTTGTACGGTTAAAGAGATTTGGGTTATTTTATTAACACCTGTGCATTGTTTAATTTTAATAGATAATAAACAGGAGATACACCAGGAAGCCTTAGTTTTAACTAAGTAAACAAAGTGAGTACATTCTCTTTTTGTCACCTTTTTGTAAATTACTTTCGTGAGTCAAAATACTTTACCAAAACCTCAAATGTTTTAAATTAAACTTAACACTAATTGAGTATTTGTGATTCTACAATTGCTGCCGGTATGTTGGGGTTTTGTATACAAAATGTGAAAGACGTTACCATTGGACAATGAGATAGCCAATGAGTAATATGACCTACAAGTCCGGCGTGAGAATCAGTACAGTGATCTGAAGAAGATTAAGTAGTAAGAGTGAAAGTAAGTGAAAGTGAGTGAAAGACTTGTATTAGAATTTTCTTATTTATAGCCGAAGGTTTTGGCGCTCAAAATGTAACGGAGAAGTTAACGGAATCTTCTTTTCCGTTTGCGGTTATCTCCCCATCCATGCACACGGATCGTGAGTTGATCAACATCTGGGGAGGTGCCACGTGGAAAGTGACTTAATCTAGATCTGCATGTTAATTGTGTTATCATCTTGAATTTAGATGAATGCTTTAGATGCTGCCGCGTCATATTCAGTTATAACCGAATGAGGCCATGCACGATGGCTATTTAATACTTCTAGAAGATCTACAGCTGTGAGCCCTGGATCAGTTGCCACGTGTCCAGTTTGTTATAACAGAAAAGATTCCTTTTGCTTAAGTTCTTATTCCTTTATGCGCGCAGATATGTTTGAGACTTGTCCTTTAGTCGTTACACTTTTCAAGCTTAACTGTACCCTTGCGCGGGCCCGCGCAAGGGTGTTAACTGAATATTTGCCTTCTCTTATATCCGGCGCATGATCATTAAGGATTGATCCTCCCAGACTTGTTTTAGACCGACTGAGCGGGGGGCACAAGACCTGCCAAAGATGATCTTCGAGTATAATAATAATATGGTCCACTGTACTGGCGCAAGGTTTTTGGGACCATACCCCTTCAATAAACATATTATACAACATGGGCGTATGGGTCAATGAGGATCGTATAGAGTGTCCACCAGGGGAGTTATATTGGGCAATGAGCTCCTTATAGGTGTTGTATATGCGTCTCCTTGCCTTATACGATTCATATGGTTTTAATTTTTAAAAAAATCGTGTGATGTAATTAAGTGTTTTTATGTTATAAAACACTCTAATTAACTTTTTTTTATAAAAAAAACTGTTGCGTACAATATATTTCATTTATGTTACACCTTTGACAAGTAAACAAATTTTTTTCGTGAAGTTCTATTACTACCTAGTAACGCCCTACCCTGTGTAATACGAGACATGTACATTGTCTTTCATTCCATAGCTTCTATACATCAGTGTATATTTCAAAGTCCATTTGGCACTGTCATTAGGCAATCAACTGTTAACTTAACCATGATGAAATGGACACCTTCGACATAAGCGAGATCAATAAAATGGAATGGTTCGGGTAAACCTCCGGATCATCGAACATCGGGAAGTAAGTTTGACAAACACCATTGCTTAAATGTTGAAATGTTTTTATTAAACATGTGTTAATATTATAAAACGTCATGTTTTTATTTTAAGAAAATATCATTGTTTTTTAAAAAAATGTGCATATGTTTTTTTATTAAGTATTATTATTTTTTAGAACTTCATAGTTTATGAAATGAATTGTGTGCATTATAAAATGTCGAATTTTTATAAGTATTTTATAAAAATTCATTAATTTTTAATTTATTATTAATTTTTCTGTTTTAATTGTTTACTTAATTTTTCTTGTTTAGTCTGTTTAATTAATTTTTCTCTTTTAATGTTTAATTAATTTTTATGTTTTATTTTTTTTTATTAATTTTTCTCTTTTAATGTTTAATTCATTTTTCTCTTTAATATAATTAAATTGTAAACAAAAAATATTAGGATTTTATTTAACCTATAAATAATAACGAAATCGTTAGATGGTATTTTAATTATCACGCTTTAGTCCATTCAGAATTTTTTCCCTATTTTTCCTCGTGCGTTATCATCCCGGAAGCTTCATACGCCAAATTGTGAGTGAATCTTACAACTCCGCTTTTTATATGAGTTTACTTGTTTTTTGGGGTGGGAGACAATGTACATGTTTCGTATTAAACAGTGTAACATCAAATTACGTTACTAGGTAGAAATAGAACTCTATGAAATGAAAACTATTGTTTTAAAAGGAATTGAAAATGTTGACTCAAAATAAAAATTAAATCTCTTTTTTCTTTTTTTTTTCTAAAGAAAAGGAACTAATATTAAGATAAATAATAAATAAATAAATAAAATATCCCCAAAAATGCTAAAAACAGGCCCCAAACCGGTATCTACGCGGATCAAACTCGAGACCTCTCAGTGCACCCATCCCTTCCACTGAGACAAGTGTCTAACCCGTTCATAATCTTGATTCTTAATTCTCATATACAGAAGTTATATGTTTCATAAATTAAAAATCCCCAAAAATGCCAAAAACCGGCCCCAAACCAGTATCTACGCGAATCGAACTCTAGACCTCTCAGTAACGTGAACCCGTCCCTTCCACTGGGACAAGTGTCTAACCCATTTATAATCCAGATTCTTAATTCTCTTATACATAAATGATAAGTTTCATAGATTAAAAAAGAAAAAAATAAAACAACTCCCTATACGGTTCTCATTGTTCCATACACGTCTCCTGGTCCCAAATACCTTTTCCAGTTTCACTAAAGGGGGAAATAGATCTAAAAATTCAAACACACACACTAAACACCAAAAAACACACACACACAAACGCTCTCTTTCGTATACTCGGTCTCTCTCGTATCAAGCTATACGCTCCGAATTTTCACAAGAGGTTAGTGACTCATTACATCTTTCATGTGTTTCTTTTTTATTTATTTTTTAATTTTGGCTGGTGGCGGTATTTGATGGTGGTTATGTGTTTGATGGTGACGGTGGTTGTGTTTGACGGTGGGTATGTGTTTGACGGTGGTTAGGTGTTTGAGGGTGGTGGTGTTTAACGGTGGTGGTCTTTGACGGTGGTTAGGGTTTGATGGTGGTTAGGTGTTTGATGGTGGTGGTTAGGGTTTGACGGTGGTTAGGTGTTTGACGGCGGTTAGGGTTTAACGGTGGTTAGGTGTTTCACGGTGGTGGGGTGTTTCACGGTGGTGGCGGGTCGGTTGTGGTGGTGGCGGGTCGGTTGTAGTGGTGGTGGTGGCAGTCGGTTGTGGTGTTGGTGGTGGGTCGGCTGTGGTGGTGGTGGTGGTTGGGGGTCGGATGTGGTGGTGGTGGTGGGGTTCGACTATGATGGTGGCGGTGGGTCGGGTGTGGTGGTGGTGGTTGGTCGGGTGTGGTGGTGGTGGTGGGTCGGCTATAAAATTAGTTAATAAGAATTGTTACAAGTTTATAATTTGACACGTAACTGAAACGAAAAAAATTATAATTCTATAAAATTGGATAATAACATTGTTGTAAGTTTATAATTTGACACGTAACTGAAACGAAAAAAATTATCTATAAAATGGATTATTAAAATATGTTATAATTTTATTAATATTTAACACGTATTATTTTAGAATTCTATAATATTGGTTAATAAAAGTTGCTATACGTTTTTAATTTGATACGTATCTGAAACCAAATATTTTATGATTCTATATAATTGATTATTAACATATGTTATAATTTTATTAATATTTGACACATATTATATATTAATTCTTGCAGATATGTCATCAGACGAGGGGGAGTTTGGTGCGGGACCGGCGCCTGGATTCGATCCGATAGCCGGAGGTGATTGTTCGGGTATTCCCTATATGGACTACCCAAATGGGTCTAGGGAGTATAAATGTTTTACCAGGTTGCGACATATGAGGGTGGGGTGGTAGAGGACGTTGTCATGGGATCCTTTACAGGAAGTCGGGGAGGAGGAGAGGGCCCGGGGTTTAATCAGGGAGAATTCCCTGTGGGATGCATTTTTACGGTGGCAGCTGAACCGTATTATAGGACCATGATGGTGGAGTTTCTGCCCACGTTCGTGTATCGGCCGAATTCGGATATGGATGATCCGAACGTGGAACCACCGCTTGCTGAGGTATCTTTCTGTTTGTTCGGGCAACGATGAAATATGTCGATGCGTCAGTTTGTTGTTGCCACCGGGTTCTATACCGATGATGAGTTGGTTCAGGACATTTATTCCACCGCGATCATGGCTATGCTTGATGATCAATTGTTTGCTTGGTGGCCCACCCTATGTCCTGGACCCTTCGGTAAGAAGGCCCGAGTATCGTCGATTCCTGACCCAGTCGTTCGTTATATACACCCCAGTCGTTCGTTATATACACTACTGCATTGCCACGTCGATCTCTGCGTATGGCAAAAGCAACGAATGCGTCACGAAGGTGGACCTGTTCTTTCTGTACTACTTATATACGGGCACACCGTGCGGCCTCCATCGCTGTCTGGCGGAGTATTTCGCCTCATACAGCAAACGGAAGAGGTGTAGCCATTTGATTGGAGAGGCGTTTATCACGCGTATTGCCCAGCATTGCGGCCTGTATTTCCCATTCCTCGATGATATGCTTCCGCCAGCATCTTTCGAGCCCTTAGATCTTAGGACGATGAGAGGGATGAAGATAGCGGTGAACTTTCCGGATCTCAGGCATCGGTTTGTTGACAATGACCATCATATTTTTGTAACCGATCTGATAGTTCAGCAGGCACAGCTCGAGGCTGGGGAGGTGGAGATGGCACATGTTGCTGACGTGCCTGTTATGGATGGAGACGTGGAGCCTGAGGTTGACCAGGGGCATCTGCAGGAGCCGCCACAGATTCCTCAACGCGTTTATCATGCAGTGAGGTTGCCTCAGTCCACCCAACGTCTCCTTGTGAGGCTGGTGGCGGGTCAGGCCGATATGATGGGGAGCTGCACACAACAGTTTCAGAGGATGGACAGGCGGATGGACCAGATGGAGGATTTGATAGAGTGAGTGATGGCTAGTGAGGCTGAGAGACGTACCCAGGAGGGATTGGAGGTTCGATCCCCGCCACATCCACGAGTGTATCCGGGTACGATATGGAGGCAGGCCCGTCCGGGACGCAGCCAGGCACGTCTGCTATGCAGATCCATATGACAGGCGGTGATGATGATTCTGACGACACCGTTGACGACATGGAGTTGTAGTATTTCTATTTGTTATGTGAACTTTATTTGTTAAACATTTGTGGGCATGTATGAACAAATATTTATTTCTTTTTGTTTATTTTGGTTGTGTTGGGAATCTATGGACAAATATTTATTTCATTTTGGTATGTTTAAACATTTGTAACTTGATGAGTGTTTGTTCCTTTTGTTATTTATGCTTAGTCGACTTATTAAAAAACAACATTTTTTTAGAAACTTAATATTTATAATAATATTATAAAACGACATTTATAATTAATATTCGATTAAATGTCTTGCATAAACTTAAATACTAATAATGAAAAATAAAAAGACAAACAACACAAAAAAGTCCAACTGATTATCAAACAACTTTCTCTCTTACGAACAACCCTTGAATGATTATCTTCCAATTCCGCGACTACCAATTTATACATTCTAACATCCTCTCTCAAGTACTTGACTTCGTCTTCAAGCACAGCCTTCGAATCCACCAGTCCTTTGATGACCACACATGCTCGATGACGGATCGTGTCACGCAAAGAAGTTGCACCTAGAACACGGAAACGGAAGAGGAATTAGTGTTTCAAAGTAGGGATGGCAAAAATACCCGACTATATACCCTATATACCCGATCATATACCCCTTTTTTTAATTTATATTTTTATTTTCCATGAACCCTTGTCTATTGGTGATTTATTTTAGTATGTTCATAAAGTAAAAAAAAAATTCGTTTAGTATATGCATTCGATAATAGTATTTACATTTTGTATATTATGAAGTATATACATATAAGTGTATATTACTTTATAAATATTATAAAGTAATTATTACTTTATGATAACACTTATATGTATGTAATCTACATTTTTTATTTATAATAGTTGTTGTATCAATAAATTATATAAAAATTACAATAGTAAAAAAATGTATTTAGAAATCCCAATGTATATCTTTTAACAAACTAATGAGTATACCTGATACCCGATGGGTAATTACCCGATAAATACCCGACGGGTATTGGGTCGGGTATGGGACATGATTTTATAATCGGGTATGGGTATGGGATTACCAATACCCGACCCATTGTCATTCAATTTCAAAGTGTTAAAAAACATGGCTTAAAAAATGTATCATACTATGGCAAGTGTAAAATTGACGTCCGAGATTAGCTTCAGTCCAAGATGTTTTTAGTTCAGCCGTCCTATCATATTTGCAAACAACCATTGTGAATTTGTGATTGTGAAGATGGTTATGGCTCATTTGAAACTTCTGATACGTATTACAAGCTTTTAAAAAAACCAGTCGATAAGCCGCTCATAGGGCAATATGCGCGTATGACTGTACGGATTCTGACACCTTTTCGGGTTATACGATTCATATAGCCTGATGAGCCGCGTATACACTTACTTTTTCTGAAAATTTGGTAGAAACTTTACTTCTATACGCTTCTCATTGAGCTATAAGCGGCGTATTGAAGTTTTGTCTCCTTTTATAGTTAAAACGAAGATCCCTGGTGACAAGTACACATGTAAACCGAATTTTTGGACTGAGCTCTGGATCACATGATGACGATCCGTTAGGGCACACACACACACACGGATTCTTTGTCTCTCATATAGTTTTCGCTCTTGTATCTCTCTATACGGTCGGAATATTCAAGGTTAGTTTTTTTGTGGTTTTATTTTGGTTGTTTGTGGTGGTGTTGGGGTTGTGGTTGTGGTTGTTGTTTTCGGTGTTGGGGTTTGACGGTGGTGGGGATTGATGAGCTTAGGGTTTGACGCTGGTTAGGTGTTTGATGGTGGGTGGTGGTGGTAGGTCGGCTGTGGTGGTGGTAGTGGTGGTGGGTCGGCTGGGGTGTTAGTGGTGGTGGTGGTGGTGGGTCGGCTGGGGTGGTGGTGGTGGTGTTGTTGGTGTTGGGTCGGTTGTGTTGGTGGTGGTGGTGGGTCGGCTGTGGTGGTTGTGCGGCGGTGGTGGGTTGGCTGTGGAGGTAGATGAAGTGGTTAAGGGTGGTGGTGGGCTATGGTGGTGCCATGGTGGGTGGTGGTGTGGTGGTGCTTGATTTTTTTTTTTTACAATATATTTTCGAATGCCGAGTCTAATACTATAATTGTATTTTTTTATTAACAGGATATCGAAAGTCGGTGTTTTGACAGTGGTGGTAGTGTAATCCTGATGGAAAAACTGCGTTCGAATTTCAGATTCATGCACTAGAACGCCGATCTAGAATTATGTGTTATCGGAGTAGCCTTCGGCGTCGTCAGCTCCCGGTGACGATAGCCAACGTTGTCTGCCCCGTAGCATGTCCTTCCAAGAGACGCGTTCATTAGTGTTCTCATGAGCCTTCCACCAACGGGAGTGCCACTGCACTCACCATCCCGGGGGGGGGGGGGGGGAAAGACTGGACCGTGGTTAATAAACGAAATCCTGACTCCACTGCTCCAACCTCCTGGTCCCTTGTGCCATTGAAATGTGGTAGATGTGAAGCAGAAACCCCGTTGAAAGGTAGGGTTTGATACACAATTTCAAGACAGTCGGCCTGTCTTGAAATTGTGTATGTTACACCCATGGTTTTCCTTTGCAAGAATTCAAGAATATGTAACAATTAGCGATATAGGGTTTAGGGTTTAGTCGTTACATTTTGTATGAAAGTGATATGTTTTGTGTATTAATATAAACGACAAGTGAAACACAATTAAGGACTTAATAATAATTGATAAATAAAAAAATTGACATTTAATAAAATGTTATAATATACTCATTTAATAAAATTTGTCATTTAAAAATTGGACAATTAAAGACATAATAATACTCATTTAATAATATTTTATAATAATACTCATTTAATAAAAATTTGTGTTGATGCATTTTTAGTGTCTGTGACTAGTCTTGTTTAACGATGTATTTTGTATGGTCTTTTATTAATTATCGAGTCTGTATGTTATGTTGACCAAGTTAGATATCCTCCTATCTACTTGTGTACAACTTATTTGTCTCTTTTGATATGTAAAGTATTATGAACAATGCATGTTGCATTAGAAGGTAGTTTGGTCATTACTATGTTTATATGTTGCTGTTGTTGCTGTCTGTTAACAGAAACAACCACAACAGTTGGAGCTCTCGACGAAACAGGTCTGTTTCGTCGGAACACATCATGACGAAACAGACCAATGTTCTATACTTCTGTTTCGTTGACATTAATGACGAATCACACTTGATTCGTCATGTATTGGGCTGTTTCAAGCCCAAATGTCTGGCCCATGTTCAGATTCGTCGAACACCTTGTGTTTCGTCGATATCTTGGCCCAGGGACTATATAAACATCATTCTGTTTCATTTGAACACAGAGATGAGATAATAACCATAGTAACAAAACTCTGCCGAAATTCTGTCTGAACTGTGTTTGTATCAGTTTGTAATCGGTTCTCATCCCGTTAATCAATCGAGTGTGTTTCATTGATTAATCCGTTGTTATTATTGCTTTATATGTTTGATTTGGCATAGTTACGTGGATTCCGCACACGTAACCGTGTTTACTATAAACAAGTGATTCGGTTCGTTATCGATCCTCAGATTTCGGGACCTACAAGTGGTATCAGAGCATTGGCTCTTATCCTTGTTTAAAATCAAACTTGTTCGGTTTTTATCAAGTATTTTGTGTGTGTTTTTCTGAAAATTTGTTCTTAAAAAATTATATATTTTGGAAAAATATTCATAAATCTGCTGTTTTATTGTTGTTTGCTAAAGATTTTTATCAAAAACCTAAGTTAGATTGTTTGTTTATGCTTTAAACCGGGTTTTTAGTGAAAATCTAGTGTATTTTCGTGTTTCAAAAAATTATCGGTGATCGGAAAACTCATCGGAAAATTCATGTTCTTGAGTGTGTTCTTCATATCTTCATAAGTGTTCTTGTTATAAACTGAGAATTTGATCTGATTAAATTAATTAAAACAAGTGTTGCAACTTATAAAAATATAACTTGACTTTTGTGTAAAAAATGATAATTGGTTTCAGTAAAAGATCTGTTTCGTTGAAAAATTGTGTTTCATACATACTTTGTGTCAGTTTTAAATATCTTGCTGTCTGAGTCTTATCCTTTGACTGATCAGTAGATATTTTAAATATCTAAACCAGCTGTCTCTTACCCAGTTTTCACGAAACAAGTAGCCGACGAATCAAATCTGTTTCGCCGCAACATCTTTGACGAAACAAATTCTGTTTCGCCACAACATCTTTGACGAAACAAATTCTGTTTTGCCACAAATCACAATTATCACAAGTCTGTTTCGTCATCATTCATTTAGACGAAACAAACCTGTTTCGTGAAATCTGTTTCGTCGAGAACAGATCTGTTTTACACAAAGGACTTGTAAAAGCTTGCTTACTGTGTGTTTTCAAGAATTTGTGCAGGTACTATCATACATACATCAAATATGAGTTGTACTAGTCCATGGGATTGGAGTATGGATTCGAGACCACGTGAAGATCCGACCTCCGCAGCAGCGTGGGTGAAGAGTGTTTTTGGTCAACCTACTATAAGTGCCGGACAATGGGCTTTGGCATCCAATCAGAATCAAAACATTCAAAATCTTTTGATTAGCGAGAGCGAAACGGGCAGCAACAATCGCCCGCCAAAGTTCAATCATATGAACGAGTTTCCATCATGGAAAGGTCGTTTTCATACATATGTTCAAGGTCAAAGCACTGATCTTTGGAGGTGTTTCATTACTCCAATAAATAATGCTCTCGAAGTAGCAGCTTCAACGGCCGAAGGTTTTTCTAACATGCAGGAAAATGACAAGAAAGCCTATGAATTTGAGAAAAAGTCGTTTGCTGTTCTTACTCAAGCACTTCACAAAGATATTTATCATCAGTTTTCTTATTGTAAGGACACGAAATCTTTATGGGATTGTTTGGTAACAAGAGGAGAAGGAAATGCAGCTTCCAGAAAGACACGGCATGATCTATTGAAGAAAGAGTTTGAATCATTTCAGTTCTTGGAAAATGAAACTCTAAATGATATGACTACACGTTTTTATCATTTGATTAGTGAAATGTTTGCTTATAGTGTTGTTGCAAGTGAAAAGGAAGTTTGTGCACGGTTTCCTGATTCTCTACCACCAAAGTGGAGTCCATACATTGAGCTTCTAAAGCATACAGGTATTCTAGATGCTGAAACTATAACTATCTATGAATTCGTACAGAAGCTGGAACATAAGAATGATGAAGAAATCCAGAAAGCAAAACGCATTGCTGCTCCTCAAAATATCGAAATGTATTGTGGAGGAGGTTTTGACCCGTCAGCTAGTCTGCGGCAACCGAAGTTACAAACGACGTTTGTATCAAATACAAACTCTTCTCCGTTTCCTCAACAAACTCAGGCTTATTCTGGAGAAGGTTTTATTCCTTATATACCTCCAGTTTCTACTACTCAACCTCAGGCATATTCTGGAGGAGGTTTTATTCCATCCCTACCACAACCACAAGTCCAATCACAACAACAGCAAGCTCATTATACCAACCCCAAACCCTAACACAGTCAAAGTTGATACATCAAACCTCTCAAATGTTAGCATTGAAATAGCAAAGGAACATATGGAACTTATTAATACTATGGTCATTGCTTACTGCGGTTTGGTCGCAGGTCAAATTGGAAACATCAATTTGACCAACGAAGACTATCTACAAATCAACCGTGATGAAATGGAGTTGATGGATATAAAGTGGGCATTCGCAAGTGCTGTTAGAAGGGCGAAGGACTTTATGGTTCGAACAGGAAGGAGTTCTTTGGAAAGCAAACAAGATACAAAGTACGGTTTTGATAAAGAAGCAGTTACATGCTTCAATTGTGGCGAAAAGGGTCACTTCAAACGTGAGTGCACTCGACCAAGCAGACAAGGCAATCATAACCCATTCCGTAATCAGACGAGTACTTCAAATGCTAATCAAGACAATCGTGGAAAAGGGATAGTGGCTGTAAACAACACCACTAACCAGAATCAGTCTGGATCATCAAACGAAAGTCGTGCTTTAACCGTACAAGCTGATGAAGGGTTTAATTGGTCTTTACAACTTGGGGAAAGTGATCAAGATAAAGGAGGAACAGCGTGTTATGCAAAGATAATCAATCACATCAAGCACGTTCATAAGGAAGAATTTTCTGAAAGTGACGACAGTTCTGGTAATACCGGGAGTTCTGACGAAGAAAGTTCTACTTCGAGTTCTGAATCTGATGTGAGCAAAGAAGCAAGTTCTAATCTTGATGACTTATTGAATGAAGCAGAAGAGTTGAAATGTCAGAAATCAGTTCTGATTAAGAAGGCTGAGGTAGTATCTAAAGAAATGGAGAAGTTCTTTTCTGAAGACGGATCTTTCTCTTATCAGACTGCCTTTATGGCAAATGTCTCAGCCTCTACAAGTCAGGTAAAATCTGAAATTCTTATCAACTGTAGAGATTGTGAGTATATGAAAAATGAATTTGATAGAATAAAACTTGAATGGGATTCGATTCATATTCACAATCAGAGTTTAGTTGTTGAAATGGCTAAATGCAAAGAAGCAAATATGGCTTTAGTTCGAAACGAAAAAGAATTTAAATCTATGATTGAAACTCTAAAGAAAAATGTTTCCGAAGTGACAAAAACTGTTTATCATAAACAAGTTAGTATAAATGATTACATTAACATTGTTGAGGAAACCAAAAAAGAACTAGCCATTGCCAAATGTGAGCATGAAGCAATCAAGCAAAAATTGGAGAGTTACTCTAACTCCCGATTTGTGCTCGATCACATTATTGATGTTCAACAACTAAAGGGAAACAAGAAAGGCGTTGGGTATAAGAAGTGTCCGCCCCCTTTGAGACATAATTATGCTTATATGCCTGATGAAGAAGAAATGCCACGGTTTGAATCCAGTGTGCCTCTTGATTATGAGGAAGTTACTACTGGCCTAGGGTTCAAATCGGACAATTCTCCAAGTACAAATTCTGAGCAAAAAGATTCAACATCTACGAAACAAGGTCCTCCCACCATTGAGGACTATGAGTCGTCGGATGATGAACCTGAATCAGATGTGAGTAATCAGGATAAATCACTTGACAAACTTAAAGGAGTAGAAGTTCCAATTGAGAATCATATTCTGTGTGATCCTCCTACCCCTTATGTTCAACCTGTTGTTCAACAAGTGATAGATCCTGTTTCTACCGTTAAAAGTAAGATTGTGTTGTACACTTTGGTTGGTGATTCTAAAATCTATTCAGATAATGATTTTCCAATTAAAAATGTCAATCCATCATCGATTGATAATGTTTTTGAAAATAATACAAGTAAGTTTTTGGAAAAGTCGATTCCGGGAGTTATTGTGACTCAATGTAATCCAATTCCTAAGGATGAAATCAAAAAGAAATTTGGAAATCAGAAATCACTTTCAAAGCAACAACCTATTGCTTCTAAGGGTAAACAATCAGATCAACGGGCTAAATTGCCAAATGTTTCTAAATCAAAATTTGAAACAAAAGGGGCTCGTTATCAGAAGAAAAACAGCAATGTCAAATTTGTGGAATCTAGGGGTACAGATAAAATTGAGACTTTTGCAAACAAGTCAAACACTGATTTTGTACAAGTCAAAATTTTAAAACGTGATAGTCAAAACAATTACACTCAACATTCAAATGGGTGTGATGAAAAAGCTAGTACCTCGGGTTATACAAGTTCGACATCTGATCGTCGATCCAGTTCTCCTAAGTTTGTTGAAAGGAGAACGTGTTTTAAATGTGGAGAGTTTGGGCACATCATCAAAGATTGCGCTAACACTCCGAAAGCGAAATTTGTTGAAAGAGCATCACCTGAATCGATTCACCCTAAATGTCGTCCTGTTTCACCTAAACATGATAAAAGAACTATTAAAGAACAGGAATCGAAATAACGACATCAAAATGTGAATAAAATAGAAAAGGCTTTAAAATCTAAGGTCAATTCTGTTCCAAGGGAATCAAGTTCACCTGTAAAACCAGAAATTTCAAAATTTGTTTACAAAACTCAATCTGGTAAACAAAAACAAACTTGGAAACCTAGGAAGGGTGATAGTTCAGGGGGAGCTGTTCATTTGGAAAACCATCAACAAATCGAGATCACTATTTGTGATGCTCAGGGACGACCCAAGACCACTTTGGCTTGGGTCCCCATCCTTAACTAATCATTGGATGATATGTGCAGGATGTTCAAGGAGGAATTATCAATAGTCATTGGATTGTTGATAGTGGGGCATCCAGGCACATGACGGGCGACTTACGGCTTCTATATGATGTGAGAAACATTAAAGGAGGCTATGTCTCTTTCGCTGGAGACAAAGGCGGATACATCACTGGAGAGGGAATGATCTCTAATGGTGTTGTATGTTTCGATAAGATCAATTATGTTCGTCAAATTGATCATAATCTTCTCAGTGTGTCGCAAATCTGCGATAAAAAGTTCACCGTGCATTTCGATGATGCCGGTTGTTATGTGCTTAAACCTGGTTTCAAAATTCCTGATGAATGGATTCTCTTATCGGCTCCAAGAATCAATGATCTTTATGTTCTTGATATGAGTCAAGCGATTACGACTTCTGCACAAGTCACATGTTTTGTCTCGAAAGCCACGGAGAAGGAGTCTATATCTTGGCACAGAAGAATGGGACACATTCACTTGAGAAAAATGAACCATTTGGTGAAAAACAATCTTGTGAATGGCGTGCCCATGAGAAGTTTTCATCTACAAGATATCTGTGTTTCGTGCCAGAAAGGGAAACAAACAAAGAAGTCTCACCCTTTGAAGAAAATCAACACTGTTGGCATGCCTCTCGAACGTCTTCATATGGACCTCTTTGGACCTATGAGACACAAAACAACGTTTGGAGATGTGTATTGTTTAGTAGTTACTGATGACTACTCTAGATTTTCTTGGGTAGCTTTTATGGCACACAAGAGTGATACTCCTGGCATCCTCAAGGATCTTCTTACAATGTTGGAAAATCTCTACTCGTTGAAAGTTAAGAGGATCAGAAGCGACAATGGAACTGAATTCAAAAACCGTGTTATGGATGAGTTCTGTACTTCTAAAGGCATTCTTCATGAATACAGTTCTCCTTACACTCCACAACAAAATGGTGTCGCGGAGAGGAAGAATCGGACAATAATTGAAACTGCAAGAACAATGTTGGTAGAGTCGGCGTTTCCTGTTCAGTTCTGGGCAGAGGCTGTGTCGACTGCTTGCTACACATTAAACCGAGTTCTTACGGTTAAGAGACATGGCAAGACTTGTTTCGAACTTCTACAGAAAAGGAAACCAGATCTTTCAATTCTAGAACCTTTTGGTGGTCCATGCACTATGATTGATCCGGATGGAAAGTTTGGAGCGAAAGCTATCGAGGGTTTCTTCCTTGGATATGCTACACCAAATTTTCGTGTTTGGAATTTGGCTACCAAAAAGATTGAGCTATGGAGTGAAGTAAGGGTTCAGAGATATACAAATCCTGTTAAAGCTCCAGGTGATCCTTGGATGTTCGATTATGATGGGCTATTCAACTCCTTTGATCTGCCAACCTTTGATGAAGATTCCGCAGCTGCTAGAATGATATTTGATAGTGACAATGCTGCTGAGTCGTCATTAGTTAGACCTGTTGTTGTTAACTCACAAAGTTCTAATTCGTCTAACAACACAGTTCAAAATGAGGAAGTTGAAAATGCTACTGAATACAATGAGTCATCAGAAGAAGATGAAGAAAATCTGGATGCGACTGAAGGCACTAAATCTCCAGTTATTCCAGTTCAGGGTACTTCTGTTGATACTCCTCATGTGCAAGTCGATGATACCGCTGAAGGAAATGCATCCACTTCTACGCATATTCCAGGTGTAGAGTTGGTTGTTGATCTTAATATTAACAATTTAGGTGTTAATGCTCGTGTTCCTGAAAATCCTGAAATGAGGATACACGATACCCATCCACAGCAGAATATCATAGGAGATGTCCAACAAGGTGTGCAGACACGTAATCAGCTGAGAAACAACCAGAGTGCTGGTTTGTATTCAGCTATTAGAGAATCTGGTCTACAAAATGATTGGTCTTTCGCGTGTTACGTCTCACAAGAAGAACCAAAATCTTGGAAGGAAGCCTTAAAAGATAATTCGTGGGTTGAAGCCATGCAGGACGAACTGCAGCAATTTCAAAAGCTTGGTGTTTGGAAGCTTGTTGAAAAACCGGAGAATTACAAGAAAATTGGAACACGATGGGTTTATAAATGCAAGAAAGACGACCGTGGAGTTGTTATTCGCAACAAAGCAAGACTGGTTGTTCAGGGCTTTCGTCAGATTGAAGGCATTGACTACAATGAAGTTTATGCACCTGTTGCACGTCTGGAAGCTATTCGAATCTTCTTAGCTTATGCTTCTTTCAAAGGATTCAAAGTTAACCAGATGGACGTCAAAAGTGCGTTTCTTCATGGTATTGTTCAAGAAGAGGTGCATGTCGAACAACCTCTAGGTTTTGAAGATCCTATTCACCCCGATCGGGTTTGGTTGCTCAACAAAGCTCTTTATGGTCTACATCAAGCACCTAGGGCTTGGTACGCAACCTTATCAAACTATCTTCTGGAGAATGGATTTAGACGAGGTCTTATTGATTGCACACTCTTTATCAAAGAACAAGATGAAGATCTTCTGCTGGTGCAGGTATATGTTGATGATATAATATTTGGGTCTACTAATGACTCTTTGTGCAGGCAATTCGAAAGGGTTATGCAAGAAAAGTTCGAAATGAGCGCTATGGGAGAGATGAATTTCTTTTTGGGCCTTCAAGTTCAACAAACAGAGTCTGGGATATTCATCCATCAGACTAAATATGTTGGTGACATTTTGAGCCGATTCCAAATGTCAGATGCAACGCCCATTGGTACCCCACTTCCGCAGAATCACGGGATTACTCCGGATTTGAAGGGAGAAAGCATCAACTCCTCGTACTATCGTGCCATAATCGGATCTCTCATGTATCTTACCGCTTCGAGGCCTGATATCATGTACCCAACATGCTTGCTAGCAAGATATCAAGCAAACCCGAAGGCCTCTCATCTGTCAGCTGTCAAAAGGATTTTACGCTATTTGAAGGGATGCCCAGACCTTGGTCTTTGGTACCCTAGGGATGATATTTTTGAATTAATAGCATACAGTGATTCTGATTTCGGTGGTTGCAAAATCGATGGCAAATCGACAACAGCAGGATGTCAGTTCCTAGGAAATCGCCTGGTCACGTGGCAGTGCAAGAAGCAAACGTGTGTTGCTACATCAACATGTGAAGCAGAATACATTGCTGCCTCGAGTTGTTGCTCCCAAGTTCTTTGGATACAACAACAAATGCGCGACTACGGTTTAGAATTCCTATCTACCTGTATTTTTGTTGATAATAATGCTGCCTTACAGATCACTAGAAATCCTGTGCAACATTCTAAGACTAAACACATCGACATTAAATATCACTTTATCCGTGATTGTTTTGACAAGAGGTTAATCGATGTCGTTCATGTCCCCACTGATCACCAACGTGCCGACCTGTTTACAAAAGCTTTTGATAAATCACGTTTTGATTATCTACTTTTGGTCAATGGCATTAAGGTGATACCTGAGTAAACTTCTTTGGCTGATCGTTTTTGTAAATATTTTCTTTATAAACTTTGAAAATTCAAAAAGATTTTAGTTTTCGTAAACTTTGCGAATTTTAGGGGGAGATATTTCAAGAAAATACAAAAACATTGCAAAAGTTCAAAATCCAAAAAGATGTCTTTACTTTCTGTCGTTTTCGTTTGAAAAATTCAAAAATTCAAAAACAATAGAAAAACCAAAAATGAGTTTCTTGGATAAAGGAAAATGATGAAGTTCACTGGTGTGGTCGGTCAATGTGCTCAAAATGCAAAATAAAAAGAAAAATGATAAGTATCTCTACTAACGATGTATCGGTAGGCTAACAATCAGACTAAAATGTGCAGGATGATACAAACCTAACAGACTTCAAGTCAGGTGGGAATCATTCATTGGCATATGGTCTTAGTACCGAAATCTCGTTTGAGAGATTGCCGAGATCTGAAATATTCGGTCTTTATGCTGCTTATCATCTGGGTATCATGGTTGTATCAAACCGTAAAAATAACGGAGACGAAGTCTAAGATCTTCCATGATACTATACATACGTGTACATACTGCATTCGACCTCAATAAGTGATCAACAATCACATGTCCAAACAAAATAAGTGATTTTATATCACAGATTCTTTGCGGGAGTCAAGTTCGTCTCTCTGCTGTACGGAAGTACTGACCTGTTCACGGACTTGCTCCTGTGCCCTCATGCATCTGAAAATCAAGTTCCTCATCAATAAGTGATTCTATCACATAGGGCTTGTTTTCAATCAAAATAAGTGAGTTTCTCACATTTTTATACGGTCAAACAGATGATAATCGGTATACTCACCGGTAAGATGAATTCTCGTGCATACCTTGATACGGGAATGTCTGATTAGTTTGAGCTTATGTGGACCACAATACCGATAATCGAGGTAGTATACTTATCCAGAGCTTTAAACAGAAAACAAAATCATGTTGACTAAGACCGTAAGCTGGTATGATTCCTTGTCCTTGAGATTCGCAAAAAGATTGCACTTGTACAGTTGTTTAGTGTTTTTAACAGTTTTCCGCATTTTCATTTAGTTTACCGTGCTTTAAATTTGTTTTTAGTATATTTGTGTAAAGTTCGTTTTTGATTAAGCCGAAGTTGTTGCTTGGTGTTTTCTACCGGAAGCCTAAAATCTTCTTCATAAAAAGGTTCTTGCATTTGAAAATTCAAACTGGATGGAAATGTGTTCATAATCTGTTTAGACTGCAAAATCTTACCACTGTTTTGACTGCAAAATATTTCCAGCCTCTGTGTTTTTGAAAAATCTGTTGGTGAAACAAAATGGTCGACGAATCAAGAGAGTCGACGAATCAAAAGAGTCGACGAATCAGACCAATGTTGGCGAATCAAATCTGTTTCGTCAAAACAGACGACGAATCACTTGAGCCCAAATCTGTTTCGTCATGGACTAAAGTTTAGGCCCAAGTTCAAGCCCAAGTTTCTGTTTCGCCGGGCCCAATTTAGTTTCGTCGAGTTCTCAGATTCGTCGAGACAGGGTGGTGTATATAAAGGTCCCACTTGTTCACTTTTTCAAAACATCAGTTTTTCATCTTCTTCAAACAACCAAAAACCCATACCTACGGTTACTCTCACAAATCACTCAAAACATCAGTTTTTAATCAAAATCTTACAAACATCAAAGGTAGTAACATGTTCTGATTCACATTCCGAACACTTTGAACCGTCGGTTTTTCATCCGAAACCCTCAGAGACCCTTTTGAGACCTTGTTTTTCTTTGATAATATATGTGTTGATGTTGCATGTTTTGTGTTTTCCTTCTGAATCTGATAGATTTAGGTTTATAAAGTTTGATTTGCTTTGATTTGAATGTAGGTTTTTATAAACAAAAACAGGGGTTTGTTTTTGATAAAGTTATTAACTGTTTTTACAAGGGTTTTTGTTTGGAAATCATTTATGGGTGTTTATAAATGGTTTGGGTATAAATAATGTTGATTGAATGTGTTTGTGTTTATATCTGATTTTTGTTTAAACCCAATACGGCGAAACTGAAAAACCCCCAATTTGACGAATCAAATTAACCCTAATTCCGGCGAATCAAAACATATGACGAATCAGACGACGAATCAAAGATCACGAATCAGAAAAGGAACGAAATAGACTCGACGAATCAAAAAGTCGATAAATCAAACCAGTCAATGGTCAACCCTCTGTTTCGTCGTTCAAACTTCTGTTTCGTCGTTGATCTTCTGTTTCGTCGTACATGCCTTAGCAGTTTTCTGATGTTGCTGTTTGTTCACAGTAGACATGTTAGATAGGTTATCTGTTATGTGGATACATGAAGTTGTATCCATACATGTCTAAATGCAATGTTTTATCAAATGTGACTTATTCTGGACATTTTTATGTACAGATGGCTCCTAAAGCACCGCAAGAAAAAGGAAAACGCAAGAAGGCGATAAAGAAAGAAAACAAAACTGAAGAGGAGATTATGTCAGAGAAACGCCATAATCAAGTTGCATATTTGGATCCGGAAGACAAGCTCACGGAATTTAAAGATATGACGAAGTGGATCAGGGAGTCACGTATCAATCATGCTGTTACATACTCGACGCCCGTCTACAAATCACTGATTAAAGCTTTCTGGGATTCTGCAAGCGTCGTCAAAATCGATGGAAAGGATATTATCAGAGGTCGTGTGAATGATCTGTATGTCGTTGTTACTCCGGAGATATTGAATGAAGTTCTTCAATTACAAGATCAACCGAATGCTCCATATCCAATACCAATCATGTGTTCACGAGGCTGTTTACTAAGGATGAAGTGTAAAGGAGATCTTTTCGTCAAACAAATCAACAAAGGTGATCTTCCATTACGATACAAGTTTTTATTGCATGTTCTTATTCAGTGTCTCAGCAATAGACGATCTGGATATGATATGGCTGGAGATGATCTAGTTGGTTTCATGGTTGCTTTGGTGTTAAACAAACCGTTTAGCATCTCAAAGTATATTTTCAGCAACATGAAAGAGAATATGACAAGGACTGGTAGTAGAACCACCGGGAACAAGTTTTGGATGTATCCACGGTTTCTGCAAATGATAATGAATGTTCAGCATCCAGACCTTCCTAAAGCTGAAAATGATCTTTTGAAAATAGAGGCGATGAATTTCAACTCTTTAAGGCTAATCAAGGCTATGGCTGCCAAAAGATACACAGAAAGTGTTCCTCCAAGGAAGCTTTTTGGCGCACTAGTGAATCCTGATTATGTTGCTCCTGCAAATGACAAATGGCGTCATGATGACAGCCAATCTGACAATGAAGAACCTGAGTTGGAAAGGTTAAGGATAGAAAATTTTGGTCCTGACCCAGTTGATTCAGATGAGTCTGGTAGTGATGATGATGAAAGTAGTGATGATGCTGATGCAGGTGATGCAGGTGCTGTTGGTACATCAAGCAAAGGTGCTGTTTCTGGTACATCAACTAGTAGTTCATCAGCAAGTGGTGATGATGGAACTGATTCGATTTCTAGTGATCATATAGTTGAACCTGGTTAAGAAATGTATATCGATATACGTGGAGTAAGAAGGTATAGAAAGATTAGAACTGAGGATGATCCAGAATATGTTCCAGAGGATCCTGAAGGTGAAAGAAGAACAAAAAGAAGAGCAGAGAAAGCTGTTGAAGTAAAAAAGAAGAAGTCTAGGAGATATTTGAGTACTTATACTCGGAAATCTGTGCCTCAAGAGTCTTCATCTATTCCTCTGGAGCCTGTACAATCTGTACCTCAGGAGCCTGTACAAGAAGCTCTTGTAGTTACTTCAGCTACAGAAACTCCAGTTGTTACAGCAGCTACTGCTACTCCATCTGTTATTCCTCAGGCAGTTCCTGAAAGAACTATGGCTTCTGCAATCAGAGCAACCACTTCACAAATCAGTGTTGAACGTCATAGGACATTTTCCGGATTTTCTCAAGACGAAAAGATCAGATATCTGTTTTCTACACTTGAAGCAGCTGCTGATCGTCTTCAAAGGCAATCTCATTTTGGTAATCTCACGAAGCATGATCAACTTAAACAATCGGTGGAAATTAACAAATTAAAGTCAACCGTTGGTCAACAGCAAACAGTAATAGAGCGACAACAAAGTGAAATTGATTTGGTTAAAGCTGAAAATGCTCGCTTGAAGGCTCTTGATGAAGAGAAAGAGAGAAGGCTTGCTATTCTGTGGGATTATCATTGTAAACAACAAGAGGTACTGAAGAAAAAGGATGATGATACGGAAGACCAAGGAAATCCTGATACTTCTGGTACATCACAGAAGCAGCCAACCGCACTTGCTTCTGAAGTTGTTGCAGTTCAAACTACAGTTGTTGAATCATCTCAGGGAACTTCTACCGGAAAAGTTCAACAGATAGAAGGTACTTCTTCTATAGTTAGCAGTGCTGATATTGCTCTACAGGCTATTCATCCATTTACGGGAGAGTTGCTTGAAGAAGGGGAGTTAATAGAAGATCTTTCTCAGGAGCAATTGAGTATTTTACAGTCTATGAGAGAAATAGATGATGCTGAGATAGACAAAATGTCTACTGAGACTGATACAACAAATGTTGAAGAGATTGATGAGATTGTGTTTGAAGGTGAAGCACCAAAATCAAAGTATGTTCGAGAAGATGGTACTGAATTTGCATCGTTTGATGAAAATTGGATGAAGGAAAACATTGATGACATAGACGAGCACTTAAAGAATCGTAATTCGTCTGAAAAAGACACAGATGCATTTTCTGAATGGAGAAAACAGTTTTTATCAAAAGTCTCCAAGCCTGTACCTGAAAAAGCTCAAGTAGACTATTTGCAATTTGAAAAGGCAAAGCCAAGTGGAAGGATTCTATGTTGGATGTTTGTTCAAGATATTCACTGCATTGCTATTAAACGTGAATATGGAATTCTTTATTTCAATTCACTGCTGAGCATTCTTTCCTTGCCATTTTATGATGTCTCTGCGTTGACAAGGCTTGAGCTTATCAATCGATCAAAATACGATGGTGCTACTTTATTTGAGCGTCTGGTGAAAGTAAACAAGAAGTCGGGCTAGAAGGATGAATCCTACAAGCCACAATTTCCTATTTATCAACCGATCAAGTTTACTCTTCATCCGGACACCAACACTTGCAGATACAAACTTGTGTACCAGCCTCCGAAGGTAGTAGATAAAATCCCATTAATGCCTATGAAGCAGGATTTTCTTGAAGACATGGCATTATGGTGCTACGACTCGGATACTCATGAAGCTGTAATTGTGTTTAGAGACAATCGTGCAAATTACCGGATGTTGGATCCGATGTGGATCGTCAACATGTCTGAAGCTGATATTAGCAGATTATATCGTTATGATATTTTCTATGAAGATCAGGATGCACGTCAAGCGTTAAAATTTCAGCGAGTAGCGTGTTTTTGCTACTACAGCGGCATACATTCGGGCAGTTCGTGGTCCGAACAACACTGATGGAAGATTAGAAGACCGAAGATGAGTAACGGACAAGGGGGAGTTTGTTGATGCATTTTTAGTGTCTGTGACTAGTCTTGTTTAACGATGTATTTTGTATGGTCTTTTATTAATTATCGAGTCTGTATGTTATGTTGACCAAGTTACATATCCTCCTATCTACTTGTGTACAACTTATTTGTCTCTTTTGATATGTAAAGTATTATGAACAATGCATGTTGCATTAGAAGGTAGTTTGGTCATTACTATGTTTATATGTTGCTGTTGTTGCTGTTTGTTAACAGAAACAACCACAACAGTTGGAGCTCTCGACGAAACAGGTCTGTTTCGTCGGAACACATCATGACGAAACAGACCAATGTTCTATACTTCTGTTCGTTGACATTAATGACGAATCACACTTGATTCGTCATGTATTGGGCTGTTTCAAGCCCAAATGTCTGGCCCATGTTCAGATTCGTCGAACACCTTGTGTTTCGTCGATGTCTTGGCCCAGGGACTATATAAACATCATTCTGTTTCATTTAAACACAGAGATGAGATAATAACCATAGTAACAAAACTCTGCCGAAATTCTGTCTGAACTGTGTTTGTATCAGTTTGTAATCGGTTCTCATCCCGTTAATCAATCGAGTGTGTTTCATTGATTAATCCGTTGTTATTATTGCTTTATATGTTTGATTTGGCATAGTTACGTGGATTCCGCACACGTAACCGTGTTTACTATAAACAAGTGATTCGGTTCGTTATCGATCCTCAGATTTCGATTTCGGGACCTACAATTTGACTCTTAAAAAAATTGACAATTAAAGACATAATAATAATTTATAAATAAAAAACCTTATTATAATATATACAATTCGTTTTATAAAAAAAAATTGACATTTAATAATACTTATAAAAATTAGACATTTTATAATATATACAATGCTTTATGGTTAAAAAATGACAAGTGAAAAACAATTAAAGACATAATAATTGATAAAAATTGACATTTAATAAAATGTTATAATACCCATTTAACAAAATTTGACATTTAAAAAAAACGTTATTATAATATATACAATTCATTTTATATAAAAAATTTGACATTTAATAATAATTATTAAAATTTGTCATTTTATAATATACATAATTCATTTCATAAAAATATGATGTTTTTAATAATAATACTTAATAAAAAACATATGCACATTTCTAATTAAAAACGATGATATTTTCTTCTAATTAAAACATGACGTTTTATAATATTAACACATTTTTATAACAACATTTTTTAAAAAATCTATTAATTTTTTTATATAAATATTTCACAAATTCGTCATACAAAAACATTCATCAATTAAGATAAAGTTCCATATTTATATACCAATCATTGGGTAATCATTGGCTAACACCCAATGATTGGCATTAGTTAGATGGTAGGGACAATTTTCAAACGTATAGAGCTATGACGGGGCGTATGGGGAGTCAATTTGAGACGTATTGGACAATGAGGGGCGTATAAAGTTTGGGGGGTGTGTAGATACTTTTAGGGGATGTGTGGATACCCTGTCTGAAAAATTATGATGAATTATGAGTTAACTGCCATTTTCGTCCTTGTGGTTTGGTCACTTTGACCATTTTAGTCCATTTTTCAAAAATGCGCCATTTTCCTTCCCGACGTTCTGGAAAGGTGCCATTTCAGTCCAAAAATCATAACCCAGTTAAGTCGGTTAGTAAATAAGGACTGATTGTGTAAATTTTAACATAAAGGACTGATTGTGTAAATTTGTAACACCACCACCACTAGCCCTGCCACCACCACCACTCCGCTGCCACCACCGCCACCACAGCCACCACCGCCACTGCCACCACCACCACCGCCACCACAGCCACACCGCCACCACCACCAGAACCACCACTCTCTCTCTACTCTCTCTCTCTATGCTCTGCAATCACCACCACAAACTTGTGAGAAAAAGACGACGACGGAGCTCCGGTGGTCACTGCAGTATCGAGTACTCTATCCTTTACCCATTTCAGTTTTACATTAACTAAACTGTATCTTTGGTTATGTCTAAACCCTGGTTCGTGATGGCGGTTGCTGGGAAACCGACAGTTCTTGCCGCAACCGAAAATCGAACGGAGCATATTCTTCAATCATGCAACTTAATATTGAAATTAGAGCGATGTTTGTATCCTTTGTTTGCATTTGTGGGATGTTAAAGTGTTAAACAATTGCTACTTTAAAAACTACATTGAAATTCAAATAAATACATGCAACAGAAGATTCAAGAACACTGACAATTATATCAAATCATTAAGCTTTATCATACATTCATACTGATATGAAATCACTAATTTTATCATGATAGCATATGCCCAACCACCAAATTTAAAAAAAATATATATATATACTTCAAACATACATACAAATAAGCACTAATTCATTCACTTGATTGAAGTGATCCCTTGAACATCAGTAAGCATGTCAAGATAGAGTTAATGGTTTGCGATTTCCAAAATAAACGTAACAATTAAAAACATCGATTATCCACTCGTAATTTTTCAGGTTTCTTAATTGATCTGCAATATGCCAATAGTAATGTAATTGTTGCCAGTCTTTTTCTCACAAGTTTGTTGTAACAGTGATAGTGAAGATAAAACTTAAAAATTATTAAACATAAACCCAAATTAACTTGCAAATTAAAGAGCTCGTCTTTTTCTCACAAGTTTGTGGTGGTGATTGCAGAGCATAGAGAGAGAGTGGTGGTTCTGGCGGTGGCGGTGGCGGTGGTGGTGGTGGTGGTGGCAGTGGCTGTGGTGGCGGTGGTGGTGGTGGCGGTGGTGGCGGTGGTGGCAGCGGAGTGGTGGTGGTGGCAGGGCTAGTGGTGGTGGTGTTACAAATTTACACAATCAGTCCTTTATGTTACAAATTTACACAATCAGTCCTTATTTACTAACCGACTTAACTGGGTTATGATTTTTGAACTGAAATGGCACCTTTCCAGAACGTCGGGGAGGAAAATGGCGCATTTTTGAAAAATGGACTGAAATGGCCAAATTGACCAAACCACAGGGACGAAAATGGCAGTTAACTCATGAATTATTTTAAATGAATTTAGTAAAAAAGAATTATGATAAAAAAATCGATAAGAGTCCACTTTTTGACCGCATTACCATATTCCCTATTTTTTTTTCCTCAATTATTGTAAATAAAGTTTCATGTTGGCTGCAATTATTAATTCCCTTTATTCTTGTAGCAGCTTTAAGATCGAGCATGATTCACGTTTTCTACTAATATTAGTTATATTATCATGTAAATCTGTCAAAGTTTTTGTCAAGCTTAATTATATGCACGTTTGATAAATAACAACTACATATATAGTTATACAGTATTTATCAATACAAATCCATGAAGGTCAATGTTGGTCAGCAATGGTCTATCAGTTTGAGCCAGTCTAGGGTCTATGATGGTTAGTAAGTATCGGTCTGTTAGACGTGTATGATCCGTTATAACAAATATTGAGCTAAACCATTTAAATGAAAATATAAGAAAAAAAAAACAATCAGATGGACTCCACAATTTTGACAACATTATGGCAAATAAAGTTTCATGGGGTAGCCCATCTCCGGACTAATCAGGACGCACTCAGACTGCCATTTTGTTTTCTAGTTACCGTACATATATCCTTTCATGTTTCTATCTAGCTTAATTATATGCAGCTTGTTTGAAATACAGCAACTAGTTTATCTCGATCAAAACATCAGTTTCTTCCCCTGGGATAGTTATGAGTGATCAGCAGACACCAAACGGGCTTCTTAAACAACTGGATACACTCTTAGATGCATATGATATGGATAATACTACTCGAACTTCCTTGCTGAGTTGCGTGAAGTTAGCATACGAATCAGACCGGGAAAACCACTACAGTGCACCAATGTTATGGATTGGATTGTATATCGCATTTGCATCTCTGGTTTGCATTCTTCCCATGGTGGCTGATTTACTACATGGTTTACGTAGCCGACAGCTATGGTTTCCGTGTAAGTATTTTAGAATTAATGCTGCTTTTCTCACTGTCATATCTATTGCAATGAAGCTACCCGTGGATCTAAGTGGTTCAATGCCGGGTGTTGTCGACCAAGCAGCCAAGCTCGGAAGCATGGCCTTTATGTGCATCATGATGGCTAATTTATTACCTTGTTTAGCAACCATGAACAACAATGAACTTCTGTCAAACATCGCAGCTTTGTGTGTTCTTGTAATCACCTTGGTTGTGAATGTTTGCATTCAAGTACGAACAGGTGTTTTAGAAATTATTAGCGCCATATTAGCCATCATGTATGTGATTTGTTTACTTGAGTTGTTGCTACTACATCTATGTTCATCGTTAGCGATTCTAAAATCCAAACAGATTATAGAATCGAAATACCAAAAATGTCATGATACAGCTTCAGAAGACATTCAACCATCATCAGGAAAATTATTAGCTGTTGAGAAGCTAGAAAAACATGTGCGCAACCACTGGATTATGGCAGCAAGTGGCAGCCCCCAGTTCATCACAGCTTCCTCTCCTGTAGCATCTGCTTCTGGGGTAATATGTGCTTTAATCACTGGCTTACATGCTCTTACCATGCTCGTAGGTATTATTGGTATGCAGGAGGACTATAAGTCGGTTTCTAAGTGGTCCATGATGGTAATTCTCATAGTACAATCTATCGGAGTTGTGATTGGTTCAATTGCACCACTTTCTAGATGTCTTGCAACCTTAAAGTAGAGAGCTACTGGACATGGAAGTTATATGATTGGAAACATGGTAGTATACATGAATTCCGTAGCCGCAACGTGGAGGTGGTCGTCGAGGCTTTGAAAAAGTTTATTCTAAGCTTTTGTATAAAGTTCCAGAAGGGAGTTGTGGTGATATGCATGATCACGGCCTGGGCCCCATTTCTCTTTATGATATGTGTCTTGTATTGCTTTCGCTGTATGAGGTGGTTATTAAAGGCCGTGTTTTGTTCACTGGGAAAGAAGTCTGAGAAGGAACGAAACAAAGATCTCCGCCCTTATGTTTTGCAACTTGAAGATGACATCGAGCTTGCTGAGAGAACACTGGAAGGCCTTTCAAAATCTGTGAACCGATTTATTCAAAAGGGTGCAAAAAGCCCACACAACAATCTCATGAAGCTACTTAAAAAATCTACTAGAGATTTTCAAGGAGTTCAAAAGTTCGACGACATTGATCATGATGTTCCATCAAAAGTAGAATATCAAGATTGTTGGAGGTTACCAGTGGTAACCTTAACAACCATTGTGAGTTCTCTTCCTTTAATCGAAAAAGAGGAAGTTGATAGCTTTTTAGAAAGTGTGAGGGAAGGTCTGGTATATGTCACAATTGTGGAAAAAGGCCTCGATGCTACCGATAACCATGTAAGTGTTCAAAAGGCATCTGAAACTTTGTGGCGAGAAATTAGATTCAACAAAAAATGGTTAGGACATGAGTTGGAAGACCCTGCTTTTCAAGTGTATACCGCTAGACAGATAGTTGAATGGTTCATGGATAGAGCTAGAAACATGGCTTACATGAAGGAGACAAGTAAGGATAATATTGGAGGCCCAAATGATGATTCCATAATGAGGTCTATTTGTGCCAACTCAATGTGTCGTATAACCGAAACAATCCTTCTTACCTACCACACCAACAATGATGCCACGACTAGCCAAAAGGAACTATTTGATACCTTATCCTCAATGATCGCTGACATAATCGCCGCTTGTCTCACCAACTTACCACAAGTCATAACCATGAAATGCCACACTTGTGCAATAGAGGAAAGGGAGGCAAGTGTCAAAGATGCCGCCCAACTTCTAGGTGAGACTACAAAAATAATCGAAATTCTTCAAGATGATCATGATATTCCAAACATGGATCCAAGTGACATGCCATATCTTGATAAATGGCGTGCTTATTTAAGGGAATCCCTGATTCCTTAAAAAACGTTTTGGTTCCTTCAGGCAATAAAGTAAGTTTATTTTATTGTTTTCCCCTTCAGATTTCCTCCTTCAGTATGCAGATAATTATATCTAAAACACTTGAATATGAACTAATGTGAAGCTAATATGATTTTCACAGGCAAAAACCATTACTTCTCAAAGTCATCGGGCGGTCGAATATGCTCCTTTAAGAAGTTAATTTGCACAATTAGCATCTAGAAAGGCCGGTGACCAAGTCCTTGGTTCTCATAATTTGTACTCTTTCCTAGTTTTTTAGCTTGTAATTTTTACTAGTTAAATGTGGTCCGTCAGTATTCTGTATGTGATGCGGTTTGAAGAATCTTTGGATTCACTTTCTTTATTGCCTTGGTATACCACGACTCATATATATGATTGGTTTTTATGTTTGTTAATAATTTACAGAAGTGATTGTTAGCGGGCAAAGGGAGACCTAAGAAATAGGTACAAATAATGTGAAATGGCTAAAGACCTAAAATAGGTATAGACACTACTAGAAAATAGATCTAATGCAACTTTTTATAAGCAACACTTTTCAAATGAGTTGTATTTGACTTACTGCAACTTCTTTAAACACAAAGGTTGCATTAGATCTTCTAATGCAACCTTTTTCCTAAAAAAGTAGCAAAATTGGATTGAATTTGAAACTTTTTTATTAAAAGTTGCATTAAATATTGTAACCTTTTTCTTGAAAGGTTGAATTGAGAAAAATTAAATGCAACTATTATTTAAAAGGTTGCATTTTTGAAGTAAATGCTATTATTTAGATAGGTTGCATACAAATGGACGTGGTGTCGTGTTGTAACGTAATTCGTGATTTGCCCATAAACTTTCTTGACCCAAAAAGTTTTAGGTTGATAAATTAACAAAAACTACAAAAATATAGGAAATTTTGTTTGTAGATAGTACAATGACAATTGATATTTGAATAATATTTTGTTGTTATTAAACCACATTATACGCAAAAACAAAGATTTTTGCAAAAACAACCAAGGGGGCTATAATTGTGACTCCTGAATTTGGCAACTAAACATTCTAAAGGCTTCTAATTTTCCTCTTACTCTCTATGAAACGTTTAATTAAACAATCCTATACTAATCCATCCACTTGGGGCATAGCAGTAGGAGCCTTGGGTTTTCAATTGAAACTCAATTTCAATTGTCACTTGTGTTATATTAGGATGGATATACGCAATGAAGGATTTGGATTAGGCCTTGTATGAGGTTGTCAGTTCGATTTCTGAGCCCAACCGGGTTTTCGTCATACCGTGTGTTACGCCAGAGAGTTGTGCTCTTGCGGTGGCATAGCTGTTGATGCAGTTTTGTGTGGATGTGGCTTGGTTCGGTTTGGTTCAAGACCGACGTCGCGACATTCCTCTGTCGTGCGACCCAGAGAACGACACACGAAGCACGAAGAGCCGCGAGCAATCCGTTTGAAGGATGATGATGTCATGGTGACACATCATGATGTCACCTTGCATAAAAAACAATATTTCCACATGCATGCATGCATGTCACGAAAAGCTAAACGTTGAAGGAACTGTTTGTGCATGCATGAAAGATAATTGTTTACATCAGTTCTTCGTGGATAATATACACGAAAAACCAAATGCTTCGTGAGTCCTAGTTCTTCGTAGATACATGGACGAAAGACTAAATGCTTAGTGGGCCTGATATATTTCTTGGCCCATATACAAGTTTTGTGAGATAGCTGGGTAATTGGCTTATATATACAGACTTATACAACACAAGAAGTGAGCCGGTAAGAGCTTAGAGAGTGAGTGTAGAGAAAGAGTTGTCGGAGTGCTTGTTTTGTATAAATCTTGTCCCGAAACTCTGTCGATTTGAATACACGAAAGCTTTAATCATTGAATCTTTGTATTGTGTTTACTCTCTCGCTCGGTTTGTGTCGTAACGGAGATTCCGGACTCATTACGATATCCGAAACAAGAAATCATCGTAGTCCGACGATCTGTATCGGGACCTACAAGTGGTATCAGAGCAGCATCCAAGGGGGAGTTTGTGGATGCATATTGTGTGGATGCGGCTCGTTACGATTCGACTGCGTTACAAAGTGAAGACCGAAGCTAGATTTCCTCCATCTTGACTCGGAACGACTTTAACTTTGTACGTGATGTAAAACAGTTGCGGATGTGCAAACTGTTAAATCTTAGTAAACTATTTGTTGTTGTTTGGTTGTTCTACAAGATCTGGTTGTTGTAGCATCACCACGAAAGACATTAAAACCCTTATGGAAGTCCACGAAGAACATTCTTCGTGGACATGAGACTTCGCTGACAATGATTCCCTCGAAGAACCATTTTCCGTCCAAATGGTTGTTCGCAGGTTGTTGCTCACGAATAACCTCCAATGTTTCATGGGATTCGTGTTTTTCGTGGGCCAATGTTTTGGGCTTGTACATCTTTCGTAGGTTAATGAGGCCCAGTCTCATCTTTCGTAAGGTGCCAGCTTGTTTGCCCATGTAAACCAACTTACAGAACACAAAATTAACAGAGCACACTAGTAGAGTTAGAGCAGTTTCTTGTATTATCATCTTGTAACAAAACTCTGCTGGATTCAATACACTTGAGCTTAAACTTTGAATCTTCTTCTTGTGTTTGTGTTCTTTGGCTTGGTTTACATACCCACTTGGATTCTGCGCTCGTGGGTGTGCTATATAACAAGGAAGTAGGTTAACTTGATCCTCCGAGTGGACCTACAAGTGGTATCAGAGCTTTGGCTCTCTTCCTTGTTAAAACCAAGTTTTTTTCTTATGTTTTTGAGCAAGTTCTTGAAACTTTCTGAAAGTTTGTTTGTGTTTGAAATAAGATATTCAAGTTTTTTAAAGTAAAATGGGTTAAAACTTTGGAAAAACTTGTTGGTTTTTAAAATTTTTCATAAAAACCTTGTTAAAACATATGGAGACATGTTAAAATTCGGTTTTTCTTAAAATTTCTAGCAAAATCTTGTTCGCCATTTTCCGGTGAAGATGTTTGGCCGGAAAAGTGACCGGAATATTCCTTGTTGAAAGATAATCTTCAAAAGTTTTCTGAAAAGTTGATTTTAGTGTGTCTGTCATTTAACTAAAACTAGTATATCACCAACCAACTTTCCATATTCAGAGAACATGATTCTGCTTTAAATAGAAACATTCTACCAACTTTTCACGAAAATCTATTCCTCGGGAACATCAAAACTCACGAAACACTGTTTTCAACGAAACATCCTTTTTCAAGAAAAAATTCAATCTCACGAAACATATTTGTTTTGTCTCATTCTAACGAATAACCAAACTTTGAATCATTTGTTTTTAACGAAACAGTCACCCACGAAAGAGGTTCTTCGTCTATTTGTTATTCGTGGGCCATTTGGACGAAATACCTCACGGAACATCTCACAAAATACTTTTATAGCCATTTTTCCAAGCCTTCAGTGCTCTCCAGCTAGCTTCTATTGGCTTTCACATTTTGTTACCTGAAACGCGTTTTAAAAGTTTTATCTGCAAGAAATACTGGTGAGTGCATCCCAGTTTAATCAAAACGGTTTTATGACTTCACATCTTTTACAACTTTTCAGTATCGAGGGCCTCCACAATTACATTTGCTTATATCTATCCACTTACCCCTTTCCTTGTATTGTCTATCCTGACTTGTTGGTCATGCTACTATTCCAATAGTAACGAGTTTCAAGTAATGTATACAAAACCCCAACATACTAGTAGTAATGGTAGAATTACAAATACTCAATTACTGTCAAGTGTAAATTAAAACATTTGAGGTTTTGGTAAAGTATTTTGAATCACAAAAGTAATTTACAAAAATGTACTCACAAACAGTGAGGAAAAGAGAATGAACTCACTTTGATTATTTAGGTAAAATTAAGGCTTCCTGGTGTATCTCCTAGTGATTATCTATTAAAATTTAAACAATACACACGTGTTAGTAAAATAACCCAAATTACATTAACCGTACAACTCGAGACAGAACTCCAATGACTGAGTCAGGCAGAGCCTTGACATGCATTACGGAGTCCTAGATCAATCGGGTATAACACGAGACAGAACTCCAACGACTAAGTCAGGCAGAGCCTTGACATGCGTTACGGAGCCCTAAATCGATCGTGTAGGGTAATAGCAGGGTTATAATACTTACAACGAGGCAGAGCTTCGCTTTATAGTGGGTATTTTGCCTGGGTATAATAATAACTAACAGAAAGTGAGAGAGAATTTTGATTTCTGAACGAATTTCAAATGAGCTGATCGATCCTATTTATAGGTGGATTCAAGGGTGGCTCGTGGCCCGCGTAACATTAAGCTAACTCTCTCGCGGCCCGTGAGAGAGTAGACTAGGGTTTAGGCTCGACCAGTCAGCGAGTATAGGCTTGACACGTGGCGACACATGGCGGCTTGGTTTGTCCGGCAAGTCACAAGGCCTCGCGGCCCGCGAAAGACCAAGGAGGTCTTTGTCGCGCCCCGCGACAAACCCCTGGATTTTTTTTACTTGTTTTTAATAAGTACAAGAGTATTTCAGGCTTGTTTCTCGTATACGAGGTAAATAAGGAACGTTTTAGGGTCACGTTAAGGGTTCTAGGATGTATTTAGGAGGGTTGTTATATCCTCCCCACCTTGTTTTAGATCTCGTCCTCGAGGTCTACTGGAACAGGTGTGGGTATTTCCTTTGCATCTCTGATTCGAGTTCCCAAGTATATTCTGGTCCTCTTTTGGAATCCCATTTCACTTTGACCAGAACTAGTCTCTTGTGTTTGAGATTCTTGATATTTCTATCTTCAATCTGAATGGGTTTCTCTATAAACTTAAGTTTCTCATTTACCTCAATGTCCTTAAAAGGTATCACTAATGATTTGTCTGCTAAGCACTTTTTGAGATTACATACATGAAATACATCATGTATTCTTGCCATTTCATCTGGCAGTAGTAGCTGATAGGCTACAGGTCCTATTCTTCTAATAATCTCAAAAGGTCCAACATACCTTCGGCTTAGCTTTCCTCTTTTAACGAATCTGACTACTCCTTTCCATGGAGAAACTTTTAACAATACCTTATCTCCAACATGAAATTCTAAAGGTTTTCGTTTGTTATCTTCATAACTCTTTTGATGATCTCGTGCTGCTTTTAGTCTGTCCTTAACTTGAATTATCTTGTCCGTTGTTTCTTGCACTATTTCGGGTCCAGATAGTTGCTTTTCTTCAATTTCTTCCCAACAGACTGGAGTTCGGCAATTTCGTCTATAAAGTGCTTCGAATGGTGTAGCATTAATGCTAGTATGATAGTTGTTATTGTAGGAAATTCTATTAATGGTAAGTGATCGTCCCAATTTCCTCTGAAATCAATTACACAGGCTCTAGGCATATCTTCCATTGTTTGTATTGTCCTTTCACTTTGCCCATCCGTTTGTGGATGATAAGTTGTGCTTAGATTTAACCTAGTTCCCATTGCTTTTTGGAAACTTGTCCAAAAATGAGAAGTAACGGCTATCTCTATCAGATACGATAGATAAAGGAATTCCATGTAATGAAACTATTTCATTTACATATAACTTGGCTAACTGTTCCATACTGAAAGTTTCCTTCATTGGTAAGAAATGAGCAGATTTGGTCAATCTGTCAACATTACCCAGATTGTATCAGTTCCTTTTCTTGTCTTGGATAATTTGGTAACAAAGTCCATTGTTATCAATTCCCATTTCCATATTGGCATTTCTAACTGTTGCAATAATCCTGAGGGTTTCTGATGTTCAGCTTTAACTTGTGAACAAGTTAGACATTTAGCAACATAGTTGGCTATATCCTTTTTCATTCCTATCCACCAGAAATTCTTTCTTAGATCTTGACACATCTTATCACTTCCGGGATGTATCACATACTTAGACTTATGAGCTTCTTCTAGAATTCAGTGGCGTAGGTTTCCTTGTTTAGGTATCCACATCCTCTCCTTATGGAATCTCCAAATTCCATCTGTTCCTTGTTTTAATTCCTTAATCATACCTTTTAATTTTTCAGTATCGTCCTTGATTACTGTTTTCTGTACCTCTCTAATTTGCTCATTTAAATCTATCTGCAGATTTAATCTGAGAAAGCGTACTTGTTTTGGCTTTTCGTGATATTTTTTACCTAAAGCATCAGCTACTACATTAGTTTTTCCAACATGATATTGGATATCACAATTATAATCACTAAGAATTTCCATCCAGCGTCTTTGTCACATATTAATTTCCTTTTGCCCAAAAATATATCTTAAACTCTTATGATCGGTGAAGACAACAAATTTATTTCCATATAAAGAGTGTCTCCAAATCTTAAAGGCAAAAACTGTGGCTCCTAATTCTAGATCATGGGTTGTGTAATTCTCTTCATGTTTCTTAAGTTGTCTAGAGGCATAAGCTATAACCTTTTGACGTTGCATCAACACACATCCATATCCTAACTTAGACGCATCACAATAGACTATAACGTCCTTAGTTCCTTCTGGTAATACGAGTATGAGTGCGTTGGTTAATCTTTGGTTAAGAATCTTAAAGTCTTTCTCTTGTCTTGATCCTCATTCAAACTTAACTGATTTGCATGTCAATTTGGTTAATGGTATGGCTATCTGTAACATCCCTATTTTTAATATAAGAATTATAGGTTTGGTTAAATTTATTAACCACTAATAACTAGTAACTAGTTTATTCTTAATATAAATATTCAACCCAAAAAGTTTTAAACACTATTTTATATAGTTGGTTGAAATATTATATTACTTAATTGGCCCGTATATGAGTGACCCTTCTAATAAAATAAAAGTATATAAAAATTTTATATTATTAGACGGATAGATTACGAGTAAGTTAACTGTAAGAAATATGAAGTACCTAGACGGACCTATGAACCGTATAATAATTAAACTATAAAAATATATTGTATTTTGAACCTACTCTATTTTTAATGAAACTTAGACCCAAATGTAGACAAAAATATACTCGTTCTAATGACATATTCATTATTTTATAAAACGTTATATTTTATAAGTTATAAGCGCCAAATGAGTAAAGTAGTAAAATTAATTATAATAATAATAATATAATAAATAAAATAAAGTAACATTTGAAAATTTATGTATATTTACGTATTCTTTTATAAGAATGAAAATCTCACCAATAGTATTAAAACATATAAAGGTGTACGTGTCTAAAATAGGAAATTCTAAATAACATGCATGGATGACTAGCCATATTTATGGCTTAGACTTCACGCTAGTGTTTCAAAATATAAATAGAAGTTACTCTTACACTTCAAACGGCCTTCACTCATTCTGTCGCCCTCTCTCTCTCAAATTCCATATTCTACCTATAATAATAATAAAGCCATGCCATGTTTTAAGTGTTTTAACTCCTGATCACCGCTACCCTTTCTGATTTATCTGAGCCCCATAACTTATGTCAGGGCTCTGCTCGACTAAGTTTATTAAGGTTCTGTCTCGGGACATCGGGATAAGGTTGAATTAGGATACTATACTTAACACGAGTACAAAAATATATTTTTATAGCTCAGAAATTATACCCAAAATTCTACCAGGAGGTTTTCTAGTTGAACCCTAAAGTCACAAAGTGGGTCCATTCTCTTTTCTCACTATTGTATTCCCTTTTTCTTTTTAAAATAATTATATTCAAAAATGTCCCAAACCATAACAACTCTCACCAAAACTATTATATTTTTATTATTATTATTATTTATATTTTGTCTAAAAAGAAACCCTAATTGAGACACCCAAGTGATTCTGCACAAACCCTACAAATTTCAGAACAATCAGAATCAGGATCAGGGCCCTTAAAACTCAGGGGGGGCATTCCCTACTCGACGATTATCCTTATAAGTTGCTGTCAAAATTTAATTTAAACGTTTGGTCGACTCAGCTAGCCTACACACACACGCGGCAAACCTATAGTGCTTAGGTGTTCCTTACGCACCGTAAGGAAATTAGTGTTACGGTGCGCAAGGGTTGTTACGCACCGTAAGGGTTAGAGTGTTACGGTGCGCAAGCCTGACCAAATTTTGGGTATAAATAGAGGGCCTTGGGACTCGACTTCAGAAGTTAAAACGACGTAAATTCTCGATACATGCATTGAGATACGTACTGTTTACCACTATAAACACACACGAATTCCGAATTGCTGTCGCAAAACAGGGTAATAACTCGATCGCTATTACGATTCATTTTCCGATCGATCAATGTACTCAATGGATGTTTAAGTGCTGCCCACATTAGGGTGATGTTTTGTCATTAGTCGTTAATTCGATGGATGTTTAAGCATAGCACTTTGTCATTCGTTGTGAGGATTGATCTCGTGAGTTATCGTAAATGCTGTATTAAGTTACCTACCTAGTTCGTATGCACGAGGTTACAAGACTAATCAATAGGCTAAGCTCTGCCTGTATAAATCTGCAATCTATTAAAGCTTATCTGTAGACTAAACTTTGGCCGTATGAATCTGCATGCTGATAATGTGAGTCATTCTCTTTTTACCAAATTACTTTTAAAAGCATGTTTATTTTCAAAGTTATAATTACAGGGATTAAGTTTATGTAATCACCAAGTTACAGCCGGTATGTGGGGTTTTGTATACATTACTTGATAATCTTCACCATTAGGGCAGCCAAGGGGTGATATGACCATAATCACAGACACCATTGGACGAATGGGCCAATGGGTCGAGTGACAAAGTACTGTGGGTAGTTTGTTGATATCAGAAACATTGTAATTTTCCTTAATACTGTAAATTATAACAAACAGGTCGTTTTATTAAATAGAATGATTCACTCAGTATTTTCCGCTGACAAAACCTTTTTAAAGCGCGTTTCAGGTAATTACAGTAGATTGGAGTAAAAGATGGATACAGCACTGAAAGACTTCAAGAAGTGGCTTATTTTATTAATTAAATCAAATTAAGAAATATTTTTTTATGTAAATTGGGTTTATCCCTTATTAAAGCTACCATTGTAAAACATGGGTTTATCCCATCTATTAAATAAATAAAATCCGGTGTTTTCTAAACTCTGATATTTTTCATAACTCACGGTCCTGATGAAATTTCCGCTGCAACGTTTTCAAAATAATCACCGGTACCACTGGTGTAACAACTCTCATAAAAAGTCATAATTATTAAATTAATTAGTCCAAAAGGAAACCCTAATTGAGACACCCAAGTGATTCTGAACAAATCCTAAAATTTTCATAATTTTCAGAATCAGGATTAGGGCCCCTAAAACTCAGGGGGGGTTAAACCCTCGTTACGATTATCTAAATAACTTTCTGTCAAAATTGAAATTTACAAAACCGTCGATTCAGCAAGCCTACCCATGCACGTAGCTACCCTATGAATATAGGTTGGCAGTCGCGTAGCGCGACGACTAAGGGGGTAGGCAGTCGCGCTACGCTACTGAGTCAAATTCTCAGTATAAATAGGTGGGTTTGGAACTTGAATTCTGTCCTTGGAACGACGTAAATCGGAGTTACGTAGACTGAGATATCACCGAAACAGTCCACTAAACACACACAAACACTAATTAGAGGGGGGTGCTGCTACGAAACAGGGTATTAGCACAATCGCTGCTACGATTCATTTTCCGACGATCAATATATCCAATGAATGATTAAGTGCCGCCCACATTAGGGTTATACTTTATCGTTCGTCATTAATTTGACGGATCATCGTTAATTCGATGGATAAAGTATTATACTTTGTCGTTCGTCATTAAGTTGACGGATCATCGTTAATTCGATGGATGAAGTATTGCACTTTGTCATTCATTGTGAGAATTTGATCTCGTGAGTTATCGTAATTGCTGGATTGATTACTAACCCAGTTTTGTGTGCCTATTATTAAATCTAGATTAAAAAGGCTAATCAGTAGGCTAGGCTCTGCCCGTATAAATCTGCAATGTGAGTCATTCTCCTTTTCTCACAGTTTGTGAGTCATTCTCTTTTTATCAACTATTTTACAATACCTCAAATTATTTTCAAGGTTATAATTACAGGGACTAAGTCGTGGATATCTTGAATTACTGGTTAGTGGGGTATTGTGCACATTACTAACTTTCTCCCAGTTAGGTTCATTGACCTACTCGGGATAATCACTGTTAGGTTCATTGACCTACAGGGATAATCATCACTATTTAGGTTCATTGATCTAAATAGTGGTATGACCATCGTCACCATTGTGACTTGTCACCATTGTGACAGAATGCCAGATAAAAATAAGATAGAAGCCATTGTAATCGCTCTTATGCTGTAATTTATAATTATGCATCATTATGCAAAATAGAATGATTCACTCAGTATTTCCCGCTGACAAAACCTTTTTCAAACATGTTTCAGGTGACCTATTATGAATCAGGAAAAGTGCCATATAGCACTAGAAGCTCAAGAAAGTAGCTCAGTATAAAATAAAGACACATGTTTTGTAAAATAAAAGATTTATTTGTGAAATCAAATGATTGTAAATTACTGGGTTTTATCCCGCGTTGTGAAATAAAATAAATCGGGAAATATTTACATTTTAAAAGATCCTGATGAAAACTTCCGCTGTCAAACTCAATTAAATAAATACCACGGGATTTCTGTCCCGCGGCTCCTGAGACGGGTCAAACCGGGTCGGGGGCCGTGACAGAAAAAGGTGGTATCAGAGCCACTGATTTAAGCCAATTAAGTATTTGGAAAATACTTAATAATTTTTATTAATTGCTATTTTGTGATTATATGTTTATTATCTAACTAATTTTGAATAGTATGGGCAGATTTTTATATATTAACAATATTGTAATATTTATTGCTCTATCATCGTTAATCGAAAAACATTATATATAAATTTACTTGATTATATATGGAATTACCTAATATAGTATTTCTATATTGCGGTAAAGAAATTATATTTTTATGTTTGAAGTATATTCTTATTTAAAATTTTTATTTAGTTATTTATTATTAATAATTTTATTATTAATAATAATATATTAATAGTAGTAGTATTAAGATTATTTTTAAATACTAGGGTTATTATCAAAGGCAGATATTGGATAGCCTAGCCTTAGTTAGGCATGGACTGATCACCTATGTTTAAACAAGGCAGCACTAACCAATATCCACTATGATAATGACTAGTTAATATATATAAATTAAGTCATCATACTTATTTAGTATATAGATTTTTTTATGTTAACTACTGTAATAGTAAATATAAATCTTTAAATATTCTGATTTAAAGTTTAGTATTTTATTATCTACAGTCTAGAAAATTTATAAATAAATTATAAATAAAACCTAGTATGTTTTAATTTTCAGTTGGTTTGGTAGTATGAAATACTATTTAAAAAGTTGTTCTATAAAATTTTGTATGATTTAATAATTATGTGTATTTTGTTATATAGCATGAGTAAATTGTCGGAAGCCCTTCAGAATTTAAATCTCTATCCAGTAAGAATAGAAGTTTCCAAAGATTTCAATAAATATATACCAGATATAGAAGGACCTATAGAATTCAATGCTTTACCTCTTGAGAAACCTAAGCCTAAGAAAATGGAAATTGGGGAAAGTTCTAGGCGATAGGAGGGATTACCATCTCAAGAAGAACTAGATTTTATAATGGCAACCGATAATACTATTGAGCCTGTTAATGAAAATAATTTTATGAACTTAGAACCATTTATTCCAAACTCTTCTAATCACTGGAATATAGACGAATGGTTGGATAATGAAATACTGTTACAAAACCATCCCTATAGGCTTTTTCCTAAGTTCAATCCAGAACCTTTACCAAATTCACCAAGAAGTAACAAGAATAAGACTGAACTTCATCATTTTGACAAAATGGATGCTGGGAATAGAATCCAAGAGATTTTGGGACAGATCTCCTGGACATACGATGAGAAGAAACGCCGTTACTAGAACATCACCTGACAAAGGATAGGAGATTCTGAAACTGTGGTTGTGTAATAGTAATAGTAAAATTAGTTTGTGTAAAGTAAATAATAAAACGGTTGTATATAGAAGCATTATATAATCTATACAACAAACAAAATATTAGAAAAATTACAATTTTGGTTATATATTCGTTTATGTGATTATGTGCAATTAATTGTAACATTGGATTATTTCCTTTATCCTAATTATTTATTTATAAATTAGATATCAGATGGAAAACGCTAATAATGAACCAGTTAATGAGGGTAATCAATCTGAGCAACAACCGGGGGATCAATATGTGACTAGGCAAGATATAGAAAATATTGTTGCTCAAGGGATAGCCAATGCTATTCCCGGAATAGTTGCTCAAGGGATAGCCAATGCTATTCCAGCAATCATTGCTGCTGTTAAAAATCCAACTGAACCTCAACAAATTATTCCTAGCAAACATATTTCTGAAAATAATTTCAGTAATAGTGTAAACGGAGGCAGTAATCATGTTAATCATGATAATGAACCACGACAAGCTCCTCCTCCTAAGAAAAAGAAAGCTGCAACGCCTGGTTGCACTTACAAAGAATTTCTTGCTTGTAAACCCACTGAGTTTGCAGGCAATGAAGGAGCGACTGCGGCACTACGTTGGTTAGAGAAAACCGAGGCAGTAATTGCCATAAGTAAATGTGCTCAAGATGATCAGGTTATGTATGTATCAAACCTTTTCAAAGAAGTGGCGTTAGAATGGTGGAACACAGTGTTACAGGCTAAAGGAAGAAATAGGGCTTATGCCATGAAATGGGAAGAATTTAAGAGTCTTGTAGAAAGAAAATTATGTCCTGAATATGAAAAAGAACAAATGGCAAATAAGTTTTTAATTCACCGGATGGTAGATGTAGATTGTCGAGGGTATACTACGACATTCTTCGAATATGCTAGAGTGGTACCAACCCTGGCTTCGCCAGAGCCGGTACTTATTTCTCGTTATATTTGGGGATTGATTTCCGAGATCCGTAATATCATCAAAGCTGCGAAACCTCGCACGATTGATGATGCAGTAGAATTAGCCAATACTATGACTGACGAGTTAGTACGGACAAGAGAAGAAAATAGGAGGAAGGAAGTAGCCCAAAAGATTACCCAAGAATTCAGTTCGGGTAACCATAACAATTTCAAGAAAGGATGGAATGGGCAATCTTCTACTAGTCCATTTTGCAATTTTTTTGCAAAAGGAAGCATTTTGGAAGATGCAAAGGATATTGCAATTTTTGCAAGATTCCAGGGCATCAAGAAGAAGATTGTAGGAGGAAGAAATTTTCAGTTTGCTACAATTGTAGAGAAACTGGACATCTTAGGCCAGATTGTCCAAAACTGAATAAACCATTTAACAATCAAGCCAAACCAGCAGAAGGAACAAAAAGGAATGCGAGAGCTTTTCAGCTGACTACTCATGAAGCCGAGATGATTCCAGATGTGATAGCCGGTATGTTCTTAGCTTATAACGTTTACACAATAGTATTATTTGACACTGGTGCAAACCAAAGTTTTATAAATACTTTACTCTGCCAAACTCTTAACTTACCGTTAACCAGAATTAGATAAGTTTCTACAAAGAAACGGCAGATGTGAAATTAGTTAAAATTAATAAGGTTATGCAGAACATAGAAATAAGTTATAAGTTTTCTGCAATCCTATTATCTATGAAATTAGTTGAATTTGATGTTGTGATTATTATCTGTGATCAGAATTTCTTAGAAATTCAATCAACCATCGGAGAAGTAATTATGATTACAGGAGATAAACCATGTAAGCCTATAAAGTTCATATCAGTAATGGAAATTGCTAATTATGAACGAAAGAAAGGGATAATATATATGATTTTAGTACTCATTAAATACTAAAGATACAGAATTTAAGGAAATTTCTGTAATTTCAGAATAACCAGATATATTTCCAGAAGATTTACCTGGATTACCACCAGATATAAAGATAGAATTTAAGATTCATCTAAATTCCAGGAATTTTACCGATAAGCCAAGGAACCTTATCGGTTAGCACAATATTGGTTATTAAGAAAAAGTATGGTTCGATAAGAATGTGTATTGATTAGAGGAAATTGAATAAGGTTATAATTAAGAATCAATACTCATTACTTAGCATTAATAATCTATTCAATCAATTCCAGGAAGATAGATAGTTTTCTAAGATCAACTTATGTTCCGGATATTATCAATTAAAAGTATCAGAGGAAGATGTACCTAAGACTGTTTTCAGAACTAGGAATGGTCATTACTAGTTTACAGTCATGCCCTTCGAATTAAAGAATGCACCTGCAGCATTCATAGACAGGATAAATAGGATCTGTAAACCATATTTGGATAAATTGGTAATTGTCTTCAATGACGATATACTTATTTATTCCAAAAATCAGGAAGAATATTGTCAGCAATTGCATGCACTCTTAACTTTGTTAAGAAAAAGAAAAGATTTACGCCAAATTTTCGAAGTATGAATTTTGGCTGCTGGAAGTACAATTTTAGGTCATATGGTGAATCTCGAAGATATTTGCGTAAATCCTGATAAGATATTACCAAATGGAAGGATCCATAATCCGCAATGGAAATTAGAAGTTTAGTCAGATACTACAGACGATTTATTAAGGATTTTTCTAAGATAGTTATATCATTAACTAAGTTAACCTGTAAAATAGCTAAGTTTGATTAAGGACCTAAACAAGAAGAAACCTTTAAGTATCTTGAAACAGAAGTTAACCAATACTACAATCCTAGCCTTACCAGAAGGAACATAAGATTTTAAAGTCTATGGTGAAGTTTCAAAGCTAGAATTTGGAAGTATGTTAACGCAATGCAAAAAGGTAATTGCATATGCATCAAGACAATTGAAAAAGGTACGAAGGAACTATACCACTCATAGGTTAGTATTAGGAACCATATTTTTTGCCTTAAGATTTGGAGACATTATCTGTATGGAAGTAAGTTTACTATCTATACGGATCATAAGAATTTAAGAAATATAGTTAGGCAAAAAGAATTAAACATGAGGCAAAGGAGATGTATGTAATTACGACTGTGATCACAAAGAAAAGGATGAAGACGACAAGAGATCGTCAGAAAAGTATACAGATAAATAGATAAAAGTCGTTGGAATTCGAGTTGGAGACAAAATACTATTGAAAGTATCTCCTTGGAAAGGAGTTATTAAATTCAGAAAGAAAAGAAAGTTAAGTTCAATTTACGTAGGACCATTTTTAGTAATCCAACGTATAAAAAAAAACAGTTACTTATCGTTTACAACTACCAGGAAAAGTTAGCTGGAGTACATGATATATTTCATATATCCAATCTCAAGATATGTCTAGCAGACGAATCTTTGGTAATACCTTTTCAAGATATAAAGGTAAACAAATAGTGTTAGTTTAAGTAAAGTGGGATTCAAAGATAGGACCCTAATATACTTGGGAATTGGAATCCAAAATGAAGAGAAAATATCCTCAATTATTCCAATAAATCTCGAGGACGAGATTTTTCTTAAGGTGGGGAGAATGTAACAACTCTCATAAAAAGTCATAATTATTAAATTAATTAGTCCAAAAGGAAACCCTAATTGAGACACCCAAGTGATTCTGAACAAATCCTAAAATTTCATAATTTTCAGAATCAGGATTAGGGCCCCTAAAACTCAGGGGGGGTTAAACCCTCGTTACGATTATCTAAATAACTTTCTGTCAAAATTGAAATTTACAAAACCGTCGATTCAGCAAGCCTACCCATGCACGTAGCTACCCTATGAATATAGGTTGGCAGTCGCGTAGCGCGACGACTAAGGGGGTAGGCAGTCGCGCTACGCTACTGAGTCAAATTCTCAGTATAAATAGGTGGGTTTGGAACTTGAATTCTGTCCTTGGAACGACGTAAATCGGAGTTACGTAGACTGAGATATCACCGAAACAGTCCACTAAACACACACAAACACTAATTAGAGGGGGGGTGCTGCTACGAAACAGGGTATTAGCACAATCGCTGCTACGATTCATTTTCCGACGATCAATATATCCAATGAATGATTAAGTGCCGCCCACATTAGGGTTATACTTTATCGTTCGTCATTAATTTGACGGATCATCGTTAATTCGATGGATAAAGTATTATACTTTGTCGTTCGTCATTAATTTGACGGATCATCGTTAATTCGATGGATGAAGTATTGCACTTTGTCATTCATTGTGAGAATTTGATCTCGTGAGTTATCGTAATTGCTGGATTGATTACTAACCCAGTTTTGTGTGCCTATTATTAAATCTAGATTAAAAAGGCTAATCAGTAGGCTAGGCTCTGCCCGTATAAATCTGCAATGTGAGTCATTCTCCTTTTCTCACAGTTTGTGAGTCATTCTCCTTTTCTCACAGTTTGTGAGTCATTCTCTTTTTATCAACTATTTTACAATACCTCAAATTATTTTCAAGGTTATAATTACAGGGACTAAGTCGTGGATATCTTGAATTACTGGTTAGTGGGGTATTGTGCACATTACTAACTTTCTCCCAGTTAGGTTCATTGACCTACTCGGGATAATCACTGTTAGGTTCATTGACCTACAGGGATAATCATCACTATTTAGGTTCATTGATCTAAATAGTGGTATGACCATCGTCACCATTGTGACTTGTCACCATTGTGACAGAATGCCAGATAAAAATAAGATAGAAGCCATTGTAATCGCTCTTATGCTGTAATTTATAATTATGCATCATTATGCAAAATAGAATGATTCACTCAGTATTTCCCGCTGACAAAACCTTTTTCAAACATGTTTCAGGTGACCTATTATGAATCAGGAAAAGTGCCATATAGCACTAGAAGCTCAAGAAAGTGGCTCAGTATAAAATAAAGAAACATGTTTTGTAAAATAAAAGATTTCTTTGTGAAATCAAATGATTGTAAATTACTGGGTTTTATCCCGCGTTGTGAAATAAAATAAATCGGGAAATATTTACATTTTAAAAGATCCTGATGAAAACTTCCGCTGTCAAACTCAATTAAATAAATACCACGGGATTTCTGTCCCGCGGCTCCTGAGACGGGTCAAACCGGGTCGGGGGCCGTGACAACTGGGCTGTTCGCGACTCCCGATTCCATCCAGGGTGGGTCGGGGGACGTGACACTATCCTAAAGAAATCTCGGATAAACCGTCTATAATATCCTGCCAGTCCAAGAAAACTTCTTACTTCCGTTGGCGACTCAGGGATTTTCCATTTGGTAATCGCCTCGATTTTTGTGGGATCCACATGAATTCCTTCATGATTAACCAGATCTCCAAGTAATTGCACTTCTTGTAACCAGAATTCACATTTTGAGAATTTAGCATAAAGCTTCTCTTTTCTCAACAATGTCAGAAGTGTATGCAGATGCGCTGCATGTTCCCCTTTACTCTTAGAGTAGATTAGAATATCATCTATAAAGACAATTACGAATTCATCCAGGTATGGTTTACATATCCTGTTCATCATGTCCATAAATGTGGCTGGGGCATTGGTTAAACCAAATGGCATGACGGTAAATTCATAGTGACCATATCTTGTTCTGAAAGCAGTTTTAGGAATGTCCTCTTCCTGTACTTTCAGTTGATGATATCCTGAGCGTAAATCGATCTTAGAAAAGAATCGAACTCCTTGAAGTTGATCAAACAGATCATCAATTCTCGGTAGTGGGTACTGATTCTTAATCGTAATCTTATTCAATTCTCGATAATCAATGCACATACGCATCGATCCGTCTTTCTTCTTAACAAACAACACTGGTGCTCCCCATGGTGATGAACTTGGTTGTATAAAACCTTTGTCAAGAAGTTCATCCAATTGTTTCTTTAGTTCCTGCATCTCCGTTGGTGCTAATCGATAAGGTGCTTTTGCAATCGGTGATATCCCTGGTATTAGGTGATTTCTAAATTCAACCTCTCTATCAGGTGGTAATCCAGGTAACTCTTCTGGAAAAATGTCTAAGAATTTAGATACTACAGGAATATCTTTTAATTCTTTTCATTTAGTGTTAATGATTATGGAAATCATATACACCATTCCTCCTTTCCTTTCATAACTTGCAGCTTTCACCACAGAGATGAATTTTGTCGATCTGGTTGGCTTATCTCCTTTAATTGTGATCTTTTCACCACTTGGTGTACTTACTTGCACTGACTTTTGATCACCTAAAATACTGGCTTGATTGGCTACCAACCAATCCATTCCTAATACAACATTGAATCCGGCTAGATTCATTGAGTAAAGGTTAGCAAAGAAATGATGGTTCCGGATTTCTATTCTTGCTTCCTGCAAGATTTCACTAATCTTAATGGATTCTCCATTAGCTGTCTCTACCAGACAATCTTGTTGAAGTTTCGTTAAGGGTTGGTCAAGAAGTTTGTAGAAAGAAGTATTGATAAAACTTTGGTTTGCACCAGAGTCAAACAATACTTTGGAAAATATGTCGTTAACTAAAAACGTACCGGAAATCACATCCGGAATCATCTTAGCTTCCTCAGCTGTCAGAACAAATGCTCTGGCATTTTTCTTAGGTGCTTCAGCTGTCTTAGCCTTGTTGGTTGTGGCTAGAGCTAGTTTCGGACAGTTCGGTTTGATATGCCCAGCTTCTCCACAATTAAAGCATATCCTATTGCTAGGTTTCAATCGACATTCTTCTTCCTTATGTCCGGGTTTCTAGCAAAAATTGCAAAACCTTGCACACTTTCCATAATGCTTTTTTTTTACAAGTCTTGCAGTAAGGTACAGAGGAAGAACCTGTTCCTTTTCCACTGTTGGAATTACCGTAGCGGAATTCCTGGGTAAGCTTTTCGGCTAAGTTCTTTCTCGGGTTTTCCTCTTGTGTGCGTACTAATTCATCAGTCAGGGTATTGGCTAGTTCTACTGCTTTTTCTATGGTTTGTGGTCTAGCTGCCTTGACTACATGTCTAATCTCACTAATTAATCCCCAAACGTAACGGGAGATTAATACTGGTTCTGGTGAGGCTAAGGTTGGCACTATCCAAGCATATTCGAAGAATATGGTAGTGTAACCTTTGCAGTCTGTTCCAGTCATTTTATGATTTAGGAACTTATTGGCGATTTGTTCCTTTTCATGAGGAGGACAAAATTTTCTTTCGACTATCTCCATAAAGTTAGTCCATTCCATATTATAAACTCTGTCATTTCCCCTAGACTGGAGAATAGTATTCCACCATCCTAGACTGGAGAATAATCTTATCTTCATCTGCACATTTACTTATTTTTTTGACTGCTTCTGACTTTTCTATCCAACGTAAAGCTGCAATGGCTCCTTCATTGCCTGAGAATTCTATTGGTTTGTAGGCCAAGAATTCTTTATAAGAATAACCGTATAGCATGGTTCTTCTTCTTTTAGGAATTGGAGCTTAGACAAGGGGTCTGTGATTTCCGTTCACACTGTGACTTGGTTTAGTGTGTTGTCGTTTACTTCCAGTTACAGATTTATTATTTTCTGCTTCCTTAACAGTCTTGATAATATATGGCATAGCATCTATATTTCCTTGTGCTACTATATGTTGGATGGCACTGTTATCTATTTGGTTTCCATTATTCTCATTGTTCTGGTTTTCCTGATTTACTTCCTTGTCCATCTGAATTGTGAACATTTATCAGGTATTTAATTATCACAGAATGAAATTTAACACAAATATGTATACACAATCATACAAACAGATTGATCAAAAACGTCGAACATTGCGACTTTTACTCTTTTCATATATATATGCGTTAATTACAAACTACAACTGGAATTTAAACACACTAGTAGTTATGCATCCGTATCTATTTTAGTCTTATATATTTTTAAATCACACATATATCTAGGTATTATTCTAGGTATTATTCATCCAGTATCTCATATCATTTTCATCGTATTTCCAAACTAGTTTCTCCCCTATTTGTCGGATTCTATTCCCTTCATCCACTAAAATTTCTCCATATTGTTTGAGTTCCTGCACACATTCTCCACTCATTGGTGGTTTTAATGGGTCAGGGTTTTGAGGTACGGGTTCTTCGTAAGGGTCTGCGCTATTCATTTCGAAAAACGTTCTATCGTCATCCCCCCACGGATCACGTTCTAAAGGCATTGGTTCTTTGGGAGTATATAAAGCCGAGTATAACCTATTGTCGTCAAACCACGGATCATATTCTAAAGGGTGTGGAGTTGGGATTCTAGGAAATTCGTTAGGGTCAAATGCAGGTATAGGGAATTGGTTTTCTTGGTTGGGTTCTAACATTTGTTGGTCTGGGAATAAAGGTAACAGTGGCGGTTCAGCTATTTGGTTAGAGTCTACTGCTGTAGTGTCTAACATATGGAAATCTGCCAATTGTCTATCTAGTTCCTCTTCCCAAGGTGGTCTATTGCATGTTTCCTGAGTTTGTGCATTTACCTCCTTATTAGCTCTGACTATCACTCTCTGCTGTTGTAATTTCTTCATTATTTTTCTTCTCTCATGTGCTCCCCTATTAAACCAGCCTCTCTTTTTAGTAGTAAAAGGTTCGTTAGACTGTGCCTTAAATATACATATTCCTTCCTAAGTATCAGCTGAGTATCCTGAGGGATCTGGATGAGATGATGTTCCCTCATCTTTTGGTGAACTATCTAAGTGACGATAAGCATCTGATGTTCCTTGCTTACTCATACTGTAAACTAACAAATAGTCAAATAACACAAAATAATATTTACATATTATCACATAAATTATTTCCTAACACAGAATTTAAGTGTCAGCAGAACACTTCTTTGGCTTAAACCAGTGGCTGTAGCTCTGATACCACTCTCTGTCGCAAACCCAGACCCCTACCCCGGGAGCGGGTGCCGCAAGATCCAGATTAGTGGTATCGGTGTTTACTAATTTTGGCAGCGAAAAACATTCATCAGGACCGTAGTTAGGAAATATTTTATCAGATTTGAAACACCAAACTTTGTATAATAAACATATGGAATAAAACCCAAGTTTTCATTACAAACTATATATAGGGGTAAACCCTAGTTTATCAAAAGACAAAACTTCTTTTTATTTGTGTAACTTTTATAGCCACTTGTCTAAGCCTTTAGTGCTCTCCAGCTGTCTTCTATTGGTTTTCACATTTTGTTACCTCAAACACGTTTTAAAAAGTTTTATCAGCAAGAAATACTGGTGAGTGCATCCCAGTTTAATCAAAACAGTTTTATGACTTCACATCTTTTACAACTTTTCAGTATTAAGGGCATCCGCAATTACATTTGCTTATATCTATCCAATTACCCCTTTACTGGTATTGTCTATCCTGACTTGTTGGTCATGCTACTATTCCAATAGTAACGAGTTTCAAGTAATGTATACAAAACCCCAACATACCGGTAGTAATGGTAGAATTATAAATACTCAATTACTGTCAAGTGTAAATTAAAACATTTGAGGTTTTGGTAAAACATTTTGAGTCACAAAAGTAATTTGCAAAAATGTACTCACAAACAGTGAGGAAAAAAGAATGAACTCACTTTGATTATTTAGGTAAAACTAAGGCTTCCTTGTGTATCTCCTGGTGATTATCTATTAAAATTTAAACAATGCACACGTGTTACTAAAATAACCCAAATTACATTAACCGTACAACTCGAGACAGAACTCCAATGACTGAGTTAGGCAGAGCCTTGACATGCATTACGGAGTCCTAGATCAATCGGGTGTAACACGAGACAGAACTCCAACGATTGAGTCAGGCAGAGCCTTGACATGCGTTACGGAGCCCTAAATTGATCGTGTAGGGTAATAGCAGGGTTATAATACTTACGAGGCAGAGCTTCGCTTTATAGTGGGTATTATGCCCGGGGTATAATAATAACTAACATAAAGTGAGAGAGAATTTTGATTTCTGAACGAATTTCAAATGAGTTGATCGATCCTATTTATAGGCGGATTCAAGGGCGGCTCGCGGCCCTCGTAACATTAAGCTAACTCTCTCGAGGCCCACGAGAGAGTAGAATAGGGTTTAGGCTCGACCAATCAGCGAGTATAGGCTTGACACGTGGCGACACGTGGCGGATTGGTTTGTCCAGCAAGTCACAAGGCCTCGCGGCCCGCGAAAGACCAAGGATGTCTTTGTCGCGCCCCGTGACAAACCCCTGGTTTTGTTTTTCTTGTTTTTAATATGTACAAGAGTATTTCGGGCTTGTTTCTCATATATGGGGTATATAAGGAACGTTTTAGGGTCACGTTTAGGGTTCTAGGATGTATTTAGGAGGGTTGTTATAAAAAAGAGTTCCGGTGCCACAAAATCCCGAAATGTATTATGGAAATTATGGAAGTACTAGCACTGTTGCAAGACCTGCTCAACATGCTCAGCTACAAACGGCTTTTGTCTCAAGCACCAATATGTATGGAACACCACAACCAGTTGCCTCAGAGCAAAGCTATCGGTCTACCGGAGTACCATCATCTCTTGATCCAAACTACAAAGGTCAACAACAAGCTTGTTATGGAAACACTTCATCAACAGTCAATGTTGGTCAGTCAACTAATCCAAACACAGTTCAGCTAGACACTTCAAGTTTCTCAAAAGTGAGTGTTGAGATGGCAAAGGAACATATGGAGCTATTAAACACTTTGGTGAGCGCGTACTGTGGGTTAGTAGCAGGGCAAATTGAAAACATCAATTTGACTCAGGAAGATTATCAACAAATAGATAAGGATGAAATGGATTTGATGGATATCAAGTGGCCTTTTGCTAGTGCAGTGAGGCGAGCAAAAGACTTCATGGAAAGAACTGGTAGAACAAGCTTGGAAAGCAAGAAGGACACCAAGTATAGGTTCGATAAGCAAGCGGTCAAGTGTTTCAACTGTGGTGAACGAGGTCATTTCAAACGGGAATGCACGAAGCCAGCTCAGCATGGGAACCAGAATCCGTTCGGAATTCAAGGCAATCAACAAAATCAGAATCAAACCAGGAATAATAAGCGTGCCTTGATTCCTGTAAAGAATTCTCATCAAGCAGGATCATCAAAAAACAACCGAGCTCTTTTGGTACAAGTTGATGAAGGTTGTGACTGGTCGATTTAACTGGGTAGCGGTGATCAGGGTGGAACAACTTGTTTTGCTGAGGTTGTCAAGGATCTAATGCACGCATGTGGTGGAGAATCTTCAGAAGATAAAGACAGTTCTGGTTATAGTGGAAGCTCAGATGAGGAAACCTCAACTTCAAGTGAAGACTGTATGGATGAAGTGTCACGTGAGACCATTGATGCCAATGTTGAGAAGTTTTTGGGTGAAGCTAAAGCAGTGAATGACAAAAGATCAATTTTAGTGGATCAAACTGTTTATTCTTCTTCTTCTTCTTCTCATCATTCCGCCTTCATGGCTAATGTTGGCGGGTCGTCAAGTCAGGTATGTGTCGATGAACCAAAATCTGATAAGTGTGATAGTTGTGTTGATTTAGGTGCTAAATTGTCTGATTTGCAAAGCAAATATGATGATTTGCAAAGCAAATATGACGTGATATTTATCCACAATCAAAATTTGATCATGTATCTTTCAAAATGCACAATGGCCAATATGCTTCATAAAAATCATGAAAATGATTTTAAAAAGGTAATTAACACATTAAGAGAAGATTTTACCGAGCTAAAGTAAACAGTTTCAAGAAAACAAACTGCAATAAACAATTACATCAATAGGATCGAGGAAACACAAAAGGAGTTGGCCTGTGCTAAGTGTGAAAATGAGGCGATCCAGCTTAAGTTAGCTAGTTACTCAAACTCTAGTGTCACACCCCGATATTTCCACGTATTACCGGTGGGCCCGGTGGGGAGTATCGTGACGTAGTTGATATCATCATAGTCAAACAACACAATTTAAATACACAGCGGAAGCAAAAGATAATTATATTATAACCGAATGAAATATCAAAGTATTACAAACGGTATGCAAAGGATCCACAGGCGGATCAAATAAAAGAAAACTGTTCAACAGACTTTAGGCATCTAGAACTTGCAAGATTCCCTATTGACGCCCTGAGCTCCTAGCCAATTACGCATAATACCTGCCACCTAACCTTTTGGAAAATACGTCAGTTTACACTGGTAAATACAATTAACTGACTCGATTTGAAAATGTTTAAGAAAATTGGTTTGGATGCACGAGGCACAAACATTCTTTTATAACCTGGGACAATTTTATTAATAAAAATCTTGTATCCGATTTACATGTTTGTCCAACATTTAGGGCCGGTGATTATACAATACAAGCCGGTCAAGATTAATCGACACACCATAAATATAACTCACAAGAAGACACCCTTACGAGTGAGTATATCTTTTACATACGCAACAGGAGGTGTTATGCCTACACCTTGTGCTTAAGTTATGGCCATTCACTTTTTAAATGAGCCAATGATATCCAGGACATGGTCATTAACCCCTAATGTTATTTGTTATCAATCAATACAGATTAAAACGGGATTATGCAATTTAATCATCTCCGATTAAAAGGTTTCTACACCCGACCAAGCGGTATTTTTATAATACCGTATCCCAAGCCCAAATAGGGAATATAAGTTAAAAGTATTTACCTGAGCTAGCAATGCAATTTATACTCAGCCGTATATTCAAATCAGCAAGCATAAGTACTTCTACTGGGGCTCTTAATCTGGAACGAAGGTTTTATTAACCTATTAGATTCCTAACGGGTCTTATTTAAATCGTAACTTAGACCGGTTAGTTTTAAGGTAAGATACGGTTCAACCGCACGATTAAGCGAAGACCGGAATAGAATGTGATTTAGACCAGACAAGTTTGGAGATTTGTATAATATGGGTAAACTAAACACATTCTGGATTTTGAGATAAAAACGATAAGGTTTGACCCGTTTCGGCTAATTTATGCAAACTAGTTACACAAACCGATCGGAACGCGCAAGAAGCGTATCGGGTAACCATAAGAGTCATATACAGGTTTCCTAAGTTAATATGCCTTAATTATGTTGTGATATCAGTAGGATACCTTCCATTATGCCCAAAACGAGTTTAATCTCAATATAAGCCCCGTAGGGGTATTTTGGTCATTTAAAAGATTATAAAAGAGATTAATTTTAAATTCTGAGACTCGGGTCCGAAATCATCAGTAAAACAACTTAATTTAATAGGTTATATCAGTTGGTGATAAGTCTTATATGCCAAATTGGTTTTAAACCCATACTAGGTGTTTAATACGCGTAAAAAGCCGTTTTAAGCGATTTCCGGGTTATACAGGAAATCTGAGTTTTCTGATCAGGTTATAAAGTTCAAAATACTTTATTTATTATATAAAATCAGTAGCAATTGGATTGGTGTCAAAAATTGGGTTTAGATAGGCTTTACGCTAATTACGCCGTTTAATTAACAAAAAGCTTTCAAATTTCGCTATTGGGCATAACTCCTAATCTAGACCTCCAACTGATGTGAAATTTTAGGGACATGTTTATAAATCAGTAATAAAGATTATTGTCCTTTCACATTTCCAAAATTCTCGTTTTATGGTCAAAAGGGCATTATGGTCAACATTAAGCAATTAACGGAAACGTGTAAACGAATCGGACAATCAACGATCCGACCACAGAGGGTTATACTATCATGTAACCTGGTCCTAAGGAAACTCTAAGGCATCCCCAAACCCATCTAAATCGGGTCAGAACTGAAGTCAAAGCAAAAGTCAAAGTTTTGCGACTTTCGGTTCCGAACCGAGCCTAAACAGAAAATTGTCGGATCAAACAAGCTTAGACCAGTTCTTATACTTATTACCAAGTGATATGGGTGATCAAATAGGTTACACACCTTCTACATTGCTAATTATGCGTTAATTCAAAAATTAGGATCCTGCTGACTTTTTATAATAAACTTTGACCCGACAATTGATCTAGTTAGAGTGGGAATCAGAGGGTGCCCTTTTAAGGGTTTATTACCCACATAAATGCCAACTTATAACTACCTTAAGTTTGACTAACCACTGGACCATTAGTGATTAATCGATAAGTCAAACCTTAATTACGACGGTTTGACTTTTAAGCTAATAACTAAGCAAAACTCAATTAAGGAAGGTCAAGGATACTTACCAAGGTTCTATGAACGACTAAGGATCACAAGGAAGGTGCTTGAGCTCCAGGGGACTCCAAGAAGTGAGGATGGAATGAATGATCAAAAATTGGAAAAATGTGGGTTCTTATATAGTGATCTTGATTGATCAAGATCATGCCAAACAACTCTAGGGATGTTATGGGATCATTCCAAGTGTCCCTAAGCCCCCCTAAATCAATAAACAACTCCCTAGAATCAGGAAAAGGCGATTTGAGGCGGTGTAACAAGCTGGAACAGGAAACTGACTGTTTTCCGCATCTGGGACATGCTTACGGACCATAAGGTCCAGAGTCTTACGGTCCGTAAGGACCTGGTTAGCATAGTAAAGTTTCAATTGTTGACAGGTTTAGCCCCTGCACTTCCAAATGCCATTTCCTACACATCTAAGGCCCGTTAAACCATTTTTAGGGCTCTACCATGATGCCTAAGCATAGGGAACATGAAACATGCTCAGAAATATTTCGGATGTCAGTTCGTTTGGTCGTACGGTCTTGTTGTTCGGCTAATTACGACGAAACACGGACGGACGCGAAAATGAATCCAAACGACGCGACGAATGGAATTTTATCAAGCCAAACACTAAAATAAAATATTTTAGTGCTTACATAAATTTTTGGCTATCCGGATATATTCAGATTGTGAGATATGCGCGAAAGTACTAACTTGTGCACTTTTAGTCCCTGCATGACTTAAAAGTTTATTTTTGCGCACCAAACACCTCTAAGCCTATATCTAAGCTATATAAAGGGTAAATAGGGTATGTTTAACTCATGGTCATATTCCGGAAGGTCCGATAGCATACGAATCGGCATACTTTTGCAGTTCGACGCAAATAGTCCCTCTAACGCGCAAACCTGCGCATATCATCATTTAATAGTATTGAAGCCTTATCTAATCCATATTAGGCATTCCTAGGAGTATTATTAAACATTACAATGCTTCTGGTTCTCTAAAAGGCCATTCAGAGGTATAATTAAACATATTGACACTTTTAGTCCCTCTAACTTGCAAAGTTGCGCGTAACCTCGTTTTTAGGCATAAAAGCCTTGGACGGCCAACGATTGGTATTTCCAAGAGTATAATCAAATATCATGAAGCTCTTGGTTTGTTAAATGGTCACTCAGAGGTAAGAATTAACATGTTGACGCTTTTAACCCTTTATTGCGCAAACTTTCATTTAATTACGCAAACGGCTACACTTGATCAACAAGTGGCTCATTTGTGAATATAAAACAGTAAAAGGCTATTTAGAAACTTATTTTAGGTATGATAATACTTCCAGTTCTTTCATAATTAATGTTTTTCGATTTTTTGAAAAATTAGTCCCTTATATTCAAGGTTTGACTTTACTAGGGTTTATTACACGTGTCAATACTTCATTGAACGTGATTTTACGAGGTGTTACATCTAGGTATGTGTTGGATCACATCATTGACATACAGAAAAAGAAGAATGATGTCACGTGCATTGGATATAAGAAGTGTCCTTCGCCTATTGGACACAATTATACCACGATGCTTGATGAGGAAGATATGCCTCACTTTGAGCCATCACTTCCATTAGATCTTGAGGAATTCGCAGCTGGGCTCGGTTACAAAAAGGAAGTATCCTCAGATTCGGATGAGTTAGCAGATACGAAAGTGTCAACAGCTGAACAAAATCAGGATCCTCCAGCCATTGTTGAGGATGCTGATTCTTCAGATAATGAATCCGAGGATACTAACTCAGCACAGTCTGATGCAGTGATCAAAGAAGAGGACATACCTCTCGAGAATCATATTCTATGTGATCATCCCGCAAAACCTGCTAAGACTGTTCAGGTAGAGTCCATTTCTACACAAGACTCTGAGAGTGTGAATTTGCTGTACACTCTGGTTGGTGATGATAAAGTCTACTCAAAAAATATTTTCCAATTAAGAATGTAAATCAATCTTTAATCAGTAAAGTTTTTGAGGATTCGACAAGTAAGTTTTTGGGAGAGTCGAGTTCCCGTGTTGTGGTAACACAATGTCCTCCGAGTCCAAAAGCTGAAGTTCGAAAACAACATGGCAATAAAAAATTACCAATAGAGAAAAATCAGCAAAACCACACTAAACCAAAAGGTAAATCAACGACTCAAGGTCGAAGGGAACAAAACCAAAGAAATAACCAAAAGATGAACTTTGTGAAGTCGAAGGGAATCGACAAACTTGAAACTTTTGAAAACAAATCTAACATAGATTATGTTAATCAAGTTAAAATTATGAAAATAGATGGTCAAAACAATTCAGGACCAAGTACTTCTGTCGTAACCCCTGACCCCTGCACCGTGAGGCGGGCGGCCGTGGCCTACGCAGAGCTGGTGGTATCGGTGTTTATTTATTTGGCAGCGGAAATTACATCAGTACCGTAGTTAGGAAATATTTTATCAGAGTAAAACACCACACATTTTTTTTCTTTTATAATAATAAATACATGGGAAAAATCCAAGTTTCCATTACAACATGTTTATAGGGATAAACCCTAATTTATTGAAATAAAACTTCTTCTTTATTTAGGTAACTTTTATAGCCACGTTTCCAAGCCTTCAGTGCTCTCCAGCTGGCTTCTATTTAGCTTTCACATTTTGTTACCTGAAACGCATTTTAAAAGGTTTTGTCAGCAAGAAATACTGGTGAGTAAATCCCAGTTTAATCAAAACAAGTTTAATCATTTTACAGTAATGAGGGCAATCCAGCAATTACATTTGTTTCCATCTACTTTAATTACCACCTACGGTACTGTCAATCCTGACTTATAGTCATGTTACTATTCACAGTATTAGTAACAAGTAATGTGTACAAAACCCCAACATACCGACGATAATTGTAGAATTACAAATACTCAATCACTGTAAAATATAATTTAAAACAATTAAGGTTTTGTAAAAACAGTTTTACAAAAAGAGGAATTACTCACATTGCTATTTTAGATAATCCCTGGTGACTTCCTGGTTATAATCTATTAATTAACCAATGCACATGCGTTAGTATAATAACCCATTTTACATTAGCTATATCCCTCTCCCGAGACAAAACTCCAACGACTAAGTCAGGCAGAGCCTAGACATGCGTTACGGAGCTCTAGATCAATCGGGCAGAGTAACTAATACGTAACTGGGGTTATAATACTTACAACGAGGCAGAGCTTCGCTAATTTAGTGGGTATTATGCCCGAGAATTATTTTAGCTATTAGAGATTCGAGAGAGAAAATTAAATTGTGAATGATTTGAAACTGAAGCCGACATCCCCTATTTATAGTTCTGATCAAGCAGCGGGTCGTGGCCCGCGACGGCCACTTCTGTCTTTCTCGCGGCCCGCGAGGCCTGCTAGGTTAGTCCCTAGCTTAGCTGATTCGACCACTAAAACCAACACGTTAGCGACACGTGGCAGCACCGGTTGCTTGCCTAGTGTTGAGTTGTCGCAAGCCGCGACTGCTGTAGCCAAGGGGGTCGCGGCCCGTGAGCGCCCCCTAAATCTTGTTTTATTTGATTTTTGGTAAATTAAATGTATTTTAGCCCCATTTTTCACGTTCGAGGTTTATTTTAGGACATATAGGGGTGCTTTTAAGAGTTTTAGGAGAGTTGTTATATCATCCCCAACTTATTTTAGAACTCGTCCTCGAGGTCTACTGGAACAGGTGTGGATATTTCCTCTGCATCTCTGATTCGAGCTCCAAAGTGTATTCTGGTCCTCTCTTGGAATCCCATTTCACTTTGACCAGAACTAATCTCTTGTGCTTGAGATTCTTGATCTTTCTGTCTTCAATCTGTAGGGGTTTCTCTACAAACTTAAGTTTCTCATTTGTCACACCCTGACTTTTGCGGAAGCGTGGTTTAATTGGTGTGACTTCTTAATACCATAGCAACAATCATAACAATGCTATATGATAAAAACATGAGATATTCATTCATTAATAAAGTTTAGAAACATTCCATTTTCAACAATCACAAAATAATTTACAAACCTTAACTTGATTTATTTGAGTTCATAAAGACTTAGCAAAAGACTTTAAACAAAACCAGGTTTAGGTGTATATAACCCGTCCAGGAAGAGATTACACCTTCTAAACCCTAGATGACTTCTTTATTCAAACGCAGCTTGAAAATACGTGCATACCGTGCCAGATCCGTTAGTTTCCTGAAATACATGTAATTTGAAAAATCAACAAAAGTTGAGCGAGTTCATGTGTAAGTGAGTATGTATAAACCTTTGTAAAAATGTCTGTATGTATGAAAATCCCTGGTATGTAGCAATTAAGGAAAAAGAGACCACCATTGGGTTGCAAAGCCAATGATAAGTGTGAAGTGATGCAGGAAGACTCAAACCTAGCGGATTTGTGCGTCGGGCACTTAGTCACCTCATGGTCCACTCGGCGGACTCAAGAGTGGGGCTCGCTACACCCAAATAGATCTATCACTAATGTCCCTCGGTCCTACAACGAGGATTGATGGCCTTAAGTGTTGTGCCCACCACTCACATGTTCGCGTAATAAAAACCCTCCTTAAGCTAACCATACCATGTAAATAAATGTCTGTAAATGTCTGTAAATGTCTGTAAATAATTGTAACATGTATTTCACCCCCGAAGTATAAAACTGAAAGCAGTTAAGAGAAAAGGGGGACATGAACTCACAGTATTGCGTCTTCGGTACTCGTAACCCAAGTCTCCTCAGCAAACACGACTACCTACAATGGTCTAATGTCTATTAGACGAACGGGTCGTGCCTTGTCTTAGTGTTGATTAGTGCCTTTGAGTTACATTTAAAAATGTCTTCAATATTTTAGTAATAATATACTTCTCATACTTGTGTATTCGTATTTCCTTCCCAAGGATGGGATATTTTACATATGTCTATTCGTATTTGGAATTATATTTTTAAGTCCCATTTTAGAGGATACCCACTTAACCATATTTCTGTATAAAACCAACCTCCGACACTCTGCATTTCGTTATAAAAATTACGGCGAGTTTTATGCTTGAAAAACATAGTCTATAATATACTAGTAACGCTTGTCCAGAAAATATTTACTAAGTGGTAGGATTTTCGGAAAATTTCGCCATAGTCTCCTTTGTAAATAGAGGTGTCCATGCTTAAAAGCATATCATTTTCTTTTCCAAATACCGCATAAAGTGTTCCCACATAGCCAACCCGACAAATCCACATGCAATACCCTAACTACGTCTTTTCAGATTTATTACACAAACAGGACTGTTTTCGAGTATTTAAATAAAATAGTTATCCTTTTCCAAAAATTCTGAAATTTTTACAGAAGGTCATATATAATCTACGATTTATTGTGTAAAAATTTCGGATATCAGTTCATTACCAATTTTATATAAAAATTCTTTTACTCAACTGCAATCAGATTTGATACTTTCTGATTGCAGTTTTACGGAAAAATTCACTAAAAATCAATCGTAAGTCGGATCGTCGAAATTCCAGTTGGAGGGTCACGGAAACAACCGTGAACATCTACAGTAAAAATTACACGAACGGATTCTGCTCAGGTTTTAAGTTTTGACTCCGACTACGACACACTTTTTCAGCAGGAAAATTTCAGCTTGAGCTGCTGTCCTAAAATAATTCTTTAAAAATAGTAAACGACCTCGAAAAATTACGATTCCAGTTTCATTTGTTCGGTTATTCAAAATTACACAATTTAGACTCCAGAAATTCAATTTTTCGATTAAAAATGAACCAGTTACAGCCTGTTGAAGGGGCTGGAAAATCTCAATCAGCAAGCTGTTTTTATTGTAGAAGTCACTAAAAACGCATAAACAAGGACCCTAACCATGGTTTATCGATGAACAAATGTTAAAACTTCAATCATGCTTTAACCAACCCTAAACCATCCAGATTTCAACCTCACACAACCTTTTTATATATGGGTTTTATGCAGAAACTTAAGTTCATATTATAGTGTTTAAGCTTTTGTGTGTGATGAACATTCAACAAATCGTAACAAGAATCAAGGTGGAACAAGAGTATGAAGGGACTTACTACTAGCACAAGGCTAGGGTAGTAATCTTAAGATGAGATGATGGTGAAAAGTTGGTGACAAAGCTTGAATCAAACTTCCTTGAACACCTTCAATCTTGCATTTCTATGGATGAACTTCACACTTGAAAGAGAGCTTGTTGGAGAAGAAAATGGAGGATGTGAAGAATGATGGTGGTGATTTCGGTTATGGAGAGGGGGGGGGGGGGTATATGAGCCGAAATTTTTGAGAGAGGAAGGAGGAGATTGGTTATAGGTTTTGTAATGATGGAATTTCCTTGGAAACTTGCACTCTCCACCCTAAGATCATCATTGCCTATCTAATGGCCAATAAGAGTGAAGGTGGAAATATCAAATATCTAAACAAAATATTCTCACATCATTAGGGCAAATTTTCGGTTGGGGGGGGGGGTAAAGTGTAAATATTTTGGAAACTAATAGGTATTAACTTAGAAGGTTAAGGGTATTTCCAAGTGTAGTGGGTGTATGTCATGTTTACATGGCGTATGGGAATTTTCGTGACTGTAATTAATTAAAAATGATAAAAATAATATTTCTAACAATATTTTCGTGTCCGGGATAATGTCTGGTTGCTCGGTTACGTATCGTTCCGTTAAAGCGTTTAATTGTACCGTATAGTGTCTTTTGCGCATCTTTTTGTAACGAAAATATTCCTGGCACTTAGGAAAGTATACAGGACCACTCTGATATATTTGTGTATAATAAAATGCTGAATTTTATAAAAGAACGCGGAATTCTGTATTTAACGCATGTTTTAGGCACTTCCCGGCACTATATCTATCACCTAATGACGCAGTCTTTTGGTCCTCACTTCCCTACACTACAAACCAGTGTAGTACTCTATCCCTGGCTCATACTGGCCATAATAATATTGTCTGTCTAAGCGCTGGTATTGTCAGTATTATTTCTGAATCAAACGTTCAGTGTGTCAACTGTGCTGAGTGCATCAAGTATGTCCACTAATGTAGGTGTGTAATGAATGGAGTGACTGTATAAAATATGATGCATGTATATATGATATAGAATCATAGAGCAGTTTAAATTATCAGTTGTAATCAAGCACAGTCATTAAACACATAATCGAAATTAATTAATTTGTACAGTACCTGAAATTTTGAGGGTTGTCACATTCTCCCCCCGTTAAGAAAATTTCGTCCTCGAAATTTGTACTACCTTAATTCCTTGTGGTTACGTCACACGTGTATGTATATGAATGTTACCGAGGTAGATAATCATCAAACTGAATTTAACCTACTCGCGTTAGGTGAGTCCAAGTCTATATATAATAACCCGAATCCTATGGTTAAAGGTGTGTGCTTATAGCATTCGATGTCAAAGGTACAGTACGTATTTGACGTATAGTCTAGTGTAATCCAGCTAGCAGTGTTCCACAAAAAGGAAAGAGGAGTTTTGTGCAATAGAGTTTTCAAATGATTGGTCATAGTATGCAAATTTACACAAACCATAGCATCCGCTATATGAACTCAAAATCAACAGCTTGGAGATGAAAATGACCTGCCAACTGGCGAATAAGTAAATGATAAGGATCTGTGTGTTGACATTCTCGAATTGTGAAAATACACCGTATGAAGTACAAGCGAATCTGGTGTATCATTGTCTTAATTCGTAGTTGCATCAGAAATGTTCAAATGACAAGTCAAACAAAAGTATGAGTCGTTTTGTGTGAAACGGTTAATCATGATTAGCACAAGCTACAAGTTTATGATGACACCACAAGGTGTCGTAATGGCATTATCCAATAATAGTGGTGATTGAACAAGTTCACCGCGTTTGAAATCAAATGAAAGTGCACTGAGACAATCTGAAGATTTGATTTATACCATGTTATAGAGTTTCCAATTTAATACGGAACATCAAAGGACCACTGGTTCCAATCGAAGATGAAAAGTAATGAGTATCGCAAGGCATTTGATTGACGATGAAAGAATCGTTAGGAGGTACATTGTACTTATGAAATGAATATATGTACCATTGCCTTAACACACAACTGTGTTGAGACTGCTTTAATCGTGATAAACGAGACGGATTTAGAGCAATTAAATAATTCAAATCCGTGTATGAAGTGAGTAACCAACTTAGCGCAAGCTCAATTCTGTGAAAACATCAACGCAAGGTATTGAAATCAGTCAAACGATTTAGTGGAGTCGTAGCCCAACCGAATCCACTACGACTTGTAATGAAAGAACCTTTGCAAAAATATTTGAATATGATGCTCCCAATACATCATATAGCGTCTCAAATCAAACATGTGAAGATGGATAAGTTCAAGCAATTGAACTTAGTTTTAGCGTAACCCGATAGAAAACGTATGTATCAACAAAGGAAATCTCGGCATGGTAACCAAAAATAAACCATGAATGTAATTTGAGATCAAAAGAAGTTTCAAGAGAGTGTGTTGACTTGATAGCAAAGAGTCAACAATTACAATAATGTAGGTTATTCAGACTACCGACCAGTAACTTGATTTAACAACGTAATATCTGAACTTCACTGAAATGTTTGGAATGAAACCGCATGCGTAGCAGATGGTGCATGCGTAACATGTGAGTTTTCAAGTAATGAAACAATGAGTGTTTGCTAAAATGGAGAAACGACCAAATATTCGAAGCAAAAGGGTGTTCGCTCTTAGCGAAGAAAATCAACGTGATGCAACTACCATTAAGGGGAGTAGAGATGCAACATCTACTCGCTAGAAGCAAAAGTGACGGTTTCAACGAAAGAAATTTAAGTACTTTCTATTTTTTTTTTGTTAGCTGAAATGGCATGTATGTCAGGTTAATGATGTTTAATCGAGTTAACAGGTGCGGTTCCTAAGTAACAACCTTTGTGTATTTGGTCCCGGGTTCCCAAAGGTCTTAAGTATATGTTATCTAGATCCTCACGGTTTCGTATTTCGTGTACGTTTAAAAACAAGTTACTGTCCCACAATTTCCCCGGTAAACTTCCTTCCCGAATTCACCGCTAACGACACTCGATCGTCGACCAGTCGTGTATTAGTAGTCGGGTCCTCACCGTCAGTCAAATAAGTAATTCGTCAATCCTTAGCAAGAGCCACCGACCCTGGTTGGCTAGCTCGTCCGACTTCCGATCATTTGAAAGTCATCGTCCTTTTTCTTGATGAGCGGAACTGAGGTTACCCAAAAAGGGAATTTTTGGTCTGTTATCTTCCTTCTCTAATTACTACTGAAACTATGCTGTCAATCCTTGCATATCCGAGAATGTAAGTCGCCACGGTGCATCGACTACAGGTGCGGTGCCTGGAATTAAATCGATGCGAGGTTCGACTAATCGTTGAGGAGATAATTCTGGTAAGTCTTCGTGGAGCACTTTCAGGATATTCTCTTGTCACGGGGGTATCTTCGGGTTTTAGTTCTTCGGCTCCCTTGTCCCCGACATGAGCCAGGAAAACCACTCATCCTTTGCGCAACAGCTTTCGTGCCTTCCAGCAATTTGTAATTTGTAGAGGCGTACCCTGTTTCCTGAGTCACGATCGTTCCTTTATTCGCCATTGGGGTGCGGACATTAAACTCCGCTCGATCACATGGAAATTAATCCATCCCAATACCACGTTGAAGTTCCCAACTCAACGGGCAGCAGATCAAGCGTAAACTTACGCTCTCTAGGTTCTATCTTGCCGTTCCTAGTTACTGTGTTGGCTTCCACTAGCTTCTCCTAGCTAGTCCCATCGAGCGCGAGTTATCTAACTTACTGGCTACTAACCCAAGTACACTCTCAAACTCTAGAGATGCGAAGATTAGATTTTGGAATAGTATCTTGCAACACAGATGCATAACGTTGAGTAATATAGAACGTACCGATACTTGAATCCTGGCGTGTTCCCATAGTTATGCTACTGAGCTTTTGTCCTTGTGCTTGATTCTTCTTAGGGCAGTACTTTCTGAAATGCTTCTTGCTCCCACAGTTAAGACAACCTTGAGCACGTTTCTGTTTGTCATTCGTTCTGCCCTGGTATTCGTCATTGTCGTTGTTTTCACCGTGATTCTCACTACCATCTTGACCTCCATTTCTATTTTCAATACCTTGCCTACAAGTTTCCTTGGGATGCCCTCTCTTGCCACAGTTATCACATTTTCCATATTTACATCGCCCGACATGATAGCGTAGACAATTGTCGCACTTAGGTAGAATACCCATGTAGTCCTTTCCCTTTTTAGCCTTCTTCTCGGTACTTACCCGAGTAATCTTCTTGAAATTCACGAGTTTTCTCTTGCTATCCCCAGATGACTCTACAGGAGCCTCGTTTTTCTCTTCCGGAGTGGAGAATTTTCCTTGTCTAATCGCTTCTTCAGTGAGCGCCACGCTCATGTCGATTGCTTCAATAATTGTTGAAGGCTTAGACGTTGTTACCAGGCTTAGAATCTGCGGTGCTAGTCCCCTGATGAAAAGTTCGATCTTCCTAGATTCTGGTTCCACCAAACGCGATGCAACTTGTGATAACTCGCCAAATCTATGCACGTATTCAGCTATCTTTGGACCTTCCATTCTCAAGTTCCACAATTCAGTTTCCAACTTCTGGACTTCCGCTCTAGAGCAATATCTTTTGCGCATTAGTTCCTTCAGTTCGTCCCACGTCATAGCATATGCAGCGGTCTCGCTCATTGCTTGAATTTGAAGGTTCCACCATGACAGAGCCCCATCTACGAATAGCCCTGCTATGTACGTAACCTGATGTTCTGGGGCGCATTTGCTCAATCGTAAGACAGAATTCGTCTTTTCCACCCAATGCACAAATGCTAAGGCACCCCCAGTGCCGTCGAATTCTCAAGGTTTGTGGTTCAAGAACTGCTCGTAGGTGCAGCCGCTGGGTGGGTTATTTCCTGAGGTACCTCTACCGTGTTCAGAGCGAAGGGCCTCGAGTTGTGCGATGGCTTGCGAGATGCGCCCTTGCAGTTCTGTCTCTGTTGTTTTCGGCAGAGGGTTGTTGGTATCAACGTTCCCTTGTATCGACATCTTCTGAGAAGAAGGTTGGTTAGGTCAGGTCTCATTCGCTCGAGGAGTGCATATAGTTGTTTAGAGATCGTATGTACACACACATATTAGGTTATCATACCAACCAATCAAGCAATAGTATAATCATAGTATAGCCAAGAAATTTAGTGATTAGGTTTAATGAGAGCATAGTAAGCAAGCACGTAGCGTTATAATTATTGTACACACATATAGATTAATAACGTGCTTAACGGAGACATAGCGACAGAGTTTCGTTGGTCATTGGCCATAAAGTATTGTCGCATGTTTTATAATGATTGGGCCCTCATTATTCCCTGACCACAATTGTATCGTCTCTCAAAACGTATCACATCAAGAAGGACACAGGGTCACCCTACCCTTGCCCAATAAGTATATCAGTGTATCAAAATCACATAGTCTGAAGTGGTCTTTAAAAGTCTCCACAACCCGGCTTATCATTAGTGTCTTTTCGTGAAAGCAATGTAATCCGCATAATCCAGAAATCACTATACTAGTGTCTGAGGTGGAGGAGGAAAGAAAAGTAAACTTGTTAACATGCGTGGACTTCCTCCGTGGGCTTGCGTACACGTCGAAGTAACTATCTGTTCTGCCGCTCGATAGCAAAGAAATGAGCATCAGAATCCTGGGAACGGTGTAATAGTAACGGTTGAGAGCGCAAAACGGAACCTTGATAAATGTGGAGGATCAAAGTATGCTGGCAATAAATAGTGTGGAGGACGCGGTGTCTTAAATAAAATTTTCAGACAATATGCTGTCTTGTGATGTAAATACTTAAGTCATGCGTTTAGTTATGTAATGTTTGGCATTTGAAGTTACCAAATGTGGTGTCAGCTTTCCAACGTTCTGCGACTCATATCCTCAAACTGTAGTTGGTGTTATAGGAGCACTTATTCCGTGTGTAGCCTCCATCATGTGTGGGATGACAAGGGTCTAAAATCAACATAATGTAGCATAGGAACCATCGAAATGGCTTGTCTAGCGTTGTAGGGGTGAATGTAGCAACCGGTGCGACTTGTGAAAATGCTGCTGTAGCCATTGGGATCGTTATGCGGTTGCTGGCCTAGAGTGTCTTCCCGTGGCGTGGGTATGTCTTGAATGAAAGTGATAGGCATGTTGACGCAATGGACGTCGGTCTTCACAAGAGCAACATCAGCGGGTGGAGGTGCAGGTGCAGACGTCTCAACTGATAAGAAGGTCATTAAGTGCAGGTACTGGGTCGGTGCAAGGGATGCATTGTTTGGTAAGTCAAAAGAAATAGGGTCATGATCAAGTAAGGGTGCAGGATCAGTAGGTGCAACATCAAGCTGTCCCAAAAAGGTGCAGAGGCTAACTCAGGAGCAGGCCCTGGGTCGTGTAACGGTGTGGTGCCTCGAGCAGGTGTCAGTGCAGCAGTCATAATGGCGCCGTCGTCTGTGTCGGTAGTAGAAAGATGTGACCAGGCCGTCTATAAGGTTGTAAATGTCACAGACTCAAGAGAGTCCGAAATCGAATATACGCTAGAATCAGAGGGTGGCCTGTTAACAGGGGCCTTAAGAATGGAAATTAGTAATCATGTTCTCATCTAATCTTCCTGGGCGTCAGCAGGAGGATCATCAACAAGCAGATTAATGTCGCCATTAAACAATTCATCAAATAGACGGATCCTCGGGAAAATAACCACGAGAGGTACGACGTCGATGATTGGGGCCATGATGTGCTCGCCATTGAAGTGTCCAAATGATTAGATGGTCGTGGACCGCAACAAGAACGACAGAAATATTCTCGTCAAAGAAACCATCAACAAAGGTAATTCATCGCCAAAGTCTGGCAGCGCGAACGGTTGGAAGTCGTCTTCATCCTTGGTCAGCATGTCAGGATCACTCTCAGTGTCTGACGTAAATGTCCCTGGCGCAGATGCAGTCTCATTATCGGCGACGGTGGCCGTAGGGTTATCAATGCCTGATAGATCGCCTTCGAAATAGTGTGACACGTGCGCCGGTACATAATAGTCATAGCATGTATATCCATAGTAATTATTAACAATTTGTGTATGCAAATACTCACCACATATGCACGTATATCAAGAATCAGCAATTAAGCGTGTAAGTAATGACAATGTAGGCATGTAATCATCCTAGTCTTCCTAGACTATCCCACCCAGTCTCTCAGACTAAACTCCCTGGTCTCTCAGACTAACTCCCTGGTCTCTACGACCAATTTTCCTAGCCTCTAAGACCAAATCCCTGGTCTCTAAGACCAACCTCCCAGTCTCTAAGACTAAATCCCTGGTCTCTAAGACCAACCTCCCAGTCTCTAAGACTGATCCTCCCTCAGTCTCTAAGACTGATCCTCCCTCAGCCTCTAAGACTGAACCTCCCTCAGCCTCTAAGACTGAATTATAAATATAAATTTGGAAATGTGTATTTGTGCCTTTTGTTTGTAAAAATGTTTGTTTCCTGGATCTGGACGTTTTGTGTATGCAGTGTAAAAATGTTTGAAAACGTTTTCGTGAGAGCCCTGATGATCATAGTCTAGACTCGAGAAAGAATCCTAGTTCGCTATGATCGAGGCTCTGATACCAAGCTGTCACACCCTGACTTTTGCGGAAGCGTGGTTTAATTGGTGTGACTTCTTAATACCATAGCAACAATCATAACAATGCTATATGATAAAAACATGAGATATTCATTCATTAATAAAGTTTAGAAACATTCCATTTTCAACAATCACAAAATAATTTACAAACCTTAACTTGATTTATTTGAGTTCATAAAGACTTAGCAAAAGACTTTAAACAAAACCAGGTTTAGGTGTATATAACCCGTCCAGGAAGAGATTACACCTTCTAAACCCTAGATGACTTCTTTATTCAAACGCAGCTTGAAAATACGTGCATACCGTGCCAGATCCGTTAGTTTCCTGAAATACATGTAATTTGAAAAATCAACAAAACTTGAGCGAGTTCATGTGTAAGTGAGTATGTATAAACCTTTGTAAAAATGTCTGTATGTATGAAAATCCTTGGTATGTAGCAATTAAGGAAAAAGAGACCACCATTGGGTTGCAAAGCCAATGATAAGTGTGAAGTGATGCAGGAAGACTCAAACCTAGCGGATTTGTGCGTCGGGCACTTAGTCACCTCATGGTCCACTCGGCGGACTCAAGAGTGGGGCTCGCTACACCCAAATAGATCTATAACTAATGTCCCTCGGTCCTACAACGAGGATTGATGGCCTTAAGTGTTGTGCCCACCACTCACATGTTCGCGTAATAAAAACCCTCCTTAAGCTAACCATACCATGTAAATAAATGTCTGTAAATGTCTGTAAATGTCTGTAAATGTCTGTAAATAATTGTAACATGTATTTCACCCCCGAAGTATAAAACTGAAAGTAGTTAAGAGAAAAGGGGGACATGAACTCACAGTATTGCGTCTTCGGTACTCGTAACCCAAGTCTCCTCAGCAAACACGACTACCTACAATGGTCTAACGTCTATTAGACGAACGGGTCGTGCCTTGTCTTAGTGTTGATTAGTGCCTTTGAGTTACATTTAAAAATGTCTTCAATATTTTAGTAATAATACTTCTCATACTTGTGTATTCGTATTTCCTTCCCAAGGATGGGATATTTTACATATGTCTATTCGTATTTGGAATTATATTTTTAAGTCCCATTTTAGAGGATACCCACTTAACCATATTTCTGTATAAAACCAACCTCCGACACTCTGCATTTCGTTATAAAAATTACGGCGAGTTTTATGCTTGAAAAACATAGTCTATAATATACTAGTAACGCTTGTCCAGAAAATATTTACTAAGTGGTAGGATTTTCGGAAAATTTCGCCATAGTCTCCTTTGTAAATAGAGGTGTCCATGCTTAAAAGCATATCATTTTCTTTTCCAAATACCGCATAAAGTGTTCCCACATAGCCAACCCGACAAATCCACATGCAATACCCTAACTACGTCTTTTCATATTTATTACACAAACAAGACTGTTTTCGAGTATTTAAATAAAATAGTTATCCTTTTCCAAAAATTCTCAAATTTTTACAGAAGGTCATAAATAATCTACGATTTATTGTGTAAAAATTTCGGACATCAGTTCATTACCAATTTTATATAAAAATTCTTTTACTCGACTGCAATCAGATTTGATACTTTCTGATTGCAGTTTTACGGAAAAATTCACTAAAAATCAATCGTAAGTCGGATCGTCGAAATTCCAGTTGGAGGGTCACGGAAACAATCGTGAACATCTACAGTAAAAATTCCACGAACGGATTCTGCTCAGGTTTTAAGTTTTGACTCCGAGTACGACACACTTTTTCAGCAGGAAAATTTCAGCTTGAGCTGCTGTCCTAAAATAATTCTTTAAAAATAGTAAACGACCTCGAAAAATTACGATTCCAGTTTCATTTGTTCGGTTATTCAAAATTACACAATTTAGACTCCAGAAATTCAATTTTTCGATTAAAAATGAACCAGTTACAGCCTGTTGAAGGGGCTGGAAAATCTCAATCAGCAAGCTGTTTTTAGTGTAGAAGTCACTAAAAACGCATAAACAAGGACCCTAACCATGGTTTATCGATGAACAAATGTTAAAACATCAATCATGCTTTAACCAACCCTAAACCATCCAGATTTCAACCTCACACAACCTTTTTATATATGGGTTTTATGCAGAAACTTAAGTTCATATTATAGTGTTTAAGCTTTTGTGTGTGATGAACATTCAACAAATCGCAACAAGAATCAAGGTGGAACAAGAGTATGAAGGGACTTACTACTAGCACAAGGCTAGGGTAGTAATCTTAAGATGAGATGATGGTGAAAAGTTGGTGACAAAGCTTGAATCAAACTTCCTTGAACACCTTCAATCTTGCATTTCTATGGATGAACTTCACACTTGAAAGAGAGCTTGTTGGAGAAGAAAATGGAGGATGTGAAGAATGATGGTGGTGATTTCGGTTATGGAGAGGGGGGGGGGTATATGAGCCGAAATTTTTGAGAGAGGAAGGAGGAGATTGGTTATAGGTTTTGTAATGATGGAATTTCCTTGGAAACTTGCACTCTCCACCCTAAGATCATCATTGCCTATCTAATGGCCAATAAGAGTGAAGGTGGAAATATCAAATATCTAAACAAAATATTCTCACATCATTAGGGCAGATTTTCGGTTGGGGGGGGGGGGTAAAGTGTAAATATTTTGGTAACTAATAGGTATTAACTTAGAAGGTTAAGGGTATTTCCAAGTGTAGTGGGTGTATGTCATGTTTACATGGCGTATGGGAATTTTCGTGACTGTAATTAATTAAAAATGATAAAAATAATATTTCTAACAATATTTTCGTGTCCCGGATAATGTCTGGTTGCTCGGTTACGTATCGTTCCGTTAAAGCGTTTAATTGTACCGTATAGTGTCTTTTGCGCATCTTTTTGTAACGAAAATATTCCTGGCACTTAGGAAAGTATACAGGACCACTCTGATATATTTGTGTATAATAAAATGCTGAATTTTATAAAAGAACGCGGAATTCTGTATTTAACGCATGTTTTAGGCACTTCCCGGCACTATATCTATCACCTAATGACGCAGTCTTTTGGTCCTCACTTCCCTACACTAAAAACCAGTGTAGTACTCTATCCCTGGCTCATACTGGCCATAATAATATTGTCTGTCTAAGCGCTGGTATTGTCAGTATTATTTCTGAATCAAACGTTCAGTGTGTCAACTGTGCTGAGTGCATCAAGTATGTCACTAATGTAGGTGTGTAATGAATGGAGTGACTGTATAAAATATGATGCATGTATATATGATATAGAATCATAGAGCAGTTTAAATTATCAGTTGTAATCAAGCACAGTCATTAAACACATAATCGAAATTAATTAATTTGTACAGTACCTGAAATTTTGAGGGTTGTCACATCATTTACCTCTATATCCTTAAGTGGTACCATTAATGATTCATCTGCTAAGCATTTCTTGAGATTACATACATGAAATACATCATGTATTCCTGTCATTTCCTCTGGCAGTTGTAGCTAATAAGCTACTGGTCCTATCCTTCTAATAATCTCAAAGGGTCCAACATACCTGGGGCTTAGCTTCTCTCTTTTGATGAATCTAACTATTCCTTTCCATGGAGAAACTTTTAATAATACCTTGTCTCCTACTTGAAATTCCAATGGTTTTCGCCTGTTATCAGCATAACTCTTTTAGCGACCGTGTGCTGCTTTTAGTCTTTCCTTGACTTGAATAATCTTATCCTTTGTTTCTTGTACTATTTCCGGGTCCAGATAGTTGCTTTTCTCCAATTTCTGCCCAACAGACTGGAGTTCGACACTTTCGTCCATAAAGTGCTTCAAATGGTGCAACATTGATACTGGTATGATAGCTGTTATTATAAGAAAATTCTATTAATGGTAAATGGTCGTCCCAATTTCCTCCGAAATCAATTACACATGCTCTAAGCATATCTTCCATTGTCTGAATTGTTCTTTCGCGTTGTCCGTCAGTTTGAGGATGATAAGTTGTGCTTAGATTTAACCTAGTTCCCATTGCTTTTTGGAAGCTTGTCCAAAAATGAGAAGTAAAACAGCTATCTCTATCAGAAAAAATAGATAAAGGAATTCCATATTTCATTTACATATAATTTGGCTAATTATTCCATGCTGAAAGTTTCCTTCATTGGTAAGAAATGAACAGACTTGGTCAATCTATCCACAATCACCCAGATTGTATCATTACCTTTTCGTGTCTTGGGTAATTTGGTAACAAAGTCTATTGTTATCAACTCCCATTTCCCTATTGGCATTTCTAGCTGTTGCAATAAACTTGAGGGTTTCTGATGTTCAGCTTTAACCTGTGAACAGGTTAGACACTTAGCAACATAGGCTGCTATATCCTTTTTCATTCCTGTCCACCAGAAATTATTTCTTAAGTCTTGATACATCTTATCACTATCGGGATGTATTGTATACTTAGACTTATGGGCTTCTTCTAATATTCGGTGGCGTAGATTTCCTTGTTTGGGTATCCAAATTCTTCTCTTTTGGAATCTCCAAATTCCATCTGTTCCTTGTTCTGATTCCTTAATCATTCCTTTTAATTTGCCAGTGTCGTCCTTGATTACTGATTCCTGTACTTCTTTAATTTGCTCATTTAAATCTATCTACAGATTTAATTTAAGAGAACTGATGTGTGCAAAATGCAACATATAAATTACATCAATTGTGGCATAAAACTAACCCTTTTTTAGTACTAATGTTGGAAAAAGTGTGCTTTTGTCTTCCTTTTGTATTTTCAGGATTAAATGAGCTCAAATTAACAAAAGAAGCAAAAAGACAGCAAAATCTAACATAAATACAAGAAAAGGAACAAACGTGATATGCCCGACCCCACGACAGCATCTTCCCAAGCAAAACAAGAAGACAGAAGACTGAACACGCCCCGTGCTCAGCCAGCACGGGGGCGTGCCCAAGTGTCAGCAGAAAAGACAAAGTGGTAGAAGCTTCTATTGCCCACCACGGGGACGTGCTCAGCGGACACGGGGCCATGGTCAACTATAAGATTCGCACAGTCCAGGCAAATCTTCATAGCACAAAGATTCTTTTGCACACGGGGTCGTGCTCAGCGGACACGGGGGCGTGGTCAACTAATAAGACAAGCTGCATTAAATGAAGAAAGAGAAGGATGTGGACACGGGGCCGTGCCCACTGGACACGGGGCCGTGCCCGAGCTTCTGTTCAGCCTATAAATAGGAGTGCTTGGCTCAAGCTTAAACCATCCCTTGGCACACCACCTCTCTCACACTTCACCCACCACCCACCACCACCATAACACCATCATCCACCACCATCATCCATTGTCCATCATAGAGTGTGTGAGTCGTCTCGGGATCCAAGATTGATCGTAAGAGTTCTTGACAATCAAGGCCATGTTTGCCTAAGTCTCTTACATCACTTGGTGAAGACAAGTGTCTAGTGTAATACTTTTTATTTTCAATCTTTTCGCACTTTTTACTTGGTTTTGTATTAATGACTTTAATAACTAGTTTCTTATGTTGAAGGTGATTCTTCCTTATCGTTTATCCGTGGTGTCTTGGCATTATTTTACTGTCTATATAAAATAAAAGATTTTCACCATTCATATCTCCACGGTCTATATGGAGGTATGTTGGCTACCTGGTCGGGGGTTAAGGGAACGGTTTGGTAAGAGTCTTGCCATTGTTCAGCGTTTAGAGGTCCTGCAATGGACCTGGGTCAAATTTAGTAGGACATCCTTCAATACTTAACGGTATTGGATGGCGGGGGTCCAAACTCTTTGATCCCCTCATAAGTTAACTACTATTAATACTATGACCCGGCTATTTAGGACTGTATCCCTGCTGACTCATACTACTTAGTCGAGGGTAATGTCACCTCCAAAAGAGGGGCCTACCATAATTTGCATTAATAACTTAATTAATTATCTTTCAATAATCCGACCTTTTAGGATTGTATCCTTGCTGACTCAAACTACTGGGTTGAGGGTAACGTCACCTTCAAAAGAGGGGCCTACTACAATAACTAAGATAATCTCTTAAATAAGTGCAAAAGTGCGGAAATAATCAAAGGTTACACTATACACGAGTCGGAACTAAGTGATTCATCTTGTCTATCTGTTTTTTCTTTTTATTTTTATTTTTCAGCATTTTAGTTAGTTTTTATTTTCTTAGTTTAAAAACCTTTTTCTAAACTTTTGATTTGATTAGACGTTGAGGATAAACCGGTACTAAAAGCTCTTGTGTCCTTGGACGACCTCGGTATCTTGCCAACACTATACTACGCTCACGATGGGTGCACTTGCCCATATGTGTGTTTAGTGTTAGTAAAATATCGTGTTTTATAAAGTTAAAACTTGGCTAAAAAAAGTGTTAAAGGGCTTAAAATATACACCTAAATATATATAACACTTCACACGCATCAAGTTTTTGGCGCTGCTGCCGGGGACACAAGGATTTTCAGAAAGCTTAAAATCGACAGCCTAATCAGTTTTTCAAAACCTTTTTAAAACGTGCGCACATTTTTCTGCATTTTAGTTTAGATTTGCATTTACAGTAACCTGTAGACCGGGCCGTGTTCACTGAACACGGGGCCGTGCTGCACATTTTCATAAAAACACCCAGTAACAGAAGCTTGAACACGGGCCGTGCTCACTGAACACGCCCCGTGCTCAACGAAATCAGTAAATTTAATTAAAATGCCCAGATACAGATCCTGAACACGGGGCCGTGTCCACTGAACACGGGGCCGTGTCCAGCCTCTGTCTCCGTTTTTATTTTTGTTTTCTGATCTCGAGACTTGGTTGTGGTCTGCTGAGTGATTCTTATGGATCAATACTCAGGAGGTTACAACTACACCTATGAGGAGGATGATTATAGGAGTAATTATTGCACTAATTGTCGTAACCTGCACTCGGTTCAATATTGTCACTCATATCAACCATCCAATTCATACACCTACTATGAGGAGCCCAGGTACGAGCCATCAACTTCATACACATCCTATGAAGACCAAAGGTATGAACCTCCTCCCTCGTACTCATTTTTTGATGAACCAAGGTATGAGCCTTCATACTCATACTTTGAGGAGCCGAGATATGAGCCACCACCTTCGTATGCTTATTATGAGGAACCATGGCGTGAACAACCCACCTCATATGAGTATTATGAAGAACAAAATTACGACCCTTATCCATCATATGCTTACAATGAAGAACAATGGTGTGAACCATCTACTTCATATGGGTATTATGAGGAACAAAGGATCGAACAACCGGATACAAGCTTTGAAAACCTCGATTCTTTTTCTATAACCGAAGTGACCGATAGGATATTAGAACACCTTAGAGTTATCGATCGCTATATAAAAGAATCTCGCGCAAGGGAAGAGGAGCCCCGCGCAAGAGAAGAATTAAAAAAGGAAGAGATAACTGAAAGTGTAAAAATGGAAGAACAAATAAGTGAAAAAGCGACACATGAGTTAAACAACGAAAAAGGTGAGTCCAACAACGCTAAAATTCAAGAAGAGTCTAATTTTGAAAAAATTAATCTCTTGTCACCTTCTTTTGAAAATCATTGTTTAGTACCCACTCATGCTAAGTTTTTAAAAGAGTTAAACACTAACACTAAGATTGACGAAACGGTAAGTGTTAAGTTAACTAATGATCAAACTTTGCTAATAAAAGAAGACCCATTTGAAATTAACATTACACCGGTTCCATGTTTCTTTCAAAATTCGTTTATTAATAATGTCACAATTGATAAAGATCTTTGTGTTAACATAATGCCTAACTACATTTTCGAAAAATTAAGTATTAGTGATTTTTCTCCACTTCAAATACCCATTTTTCTATCCAATCGGAAAGTAATAAAATCAATCGGTGTAGTTGAGGATGTCTTGGTTCAAACAAATCAAATGGTAGTCCCCACCGACTTTGTCATCCTTGATGATGCTCCTCTAGTGTTGGGACGACCATTTGTAAAAACACACGAAGCTTTGAAAAACCGGAAGTACAACAATCTACCTCTTCAATTAGGGGCATTTAAAAGAAGTGTCGATCTTGAGCGGTCAATGAAATATCCATTCGGCAATAATGACCCCCTAATTGAAGATGAAGATGAACCACCTGATACAAATGAAAAGATTGACCACTTTGTTGAAGAAGAGGTCACCATAGAACAAACTTTTAAAGTTCTTGATCAAAATGAGCAACCAAATAAGGACTCTCCTAAAGACCCACCACTTGAGCTCAAAGAACTTCCAAAAGGTTTGGAATATGCTTTTCTAGACAAAGATGGTAATTTACCTGTAATTATTTCATCTAAATTAGATAGCTTAGAAAAAGAAAAATTAATTAGTCTTTTGAAAGAACATAAAAATGCGATAGCTTGGAAGCTTGTGGACATTAAAGGAATAAGTCATTCCATGGGTACGCACAAAATTTTAATGAATGATGACTACAAATCGGTAATACAACCACAACGTCGAGTAAATCCAAATGTTCAAGAAGTGGTTAAAAACGAAGTCATCAAATTACTAGACGCCGGACTTATCTATCCTATCTCCGATAGCCCTTGGGTAAGTCCCGTCCAAGTAGTTCCAAAGAAAGGAGGTATGACGGTAATAACTAACGAAAAGAATGAATTAATACCAACGAGAACCGTCACAGGATGGAGAGTATGTATAGATTATAGACGATTAAATGAAGCTACAAGAAAAGATCACTTTCCTTTACCCTTCATTGATCAAATGTTAGAAAGATTATCCGGTCATAAATGTTATTGTTTCTTGGATGGTTTTTCAGGTTACTTTCAAATTCCGATAGCACCCGAAGACCAAGAAAAGACAACTTTCACATGTCCCTATGGAACTTTTGCTTATCGACGCATGCCGTTTGGTCTATGTAATGCCCCCGCAACATTCCAACGTTGCATGGTAGCCATCTTCCATGACATGATAGAAAAGACAATGGAAGTCTTCATGGACGACTTTTCTATCTTTGGGGATTCATACGACCAATGCCTCGATAACCTTGAACGAATGCTATCCCGATGTGAGGAAACTAACATCGCCCTTAATTGGGAAAAATGCCATTTCATGGTAACGGAGGGAATAGTACTCGGTCACAAAATCTCAAGCGAAGGAATGGAGGTGGATCGAGCCAAAATAGATACCATTTCTAGACTACCACCTCCATCCTCCATAAGAGCTATCAGAAGTTTCCTAGGGCATGCCGGATTTTATAGGCGGTTTATCAAAGACTTTTCTAAAATTTCTAGGCCTCTAACAAAATTACTTGAAAAAGATGCTCCTTTCATCTTTGACAAGGATTGCAATCAGGCATTTCTAACCTTAAAGGAAATGTTAGTCAATGTACCTGTCATGATAGCGCCTGATTGGAAATTTCCTTTCGAAATCATGTGTGATGCTAGTGACTTTGCAGTTGGAGCTGTATTGGGACAAAGAAAAGAAAAGCATTTCCACCCAATTTATTATGCTAGTAAAACACTAAATGATGCACAAGAAAATTACACAACAACTGAAAAAGAATTACTAGCTGTGGTATTTGCTATTGATAAATTTCGTTCTTATCTTGTTCTTTCTAAAACTATAGTCTATACAGATCATGCAGCCATTCGATATCTCTTCAAAAAGCAGGACGCAAAACCACGTTTGATTCGGTGGATTCTACTCCTCCAGGAATTTGATATTGAAATCAAAGACAAAAGAGGAGCAGAAAACACCGCAGCAGATCATCTTTCACGCTTGGAAGACCCAGCTTTAGAGGCAACCAGGGATGAGCAAATCAATGAAAAATTCCCGACTGAGTCCCTAGAAATGGTGGAATATAAGGAAGAACCATGGTACGCCGACTATGCTAACTACCTAGCTAGCGGTATAGTCGCAAAAGGTTGGCCACATCATCAAAGAAAAAAATTCTTTGCCAATGTGAAACACTATTTTTTGGAAGATCCATATCTTTTCAAAATGTGTGCCGACCAACTCGTCCGACGATGCGTACATGGTAGCGAAGCACGAAGAATTCTCCGCCATTGTCATGAAGGTCCATACGGAGGACATCATGGTGCCGCTAGTATCGCACGAAAGGTATTTGATTCAGGATTTTATTGGCCCACCATTTACAAAGACGCCCAAAGTCTTGTCAAAACATGTGATGCTTGCCAAAGAACAGGTAATATTTCTTCCAAAAACGAAATGCCACAAAATGGCATTCTTGTTTGTGAAATTTTTGATGTGTGGGGACTCGACTTTATGGGACCTTTCCCACCATCGAAAGGAAGCAAATATATACTTGTCTAAATGGGCCGAGGCCGAGGCACTTCCAACAAATGATGGAAGAGTCGTGGTAAGATTTCTGAAGAAATTATTCTCTCTTTTTGGCACACCATAACGCATATCAGGTATGGTCTGGCTGAAGACCTTTAAACTTAGCGCTCTCGGGAGGCAGCCCGAGGATGTAGAGTATTGTATTTGTGTTTTGTTTTGTTTTCTTTTGCTTTGTTTGGTTTTCTTTTGGTGTTGTGTTTGTGTTTTGGCAGGTTACTATGTTTCAATCTTCGCGGATGCAATGATTCAAGTGTGGGGATGTTTGGCAACATCCCCGTTGAGATATCAGCGAATCCAAGAGATATTTATGTTCTTGTCCAATTACTACAGCTACATCATTACTAACACTACTGATTTACAGATCAGGTTGTGTCTTTTTCTCATTGTGTGCACCTTTGTATATATTCATGTTTTTGTTTATGGTTGGGAGGTTTGGGGTGTATTAGTTTAATGTTTTGATGTGTTTAGTTTATGGGTTGTGAAGGATTGGTGGTGTTTCTAATAATTAGAATAAAAAAAGAAATAAAAAAATACAAAAAGAAATAAAAAAAATACAAAAAGAAATTTGAGATTTGAGAGTATTAGCAAAAGCTAATGTTGTTGGTTAAAAGCGATCTTTCCCTCAAAACCATACATTGGGACAATGTATCCCAAGTGTGGGGATGGGGGGGGGGGGGGGGGAATTTTTAAGAAATTTAAAAATTTTTGTAAATCCAAGCAAAATTGTCAAAATTTGAAAGCTTGATTTTGTCCCGCTTGACACGCCGACACCTATTCCTAGTCTTTTCTTGGTGAGAATTTGGGCCACATATAATTATAGAATACTTCTTTGTTTTGAGTGGCGGTGTGTGTATTGTGTTAATAGAACTTGTGTACGAATTCTTGTTAAATCCTAGAGTTAGCATGCTTTTGAAAATGATAGGGGACTTGTAGGTAGCCTCGTCTAGATGTGTGAGAGTGTGGGAATTGGGGGTTGGACCTCATACGTTACATATATGAGCTTGGTATTGTGAGGGGTGGGGGTTTGGTCCTTAGAAAGCCACGTTTGAGCCTTAGACCATTCGGTTGTGACCCGAGCCTACTTCCTATTAAATTTTACTTTTTGAGATGACCCGGTTAGGATATTTAGTTTGTAATGTTGATGTTTTTGCATATATTGTTGAAGTTTGAAGCAAAAAAAAAAAGAAGAAGAAGAAGAAGAAGAACTTAGTTGCGTTAGTTTGTGAAAAGTTGATGATGTTTGATGTTGCTTGTTAATAGTGAAAATAAAAACCGGGTCGAATCAATTAGCTCCTTTATGTGTATTCCACCATTCCCTACCTTTGCATTTAGCCCCGTTACAACCCGTAAGTCCCTTTGATTCATAAGCATGCTAGATATTTGTTAGGAGGAAACTTGATTCTTATACAAGCTTATTGTCGCACACACACACACGCATTGAGTGGTTTTGTATTACATGCTAGTAATTCTTGTCACCGAGAGATTTTTGTGAGGGGTGTGTCTTGTGGTACGATTGAAAGTTAGTAAAAGGACGGCACATTTTAGCTTGGTTTGCACGATTGGTCGCTTGTGGTTGAGAATGGTTTTCGAATGGGTTGCTTGGGACAAGCAACGGGTAAGTGTGGGGATGTGACGGGTGGTCCGTAGGACAATTCTTAAAATGTCTAAATATATATACATCCCATGCTTAATTCGGTTTATTGCTTGAACTTAGTAACTACGAGAGGTTTGATGTTGCAGGCACTAAAGGGCATAAGAAGTGGTTCTTATGAAGCTTGGACACGATGTTGGAAGTTGTAGAACAAGAATAGAGAATAGGGGATGTTACAAAGAAGAAACAAGGAAGAAAACTTCAGTGACTGCCGTAACCTACGGCTCCTGGCCGTAGGTTACGGCTCCAAACTTGGTCCGGGTGCACTGCCGTAAAACAGGAGACACATGCCGTAAGGAAATGCTGGCCGCCGTAACCTACGGCACCCTGGCGTAGGTTACGGCAAGTTGTTGACTTGTTCACACTTGCTGACCGCCGTAACCTACGGCGGAGGGCCGTAGGTTACGGCACCGACTGATCTTGTTTTGTAACTTACACATTTAATGGCCATTGGGAGAGGATTTATGGGGACTTATGGTTGTCATTCGGTTAAATCTGGACTGTGGACGATTGTGGGAGGTTGTTGGAGACTTTGGCAAGGAGAAGACTTATCTAATCATTGGTTTTATTGTCTTGGATTTTTATGAACATTGAAACTTTTGTTATGATGTTGCTTCAAGCCATGAGTGGCTAAACACTTGGTGATTGTCCTGGATTGAAGGTTTGGTTGGGACATTTTATGTTTGATTTCTCTAATTTCTAGAATAACAATGTTTAATCATTATGATTTGTTGTTATGGTGTGTGATTGTTTGTTAGTAACTTGTTAATCCTTATGTTGAACTAATTAGAAACCATACGTTCTTGGTGCCGTTGGAAATCGAGATATCATGGGTATAGTTAGGCTTGAGTAAGGGTTGATTGATCATCGGGTAACAACCTCACGTTCTAGGAATCTGAGTACTTAGTTCCCTTTCATCACTGTAAGTAATCACACATGAGCTATGTCTATGTAGTTCTTTCTAGTGAAATGATAATATGAATGTCGAAACAAACCGGAAATCTAGGATGGTCATTTGTCTCTAATTTGTTTACAACCAAATCTTTTCTTGTGCAATCTGTTTAGTTAAATTTAGTTTTTAAACCAATTCACTCAAACCAACTCTTGAATTTTACTTTTCTTGCAATTAGATTAATTTAATTAAGTTAGGTATACACTTAGATAACATACATTCCACAAACTCCATGTGTTCGATACCCACTTACCACTAGCTATTTAGTTGTATTTGGATTAAATTTGATTGTGACCACGACATCACGTCAAATTTTGGTGCCGTTGCCGGGGAGTAGTGCGCAATGTGTGTTATCTTGTGTATTAGTTAAAAAAATTAATAAATTTTTTTTTTAAATTTTAAAAAATCCCAAAAAGATTTTCTTTGATGTTCGTGATTTACACTTGGTAGTTGAGTGGTGTTGTGCAGGATTACAGTGCATTACACGGATTTCAGCTTCTCTACGTGTAGACTGTGCGGGGGTCCACGTCATCCGTGTATCGGTTGCCATGAGGCCCACTACAGGAGGGCACATGGAAAACCGGTGTCTTATGTTTCACAGCTTCCACCTCCATCATACGTTGATGATTATGAATCAGAAATGGAGGATGACTATTACTCGGATGGATATGATCGGGACGAGGATGTTTACTATGAGACAAGGACGGATAGTCTATGTTTTTGTTGCGGTCGCGATCACACTTATGATTATGATGTGTGCACGGTGTATTCGGAAAACCCGAAGTATTGGGATAAAAGATGATGGATGCGCGCATCTATAGACCGTATCAGGGATATCGACAATATCATCCCGAAGAATACTCTGAGCCCGAGGGTGTTTATGTTTATGAGACCGAGGAGGAGAAAGAGCTTGATGTATTGGAAGTAACTTTGTCCAAACTCGAGCAATATTTAGCAACACCCAACCTGTCCGATGAAGACCGAATCAGCTGCTTAGTTTCTAAGTGTCATACTTTAAAATTGAAGATAGAGATAGAAGAAAGCCTCTCACCATTACCTGACGATATTAGAGATTGTTCTCACATGAAGGAGGAGGTTGTGGAGGATAATACCACACCAATGAGTCCTTTATCTGATGAAGAGTCACTTGTAGATCAGATGATGTGTGCAGATTATGAGGTAGAGCAGGCTGATGAGATGGATATGTGTACCGAACCTCTTCCCATATCAATGATTCAAATTAACAAGTGTGCGGAAGAGGGTTACCAGACATTAAGGTATATGTCATGAAGTGGACTAGCAAAGCCCGTAGGACCAGCTTTAACATGCCAAATATACTGATAAATCTATGGAGATGGCATGTAAATTTTCGGGCATTTGTTGGAAATGCTGCGGGTAAGTGTGCATTAAGACCACCATAACGCATATCAGGTATGGTCTGGCTGAAGAACTTTAAACTTAGCGCTCTCGGGAGGCAGCCCGAGGATGTAGAGTATTGTATTTGTGTTTTGTTTTGTTTTGTTTTGTTTTCTTTTGCTTTGTTTGGTTTTCTTTTGGTGTTGTGTTTGTGTTTTGGCAGGTTACTATGTTTCAATCTTCGCGGATGCAATGATTCAAGTGTGGGGATGTTTGGCAACATCCCCGTTGAGATATCAGCGAATCCAAGAGATGTTTATGTTCTTGTCCAATTACTACAGCTACATCATTACTAACACTACTGATTTACAGATCAGGTTGTGTCTTTTTCTCATTGTGTGCACCTTTGTATATATTCATGTTTTTGTTTATGGTTGGGAGGTTTGGGGTGTATTAGTTTAATGTTTTGATGTGTTTAGTTTATGGGTTGTGAAGGATTGGTGGTGTTTCTAATAATTAGAATAAAAAAAGAAATAAAAAAATACAAAAAGAAATAAAAAAAATACAAAAAGAAATTTGGGATTTGAGAGTATTAGCAAAAGCTAATGTTGTTGGTTAAAAGCGATCTTTCCCTCAAAACCATACATTGGGACAATGTATCCCAAGTGTGGGGATGGGGGGGGGGGGGGGGAATTTTTAAGAAATTTAAAAATTTTTGTAAATCCAAGCAAAATTGTCAAAATTTGAAAGCTTGATTTTGTCCCGCTTGACACGCCGACACCTATTCCTAGTCTTTTCTTGGTGAGAATTTGGGCCACATATAATTATAGAATACTTCTTTGTTTTGAGTGGCGGTGTGTGTATTGTGTTAATAGAACTTGTGTACGAATTCTTGTTAAATTCTAGAGTTAGCATGCTTTTGAAAATGATAGGGGACTTGTAGGTAGCCTCGTCTAGATGTGTGAGAGTGTGGGAATTGGGGGTTGGACCTCATACGTTACATATATGAGCTTGGTATTGTGAGGGGTGGGGGTTTGGTCCTTAGAAAGCCACGTTTGAGCCTTAGACCATTCGGTTGTGACCCGAGCCTACTTCCTATTAAATTTTACTTTTTGAGACGACCCGGTTAGGAGATTTAGTTTGTAATGTTGATGTTTTTGCATATATTGTTGAAGTTTGAAGCAAAAAAAAAAAGAAGAAGAAGAAGAAGAAGAACTTAGTTGCGTTAGTTTGTGAAAAGTTGATGATGTTTGATGTTGCTTGTTAATAGTGAAAATAAAAACTGGGTCGAATCAATTAGCTCCTTCATGTGTATTCCACCATTCCCTACCTTTGCATTTAGCCCCGTTATAACCCGTAAGTCCCTTTGATTCATAAGCATGCTAGATATTTGTTAGGAGGAAACTTGATTCTTATACAAGCTTATTGTCGCACACACACACACGCATTGAGTGGTTTTGTATTACATGCTAGTAATTCTTGTCACCGAGAGATTTTTGTGAGGGGTGTGTCTTGTGGTACGATTGAAAGTTAGTAAAAGGACGGCACATTTTAGCTTGGTTTGCACGATTGGTCGCTTGTGGTTGAGAATGGTTTTCGAATGGGTTGCTTGGGACAAGCAACGGGTAAGTGTGGGGATGTGACGGGTGGTCCGTAGGACAATTCTTAAAATGTCTAAATATATATACATCCCATGCTTAATTCGGTTTATTGCTTGAACTTAGTAACTACGAGAGGTTTGATGTTGCAGGCACTAAAGGGCATAAGAAGTGGTTCTTATGAAGCTTGGACACGATGTTGGAAGTTGTAGAACAAGAATAGAGAATAGGGGATGTTACAAAGAAGAAACAAGGAAGAAAACTTCAGTGACTGCCGTAACCTACGGCTCCTGGCCGTAGGTTACGGCTCCAAACTTGGTCCGGGTGCACTGCCGTAAAACAGGAGACACATGCCGTAAGGAAATGCTGGCCGCCGTAACCTACGGCACCCTGGCGTAGGTTACGGCAAGTTGTTGACTTGTTCACACTTGCTGACCGCCGTAACCTACGGCGGAGGGCCGTAGGTTACGGCACCGACTGATCTTGTTTTGTAACTTACACATTTAATGGCCATTGGGAGAGGATTTATGGGGACTTATGGTTGTCATTCGGTTACATCTGGATTGTGGACGATTGTGGGAGCTTGTTGGAGACTTTGGCAAGGAGAAGACTTATCTAATCATTGGTTTTATTGTCTTGGATTTTTATGAACATTGAAACTTTTGTTATGATGTTGCTTCAAGCCATGAGTGGCTAAACACTTGGTGATTGTCCTGGATTGAAGGTTTGGTTGGGACATTTTATGTTTGATTTCTCTAATTTCTAGAATAACAATGTTTAATCATTATGATTTGTTGTTATGGTGTGTGATTGTTTGTTAGTAACTTGTTAATCCTTATGTTGAACTAATTAGAAACCATACGTTCTTGGTGCCGTTGGCAATCGAGATATCATGGGTATAGTTATGCTTGAGTAAGGGTTGATTGATCATCGGGTAACAACCTCACGTTCTAGGAATCTGAGTACTTAGTTCCCTTTCATCACTGTAAGTAATCACACATGAGCTATGTCTATGTAGTTCTTTCTAGTGAAATGATAATATGAATGTCGAAACAAACCGGAAATCTAGGATGGTCATTTGTCTCTAATTTGTTTACAACCAAATCTTTTCTTGTGCAATCTGTTTAGTTAAATTTAGTTTTTAAACCAATTCACTCAAACCAACTCTTGAATTTTACTTTTCTTGCAATTAGATTAATTTAGTCAAGTTAGGTATACACTTAGATAACATACATTCCACAAACTCCCTGTGTTCGATACCCACTTACCACTAGCTATTTAGTTGTATTTGGATTAAATTTGATTGTGACCATGACATCACGTCAGACATCTAAATCGGTAAGTCTTCTAACCAAACTTTTTGGGAAACAACGGGCACTCACACGAGCTCTAAAAAAAAATTCAAAACTTTGCTCGGCACGGGGCCGTGTCCGCGCTGCAGTCGGGATATATCCCCTTTTTCACAACAGTTACAACATTCCACACGCCCTGTTTCCCCGGAAAAGCTCTGGTTCCAGGCGATTTTCCGCAGATTTTCGACGTCTCCTATCACTCTAACAACATAAAGGTATGATTCTATCACTTTTAGTAGTTAGATTAGGCACTTGCATGTAGTTAGAACACCACAAATTTGGGGAAAAATATAGGGTTCTTGAACTCCATCTGAGTCAAAACTCAAATTTTTGCCTAAATCTGTTTGCATTTAGTTAGAATAGTGTTATGGGAAGTAAACCCACTTGTATTGTTCATAGATTCGCTCGATTTCTCATAAAAGCCCCAAAACCTTGTTTTTGAACCGAAAAAGATAAAATTGATAGGGTAAACGGGTTATTTTGGGGAAAAACGGCGCTTGGGGTTTCAATTTTGGGGAAAACCGCACCTATTGGACCAAAAATTTTCAAGTTTTCGAAACCGGGTCGAAAAATGGAATTTTTGTCTAACAGACGCCTGGACACGGGGCCGTGCCCGCTGAACAAGGGGTCGTGTCCAGCCCACTGGTTGAAGTTTTGTTCGAAAATTCTTCTGTTTCGTGCTAACTTTTGGTGCATTCTTTCGGATGGCTAGGAAGTTCACAAGGTTTAACGCCAACGAGCTCGATGCTAGGGCTAGATACGAGATACTTCAAACAAGGCCGGAGGAATACCCGAGGCAAGCATGCACGGAACTGTTAACTATGGTGAATCAAATCGACCGTTTCAACAACATTGTCACCGGACCATTAAGAGTCACTTTAACAACTAGACTCCGTTCCGTCCACGAATGCACTTTGGAATTCTATAGCACCTTCACGTTCAACTCAAGGTGCGGCCCATTCGACAATGAGGGGGTAGCATTCCGATGTGGCGGAACTAGGTATTCGATCTCTATGGCACAATTTGGGTCGATTGTCGGGTTGTATGCAGAAGAAGATGCAGGTAACGAGGAAAATACTGGAGGGATGCGAGAGATAGGTGAAAACGATCGCCAAGCCGCATGGGCTCAGATTGGTGAAGGATATTACAATCCGAGCAGCACTAAGAGCACAAAGTTGAGGGATCCACTCTACAGATACATCCATAGGCTCCTCGGCTACTCTCTTAGTCAAAGACACGATACCGGTGGCGTCGTTGGGTTAAGAGATTTGGTTGTCCTCCACTGCATCCATAACCGTAGGCCCCTTGATGTTCCGTTCCTCATGCTCCGAAACATGCATCATAACCGCCTTGCTACTGCACCAACCCCTATCTTCTTTGGGGGATGGGTGTACCGTCTCTTTAAGCACTTTACCAACATACCTAGGTCATTCGAGAGGAGCCCATGGTCGGGTAGGGTAGATATACATATATGCCGCTCAATGAACCTAATTTATGAGGCTGAAGACGGGACAGTAAGCTTTCAAAGGACGCAAGGTCATGCATGGAACCCGCAAAAAGCACTTGGCCTCCCCGCTCCACAACATCATCAGTACCAATACCAGCCCCATGGTGATCCGGGCCAATCCTCCTCAGGAGGCGGTTTTCCTAACTTTCAAAGTTTACATGATTTGTTGCAGGAAAACCTCATGTGCACCAGGAACACCTACAATATGGCAAGCAACACGTACCACCGGGTTGGGGCGATCGAGAGAAACATATACTATATCCAAGATGATATTGGAACTATCCGGGACCACATTGCGAGCCATGGAGGGGATGATGATGATGATGATGAGGACATGGATTAGGCGGGAGGAGCGGAGGAAGAAGCGGTTGGTTGGTGATTCCCCAGGTTAACCCCACTTTATCTTGAACAATTTCCGGCCTGCGTGCCGAGTATTGAACAATTTACTTTCCCTAACTTCTTTTATTTTCTGCATTTATTTTTCTTTTAACTTTGTTGACTTGGATGTTGAACTTGGTAAAATTAGGATGTTTGCTATGTTTTGGTGGAGTGTTTATTGATTAAACAGGTACATACGAGGTTTAGAGTACTAAGCATTAGCACTACTAAAGCCAGGACAGGAAAATCGAAGAAAGAAACCTGTTTTTCAACCTTGCAGACTTTGCACACGGGGCCGTGTCCATCCGACACGCCCCCGTGCCCACTCCCCTGAACCTGTTGTTTGTTTTAATTCTGCAGACTTTGACAGACACGGGGTCGTGTCCACCCAACACGCCCCTGTGTTCACCTTCTGTAAGTTTTCGTTACTGGCACCTGAGCACGGGGTCGTGTCCACTCAACACGGGGTCGTGTCCAGGCAACCAGTAACATAAATTTTTGCTTTTAACATCTTTTTACACATTCAATCAACCTAAAAACTTATTTTTGGGACACATTGAGGACAATGTGTAATTTAAGTGTGGGGGGGATGCTAAAACCTTGAATCTTGCAAGTCGTAAATAGAAGCCTTACACAAAACTCTATTGGAACCGCTAATCACCCCAAATTTTTTAAAAAATTTTCATTTTTTTTTACTTGTCGAGGTTTAACTTGGGAATTTCAAGTTCTAAAAAGGTTATATTTTTACAAATTTACAACCGATAGCGTCGTAATAAAAAGAACCAACATAAGAAAATTATGAAAAGGCATGGCAAACTTAGTTAAAATTTGATTATATATACTTGATCACATAAAAACCCATTCCCACAAAAGTGAGTTTTGAGCCTTTATTGAGCATACAATTACATATCATTAAACTAAATGCTCATTTTTCGTTTCTTGTGTGAATAGCCGCTTGGTTCTTACGACTCTAGAACTTGCCACGACGATACATTCCCGGTCCTTACCAACTTAAACCCGAGTGAGTACATGATGGAGGCATTAGGACTAACCCTTTTTATTTCTACACCATTATTTTTTTTTTACCACCTACCCAAAATCCCCCTAGTTAACCCCTTTGAGCCTAAACCTTTTCATTTCATAACCCAAACCAAACACCCTTTCACCCACCAAAACCTTTTTCATTTTTAACCCTTTGTTTTAGTAACTAGCTCGGTTTTTCGTATGACTTTTCAAATCAAAAAAAAAAAAAAATTTGTTGATGATGAAGCAAAAAGAAAATAAACAAACAAGTTCATCAAAAATAACTTTGTTTGAATAGTAGCTTCATCAAAATAAAAGTTATGAAAATAAAAAGTCTTATGAAAACCGACGCTCGTTACACTTTTCGCCCTTTTTCTACTAACCACTAATCACTAACCCAACCACCTACCTTGAACCCAAGCCTAACCCTTCACCCAAAAAGTCATCTTGATATTTACAAAGGTATATAAGTTAAAAAGGATGAGGATTGATTGCTTGGCAAGCTTATGGTAGGAGTAAGTTCCATGTCGCTCTCAAGTGATCAACTAAAACCATTTTCGGCCGAGTGTTGAGTGATCCCCGTGAGGTATGTGAACTTGTATATAAATAGAATTTTAAAAAGGCATGTTATGCCCTAATAAGTAATTTATCTTATGAAAAGTTTTAAATAAATCATGACGAATAGGATTGTAAATAAATAAAAATAAAACTTAATAAAAGAATCTTGGAAATCCCGACACTCTATGACAAGCGCAAAAACGTTCTCTTCTACCCATTCCATTTGGGTGTGTAAAGCCACATTATAAAGAGTTTTGCTTGAGGACAAGCAAAGATTCAAGTGTGGGGGTATTTGATGTGTGCAAAATGCAACATATAAATTACATCAATTGTGGCATAAAACTAACCCTTTTTAGTACTAATGTTGGAAAAAGTGTGCTTTTGTCTTCCTTTTGTATTTTCAGGATTAAATGAGCTCAAATTAACAAAAGAAGCAAAAAGACAGCAAAATCTAACATAAATACAAGAAAAGGAACAAACGTGATATGCCCGACCCCACGACAGCATCTTCCCAAGCAAAACAAGAAGACAGAAGACTGAACACACCCTGTGCTCAGCCAGCACTGGGGCGTGCCCAAGTGTCAGCAGAAAAGACAAAGTGGTGGAAGCTTCTATTGCCCACCACGGGGCCGTGCTCAGCGGACACGGGGCCGTGGTCAACTATAAGATTCGCACAATCCAGGCAAATCTTCATAGTACAAAGATTCTTCTGCACACGGGGTCGTGCTCAGCGGACACGGGGGCGTGGTCAACTAATAAGACAAGCTGCATTAAATGAAGAAAGAGAAGGATGTGGACACGGGGCCGTGCCCACTGGACACGGGGCCGTGCCCGAGCTTCTGTTCAGCCTATAAATAGGAGTGCTTGGCTCAAGCTCAAACCATCCCTTGGCACACCACCTCTCTCACACTTCACCCACCACCCACCACCACCATAACACCATCATCCACCACCATCATCCATTGTCCATCATAGAGTGTGTGAGTCGTCTCGGGATCCAAGATTGATCGTAAGAGTTCTTGACAATCAAGGCCATGTTTGCCTAAGTCTCTTACATCACTTGGTGAAGACAAGTGTCTAGTGTAATACTTTTTATTTTCAATCTTTTCGCACTTTTTACTTGGTTTCGTATTAATGACTTTAATAACTAGTTTCTTATGTTGAAGGTGATTCTTCCTTATCGTTTGTCCATGGTGTCTTGGCATTATTTTACTGTCTATATAAAATAAAAGATTTTCACCATTCATATCTCCACGGTCTATATGGAGGTATGTTGGCTACCTGGTCGGGGGTTAAGGGAACGGTTTGGTAAGAGTCTTGCCATTGTTCAGCGTTTAGAGGTCCTGCAATGGACCTGGGTCAAATTTAGTAGGACCTCCTTCAATACTTAACGGTATTGGATGGCGGGGGTCCAAACTCTTTGATCCCCTCATAAGTTAACTACTATTAATACTATAACCCGGCTATTTAGGACTGTATCCCTGCTGACTCAGACTACTTAGTCGAGGGTAACGTCACCTCCAAAAGAGGGGCCTACCATAATTTGCATTAATAACTTAATTAATTATCTTTCAATAATCCGACCCTTTAGGATTGTATCCTTGCTGACTCAAACTACTGGGTTGAGGGTAACGTCACCTTCAAAAGAGGGGCCTACTACAATAACTAAGATAATCTCTTAAATAAATGCAAAAGTGCGGAAATAATCAAAGGTTACACTATACATGAGTCGGAACCAAGTGATTCATCTTGTCTATCTGTTTTTTCTTTTTATTTTTATTTTTCAGCATTTTAGTTAGTTTTTATTTTCTTAGTTTAAAAACCTTTTTTCTAAACTTTTGATTTGATTAGACGTTGAGGATAAACCGGTACTAAAAGCTCTTGTGTCCTTGGACGACCTCGGTATCTTGCCAACACTATACTACACTCACGATGGGTGCACTTGCCCATATGTGTGTTTAGTGTTAGTAAAATATCGTGTTTTATAAATTTAAAACTTGGCTAAAAAAAATGTTAAAGGGCTTAAAATATACACCTAAATATATATAACACTTCACACGCATCAAGAACGTACTCGTCTTGGCTTTTCATGATACTTTCGACTTAAAGCATCAGCTACTACATTAGCCTTTCTTGCATGATACTGGATATTACAATCATAATCACTAAGTATTTCCATCCAGCGTCTCTGTCTCATATTTAATTCCTTTTGCCCAAAAATGTACCTTAGACTCTTATGATCAGTGAAGACAACAAATTTATTTTCATATAAATAGTGTCTCAAAATCTTAAGGGCAAAAATTATGGCTCCTAATCCTAAATCATGGGTTGTATAATTATCTTCATGATTCTTAAGTTTTCTAGAAGCATAGGCTATAACCTTTTAACGTTGCATTAACACACATCCATAACCTAACTTAGATGCATCACAATAGACTACAAAGTCTACAGTTCCTTCTGGTAAGGCAAGTATGGGTGTGTTGGTTAATCTTTGCTTAAGAATTCTAAAGGCTTCTTCCTGTTTTGGTCCCCATTCAAACTTAACTGATTTATAGGTTAGTTTTGTTAAAGGAATTGCTATTCTAGAAAAATCTCGGATAAACCGTCTATAATAACCTGCTAGTCCAAGAAAACTTCTCACCTCCGTTGGTGATTCAGGGACCTTCCATTTAGTAATCGCCTCGATCTTTGTGGGATCCACATGAATTCCTTCATGATTGACTAGATGTCCAAGGAATTGTAGTTCTTGTAACCAAAATTCACATTTAAAAAATTTAGCGTAAAGCTTTTCTTTTCTCAGCAAATTCAGCAATGTATGCAGATTTGCTACATGTTCTTCTTTACTTTTAGAGTAAATTAGAATATCATCTATAAAAACAATTATGAATTTATCCAGATATGGTTTACATATTCTATTCTTCATGTCCATAAATGCGGCTGGGGCATTGGTTAAACCAAATGACATGACAGTAAATTCATAATGACCATACCTTGTTCTGAAAGCAGTTTTAGGAATGTCCTCTTCCTGTACTTTTAATTGATGATATCCTTAGCGTAAACCGATTTTAGAAAAGAATCGAGCTCCTTGCAATTGATCAAACAGATCATCGATTCTCGGTAATGGTTACCGAGTTTTAATCATGACCTTGTTCAATTCTCGGTAATCTATGCACATACACATTGATCCATCCTTCTTTTTGACAAACAAGATTGGTGCTCCCCATGGTGATGAACTTGGTTGTATGAAACCTTTCTTCAGAAGTTAGTCCAACTGTTTCTTCAATTCTTGCATCTCTGCTGGTGTTAAACGGTAAGGTGCCTTGGCAATCGGTGCTATCCCTGGTAGTAGGTGAATTCTGAATTCAACTTATCTATCTGGCGGTAATCCAGGTAATTCTTCTGGGAAAACATCTGAGAAATGAGATACTACGGGAATATCTTTCAATTCTTTTCCTTTAGTGTTAATGATTATGGAAATCATATACACTAGTGATCCTTTTCTTGCATAGCTCGCTGTTTTCATTACTGAGATGAACTTCGTAGATCTAGTTGGCTTGTTTCCTTTAATTGTGATCTTTTCACCCTTTGGTGAATTTACTTGTATTGACTTTTGATCACATAGAATATTGGCTTTGTTGGTTACTAACCAATCCATTCCTAACACAATATCAAATCCGGCTAGATTCATTAGGTAAAGGTTAGCAATAAAGTTATGGTTTATAATTTCTATTCTTGCTCCCTGCAAGATTTCAGTGATCTTAATGGATTCTCCATTTTCCGTTTCTACTAAGCATTCTTGTTGAAGTTTAGTTAATGGTTGATTAAGAAGTTTGCAGAACGAAGTATTAATAAAACTTTGGTTTGCACCAGAGTCAAATAATACTTTAGCCAAAACATCATTAACTAAAAACGTACCGGCAATCGCGTCTGGAATCATCTTGGCTTCTTCTGCTGTCAGAACAAATGCTCTAGCATTCTTAGTAGTCTTGTTGTTCATGGATGGAGCTAGTTTCGGACAGTTTGGCTTGATATGTCCCTTTTCTCCACAATTGAAGCATATTCCATTACTGGGTTTCTTCCTGCAGTCTTCTTCCTTATGTCCTGGTATTTTGCAGAAGTTGCAGTACGTGGAACACCTTCCGGAATGTTTCTTCTTACAGTACTTACAATAAGGTGCAAAAGTAGAACCTATGTTTTTCCTCTGATTCTCTTCTTGTGTACGTACTAATTCATCAGTCAAGATGTTGGCTAGTTCTACAGCTTCTTCTATGGTTTGGGGTCTAGCTGCCTTGACTACATGTCTAATCTCACTGATTAATCCCCAGATGTAACGGGAGATTAATACTGGTTCGGGTGAAGCTAGGGTTGGTACTATTCTAGCATATTCGAATAATATGGTAGTGTAACATTTGCAGTCTATTCTAGTCATTCTAAGGTTTAAGAACTTATTAGCAATTTGTTTCTTTTCATTGGGAGGACAAATTTTTCTTTCCACCATGTTCTTAAACTCAGTCCATTCCATATTATAGACTCGGTCACTTCCCCTAGACTGGAGAATAGTATTCCACCATTCTAAAGCTGCATTCTTGAAGAGATTGGAAGCAAACATGATTTTATCTTCCTCTCCACATTTGCTTACTTTTAAGACAGCCTCTGTCTTTTCTATCCAGCGTAGAGCTGCAATGGCTCCTTCATTGAGAGAGAATTCTATTGGTTTGCAAGACCAGAATTCTTTATAAGAACAACCATATGACATGGTTCTTCTTCTTTTTGGAATAGGCAATTGGAGTAACGGTCCATTGTTTATGCTGTGACTGGGTTCAGTAGGTGGTCGTTTACTTCCACTATTACTTTTATTATTTTCTGCTTCTTTAACAGTTTGGTTGATATAAGGCATAGCATCTATAATCCCTTGTGCCACTATATGTTGGACGACACTGTTATCTAATTGGTTTCCATTATTCTCGTTATTCTGGTTTTGCTGATTCACTTCGTTGTCCATCTGGATTATAAACATTTACCAGGTATTAATATCACAGAACAAGATTTAATGTAAACAATCATACAAACGAACACATTGATCAAAATCATCGAGCATTGCGACATTTACTCTATTTCATATATATATATATATATATTACAAGCTGCAACTTGAATTTAAAATACATTACTAATTATGCATCCGTAGGTATTGGTTCATCTATTTTAGTTGATTGATTTTTTTTTTCAAACTACACGTATATATAAGTGTATATATATATATATATATATATATATATATATATATATATATATATATTATTACTATTATTGTTACTAGGGGTTCATCCAGTATTGCATATTTCGCTCGTCGTATTTCCACACGAGCTTCTCCCCTATTTGTCTTATTCTCTCTCCTTCATCCACTAACTCCTCACCAAATGTGCTAAGTTCCTACACGTTTTCGGTACTCATGGGTGGTGGTGGTGGTGCGGGTATTGGGTCAGGGTAATGGGGCATCGGTTCTTCATATGGGTAGGGGTTTTCTAGTATTTCCCGAACATACTGGTCGTTATCCCAATATGGATCTAGAGGGTCAAGGTTGGCATATGGTGCTAATGGGTTTGGTATGGGCTCCTCTGGTGGGTAGAGTTCTCGATAATCCCTATGTTCATCGTTCCATGGATCATATGCTAGGGGATTGGGTGATAGGACTCTAGGGATTTCGTTTGGGTCGAAGGCGGGTATGAGAGTCTGGTCTCCTGGGTTAGATTCTATTTCCATGGGTTGGGTTAGGAACAGTGGCAGTGGCTGTGGTGCAATGATTTGTTCTAGGTTTGGGTCTGCTGCAGTGGTGGCTAGGATGTGAAAGTTTGGTAATCACCTATTAATTATATCTTGGGTCTGTGCGTTCATTTCCCTATTTGCTGCTTCTAAAGCCTTTTGTTGTTGTAGTTTTCTCATTCTCTTCCTACGCTCGTGTGCTCCCCGACTGAACCATCCTCTCTTTTTCGTAGGGAATGGTTCTTCGGATTGTGCTTTAAATATGAAGATTCCCTCTTCAGTGTCAGCTGAATACCCCGAGGGAGTAGGCTGGAAGGAAGTTCGTTCACTTTTAGGAGAACAAGATAGGTGACGATAGGCGTCTGACGGACCTTGATCACTCATACTGTAAACTAACAAATTGTCAAATAACACAAAACAATAATATACAGATATGCACGTAATCACGTAGATTATTTCCTAACAAAATTGATAAAATTTTGGTGTCAGCAGAACACTTCTGTGGCTGAAATCAGTAGCTGTAGCTCTGATACCACCTTCTGTCGCAACCCCCGACCCCTGCCCAGGGAGGCGGGCGGCCGCGGCCTACGCAGAGCTCGTGGTATCGGTGTTTATTTATTTGGTAGCGGAAATTACATCAGGACCGTAGTTAGGAAATATTTTATCAGAGTAAAACACCACACATTTTTTTTTCTTTTATAATAATAAATACATGGGAAAAATCCAAGTTTCCATTACAACATGTTTATAGGGATAAACCCTAATTTATTGAAATAAAACTTCTTCTTTATTTAGGTAACTTTTATAGCCACTTTTCCAAGCCTTCAGTGCTCTCCAGCTGGTTTCTATTTGGCTTTCACATTTTGTTACCTGAAACGCGTTTTAAAAAGTTTTGTCAGCAAGAAATACTGGTGAGTGAATCCCAGTTTAATAAAAACAAGTTTTATCATTTTATAGTATTGAGGGCAATCCAGCAATTACATTTGTTTCCATCTACTTTAATTACCACCCACGGTACTGTCAATCATGACTTGTGGTCATGTTACTATTCACAGTATTAGTAACAAGTAATGTATACAAAACCCCAACATACCGACGATAGTTGTAGAATTACAAATACTCAATCACTGTTAAATATGATTTAAAACAATTGAGGTTTTGTAAAAACACTTTTAAAAAAAGAGGAATTACTCACATTGCTATTTTAGATAATCCCTGGTGACTTCCTAGTTATAATCTATTAATTAAAAAATGCACATGCGTTAGTATAATAACCCATTTTACATTAGCTATATCCCTCTCCCGAGATAGAACTCCAACAACTAAGTCAGGCAGAGTCTAGACATGCGTTACGGAGCTCTAGATCAATCGGGCAGAGTAACTAATACGTAACCGGGGTTATAATACTTACAATGAGGCAGAGCTTCGCTAATTTAGTGGGTATTATGCCCGAGAATTATTTTAGCTATTAGAGATTCGAGAGAGAAAATTAAATTGTGAACGATTTGAAACTGAAGCCGCGATCCCCTATTTATAGTTCTGATCGAGCAGCGGGTCGCGGCCCGCAACGGCCGCTTCTGTCTTTCTCGCGGCCCACGAGGCCTGCTAGGGTAGGCCCTAGCTTAGTTGATTCGACCACTAGACCCAACACGTTAACGACACGTGGCAGCACCGGGTGCTTGCCTAGTGTTGAGTTGCCGCGCCCCGCGACTGATGTAGCCAAAGGGGCCGCGGCCCGCGAGCGCCCCCTAAATCTTGTTTTATTTGATTTTTGGTAAATTAAATGTATTTTAGCCCCATTTTTCACATTCGAGGTTTAGTTTAGGACATATAGGGGTGCTTTTAAGAGTTTTAGGAGAGTTGTTATAACTTCGAAATCATAAAGTTCCCCAACGAGAAATCAACATGATACTTTGGGGTTTGTTGAACGAAGATCATGTTTCGAGTGTGGTGAATTTAGACATATCATTCGAAATTGTCCATATCTTCATAAGTTAATGGATAAAGCTGATGTTCCCTGTGAGCAAAGTTACCAAAAGCGATCTGTTTCCCAAAAAACAAGATCCCCGTCTTGTGAAAGAACGTTAGAAGAAACAGAAACGCAAGCAAATCAAGGTAATTGAAAAGGTTCTTATAACCGATGTGGTTCAAAAACAACCTGTTTCAGTCAAACCAGAAATTTCTAAGACTTCAAACAATCACGAAGTTAAAATTTCAAACAATCAAACTGGTAAAACTCAACAGACATGGAAACCTAAATTGGTAACAAATTCATGGGGAGCATCACTATTTCCAAACCATCGCGAAGTTGAAATAACTTTTGTCGATGAAAATGGAAGACCCAAGTCCACGAAGGCTTAGGTCCCCATCTCCAACTGATCATTTGAGTACATGTGCAGGGTGTTCCTGGAGGAACTATCAGTAGTCTTTGGATTGTTGATAGTGGGGCATCCAGGCAGATGACAGGCGGCATGAGACTTCTCTACGACGTCAAATCTATTAGAGGAGGTTATGTTGCTTTTTCTGGAGATAAAGGCGGATATATTACTGGTGAAGGAATGGTATCCAACGGGGTTGTGAGTTTTGACAAGATCAACTTTGTGCAACAACTTTATCAAAATCTTCTTAGTGTTTCTCAAATCTGTGATAAGAAGTTTTCGGTGCACTTTGATGCAAATGGATGTTATGTGCTAAAGCCCGGTTTCAAGATTCCCAAAGACTGGATTCTCTTATCTGCTCCAAGGATTAATGTTTTGTATGTCCATGATATGAGCCAAGCAATTACAACATCTACACAAGTAACCTGTTTTGTTTCGAAAGCCACAGAAAAGGAATCAATCTCTTGGCACAGGCGGATGGGACACATTCACTTAAGGAAAATGAATCATCTGGTGAAAAATGAGTTAGTGTATGGTGTTCCCGGTAAAAACTTCATCTGCAAGACGTCTGTGTTTCATGCCAAAAAGGAAAGCAAAGTAAGAAATCGCATCTGATAAAGAAGATCAACACGGTAGCAGTGCCGCTTGAACGCTTGCACATGGATTTATCTGGTCCTGTCAAGCATAAAAGCAATAGTAATGACTCATACTGCCTCGTGGTGACAGATGATTATTCAATATTTTCTTGGGTGGCGTTTATGGCACACAAGAGTGAAACTTTCGAAATTATCAAAAACTTGATCACTATGATTGAGAATTTGTATACTTTGAAAGTGAGACGCATACGCAGCGACAATGGAACTGAGTTTAAGAATCATGTTGTGGAGGAGTTCTGTAGATACAAAGGTATTCTTCATGAATTCAGTGCTAGATACACTCCTCAACAAAATGGTTTCATTGAGCGTAAGAACCGAACATTGATCGAAACTGCAAGGACTATGTTGGTAGAGTCACAGTTGCCCATTCCCTTCTGGAGTGAAGTTGTGGCCTCTACATGCTACACGATGAACCGAGTCCTTACAGTACAAAGACATAACAAGACCTGCTTTGAGCTACTGCACAAACAGAAACCAGATTTACAATTTCTTGAACGGTTTGGGGCCCATTGCACTATGATCGATCCAGATGGAAAGTTTGGGGCAAAAGAAATTGAGTGATACTTTCTTGGGTATGCCACCCCAAATTTAAGAGTTTGGAATCTCTATACAAAAAGATCGAGGAATGGTCTGAAATCAAAAGTACAAAGGCACACGTTGCCAGTCAGATGTCTAGGTCAACCATGGATGTTTGAGTACAATGACTTTTTCAATTCGATCAATATTGAAGAAGATGTAGTGGATGCTGCGACACAGATGTTATTCGAGACTGACAATGCAACAGAGTCACCGTTGGTTCGTCCAATTATTGTCAACAATCAAGCATTATCTTCGGTTAACAATAATGCTCTCGATAATGAGGATTTTCACGATGCTGCTGAACTTAACGAATCTTCAGAGGATGATGAATTTGTCGATGCAGACCAAGAAGTTCCTGCAACAGTTGTGCATGGTACTTCTGAGGCAACACCTCCAGTGGACTGCCCCAAAACAGCTGAAGCTACTGCATCATCCTCTTCGCTAGTTCAGGGTATTGATTTGGTTGTTGATCCCAACTTCAACAATCTGGGTACAAATATTCCAGTTCCGGATAATCCAGAAACGAGAATCCATAACACCTATCCTCAAGAAAAACATCATTTGTAATATTCAAAGTGGCTTGCAGACTAGGAATCAGTTGAGAAATAACAAAAATGATGGCTTGTATGAGGCGATTAGAGAATCGGGTTTGCAGAATGATTGGTCCTTCACGTGTTATGTCTCATAAGAAGAACCAAGGTCTTGGAAATAAGCGATAAAGGATAATTCTTGGGTGGAAGCTATGCAGGAGGAACTGTAACAATTCCAGAAGCTAGGTGTCTGGAAACTGGTTGAAAAACCTGGGAATTATAAGAAGATTGGCACCCGTTGGGTTTTCAAGTGCAAAAAGGATGACCGTGGAGTAGTTGTCCGATACAAGGAGAGATTAGTAGTTCAAGGTTTTCGTCAGGTAGAAGGGATAGACTACAACGAAGTTTATGCACCAGTTGCACGTCTTGAAGCCATTCGGATTTTTCTAGCTTATGCTTCCTTCAAAGGATTCAAGGTTTATCAAATAGACATGAAAAGTGTTCCTACATGGTGTGGTTGAAGAAGAGGTGTATGTCGAACAACCTTCGGGTTTTGAAGATCCTATTCATCCTGATCAGGTTTGGTTGCTCAACAAAGCTCTCTACAGATTACATCAAGCACCGAGAGTTTGGTATGCAACCTTATCTAACTATCTATTGGAGAATGGTTTTCGCCGAGGTCTTATCGATTGCACTCTTTTCATCAAAGAAAAAGACTGTTAGTTCAGGTATACGTAGATGATATTATTTTTGGTTCAACTAACGATGTTTTGTGTAGGGACTTCGAGCGTGTTATGCATGAGAAATTCGAGATGAGCGCCATGGTGGAAATGAACTACTTTTTGGTCCTACAATTTCTACAAACGGAGTCTGGGATATTCATCCATCAGACTAAATATGTCGGTGACATCTTGAGCCGGTTCCAGATGTCCGAAGCGATGCCCATTGGTACCCCACTTCCGAAGAATCACGGGATTACTCCGGACTTGAAGGGTGAAAGTGTTAACTCTTCACTTTACCATGCAATGATCGGATCTCTTATGTATCTCACAGCCTCAAGGCCCAACATAATGTATCCTACGTGCCTGCCCGCTCGCTATCAAGCCAACCCGAAGGCCTCACATGTAGCAGCTGTAAAAAGGATTTTCCGCTATTTGAAGGGTTGCCCGGACACCGGTCTCTGGTATCCTCGGGATGATAGCTTCGACTTGATCGCGTTCAGTGATTCTGATTTTGGTGGCTGCAAAATCGACGGCAAATCCACAACGGCTGGATGTCAGTTTTTAGGAAATTGCCTGGTCACATGGCAGTGCAAGAAGCAGACTTGCGTCGCTACATCAACTTGTGAAGCCGAGTACATTGCCGCCTCAAGTTGTTGCTCCCAAGTTCTGTGGATCCAACAGCAAATGCGCGAGTACGGTTTTGAATTCCTGTCTACTCATATTTTCGTTGATAATTCTGCTGCCTTACAGATCACTAGAAATCCTGTGCAGCATTCAAAGACCAAACACATCGAGATCAAATATCACTTCATACGTGATTGTTTTGATAAAAGACTTATCGATGTTGTTAAGGTCCACACCGATGACCAACGTACCGACCTTTTTACCAAAGCATTTGAGAAATCAAGTTTTGACTTTTTACTTATGGTAAACGGCATTAAGGTCAAGCAAGATTAAAACCGACATCGAAAAATCGTTTTTGTAAATATCTATTTGTGTTTTTTAATTTATCTTACTTTTTGCATTTTAGGGGGAGTAATTTCCAAACGAAAAATACAAAAACATTGAAAATTTTCAAAAATACAAAAACATCGAAAAATTTCAAAAACACAAAAACAATAGAAAAACAAAAATGAGTTTCCTGGTGAGCAAAAGAGAAAATGATAGTACATCAGTGGTCTTTCGAAACCTCCTTGAACTTAAAATGAAAACGATAAGCAGCAATATATAAGATGTATCGGTAGGCTCACAATCATTTTAAAGTGTGCAGGGTGATATAAACCTAAATCGACTGAAGACCGTGTGGGAACCGCTTATTAGCATATAGTCTTGGTACCGAAATTTCGTTTGATAGATTGCTGAGGTTCAGAGATACGTGGTCTTTATGCTGTTTATCATCTGGGTATCATGGTTGTTTCTTTTACCGAAAACAACAGCGACGCAAGTCTAGAACTTCCATGATACCATACATACGTGTACATATCATACATACATGTATATAATACATGATGCATACGACCATCAATAAATGATAAAATATCACAGTCACCCCCGAATAAGTGATTCTATATCACATTTATCATCTGACAGTCAAGTTCGTCTCTTTGTCGGTACAATGGTACTAACCTGTTCACGGACTTGCTATTGTGTCCTAAATGCATCGAATATCAAGTTCCTCATTAATAAGTGATTTTATCACATAGGGCTTGTATTCATCCTCGAATAAGTGAGTATCTCACATCATGTACGTTGAAAACAGATGATAAATGGTATACTCACCAATAAGATGAACTCTCAATCATACCTTGATACGGGAATGTGTCATGTGTGGATGAACACCGGTCGGTAAGTATAAATCATACCTTAATCGTATCCCCTAACCGCGAGTATATCTGATAAGTTGTGCTTATGTGGACAACAATACCGATAATTGTTATAGGATGCTTATCTAAATGTTAACTAATTGAACAACAAGAGAATTTTGGCATGACCGTACACTGATATGATTCTCTTACCCTCGAAACTCACAAAAAGAATGTCTGTAAATATTTATTTACTGCTTTCCGTCTTTACATTTGAATTATTCAAAAATACCAAAAAGATTTTAGGTGTGTTTTAATATAAACTTTATAAAAACCAAAAAGATTTTATTTCTATTTTATTTTTGATTGCCCGATGTTGGAACTCAAGTCTTTTCCACCTGAAACCTGTTCGAAACCTAAAACAATTGCATCTTCATAAACGGTGAAAGTTGACAATTTTTGAAAGTTAAAGGATTAAAATTGATCAAATTTTTAAACTTTCAATCTGTTGTCGATCGGTAGTTGATTGAGAGTTGGTCACATGTGTGTCATTTGTTTATATTGACTATAATCCAAGCGATTGTTCTCATTACGCGTTTAGCTCAGTTGTGTGTGCAGATGCGGCATCTGAACCAGCTGAAGGCGAAGAGAACGTGTTAGATGACAAGCTGTGGAGTGAAGACATGACATGGATGCAATCAGAGCATCAAGATGATCGAGTTGCAGCTGACCATTCATCAACTCCACAAGAATCTAGAGATTTGAAGATCAACATCTCACGAGCAACCTTCAAGGGGGAGTTTGCTGATGCACCTCCTGACAGTGACAAGTGAAGACTTTGAAGATCCTACAGCGTGAACAACGAACCATCACCAGCAACATCCAAGGGGGAGTTTGTTGATGCAGTTTTGTGTGGATGTGGCTCTGTTCAATTCGGTTCAAGACCGACGTCGCGACATTCCTCCGTCGTGCGACCCAGAGAACGACACACGAAGCACGAAGAGCCGCGAGCGATCCGTTTGAAGGATGATGATGTCATGATGACACATCTTGATGTCACTTTGCGTAAAAGACAATATTTCCACATGCATGCATGCATGTCACGAAAAGCTAAACCATGAAGGAACTGTTTGTGCATGCATGAAAGATAATTGTTTACATCAGTTCTTCGTTGATAATATACACGAAAAACCAAATGCTTCATGAGTCCTAGTTCTTCGTAGATACATGGACGAAAGACTAAATGCTTAGTGGGCCTGAAGTATTTCGTAGCCCATATATAGAAGTTTCGTGAGATAGCTGGGTAATTGGCTTTTATATACAGACTTATACAACACACAGAAGTGAGCCGGTAGAGAGAGAGTGTAGAGAGAGAGTTGTCGAAGTGCTTGTTTTGTATAAATCTTGTATCGAAACTCTGTCGATTTGAATACATGAAAGCTTTAATCGTTGAATCTTTGTATTGTGTTTACTCTCTCGCTCGGTTTGTGTCGTAACGGGGATTCCGCACTCGTTACGGCATCCGAAACAAGAAATCATGGTAGTCCGGTGATCCGTAACGGGACCTACAACACCGACTGTCAAGTGGCAGCCGACGGTATGGTTTCCCGAAGGAACGCCCAAAAAAGCCAAACTTTGAAGCCAGTGTTGGACCGATTAAGACAACATAGTCTGGCCAAAGTGGGGCAATACGGGGTTCTCTGATTTGGAGAGTGTAGTAACCTTATATATGAAGTTCACCATTCAAAAAAAAACGATCCTATAAAAATGGTGCAAACGAGCCGAGTTACTTGAGCTCAACTTCAAAAAAAGCTCGAAGCAAATCAAACTTAAATGAGCTGAGCACGAACCTAGAAATGGGCTCGTTATGTAAACAAGCACGAGCCTAGAAACAAGCTCGTTACGCAAACAAGCCCTTGTTTACTCAGCCTAGCTTATAGAGCTTGAGTTGGCTTGCAAGCCTAAACGAGCCCGCTGTTAATATTATTTTTTAATTGATATATCAAATATGTTAAATTAATAATGGTCACTATCTATAAAATTACGAAAAAATAATTTTGAAGCCAACTATGAGCCTAGTTTGAGATTGAAAACTACCTATGAGCCAAGCTCGAGCTTTAAAAAAAATCGAATTCAAACAAGCTCAAGTTTCATAAGTTACACAAACTTAAGCTCGAGTTTTGTCGAGTTCAAGCTCGACTCAACTTGTTTGCACCAACACCAACGCTAAAATTTCCATTCTCCCTAAAATTTCTTCCCGCTCAACGCAATTTCCATCTACCCTAAAATTTCTCTCTTCCCGCCTAACACAAAACTCCCCCTTCAAATAAACCCTAACCCCCTATATCTTTTGAAACTTAGTCCAAAAGATGACCCCTTCTTGTTACCCAAGATCTAGCAGAGAACAAGGTCAACATCCACTACTAAAAAACTGCCTACTTGGTGACATCCAAATTTGTAGCAAATTTGTAGGAAATTGGTCTTACCTACAGATTTGCTACAAAAACTTTCCTGCAAAATAAGCTTGTCGAGAATCAGGTTAGCTACAAAATTTCCCACAAATTTTCGACAAAAATCTACCGTCACAAGCGTTGCCACAAAATACCTACAAATTGGTGTTTTATGTTTTTCCTACAATTCTTTCACAATTTTGCCTATTTTTGTATTTTATTTTAGGGTTATTGGATTTTATCACACCCAACTATCGGCCTTTGGCCGTTGACACCCCAAACTATCACTTTGACACCCGGCACCCCCAACTTGACTTTTAATTTATGCTGGCACCACTCAGTTAAATCTGCACTAACTTGGTTAGTTTTCTGTCCGACGGCTACCTTTACGCGGGCCGCGAGAAACCCAGAAATCAGCCCTATATAAGAAGGCCTCGGGATTTCATTTTCCGTCGCTCAATTCCTTTCTTTCTAAACGAATTCTCACATAATAGACATAATTTCCAAGTATAATACCCCCTAATTAGCGAGGTTCTGCTCCGTTGTAAGTATCATAACCCCTGGATACGTATTAGATACGCTGCCCGATTGATCTAGGGTTCCGTAACGGCTGTCGTGGTTCTGCCCGACGTAGTCGTTGGAATGCCGTCTCGGGGAGGATATTACTAATGTTAAAATGGGTTATTATACTAAGGCATATACATTTGTGTAAATTATAGATAATCACCAGGAAACCCTTACGGAAAACCTAAAACAGCAATGTGAGTTTATCCTCTTTTTGTAACTGTTTTTATAATCTGTTTTACAAAACCTTAAATATTTTCCATGCGATTAGCAGTGATTGAGTCTTTGAAATCTTCAATTACTGCCGGTATGTTGGGGTTTTGTATACAAAATAAAGTCGGGATAACAATAAAACGTTACCATTGGACAAAGAGTTAGCCAATGAGTAATATGACCCACCAGTCAGGGATTGACAATACTGAATGAGTAAATTGTGTAGATATAAACAATGTGATCGCTCTCAATACTGTGTTAATTAATAAAACTCTTCTTGATTAAATTGGGATTCACTCACCAGTATTTCCTACTGACAAAATATTTTTAAACATGTTTCAGGTAACAAAATGTGAAAGCCAACTAGAAGCCAGCTGGACAGCACTGAAGGCTTGGATAAAGTGGCTATAAAAGTTACCTAAATAAAAGAAGATGTTTTATGAAATAAAATAGGGTTTATCCCTATAAACATGTTGTAATAAGAAACTTGGGTTTACCCATGTGTTTAATATTATGAAATATGGTGGGTTTTACTCTGATAACATATTTCCTAACTACAGTCCTGATGAAAATTCCGCTGCCAAAATGATTAAACATACGGATACCACCGAAACTGGCTCGCGGTCGCCCGTTCCCGGGAATTAGGGATCGGGGGTTGCGACAGAAGGTGGTATCAAAGCTAAGCCACTGATTCAGCCACATAAATGTTCTGCTGACATCGATATATTATCTAAAGTGTTAGGAAATAAATTATAGAAATACGTGCATATCTGTATTCATTTGTTATGTGTTATTTAACTATTTGTTAGTTTACAATATGAGTGATCAAGGACCCTCAAACGTGTACCGTCAGTTGTCCAATTCACCTAGGAGTGAAGTTACTTCTTCCCAGCCTGCCTTCTTAGGGTATTCAGCTGATCAGGAAGAAGGGATGTTTGCCTTTAAAGCTCAGTCTGAAGAGCCATTACCTCAGAAAAAGAGAGGATGGTTCAGTAAGGAAGCATTTGCGCGTAGGAAGAGAATGCGAAAGTTGCAACAGCAAAGAGTCCTAGCAGCCGCTAAGCGAGAGTTAGATGCCCATACACAGGATATGCTTAATAAGAGCTTAGCCAATTTCCATATCCTAGCCACAACTGCTGCCGACCCAAGTCTGGAACAACTAGTAGCCCCACAACCCTTACCTTTAATTCCTACTCAACCGATGGAAGTAGAAATGCATGATTTTAACCCTGAGGAGATATCTAGGATACCAGTCCCTAATCCCTTAGACCCAAATTATAATCCATGGTTCGATGATCTTAGGAATTATGTGCCACGCTACCCTCTAAACGAAGAAACCTTACCAAACTTAGCAGCGTATCCAGGTCTGGACCCTCTAGATCCCTATTATGACAATGATGAATACATTAGGAAAATCTTAGAGAATCCGTACCCTCGGGAGAATCTTGAGCCACTGTACCCAGATCCAGTACCCGCACCTGCACCCCCAATGAGTGCAGAGAATTTGCAAGAACTCCGAACTTTCGGAGAAGAAATCTTAGAAAATAGTGAAAGAATGAGGTATGTAGGAGAGCAACTCGTATGGAAATATGACGAGCGTCATATGGATTTCGGGAGGAATCCATATCCGTGAAGGTGTTGGTGAAGTTGGTAATAATAATAAAATAATATAATATATATGTGTAATAATAATAAATCTATCGTAGTATAGACCACTTCGTGGTTAAACGACGCATAATAGTGATGTAATTTTAATTCCAGTTTTAGTGTGTATTTGATGCATACTATATTAGAAAAGAGTAAAGTCGCAATGACACGACGCTTTTGACAAATATGTGTATTATGTGGTTATTGCCTACACTATTAATTATTCTGTGATATTAATAATTGGCAAATGTTTAAAATTCAGATGGCTGACCAAGTGAATCTGGATAATAACCCGGAAAACCAGAATGATGATAATAACAATGGAAATCAAGTGGATAACAGTTCAATTCAAAACATAGTAGCACAAGGGATTATAGATGCAATGCCATTTATTATTCAAAATGTTATGGAAGCTGATAATAAAAGTAAACATAGCAGTAAACGACCAACTGAACCTGAACACAGCGTGAACAATGGACCTATACTTCAAGTGCCCATTTCCAAAAGAAGAAGGACCATGCCTTATGGTTGTTCTTATAAAGAATTATGGTCTTGTAAACCAATGGAATTCTTGGGCAATGAAGGGGCCATTGCAGCCTTACGCTGGATAGAAAAGACTGAGACAGTCTTAAGAATAAGCAAGTGTGCGGAAGAAGACAAGATACTATTTGCTTCTAATATGTTTAAGAATTCAGCACTAGAATGGTGGAACACTATCCTCCAGTCAAGGGGAAGTGATAGAACTTACAATATGGAATGGGAGGAATTTAAGGATAAAGTGGAAAGAAAATTTTGCCCTCCCAATGAAAAAGAACAGATAGCAAAAAAATTCCTAAACCTTAGGATGACTGGAATGGATAGTAAGGGGTACACTAAGTTATTCTTTGAATAAGCTAGAATAGAGTCAACCCTTGCATCACCTGAACCAGTATTAATCTCCCGTCACATATGGGGATTGATTGGTGAGATTAGGCATGTAGTCAAGGCAGCTAGACCCCAAACTATAGAGGAAGCTGTAGAACTAGCAAATACCTTGACTGATGAATTAATCTGTTCACGAGAAGAAGACTAGAGGATGAACTTAACCCAGAAGCTTACCCAAGAATTTCGCTATAACCGTGGGAAAAATGTAGGTTTTACCTCTGCACCTTACTGCAAGTACTGCAAAAGGAAGCATTCTGGAAGGTGCTCCATATACTGCAACTTCTGTAAGATATCTTGACACAAAGAAGAAGATTGTAGAAAGAAACTCAGTAATGGAATGTGCTTCAATTATGGAGAAAAAGGTCACATCAAGCCAAACTGCCCGAAACTAGCTCCAGCCGCGAACAACAAGAATACTAAAAATGCTAGAGCAATAGTTCTGACTGCAGATGAAGCCAAGATGATTCCGGACGTGATAGCCGGTACGTTTTTATTTAATGATTTTTTTGCTAAAGTATTATTTGACTCTGGTGCAAACCAAAGTTTCATTAATACTTCATTTTGCAAATTTCTGAATCAACCATTAACTAAACTCCCACAAGAATGTCTAGTAGAGACAGCAAATGGAGAAACCATTAGGATTTCTGAAACCTTGCAGGGAGCAAGAATAGAAATTTTAAACCACAAGTTTATTACAAACCTTTACCCAATGAACCTGGCAGGATTTGATGTTGTATTAGGAATGGATTGGTTAATAGCCAATAAAGCCAGTATTTTATGTGATCAAAAGTCAATCTAAGTAAATTCACCAAAAGGTGAAAAGATCACAATTAAAGGAGATAAACCATCTAGATCCACAAAATTCATCTCTGTAATGAAAACCGCAAGTTATATAAGAAAAGGATCATTAGTGTATTTGATTTCTATAATCACTAACACTAAAGGAAAAGAACTGAAAGATATTCCAGTAGTATCTCAGTTTTCAGATGTATTTCCTGAAGAATTACCAGGACTACCGCCTGACAGGGAGGTTGAATTCAGAATTCACCTATTACCAGGGACAACACCCATTGCCAAAGCACCTTACCTTTTGGCACCCGCAGAAATGCAGGAACTGAAGAAACAATTAGACGAATTGTTGGAAAAAGGATTCATACAGCCAAGTTCATCACCTTGGGGAGACCCAATCTTATTCGTAAAAAAAAAGACAGATCAATGCGTATGTGCATTGATTACCGTGAATTAAACAAGGTCACGATTAAGAATCGGTATCCATTACCAAGAATAGATGATCTGTTTGATCAATTGCAAGGAGCACGATTTTTCTCAAAAATCGATTTAAGGTCAGGATATCATCAATTAAAGGTACAGGAAGAGGACATTCCTAAAACTGCCTTCAGAACAAGGTATGGCCATTATGAATTTACTGTCATGCCCTTTGGTTTAACCAATGCCCCAGCTGCATTTATGGACATGATGAACCGAATATGTAAGCCATATTTGGATCAGTTCATAATTGTTTTTATAGATGATATTCTCATTTACTCTAAGAGTAAATAAGAACATGCAAAGCATTTGCACGCACTTCTAAGTTTATTAAGAAAGGAAAAGCTTTATGCTAAGTTTTCAAAGTGCGAGTTTTGGTTAGAACAAGTTCAGTTTCTTGGACACCTAGTCAATCATGAAGGAATTCATGTAGATCCAACCAAAATCGAGGCAATTACTAAATGGAAAACCCCTGAGTCACCAACTGAGGTTTGAAGTTTCTTAGGGCTTGATGGTTATTATAGAAGATTTATTCAAGATTTTTCTAGAATAGCCATTCCCTTAACTAAGTTAACCTGTAAATCTATTAAATTTGAATGGGGGCCAAAGCAAGAAGAAGCCTTTAGAATCCTTAAGCAAAGATTAACCCATGCACCTATACTAGCATTACCAGAAGGAACTGAAGATTTTGTAATTTATTGTGACGCATCTAAATTAGGTTACGGATGTGTATTGATGCAACGTCAAAAGGTGATAGCATATGCGTCTAGACAACTTAAGAATCATGAAGAGAATTATTCAACCCATGATTTAGAACTAGGAGCTATAATTTTCGCCCTAAAAATTTGGAGACATTACCTTTATGGTAGTAAGTTTACCATTTTCACAGATCATAAGAGTTTAAGGTATGTCTTTGGGCAAAAGGAATTGAATATGAGGCAAAGACGCTGGATGGAGATACTTAGTGATTATGATTGTAATATCCAGTATCATGCAGGAAAGGCAAATGTAGTGGCTAATGCTTTAAGTCGAAAGTATCACGAAAAGCCAATAAGAGTACGTTCACTTAAATTAAATCTACAAGTAGATTTAAACGAGCAGATTAGAAAAGCACAAGAATCAGTAATCAAGGATGATACTGAAAAGTTAAAAGGAATGATTAAGGAATTAGAACAAGGAACGGATGGAATTTGGAGATTCCATAAGAAGAGAATGTGGATACCTAAATTAGGAAACCTATGCCACCATATATTAGAAGAAGCCCATAAGTCTAAGTATACGATGCATCCTGGAAGTGATAAAATGTATCAGGACTTAAGAAATAATTTCTGGTGGATAGGGATGAAGAAGGATATAGCAGCTTATGTTTCTAAGTGTTTAACCTGTTCACAAGTCAAAGCTGAACATCAGAAACCCTCAGGATTGCTGCAACAGTTAGGCTAACCAATTCAGCTCATTTCCTACCAATGAAGGAAACCTTCAGTATGGAACAGTTAGCTAAGTTATATGTAAATGAAATAGTTTCATTACATGGTATTCCTTTATCAATTGTTTCTGACAGAGATAGTCGTTTTACCTCTCATTTTTGGACAAGTTTCCAAAAAGCAATGGGAACCAAGTTAAATCTAAGCACAGCTTATCATCCTCAAACGGACAGACAAAGCGAAAGAACGATTCAAATGATGGAAGACATGCTTAGAGCTTGTGTAATTGATTTCAGAGGTAATTGGGACGATCACTTACCCTTAATAGAATTTTCTTATAATAACAGTTATCACACAAGTACCAATGCTGCACCATTCGAAGCACTTTATGGACGAAAGTGCCGAACCCCAGTTTGTTGGGCAGAAATTGCAGAAAAGCAACTATCTGGACCTGAGATAGTGCAAGAAACGACTGACAAGATCATTCAAGTCAAAGAACGACTGAAAGCAGCACGTGAGAGACAAAAGAGTTATGCAGATAACAGACGCAAGCCATTAGAATTTTAGGTAGGAGATAAAGTGTTGTTGAAAGTCTCTCCTTGGAAAGGAGTAGTAAGATTCATCAAAAGGGGAAAGGTAAGTCCCAGGTATATTGGACCTTTTAAGATTATTAGAAGAATAGGACCTGTAGCCTATCAGCTACAACTGCCAGAGGAAATGGCAGGAATACATGATGTATTTCGTGTATCTAATCTTAAGAAATGTTTAGCTGACGAATCATTAGTTGTGCCTCTTAAGGATATAGAGGTAAATGAACAGTTAAAATTTGTAGAAAGACCTCTACAAATTGAGGACAGGAAAATCAAGAACCTCAAGCACAAGAGACTAGTTCTGGTCAAAGTGAAATGGGAGTCCAAAAGAGGACCAGAATACACATGGGAGCTTGAATCAGAAATGCAAAGGAAGTATCCACACTTGTTCCAGTAGACCTCGCGGACGAGTTCTAAAACAAGGTGGGGAGGATATAACAACCCTCCTAAATATTTTTTTGACACCATAATATATTTTAAAATACCCCTATATGTCTTGAAATACACCCCGTATGTGAAAACCGAGCCCAAAATACATTATATCATTAAAAATAAAATAAAAACAAAATTTTATAAGTTTACGCGGGCCGCGACCAGGCAACAAACGAGACCTCACCTGGTGGTGACACGTGTCAACATGTGTTGAACCTAGTTCGTGACCCGGATCAGCTACGCCTAGACCCCCCTACTACGCGGGCCGTGTAACCCGAAGGCTACCTTTACGCGGGCCGCGAGAAACCCAGAAATCAGCCCTATATAAGAAGGCCTCGGGATTTCATTTTCCGTCGCTCAGTTCCTTTCTTTCTAAACGAATTCTCACATAATAGACATAATTTCCAAGTATAATACCCCCTAATCAGCGAGGTTCTGCTCCGTTGTAAGTATCATAACCCCTGGATACGTATTAGATACGCTGCCCGATTGATCTAGGGTTCCGTAACGGCTGTCGTGGTTCTGCCCGACGTAGTCGTTGGAATGCCGTGTCGGGGAGGGTATTACTAATGTTAAAATGGGTTATTATACTAACGTGTATACATTTGTGTAAATTATAGATAATCACCAGGAAACCCTTACGGAAAACCTAAAACAACAATGTGAGTTTATCCTCTTTTTGTAACTGTTTTTATAATCTGTTTTACAAAACCTTAAATTTTTTCCATGCGATTAGCAGGGATTGAGTCTTTGAAATCTTCAATTACTGCCGGTATGTTGGCGTTTTGTATACAAAATAAAGTCGGGATGACAATAAAACGTTACCATTGGACAAAGAATTAGCCAATGAGTAATATGACCCACCAGTTAGGGATTGACAATACTTAATGAGTAAATTGTGTAGATATAAACAATGTGATCGCTCTCAATACTATGTTAATTAATAAAACTCTTCTTGATTAAATTGGGATTCACTCACCAGTATTTCCCACTGACAAAATATTTTTAAACATGTTTCAGGTAACAAAATGTGAAAGCCAACTAGAAGCCAGCTGGACAGCACTGAAGGCTTGGATAAAGTGGCTATAAAAGTTACCTAAATAAAAGAAGATGTTTTATGAAATAAAATAGGGTTTATCCCTATAAACATGTTGTAATAAGAAACTTGGGTTTACCCATGTGTTTAATATTATGAAATATGGTGGTTTTTACTCTGATAACATATTTCCTAACTACGGTCTTGATGAAAATTCCACTGCCAAAATGATTAAACATACGGATACCACCGAAACTGGATCGCGGCCGCCCGTTCCCGGGAATTAGGGATCGGGGGTTCCGACATTACGACAAAATTCCTACAAAAAAAAAATTTGAAGGTTGCCACAAATTTCCTACAACTTAGAAAAAAAATCATGTCGCTGTTTGCTACAGATTTGTGACAAACTGTAAAAATTAAAGAAATTATAAAAAACCATTTTTTATGAAAAAAATGCAGCAAAATTACTATTATATTCCAAAAAAAGTGCATCAAAATTCTAAAACATTCCAAAAATATTAAAGCAACATTCTGATACATTCCAAAAATTCTAAAACATTCTAAAACACACAAAAATCCTTATTAAAAGCATTCAAAACTAATCCGATCTTTAACATTTCAATACTTAACAAGACGAGAGTTTTTACTTATTTCCGATGTTTTTCAGCTTTTCTTCCGTAGTTTTTTGCCATTGCGCTTGGTTAGCCCGCTCTTTTTCGCGCTCTTGTTGAAATTGTTCGAAATGGGATTCTATCTTTTGTCAGACCTCTTGTTCTCTTTCTAATTCTGCTTGAACTTTTTGAAGCTAAAAGTTGTACAAAAAGATATAATTAATACGTATGCATATACATATACGCACAAACCCATATGCATATACACGTAGACATAGACACACATACATGCACAAACACATATACATCAAGACATGTATGATTTACTATTGTTTGTTGTTATCCATTAAGGCTCTGTATGGTCTATTAAAACATATATGATCTATTGTTGTCAATTGTGATCCATTTAGACCCAATATGGTCAATTAACACATTTATGATCTACTATTGTCCATTATGATCCATTAAGAGCCAATATTAACCATGCAGGCATGTATATATGATCTATTATTGACCATTATGATCCATTAAGGCCTAATACGAGCCATTAAGACACATGTGATTTACTATTGTCAATCATGATTCATTATGGTCCAAGATGGTCCATTAAAACATATATGATATACTATTGCTCATTGTGATCCATTAAGGCCCAATGTGGTCCACGGAGACATATATGTTCTACTATTATTCCTTGTGATCCGTGAAGGCTCAATATGGTTCATTAAGACATATATGGTTGATCTACTCTTGGGTATTATGATTCTTTAAGGCCCAATATAGTCTATTAAGACATGTATGATCTACTATTATCCATTGTGGTCCATTAAGAGCGAATACAGTTCATTAAGACATATATGATCTCTATGGTACACCAAGATCCATTAAGGCCCAATACGGTCTATTAAGACATTTATGATCTACTATTGTCCTCTATGATCCATTAAGGCTCAATATGGTCCATTAAGGCATACATGATCTATTGTTATCCATTGTGATCCATTAACGCCAAATATTGTCCATGAAGACATATATGATATACTATTATCCATATAGTATAGTATAGTATTGTATAGCATCGTAGTTTCGTATCGTATAGTATAGTATAGTACAGTATAATACAGTATAGTATAGTGTGGTGAAGTATAGTGTAATATAGTGTCGTGTTGTATGGAATATGATCATATGGCATCGTGCAGTATGGTATATAGTAATATAGTGTCGTGTTGTATGGTATATGATCGTATGCCAACGTACAATATGGTATATAGTAATATAGTGTCGTGTTGTATGGTATAGGATCGTATGATATCGTACAATATAATATGGTATATAGTATAGTATAATATAGTATGGTATAGTATGGTATATAGTATAGTATGGTATATGTAGTATGGCATGGCATGGCATGGCATGGCATGGTATCGTATCGTATAGTGTCGTGTCGTGTCGTGTCGTGTCGTGTCGTCTCGTCTCGTGTCATCTCGTCTCGTCTCGTCTCATATGGTATGGTATGGTATGGTATGGTATGGTATGGTATGGTATGGTATGGTATGGTATGGTATGGTATGGTATGGTATGGTATGGTATGGTATGGTATGGTATGGTATGGTATGGTATGGTATGGTATGGTATGATATGATATGGTATAGGGCTTGTAGCTCAGAGGATTAGAGCACATGGCTACGAACCACTGTATTGGGGGTTCGAATCCCTCCTCGTCCACAACCGGCCCAAAAGGGAAGGGTCTTTCCCTTTGGGGGTAGGAAAATCATGATCGGGATAGCGGACCAAAAGCATTGGAACTTGGGTGTGGGTCTTTTGTCGAAATGGAATGACCTTTTTTCGTTATTATTTATCGTAAATGAGTAAAGTATTAAACATAGTATGCCGGTCCCCATTAGCGTATTTTTTTTTGTTTTGCGCCCCCGTAACTCTTCCTCAGCCAGTATAGGGTTCAATTGCTACAAATTATTAATAAATTTAACATTTTATTTTTTAAAATATATGATTTTTATAATTGATAATTAACAAATAAAATATTGTTTCTGTAGGAAATCTGTAGCAAGTGTTGACAATTTGCTACAAATTTCTGACAAATTTAAGATTTTATTTTTTAAAAATATATGTTTTCTAAATTTGATAAATAACAAATAAAATAACTTTCTGTTTGTAGGAAATCTGTAGGAACTGTTGTCAATTTCCTACAAATTATCGACAAATGTAAAATTTTATTTTCAAAATTATATTTTTTTATAATTGATAAATGACAAATAAAAGTATATTTTTTGTGAGAAATTTGTAGCAACTGGTGTTAGTTTGCTACAAATTGCTGACAAATTTAACATTTTAAATTTAAAAAATATATGTTTTTCTAAAATTGATAAATTAACAAATAAAATAACTTTTTTTTGTAGGAAATCTGTAGTAACTAGTGCTAGTTTGCTACAAATTTCTGACAAATTTAACATTTTATTTTTAAAAATTCTTTATTTTTCTAAAATTGATAAGTTACAAATAAATTAACGTTTTTTGTCTAAAATCTGTAGCAAGTGATGCCAGTTTGCTACAAATTTTAGACAAATTTAACGTATTATTTTAAAATTATCTATTTTTCTAAAATTGAATAATAACAAATAAATTAACTTTTTTTTTGTAGGAAATCCGTAGCAACTAGTGTCAATTTGCTACCAATTTCCGCCAAATTTAATATTTTATTTTTAAAAATTATTCATTTTTCTAAATTTGATAAATAATAAATAAATTAACTTTATTTTGTCGAAAATTTGTAGCAAGTGGTGTCAGTTTGCTACAACTTTCCGACAAATTTAGAAATTTTATTTTTTAAATTATTTATTTTGTTGTGGGTACAAATAATACAAAATTTAAATTTATTTCGTTAGAATTTTGTCGAAAAGCTAATTAATGTTGTGACGAAATTGCTACAACTGGTAGTTGTGTGACAATTTTGTTTGAAAATTGAAGAAAAAGTTTTGAGTTTTTTTTTTGTTTTTCTTTTTTATGAGAAAACTGTAGAAAAATTGTAACAAAAATTGAGTTCTTGGAAATTTGCGGGAAACTTTTGTAAAAAAATATATTGTTTTCTAGTAGTGATCCCAATCGCGGTGCTAGTGCCATCATGCCGACCTAAAAGGACTCTTCAAGTTAAAGCCCAAGACACTGGTTGACCTAGTCCGTCCAGTCGAGATCTTCTCGTATTCGCTGACTTCAATCCTCGAGAAAGCTTCAATTGTTAAATTCGTGTGCATGTCTATAATTTCTTAGACTAGAGGGTATGGTGAGCCCCATCTCAATGAGTATGAGCCGCCACGTAGGCGCCACATCACCATCCCATGGAGGATGGGCCTCCTTGCATTTTGAGGGGGGTGGAGGATGGGGCTACCCCACATTATTTGTATTGTTTAATTTATTTTATTTGTTTAACTTTTATTGTTTAATTTTTATTGTTTAACTTTTTTATTTGTTTAACTTTATAAAAACAATTCAAAATTTAAATAAAAATAAGACATAAAAGAAGATAATAAAATCCATTACATAACATAAATAAAAATTACATAGCCTAAAGGGATCGCTGCAAACTTCTATTTCACGCCTGGTACCTAGATGACGGAACGCTTATTGGAGATGCCACCCAAGTGGCTAATGCTTTAGATATCATCAGAGCTGAAGGTCCTTCCTTAGGGCTTCAACTTAATATAAAGAAAACTGAAGTTTTCTGGCCAACTTGCAATGGTGTAAAGGTTCAGGAGGGCTTATTCCCTAGGGGGATTGGGAGGCCGGTGCTGGGTGTGAAACTCCTGGGGGGTGCTGTTAGTCGTGATGCAGAGTTTGTTAGTGGTATGGCTCTTAAAAGAGCGAACTGTGCAGTCGAGCTGATGAGTTGCCTTAAACGCCTACGGGACCCTCAGAGCGAGCTCCTCTTGCTTCGTTCTTGTATGAGTGTGGCTAAATTGCTGTTTGGTCTTCGAACGTGTCAACCTTCTTTGGTCGGGGGAGCTGTCTCTGTCTTTGATGAAGGCCTCAGGGGAGCTTTAGAGGATATTGTTGTTTGTGGGGGTGCCTTTTTTGGAGATCCCCAGTGGAGGCTGGCTTCTCTTCCGACCCGGTTCGGAGGCTTAGGGATTTGTACGGCCGAGGATGCCTCTTCATATGCTTTCGTGGCTTCAAGGGCCCAATCTTGGGGTTTACAAGACCACATACTTCGAGAATGTGGGGGGGATGTTTTAGACTCCGATTACAGGAGTGCGTTGGACCTTTTGCATAGTTCTCTTCCCGACCTTGATATTGGCGGTTTCTACATTAAAGACACCGCCCCTCCTAAATCCCAGAAAATTCTGGCGAATGCCTTATATGGCGAAATTGTCAAGAGGTTTGAAGAGAAGTTTGTTCTATCCCCTCGGCAAAGAGCTGTGTTTGAATGTCTACGTGCCCCACATGCTCAGGATTTTCTGTCTGTCGTACCTATTGAAGGCTTGGGGCAACACATGTCGGCTGTGGAATACCGTGCTATCCTTAGATACCGACTGATGATTCCTTTGTTCCCAGTTGACGAGCCATGTCCGGTATGCCGCAAAGCGTGTTTGGATTCTTTCGGCGAGCACGCGATCCACTGTAAAGAGCTACCAGGGTTTAAATATCGGCATGATTGGGTGAGAGATGTGCTATGTGATGTTCTTAAGCGGGCCGGGATATCAGCCAAAAAGGAGGCTCCAGTAAATTTCCTGACTGACCCCTTAGAGGGGAGGTCCACTTTACGCCCAGCGGACATCCTTGTGTTTGGATGGGAAGGGGGGAAACACGCTTGTGTAGATCTAACTGGAGTCTCCCCCCTTGTTGGGCTCAAGGACAAGGGCTTTGTCGTAGGGCAAGCGGTGCTCAAGGCAGAGGCGAGCAAAGTGGCAAAACATGAGAAAGTCTGCCTGGAGAATCAACATGTGTTTGTCCCGTTTGCGTTTGATACCTTTGGGGTCTCGCTCCTGACGCTGTGCGACTTTTGAATCGGGTTCAAAAAGTCGTTAATAGTAATTCTTCGTCGCTAAAGGTTTCAAACTTTGTATTTAGTAGAATTGGTTTTTCTATTCAAAAGGGGGTGGCGGCGCAACTTGTTGCCCGACTACCTGCCATTGCTTTGTAATTGTCTTTTTCTCGTGTGGAATGAAAGTTTAGATTGTTTAAAAAAAAAAAAAAAAAGCCTAAAAAAATTACACTACCTAAAATTTATAAAAAAGACTAGATTTAAAAATTTAAAAAAATTACGCCACAGCCTCAAGTATTAAGGTTGGATGGCCGTGATCACCTCGCGTATATTGGCATCGCCACACATTCAGGCAGTTCTGCCACGCCCAATGCATACAATCAATGCTACCGAGCATTCCCGGAAACCTGTGTCGTGCTTCATGCGCTTGGTACAACTGTTGAACATCATACGCGTTTGGTTTCCGCAAATATTTTTTGCTATACAGTTTCACCACATTATGGCAAAACCGATACAAACATTCCCGCGTAGTTCTTGCCGACATCTGTAAATACTCGTCCAAAGCGTCGGCCACTGTCCCGTACGCCAGTTGGCGAATGGCCGCAATACACTTTTGTAACATGCTGAACCCTTCATAACCACGAGCATCGGGTCGTTGCGTGAAAAACGGGTCTAGCCCCGCCAAATCATCAGCAATCCGTGTGAATAACCGGTGACTCATTCGGAACCTGCGTCTGAAAATCTCGGCATTGTGAAGGGGTGCATCCGAAAAATAATCGTTCACCAATTTCTCGTGCGCTCCTGTCGTAAAAAATATATAAATACGAGGAAATAAGGAATAAGGATAATAAAATTTATTAATGATAAACCTTGGCGGTCTCTGTTAATCCGTATTCGTCTGGTAATAATGCTTTCAGACGAGACGTCTTCCTCTTCCTCCTTCATTAGAATCTGCGCCGCCCTTAGCACATCGTTTGCGTAAAACATCTCCTCTTCCTCCTCCGAAGACGAGGACCGCCAAGAATTAGATGGCATTGTGGATGAAAATATATATTTTTTTTATAATAGAATGGTATAAAAATGAGAGTGTTTTGGGTTGAAAGTGGGGAGAAAATGGTGAAAAATGGTATAAAATGAGTGTTTTATAGAAAAGAGGGAATTTTTTTTTATTAAATGAAGTAGCCGTTGTAACGGCTCTATTTTGAATTCAAAGGCCCGTCGTATGCTGTCGTGTGGGAGACGGTTGGGACGAGCCGGGCGTGAGGGGGGCGGTGTGGGGGACCGGCGTCGGGCCAGGCCAGGCCTAAGCCGGCCCCCATACCCTTTAGTCTTAGGGACCTAATTATAAATAGTTTGTGAGAGTAGCGACTATGAGAATCTTTCACTGTTCCCTTAGATGATTCCAATTGCAGTTTAGAAACTTATGGGGTTCATGGCCCTTCTTTAGGTCAGTTTTGGCACGAATATCCTCGTTATTAAAACACAATTTTAAATATATATCTGGTCAAAAAAGTTAAGGTTGTTTGTATTATCTATGATTAGTTATTTCATTTGTGTAAGTGGTTGGTCAACATGAATGAAGTTATGATACTTATCGAAAACACTTTATTCTTTTCAAATAGAGCAAGTTTAGATAAAATATAGATGTGCTAACACAAATACAAGCAATTTTTTTACATTATTCTTATGCGCGATTGCTTGTTTATGAGGGTATGGTAACATAAATTGAAAGGACCAGGCCCAAACAAGTTAGATATGTTGTTATGACTATACCCATTTTTGCATGTATCACTCAGTCCTGTCTAGATGCTCTTAATAATGGTGCAGTTCCTACTATATGATTATAAACCTCATGGCAGGTTAGCTTTATTTTATTTTACTTCCATTTTTGTGTTATAAGCTAGATGAAGGTCTTAGTTATCTTTATTTACATACTGTGAATGGGCATATGATTCGGATACTGAGTTCTATGTGCATATATCTTTGATGGTACAATTATGCCTACTGACTACTAAAGTATGATTCATTATCTATTTTTCTTTTACTTGTAGGCAAATATTTAGACATTTTATTTCCGAAATTATTGTCGGGTGCTATTAGAAAAGCACATGAAGACGTTCAAATGGCGGCGGAGACTCTTTACCACCATTGCAATGGAAGCTAGATAAAAATATGAGAAACGTTAATATAATTTTTTTAGAGAAGCTTTTGAGGTAATTCGTCTATGTTTTTTCTTAAGATTCTTAGTTATACGTGTTTGGTCTTTTGTTTAGTCATTAATTCTTGTTTTTACTGACTGCTAATATATCGCAGGATTATAAAATTAATGTCTTTAGCGGGTAAGAGGTTTACTTGCAATGTTCAAATTGGATTTTGTTCAAAAGGTATTTCATACAACCAATGTTGTAGAAGGCGCTAGGCGCTAGTCGGGCGGTGAGGTACCGCCTAGGGATTAATCGGGATTAATCGGATTGGACTTTTTAAGTATAATTATACAAATTTATATATATATAGATAACTTTATACTTTTTATTAATAAATTTACAAGTTTAGGAGATAACTTTATACTTTTTATTAATAAATTTAAAAGTTTAGGAACCATATGTAAACTAGTGAAAGATAGAGGGGGTTAAATGTTAAAATACCTAAACTTAAATGTTAAAATAGGTTTATAACTAAAATTTGGGCTTTAAACCATGGGCCAGGTTTCAAAAATTGGGTTTTTTAGGTCAAAAAACATTGCCCCGATTAGCCCGATTTTGACCGATTTTTACCGATTTTGTCCGACTTTTACCGACTTTGACCATAACCGATTTTTTTGACCGACTAGCTTAAATTTAGGCAGTAACCCACCGACTAGCGCCTAGGCGCCGATTAATCGGCCGCCTAGGCCGATTTCTGCAACATTGCATACAACTATAAAACAACTATTGCCCATGGCTTTATAGCCTAGTGGCATCTTGGGGGTGGGATAAGGCTTTGGGACCAATAGGTCCTGGGTTTGATTCCCACAAGGGGGGTTTTCCCATATTTTTTTGGGTTTCCTCCTGAATTGGTGTATAGGCATTATGCCTAGTGGAGATGGATATGATCGGGTGGTTCCGCTGATGGCACGATGATACTCCAGTGGTCCGTCAGTGATCCAAATTTGCCGTTCAAAAAAAAAGAAAAGAAGGATGAGAGAAGAAATATATTATTAATTTTGGAATGTTTATGATTAATTGTACAGGCTCTTGATCAACCTGCATCAAAGCATGTAACATCAATTCACTGTTCTTCAAACGTTTAAAAAACAAAGGAGTAAACTGCCATTTTGGTCCCTGAGGTTTGATCACTTTTGTCACTTTAGTCCAAAACTCAAACCTTTTGCATCTGGGTCCCTGTGGTTTCAGTTTTATTGCCATTTTGGTCCAAAAATGAAATCAGGTCATATTTGTCTTATAAAATCCTGCAATTTTGTCCTTTTTCTCAGGGGCAAATCAGGTCATATTTTTCTTATAAAATCTGTTATTTATTTATAAAAAGAAATGACCATTTCCCCCCTATGGAAAAGGACAAAATAGCATGATTTTATAAGACAAATATGACCTGATTTCATTTTTGGACCAAAATGGCAATAAAACTGAAACCACAGGGACCCAGATGCAAAAAGTTTGAATTTTGGACTAAAGTGGCAAAAGTGACCAAACCACAGGGACCAAAATGGCAGTTTACTAAAAACAAAGTTTTCAGCCGAGCAAATAATTAGTAGAACAAATGTAAAAACAAATTCTTAATAAGCATTTTGCATTACCACCCCGTTTGACCCTAAATACCACAATGCTATTAATGGAAGTTGTTAGGATGTGGTATTCCTTTGATTGTGCTTTGTTTGATTAGAAAAAGATGAAACAGATTTAAGTGCAGTGGAATTAAGTGGAACAAACTTTCAACACACAATCAATGAGAGAATAAGTTTTAGCAAACATGTTTATGATAGAATCAAATGATTATATTTATTACAATTTTCAATTACAATGCATACATGCACTAAGTCTCCCCCTCAGCCTGAGCTCACAGTGATTGTTCGTACTGAATGACTTGTGGTGAAGAGAGGTCATAGAACAGTACAGTGTACTGTTCTATTTATAGTACAGAACAAACCACCGGGGCATCTTTGCTGACGTCACCATGAAAGTGACATCTAACCTCCTAACAACCTCTAACAACTGTTCTTTACAAACACTGCTTTCTAACTACTGATTACAAATACAATACAATAAAGAAGGTAAACTACTGCTTCTTCATTCCACTGCTTTAGCCCCAGCAGTGCTTTGTGTCTTTAGCAGTACTTGAACCATAGCAGCAGATTGAGCAACAGTCCTTTGTCTTCAACAATCTTTAGTGTACAACAGTTGTTGTAGATCAGCAGTTGTTGTAGAAGGGCAGTACTTAGAGGTCATCAGATGTTAGGCCCCATTCAAGGGGAAAGACTGATGCAAACAACTGCTTATTTTGAATCCACTGGTCTGATCCAGTTTAAGCTTTATCAACTGTTCCTTTATAGGGTTCAATCCCAACAATCTCCCCCTGGAACAAATTGTCACACCCCGAATTTCCACGTGTCACCGGTGGGCCCGGTGGGGAGTATCGTGACGTCATGGTTGGCAACGTAATAGTCAAACAACACAATATTAATACGCACAGCAGAAACAATTTAAAATATAATACAACCGAATTTATTATTGTAATATCAAATGTCACAATATTCGGAAGTTTATCCACAGAAGGATCGAACATAAAATGGAAACAATAGTTCAACAGACTTTTAGGCATCTTAAGCTTGCGAGACCTCTATTGATGCTAAGGAGAAATATCCAGCCAATTTCGTATAGTACCTGCATTTAGCCTTTTTGGAAAATACGTCAGTTTACACTGGTAAATACATTCAACTGACTCATTTTGGAAAAAAGAGTTTGAAAAGTGATTCGAGTGCAAACGGCACAAAATATCTTGACACATTGATTAAAATGCACAGAGGCAAAATTAATCTTTTTAACTTGGGAGAATTATTTAATATTATAATCTTGTGAACGAATTACATGTTACTTATGCGTTCAGTAGCCCGGATCTAGTCCGGGTTAAAGATCAATAGACACACCACGTTATTGAGTTATACACTGCCAGGTGTACGCCTACACCCCGTGCTCAGGTCGTGGCCAATCTCGTAAGATGATGCCAAGGATATCCGGGACATGGTCATTAACCCCCCAAAGGCTGTAAAGTAAACAAGACTGTTTAAACGAGCCGATCAAATTATTCAACTACCCACTAAGCGTGGAGATTTGATGCTCGATCAAGCGGTATGCTATATACCGTAACCCAAGCCCGTATAGGGAAAATAAGTTAAAAGTATTTACCTGACCTAAATATAAATTCAATCCCAGCCGTATATCAAATCAGCAAGTACAGATAGCTTTTACTGGGCTCCTAATCTGGAACGAAGGTTTTTAATAACCTATTAGAATCCTAACGGGTCTTTAATTAAGCTTAAGCTTAGACCGGCTAGTTTCAAAGATACGGTTCGTACGCACGATTAAGCGAAGACCGGATAGAATGTGATTTAGACCCGACAAGTTCAGAGACTTGTTTAATATGGGTTTATTATTCACATTCTGGATTTTGAGATAAAACCGATAAGGTTTGACCCGTTTCGGCTAATTTATGTAAACTAGTTACATAAACCGAACCGAACGCGTAATAAGCGTAACGGGTATTCATTAGAGCCATCTACAGGTTTCCTAAGTTAATTATGCCTCAAATATGTTGTGACATCAGGAAGATGTCTTTCATTATGCCCAAAACGTATTTAAACACAAACTATGCCCCGTAGGGGTAGTTTGGTCATTTTAAAGTTTGTAAAAGAGTTTAAATGTTTAACTGAGTTACAGGTCTGATGTAAACAGAAAACATACTCAATTTGATAAGTTATATCAGTAGGCTAAAGCATATATGTGAAATTTATCATTTATAACCAAACTATGCACCGAAGGGGCATTTTGGTAATTTCACATAAGCCGAAAAGCTCAAAAACGAAGTCTGAGTTAATCAACCTTTGCTTACTGTTACAATATCATAATTTGCCTCATATATCAGTAGGTATCAACCCGGGTATGTTCAATATGATTTTAGAACATACTATGCGTTAAAAACGCTAAATAAGGCGATTAAAGGCCATTACCGGGTTCGATACTTAAATCTGATAATTTTATATTTCTAGAAGGCTTAAAATAATTTATTTATCATATGTGATCAGTAGCAAAAGGTTTGGAGTCGTTTTGATATGTAAAACTCATTTTATGGCCCGTAGGGGCAAAACCGACAATCACCGGATTAAGCCTACGACTACTAGTTATGCTCAGCCTAAAATTAATTAAAAATCTTTAAAAATCCCAAAATATTATATTATATCAGTGGGTATTAAGTTTGATACCAAAAAGTAGGCTTAACTAGGCTATACGCTAATTACGCCGTTTTGTTAACATAAGGCAATAAGGGCATAATGGTCAACATATGAGCAATTAACGGAATCATGCGTATTAATCGGATAACTAACGAACCGAGGTGTATAATCACAGAGGGTTATACTAGCATGTAACCTGGTCCAAATGAAGCTCTAAGGCATTTCTAAAACATGCCCAAACGGGTCAGAACTGAAAGTCAACGTGAAAGTCAAACTATGCGACTTTTGGTTCCGAACCGGGTCTAAACAGGAAATAGTCGGGTTGAACATGTTTAGACATGTTCTTACACTAATTACTAAGTTATAACAATGATCAAACAGGTTTTAAATGTTCTAGATAGCTAATTATGCATAAATGACATTTTAATCATTATGTTGACTTTTTAATTAAAAGTTTGACCCGACATTTGACCTGGTTAGGATGGTGATCAGGGGAAACCCTTTTGGGGTTTTATTACCCACATAAATGCCAACCTATAACTACTTTCAATTCGAGATATGACTGAGCCATTATTGACTAATCTCGAAGTCAAACCGTAATTACGACGGTTTGACTTTTAGCTAATTAACCTAGCTAAACTCAATTAAAGAAGGACAAGAATACTTACTGAAGTCCTATGCACGAGATATGATCACTAGGAAGCAAGCTTGAGCTCCAGAATCAATCCAAGAGTGCAGGAGAAGTTGTGAGGAACTTGTGTAACATTGAAGGCCTTTTATACTAGTTTCAATCACCATAACATGATGACAACAAAGTCTAGGATCAACCACAACCATCCAACACTTGTTACTAGTGCCTAGGGAAGTCTAGGGGTCGTCCACAAGTGAGAAAAACCGGCTAAGTGGGTCAGAATCGCGCATAACAGGCAACAGCCTGTTTTTTGGAGCTGGGCAGACCCCTGCGCATCGTAGGGGTATATGTGCTACGATGCGCAGGCCTTCATCAGGGGCTGTTTTGTTTGTTCTTTCATTATCTCGAAAAGGTAATCCACTTGCACGAATTTGGGGCCTCAATTAACAACTTGGGACCTTCACAAAGTGTCTAATACTGTATAATACCCTACCATTATCCATTGTTTCAATTGAATCCATAACAAGACCCGAAAACAAAGGTTTATCATTGCTTTTCTTCGTGGGATCAAGTCATGCATTATCAATTCCATTCTTGTCAACCCCTTTATGGATTTAAGACTCAGTAGATGTTTAATATCTAATAACTTGGGTCTTGGGATTTATCAATGAGGTGTTCAGAGGTAAAAATTAACATGACGCCACTTTTAAATCCTGCCAAAACATCTTTATTTAATCCGGGTTCACAACGTGTTTTTGTCATACATGACACGTGTCGTCATCTTATTAAACACGAAATTTTGAGGTGTTACATCCTCGCCCCCTTAAAATAAATCTCGACCCGAGATTTACTGAAACAAATGAGGGTATTTTTCTTTCATGGTGGATTCAACCTCCCACGTATATTCGGGACCTCTACGGGCATCCCATTTGACCTTCACAATAGGTATATGCTTTCTCCGAAGCTTCTTTACCCGTCGATCTTCAATCGACACAGGTTTTTCTACAAAATTCAAGCTCTCATCTATGTGCACATCTGTATACGGTATAACCAGTGATTCGTCAGCGAAACACTTCTTCAGATTGCAGATGTGGAATACATTGTGAATTCCACTGAGCTCTTTAGGTAAGTTTAACTTATAGGCAACTGACCCGACACGTTCGATAACCTCGAAAGGTCCTATGTATCTCGGGCTTAGCTTGCCTTTCTTACCAAACCGCATCACTCCCTTCCAGGGTGACACTTTAAGTAGGACTTTGTCACCTACTTCGAAGTGAAAATCCTTACGCTTAGGATCAGCGTAACTCTTCTGCCTATCCCGGGCAGCTTTGAGACGGTCGCGAATCTGGACAATCTTGTCCGTTGTTTCGAACACGATTTCTGGTCCTGATAGTTGGACATCTCCAACTTCCGCCCTACAAATAGGCGATCTACACTTTCTACCGTATAATGCCTCGAAAGGTGCAGCCTTGATGCTGGTGTGGTAGCTATTGTTGTAGGAGAATTCGATTAATGGTAGGTTCTTATCCCAACTACCTCCCAAATCGATCGCACACGCACGTAGCATGTCTTCCAACGTTTGAATAGTACGCTCACTCTGACCGTCTGTCTGAGGATGGTAAGCCGTACTAAAGTTCAAATGTGTGCCCAAATATTGTTGGAAGCTTTTCCAAAAATGCGACGTGTACCTAGTATCTCTATCAGAGATAATAGCTACAGGTATGCCATGTAAGGCTACAATCTTATCAACATATAACTGGGCTAGCATATCGGAGCTATAAGTCTCCTTGATGAGTAGGAAATGTGCTGACTTAATAAGTCTGTCAACTATAACCCATATTGTATCATTTCCTTTCCTTGTCTTGGCAAACTTGGTGATAGAATCCATAGTTACCATTTCCCACTTCCACGTAGGAAGTTCAGGCTGTTGTAGCAAGCCTGACGGCTTTTGATGCTCGGCTTTGACTTGCGCACATGTCAAGCATTTAGCTACATGGGTGGCTACAGACTTTTTCAAGCCTATCACCAATAATTTGCCCTTAGATCCTGGGTGGCTGATGGCAAATTCTTAATCGTTGCCTAATTAGGGATGCGGCATTTAATACGTAAGCAATATGAACCGTCTTTCTTATTTAATAATATAAAACCCTCAGAAGATTGAGTCAGGCTATATGTGCCTATGTCTTAACACCTACTAAATCAAGGTTTCGATTTTTCCATAATCAATATGGAGTTTTCACAACACTACAGCCCACCGCGGGATGTTAATCTTAGTTCTACCTGTCTTCCAGGAGGTAAGCAGGGAAAACTTATGAGAAGATAATTAAGATACAAGGAGGCTATAGAGATTTTCCATATCTCAGGCTCCAGTTCATCCATCATTGTTCGTGTCAAATGAGTGACACCTTTATGTTATAAGTCCACGAATTCCTTAATCGGGAACATTTACTTGGAAAAATTCCATTTTGGATATCTTCTTTGAATATTACTAGTCGACTTTAGTACAATATGATCATTGGGATATCTTAGGGGTTCCATGTATTAAACCTCCATGCTGATCAGACATGGAAATAATCTATGGGACACACTAGGATACACCAATCCTCATATGACACTTTTATCAAACATAGTTTGGCATTCGCAGGCGATAGAAAACAAGGAGAAAAATAATTAAAATAACATATGTTGTCGTACTCTATGCAAAGAAAGAGTGCTCTTAGATTTTCGGAAGAATTCCTTGCCGATCTATAAGAATCGGTTACTATGGTTTCCTTGGTAGTTATACCTTGTGGATGATAATAAAAATTTGCTAAGTTTATGGTTCATGAAGATTTATTATTGCCTGTTTTAAAAAAAAACAGGACACTTAGCAGAAATTATCATTGATAAATGATAAGGAAGTTTATTGTACGAGTGCTTATATTAAATCAATAATGGAAGTTTCACAAACTAGGCACCTAGCTCAGTTGGCTAGGCGCGCGAAAGGGTGCGGCCTAGACCCAGGTTCGATTCCGGGGACGGCCAATTCCACCATTTTTTTATGTTTAATATTTATTAATCGCACGGATACGAGTAATTACGAGGGTTGTCTCATAAGGAGTCTTGATAATTAATTGCTCCTTATCACCCACAATATGGGCTTGATTTTTAAGGCAACCAATCGATTTTTATCACTTTATTGTGTCCTTATATTTAACGGAACTAGGACATTGGAAAATGATTCCTAATGGATATAAAACATCCATCTAATAGTGTTGAAGCAGTCTCAGAGGTATACAGGCTTCTTACTGAACTTTCGTTGCTTTTTATTAAGCCTGTACTTGCTCTCTTTCTCAGATTTCTGGGAGTTATTCTCCTTCTTTTGGTTCATCCTTCATATACGAAGTGTGAACAAAATCTCCTCATGAGCAATTTAAACATGGTTTTGAATGAGATTTAGAGCGAGAAGAATTCGGCTCTTTGGATTGTCTCATGACCTTTCTATGGTCCTTCCATCTGCTGCGTCAACCACAGCCTGGAGATTAACTCCATCGATATTGAGGTTTACGTTTGTAGTTTTATTAACTTTCGTCGCCTTATTAGTATTGCGACTTTCGTCTACCTCACCCGAGTTTTCCATACTCGAAACTTGGTACCAATCACCAAGATTTAACCATTATTAGTCATCATCCTGATGACCTGACTTAGGTTAGCCACGGCATTCATAAACCGTATGGGCTATTCTGTTCCTAACATTCATAGTGAATGTTATTTGAACGTATTTCCATTATATTTAGCCTAGGTCACAAAAGGACCATCAATGACATTCAAAGTTTGGAGCGAGTCCAATACTTGCTTGACAGGGAACCATAATGTCACAACTGTCTTTGTCACAAGGACGATTATAAATAGCTCAAAGGCTAGCCTTTCATTGTAACACCTGTGCCTCCACGGCCATCAAACAAATTCCAAACCAATGAAATATTGTATTTCATACTTTGGACTTTTATAAATATGTGTATCTTTTGCACATATCAACTCTTGTTCGATTTCAAGCTCTAAATCGCTTTCTGGAAGGTTATACGCGCACTGATGCGTAAATATAACCAGTTTAATGCAATGAACACTCCGGAATAGTGAAATAGGCTTAACATACCTTAAATAACCTTTACATAACTTAGATATAAGTTTTGGAAGGTTTGGTATGGTGAAATCAAAGTTAAATCGCTTACAGGGACTAAAGTTGACAAACTGCGAAAGTATGCCAATTTGAACTGTAACAGACCTTCCAGAACATGACCATAAGTTAAAAATGCCATAAATATCCTTTTCATAGCTTAGAAATAGGCTTTGAGGGGTTCGGTATGCTAAAATAAACTTTTGTGTCATTCAGGGACTAAAAGTGTCAAAAAGTGCACAAGTTTGCATTTTTACGCATAACTTACGTTCTGAATACATCCGGACATCCAAAAATTTATGTAAGCAGTAAAATATTTTATTTTAGTGTTCGCCATAAGAAAAATCCATTCGTCACGTCTTTTGGTTCGTTTTTCGCGCTTATGCGCATTCCGTCGTAATTAAGCGAACATCGCGTTCGTACGGCCAAACGAACCGACATCCGAGATATTTTTGAGCACAATTTAAGTTCCCTATACTTTAACTTCATTTTAGAGCTTTGAAATGGGGTTAACGGGGCTTAAATGTGTCAAAAATGCATCGAAAACCAAGTTTAGGGGCTGCAGGGACCAAAACTGTAAATCTGCCAAAGTTGTTACCTTACGGACCTCAACATTGGCAGCTTTGAGGTCCGTAAAGCAAGTTCAGACCAGATGCAGAGTACTTAACAGCCTGTTTTCAGCAGATTAACCCACAACCACAAGTTCCAAATTGCTTAGTCACTAAGATAAGGAGCATATGTAGCCACCATAAGGTTCCGACAAGTGTACGGGTTGGATTCATGGCACGTTTTTCATGGAACGATCCTAACGGTTCGGGTATTCCTATAAATACCCAACCCACACAACCTCATTTTGCACAAGAATTCTGATTTTGAGAGCTCTAAGTTGAAACCATTGTTTCATACCTGAGTTCTTGAATCGGGATTAGCATTCGGGGACCCTTCGTAAGTATTCTTTCGTTCTTTTCCTTATTTTACTGCTTTTCGAGTCAGAAAGTCAAACTTTGTTTGACTTTCAGCGTTGACCAGTAATGGTCAATGCGAAGTTCGTTTGAACTTCGCAACGTGAGTGTAATCACGTTGGTCATAGTCCCTTGGGACTATGCCCACTGATTACCACGTTGTCTAGGGTCGTAGGGTAAGCGATCTAATAAATCGCTTATACCTCGAACCCGACCCAGTTTGGTCGATCATTAGGATCCGACCAAACACATTAGGTGACCCTAGTATAGGGCATAACCTTCCGAGGTTATACCCTATGGTCACAACGTTTAAGTAGTTGTATGATAGGTAGTTTATATGCCTTAGGTAAATTACCAGAATACCCTTTTCATGTATAATTGGTAATTAAGCATATGTAACCTAAACTTTTGTCACATAACTGATTATGTAACATGTTTAGGCATATAACACTTGTCATAGGACTAGTTAGGCGGTCCGAACGCGTTTCACGCGAACGACGCGTTAAAGTAGCATAAGTTACCTAAACGGGTCGTAATGGGTCGTAAACAATTAGGTTAGGTTTCATTTAGTATGTAGGCTTTGTTAAACCATATGACACGAGTCTCTATACTCGTTTGGTTTACGAACCCTCATTCTATCTAAATCCTCCGATTTAGGTCCGGTTTATTAATGTAGTTACCTATATTAGGTGCCGTTTGATATTCCGAGATCTCTAGCATTACTTGGTGATTATCTTTAGACATCTGAGCAATCTCAGGCGAGTACATTATTCCCCTATTTTACTGTTTTCCAAACTGTTTTGGGGTGAAGCATGTGTACCTATCTGTTACTTTCATGTTTTCCAAAAGTATAATTGATTATACATGTTATTACTTATCTATTGACAAATTGAATGACTATCTATGATTTAAGCATTGATTTCTCAAAGAACATAAAATAATAAATGTTGAATTATACTTATTTTATGTTCACCAGACCGATTGTTAGTATGATATAGCGCTATAGGATTTGACACCCCATTCCTGTTGTCATGGAATGTCTGAAACCAATTTGTTGCTCCATCCAAATAGGAATTGCCTTTGTGGTATTTCTATAGTCTCAAAGGTGTATCTTGATGCACCAGGTCTGATTGAATTCTTAAATCACACTATTAAAGTATATTTTGATATACTCTCATGTGTGGTATTGTACAAACCAACATATATTTTGTTAAACATCCAAAGCATATTTTGATATGTTATCTACTAAACAAAAACATAGTTTAATATGTTATTTATCACATCCAAAGCATATTTTGATATGTTATCTATAAATCCGAAGTATACTTGTACTATACTATCTAAATCTATTCTTTTGAACAACAAAGGTATATTTAATGTACTATCTATCTATCGATTTGGTTTAGTTTGATTAAGTGATTAAGTAACGATGCGTGTGTAATATGATACAAGCATGGTGGATACGCCGCTGGTACTTCCTATATATAAGTGCTTGTATGGTATTACATACTGTAACGTTATTTGAATCATTTCAGTTTGAGATATATAACATTTATACAAATAATATACTTTTCACAAGACATTGTTTTACAAACAACATATTTTATACAAACTCATTTTACATAGTTATTCATTTAATCATGCATTATCCTCTTATTTATACATACCATCAGAACTTATCATTGATTTTCAAATAATTTACTAAAACAAATGTCTTTGGGTTAAGAGTCATGGCTACGAAGTTTTACAAATTATAAACAGCTTGATTTGAGTTGATTAATTAAGTTGCAATATTATACTCTTTTAAAAAAAAACAAGGTTTTTAAATAAAGTATTGCAACGTCTAAACTAGCCATGATTTCGACACTCCTACAAAACCAATGTATTCGCCAGCATTTCTTTGCTGACCTCGTTTTTACACATGTTTCAGGCACTGCTTTGCAATGATTGTTGATACATGCTACATTTAGGATGGACTCGTGCCTTAGCAACTTAAAACGAGACAATAACTAGTTAACTTATGTTATGTACCCTTGGTTTCTTGTTTAAACAATGTAAACTCTCATAATTGATTACTAAAACAAAACTTTAATTACCATGGATTTGAAACGATTAATTCTGTTACAACACTCCCCGATATTTCCGCCACGTTTTGTATGTTCTACGTGGTCGGGGTGTGACAGAAAAGATGGTATCAGAGCCAATGGTTATAGGGAATTAGGTTATTAGTAATGCTTTGACCTAGTCTATAACCTTCTTAGGACCGTAACGCAAGTTACTTGCGTTTAGTCATAGAACAATACCGTCACCTATCCTTAGGCGACGACCACAACAAGAACATAAATTTCAAAACCGCTTTGAAAACAAATCATCTGTTCTAGGATGATTGCTTAATAGGTTTTGAACCCTCTGTTATATGGTTTTGAACCCCTTTGAGTTTTCAAAATCTCGTCAAGGTTTTGGGTTTAAATAATGTGAACACGTGCAAACTGGAAGGGTGAATGCCTGTATTCTGGGTTTTCTGTCTAGGCAAGCACTTCGTATACATCTCATCAGACGCGAGACCAGTTGTGCTTACCTGGGAATTCTTGGGATGAGTGTTCACTTATAGGCGAGCATGTCTTCGTGATACATTATTTTTGACCCATTTACTTTGATTAGTCACTGTGTGTAGTTTGGTTGCTTTGTAATGCAAACAAATAACCACTATCCTTGCTTTCATCAGATTTGTTTCATCTCATTCTTTTCGTCTAAATCTCTCACTCGTTTCCTTTCATGTTTCCTCTTTTAGAATGCCTCCTCGACGCGACAATCAGATGGATAATGCCGAACTGGCAGAAATCATTGCACAGCAAATGGCTGTTGCATTCCCAAATCTTTATGCTCAAATGATGCAAACCATCAACAACAACAATGCTCCATGCAATTTCAAGAGTTTCAACTCGGCAAAACCGCTCAAGTTTAGTGGTTCTGAGGGAGCAACTGGGCTTCTTCAGTGGTTTGAGAGCATTGAGAATACCTTCCGTCATGTTCTGTGTCCTGAAAATCGTAAGGTCGAGTTTTCTTCGAGTGTGTTTCAGAAGAGGGCTCTTACATGGTGGAACGGGGTGATGAGAGATCGCGGTGCTGAGGTTGCATTAGCACAGACTTGGGCTGAGCTTAGGGCTCTTATGATGAAGGAGTTTTGCCCTCGTCATGAACTGCGAGCTTTGGAGAGGGAGTTTGATGATTTGAAGCAAGACAGTGGCGAACATCGAGCCTATACTGACCGTTTTGAAGAATTGAGCCTGTTGTGTCCTGCTATGGTTACTCCTGTGGATAAGGCGATCGAGAAATATACTGATGGTCTTCCTGACCTAGTTCAGGATATTGTTACTGGCAGCAACCCTACTACTATCAGACAAGCCATTGAACTGTCTGCCACTCTGACTGAATCCCACATCAGAAAGAAAAAGCTATTTCGGAAGGGCGACCCAAGACCATCTGACAAGACTGCTCATGTGGAACCAAAGGAAGAAAATGCTGAGGTGTCGAAGAAGAAGAAGCGCAAAGCCTCTCAGAACTGCGCTGTAACTGCTCAAGACAAACAGGTTGCACCAAACCAACCAGCACAACCTCGCAAAAGGCAAAACTATGTTGGTACTGCACCTTTGTGCAACAAGTGCAACCGTCATCATCTAGCGCAAGAGCAGTGTCACAAATGTACCCACTGTGGGCGGTTGGGACATTTGATCAATGTTTGTCGCTATGCAAATCAAGCTGCTGCAAATCCTGTTGCTGTTCAAGCACGGTTCCCTCCGGGGTCATGTTATAATTGTGGTGACCTTACCCACTACAGGAACAATTGCCCAAGACTTGTTAACATACCTCCAGCGCGTGGACGAGTGTTTAACATCAATGAGGCAAACATGAACAACGATGCAGCAGTGAACAATTAGTGTTTTGTTATTTCCTTGGTTGTTATCTTATGATGTTTAAAGACAAGTCAGTTGTTATATAAATAAAAATTCGTCGTTTTTATTTTTGCAAAACTGATACGATTGTGTGAACGTTGGATACAATCTTATGATGTCAACTCAAAGACAAACTATTCTTATGGTTCAGTTATTTTATGATCACTTGTGATCTCCCCAAGAACCTTAAACACTTGTTTCTTTTAAGAAACAAAGCCAAACTCTTATTGAGAATCCTTCTATCTTTTTAGATGAATCCTTGGAAATGATTAAAGTACCAAATGAAATTCATGGATTGGATTTCTAGTGTGCTTTAAATATCCATGCCCCAAAGACAACAAATTAAAGAATCAAGTTAACTAATTATGTGCTTATGTGTTTTCTTACATGTTTTGTGGTTGTAAGTGATCCATCCAAATCCTCGTAGAGTCTTTTATGTTTCATATGAGAGATTCATAATAGGATATCCAAAGTTACTATCTTAAATCCTTAATGGACTTCTACGTTGTAGTCAAGTCCCTTGGGTTTTAAAGTACTATTCTATAATTTGACCCTTGAGTGGTCTGGTTAAACAGATTGATTTTTGAAAATCTGATAAGAAATATCATGTGATGATATAATTAAAAAGATCCCTTAAGTGATCTATTCAAGAAGATCGCACGACGGTCTAGTTAAGAAGATCATGCGTTGATCTAGTTAAAAAGATCGTTCGCTGATCTAGTTGAAAAGATCCTTTGGTGGTCTAGACAAGTTGCTTCATGTTTATTCTGTTGATTTTTCCACTACACATTATGAAATGAACTGTGCGGACTGTGCAAGGGATTACGTAATTATGGAGGCCTACATAATTATGGAAGTCAGTGCACAGAAACCACAAGAAATTTTGTCATGTGTTAAGACCCATAGTGACAAGAATAATGATACGGGAGAAGTCTTGGACCTTGACCGATGTCATTTTATCTTACACTCCCCAATTATGATTTCAAGCACACACAAGTTTCCTATGATAAGTCTTCATAAGAAACGTTTTTCTATCCATAGTTCAAAAATTCCATGTTTTACTGCTACAAGGAATTCACTTTGAGGGTTAACAAATTCGCTAAGAATCCTAACATGGCCCAGAGTTTTACTTAAGGGTTCAATGGATCTATTAGAAGGCGAAACCGTCACAGTTGTCTTCACAAGTTTCCTCTAAATAAATTTCGGGACAAAATTTCCTAAAGTAGGGGAGACTGTAACACCTGTGCCTCCACGACCATCAAACAAATGCCAAACCAATGAAATATTGTATTTCATACTTTGGACTTTTATAAATATGTGTATCTTTTGCACATATCAACTCTTGTTCGATTTCAAGCTCTAAATCGCTTTCTGGAAGGTTATACGCGCACTGATGCGTAAATATAACCAGTTTAATGCAATGAACACTCCGGAATAGTGAAATAGGCTTAACATACCTTAAATAACCTTTACATAACTTAGATATAAGTTTTGGAAGGTTTGGTATGGTGAAATCAAAGTTAAATCGCTTACAGGGACTAAAGTTGACAAACTGCGAAAGTATGCCAATTTGAACTGTAACAGACCTTCCGGAACATGACCATAAGTTAAACATGCCATAAATATCCTTTGCATAGCTTAGAAATAGGCTTTGAGGGGTTCGGTATGCTAAAATAAACTTTTGTGTCATTCAGGGACTAAAAGTGTCAAAAAGTGCACAAGTTTGCATTTTTACGCATAACTTACGTTCTGAATACATCCGGACATCCAAAAATTTATGTAAGCAGTAAAATATTTTATTTTAGTGTTCGCCATAAGAAAAATCCATTCGTCACGTCTTTTGGTTCGTTTTTCGCGCTTATGCGCATTCCGTCGTAATTAAGCGAACATCGCGTTCGTACGGCCAAACGAACCGACATCCGAGATATTTTTGAGCACAATTTAAGTTCCCTATACTTTAACTTCATTTTAGAGCTTTGAAATGGGGTTAACGGGGCTTAAACGTGTCAAAAATGCATCGAAAACCAAGTTTAGGGGCTGCAGGGACCAAAACTGTAAATCTGCCAAAGTTGTTACCTTACGGACCTCAACATTGGCAGCTTTGAGGTCCGTAAAGCAAGTTCAGACCAGATGCAGAGTACTTAACAGCCTGTTTTCAGCAGATTAACCCACAACCACAAGTTCCAAATTGCTTAGTCACTAAGATAAGGAGCATATGTAGCCACCATAAGGTTCCGACAAGTGTACGGGTTGGATTCATGGCACGTTTTTCATGGAACGATCCTAACGGTTCGGGTATTCCTATAAATACCCAACCCACACAACCTCATTTTGCACAAGAATTCTGATTTTGAGAGCTCTAAGTTGAAACCATTGTTTCATACCTGAGTTCTTGAATCGGGATTAGCATTCGGGGACCCTTCGTAAGTATTCTTTCGTTCTTTTCCTTATTTTACTGCTTTTCGAGTCAGAAAGTCAAACTTTGTTTGACTTTCAGCGTTGACCAGTAATGGTCAATGCGAAGTTCGTTTGAACTTCGCAACGTGAGTGTAATCACATTGGTCATAGTCCCTTGGGACTATGCCCACTGATTACCACGTTGTCTAGGGTCGTAGGGTAAGCGATCTAATAAATCGCTTATACCTCGAACCCGACCCAGTTTGGTCGATCATTAGGATCCGACCAAACACATTAGGTGACCCTAGTATAGGGCATAACCTTCCGAGGTTATACCCTATGGTCACAACGTTTAAGTAGTTGTATGATAGGTAGTTTATATGCCTTAGGTAAATTACCAGAATACCCTTTTCATGTATAATTGGTAATTAAGCATATGTAACCTAAACTTTTGTCACATAACTGATTATGTAACATGTTTAGGCATATAACACTTGTCATAGGACTAGTTATGCGGTCCGAACGCGTTTCACGCGAACGACGCGTTAAAGTAGCATAAGCTACCTAAACGGGTCGTAATGGGTCGTAAACAATTAGGTTAGGTTTCATTTAGTATGTAGGCTTTGTTAAACCATATGACACGAGTCTCTATACTCGTTTGGTTTACGAACCCTCATTCTATCTAAATCCTCCGATTTAGGTCCGGTTTATTAATGTAGTTACCTATATTAGGTGCCGTTTGATATTCTGAGATCTCTAGCATTACTTGGTGATTATCTTTAGACATCTGAGCAATCTCAGGCGAGTACATTATTCCCCTATTTTACTGTTTTCCAAACTGTTTTGGGGTGAAGCATGTGTACCTATCTGTTACTTTCATGTTTTCCAAAAGTATAATTGATTATACATGTTATTACTTATCTATTGACAAATTGAATGACTATCTATGATTTAAGCATTGATTTCTCAAAGAACATAAAATAATAAATGTTGAATTGTACTTATTTTATGTTCACCAGACCGATTGTTAGTATGATATAGCGCTATAGGATTTGACACCCCATTCCTGTTGTCATGGAATGTCTGAAACCAATTTGTTGCTCCATCCAAATAGGAATTGCCTTTGTGGTATTTCTATAGTCTCAAAGGTGTATCTTGATGCACCAGATCTGATTGAATTCTTAAATCACACTATTAAAGTATATTTTGATATACTCTCATGTGTGGTATTGTACAAACCAACATATATTTTGTTAAACATCCAAAGCATATTTTGATATGTTATCTACTAAACAAAAACATAGTTTAATATGTTATTTATCACATCCAAAGCATATTTTGATATGTTATCTATAAATCCGAAGTATACTTGTACTATACTATCTAAATCTATTCTTTTGAACAACAAAGGTATATTTAATGTACTATCTATCTATCGATTTGGTTTAGTTTGATTAAGTGATTAAGTAACGATGCGTGTGTAATATGATACAAGCATGGTGGATACGCCGCTGGTACTTCCTATATATAAGTGCTTGTATGGTATTACATACTGTAACGTTATTTGAATCATTTCAGTTTGAGATATATAACATTTATACAAATAATATACTTTTCACAAGACATTGTTTTACAAACAACATATTTTATACAAACTCATTTTACATAGTTATTCATTTAATCATGCATTATCCTCTTATTTATACATACCATCAGAACTTATCATTGATTTTCAAATAATTTACTAAAACAAATGTCTTTGGGTTAAGAGTCATGGCTACGAAGTTTTACAAATTATAAACAGCTTGATTTGAGTTGATTAATTAAGTTGCAATATTATACTCTTTTAAAAAAAAACAAGGTTTTTAAATAAAGTATTGCAACGTCTAAACTAGCCATGATTTCGACACTCCTACAAAACCAATGTATTCGCCAGCATTTCTTTGCTGACCTCGTTTTTACACATGTTTCAGGTACTGCTTTGCAATGATTGTTGATACATGCTACATTTAGGATGGACTCGTGCCTTAGCAACTTAAAACGAGACAATAACTAGTTAACTTATGTTATGTACCCTTGGTTTCTTGTTTAAACAATGTAAACTCTCATAATTGATTACTAAAACAAAACTTTAATTACCATGGATTTGAAACGATTAATTCTGTTACAACACTCCCCGATATTTCCGCCACGTTTTGTATGTTCTACGTGGTCGGGGTGTGACATTCATGACTTCGGTTATATATATATTTATATACATATATGGCATAGAAGCCTGTCGCGAGGGACGTAGAAAAATATGGCATAAAGCACAGTCATGAAGGACATAGGTAATCATATGGCGCGAAGGCCTTGTCGTGATGACATTTAGATATGGCACAAAAAGCCTGTCACCAGGAATGTTAACATTTAGTATATTAACTTGTCACGAATGACAACTTATAGCACATAGGCTTGTCATGAATGACTTTAAAACATAACTCGATGATCTATCATCAAGGACCTTAATTTATTAGCCGCAATCTTATTAGATTAGGGCTTCAAGGTTTGAACGTGGTTCTTCACCTTTGGACAGGGAGTCATAGACTACAACTGTCATCGTCTTGAAAGACGATTCTTTTGGCAGAAAAATAAGCCAATCAACATCACTAATGGATGTTTATATATAACCATCGTATCTAATGATATTAGTCATGATCACATCGATCATATTGACTATTAGGTTTGGGTATAATCACACCATTTTGAACAGGGGATCGTAAAGATCACTACTATCTTTGTCTTACCGACACTAGCATAAGGTATAGCCCGTAGGCATTTTCATCACGAGGGATGTTAATATTATGATCATCATACTGAGGATACTAGTCAGGATCGCACTGATAGTATAGATTATGGGAAATGAGTATAGCTCACCCCCTTGGCAAAGAATCACAAAAGATTACAATTGCCTTGTCTCAGTTGGACGATATAATATAGCCCTTAGGCAAAACATCATTTCGGATGCTAAAATTTTTAATCATCGTATTGATGATTTTTGTCATGATCGTATTGATCATATGAACTATTAGGCTTGAGCATAGCTCACCACCTTGGACAGGGAATCGTAAAGATCACAATGTCTTTGTCACACATGGACAGTATAATTTGGCCCATAGGCGAAAGCATCACTCATGGATGTTTATAATTTGTTCATCCTTTTAGATGCTATAAGTCATGATTGTATTAATCATATTGACTTTTTGGCTTGAGCATAGCTCACCCCCTTAAACAAGGAATCATAAAGATAACAATGTTAATGTCTCAAATGGACAATATATTATAGCCCGTAGGCCAGACCTCACTAAAGGATGTTAAACAATATGATCATCGTATTAGATGATATTAGTCATGATCGCATTGATCATATAGACTATTATGCTTGGACATAGTCCAACATTTTAGACAGGAGGTCAAAGACCACCACTGTCGTTGTCTTATCGGACAACAAGTTTAGTGATGTGTGTAAAATGCAACATATAAATTACATCAAATGAGGCATAAAACTAACCCTTCTTTAGTACTAATATTGGAAAAAGAGTGTTTTTGTCTTCCTTTTGTATTTTCAGGATTAAATGAGCTCAAAAACGCAAAAGAAGCAAAAAGACAGCTAAATCCAACATAAATACAAGAAAAGGAACATTAGTGGATTGCCCGAACCCTCAACGGCACCTTCCAAAGCAAAATAGAGAAAACAGAAGGCTGAACACGCCCCGTGCTCAGCCAGCACGGGGCCGTGCCCAAGAAGCAGCAGAAAAGACAAACCTATAGAAGCTTCTATTGCCCACCACGGGCCGTGCTCAGCGGACACGGGGGCGTGTCGAAAGTACAGCAGGCGCATTTATTGTAATTGCGAATTACAATTAATGAGGAGAGAGAGTGTCAGACGGGCACGGGGACGTGTCCAGCGGACACGGGGCCGTGTCCAGCTCTCTGTTCAGCCTATAAATAGGAGTGCTTGGATTCATTTCATCTCATCCCTTGGCACACCACCTCTCTCACACTTCATCCACCACCCACCACCATCACAACACCATCATCCATTGTCCATCATAGAGTGTGTGAGTCGTCTCGGGATCCAAGATTGATCGTAAGAGTTCTTGACAATCAAGGCCATGTTTGCCTAAGTCTCTTACATCACTTGGTGAAGACAAAGTGTCTAGTATAATACTTTTTATTTCTAATCTTTTGCACTTTTTATTTGGTTTTGTATTAATGACTTTAATAACTAGTTACTTATGTTGAAGGTGATCTTTCCTTATCGTTTGTCCGTGGTGTCTTGGCATTATTTTACTGTCTATATAAAATAAAGGATTTTCACCATTCATATCTCCACGGTCTATATGGAGGTATGTTGGCTACCTGGTAGGGGGTTAAGGGAACGGTTTGGTAAAGGTCTTGCCATTGTTCAGCGTTTAGAGGTCCTGCAATGGACCTGGGTCAAATTTAGTAGGACCTCCTTCAATACTTCACGGTATTGGATGGCGGGGGTCCAAACTCTTTGATCCCCTCATAAGTTAACTACTATTAATACTATAACCCGGCTATTTAGGACTGTATCCCTGCTGACTCAGACTACTTAGTCGAGGGTAACGTCACCGCCAAAAGCGGGGCCTACCACAATACTGCATTAATAACTTAATTCATTATCTTCCAATAATCCACCCCTTTAGGATTGTATCCCTGCTGACTCAAACTACTGGGGTGAGGGTAACGTCACCTTCAAAAGAGGGGCCTACTACAATAACTAAGATAATCTCTTAATTATGTGCAAAAGTGCGGAAATAATCAAAGGTTATACTAGATACGAGTCGGAACCAAGTGATTCATCTTGTCTATCTGTTTTTATTTTATTTTTATTTTCAGCATTTTAGTTAGTTTTTATTTTTCTTAGTTTAAAACATTTTTCTAAACTTTTATTTTGGTTAGACGTTGAGGATAAACCGGTATTAAAAGCTCTTGTGTCCTTGGACGACCTCGGTATCTTACCAACGCTATACTACACTCAACGATGGGTGCACTTGCCCATATGTGTGTTTAGTGTTAGTGAAATATCGTGTTTTATAAATTTAAAACTTGGCTAACATAAGTGTTAAAAAGGGCTTAAAATATACACCTAAAATATACGACACTTCGCACGCATCAAGTTTTTGGCGCCGTTGCCGGGGACACAAGGATTTTAAGAAAGTTAGGAATCAACGGCCTAATCATCTTTTAATTTTTCTTTTTATTTTTTTTAGGATTTTCTTAGTTTTTCAGCTTCTGCAGAGCTCAGCACGGGCCGTGCCCGCTGAACACGCCCACGTGCTCAATCATTGGAACTGGCAATCCTGTTTTACATCAGACAGTAAGCTGAACACGGGGCCGTGTCCACTCAACACGCCCCCGTGCCCAAGTTTCAGTTACTGAAAACAGAACCGTTAGATCCCGACGGTTGGTAATTTCTGACATAAACATGAGTGATAGTAATTATTTTTACTTTCGGCACTCTTATGGTACGTGGTGTCAATTATGTGGTGGCGAACATGAAGAAGTAAAATGCTACTTCCTAAATTATAGGCCCCACTACATGGACCCACGATCTTCTCACAACCTTAAGAGGGGCGAAAGTAAAAATAAGCACTATTTCTCCCTCGAATGCGCCCAGCCAGATATTTTAGGGGAAATGTTCCTTAGCGAATTATTTCAACTAGAAGAGCTAATTCTGAATTGGATAGAAGAGCTTGGGAAGGATTTTATTAATCCGCCCCAAGACGATACCCATGAAGAAATGTTGGAACCGCATTCCGACAACCTCGTTGCTCCCGAAAATACCTTCGTACCTAGCAAAGACTTGGACGATAGCCGTCCCTGTGTCGATTGTGCCGTGAAGGACTCTCCATCGACTTCGTTCGGTGCATACATAGACCTGAGCGATTCGGCATATACCTTCTTTAACAAGAGCCCGGAAAAGGGTTGGACTTGTCCACCTAGAATGAAAATAGGAATTACCCTCACCGACAACCTCTTGCGTTCTCGCCTTAGTCTAGGACAATTAAGGTATATTAGGCACTTTGGGGTTGTTCCAACCAGTCAGGAACCACCCGATACAAACAAGTTCCTTAAAAAACTAGACAACTTCATAAAACAGTCCGTAGACACGGGGCCGTGCCCAGCCAACACGCCCCCGTGTCCATCGAAAGATTCCTTTCTGATCAGTACGTCAGAATACGGACAAACTGTGTCAGAACTCCACCTGCACACGGGGCCGTGTCCACTGAACACGGGGCCGTGTCCAGGTTGCTGTCATTTTCTATAAATGCAGCCAAGAATTCTGCACATTTGGACCAACTTGGGGCAGAGATTTGCAGGAATCTTCTCACAAACTATCCTAGGTAAGTCTAAAAGAAGGTTCCAACAACCCATCTTGTCCCTTCCTCTTTTAGTAATTTCCTTCTTCTTCATCTTTCTCCAAGAACTACCATTGAAAGTTTGGAATTCCTCCAACTCTATGGTAGGGATAAATGAGTTTTGTTCAAAGAATCTTGGTAAAAGCATGTTATGAAACATGGTTTTAAGTTATTAGTAGCCAAAAAGGGCCTACAACATTCAGAAAATAACTTAAAAATACAAGTTTCCTTGTTCCAAAACTCTGCAGAAAGATGGACACGGGGCCGTGCTCAGTGAGCACGGGGCCGTGTCCGGTCACTGTTTCATTAAATAAGCTATTTTTAGTTTATTTTTCGTAGGATGTCGAGTGAAAACAGCGATACATCTTCTGTGCATTCGGCAAACAACCGAAGAGGAAGAAGACCCTCCATTGAAGCTACACTTGTTCACTATGTGATAGCATTAAGGGAGGCCCTTGACGAAATGACTTCAGTAGAGGAGGTCCTTATCGACCGTATTAACGATCTTACGATGGGACTTGAAAGCAGCTTCCAAGAAATTAACCTCTTGCACCAGAGGTTAAATATTCTTGTAGCACCTCCAATGGAACCAGTCCTTCCTCAGCAGGATTGGAACCTGGCTCTCGGAATCAACAACCCTACCGGGTGGGAAGACTTTCCGGCGGAACCTCCCATGGAACACCAACAAGAGATCCCGGTGGAAGTTGAAACTCCTCAAGCTAATGCCAACGAGCCTTCTTTTCTCCTTCCAAGGGAGATAGAAGAATGGCTCGCCGACATTTGAAGAGAACCGCACTCGGAAGAAGGAGTTCACTAATGCCTTGTTTAACCAAGATTGAGTATTTCTTGGAAATTTTGCTAAATTAAAATAAAGTAAAGGCTAGGACTCCATGGTTTGTTATTTCTTTTATCTAGTTTAATTTAGGATTATGTAAGTTCTCTCTATGATGAAATGAAATGATGGTTTTAATGTTTGGATGATTTGTAATGAATAAAACACACTCATGGTGGTAAAGGATGAAAAGGGGAACGAGAAAAATGATCCCATGCACAAGAACGAGGCAACCCGACAATTTTCTCCCTTTCAGAAGGTTCAACACGGGCCGTGCCCAACCAACACGGCCCCGTGGCGAACCACCTGCAGAAAACGCCCAGTACAGGTAACTGGACACGGGCCGTGTTCACCCAACACGCCCCCGTGTCCAGACTTCTGTTTCTCTTATTTCAATTTTGTTACTGGCACTTGAACACGGGGCCGTGCCCGGATAACACGGGGCCGTGTTCAGTGCCCAGTAACACAAATTTTTGCTTTTTAAACACTATTTTACACATCTAATCAACCTAAAAATTTATTTTTGGGACACATTGAGGACAATGTGTAATTTAAGTGTGGGGGGGATGCTAAAACCTTGAATTTTGCAAGTCCTAAATACAAGCCTTACACAAAACTCTATTGGAACCGCTAATCACCCCAAATTTTTTCAAAAATTTCATTTTTTTTACTTGTCTAGGTTTAACTCGGGAAATTCAAGCTCTCAAAAAGGTTATATTTTTACAAATCTACAACCGATAGCGTAGTGATAAAAAGAACCAACATAAGAAAATTATGAAAAGGCATGACAAACTTATTTAAAATTTGATTATATATACTTGATCACATAAAAACCCATTCCCACAAAAGTGAGTTTTGAGCCTTTATTGAGCACACAATTCCATATCATTTGACTAAATGCTCATTTTTCGTTTCTTGTGTGAATAGCCGCTTGGTTCTTACGACTCTAGAACTTGCCATGACAATACATTCCCGGTCCTTATCAACTTAAACCCGAGTAAGTAAATGATGGAGGCATTAGGACTAACATTATTTTTCTACACCATTATTTTTCTTTTACCACCTACCCAAAAATCCCCCTAGTTAGCCCCTTTGGGCCTAAACCTTTTCGTTTCATCACCCAAAACAAAAACCCTTTCACCCACCAAAACCTTTTTCATTTTTTTTTACCCTTATTTTAGTAACAAGTTCGGTTCTTCGTTAAAAAAAAAAATAATAAAAAAAAAATAAAAATAAAAATTTGAAGCAAAAAGAAAATAAACAAACAAAGTAATCAAAAATAACTTTGTTTGAATAAAAGCTTCATTAAAAATAAAAAGTTGAAAAAAAAAATATACGAAAACCGACACTTGTTACGCTTTTTGCCATTTCTTTTTTTTACTAACCACTAACCCAATCACCTACCTTTAACCCTAGCCAACCCTTAACCCACAAAGTCCTTTTGATATCTACAAAGGTATAAAAGTTAAAAAGGAGGAGGATTGATTTTTTTTGGCAAGCCTATGGTAGGAATAAGTTCCAGGACCGCTCTCGAGTGATTCACTAAAAATACACCTTCGGCCGAGTGTGAGTGATTTCCCCGCGAGGTATGTGAACTTGTATATAAATAGAATTTAAAAAAAAAATATGTTATGCCCAATTAAGTAATTTCTTTTATGAACAGTTCTAAATAAATCATTACGAATAGGAGTGTAAATAAATAAAAATAAAACCCCAAAAAGATCTTGGAAATCCCGACACTCTATGACAAGCCCAAAACCTTCTCTTCTACCTATTCCATTTGGGAGTGTAAGCCAAATATTAAAGAGTTTTGCTTGAGGACAAGCAAAAGTTCAAGTGTGGGGGTATTTGATGTGTGTAAAATGCAACATATAAATTACATCAAATGAGGCATAAAACTAACCCTTTTTTAGTACTAATATTGGAAAAAGAGTGTTTTTGTCTTCCTTTTGTATTTTCAGGATTAAATGAGCTCAAAAACGCAAAAGAAGCAAAAAGACAGCTAAATCCAACATAAATACAAGAAAAGGAACATTAGTGGATTGCCCGAACCCTCAACGGCACCTTCCAAAGCAAAATAGAGAAAACAGAAGGCTGAACACGCCCCGTGCTCAGCCAGCACGGGGCCGTGCCCAAGAAGCAGCAGAAAAGACAAACCTATAGAAGCTTCTATTGCCCACCACGGGCCGTGCTCAGCGGACACGGGGGCGTGTCGAAAGTACAGCAGGCGCATTTATTGTAATTGCGAATTACAATTAATGAGGAGAGAGAGTGTCAGACGGGCACGGGGCCGTGTCCAGCGGACACGGGGACGTGTCCAGCTCTCTGTTCAGTCTATAAATAGGAGTGCTTGGATTCATTTCATCTCATCCCTTGGCACACCACCTCTCTCACACTTCATCCACCACCCACCACCATCACAACACCATCATCCATTGTCCATCATAGAGTGTGTGAGTCGTCTCGGGATCCAAGATTGATCGTAAGAGTTCTTGACAATCAAGGCCATGTTTGCCTAAGTCTCTTACATCACTTGGTGAAGACAAAGTGTCTAGTATAATACTTTTTATTTCTAATCTTTTGCACTTTTTATTTGGTTTTGTATTAATGACTTTAATAACTAGTTACTTATGTTGAAGGTGATCTTTCCTTATCGTTTGTCCGTGGTGTCTTGGCATTATTTTACTGTCTATATAAAATAAAGGATTTTCACCATTCATATCTCCACGGTCTATATGGAGGTATGTTGGCTACCTGGTAGGGGGTTAAGGGAACGGTTTGGTAAAGGTCTTGCCATTGTTCAGCGTTTAGAGGTCCTGCAATGGACCTGGGTCAAATTTAGTAGGACCTCCTTCAATACTTCACGGTATTGGATGGCGGGGGTCCAAACTCTTTGATCCCCTCATAAGTTAACTACTATTAATACTATAACCCGGCTATTTAGGACTGTATCCCTGCTGACTCAGACTACTTAGTCGAGGGTAACGTCACCGCCAAAAGCGGGGCCTACCACAATACTGCATTAATAACTTAATTCATTATCTTCCAATAATCCACCCCTTTAGGATTGTATCCCTGCTGACTCAAACTACTGGGGTGAGGGTAACGTCACCTTCAAAAGAGGGGCCTACTACAATAACTAAGATAATCTCTTAATTATGTGCAAAAGTGCGGAAATAATCAAAGGTTATACTAGATACGAGTCGGAACCAAGTGATTCATCTTGTCTATCTGTTTTTATTTTATTTTTATTTTCAGCATTTTAGTTAGTTTTTATTTTTCTTAGTTTAAAACATTTTTCTAAACTTTTATTTTGGTTAGACGTTGAGGATAAACCGGTATTAAAAGCTCTTGTGTCCTTGGACGACCTCGGTATCTTACCAACGCTATACTACACTCAACGATGGGTGCACTTGCCCATATGTGTGTTTAGTGTTAGTGAAATATCGTGTTTTATAAATTTAAAACTTGGCTAACATAAGTGTTAAAAAGGGCTTAAAATATACACCTAAAATATACGACACTTCGCACGCATCATTTAGTCCGTAGGCACTTCATCTCTAACGGATGTTTATAATATGATCATCTTATAGGATGATATAAGCCATGATTCCTAGATCACTAGGCTAGATTTGAGAATTGGAAGAATCCAATATAAGGATGACTGTTGTGATTTTCTCGAATCACATTTGTCAAGAGTGCTAACACATTCCTAGGTGTTAACAAGGATCTGAATCCCTTGAGTAGGTTTCACCATCTTGGCCGCGTAGACTAGGTTTCACCTTTAAGATTCCCTTCAATTGCATACTGACAGAGAAGGAAGGATATTTATTTTATTCAGGATTTTTGTCAAAAATCCTAATTCATAAGTTAATAATAGCACCAATGGCCTAGTCGCGTAGACAAGTTAAATTTATAAGCCATGATTTCAGATAATCGTGGCATTAAGGTTTGAATCAAAGTTCATTACCTTTTCCTGACAGGGAGCTGTAGGCTACCACCGTCTTTAGTCTCAGAGGACATTAACTATAGCCCGTAGGCACTTCCCTTATAAGAGATGTTTATTACTAAATTGCCCCTTAGGGAAATTCATCAACCATGGTAAACAGAGACCATATTTGGTTAATTTATTAATCATATTTATTTAGGATTTCTATTATAATTTATCCTAATTATAAAACATTAACAGTTTTATTAGTGGCACCCAATGGCCTGGTCACATGGACATTTATAAATTATAAGCTTATGATTTCAGAGAATCAAAGCAACAATAACAGTTTTATTTAATAGCACAAAAGGCCTAGTCACAAGGATAATTTTTTTTTTTAAATTATAAGCCATGATTTCAGAGAATCAAGGTCTTTAAGTATATTAGCACAACTGGCTTAGTCACAAGGACATATATAATTTATAAGCTATGATTTCAGAGAATCAAAGCATGAAGGTATATTGGCACAATAGGCCTAGTCACAAGGACAATTTTAAATTATATGCTAGGATTTCAGAGAATCAAATCATTTGAGGTTTGAACCTAGTTCATTACCTTTATCTGACGGGGAGTCATAGCTACCACTGTATTTTGGCTCAGGTAGAAATGAGAAACGCCCGTAGGCACTATATTACCACGTATGGTTAAAATATGATCATCTTAATTGATGACGTAAACTCAGGATTCAGGGATCATTAAACTGGGTTAGGAATCTTTTGAAGAATCCTATATAAAAATGAAGTGTGTGATTTTAAATGAATCACATCTGCCAGGAGTGTTAACATGTTTTAAGATGTTAACAGGGAATTGAATCTTTTAAACAGGTCTTACCATCTTGGCCCGGTCTTATAATTGACCCAAGGCTAGGTTTCACACTTAAGATTCTTAATTAATGATTTGAATCTTTTTAACAGGTCTTACCATCTTGGCCCGGTCTTATAATTGACCCGTAGGCTAGGTTTCACACTTAAGATTCTTAATTAATGATTTGAATCTTTTTAACAGGTCTTACCATTTTGGCTCGGTCTTATAATTGACCCGAGGCTAGGTTTCACACTTAAGATTCTTAATTTATAATTAACGCAGAACAATTTTTAAATTGAGGTGTAAATATGGATCTGAATCTAAATTGCGGAACTGCCATCTTGGCCGGTCTTAATATGACCTGAAGCTAGGTCTTGCCCTTTTAGATCTTGCCATTTTTATTATAATGGTAGATCTTGCAAAAAGGAAATATTATTTTTCCATTTATTTAATATTTCTTATTTAGAATGAAAGTTTAAACTTAATCATTCCATTATATATAAATAAAAGTATAAAGTTGCCCTAAGCGGGACTTAAAAGGAATAATGTGTCCTCGGAGGGACTGAAAGATAATTATGTCCTTATAAGGACTATTAAGGAAACGATCTTCAGTAAAAGGAGTTTCTTCTTCATTTTATTTCTGAATGCTTTCTCCTTGGATGCTCGTTTCATTCTAGTCGCGGTACGAAGCTCAGCATCTCAGGGCTCCCGGTGTGGAGAACTCCTATTACGGCTTCTTTGCTTGGCGACGTATCCAATAAAATTTTGGAAGTAAAATTTCAAGATTAGGATTGAGAATATTCCTAAGTTAAGTCTAGACTCAAAAGTTTAGATATGTGCAATTGTGTACTGAGATTAAACACAAAAGGCTAGTGTTTAATTCACTCAGTGTTGGCTCTGATACCAACCTGTCACACCCCGAATTTCCACGTGTCACCGGTGGGCCCGGTGGGGAGTATCGTGACGTCATGGTTGGCAACGTAATAGTCAAACAACACAATATTAATACGCACAGCGGAAGCAATTTAAAATATAATACAACCGAATTTATTATTGTAATATCAAATGTCACAATATTCGGAAGTTTATCCACAGAAGGATCGAACATAAAATGGAAACAATAGTTCAACAGACTTTTAGGCATCTTAAGCTTGCGAGACCTCTATTGATGCTAAGGAGAAATATCCAGCCAATTTCGTATAGTACCTGCATTTAGCCTTTTTGGAAAATACGTCAGTTTACACTGGTAAATACATTCAACTGACTCATTTTGGAAAAAGAGTTTGAAAAGTGATTCGAGTGCAAACGGCACAAAATATATTGACACATTGATTAAAATGCACAGAGGCAAAATTAATCTTTTTAACTTGGGAGAATTATTTAATATTATAATCTTGTGAACGAATTACATGTTACTTATGCGTTCAGTAGCCCGGATCTAGTCCGGGTTAAAGATCAATAGACACACCACGTTATTGAGTTATACACTGCCAGGTGTACGCCTACACCCCGTGCTCAGGTCGTGGCCAATCTCGTAAGATGATGCCAAGGATATCCGGGACATGGTCATTAACCCCCCAAAGGCTGTAAAGTAAACAAGACTGTTTAAACGAGCCGATCAAATTATTCAACTACCCACTAAGCGTGGAGATTTGATGCTCGATCAAGCGGTATGCTATATACCGTAACCCAAGCCCGTATAGGTAAAATAAGTTAAAAGTATTTACCTGAGCTAAATATAAATTCAATCCCAGCCGTATATCAAATCAGCAAGTACAGATAGCTTTTACTGGGCTCCTAATCTGGAACGAAGGTTTTTAATAACCTATTAGAATCCTAACGGGTCTTTAATTAAGCTTAAGCTTAGACCGGCTAGTTTCAAAGATACGGTTCGTACGCACGATTAAGCGAAGACCGGATAGAATGTGATTTAGACCCGACAAGTTCAGAGACTTGTTTAATATGGGTTTATTATTCACATTCTGGATTTTGAGATAAAACCGATAAGGTTTGACCCGTTTCGGCTAATTTATGTAAACTAGTTACATAAACCGAACCGAACGCGTAATAAGCGTAACGGGTATTCATTAGAGCCATCTACAGGTTTCCTAAGTTAATTATGCCTCAAATATGTTGTGACATCAGGAAGATGTCTTTCATTATGCCCGAAACGTATTTAAACACAAACTATGCCCCGTAGGGGTAGTTTGGTGATTTTAAAGTTTGTAAAAGAGTTTAAATGTTTAACTGAGTTACAGGTCTGATGTAAACAGCAAACATACTCAATTTGATAAGTTATATCAGTAGGCTAAAGCATATATGTGAAATTTATCATTTATAACCAAACTATGCACCGAAGGGGCATTTTGGTAATTTCACATAAGCCGAAAAGCTCAAAAACGAAGTCTGAGTTAATCAACCTTTGCTTACTATTACAATATCATAATTTTCCTCATATATCAGTAGGTATCAACCCGGGTATGTTCAATATGATTTTAGAACATACTATGCGTTAAAAACGCTAAATAAGGCGATTAAAGGCCATTACCGGGTTCGATACTTAAATCTGATAATTTTATATTTCTAGAAGGCTTAAAATAATTTATTTATCATATGTGATCAGTAGCAAAAGGTTTGGAGTCGTTTTGATATGTAAAACTCATTTTATGGCCCGTAGGGGCAAAACCGACAATTACCGGATTAAGCCTACGACTACTAGTTATGCTCAGCCTAAAATTAATTAAAAATCTTTAAAAATCACAAAATATTATATTATATCAGTGGGTATTAAGTTTGATACCAAAAAGTAGGCTTAACTAGGCTATACGCTAATTACGCCGTTTTGTTAACATAAAGCTTTAATTTTGCGATATTGAGCATAACTCTTAATCTACAAGTCAAACTGATGTCAAACTTTGTATACAAGTTTATATATCAGTATTTAAGGTTTCTACACTTTTACATTTTCATAAATCACTTTTTAAGGCAATAAGGGCATAATGGTCAACATATGAGCAATTAACGGAATCATGCGTATTAATCGGATAACTAACGAACCGAGGTGTATAATCACAGAGGGTTATACTAGCATGTAACCTGGTCCAAATGAAGCTCTAAGGAATTTCTAAAACATGCCCAAACGGGTCAGAACTGAAAGTCAACGTGAAAGTCAAACTATGCGACTTTTGGTTCCGAACCGGGTCTAAACAGGAAATAGTCGGGTTGAACATGTTTAGACATGTTCTTACACTAATTACTAAGTTATAACAATGATCAAACAGGTTTTAAATGTTCTAGATAGCTAATTATGCATAAATGACATTTTAAGCATTATGTTGACTTTTTAATTAAAAGTTTGACCCGACATTTGACCTGGTTAGGATGGTGATCAGGGGAAACCCTTTTGGGGTTTTATTACCCACATAAATGCCAACCTATAACTACTTTCAATTCGAGATATGACTGAGCCATTATTGACTAATCTCGAAGTCAAACCGTAATTACGACGGTTTGACTTTTAGCTAATTAACCTAGCTAAACTCAATTAAAGAAGGACAAGAATACTTACTGAAGTCCTATGCACGAGATATGATCACTAGGAAGCAAGCTTGAGCTCCAGAATCAATCCAAGAGTGCAGGAGAAGTTGTGAGGAACTTGTGTAACATTGAAGGCCTTTTATACTAGTTTCAATCACCATAACATGATGACAACAAAGTCTAGGATCAACCACAACCATCCAACACTTGTTACTAGTGCCTAGGGAAGTCTAGGGGTCGTCCACAAGTGAGAAAAACCGGCTAAGTGGGTCAGAATCACGCATAACAGGCAACAGCCTGTTTTTTGGAGCTGGGCAGACCCCTGCGCATCGTAGGGGTATATGTGCTACGATGCGCAGGCCTTCATCAGGGGCTGTTTTGTTTGTTCTTTCATTATCTCGAAAAGGTAATCCACTTGCACGAATTTGGGGCCTCAATTAACAACTTGGGACCTTCACAAAGTGTCTAATACTGTATAATACCCTACCATTATCCATTGTTTCAATTGAATCCATAACAAGACCCGAAAACAAAGGTTTATCATTGCTTTTCTTCGTGGGATCAAGTCATGCATTATCAATTCCATTCTTGTCAACCCCTTTATGGATTTAAGACTCAGTAGATGTTTAATATCTAATAACTTGGGTCTTGGGATTTATCAATGAGGTGTTCAGAGGTAAAAATTAACATGACGCCACTTTTAAATCCTGCCAAAACATCTTTATTTAATCCGGGTTCACAACGTGTTTTTGTCATACATGACACGTGTCGTCATCTTATTAAACACGAAATTTTGAGGTGTTACACAAATGATGCCAAAACTCTTCATTATTCTTGGATTTTTATTGTCTCATCAAGAGTTCCCTAACTTGACCTTTGAATTGTAATTCAAAGTTCATGGAATCCTCATCATCCTCATCCCTGCACAGTGTAAGCTCAAGGAGATCTTGTAGATCTTCAACACCCAGGCCAAGTGCTTTTTCCCTTGATATGTGCTTCACCTCACCACTGGGTTTGAGCAGAGTCAATACGTGGGTCTGTTTATTAGATTTCCACTTTGGTATCTTTGAATTCAGTGGGTTTCTTGGGAGAGTTTTATTTTTTGATGAGTTTGGTGATGCAGGCCTGGTGATGACTCCTTTAGCAGGGTTTTGAGATTTTGGAAGTTCAGGATTTTCTGCTATCATCTGCTGAAGGACCATCTTCATAACATACTCTTCTTGAGTCTTGACTTCTTCTTCATCTATCTGTTTTGTCTCTTCCTTTGATTCATAGCAATGACGGAAGTATCAGCAGATGTGAATATGGTTTTCAAAGAAGTGGCATGCTGTTCATCAGCTTTTTTGTAGTCAGGCTTCTTTGGAAGTTTAGGATCTGTTTTCCTTCTTCTTTCCATCCTTTCATAAGCTGCATTAGTGTATTTCCTTGGCCATTTTGATATGGCTTTGGCTGTACCAACCTTTGCATCCACCAACTCTTGCTTCTTCCTTTTATACTCCAAGGTAAGATTATCAATTGCCTTTTTATATTTGCTCCAGTTTGGTGCTGATCTTTTCATGCCTGGATCATTCTTGATCCTCTCAATTCTGTTCACCTCATGCTTTAATGCAATGAGTGGCCATTCATTGAAATGCTCGACCTGGGCTGGATAGAATTTTTCCCTCATGATGAATTCAAGATAATCTTTTCTCATTACCTTTTGTAGGGCAGCTTCAGGTGGCAGATTAGAGATTTATTTGCTCAAGTCTCTTGCATAATCTTCCATTTGTCTGACTTTAGTGAGCAACAATTGCATTCGTTCTAAAATGGCTTTATCATCTTTATCTTTGCATTCCAACCTAGCTCTTAATTCAGCTTGCCTGGCCTTGAGTTTTAAATACTCATCCATGTTGGTTGGATCTCTGAAGCCCATAAGAGAAGGGAATCTTCTTTTTGAAGGATCATCCACTGTGTAGAATTGCCTCATTTCATTCTTTACAGCTTCCAATTCTAGTGGATAACTTGCAGCTATTGGTACAACATCAGCAGGATCATAACCTTCAAGTATTTTTGGATCTTTGATTGGGTTAGCTAAAGTTGGTGGAATGAATGGTTATGGTGGAATTACATTATAAGGTACAGATGAGATAGGTTCAGGTGCTGGTATTTTTTCATCATCATCATTCACCTGAAACCTTCTTTTTCTTATGTACACCTTTTTAGGAGAAGGTTTTTTGTTTGTGACATTGGGACAACAGAGATTATGGCTGGAGAAGGATTGTTTGGTGTCGTGGGTGATTGACTAACAGGTGTTGAAATAACCGGTGTTTCTTCCACTGTTGTCACTACAACAGTTGATGTATCAACCGTTGTCTTCTGCCTTTTGGCAGGTGGTTTTTGTGATGGTTGTTTTGATTGTGATGTGGCAGTGGTTGATGAAATGATATGAGCAGTGGAAGAAACAACATCTGTTGAAACCACTGAAGTATTAACAGCAGTTGATACAGCAGGTGTCTTAACATCTGTTGGTTTGGTAGTTTTTGGTTTAGTGGTTTGATGTGAGGAACTTTTGGGGATTTTAGGAGGTGGTTTAGTGGTTTTGGGTTGGCTGGCCTATCTGGTAGTCTTTCTTCTATTTGAAGTACCCTGTGCCTCCCTGGCCATAAAAACTTTCTTTTCTCCTTCAAATCTTTTCTCTCCCTTTCTTTCCATTTTCTCTTTTAACCTTGCTTTTTCTTCAGCAAAGGCATTTTGAGACACATCAACCTTTTTCGAACCATCTGGCCTTGGGATTTCTACCACAAGTTTAGACATTGGATCTGGTGGCAAATATAGACCTTCTTTTCCCTTTTTGCCTTTCTCCCCATTTTTGGCATCATCAAGGGTTTCAACAAAAACAACTGTAGGAGGAGAAGTGCCAGTGGTATGGAGCAGGTGAGCTTTAATGGCCTTTATATCAGCTTGTGTATCTTTGTACCTAGCTTACATCACATTTCTAAACAATTGAAGCTGAATCTCATGTTGGTGATCAGCATATTGTCCCTGTTGATGAAGCATAGGTTGAAACAAGTGCCATAGTTCTGCAGGTGAAGGGGTATGGTCCCAGATCTCGCGTCAGCACGACTGCGAGTGACCATTACCCTTATCAAAAACCCCCACCAGCAAGAACTTATCTGTGTCCATGCGAGCACGCGCGAACACAGCGGTCAAAACCAATTTGTCAAGGGATCTGGGCAACAGTAACAGTCACCAAGCGGCGATGCGGCACCGCACCGCATCCCGCACGCATCTTGGCCAGAACAAGAACGCGGGAACAACATCAGTTATCACAAGCAGCGATGCGGCACGGCACCGCATCCTGCGTACAAGGCAAGTGGGACTGACACCACAGTGCAAGTGGCACTAAGGATAGTCGCCTGTCAGCCCACGTATAAGCAACAGTCTGACACCACAGCAGGACGTGGCGTTACCACCGTGACCAACAGGCCTGACACACCTGCAAGAGGATGTGCAATGTCAGACTAGCCACTCAACTACCCTCCTTCACTCCTCGGCTATAAATACCCATTCCAAACAAGGTTTGAGGTATCTTCTTACAACTCTCTCACTACCACTACTATCACACTTTGCTTCCCAAGCAAATTACTGATTCTCACGTCGGAGAGTGGTAACAAGGAGCACCCCCACCCCATTCTCCTTGTTACGAGTCACGGTTTGTTTCCTTGTGCAGAAGATTGACCAGCGGACGATCCAGCCAGCGATCCTCGGAAAGAAGGGATTAACCCTATTTGACGAGACCAGTGAGTTAACCACCTCGGTTAACCATTATTTCATCATTGGCGCCCACCGCTACTCTTAGCACTTTTTTCCACATTCCCTTTTCTTTCCAAAGATCATGTCTGATCGTCTAAACAACACTGTCGGGGATAGTCCAAACCCAGGGACCGCTCCCCCAGCTCTAAATCCTGGCCACATTGGCACATCAACGCAAGGGGGCGCATCCCTTACGTTCGGACACGATCTGTCACAATACGCTTCTGTGATACCTCCAGGCATGAACCTCCATGCCTGGTGTGACCAACAACAAGCTTTGCTGGCCGTAGCATACAACAGAGCTTGCGCAGAAGCACAAGTACCTGTCGGGCCTACCCCGGCACCGCATACACCAGCGGGTCGTATTTTACAATACGACGGCAGGGCCCCCACACTTCCAGCCTGCCGAAGTAGTCATGAAGACCGCGGCTCCTCTTACTGCGAGGTTCGCACACTCGATGAGGACGATTCCTCGTATGGGTCCCGCCACAGGGGCCCTATACATAGCCGCCTAGGCCCCCATGGCGAAACCAGGCGGCAGTCTACATCCCGCCGCGACTCCGGCATTCATAGCCGGTTAGGACCGCAGTCCCACAACGAAGGGTATGGCCGTACCAATCCGGACGACCATACATACTGCGGGGAGTCCCACGCTACTAGCAGCAGACCGGGAGGACACAATTATATTCCTCCCACAGAACCCCGCACTACATACCTCCGCTCTGCAAAGCGCCACCGAAGTCAACCCTACAGGCCGAAATCTGCGGCCGAAAACTCCAAGTTCGTCCAGGAGATTGCTTGCGCCGATGTCACCACGACTAAATTCCCATTAACAATCGGGAAATACAATGGTTCGTCCGACCCGGACGACCACATGAATATTTTTACCGGCGCCGGATGAAACGACAGGTGGGACGAGGCAACTTGGTGTCATTTTTTCCCCTAGACCCTCACTAGTCTGGCGAGGGCTTGGTTCGATTCTTTGCCAGTGGGATCACTGGCCTTATTCAAAGACTTGCAAGAAAAGTTCCTCGCACATTTCAGCCAGCAGCGACGTCACAAACGCGATTCTATGGACGTCATGAACATCTGGCGCGGAGACAACGAATCTCTCGAGTCGTTTGTCATCCGTTACAATAAAGAGTGCCTGGGGATAGGCGGTGTTGCGGACCAAATGGCACGCAACCATTTCATTCGGGCCGTCAAGGACGAAGAAATGTTAATGACCATCTCGGGCAAGGAAGGCTTGCCAAAGAAATGGGACGACGTTATGGCCGCGGTCAAGACGTACGCCCAGACTCAGCGGTCCCTCAAGCCGCACGTCACAAAGACACAGCCCCATGCGGAAGGCCAGTCCTTCCGCCAAGAATCCAAGCGCAACACCAAGCGCAACCGGGACACATGAAATCGCGACAGCGACCGCAAACCATATGTCCCGCGTAATAACCAGCCCGACGCAAGGGCAACAATCAATGCCCAACGCGAAAACCGGGCGTCGAAGAAGGAATCCCGGGACCGTAACTGGACCGAGATCAACCAGTCGCCAAGCGACGTCCTCCTTACGGACGCACAATTCCTGCGACCAGCCCAACCAATGAAGTCTAAGAAGAACCAGGATCTCACACTCTACTGTGAGTATCACAAGGACTCGGGCCACACAACAAATAACTGCATCAGTCTCCGACTGGAGATTGAGCGAGCCCTAAAAGAGGGGAAGCTGCAACATCTGTGGCCAGCCGCGCAAAAGCAAACCAAGCGCATCACCCCCCACAACGAGGGCACCTCCACGGGTAAGAGGACCATATACGTGGCCTCAACCCACATGATCAATGGAGGACGAGGAAATCCGCGGAAGGCGGCAAGAAGAACGGACAATGACTGGAAAGACGAGCAAGTCGTCTTTCCAAAAGTCCGAGGCGGACCGCGCGACAGGCGCACCGTCGTTATCACAGGATACCTGGCTCACTACTGCACCGAGAGACTATTCATCGACCCGGGCAGTACATCGGACATCATAAACGAGCAGTGCTTCAACCAGTTCGATCAAGAAGACAAGGATCGGTTGCAGCCGGTAGATTACCCTTTGGCCAGATTTGCGGGAGAAACCGTATTCCCCCTAGTCGAAATCACTTTTCCTGTGCGCCTCACCATTGGAAGGCACACACGAACGGAAGGCACACACGAACAGAAGAGGTAAACTCCAAGGCGACTTCAACATGATTACGTTCGTACCCCACTCTGCTATCGGTTTCCCAACCGAAACGGGGGTCGCGATAATCTACGCACGCAGAGAGGTTATGTCGTCGGACGAACTGTGTGACAACTCGAGTTTCCGACTTTCACTTTCGCATTTATTGCACGTTGACTTTGACTGTTTGGTTGTTTGACTTGTAACTGTACATGTTATGTGTACGGATGCTATACATATTGTTTTGATTACTTGATTTTATAATTGAAAACAATAAGATGGAACTTTTGTCAAGACCCACTCACCTCACGAAAACACACCTCATGAAAACATAAAGTGTTTTCGTCTATTTAGGGGTCAATGAAAACAGGAAATGCGCTTTGGCCCAGTAGCTACCTCTTATATACTTTGTTCAACTTTTACGTAGAGATTAATCTGAAAACCCTAACCACTTCTCTTCCCTCATCTTGGTGTGACGGCAACTGCAAGACTTCAACCTCTCCCTTCAATCGATTTTGTGATCTATCGTCTCGGTTAGTGTGATTCTTGTTCGGATTGTAGATTAAAAACACTTATGATTAAATTGTTTGATCTTATGTAGTAACAGTAGGAAATCTTGTTCATTAATTAAATATATATGCGATTAGGTTATGATGGATATTGCATGTGCTTTGTATCGAAAATGCAGCCAAGTGGATTCACTTTAAAATGTCGGCCATAATTGACATGGGATGATGTGATCAATATGTATGTCTGTTAAGGAATAATATGCAAATTGTTTATGGCTTTGGCCTCACATGATTAGGGTTGCTATGAAAACTTTGTAACTGATAACATGACGAAACGAATGTGTTTCGCCGAAGGGTATATGACGAAACAAACGGGACGAAACAGAAAGTGTTTCGTCGAAGGGGTTCATGGAGAAACAAGGGTGTTTCGCCAAATGGGTAATCGGCACAGTAACTTGATTTCTTTCTGTTAAAAGTTAACCCATTGCACTCATCTCAAACTCAGCTGTCATGAGTTGCCTAAACTCTTCACACATTTTATGACATGTGCTTCCAAAAATGATGTCATCCACATAAATCTGGACAATCATCAAGTCCTTTCCTCTCCATTTTAAAAACAATGTTTTATCAATTATACCTCTTTTGAAACCAATGGAAAGTAAAAAGGTGGAAAGAGTTTCATACCAGGCCCTTGGTGCTTGTTTCAGGCCATACAGTGCTTTGTTAAGCCTGTAGACATGATCTGGATAAAATGGATCCTCAAAGCCTAGAGGTTGACAAACATACACCTCTTCTTGAATTGTACCATAGAGGAATGCACTTTTGATATCCATTTGGAACACCTTCATGTTGTGGTTGACAACAAAGGCCAGGAACAGTCTAATAGCTTCCAATCTTGCTACAAGGGAAACAGTTTCATCATAGTCAATGCCCTCTTCCTGTCTGTAACCTTGAACCACAAGCCTGGCTTTATTCTTGACAACAATACCCCTTTCATCAGTTTTATTCTTGAAGACCCACTTTGTACCAATAGGACTCACATCCTCTGGTAGTGGTACAAGCTCCCAAACTTGTTGTCTTTGAAACTGCTGGAGCTCTTCTTGCATGGCCTCTACCCAACTATTGTCTTTCAGTGCCTCTTGGTACTTGACAGGTTGATGGAGTGATAGGAAACCGGCAAAAAGACAGATGTTTTGGGTTTGACTTCTGGTGAGCACCCCTTCATCTATGTTACCAATGATTTGATCAGGTGGATGTGATCTCAAGAAGATTAAATCTCCTTTGTATGGAACAATGGCATTTGATGGTGAGGGCTGCAGATGTGAATCATCTGAGCTAACAACTGTTGGTGACTTTGATGACCCAACAGTTTCTTGAAATGGTGGTGGAGGAATAGGAGGTAGTGGTGTGGACACATGTTGACTTTTATCCACTGTTTGAAGATTTGTATCAACAGTGTTCGAAGATATGGAAGCAGGGGTTTTAGAGCTACTTTGGTCAACAACTGTTGATGCAGCAGTGGATGAGCTTTGACAGCTATTTTGAACATCTGCTGCTCTGGCAATGGGTTTGAAGGTTTGTTGAGGTATGATCACTTCATATCCATTGTCTGGTGGTGGTGTTTAAGATGGACCTGCACTGTTAGTCTTGACAGAAACATTTTCAAATGTGAATTTATCAAGATTAAATAATTCAGCAGGATTTGCAGGGATTTTCATTGAAGAAAGTTCATTGAACTTAACATTCAAAGTCTCTTCCACTGTTTTAGTCCTAGTGTTAAACACTTTGTAGGCCTTAGTAGTGGTTGAGTATCCCAAATGGTATCCACTGTCTACTTTGGCTGCAAATTTTGAAATGGAATCTTTTAGATTTAAAATGAAGCATGGACAGCCAAATACTTTAAAGTATGAGATCAGTGGTTTGATTTTATAGAGAATTTCATAAGCAGTCTTTTGATGCCTAGGGTTAATTAAAACTCTGTTCTGGACATAGCAAGCAGTGTTTACAGCCTCTGCCCAGAAAGTTAAAGGCAAACCTGAATCTGCAAGCATGGTCCTGGCTACTTCAATCAGAGTTCCTTTTTTCCTTTCAACCACCCCATTCAGCTCTGGTGTTCTTGGAATGCTGTACTGCCTTACAATTCCTTTTGACACACAAAAAGCATCCAACTCCTTATTTCTGAATTATGTGCCATTGTCACTTCTGAAGACTTTTACTGGCAAGTCAAATTGCTTTTCAACCTGTTTGACAAATTCTTGCAAAATGCCTGTAGTCTCATCTTTAGAATGTAAAAAATAAGTCCATGTAAACCTAGAAAAGTCATCTACAATTACCAAACAATATCTCTTCTTTTTGAGACTCATGACTTTAACTGGGCCAAACAAATCCATGTGCAGCATTTGCAGACACTTGGTTGTTTTGGACTCTTCAATGGACTTAAAATAGCTTTTATGTTGTTTTCCTTTTAGGTAGGAAACACAATGCTCAGGACATGTGAACAATTTTTGTGGAAGACCTCTTACAAGGCCTTGTTTTGACAAAGCAGTGATTGTCTTGAGATTTGTGTGTCCTAATCTTCTGTGCCATAATTATGTCTCTTTGTTAGAGGCAGCTGAGAACAGACAAGCATCAGTTCTGGGACTCTCTTTTGACAAATCAACTACATAAACATTGTCACTTCTTTGAGCAACAAGTTGAGTTTTTTCAGTTTTTATTATTTCTTCAATCTTTTTGACCATGTCTGGTCCAACAATCCTACAACACTCCTTAGTAAAGAATGACCCATAACCTTTGTCACTCATTTGTGAGACACTAAGGAGGTTGAATTTTAGATTGTCAATCAGATTGACATTTTCAAACTTGATATTTCCAGACTGAACTGTACCAGAACCCATCACTTTTCCCTTACTATTATTACCAAAAGATATATCACCCCCTCCATGTGTTTTGAATTCTTTGAGAAGGGCTCTACATCCTGTCATGTACCTAGAGCCTCCACTATCTACATACCAAAGACAATCTAAGCATGCAGAAGTTCTCTGCACATCAAGTAAAGGATTAGTTCAGGATGGTCTCCAAAGCCAATATGGCTTTGGATGGGGTCACAACAGTGTCTGTGTCAAGTTCAGATGGATGGACAGTGGTTAGCTCAGGGATAAGGACATTTTTGGAAACATTTTTCTCTAACCACTGTTGGGGGTCATTTCCTATCAGTTGTTGATGGCCAAAGGGATGCCTGTTCACTTTTGGTTGAGAAGGCCTTTTGTAGGCCTCATAAACATGTGGGACCCTTGGATACGGAGGTTGACCTTTACCTCTTTGGTATTGGTTAGCATGGGGTGCAGCTGTCACTTGAACCTCTCTTTTAACAGAGTTTTGGTTCAGCTATTTTTTAACAGCTGTTTGGACAGGCACAAAAACTGGTTGTTTCTTGGCTTGTGAACTTGATGAACTCATAGGTGTTTTTGAAATGTACTCTTCCTTTTTGACCTTAAAGGATTTCAAGTACACACACTACTGAGTAGAATGGTTTGATTTACCACAGATGGTGCAGCTCTTTGAAGGCACAATGATACTTGTTTTGTTAATGTCATAAGCCTTTAAGTGAAAACAATCTTTGGTCAAATGATTTTTCTTTTCACAAAAATCACAAAACAAGTTTTTATTCTTTTCTTTTCTTCTTTTCAGACTCCTTTGCAACAAAGTTTTGAACCACTGTTGGGATGTCCTTAAGAGGAATTACCTTGGCCTTTAGAGCTTTGACACCATCCACAGTTGTGAAGTCCATGGGTTTAAATATTTCAAGGATGTCACACTCATCAGACCATGTGGGTTTGAATTGGTATTTCTCAATTTCCTCAAAAGTTGATGACCCCACAGATCTTTCCAGAGTGATTTTGTTACCACTTTTTTCAGTGATTTTGACTTCTTGACCATCCTTGTTGGTGGGTATGATTTCAACAGTGGTTTGAACAGACTCATTTTCAGTAGTGTTTTCAACTTGGTCATGTTTTCTAAACCCCATACCAAATTTTACATTGCTTTTGATCTGTTTTTCAAGCATAACTTCATAACCTTTGCAGGATTCCACCCATTTCTCACATGTGATTTGGGTGGATTACAACTCATTTTTACAAGCTTGATATTTTTCTATCATTGCTTGAAGTTGGTCCTTAGTTATGCTATGCTCATGTTTGAGGCTGCAAATTTCATTTTCTTTTTCTGCCAATTTGATGTTAAACTCTTTTAAAGATTTTTCAAATTGCATCTCATCATTTAACACTTTATCTCTAAGGTTTTCATTCACCTCCTTAATGTTTGCAAATGCTATGATGCATTTGTCTGAACAAAGGTTTTTAAGAACCTGGGGTGATTCCTTAGATGCAGCCATCATGGCAAAATCACAGATAGATTCACTTTCTTCTGGCTTTTTCTCCTCACCTTGCTCTTGCTTCTTCTCCTCTTCTTCAGCAGACTAGGGGTCAGACAATGGTTCCAGCAGGGGTTCTGAATTTTCTCCCAACAGTATTTCACCAGCAACAACATTAACCACTGCTTCAGCAATTGTATCCACTGATTCTTCTTCATTTGACTGCCCTTCTTCAGTTTTCAGCCCTTCTTGTATAGACTCCAATGCTACAAAACAAAAATCATCACTAGAAGCATCATTTTTAGCATAGAGAGCAAAATTTTCATCACCTAGCTCATCAGGCAAGCTACTCCAATCAACAAAGCCTTGGGTGAAAAAGCTTTGCTGTTCAGGTTGAACCACTGTTGGTGCAACTTGTTGAGGTGCAGCTTGTTACACCTGTACCTGAGGAGCTAGGGCCAGGACATACTGTATCTGAGGGACAGTGGTTTGGACATAGTGAACAGGAACATGGGTTGCAGGGTGTGCATAATGAGCAGTGTTTACATGAGTAGCAGGGGCATATTAGGAATACTGCACAGTGGTTTGGTTATTTTGTGGTCTTGAGCTAGGATGTGTGATAATTGGTCCACTGCTTTGACTCCTACATTCTCTAGCAAAATGACCTAACCTATTACATTTGTAGCATTTGATTTTTGATTTATCCAACCCTACTTTCAAGTTCCCATGTAACCCTGGAAATTTTCTCCCTGTCCTTTTGTAAAACTTGCTGGTTCTAACACTTAGCAATGCAAGTTGGTGCAATGTGTCCATTTCTTTTAAATCAGTTAGATCAAAATGCTGAAGATCATTGAGTTCAAAAGAGAGATTGTCAGAAATATGGTTTTCACTACTAGCTTTGAAAGCATAGTTGTTTGAGTAAGAATCAGAGTTATTGAAGGCTTCACCAGCAGTTATGTCAATATAATGATCATAACTCTGATCCTTACTACTACCAGAATCCTCTTGACCTAAAAGTGTTGTGCTACCAAATGTGTAGTCATCTACAACCTTCCCTGACTCTTGTAACTTCTTTTTCTGGTTCAACTCCCTCTCGTAGGTAAGGAGTCTACCATGAAGTTGAGTCAGTGTCAACTCTTTGAACCCAACTGAATTTCTGGTTACAAAAGCAATTGTATCCCATTTTTCAGGAAGTGACCTAAGAAACCTGCTATTTAGTGTTGATTTAGCAAATTCAACATTAACAAGTTTTAGTTCACTAATGAGACAGCTGAAACGTTCAAATTGCTGTGTTAGTGATTCTCCTTTAACGTGACAAAAGGTTTCATACTGTTGATTCAAAACTTCTCTATTATTTTCAATTACTTCTTCGGTACCACCAAATTGTTCCTTAAGTGCATCCCACAATTCCTTGGCACTGTTACAGTGTAACAGCCTAGCATAAATTTCATTTGGGAGTGTAGATGCAATGATGCTAAATGCCTTGGCATCCAGTTCAATTTTCTGAAAGTCCTGGTCCGAATAGTTTTCAATTTTCTTAGGTACCATGACTTTTAGATCCTCAGCACTCGGCACCATCGGAACATGTGGTCCGAAGACAACCGATCGCCAACACCCCATGTTTTGTTGAGCTAAGATGTGACCCATCCTACGCTGCCAGATGTTGTACTCAGATCTGACCAACATAGGTGGTTTAAAGAGTGAACCAGTGTTCATGGTGTTATCTTGTGATTGTGACGACATTCAGGTTGTTTTTCAGGCACTGAATAATCAACTTTGTACGTGATTATACCTTACTCTGTTTTACAACTAAAACCGAACAATCGAGAGTATCAATGAAATTGAGCTGAACTTTTACGTCAAAATGATTGTTAGATCAAATTTAACTGTCCTAGCTCTGATACCAATTGTTAGGATCTGAGTTTCCTTTGATTGTGCTTTGTTTGATTAGAAAAAGATGAAACAGATTTAAGTGCAGCGGAATTAAGTGAAACAAACTTTCAACACACAATCAATGATAGAATAAGTTTTAGCAAACATGTTTATCATAGAATCGAATGATTATATTTATTATAATCTTCAATTACAATGCATGCATGCACTAAGTCTCCCCCTCAGCCTGAGCTCACAGTGATTGTTCGTACTAAATGACTTGTGGTGAAGAGAGCTCATAGAACAGTACAGGGCACTGTTCTATTTTAGTACAGAACAAACCACTGTGGCATCTTTGCTGACGTCACCATGAAAGTGACATCTAACCTCCTAACAACCTCTAACAACTGTTCTTTACAAACACTGCTTTCTAACTACTGATTACAAATACAATACAATAAAGAAGGTAAACTACTGCTTCTTCATTCCACTGCTTTAGCCCCAGCAGTGCTTTGTGTCTTTAGCAGTACTTGAACCATAGCAGCAGATTGAGCAACAGTCCTTTGTCTTCAACAATCTTTAGTGTACATCAGTTGTTGTAGAAGGGCAGTACTTAGAGGTCATCAGATGTTAGGCCCCATTCAAGGGGAAAGACTGATGCAAACAACTGCTTATTTTGAATCCACTGATCTGATCCAGTTTTGGCTTTATCAACTGTTCCTTTATAGGGTTCAATCCCAACAGAAGTGTTTGTATGTTCAAATATCTAACAATACCATAAAAAAGAATAGGAATTGTTTGAATTGAAATTGGAGGTGAAAAATTGGTAGGCTAGAGAACGGGTCAGATGGGTTAAGGTAAAAGCATGTTAATTTTAGTTATTCCTACTTGTATACTTTAGTTGATTGTCATAATTTTTAAGTTTTTTTTATTTATTAAAAGGTCTAATCTTGGAAGTGCTATAATCTATATATATGATAAAATTCAAACTGAATGAACAATGGTGATTATTATTAAATTAGAATTAGAATTATTTAAAATTAGAATGAATAGTAACATCATTAAGAGATGACCGTATGGTATCGGGTATAGGTACCGGTCTCAAATTTACCAAACCGGTGTATTTTCGGTACCGGTTTTGCACAGGTATTCACCGGTTTTTACCTTCAAATACCGGTGCCGTACCAGTACCGACCCGTACCATACTAGGTATATTCGGTACCGGTACCCACTTTTGGGGATTTCGGTAACGGTATTTTCGGTACCGGTTGGTACCGAGCTCATCAAATCATGTAGCAACGCAGCAATGCAAGTAATTGCACCGTTTAGATTACTTTTCATACACACAGTAAGTAAACTGTATTTCGTTTGAATGAAGTTTTATAACACAACAACTTATTTTGCTTTCTTTTTTATCTTTTTCTGTAATGAATGAATTGTAGCATGTAAAATTAACTTGGATATTTAGAATATTGATGAGCAAATCGTATCAAATCCTGTAAACGAACCGGTATCGTATCGGTACCAATTTTACTATACCAAATCATTTTCGGTACCAATTTGGTACCCACCTTTTGACGTTTTCAGAATCGTTATTTTCGGTTTGACACTAGTCTAGCACCATACCTGTATTTATTGATTTTTACCTTCAAATACCATACCGTATTGTACCGAGCATTTTCGGTGCCGGTACCTAATTTCGATGATTTTCCGGATGGGTACTTTCGCTGCCGTTACCGGTACCAAGCTCATCCATATTTTAACGTGTTAGTACCGTAATAACTGAACTGAAAACAGCCGAATTTCCAACGTGTAGGACGTGCGGGTCCTATTATTATATATTAGGTTATTTAAAATCGTTTTTTATGACGGAGTGACCATCCTTACCACGTCATTTTATTGATGTTTTGATATTCGGTATCTGTTTGCTGTTGCTGACACACCTTTTGTAGTCATTAGGTCCCGCCGCAACGCGCGGGCAGAAAATAACTAGTTATAAAAAAGAATTGAGTTTGGAAATAAAAAAAAAAGTTACTTTAGATGGTTGGACCTTTTAAGTGTGGTGTTTCATTAGGCTATGGGGTGTGGTTGGAGCCCCCTTGGGCTTTATCATGCCAACTAGGATCTACGTCATCGCCATGTCAGCATGGGACTTTATCATGCCCCCCTTTAATTTGGAGTGTGTGGATAGAGCCCCGTGTCATGATTAACTAATTATTTATTTATTTAAATATTTATTTTTTTAAATTAAATGGCAATTTTAATAACTACAAAATTAAAAAAAAAACATAATTTCATTAAAAAAAGAACACTACAAAGTCATAAAAAAAACATAACATGCTAGAAAAAAAAAAGACAACATACTTAAAAAAAACTACATATATTTGGCCTGAATTTATGCCTTACGAGCCTCCAAAATGACTCAGTCCTCCTCTGGTAGATGTGACACATCCCTTGCGAGAAAGTCCATGTCTCTTTATATTTGTTTCTCCATTCTCATTTCTTGGTCTTTTTCCCTAATGGAGATTATTTGCTTGAGACCTGCCTTGAACTCGCTCATCTTTGACGGGCCATCTGATTTAGTAGACTTTCCACGTGCCTTGGCCTTACTTTTATCCCTACCAGTTGGACGAGGCAGCTCTTGTGGTTGTGGTTCTTCAAACTCGTCAGCATCCTCGTTTAGTGTTAATTTATAAATAAAATGGAAAGTAAATTTTTGAGAATTTTTTCCCTACCAGTTGCTCGTTGTTTTGCATATTTTGCCAAAACGGATTGGTCAGGTCCCATGGGTTGTTAGGGTTGTTGGGAAACATTGTTGAGAATTTTTTAAAAATATGAAGAGAATTGTATAAAAAGTGAAGAAGAAAGTGAGAGGAATGATGTGAAAAAGTTAAAGAATAGTGGGTATTTATAGTTTTAATTTATAAATAAAATGGAAAGTAAATATTTTTTTTTAAATTATGACCGTTTTCAACGGTCAAATCTTTAAATGTTCCTCGGTCCAAGCGAATGAAGCCCGTTACCATGCTCGCGAGGATTCAATGGCGCCCCGGCATAGCGCCGGGGGTGTGGAACGATAGCGCCGCGGGGCGCTATGGATGGCCAGCTGGGTTGGATGGCGCCCCCACACCCTCCAGCCTTAGAGCATAAAATTCTTGTGCGTTTGTTGATTTGACAATAAATTGGAAGTGGATTCTTTAGGGACATGGTGCTTAACATTTTCAGGATGATATGGTTAAAGAGTATTCAGATGCACCTTTAGGACATTCTCAAACTTATTTGCCCATGGCATCTAAAGTCTTTTTTATTTGGTTTTCATCTTAGGTTCGTTCAAAATCTAGACATCTCTTGGTTTTATTTTCCTCTGCCACTTAAAACAAATATATGAGCATGCTTCTGGTTTAAAAGGGATAGCATGGAAAGATTCATAGCATTTACGGAATGTTTTGTGAGCCTTTTTGTATCAAAGGCTACAAATTTTACTAGTTAGCATTTGACTATGTAATCATATCAATCCATATGCTCTAACTATGTTACTTTAGGATGGTATTGGAAAGATTCATGTTGTTGCTCCAAATGAGAGAATAGTTGATCGCTATCTATATGGTTAATCTTATAACCAGAGAAAACGGCAGTCTCATCCTAAGAAAAAACATTGTTGAACAGGGCGTTAGATCCACTATTTTTTCTTATTTCTATAATAAATCCAACAAATTTTGTTTGTATTTTTGTTAAACAGGGCGTTAGATCCACTATTTTTTTGGCGATTAACTGACCTTGATTGATGCTTGGCTATAGCAAATAACATTAGTTTGAATTTTTTTTTAATGGAAAGAAAAAAATTATCTCATTATGACAATAAAAAAACCTGCCTACGGACGGGTATACAACTTAGGGGCGGATTTAGCATGATGGCAGGGGTTGCCCGTGCAATCTCTCAACTTTGTCTTCCAAGTGCAATTTTTTTTTTCTGTTTCATGTTGTGTATGGGATACCCCTAAGCAAACATTAGGATACTGATGCGGGCCCAAGTGTGGAGGAGCGGACCATCTTGTATATGGAGGCCCAAAATCGTGTAACAAAAGGGGCTTCGCTAAAATGGCTCTAACTTGGGCTACGGGGGTCCGTTTTGGGCGTGTGACCAGGCGAAACGATCGTGAGAACGAGCTCCATCTTGCTGCAAACGCCCACGGCGGTTTGGGTCATTGTCCGAGCCAAAAAAAAAAACACTTATTTCTATTAGTTATTTATCTTTTTATGTTTTTTTCGGTGTTTTGGGCATTTTGTTTTTGGGTTTGTGTTTGGCCCATGACCTTTTTGTGGACCATTTCGAATTTCTGTCATTATTTATATGCTTCCCTTGTATGTTGAAAGATCAGACTTGAATTTCGAAATTACTCAATTTTCACTTCAAATTATGTACCGTTTGGGTTGAATTTTGGGGGTTTGGGGAAGATCAACACGGGTATTCGCAGAATCAACGTGTTTTGCTCTTCGTTAACGTAACGCACGCTACATCAGATACACCTAGATGTTCGTGTGTTAAATCGGATGAAGAAAGAAATAACGGTAGAACCACTGGCGGGCAATGTTTATGGGTAGAAGAATGGTTTTTCAGTGGGAAGAAGAACCAGAACCATTGTTATAAAGAAGACATATTAATATCATTTAGTTTCTATTTATTTTTTTACTTTTCATGATAAATTATGCAGTGTCATGTCTAGTCAAGTCATAACTACACAAAGCAACCTAGTATTGATTATAAAACTTGTTTCAGAATTTAAAATTATTCTAATAACGAGTTTTGGTTAAAACCTTGTTTATTTTTAGTCTAAAATCTATTTATTTGTTTCTGATAATGTTTTCTAATAAGTTTTTTTAATCATATTACTTTACTATGTTAAGAATTCTTATGTTTTCTATTTTTCATTTACATTCTGGTACCCCTAAACTTTTTTTCTAGATCCGCCACTAATACAACTAGTTTGTTAAACTAAAAAAAGATAAAAAAAAAAGATGGTAAACAATGTTTTATTTTGGGCATGTCTATTCACACACCCATTTTGTCTATCCACACACCCCCCCAGTGTTGAGCTGTGGTCAGAGCGTGGCGTTTTGGTCCGGTTAACCAGACAAAGACTGACGAGTGTCTGACGGGTCTGTTGACCGGACCAAAACGCCGAGCTTTGGCCGCGTTCTGGTCCTGTCAACCAGACAAAAGACTGACACCCGGTCAGTCTTTTGGCTGGTTGATAGGACCAGAACGCGGCCAAAGCTCGGCGTTTTGGTCAGGTCAACAGACCCGTCAGTCTTTTGTCTGATTGACCGGAACAAAACACCGCGCTCTGGCCACAGCTCGACACTGGGGGTGTGTGAATAGACAAAAGGGTAGGTGGGGGTGTGTGAATAGCAAGACCCTTTAATTTAGATTGGGAAATTAATAGATTTCGTATGAATATTGGGACCAGTCGCTTTGTGCTAGCTAGCTAGGGACCAGTTCGTCTGGTAACAGGGGCGGATCTACCATGGGCCAAGGGGTGGCATCCGCTACCGCTTGGCCGGAAAAATTTTGACGTTTTTAGTGTAAATTTTGAAAAAATTTGACGTTTTTTCGATTTCGTTACCGCTTATCTGATAAAACGTTACCGCTTGGTCGGAATCCTAGATCCGCCACTGTCTGGTAAACAACAGAAGGGATACGACAGATTACTCAAAGGACATAAACCAGTAATAATCGGATGGTATATAATAAATAGTTATTTAAATATAGTCTTGTTTATTGTGGCCATGCTAGCTTGACCCTTATCTTCTCTGTTTTATCTTCTTGCACAACGATGATAATCGCAGATTTTTCATAACTGGACATGTTACTAATAATTTTTATGTGATAACTGACAAGATCTAATATTCAAATGTATAAAGCATGATCATCCTGAGGCAATTAACTTTAAAATATCTAATGGTCCAAGTGATGGGTTTACTAACCTAATCATTTGAGCTTGGAATATGAAGTCATAGTGTTATAGCTTGCATCTTTTCGTGAAAACCCATTTTAGGAGTATCGTATGGCTTCTTCTAACCCGATTTTTAGCCCAAACTATGGTGAGAAACCATGGGTGGATCAAATCAACGAAACCTTAAAAACCCAGATTGCAGTCACAACAGATACGCCTCCAGTTTCCATATTTGAAATTCCCAAATACCTCAAAGCAGAAAAGCTGGAAGCATATGTCCCTCTACGAGTCGGGCTTGGGCCGAATCACCATTTTCGGCCTGACCTCTATCACAAGATGGAGCGGAAGAAGCTCTCGACGGTGAAAAGGGTACTAAAGTCTCATCAAATTCTTGACTATGAGAAAGAAATAGTACAAAAGGTAAAAAAGATTGTCCCCTTAATTCGTGATTGCTATGAATTGTACTATGATGCCGATGATACTACGCTGGCATGGTTATTCACTATTGACGGAATGTTCTTGATTGATCAATTAAATGCATATTCAAATGGTGGTTTTTCGATTGAAGCAAATGATTTGGTCATGCTGGAGAACCAGATTCCACTTATTGTGTTGAAGGAAATCCAGAAGGCCCTATTGGGCCAAAATGTTCATGCGCAAGAAGATTCTTTGGAATCCAAGTTCCGATATTTCTGTAAGTTGAACTCATCATTAATCCTTTCTGAAGAGAGTATTGATTTTAGTCGAGTTAAACACCTACTTGATTATATGTATAATTCCATTGTGAACAATGAAACAATGATCCCAAGAAAAGTTTGCTTCACAAACCCTGAACATGATCCATGTGAAAAAGATGCCAAGTTGGAACTACTAGAAGCTGGTATCAGATTTGCAGGAGTGATACCTGGGATTGAACCTTTTTATCAACTCATTGAATACTTGAGTGAAAAGTTTTTTGATATCTTGGAGAAAAGAAGGATTGCTGAAGAGATTCAGGTGCCTTCAGTTTCAGAACTTCATAAAGTTGCGGGTGTGGAGTTCCGTTTGTCACCTAAAAATGGGGGCATCAAAAATGTAAACTTTGTCCAAGGGAAAGTGCGGTATTGTTATCTCCCTCTAATGACTCTTAATAGTGACTCAGAGGTTGTACTGAGAAACTTGGTAGCTTATGAGAAACTAATTGCAAATAACAGTTTTATGGGTGGATATGACCTTGTCCTCACAGAATATGTTGATTTCATGTGTGGGATAATCGACAATGTGAAGGACGTGAAGTTGCTACGTAAGCAGAAAATCATCCAAGGTGATTTGAGTGATGAGGAGATTGTTAATTTATTTAATGGGGTTGAGAAATCGCGTTTGGAAATGAGTGGTGAATCTAAGTTGAGGAAGACAGTGGCTCAATTGAACATGGTTTATGAAAGCACACCGAGGATTTGGGTTCAAAGGAGGATTGAAAAGCAGTTTCTGTCTTCGGCTAAGTTTATCACGTTCTTCATTATCATTTCGAGCACACTGGTCTTGATTTGGGAGGTGTATTTGATGGTTAATGGTTTCAATACATTGCACATGATGTTAGCTCGTTTTCTTCGCGAAAGATTGAGTCGTTTACACCGTTTCTTCTTTGGTCCAAGGGGACCGGATCCAGTCATCGAACATTAGCCATATATAACCATTGTTGTTTAATTTTTACCCATTGTGCTATCTTGCTATAATATGCCACTAAGTTGTATAGAAAGTCCATGCTTAGAAACACATGCAAACATTTCAATTTACTGTTCTTGTGGTGGTTGATCGTGTCATCAATAGGTTATGCTCTATTGATTCGGAGCATTTTAGTATGTTCTTTAGACTTGAACCCGTGTTCCCCTTTTTGGGTCTGTATGGGCGTCCTTTTTTTTACTGGTGGGCTCTTTTGGGTCATAAAAAAGGTTTAAAGGTCTATATGGGTTTATATAAAAAGTCCAAAAAATTCGACAGCTCAAAGTGGGTTGGTTTGGAAAAAAAAACCCAACAGGTTATGACGGGCAGATGAGAAAGGAAACTAGGGTTATAAGAGAAAACGTGCTTGATTCTTTTGACAGATCGAAAATATCATGAATATTGCATTTTTTTTTTACTTTTGACAAAGCCTATTTTAACATACCCCTATAACAACTGTGAAAAGAATATTCTTTCAAACACTTTCTTGACAAGTATTGATACAACAACAATATATGAAGAGAGTGTCTTCACACGTAAATCAACACCAGTGGAACATGCCAGGATGCAAGAACCACTCTATAATAGTCACTGATATATGTATTATTATCATCTATGATTTTTTTTATGAAAATTAGAATATATCATACATATCTATGTCCTTTATTATATCATTCCAAACCATTACAAGTTTACAATAGAGTGGCTCCCCTCGTGAGCTCGTGACCGGCTTGAATTATTTTATTATTGTTGATACATATTATGTGGACGCGACTCGGTTCAGTTCGACTCGGTTTGGTTTGGTTCGGTTCGACTCGGTTCACTACTAGAAAAGTGGCAATTTACTACGGAATTTTGCTACGGAAAAAAATGCGTCTCAAATTTTGACAAAATTGTGACGCATTTATAACGACAAAAAAAACCCCATTTTTTAAAACAAATTTGCTACACAATAGTGACAAACCGCTAATAACATATAATTTTGTCATAATTTCGTTATAAAATGTTGTACAACTATTTTGAAAGTGCAGCCACACTTTTTTTTTTTGGATATTTGCACATTTCATTTAAGAGATAAATGAATGGAGTTTTCTTATATTGACGTAAACGAATTGTATCAGATCTAAACCTAAAACAACTACTCCGCTACCACCTACTCCGATCTAAACCTAAAACAACTTCAGGTGCCAAAACCCTACTCCGCTACCACCTACTCCGATCGCACCGCCACCATACACCGTCCAACACATCACCAAAGCCTCCTCCGACCAACTCCTCATCAAATTTTCTGAACAGAAGTCGCTGTTGACTCGCCGGCAAAAGAGATCTGCTCAATCCACAGTGCCGGTGAGTCGCCGTGAAATCTCTAAAGGTATATTAGCTGAACGGAAGTCGTTGCTGGTTCCTGTAGCGTCTGCTCACAAATCTTCAGGTGCGGCTGCGTTTGCTAGGCAGTTGACGGTCGGGAGAGTGAATTTTAGGGCTAGGAATTTCAGGAAGAGATCGTTTTTGGAACAATCGAGAAGGTACGTTGTGTAAATCGATTGAGCTTTATGTGAATTCAGTTATTGCTGTTGAGATTGTGCGCGTGTTTGATTTAGGGTTTCGAGACTATAAATGAATTAAATTTGTTAATGCACTTTAGGTGATAAGTGCATGTCTCCCATTTATTAGGGTCTTTATTGTACATTGTTGAAAGATTGTCCCAACCTTATCCTTGGGACATTTTGTCCAAGTTTTATGTCTAGGACAAAGGTCAGGGGTTTAAGTTAGGGACAAAAGTCAGAGTTTTGTTTGTGTAGTTTGTTTGTTCGGGCTTTCTAGTTTGTCTTGAAAGTCCGGGTTTTGCCTTGTATATATACGTTTATGTGGAATAGACAAGGCGGCGATTCTGTGTGAAATTCTGTGCACCTAACCCTAATCATTGTGTGTGTTTTGTCTAGCGGCTACTGTGTGTGTGACGTCATTCATCTTCCTCATCAAGAATACTCTGTGTATTCTTGATTCCTCTCACAAATCTTTGCATTCTAGTGTTTCATCTGCAGTGGTTCATCATCAGGTGGATTCCGCACACCTGTTGGTGGCTTTAGCTGAGTGAGATCTTGGATTTGGAGGCCTTACAAGTGGTATCAGAGCAGTGTGCTCATACTACTGTAGGTGTTTCTTAGTTTGAAGGTTTTTGTGAGAAAAGTTCATACTTTGATAGGGTTTAGTGAGTGTTTAGTGAGTTTTTGTGTTTTATTCATGATTCTTCATTCATATCTAGTGATTTGATGATGGATTTTGAGTAGTTTGGTGATTTTTAGTGTTGTTCTTCATCTGGGTTTTACAGGGGCTTTTGGTTCTTGTTCATACATAGTTTGAAGGTTGAAAAAGATTCTGAGTTTGATCTTTGGAAGCTTTGTCCGTGGTTTAAATTATGTGTTTGTTTCTCCGGGGTATTGTTGAACCAGTGTGTAGTCACATTGGGGAGATAGTCCGGAGATTGGTTACTTCTGAGGTTTGAGAAACTCTTACCTTGGTCCGAGTTTCACTGTATCCTTGAGTCCGACTTTTCCTTTATTCTTGTCCGAAGTTTTTATGTCTTAGGTTAGAGTCTGAGTTTTAGTTTTTTAATTAGTCTGAATTATTTTATCCTTTAGAGTACGAGTTTCTTAATAGTTAAGTCCGAAATTTTTTTGGTTTATCATATTAGGTAGAGTCCGTATTTTAAGTTTAGTCATTCATCACAATAGATATTGAGTCCTAACTTTTTTTTATAATATTCTTAGTCCGACTTTTCACTTGAGTAGTAAGTCCGAATTTTAATCATTTTATTAGTGTCCGTTTTTTAAATAGCAATGGTTAGAAGAGTCCGACTTTTTTACTAGGGTTAGAAGAGTCCGACCTTTTAAATATTATAAGTTTTTTAGTGTCCGATTTTCTTTAATATTATTCCGTCCGAATTTTCTTAGTGCTTAGAGAGTCCGATTTTTTTTAAATTCTCTAGTCCGAAGTTTTTTTTTTATTTTAGGAGTCCATATTTTAAAAGTTGTAGTTAGTCCGAATTTTATAGTATTTTTAAGAGTTTTTGTGTCCGAATTTTATAAAGTTCATTAGAGTCCGAACTTTATACTCTTTAGGTGGTCTGAGTTTAAACTTCTAACTGTGTAGTGTCCGAGTTTTTCTGTTTGTGTTTATTTCAGGTTTTGTGATCTGGGTTTCACACTCTGATTAAAGCTCATACACTTCACTCCGTGTTTTCTCTCCGAGTTTGGACTTAGAAAATCTTTTCAGTGACATAGTTCTTGCTTGGTAACCTACTGTTGTTTTCTGAAATGGCAAACAACAATCTGACTGCAATGGTGCAAAACCTCAAGCACAATGCTGAGGTAGGGAGTAACGACAAGCCTCCTTTGTTGATAAACGAGCTTGATTTTCCTGAGTGGAGGGAGCATTTCGAGAGGTATGTACGAGCGAAAGACATCAAAATCTGGTTGTGTATCGTTAAAGGATGTGGAGCTACTCCAGTACGTACGTTGACGATTGATACGTACTTGGCGCTCACTGACGACCAGAAGAGATTTTTTGACTGTGAAGAGAAAGCTATGTCAATGATAACGATGGCAATGTCACAATCTATACTTCATACGTTCCGTAAGAGAAATAGCTCGAAGGAGTTGTGGGATAGCATGATCGAGCGATATGAAGGAAACGCAATTTACAGGAAACGACGACTCGAACGGTTGAAGACTCAATTCGTTGTGTTTAAAGCTTTAAGAAATGAATCATTTGATGATACAGTGAACCGGTTTTATCATTTGTTGAGCGAACTTGATAGAAGTCAAGAGGGTATCTACACTGAATTTGAGAAGGTTGAGAAGTTTCTGAATTGCCTTTCCAGAGAATGGAATATGTACACCGCTTTGATTAGAGAAGGTGTTCTCTATGAGGAGCTCTCATTGGAAGAAGTTATACAAAAACTGAAGGGTTATGCTTGGAATATGGAAGATCAAGCATCCGATTTCGAGAAGATCCAAGATCCTCAGTTATATAAAGCTTCAAAACCGACGGAGAAGGGCAGTAACAGTGGAGTCGGTGTTGCTTTGTATTCGGAGAATGAAGGTTCTGCAAGTGAACACGCCTTTATAAGCAACAATGTTAGTCCAAGTGGAACAACCAATTCCAATCAAATGATGTACTCTTCTAGTGGAGCTCAGAAATCTCAAGGCACAAGTTTGAACATTCCTAAGAAAGATGCAAGCGGTTTGAAGTTGATTGAAGAAAATATGAGTCTGTTGGCGTCCTTTATGACTGCCTACGAGAACTTCTGTCTTGGAAAGCTCGTTGAACCGTCAAGTCTCGATGAGGACTTTGACCAGATAGACCAAGACGAAATGGAAGAACTTGATCTACAACTCAATATGGCACTCTTAGTACGTAGAGCGAAGAAATTTCTGTTGAGAACGGGTAGGAAGTTCATAGGAGGTCAGACAAAGACTCGAATGGGAGTCGACATGTCAAAGGTGAAATGTCACAACTGCGGCATCTACGGGCATTTCGCACGTGATTGTCGGAAGCCGAAGATGGAAAGATCGAACAGGGAAAACTACTCTCAAGGAAACAACTCAAGACCTCACAACAATTCAACAACTACTTCCAACTCAAGTGCTCGTCCAAGTGGTTCTGAAAATCTTACACCTTCAACAAACAATGCTATGGTGGCTCAATCTTTACAAAAAGTGACTGAGCCTTACGACTGGGGTTGTGCATTGGAAGACATTTCAGGAGCTATTGTGTCACAAGCCTTTATAGCTGAAATTGTCAACGAAGAAGTGTGTGAAGAGATTGTCGAAGAGACTAGCATTGAGGAATTTGCGGTTGTAGCTGAAGAAGTGTGTGAAGAGATTGTCGAAGAGACTAGCATTGAGGAACTTGCAGTTGTAGCTGAGGTTCTTGGGGAAGAGTTGGATTCGGGGAATGTTGCTGCGAATGAAGATTCCTCGATTGAAGAGACCATTGAAAAGTCTAACAAGACAAAAGATGGAGAAAAGGGAGAACGTTTTGAATTCAACATCTCCACAGCTGAAATGCAGCAATTTGCGGATGTAGAAGCTAAAAGGTTGGAAGAAAACTCCGTAGAAAAAGATGCTTGTGCATTCATGGCTGGCATTGAGGTAAAATCATCTTCTGTAGATAAGCGATGTGCTAGATGTGTTGAGTTTGTCACCAAGATTGATAGATATGCACTTCATAACACAAACTTAATTGCAGATTTAGAAAAATCCAGAGAACTCATTGTTGTTTTGTCTAATTCGGATAAAGAACACCGAACTAAGATAAAAGCGCTGAAAAATGATATCTCTGAATTTGAGAGACTTGTGGCTCAGGGAACTATTAAAAATCAGGAATTAAAATCTGAACTTGAAATGAACCAAAATTGTGTTTTGGAAAAGAACAAAATTATTTTGGAAAAAGATAATCTGATTTTAGACTTGCAACGAAAAATTGAAAAGTTCGGGGATTCATCTGAAGTGATGAATTTCTGTATTAACAGCCAACGTCTCAAAGAATCTGAGGAAGAAATGTTCGGCATCGGTTATAAGAAAGTGCCTCCTCCGGTAAACCATAATTATACATCGATGCCAAGCATTGATCTTGAATTGGCAAATTTTGTGCCAAAGACCCCTCTGGCGGTTGAACCGCAAAGTGAGTCAGAATCTGAGCCAGATGAAGTTACTGACTCAGATCAGTCGAAGATGAGTGGAGTTTCAAAGAAAAATGAAGTAAATCTTGAAAACATTGAAAATTTGATAAACAATAAGATTTTGGAAATGTTTAATCAAGTTCAAAATGTGAAGTAAAAAACAAAGTCACGTGGGAAATCTAAAAAGTCTTTGAAAAATATCCCTAAAACTGAGTTTGTTAAAGGGGAGGATTTTGTCAAAGAAGAAGTAAAGATCGAAACTGGTTCCAACTCTCAGTTTGTGAACCAAATTTTGAAAAAATTCCACCAACGACTCATCATCTTCGACCACTCATGAGGAACGTCCAAAGAATGCTGCGAAAGTTCGCAAATGTTATAAGTGTCGTGGGAAAGGACACTTAGCAGCAGATTGTCCAAATGACAAGGGTAAATCTCTTGTTGATCCTGATCAGAAGAAACCTTTTGTTGAAAAACCACAAAATGAAACAGTTAATGTTGAAAAGAAAAACGGTAAAAATCAGAAGGTTGAGAAAAACAAAGTGATTAAACAAGAAGTAAAACCAGTTGTCAAAACAAATGTTAAATCACAACAAAATCAGGATCATGGGGAGAAACCAGTTGTTATAAATCGTGGTAAAGGATCGGAAAGTTCATCTCAAAAACATGATACTCGTGAGAAAACCCCTCACAGACGACAAAATCATGTTACTTTCCAAACACATGAGAATGGCCAACGTTCTAGAGGCTCGAGCAACAACAATGTTAGACCTCATGCACAGAACAATTCGTGAATGACCGAAATGCGTCACCCCCCCGATTTCCAAATCAAAGGCAGCATTCGGATAATCATCCACGATCATTCTCAAGACACGATGATGTTCCTAGATTTGGTAGGAATTTTGAGCCACCCAGGAATCAAAATTACGGATACCAAAACTATGGAAGCCGAGATTATGGAAACTCTGGTTATACCAACAGATCGTCAACTTTGTATAATCCACGATTTACGGGGAGTCATTCCAACAATTTCCGAAATGGAAATGGAGGACATAGAGACGATGATGGCTATTTCAAAGAGTTTTCTTATGTTGACGAATCGGGACGACCCATGACCATCATGGCTTGGGTCCCACATTCTACCTAAATTTTCTTGTTGGGGAGTGTAGGAGCAGCTGAAAAGGGCTATCTATATTTGGTATATCGATAGTGGCTGTTCCAGACACATGACAGGAAATAAAGAGTTATTGAACAATTTTAAACAAATTCGTGGTGGTTATGTTAACTTTGCCGGTGAGAAGGGTGGATACATCACCGGTGAAGGTTCTGTGTCAAATGGAAAAATTACGCTGCATAAAGTGAACTACGTTGAAGAACTGAAGCATAACTTGATGTCGGTTTCTCAAATTTGTGATAACAAGTACACAATGTTGTTCACTGATAAAGCTTGCTTCGTTTTGCGTCCGGGATTTGATGTTCCTGAAGATTGGATTGTTATGAGGGCTCCAAGGGTGAATAACACATATGTCATGGATATGCGCCCGTTGGTTAACTCGTCTGCTCCAGTGACATGTCTACTTTCGAAGGCGACTGAAGATCAATCGTATCTCTGGCATAGGAGAATGGGCCACGTGCATCTGCGAAAAATGAACCACTTAGTGAAAAACAACTTAGTGTTGGGGGTTCCTTTACGTAGTTTCAATATGCACAACAAATGTGAATCATGTGAAAAAGGAAAAATCAAATGAAAGCCTCACAAACCAAAAACTGTTAACTCAATCCAAAAACCACTTGAATTGCTTCACATGGATCTTTTCGGCCCAATCCATGTTGCTAGCATTGGTGGGATGTCTTATTGCTTAGTTGTCACTGACGATTTCTCACGTTATTCATGGGTATTTTTCTTAAAAACAAAGGACCAAACTGCTGGTATTTTAAGAGACTTATTCAAACAACTTGAGAAAAATTATTCATTTCCTGTTAAGAAAATCCGAAGTGACAACGGCACTGAGTTTAAAAATCATTATATGGATGAGTTATGTCAGGAAATGGGAATAATTCATCAGTTCAGCGCTCCATATGTTCCTCAACAGAACGGAGTTGCAGAACGGAAGAATCGTACCCTAATTGAGGCGGCCCGAACTATGCTTTCTGAATCAAAATTGCCAATTTTCTTCTGGGCCGAGGCGGTAAACACTGCATGTTATGTGTTAAATCGTGTGCTTACTGTCAAAAGAGAAGATAAAACGTGTTATGAATTGCTTGAAAACAGGAAACCGAACTTATCTGGTTTTCAACCTTTTGGGATCAAATGTGTTATCAAACGCACCAAAGATACTCCTAAAATGGGGGAAGTTGGTGAAGTTGGGTTCTTTTTGGGTTATGCCAATGGAACTCCCAACAAACGCGTTTATAACGTTAAGAAGCGTACAGTGGAGATCGTGTTTGATATAACTCCTTTGAGTTTCGATCCTCCACCGTCCGAGTTCGGTCCTAAAAGTGGTTATGATTATGATAAATTATTTGATTCATTTGATATTCCTGATGTTTCAGAAGAAGATTCGGAGGTTGTATACACACATCTTGTGAACAAAGATGAAGTGGATGCGAGCTGGAGAGCAAGTGTTCCTACTAATGTGTCTTTGAATGTTCCAGTTGCTGATTCTTCGATCGTAAACGAAGTTGTTGCTGAGCAGATCCCCAATACAGCTGCTCAAACTATAAGTGGTGATCTTTACGTTGACTTTTCAGTATATCCAAATGTTATTGCGTCTTCTGGAAATGATCAAGCTTCTAGTAGTAATGCAAATGTTGAGGGGGAGATTCAATCGAATTTGGGAAAAAATCATCAAGCTCCGGCAATCCCAGTTCCAAGAACAAATATTCATCATCCTGTTGATAATATTATTGGGAATCCAAATGCGGGAGTGCAAACGCGAAGGAGTATTTCAGAGATGCAGTGTCTGTTCTCTGCTATCAAGAAAGAAGAAATCTACAATCTTAGCCTACATGAATGTTTTATCTCTCAGATAGAGCCGAAGAACTATCAAATGGCTCTGAAGGATAATTCTTGGTGTGAGGCGATGCAAGAAGAGTTAGCTCAGTTCGACAAGTTAAAGGTGTGGAATTTGGTCGATCTTCCAAAGGACCAACATGCAATCAACACGAAGTGGGTTTTCAAGTGCAAGAAAGACGATAAGGGTGTTGTCGTCAGAAACAAAGCACGGTTGGTTGTTCAAGGCTTCAATCAAGAGGAAGGGATTGATTATACAGAAGTTTATGCACCGGTGGCAAGACTGGAAGCCATTCGTTTGTTTCTAGCTTTTGCTGCACACATACGTCTCAAAGTCTATCAGTTGGATGTGAAAAGCGCGTTTCTTTACGGGAAATTGCAAGAAACTGTGTACGTATCCCAACCACCGGGTTTCGAAGCTCCAGGGTCTGATAACAAAGTCTATCTGTTGGAAAAAGCTCTCTACGGTCTCCATCAGGCTCCTCGGGCATGGTACGAGACTTTATCAAGACATCTTTTGAAGCACGGGTTCTCGCGTGGCGCGATTGACTCCACACTGTTCATATTGAAGAAAGGGGGAGATTTTCTGATCGTGCAAATTTACGTTGATGACATAATTTTTGGTTCTTCAAATGAAGAATTGTGTCGTGAGTTTGAGGCTGTGATGAAGTCAAAGTTTGAAATGAGTGCGATGGGCGAGCTATCGTTCTTTCTAGGTCTTCAAGTCAGTCAAGAAAAGGCCGGGACGTACGTGCATCAGACGAAGTATGTCCATGAGATTCTCAAAAGATTTGGGTTGGAAGATAGCTTACCCTATGACACGCCTCTGCCGACAAATCACAAGCTTTCACCCGATAAGGAAAAAGACCCTGAAGTGGATCCGACTCTATATCGAGCAATGATAGGTTCACTAATGTATCTTACTGCTTCACGACCAGATATTATGTTCTCTGTTTGTTTGTGTGCTAGGTTCCAATCAACTCCGAAGGAGTCTCACTTGAAAGCAGTCAAGCGTATCTTCAGATATCTGAAAGGGACGCCTAAGCTTGGATTGTGGTATCCAGCTGAAGGTGGTCTGGACTTGATGGCATATGCTGACGCAGATTTCGGAGGGTGCCCGATGAACAGAAAGTCAACCTCTGGCGGCGCACAACTTCTTGGGAACCGTCTTGTCTCTTGGCAATGCATAAAGCAAGTTTCTGTTTCTCTATCCACGTGCGAGGCAGAGTACATTGCAGCATCAAGCTGTTGTGCTCAGGTCTTGTGGATTCAGCAGCAAATGAGGGACTACGGTTTGAATTTTACTCGAACTCCTATTCTTGTCGATAACAACTCTGCCATTTCCATAACTAACAATCCAGTTAATCACTCACGCACTAAGCATATAGATGTTAGGCATCATTTCATCCGCGACTGTGCTGAGAAGGGTTTAATAGAAGTGGTTAGGGTAGACACCTTGGATAATCTTGCCGACCTGTTTACTAAGACATTCGATCGGGCTAGATTTGAAAATCTGGTTCGAATGATTGGCATGATCAACCCCGAGTAAAATGCTTTTCAAAACTCGCATAGAAACTTTATTTTATGTTTACTGTACAGTTCTTACCGTTTTCCAAAAATTGAAAAACTCCAAAAATATTTTACTTAGTTGTAGGATAAATTTTAAGAAAAATACAAAAACATTTGAAAAATATAAAATGAAGTCGTGTTGAGATATAAGGGAAATGATAGTACATCGGTTAGTCGTATCTGGTGCAGGATTATAGTAATATATAAAATTAACCGTTAACTGTAACAGCTTCATTATACGTTGCTTCGGTAGGTTTTACGCGTCAATAAGAAACTGTTTTTGGTATATAAACATAATGAACTGCGTAACTTGTGTGATACATCTCTCGGATATATGGTCTTAGTACCGTAATTTCGTTTGATAGATTGCCGAGGTTCTGAGATATGTGGTCTTTATGTTGTTTATCATCTGGGTATCATGGTTGTTTCTTTTACCGAAAACAACGGGGACGCAAGTCTAGATCTTCCATGATACCATACATACGTGTAAATATCCTTAATTCATGATGCATTCGACCCAAATAAGTGATAAACAATCACATGTCCCACAAAATCATGCGGGAGTCAAGTTCATATCTTTGTCTGTACGATGGTACTAACTTGTTCACGGACTTGCTCCTGTGCCCTTTGCATCTGAAATTCAAGTTCCTCCTCAATAAGTGATTCTATCACAAAGGACTTGTTTTCAATCCCAAATAAGTGAGTATCTCACATTAGCTTATACGTCAAAACAGATGATAAATGGTATACTCACCAGTAAGATGATCTCTCGTGCATACCTTGATACAGGAGTATATTCTGAGGTGGGTAAACATAGTTACAATCAGTTATTAATACACTTAATCGCATATCTCGAAAACAGTGTTCGAAAGCGTGCTAAAGCTTAAGTGGACCACAATACCGTTGATCGTCTTGAACTGTTAATATCATTCTAAGAGCTTAAACTGATAAACTATGTTCTTGTGTTGGATACTGACAGTAAAACCGATATGATTCCTTTGCTCCGATTTCACAAAAAGATAATTAGTGTAAATACGTTCGTAGGTTTAATTTCTTTATTCAGTAAAAAAAAAATTTTGCTTTCTTGTTTCTATGTGCGAGTTATCATTTGAAAATTCTCGAAGGGTTGTGAACATTCTTTAATAAGGTGTTAAACATCAAGTTAAGTAATCTTAAAATAAGTCTTTTTGTATAAAAATCGGTCGTGCAAGATCCATCTAAGTGTGTGGGTAATCACGTCATTTTATGATGTTTCGGTAAATCTGCTTCCAAGTTGTGATATTTTTCCAAAAGTATAAGTTTTGAAGTAAGTTGTTCTGAATGGTCGTGTTTTGAAATACAAATTATTAAATATTGGTTGTTTAATATTTCAATTGTTGATTCCGGGGTATTGGAATTATTTTTGGGATCCAGGTTTGGGCTGAGTGTCTCCGGGGTTAAGATTCTTAATCCGGTGTTAAGTGTTTCAGGTCTGGATCGTCCATCACAAGATGGAAGATTTGAAGAAGTTGTGTGCATCTGGATCGTTCATCACAAGATGGAAGATTTGAAGAAGCTGTGTGCATCTGGATCGTTCATCTCAAGATGGAAGATTTGAAGAAGCTAAGACGTCTGCCGTTGCATTCCTTTGAAGAAGATCAACCGTTAGCTGATCAATACATCAAAGTCGTGCAGTTCTATGTGAAAAACCAGGAAGCAAGTACTCGAAGAAAGTATGAAGATTTCAAGTCCAATGAAGACCATGTACTGATCAAGGGGGAGTTTGTTAATGCACTTTAGGTGATAAGTGCATGTCTACCATTTATTAGGGTCTTTATTGTACATTGTTGAAAGATAGTCCCAACTTTATCCTTGGGACATTTTGTCCAAGTTTTATGTCTAGGACAAAGGTCAGGGGTTTAAGTTAGGGACAAAAGTCAGAGTTTTGTTTGTGTAGTTTGTTTGTCCGGGCTTTCTAGTTTGTCTTGAAAGTCCGGGTTTTGCCTTGTATATATACCTTTATGTGGAATAGACAAGGCGGCGATTCTGTGTGAAATTCTATGCACCTAACCCTAATCATTGTGTGTGTTTTGTCTGGCGGCTACTGTGTGTGTGACGTCATTCATCTTCCTCATCAAGAATACTCTGTGTATTCTTGATTCCTCTCACAAATCTTTGCATTCTAGTGTTTCATCTGCAGTGGTTCATCATCAGGTGGATTCCGCACACCTGTTGGTGGCTTTAGCTGAGTGAGATCTTGGATTTGGAGGCCTTACAAAATTCCGTCTGAATTTGATAATTGCTGTGGTGTTTGTGTTTGTGTTGGTCTGAATTTGATAATAGTTGATATGTTTGTGATTAATGTATTAGTTGTTGAACTAATAGCTGTTTAGCCCTAATTATGCATTAAGTCAATCAAACTTCTTCTGAATTTGATCATGGCTGTTTTGTTTGTGTTTGATTTAGGGTTTAGTCAATTAGATTGTTGTTTATGCCCTAATTAAGCGTTATATAATCAAACTTTGAGATCTGAATGTGTTAACTGCTATGGTGTTTGTGTTACTTGAAGGATGGGTTCAGTCAATTTGATTGTCGTTTATGCCCTAATTAGTCAAATTTCATCTGCATTTGATCATTGTTGTTGTGTTTTTGTTTAGGTTAGGGTAAGTGTTAGTTATAAAAAAAACTGTTAGGTGTCTAGTTTGATTTTATGGAAGTGTTGATGAATCTGTTGACTACTGGTAAAATTAGGTTGTTTTATAATGGAATTAATGAATGAAACTTGATCTTGATCTGTTGTGTTCTCAACTTGTGTATCAAACATGTTAAACAAAGCGACCCAAAACCTGAACTTGGAGTTGTCTTCTAGGACGCATTAGATAATGGGTCGAACCAAAGACCGATGTATCATTTGTTTATCAGTATTTTTTTTTGCTGATTTTCCTGCAAATTTTAGCAAAAAAGGGGGATTTTTCCAGTTTTTTTTTTTTTTTGTTTTTTAAATAATCCGTCACAAATGCGTTGATGTATCATTTGTTTATCAGTATTTTTTTTTTTGCTGATTTTCCTGCAAATTTTAGCAAAAAAAGGGGGATTTTTCCAGTTTTTTTTTTTTTTTGTTTTTTAAATATTCCGTCACAAATGCGTTGCAATTTTTTTATATTCCGTCACAAATACATTGCAATTTGTTGATATACATCATAGGAAATGCGTAGTAAATGGGTCACAAATTTCTAACACCATATTTCTGTAGGAAATACGTTAAAATTTGCGTAGTAATTGCGTCGTAAATAGTTTCCGACGGAGCTTTTTCCAACATCAAGGTTGTGTTGCAAATCCGTAGCAAATGTCAATTTGTTACGCATTTGTGACGGAAAAGTACGTTAAAATTATCATTTTTCTAGTAGTGGTTAAGTTCGGTTCAAGCCCGACGTAGCGACATTCCTCCGTCGTGCGCCCCAGAGATCGGCACACGAAGCACGAGAAGCCGCGAACCGTTTCCCGCCGACACATCACCATGACATCACCATGATGATGTCATGATGATGTTATTTGATAACTTTTCATGCATGAATTGAATATGTTCAACGTAAAATTGCACCATGATTTTATATTAACATATTTAATTCAAACCTTGGATTATATGCATGACGAAATCTGTGAGAGGCCGAACATATGACGAAATCAGTGAGAAGCCCAATCCCACATGTGATGAAAACAGTAGGGACGAAAACAACATGTCACGAAATCCCTTGATTTTGTTGAATATATTGAGTTTTCGTCCTGATGTTTGATTTCGCCAATGGGTCTTCGTCAACAACTTGATTTCGTCGAGGTGTTACTATATATACACTCACAACAGACAGAACACAGAACGAAAGTCTGAATAGATTTCAGAGCGAACACTATAAACACACACACACTGAGAGTTTATGAGAGCATCTTGTAAACATTGATTTGTAACCGTTTCATACACATTAATACAATGGAGTGTTAATCGTTGAATCTTTGTGCCTTACGTGTTCGTAACTTGGTTTAACTTACCCGTTTGGATTCCGCACTCACGGGTTTGTCGGAAAACAAGGAATAGAGGTTACTCGATCCTCCAGGTGGACCTACAATTGGTATCATCTGGGTATCATGGTTGTATCTTTTACCGAAAAATAACGGAGACAAAGTCTAGATCTTCCATGATACTATACATACGTGTACATACTGCATACGACCTCAATAAGTGATCAACAATCACATGTCCACAAAACAAGTGATAATATATCACATTTATCCGGGAGTCAAGTTCGTCTCTTTGTTGTACGAAAGTACTGACCTGTTCACGGACTTGCTCTTGTGCCCTTCATGCATCTGAAAATCAAGTTCCTCATCAATAAGTGATTCTATCACATAGGACTTGTTTTCAATCAAAATAAGTGAGTTTCTCACATTTTCATATACGTCAAAACAAATGATAAATGGTATACTCACCAGTAAGATGAACCCTCGTGCATATCTTGATACGGGAATGTGTCGTGATGTGGATGAACACCGGTCGGTAAGTATAAATCATACCTTAACGTATCTCCTCGCCATGATTACATCTGATAAGTTGAGCTTATGTGGATAACAAAATGAACAACAAGAACGTTTTGGCATGACCGTACACTGATATGATTCTCTTACCCTCGAAACTCGCAAAAATAATGTTTGTATATATTTACTTTTCTTAGTTTCTGCAACTCTGTATATATTTATTTACTGCTTTCAGTCTTTAAGTTTGAAATATTCAAAATACCAAAAAGATTTTAGGTGTGTTTTAATTTAAACTTTATAAAAGCCAAAAAGATTTTATTTCTGCTTTAGTTTTGATTAACCGATGTTGGAACTCAAGTCTTCGTTGCCTGAAATCTGATTGAAAACCAAAATGACTGAATCTTCATAAACGGTCAGAGTTTGCAAGTTTTGAAAGTTAATAATCAAAATTGAAAAATCTGTTAACTTTTCAAACTAACTGTCGGACGGTAGTTGAATGAGAATTGATCTCATATGTGTCATTTGTTTAAATGTTAACTATATTCCAAGCAGTTGTTCTCATTACGTGTTTAGCTTTCTTTCATGTGCAGATGCTAAAGGCGAAGAGAACGTATTCGATGACAAGCTTCAGAATGAAGACACGACGTGAAGGCACTCAAATGATAAAGATGATCGAGTTGCCGCTGATCAATCATCAACACCACAAGGATCTCAAGTTTTGAAAATCAAAAGATTCATGAGCATAATCAAAGGGGGAGTTTATTGATACACTTCCTAGATAAAAGCGGGAGTTTGTTAATACACTTTCTATGTGTGACACGTGAAGACTTTTAAGATCCTTTCCGAGAATGAAGAACCATCAAGAGATGGAGAACGAGATTACGAACCTCGCGAGCAGCATCCAAGGGGGAGTTTGTTGATACATATTATGTGGATACGGCTCGGCTCAGTTCGAGTCAGCTACGAAGTGAAGGCCGTAGTCAAGACATCCTCCTGTCTTGACTCGGTATGTTATCTACTTCGTAACGTTCGATGTAATTGCAACTGCGTGTGTGCACTATGCATTTTAGATTATGTTTATTAGTTGTCTGTGTGTTGTGTTGTTGGCCCAACATGTCCAAGCCCAACATGATGAAAACCCCTTGGCCCAACATCATGTGACGAAAACACCCTGTTTGGTGAAATCCCTTTTAGGTGAAAACACCTTGTGGTGAAATCACCTTGTGGTGAAAACCCTTTTGGTGAAAACCCCATAAGTGACCAAATCAGGGTGATTTCGTCATCATGATTGGATTTCGTCACCTAGATTTCGTGGGCCTCTTGTTTTCGTCATGGCTTTACTATATATACACTCACAACAGATAGAAACACTTAGAGCACAGTAACAGAAGTCTGAATAGATTTCGGAGCGAACACTGTAAACACACACACACTGAGAGTTTATGAGAGCATCTTGTAAACATTGTTTTGTAACCGTTTCATACGCATTAATACAATGGAGTGTTAATCGTTGAATCTTTGTGTTCGTGTTCGTAACTTGGTTTAACTTACCCGTTTGGATTCCGCACTCTCAGGTTTGTCGGAAAACAGGGAATAGAGGTTACTCGATCCTCCTGGTGGACCTACAATTGGTATCAGAGCATTGGCTCGATTCCTTGTTTAAACCAAGTCGATTTTCTCGTGTTTTGATAGATTTTGAAAGTGTATTTCAGTTTATGTTCTTGTTGAAAATCATTTTTCTGAAAAACTCTTTTTCAAAACCTTGAAAATCAGTATGTTTTGCTTCTTGTTTTAATGGAAACCTTGTTATATTACATGCTTGTATGTTATTGTGGGTTTTTATTGAAAGTTTTAGCAAAAATTTTTGCTCGGAAAATTTATCGGTCACCTGAAAACTCATCAAGTTCATCACATCTTCAAAGTGTTCTTCAAATATTATTGTGTTTGATCTTTGTTTGATGAAATATCAAAGTGTTTGTGATTAAAATATTTTAAGTTGAAATTTGTGTACACAAACCATCATTTGTAGTTGGTGAACAGTCTGATAGGTAAGGTGCTTTCGGCAAAAGAAGTCTTCGTTGTCAAAAGGATAAGATTTGATCTAGTTTGATAAATATCTAATTTGTCTTCACCTATTGTCCACGAAATCACCTTGGGCTGGTATCAAGCATATCCAGATGAAATCACAGGTCTTATATATCATTCTGGACGAAATCAGAAGTTTCTGGACCAAATCAACTAATTCTGGATGAAATCACTTTTCCTGAAGAAATCAGAAGTGTCAGTCAAACATCAGTGACGAAATCACTTTTCCTGACGAAATCAGAAGTGTCAGTCAAACATCAGCGACGAAATCAGAACTTTCAGCGACGAAATCACCTTTCGCGACGAAATCACCTTTCAGCGAAGAAATCACCTTTCGCGACGAAATCACCCTTTCAGCGACGAAATCACCCTTTCGGCGACGAAATCAAACATATCAGCGACGAAAACCCCTATTTTCGTCACATATCTTCGCATACTTGTGATATTTCTAACAGAAGGTTTCCATTTCACAGTAAACTGATTGATTTGAAGTGTTTGAGCAGGTATTCATCATTATACATTCAAAATGAATCCGGCTTGGTCGGGTACTCCGTCAAATGCAGACAGCAAATATAGAAGCACTAGATTATCGCCATCATGGGCCGAATCTTCCACTCCCTCGTCTTCATCACGAGCGTGTTCTATTACGGCAGAGCAGTGGGCTTCGGTTACTAACCAACATCAAAGTGAACCAAAAATGGGTAGAATTTTGTATGGTGATCTAGTACCAGTTGCTCAGTTACCTGCAATCCGTGTCCCAACCACCGACTTGTATGGAAATCCATTACCACCAGTTGCTTCACAGCGTCCTCGTTCTACTGTAGCACCATCATCTCTTGATCCAAGGAATTGTAGTCAGACAAAAACGGCGTTTTATGCCAAAATTGTCACATATGCCAGCAATGGTGAATCCTCGGGAAATAATGACAGTTCTGAACATGACAATAGTTCAGTTGAAGACGTTTCAACTTCAGTTGAAGATGTTACAAGTTCAAGTTCAAGCGAGGATGGATCTGAATGTAAATCATCAAGGGAGGTTATTGATTTTGATGCAGATAGGTCAACATCTGAGAGTGATTCCAGTCAGGTATGTGTCGATGAACCAACTGTTGTTAATTGTGATAATTGTGCTAGCTTAAGTGATAAATGTGCTGATTTAGATGCTAATATGTATGAGTTGCAAAGCAAACATGATGCTTTAAATGCTGAATTATCTGACTTGCAAAGCAAACATGATGCTTTAGATGATAAGTGGTGTGATTTGCAAAGCAAACATGAGGCTTTGCAAAGCAAATATGATGTGACATTCATCCACAACCAAAAGTTGATCGTGGATCTTGCCAAATGCACAGAAGCCAACATGTTTTTTACAAACCATGAAAATGAGTATAAAACAATGATTGAAACTTTAAGGGAAAACAAATCCGAGCTAACGAAAATGGTTTCAAGAAAACAAACAACCATTAACTGTTACATCAATAGGCTCGAGATAATGCAAAAAGAGATGGCTTGTGTAAAATCTGAAAGTGAGGCGATCAATCTTAAGCTAAATAGTTATTTGAGCTCTAGCTATGTGTTGGATCACATCATCGATGTTCAGAAAAAGAAATCTGATGTCACATGCATTGGCTATAAGAAATGTCCACCACCGGTTAAACACAATTATGACGCAATGCCTGATGAGGAATATAGAACTCATTTTACGCCATCGGTTCGTTTAAACTTTGAGGAGTTTGCGACTGGACTTGGATACAAACAAGAAGTATCATCAGACTCGGATATATCAGCAGATACGTTTGTAAATGCTGAACAGAATCAGGATCCTCCAGTCATTGATGAGGATGTTGATTCTTCAGATGATGAATCTAATGATACTGACTCAGCACAGCCTGATGCAGAGATCAAAGAGGACATACCTCTTGAGAATCATATTCTATGTGATCCTCCTAGAAAACCCGCAAAACCTGTGCAAGTCGAGTCCACTTCTGCAAAAGAGTGTGAGAGTATGAATTTGTTGTACACTCTTGTTGGTGATGATAAAATCTATTCTGAAAAAGATTTTCCTATTAAGAATGTTAATCAAACTTTAATCAGTAAATTTTTTGTGGATTCAACAAGTAAGTTCTTGGGAAAGACAGGATCACACGTTGTGGTAACACAGTGTCCTCCGATTCCAAGAGCTGAAATTCGCAAACAAAATGGCAATCAAAGATTACCAACTGAGAAAGTTCAGCAAAATCGCACCAAACCAAAGGGTAAATGACCAACTCAAGGTCAAAAGAAACAGACTCAGAAAAGGGACAAGAAGATAAACTTTGTGAAATCTAGAGGGACTGATAAAATTGAAACTTTCGAAAACAAATCCAACACGGATTTTGTTAAAGTAAAATTTTGAAAAGAAACAGTCAAAACAATTACACACAACACACAAACGGTTGTGTTGTAGGACCAAGTACCTCAAGATCACGAAGTTCATCATCAAGCTCCTACAGTTATGATACTCCGAGATTTGTTGAGCAGAGATCATGCTTTGAATGCTGTGAGTATGGACACATTGTTATGAATTGTCCATATCTCACCATGGGAAAGTCAAAAGGTTGAAACCCCCCCCCCCCCCCACAAGGTAACAATTACCATAAAAGATCTGTTTCACCAAAACAGGACCCTCGTCTTGTTAAACAACAAGAAGTGAAACAGATAAAGAAACAACGGAAAAATGTTGAAAAGGTTTTGAAACCGGAGGTTATCCAAACACAGTCTGTTAAGTTAGAAATTAAAAATGAAAAACAAAAACAGATTTGAAAACCAAAACAAGCAACTGTTTCAGGGAGAGTTACATCAATTCTGAATCATCGGGAAATGGATGTTACAATTCTCGATGATGACGGACGACCCAAGTCTGTGAAGGCTTGGGTCCCCCTCTCCAACTAATCTCTGAATGAGTGTGCAGGATGTTCCAGGAGGAACTATTGATAGTCTTAGGATTGTTGATAGTGGAGCGTCCATGCACAAGATCGGCGACATAAGGCTCTGAAATATTGTTACATCTAGGAGAATATTGTTTCCTTTGATGGAGAGAGGAGAAAAGAAGACAAAAATGTCTGATGAAGGAAAAAGGAATGAAGTTAAAAAAAATTGACCAGATGAAAAATGTGCCGAAATTTTGGTTGTTATGGTTTTTGATCGGGTCAACATGATAGATTCAAATGAAAAGTACGCGCCTGCAGCACGTCTGAAGCCTTTTGAAGATTCATGGATTTTTCTTCCACAAGAAGTTCAAAGTCCACAAGATGAACGTGTAGGGTACTTTTCTCTATGGTGTGATTGAAGAAAATGTGTTTGTTGATCAAACCAACCAGGTGTGCGGATGCCTTGGCGTGGATTGAATAACCGCAAACTACTTCTCAAAGAGAAAGAGAAAGACCTTCGCTGGTGCAATGTGAAAGACCAGCCGGACCCAGAGGTTTATGATTTTGTTGCTGTGAAGAGACTTCTCAGTAGTTACAAAATCGACTTTGAAATCCACACCTGGTGGATATCCAGCTTGGGAGAGCGCTCAGATTCCTGCCAATGCACGAAGAAGTTGCAGGATTATGGTTTTAAATTTCTAAGCTCTCCTATTCTTGTCGATATTTAAGCTACTTTATGATTTAGTAACATCTCATACAACACTCTTTGACCAGACACGTTGATCTCGAATATCATCTCACACGTGATTGTTTCACTATGAAACTCATCAATGTTGTCATGGTCCGCACCGATTACCGTCATGCCAACTGATTTTTCCAAAATTCGATAAATCATTTTTGATTTAATTATTATTGGTAAACGGCATTAAGGTTAAGCAAGAGTAATCCGCATCAGAAAATCGTTTTTGTAAATATCTTTATGTTTTTAAAATTATTTTAAGTTTGTTGATTTTAGGGGGAGTAAATCCAAATTTGAAAATTCAAAAACATCGAAAATTTTTCAAAACCCAAAAACAATAGAAAAACAAAAATGAGTTTCTGGCGAGCAAAAGAGAAAATGATAATACATCAGTGGTCTGTTGAAACCTTTTTAAATTGAAATGTAAAATGAAAAATGTTAAGCAGCTCTATATAAGATGTATCGGTAGGCTCACAATCATTTTAAAGTGTGCAGGGTGATATAAACTTAAATTGACTGAAGACCAGGTGGGAACCACTCATTGGCATATGGTCTTAGTACCGAAATTTCGTTTGAGAGATTGCCGAGGTTCTGAGATATGTGGTCTTTATGCTGTTTATCATCTGGGTATCATGGTTGTTTCTTTTACCGAAACAAACGGAGACGAAATCTAGATCTTCCATGATATCATACATACGTGTACATACTGCATACGTCCTCAATAAGTGATCAACAACCACATGTCCACAAAACAAGTGATAATATATCACAGATTCTTTGCGGGAGTCAAGTTCGTCTCTTTGCTGTACGAAAGTACTGACCTGTTCACGGACTTGCTCCTGTGCCCTCATGCATCTGAAAATCAAGTTCCTCATCAATAAGTGATTCTATCACATAGGGTTTGTATTCATTCAAAATAAGTGAGTATCTCACATATTCATATACGTCAAAACAGATGATAAATGGTATACTCACCAGTAAGATGAACTCTCGTGCATACCTTGATACGGGAATGTGTCGTGATGTGGATGAACACCGATCGGTAAGTATAAATCATACCTTAACGTATCCCCTCGCCATGATTACATCTGATAAGTTGAGCTTATGTGGATAACAATACCGATAATCATTATAGGATGTTTATCAAATTGTTAACAAAAAGAACAACAAGTTGTTTTGGCATGACCGTACACTGATATGATTCTCTTACCCTCGAAACTCGCAAAAAGAATGTTTGTATATATTTACTTTTCTTAGTTTCTGCAACTCTGTATATATTTATTTACTGCTTTTAGTCTTTAAGTTTGAAATATTCAAAATTCCAAAAAGATTTTAGGTGTGTTTTAACATAAACTTTATAAAAGTCAAAAAGATTTTATTTCTGCTTTAGTTTTGATTAACCGATGTTGGAACTCAAGTCTTCGTTGCCTGAAATCTGATGAAAACCAAAATGACTGAATCTTCATAAACGGTCAGAGTTTGCAAGTTTTAAAAGTTAATAATCAAAATTGAAAAATCTGTTAACTTTTCAAACAAACTGTCGACGGTAGTTGATAGAAATATGGTCACATGTGTGTCATTTGTTAATGTTAACTATATTCCAAGCAGTTGTTCTCATTACGCGTTTAGATTTCTTGCATGTGCAGATGCTAAAGGCGAAGAGAACATGTTCGATGATAAGCTTCCGAATGAAGACACGACGTGAAGGCACTCAAATGATAAAAATGATCGAGTTGCCGCTGATCACTCATCAACACCACAAGGATCTAAAGCATTGAAGATCAAAAGATTCACGAGCATAATCAAAGTGGAGTTTATTGATACACTTCCTAAATGAAAGCGGGAGTTTGTTAATACACTTTCTACTTACAACATGTGAAGACTTTGAAGATTCTCCGACATGGAAGACATGGAAGACGAACCTCACGAGTAGCGTCCCAGGGGGAGTTTGTTGATACATATTATGTGGACGCGACTCGGTTCAGTTCGACTCGGTTTGGTTCGGTTCGGTTCGATTCGGTTAGGTTCGGTTCAAGCCTGACGTAGCGACATTCCTCCGTCGTGCGTGCGCCCCAGAGATCGACACACGAAGCACGAGTAGCCGCGAACCGTTTCCCGCCGACACATCACCATGACATCACCATGATGATGTCATGATGATGTTATTTGATAACTTTTCATGCATGAATTGAATATGTTCAACGTAAAATTGCACCATGATTTTATTTTAACATATTTAATTCAAACCTTGGATTATATACATGACGAAATCTGTGAGAGGCCCAACATATGACGAAATCAGTGAGAAGCCCAATCCCACATGTGATGAAAACAGTAGGGACGAAAACAACATGTCACGAAATCCCTTGATTTCATTGATTATATTGAGTTTTCGTCCTGATGTTTGATTTCGTCAATGGGTCTTCGTCAACAACTTGATTTCGTCGAGGTGTTACTATATATACACTCACAACAGACAGAACACAGAACGGAAGTCTGAATAGATTTCGGAGCGAACACTGTAAACACACACACACTGAGAGTTTATGAGAGCATCTTGTAAACATTGATTTGTAACCGTTTCATACGCATTAATACAATGGGGTGTTAATCGTTGAATCTTTGTGTCTTACGTGTTCGTAACTTGGTTTAACTTACCCGTTTGGATTCCGCACTCACGGGTTTGTCGGAAAACAGGGAATAGAGGTTACTCGATCCTCTGGGTGGTCCTACAATTATATATATATATATATATATATATATATATGGGACCGCTAAAATGAGAACCACCTCGAGTTGTAAGAACCGTGAGAACTACACCGTACGGGGCGTGGTGGACCAAAATTTTTTTCATAAACGTAGATGCGTGTATTATAAACACATTTGTAAAAAAAAATTCAAAAAAAAATGTCGTGTGTGTAGTTTTGAGCACCACAAGTTTGTGTTTACGGGTACCGTAAATCCTACCGGAAAATTTACGGTACCCGTAAACACACACTTGTGGTGCTCGAAAACTTTTTTTTTTGAATTTTTTTTCACAAATGTGTTTATAATACACACATCTACGTTTGTGAAAAAAAAATTGGTCCACCTCGCCCCGTACGGTGTAGTTCTCACGGTTCTTACAACTCGAGGTGGTTCTCATTTTAGCGGACCCCTATATATATATATATATATATATATATATAGGGCAAGGATAAATTGAAAACCCACTTGAGTTGAATAAACCCTGAAAACCCAATAACAACCATTGATTATGATGCATGGATGGCTAAGATTAATTTTGGGATATGTGTTGCTTTTTCTCCTATTCTCTCAATATTTAAATATATATGATGAACTTGAAGGGTAAAATGGGAAAAGTCTACTTCTATGTGTCAGATTTTTTATTTCTTTTGATGTAATTCTGTTTTTTTTTTTTATTTTTATATAAATCAGATTTTTTGTTTCTTTTTTATATACATCTGTATTTTATTACATAAAAAATGTAACATACATTTTTTAATTATCAATTTATGCCACATTTGTAATAACACACTTTATTTCTATAACATTAAATATTACACAGAAACGTAACATATAATTTTTACATGATCAAATGCACTTTATTTTCTGTAACGGACATTATTTCTGTAACACAAAAAAATATAACAGACATTTTTGCTTGGATTGATTCTTTCATTTCTAACACAAAAAAAAAATGTAACAACACACTTTGTTTCTATAGCAGTCACTTTGTTTTTACAATAATCTGGGAAAAAATGTAACAACACACTTTATTTTTACAACAGTCTAAAAAAGTGTAACAATCCACTTTATTTTCATTAACGTGCATTATTTATGTAACACGAAAAAATGTAACATGCATTTTTTCTTTGATTGTTACATTTCGTAACTATGTTCAACATCAAACATCTTTTGAATCATCTTCAACATCTGAAACATCATCTGAAACATCATCTTCAAAGTGTAGATTTGCAAACAAAGCTAAAAAATATACTTATTCACCTTCTTGAACAAGATCTGAAACAAATTTTACACAAAGAATTGATGCAATCAATAATAAAAACAACAGTCTAAAAAAGTGTAACAAGACACTTTATTTTCAGTAACGTGCATTATTTATGTAACACGAAAAAATGTAACATGCATTTTTTAATTATCAATTTATGCCAGAAACACAACACACTTTATTTTCAGTAAATTGCATTATTTATGTAACATGAAAAAATGTAACATGCATTTTTTTTAATAATCAAAAATTGTAGATCCACAAAACACAACAAAAATGCAGACTAAAAAAGTGTAGATTTGCAAACAAAGATGAAAAAACCATACTTATTCAACCTCTTGAACAAGATCTGAAACAAATTTTATACAAAAAAAATTGATGCCATCAATAATAAAACAACAAACCCATAAAACAAGAACTTAAAAACCTCCATCTTCTTAAACAAAAAAATAGCAGATCCACAAACCACAACAAAAATGCAGACTAAAAAAGTGTAGATTTGCAAACAAAGCTGGAAAAAAACATACTTATTCACCTTCTTGAACAAGATTTTCGAACAAAGCCTTTCAGCCTCCTCAAAAACGTAAAAAAATGTGTAATTTCACGGGATCTTTCCCTTGTTTCGAACAAAAACTTATGCCTTCTCTTTGATATCTGATTCATCATCTTCTTCGTGTACGATTTTCTTCAAAATAAACCAAAGAGGATCCGTCTTCATGGGGTTTGAAAAGAAACATGATGGATCCAGATCTAGATCTTGATGGGTTTAATAGAAACATGATGGATCCAGATCTAGATGACGATCCAGATCTAGATCTAGATGGCGTCTAGTCGTCTACATGGATCTAATGTTCATCAGTTTCTCCGATTTCATTTTTGTTCTTGTTTTCTCTATATTGGAACAAGAGAGAGGGGGGGGGGGGGAAGTGTGCTAGAGAAGAGAGATGAAGGAGGAAATGAGATCTGGTGAGTTTTGAAAAGATTTGGTGAGATTTAATGGTAGAGAGAGAAAATGGTATTAAATGAAAAAGATGACAAGAAGAAGAAAAGTCTGAACGAAGACTTACACATTTCATTCAATCAAAAAGGTAAAAAGAAAATTACAAAAATGCCCTTGTCTCCTATCAAACTAACATCTAACGTGCATCAATCCTAGCCACAAGTGAGAGTTTCCTGGGTTTTCTTAACTGGAATGGGTTTTCTCATTATAATTAGCCTATATATATATATATATATATATAGGGTCAGGTTTTAGAGAAAATGGTAGAAAGTGTGAGAACGCTTATTGATCGTCCGATCAAAACAATCTATGGACTAGATTGGCGCGGTGGCATTTTAGTAAATAAAACCAAGTTTATTACATGGACGCGCTTCATTAAGGGTAAAAAAGTAAAAAACCATTTCTCACATAAACCGCCATTGAAAAATAAAACGCCAAATACATACAAAACGCCAATTTTATTACTGCGTACTTTTTTCTGTGTTTTTATTTAAGCTATCTGGCTACAAAAACGCCAAAAAATATGAAACGCCATTATATATAACCCCAAAGCTTACATCAGGATAAATGTTAATTACATTTTGTGTTATAAAAATAACATCCCGCCTAAACTACGCACCAAAAAAAATCTATAAATAGAAACGTCTCACCACCTTCCGTTTATCACACCAAAAAAACATAAAAAAACACACAGTGGTTGCTAAAAAAATTTACAACTCAATGTAAAACGCCAAAAAATACAACGACAGCAAATATCTTTTCTTCTATCCTCAGTAAAGTTCTGCATGAAGCTTTATTTAATGATTTGTTACGTGAGTGTAGTAAGATTTTGCTGCATAAGATGGACAAAATTGACAAAAGAAGGACTGATGACACCCATATGTCCTACTGTCATCTTTGTTCTTGAAGAAGGTTTGGATGATAAGAAGAGACCTATACCAGTGTAAATACTACTTTGGCCTCGATGATTATAATGAAGACGACAGGCAGATAGCATCCACCCACACGGGGTCGATCTATGTCTCCAACATCCAGAAAGACACTTCAACACATGAACAAAGAAAATAAACAACGCCAATCCCAAAACGCCATTTATTTGTCACATTTCTTGTAGTTTCAAAAGAAAAAAGAGACTGATGACACTGAAGATTTAAAATCATAAATTGCTTCTACTTTGGTTTTTTTTTTTTTTAATTTTCTTTATCTATTGTTTGTTTTGTAATGTCAGTTAATAAACAACAAAAGAATATTAATGCTATAACCAACAATATAATAAAACGCCAAAATTAGCACATACGTGTAAAACGCCATAATGGCATAAAAACACCACCCAAAAAACTATCAAACTATAATAAAATTAATTTGAACAACTAATATTATAAAAAAAAGCGTAAAACAATGTGCAAAGAATATAAAACTAAAGAAGTCCAATAGTTATCTAACCTCCATTGGAAAATAAAACGCCATAATTACAGCCGTCAAAAGATTTGACGTGTTACACCATTAAAACAGTTGAGTCTGAAAACAAAACACGGTAAACTACAAAAAATAGTAAAATGAAACGACAGAAAACATAATTACTAACATTTATTATATTTATTTATCTTTTTCAAAACGATATAATTACCTGTCATACGCGGGGAAAAAAGTCAATATAAAAGAAGACCATGAGAACCCAAGCTCAAACACGCCAAAAATTTTGACTAAAACGCCACATATTCTCCAAAACGCCAAAAAATTTAAAAATGGCTAAGGTTATTGCATGGAGGTTTGAAAGGAAAGAAACACGATTCATAATAAAGTTCTCTGATAGGAGAAGGGTAAAGGTAAGGACAATCAAAGCCATGCTGGGAATGAATGAAAATGTTCAGAAGGATATCCTGGCCCTTGGGGTTCAAATAGACAACGATTGTGAAAGAACGAGAACTATAATAAAAAAACTAGAGAGAAATTTTCCAGCTGAAGATGATGAAGATGATGATGATATTGAAGATACTCCTATACCAAAACTTAGTAGTTGAGTATTGCATGAGGAAGAAGGAACACTTGAAGTGACTTATAAAAACGGGGTGCAATATTCAAGGCCAATGGAAGAAATGTTGAAGAAAGGGTTGCTATCTATCATTGAACAACTCTGTGATTTAACACCTACAAACGATCCAAAATCCAAGGATGCAGTGATATTCAAGAATAGGCTGCAGCAAAGAAGAGACGAGCTAATGGCGTTATACGAAAAATGAAATTTGACGATGAAGAATCTAAAGAAAGTGATGAACAAAGCGATGGGTACATCTCTGATATAATCCCACCTACGGAAGACTATTAGTTTATTTTGATTTTCGTGTTATTGTATTTTTATAAAATATTAATGTGTGGTAATCAATTATCAACAAAAATATACAAAACCCCAAAAATGACATGGAAAAAGCCATAACGCCAAAAAAAATAACTATGTGACACAAAAAGAATTAATTCAACGAGAAGAAATCTGAGAAAAACAGTAAAACGCCAAATAATTAATAATTCTACATAACGCCAAAATTATCTTGCACACAAAAAATAAAGAAGGATGCCAAATGCGAAAATCGTGAAAGGAGAAGAATACTAAAAAGACAAAAAAAACCCTCGGACCCTGATCATGCCCCGCGCCACGTGTTCGGCCAGGATGCGTTCTCACTGTTCTCACACTTTTTTCCGTTTTCTCCTGATCCCGTTTCTATATATATATATATATATATATATATATATATATATATATATATATAGTGTGAGGTTCATTGGGGAACACTAAAAAAGTGGGGAACAGTGGGGAACCGACTCCAACGAACTCCGATTGGACTCATTCCAGCGGCGTTGGAACCGGCTCGTCGAACCCTAACTAGAATCTCGTAACCCTAAACCCTAAATCATAACCCCTAAACCCTAAATATATTAGGCTTTGGCTTTTAAGGTTTAGCCTTAGGGTTTGGCTTTTAGGGTTTAGCCTTAGGGTTTAGCTTTAGGGTTTAGGGTTTAGCTTTAGGATTTAGGGTTTAGCTTTAGGGTTTAGGGTTTAGCTTTAGGGTTTATAGTTTAGATTTTACGGTTTAGCTTAGGTTTTTGTAACACCCCGTGTTTCGAAAGTCAAAGTCAAAGTTAAGATTGAAGTTAAAGGAAGAAAATATTTCTAATTGTGATCTGTCTCTCCTTGGTCAACTCCTGTTTTGACTTCTTTGACTTGTAGATAATCTATTTATGTTATCGCATTAGTTGTATTATGTGGAGTACTTGTTAATAATCGCATGTTTAATCGATTTATCGCTAATCGCAATCGCATTCGCAACTCGAATTATGTGTTCTGAATATTGTTTTACGTGTGTGTGCTACTTATGTGTTACTTGTGCATGTTATATTTATGTTGAGGTAATAATCGCAATCGAAATCGCAATCTATCGCATCGTAATCGAATCGAAACGCTAAATGCAGTGATTATAGTGATTGTATGTTAGATATGGTGGTTGGGATTAAAAGTAATTTGATAACCAATTCTATCACATCGCTCGCTCGAATCGCATCGCAAAGCCTTACACGTGAATCGAAACTACAAAACTCATCGCGTCGAACAAGTGGATCGAGTGGTCAACCGACCGAGTGGCCATTCGATCGGATTGCCATCCGATCGGATTGCCACCCGACCGAGTTGCCACCCGAGTGGCCATTCGATCGGATTGCCATCCAATCCATTTTAGGAAACCCTATAAATACCCCTCATTTGTCACCTCCTTGATGATGACAGCTCCCTTGTTCGACTCAGCCGCACTCAAGCTTATTTCTCCTGATTCCTCTCAATTCTTGTAAGTTTTCAACCTAAACCTTGTACTTTCTTGATCTACACGCACTCCTACACCTTTCTATCTTTTGAATCTTAACTTTTAACCGTGAAATCACCGGATTTGAGGTGTTCTAGGGTGATGTCATCATGCAGTTCTTATGAACTTCAATGTTTGGCTTCATTCCACCAAGAGCAACTCAGATCTGAAGGATTTCCATAACATTTATCAGTGATTTCACTTAGATATACACGAATTCTCGGTGAAAAACATTGAAAGATGGTTTTCTAACTTTCTTTCAACTCTTTTACACTCAATGCACTCAAACCCGATGGAATCGGAGCTCGTTCTGATCTTCTACCCATTCTTGGTGATGTATTAATTCTAGATCCGAATTCCATCCAAGAGATATTGACTTCAGGTTTGAACATGAACTACCGACTCGAACCGTGAACCGGTCGGAATAGGGTGATTCCTGTTCAGACGGGTCACTTGGGCCGAGATAAGGGTTTTGTTGTTCAAACAAGTTATCGAAACGTCTCGTTCAAACGATACAAAACTTCAAACGAATCAAGTGTCAAGACGAACGGAACGACGGGACAGATTGTCGTCCGATCGGATTGCCACTCGATCGACCGGCCATCAGATCGGGTTGCACTTGGTTCCATACTTGAACTATTTTTTAACCTATTCAAGGATCTGAACGTTGAAACGGATTACCACCTGATCGGGTTGCCATCCGATCGAGTGACCATTCGATCGTGTGATGTTTGGGACTTGTATACGTAAACAATTTTCAACATGTTCAAGACCAACGGATTGCCACCCGATCGGATAGCCATCCGATCGAGTGACCGTCCTGCTGTGAACTTGTTCTCAAACTAAGAATCCTCGCCAATCAGATTGTTGTCCGATCGAATGACCGTTCGATCGACCGACCTGAAGGGTAGAGATACTTCTCTATTTTTAAAATGCTACAAAGAAAACTTCAAAAGTACAAACCATCATACACAAACACATCCTCACCAAACGAGGTGTCAATCCAATCGAATGGTCACCCGATCGGATGACCATCCGAACGGATTGTCACCTAATCGACTGGCCATCTGATCAGATTGCCATCCGATCCTTGGTTCACCTGAACCATTTTACACGCCGACTTCCGCTTATGCAATCGTTAACTATTCAGGCAAATTCCGCTCTAGTGCTCCCTTCAATCCATTAACTCTACCTCTGTGAGAATACTCGAACCCTTTTTGCTTTACGCACTTTTAGGTGTTACATATGTTATTTATTCTAAATCACATCGAACACACTACGCAATATTTTAACGCTAACCGCTACTGCATGTTATACGTGACTCGATGAATGCTTGTTTTTTATGTTTACACATAGATTGATGTCTACCTGCCTTAGCAACGATAGTACTATAGTTTGGACTCAGCACCTGTTCACTCAGGGGTTGTTAAGGACAACTAATCACATGGTTCACAGTGTGAATATGTGTTATGAACTGCCTCGGGCAGTCAACCCGCAGTCATTGGTATTGATAGGATCATGTCGATAACTTACATGCTTCACATCACACGTTGTACGTGCTGGTTATGCGTAAACGATTTTGAACTCTATATGCTATTATCAAACTTGTATGCTCATCTTTACACTATGTGTATTGACTTTTACTTTAACGTATGTGGCAAGTGCTTAAGATGCTAGGACGCCTTGTTTGCTGTGTGATGAAATTGAGGCTAGGAAAGAGTCTAGAAACAAATAAACAATTTATATTTATTTGAAATCTGAGTTGTCGGAATAGAACTACTTGTCTTGATTTATGTTTGTAATAACTATGCTACTTATTATGTCATGGTATGGGATGTGATGCTTTAAATAATTGGTAATCATAGTTGTTATGGAAACTTCTGGACAATCTGTTTCGCTCAGTGCCGCGCCCCGATGTTTCCACCATCGGTTGGGGTGTGACAGATTGGTATCGGAGCCATAACTATAGGGAATTAGGCAAGACTCGACCTAGTCCGGGTCGATGTCTTAGAAACGACCTAGTCTATAGTTAAATACCAATAGACCGACTTGTGCATACCCTTAGGGGTCTTGTACGAGCTTACTTTCTATTTCTCGCTATTCTCGCCTACACTATCACTGTACTCTAGAATGAACGAGATGTTAGGACGAGATTAGGTGTGAAAACCGCAAACTCTCGACTAAATTACTTGTTCGACCCGCATTTTTATCCGTAAACATGAAAATCTGCGTTCAATCAGGAGTGAAATCCGTACTTTAACGCACATTTTCCCTCTATTTACACTAAAACAGGATCAAAGTTGCTAAGTTAGGGGTGAAACCCGAACCTTTACGACTCATTCCGATTTCATTTTGATTTTTCAAACACTCTCACCAAAGACTCGACGGACTCCAACGACCTAAAGTCACACAGAAACTGGAAGGATGCGTGCCGTTCTCCCAAATCGAGGCGAGAGCATAGTCCCAAAAGTCAAAATGTGTACCAAGGGTCCTTGTGAATAGCCGAATCACTTTGGAAAGTGAATGTCTATCTAGCCGAGACAATCCATTCTCGATTTTTATGTATTTCGATCTGAGCTCGCAACTACTGACTCTGATATTCGTCACTTTTAAGTGGACTTTATGTGTTTTATCTGTTTATGTGCTACGATTTTTTGGTGATTCACTCGCTTTTCGCTATTGCTTTGATCGACACACACGAACCACACTACACATCTATCTCAAAACGCTCACAAATCGCTGGTCATCGTTCGCAATCGCTGCTCGACACTCGCAATCGCTGTAATTAACCGCTATGCGCGCTATGAAGGATAAGGAATACGTGCAACATATAGCTAGGTTTTTGTATTCTGACTGCCTCATGTGTCTCTATACCTTACGTGCTTATGTGCTTCTGTGCCTTACATGCCTATGTGTTTCTGTGCCCTACATGACTAAGTGAATATGTGATTATGTGCCTATGTGGTTAGATGTTACATGATTGTGTTCCTGAGCTTTAGTAGTATTAGGCGTGTGAGGTGAGATTCGATTATATTGTGTCTGAGTCCCATGACGATGTCTGTTGCAGACAATGTCGTCATCTGGATCCCATCATTCGCGCGATGCACGCCGAAAGCAAGCAGACAAACGCCTCGCCTCTATGATCACTAAACAAATGGCGAAGGTTGTTCCTCAGATCATCAGTGAACTGTACGAGAATGTGAGCAAATCATCTGAAGAGTCCAGGACTGAGACTCCTAAAGTTGCGTTTAGCTTCATGCAGTTTAAAGCTTGCGGAACGAAAGAATTTACTGGCGATGATGGTCCTACGGCCTTATTTCAATGGTTTGATTCGATCGAGGTCACCCTGTCCCAGAGTGGCTGTCCTGATGATCTCCGTACTCTCAACGCGACCGGCATCTTTCAGTCCCGCGCTTTAGACTGGTGGACGGCCGAGAGAAACAAACGCGGAAACGACGCTGCTTATGGTTTGACGTGGGACGAGTTGAAGAACGTCATGTTGGAAGAGTTCTGCCCTCCCCACGAGCGCCAAAAGTTGGAGGACGAATTCTGGCATATCAAGCAGAAGGAGGGTGACAATGCTGCTTTAATTGCTCGCTTCAAGCAGCTTAGCATAATCTGTCCTGATCAAGTCAAGACTTTTGATGTGGCAATCAAGAAGTATATTCGAGCTCTACCCGACTGTGTCGCAGATTTTGTGCAAGCTTCAAAGACAACAACAATCAAAGAGACTTACCTGCTTGCCGCTGAAATAAACGATAAGCGAGTTAAGTCTGGCTTCTGGGATAAAACCGCCAAGAATCTCCATCAAGCTACCACCGCACCAGCCGTTGAAACCGCCACCGCCCCTCAGTCTTCGAAAGCCTCTCGTCGCAAGAGGAAGAACAACAGCAACTCCAGCAACAAGAACTGTGATGTCACCACTGCTGCCCCACTCCAAGCTGTAGCAGTAGACTCAACACCGCCAGGTTGTGGCACCGGTAACCCAAGCACCGCGGGCAAAGCGTGCTTATACTGGTCCTCACCCTGCCTGCCCGACAAGCACCTATCATCATCCAGTGGGGATCTCCTGCAGATTTTGTGTACATTGCAACATGTACGGCCATTTCACCGCCAACTTCCATACAGGTCCTCGACAAGCTCCAGCCCCAGCTCCTGCTCATCAAGCTCTGCTCCCTGTCCCGCAAGGCCAACAAGCAGCTCAAGCACCCGCGGTCAACGCTCGAGTATGCTTTGCGTGTGGCGATCCCAACCACTTCGCAAACATGTGCCCCAATCGGTTTGTGAAGCAAGAGCCGCCACAACAGCAACCTCAGCAACAACAGCAGCATCAGCATCAGCAACAACAGCAAAAAGCCGCTCGTGCTCGAACTTTCAACATTAATGTGCGCCAGGCTCAGGCTGACAACAACGTGGTCAATGGTACGTTCCTTGTGAATGGTATTTATGCTTGGTGTTTGTTTGATACTGGAGCCGATAACGGTTTTGTATCTTTTGAGTTCGAAAAGCTTCTTAATCGTAGGCGCGCCCATCTCCCCTCGACGTTCGATGTTGAAGTTGCCACCGGAAGAACTGTCTCCGTCAACTCTGTTCTTCGTGATTGTACTTTCGAACTCAACAATCACATCTTCCCTATCGATCTTATTCCAATGCAGCTCGGAAGTTTTGATGTCATAGTAGGCATGGATTTTCTTCGTGAAAACCATGCTGAAGTTGTGTGCTTCGACAAGATGATTTGATTCTCGCTCGCTAGTGGTGATCAATTATGTGTTTATGGTGAAGTCGCATCGAAGAAACTACGACTCATGTCGTGTGTTCAGGCTAGCAAGTATCTCCGCAAGGAATACCAAGCTTTCTTGGCACACATCATAGTAGCGGAGAAAAAGGAAGTTAAGGAGGTGAAAGATGTCCATGTTGTTTGTGAATTCCTTAACATTTTTCCTAAAGATCTTCCAGGTTTACCACCAACTCGTGATATCGACTTTCGCATCGACCTCATTCCTGGAGCAAATCCTATCGCAAGATCTCCTTATCGACTCGCTCCGTCCGAAATGTGTGAACTCTCGAGTTAGCTCCAGGAACTTCTTGATAAAGTCTTCATTCGCCCTAGCACCTCTCCTTGGGATGCACCAGTCCTTTTCCTCAAAAAGAAGGATGGGTCGTTCCGGATGTGCATCGACTACCGGGAATTGAATAAATTAACTATCAAGAATCGTTGTCCCTTGCCCCGCATCGATGATTTGTTAGACCTGTTACAAGGTGCTACGTGCTTCTCCAAGATCGATCTACGCTCAGGCTACCACCAATTAAGCATACAAGAAGAAGACATCCCCAAAACCGCTTTTCGCATTCGATACAGTCACTATGAGTTCGTTGTTATGCCTTTTGGTTTAACCAACGCACCCGCGGTTTTTATGGATCTATTCCAAGTCGAAAACCGAACACGCGCAGCATCTACGTTTGGTTCTCGAGCTACTCTAGGGGAATCGACTCTATGCCAAGTTCTCCAAGTGTGAATTCTGGTTAGAGGAGGTTCAATTCCTCGGTCACATTGTCAATAGCCAAGGTATCCACGTCGACCCCGTGAAGATCGAAGCAGTCAAGAGTTGGGTTACACCTAAGAACCCGCCTGAATTCCGTTCTTTTCTCGGATTAGCGGGCTATTATGGCCGATTTATTGAAGGATTCTCAAAAATCACTGTGCCGCTCACTTCTCTTACGCAAAAAGACAAGCCTTTTGTTTGGGGAACTGGACAAGAGACTGCCTTTCAAACCCTCAAGTATATGCTTTGCAATGCTCCTGTTCTCACTCTACCCGACGGAAACGACGACTTTATCGTCTATTGTGATGCCTCAAACCTTGGTCTTGGTTGTGTTCTCATGCAACGAGACAAAGTCATTGCTTACGCATCTCGTCAGCTCAAGATCCACGAGAAGAACTATACAACCCACGATCTCGAGCTAGGCGCAGTTGTTTTTGCGTTAAAGATTTGGCGACACTACCTTTATGGTACAAAGTGTACGATCTCCACCAATCATAGGAGCCTACAACATATCTTTGACTAGAAGGAGCTAAATATGTGTCCACGCCGGTGGGTAGAACTTCTCAACGATTATGACTGTGAGATTCGTTACCATCCTGGAAAAGCAAATGTCGTTGCCGACGCTCTCAGCAGACGAAGTTATTTGCACAGAGCCCGTAATGTGCAAGCCCAATATGATCTCGAAACCCTCATCCGCGATGCCCAATATGCTTGCTTTAATGAAAGCACTTTGAAGAAGGAAAGGATTCTCAACGATGGAGCCCAACTAGAAAACAAGTCGAATGGGATATTCCACAATCTGGACCGAGTCTGGATCCCTAAACGGACCAACTTACGACAAATTTTGATGGACGAAGCCCACAAGTCCCGATATTCTATTCATCCTGGTGCCGACAAGATGTACCAGGACCTGCGCTACAAGTACTGGTGGCCTGGTATGAAGAGAGATATCGCCCTTTATGTTTTGAAGTGCCTGACTTGCTCAAAAGTCAAGGCTGAGCACCAAAGACCCTCTGGCTTACTCGTTCAACCCGAGATCCCCGTGTGGAAGTGGGAGAGTATAGCTATGGACTTCATAACGAAACTTCCATGTACGCCATCAGGTCACGACAGCATCTAGGTTGTCATTGACCGTTTGACTAAATCTGCCCACTTTCTGCCAATACGGGAAGACTACAAGGTAGAAAAATTAGCCCGAATCTACACCAAAGAGATCATTTGTCGACATAGGACGCCTCGAGACATCATTTCTGACAGCGATGCTCGGTTTACCTCGCTTCTTTGGGAAACATTTCAATCTACTCTCGGTACTACGCTTAATCTAAGTACCGCATTCCATCCCCAAACCGACGGTCAGACTGAAAGAAAGATTCGTACCCTTGAAGACATGCTCCGTTTGTGTGTCATAGATTTCGGTGGTAATTGGGACGCATACTTACCTTTAGTCAAATTCTCGTACAATAACAGTTATCATTCCAGCATTCAAATGGCACCATTTGAGGCATTGTATGGAAGAAGATGTCGATCGCCTGTTGTATGGCACGAGATCGGGCACTCGCAATTAACCGGTCCTGAGCTACTACAAGAAACGACTGACAAAATCCTCCAGATTCGAGGCAATCTACTGAAAGCTCCGAGTCGTCAGAAAAGTTATGCCGATAGTAGACGCAAGCCCCTTGAATTTGATGTTGGCGACCATGTACTCCTAAAGGTATCACCTTGGAAGGGTGTGGTCAGATTCGGCAAGAAAGGAAAGCTCGCGCCTCAATATGTTGGACCCTTTAATATTCTGGAAAGGATCGGAAAAGTGGCCTACAGACTCGAACTACTGGAGGAACTTAACAACGTTCACCCGACTTTCCACGTTTCGAACCTCAGAAAGTGCCTGGCTGAGGATGATTTACACATACCCCTTGAGGATCTCCAAGTGAACGAAACACAACACTTCGTGGAAAAGCCTGTCGAAATCATGGACCGCCAAACCAAGCAGCTTCGATGCTCGTGCATTCCCATTGTGAAGGTCCGATGGGAAGGCAAACGAGGCGCAGAGTTCACTTGGGAGCTCGAAAGCGACATGAAGGCGAAGTACCCGCAATTTTTGTTACGACTTCAGCCTAATTTCGGGACGAAATTCCCTTAAGTAGGGGAGGTTGTAACACCCCGTGTTTTGAAAGTCAAAGTCAAAGTCAAGATTGAAGTAAAAGGAAGAAAAGATTTCTAATTGTGATCTGTCTCTCCTTGGTCAACTCTTGTTTTGACTTCTTTGACTTGTAGATAATCTGTTTATGTTATCGCATTAGTTGTATTATGTGGAGTACTTGTAAATAATCGTATATTAATCACATGTTTAATCGATTTATCGCTAATCGCAATCGCATTTGCAACTCAAATTATGTCTTCTGAATATTGTTTTACGTGTGTGTTATACTTATGTGTTACTTGTGCATGTTATATTATGTTGAGGTAATAATCGCAATCGAAATCACAATCTATCGCATCGCAATCGAATCGAAATGCTAATCGCAGTGATTATAGTGATTGTATGTTAGATATGGTGGTTGGGATTAAAAGTAATTTGATAAGCAATTCTATCCCATCGCTCGCTCGAATCGCATCGCAAAGCCTTACACGTGAATCGAAACTACAAAACTCATCGCGCCGAACAAGTGGATCGAGTGGTCAACCGACCGAGTGGCCATTCGATCGGATTGCCATCCGATCCATTTTAGGAAACCCTATAAATACCCCCCATTTGTCACCTCCTTGATGATGACAGCTCCCTTGTTCGACTCAGCCGCACTCAAGCTTATTTCTCCCGATTCCTCTCAATTCTTGTAAGTTTTCGACCTAAACCTTGTACTTTCTTGATCTACACGCACTCCTACACCTTTCTATCGTTTGAATCTTAACTTTTAACCGTGAAATCACCGGATTTGAGGTGTTCTAGGGTGATGTCATTATGGAGTTCTTATGAACTTGAATGTTTGGCTTCATTCCACCAACAACAACTCAGATATGAAGGATTTCCACAACATTTATCAGTGATTCCACTTAGATCTTCACGAATTCATGGTGAAAAAGATTGAAAGATGATTTTCTAACTTTCTTTCAACTCTTTTACACTCAATGCACTCAAACCCGATGGAATCGGAGCTCGTTATGATCTTCTACCCATTCTTGGTGATGTATTAGTTCCAGATCCAAATTCCATCCAAGAGATATTGACTTCAGGTTTGAACATGAACTACCGAATCGAACCATGAACCGGTCGGAATAGGGTGATTCCTGTTCGGACGGGTCACTTGGGCCGAGATAAGGGTTCTGTTGTTCAAACAAGTTATCGAAACGTATCGTTCAAACACTACAAAACTTCAAACGAATCAAGTGTCAAGAGGAACGGAACGTCGGGACGGATTGTCGTCCGATCGGATTGCCACCCGATCGACCGACCATCCGATCGGGTTGCACTTGGTTCCATACTTGAACTATTTTTCAAACTATTCAAGGATCTGAACGTTGAAACGGATTACCAACCGATCGGGTTGCCATCCGATCGAGTGACCGTCCGATCGTGTGACGTTTGGGACTTGTATACTTAAATAATTTTCAACATGTTCTAGACAAACGGATTGCCACCCGATTGGATAGCCATCCGATCGAGTGACCGTCCTGCTGTGAACTTGTTCTAAGACTAAGAAGCCTCGCTAATCGGATTGTTGTCCGATCGACAGACCGCTCGATCGACCGACCTGAAGGGTAGAGATACTTCTCTGTTTTTAAAATGCTACAACGAAAACTTCAAAGTACAAACCATCATACACAAACACATCCTCACCAAACGAGGTGTAAATCCAATCGAATGGTCACCCGATTGGATGACCATCCAAACAGATTGTCACCCGATCGACTGGCCATCCGATCGGATTGCCATCCGATCGTATTACCATCCGATCCTTGGTTCACCTGCACCGTTTTACGCGCCGACTTTCGCTTATGCAATCGTTAACTGTTTAGGCTAATTCTGCTCTAGCGCTCCCTTCAATCCATTAACTCTACCGCTGTGAGTATACTCGAACCCTTTTTGCTTTACGCACTTTTGGGTGTTACATACGTTACTTATTCTAAATCACATCGAACACACAACACAATATTTTAACGCTAACCGCGACAGAATGTTATACGTGACACGATGAATGCTTGTTTATTATTTTTACACATAGATTGCTGTCTACCTGCCTTAGCAACGATAGTACTATAGGTTGGACTCAGCACCTGTTTACTCAGGGGTTGTTAAGGACAACTAATCACATGGTTCACAATGGTGAATATGTGTTACGAATTGCCTCGGGCAGTCAACCCGCAGTCATTGGTATTGATAGGATCATGTCGATAACTTACATGCTTCACATCACACGTTGTACGTGCTGGTTATGCGTAAACGATTTCGAACTCTATATGCTATTATCAAACTTGTATGCTCATCTTTACACTATGTGTATTGACTTTTACTTTACCGTATGTGGCAGGTGCTTAAGATGCTAGGACGCCTTGTTTGCTGTGTGATGAAATTGAGGCTAGGAAAGAGTCTAGAAACAAATAAACAATTTATATTTATTTGAAATCTGAGTTGTCGGAATAGAACTACTTGTCTTGATTTCTGTTTGTAATAACTATGCTACTTATTATGTCATGGTATGGGACGTGATGCTTTAAATAATTGGTAATCGTAGTTGTTATGGAAACTTCTGGACAATCTGTACAATCTGTTTCGCTCAGTGTCGCGCCCCGATGTTTCCGACATCGGTTGGGGTGTGACAGTTTTAGCCTTATTTCTTAGCTTTAGGGTTTAGAGTTAGGATTTAGGGTTAAAAGATCTTAGTTAGGGTTCGACGAGCCGGTTCCAACGCCGCTGGAATGAGTCCAATCGGAGTTCGTTTGAGTCGGTTCTCCGCTGTTCCCCACTTTTTTAGTATTCCCCAATGAACCTTCCCCTATATATATATATATATATATATATATAGGGGAGGGTTATCTTGAGAACGCTAAATATTGCGAGAACCGTGAGAACGAATGAAAAAAACCAATCAAAACCAATTTTTTTTTAATACAAATCTTATTGTAATTAAGATACAACAACAAAAAAAGAATTTACAACATCAAATAATTCATTTTTCCATTCAGAATCACTCTTTTTAGATTTTTTTACACATGTGTAAATATAACAGATTTACACATGTGTAAATGGCAAACTTACACATGTGTAAATTTTCTTTATTTACGAATTCACGTAAATTTAAACGTATAAATTAAATTTCTAACATTGTATTCGAATAATAATGATAAGTGTAGAAAAAAATTTTGAATTTGAATTGTTTTTGACCAAGTTCTCAAGGTTTTTTCATTTGTTCTCACGGTTCTCACAATATTTAGCGTTCTCATTTAAACCTTCCCCTATATATATATATATATATATATATATAGGGGAGGGTTATCTTGAGAACGCTAAATATTGCGAGAACCGTGAGAACGAACGAAAAAACCAATCAAAACCAATTTTTTTAATACAAACCTCATTGTAATCAAAATACAACATCAAAAAAAGAATTTATAACATCAAATAATTCATTTCTCCTTTCAAAATCACTCTTTTTAGATTTTTTACACATGTGTAAATATAACAGATTTACACATGTGTAAATGGCAAACTTACACATGTGTAAATTTTCTTTTTTTACGAATTCACGTAAATTTAAACGTGTAAATTAAATTTCTAACATTGTATTCGAATAATAATGATGAGTGTAGAAAAAAATTTTGAATTTGAATTGTTTTTGACCAAGTTCTCGTGATTTTTTCATTTGTTCTCACGGTTCTCACAATATTTAGCGTTCTCATTTAAACCCCCCCTATATATATATATATATATATATATATATATATATATATATATATATATATATATATAGGAAGGGGAAGGTTAAAATGAGAACCACCTCGAGTTGTAAGAACCAGCGAGAACCACCCCCGCGGGGGGCTGTTGACCACGATTTTTTTTTTTACAACTAGATGTGTATATTTTAACACCCTACGTAAAGTTTGGGTTTAAACGGCGAGCCCGAGGGGGTAGTTTTTTACGCCCAAAGTTTGGGTTTTTTTAATTTCTTTTAATTTTTCTTTTTTTTTTTAACCAAACTTTGGGCGTAAAAAACTACCCCCTCGGGCGCGCCGTTTGAACCCAAACTTTGCGTAGGGTGTTAAAATATACACATCTAGTTGTAAAAAAAAATCGTGGTCAACGGCCCCCCGCGGGGGTGGTTCTCGCGGGTTCTTACAACTCGAGGTGGTTCTCATTTTAACTTATTCCTATATAGGAATAAGTTAAAATGAGAACCACATATATATATATATAGGGGATCGCTAGAATGAGAACCACCACGAGTTGTAAGAACCACGAGAACCGCGCCCAGCTGGTGGCCGTCGGCGACGAAATTTTTTTTACACCTAGATCCGTATATTTTAGCGGGGGGTTTAAATTTTCGGTTCAAACGGCGCGCCCGAGTGAGTAGTTTTTTACGCCCAAAGTTTGGGTTTTTTTAATTTTTTTAATTTTTCTTTTTTTTTTTACCAAACTTTGGGCGTAAAAAACTACGCCCTCGGGCGCACCGTTTGAACCGAAAATTTAAACCCCCCGCTAAAATATACGGATCTAGGTGTAAAAAAAATTTCGTCACCGACGGCCACCCGCGGGGCGCGGTTCTCGTGGTTCTTACAACTCGTGGTGGTTCTCATTCTAGCGGCTCCCTATATATATATATATTAAATAGAGTAAATTACACAAATCGTCCTTTATTTATGTCAACTATTGCAAACTATGTCCTTTATCTTTAATAATTATTGAAAACATACTCGATGTTTGCAAACTCTTGCAAGTTATGTCCTTTAGCCCTAACTCAGTTAATTTTTGAGGTTAAATATGACCAAATGGATTTCACATGAGGGTATTTTTGTGGTTAAATCTGACCAAATGGATTTCACATGAGAGTAAAATGACCAAAATACCCTCATGTGGGGTTCATTTGGTCAGATTTAACCACAAAAAAATTAACTGAGTTAGGGCTAAAGCACATAACTTACAAGGGTTTGTAAACATCGATTAAGTTTTCTGTAATTATTGAAAATGAAGGAAACGGTTTGCAATAAGTGACATACATAAATGACATATAACATATAAAAGTGAAAGGGATTAAATTATTAAGATTTTAAGTTTTATGAACCAATAAGATATCAATTATTGAAAGAAAAAACAAAAATAATACATATAACATTTTTAATATGTACTTCCGCCTTTAAAATATTAGAAAAAGGAAAACAATACATATGTTTGTTATTTTTTCCATATTTTCAATGTGTAAACAAAATTAAAAAAAAAATAACGAGCCTACTTGATTGGGTTCGAGCTGCCTTAAACTTTTTACAAGACGAGCACGAGCTTGACTTTTTCAATTCAAGAAAATAAACGAGTCAAGTTAGCTCGTTAAAATTCGAGCTCGAGCTTAAACTGTCTTGGTTCGATTATAGCCCTAACGTGAACTATTATATGCTCATATGTGTAAATTTATAAGTACTTAAAAACATTATAAACATTTATATGTACTTAAATATTAGAGTAAATTACAAGTTTTGTCTTTTATGTTTACACCAAATTTCAGGCGTTGTCCTTTAGCGTAAAAGTTGACAAGTTTTATACTTAATGTTTCAAAATCTTAGGCTAGAGGGTGTGGGATGGAGCCCCTTGGGGGTTATAAAGGACACCTCAGCGCCACCTAGACGCCACGTCAGCCAGGGGGCTTTATAACCCCCCCCCCCCCCCCTTTTAGGGTGTAAGGGGTGCTCACCTAAGAGGTGAGTCCCCTCTCTTACGCCCAACCAATCCTCGTGTGCCACGTCAACTCCCCTCTTAAACTCCCCTAACACCCTAAATTGATGGCGGCACTCCCCTCTTAGGTGAATTGGTTTTTTTTTTTTAAAAAAAAAAAAAAAAAAAAAAGAAAAGCATTGATTGGACCGCCCCTCTCTCTCTCCTCCCTCTCTCTTCGGTGAGCCGCCACCGATTTCACCCCCTCTCTCTTGGTCACCGCAGTGATGGCGGTGCATCCCCGCTCGGGATTTTGGGTCACCGATGGGGGTTGCCGAAGGCACCCCGTATACCCTTAATTTGCAGGGTGTGGGATGGAGCCCCGTCATCATTACCTAATTATTTTGTATTTTTACATTTACTTTTGAGTGGGGAAATTAATTTGAAAAAGTGACCGGTTGAAAAAGAAAAATTAATTTCTTTTTTAAAAAGTGAGTTTGAAAGGTCAAAAAGGTACAGCAGACCTCGATCCACGTGATTCCCTATCGTTACCATGTTAGCGCGACTTGTATGGCGCCCCTCCATAATTCGCTGGGTGTGGGTGGAGGGCGCTATAGCGTGTGACATGGCGGGGGTGGCGCCCCCACACCCTCCGGCCTTACAAGTTATGTCCTTTAAGCCAAACCCAGTTAGATTTTTTAGTTAAATCTGTTCATGTGTCTTGCAAATGAGGGCATTATTATCTTTTCATCTCCTATGGACTATAATGTAAAATCTAATATTAATTGATATAAAATATATATACAGACAAAAACTAAAAGTCTGTTCACCTATCTAACAATAGTAAACTTTTTATGCTAACTTTTACCATATATAACAAGCTTGATAACAACTAGACACTAATGTATATCAATTTTTTTTAACAATGTAATGTACAATATTGCAATTTGATATATAATTCTATAATATAGGCCTTAAAATAGTTATAAAACTGTTTTATGTTTATAAGGTATCATTTATTTTTTTGATCTTAATAAAAGTTTTTATGTGGGTTGGAAATCTAAATCCATTAATATTCTTCTTTCCTTCTTCTTTCTTTGCACGAGATCTACCAGCTGCCGCCGACTACCGTCGGAGTTATTTTCAATCGTGTTTTCTTCACTCAAACAACTTAATGGATAATCATGAGGGGTCAAACTAACCGAAAAAACAACCACATAAGAGGCGCGACTAAAAAACACTAACATAATAGTCGGTCACCGGAGGCTCGCCGGAGGGTCAACGGACCCTCCAGACCCCCCTGTAGTTCCGCCGCTATCTTCCTCTACCTCTCAAGCACCACCACAACCAGCTACTACCACAGCCACCACCACAACCCACCCCTTACAACCAGCCACCACCACCAGCCGACCAGAGGATGACGAAACAGAGGACGTACCTTGGTGGGGGTCGGAATGTCTGAGGGAACCGAAATGAATACCTTGGTTGATAGCTACTACCAACTTGAACCAACAAGAAATGAATAAAAACACCAGCCACACCATCGGACCCCATTTTTACCGATCTTGAACCAACAGCTGGTTCTTGAACTACAACTAGGCCCGATTCTTAAAGGGGCTAGGGTTCCGATCTGTACATCTTGAAACCAGATCTGCTTCTACTTTGTCAGCGGTTCAATAAGGAGCCAGTGGTTGCAGCGCCGATTTCTTGGATGGCGGTTGCAACGGGAGGCGGTGGTGGATGGTGGTTGCAACAGGAGGCGGTGCTTGCAACGGGAGGCGGTGGTGGACGGTGGTTGCAATAGGGGGCGGTGGTTGAAGTGAGCGGCGGTGGTGGACGGCAGGTGCAGGGGAGGCGATGGTGGACGGTGGTTGCAGAGGGAGGCGATCAGGCATGGTGGTGACAACTTGTTTCCTTTCTCTTCTTAGTTCTGACCCCCTTTTCAACTTGCTGCGTCTCAACTTTGATCTTATATCACCAACAATTTAATTTTTAAAAATAATAATAATAATAATAATAATAATAATAATAATAATAATAATAATAATAATAATAATAATAACAACGATAATTGTTTTATTTTTTAAATAATATTAAATAAATGACAAAAAGACTAAAATACCCTTTTGTAATTTAACTTAACTAAAAAAATCTAACTGTGTTTGGCCTAAAGGACATAACGTGTAAGATTTTGGAACATTAAGTACAAAACTTGTCAACTTTTGCGCTAAAGGACAGCGTCTGCAATTTGATGTAAACATAAAGGACAAAACATGTAATTTACTCTAAATATTAGAAACGACGCCAATAGGTAATGAATCAGGGTCAGCTCCCAACTTATGTAGACCACGCCAAGGATTATGTGAACCAGTAGGTAGTTACTTCCTTTTCTTTAATGTAAAGATTATAATGAATATAAATAGGTTTCTCCTTATGTTCGTGAGTTTATTTGTGAGTGTGATTGAGCTTTAAAATCCCAACAACACTACCTCCGCCCACACCCACTGCCAAGCCAGCTAAAAGAAAGACACCACAATGCATTGGTACGTTAATGCAAATTTCTTTTTTCCTTGCTTTTAATAATTTGTTACATTTCTAAAATCTCACCAAACGCCTAACTGCATAGGAAGAATTCACTTCCAGGACAGCTCATGCACAACTCTAATGGCATTAGCTACATAAAAGAAAATCACCAGTTTAATATTTTGTCATAAGGAACATGCCTACTGGTTCAGCATCAATTTTGAAGAAAGTTTTCGAAAGTTGATCATAACTATTTTGAAAACAGACGAATAATAAGTGTTTGTAAGTAGCCTTAGTTTACACATTCTTTGCTGAAGATGCCAAAAACTAATATTCCGTAAACTATATTATCGACATATATTTAAACTTGATAAACTCAGATATTTGAATACGGCATATAGTACTTGTATTTCTTTTAGTAGGTTAATCATAATCATTAATATTCGTGGAGTTGAATAACTAGGGATCTAATCAGCAAGTGTTTTTATTATTGTTGGCAGCGGAAGTTTGTCTTGAACATCATCATTATATGAAGAACTTGATTCACCATACTCATGTGATGGATTCATAGTGAATCAATCGAACAACACAACACACACTTGAAACGAATAGAGAAATGTTTTGGATATTGTTGCAAATATCTTGGTGCCGGTTATGATCCCGGCAAAATGTTTAAATACATAATCGAAGGGGTGGTTGATATCGGCAGTTACTTTTGGTGGGAGTAACTTCCATTCGAACCGGTGTGTCATGTGAGACACATCCCTTCACTTAAATTCGATACATAACACACAAATATAAGTATAGTAATTGTTATAGCACATAATATACATAATAAATAATATATAATCAAGTTTATGTTCTAATACTCCCTCTTAAACTGGATTATATTTACGGGAGTGCATTAAGATGCTCCGATTAGCCTCGTTCACCGCCTTCTCAGCCTGCCGGAAGTCGAACCTCCTTCTCTTTTGAGCTTTCTTCATTCCCATCCAGTCATTTCCAGCATATAAAGCATAGTGCTCTCAATCATCTTCTGGAATGCAGCCGGTACTCATCGTCCTTCTTCCTTCTTCGGCAGTTCTGTCTTCATTCCCTGCATATGCTTGTGTTTGATCTCCTCTCACATCACTTTGTACAGATTTGAACTTATAATAATATATAATAACATCCAAATACATAGCATATAATATCCTCATGTAATCTCCGTCTACATAATCATGACCCATATATATCTTTCGAAACCATTGCCCATAGATTGTTTGAAGTCACTGTCCTATGGCCTCCTTCTCTCTTTACAACCATGTAAAGTTCTAACAGGTTCACTTTCTTGTTGTTACCCATGTACACCGTAATCGGTCTTGTATTGATTCCCATCTTTACTTGTAAAAACCAGTCGATCATCTCCTCAAATTTCACTTCTATTTCATACTTGTATTTCATCACATACTCGCTGTCTTCTAACATGTCTAAGAGCGCTTTACAATCTTGAAATTCATTGAATTCATTGCTTGCAGAATCATTACATTCCAATCGGGTTCGTTGGAAGTTAGGTTCAACTTTTCGAAATAATCATTTAAGTAATCAGATTTGAAATTTTCATGTTCTGATTCTTTATCGATTATAGATTGCTTCTCTGTTGGTACACTTTATGTGGACGCGACTCGACTCGGTTAGATTCGGTTCGGGTCGACTCGGTTAGGTCCGCCTCCAGCCCGACGACACGACATTCCTCCGTCGTGCGCCCCAGAGTTCGACACGCGAGGCACGGAACGCCGCAAGCAAACTCCCGCCAACACATCACCATGACATCACCTTAGTGATGTCATGATGATGTCATGATTTTGTCTCATATGTTGAACAAATGAAAGAATTACAACAGAAATGATATCTGGGCCGTGATTCTCACATGGGCCGAAATATTGAAGTTGGGCTTTGACTTTCATTGGGCTTATATTACAAACGACGAAACAAATAGATTTAATATGTTTGTCGACGAAACAGAATGTGTTTCGTCGACTGTAGTGTTTCGTCGAGTACCTTTATGTGTTTCGTCAGTCAGTGTCTGTGTCTAGTATAAATATCCATCTCTGTTTCTGTTTGACACAGAGATGAGAAAATAGTTGTAAAGAAACTCTGTCAAAATTCCGTCAAAACTGTGTTTGTATCAGTTTGTAATCGGTTCTCATCCCGTTTAATCAATTGAGTGTGTTTCATTGGTTAATCCGTGTTCTTTATCAACTGTGTTTGGTTTGCACCGTCACGGGGATTCCGCACCCGTTACCGTGTTTGTTATAAACAGGGAATAGGTTTCTCGTTATCGATCCTCACCGGGAAAAACGGGACCTACAAGTGGTATCAGAGCCTTGGCTCTTTTCCTTGTTTAAAACCAAACATTGTCGTGTTTGAAACAAGTTTGTTTGTGATTTTTCAGATTTCGTTCTTGAAAAGTTTATATTTTTTCTGGAAAAAGTCGCTAAAATCAGTGTTTATGTTGTTGTTTTGCTAAAAGTTTTATCGAAAACCTTGTGTGTTTGAGTGTTTACATATTAACCTTTGGTTTTTGTTGAAAGTTTTAAGCAAAATCGTGTTTCGGAAAATTATTTTGGCCGGAATCATCGTTCTGTTCATCAAACCTTCATCGTGTTCTTCATAATATCAACTTTTGATCATTTGTGAAATAACTGTACAAGTTGTTTGTGGATTAAAAAAAATTGATTATAATATTGTTTGTTTGAATATTGTGCATTGTGATGATGTTATTTGTTGAAAATAGTAAATCTCGAAACACCAAAAGTCTGGTTTGAAAATTGTGGCCGTGTGTCATAAAAGGATAAGGATTATTTGAAAATATCTCAACAACTACTATATTATCTTATCTTAACTGAAGTTTGGGTTTCGTGGATTGTTTTTGTTTCGTCATCAACAAAGATTTATTAAATCATTCAGTCAACATTAAGTGATCACCGGTCAAAAGTTTCGGCTTTGTTTTTATTTAAATCAATATTCAAGTCAAAAGGATAAAATTTGAATCCATTTCGTCGATCAAGTGGGCCTCTGTTTCGCCGAGTTGAAAGCCCAAAAGATCTTTCTTGTTTCGTCAATCATAAAGCTCAAAGTGATAAATCTGTTTCGCCAATCAATTAAATTGGGCCTGTTTCGTTGTCTGGGAGCCCAAGTTTATAAATCTGTTTCGTCAATATTCTATTTCGTCGAAACATTTTTTTTTTTTTACAGAAGGTTTGTCAAAGTGATTTAACTGTTTGTTTGAGTGATTTAAACAGGTTTTTCATCAACATACATCAAATATGAGTTGCACAAATCCGTGGGATTGGAGTACGGATCCACTACCAGATCTAAAACAGATGTCGATGGCCGAATATATGAATCGTACCATACCTCAACAACAACAGTCAATAAGTTCAAGTCAATGGGCAATGGTGTCGAATCAAAATCAGAGCATTCAAAATATTTTGCTTAGTGAGAATGAGACGGGTAGCAACAATCGCCCTCCAAAGTTAAATTACATGAACGACTATCCATCATGGAAGGGTCGTTTCCATAACTACGTTCAAGGGCAAAACACAGAATTATGGACGTGTTTCATCTCAGCATTTAGTGACGCTCTTGAAGAAGCAGGATCAAATGCGACAACTTTCAATAATATGCAAGAAGCCGACAAAAAGGCATATGATCTGGAGAAGAAGGCGTATGCTATTCTCACTCAAGCACTTCACAGAGACCTATTTCATCAATTCTCATATTGTAAGACCACGAAAGCCTTATGGGATGCATTGGTAGCGAGAGGAGAAGGAAATGCAGCTACTAGAAAGATACGCCATGATTTATTGAAGAAAGAGTTTGAATCATTTCAGTTCTTGGAGAATGAGACTCTAAATGATATGACTACTCGTTTTTATCATTTGATTAGTGAAATGACTTCCTACAGTGTTGCTACAAATCATCGGGAAATGATTGCACGATTTGCTGATGCTCTACCTCCTAAGTGGAGTCCATTCATTGAACTTCTAAAGCATACGGGCGCTCTGGATGCAGCCAATGTCAGTCTTTATGAATTCATTCAGAAGTTGGAGAACAAGAACGAAGAGGAAATTCGAAAAGCTAAAAGGATAGCAACGGCACCTCCTCAAAACACAGAAATGTATTTGCCTGGTTTTAGTCCTTCAGCTAGTTCTAGTTCCATTCAGCAACCGAAGCTTCAGACGGCTTACGTGTCCAATACAAGTTCATCTCCGTTTCCACAGTGGAATCAAAGTACTTACATGTCACAATCCATACCTCAACCTCAAGCCCAACCACAACAACATCAAGCGCATCCTTCACCCCAAAACACCAACACTGTCAGAGTTGATACTTCCAATGTTTCAAAAGTCAGTGTAGAAGTTGCAAAGGAAAATTTGGAACTTCTCAACACAATGTTCAGTTCATACTGTGGATTGGTAGCGGGTCAAATTGGAAACATCAATATGACCAATGAAGATTATCAGCAGATAGACCGTGATGAAATGGAGTTAATGGATATCAAGTGGGCGTTTGCAAGTGCTGTTAGAAGGGCAAAGGATTTCATGAATCGAACTGGAAGAACTTCGTTGGAAGGCAAAAATGATACGAAGTACGGGTTCAATAAAGATGCGGTTACATGTTACAATTGTGGCGAAAAAGGTCACTTCAAACGTGAGTGCACCCTACCAAGCAGACAAGGCAACCAGAATCCATTCAGAAATCAGACAAGTACTTCCAATGCCAAACAAGATAACCGTGGAAAAGGGATAGTAGCTGTGAACAACACCACCAACCAGAACCAGTCTGAACCATCAAACACCAATCGAGCATTGGCCTTTCAAGCTGATGAAGGGTGCGATTGGTCTGTACAATTGGGAGATAATGATCAAAGAGGTGGAAATGCATGCTATGCAAAAATTATCAATCACATCAAGCATGTTCACAAGGAAGAGTTTTCTGAAAGTGATGATAGCTCGGGTTTTAGTGGGAGTTCAGATGAAGAAAGCTCGAATGCAGGAGATTATAATTCTGAAGATGGATCTTTCTCTTCTCAGACTGCCTTCATGGCTAAAGTCACAGCCTCTTCGAGTCAGGTAAGTTCTGAAACTCCTAGAATATGTAGTGATTGTGCTAATATGAAACTTGAATGTGATAGAGTGAAACTTGAATGTGATACGATTCATAGTCACAATCAGAGTTTAGTTGTTGAACTGTCAAAGTGCAAAGAGGCAAACATGGCCTTAGCTCGAAATGAAAAGGAGTTTAAAACAGTTATTGAAACCCAAAAGAAAAGTGTTTCCGAATTAACAAAAACTGTTTTCAACAAACAAATTGGTATTAATAACTACATTAATATCATTGAGGAAACCAAGAAAGAGCTAGCCGTAGCCAAGTGTGAATATGAAGCGATCAAGCTCAAATTGGATAGTTATTCTAACTCCCGATATGTGCTCGATCACATCATAGATATTCAACAGCTTAAAGGGAATGTGAAAGGCGTTGGTTATAGGAAGTGTCCACCCCCTTTGAGACACGACTATACCAAGTCACCCGATGAAGAGGATATGCCTCGGTATGAACCCAGTGTGCCTCTTGATTATGAGGAAGTTACTACTGGCCTAGGGTTCAAACCGGACAATTCATCGGAGGGCTCATCTGATAACAAAGAAAAGTCATCATGTGCTTCAAATCAAAGTTCTCCAACCATTGAGGACTATGATTCTTCAGATGATGAATCAGATGTGAATGACCAGGATGAATCACTTGATGAGACGAAAGGAGTAGAAATTCCAATTGAGAATCATATTCTTTGTGATCCTCCTACTCCTGTCGTGCAACCTGTTGCCAAGCAAGTGATAGATCCTGTCAAGGATGTCAAAGATGACAATGAATGTGTGCATGCTATTAAGAGCAATAACTTGTTGTATACTTTAGTCGGTGATAGTAAAATTTATTCAGACATAGATTTTCCAATAAAAAACGTCAATCAATCTTTGATTGACAAAGTGTTTGAAGATAATACAAGAAAATTTTTGGGAAAGAAAATTCCTGGAAAACAGAAATCACCGACAAAGCAACAACCTGTTGCTTCTAAGGGTAAACAACAGCAACAACGAGCTCCAAAGCCAAAGGCTAAGGTTGAATCAAAAGGAGCTCGTTACAAGAAGAAATCAAAAGATGTCAAGTTTGTAGCATCAAGGGGTACTGATAAAATTGAGACTTTTGAAAACAAATCAAACACCGATTTTATCCAACAAGTCAAGATTTTAAAACGTAACAGTCAAAACAATTACACTCAACACACAAACGGGTGTGATGAAAGAGCAAGTACCTCAGGTTCTACGGGTTCGACATCTGCTGGTCGATCAAATTCTCCTAAGTTTGTGGAAAGGAGAACGTGCTTTAAATGTGGGGAGTTTGGGCATATCATTAAGAACTGCTCAAACACTCCTAAGGAGAAATTTGTGGAAAGAGCATCACCTGAAAAGGTTCACCCACAACGTCGTCCTGTTTCTCCAAAACATGATAAACGCACTGTTAAAGAACAGGAAACAAAACAACGACGTAAAAATGTGAAGGTGGTTGAAAAGGCGTTGAAACCGGAGGTTGTCCAAACAAAGTCTGTTAAGTTAGAAATTAAAAATGAAAAACAAAAACAGATTTGGAAACCAAAATCGGTAACTGGTTCAGGGGAAGCTCAATCCATTCCAAATCATCAGGAAATCGAAGTCACAATCCTCGATGATGAAGGACGACCCAAGTCTGTTAAGGCTTGGGTCCCCCTCTCCATCTAATCTCTAAGTGAGTGTGCAGGATGTTCCAGGAGGAACTATCGATAGTCATCGGATTGTTGATAGTGGAATGTTCTTGCACAAGATAGGCGACAGAAGAAATTGTTGCCTTTGATGGAGAGAAGAAGAAAAAGAAAAGAAGACAGAATTGTCTGTCGAAAGAAATTGAAAAGCTTCGAGAAAATGAAAATCATACCAAAATGTGATTGTTCAAGGCTTTAATCGGGTCCCCAGGATAGATTCAATCAAAATGTACGCACCTGCCGCACGTCTGAAGTTCAAATCAACAAGATGAACGTGCAGTGTACATTTCTTCGCGGTGTAGCTGAAGAAAATGTGTTTGTTGAACAAACCAACCGGGTGTGCGGATGCCTTGGCGTGGATTGAACAACCGCACACTACTTCTGAAAGAGAAAGACAAAAACCTTCGCTGGTGCAATGTGGAAGACCAGCCGGACCCAAAGGTTTCTGATCTTGTTGCTGTGAAGAGATTTCTAAGTAGCTACAAAGAATCGACTTTGAAATCCACACCGGGTGGATATCCAGTTTGGGAGAGCACTCAGATTCCTTGCAATGCACGAAGCAGTTGCAGGATACGGTTTTAAATTTCTAATCTCTCCTATACTTGTCGATATTTAAGCTGCTTTATAAATTGTTATCATCTCGTAGCTCTCTTTGGCCAGACAATGTTGTCATGGTCCGCACCGCTTACCGACGTGCCAACTGATTTTTCCAAAATTCGATACATCATTTCTGATTAAAATTAATTTTGGTAAACGGCATTGAGGTAAAACATGAGTTAACCAACATCGGGAAATCGTTTTTGTAAATATCTTTGTGTCTTTTAAATTTATCTTAGTTTGTTGATTTTAGGGGGAGTAAATCCAAATTTGAAAAATTCAAAAACAGTGAAAAATTTCAAAACTCAAAAACAATTGAAAAACAAAAATGAGTTTCCTGGCGAGAAAAAGAGAAAATGATAGTACATCAGTGGTCTGTCTAAACCTCTTTAAACTGAAATGCAAAATGCAAAATGAAAAACGATAAGCAGCTCTATATAAGATGTATCGGTAGGCTCACAATCATTTTAAAGTGTGCAGGGTGATATAAATCTTAAATCGACTGAAGACCAGGTGGGAACCACTCATTGGCATATGGTCTTAGTACCGAAATTTCGTTTGAGAGATTGCCGAGGTTCTGAGATATTCGGTCTTTATGCTGTCTTATCATCTGGGTGTCATGGTTGTATCAAACCGTTAAAATAACGGAGACGAAGTCTAAGATCTTCCATGATACTATACATACGTGTACATTCTGCATTCGACCTCAATAAGTGATCAACAATCACATGTCCAAACAAAAATAAGTGATAATTTATCACAGTTTCTTTGCGGGAGTCAAGTTCGTCTCTTTGCTGTACGAAAGTACTGACCTGTTCACGGACTTGCTCCTGTGCCCTCATGCATCTGAAAATCAAGTTCCTCATCAATAAGTGATTCTATCACATAGGGCTTGTTTTCATCAAAATAAGTGAGTTTCTCACATTCTTTTATACGGTCAAACAGATGATAATCGGTATACTCACCGGTAAGATGAACCCTCGTGCATGCCTTGATACGGGAATGTGTCGTGTGTGGATGAACACCGGTCGGTAAGTATAAATCATACCTTAACGTATCCCCTAAACATGATTACATCTGATAAGTTGAGCTTAAGTGGACAACAATACCGATAATCGTTATAGGATGCTTATCTAAATGTTAACTAATTGAACAAAAAGAGCGTTTTGACGTGACCGTACACTGATATGATTCTCTTACCCTCGAAACTCGCAAAAAGAATGTCTGTAAATATTTATTTACTGCTTTCAGTTTCTGCATCTTTGTATATATTTATTTATTGCTTTCCGTCTTTACGTTTGAAAAATAAAAATTCCAAAAAGATTTTAGGTGTGTTTTAATATAAACTTTATAAAAGCCAAAAAGATTTTGCTTCTAGTTTATTTTTGATTGACTGATGTTGGATCTCGAGTCTATCCTACCCAAAGACCTGATCGTAAGCCGGAAAACAATTGCAACTTCATAAACCGTCGAAGTTAACAAGTTTTGAAAGTTAAATGACTAAAAATGAATAATTTGTTAAACTTTCAAACTGTTGTCGGTCGGTGTTTGATTGAGATTTGATCTCATATGTGTCATTTGTTTAAATGTTAACTATATTCCAAGCAGTTGTTCTCATTACGCGTTTAGCTTTCTTGCATGTGCAGATGCTAAAGGCGAGGAGAACATGTTCGATGACAAGCTTTGGAATGAAGACACGAAGTGGAGGCACTCAAAGGATAAAATGATCGAGTTGCCGTTGACCCTTCATCAACACCACAAGGATCTGAAGATTTGACAAGTCAAAAGATTCACGAGCATAACTCAATGGAGAGTTCAATTTAAGGGGGAGTTTGTTAACACACTACCTGAATGATAAAGGGAGTTTGTTGATACACTTTCTTCTTACGACGCGTGAAGACTTTGAAGATCCTCCGACATGAAAGACACAGAAGACGAACAATCACAAAAGACGAACCTCACGAGTAGCGTCCAAGGGGGAGATTGTTGGTACACTTTATGTGGATGCGACTCGACTCGGTTAGATTCGGTTCGGGTCGACTCGGTTAGGTCCGGCTCCAGCCCGACGACACGACATTCCTCCGTCGTGCGCCCCAGAGTTCGACACGCGAGGCACGGAACGCCGCAAGCAAATTCCCGCCAACACATCACCATGACATCACCTTAGTGATGTCATGATTTTGTCTCATATGTTGAACAAATGAAAGAATTACAACAGAAATGATATCTGGGCCGTGATTCTCACATGGGCCGAAATATTGAAGTTGGGCTTTGACTTTCATTGGGCTTATATTACAAACGACGAAACAAATAGATTTAATATGTTTGTCGATGAAACAGAATGTGTTTCGTCGACTGTAGTGTTTCGTCGAGTACCTTTATGTGTTTCGTCAGTCAGTGTCTGTGTCTAGTATAAATACCCATCTCTGTTTCTGTTTGACACAGAGATGAGAAAATACTTGTAAAGAAACTCTGTCAAAATTCCGTCAAAAATGTGTTTGTATCAGTTTGTAATCGGTTCTCATCCCGTTTAATCAATTGAGTGTGTTTCATTGGTTAATCCGTGTTCTTTATCAACTGTGTTTGGTTTGCACCGTCACGGGGATTCCGCACCCGTTACCGTGTTTGTATAAACAGGGAATAGGTTTCTCGTTATCGATCCTCACTGGGAAAAACGGGACCTACATTCTCTCTAGAACCGATTTCATCTTCTCTAGTTAACCCGGTTATGTTATTTATCTTATTCATAAGAGGAGTGCTGAAAGTGGGGAAAAGTTTACATCTTTCACCATTAAACTTCACTGTAAAACCTTGAATTACCAGTTGATCAAGGCTGAGAACATTTCTATCCAATTCGGGTGTGTAGTAAACACTTTGGATTCGAAATTCCTCACTTCCAGATATAACATCTACAGCCCCTATGCCTCGTATGAAATAAAAATGATTTTCACCGGTGTTTGTTTCAACACCGAACATATTCTTTATTCTTTTGAAAGAATCTAAGTTACCAGAATAATGACGTTTGAAACTTGTGTTAACGTACCAAATTTCTGACCAGAGACCACCATCAGTGCCATTAGTGCCATTGACGATGAATTCTGAGTTTCGGACTTCATCTTCTTCATGTTTCTGTAATCTGGTTTCAATGGCCTGCCTGATTAAAAGACTTGCTTCATCATTTTCTTTTTCTTTGCAGTAGGCAATTTGATGCATTGGTTGATTACAGTAGTAGCATCGTCTTGGTATTGGCTTTGCCAACGATCGTTCACGTTGTTCATTGGAACAGTGTAAACATGGAAGAACTGTTGCAGATATGTATATTCTTTCTCCTGCATGATCTGCCGTGGCTCTGATACCACATGTTGGCAGTGGAAGTTTGTCTTGAACATCATCATTATATGCAGAACTTGATTCACCATACTCATCTGATGGATTCATATTGAATCAATCGAACAACACAACACACACTTGAAACGAATAGAGAAATGTTTTGGATATTGTTGTAAATATCTTTGTGCCGGTTATGATCCCGGCAAAACGTTTAAATACATAATCGAAGGGGTGGTTGATATCGGCAGTTACTTTTGGCGGGAGTAACTTCCATTCGAACATGTGTGTCATGTGAGACACATCCCTTCACTTAAATTCGATACATAACACAAAAATATAAGTATAGTAATTGTTATAGCACATAATATACATAATAAATAAAATATAATCAAGTTTATGTTCTAATAATTATGATAACAATTGGATTGTTTTACAAAGTAAATCACAAGGTTGTTAGAAAAGTATAAAGAATTATGAATGGTTCAGATAGGAATCAATTTGTAAAGATATAACAATAAATTAAATATTGTTAATCATTAATATTCGTGCAGTTGAATGAGTATGGATCTAATCAGCAAGTGTTATTATTATAATAACAATTGGATTGTTTTACAAAGTAAACCACAAGGTTGTTAGGAAAGTATAAAGAATTATGAACGGTACAGAGAGGAATCAATTGTAAAGATATAACAATACATTAAATAGTATCAAATTGAACAAATGTACGTATATAATATTTAATCCCGGAACAATGAATATTTAGCTACAATTTCAAGATATCAATAATCAAATTGGGAATAGGCCAATGGTGTTGGTGAGTTATATAAGGTGTAGGATAGTAGGAGGTCATGGGTTTAATCCCCATGGTGTGCAAGTTTAGCCATTCAAAAAAAAATATACTAATAATAATCAAATTGTGAAGCATGTTCATCCTAAAGCAAGCTACGTTTATTGCTTAGTCATGCACGTGAAGGCTTGATAACAGAGTCACTTGAGGTGATAATATAAAGTCATGGTGCTAAGCTTCTATCATTTTACTCTTGGAACCAACTTTGGGGTATCCTATGGCTTCTCTTAACCAGTTTTTGAGCCCAAACTATGGTGAGAAACCAAGGGTGGAACAAATCAGCAAAACCTTAAAAACCCAAATTGCAGTCACAATAGATACACCTCCAGTTTCCATATTTGAAATCCCCAAAAACCTCAAAGCAGAAAAGCTTGAAGCATACATCCCTCAACAAATCGGGCTGGGGCCAAATCACCATTTTCAGCCGGAGCTCTATCATAGGATGGAGCAGAAGAAGTTCATCGCCGTGAAAAGGGTACTAAAGCTTCATCAAATGGAAGACTTTGAACAAGAATTTGTAGAAAAGGTAAAAAGGGTTGTCCCCTTGATTCGTAATTGTTATGATTTTTACAATGATGCTGATGACAGTATGCTGGCATGGTTATTCGCTATTGACGGAATGTTCTTGATTGATCAATTGTATGCTTATTCAAATCATGGTTTTGCTACGAAAGCTAATGATTTGATCATGTTAGAGAACCAGATTCCACTTATTGTTTTGAAGGAAATCCAGAAGGCCTTATTGGGACAAGAAGATTTCTTGGAATCCAATTTTCGATTTTTCTGTAAGTCAAACTCATTGTTTGTACTTTCCGAAGAGCATATTGATTTTAATCGAGTTAACCACCTACTTGATTATATGTATAACTCCATCATGAACAATGAAACATTGGTCCCAGGAAAGGTCGACTTTACAAACAGTGGACTTGATCGTAAATAAGAGGCGAAGCTGGAACTACTAGAAGCTGTTATCAGATTTGCAGGAGTGATACCTGGGGCTCAACCTATTCTACAAATCATGGAATTCATAAGGCAAAAGTTCCCTCAAATCACGGAGAGAAGAACGACAGCTGAAGAGATTAAGGTGCCTTCAGTTTCAGAACTTTGCAAAGTTGTAGGTTTAGAGTTCAGATTGTTGCCTAAAAATGAAGGCATCAGAAACATAAACTTTGTCCAAGGGAAAGTGCGGTATTGTTCTCTCCCTTTGATGACTCTTAATAGTGAGTCAGAGGTTGTCCTGAGAAACTTGGTGGCTTATGAGAAGCTAATGGCAAATAACAGTTTTATGGGTGGATATGGTCTTGAGCTCACGGAATATGTGGATTTCATGTGTGGGATAATAGACAGCGCGAAGGACGTGAAGTTGCTACGAGAGCAGAAGATCATTGAAGGCGATTTGAGTGATGAGGAGATTGTTAAATTGTTTAACGGGATAGGGAAATCAGATTTGAGAATGACCGGTGAATCTGAGTTGAGGAAGACAGTGGCTCAATTGAACATGGTATACGAAAGCACTCCAAGGATTTGGGTTCAAAGGACGATTGAGAAGCAGTTTCTGGCTTCCGCCAAGTTTATCACGTTCTTGATTAGCATTTCGACCGCACTGATCTTGATTCGTGAGGTGTATTTGAAGGTCTATGGTTTGAACTCATTGCCAATGATGTTGGCTCGTTCTTTTCAGGCCAAATTGAATCATTTACTCATTTTCTTCTTTGGTCCAAGAGGACCGAAAGCAATCAACTGAACATGATGTTGTCATCCTACTATATTGCGCCACTAACTTGCATGTAAAGTTGATCTCTGCTTACAAACACATGCATACATTTCAATTTTTTGTTGTTCTTATTAATAGAAAAAAAAACATATATATTTATTGAAAAGTTAAAAACGTTCCTTGTTAGCCATTTCAATGGTTTTTAAAACTACGCAAATGTCATTGCGAGAACTACATTTTTAAAAGAGCATCGCGTATAATCAAAAAGGAAATACCGTTTGGGAAATGTCTTTATCCATTTTGTTCTAGGTCCATCAGATATACCACGGTATTGTCTTTGGCTACAACACACAACAATTTTTTTCTTTATCATTCACAATTTGATAGCACAATATATAAGATACGATATTGTAAATATCATCAATATAGCATGATTTCAACTTACGAACATAGCACTGGTTTCGCCTTATTACAGAATATTTTAATATTTAATTATTTCCAACAGTTTTTTTTTTTTTTGATAAATACCATCCAACTTTCGTAATGCGACTAAAATATATGAACATAGTGTGTTTAGTGGCAAAAACAGAACTTTTTATCTGGCCCTCACTATTTGCACACCTTGGCAGGCTATCTGCACACTTAAGGTTTACATACGCTGCGTAGAGGTCAATACGCAGCGTATAGGGTTAACCCTATACGCTGCGTATTGACCTCTACGCAGCCTATGTAAGGGGCAGGTACACGACCAGACAGTCAAACCTAGTACCATGTCAAATCAGTCTGACATACGTTGCGTATTGGTCAATACGCAGCGTATACTGGTAACCCTATACGTTGCGTATTGATCAATACGCAGCGTATGTCAGACTGATTTGACACTGATACGAGGTTGTCTAGGCACGTGAATAAAGTAATACGGAGAGTAGAGAGCTATACGCTGCGTATTGAAGTAAATTTGAAAGTCTATTTATCCATGCATCTCTGGTTCCTTCGAGTTCATCCCCTGCTTTCTTTTTCATCTTCTTCTTCATTAACAATTTACACCCCAAACCAAAATCATTTGTTCTGTTTTTTGCTCAATCTTGTTAAAATGTCATCATTTTGGACCGAGAATTATTTCGGTAATCGCTATTCTAACGACACATGGGGAGCAAATGATGCCAATGAGGAGGAGGAGGTTGTGTCTAGAGTCCCTGTTGATCAAAAAACACAGTTGCCAGACTTGAACAAGACTCCCACTCCACCTGTTGATGAACCAAATTACCCGGCGCATCAAGTGTATTGTGAAAGCACCGGATCGATGACGAACATCAAACATTGCACTTGATTCAAGACATGAAGAACAAAATATGATAGATGAAGAAGAAGATGCAAGACAAACTCATTCATTTCAATACAATCATCACAGATTACATACCAAACGAGTATACATCATCTTCTACAAGCTGGTTTAGATCACAAAGATCTAAACCCTAGCTTTCTCTCACTAACACATAGTCTCTCTCTCTCTAGAATTTACACCAGGAGAATGAACAAGTTGGGAGAGATGCACAAAGCTTCCGATTGATCGATTGCTGCCCTAATCCTATACAACACATATATATAGACTAGGGACAAAACTCAGACAAAAACAATTTACACAAAAACCAAACCCCTAACCAAAGTTCTAGACCAAAACTTGGACAAATTGTCCAAGGATAAACCTTGGAATAAGTTCCAAGATATGTACAATAAAGACCCTAACAATTGGAAGGCATGCACTTTTCACCCAAAGTGCATTAACAAACTCCCCCTAGATCAATGCATGGTCTTCGTGTGGTCTTGAATTCTTCATTATGTTGACTTTAACTTGGACTTCTGCTTTGGTTGACCAGAACTGATAAGCGACAGTTAGCCTGCAGGAACTGCACTTACAGTCTCCCCCTTAACTGTTGTTATCAGTTCTATCTGACATTGATATCTTCAGTCACCGGATACTGCACTTACAGACTCCCCCTTGACTGATGATATCATGCATGCTTTCAACTTTAGCTGAGACTTGATCTTTTAGGTAGAGCACGGCGATCTTCAACCCTTCTAATTAAAGACTTGCTGACGATCACTTAATGCCGCTTTGAGAAACATGAAGAATCCAACATCAAACACTGTTGATCCTCCCCCTCAATCTACTCCTGAATCAAGTTAACGCGAACCGACCTACAACCACATGTAAGAATATCGCTCGATACATTAATCTTCAAACCTAACCAACAGCAGAAAGAAACATTGGATTTCCAATGCCCAGCCTTGAACACTTCAAACTAGTAGTTTACCCGTCCGCTGTCCGGGTATATATGATTAACATCATCCAAACTCACTGCTGTCCGGGTATATATGATTAACATCATCCAAACTCACTGTATATTTTAATATCACGATGACTACTTATCTAACTATTAATAACATCAATAACTATGTCTATATTTAAAATAATGTTGACTTTTAATTTGATTTCGATTAATAACTACAACTCTTCTTGAATTGTCATACATACTAATTTATAATCTTACATCTAATTCGCACAATTTAAAATATTTAATTAATTATTTGTAATTGATTAACGTAGGAATTGCTAACACCATTAAATGAAGATAAAAGAGATCTATCAATGATACATGTTTACAAAAGTATTAAAAAAAACTATCAACACAACCAAACGTATATTATATTTATGTCATGAGAATATTATTTAAGAACATCAATAACAGTGTCTACATTTAAGATAATAATGACTTGTAATAAATGATAAACATGCAGGATACATATACAAAAAAAAGCAGATAATGTTATTAAGATTTCACAAGTATATAACAAAAGAACCAAAAAAAACACAATGTATACTATAATATACAATAAATCATAAACATGCAGAATACATATACAAAAAAACTAATTGATGTTATCAGATCTCCCAAGGATATTACACAAAAGGCAAAAAAACACAATATATACTATAATTTACAATTTCGTTGGCAAAACACAAACCATTGTAAAAAACACAATGACTTATTATCCAACTATTAAGAACATCAATAACCATGTCTATATTTAAGATAATAATGACTTTTTATTCGATTGCGATTAGTAACTACAACTGTTCTTATATTCTTATATATCGAATTGTCATACGTACTAACTTAAAATCTTACATCTAATTCATTCAATTTAAAATTTTTAAGTAACTATTTTTAAATTGATTAACATAGCAATTGCTAACACCATCAAATAAAGATAGATGAGATCTATCAAAGTTAGATCAACATAAACTAAATCAATTACAAATCTCTCTATGGTCGCTCGAAGAAAAGGGAGCATATGAAGAACTAAACAGAAAAGTCAGCATCATCAGTGATAACAATTACAAGCGAACCTGGAGCAGCATCGGATAACTTGATGAAGTCCTCCACTCTCCCCCATCAGATTTCAAGAACAACGCAGAAGAGTTTATCACACAACTGTTGAAACAGGATCAGAAAATCTGCCACAATCCTAGCCGATCTGCAAAACAAAAGAAATAATGAAATCGCGTGGAAGAAGGCGAGAGTCGTTGAAATCTTAGGAAGTGTTAATTGTAGCGTATAATATTTTATACATATTTCACTCTTTAATCTTTCTTTATATTTAATTTAATAAAATTAACATCCATTGGATACAAAGTAAACACAATGACAAGAACACATAACATAATGTATAGAAAACCCACCTAAGTTGCAAAACACAACAATTAGACGCAAATAACACAATATATAGAAACAGTTGCAATACCATGGCTAATATTAACACTATCCATACCACCAATATTCAAGTATTTCTTTATTTAATTAAACAAACAATAAAATATAAAAGATAATAAAAGATACGCAATCAACATCATATCTATCACAATCAAAACAACTTCATCATCACCGGCGTTTCATATCTCCTTGAAGATCATCGCCGCCGAAGATTTGATCGACAAAAAGGTAACTTCCGATTGTAAGTCTTAACGGTTTAATTTCTATTAGATTTCTAAACCTCTGTTAGATTCTTAATCAGCCACATATGATGGTTACTGCGGCGAATAACTTGTTTGTAGACGTCAAATCTGATTTTAGGTTTCAATCATCTTCAACCTCTCATATGTTATGTATAGTTGATATATATCTTATGTATTGCATGTTATGGACATTGTCGAACTAATGTTTACATTATAATGATAATAATATATGAAAAAGTTGCAATCAAACAATTGGGGGTGTTTGGGTTAGCTTATTTTGAAGCAACTTATGACCTATTGACTTATAAAAGTTAATAAGTTGTTTTTTGAGTGTTTGGGTTAGCTTATTTTAAAGGGTTTTGTGTGTTGACAAGCCATTTTTGAGAAGTCGCAATTTCTAACTTCTCACTTGTAACTTATATAAGTTAATAAGTTATTTTTAAGAAGGCATCCCAAACACACACAGATGAAAACATATGATTCTGTTATAAATTTTTTTATTTTTGGGGTTCCTTTACTAAAAGTACTTATTAACTTATATAAGTCATAAGTGAGGAGTTACAAATACTAACTTATCAAAAACAACTTCTCAACACACAAAAATAACTTGAATAAGCTAACCCAAACACTATAAACACAACTTATTAAATTTTATAAGTCAATAAGATATAAGTTGCTCCAAAATAACCTAACCCATGTACGATTACGCTAAAAGAGATATTTTACGAATATATATATTTACTGATATATTGAAACGGTATACAGAAGAGATCTATTGCACATTATGAATTAGGAATAATATTCTCATGACATAAGATTACATTTTAACACATTGTGTATTAATACTAACAGTTAATATTAAATGTTATATATCACATGTATACAAAAATGATTACGTCCTGTCTGTGTCTATTACAAAACCCTAAATCATTGAAACTGGTATGCTGTAATGACTTCAATAAGTAAGTGTAAACTTCATTACGTAAACTGAAATTAGTAAATGTAACTACAGGCATTACCAATTGAGTTTGTAAAGCTTGTGGGAGGAGATTACTGGAACCGGACAAAGATAACGATAAATCATGAAAGCGGAATAAGCTGTACAGCATGGCTGAGAAGTGTAAGAGGTGAAAGTGTTGTCACTGATGGATGGATAAGTATTGTAAAAGGTCTTAAATTGACAAAGAACACCTTATTGGTTTTGAGGATAATCAAAGAAAAATGTCTACAAATACATTGTTTCATAGAAAACGTTTGTGATGAATCGTTCTTGACAGTCAACCGTTACGGAGATTTAAAGATCATAGTAAGTATAGTTATATGTTAGTAGGAATTTGTTTTTTGTTATACTTGTCAGCAAATGGAAAAAAAGAATATATGTTTATAAAATATTTCACAACTTTTCAGGTCATTCCAGAAGCTTATGTGAACAAATTTTACTGTTACTGGCCAGTAAAAGATTCTTATAACATATACGCAGCAGGTCAGTGTTGGAAAGTTGAGACCGAAAAAATAAATGCATGCTACGTTTTTGCTAAAGGGTGTCCGGAGATGTTTGAATACATTAACATAGAAGAAGGTGATATACTGATGTTGATGAAAACAGACAGCGAATCGTTTGACTTGACACTTTATCGTAGCGGAGTTGAGGTTGTTTTTAGAAAGAAGGAGACAACTAAAGACAGCTCAGTTGTTGAAATACCTAAACACACATACTATGAACACTTCAACTCTGTAAGTAATTTAAAGTAAGTTAAAATAGTTTGCTAGTCAATACGACTTATTTACGGATGTTATCGTATAACAGATCTTTACTGATCAAGAAGACTCAATCAACCAATTGATTACTGGGGTAATGAGTTTACATATTTTTACAATACAATATATTGATACTCAGATGTTAATGAATTTTAAAAATCTTGGATGCAGATGAATGATGAGAAACATGATGTGAATAAGAAAAGTGTTGAAAAGAAAAGTTGAAGTCTGAAAGAAAGAGTTTTGTAAGTGAAGGAAATAACAACCAGACAAAAGAAGATGTAAGTCTTTGAAACATAATAACGGATAAGTTATTTGTTCATATTATTATACATTCTTAGTTGACGATTGTAGTTTAATTTGCTTTATTGTTACGGGCTGTAATAACAGGTTAAAAAGAAAGGTAAACAGATTGCATCCGATTCTACATCTCAAGAACCTAAACAACTGATATGCTGTACAACTTATGATCATTCTACTGTGTCAGCAACTGGACGACAAACACGTGATCGTTTGGTAAGTTAATCATAAGTTAACAAAATATTGCAATAAATATTTCTTATACATTAACATATATACTATATATATATATATATTGAAAGGAAATGCATGTTTGAAATGATAAGGTTAACAAAAACGGGAAAAGAAGTCGGATGGCGTTGAAGGTAAGCAATGAAGACGATAAACGTGTTGCACATCAAAATTATGATCAAGAAAGTGGTGCGTATCAATTCAACAGGAAAGCAAATTATCGAATGGTATGTCATTTCTGTTATTTAATGAGAACAATTGACAACACCATTCATGAGGCTATTTATACGTACAGAATTATGTTTATTCAAAAATTAACAATTGATATTTGTTGCTGCTGACAATTATATCCAACACGGCTAATATACTTCTTAACTCTAACATCAATGCAGCGATTACCTGTAGAAGTTGTAAACAGGGCAAGGCTAACAAAGAAGGTGCATCAGATGAATGTCAGAAACATGGATGGGAAAACAGTTGCGAAGATAGTTAAGCGACAAAAGGACAGAAATGGATTTAGGTATGCGATTGAAGGGTGGCCAAGTTTCATAAAGGAAAATGATATTAGCACGGGTGACAATATGCATTTAACCTATGTAGAATCAGCAAACCTCCTCATGTTGACGCATGTGGATGCAGTCAGCCAAGCTTAACAGTTAACGTTATATGCTAATGATGCAGATGTCTGCGTATATAAACTAATGCCTTTTGTCGTCATCATTTGATGGTTTTTGGTTGGACATGTTGGTACAGTTTATTGGTTTTTTTTTGGTTGGTTGGTAGTCTAACCTTGATGACAATTATTAGTATATTAGGGCATGGATGACATATTTTGTTTAGAATTATAATTTGCAAACGGTAGTCGAAGTTTATATTAGTTATAAATTTAGCTGTGTTTTCCTGTATACAACATTAGAAGTCTTATTGGTAATATTTCCAACATCCAAATACACTGCATATTTTAATATCATAATGACTTCTTATCCAACTATTAAGAACCTCAATAAGTGTCTCCATAAATAAGTGTCTCCATATTTAAGATAATAATGACTTTTTTATGCGATTGTGATTAGAAGCTACAACTATTCTTGTATTGTCATACATCGAATTGTCAAACATAGTAAATTAAAATCTTACATCTAATTGGTACAATTTAAAATGAATTAGTTATTTGTAAATTGATAAACGTAGAAATTAATAACACCATTAGATGAACTTAGATAATATATATGAAAGTTAGATGTTTACAAAGTGTTGAAAGAACTACCGATGACAAACAAACGTTGATTATATTTACTGGCATAAAATATTACACACCAAACATATTATAAACATAATAGAACAATTAAAATAACACATTAATTTCGAATATTGATTCTCCATATACAACAAAATACCAACCACAAAAACAACCACAAACATAATACTATGTATATAACACAATGATAACAACAAACAACTAAATACAAAACCATAACTAAACATGTGGTGAAACTACAGTTTCAATATAGCTTGCACCTACAATGCCTTGTGTAAAGATGATAGGAAAATAACCATGCATCTTCTTTGCCCTTACGTTTATCTGAGCAACATCACCCCATTCGTGCACTATAATTAATTTGTTATTACCATCAATGTAGTGCACAGATGACCCTATCATCAACGGCATAAACACACGGGGTACAAAAGACACCACTTTCGACCAAGTATTATTTTGTAGACGCCACAATTGAACATCTACACTACACATTCCAATACTAACCAACATATGAAGTTCATCTCGTATAGTCACCAACTGACCTATAGATTCCACACTCAATGTATCTGGGTAACCTACATTTTCTATTACCTTCGACTCAACATCCAAACGAAGAATCGCTGTGTTACCCATACACCAGAATTTGGTCAGTACAAAATACAAACTTTTCCTACAAAACGTCCCAACGGACCAACTATAAACAGCAATATCATATGGACTATCAATTAAGAACCTTGGAGTTGACCATGAACCTTCACTAAACGAATAAATATTAACAGTCAACCTGAAATGAGTGCGTTTAATGTGCACAATTTTGTAATCACCAGCAGAGTCAACACAAAACCCAAGACTATCATCATCCATATTGTAAAATCCCTGATAATTAGAATTTCTCAGCATCTTGAACACACGAGTTAGTGGATTCCAAACAACCAAATCACCAGTATTACATAAGCAAACACATACCATGCCATCCAAACTTGCTAAAAAGATCACATTACATGGATGACAATCGAAGGGAATGTGAATATTATTGCCTAAAACACATCTAGGAGATGCAACATCAACATAACGAATCGCACACGATGATTTGTCAAGAGCAATTATTTTCTGGTCACCTAATACTCGCAAGAAACGACAATTATTCTTAGCAAACTCAGGAGTTGAAAGATAGGCTAACGGTGAGTAAAACCTCCTAAATCTCCGAGAAGTGGTGGTAAACGGTTTTCACACACTATGGGCGATAGGGGGTAAATAAAATTAAATAAAAATATATATTAGAAACCGTTTCTAATTTACAGATAATCATATACACATACATGGAGATACTTTTTAATCAATCACATACACAAATATACTTTTTATTAATTAATCTTATTTTTATAAATTACTTTGTTAGTTGTCAAACATTATGTTATTACAATTGTGAAAATAATTACATCGTAGATTTTTTTTTGGCATTGGGTTTTATATATTATTTTGTACTTTTTATAAAAATATTGTTTTTTATGATAATAGGATTATTGAAAAATAATGGACACCACAACTAAAAAATAGGAAGTTAGTTACACAATACAATATATAAAAATAGACACCTACAAAAAAAATCAAATATATGGAAAACAGAAAACCAATAACACTTTAATAAACAAAACATAAAATGACAATATTCCAGCAAAAAAACAAAAACAAAAAAATCCAGTAAGAACTATTCCTTAACTGGACATATTACAAAGTGGGAAGTTTCTAATTGTCCTTAACTGGACATATTACAAAGTGGGAAGTTTCTAATTCTCCCTAACATAATGAACCAAACCATTGAAACAAACACAATGACTTGTTATCCAACTATTAAGAACATCAATAACCATGTCTATATTTAAGATAATAATGACTTTTTATTCAATTGCGATTAGTAACTACAACTGAGTTTCTTATACAAAAACAATGCAGACAATTATCACATAATGCAATGCACTTGTTTTCAAAACAGAAAGAATATGAACTAAACAAACCTTACGAATAAAACTGGACATAATCGAGTATGATATGTTTATTAAATAATCAAGTAATAGGATATTTATACACCATAAAAAGCAGTTGATGACACCAGTTTTGTAGGAACATGGGCGACAACACATAAGTAGTAAACCGCTAATACATACCATGTTGTAAAACAAATAATACATAAAATATAGCATGTAAAATAAAAAAACAATAATATAGAAAAAACACAATCATAATACTACCATATAAAATAAAAAACACAATACTATATAAACACACAATCATAAACACTCCGGATGCTTAGCTTATAATCCAATAAGGGAATTTATTAATTTATCTACCACAAAATATTTATTGCACATCAAACACAACATTTAATGTTATACAATAAGATAAAATAAGACACACAACTACAAAAGAATAGTTAAACCTGAATACAAAAGTTCTAATACATACATTGTCATATAATAAGAAATTCCGTTTTGCTCCCTATGGTTTGGTCACTTTAACAGTTTTGCCCCAAACCTTTAAAAATAGCCATTTTCCTCCAATAGTTTGCTATGGTTTTTCCATTTTGCTCCCCGCCTCTAACTCCATCCAAATTGTCTGTATTTCCATTTTGCTCCCCGCAGGGAGTAAAATGCATAAACCATAGCAAACTATTGGAGGAAAATGGCTATTTTTAAAGGTTTGGGGCAAAATCATTAAAGTGACCAAACCACAGGGAGCAAAACGGAAGTTTACTCAAAAATCACTCTTCATAAAATAACACAATTTCTTAAAAAATTACACAATAATAACCATTCCAGATAACTACCTCTACATTAAATTTGAGTTAGGATCGGTTAAGAGAGGTTTACTAACAAATGAACACAGCAGTTTACCTTACCATCTTTGTAGGACAACATGCAAGAAAGACTACAACAACTTATTAACCTAAAATCCTGCATTATAAACCGCTAGTACATACCATATATTAAAATTACACATATTAAAGATTTCATTTAATATAATAACACAATATTATACAAAAGAAGGATAGAACCAACTGATAAACATACCATCTATTTTTACAACTACCTTTTAGCACACATTCATGAGTTGTACTAAATGATATACATACATGACACATATACAAAAAAAAAAAAAAAAAAAAACAATTGATGATATCAGGTTTGTAGCACTTCTTCACCTAAATATATAGTAAAACAAATTAAACTGAAAATATTAAAAGTTCGAAATAATATATGATTAAATAACACCAATCAGAAATAAATATCCATGCAGACAACTGTTAATACACTTATACATACGGAACTACTTGAAACAATAAACAAAATTCGAAAAAACGACCACCATTCTCTATAATATAGCATAATAATTTCTAATCAATCGGCGAAACAACGGTCTCGATAAATAATGCTAGTTCCACACCAATGTAGGAATCAAGATGTTGAAGGTAATTAAAAACTTCATAGCTCAGCTTAGCTTCAACAGGACGAATCCAAACATTTCTAAGCAACCACTTGTTGTTTTGAAATATAGTAGACCAACACAAACTTTGTTTATAACTAATAATATGAATATTATTGATAGAAAACATCTTGATGAAGGCTTCATCTTCAACTTTGTACAAACCAACAGATAACTCGGGAGACCCTTCAACAACAATAAAATGGAGCTTCTTTGCAATGCTCAGAATTTTTCCTGGCCAAGGAGTAACTTCCAAACTTTCAGGAAAACGAATGCTTCTAAAAGTTTCAGAAATAACATTGAAAGCAACTATATACCTCTCGAAAGGGCCAGGATACCAACTTCTTGAACACACGAAATATATGGATTTGCCAGAATAAATCCCGGAAGACATTGAATAACCCTGACCACCGAAATTAACTCCCCTCAAGAAATCTATTTCCCTCCACGTCTCACAACGTCGTGAATAAACACGAGCAATAACGACATTATTCAACAAATAATATTTGATGTGAAGCACTTTAAGATCATTGGTTTCATCAAAATACATTCCACCTGTATCACATTTTTGAACATACCGCTGAGAAAAGTCTGAGACGGACAACAACCACTACAAAAAAAATCGCAATCTGAGACTGAAAAATCAGTCTCTAAAACTCCTAAACCAGCCCATTAAGCGACGCTAGAATACGTAAGAATGTAGGGTCAACATTGCCAGGAAAACTGATCTGTTTGCTTGTAAACACATCCAAATTCCCACCTATTACGTTGTCAACAACAATTGACATACCTCGCAAGGAGAGATTTTTCTTATGCGAATTTCCAATTCGACAAGAATGCCTCATCTAAAAAAAATGAGTTGACAGTTCCTTACGGAAATCTTTGCAAACACATTTCAAACAACCAATAGCTTTGGCAGGGAGCCTTGTGAATATTTCATCAAAGATCAATGCAAACCCAAGCTTTTCCATTTTATAATCTATGGGGCTACAATATAAAATATAATAAATGAAATACAATTGAGACAATTTGATATGTAAATGTTTATATATAAACACAATGTATACAACCGCTTTTCATACACAACCGGATGATAAAATAAGACTAACCAACCACGTAACTTATATAAAAAAAACTGTTAATGAAAGCAGTTTAACATTGTATTAGCACAATCTTAAACAACTGCTGATTTTAGCAAATATTGACCTTTCTACAAACATTTTGAAATCAACACAGCAGTTTACCTTACCATCTTTGTAGGAGAACATGCAAGAAAGACTACAACAACTTATTAACCTAAAATCTTTTATAAACACAGCATTTAATGATATACAATAAGATAAGATAAGACACACAACTACAAAAGAATAGTTAAACCTGAATACAAAAGTTCTAACACATACATTGTCATATAAAATGATATTACATTTCCAACTATATTAGAAGACTTCATATATGTTGGCTGCTTCATTTCCACAACGGTGTCCAACCCAGAAAACTGAAAAACTAAGCATCATTATTCAAATGAACAAACATGGTTAAATAAACACAATACCATATATTCAAATAAACAAACTTGGTACACTTTGTGGATGAAAGTTTGTCGATGATGGAATCAAAGATTCTGGTTTCACTGGGTTTTTCAAATATACCCAAGTAATTGTGTGTAAATTTAAATGGAATCTCACTTTTGGGTGAATCCTTTTGTATGGTTTTACTGGATTTTTTCACCATGATTGAATCGGGGAATTTTGAATTACAGTAAAAACCCTGTTTGGGATTTTTGATCAGGGTTTTATAGACAGGAAAGGTAAATGTTGACATGGCAGCGGTTACAAAGATCTGATAGTCGAAACACTGTCCACGTGACAACCTCTGATGGAAATGAAGGACAAGTATTTTATGAAAACCACTGATATAAGAAGACCAGTGGCTGTAATGGTGACAAATGAAAGCAGTGAGTGATTTTTACTATCAGTGGATAGCATATCAGTGGATAAAAACACTGATTTTGAATAACAGTGCTTATCAAAGAAAAGAGGAAACAGACTTTCAAGAAACAAAACAAAACATTCCATTAAAATAAAAATGAATTTGAATAACAGTACTTATCAAAGAAAAGAGGAAACAGACTTTCAAGAAACAAAACAAAACATTCCATTAAAATAAAAAATACATAATAATTGAATACAAACCACTTCACTATAACAACTATCACTAAACTTAAAAAAACTACTTATAAGGAAACTAAAAACCTACGCTTCAACTCCATTGACTCATTAACTTTTCTATATATCTCTAACATCTGTGCCATTAACTGAACATCTTTATTCCCACTCTCACCATTATTCAACAGTGCCAGGTCACGAACAGCAGTTGCAGGCAATAAACGCAACGTCTCAGTTACATCATCACGAGAGCCAACTCCAGTCTTCAAAGATTGAAAACATTTCCTCAGATCTTTAGAAAACTCTAACTCAGCTTCCAAATCTTCCAACACTGCTTTATAAAACAGTTCCTTCAAATCTTCTCCTTGATTACTTGATGAAGCCATTGAAAAAAGTTAACTTTTTAATTAGAAATCTGTAAAACTTAAATAACTTGAGATACGATATACATGAAATGTCTGCATATATATATATAAAAGGCTTATGGACACAAACGCGGAACTATTAATGGCAGCAACGGTTACATGATGTAAAAATTGCTCCGGGAAACGATACAATCATACAAAAAACTGAAGAGACAGACGTTTACATACAGTTATTACTATAAACACACAAACCATTAATTAAACACGGGAAACTTAAACTGGTACACGGCTAACTATGCATCAATCAACGAAAATATTAATTACCATTAAATTTTAACGAAAATATTACAAACAAAGAAAAACATGCATGTTTAAGAGAAAAGAAAATACACACATAAAAAAACTCCAACTCAACAGAGTATCATTACCAAAATATAATAACCATCATCATACATAAAAAAACAACATAACTAATCTTCGCCAAAACTGTCGATTTCAATCACCTCATCCCACTTCCAATTCTTCAGCGCCTTTACCCTTTGATTAATTCTTCTGAAATTACGAGGCTAGAGAATAATATATCAGTCATTCATCTAGAATATTAACTAAACACAACTAAACATAAAGATATGGAACCAACCTTGTTGATCTCGTGCTTTATAGAATTGTCAGGACATCCAACCAAAGCATCAAACTCCAAGTCAAAGCCTTTAGATTTGTTCTGAAATTTACAAAACAAAATATAAGCAAACATAATAAGATTCAGCATAAACATCACCATCTATCACTAACAAAATAATTTACATACTTTAACATAAACGATTTACCTTTGCAGCTCCGATTGAAGACATAGTCAAGTCAGGAAGTACTCCAAACAATTCTTCAAACTGAAAAACAATATACTCATTAATAAAATAAACTACCATGTTGAACTAAAACAATGTTATCTTACAGTTATAAAAGAATTGTTACATACATCTACAGTTTCATCAGATATCTTACTCAACTTTTGAAAATGATCATCCACAAAAATGTTGTCAGCCACAACCTGGAAAAAAAAAACAACTGTTAATCACTGTTGTCATAGTATATTACAAATATAAACCAAAAAACACAGTATATGTAAAAAAACACAATGATTTTTAAAAATAAACAACATGATAAAATATTTTACAAGAATTATTACGCACGTTTCCAACTTCATCACATGTACTGCTCAACGTTTGAATATGATCATCCACAAAAATCTTGTCAGCCACCACCTAGAAAAGAAAAAAAAACAACTGTCAACCACTGTTGTCATAATATATTACAAAAAAAAAAAAAAAAACATCACAAAAAACACAATAGCTGTAAATAACACAATGATTCTAAGTAACACACAATATCATAAATAATAACAGAAACTTCATCATAAACTTGCTTCTAAATGTACATTCTCATTAGAGCAATAAGAAAATTCATGCAAATGACCATCCACACACTCGTCAGCTACAACCTGACAAAAAAAACATGTCAATGATTTTTTACTATAATAACACAAAGGATTCCTACAAACACAAAATGATTGTAAAAAACACAATGCTATGTAAATCCGAATACTTTACAAAACAAAATGATATTACATTTCCAACTATATTAGAAGACATCATATCTGCTGGCTGCTTCATTTCCACAACGCTGTCCAACCCAGCAAACTGAAAAACAAAGCATCATTATTCAAATGAACAAACATGGTTAAATAAACACAATACCATATAAATTAACATCTTACATTTTCCCCCGAAATTGAATCCTCATCATACACAACATTATCCATCGATCATAACTGAAGCAAAACAAACAAACTAAATAAGAAACTATTATCGAAGCATAACAAACATCATTAACACATAAAATATGTAACCACCTTACAGTGATATGCTTTATTGAAAAGGATGTAATGCAAAGAATTCACGGACATATATATACATCTTGTATGCTAACTACCACGTAGAAGTTATCCAAGATGAACCGACAAGGTTGAGAGAGCGTACCCACGTAGCGAGAAACATGCAGAAAACACAGCAAAACTTAACTTGCGTTGAAAAATCAAACTGCCAATTTTTTGGGATTGAACGGATGAGATTAAATCTTGAAGGTAACCACCTGAATTATTACGGTCAGGATCTACTTGAACGTGGGTTTGACCGACGGTTGTTTCGCGGCGAACAATTTATTAATAATTTCGCAAAGACATGAAGCTCAGTTCGATAAGTTAATAACAAACTGAACTTTGTAAAAGTACATCCACCATCTTGATCAGAGTCTTCAACCGAGTGTCTGAAATCATTTCATCTCGAATCTTCAAGATCCAATCTCGTATTTTCACGAATCCACCAATTACCCGATGACTTTCGTCTCCAATCTCCCCCTCAATGTAAGAACCCCTATTTCGAGAATCCGATCAGTCACCAACTTGGAAGAGAGATCAAGAAGACTAATCTTCTCTACTCTAACCGGCATACGATAAAGGCTTGACCTTCAACTAGTTGCCAAAAGAACAATTTGCTTCATCACGTCAACACTTGATTAAACCTCGAACAAACTTGACAAAACTCAATCATACACTAGCTCTAACTTGCTTCATGTTATAAACACTTCGCCACCGGTAAGATTAACACTAAGTTAATCTCAAAGATAGTAAACATGAACTTGTTTCGATGTAGCACCACGAGCTTTTCGTTTACAAAGAAAACAGGAATTTCAAATTTTTTACTCCCCCTTTTTCTTTGTAAACTGTCAGCGTCCAAGCAAGCCTACTGTTGTTGCAGCCACTAACCAGCTAAGGAATGTAATGTAAGATTCAATTTCCTGAGTACCAAACCCGGGTTGCAGAAGGTCCCCTTTCTACCATGGCCATGACAACACATCCAATTAGCACTATGTCAGCAAGAGGAACAAGACATGAACACACCACAAAAATTTCTTCCCATTTTTCTAGCAACATATCCATCGAACCAGTCTGTTTCCCAGACACAACAAGCCCAATAAATACAGGAGGATGCATATCTTGCATGATCATCCATCTAAGAACTGGACCAGAAACCGATCTTAAAGTTTCACAAAGAAACTCGGATGGTTTGAGCTCAAGGAAACTCGGATGAGGGAATCTCAAAGCTAAAACTCGGAACTGTGAAAGCTCAAAATAAACACGCAAAGTTCAAGACTCGGAACATTTGAGAGATTCAAGAATAACTCGGAACATCACTCACACAGTTCAAAACTCGGACATTGCACACAGTTCAAAACTCGAAACACTGAACCGACAAGTAAAAAATCGGAACCTACAACTGTAAAACTCGGACCTGTTGAACATTCCTTAAAAACTCGGAAGAACTTGATATCAGAATTGAAACATATCGGAACTGATTAAAAAACCGGAATTAGATCAGATCCAAAGCTAAAGCTCGGAATGGACTATTAAACACTCGGAATAATCTGTTTTAAAAACTCGGAACTGCTGATACTCGAAAACTCGGAAGAGTTTTAAAAGTTCGGACTGAAAAACTCAGAAGAGTTTTAAACACTCGGACAACAAGTTCAAAACACTGAATTCTTTCAAAACTCGGAGTTTCTAATACTCGGAATAACTTGAAACAAACTCGGAGCTTCTAATACTCGGAATAACTTGAAACAGAGCTGAAACTCGAAATTGTTAAACTTTATGAAGAACTCGGAGCTTTAGAGTCATGAAAACTCGTAGCTTAAAACTCGGAACTGAACTCGGAACTGAAACGTCGGAACAGTTAACCAAACCAAAACTCGGACCTGACAGCTTAACTGTGTTTGTTGATTCAGGCTCGGAATGACTTAACTGGGTTTAAAACTCGGAACACAAAGAAAAACTCTGACCTTTGAAACAGCTGAACCTTGAAAAAGAAAAACTCAGAATGTATAGTTGTTAAAACTCGGACACAATACCAATGATCCACAAAACTCGGACTCAGTTATGGAAACTCGGACAACATAAGTCAGACTTGACTTATTTTGACCAAACTCGGACACAATTGAAACTAAAACTCGGAGTAAAAACTCAGAACAGTTAATCGACCAAACCACGGACTTCTGAAAACTCGGAGCCCTAAACTCAGACTATTGAAAACTCAGAACAGTTAAACATCGGAACGTATAAATTCTTTTGTCATTTTAAACCTCGGATCTGCTGTATGTTTAGAAAACTCGAACAAGCTCATAAACAAATCCCCGGACTATCTCCCCAGTGTGACTTCACACTGGTTCACCAAAAACCCCGGAAATACAGACACAGAAAGGAAACTCGGACGAGTAAAACACTTACAAACATCCGGACAGAGCCTTTTTCAGATCAAAACCCTAGATCTACCAAAAACCCAGCAGTTCTCTCCAACACAGCTCTCGAATTTCTTCATATCTGGACCAAAATCTTCACGTCTTCAAGATGTTTGGCGGAAACAAACATCAAATCAAGAGCAATGGTGATTCAGAAGGCGGTTAGACCATTCTGAATCGGTAACCATGCTCTGATACCACTGTGAAAGCACCGGATCGATGACGAACATCAAACATTGCACTTGATTCAAGACATGAAGAACAAAATATGATAGATGAAAAAGAAGATGCAAGACAAACTCATTCATTTCAATACAATCATCACAGATTACATACCAAACGAGTATACATCATCTTCTACAAGCTGGTTTAGATCACAAAGATCTAAACCCTAGCTTTCTCTCACTAACACATAGTCTCTGTCACGACCCCCGACCCACCCTGAACGGAATCGGAAGTCGTGAATAGTTCAGCGGTACCGGTGATTATTTTTAAAAACGTTGCAGCGGAAATTTCATCAGGATCATGAGTTAGGAAAAATATCAGAGTTTAAAAACACCGGATTTTATTTATTAAATAGATGGGATAAACCCATGTTTTATAAAGGTAGATTTAATAAGATAATTTTGTTTACATAAAACAATATTTCTTAATTTGATAAAATAAGCCACTTCTTGAAGCCTTTCAGTGTCGTATCCAGCTCTTATTCCAATTTACTGTAATTACCTGAAAAATGTTTGAAAAAGGTTTTGTCAGCGAAAACACTGAGTGAATTCATTCCATTTTATAAAATCTATTGTTATACCTTACAGTATTAAGGTTTTTATATCTATTTATATTTATAGAACTCAATCAGTATTTGTCACCTAGCAGCAGTTTCAATATGACATTAATCATATCACCCATTGGCTCACGTTTGTCCAATAGTGAATTTGTCAATTAATTATATTTTACTATTATTCAATTTATCTGTCACTAGGCGATTCCTGTGACTATAATCATATCAATATTGATTATTCTTTTCAATTAATGATTCTGGTCATATCACTGTTGATCATTCTTTCAACTAGTGATTCTATAACACTGTTGATCATTCTCTCAACTAGTGCTTTCGGTCATGTCACTGTTGATCATTCTTTCAACTAGTGACTCAGATTATATTACTGTTGATCATTCTTTCAACTAGTAATTTCTATTCATAACACTGTTGATCATTCTCTCAACTAGTGTCTTTGGACTTAATTGTGTCCCGTGACATTTCTTTGTCAAATATATTACTTTTGGCATAAAACCATTTAATCCAGAAAATGACATATCAATTTATGTCAAATTTCTATATCTTATCAAATATAATATGTTAATTAAATAATTGTAATATCATTATTTAATATTTTAACGTGACTAAGACTAAAATATAATCTTAGTAAAATGCATAATTTCCACTGTTATTGTAATCATGATAATATTAACTAACTTTCTGGAAAATAATAATGAGAATCAAATAATATATAAAATCTTATATACCAGCAGTTAATATAAAAACTTAATTACTGTAAGTATAACTGGTAATCATTTAGGATTCTGTAAAATCTTTGTAAATATAATTGTTTCATAAAAAGTTGATAAAACTGTGAGAAAATAGAGTGGACTCACAAACTGTGAGAAAAGAGAAATGAACTCACTTTGCAGATTTCTACGGGCAAAGCTTAGTTTATAGATAATCCTTGATATATTGTAGATTTAATTTGAGCAGAGCTTAGCCTATTTCTTATCCTTGTAACCTAGTGCATACAAACTAGGTAATTAACCAATACAGCATTTACGATAACTCACGAGATCAAATTCTCACAACGAACGACAAAGTGCGATACTTAAACATCCAGCGGATTCACAACTAAGGACAGAGTATAGTCCGATTTCGGACAACACTCAACATCCCGTCGAAATCACGACGAATGACAAAGTATAACCCTAATGTGGGCAGCACTTAAACATCCATTGGATATATTGATTGATCGGATAATGAATCGTAATAGCGATCGAGTTAATACCCTGTTCAGCAGCACCCCGCTATACTAATTAGTGATTTAGTGTGTGTTAATTGAAGTAATTGAACGATATCTCCGCGCCTGAGTTGAATTTTATCGTCGAACGAACGCACAGAAGCAAGTCCCAAAGCCTGCTATTTATACACCAAATTGGCATTTGTTACGGACCGTAACAAATATTCCTTACGGTCCGTAAGGAATACTTTTTCTCCATATTGTTGCCACGTGTGTTTGAAGTGCAGGTGAGTCGACGTTTCGATTAAATTCGAATTTTATAATAAGTTATAAAGATAATTGTTGAGTAGGGAATGCCCCCCCTGAGTTTTAGGGGCCCTGATCCTGATTCTGATTGTTCTGAAATTTGTAGGTTTTGCGCAGAATCACTTGGGTCTCTCAATTAGGGTTTCCTATTGAATAAAATAATAATATAAATAGGACTTTTAATGAGGGTTGTTACATTCTCCCCACCTTAATAAAAAATCTCGTCCTCGAGATTTGTTGGAATAAGTAGGAATACTTTTTCTTCATCCCAGATTCCAGCTCCTAAGTGTATTTATGATATTTCTTGGAGACTTATGTTTCTAGTCAATAAAAACAATATTAAGGTAGATGACACAGAATTGAATATCAAACGAGTCATACATTAAATAGGACTCAATGGTTCAACTGAACTATTTCAAAAAAAATCGATGTCAAATGGATAAGATGAAATGATATAATTTCCAATGTGACTATTTTCAAGCCAAAAGATATATGATCAATAGATATTTAGAATGAATGTGAAGAACTTTTAGAATCAATAAAAATTCTTTTGTCAAAAGAAAGCTTACTTTGATTGGCAACTGAAGAAGACTCAGAATCAACAAGTTCAAAATGAAATAGAAGCACGAAAATAATTTGTCAACTATCAACTATATCAAGAGAAAATCAGGGTGTTGACAATGAGTTGCAAGGATACACCGAAATACAATAGAGTTTAGTGTATCATTGTCTTAATACATAATTGCATCAAGACTAATTTCAAATGATGAGTCAAACGAAATACATACGTGGTTTTGAATAATTCGTATGCTTTTGATTAGCCCAAGCTACAAGTTTATAACGACGCCGCAAGGTGTCGTAATGATTGAAATAATTCAATAATTACGGTGACTGAACAATTTCACCGTGAAATCAACTGAAAGCTTTAATGAAGTAAATTTTGGATATTTAGTTCGAATAGGATTTTCAATTGATAATAAAAAGATCAAATGAATATTATAGAATTTTCAAAAATGATGAAAGAAACGTTAAGAGGTACACCGGAATATGATATGAATTTGTGTACTTATCTTAACACATAATTGTATTAAGACTTGTTTAAGATAATGAACCGACAAAATTAAAATTCGTTCATTAGGAGTGAAAATAAGAATAGCTCAAGCTTCAAATTAAATAAATGCCACCACAAGGTGTTATAGAAATTGGAAATAGTAGTGGTGAATGAAACGAGTTTCACCATGCTTTAAGTCAAATGAAGTAAACCCGAATGTTTCAAGTAAATCTAGTAGGATTGAAGTTGAAATACTTGAATAATGTTTTTCGATCAAAGATGATAAAACAATAAAAATTACGAAACGCTCGATTCTTGATATAAAATCTTTAAGAGATACACTGAATATATGAAATGAATTTGTGTATCATTATCTTAGCACATGATTGTGTTAAGATTGATTTTATAGAATAAACCAACAAAACAGATTCAATATAAATAAACAATTAAACCCGTATGCAACGAGATTAGCACAAGCTTCAAATTTGTGAAAACGTCACCACAAAGGTGATCGTGACCAAATAAATGATTTGGTGAAAGTGAAAACCAAACAATTCTGTTATGGTTTTGAATAGACGAAGTACTTGACAGAATGTATTTATTTATAAACTTTTATTTGTACTAGGGTCAAATAATAACTTAACTTAGATATTATATATCAGCTATTACGTCTGGAATCATTTCTGCTTCTTGCGTAGTAAGTACGAATGCTCACGCGTTCTTCTTAGCTCCGTCTGTTGTTCTGACCTTGTTGTCAAGTGCTTTGGTTAGTTTAGGGCAATATGGTTTGATGTGTCCTGTTTCTCCGCAATTGAAACAAACATTAGTTTTCCTTCTACACTCTTCCTCTGTATGTCCGGTCATCTTGCAGAAGTCACAGTAGGATGTTTTCCTAAAACGGCATCTTCCTGAATGCTTTTTGTTACAGCTTCTGCAGATAGGTTGTTCCAGTGACGGTTCAGTTCCTGTCTTCTTGTAGAATTCTTGGGAAATTTTCTGGGCTAACTCTTTCTTCTTGTTTTCTTCTCTTGTGCGAATTAGTCCATCTGTTAGCATGTTAGCTAGTTCGACTGCTTCTTCAATAGTCTGTGGTCTAGTGGCCTTGACTATGTCTCGGATTTCGCTAACTAATCCCCAAATATAACGAGAAATTAGTACAGGTTCTGGCGAAGCCAGAGTTGGTACCATTCTTGCATATTCGAAGAACGTTGTCGTATATTCACGACAATTTACATCTATCATTTTATGATTTAGGAACTTGTTAGCCATTCGTTCCTTTTCATAAGGAGGACAAAATTTCCTTTCTGTCATTTCCTTAAATTTTTCCCAGTTCATGGCATAAGCCATGTCCCTTCCTTTTGCCTAAAGAATTGTATTCCACCATTCCAAGGCTTCTTCCTTAAAGAGGTTAGATGCATACATCACCTTATCTTCTTCGGCGCATTTGCTGATTGTAAGAACAGCTTCCGTCTTTTCTAACCATCGCAAAGCAGCCGTGGCTCCTTCACTGCCGGCGAACTCAGTTGGTTTACAAGCTAGAAATTCTTTGTAGGTACACCCGAGAGTCATCGCCTTCTTTTTCTTGGGAAATGAGGTTTTGATAATATCATCATTACCTCCATTGACACTATGACTAAAACCATCATCACGAGTATGCTTGCTACTCACAACTTTGGTAGGTTCTACGGGATTTTTAACAGCTTTAATTATTGAAGGTAAAGCATTAGCTATTCCTTGAGCTATTAGATTTTCTATAGCATTTTTATCCAAAGGATTTTCATTATTAGCATGAACTTCTGTATTATGTGGTACTTCATTCGACATCTGAATTGCAAACATTTTCACTTATTAATATCACAAAATAGCAAAACAATGCTTCCAGGATATTATATGTGCATATTGACATATATATATTCATATATAACACATATGTTAATTTATATCAGTTTCCTAACTTTTAAGTTTAGGTATTAAAAGAACACCTAAATAGCTTAAACAAGTGGCTCTTTGAGTTGGCTCTGATACCACCTTCTGTCACGACCCCCGACCCACCCTGAACGGAATCGGAAGTCGTGAACAGTTCAGCGGTACCGGTGATTATTTTTAAAAACGTTGCAGCGGAAATTTCATCAGGATCGTGAGTTAGGAAAAATATCAGAGTTTAAAAACACCGGATTTTATTTATTAAATAGATGGGATAAACCCATGTTTTATAAAGGTAGATTTAATAAGATAATTTTGTTTACATAAAACAATATTTCTTAATTTGATAAAATAAGCCACTTCTTGAAGCCTTTCAGTGTCGTATCCAGCTCTTATTCCAATTTACTGTAATTACCTGAAAAATGTTTGAAAAAGGTTTTGTCAGCGAAAACACTGAGTGAATTCATTCCATTTTATAAAATCTATTGTTATACCTTACAGTATTAAGGTTTTTATATCTATTTATATTTATAGAACTCAATCAGTATTTGTCACCTAGCAGCAGTTTCAATATGACATTAATCATATCACCCATTGGCTCACGTTTGTCCAATAGTGAATTTGTCAATTAATTATATTTTACTATTATTCAATTTATCTGTCACTAGGCGATTCCTGTGACTATAATCATATCAATATTGATTATTCTTTTCAATTAATGATTCTGGTCATATCACTGTTGATCATTCTTTCAACTAGTGATTCTATAACACTGTTGATCATTCTCTCAACTAGTGCTTTCGGTCATGTCACTGTTGATCATTCTTTCAACTAGTGACTCAGATTATATTACTGTTGATCATTCTTTCAACTAGTAATTTCTATTCATAACACTGTTGATCATTCTCTCAACTAGTGTCTTTGGACTTAATTGTGTCCCGTGACATTTCTTTGTCAAATATATTACTTTTGGCATAAAACCATTTAATCCAGAAAATGACATATCAATTTATGTCAAATTTCTATATCTTATCAAATATAATATGTTAATTAAATAATTGTAATATCATTATTTAATATTTTAACGTGACTAAGACTAAAATATAATCTTAGTAAAATGCATAATTTCCACTGTTATTGTAATCATGATAATATTAACTAACTTTCTGGCAAATAATAATGAGAATCAAATAATATATAAAATCTTTTATACCAGCAGTTAATATAAAAACTTAATTACTGTAAGTATAACTGGTAATCATTTAGGATTCTGTAAAATCTTTGTAAATATAATTGTTTCACAAAAAGTTGATAAAACTGTGAGAAAATAGAGTGGACTCACAAACTGTGAGAACAGAGAAATGAACTCACTTTGCAGATTTCTACGGGCAAAGCTTAGTTTATAGATAATCCTTGATATATTGCAGATTTAATTTGAGCAGAGCTTAGCCTATTTCTTATCCTTGTAACCTAGTGCATACAAACTAGGTAATTAACCAATACAGCATTTACGATAACTCACGAGATCAAATTCTCACAACGAACGACAAAGTGCGATACTTAAACATCCAGCGGATTCACAACTAAGGACAGAGTATAGTCCGATTTCGGACAGCACTCAACATCCCGTCGAAATCACGACGAATGACAAAGTATAACCCTAATGTGGGCAGCACTTAAACATCCATTGGATATATTGATTGATCGGATAATGAATCGTAATAGCGATCGAGTTAATACCCTGTTCAGCAGCACCCCGCTATACTAATTAGTGATTTAGTGTGTGTTAATTGAAGTAATTGAACGATATCTCCGCGCCTGAGTTGAATTTTATCGTCGAACGAACGCACAGAAGCAAGTCCCAAAGCCTGCTATTTATACACCAAATTGGCATTTGTTACGGACCGTAACAAATATTCCTTACGGTCCGTAAGGAATACTTTTTCTCCATATTGTTGTCACGTGTGTTTGAAGTGCAGGTGAGTCGACGTTTCGATTAAATTCGAATTTTATAATAAGTTATAAAGATAATCGTTGAGTAGGGAATGCCCCCCCTGAGTTTTAGGGGCCCTGATCCTGATTCTGATTGTTCTGAAATTTGTAGGTTTTGCGCAGAATCACTTGGGTCTCTCAATTAGGGTTTCCTATTGAATAAAATAATAATATAAATAGGACTTTTAATGAGGGTTGTTACAATCTCTCTCTCTCTAGAATTTACACCAGGAGAATGAACAAGTTGGGAGAGATGCACAAAGCTTCTGATTGATCGATTCCTGCCCTAATCCTATACAACACATATATATAGACTAGGGACAAAACTCAGACAAAAACAATTTACACAAAAACCAAACCCCTGACCAAAGTTCTAGACCAAAACTTGGACAAATTGTCCAAGGATAAACGTTGGACTAAGTTCCAAGATATGTACAATAAAGACCCTAACAATTGGAAGGCATGCACTTTTCACCCAAAGTGCATTAACAAACTCCCCCTAGATCAATGCATGGTCTTCGTGTGGTCTTGAATTCTTCATTATGTTGACTTTAACTTGGACTTCTGCTTTGGTTGACCAGAACTGATAAGCGACAGTTACCCTGCAGGAACTGCACTTACATGTATCCAGATTACGGATACGGGTATGAATGTCCGTACGTGCAACAAAGTGGATACGGTGCTGAGAATGCACCTGTTGATGAACCATATTACCCGACCCATCAATCGTATCCGGGTTACGGGGTATACGGGGGTGAAGGTGGATACGGATGTTACAGTGGATACGGGGGTGAAGGTGAATACAGTGGATACGGGGGTGAAGGTGGATATAGTGGATACGATAGATATGGGGGTGAAGGTGGTTACAGTGGATACGGGGGTGAAGGCGGATACAATGGATACGATAGATCTGAGGGTGAAGGTGGATACGGTAGATACGGAGGCTACGGTGGATACGAAGAACATGGTGGATATGGTTATGAGCCCCGTAACACATCACTTTATGAATCATCTACCCCGGGAAATCTGTTTCAAATAAATGAGATATCACATTAAAATAATTATTATTATTATTGTTAAAAATATTATAATTATAATTATAATTATTAAGATTATTATTATTATTATTGTTAAAAATATTATAATTATAATTATAATTATTATGATTATTATTATTATTGTTAAAAATATTATAATTATAATTATTATTATTATTGTTATTGTTATTATTGTTAAAATACTATAATTATAATTATTATTATTATTATTATTATTATTATTATTATTATTGTTGTTAAAAATATTATAATTATAATTATTATTATTATTGTTATCAGATTTGATTTAATATATTAAATTCCTAATGTGTATATAAATTTAATATAACTTAGAATATAACACATCCCAACTGGTAGCCCAGTTGGTTTGTGCGCGTGTTTTGTTTGCGAGAAGGCGCGGGTTCGAGTCCCGTCCTTGTCAGTTTCGATTGCGTTTAAAACCCTTTTTGTTTTCTGAATTTAATTAATAATTATATTAATCCTAACTAGTGTATATAAGGAATTAAGTTTCATATTCTAACAGCTCCTAGTAGGAGGATAAACTGGTTAAAGCGTTGCGGTTCTAAACGAGAGGTCACGAGTTCGATCCTTGCAAGAGCCGGTTCTTTAAAGAAGACCCCCTTTTTACCGATTTTTGATATATTTACACTTTGGTCCCTGAAGTTCCAATTTTTATAAAAAATAGTCCCTGTTGGCGCTCTCGCCTACGGGTTGGCGCTCTTGCCTACGGGTTGGCGCAATACTTCGCCTCCGCGCATCATCGACAGGAGCGCGGACAGTTATTTGGCGGCGCCTACGTGACTAGGATAGCCCTTTCGTTGGGCTATCATCCGGAGATTGACCGCGCCCATGTAGGCCCGCCGGCACAGCCGAAGCGGATGGGGAAGAACGTTTTATCCGGAATGCACGTTACCAATGACTTCCCAGACGGGAAGCGGTTTAAGAAGCCGGACGGCACGCAATACCAGCTTGAACAGCTGCCGGCACAGTTCCCTCCAGTATTTCCCCCGGCCGATCCAGAGGTACCGGCGCCGCATGAGCCAGTACCCGTCATTCCGGAGCCACCACATCCGCGTGGACCACCCGGGACGCCTCAGTTCCCACACCATGTTTGGCCCGGTCCTGACCCATCACAACAGCGGCTACTTCGACTCGCTGAAAGGAACAACTATCTGTTTGAGTGGGTGGCTGCGGAGCTGCAGCAGCGTCGACAGCATGACGGGTTAACTCCACGACCCTTCATTATGGATGTGGATTGGGATCAGCAGCACGAGCAGCAACCATAGTATTTTATCATTTTGTTATGTATGCACAAACTTTTCTTGTATATATCAAACTTTTGGTGTATATATAAAACTTTTGCTATAACAGTTTAACATATTCGAACAGTACCCGGGTATTTAACTCGTTATATATTTTAAGCGACTTAACGTTGAAACCGGGTGAGAATTTATATCACAAGTAGGCCCAATGTTGAAAAAAATTCTGGAAGGTAATATACGCTGCGTATTGGCCTATACGCAGCGTACGTAAACCTGGTAAAAATTTGATGCTTCAAACCTACCAAAATGACACCAAAATTTCAGATGTTTTATATACGCAGCGTAGAGGTCAATACGCAGCGTATAGTGTTAACCATATACGCTGCGTATTGACCTATACGCCTCGTAGATACACCTTGTTTTATGTGCAATGATTGGTTTGCAGGCACTGAGATCTATGGTCTATCTACGCAGCGTATAGGTCAATACGCAGCGTATAGGTTAACCCTATACGCTGCGTATTGACCTATACGCTGCGTAGATAAACCCTAATTTTTACTAGGGTTTGGTGTGCCAATAGGCACAATCTTTTATCTAGAGAGTAAAAATAATCATTATTCGGTACATGTTCTGTTGAAACGTCACAATTTCATAATGATTTAATTTTTTCTGACCCTTTTATTTACCAATTAATTAACGTTTGGATTTGAGGAAAGTTTAATGCATGTTTGAGTTTTATACCAAAGCAATTTCAAGAGAAATATTAGAAACAACATAAAAAAATTTAGTTGTTTATATTTTTTAATTTATATTAAAAAATTATGTAAATTAATAACCCAAAGTCTAATAAATTGATAAGTAAATATTATTCTTTATAATAATATAATGCAAAAATCCATATGAAATAATATAGGTTGATTTCTAAGGTAAACTATCAGAAACAAAAATGATCATTATATAAAGTAAGAAAAACCAATTATTAAAATAACTTAAGGGGAAAAAAATATAATATCATACATAGTAATAGCTATGCGTTGGCCTGCTGTCACTTTGCATCGTATTTATTTTTTCAAGACTTTTCTTTTAAATTACATCTTCTTCACTCAACAATTGGAAACCATGTTATTGTTGCTGGAAAAAATAAAATAAACTCTTAGTGTTTCTTCTCTTTTCACACTTATACCTTCTCTGTTCAGTTTGACTACATAATAGCTAAAAGGAATGAGGGACCCTCTTGGTGCGTTTACATAACCAACACATGTAACAGTCCAAGTAAATCGTGTCAATATATTTTCTACTTTGTCTTTAATGGGTTGTCCATCCAGGAATTTACAGTTTGTTTTCACCTGACGAATTACTAGCCAAGGCCGCACGTCCTAGTAGAAATGGTTTTCACCCCTTGTAATTAGTGTCCACCATCTTAGGGAGCTCAACTTTCTCGCTAACACACCGGAGTGGCCCCTGACTTTGATACCAGTTGTAGCCTCTCAAGTAAGCCATGTTAGGATAATGTTCGCTTTAGCCCTGATTAACCATCCAGAAACTCACGGTTTCTTTCACCCAACTAATTGCTTGCTCGGGCAATACATATCCTAGTTGAAAAGGTTTTCACCCTATGAGGAACACTTTTTTCTACCCCTCAACCGATGTGGGACTTTGTAGGTCCCAATACGGGTCGTCGGACTACGATGGTTTCTTGTTTCGGATGTTGTAACGAGTGCGGAATCCACGTTACGACACAAACCGGGGAAGAGATTGTTTTACACAATAAAGATTCATCGATTAACGATTCCGTATGTATATTTCGACAGAGTTTCGGTACAGATTTATACAAATAATAAGCACTCCAGAACTCTCTCTCTCTCACCCTCTAAACCCTGTCTCTCTACACTCTCTCTCTAGCTCTTTCAAAATGTGAGAACCAATCCATGTTATATCACCTTCCGATCCCTTTCGGTGTTATCGTTGAACCTTTACATGTTATATCACTTCGTATCACAATTGTTTCTCCTTTCGATCGAGTATCACCGCAAGTTTCTCAACATAACTAAACTTATCGTCTATCTTGATATCAATAAGTGGCACATATCTCTTTTCGTAAGCCAAACACCTTCTTAAATGTGATACACAAAAGGTAGGATGAATTACACTTAGCTCCTCTAGTAACTCAAACCTACAGGCAACTCCTCCTACTTTAGATGTTTTCTTGAATGGTCAGTTTTCTATGCTTGCAAAAATGAATGATTCTTTCTAGTGCTATACGCAGCGTATATAAACGCTAGTTGTTTGTGCCTCTGATTGCTGGGTTAGGCGCTGAATTTCATGCAACCTATACGTTGCGTGTAGCTCTATATAAAGTGTATTAAAATCCTAAGTGTGAATATCACAGCCTTTGTGTGCCAATAGTTTTACCATTCAAAATAAACTAAAAACTGATCAAAGAAGACAGAGTAATTATTCCACACAAGCATTAACGGCCAGAGAAAAACAACGGTAAAAGATTTGAATTATTTTATTCAGCACTATTAACTTTTAAAACTAACAATTCTCAAAACTGGACTTCATCTCAAAAAGGGAAACCAACTGCCTGTCTTACAATCTTTATCGATCACCTGTTTCTCACCAGTCATTCTCTAATCATTAACATTTCATTCTTCAAAGTGTGAGGATCGAATGCTCTCACACACGACCTCAGGCCACGCACACTCTCTGCTCTCACACAATCTGCCACAATCAAGAACACAAGGATTTATGTGGTTCGGTCTAAACTGACCTACGTCCACGGGTAACTAGGACTTTATATTAAGCTTGGGTGAGGTACAAAGATTACACTATAAATGAATCTCTTATATAGAGATTGAAGGAAGAGAAAGAAAGTCACATACATGATCCGGGAATAATGGGGAACAAAGAAGATTGGATAACCCTATCTTCTTATCCTCTTATCCTTTGATCAGAAAAGCATTTCTGATGTCCACTTGATCAAGTGGCTTCATACTCAACAATCTCCCACTTGAAGCCACGGGATAATCTTAACATTTGCTTCAACTGTGCATCTGTATTTCTGTAAAAACTTTTGATCTTAGCTCCTTCCTAGTTACCCGGCCTTCTCTTCAATTATCCTGAAGGCCCGTTGAAGCTTCCGTTAGCTCCAAGACATCAGTCATGGCTAAGTCTGCCCCTGACCCATTCTCTGTTCCTATCGGCTCCCACTGACATGAACTGCCCGATCCTGGAACAACCTGAGAACAAACACTCTCCGAATAAAGTAGATTATCAACTAGAGAGACTTTGACAGCTGGAATACTGGTTCTCTTAACCCACTGTCGTCTGGTCACTCTGACTGAAGCACTTCCCGTGCTCCCACTACCACGAATGCCCCTGACTGGTTTTACCAAATCTTTTCTAGCACGTTCATCCTGAATCTGACCTGTGACTCTGGGTTTGCCATCTGTAAAGCAAACCTTCTTCTGCCCATGAGATTCTGTGAACCGGATCTTGGTCTTCTTCTGAACTGGGATGGTTACTCCCTCAGACGGTAAACTGACCATATACAACGAACCCTGTTTCTTTCCTCGAGCTATGACTAGATTTCCCTTCAGAACCTTCCACTGCCCGTTCCTGAACTTAACCTCGTGCCCCTGTTCATCCAACTGCCCAACAGAAATCAAGTGTTTCTTCAGACTTGGAATTACCCGGACATCCTTCAAAGTCCATGAACCGAATGGAGTCTTCAGATCTAAGTCACCCATGCTCGTCACATCAAGAACCTCATCGTTCGTCAGTCTTACCTTACCAAAATCACCTTCTTTCAGATTTCGCAGTGCTTTACTGTTGTGGGTAGCGTGAAATGAAGCACCCGAATCCATAACCCAGGAATCCACACTGCTCTCCATACTACAGATCAAAACATCATCATCTGAGTGGTCTACTGCAGCATTAACTTCTTTCTTCTCATTTGTGCAATGATTCCTAAAATGTCCTACCTATTTGCAGTTCCAACAGGTTACATCACCTCGAGCCCTAGACTGACTCCTCTTTTTGTTCCTGCTCCGACTATCTCTGTTATTCTTCCTTCCTCTGTCAACATTCAGTAATTCACTCGATGATCTACTCGAACTTCTCCTTCTAACGTCCTCGCTCAGAATAAGATCACGAATCCCTTCAAAAGTAAATCCGCTGGTACCTGATGAACTGGAAATCGCTGTAACAGTTCTGGACCAACTGTCTGGTAAAGAAGATAACAGTAGCAAAGCTTGAACTTCATCTTCGAATTTGATGTCCACTGACACAAGTCTGGCCAAAATCGAATTCAACTTGTTGACGTGCTCTGTGACTGAACTGCCTTCCCTCATCCTAGTATTCACCAGCTCTCGAATCAGAAAGACCTTATTAGCTGCCAAAGGGTTTTTGTACATGTTAGATAGGGCTAACATCATGCCACTAGTTGTGGTTTTCTTCATGATGTTGAATGCCACAATCTTTGATAACGCCAATGTAATACCTGCCCTGGCTTTCCTGTCTTTTGATTCCCAATCTGCTCGTTCCACCCTTTCTGGTCTAACTCCTGATAACACAATATCAAGATCTTTTGGAACCAATAATGCCCCAATCTGCATCTTCCACCAGCTAAAATATGTACCATTAAACTTGTCGATTTGCACATTCCCGTCTTCTGCCATGATAACTCAAACACGACTAAACGAAACTGAAATCGAAAAATAAACCGAAAATCAAACCGAAACAACCGAACCAAGCACTGGTCTATGGTTCTGTTTCTTCGATCTTCAACGAAAATATACTCTGAAAATTGCTGGTTTAACGGTCAAAAACTGATCTGCTAGTTAAAAACCTTCTGCCCAATGCCCAAAAAAAACTTAGTTCTTTGACAAATAAAAGTTTGGCTACTACTGCCAAAGGTTTAAATAAAAAAGAACTAAACCCAATTTTCTTCTTTGTTTAAAGTTGAGGGGCCTCCTTGGTCAAATTGAGAAAACTCAATTCTCCACCAAAAAAAAAGACATAAAGCACGTACAGCTTCTTCTTCCTCAAAGAACGAAACAAATCTGCTCTCCTTCTTCTCTTCTCCTTTCTTCTGGACGCAATCAACACCAAGAAAAGGCAAGGATCGAAAACCCGAAGTAACGGCGGCTACTAGGTCAGTAAACCCTAGTCGCGAGGGTGAAGAGAACGGAGGCAGTGGCGGTTCTGGTGGCGGCGGCGGCTTCTGATGGCGGTGGAGGCGGTTTTGATGGCAGTGGAGGCTATTCTGACGGCGGTGGCCGTGATTCTGACGACGACGGCTTCTGACTGGAACCCTAGTTCCGGTATCACAGGTCAGTATCTTCTCTTTCCTGTACACCTCCTTCTTCTGTTCGTGTGAGTCGATCAAGAGCCCTGAGCTCTGATACCAGTTGTTAGGATCGAACGCTCTCAAACACGAACTCGGGCCACACACACTCTCTGCTCTCACACAATCTGCCACAATTAAGAACACAAGAATTTACGTGGTTCGGTCTAAACTGACCTACGTCCACGGGTAACTAGGAGTTTATATTAAGCTTGGGTGAGGTACAAAGATTACACTACAAATGAATCTCTTGTATAGAGATTGAAGGAAGAGAAAGAAAGTCACAAACATTATTCTGGAATAATACGAAAAATAAGGAAAGATACAAATCCTATTAGATCAAAGACGAAATAATACGGCCATCTGCTTCTTAACAATATTAATAATCAACTGGGTCATTTTCGAACCACTGGCCTGCACCAACGCCTCACGAGCCAAGACCAACGTGCCTGAAATGCTAACCAGGAAAGTTAGAGCCTTAGCCACAGCCCGAGCTTGCTTCTCTACCTCTTTCTTGATCCGAACACTCAGTACGTTGTCATAGACCTTGTTTAATTCAGCCACAGTCTGTCTCAACATCGACTGCCCACTCATATTCCCAAGTGATCTACCGATCCCGTTAAACAATTTTACGATCTCCTCATCTCGCAAATCGCCTTGTATGATCTTCAGTTCGCGTAGCACCTTCACGTCCTTAGCGGTGTCAATAATCCCGCACATGAAATCTACGTACTCCGTGAGTTCGAGACCAAACCCGCCCATTAAACTGTTTTTCGCCATTAGTTTCTCGTATGCCATCAAGTTTCTTAGTATGACCTCCGAATCATAATTTAGAGTAATGACAGGGAGACAACATGTTCCATTTGCAAAGCTTATGTTTCTGATCCCTTCTTCGTTTGTCGACAAAGCGAACTTCACTCTGGCTATATCGCCGAGTTCTGAAACCGAAGGCACCCTGATTTCTTGAATCATTTTTTCTTTATCAGTTTGGTATAGAATCTTTATGATAGATTCGATGAATCCGAGAAAAGGTTTAACGCCCGGAATCAATCCGGCCACTTTGATTATTGCTTCCAGTAACTCTTCAGCGGCCGACTTCTCAACTGGAATACTTCCAGGTTTCGAGAAAGCGACATCTCTGGAAACCTCATTGTTGACGATGGAATGGTACATATAATCAAGCAGATGGTTAACACGATTGAAATCGATTGTCTCTTTCGATAGAAGAAACGGAGAGTTTGACTCTGCGAAATACCGAAACTTAGATTCCCATAATTCTTCAACATGTTCACCATTAGCAGAAAGGGCCTTTTCAATCTCCTTCAGCACGACCATAGGAATCTGGTTTTCCAACATGATTAGATCCTTTTCATCAATCGCAAAACCTTTTTCTAAATACACGCGAAGTTGATCAAGCAAAAGCAGACCATCGATGGCGAAAAGCCAAGCAAACGCATCCGCATCTGCTTCAGGGAATGAATCATAGCAAGGAGAAATTACGGGGATGATGTTTTTGATTCTTTCTGCAACTTGGTCTTCCAGATCTGGAATCTGGTACGGTTTTATTACCCGTTCAACCGCGGTGAGCTTGTTTTGTTGCATGTTCGAATATAGTTCGGTCCGAAAATGGTGTTTCAGACCAAGCCCAATTTTTTGGGGAGCATACGCTTCGGGCTTCTCATCTTTAAGGATTTGTGGAACTGAGAATATGGAAAGTGGTGGTGTGTCTATAGGAACTGAAAGTTGGGTTTTTAAGGTTTTTCTCATTTGATCTACCCATGGTTGGTCGCCGGAGGTTGGGGCCACAAAGGGGTTTATTGAAGGCATTTGAATTTTGATCTTTGCTAATTTCTTTGTTTTGACTTTAAATGGGCTTTGATTGGTGACACATGACTTACGTGGTGTTTAAAGAATTGGTTCAGCTTTCAGCCAATATTAAGGGAAAACCTCACGGAACAGTAATCAAGTTTCCTTTTTGTTTCATTAAAGTCACTCAATCTTTTTTTGTCTTTTTAAAGTCACTCAAGTTCTATATTATGTTTCAATATTGCGTAATTACCAGGTCATCAGGTTACCATTATTTAACAAAAAAAAAAAAATCCTAAAATCTTTGGATTAACCAGCCGATTACACAAATCTTTGGTTACCCGAAAATCATGTCTTTTACCAAATCAAATCCATTTGTCCATCAAGAATTCCCAGATTTGGATCTTGATGTAGTGATGAGGATGAACAATTTAATATGAAGATAGGCAAATAGCTTTCTGAGTATACCATCCCCTGTTTCAAGTAACAGAGGTAGTTTCTTCTTTATGCTTTGAGATAGGATTTTTAAACGTTTATTAAACCTAAAATAATATTTTATTTTCAATAATCAGAAGACGACGATGAGAGGAATTATATAAAAAACATAAATGAGATGTTCCGGTATAAAAGAATCAAAAAGTGGTATGTGTATATCATTGATTATGAAACGAGCGTACCAGAAAAAACGATGAAGATGATTATTATTGTTGTTTATTTATTTTTGAATGGTATGAAGATGATTATTTAATTAAAAAAGTTATATAATCCATATTAAATGAACTTTTTTCTAATGTGACCTGACACATCATCAAGGTAACTTAAAAACCTGGAAATTGTATAAGATTGGAACACAAAATAAAACTTGAGTGATTTTAAAGAGACAAAAAAAGATTAAATGACTTAAATGAAACAAAAGTAAAACTTGGTTATTATTTTATGAAGTTACCCCCAATATTAATTAACATGTGAATTATAAATTAACTAGAATTAAACACCCACCGCGTTGCGACGGGGGCCTAAAACTATGGCAAGTAACATCAATGCCACACCGCTGGTAGCGACAACCAACCCTGAAGTTGCGGTGTGTTAATGCGAAAATATAAGACCGAAACATATAACATGAAAAAAATAACTATGTCGATTTAGAACACACGCGTTGCGACGAAGTTGTTACATGGAAAAAATAGACGTAAAAACATTGAACCACACACGCACGTTGCGCCGTGTTAACTCGCAAAATAACGTAGAAAAGAATAACTAAGTTAATGTAGGATCCGCCCGTTGAAGCGAATTTGCCAAAGGGGAAAATAGACACATTGCGACATACCTGTCAAATGTGAAAAAAAAAGACGAAAAACATTGAACCACACACGCACGTTGGGACGCATTAGCTCGCAAAATTTAGAACGAAACGTAAAACAAAAAACTTAGGAAAGATAAAAAGTATGGGGACTAAAGTTGTAAATAAAAAAGTTTTGGTTAAAACTAAACAAATTAAAAGTGTTAAAATACAAATGAATAAAACTTTTGGGTTAAAAATGAAAAATCACAATTTTTTTTTTTTTTTGGAAAACCCCAATGCTTGGGGTACAACACATAATGCAACAATTTGTTGCAAAATTATATTATGGAATAAAAAAGTTTTGGTTAAAACTAAACAAATTAAAAGTGTTAAAATACAAATGAATAAAACTTTTGGGTTAAAAATAAAAAAAATCACAATTTTTTTTTGGAAAACCCCAATGCGGGGTACAACACATAATGCAACAATTTGTTGCAAATTTATATTATGGAATAAAAAAGTTTTGGTTAAAACTAAACAAATTAAAAGTGTTAAAATACAAATGAATAAAACTTTTGGGTTAAAAATCAAAATTCAAAAATTTTTTTTATGGAAAACCCCAATGCTTGGGGTCAGGGCCGGCTCAACCATTTTAGTGGCCTAAGGCGAAGTAAAATCTTGTGGCCTTTTTCCAAAAAATATGTATGTAATTGAAAGTTAAACTTGAAGGGTCCAAGTGTAATTATTTGAAAGATTGTGTTAAATTTTAAAAACAAGAAAAAAAATGTTGAACTAGGGATTCGAACCAAGGTCTCACCAACATCCATACATACACAAAACCACTACACTACCAATCATCAATCTGTTGATAACCCACACCCTAAATCTTTTATAAACGGACTGGGGTTTCATCAAATTGTGGAGGCCCTATAGTTTTGGTGGCCCAAGGCCCAAGCCTCATTTGGCTTACCCTTGGGCCGGCCCTGCTTGGGGTACAACACATAATGCAACAATTTGTTGCAAATTTATATTATGGAAATATACATCATATGATACCCAAAACACACGTATTTGTTACAAACTTAAAATAATAATACTTTGGTTGTTTGATGCTTATGGAACTCCCGTAATTATATTAAATTGAAGTTTGCTATTTGTACAAAGTTGGAGTTGGATGATACTACATCTGGGATTAATTTATACTAGCACTTGTATTTTTTTTATAGTAGGTTAACGTGCACATTAATACTTGTAATTGAATAATCCGGAATCTTAATCAGCAAGTGTCATTATTATGATAACAATTGGATTATTAAAAAAACTATAAACTGTATAAATTGAAATGAGTGATAAAGATATAGCAATAAAATATGCTCATCTATATCTATACTACTATATAAAATTGTTCAAGGACAACCAGCTATAACGTAACAAAAGTCGTTATCTAGTCGCGTAGTAGGGATGTACCTACTATTACTAAACAAATGTAGAATTGTATATATAATTCAATTTCAGATCAAAGGGTTAAGTATGTTTATCTTGAAGCAATCTACTTTAAATCTTTAATCATGCACGTGAAGGGTTGACGAAATATAAAGTCACAGGGTTAAGCTTCTATCATTTTTTTCTTGGAACCAATTTTGGGAATATCCTATGGCTTCTTTTTAAGTTTTAGCCTATTTTTAGCCCAAACTATGGTGAGAAGCCAGGACTGGATTATTGGGTTTGAAGCTTCAATTACACTCAAAACAAACTCACGAACACCAAACTTATTTTACTGCTTGAATACCCACTTCTATTCATTACAATCTTTACCTTATATAAGAAGAAACAACTAACAAACCACTACTTACGTATGCCTAAAGAACCGGAAACAATCCCATGACTTGACCCACTAACATATTAATTGACTTAATCAAAACATAATAAAAACATGTGACTAAATAACTAAAATTATCCAAACCATTTGACCTACGAAGCTCCATTTCTGACCCGTATCCATGACCCGAACCGAAAACGTCAAGATTAATCCTACACTCACCCCCTTAATCTTGACCCGTTATTTTCTCTTCTCTTGCTAACTCTCTTGAACCACCCATGCACCTTTTTAACTTGAAATTGCTGAACCACACAGGTTCTGTTAACCACACGTCTCCACACAATTTTTTTTTCGGCTGATCAAGAAAATCACACAGATTTCATTCTTGAATAGATTACCACAAGTCAAATTTTGACCAGATCAGTCCACACATACACCTTCATTTAGTTCACACAAAATCACCCTTTGCGCTCACCAATTCGTTTCGAGCTTTATGCCAGTGGCTAGTTTGTCTCACACAGATCACTCCGGTTTTGTACATGTACAAATACAAATCACCTTCTTGTCCTTTAATCGGCTTCACAAGATCGAACTTCACATAGCTCTCGACTGTCTTAAGCTATTGTCACTGTCAATGCAGCTATCCCGGTTGATCACCAGTCACCGTTGATCCTCTAACGTCTCTAACAACCCTGTACAAATGCCTTCCGGTCACCGAAAGATATCACCATCATTGTAAGGACCTACAAAAATTGTCCCACAACACTCCGTAAGTGGAAACCCGGACCCCTAAAACCCTAATCCTTGTGAAAAATCAAGAAATTCAATTTTATGGATCGCTCGCGGGCCGCGTAAGAGTTAACCGAAGCTTACGCGGGGCGCGGCAGCTCAAGGGTAACCGGCTAAGGATGAGGGACACGCGTCGTTACACGTGTCAACCTAGACTCCCTCGCGGGCCGCGTAGAAGAAGCTTATGTGCTTCGCAGGCCACGACGCACCCCATTTCCAGCCCTATAAATAAGGAGTTCGAGTTTCATTTCAAATCGTTCAATTCTTTTCTTTCTCTTGTTCTCTTGTTCTGTCATTCTAATGTCAGAACTTCTAAATCCCGAAACTCTGCCCGTATTAGGGTAATAACTCTAATCACTAGTACGATACTTTATCCGATCGATTAAAACCAATCCAATGGATGTTTAAGTGCTGCCAATATCTGGCTATACTTTGTCATTTGTTGTGAGGGTTTCGATCTCGTGATTATCGTTAAAGTTGAATTAAGTTAATACACTAATACGAGTTCCATTGTATCTAGAAATTAGAATTCGTAACTAGGAAGCTGTTAAACTAGAAGACTTAGCGATTAATTAAACATAGTAGTTAAAATAACTTAACAGTTAAGTAAACTTAGTAGTTAAGAAACCTTAATAATTAAGAAAACTTAATAGCTAAGGAAACTTAACATGAAAGGAAACTTAGCAGTTAAGCAAGCTAAGTACGTTAATTAATCAGCTAATTACGTTATTTAATTAATCGCCTAAGTAAATTACTTAATTATACCGTTAAGGAAAATTAATCAGTTAAGTAAGATTAGTTAATCAGCTAAGTAAGATTCATCAAGTTAAGTATGATTAATTAATCAGTTAAGCAAGATTAATTAAGCTAAGCAAGATTAATTAAGTAAATTAAACACCTAAGTAGATATACATGAAAATAAATATATATATATGAGATAGATAATATCAAAGAAAGGTACTAGGAAGGTGTAAGAGGATATATATGTGGGTAGGAAGCTTCCTAGAATATGTATAGGTAACTTCCTAGAAAAGTATATAGGAAACTTCCTGGAAATTTCATATTTCCTACCTATAAATAGGAAACTTAGGATTCATTTTTCTTTGCTCATTTCTTCTATTCTTTTCTCTATACATTGGTGTTCTAACCAACAATCACCGATGCGATATTCTGTCCGATGGATTCGGGAACCAACTAACGAATGCCAAGGTGATGTCTAAACAAGACTATACTTTGTGAATTTCGTTAAGGTTCTGAAACGAATGCCAAAGTGTTGTCTAAACAAGACTACACTTTGTGAATTCCGTTAAGGTTCTGATCACGTGACCATCGTTAGGTTTGATTTGGTATAACACTACTACGTATTCTACTCTGTTAAACTAAATGTTTAACTACCCAAAACTCTGCACTAAACACTTACAATCAAAATAGAGGCTTAATCATCAGAAGATTCAGAACTATAAAGTAGATGCTTAGAATCAAGATGCTTGTTTAATCAAGACTACATGCTAACAAGGTGAGTCATTCTCTTTTTATCAAATTATTTCCAAAACCCTATTTATTTTCAAAGTTATAATTACAGGGATTAAGTCTTTGTAATCTTCAATTACTGCCGGTATGTGGGGTTTTGTATACATTACTTGATACCCGTCACCATTGGACAACGGGTTAGCCAATGGGTGATCTGACCATAGTCACAGATACGGTCGAGTGACAAATACCGATTTGGGGTAATTGGTTGATAGAAACAATATAATCACCCTTAATACTGTATATTATAACAATGTGTCATTTTATACAAAAATGAATGAACTCACCAGTATTTCCTGCTGACCAAATCTTTTTAAAACGCGTTTCAGGTAAATGAATGTAGATTGGAATAAGAGTGATGATACGGCACCAAAAGGCTTAAAGAAGTGGCTTATTTTATCAATTGAATTAAATTAAGAAAACATTGTTTCATATATTCGGGTTTATCCCTTATTAAAGCTACCTTTGTAAAAAACATGGGTTTTATCCCATCAATTTAATAAATAAAATCCGGTGTTTTCTAAACTCTGATATTTTTCCTAACTCACGGTCCTGGTGAACATTTCCACTGCAATATTTTTAAAATAACCACCCGTACTACTTGACTGTTCGCGGCTCCCGTCCAGGGTGGGATCGGGGGACGTGACAGAAGGTGGTATCAGAGTCACTGGTTTAAGCAATTAGGTGTTGTAATAATACCTAAGCTTAAACGAAAAAAGTTAGGAAATTGTTATTTGGTAGCAACAAGGATAGTATTTAGACTTGAACTTAAGAAAGATACTTTAGTATTAGCTTCGAGATAAGTTAATTACTTGCATAAATAAAGTGTGACGGGCATTGGTATGCCGTGAGGATGATGCCTACCACGTTGCAAGTATGGTAAATAAGCGATAACACTTGGCCACTGTTATTTCTTATTTATTGCTACTACGGGGTTCTAGAATATGATCCATCATGTGAATACTAATTACCTTGTTCTTTGATAAAAGCTCTAATAAAAGATTCATTTTTAAATCATGAATTGAGAAGATTCTATTTATGGGAAATACAAATTACCTCTCCGGCGAGAATCGGGTAAGATGGGGTTACCTCTCCGGCAAGAACCGGGTAAGATGGGGTATATGATATGTCAAACAAGTGACAAGAATTCCCTAAATAGTATCATGAACTGATGTCTGACTTATTTTAAAAAAAAACATAAATCTGTTAAATGCATTGACCTTATGAATGGTATGTATATTACATTATGTGAAATATATGATTCTATAGATAAGTATATCTATAAGGAAATCCAAAAGCCATAACGATTGACCAATTAGAATAAATCATGAGCATATTTTTTAGATTTCCTTATTAGGAATCTCTCGTATACATCTATAACTCCGATATCAAAATTATTTCATTTGATCATCCGTCTCGTAACTCGTGCGACAAGATGAACGATGTGAACCCTTAAAGTTGGGACGCCATCGAAAGTATAAGAATTCCCTCTGTGTTACCTTAGATTATTAATGCACTAGGAAAAGTCGTGCTAGGTACAAAACGTCACAAAACCTACGCTAATGAGAGTAATTCTGCTTTCATTAAGAACTCTTGCGAAGATAACAGTAACCACGACTAGATGCACTTACAAAGACTTTCTTCACCTATAATCCTACTAAGATTGTCAGTAACAAAGGAATTGCTGCAATAATACGTGAGCTTAAAGGACTAAAGTTGTCCTAACCACTAGTATATATGAAGAAAAATAAAGTAAGGTATGCTTCAAAATTTAGACATTTAGATAGTGAAACCCAATCTTCGAAACACAGGATCAAGACATATGCCATGAAATGGAAGGAATGAAAAGAACTGACAGAAAGGAAATCCTGTCTGCTTCATAAAAAGAAATAACATGGAAACGATGATTCCAGAGGTGATTACAGACTTAGGTTTAGGTTTGCAAGCCAACCGGAGAAGTGACCACAAGGAGGCAAGACTGACCAGCCGACAAAGTTCGTCTCTGTGAGGAAAGCTGCGAGTTATGCAAGGAAGTAAGACATAGCATATATGGTCTCGGAGTTCATTAACACCAGAGGCATGGAACTGAAAGAAATTCCAACCGACATTTCCCAGAGGATCTACTTAGACTATCACCCGATCATGAGAAGAAACTTAGAATTCATCCGGGACTAGGAACAACACCGATTGTTATATCACAAAGTTAAAACTAATGTAGTAGTTAATGCTTTAAGTCATAAGTCTCATAGGAATCCGAATCAAGTACGTGCTCTTAGATTAAATTGCGGATAGATTTAATGAAATAATTAAAGAGTACCCAAGAAACAGCAATCAAGGATGATGCTGAAGGATTATAAAGAAATAATGAAGGAATCAGAAAAAGGAACTAATGGAAATTAGTAATCCATAAAGAATTCGGGTACCTATTCAAGGAAACCTGCAAGAAAGGATTCTCGAATAAGCCCATAGAACTAAGTATTTGATACATCGTGTAGGTAATATGAGGTATCGAGGTTTGAATTACTGATAAATAAAAATGAAAAAGGATGTAGCAAGTTATGTCCCTAAGTATTTAATCGATTAGCAAGCTAAAGCTGAACATTAGAACCCTTTAGGTTTACCTCAACGATTAGAAATTCCAGTATGGAAATAGGATTGATAACAAATGAATGTTATTACCAAATTCCCCAAAAACGATAAGTTGTAACAACACAATCTGGGTGATTGTGGATCAACTAACCAAGTTAGCTCAATTACAACCAATGAAGAAAACCCTTTAGCCTAAAACGCTTAGTTAAGTGGTGTGGGAGCAAAATAGTCTCATTACATAGAATCCCATCATCTACTATATTAAATCGAGATAGCCATTTCACTTCTCATTTTTGGGAAAATTTTAACCCGACCTATTTTGAGCAGTATAAAGGAACATTACAAACATAGAAAGACATGCTAAGTGCATGGGCGATAAATAGAACTATCATTTTGTCACTCATAAGATTCTCCAATAATCGGTCTACAAGTACTAGTGTTAACCGTTTAAAACGCTTTATGGATGATAGTATCATCCAGTATGTTAGACATACATATGAGGAAAGCAACTATCAGGCCATGAGATTGGCAAACCATTGAAATTTAAATCAGCGAAAGAATATCACTAAAAGTCTCTCTGTATTTGGAAAGGAAAGTTAAGTCCGAGGAATGTCAAACCATTAAAGTAACTAAGCAAAGTGGACCACTAGCTTATCAGCTAAAATGGCAAATATACATGATACATTTCATGAAATACTTAGAAATCTTTAGTTATACCTCCTCAAAATATAGAAGTAAATGCAAGACCGTATCAGTCCATCATGAGAATTCCAAAAACATGCAAGATTAGTTCTGGTCAGGGTAAAGTAGGACTTAAAGCATGGACAAAAATATACTTGGGTATCGAAAATAAGACGAAAGTATCCTTACTTGTTCCAGTAAATCTCGAGGACGAGATTTTAATTAAGGTGGGGAGGATGTAAGGACCTGCAAAAATGTCCCACAACACTCCGTAAGTGGAAAGCCGAACCCCTAAAACGCTAGTCCTTGTGAAAAATCAAGAAATTCAAGTTTATGGATCGCTCGCGGGCCGCGTAATAGTTAACCAAAGCTTACGCGGGGCGCGACAGCTCAAGGGTAACCGGATAAGGATGAGGGACACGCGTCGTTACATGTGTCAACCTAGACTCCCTCGCGGGCCGCGTAGAAGAAGCTTATGTGCTTCGCGGGCCGCGACGCGCCCATTTCCAACCCTATAAATAAGGAGTTCGAGTTTCATTTCAAATCGTTCAATTCTTTTCTTTCTCTTGTTCTCTTGTTCTGTCATTCTAATGTCAGAACTTCTAAATCCCGAAACTCTGCCCGTATTAGGGTAATAACTCTAATCACTAGTACGATACTTTATCCGATCGATTAAAATCGATCCAATTGATGTTTAAGTGTTGCCAATATCTGGCTATACTTTGCCATTCGTTGTGAGGGTTTCGATCTCGTGATTATCGTTAAAGTTAAATTAAGTTAATACACTAATACGAGTTCCATTGTATCTAGAAATTAGAATTCGTAACTAGGAAGCTGTTAAACTAGAATACTTAGCGATTAGGTAAACATAGTAGTTAAAATAACTTAAAAGTTAAGTAAACTTAGTAGTTAAGAAACCTTAATAATTAAGAAAACTTAATGGTTAAGTAAACTTAGTAATTAAGTAAACTTAATAGCTAAGGAAACTTAACAGGAAAGGAAACTTAGCAGTTAAGCAAGCTAAGTAAGTTAATTAATCAGCTAATTACGTTATTTAATTAATCGGCTAAGTAAATTACTTAATTAAACCGTTAAGGAAAATTAATCAGTTAAGTAAGATTAGTTAATCAGCTAAGTAAAATTAATCAAGTTAAGTATGATTAATTAATCAGTTAAGCAAGATTAATTAAGCTAAGCAAGATTAATTAAACTAAGCAAGATTAATTAAGCTAAGCAAGATTAATTAAGCTAAGTAAGATTAATTAAGTAAATTAAACACCTAAATAGATATACATGAAACTAAATATATATATATATATATATATGAGATAGATAATATCAAATGAAGGTGCTAGGAAGGTGTAAGAGGATATATATGTGGGTAGGAAGCTTCTTAGAATATGTATAGGTACCTTCCTAGAAAAGTATATAGGAAACTTTCTGGAAATTTCATATTTCCTACCTATAAATAGGAAGCTTAGGATTCATTTTTCTTTGCTCATTTCTTCTATTCTTCTCTCTATACGTTGGTGTTCTAACCAACAATCACTGATGCGATTTGCGATATTCTGTCCGATCGATTCGGGAACCAACTAACGAATGCCAAGGTGCTGTCTAAACAAGACTATACTTTATGAATTTTGTTAAGGTTCTGAAACGAATGCCAAAGTGTTGTCTAAACAAGACTATACTTTGTGAATTTCGTTAAGGTTCTGATCTCGTGACCATCGTTAGGTTTGATTTGGTATAACACTACTACGTATTCCACTCTGTTAAACTAAATGTTTAACTACCCAAAACTCTGCACTATACACTTACAATCAAAATAGAGGCTTAATCATCAGAAGATTCAGAACTATAAAGTAGATGCTTAGAATCAAGATGCTTGTTTAATCAAGACTACATGCTAACAAGGTGAGTCATTCTCTTTTTATCAAAATGTTTCCAAAACCCTATTTATTTTCAAAGTTATAATTACAGGGATTAAGTCTTTGTAATCTTCAATTACTGCCAGTATGTGGGGTTTTGTATACATTACTTGATACCCGTCACCATTGGACAACGGGTTACCAATGGGTGATCTGACCATAGTCACAGATACGGTCGAGTGACAAATACCGATTTTGGGTAATTGGTTGATAGAAACAATATAATCACCCTTAATACTGTATATTGTAACAATGTGTCATTTTATACAAAAATGAATGAACTCACCAGTATTTCCTTCTGACCAAATCTTTTTAAAACGCGTTTCAGGTAAATGACAGTAGATTGGAATAAGAGTGATGCTACGGCACCAAAAGGCTTAAAGAAGTGGCTTATTTTATCAATTGAATTAAATTAAGAAAACATGGTTTCATATATTCGGGTTTATCCCTTATTAAAGCTACCTTTGTAAAACATGGGTTTTATCCAATCTATTTAATAAATAAAATCCGGTATTTTCTAAACTCTGATATTTTTCCTAACTCACGGTCCTGATGAACATTTCCGCTGCAATATTTTTAAAATAACCACCGGTACCACTTGACTGTTCGCGGCTCCTGTCCAGGGTGGGATCGGGGGACGTGACAATCATCATCCGCTACTCTTGCTTTTTAGATTCACAAAAAATCACGCTTCTTGCTACATTATCACCATGAATCACAAAGATTCATCTCCTTTTTTGTTCACACAGAAAATGTTTACATTCACGCAGAACACCACTCTTTTTTTTGAATGATTCACACAGAATTCTTCTTCTCAATCGATTCACGCAGAACCTTTGCACCACTCACAAAGATTTCTTTCAGATCACACAGATCACTACTCCTATCGGTTCACCCAGAACCCTTTCTGGCTCGATTTCGTTTCCTCTCCGATCACACAGATATCGCTAATCTCGGTTCACATAGAACAATCTTGATCACATAGATCATCTTCTTCGTTTTCCTCGTCTTCTACCGGCTCACTAAGAACCGATCGGTTCACTCAGTACTCTTCTTCATACGGCTCACACAGAACCCTTCTACGATCACTTAGGTCGTCTTGTTCGACGCCTCCGCCCGGCTCACTCAGAACCGTGACGCCTCCGCCCAGCTCACTCAGAACCGTATTCAGTTCACTAAGAACCTCTCCTTCTCAAGTCTCAATTTCTTCACCACATGGCATACCTAGAACCATGTTCGGTTCACACAGAACCTCTGCTACTGTCTCAAAACTCAACACTCTCCTGTGAATTCAATCTCTCTTCTCATTCTTGTAGTTTAGAGCGCTCCTCCCCTCTTCTCCGAAAATCGACTCTCAAACTTGCCCTCTTTCTAAACCTCGCTAAACCCACGGTATGAGCCTGAGCTATGATACCAATTGTTGGGTTTCAAGCTTCAATTACACTCAAAAAAACTCACGAGCACCAAACTTATTTTACTGCTTGAATACCCACTTCTATTCATTACAATCTTTACCTTATATAAGAAAAAACAACTAACAAACCACTACTTATGTATGCCTAAAGAACCGGAAACAATCCCATAACTTGACCCACTAACATATTACTTGACTTAATCAAAACATAATAAAAACATGTGACTAAATAACTAAAATTATCCAACCCGTTTGACCTACGAAGCTCCATTTCCGACCCGTATCCATGACCCGACCCGACCTGAACCGAAAACATCAAGATTAATCCTACATGGATCAAATCAGACAAACCCAAATTGCAATTACTAGATATGCCTCCAGTTTCCATATATGAAATTCCCTAAAACCTCAAAGCTAAAAAGCTTAAAGCATACGTCCTTCAATGGGTAGGGTTCTGGCCTAATCGCCATTTTTCAGTTTTCAGTATTTATCCAAGAAGATCATGATTTAACCATAAAACAAGAAAATAAATCAAGAACAAAGAAAATTGGGATGTGCCTAATAACTGAATTTATTTTATTAATCTATAACCACTACTTTTTTTCACAACATTCGCAACCCTGATCTTAAACTATTATGTCTAACAATTTACATGTTTTAGTTCTAACAAAAACATAAACTAACTCTAAATATGTTATGAATTCGAAAAACAGAGAAACAAGAATTGAATAATCAAATCTTTCATTGATTGATAAAGTGTGATGATACAAACAATAAAATGCATAGCCCTATGTATACATAATGAACCAATACGGTTAAACCAACATGACTCCCGTGATCGTCACGCCTCTTGATGGAGTAGATTTCCTTTTGGCGCCAAATTGTAATTGTTGATACATTTTATGTGGACGCGACTCGGTTCGGTTCAACAAAGTTCGAAGTGAAGTCCGTGGTCAAGATATCCTTCTATCTTGACCCAGTTCAATGATTAGACTACATGTTTGATGTAAATCAGTTATGCATGAGCAGACTGATAGTTTATTTGCTGTTTGTTAAATTGATCTGCAAGGTCTGCAAGTTGTTGCTGTTTGTTGCAGCTTCATCCACGAAGAACCTTCTTCGTGGTATAGTTGTGCTATTAATATAGGTCTTCACGAAGAACCATACATGTCCATATGCAACTAACGAAGAACCAGTCAAATGTAGACCCCACGGAGAACCCTTTATCAACGAAAAATGATGTATTATTCATGGGTTTTGATTTGGACGAAAAACCCAAGGGTTTTTCGTGAACTCATGTCTTTCATGGCCTAGGTTTTTCGCTGAATATGGTCCCAACGAAGAACCCATGTTTCGTGGGTCTCAGTTCTTCGTGGGATTATGTCTGGGCCCAGGACATTCTTCGTAGGGTTCTCAGATGGTTGCCTATATAAAGCACACTTGCAGAACAGATACACCAGAGAGTTGAGAGTTTATTGTATAATCTTGTACTAATACTTTTCTGGTTTAATGCAAGTGACCTTATATATGTTGAATCTTGTCTTGTGTTTGTGTTATGTGCTTGGTTTTACATACCCGTTTGGATTCCGCACTTGCGGGTTTGTCGTATAACAAGGATACGGTTAACTAGATCCTCCGCTAGTGGACCTACAAGTGGTATCAGAGCCAAGGCTCTCATCCTTGTTAAAACCGAGCTGTGTGTCGAGTTTCAAACTCTGTTCTTCAAGGTTTTTTCAGAAAAGTATGGTTGTTTTGTATTTTTAATGGGTTAAATCTCTGAAACTGGTTTGTTTGTTAAGAATTTTCATAAAAACCTTATTAATCTCATGAAAAGATTAGGTTTTTCTTAAAATTTTTGGCAAATTTTATGTTCGGAAAACTTACCGGTGAGTTGTGTTGACCGGAATAATCACCGGAACTTCATTGTTTATAAGATAAACTTTCAAAATCTGCTGAAAAGGTGATTTTTTAAAATGTATTTAGTTTATCCATACTCTTCACTATCTTGTTCCCTATTAGAAGATAAGGTTATCTGTCAACTTTCTCTCCAACTTTCTATCAACTTTTACCAAACTTTCACAGGTTCCAATCTCAGCGAAGAACCTATATTCAAAATCTGGTCAACGAAAAATCAGTTGTTTTTGTCTTGTTCCTCACGAAAAAACCATTTTAAAACCTTAGTCAACGAACATTTGTCCCTGGTCAAGCAAAACCTTCCTTCTTGTCTTTGTCTCATGAAGAACTAATTGGGCTTTGACATATAAAAAAGAAAATCAACTACTCACAAAATTCTTTACAAACTGTTGGTCTGGGCTTATCTTTCATGGACTTGTGTTCCATCAGTATTAGTGAGTCCATGTATTTGTGGATCTAAAATTTTAGAGTTTTTCATTGAGTTTAATTCAATTGGGCCTATTAAACATTTTTCATCAAATACATCCTTGTTTGGGCCTGTTCTAAATTCTCACAAAATACTTTTCTCCACAAGTATTTTTTTTGGTGACCATATTTCTATTTGTAGTGTTAAACTTCACAAAACATCAGTGGGCTTTTATTTAGTCACTATTTTTTTAACACATTTGAGAATTGGGCCAAGAACACATTCTTCGTGGACCATATTATAGTTGGGCCGGAGATTATTAGTGATCAGTTATTCATTGTTTGGGCTTCACGAAATATTAGGCTGGTTGTTCATAGGCCGTTATCATTTTTCGTGATCACTTATTTTTCGTGAACACTTATTTTTCACAGAAGGATCACAATTGTGTTTAAGTTGTTTGTTTTCTAAATCATGAGTTCAGATTGGTGGGGTTGGAAACCAGATCCTAATGCGGATATGCATAAGAGTAAAGGTTCAGGTCTAGTCCCTTCAGGGCTCAGACTCCCACGTCTTCATCATCAGCACAATCGAAATCAAATACAGCAAATCAGTGGTCTTTTGTTAAAACCAAAGTTTTCAAAGTCTTCTTTTGAGCAAAAACAAAACCGGTAGTAACAACCGCCCACCAAAGCTCATGCATATGAACGAGTATCCCGAATGGCAAGAGAGATTTCATACGTATATTCTTGGGCAAAACACGGAGTTGTGGTTGTCTTTTACCAAGGAATTCAATCAAGCACTTGAAGAAGCCGGTTCAACTGCTGCGACATTTGCGGATCTTTCTATCGATGATAAGAAAACATATGATTTGGAAAAGAAAGCATTCTCAATTCTAAGTCAAGCCTTAAACAAAGCTATTTATCATCAGTTTGTGGGATTCAAAATGACAAAAAATCTGTGGGATGCACTAAAGGTAAGAGGTCAAGGAAATGCGTCGTCACGCAAACTGAGACATGATCTACACAAAAAAGGAGTTCGACGGCTTCATGTGTATGTAAAGGGAGTCGCTGGGAGACATGACAAGTAGATTTTATCATCTGCTTAGTGAGATTGGTAATTTTAAGGGCGCGGAAACTCAAGAAGAGGTTGTCACAAAGTTTTCCGACGCATTGCCAACTCAAGAGGAAAACAAAATTCAAGAGGAAATCAGGAAGCCAAAATGAGTGCCGGTACCACAAAATCCTGAGATGTACTATGGAAATTGTGGAGGTACCTGCATAGTTGCTAGACCTGCTCAACATGCTCAGCTACAACCAGATTTTGTCTCGAGTATAGATATGTATGGAACACGATAACTAGCATCCTCAGAGCAAAGCTATCAGTCTACTGGAGTACCATCATTTCTTGATCCAAAATACAAAGGTCAACAACAAGCCTGTTATGGAAACTCTTCATCAACAGTCAATGCTGGTCAACCAACTAATCCAAACACAGTTCGGCTAGACACTTCAAGTTTCTCAATAGTAAGTGTTGAGATGGCAAAGGAACATACGAAGCTCCTAAATACTTTGGTGAGCGCCTACTGTGGGTTAGTAGCAAGGCAAATTGGAAACATCAATTTGACTCAGGAAGATTATCAGCAGTTAGATAAGAATGAAATGGATTTGATGGATATCAAGTGGGCATTTGCTAGTGTTGTAAGGCGAGCAAAAGACTTCATGGAAAGAACTGGTAGAACCAGCTTGGAAAGCAAGAAAGATACCAAGTATGGGTTCGATAAGCAAGCGGTCAAGTGTTTCAACTGTGGTGAACGGGGACATTTCAAACGTGAATGTACGAAGCCAGCTCAGCATGGGAACCAGAATCCGTTCAGAAATCAAGGCAACCAACCGAACTAGAATCAAAACAGGAATAATGAATGTGCCTTGATGCATACAAACAATACTCATTTAGCAGGTCCGTCAAACAACAACCGAGCTCTTGTGGTACAAGTTGAAGAAGGTTGTGACTGGTCGATTTAACTGGTAGCGGTGATCAGGATGGTACAGCTTGTTTCACTGAAGTTGTCAAGGATCTAAAACAAGGGTGTGGTTATGAATCCTCAGATAAAGACAGTTCTGGTTATGGTGGAAGCTCATATGAGGAAACCTCAAGTTCAGATGAAGACGGCACGGATGAAGTGTCACATTAGACCATTGATGCAGATGTTGAGAAGCTTTTGAGTGAAGCTAAAGCAAGGAATGATCAAAGATCAATTCTGGTGGATCAAGCAGCTTATTATTCTTCTTCTTCTCATCATTCAGCCTTTATGGCTAATGTTGGCGGTTCGTCAAGTCAGGTACGTGTCGATGAACCTAAATCTGATAAATGTGATAATTGTGTTGATTTAGGTGCTAGATTATCTTACTTGCAAAGCAAATATGATGATTTACAAAGCAAGTATGACGTGACATTTATCCACCATCAAAGTTTGATCGTGGATCTTTCGAAATGCACAGAGGCCAACTTGTTCCATAATGTAGGTCCCGTTTTTCTTGATGGATCCGATACGAAAACCTATCCTTGTTTATCACAAACACGGTAACGGGTGCAGAATCCCCGTGACGGTGCAAACCAAACAAAGTGTAAAACACACGCGTAACCAAAGATTCAATATCTATTGATTAGGGATGAGTACAACCCAAACATATACAAACAATGTTTTACAGACTCTCTCAAAGTCTCACAGCTCTCATGAGTTTCACACAGAAACTATGAGGGGTATTTATACTAGACAGACACAGACTATGACAAAACGCAAAGATGCCACGACGAAACACCAAAGTCGACGAAACACTTTCTGTTTCGTCGACATACATTTTAAATCTCACATCTGTTTCGTCGATTGTAGTGGCCCAGATGAAAGTCAAAAGCCCAAAGGAAGATATACGGCCCAATGTTGAATTGAATCGGCCCAAGTTACTTTCTGTTGACAAATCTTTCACCATTTCAACATTTGCATGCATTAGTCAACTTTGTGACATCATCATGATGATGTCATGGTGATGTGTCAACGGGAATAGGATCGCGGCTCTTCGTGCTTCGCGTGTTGAACTCTAGGGCGCACGACTGAGGAATGTCGTGACGTCGGGCTTGAGCCGGACCTAACCGAGTCAACCCGAACCGAATTGAACCGAGTCGAGTCGCGTCCACATAAAGTGTACCAACACATAAAAATCATGAAAAAGAATTTAAGAAAGTAATTGACACATTAAGGGAAGATAAGACCGAGCTAGTAAAAGCAGTTTCAAGAAAACAAACTGCTATAAATAATTACATCACTAGCCTCGAGGAAGCACAAAAGGAGTTGGCCTGTGTCAAGTGTGAAAATGAGGCGATCCAGCTTAGGTTAGATAGTTACTCAAACTCTAGGTACGTGCTGGATCACATCATTGACATACAGAAAAAGAAGAATGATGTCACGTTCATTGGATATAAGAAGTGTCCTCCACATGTTAGACACAATTATACCGCAATGTCTGATGAGGAGGATAAACCTCAATTTGAGCCATCTGTTCCTTTAGATGTTGAGGAATTCGCAGCGGGACTTGGTTACAAAAAGGAAGCATCATCAGATTCAGATGTGTCAGCAGATACGAAAGTATCAACTGCTAAACAAAATTAGGATCCTCCAGTCATTGTTCAGGATGTTGATTATTCAGATGATGAATCCGATGATACTGACTCTGCACAGACTGATGCAGTTATCAAAGAAGAGGACATACCTCTTGAGAATCATATTCTATGTGATCCTCCCGCAAAACCTGCTAAGATTGTTCGGGTCGAGTCCACTTCTGCACAAGAGTCTGAGAGTGTGAATTTGCTATACACTCTAGTTGGTGATGACAAAGTTTTTCAAACAAAGATTTTCCGATTAAAAATGTAAATCAAACTTTAATTAGTAAATTTTTTGAGGATTCGACAATTAAGTTTTTGGGAGAGTCGAGTTCACGATTTGTGGTAACACAATGTCCTCCGATTCCAAAAGCCGAAGTTCCAAAACAATATGGAAATCAGAAATTACCAACAGAGAAAATTCAGCAAAATCACACTGAAACAAAAGGAAAATTGACAACTCAAGGTCGAAAGGAGCAAAATCGGAGAAAGAACAAAAAAGTGAACTTTGTGATGTTGAAGGGAATTGATAAACTTGAAACTTTTGAAAACAAGTCTAACATAGATCATATTAAGCAAGTTAAAATTTTGAAAAGAGATGGTCAAAACAATTCAGGACCAAGTACTTCGAAATCACAAAGTTCATCAACGAGACATCAACATGATACTTCGGGGTTTGTTGAACGAAGATCATGTTTCGAGTGTGGTGAATTTGGACATATTATTCGAAATTGTCCATATCTTCATAAGTTAAAAGCTAAAGCTGATGTTCCTCGTGAGAAAATTTACCAAAAGCGATATGTTTCTTCAAAACAAGATTCCCTTCTAGTGAAAGAAAGGGAGAAGAAACAGAAATGCAAGCAAATCAAGGTAATTGAAAAGGCTCTGAAAATCGATGTGGTTCAAAAACAATCTATTTCAGTCAAACCATAAATTTCATAATTTTCAAAAACTTCTAACAATCACGAAGTTAAAATTTCAAACTCAGGGGGAACATCACCATTTCCAAATCATCGCGAAGTTGAAATAACTTTTGTCGATGAAAATGGAAGACCCAAGTCCACGAAGGCTTGGGTCCCCATCTCCAACTGATCATTTAAGTACATGTGCAGGGTGTTCCAGGAGGAACTATCAATAGTCTTTAGATTGTTGATAGTGGGGAATCCAGGCATATGACCGGCGACATGAGACTTCTCTACGATGTCAAATCTATTAGAGGAGGTTATGGTGTTTTTGCTAGAGATAAAGGCGGGTATATTACTGGTGAAGGAATGGTATCCAACAGAGTTGTCAGTTTTGATAAGATCAACTTTGTACAACAACTTGATCACAATTTTCTAAGTGTTTCTCAAATCTGTGATAAGAAGTTTTCGGTGCACTTTAATGCAAATGGATGTTATGTGCTGAAGCCCGGTTTCAAGATCCCTAAAGATTGGATTCTCTTATCTGCACCAAGGATTAATGATTTGTATGTCCTTGATATGAGCCAAGCAATTACAACGTCTGCACAAGTAACATGTTTCGTTTCTAAAGCCACAGAAAAGGAAACAATCTCTTGGCACAGGCGGATGGGACACATTCACCTAAGAAAAATGAATCATCTGGTAAAGAATGAGTTAGTAACTGGTGTTCCCGTCAAAAACTTTCATCTACAAGATGTCTGTATTTCGTGCCAGAAAGGAAAACAAAGTAAGAAATCGCACCCGATAAAGAAGATCAACACGGTTGCAGTGCCGCTTGAACGTTTGCACAAGGATTTGTTTGGTCCAGTTAAGCATAAGAGCATCAGTAATGACTCGTACTGCCTCGTGGTGACTGATGATTATTCCAGATTTTCTTTGGTGGCGTTTATGGCACACAAGAGTGAAACTTTCAAAATTATCAAAAACTTGATCACAATGATTGAGAATTTGTATACTTTGAAAGTAAGACGCATACGCAGCGACAATGGAACTGAATTTAAGAATCATACTATGGAGGAGTTTTGTAGATCTAAAGGCATTCTTCATGAATTCAGTGCAAGATACACTCCTCAACAAAATGGCGTCGCTGAGCGTTAGAATAGAACATTGATCGAAACTGCTAAGATTATCTTGGTAGAGTCACAGTTGCCCATCCCTTTTTGGAGTGAAGTTGTGGCCTCTGCATGCTACACGATGAATAGAGTCCTTACAGTAAAAAGACACAACAAGACCTGCTTTGAGCTTCTTCACAAACGGAAACCAGATTTACAGTTTGTTGAACCGTTTGGGGCTCCTCGCACTATGATCGATCCGGATGGAAAATTTGGGGTAAAAGCAATTGAGGGATACTTTCTTGGGTATGCCACCCAAAATTTAAGAGTTTGGAATCTCGAGACTAAAAGGATCGAGGAATAGTCTGAAGTCAGAGTACAAAGGCACACCTTGCCAGTCAGATGTCCAGGTCAGCCATGGATGTTCGAGTATGATGACTTTTTCAATTCGATCAATATTGAAGAAGAAGTAGTAGATACTACGGCACAGATGTTTTTCGAGAGTGGCAACGCAACAGATTCACCGTTGGTTCATCCTATTATTGTCAACAATCAAGAATCATCATCAGTTAACAATAATGCTCTCGAGAATGAGGATTTTCATGATGCTACTGAACTGAACAAATCTTCAGAGGATGATGAATTTCTCGATGCAGACTAAGAAGCTCCTGCAACTATTGTGCATGGTACTTCTGAGGCTACACCCCATGAGGACTGCCCTAAAACAGCTGAAGCTACTGCATCATCCTCTTCGCCAGTTCAGGGTATTAATTTGGTTGTTGATCTCAACTTTAACAATCTTGGTATAAATGTTCCAGTTCCGGATAATCCAGAGACAAGAATTCATAACAATGCTGGCTTGTATGTAGCAATTAGAGAATCGGGTTTACAAAATGATTGGTCTTTCACAGGTTATGTTTCACAAGAAGAACCAAAGTCTTGAAAAGAAGCGTTAAAGGATAATTCTTGGGTGGAAGCTATACAGGAAGAACTGCAACAATTCCAGAAGCTTGGTGTCTGGAAACTGATTGAGAAACCTGAGAACTACAAGAAGATTGGCACCCGTCGGGTTTTCAAATGCAAGAAGGATGACCATGGAGTAGTCGTTCGAAACAAGGCGAGGTTAGTTGTTCAAGGTTTTCGTCAGGTTGAAGGGATTGACTACAACGAAGTTTATGCACCAATTGCATGTCTTGAAGCTATTCAGATTTTTCTAGCCTATGCTTCCTTCAAAGGATTCAAGGTTTACCAAATGGACGTGAAAAGTGCATTCCTATATGGTGTGGTTGAAGAAGAGGCGTATGTCGAACAGCCTTCGGGTTTTGAAGATCCTATTCATCCCGATCGGGTTTGGTTGCTCAACAAAGCTCTCTACGATTTACATCAAGCACCGAGAGCTTGGTATGCAACCAATCGATTTAAATAGCAGATCGCGGTCAAGTTTTTTTATTTGAAGTAAAATGTTTACGTTTTTTAACTTACAGTAAGTTACTAATTAGAATATACAATTCTGACCCAAATATTATGATGGGTTGATTGTGTAACGTTTTATAGATGTGGAGCATACAGAGCCAATCAAGAAGAAAGGCTTTGTAAAAAAGTAATAAATTTTATAGGTAGAAAACATACATGAAATAATAAATTTTATTATAAGTTTATTGGTTATAGATGACCAATAGTGCATTTTTATTTTATTTTCATCTTCAAACAGTCCCCTACTTTCATGATTCCTAATCGAGTAACTAAATAGATTTCTTCTTTGCTTTTGATTCATTACTTAATTCTCAATCTTCACAATTTGAAGATTTAGTGTAGTGGTTTTGGATGATGGATTAGAAGTGGGTGACATGGCGTTGATGTGGAGGGTAAAGACCACACCCTATAGCCTTACATCTTCTTCACTTAACAACAGAAAACCAGGTTATTGTTGCTAGAAAAAATAAAATGAACTCTTAGTGTTTGTTCTCTTTTCACACTTATGCCTTCTCTCTTCGGTTTAACAACTACATAATAGCTAAAGGAATAAGGGTCAAGGTAATAAAAAATCTCGGCCGGAAATCTTCGCTAACACAGAAACTTGGGTGGTCGGACAGTCAACGGCTTCTAGTACGTTCACATAACCAACACATGTAACAGTCCAAGTAAATCGTGTCAATATATTTTCTACTTTGTCTTCAATAGGTTGTCCATCCAGGAACTCACAGTTTGTTTTCACCTAACGAATTACTCGCCAAGGCCAAGCGCGTCCTAGTGGAAAAGGTTTTCACCCTTTATAAGTGTCCACCATCTTAGGGAGCTCAACTTTCTCGCTAACACACCGGCCTAGCCCCTGACTTTGATACCATTTGTAGCCTCTCAAGTAAGCCATGTTAGGATAATGTTTGTTTTCTCCCTGATTACCCATCCAGAAACTCACTGTTTCTTTCACCCAACAAGTTGCTCGCTCGGGCAAAACATATCCTAGTTGAAAAGGTTCTCACCCCTATGAGGAAGACTTTTCTCTACCCCTCAACCGATGTGGGACTTTGTAGGTCCCAATACGGGTCGTCAGACTACGATTGATTCTTGTTTCGGATGCTGTAACGAGTGCAGAATCCACGTTGAGAGAGAGAGAGAGTTCTACAGTGCTTATTATTTGTATAAATCTGTACCGAAACTCTGTCGAAGTATACACACGGAATCGTTAATCGATGAATCTTTATTGTGTAAGACAATCTCTTGCTCGGTTTGTGTCGTTACACTCTTTCTCTAGCTCTTTCAAAATGTGAGAACCAATCCATGTTATATCACCTTCCGATCCCTTTCGGTGCTATCGTTGAACCTTTACATGTTATATCACTTCGTATCGCAATTGTTTCTCCTTTCGATCGAGTATCACTGCAAGTTTCTCAACATAACTAAGGTGCTGTTTGTTTTTTCCTAGAAGCTCTTCCTGAGGTCTTTTGTCTGCGCCGCGCAGACGCGCGCAGACCTTTGTGGTTTGCAGCTTGTTTGTTTTCTCGCAGACCTTTCATTAAAAAAGGTCTGCGAGAGGTCTGCTTCAAACAGACATTCAAGATTGTCTTCAAAGGTCTTCACACCTCTTCTCACCTTCTCCTCTTCTCCCTCCACACCTCTTCTGCCACCAGACCCACTCCGCCACCACCTCCACTCCGCCACCACCTCCCACCCCTGCTCCGCCACCACCTCCAGCCCCACCTCCAGCTCCGACACCCTCTCTCTCCTCCACCCGACACCCCCAATCACCTCCACCATCAAAATCGCGGTCATCATCTATCATCATCATCGAACATCATCGTCATCATGAAATTAGGGTTTCAAAAACCCCCAAATCGATCTCTGTTTCATCATCATCATCATCATCGATCTCTGTTTCAAACCCCCAAATCGAAGTGGTGGTGGTGCTCTGTTTCATCATCATCATCATCGATCTCTGTTTCAGTCTCTCTCTCCTCGTACTCTCCCTCTCTGGATCTCTCTCTCTCTCTCTGTTTCAGTCGCTTGGTGGTTGAAGGACGGGGGTTGAACGACGAAGACGGGGTGGGTGGTTGTTCTTGGCGGTAGATGATGGCGGTGGTGTGATGGCGGAGGTGGTGCGGTGGTGGTGCTATCTTGTAGAGAGAGAGAGTAGAGAGAGAGAGTTGTGGCAGTGTGTGTCTAGTGTGTGTGTGTGAAGTGTTTTGTAGAAGAAAAAAAAAACAAACCCTCTTCTCCTTGCAGACTGCAGACATTTGGTCCACCTCTTCTCCTGCAGATGTCTGCAGATGTGGTCCGCAAACTGCAGACCTTTTCCCGCAGAAAAAACAAACAGCACCTAAGCTTATCGTCTATCTTGATATCAATAAGTGGCACATATGTCTTTTCGTCTGCCAAACACCTTCTTAAATGTGATACATGAAAGGTGGGATGAATTTCACTTAGCTCCTCTGGTAACTCAAACCTATACGCAACTCCTACTTTAGATGTTTTCTTGAATGGTCATTCTCTAATCATTATCATTTCATTACATGAAAGGTGAAACCAACTGCTTGTCTTACAATCTTTATCGCCAGTCATTCTCTAATCATTATCATTTCATTCCAATAAGCTCAAGCTAAATATATAAAACCAAGTTTATTATTTAGAAATAAGATACCATTGGTGATGGTCTAATAAGTTAGGAGGACCCGGGGTGGTCCGTTATCGACCCCCCATCACTTGTGATTGAAAACCAAACACCGGCGCCGCCCCTATGTATAACGCGTTTTACATATAACGCGTCAAACGGAGCACGCGTTTTCAAAATTGAAAATGGAACGGTTGTGGGACTTTTTTTATTAATAAAAACAGTTTACATTTATTATTAAATAAAAAACAGTTTACAGATTTTTTATTAAAAAACAGTTTACAGATTTAAAAAAAAAACAGTTTATAGATAAAAAAAAAAACAGTTTACAGATTTTTTATAAAAAAACAGTTTACAGATTTTTTATAAAAAAACGGTTTACAAATTTAAAAATCTTGTATGACCCGCACAACCATCTCAACGAACCGTTCAAGTCAATCGTAATTCAACAAAAACGCGAGATTTGTGAAAACATTTATATATACTTCATATCATTTAACCATTGTTAATTTATAATGTAAAAAAATAAAAAAATAAAAAAATAAAAAAATTAGTGAGTGATGGAATTTGTACAAGTGTTCACCATTTCTAGCAAAAAAGGGTGTGAGTGATGGAAATAATGGTTGATAACATGGCAGAACCTGATTGGATGTTGTGAGTGATGGAATGGTTAGTGATAGATTTCTATCACTCCCACTATCCAATCAAATCATGCCATGTCATCACTCAATATTCTATCACTAGTGATAGAAATGTACGGGGGTGGTATCACTAGTGATGGAATTCTATCACTCCCAAATTTTTTTAATTTTCATTTTAAAATTAGAAATTAAACACTAAATTATAAATTTCAATAATTTTTTTTATTTTAAAGGTTCGTCACACTAAAATTATAAAGGTTCGTCAAACTTTTCAAAACCCCAATTAAAGGTTCGTCAAATTTTTCAAAAAGCCCAAAAGCCCAGCCCAATTAAAGGTTTGTCAAACTTAAAAAAAAAAAGTAAATGAGGGTTCGTCTAAGTGAAAGGTTCGTCAAGTAATTCACAAAATGTGAAAGGTTCGTCATGGTTCGTCAAGTAATTCAAACTTTTCAACGCGTGATGTGTTTAACGCGTTTAAAATATAACGCGTTTTTTTTTGTTCGGCGGCGGTGTTCCGTTTTCGTTTCACGCGTTATAGGGGTGGTATAACGGACCACCCCGTGTGCTCTAATAACTCAAATAGCAACAACTCATGGGGTAAAAGGTAAACCACTTGTATCAATGAGTAACAAGATCACACAATTAGCTTAAAAATATAAAGAAAGATACAAATCCCATTAGATCAAAGACTAAATAATACGGCCATGTGCTCCGTAACAATATTAATAATCGACTGGGTCATTTTCGAACCACTGGCCTGCACCAACGCCTCACGAGCCAAGACCAATGTGCCCGAAATGCTAACCAGGAACGTTAGAGCTTTAGCCACAGCCCGAGCTTGCTTCTCGGCCTCTTTCTTGATCCGAACACTCGGTACATTGTCATAGACCTTGTTTAATTCAGCCACAGTCTGTCTCAACATCGACTGCCCACTCATATTCCCAAGTGATCTACCGATCCCGTTAAACAATTTCACGATCTCCTCATCTCGCAAATCACCTTGTATGATCTTCAGTTCGCGTAGCACCTTCACGTCGTTAGCGGTGTCAATAATCCCGCACATGAAATCTACGTACTCCGTGAGTTCGAGACCAAACCCGCCCATGAAACTGTTTTTCGCCATTAGTTTCTCGTAGGCCATCAAGTTTCTTAGTATGACCTCCGAATCATAATTCAGAGTAATGACAGGGAGACAACATGTTCCATTAGCAAAGCTTATGTTTCTGATCCCTTCTTCGCACGTCGACAAAGCGAACTTCACTCCGGCTATATCGCCGAGTTCAGAAACCGAAGGCACCATGATTTCTTGAATCATTTTTTCTTTATCGGTTTCGTATAGAAGCTTTATGATAGATTCGATGATTCCGAGAAAAGGTTTAACGCCCGGAATCAATCCGGCCGCTTTGATTACTGCTTCCAGTAACTCTTCAGCGGCCGACTTCACAACTGGAATACTTCCAGGTTTTGAGAAAGCGACATCTCTTGAAACCTCATTGTTGACGATGGAATGATACATATAATCAAGAAGATGGTTAACACGATCGAATTCCATCGTCTCTTTCGATAGAAGAAACGGAGAGTTTGACTCTGCGAAATACCGAAACTTAGATTCCCATAATTCTTCAATATGTTCACCATTAGCAGAAAGGGCCTTTTCAATCTCCTTCAGCACGATCATAGGAATCTGGTTTTCCAACATGATCAGATCCTTTTCATCAATCGCAAGACCTTTATCTAAATACACGCGAAGTTGATCAAGCAAAAGCAGGCCATCAATCGCGAAAAGCCAAGCAAACGCATCCGCATCTGTTTCAGGGAATGAATCATAGCAAGGAGAAACTACAGGGATGATGTTTTTGATTCTTTCTGCAACTTGGTCTTCCAGATCAGGAATCTGGTAAGGTTTTATAACCCGTTTGACCGCGGTGAGCTTGTTTTGTTGCATGTTGGAATATAGTTCGGTCCCAAAATGGTGTTTCGGACCAAGCCCGATTTTTTGAGGAGCATACGCTTCGGGCTTTTCATCTTTAAGGATTTGTGGAACTGAGAATATGGAAAGTGGTGGTGTGTCTATGGGAATCGCCGGAGGTTGGAGCCACAAAGTGGTTTATTGAAGCCATTTGAATTTTTATCTTTGCTAGTTTCTTTGTTTTGACATTAAATGGGCTTTGATTGGTGACTTATAAATTAATATACATCATATGATACCCAAAGCACACGTAGTTGTTATAAACTTAAAATAATAATACTTTGGTTGTTTGATGCTTATGGAACTCAAGTAATTATATTAAACAGAAGTTTGCTAATTACTAGAAAGTTGGAGTTGGATGATACTACCTACTACATCTGGGATTAATTTATACTAGTACTCTAGCCAAAGCACTGCCATATACACAATATTAATGACAAGAAGTTCCAATATATGGATTCTGTGTTTTGATTAAACCAGGCAAAGGAACACCCGAGTGTGTATTTTTGCAGCATGTTTTTCAGAGCTAATCAGTTATATCTAAACTTGATAGACTCAGATAAACTAACCATCACTAATGCTCTAGTGGTGTCCACGGGTATTTAAGTTCCATTTATGGTGGGCCCGGGTGAGTTTTTCCCTCCAGGTCTCAAGTTCGAGTCTGGGTGATAGAGGTTTCTCATTGAGGGGTTTAATTGGGGATCTATTGGGCGAGGCGGAGCCGGTTAAGACAACGTATGCTAGACCTCCTGACATTCGCTAATAATTCACACCTTTCCCAAAAAAAAAAAAAAGATAAACTCAGTATTTAATTAAATACTATAGCACTTGTAATTTTTTATAGTAGGTTAACGTACACATTAATACTTGTAATTGAATAATCATGAATCTTAATCAACAAGTGTCATTATTATGAAAACAATTGGATTATTTAAAACCAAAACCACGTGGTTGTTAGAGAAATATAAAAAATTATGAACGGTATAGATCGAAATCAGTGATAAAGATATAGCAATAAAATATGCTCATCTATATCTACACTACTATATAAAATTGTTCAAGGACAACCAGCTATAACGTAACAAAAGTCATTATCTAGTCACGTAGTCTGGATGTACCTACTATTGCTAAACAAATGTAGAATGTAGAATTGTATATATAATTCAATTTCGGAACAAAAGGTTAAGTATGTTTATCTTGAAGCAATCTACTTTAAATCTTTAATCATGCACGTGAAGGGTTGACGAAATATAAAGTCATAGGGTTAAGCTTCTATCATTTTTTTCTTGGAACCAATTTTGGGAATATCCTATGGCTTCTTTTTAAGTTTTAGCCTATTTTTTAGCCCAAACTATGGTGAGAAGCCAGGACTGGATCAAATCAGCAAAACCCAAATTGCAATTAATAGATATGCCTCCAGTTTCCATATATGAAATTCCCTAAAACCTCAAAGCTGAAAAGCTTAAAGCATACGTCCTTCAATGGGTCGGGTTCTGGCCGAATCGCCATTTTTCAGTTTTCAGTATTTATCCAAGAAGATCATGATTTAACCATAAAACAATAAAATAAGTCAAGAACAAAGAAAATTGGGATGTGCCTAATAACTGAATTTATATTATTAATTTATAACCACTACTTTTTTTCACAACTTTCGCAACCCTAATCTTAAACTAATATGTCTAACAATTTACATGTTTTAGTTCTAACAAAAACATAAACTAACTCTAAATATGTTGGCCCTAATCTATCTTTTCAACTTGATATGAATTCGAAAAATAGAGAAACAAGAATTGAATAATCAAATCTTTCATTGATTGATAAAGTGTGATGATACAAACAATAAAATGCATAGCCCTATGTATACATAATGAACCAATACGGTTCAACCAACATGACTCCTGTGATCGCCACACCTCTTGATGGTGTAGATTTCCTTTTGGCGCCAAATTGTAATCCACGTGATGCTTTTGTCTGTCGCCTCATAATTTGATGGGGTACTAGGTTTAGGTCGTGACAGATCTAATCCCTATACTTTACATAAGTTACAAATACATAATAAAACATACTTTTATTATGCGTGGGATTATAATCATCATTCTCCCCCTTAATAATGAACAACTTCAAATTTGTGGGTCTTGTGCTCCAAACAATTTCAGTCTCCTTTAGATTTAACATGGAAAACTCTTCCATGTTCTGTTTGATTATTACCATCTTCAAATTGTGACATTAGCAAAGTTAGTTCTTCGTCTTCTTGCACGAAATTTGCCTCTTCCTTTCTGTGGTTATCTCTTCTGTCTATCATAATCGTCATTGCAATTATAGCACCATATACCTTACTTATGTCAAACACGCATTTGTCTTGATTTCTTGGGTATCTCTTCTGTCTATCATAATCATCATTATTATCGTGTGACATGTCTTCTTCTATTTCTTCTTGTCTGAATCTGCCACGGCCTCGGCCTTATGATTGATTAAATTTTCCTTCTCCATGATTTCCAAAGTGTCGTCCATGATCCAAATTATTGTCATGATGTGGATGTATGAACAAGAGTGTCTCTTGATTTTCAACTAGGATTCCTTTCTACACTTGATTCTTTTATTGAATGTTTTCAATTTTCCAATTTCTTCTTCTAGAGTCAGAGTGTCTAAATCTGAGCATTTTTCAATAGATGCAACAATCTGAATGAATCAATAGGCACATAATTTAGGATTTCACACTAGAGTCGGTTCGTCAAATGTTGATCCTAGGCCGTTTGTCGAGGTAACAATACTTGTCAATTTTACAGTAAAAGAATTGATCGTATCTTTGTCATTCATTTGTAAAATCTCAAATTCCGATTTGTGAGTTTGTAGACGTGTATTCTTCACTCGATCCACACTCACATATCTAATCTTAGAACATTCGAAATTTATTTTGCGGTCTTATAACTTGGAACTTGTAATACTAGATCCTTTGATAGTGCTTGAAAAAGTATGCAATTGTGGCTTAGTTTTCTTGACATCAAGTTGGGTGTCAGCACTTGGTTCTCTAATTTCCCATAGCATGTTTTGCGTCAAGTATAGTTTATATACGGATAGCCCATATGGTGTAGTTTGTAGATTTCAAAATAGGGCATTGGTAATCAGTAGTGAAGCTTGGAAAAAAAAGTTCGGGGGGTCGGAAGGTAACGGACCTAAAAAAAATTTCTATCGCGTAGTTTCGAGATGTATGTTCGGGTCGGACGTCGATAATTCGATTCGTGTCCGATCAAACATTAATATCAAATAAAAAACGTTCTAAAACATTAAAACATAAACATTGTTTAACAAACAAACGAATAAAGACACTGTAGGTCCCGAATTCTGAGGATCGATAACGAAACCAAATCTCTTGTTTATCACAAACACGGTTACGAGTGCGGAATCCCCGTGACTACGCCAAACCAAACATAGATAGTAACAAACACAACGTAACCAATGAATCACAGTCAACTGATTAGATGAGAACACGGTTCAAACAGATACACACAAAGTTTGAAGTAAGACTCTCAGGATATGCTCTCATAGTTTCAAAGTGAAACCATGTGTGGTTTATATAGCAGCCCAGGCCCAACAGTGACGAAACATGGATTGGGCTTGACGAAACTTCACTTGGGCCAGACGAAACTCTACAGTTGACGAAACTCTAGGAGTTTCGTCACTGTTCACGGCGAAACCTTGGGTTTTGACCATTTAAGTTTTGTCATGTAGTGCTCGACGAAACTTGGGAGTTTCGTCGAGGGCTACAAATGTTGATGTGTTTGCTGCAAGCAGACAGTTTGCAGCAACAACAAACAAACACACAAACATACTCATAAATAAACACATATGCAACATGCATTGTTCTTTTAACATACATATCAAACGAGACAAACTAGTCGGACACAAGTAGGATAGGAGGATATCCGACTTGGTCGACGGCGAATTACAGACTCGATAAACATAAAAGACCGCATAAATTACATCGTTAAATAAAGACAAGTTACAGACACTAAAATATGCATCAACAAAATCCCCCTTGTCTGTTACTGTGTTCGGTCTTCAATCTTCCGTCTTCAGTGTTTCAGCGTCCAAGTTCTTCCGGCATGAATTCCTCAATAAAAGCAATAACAAGCGACGCGTTGAAATCGAAGCGCTTGATGAGCATCCTTGTCTTCGTAAAATATATCATGCCGAAATAGCTTGCTGATGTCGTTTGCTGACATATTAACAATCCACATCGGATCCAACATCCGAAAGTTATCACGATCACCTTTAAACACGATCGCCGCCTCATGAGTATCTGAGTCGTAACACCACAACGCCATTTCTTCAAGAAAGTTCTGTTCCATTGGCATCAATGGTATCTTGTTCAAGACCTTCGCCGGCTGATAGATAAGCTTGTATCGAGCCGTGTTAGTCGTTGGATCTAACATGAACTTGATCTGTTGATAAATGGGAAACTGAGGCTTGTACGACTCATCTTTCCAGCCTGTCCTTTTGTTGAACTTTATCTTGCACTCGAACAATGTAGCTCCTTCGAAGTTTGAGCGATTAATGAGCTCAAGCTTCGTCAAAGCTGCAACATCGTAAAAAGGTAAGGACAATATGCTCAGCAACGATCGGAATTATTGAATACCGAATTCCCGCTTGATGGCCACGCAATGGATTTCCTTTATGAACATCCAGCAGAGAATTCTTCCATGCGGCTTCACTTTCTCAAACTGTAGAAAATCAACCTGTGCTTCCGGCGGTGTAGGCTTTTCAACTCTTGACAAGAAACGTTTTCTCCATTCTTGGAATGCATCAGTCGGATTATCAGAAGACGTACGATTCTTCAACTGTTCATCAATGTCTTCCTGGTTCTCTTTCATCCATTCTTCATCAAATGGATCAAACTCCGTTCCGTCAGCACGAACATAAGTTGATTTCTTCTCATTTCTTTCAAACACAATCTCTTCAATATTTTCAACATCGGCAGTTTCAGGCTCACTCGGCATTTGATCAATCTCAGCATCGTCAATCTCTTTCATTGCGTTCAGAGCAAGTAACTGCTCATGTGAAAGATCAGAAATCATCTCCCCTTCTTCTAGAAGTTCTCTAGTGATAGGATGTACAACCTGCAATGCAAGATCAGCAGTGCTAGGAGCAGAAGATGTACCAGGCAAAGATTCAAGCTGTTGTATTTCTTCAACTGTTCCACTAGAGGTTCCTTGAGCAGATTCAAGCTGCGAGGGTTTGAAAACAACAATCTGAGAAGAGGTAGCTGCTGGCGGTTGCTCTGATGTAGCAGAAGGGTCGGGGTTTCCTTGATCCTCAGGATCATCATCCCTTTTCTTCATTACTTCTTGTTGCTTACATCGATCGTTCCACAGAGTATTGACGCGCTTTCTAAGAAACTCATAGCCTTCATTTATTTTCTTGACCCCATCAACTATAGTGGTGTTTCGAGAATTGTACCATTCTTTCATAAAGTCACACCTTCCTTTGAGATCCTCGGCCAACTTCTGAAGCTTAGAGCTGCCTTCTTTCATGCGGTTCATTTCAATACCGCGTGTATTATCCGCCGCATGCATCTGTTGTAGTTGACGCTCTCTAACTTCATCTGCAGCTTTCAAACTAGCGTTTTCAGCTTTCAATTGATCAATTTTAGCTTGCTGGCGAGTGATCTCTGCTGCTTGTTGTCCAACAGTGGCATTCAACGTGTTAATTTCCAACTGTTGCTTGATCATGTTGGCTCTTGTGGCTTTGATCACGTCCGTTTGTTGATTGATTTGACCTTCAGCAGCTTTTAATTGAGAAAATAGGAAACCTACCTTCTCATCCTGCTGCATCTGTTCGAATATACTTTGTCGGCGTTCTGCGGCAGGCTGCGAGGTCGTTGCACGAATGGATGATGCAATAGAGTGAGTAGGTGGCTAAGCAGTCACTGCAGGAGTTTCAGGTGTTGAACTCACTACTGGAGTTGGTTCTGTAGACCTCGGAGGAGATGGAATCATTTCAGAAGCATCAGTGGCGGTGAATCCAAGATTAGGATCCATTTATGCTTCTTGTGTAGGCTCTTGAGGAGGAACGGATTGTTGTGCAGAAGAAGTACCAATGTACTTTCTTGCTCTCTTCTTGCGATGGACAACCGTTTGCTTCTACTTTAAACGTTCCGCTTGGGTATCCGAAGGAATGTATCCTGGATCATTCTCTTGCCTAATCCTCCTGATCCTTTTAACACCACGTTCATCAAAGTAAACTTCATATCCGGGCTCAGGTGGATTGTCATCAGATTCAGTATCCTCCTCGTCGTCACCGGCTGATGTACCAACGGTTGCACCAGCAAACGATGCACCAGCAGCACCAGATGCACCAACGGCACCTGTATCACCACCATCATCACCTTCATCATCATCACTATCACTGTCAGACGAACCTGAATCCTCTGGACCAAACTTTTCAACCATCCTTTTCTTTAACTCCGGCTCTTCGTTATCAGATTGGCTGTCATCATGACGCCATTTGTCATCTGCAGGAGCAATGTAGTCTGGTTTTCCAAGAGCACCTATCAACTTCCTAGGTGGCTTGCTTTCTGTGTATCTCTTTGCTGCAAGGCTCTTGAATATCCTTAAAGATTGCAAGATCATAGATTCTATCTTCAAGATGTCGTCGTCGGCTTTTCGAAGATTAGGGTGCTGGACGTTCATGATCATTTGAAGAAACCGAGGATACATCCTGAATTTGTTGCCAGATGTTCGACTACCAGTTCTTGTCATATTCTCTTTCATATTGGCAAAAATATACTTTGAGATGCTAAACGGTTTGTTAAGCACCAATGCCACCATGAGACCAACGAGATCGTTGCTTGCCATATCATATCCTGCACGTCTGTTGCTGATACACTGAATAAGAACGTGCAAGAGAAACTTGTAACGTAACGGCAAATCTCCCTTGTTAATCTGAGAACTGAAGATATCACCAATACATTTCATCCGTAATAAACAGCCACGCGTACACATGATTGGTATAGAGGACGGAGCATCCGGAGCGTCTTGCAGCTCTAAGACAGTGTTCAAGATTTCTGGAGAGACAATCACGTTCAGATCATTAACTTGCCCTTGTATGACTTCAGTACCATCAATTTGCACAACACTTGCAGTATTCCAGAAAGCTTTAACGAGCGATTTGTATACAGGCGTTGAAAAGGTGAAAGCTTTATGTATCCGCGACTCCCTGATCCACTGTGTAATTTCTTTCAATTCATCGATCTTTCCTTCCGGATCTAGAAAAGCAATTTGGTTGTGACGCTTCTCGGACATCACTTCCTCTTCAGATTTGTTTTCCTTCTTAGTCGGGGCCTTACGTTTTCTTTCTTTCGATGCCATCTGTATTTGCAAACGTCCATAATAAGTCAACATGTCACAATATGTCCATCAAACATATATATAATCATGTTAGAATATCAAATGGACATTTCACATTCAAATGTACTTGTTCTGGGGGTTTTTCGTCGATTTGGGTTTCGTCCATAGTGTTAGGGTTTCGTCGATTTGGGGGTTTTTCAAATTCAAAGGGTTTCGTCGATCTGTTGTTTACACAATGAAAGATTTATCATCAATACAACATTATGACACTTGGTTTGAACTCAACAACACGAAAACAACCAAGACTGTAAAACCAACAAGGGTTTTGACCGAAACCCACCCAAATGGTTAAACATCAAACAAATACCCGATCCCCTGTTTTTGTTAACCATAACCCAACCCAAATCAGTTATAATCTATACGTACAAACACAAAGATTATCATGTTTCATTAAATACATAACAATAAACAATGGTTCATATGCAGAGATCAAAAAAGAGAGGTCTCCGAGGGTTTATTAACAAATTCCGATGGGTTTATAAAGGTTCAAATCATTTAAACAACCTTTTGTATACCTTGATTGTATGAAAAATCTTAAAGAAAATGTAATATTTTGAGAGTCGGTGAGAGGGTATGAGAGGGTGGTGTGTTGAAGAATGTGAAACAGGTATGGGGGTTTTTGAAAAAAATGATGATGGAACTGACTGGGACCCCTTATATACACATCACCCTGGCGAAACTCTATTCTCGACGAAACTAGTGTGGTCTCGACGAAACTTCTGATTAGGCTTGGATTGGGCTTAAACAGTTAACCCATGACGAAACTTAAAAGGGCCAATGGAGTTTCGTCGTGACCTCGACGAAACTAGGAGTTTCGTCATGAACACAAACAGTTTTGACCAATTTTGACCAAGGTTAAAACAGTTGACTTTGACCAAGGAGTTTCGTCAACATTAAGGAGTTTCGTCGACCTCAAAGGAGTTTCGTCGACACCCTTTTCTCAAAATTCACTAAGTCTTTTGAAATTTGAAATTTTGCATACTTGAAAAGATTTTGTTTATTTGAACACATTTCATTTTGATTGAGTGTAACAAATGCAAGGACATTTTTATGAAGTAGGTTTCAGGCTTTCGGAAGAAAACACCAAGTTACAACTTCGGCTAATTCAAAAATGAACTTTACAACTACACTAAAAACAGAATTTAAAGCGCGGTCAACTAATCGAAAAACTATAGCAAGAAATAAACAACTGTACAAACGCAATCTTTTTGCGAATTTCAAGGAAAAGGAATCATACCAGCTTACGGTCTTAGTTAACATGATTTTTGTTCTGTTTAAAGCTCTGGATAAGTATACTACCTCGATTATCGGTATTGTTGTTCACATAAGCTCAAACTGATCAGTTGTAATCATAATAAGGAGATACGGTTTACGGTAAGGATTATACTTACAAGTCGATGTTCAACCACTCACGACACATTCCCGTATCAAGGTATGCACGAGAGTTCATCTTACCGGTGAGTATACCGTTTATCATATGTTTGACCGTATAAAAGAATGTGAGATACTCACTTTTTTTATTGAAAACAAGCCCTATGTAATAGAATCACTTATTGATGAGGAACTTGATTTTCGATGCATGAGGGCACAAGAGCAAGTCCGTGAACAGGTCAGTACAATGTACAGCAAAGAGACGAACTTGACTCCCGGATAAATGTGATATTTTATCACTTATTTTGTTGGAAATGTGATTGTTGATCACTTATTGAGGTCGAATGCAATATGTACACGTATGTATGGTATCATGGAAGATCTAGACTTCGTCTCCGTTATTTTTCGGTAAAAGAGACAACCATGATACTCAGATGATAAGCAGCATAAAGATGAATATCTCAGAACCTCGGCAATCTCTCAAACGAAATTTCGGTACTAAGACCATATGCCAATGTGTGGTTCCCACCTGACTTGAAGTCTGATAGGTTTGTATCATCCTGCACATTTTAGTCTGATTGTGAGCCTACCGATACATCGTTAGTAAAGATACTTATCATTTCTGGATTTTCGTTTTACATTTTGAACATGTTGATCGACCACACCAGTGAATATCATCATCTTCCTTTTTCCAAAAAACTCATTTTTGATTTTCTAATAATTTTTATTTGAAATTTTGAATTTTTCAAACGGAAAGACAGAAAGTTAAGACATCTTTTTGGATTTTTGAAATTTTCAGATGTTTTTGTATTTTCTTGAGTTTACACCCCCTAAAATGCTAAAAGGTTACGAAAACAAAAATCTTTTTGAATTTTAGAGTTTTTAAAGAAAATATTTACAAAAACGATTAGCCAAAGAAGTTTACTCGGGTATCACCTTAATGCCATTGACCAAAAGTAGATAATCAAAACGTGATTTATCAAAAGCTTTTGTGAATAGGTCGGCACGTTGGTGATCGGTGTGAACTTTAACAACATCAATTAATCTTTTATCAAAACAATCACGTATGAAGTGATATTTAATTTTGATGTGTTTGGTCTTGGAATGCTGCACAGGATTTCTAGTGATCCGTAAGGCAGCATTGTTATCAACAAAAATAGGAGTAGATAAGAATTCAAAACTGTCACGGCCCCCGACCCACCCTGGACGGAATCGGGAGTCGTGAACAGCCCAGTGGTACCGGTGATTATTTTGAAAACGTTGCAGCGGAAATTTCATCAGGACCGTGAGTTAGGAAAAATATCAGAGTTTAGAAAACACCGGATTTTTATTTATTAAATAAATAGATGGGATAAACCTATGTTTTACAATGGTAGCTTTAATAAAAATAAATTTTATTATATAAAACAATATTTCTTAATTTGATTTAATTAATAAAATAAGCCACTTCTTGATACCTTTCAGTGCCGTATCCATCTCTTATTCCAATCTACTGTAATTACCTGAAACATGTTTTAAAAAGGTTTTGTCAGCGGGAAATACTGAGTGAATCATTCATTTTGCTAAAATGACTCTTTTGTTATAATTCACAGTATTAAGAGAGATTACAATGTTTATTTCAACCAAATACCCACAGTACTTGTCATCGACTCGTTTCGGTGACTGTGGTCATATTACTATTGAGTCCGTTCACCCAATAGTAACGAGTATCATTAATTAGGTTCGCCCACCTAAAGTGATAAAAACAGAAATACTGTGCACAATACCCCACATACCGGCTGTAATTTGGTGATTGCATAAACTTAATCACTGTAATTATAATATTGAAAATAAACATACTTTTGTAAACAAATTTTATAAAAAGAGAATGACTCACATTATAAGCATGCAGATTCATACTGGCAGAATTTAATCTACAGATAAGCCTTGATAAATTATAGATTTATAATGGCAGAGCTTAGCCTATTGATTAGCCTTGTAACCTAGTGTACACAAACTAGGTAAATAACTAATACAGCATTTACGATAACTCACGAGATTAAAACCCTCACAACGAATGACAAAGTGCAATCACTTAAATATCCATCGGATTCACAACGAATGACAGAGTATTCCCCGAGTTCAGGTGGTACTCAAACATCCTGTCGGAATCACGATTAATGACAAAGGATAGCGCATAAACATCCGGTCGGATAGTTTCAATCGATCGGACATTGAATCGTAGCAGCGATCAAGTTAATACCCTGTATCGTAGCAGAATTCGAGCTAGTGTGTGTTTGGTAGTAAACTGTGAATATCTGGACGTACGAAATGAATTTGAACGTCGAACGAACGCAGGAACTCAAGTCCCACACCCCTCTATTTATACTTGAAAAATGGTTCCCCCGCGTGTCGCGACAGGAACATGTGCGCCTGTCGCGTGGCGCGACGGGTTACTTTTTATCATATGGTTGCCACGTGTTTTTGGAGTTCAGCTGAGTCGACGGAAACGATAAATTCAATTTAGACAGCAAGATATGTGGATAATCGTCGAATAGGGAATACCCCCCTGAGTTTTAGGGGCCCTGATCCTGATTCTAATTGTTATGAAAAATTTAGGAATTGTGTAGGATTACTTGGGTGTCTCAATTAGGGTTTCTTTTTAGACAAAATAATAATAATAATAATAATAATAATAATAATAATAATAATAATAATAATATAATAGTTTTGGTGAGAGTTGTTATGGTTTGGGACATTTTTTAATATAATTATTTTACAAAGAAAAAGAGAATAAAATAGTGAAAAGAAAATGGACTCACTTTGTAACTTTAGGGTTCAACTGGAAAGCCTTCTGGTATAAATTTTGGGTATAACTTCTGAGCTATAAAAATATATTTTTGTAATTGTGGTAAGTATAATACCCCTAATTCAACCTTATACCGATGTCCCGAGACAGAACCCCAATAAACGTAGTCGGGCAGAGCCCTGACATATGTTATGAGGCTCAGATCAATCGGAAAGAGTAGCGGCGATCGGGAGTTAAAACACTTAAAATGTGACAGTGTTTTATTATGAGATTTATAAGTATGGAAAAAGGGGCGACATACAGGTGAAAAGGAAAGAAAGACGTTTTTTTTTGAAGTCAGGTATCCTTTATATACCACTCTCCAAGATGGTGGGAGGCTACACATGGCTTTCCTAAATTGCATGCATTCGAACACGTATACCAATCTCAATCCAAAGTATAGAATTGTATGACACGTAAGTTGCCATCTTTTCATTTTATAGAGTTTTTTTAAATTATTATTATATACATATTTAAAATTCTCAAATATCAAAAGTTTAACTTTAATTATTTATAATATTATTTTATTTCATTCGTAAGGTTTTTGTTTATTATTATTATTATTATTTTGTTTTTCTTTTTCTTTTTCTAAAAGCCACGTATAAATCGATTTATATGTAATTATCATTTTAGTATTTTATTTATTAATTTAACAGCTTCACTTCTTTGGCGTGTATAACTTTTAAAATACGATTTTTATAAAACAATAAATATATCTTTAGAACGAGAATATTTTTGTCTACATTTGGGTCTAAGTTTCATTAAAACTAGAGTAGGTTCAATACAATGTATTTTTATAATTTAATTATTAAATGGTTCTTGACCCATCTAGGAACTTCATATTTCTAATAGTCAACTTACCCGTAAACTACCCATCTATTTATATACTTTTATTTTGTTTAGAAAGGTCACCCATTTACAGGCCAATTAATTAAAATAATATTTCAACCAACTATATATAAAATAGTGTTAAAACTATTTGGGTTGAATATTTATATTGAAAATAAACTAGTTACTAGTGGTTAATAAATTTAACCAAACCTATAATTTATATGATAAAAATTGGAATGTTACAAAAACTGTAGTCGCGCATTTGTTGTTGTATCCACAAGACTTGGGAGCAACAACTAGAGGCAGCAATGTATTATGCTTCACAAGTTGATGTAGCAACACATGTTTGCTTCTTGCACTGCCACGTGATCAGGCAATTTCCTAAGAATTGACATCCAGTTGTTGTTGATTTGCCATCGATTTTGCAACCACCAAAATCAGAGTCACTGTATGCAATCAAGTCAAAGCTATCATCCCTAGGGTACCAAAGACCGATGTCAGAGCAATCCTTCAAATAGCGAAAAATCCTTTTAACAGCAGACAGATGTGAGGCCTTCGGGTTAGCTTGATATCTTGCGAGCAGGCACGTTGGATACATAATGTCAGGCCTCGAGGCTGTGAGATAAATTAGAGATCCGATCATAGCGCGATAGTATGAATAGTTAACGCTTTCACCCTTCAAATCCGGAGTAATCCTGTGATTCTGCGGAAGTGGGGTACCAATGGGCGTTGCATCAGACATCTGGAATCGGCTCAAGATGTCACCAACATATTTAGTCTGATGGATGAATATCCCAGACTCGGTTTGTTGTACTTGTAGACCCAAGAAGAAATTAATTTCCCCCATTGCGCTCATCTCGAATTTTTCTTGCATCACACGCTCGAATTGCCTACACAAAGAATCATTAGTTGAACCAAATATTATATCATCAACGTATACCTGCACCAGCAGAAGATCTCCATCTTGTTCTTTGATAAAGAGAGTGCAATCAATAAGACCTCATCGAAAACCATTCTCCAGAAGATAATTGGATAAGGTTGCATACCAAGCCCTAGGTGCTTGATGTAAACCATAAAGAGCTTTGTTGAGCAACCAAACCCGATCGGGGTGAATAGGATCTTCAAAACCTGGAGGTTGTTCGACGTGCACCTCTTCTTGAACCACACCGTGTAAGAAAGCACTTTTGACGTCCATCTGGTAGACTTTGAATCCTTTGAATGAAGCATAAGCTAGAAAGATCCGAATAGCTTCCAGACGTGCAACAGGTGCATAAACTTCATTGTAGTCAATGCCTTCGATTTGACGAAATCCCTGAACAACCAATCTCGCCTTGTTTCGAATGACTACTCCACGATCGTCCTTCTTGCATTTGTAAACCCAGCGTGTGCCAATTTTCTTGTAGTTTTCCGGCCTTTCAACAAGCTTCCAAACACCTAGCTTTTGAAATTGCTGCAGTTCATCCTGCATGGCTTCAACCCAAGAATTATCTTTTAAGGCTTCCTTCTAAGATTTCGGTTCTTCTTGTGAAACGTAACACGCGAAGGACCAATCATTTTGAAGACCAGATTCTCTAATGGCTGAATATAAACCAACATACTGGTTGTTTCTCAGCTGATTACGCGTCTGCACCCCGCATTGGACATCTCCTATAATGTTCTGCTGCGGATGGGTATCGTGAATCCTCATTTCAGGATTTTCAGGAACACGAGTATTAATACCCAAATTGTTAATATTAAGATCAACAACCAGCTCCACACCGGGCATAGGCATAGACGTGGATGCATTCCCTTCCGCAGCATCTACATTCTGCACATGAGGAGTTTCAATAGAAGCACCTTGAACAGGAGCAACTGGAGCTGGAGTGCCTTCAGTAGCATCATGATATTCATCATCTTCCGATGACTCATTGTAATCAGTAGCATCTTCAAATACCTCATTTTGAACCGTATTGTTAACCGAATTAGAACCTTGGGGTTTAACAATAACAGGTCTAACCAATGGTGAGCCAGCAGCGTTGTTACTATCAAATAGCATTCGAGCAGCTGCAGATTCTTCGTCAAAGGTTGGCAGAATAAAGGAGTCAAATAGTCCATCGTAATCGAACATCCAAGGATCACCCGGAGCTCTAACAGGATTTGTACACCTTTGAACCCTTACTTCACTCCATAGCTCAATCTTTTTAGTTGCCAGATTCCATACACGAATATTCAGAGTAGCATATCCAAGGAAGAAACCCTCGAAAGCTTTCGTGCCAAACCTTCCATCCGGCTCAATCGTAGTGCATGGATCGCCAAAAGGTTCTAGGTCAGAAAGATCCGGTTTCCTTTTCTGTATAAGTTCGAAACAAGTTTTGCCATGCCTCTTAACTGTAAGAACTCGGTTTAACGTGTAGCAAGCAGTCGACACAGCCTCCCCCCAGAACTGAACAGGAAGCTCCGACTCTACCAACATCGTTCTTGCAGTTTCAATTATCGTCCGATTCTTCCTCTCAGCGACACCGTTTTGTTGTGGAGTATAGCGAGAACTGTATTCATGAAGAATGCCCTTAGAAGTACAGAACTCATCCATCACACGGTTTTTGAACTCAGTTCCATTGTCGCTTTTGATCCTCTTCACTTTCAACGTGTATAAATTTTCCAGCATAGTAAGAAGATCCTTGAGGATTCCAGGAGTGTCACTCTTGTGTGCCGTAAAAGCTACCCAAGAAAATCAAGAATAATCATCAGTAACCACTAGACAATAAGCATCGCCAAAGGTTGTCTTGTGTTTCATAGGTCCAAAGAGGTCCATATGAAGACGTTCGAGAGGCATGCTAACAGTGTTGATTTTCTTTAGCGGGTGAGACTTCTTCGTTTGTTTCCCTTTCTGGCACGAAACACAGATATCTTGTAGATGAAAACTTCTCACAGGCACACCATTCACAAGATTTTTTTTTCACCAAATGGTCCATTTTTCTTAAGTGAATGTGCCCCATTCGTCTGTGCCAAGATATAGACTCCTTCTCTGTGGCTTTTGAGACAAAACATGTTACTTGTGAAGATGTCGTAATCGCTTGGCTCATATCAAGAATATAAAGATCATTAACTCTTGGAGCCGATAAGAGAATCCATTCTTTTGGAATTTTGAAACCAGGTTTCAGCACATAAAAATCGGCATCATCAAAATGCACGGTGAACTTCTTATCGCAGATTTGCGAAACACTCAGAAGATTATGATCAATTTGACGAACATAATTGATCTTATCGAAACATGCAACACCATTGGAGATCATTTCCTCTCCAGTGATGTATCCGCCTTTGTCTCCAGCAAACGCGACATAGCCTCCTTTAATATTTCTCACATCAAATAGAAACCCTAAGTCGCCTGTCATGTGCCTAGATGCTCCACTGTCAACAATCCAATGACTGCTAGCAGTTCCTCCTGGAGCATCCTACACATATCATCCAACGATCAGTTGAGGATGGGGACCCAAGCCTTAGTGGTCTTGGGTCGTCCCTGAGCATCACGAAAAGTGATCTCGATTTCCTGATGATTTTGTAACACAACACCTCCCCCTTAACTTTCACCCGTCTTAGGTCTCCAAGTTTGATTTTGTTTACCAGATTGATTCTTATAAAAAGATTTTGAAACTTCTGGTTTTAAAGATTGTGAAGAACTTGGTTCCCTATTAATTGATTTGACTTCAGATTTTAAAGCCGTTTTAACTGCTTTGACATTTTGATGTCGTTGTTTCGTTTCTTGTTCCTTAATAGTTCTTTTATCATGTTTTGGTGAAACGGGACGACGTTGAGGGTGAACCTTTTCAGATGGTGCTTTCTCAATAAATTTATCCTTGGGAGTGTTTGTACAATTTTTAATGATGTGTCCAAACTCCCCACATTTAAAACACGTTCTCCTTTCAACAAACTTAGGAGAAACTGATCGACAAACAGATGTCGAACCCGTAGAACCTGAGGTACTTGCCTTTTCATCACACCCGTTTGTATGTTGAGTGTAATCATTTTGACTGTTACGTTTTAAAATCTTGACTTGTTGGACAAAATCGGTGTTTGATTTGTTTTCAAAAGTCTCAATTTTATCAGTACCCTTTGATGCTACAAATTTGACATTACTGTTTTTCTTCTGATAACGAGCTCCTTTTGTTTCAAACCTTGATTTAGAAACGTTAGGCCTTTGAGCTCGCCTTTCTGGTTGTTTACCTTTAGAGGAAATAGGTTGTTGCTTTGTCGGTTTTTTTTATTTCCAAATTGCTTTTTGATTTCAGCCTTTGGAATTGGATCACACTGAGTTACAATAACTCCAGGGATCGTCTTTCCTAAAAACTTGCTTGTATTATCTTTAAAAACTTTATCAATCGAAGATGGATTGACATTTTTGATTGGAAAATCGTTGTCTGAATAAATTTTAATATCTCCGACCAAAGTACACAACATGGTATTGCTCTTAACAGCAGACACACATTCCTTGTCGTCATTAACATCTTTGACAGGATCTATCACTTGTTTAACAACTGGTTGAACAGCAGGAGTAGGAGGATCACAAAGAATGTAATTCTCAATTGGAATTTCTACTCCTTTCATTTTATCAAGTGATTTATCCTGATCACTCACATCTGATTCATCATCCGACGACTCATAGTCCTCAATAATTGGAGCACTTTGATGCGTCGATGTTGAAGTTTCTGTTTCATCAGATGAGGTACTCGAAGAACTGTCCGATTTGAACCCTAAGCCAGTTGTAACTTCCTCATAATCTAGAGGCACACTGGGTTCAAAACGTGGCATTTCTTCTTCATCGGGCATATGAGTATAGTTGTGTCTCAAAGGGGGCAGACACTTCTTATACCCAACACCTTTCTTGTTTCCCTTCAGTTGTTAAGCGTCAATGATGTGATCGAGCACATATCGGGAGTTAGAATAACTCTCCAATTTGAGCTTGATTGCATCATGCTCGCATTTGGCAATGGCTAGCTCCTTTTTGGTTTCCTCGATGATGTTAATGTAATTGTTAATACCAATTTGTTTATTGAAAACAGTTTTGGTCAATTCGGAAACACTTTTCTTTAAGGTTTCAATTACAGATTTAAAATCCTTTTCGTTTCTAGCTAAAGCCATATTTGCCTCTTTGCACGTAGACATCTCAATAACCAAATTTTGATTATGACTATGAACCTTTTCGGATTCAAGCTTCAAATCTGCACAAGCATTACAAACACTAGGAGCAGGAGTTTCAGATTTTACCTGACTCGTAGAGGCTGAGACATTTTCCATAAAGGCAGTTTGATAAGAAAAAGATCCGTCTTCAGAAAAGAACTTCTCCATTTCTTTTGATGCTACAGCAGCCTTCTTGATCAAAATAGATTTCTGACACTTCAACTCCTCTGCATCATTCAACAAATCATCAACATCAGAATTCCCTTCTTCTTTCACATCAGATTCCCAATTATAACCACCCGAATTAGAACTTTCTTCATCAGAACTCCCGGTATAACCCGAACTATCATCATTTTCAGAAAATTCTTCCTTGTGAACGTGCTTTATGTGATTGATGATCTTTGCATAACATGCTGTTCCTCCTCCTTCTTGATCACCTTCCCCAAATTGTACAGACCAATTACACCCTTCATCAGCTTGGACAACTAATGTTCTGGTGGTGTTTGAAGGTCCAGACTGGTTCTGGTTCTGGTTCTGGTTGTTGTTCACCGCTACCATCCTTCTTTCACGATTGTCTTGATTTGCATTAGAAGTACTCGTCTGATTTCTGAATGGGTTTTGATTGCCTTGTCTGCTCGGTCGGGTGCACTCACGTTTGAAGTTACCCTTTTCGCCATAATTGAAACATGTAACAGCATCCTTATCAAATCCGTACTTCGTATCCTTCTTCTTTCCAACGAGGTTCTTCCCGTTCGACTCATGTAATCCTTAGCCCTTCTAACAGCACTTGCGAACGCCTACTTTATATCCATCAACTCCATTTCATCACGGTTGATTTGTTGATAATCTTCATTGGTCAAATTAATGTTTCCAATTTGACCTGCGACCAAACCGCAGTAAGCACTGACCATTGTGTTAATGAGTTCCATATGTTCCTTCGCTACTTCAATGCTAACTTTCGAGAGGTTTGAAGTATCAACTCTGACTGTGTTGGGGTTTTGGGGTGGAGGATTGTTAGTATAACATGCTTGCTGTTGTTGTTGTGGTTGGGCTTGTTGTTGTGATGAGGTAGGAATATAAGCACTTGGTTCAAACTGAGGTTGAGTAGTGGTAACTTGAGGTGGAGGTTGGGGTTTTGGTAGCAAGGCACTCGGATCGAGTTGAGGCTTAGAAAAAGCATGAGCTTGAGCAATCATATGTGCTGGCGGATGATAGGCACTCGGATCGAAAACCTGAGGTGGAGCTGATTGTGGAAACGGAAAAGAGCTTGTATTTGACATAAACTCCGTTTGAAGCTTCGGTTGCTGAACGGAACTGGAACTAGCTGCAGGATTAAAACCTCCTAGATACATTTCCGTGTTTTGAGGAAGTGCTATCCGTTTAGCTTTGCGGATTTCCTCGTCATTTTTATGCTCCAACTTCTGAACGAACTCATAGATACTAACAGCATCCAAGACGCCCGTATGCTTTAAAAGTTCAATGAAAGGACTCCACTTTGGAGGTAGAGCATCAGCAAACTGTGCAACATCTCCTGTTGAGTTACAAGAACAGCATAAGAATACATTTCACTAATCAAATGATAAAAACAAGTAGTCGTATCATTTAGGGTTTCATTCTCCAAGAATTGAAATGATTCAAATTCTTTCTTCAACAAATCATGGCGTGTCTTTCTTGTCGCCGCATTCCCTACTCCTCTTGCTACCAAGGCATCCCATAAGGCTTTTGTGATAGTACAGTAAGCGAATTGATGATAGATCTCTTTGTGAAGTGATTGTGTAAGAATAGCAAACGCCTTCTTCTCCAGATCATATGCCTTCTTATCATCTTCTAACATATGAGAAAAACCGCTGCACTTGATCCTGCTTCTTCGAGGGCAGTGTTGTATGGAGTAGTGAAACACGTCCATAGTTCGATGTTTTGCCCTAGAACGTATGTGTGGAAATGACCCTTCCCCGATGGATAGTCATTCATGTGATTCAACTTTGGCGGGCGATTATTGCTACCTGTGTCACTCTCACTAAGCAAAAGATTTTGAATGCTTTGATTTTGATTCGACACCAAAGCCCATTGACTTGCACTTATAGATTGCGGTGGCATAAGGTTCCTTAACCATGCGGCTGCTGAGGTTTGATCTTGACCTGGTCGTGGGTCCGTACTCCAATCCTGTTGATACATATTATGTGGACACGACTCGGCTCAGTTCGACTCGGCTACGAAGTGAAGGCCGTAGTCAAGACATCCTCCTGTCTTGACTCGGTATGCATATTGATATGTGTTTATGTGTTGTCTGCTTGTTTGTAGCCCAACATGAGACAAGGCCCAACAACCATGTGACGAAATCTCTTTGAAGCCCAAGCCTAATCACACATGACGAAAACACCTTGTTGGTGAAATCCCCTGATGGTGAAATCCTCTATGTTACGAAGATACCTGATGTGTGACGAAATCAGGTGATTTCGTCGAGACCATGGGAGTTCGTCATTGGGTCTTCGTCGGCTTCTTGATTTCATCGTTCATGTTAGTATAAATACACAGACAACAGACAGAAACAAACAAAGGGAAGTCTGAATAGATTTCATTGAGAGCGAACACACTGTAAACACACACACACTGAGAGTTTATGAGAGCATCTTGTAAACATTGCTTTGTAACCGTTTCATAGCATTAATACATTGAGTGTTAATCATTGAATCTTGTGTTTTACGTGTTCGTAACTTGGTTTAACTTACCCGTTTGGATTCCGCAATCTCGGGTTTGTCGGAAAACAGGAATAGAGGTTGACTCTATCCTCCAGGTGGACCTACAATTGGTATCAGAGCATTGGCTCGATTCCTTGTTAAAACCAAGTAGATTTTCATGTGTTTCCAGATTTGTTCTTGATTTTTGAAACAGAAAGTTTATATTTTCAGAAAAAACAGGTTTAAATCTTTGAAAATCTTGTGTTTTTGTTGGTTGTTCTTATAAAAATCTTGTTAGTTTTCATCTATACATGTTAAGAAAGGATTTTTATAGAACATTTGTGCAAAAATTGTGATCGAAAATCTTTCCGGTGGCTGGTAAACTCAGAAACTTCATCCAGTTCATAAGCGTATTCAAAGTGTTCTTCAAATATTATTTTGTTTGATCTTTCTTTTGAATTGTTTTTGAAGTGTTGGTGATAAAAATATTGTTGTTTGACTATTGTGTACATTAACATCATGATGTTTATTTGAAAAGTAGAGCTGAAAGTATGGTGAGTTTGACAATTGAGCCATTAGAAAGTCTATATGTCAGATAAAGGATAAGAGTTGGTTTTGAAAATATCTAAACTTCTCTGGTTCTTTTTGTCAACAAAAATCCCAGGAGACGAAAACCCTCAACTTCGTCAAACATATCAGATGAAAAACCAGGAGACGAACACACTCATTTTCGTCCAACTTGATCTCAACGAAATCACCAGGTCTTGTTTGACGAAATCACCAAGTCTTCGTCAACAGCTTTCAGCGACAAAATCACCATTTCAGCGACGAAATCCCCATTATCTTCGTAAAAAATTTCAGCGACGAACACCTTATTTTCGTCTAACAGATCAGCGACGAAAACCCATTATCTTCGTCAAAAAGATCAGCGACGAACACCTTATTTTCGTCTAACAGATCAGCGACGAAAACCCATTATCTTCATCAAAAAGATCAGCGACGAACACCTTATTTTCGTCTAACAGATCAGCGACGAAAACCCATTATCTTCGTCAAAACGACCAGCGACGAACACCATATCTTCGTCTAACAGATCAGCGACGAAAACCCATTATCTTCGTCAAACACATCAGCGACGAACACCCTATATTCGTCAACACATGTCTTCGACGAACACCATATAGATTTCGTCACATTCACTTAATTTTTTTTAAACAGAAGCTTTCCATTTCACACTAAACTGTTTGATTTGAGTGTTTTGAGCAGTTATTTGTCATTATACATTCAAAATGAATCCGGCTTGGTGGGGTACTCCGTCAACTGCAGGGAGCAAGTATATAAACACGCGTTTATCTCCATCATGGGCCGAATCTCCCGCACCCGCATCTAGTACGGAAAGTAAGTATACAAACACGCGTTTGTCGCCTTCATGGGCTCAGTCTCCCACACCGTCAAATAAAACGTATACGAGAAAGGACTTAGCAACCGATTTGTATGGAAATCCAATACAATCAGTTCCCAAACCAGAAAGAACAACAAATTTGTATGGAAATCCATTACCACCATTTGCTTCATAGTGCCATCGTTCTACTGTAGCACCATCATCTCTTGATCCAAGGAACTGTAGTCAAACAAAAACGGCGTTTTATGCTAAAATTGTCAAAGATGCCAGCAATGGTGAATCATCGCGAAATAATGACAGTTCTGAACATGACAGTAGTTCAGTTGAAGATGTTAGAACTTCAAGTTCAAGTTCAAGCGAGAATGGATCTGAATGTGAATCATCAAAGGAGGTTGTTGATTCTGATGCAGATAGGTCAACATCTGAGAGTGATTCTAGTCAGGTACGTGTCGATGAATCAAAATCTGATAGTTGTGATAGATGTGATAGGTGTGTTGGATTAAATGTTAAATTGTCTGATTTGCAAAGAAAATATGACGATTTGCAAAGCAAATATGATGTGACAATTATCCACAGTCAACATTTGATCGTGTATCTTTCAAAATGCACAGAGGCCAACATGTTTCGTGAAAATTATGAAAAGGAATTTAAAAAGATAATTACCGAGCTAACGAAAATGGTTTCAAGAAAACAAAGTGAAATAAACCTTTACATCAATAGGCTCGAGTTAATGCAAAAAGAAATGGCTTGTGTTAAATCGGAAAGTGAGGCCATCCGACTCAAGTTAGACAGCTATTTAAGCTCTAGCTATGTGCTGGATCACATCATTGATGTTCAGGAAAAGAAAACTGATGTCACATGCATAGGTTATAAGAAGTGTCCACCACCTGTTAAACACGATTATTCTTCGATGACTGATGAGGAAAATAAACCTCATTTTGAGCCCTCAGTTTCATTGAGCCTTGAGGAATTCACATTTGGGCTAGGTTACAAAAAGGAAGTATCCTCAGATTCGGAGGAATCAGCAGATACGAAAGTGTCAACAGCTGAACGAAATCAGGATCCTCTAGTCATTGTTAAGGATGCTGATTCGTCAGATGATGAATCCGAGGATACTGACTCTGAACAGTCAGAAACGGTGACAAAAGAGGAAAACATACCTCTCGAAAATCACATTCTTTGTGATCCACCTGCAAAACCGTTTGTGACTGCTACAGCCAAGTCTGTTGAATCCTCATCTGGAAGCTGTGAAAGCGTGAACTTGCTTTACACGTTGATTGGATCTGATAAAATATACTCAGACAATGATTTTCCAATCAAGAATGTCAATCAATATTTGATTGATAAAGTTTTCGAAGATTCTACCAGTAAGTTTTTGGGAAAGTCGAGCCCAGGAGTTGTAGTAACTCAGTGTGCTCCTATCCCAAAATCCGAAGTTAGAAAGAAATATGGGAATCAAAAACTACAACCACAACACAATCAACAAAAGCAAGGTCACGTTCACCAACGAAAGGGAAAAGGCAAACAAAGCCAAAACAAGAAGACGATTCAGAAGGTAAACTTCGTGAAATCCAGAGGGACTGATAAAATTGAAACTTTCGAAAACAAATCCAACACGGATTTTGTTAAACAAAGTAAAATTTTGAAAAGAAACAGTCAAAACAATTACACACAACACACAAACGGTTGTGATGTAGGACCAAGTACTTCAAGATCACGAAGTTCATCATCAAGCTCTTACAGTTATGATACTCCGAGGTTTGTTGAGCAGAGATCATATTTTGAATGTGGAGAGTATGGGAACATTGTCAGAAACTGTCCATATATCTCACGAAAGGAAAGGCAAAGGTTGATGCCCCGCATGGTAACAGTTACCATAAAAGATCTGTTTCACCAAGATAGGACCCTCGTCTTGTTAAACAACAAGAAGTGAAACAGATAAAGAAACAACGGAAAAATGTTGAAAAGGTTTTAAAACCGGAGGTTGTCCAAACAAAATCTGTTAAATCAAATGTTAAACATAAAAAACAAAAACAGATTTGGAAACCAAAACCGAAAACTATTTCGGGGGGGATACATCACAATTTCCAAAACATCGAGAAGTTGAAGTAACTTATGTCGATGAAAATGGAAGACCCAAGACCACGAAGGCTTGGGTCCCCCTCTCCAACTAATCTCTGAATGAGTGTGCAGGATGTTCCAGGAGGAACTATTGATAGTCTTAGGATCGTTGATAGTGGAGCGTCCATGCACAAGATCGGCGACATAAGGCTCCAAAACATTGTTACATCTAGGAGAATATTGTTGCCATTGATGGAGAGAAATGAAAAAGAAAAGAGAATGTGGTTGAATGAAGTTGAAAAATTCGACAAGATGAAATATGTGCCAAAATTTGGTTGTTATGGTTTTTGATCGGGTCCCCAGGATAGATTAGATTGAAATGTACAAGCCTGCAGCACGTCTGAAGCTTTTTGAAGATTCATGGATTTTTCTTCCACAAGAAGTTCAAAGTCCACAAGATGAACGTGTAGGGTACTTTTTTCTACGGTGTGATTGAAGAAATTGTGTTTGTTGAACAAACCAACCGGGTGTGCGGATGCCTTGGCGTGGATTGAACAACCGCACACTACTTCTCCAAGAGAAAGACAAAGACCTTTGCTGGTGCAATGTGGAAGACCAGCCAGACCCAAAGGTTTATGATCTTGTTGCTGTGAAGAGATTTCTCAGTAGCTACAAAATCGACTTTGAAATCCACACCTGTTGGATATCCAGCTTAGGAGACCACTCAGATTCCTTGCAATGCACGAAGCAGTTGCAGGATACGGTTTTAAATTTCTAATATCTCCTATACTTATCGATATTTAAGCTGCTTTATAAATTATTATCCTCTCGTACAGCACTCTTTGACCTGACACGTTGAACTCAAATATCACATCAGACGTGATTGTTTCATTATGAAACTCGTCAATGTTGTCATGGTCCACACCGACGACCAACGTGCCGACCTTTTTACCAAAGCATTTGATAAATCCATATTTGACTTTTTATTATTGGTAAACGGCATTAAGGTCAAGCAAGAGTAATCTGCATCGGAAAATCGTTTTTGTAAATATCTTTGTGTTTTAAAATTATTGTAAGTTTGTTGATTTTAGGGGGAGTAAATCCAATTTGAAAAATTCAAAAACATCGAAAAATTTTCAAAACTCAAAAACAATAGAAAAACAAAAATGAGTTTCCTGGCGAGCAAAAGAGAAAATGATTGTACATCAGTGGTCTGTCTAAACCTCTTTAAACTGAAAAGAAAAATGAAAAATGTTAAGCAGCTCTATATAAGATGTATCGGTAGGCTCACAATCATCTTAAAGTGTACAGGGTGATATTAACTTAAATCGACTGAAGACCAGGTGGGAACCATTCATTGGCATATGGTCTTAGTACCGAAATTTTGTTTGAGAGATTGCCGAGGTTCTGAGATATGTGGTCTTTATGTTGTTTATCATCTGGGTATCATGGTTGTTTCTTTTACCGAAACAAACGGAGACGAAGTCTAGATCTTCCATGATATCATACATACGTGTACATACTGCATACGACCTCAATAAGTGATCAACAATCACATGTCCACAAAACAAGTGATAATATATCACATTTATCCGGGAGTCAAGTTCGTCTCTTTGCTCTATGAAAGTACTGACCTGTTCACGGACTTGCTCCTATGCCCTCATGCATCTGAAAATCAAGTTCCTCATCAATAAGTGATTCTATCACATAGGGCTTGTTTTCAATCAAATAAGTGAGTTTCTCACATTTTCATATACATCAAAATAGATGATAAATGGTATACTCACCAGTAAGATGAATCCTCGTGCATACCTTGATACGGGAATGTGTCGTGATGTGGATGAACACCGGTCGGTAAGTATAAATCATACCTTAACGTATCCCCTCGCCATGATTACATATGATAACTTGAGCTTAAGTGGACAACAATACCAATAATCGTTATAAGATGTTTATCTATATGTTAACAAAAAGAACAACAAGAGTGTTTTGGCACGACCGTACACTGATATGATTTTCTTACCCTCGAAACTCACAAAAAGAATGTTTGTATATATTTACTTTTCTTAGTTTCTGCAACTCTGTATATATTTATTTACTGCTTTCAGTCTTTAAGTTTGAAATATTCAAAATGCCAAAAAGATTTTAGGTGTGTTTTAATATAAACTTTATAAAAGTCAAAAAGATTTTATTCCTGCTTTAGTTTTGATTAACCGATGTTGGAACTAGAATCTTCATTACCTGAAATCTGATTGAAAACCAAAACGACTGAATCTTCATAAACGGTCAGAGTTTGCAAGTTTTGAAAGTTAATAATCAAAATTAAAAAAAAAATCCGTTAACTTTTCAAACAAACTGTCGGACGGTAGTTGAAAACATGATCACATGTGTGTAATTTGTTTATGTTAACTATATTCCAAGCGTTTGTTCTCATTACGCGTTTAGCTTTCTTGCATGTGCAGATGCTAAAGACGAAGAGAACATGTTCGATGATAAGCTTCGGAATGAAAACACGACGTGAAGGCACTCAAATGATAAAGATGATCGAGTTGCCGCTGATCAATCATCAACACCACAAGGATCTCAACTATTGAAGATCAAAAGATTCACGAGCATAATCAAAGGGGGAGCTTATTGATACACTTCCTAAATGAAAACGGGAGTTTGTTAATACACTTTCTACTTACAACACGTGAAGACTTTGAAGATCCTTTCCAAGAATGAATGAACCATCAAGAGATGGAGAAGGAGACTACGAACCTCGCGAGCATCATCTAAGGGGGAGTTTGTTGATACATATTATGTGGATACGGCTCGGCTCGGTTCGACTCGGCTACGAAGTGAAGGCCGTAGTTAAGACATCCTCCTGTCTTGAATCGGTATGCATATTGATATGTGTTTATGTGTTGTCTGCTTGTTTGAAGCCCAACATGAGACAAGGCCCAACAACCATGTGATGAAGTCTCTTTGAAGCCCAAGCCTAATCACACATGACGAAAACACCTTGTTGGTGAAATCCCCTGATGGCGAAATCCTCTATGTGACGAAGACACCTGATGTGTGACGAAATCAGGTGATTTCGTCGAGACCATGGGAGTTCGTCGTTGGGTCTTCATCAGCTTCTTGATTTCGTCGTTCTTGTTAGTATAAATACACAGACAACAGACAGAAACAAACAGAGGGAAGTCTGAATAGATTTCATTGAGAGCGAACACACTGTAAACACACACACACTGAGAGTTTATGAGAGCATCTTGTAAACATTGCTTTGTAACCGTTTCATAGCATTAATACATTGAGTGTTAATCGTTGAATCTTGTGTTTTACGTGTTCCTAACTTGGTTTAACTTACCCGTTTGGATTCCGCACTCTCAGGTTTGTCAGAAAATAGGAATAGAGGTTGACTCGGTCCTCCGGGTGGACCTACAAATCCCATGGACTTGTAATACTCATGATTGATGTATACAAGTGAAAAACCTGATTACATACTTGAAAACAGAATGTTAAGACACTTTTACAAGTTCTCTGTTGAAAATTGACAAATGACTCGACGAAACTCTTCCCACGAAACTCAGAAGTTTCGTCGAAGTACCTTTGACGAAAGTCTAGGGGTTTCGTCGAAGTTGCTTATGGCGAAACTCAGGGGTTTCGTCGCTTATATGTTTCGTCGGGGATAAGGTCTCAGTGAGTTAGTGAAATAGTTGGTGAGATTTTTCAAACACAAATCTTATCTTTTTACAGACACGGAACAACTGATATCAACTCACAACATACTCATCTTACCAAACCAAGCATGGTCACCAATATTTTAATCAATTTACAATATATCTTTTAATTTTAAATTGCAAGTAATATCCCAAGAACAATATGAAGGTCTTTTGAATATATGAAGACCAATCCCAGAATATATGAACTTTCCGATCACTGAAGAACTTTCCGAAACACGAAATTGCTTAAAACTTTCACTAAAACCCAGTTTTATCACGTGAACAATCAAACTAACAAGGTTTTTGATAAAACTTTTTAGCAAACAACAAGATCAACAATTTTTAAGACGATTTTCCCAGAAATGTATGAACTTTTCAAGAACAATTTTCAGAAAAATAACAATAACCAGTTTCAACACTTGATAAAATCCGAACTATGTTTGATTTTAAACAAGGATAAGAGCCAATGCTCTGATACCACTTGTAGGTCCCGATTTCTGAGGATCGATAACGAAACCAAATCTCTTGTTTATCACAAACACGGTCACGAGTGCGGAATCCCCGTGACTATGCCAAACCAAACATAGATAGTAACAAACATAATGTAACGAATGAATCACAGTCAATTGATTAGATGAGAACACGGTTCAAACAAATACACACAAAGTTTGAAGTAAGACTCTCAGGATATGCTCTCATAGTTTCAAAGTGAAACCATGTGTGGTTTATATAGCAGCCCAGGCCCAACAGTGATGAAACAGGCCCAACAGTGACGAAACATGGATTGGGCTTGACGAAACTTCACTTGGGCCTGACGAAACTCTACAGTTGACGAAACTCTAGGAGTTTCGTCACTGTTCACGGCGAAATCTTGGGTTTTGACCATTTGAGTTTCGTCATGTAGTGCTCGACGAAACTTGGGAGTTTCGTCGAGGGCTGCAAATGTTGATGTGTTTGTTGCAAACAGACGGTTTACAGCAACAACAAACAAACACACAAACATACTCATAAATAAACACATATGCAACATGCATTGTTCTTTTAACATACATATCAAACGAGAAAAACAAGTCGGACACAGATAGGATAGGAAGATATCCGACTTGGTCGACGGCGAATTACAGACTCGATAAACATAAAAAAACCGTATAAATTACATCGTTAAATAAAGACAAGTTACAGACACTAAAATATGCATCAACAGACACCAAAACATTAAAATAAAAAGAGAGGAAGGTGGGTATCCGGTTCTCCTGGATGAGAATTATAGTTCTGTCTGTCTTCCCCATAGTATAATCTAATAACAAAACAAGTTAACAAATCACCCTAAATTTCAAACTCTAATTTCTATCTAAATCAAATCACAATAAGATTAAACAAATAAAATTAGACATAGTTATAGAAAGATTCAACAAGTTTAGGGCAAAAATTCGGACCAATTTCACCCCTAATTTCAACCTAAATCACATAATTTGCAGCCCTAAATTTAACATAAAGATAAAAAAAACATATACCTTTAACCTTATGAAGATTGAAGAAGTCGAACAAGAGTACAAGACCACAACAACGAGCAGCGTTTTCGCTTCTGTTCTCGAACAAGAAGATGAAGTTGAACAGTTCTGGAACCTGCGTTTTCCCCCCTTCTGCAGTTCTGTGGCTTCTACTCTTCTGGTCGATGTTCCAAAATAAATGAATTTGGATTTTTTTTATAGGGTAGGCTCTTAAGTTTGGCTATATACTGATTTGATTTGGGTTATATAATATGCATTCTAGTATTCTACCAAATATAATGATTTGGGCTATAATATTTTTATAAAACCGGGGGGTCGAAAACATATATACCTACAAAATCTTATACGAAACATACATATATAACATTACTGACCGAAAAGTTCGGGGGGTCGGGCGCCCCCTCCCGCCCCTTAAATCCGGTGCCCTTGTTGGTAATGTGTCGAGGTTCCTACATCCTTGTGCCTTAGGTTTTCTTCTAAAACCAACAATGATTCTAAGGAGATTTCCGAACTACTAAAAGACTTCAGTAATTCTATAAACTGAAATTTACGAATAAGTCCTTTGACGTCGATTTGAAATTAACCTTCTTTGATGTTGGCCAAATTAAATAAACACAACAGACGAGATGAACAAGACACTGAACAGAGAAGGATACAGAGAAACAACTAATACCAATAATGCACAAATGAAACTTTTATATATGATCTTATCACAAGTTCCATTCTGCCCCTTCAAGTATCAGCACATCATATCTTTAGTCCTTCACTTTTACCACTACACCTCTTCAACTTATGAGTCTGCACGCTTAATTAACACCTTTATCAGAAATCAAAGTCATAACAACTTTATAACAAGTTGTTTCAACTATATATAACAATATGTAACAACATATTCACAACAACCCTGTTATATATAAATTCTAGATGAGTAAGTAAATATATCATATGAATACTTTTAACACCCTCTTATAACTCTTACTAGTGATTTCGAGGTTGTGCTAAGAAACTTGGTGGCTCACTGAAATCTAAAGGCAATTAATAGTTTTATGGGTGGATATGGGCTTGACGTCACCAAATATGTGGATTTCATGTGTGGGATAATCGACATCGCAAAGGATGTAAATTTCCTACATGAGTAGAAATTCGTTGAAGGCGATTAGAGTGATGAACAGCTTGTCAAAAATTAGAGTAGGCCCAGTCATATTGTTGTGAAAACTGTGTTGTGTAGTATAGCACAAACACAGTAATTGGGGTTGAATTGTATTGAGATTTTATTGTGTTCATCATTAGGGTTACAACGAATGGTGTCTTATATAGAACACCAAGTTACATAATAGACCCTATACTATTTATTTTCTCCTTTCCGACACTCCCACTCAAGTTGAATAGTGGGGTCACCAATACTCAACTTGCTCAAACAGCTACTAAACGTGTTTCCATTGACTGCCTTTGTTAGAATATCTGCGAGTTGTTCTTTCGAGGCTATATATGGGAGCTCTATGATACCTTCCTCCAATTTCTCCTTGATGAAGTGTCGGTCTACCTCCACATGTTTTGTTCGATCATGTTGGACTGGATTTTCTGAGATCTGTATAGCAGCTTTATTGTCGCACATGATTTTGGTTGCTGTAGTAGGAAGAAAGCCAATCTCAGTTAGGAGCTTGCGAATCCACAGAATCTCTGCTAAGCCACGTGCAACCCCTCGGAATTCAACTTCTGCACTAGATAGAGCGACTACCTTTTGTTTTTTACTTCTCCAGGTAACTAGATTTCCTCCAACCATGGTGAAGTATCCTGAAGTTGACCTTCTCGTTCCTTTATCCCCTGCCCAGTCGGCGTCTGTATAAGCTTGGATTTCTAAGTGCCCGTTTGATTTAAATAGTATACCATGACCTGATGTTCCCTTGAGATACCTGATGATTCTTAATACTGCTTCCATATGGCTTGCTTGGGGCTGGTGCATAAACTGACTCACCACTCCTACTGCATAAGCTATATCTGGACGAGTGTGGGAGAGGTATATTAGTTTTCCCACCATTCGTTGATATCTCTCCTTATCTGCTAGTTCTGCTCCATCTTCCATGTGTAGGCCGTGATTAACAACCATTGGGGTGTCCGCCGGTCTGCACTCAATCATTCCGGTTTCAGCTAGCAGATCAAGGACATATTTCCTTTGACAGATAAAAATCCCTTGTTTAGATCTTAGAACTTCAATTCCAAGAAAGTACTTCAATCTTCCCAAATCTTTCATCTCGAATTCTGAAAAAAGTTTATCTCTTAACATTGACATTTCCTCTTCATCGTTTCCTGTAAGAATCATGTCATCAACATAGATAATTACGCTGGTCACACGACTGCCCCTACGTTTCAAAAATAGGTTATGATCTGAGTTGCTTTGTTTGAAGCCATATTTCTTCATAGCAAGGGTAAACCTCCCAAACCAAGCTCTAGGAGACTGCTTAAGCCCATACAGAGATTTCTTCAACAGACATGTTTCTCCAGCCTTGAAATTCTCATTGAATCCTGGTGGAGCGTCCATATAGACCTCCTCGTTCATTTCCCCATGAAGAAAGGCATTTTTTACATCAAATTGATGAAGAGGCCAACCTTTATTGGCAGCTATAGAAAACAGGACTCTGATTGTATCGATTTTGGCTACTAGGGAGAAGGTTTCAGAGTAGTCGATTCCATAAGTCTGAGTGTAACCTTTTGCAACCAGCCGAGCTTTGTATCTTTCAATCGTTCCATCAGGTCTGTGTTTGACTGAAAACACCGACCGACATCCCACCGGTTTCTTTCCTGGATGAAGGATGCATTTCTCCCACGTGTTATTCTTCTTGAGAGCTTCCATTTCGATCTCCATGGCTTTTTTCCATTCTTCAGATTTCAAGGCTTCTTATGTTGTAGATGGCATTTGTTCAGAGCACAAGGCAACTGCAAAAGCTTTAGCTTCCTTAGACAACTTTCCAGTGACAATGTTTGCCACAGGGTACCTAGACCTTGGAGCCACCTTTTCTGGAGAGTATCTCTTAGGAGGAACTCCTCTATTTTCTCTTGGAGGGAGGGAATACCTTCTGGTTGTCTCTGCTGCAACTGGTTCAACATGTTCAACAACTGGTTCAACTTGTTCAACATCTGGATCAACATGTTATGTATGCTCTGTTGTTGTCGGTTCTGTGTTCCCCTGTTGTCTCATAGTTATAAGACGTAGAACATTCAGGGTTCTCAGTATTTCTTACCTCTGGTATCACGTTGGATGGACTTTCTTCAGTGGTACTGTGCTCCTCAGATTGTATGGCTGTGTTTGAAGGACTCGAAACACTGTGATGGTTTTCTGTTGTTACTTCTTCAGATGAGGGAAATTGGGTTAACCAACTCAGAGTGTCTATACTATCATTCTCCCCCTGACCACTGAGTTGGGTGTTATAAAAGTATTTTGTTTCAAGAAAGTCAACATTCATTATGGTGAACATTTGACGAGTTATTGGATTATAACATCGGTAACCTATTTGATCGATCCCGTAGCCGACAAATACACATTTCTCAGCACATGGGCCAAGCTTGTTTAAGTTGGTTTTGGGTATATGAACAAATTTTGTACACCCGAAGATTCGAGGTTCAAGTGTAAAAGGATGGGGAATACTGGCCGATTTAGATAGACAATCTAAGGGAGTTGTAAATTTAAGAGCTTTTGTGGGGAGCCGATTTAGAAGATACACAGAGGTTGCAACCGCCTCCGGCCAGAAAGATTTAGGTACCTGGGATTCAATTAAAAGAGCTCGAGTCATTTCAAGAATAATACGGTTTTTCTGTTCGGAAACACCGTTTTGTTCAGGGGTATGAGCACAAGAGGTTTGATGAACTAATCCTTTGGTTTTAAAGAACTGTTTCATGGATGTATTGACAAATTCTCCCCCATTGTAATATCGAAGGATTTGGATTTGAGTTTGAATCATATCATAAAACGTGATAAATTTTTCGTAAACTTCGGCTTTGTTTTTCAAAAAATATACCCATGTCATGCGGGTGCAATCATCCACGAATAATATAAAGTACCGAAGACCCTGCCCCCCATCACAGGAGCAGGACCCCACACATCAGAATGGATTAGTGAAAAAGGTAAAGCAACTTTCGTATTGCTAGGTTTAAACGGTTGTCGATGGCCTTTAGCACGAAAACAAGTTTCACAATCTATTTTCCATTTGAAGGGAAGAGTTTTGGAAACAAAAGGTGCGAATAGCCACTGGATGGGTGTCCCAAATGTCGATGCCATAGCCAGGCTTCCCGGTTTTCGGCTCCATGTGCCAACATCACAGTACCCTGTTGAGCCACTTCATCCACATAGTACAATCCGTGGCGCTCAGTACCACGTCCAATAATCACACCTGTCCTGATATCCTGTAGGAGGCAGAAAGTAGGGTGCATTAGTAACGTGCAATTTAATTCTTTGGTAATATGACTAATTGAGAGCAATTTGTGTGATAATGACGGAACATAGAGGCAATTTAATAATTTCATAGTTGGTGAAATTTCAATTACTCCTCCTTTCACTTGCATCGTTCCGTTGTTTGCTGTATGGATTTCGGTTTTTTGAGGTTGGGTCATTGAGCGTATGTCCAACGGTTCAAACGTCATGGTGTCAGTGGCACCTGAATCAAATATCCAAGAACTATTTTTTCCATGATTGATTTCCATTTTTTTTTCAATCAATCAATTATTTTTTATTTTTTTTCCTTTTTTTTTCAAACGACCTGTGTCACTTCGCACGACCTAGAGTTCAATTTTAAACGAACTAGAACAACTCGTGCGAACTGGGTCACTTCACACGACCTGGGTCACTTCGCACGACCTGAAGATCACTTCGTGCGAACTGGGTTCTATTTCAAACGACTTCACATGACCTGGGTCACTTCGCACGACCTGGGTCACTTCGTGCGAACTGGGTTCTATTTCAAACGACTTCACACGACCTGGGTCACTTCGCACGACCTAAAGATCACTTCATGCGAACTGGTTATCAAACCGTGCGAATTGAGCTAAGTTTCACGCGAATGTGGCAGGTTCGATTTTCAGTAGCAGGTTTGATTGTGGCGGCAGCGAATGGCGAATGGATCAGTGAATATGGCGACAACAGTAGCAGATTCGATTTTCAGGGTTTGCAGGTTTGGTTGAGAGTTTCGCCGGAACTTTTAGTGTTTTGTGCAGCGACGGCGCTGTTGTTGTTTAAAGGATTGAAAAGAAACTTGCAGGTTCGATTTTGGAACTTTGATTTTGATTTTGGTTTTGTTTTTTCTGGTTTTGAGAGAGGATTGATGATGAGCAAGGTTTCACGAATCAGAAACACTGCTCTGATACCATGTTGTCTAGTATAGCACAAACACAGTAATTGGGGTTGAATTGTATTGAGATTGTATTGTGTTCATCATTAGGGTTACAACGAATGGTGTCTTATATAGAACACCAAGTTACATAATAGACCCTATACTATTTATTTTCTCCTTTCCGACAAACTGATGGGTCAAGTAAACTTTTTTTGCCAATCATATTATTGTGAAAACTGATGGGCCAAGTAAACTTTTTAGCTACATGGGTTGTAGCCTGAAGCCTCTTACACAGATACAATCTATGTATATAATTCTGACTTTTATGCTTATGCTTGTAATCATCCATGGCTATCGTTGTTATTCCCGCTTTCAAGTTAATTTTTATTTGTTAGATCTGATTTGTCATCTCGCCAGAAGGCGGTGTGGGAATGCCTGAAGGATCCCCATGCTCAGGATTTTTTAACCGTTATCCCAATTGAGGGGCTGGGACAATGTATGTCAGCAATAGAATACAGAGCCATCCTTAAATACCGGCTGATGATCCCTATGTACCCAGAAGATGACACATGCCCGATATGTCGTAAAGCTTGTATAGATGAATACGGAGAGCACGCAGTGCATTGTAAAGAGCTCCCTGGGTTCAAATATCAACATGACTGGGTGCGAGATGTTTTGTGGGACATCCTGAAAAGAGCTGGGATTTCGGCTAAGAAAGAGGCTCTTGTGAATTTCCTTACCGACCCTATGGAAGGGAGATCTACTCTACGACCAGCGGATCTGCTCGTCTTTGGCTGGGCTAGGGGGAAACATGCTTGTGTGGACCTCACGGGGGTTTCCCCTCTGGCTGGTTTAAGGGAAAACGGGTTTGTAGCTGAACAAGCAGTAAGAAAGGCATAATCGAAGAAAGTTGATAAGCATGCTAAAGCTTGTGTAGAGAACCAGCATGTTTTTGTCCCTTTTGCCTTTGACACATTTGGCTCCCTAGCGCCAGAAGCTATCCAATTCCTGACCAGGGTCCAACGGGTCATCCACAACAATTGCTCAACCTCAGGGGACGGGGTTTTATCTTTGGTAGATTAGGGTTTGCAATTCAGAAAGGGGTGGCGGCGCAGCTTGTTGCCCCTCTACCTTCTGTTTTGATGTAACTTGGCAAGTATTGAAAATTGAAATAAAGAAATTTAAAAAAAAAATAATGAGAGGAATGAATGTATTTAAGTTACAAGGGAAAACTAATGTCAATATTCAGTTATGTTTTATTAAAAAAAATTAATTTAATTTTTATTTGTTAGATATTTTTTGAAATCGTGACAAGAAATACAGAGAGTAATATACAACGTGTTAATAACATTAAATTTAAAAAATCAACTTGTTTGAATACTGGTACCCGTCATTTAGCCTCTATGGGACTCGTCGCTTTGTACAAGCTAGGGACCATTTCGTCCTAACTGTTTTCTAGGACATGAGCACGAGGGATACGATAGCTAGTTATCCATATATAGTCTTGTTTCTTGTGTGGCCAGGCTTGGTCCTAATCAATTATATCAAAACTTGAAAAACTCAGTATTTTAATTCGGAAATATAGTGTAATTTGGTTAGTCGAGTCACGTAATCATCAATATTTGTGGAATTTAAAGTTAGGTATCTAATCAGCAAGTGTTTTATTATAATAACTACCGGATTATTTTACAATGTAAACCACAAGGTTGTTAGAAAAACTATAAACGGTGTAGATTATATAAAAACAAAGCTAGCATTATCAAATCAAAATCAACGGGTTGGCTACTAGTTCATGGAATCTTCTTCATATCGTGTATCATGTGACTGAAGGGTTTACAAACCGAAGCAGTTGAGATTATAATATAAAGTCATAGTGTTATAAGCTTCTATCATTTAAGTCTTGGATCCAATTTTGGGAATATCATATGGCTTCTTTGAACCCACTTTTGAGCCCAAACTATGGTGAGAGACCATGGGTGGATCAAATCAGGGAAACCTTAAAAACCCAAATTGCAATCACAATAGATACACCACCAGTTTCCGTATTTGAAATTCCCAAACACCTCAAAGCAGAAAAGCTGGAAGCTTACGTCCCTCAACGAGTTGGGCTTGGGCCGAATCATCATTTTCAGCCTGAGCTCTATCACAAGATGGAGCAGAAGAAGCTTACAGCCGGGAAAAGGGTACTAAAACCTCATCAGGTTCATGACTATGAACAAGAATTTGTGGAAAAGATCAAAAAGATTGTCCCCTTGGTTCGCGATTGCTACGATTTTTACCATGATGCTGATGACAATAAGTTGGCATGGTTATTCACTATTGATGGAATGTTCTTGATTGATGTGTTAAATGCTTATTCAAATGGAGATTTTGCTGTGAAAACAAATGATTTGATCATGTTAGAGAACCAGATTCCACTTATTGTGTTGAAGGAAATCCAGAAGGCCTTATTGGGTCAAGAAGATATCTTGGAATCCAATTTCCGATTTTTCTGTAAGTCAAGCTCATCATTTGTTCTTTCCGAAGAGTATATCGATTTTAATCAAGTTAACCACTTACTTGATTATATGTATAAATCCATTGTGAACAATGAGAGTTGATCCCAAACAAAGTAGAGCTCACAAATTCTGGAAAGGAGCCATCTGAAAAAGATGCAAAGCTGGAACTACTAGAAGCTATTATCAGATTTGCAGGGGTGATACCTGGGGCTCAATCTTTTCAACAGTTCCTACAGAAAACGTTATCTCAAAACGAAAAAACTACAGCTGAAGAGATTAGGGTGCCTTCAGTTTCCGAACTTCACAAAGTTGCGGGCGTGGAGTTCCGTTTGTCACCTAAAAATGAAGGCATCAGAAACATAAACTTTGTCCAAGGAAAAGTGCGGTATTGTTATCTCCCTCTAATGACTCTTAATAGAGATTCAGAGGTTGTGCTGAGAAACTTGGTGGCTTATGAGAAACTAATGGCAAATTACAGTTTTAAGGGTGAATATGGTCTTGAGCTCACTGAATATGTAGATTTCATGTGTGGGATAATCGACGGCGCGAATGACGTGAAGTTGCTACGCGAGCAGAAAATCATCGAAGGCGATTTGAGTGATGAGGAGATTGTTAAATTGTTTAACGGGATAGGGAAATCGCGTCTAAAAATGAGAGGCGAATCTGAGTTGAGGAAGACAGTGGCTCAATTAAACATGGTTTACGAAAGCACCCCAAGGATTCGGGTTCAAAGGATGATTGAGAAGCAGTTTCTGGTCTGGGCCAGGTTTCTCACGTTCCTTGTTAGCATTTCGAGCGCGGTGATCTTCATTCGTGAGGTGTATTTGATCGTTTATGGTTTGAATCCAACCAGCATGATGTTGGCTCGTATTCTTCGGGCCAGATTCAGTGGTTTACTCCCTTTCCTCTTTGGCCCAAGTGGACCGTTTGGCCCAAGTGGACCGTTTGGTCCAAGTGGACCGAGGGCAGTTGTCTAAACATTAGTTATTTAGTTATATCTAATCTTTGTTGTTTAGTTATAACCCATAGCATTATTATATATTGTAGTTGTATTGTAATTGTAAACTATATCCAGTGCAGTTGTCTAAACATTAGTTATATCTAATCTTTGTTGTTTAGTTATAACCCATAGCATTATTATATATTGTAGTTGTATTGTAATTGTAAACTATATCCAGTTACATTTTAATACGTATGAAATATATGAAAGGAATTACATTAGACCATCAGGATTAGTGGCATTGATATCTTTTCATGCTCAAAATAACATGAATGGGCTCATAAAATGAGTCATAGAGAAATAAATATAGACACTTTATTATATTATACAAAAAAAAGTCTGTAAGAACCTATCTTGTAGGCTTATATATCAAACCAGTATTCAAGGGTTTTGGGTATAGTGTTATCGTGAACATGGATGGGTTGATGGTATAGGGGTGTTTGGGCCATAGGCCATTAGGCCATGTGGGCCGAGAACCTTTAAGCTAGCTTATAATGTGTTTGTCAAGGCGCAACTTTTAATCGGACGGGATGCACTCACCCCTGTCAATGTTTCAGTTAGTAGTGTAATTTTTCCGATTTTTTGTCCTAAATTTTTGAAATTATATATTATCTAGCCCTACCATGTCAATTGTCCAAAAAAAATTATGCACGTTTTTGTGTTGAGTTAAAAAAAAAAGTAAAGAATAAGGCTATTAGTAATTTTTATAATTGTTTTTAACTTGAAGTGAGTTTAAAACGAATTTTTATATAAATGAAACTTGAGTGTAAACAAAAAAAAAATATAGTACATGAGGATAGAGGCGTCCCATCTGTGCCGTTCAAAAAAATCGATTAAAGTTATAAATTAGATTAAAAAAATGTTGCTATTTCTCATATTTATATATTTGTTTAAAGAGTAAATTGTCATTTTAGTCCTTTAGGTTTGTCTCAAATTGTCATTTTAGTCAAAATAGTTTTTTTCTCCTATGGGTCACTGAGTTTTTCATTTTTTGTCATTTTGATCACATTGTCTAACTACGTCTAAAAACCCAGTTTAGCTAGGAGTATTTTTGGCAATTTCATTATAAACTTAGTTTACATTAGAAAAATAAAAGAAAAATATAATGTTATAAAAATGGCAATTTGTATTTATACACACTCTTCTTCCTCTCTCTTTCTAGATATACCATCACCCAGGGGCGGACCTACCCACACTCGTGGGCGGACGGTCGTAGCCTTTGAAAAAAAAAATTAGTGTTAATTTTTCGGTAAAATCTCGACCGCACCTCTTGGAATTTTTCACCTGCACCCCTTGGAAATTTCAATTGCCCCCTTAGACAAAAAAAATCATATTTTTAATTTATAAAAAAAATGTAATAAACACTGTTTTTTTATAAAAATATAACCTACACACTGACTTTTATAATAATATAATATCATTTATAAGTTTGTAACCCACTTATTAAACAATTTAGCCCAACCTAAGCCCACTTTAACCCAACCCAACAAAATTTGAACTATAATAAAATAACCCAACCCAAACCGCCCTTCCTATTATGTTTCTCTCGCTCTCTCTCGTGACCTCGTCTGCCTCTGCAATCCTCTTCCCCAACAACGCAACAGCCAACAACAGCCATCCAACTCCAATTTCTTGTCGGGAATCGCAAACATCCGGCCACCAAACTCAACGAAATCCAAACAATACAAGGTACCTACGTTTTTTAATGTTATTGTTGTTTTATGTTGTTTTTTTGAAGAAATAAAGTTATAGAAATGATAAAAAAAAAAAAGTTTGAAATTTTATGTATTTTGATGATTTTTGTTGTTCAACTTTAATAGGGTGATTTTTTGTTTAGATAAGTGTTGTTTTATTAACTTATGGATTGTATGTTTGGATAGATTTATAAATTGAAAACTAGCTCTAGATGATGTTTTGGAAAGATTTCAAAAAATGAAAACCCGTACAGCAACATTTTAAATATGTTTGTAACGACATTAGGCGTGTTTTTGATGATTATATAAATTTTGGCTTGATGAGCTTTTGTTTTTTACATGACCCAGCCCGAACCGACCGGATCCGACCCGATATGAACCAAATTTTTTTATATACCTATGGTCTAAAATCTTTAACAATTTTCCGCAGCCCAACGAAAAAATTATTGGGTCTGCCACTGCCATCACCACACCACCACCACCATCACCTGCACATCCACCACTCACCACCACAACCACCACCTACCACATCAACCCCCACCTCACCTGACTCAAATTTCCGGGAACATCTCCGGCCTCTCCTCGTTGCCCTATCCCGCCGGTCCACACAGATCAAGATAAAGATAAGAAAAAGAAGGTTGATGTTTTAGTGTAAATATTGATTTGTTAGTGTCGTTCGCCTTAGTTTGTGCCATTTTTAGAAAAGATTCTTTTGAGATTTTAAAAATCAAATCCTTCTTTTAGTGGCTTATATTCAACAAATCACTAGAAAAAAACAGGGTTTAAAGGGAGATTGAAATTATCCCTGATTTCATTATATATAGACATAGACTTGAGGTGTATGTATGAGAGAGAGAGAGTGGTGGTGGTGGTGGTGGTGGTGTGAGTGACGTTGGCGGAGGTGGGGAACGGGCAGAGCCGCAGAGGTGTGAGCGACGTTGGCGGAGGTGTGAGTGAGAGTTGCGTCACGGTGTGGGTGTGAGTATGGGAGAGAGAGAGAGTGGTGAGATGAGTATTTTGTTAATTCAGCTTTCCGGTAAATAGGAAATAGCAAATAGATCTTTCGATTATGTAGAAATGTTTTGTTGATTTTTGTCACTTGCACGGTTGTACCTTGTGCATAAAATGTGTATTTTATTGCAAGTTTCTTGATAAAAGAGTGGTGAATGGTGATGGTGGTGGTGGACGGTTGCAGAAATGGGCGTGAATGACCGGACGGTGATGATGGTGATTGTGATTTTCATATTTGTATTTTTTTAAGTAATATATTTATATATACAAATATATAAATGTAAAAAAAATAATTGTTTTAACTTTATTGGGTGTGTGAAAAGTCAAAAAAAAATGTAAACCAGGTTTTGGAGGAAAATGGTAAAAAAACAAAACATAAATATGAAGTGATGAAAATACCCTTGCTTAAAAGGGGGTTTTAGACAAAGTAAGGCAATGTAATCAAAATGACAAAAAAAAAATGAAAAACTAAGAGACTCAGAGAAGAAAAAAAACTATTTAAACTAAAAGGGCAATTTTGGACAAATCTCATATACTAAAATGGCAATTTACTCTTGTTTAAACTTCAAATTTGAAAAAAAAAAAAAAAAAAAAGCAGCAACAGCGGCATCATTCAATGATTTAAAGGCAAGATTGTTGACACAGTAGCTCCCAACATAATCATAAATCACAATAAATGTTGTAATTGCATGTTTATATAATTTTTCTTTTCGATTATATAGTTTTTTCCTTTTTCAAAGTAAGTAAAAAACAAAATCAGTAAAAACATAAAAAGGGTAAGGAGATCTTTTTTTTATAATTTACGTGGTAAACATGTCTTTAGCAACGATTAGAGCTACACTCTAATGGCTTGTTTTTACACCAAAATGATAATAAACATAAGAGTTCATTTACAAAATTTTAAAATAGAATACATAATTTATTATTAGCGATAATGAAATTTGACAATTGTGCGCATTCACTATTCATTATAATTAATTGCTTATGGGACCGACCAGAGAGGTGAAAGTCATGTCACATTATCTTTAACTCTGACTTATAAGGTACACAAATTATTGCACCATGCTATGGCATGGGGTGGATGAGCGGTAGTTGGATACAATACAATGTTGTTAGGCCGGAGGGTGTGGGGGGGGGGGGGGGGGGGGGGGGCCGCCACCCTCGCCAGGTCACCATCTATGGCGCCCTAGGCGCTATACACCCACACCCTGCAAATTAAGTTGGGGCGCTATACTACTTTCGCCAACATGGTAACGCTATGCAATTGCATTGATCGAGAAATAATAGTCAAATATGATGGTTTGCCAACATGGCAGTACATGCAATAATATTCATATAAATTCTCAGCCGTTGATCACATGACACCCATCAAGATCTATGTACAAAACCCACTCTTTCTCTCTCTTTTTCTTGGATATATCGATATGATGTATAAATTAATATATGAAAATTAAATGATTTTTAAAATAAAAAATAATTAGGTAATGATGACGGGGCTCCATCCCACACCTTGCAAATTAAAGGAGAGGGTTATAAAGCCCCCTGGCTGACGTGGCGTCTAGGTGGCGCTGAGGTGTCCTTATAACCCCCAAGGGGCTCCATCCCGCACCCTCTAGCCTTAGACTAGAGGGTATGGGCGCAGGCTGAGGCCCGGTGCCGGTCCCCCACACCGCCCCCTGGTTCCGGCTCGGCAACTTCGGCTCCCCACAGCCGGAGATGACGGGCCACTTTCTCTCACAATAACCTATACATACATACATATATATACACATAAAGGGGCTCATCCCCCACCCCTTAGGTCAATCCCCTTGAAGCTCCTCCTACGTTGCGGTGACGTGGCGGCCCATCCCTTGGAGATGGGGCTCTCCGTACCCACTAGTCTTAATTGGTAAAACCCGACCCATACATAGAACCGGTACAGAACTCCTTATCGATTTAATGGATTGAATCGCTATTGAGTGGACAGTAGCTTTTTACGAGTAGCAGTTGAACACTTGGACCAACGATTTCAAATTAGTAATTGAACTGATTTTGAGTGAAAAGATAGGACGGTATTAAATTAAACTATTAATAAATTTAGATGATAATATTTCAATTTAAAACCTCTATACATGGTAAAACCTCTATACATGGGTGTTCAGAATTTGACACGGACTCAAAAATTTCGAAATTCGATTATGAAGGTTTAAATCGAATTGATTCCTATTCGAGTTTAGTAATCGAATTCGAATCAAATACCAATTTATGATTTTCAATTCGAAATTCGTATTCAATTAATATATAGTTTTTTTAATTCATTTATACACACACATACAAATAACTTCTAAACTTTACTAAAGTATGAATTACATCCATAACTGATAATTTTATTATTTATAACATTACCAAATCTTGTGACAAGCCATACTACTTATTTCTAAATTTCTACCTAACTTTAATCGCTAACAATAGCCAACGTATCTTCTAAATTTGGTGTTTTGACATAGGGGGATGATCAAATAGGAAGTTTATTTTGGTTAGCAAGGATAAGAAGCAATATAATTATGACATGTGACAAATTTTAAAATAAAAAGTAAGAGTATTTTAGTCAATCGTATCAAATCTTCTTCTTTCTTCTCCACCAATAACTTCAAAACCCACCATCTTCAACATTTTCTTCACTTTCTATCTCAATAATCACTACATTATAGTGCGATTTTCGTCAAGAATCAATGATTCAACCACCCAATCAACGTGTTCGTCAACTTTTTTGAAGAAACCCAGTTTAACTTCATACAATATCTCATTTTTTCCCGTGATTTTGAAGCGAATCACTCGATCCGTTCGATTCGATCGCTGATAAGTGTTTCTATCATTCAAATTTCGTTAATCGTTGAACAAATCGGCTTTGATCTATGTAAGAAATTCTTGAATTGCAATTTTACAATCTGAGTTTTTGAATTGAGTCATTGCGTCCTACAGGGGTTCCAATGGGGCAACGCCCCCTTGGCGGGGGTCCGGGGGCAGTGCCACTGGGAGCAAGGTCCAAGGAGCAGAGCCCCTGGCTGGGGTCGAATTTTGCAGAAAATTTTTTTTTTGATTAAATTGCTTTAATAAAACTGAATCAGAAAATTTAATTTTCTGAAAGTTGTCTCATTTTCGTAGACAGTGAGAACACTTTCTGGCCATTACGTTTTAGAAAACCACATTTTTAAAGTGTTTTTAGCCATTGCCTTTTAGGTAAAACACATTTTTATGTGTTTTCAGTCCATTACGTTTTAGAGAGAACACTTTCTTTTGTGTTTTTAGGCCATTGCGTTTTAGAAATAAGACATTTTTATGTGTTTTCTGGCCATTGCGTTTTAGAAATACACATTTTTTAAGTGTTTTTTGTACATTGCGTTTTAGGTAAAACACATCTTTATGTGATTTCAGTCCACTCCGTTTTAGAAAAAAAAGACATTTTTAAGTGTTTTATGTCCATTGCGTTTTAGAAATAAGACATTTCTTTGTGTTTTTTGTGCATTGCGTTTTTGGTAAAACACATTTTTATGTGTTTTCAGTCCATTGCGTTTTAGAAATTACACTTTCTTTTGTGTTTTTAGGCCATTGCGTTTTAGAAAACATACATTTGTAAGTGTTTTCTAGCCTTTGTGTTTTAGAAATAAGACATTTGTTTGTGTTTTTTGTGCATTGCATTTTAGGTAAAACACATTTTTATGTGTTTTCAGTCCATTGCGTTTTACAAAGTACACTTTCTTTTGTGTTTTTAGGCTATTACGTTTTAGAAATAAGACATTTCTTTGTGTTTTCTGGCCATTGCGTTTTACAAATAAGACATTTCTTTGTGTTTTTTGTGCATTGCGTTTTAGAAAAAAAGTCATTTTTTACGTTTTTTTTCCATTGCGTTTTACACAACTGGGTTTTCGAAAAAAATTCGAAAATATAGCAATAGGATACTCGTTTTAAAGATAAAAAAACCCTCGTTTTTTTGTGCAATTTTTATAAAAAAAATAATGTCGTACGAAAAAGTTATTAACGTTGAAAAAATGTGGGGGAATTGGAAGAGAGAGAAAGTATTGTCCTTAATTGACTAGAATGCCCTTACATAAACCCACGCGCCTGTTTTCTTCTCTTCAATTTCACTCCTTTAATCTTCTCTTCAATTTCACTCATTTAATCAATAGATTAAATCATTTAATCTATTCTAGTTGATATATATATATATTGGGTGGAGTTCGACTACGAAGTCCATTTTTCCTACAAAGTGTATAAAGTTATAAAAACACCACAATTTTAGCCATAAAACAAACTCAAAACCCACAAATAACATAGTGAAGATCAATAAAACACAATATTCAAACCTTAACAGTCTATAAAAACTTCAAACACACCATCGTAGAACTATGAATATAAAACACAACATGATAATCAACATAAAACACACTAATGTTAGTCATTCGATAATCAAAGCCTTATCATCCCAAACACAACACAATACCCACAAATATGGCGTTTTAGTAATCTTCACTTTGTTATTTGTGGGTTTTGATTGTGTTTTATGGTTGAGATTATGGTGTTTTTTGACTTTTTACACTTTGTAGGAAAAATAGACTTTGTAGCCAATTCCCACCCTATATATATTTTCAAAATACAAAATTACACACATATCTATATATTATTCTAGGTGTCATGTATCCAATCATGTATCTAACGCTCGACATGCTTCCACACGAGCTTCTCTCTTATTTGACGAATTATATCTCCTTCTTCAACTAACTCATTGCCCCATTGGCGAAGTTTCTGCATATTTTCTTCACTCATGGGAGGTAATGGTGCTGGTACTAGGTCAGGGTATCAAGGTATGGTGTGTCCGTAAGGGTATGGGTTACATATTATACTATGCTTATACTAGTCACTGTTCCAGAATGGGTCTAAAGGGTTCAGGTTGGTACACTGAACTATGGGGTTTGGTGGGGGAATTCTGGGGATCTCTGTAACACCGCGTAAAATCACGACCAATATAATCAAGACACGTGTCATGGACTTTAAACGTGTAAAGAATTATTTTAGAGGGACTAAAGTTGACAAACAAAGAAAGTATGTGTGTAAAAGGATTCAAAGTGTCAACATTGGATAATTATACCTTTCCACAACCCTACACGATGTTTATACCCTTAAACGAATGAATTATGAATCATATGAAGCCATTTGTGGAAGAAAGTGGAAGTTTACAAACCGCATGGGTTAAACGTGTCAACATGTTTAAGTTATACCTATGAGTGACCTTTTAACAAACCCAAAGCTTTGTAACGATTAATTATGCTCCCGCGAATGAGTGATAAAAATTTCACAAGGTTTCGATATCATATGAAGAAAATACGTTAACGTTCGTAAGTGAGGGGTTAAAAGCGTCAACGTTGAAATTTGGGACTTTTCGGTAATCGTATAACTAACCGGGGACTTAACAAAGTTTGTTTATGACTTGGAGTCCTTAAAAGTCAAATTGGAGGGTTAAAAGTGTAATAAAATAAGTTAAAACAACTATTAGAAGGACCAGGGACCTAAATTGCAAATCTGTCAAACTTGGTGACCGGATTTGAGAGCCATACCGGCCGCGTAGACCTTGTGTGGGTCTTACGCGGGCCGCCTGAAACTGCCAGCGACAGAAAATGCATGGCAGGTGCCTGTTCAGCCTGTTTAACCGACTTATATGCATGGAAACTGATACCAGGGGCTGTGCAAATGGGATTTCATGCAATAGGGACAACTGTGATCATCTGGTAGCAACAATAGGGACATTTGGGATGATCTTGTTGCATTAAACTCACTATATAAGAAGTTCCTAGTTGCAACATGTTTGCATTCATTTGAAAACCATTCTAACTTAACTTCTGGAGTCTCCTGGAGCTCAAGATCATTCCCTAAGGATCATTAGTCGTGCTAAGTACTTCAGTAAGCTTCCTTAACCTCTTTTAATCGTGTGTTATTAGTTTAATGGCCTAAAGTCAAAACCGTCGTAATTAAGGTTTGACTTAGTGATTAATCACTAATGGTCCAGTCAATTCTCGAATTGAAAGTAGCAATGAGTTGGTAATTATGTGGGTAACAAACCCTTAAAAAGGCACCCTCTGATTCCCACTCTAACTAGGTCAATTGTCGGGTCAAACTTAATTATAAAAGGTCAACAGAAAGCTAATTTTCATATAAACGCATATTTAGCAATGTAGAAGCCATGAAACCTGTTTTATCACTTGTATAACTTGGTAATTAATATAAGAACATATCTAAGCATGTTCAACCCGACAATTTTCAGTTTAGGCTCGGTTCGGGACCGAAAGTCGCAAAAGTAGACTTTTGCTTTGACTTTCAGTTCTGGCCCAATGTAGCATATTTTAGAAATGCCTTGGAGCTCTATTAGGACCAGGTTATAGGATAGTGTAACCCTCTGAGGTTATACAACTTGGTTCCTTAGTTATCCGATTCATGTGCATGTTTCCGTTATATGCCTAAATGTTGACCATTTTGCCCTTTTGACCTTAAAACGAGATTTTTTAAAATGTGAGAGGACAAAAACCTTTATTACTGATTTATAAACTTGTCCTAAAAATTTGACATCAGTTTGAGGTCTAGATTAGGAGTTATGCTCAATATCGTAATTAAGAAGCTTTTTATTAATTAAACGGCGTAATTAGCATAAAGCCTATCTAAACCCAAATTTTGACACCAAACTTTTTACCCACTGATGTAAAATAATATTTTGGGATTTTTGAAGATTTTTATTTATTTTTAAGCTGAGCATAATATAGAGTACTTGCTTCAATTCGGTAATTGTCGGTTATACCCTTTTCTTGGATAAAATGAGTTTTACATAACATATTGATACCCAACTTTTTGCTACTGATTTTATATCATAAATACAACATTTTGAACTTTATAAACTGATCAAAAACTTAGATTTCCTATTTTAAACCGAAAATCGCTTAAAACCGACTTTTACGCATTTTAAGCGCATATATGGGTCAAAACTCTTTTTAGCATATAAAACTTAATACCTACTGATGTTTTAAGTAAATTTTTATAACTAAACAGTAAGCAAAATGCCCCTACGGTGCATAGTTTGGTTATAAAAGATAAATTTCACATATATGCAGTACCCTACTGTTATGACTTATAAAAATAAATATTTTTACTGATTATATCAGACCCGAAACTCAGATTAATATTTAAACTCTTTTATAAGCTTTAAAATGACCAAAATACCCATACAGGGCGTAATTTGAGTTTAAAACCATTTTGGGCATAATGGAAGGTATCTTACTGATATCACAACATATTTAAGGCATATTAACTTAGGAAACATGTTCATGACTCGTTTGGTTACCCGTTATGCATTTATCGCGTTCGGTACGGTTTATGTAACTAGTTTGCATAAATTGACCGAAACGGGTCAAACCTTATCATTTTCACTTCAAAATCCAGAATGTGTTTAGTTTACCCATATTATACAAGTCTTCATACTTGTCGGGTCTAAACCACACTCTAATCCGGTCTTCGCTTAATCTTGCGTTTGTACCGTATACCTTTCTTTAAAACTAACCAGTCTAAAGTAAGACCGTTAGGAATCTAATAGGTTAATTAAAACCTTCGTTCTAGATTTAGGAGCCCAGTAAAAGATACTTGCACTTGCTGATTTGTACGGCTGGGATAAATTTATATAATTTGCTCAGGTAAATACTTTTGACTTATTTTCCCTTATACGGACTTGGGGTACGGTGTATAAAATACCACTTGGTCGGGCATTGAATTGTTAATCATATGAAGGTTAATTTATTGAGATGACCCATTTAATCTGTTTTGTTTGCTTAAAGCCTTTGGGGGGTTAATGACCATGTCCCGGATATCCTTGGCATCATTGATTAAAATGGCCACGACCTAAGCACGGGGTGTAGGCGTACACCTGTCGGTGCGTATATAAAAAAAAGATATAACCGCCTGTTCGAGAATAACTCGTCGCGGGATTATATTATGTGGTGTGTCAATTAATCTTTAACCCGGTATTCAGCCCAGGCTACTGAACGTATAACAAACATGTAATTCTTTTACAAGTTTATATTTAAAATAATTATCCCAAGTTATAAAAGATATTTTGTGCCTTGTGCATTCAAAACCAATTTTCTTAAACAATTTCAAAATGAGTCGGTTAATTGTATTTACCAGTGAAAACTGACGTATTTTCCAAAAAGGTTAAGTGCAGGTACTAATCGGAATAGGCTGGCTACTCCTGGCATCAATAAAGAGTCTTGCAAGCTTAGTTGTTTATAAATCTGCTGAACAATGTTTCTTTTAACTTTGATCCGCCTGTGGATCTTTCACAACCGTTTTCGTAATAAATGATATTACTTTCATTCGGTTTGTAATGATTTTATCTTTCGACTTCCGCTGTCTATATAAACTGTGATAAATTGTCTATGATGATATCAACTACGTCACGATACTCCCCACCGGGCCCACCGGTAATACGTGGAAATATCAGGGTGTGATAGGTTGGTATCAGAGCCAACGTTGAGTGAATTAAATACTAGCCTTTTGTGTTTAATCTCAATGACACAGTTTGCACATTCCTCGACCTTTGAGTCTAGACAAAGAACTTAGGACTAATTCTGACTTATTTTGTTTTGTCCTTTATTGTTTCTTTTGTTTGTTTTGACAGGACCAACAAAAATGCCGCCAAGATTCCGAGGAAGAGGAAGAGGCAAGGGGCCATTCATCGCCCCCAACGATCACGAGGCCGAACCTTCCCACCGGCGAACCCCATCTGCTACCATGAGTACCAGTCCTCAAGAAGACTGGAGGACCTCTTTAGAACCCGCGAGGTGTTCAGTCTCGCTGAGCTCCTCACCTTCCTACCTCAACTCTTTCGGGCCACAATCGGAGAACGAGCCCCACAACTCACATCACTCTTTCATACCCCTTCAACGCCCAAACTCACACCATTCCTTCAACGACCCAACACCCTACTTTCAAAGTCGATTCAACCCGGCAAACCAAATTGAAGAGCCAATGGGTTATAACCCGTTGGGACCGGAGGACCATTTCTCCATGGACATGGAAGAGGATCCGGAACTTGCCCAGCCGCCAACCGGAACACCTACTCACCCCATCGAGATTTCGGATGGGTCGTCATATCATGGATCACCTTATCGTGGTCCAGAAAGTTATGAGGCAAGGTTTGCCCAATACGACTGGGTGTTTACTCCCAGTTACCACTCACAACAGCAACAGCAGCAACAGCAGCAGGATCCCTCGGAGGATTCGCGTTTTGTAGCGGTTACTCCACCGCCACCACCACCGCTTGAGCAGCAGCTGCCTCCGGAGCCACTGAGACGGAGAAGAACAACCGCACGGATGTCCGTGTGAGGGGAAACCGTATCAGCACCCCTCAGCATTCAAGTGGCAGTCATTACCCGCCACTATATGAAGACCCACAGATGGGTGGGCCTTCGAACCCTGTTTCTGAGGTGAACTCTACGCCAGTCGCACCACCACCATTGGGTTATGATAACCCAATTCCTACCAACGACGGTACAGCGGCATACAACCCCTTTGAGCAGCCTGCCTACCCGGGGTATAACTACTACAATGCCCCCAATGTTGACCCATACCTTGTAGCAGCCAACTACAATGCCCATCATCCTGAAGGGCTTTACGCATCCTCCTACCAGACCGGGTACCCACCTTATGGGTATCAACACCCACCACCTCCACAACCTCCGCATCAGCAGCCGCCACAGCCGCCATTGATTCAGCCCCAGCAGCAACAGGAGATTCTACAGAGGTTAAGCCAGGTGGAACGGGAGGTTCAAGAGGAACGTAGGAACCACCGGGGATTTCTCAAAGGTCTGGCGAGCTTAATCAAGGGAAAGAGCAAAAGGGATCATTAAATTCCTTATTTGTTTATTTTGTATTTCTTTAATTTTCAATCAAGTCCCTACGTGGACAATTATTTATTTATGTACTTAGTCCCTGCGCGGACTTGTCTTTCTATCCTTAGTCCCTGCGTGGACATCTATTTCTGTATCCAGTCCCTGCGAGGACTTGTAATTTCAGTTTAGCCCCTGCGTGGGCAAGTTATTTCTGTTAAAGTCACGTTTAGGGCAAATATGTACTCTTTTTAATTTTAGTGGAATGTTGAATTTTCAATTTTTGTCATTATATGCATAAATATAATATATGAAATAAATAAATCAAAAATCTCATTCCTTTTAAAATAATCTGCCTATTAAATATTAAATAAGAATCTTAAAAGGTATAACCTAGCCCGCGTGTCATTATAGACCTGGCCATAATGGTAAAGCCTGTTTAAAAAGATTCAAACCCTTGTTAATATCTGAAGACATGTTAACACTCCTGGCAGATGTGATTCGTTAAATCAAACATGTCATTCTTATATTGGATTCTTCCAATCCCTTCTTTATTATTTAAACATCCATTGGTGATGTAATGCCTACGGGCCATGATCATTGTCATATAAGACAAAAGACAGTTGTAGCCTATAACTCCCTGTCAAGAAGAGGTAATGAACTATGATTCAAACCTCAATACCTCAATCCTATAGGTTTGCTGCAACAGCCTGAACTTCCCACCTGGAAGTGGGAAATGGTGACTATGGATTTTATCACCAAGTTACCAAAAACAAAACAAGGAAATGATACTATTTGGGTTATAGTGGATAGATTGACTAAGTCAGCCCACTTCTTACCTATTAAGGAAACAAACAACTCATATAAGTTAGCTCAGTTGTACGTGGACAAGATTGTATCTCTACACGGAGTGCCAGTATCTATCATATCTGATAGGGATACGAGGTATACATCGCATTTCTGGAAAAGCTTCCAGCAATCCCTAGGCACTCGATTAAATTTCAGCACTGCATATCATCCTCAGACGGATGGTCAAAGTGAACGTACTATACAGACACTCGATGATATGCTACGAGCTTGTGTTATTGACTTAGGAGGAAGTTGGGATGATCATCTTCCATTGATTGAATTCTCATACAACAATAGCTATCATTCCAGTATTCAAGCTGCACCTTTTGAAGCTCTGTATGGAAGAAAATGCAGAACGCCCGTTTGTTGGGCAGAAGTTGGAGAGGTCCAACTAACAGGACCTGATATAGTCCTGGAGATGACAGATAAGATTGTACAGATACGAGATCATCTCAAAGCTGCCAGGGATAGGCAGAAAAGCTACGCAGATAAAAGGCGTAAACCTCTAAAATTCGAGGTAGGTGACAAAGTATTCCTTAAGGTATCACCCTGGAAAGGGGTAATGAGATTTGGTAAGAAAGGCAAGTTAAGCCTAAGATACATAGGACCATTCAAGATCATTTAATGTGTCAGATCAGTTGCTTACAAGTTAAACCTGCCTGAAGATCTTAGTGGAATTCATAATGTGTTCCACATCTGCAATCTAAAGAAGTGTCTAGCTGATGAATCACTAGCCATGTCACATAAGGATGTGCATATAGATGAGAGCTTAAAGTTTGTCGAAAAACCTTTGTCGCTCGAGGATCGACAGGTTAAGAAGCTTCGAAAGAAGCATGTACCGATTGTAAAGGTTAAATGGGATGCCCGTAGAGGTCCCGAGTATACGTGGGAGGTAGAGTCCACAATGAAAAAGAGGTACCCTCATTTATTTCAGTAAATCTCGAGGTCGAGATTTCTTTTAAGGGGGTAAGGATGTAACACCTCGTAAAATCACGACCAATATAATCAAGACACGTGTCATGGACTTTAAACGTGTAAAGAATTATTTTAGAGGGACTAAAGTTGATAAACAAAGAAAGTATGTGTGTAAAAGGATTCAAAGTGTCAACATTGGATAATTATACCTTTCCACAACCCTACACGATGTTTATACCCTTAAACGAATGAATTATGAATCATATGAAGCCATTTGTGGAAGAAAGTGGAAGTTTACAAACCGCAGGGGTTAAATGTGTCAACATGTTTAAGTTATACCTCTGAGTGACCTTTTAACAAACCCGAAGCTTTATAACGATTAATTATGCTCCCGAGAATGAGTGATAAAAATTTCACAAGGTTTCGATATCGTATGAAGAAAATACGTTAACGTTCATAAGTGAGGGGTTAAAAGCATCAACGTTGAAATTCAGGACTTTTCGGTAATCGTATAACTAACCGGGGACTTAACAAAGTTTGTTTATGACTTGGAGTCCTTAAAAGTAAAATTGGAGGGTTAAAAGTGCAATAAAATAAGTTAAAACAAGTATTAGAAGGACCAGGGACCTAAATTGCAAATCTGTCAAACTTGGTGACCGGATTTGGGAGCCATACCGGCCGCGTAGACCTTGTGTGGGTCTTACGCGGGCCGCCTGAAACTGCCAACGATAGAAAATGCATGGCAGGTGCCTGTTCAGCCTGTTTAACCGACTTATATGCATGGAAACTGATACCAGGGGCTGTGCAAATGGGATTTCATGCAATAGGGACAACTGTGATCATCTGGTAGCAACAATAGGGACATTTGGGATGATCTTGTTGCATTAAACTCACTATATAAGAAGTTCCTAGTTGCAACATGTTTGCATTCATTTGAAAACCATTCTAACTTAACTTCTGGAGTCTCCTGGAGCTCAAGATCATTCCCTAAGGATCATTAGTCGTGCTAAGTAATTCAGTAAGCTTCCTTAACCTCTTTTAATCGTGTTTTATTAGTTTAATGGCCTAAAGTCAAAACCGTCGTAATTAAGGTTTGACTTAGTGATTAATCACTAATGGTCCAGTCAATTCCCAAATTGAAAGTAGCAATGAGTTGGTAATTATGTGGGTAATAAACCCTTAAAAGGGCACCTTCTGATTCCCAATCTAACTAGGTCAATTGTCGGGTCAAACTTAATTAAAAAAAGTTAACAGATCGCCAAAGTAGACTTTTGATTTGACTTTCGGTTCTGATCCAATGTAGCATATTTTAGAAATTCCTTAGAGCTCTATTAGGACCAGGTTATAGGATAGTGTAACCCTCTGAGGTTATACAACTTGGTTCCTTAGTTATCCGATTCATGTGCATGTTTCCGTTATATGCCTAAATGTTGACCATTATGCTCTTTTGACCTTAAAATGAGATTTTTGAAAATGTGAGAGGACAAAAACCTTTATTACTGATTTATAAACTTGTATTAAAAATTTGACATCAGTTTGAGGTCTAGATTAGGAGTTATGCTCAATATCGTAATCAAGAAGCTTTTTATTAATTAAACGGCGTAATTAGCATAAAGCCTATCTAAACCCAAATTTTGACACCAAACTTTTTACCCACTGATGTAAAATAATATTTTGGGATTTTTGAAGATTTTTATTTATTTTTAAGCTGAGCATAACATAGAGTACTTGCTTCAATTCGGTAATTGTCGGTTATACCCTTTTCTTGGATAAAATAAGTTTTACATAACATATTGATACCCAACTTTTTGCTACTGATTTTATATCATAAATAAAACATTTTGAACTTTATAAACTGATCAAAAACTCAGATTTCCTATTTTAACCCGAAAATCGCTTAAAACCGACTTTTACGCGTTTTAAGCGCATAGTGTGGGTCAAAACTATTTTTAGCATATAAAACTTAATACCTACTGATGTTTAAGTAAATTTTTATAACTAAACAGTAAGAAAACGTTTTGAACTCAGAATTCTAATTTTGACCTTTAAAGCTTATGTGAAATTACCAAAATGCCCCTACGATGCATAGTTTGGTTATAAAAGATAAATTTCACATATATGCAATACCCTACTGTTATGACTTATAAAAATAAATATTTTTACTGATTATATTAGACCCGAAACTCATATTAATATTTAAACTCTTTTATAAGCTTTAAAATGACCAAAATACACCTACGGGGTATAATTTGAGTTTAAAACCATTTTGGGCATAATGAAAGATACCTTACTGATATCACAACATATTTAAGACATATTAACTTAGGAAACCTGTTCATGACTCGTTTGGTTACCCGTTATGCATTTATCGCGTTCGGTACAGCTTATGTAACGAGTTTGCATAAATTGACCGAAACGGGTCAAACCATATCATTTTCACTTCAAAATCCATAATGTGATTAGTTTACCCATATTATACAAGTCTTCATACTTGTCGGGTCTAAACCACAATCTAATCCGGTCTTCGCTTAATCTTGTGTTTGTACCGTATACCTTTCTTTAAAACTAACTGGTCTAAAGTAAGACCGTTAGGAATCTAATAGGTTAATTAAAACCTTCTGTCACGGCCCCCGACCCGGTTTGACCCGTTTCAGGAGCCGCGGGACAGAAATCCCGTGGTATTTATTTAATTGAGTTTAACAGCGGAAGTTTATCATCAGGATCTTTTTAAAGCTAAAATTTTTCCCGATTATTTTATTTCACAACTTCGGGATAAAACCCTGGTAATTTACAATCATATGATTTCACTGAGAAATCTTTATTTTACAAAACATATTTCTTTATTTTATAATGAGCCACTTTCTTAAGCTTGAAATGCTCCACAGCACTTTTCCTGAATTACAACAGATCACCTGAAACATGTTTGAAAAAGGTTTTGTCAGCGGAAAATACTGAGTGAATCATTCTATTTATTAAAATGACACATTTTTTATAATTTACAGTATTAAGAAAAATTACAATGTTTCTGATATCAACCAACTACCCACAGTATTTTGTCACTCGACCCATTGGCCCATTCGTCCAATGGTGTCTGTGACTATGGTCATATCACCCCTTGGCTGCCCCAATGGTGAAGATTATCAAGTAATGTATACAAAACCCCACATACCGGCTGTAACTTGGTGATTACATAAACTTAATCACTGTAATTATAACCTTTGAAAAATAAACATGATTTTGTAAATAGATTTGATAAAAAGAGAATGACTCACATTGCAGATTTAATACGGACAGAGTCTAGTCTATGGATTAGCCTTGTTAAACTAATTTAAATAACAATGCACACAAAACTGGGTTAGTAATCAATACAGCATTTACGATAGCTCACGAGATCAAACCCTCACAACAAATGACAAAGTGCGATGCTTAAACATCCATCGAATTAACGACTAATGACAAAGCATCACCCTAATGTGGGCAGCACTTAAACATCCATTGGATTATTGATCGATCGGAAAATGAATCGTAATAGCGATCGAGTTGTTACCCTGTTTTGCGGCAGCAATTCGGGATTCGTGTGTCTTTTGATAGTATACTGAACGTAACTCAGTGTGTAATTCGAATTTGTTCGTCGTTTTAATTCCAGAAATCAAGTGCCAAACCCTGCTATTTATACACGAATTTGGACTTGCTTACGGACCGTAAGACTCAACCCTTACGGTCCGTAAGGGTCACAGAATCTTCATAGGGATGCCACGACTGGGACTAGTCTTGCTGACTTGACTATTTTGTAAATTCGATTTTTGACAACGAAATTTTAAGATAATCGTCACTAGGGTTTACCCCCCCCCCCCCTGAGTTTTAGGGGCCCTGATCCTGATTCCGATTGTCTTGAAAATTTTAGGGTTTGTGCAGAATCACTTGGGTGTCTCAATTGGGGTTTCCTATTGGACAATTTAATTTAATAAATATGACTTTCGATGAGAGTTGTTACATTCTCCCCACCTTAATAAAAATCTCGTCCTCGAGATTTACTGAATTAATTGAGGATACTTTTTCTTCATTTCGGATTCTAGCTCCCAAGTGTATTCAGGTCCTCTCCTTGAATCCCACTTGACTTTGACCAATACTAACCGTTTGTGCTTGAGAAACTTCACTTTTCTGTCTTCTATCTGAAGAGGTTTCTCTACAAATTTTAGCTTTTCGTTTACCTCTATATCTTGGAGAGGTACTACCAAAGATTCGTCTGATATACATTTCTTGAGATTGGATACATGAAATACATCATGTACTCCAGCTAACTCTCCTGGTAGTTGTAAACGATAAGCAATTGGTCCTATACGTTGGATCACTGGAAATGGTCCTACGTATCTGGGACTTAGCTTTCCTTTCTTACCGAATCTAACAACTCCTTTCCAAGGAGAAACTTTCAACAATACTCTGTCTCCAACTTGAAATTCTAACGGCTTGCATCTATTGTCTGCATAACTCTTCTGGCGATCTCGAGCCGTCTTCAGCCTTTCCTTGATTTGAGTAATCTTGTCAGTCGTCTCTTGCACAATCTCAGGACCTGACAATTGACTTTCTCCTATTTCTGCCCAACAAACTGGAGTTCTGCACTTTCTTCCATATAGTGCTTCAAATGGGGCAGTTTCAATACTTGAATGATAACTATTGTTATAGGAGAATTCGATCAGAGGTAAGTGATCATCCCAATTTCCACCAAAATCTATTACACATGCTCGGAGCATGTCTTCCAGAGTTTGGATTGTCCTTTCACTTTGCCTATCTGTTTGTGGATGATATGTCGTGCTTAGGTTTAGTCGAGTTCCCATAGCTTCTTGGAAACTTTTCCAGAAATGAGAAGTGAAACGACTATCTCTATCTGATACAATGGATAGTGGAACTCCATGTAAGGATACTACTTCGTCTACATACAATTTGGCTAACCTTTCCATACTAAAGGTTTCCTTCATGGGTAGAAAGTGAGCTGATTTGGTTAATCGATCTACAATTACCTAAATCGCATCATTACCTTTTCTGGTTTTAGGCAACTTAGTAACAAAATCCATTGTTATGAGTTCCCATTTCCATACTGGCATCTCTAATTGTTGTAGTAGACCTGAAGGTTTCTGATGTTCTGCCTTAACTTGTGAATAAGTAAGACACTTTGATACATACCTAGCTATATCCTTTTTCATACCTATCCACCAGAAATTATTTCTTAAATCTTGGTACATCTTATTGTTTCCAGGGTGTATGGTATACCTAGATTTATGAGCTTCCTCTAAGATCTTATTTCTTAATTCTCCCTGTTTTGGTACCCAGATCCTTTTCTTATGGAATCTCCAAATTCCATCAGCTCCTTGTTCTAAATCTTTTATTCGTCCCTTCATTCCTTCAGCAACATCTTCTATTGCTATTTCTTGAAAATACTTCAGTTGTTCCATTAAATCTAATTGTAGATTTAATCTGAGAGCACGGACCCGTCGTTGTTTCTCATGGTATTTACGACTTAAGGCATCTGCAACTACATTTGCCTTTCCCTCGTGATATTGAATATCACAGTCGTAGTCACTTAAAATTTCCATCCATCTTCTTTGCCTCATGTTTAACTCTTTTTGCCCAAGTATATTTTAAACTTTTGTGGTCTGTATAGACAGTAAATTTACTTCCGTAAAGATAATGTCTCCAAATCTTAAGGGCAAAAATTACGGCTCCTAACTCTAAGTCATGAGTCGTATAATTTTCTTCGTGCTTTTTCAATTGCCTTGAAGCATACGCAATTACTTTCTTGCGTTGCATTATCACACATCCTAATCCTAGTTTTGAAGCATCACAATATACTTCAAAATCTTCAGTTCCTTCTGGCAAAGCTAAGATTGGAGCATTTGTTAATTTCTGCTTCAAGATTCTAAAAGCTTCTTCTTGTTTAGGTCCCCATTCAAACTTAACGGCTTTACAGGTTAGCTTAGTTAATGGTACAGCTATCTTGGAAAAATCCTTAATAAACCGTCTATAATATCCAGCTAAACCTATAAAACTTCTAATTTCCATTGCGGTTTGCGGAACCTTCCAATTGGTAATTGCCTCTATTTTAACAGGATCTACATGAATACCTTCATGATTCACTATGTGTCCTAAGAATTGCACTTCTTGTAGCCAAAATTCACACTTCGAGAATTTGGCGTACAACTTTTCTTTTCTTAACAAAGTTAAGAGTGCATGCAAATGTTGACAATGTTCGTCCTGACTTTTGGAATAAATAAGTATATCGTCTATAAAGACAATTACAAAATTATCCAAATACGGTTTGCAGATTCTATTCATCATGTCCATGAATGCTGCAGGTGCATTCGTTAACCCGAAGGGCATGACTGTAAACTCGTAATGACCATACCTAGTTCTGAAAGCGGTCTTAGGTATGTCTTCTTCTTGTACCTTCAATTGATGATATCCAGAACGTAAGTCGATCTTAGAAAAATATCTAGCTCCCTGGAGTTGATCAAATAGATCATCAATCCTAGGTAATGGGTATCGATTCTTAATTGTAACTTTATTCAATTCTCTATAATCAATACACATTCTCATCGAACCATCCTTCTTCTTTACAAACAACACTGGCGCTCCCCAAGGGGATGAGCTAGGTTGTATGAATCCTTTACTTAGTAATTCATCTAATTGCTTTTTCAGTTCTAACATTTCGGTAGGAGCTAACCGATAAGGTGCCTTAGCTATCAGTGTAGTTCCAGGAATTAAATGAATCCTAAATTCTACTTCCCTATCTGGTGGTAATCCGGGTAACTCTTCTGGGAATATATCTGAGTATTCTGAGACTACAGGAATTTCCTTAAGTTCTTTACCCTTAGTACTAATGATTACCGAAATCATATATATTATTCCTTGTTTTCGTTCATAACTAGCAACTTTCATTACTGATATGAATTTCATGGGTTTACGCGGTTTATCTCCTGTAATCATGATTACTTTTCCAGTAGGTGCCTGAATTTCTATTGAATTTTTATCACAAATGATTTGAGCATGGTTGGCTATTAACCAATCCATTCCTAACACAACATCAAATTCAGCTAATTTCATAGGTAACAGATTTGCAGCAAATTTATGACCTGAAAGTTCTATTTCTACTTTTTGCAAAACCTGATCTATTTTAACTGAATTCCCATCTGCGGTTTCGACTGTAAAAATCTGCCTAATGTTGGTTAAAGGTAAGTTAAGAGCTTGGCAGAATAAAGTATTTATAAAACTTTGGTTTGCACCAGAGTCAAATAATACTTTTGCGTATACGTTGTGAACTGGAACGTACCAGCTATTACATCTGGAATGAGTTCTGCTTCTTGAGTGGTTAGCTGGAATGCTCTGACATTCTTCTTAGTAGCTCCGTCGGTCGCCTTAGGTTTGTTGTCTGCTGGTTTGACCAATTTAGGACATTCTGTTTTGAAATGCCCCGCTTTTCCACAATTAAAACAAATTATGGTTTTCTTTATGCAGTTTTCTTCACGATGTCCAATAGCTTTGCAAAGGTTGTAGGTTACATTACATCTTCCATAATGTTTCCTTTTGCAATTCCTACAGAAAGGTGGATTTGAAGATTGCCCTGCTCCTCTTTTCTTGAAGTTATTACTATTACCCACACGAAATACTTGGGTAATTTTCTGAGCCAGTTCCTTTTTCCTGTTTTCATCTCTTGTGCGTACCAGTTCATCAGTTAGGGTGTTGGCTAGTTCCACTGCATCGTCAATAGTGCGAGGTCTCGCAGCTTTAACGATATTGCGGATTTCGCTAATTAATCCCCAAATATAGCGAGAAATGAGTACCGGTTCTGGCGAAGCCAGCGTTGGTACCACTCTAGCATATTCGAAAAATGTCGAAGTATAACCGCGACAATCTACACCCGTCATTCGATGATTTAGGAATTTATTTGCCATTTGATCTTTTTCATATTCGGGACATAATTTTCTTTCTACAAGAATCTTAAATTCTTCCCAGTTCATGGCGTAAGCCCTATTTCTTCCTTTAGCTTGTAACACCGTGTTCCACCATTCGAGCGCCCCTTCTTTGAAAAGATTTGACGCGTACATGACTTGATCGTTTTTGTCACATTTACTTATTGCAATTACTGCCTTGGTTTTTTCTAACCAACGCAGTGATGCAGTTGCTCCTTCATTGCCTGGAAATTCAATGGGTTTACAGGCAAGAAATTCTTTGAAAGTGCAACCAGGTGTTGCGGCTTTCATTTTCTTAGGGAGCGGAGCTTGCCGTGGTTCATTATCGTGATTAATATGATTATTGCCTCCATTTACGCTATTACTGAAATTATCTTTAGAAATACGTTTACTAGGAATAATTTGTTGAGGTTCGGCAGGTTTTTGAACAGCAGCCACGATTGCTGGAATAGCATTAGCTATTCCTTGTGCAATGATATCCTCGATATCTTGCCTAGTTAATAATTGCTCTTCCTGAATTTGCTCGGATTGATTTACTTCATTTACAGGTTCATTACCAATATTTGCCATCTGATAATTAATTTATAGATAAATAATTAGTAAATAAGAAACAATTCAATGTCACAATTAATTGCACATAATCACGTAAACGAATATACAAACAAAATTGTAATTTTCTAGAATTTCATTTATAGATTATATCATGCTTCTATATACAACCGTTTTATTATTTATTTTACATACTGATTTTTCTATTACTATTACACAACCATAGTCTCACTACCCACTTCTCTCTCGTCACTTGTTTTCCTAAAAACGAAGCTTCCTTTCATCATATTTCCAGGCAATTTGTCCCCCTGTCTCCCGAATTCTATTTCCCATATCCATCAGCTCTTCACCAAAATGGCGAAGTTCAGCCATATTCTCGTTACTCATCGGTGGATTTTGTAGGGGTTCTGGATCAAACTGGGGAAGAAAGGAATAAGGATCGTTGACAATGTTTTGGAATTGCCAATAATTCGTCCACCATTCATCCATTCCTAAAGGTTGGGTATGGATTATTGGTTCCGGGATCGCTGGTTCAAAATTCATTGGAATGTGAGTTTCAAGAGGCTGAGTAAAAACATTTCTATTGACAGGCTGAACAGTATCACAGCTTGTTAATATAAAATCTATTTCCTCCTGAAATGTCATTCCCTGGGTTTGTTTGGAGCTCTCTCCAATTTCCATCTGGGTTGGTCTAGAACCTTTTCCAACCTCCATTTCTATTTCCTTAGAATATTCCTCAAACTGTATTCCCATTTGCCTAGAATCTTCTTTGACTTCAGTCTCCAATTCCTTCTGTTTAGAACTTTCCCTGGTTTCAATTTCTTTTCCTTTTTCTAAGGGATTATTTATTTTAGGAAGTCTCTTAGCTGGCTTTTTTCTACGTATACGACTTCCCCATACGTATCTCCTTTTTTTCTTTGGTTTTGGCTTTTCCAGAGGTGGAGCGTTGAACTCTATCGGTTGTTCCACATCAGGAAAATACCCAGTAAACTCTTTAGAAACTTCGAGGTTTACAGGGTATAGATTGAGATTCTCTAGGGCTTTCGATAATTCATTCATGCTGTTTATATAAAATAATAAGTTAAAAATTTTATAACAAATTTTCAAAAATAACTTTCACATAATATTGCATACCATATTATTACAAAACAACTGAAATTTAAAACACACTTATGTTTTATTGTAAATTTATTTAGAGTTAAATGCCATTTTAGTCCCTGTGGTTTGGGCTATTTTGCCAGTTTAGTCCAAAGGTTTCATTTTTAACCTGTGGGTCCAAAAAGGTTTCACAGTTGCCATTTTAGTCCACTGGGTTAACTTCATCAATTTTTTCTGTTAACGAGAAGGCCAATTCGGTCATTTTATATGGCTGAATTGCCCTTTTAGTTAACAGAATTACATACAAAATGACCAAATTGGCCTTCTCGTTAACAAAAAAAATGGATGAAGTTAACCAAGTGGACTAAAATGGCAACTGTGAAACCTTTTTGGACCCACAGGTTAAAAATGAAACTTTGGACTAAACTGGCAAAATGACCCAAACCACAGGGACTAAAATGGCATTTAACTCATTTATTTATTTACTGGATGGATTTTCTAGCTTGTAGGTGATATGGTTTGCTAATCAATTTATTTAAAGATCTGCATTTACTGCTACTGTAGCTAACATATAAAGATCTGCCCATTTTTCGTCTAATTTGTCTTCCCAAGGTGATTTACTGGTTAATTCCTGGGTTTCCTTTTTAACTTTCTTTTCTCGGGATTTCCTCAATTTTTCCTGACTTTTTCTAATGATTAAACTTCTTTTATCGGGAGAAAGTGGTTCTTCGTATTGGGCTTTTCGAACGAATATTCCTTCTTCAGGAGTTTGGGATGAACTTCCCTTCTCATTTGATGACCTATCTAATTTAAGATAGATGTTTGAAAGCTTTTGCTTACCCATACTGTAACTAACAAATAGTCAGTTAATAAAACACATAATCACATAATAGTAATCAGGAAAAATTAAGTATTTCTAAATACTTAATAAGCTTAACTCAGTGGCTCTGATACCACCTTTTTCTGTCACGGCCCCCGACCCGGTTTAACCCGTTTCAGGAGCCGCGGGACAGAAATCCCGTGGTATTTATTTAATTGAGTTTAACAGCGGAAGTTTATCATCAGGATCTTTTTAAAGCTAAAATTTTTCCCGATTATTTTATTTCACAACTTCGGGATAAAACCCCGGTAATTTACAATCATATGATTTCACTGAGAAATCTTTATTTTACAAAACATATTTCTTTATTTTATATTGAGCCACTTTCTTAAGCTTGAAATGCTCCACAACACTTTTCCTGAATTACAACAGATCACCTGAAACATGTTTGAAAAAGGTTTTGTCAGCGGAAAATACTGAGTGAATCATTCTATTTATTAAAATGACACATTTGTTATAATTTACAGCATTAAGAAAAATTACAATGTTTCTGATATCAACCAGCTACCCACAGTATTTTGTCACTCGACCCATTGGCCCATTCGTCCAATGGTGTCTGTGATTATGGTCATATCACCCCTTGGCTGCCCCAATGGTGAAGATTATCAAGTAATGTATACAAAACCCCACATACCGGCTGTAACTTGGTGATTACATAAACTTAATAACTGTAATTATAACCTTTGAAAAATAAACATGATTTTGTAAATAGATTTGATAAAAAGAGAATGACTCACATTGCAGATTTAATACGGACAGAGTCTAGTCTATGGATTAGCCTTGTTAACCTAATTTAAATAACAATGCACACAAAACTGGGTTAGTAATCAATACAGCATTTACGATAGCTCATGAGATCAAACCCTCACAACAAATGACAAAGTGCGATGCTTAAACATCCATCGAATTAACGACTAATGACAAAGCATCACCCTAATGTGGGCAGCACTTAAACATCCATTGGATTATTGATCGATCGGAAAATGAATCGTAATAGCGATCGAGTTGTTACCCTGTTTTGCGGCAGCAATTCGGGATTCGTGTGTGTTTTGATAGTATACTGAACGTAACTCAGTGTGTAATTCGAATTTGTTCGTCGTTTTAATTCCAGAAATCAAGTGCCAAACCCTGCTATTTATACACGAATTTGGACTAGCTTACGGACCGTAAGACTCAACCCTTACGGTCCGTAAGGGTCACAGAATCTTCATAGGGTTGCCACGACTGGGACTAGTCTTGCTGACTTGACTGTTTTGTAAATTCGATTTTTGACAACGAAATTTTAAGATAATCGTCACTAGGGTTTACCCCCCCCCCCTGAGTTTTAGGGGCCCTGATCCTGATTCCGATTGTCTTGAAAATTTTAGGGTTTGTGCAGAATCACTTGGGTGTCTCAATTGGGGTTTCCTATTGGACAATTTAATTTAATAAATATGACTTTCGATGAGAGTTGTTACACCTTCGTTCTAGATTTAGGAGCCCAGTAAAAGATACTTGCACTTGCTGATTTGTACGGCTGTGATGAGGATCGAGTCAACCTCTATTCCTGTTTTCCGACAAACCCGAGAGTGCGGACGTAAGACACGAGATTCAACGATTAACACTCAATGTATTAATGCTATGAAATGGTTACAATGCGGTGTTTACAAGATATCCTTATAAACTCTCAGTGTGTGTATGTTTACAGTGTTCGCTCTCAAATCTATTCAGACTTGTCTGTGTTCTGTCTGTTGAGTTCACTGTCTGTTGTTTATATACTGAAGTGGTCGACGAAATCCAGTCCTCGATGAACACCCCTCGGCGAACATGGATAAACATGACGAAAACTCAATGTCTTCGGCGAAATCCCTGGATTTCGTCACATAGTGTCTTCGTCACTTGTTGATTTCGTCACATGTGGATGTAGCAGGCCCAATGCAAATGGCCCAAGTAAAGTGGCCCAATTCTTTACGTAAATGAATTCTGAGAATTCATATTGTAAGATTAGTCAACATGTGACATCATCATGACATCATCATGATGATGTCATGGTGATGTGTCATCGGGAATTGGTTCGCGGCTCTCCGTGCTTCGCGTGTCGAACTCTGAGGCGCACGGCGGAGGAATGTCGCTAAGTCGGGCTTGAGCCAAACCTAACCGCGTCGAACCGAACCGAATAGAACCAAGTCGAGTCGCGTCCACATAAAGTGTACCAACAAACTCCCCCTTGGACGCTACTCATGATGGAAGTGTATCAATAAACTCCCCTTTTGATTATGCTTTCATGTCGGAGGATCTTGAAAGTCTTCATGTGTTGTAAGTATAAAGTGTATTAACAAACTCCCGCTTTCATTTAGGAAGTGTATCAATAAACTCCCCTTTTGATTATGCTCGTGAGCCTTTTGATTTTCGAAACTTGAGATCCTTGTGGTGTTGATGATTGATCAGCGGCAACTCGATCATCTTTATCATTTGAGTGCCTTCACGTCGTGTCTTCATTCCGAAGCTTGTCATCGAACATGTTCTTTTGGCCTTCAGCATCTGCACATGCAAGAAAGCTAAATGCATAATGAGAACAACTGCTTGGAATATAGTTAACATAAACAAATGACACACATGTGACCAATTCTCTTTCAACTACCGTCCGACAATTTAGTTTGTAAAGTTAACAGATTTTTCAATTTTGATTATAAACTTTCAAAACTTGCAAACTCTGACCGTTTATGAAGATTCAGTCGTTTTGGTTTTCATCAGATTTCAGGCAACGAAGACTTGAGTTTCAACATCGGTTAATCAAAACTAAAGCAGAAATAAAATCTTTTTGACTTTTATAAAGTTTATATTAAAACACACCTAAAATCTTTTTGGTATTTTGAATATTTCAAACTTAAAGACTGAAAGCAGTAAATAAATATATACAGAGTTGCAGAAACTAAGAAAAGTAAATATAAATAAACATTCTTTTTGCGAGTTTCGAGGGTAAGAGAATCATATCAGTGTACGGTCATGCCAAAACGCTCTTGTTGTTCTTTTTGTTAACATTTAGATAAACATCCTATAACGATTATCGGTATTGTTATCCACATAAGCTCAACTTATCAGATGTAATCATGGCGAGGGGATACGTTAAGGTATGATTTATACTTACCGACCGGTGTTCATCCACATCACGACACATTCCCGTATCAAGGTATGCACGAGAATTCATCTTACTGGTGAGTATACCATTTATCATCTGTTTTGCCGTATATGAAAATGTGAGATACTCACTTATTTTGATGAAAACAAGCCCTATGTGATAGAATCACTTATTGATGAGGAACTTGATTTTCAGATGCATGAGGGCACAGGAGCAAGTCCGTGAACAGGTCAGTACTTTCGTACAGCAAAGAGACGAACTTGACTCCCAGATAAATGTGATATATTATCACTTATTTTGTGGACATGTGATTGTTGATCACTTATTGAGGTCGTATGCAGTATGTACACGTATGTATGGTATCATGGAAGATCTAGACTCCGTCTCCGTTTGTTTCGGTAAAAGAAACAACCATGATACCCAGATGATAAACGGCATAAAGACCACATATCTCAGAACCTCGGCAATCTCTCAAACGAAATTTCGGTACTAAGACCATATGCCAATGAGCGGTTCCCACCTGGTCTTCAGTCGATTTAAGTTTATATCACCCTGCACACTTTAAGATGATTGTGAGCCTACCGATACATCTTATATAGAGCTGCTTAACATTTTTCATTTTGTATTTCAGTTTAAAGAGGTTTGGACAGACCACTGATGTACTATCATTTTCTCTTTTGCTCGCCAGGAAACTCCTTTTTGTTTTTCTATTGTTTTTGAGTTTTTGAAATTTTTCGATGTTTTTGAATTTTTCAAATTTTGGAATTAGAATTACTCCCCCTAAAATCAACAAACTTAAAATAAATTTAAAAACACAAAGATATTTAAAAAAACGATTTTCCGATGCGGATTACTCTTGCTTGACCTTAATGCCGTTTACCAATAATAAAAAGTCAAATCTTGATTTATCAAATGCTTTGGTAAAAAGGTCGGCACGTTGGTCGTCGGTGTGGACCATGACAACATTGATGAGTTTCATAGTGAAACAATCATTTGTGAAGTGATATTCGAGTTCAACGTGTCAGGTCAAAGAGTGCTTATACGAGATGTTACTATATCATAAAGCAGCTTAAATATCGACAAGAATAGGAGAGATTAGAAATATAAAACCAGATCCTGCAACTGCTTCGTGCATTGCCAGGAATCTGAGTGCTCTCCCAAATTGGATATCCACCCGATGTGGACTTCAAAGTCGATTTTTGTTGCTACTTCAACTAACCAAGAAATCTCTTCACAGCAACAAGATCATAAACCTCTGGGTCTGGCTGGCCTTACATATTGCACCAGCGAAGGTCTTTGTCTTTCTCTTTGAGAAGTAATGTGCGGTTGTTCAATCCACGCCAAGGCATCCGCACACCTGGTTGGTTTGTTCAATAAACACATTTTCTTCAATCACACCGTAGAGAAAAGTACACTACACGTTCATCTTTTGGACTTTGAACTTCTTGCGGAAGAAAAATCCATGAATCTTCGAAAAGCTTCAGACGTGCTGCAGACGCGTACATTTCATTGGAATCTTTCATGTTGACCCGATCAAAAACCATAACAACCAAATTTTGGCACATTTTTCATCTTGTCGAATTTTTCAACTTCATTCCACCACATTCCTTTCACCATCATTCCTTCATCGGAATTTTTGTCTTCTTTTCTTTTTCATTTCTCTCCATCAATGGCAACAATATTCTCCTAGATGTAACAATGTTTCGGAGCCTGATGTCGCCGATCTTGTGCATGGACGCTCCACCATCAACAATTCTAAGACTATCAATAGTTCCTCCTGGAACATCCTGCACACTCATTCAGATATTAGTTGGAGAGGGGGACCCAAGCCTTCACAGACTTGGGTCGTCCGTCATCATCGAGAATTGTGACATCCATTTCCCGATGATTCGGAATTGATGTAGCTCCCCCTGAAACAATTTCTGATTTTGGTTTCCAAATCTGTTTTTGTTTTTCATTTTTAACTTCTAACTTAACAGACTGTGTTTGGATAACCTCTGGTTTTAAAACCTTTTCAACTTCTTTTCGTTGTTTCTTTTCCTGTTTCATTTCCCGTTGTTTAACAAGACGAGGGTCCTGTTTTGGTGAAACAGAGCTTTTATGGTAACTGTTACCATGGGGGGCATCAACTTTTGCCCTTTCCTTTCGTGAGATATGGACAATTTTTTACAATGTGCCCATACTCACCACATTCAAAACATGATCTCCGCTCAACAAACCTCGGAGTATCATAATTGTAAGAACTTGATGATGAACTTCGTGATCTTGAGGTACTTGGTCCTACATCACAACCGTTTGTGTGTTGTGTGTAATTGTTTTGACTGTTTCTTTTCAAAATTTTACTTTGTTTAACAAAATCCGTGTTGGATTTGTTTTCGAAAGTTTCATTTTTATCAGTCCCTCTGGATTTCACGAAGTTTACCTTCTGAATCGTCTTCTTGTTTTGGCTTTGTTTGCCTTTTCCCTTTCCTTGGTGAACGTGACTTTGCTTTCGTTGATTGTTTTGTGGTTGCAATTTTTTATTCCCATATTTCTTTCTAACTTCAGATTTTGGGATAGGAGCACACTGAGTTACTATAACTCCTGGGCTCGACTTTCCCAAAAACTTACTGGTAGAATCTTCGAAAACTTTATCAATCAAAGATTGATTGACATTTTTTATAGGGAAATCCTTGTCTGAATATATTTTATCAGATCCAATCAACGTGTAAAGCAAGTTCACGCTTTCACAACTTACAGATGAGGATTCAACAGACTTGGCTTTAGCAATCACAAACAGTTTTGCAGGTGGATCACAAAGAATGTGATTTTCGAGAGGTATGTTTTCCTCTTTTGATACCGTTTCTGACTGTTCAGAGTTAGTATCCTCGGATTCATCATCTGACGAATCAGCATCCTCGACAATGACTGGAGGATCCTGATTTCGTTCAGCTGTTGACACTTTCGCATCTGCTGATTCATCCGAATCTGAGGATACTTCCTTTTTGTAACCTAGCCCAAATGTGAATTCCTCAAGGCTCAATGAAACTGAGGGCTCAAAATGAGGTTTATTTTCCTCATCAGGCATCGAAGAATAATCGTGTTTAATAGGTGGTGGACACTTCTTATAACCTATGCATGTGACATCAGTTTTCTTTTTCTGAACATCAATGATGTGATCCAGCATATAGCTAGAGCTTAAATAGTTGTCTAACTTGAGTCGGATCGCCTCACTTTCAGATTTAACACAAGCCATTTCTTTTTGCATTAACTCGAGCTTATTGATGTAAAGGTTTATTTCAGTTTGTTTTCTTGAAACCATTTTCGTTAGCTCGGTCTTATCCTTTTTTAATGTTTCAATTATCTTTTTAAATTGCTTTTCATAATTTTCACGAAACATATTGGCCTCTGTGCATTTTGAAAGATCCACGATCAAATGTTGATTGTGGATAAATGTCACATCATATTTGCTTTGCAAATCATCATATTTGCTTTGCAAATCAGACAATTTAACATTTAATCCAACACACATATCACACCTATCACAACTATCAGATTTTGATTCATCGACACGTACCTGACTGGAATCACTCTCAGATGTTGACCTATCTGCATCAGAATCAACAACCTCCCTTGATGATTTACATTCAGATCCATCCTCGCTTGAACTTGAACTTGAAGTTGTAACATCTTCAACTGAAGTTGAAACATCTTCAACTGAACTATTGTCATGTTCAGAACTGTCATTGTTTCCCGATGATTCTCCATTGCTGGCATCTTTGACAACTTTAGCATAAAACGTCGTTTTTGTTTGACTACAGTTCCTTGGATCAAGAGATGATGGTGCTACAGTAGAACGATGGCGCTGTGAGGCAATTAGTGGTAGTGGATTTCCATACAAGTCTGTGGTTGGAGCTGGCTTTACAGGAACTTGTATCGGATTTCCATACAAATCTGTGCTTGTGACAAACGCCGTAATTCGAGGTGGTGTGGGAGATTCAGCCCATGATGGAAATAAACGCGTGTTTATATACTTGCTCTCTGCAGTTGATGGAGTACCCCAAGCCGGATTCATTTTGAATGTATAATGACGAATACCTGATTAAATGACACAAATTAAACAGTTAAGAATGTTTTAAAAAGCTTCTGTTAGTAATATCACAAGTATGAATGACGAAATTGTAAGATGTTTTCGTCCAAATCAGAAGTGATTTCGTCGAGGACTTGTGTGACGAAAATAAGGAGGATTTGGTCGAGAAGTGTTGACGAAATGAAGTGTTTTCGTCGCTGGAAGGTGATGACGAAATCAGGAGTCTTCGTCGCTGTAATGTCTGACGAATATAAAGGTGTTTCCGTCGCTGAACTAAGTGTTTTCGTCGCTGAACAGTGTTTTCATCGCTGAACAGTGTTTGAGGGATTTCGTCGCTGAAATGTGATTTCGTCGCTGATCTTGTGTTTGAGGGATTTTCGTCGCTGAAATGTGATTTCGTCCAAGATCAAGTGTTGATGAAAATGGTGTTTTCGTCCAGATCAAGTGTTGATGAAAATGGTGTTTTCATCCAGCCGATTTCGTTGACAAATTTGTACAAACAATTGAGATATTTTCAAAATAAAACAAATCTTATCCACTTTCTGACACAAGGACTTTCAAATGGCCAAATTGTCAAACACTCTAACCTGTTTTTCAACAACACATCATTTCAATGTACAAGATATTCAAATAAACATATTATAATCAATCTTCAATAATGCATAACACAATCAAATCAAGTAATTTAAGATCAAACACAGAAAACTTATGAAGAACACTTGAAGATATGAAGAACAATATGAGTTTTCCAGCCACCGGAAAATTTTCCGAATATAACTTTTGCGCAAATGTTCAATAAAAATCCTTTCTTAACATGTATAAATGAAAACTAACAAGATTTTTATAAGAACAATCAGCAAAAACACAAGATTTTCAAAGATTTAAACCTGATTTTTCTGAAAATATAAACTTTCTTTTTCAAAAATCAAGAACAAATCTGGAAACACATGAAAATCTACTAGGTTTTAACAAGGAATCGAGCCAATGCTCTGATACCAATTGTAGGTCCACCCGGAGGATCGAGTCAACCTCTATTCCTGTTTTCCGACAAACCCGAGAGTGCGGAATCCAAACGGGTAAGTTAAACCAAGTTACGAACACGTAAGACACGAGATTCAACGATTAACACTCAATGTATTAATGCTATGAAACGGTTACAATGCGGTGTTTACAAGATATCCTTATAAACTCTCAGTGTGTGTATGTTTACAGTGTTCGCTCTCAAATCTATTCAGACTTGTCTGTGTTCTGTCTGTTGAGTTCACTGTCTGTTGTTTATATACTGAAGTGGTCGACGAAATCCAGTCCTCGACGAACACCCCTCGGCGAACATGGATAAACATGACGAAAACTCAATGTCTTCGGCGAAATCCCTGGATTTCGTCACATAGTGTCTTCGTCAGTTGTTGATTTCGTCACATGTGGATGTAGCAGGCCCAATGCAAATGGCCCAAGTAAAGTGGCCCAATTCTTTACGTAAATGAATTCTGAGAATTCATATTGTAAGATTAGTCAACATGTGACATCATCATGATGATGTCATGGTGATGTGTCATCGGGAATTGGTTCGCTGCTCTCCGTGCTTCGCGTGTCGAACTCTGAGGCGCACGACGGAGGAATGTCGCTACGTCGGGCTTGAGCCGAACCTAACCGCGTCGAAGCGAACCAAATCGAACCAAGTCGAGTCGCGTCCACATAAAGTGTACCAACAAAATTTATATAATTTGCTCAGGTAAATACTTTTAACTTATTTTCCCTTATACGGGCTTGGGTTACGGTATATAAAATACCGCTTGGTCGGGCATTGAATTGTTAATCATATGAAGGTTAATTTATTGAGATGACCCGTTTAATCTGTTTTGTTTGCTTAAAGCCTTTGGGGGGTTAATGACCATGTCCCGGATATCCTTGGCATCATTCATTGAAATGGCCACGACCTAAGCACGGGGTGTAGGCATACACCTGCCGGTGCGTATATAAAAAAATATATAACCCCCTGTTCGAGAATAACTCATCGCGGGATTATATTATGTGGTGTGTCAATTAATCTTTAACCTGGTATTCAGGCCGGGATACTGAACGTATAACAAACATGTAATTCTTTTACAAGTTTATATTTAAAATAATTATCCCAAGTTATAAAAGATATTTTGTGCCTTGTGCATTCAAAACCAATTTTCTTAAACAATTTCAAAATGAGTTGGTTAATTGTATTTACCAGTGAAAACTGACGTATTTTCCAAAAAAGTTAAGTGCATGTACTAATCGGAATAGCCTGGCTACTCCTAGCATCAATAAAGAGTCTTGCAAGCTTAGATGTTTATAAATCTGCTGAACAATGTTTCTTTTAACTTTGATCCGCCTGTGGATCCTTCACAACCGTTTTCGTAATAAACGATATTACTTTCATTCGGTTTGTAATGATTTTATCTTTCGACTTCCGCTGTGTATATAAACTGTGATAAATTGTCTATGATGATATCAACTACGTCACGATACTCCCCACCGGGCCCACCGCTAATACGTGAAAATATCGGGGTGTGACAATCTCATATGGGTCGACATCTGGGATTAGGAACTGGTCTTCCTGTTTTGGTTCTAGCATTTGTTGGTATGGGAATAAGGGTAACAATGGTGGTTCAGCTATTTGGTTCAGATTAGAGTCTACTACTGTAGTGGCTAACATGTGGAAATCAGCTAATTGCTATGGGATTTGGCTGAGATGAGGTTCCTCTCTTTTTAGAAGGGAACGGCTCTTCAGACTGTGCCTTAAAGATTAATATTCCTTCCTTAGTATCAGTTGAGTATCCTATGGGATTTGGCTGAGATGAGGTTCCTTCATCTTTTGGGGAACTAGCTAATTGATGATAAGCGTCAGATGTACATTGCTCACTCATACTGTAAACTAACAAATTGTCAAATAACACAAAATAATATACATATTTACACATAATCACATAGATTATTTCCTAACACAAATTGATTAAAATTGAAGTGTCAGCAGAACACTTCATTGGCTTAAACCAGTGGCTGTAGCTCTAATACCACCTTCTGTCGCAACCCCCGACCCCTTGCCCCGAAAATGAGACATCAGGACCGTAGTTAGGAAATATTTATCAGACAGAATAAAACCCAAGTTTTCAATTACAATACATTGGTAGGGATAAACCCTAATTTATTGATATATTTAAGAAACTTTTATAGCCACACTTTTAAGCCTTCAGTGCTCTCCAGCTGGCTTCTATTAGCTTCATATTAAGTTACCTGAAACGCGTTTTAAAAAGGTTTTATCAGCAAGAAATACTAGCTAGTGCATCCCAGTTTAATCAAAACAGTTTTATAACTTTACAGTATTGAGATTTACAAGGTTTATATCTACCCAATTAATCATTCGGTACTGTCAATCCTGACTTGTGGTCATGGTACTATTAAAAATAGTAACGAGTGTCAAGTAATGTATACAAAACCCCAACATAGCAGCAGTACTTGTAGAATGTACTCACTTAACTGATTTAGATAATACTATAGCTCACATAGACTCAATCACCGTTAAGTATAATTTAAAACATTTGAGGTTTTCACAAAAGGGTTTACGAAAAGAGAATGTACTCACACAGCTGACTTAGATAATACTATAGCTTCCTGGTGTTTCTCCTAGTTATTATCTTTAAAAAATTAAAATGCACATGTGTTAGTAAGATAACCCAAATCACATTAGTCGTACAACACGAGACAGAACTCCAACGAACGGAGTCAGGCAGAGCCTTGACATGCGTTACGGAGCCCTAGATCAATGGGGTAGGGTAATAAATATGTGATCGGGGTTATAATACTTACAACGAGGCAGAGCTTCGCTTTTTAGGGGTATAATTTCTTATTATATTAGCCCACTATAGATCAGAGTGAAAAGAAAGTTTTGAACGTTTGAAAAATGAGAAGCCTCTTTATATAGGCCTGACGAGAGGCGGCTCGCGCCCCGCGACACCCATTTCTTCTCCTTTCGCGGCTCGCGAGCTAGGCTGGCTAGGTCTTAGCCTTGGCCAGTCATTGGGCTAGGTTTAACACGTTCAAGGACACGTGGCAGAAAGGTGTGCCGCCTAGTGGCACCGGGTCACGGCCCGCGACTTGCACACCCAAGGGTGTCGCGCCCCGCGAGGGCACTATTATTTTTGTTTTATTTGATTTTTATTTAGTATAAAGGTATTTTAGGTCCGTTAACGAGTATAGGGGTATAATCGGAACGTTTAGGGTTGTGTTAAAGGGTTTTAGGAGGGTTGTTATAGTCGGCTGCCCCCTCCCGCCCCTTAAAAGCTTTGCCCATGGGTGTCACGATTACCACCTGATAGTTCTAAGGGCCTAGGGTGGTGGATTGTTACTTGAGTGTAATTAAATGTGGGTTATGTGATGGAGTTAAAGTATGATAAAATGTGTTAGTGTGTGTGTGAGTAGTTAGTTGTTGAGATCCTCGAAATTTGTGAGTCTGTGTGATTATGTGTGAGAAGTAGTATCCTCGTGATGTGGATGGTTGTGTCGTTGAATCTTTCTAATGTTAGGTAGATGTTAAAATGGCACCGATAGTCGTTGTCTTTATGTCAACGATGGAAGGAACTCGTTATCTCTATTACTTCAATAAGATGAGGCAGTCACATCTTTTTGATGTTAGAAAGATTTTGATGACGAAGTGGGTCACTGTTGTCTTTTCATAGCGATGGGCCCTAGTAGTTGTTATCTTTCCTTGTAGAAAGTAGTTTGGCGAGCTGTCATCTGTATGGTGTTGACAAGCCTAGTAGTCACGTCTTTGTGATATGATGAGTTTATGTGTTAGCTTTATACCTAATGTGATTTGTGTGTTTACTATAGCTGAATGTAGCAAATCAAGGGTGTATATGACCTGGTTGTGATGTTTTTTTTTTGTATCCTATATGTTGTGGTATAGACTTGGGTGTCCAATGACGTAGAGTGTTGGTTCTAGAGGTGCATTTATATGTCATGTTACATGTTACATGTTATGTCTGAGGAACAAGTGGGTTATGGGTAAGGATGTAGTGGGTCTAGCAACTAGTCGAGTTGATTGTGGAATCGTGTATGGGCGGTTACCTTAATGGGTATAGAGTAGTCAATGATGTCTTGGGTTTTAGGAATCTGAGTTTAATTGTTGAAAATAAAGTATTTTTGACGTTGATATAATTACTTCAAACTTAACTGTTAAAACTTACTTAGCATAGCTGACTTTTTTTGTGTGTTAGATTAATTACAGGCATGTGGTTGAGGATGCAGGGCTCTTAGCTGGCGTGATGAGTTTCTCATGGATAGTGGATTTATGGCATCCGTACTTTATTAATATATTATAAATTAAACTAAGTGGCTTGATAGTTGTGACAATTGGCGCCGTTTTTATTTGAGAACATGTACATTGTTTTAAACTATTTGTGTAATGATGTTCAACTCTAAGGTGTCTACTTTGGGCAGTGGCGGATCCGGGAATTTTTTTCACTAGGTTCACTTTTTCGGGTATTCGCTAATTCGGGTTCTGGTGGCTTTGAATTCGGGTCGGGTTTCGGGTTTTAGATAAAAATGAACAGCCCAAAACACGCGTTCTGTCAACCCTGAGCGGACCACAACACCGAATTGTTGCAAAGCAAGTTCCAATTTCGGAACCCACGTGTGAAACTTCCTTAAAATCCTATAAACCTTCTCAACATCACCCGAAAATTCATCGTAGGGTTGATCTTGGGGCACGCGTCCAGACTTGTCGTCAAGGCGAATGAGCCCTGACCATCGTGTATCCGTCTCCGAAGAAAGACTGGTTTTTGACGTCGAACCGAATGAGCCCTAACCATACATTCCCATCATTATCATTATGATACAATAACTGTAAATATGTAATAATATAAATGTTTGATTAAAAGTAGCAAATAATTTGGTTATTTGAAATGTAAATGCGCAAGCTTTACCTCTGAAGTTCTTTGAATTCCAGTTAGGGTTCCATTAACAGATGCATTGTTTACAGTTCCTACTACAAAGAAAGAATCTTTATAATTGAAATCAAATTAGGAACCCTAACCCTAACTAATTTATGCCTTAAATACTCAATTTACAAAATTAAAGGCTATTTACAAACAGGGTATGACAAGAATTGATCTAACCTGATGAGAAGAAACAGTGCTTCGGATTGGAAGGAGGCTGTCCGGATTGAAATTGGGAGATGGGTATTTTATAACGAACTACAAAGATTATTCTTCTCATTTTGTCTGTGTAGTTTCTGTAATATGTGCCCTAAAACCCTAATTTAAGGGTTCACGATCTTCAGATTTGTGGAAATATTAAACCGAGTTGAACATAAACATTTGATGGTGTGTGCGACAGATGCTATAAGATTTGGATACTAAAGAAATAAAAAAAAAACGGAACAAAATCGTGTGTCAAATGGGATTTGAACTCGGGTGTCTTGAGAAGAACAACACGGACATAACCAGTGGAGAACCAATGTTTTTTTGTTTATGGGTTCCTTTTATATTTTACTTATGGGTTCCTTTTCAGTTTGTTATATACATTTACACTAAAAATTAAAAACAGAATGGGTTCCTGGGAACCCGTTCTTTGTTAATAGGCCCGTCCCTGACTTTGGGGCTTTACATATCACAATGTTAGTTAAACCTAGGTCATTTTTGCTATTAGGGTTGTCAGTTGTATTGAGTGGGCAAGTACAATTCAACTCTAACATGACCCATATATTTATGAGTAAATTACAAAACTCGTCCTTTATGTTAGATTGTAAAATGTGTCATTTGTCTTAAAAAATAAATAAATAAAATAAAATAAAAACGTACTCGATGTTTGGAGACCCTTACACGTTTTGCCCTTTAGCCCTAACTCAGTTAGTTTTTATGGTTAAATCTGAACAAGTGGTTTAAATATGGTGTTTTAATAACATTTCATATGTTATTTGTGGATTTTAGATGTGTTTTATTGTAACACCCCAAAACCCGAATGTTTACATTCGTTAAATGTTATGATATGGCACATCAAGAAATAAATAACTAGGTTATTTATCCTAGTTAAATATATGGTAGAAACAATGAGAGAATAAGAGTTGTGCAAATTATAAATAAGAAAGAGAACATGAGGGACTAGGATTGCCAAACTTGAAACATGATTTTATAAAACAAAATTAAAACACCACACACACACATAGTGTGTGTGTGTGTGTATCGATGATCAGGAAGAAGCATGAGGGTTCAAACCCTAGTTTCTTAAAAATCTTCAAATTGAAGGGCAAGATGAAGCTTAAACTCATAACCGAGCATAGATTAACGATCACCTTCACAAGGGGATCACAAGGTATGTCTTAAAAGCTAGCTTGGTGATTATGCACGAAGTGGGTTATGTTGTAAATCGCGAATATGTATGAAATTGAGTATGAGCATGTGTTAGATTCATCATTTGGAACATGGATTATGCATGAATTAGGTTAATTTGATGTTTAAGGGTGAAACCCATTTGTTAAGGTGAAGATGATGACATGGGTAAATCACCTATGTCTAAGTTCTTGCTTAATATTGATGTATTTTGAGTTGTATGATGTATTCTTGTTAGAAGAATTGAAAGAAATGTGATACTAGTATGTTTGATGTTTATGCATGTATGAATCATGTTGATAAGGAGGAAGAAATTGATGAATTGTGTATGAGATTAGAATGATATGCATGAACTAGTTGTACACTATGCTTACAAGGTAGTACATATATCAAAAGTATGATGAATTATGAAGAACTTAAGATTAGATCACTTGTAAGTGATTAACAAGTAGTTATGAAGTGGGTTTTAGATGATGTAATGTAATTTGATAATTCACATATGTTAATAATGTTTAGAATAATATATGTGTGTGAATGTTTAAAGAAATGGGATAAGAGATGATAAATTGTTGTTAGATGAAGTGAATAGAATGTGATGATAACATGTTTGATGTTTAATTTAAATACCTCATGTTGGATTGTAGAAGCATTTGATGAACTATGTATGAATTTAGAAGATTGTGTATGAATTGGTTGTACGTTATGCTTAAAAGGTGGTACGCACACCAAGTGAATGATTAAATGTATATAATGTCGTCCGTATAGTCGATTATGATGTTACGGGTATACGTTGATAAGTCGATAGATATGTATGGTTAATAGTTGACTTTTGAAAGTCAACTAAGTATAAGCAACATGAGTTGACTCGTTGTCATAAATATAGGTTAATGAGAAGTCGTATGGTACTTGTAATGTCAATCCGTGTTAAATGTAATGACATGATGAGTTACATGAGTTAAACGTATGCGAACATGATTATATGAGTTATGTTTGTTAGGAATGATTGATGAAAGTTAAGTGTGAAATATGGGATTGATACGATTGTTATCATATACAAATGAGTATGCTAATGATAGCGTGATTTCTATGACATGAAAGTACAGGAATCATGTGGAGACGGACTCAAGCGCGAAAGGCTAACGGGTCAAGAAGAGGCGTGGAAACGGATGTGGACACGGATGCATGAGGTAAGTGATTTCCGTAATCACTTCTTAGTACTAGTAAGTAATAAAGTGTTGTAATGAATTAAACAAGACGTTTGAGGTCAAATACGTGTTAAAGTCCTTCGTCGTAAATGATGGGTTTAAGGTTGACCAAAATGCCCTTGATGGGTATTTTGGGGTAAACGAGCTTAAAAGTAATTTTGAAGCAAGTTATTTGATTAGAGTAATGTGTTGGTCATGTGTAAAAGCGAAGAGTATGGTTTTGTTATGACATAGACTATTTAATGCACAAATACCCATAACGGGTCAAATATGAGCTTTTAAGCGAAAATGGGTCAAGAGGATGCTAGGCATCCGAGAATTTAATCTTTTATGATAGGCGTCAATGAAATTATAAAGATTATACGAGTTTGAGGTCAAATGAACAGATTATGTTGATAAATGCACATACGGGTCAAATAACTTGAATATGATAATAAACCGAATGCAAGTAAGTTAAGAATTTCCTTAATCCGGAGGTGGGATTATAAGTTTAGATGATAGAATGTGAATTTACAAGCGTGTAGGAAGAAACGGGAGGTTAAACGGGTAAACGGTTCAAAAGTTACGCGCGTTTTAGTGCGTTCGGACGACGAAACGAATCTGCAGAAAATGAGGCTTTGGAGGGGGCGTCGCCGACGGGTATAGAGCCCGTCGCCGACGGGTTCGTATGATCAGATCTTGTCCGACGCCTTAAGTTTCTGCCGACGGACTGATGTGCGAGACGGGTGTTTCCCGAGCCCGTCGCCGACGGGTATAGAGCCCGTCGCCGACGGGTTATGTTGATTGTTTTCTCTGTTTTTCGCGTCATGCATACCCGGTTAACTTGTAACGCTCCCGAAAGGCTCTTTAACTTTGTTTGAGCTAATATGTGGGTTTGTAGGAATGTATTTAGGAAAAACTACGTAAGTATATGTACGTGTGAGTGAGAGCATGTATATGTATAGCTACATTAATTTATCGAATGTAAGTACGCATGAAGGTATGTATGAGTATATGCGCGTATGTAAAGTTGTAGGGAAGGTATGTTTGTACGTAGATGTGTATGCATGTATGCTTAATGGTATGTACGATTGAATACATGAATGTAATGATGTAAGATAGGTATGTTCGTATGTGGATGTGTATGTAGGTATGTATAAGGATATGTACAAGCTTATGTCTGTATGTAAAGATGTAGGAATGGTACGTACATATGTAGTTGTGTATGCAAGTACGTATGGAGGTATGTATGAGAGTTTGCACGTATGTAAAGTTGTAGGAAAGGTATGGATGTATGCAAATGTGTATGTATGTTTGTATGTAAGTACGTATGTACGCATGATCTAGACACATTGAGTGTTAATGGTACTAATGGTGTACCTTGAGAATGAGAAGTAATGCAGGTACATTATTGAAGCCTCACCAGGAAATGGATATGCAGATGAAATGCTTAAAGCTTAAAAGATGACGAAGTGTGAAGTGTATGCGAATGAACTTTGTTCCTTTAATATGTACTAATGTTATGAATGTATGTGGTGAATGCAGGTTGTACGGATGATAAGCGGTTATCACAAGGATTAGGAATCGAAGACCGAGTCACTTGAGAGATTGTACGGGGACGTTGAATGTAAAATGTAATAAGCGAAAGCTATGTTTCTAGTTAACGAATAAGAGGATGACAGATTTTTGATTAAGAATCAAGTTAAAGTTAAAAGTTTAAATAAGTTGAGATATTTTTAATGCAAGAAATTTTATGGTTAGTGTTTCCGCTGCGACTTTTTGTCAAATATGATTTAGGGTGTAACATTTATAGCTGAAATTATAGTGTTTTATGACGTTTTACACTTTTTAGTAAATTTGGACTTTTTAGCCGAACCCCACCAAATAACAATATTATTACTTAATTTTCAACTTTTCTTTATCTTTGGGGCTGTTTGTTTACCTCTTAATGAGGCTCTTAATGGTTTAGACCTCTTACTGTTTCAGCACTTAATGGTTCAGACTCTTTGTTTCACAAGCAGATGTCTAAATAATTCAGACATTTGCCTCTAAATGGTTAAGATTTATATAGAGTCTGAATGGTTAAGACCTCTAATCTGAATTGGTCAGACATTTGTCTCTAAACAGTTAAGCATTATATAGACTTTTAATGATTCAGAACTCTTACTGATTCAGCACTTACATCCCCTTAATCCTAATAAAATAAATTTGCTAATTATACCTATTGGTCAAGTTTTTTTATTTTGCAACATTTATAGCGAAATCAATGGTTTCAAATTAGTTGAATTTATCTGATACTGCTATCAAGGAATAGAGCAATAAAACCACAGTCAAAGACTTAATTTTCTCAATGTACTAATCTATATTCTATATTATAACCACTTTTTCCCATACAAACAAATTACTTAATACTTTATTCATCTATAAGACCACATCCACAAACCCTATTCAGCATCTCATCATGTGCAACGGTAACTGACACTTTTCTCGAGTTTAAAGCATGAACAAGTTAAAACTTTTAATATTAGATAGTGATCGAAAAATTACAACTAAAACCACTAGTATGTATACACATAAATATTTACAAATTCATAAATTATTTTATAGGAATTGGCCTGTGAGACTGGTGGGGGAATATTCTGAGATTAGATTATTAATGGCCAATAAGACTTATGTGGGATTATTCCAAATTACAAACAAAATTTTTAGGGCTTTTCATCAGAACGATGATACGAGTCCATTGATGTAAAACTTACTTCGAAATGGTGATTCAGGTGACTTGATTTTGGTTAATTGGAAATTTAAACACCCGAATTGAAGCGTCGTTTTCATCGTTTGGAGCACCGTTTCGAGACAAGTTTTACATCGATGGACTCGTATCGTCGTTCTAATCAAAAGCCCTAAAAATTCAGTTTGTAATTTGGAAAAAAGTTTAACTCCGTTAAGTTTTTTTTAACGGGGGACCATTATAGGAAAAATAGGTGAAATGTGAGACTGGTGGGGGGAATATTCTGAGATAGAATTATTAATAGCCAATACAGTCAAGATAGGATTATTACAGGCAAATTTCCCATTATAATATTAAGGATATTGTTTTCATTTCACATTGTATTATTTATTATAATTCGTGTATTATCTATTCTACCAGGTGTGATATACGGTATTAGGACTAGTAAGTCGTTAATGTAATTAACTTTATGTATGCTTAATACAATTTACTTGTTTGGGATAAATATTCATTTTGAGACAAGAACATAAATTTAGATATTATATAGAACCAATGAAATAATAAATCTAAAATAAGTTCTTAGTTCATAACATTTCCTTTTAATAAGAACACTTTATGTATACATAACTTTAAGAACTCGTTTAATGTAACATTAATAATAATGGAATTCCTTAAATATGCATCAAACTACCAAAGAATTATTGTAGCTTGTATCAACAATTACGCGTTTTGTGTAGATTATATAGATCACATGTTTATCATTTACAGAAAGTGAACCATATCTTTGAACACCACGTGAGTCACGCTTCACCATATCTTTAAAGATCAGAACCACTTTTGAGAGTATCAAACCAAATGGCTTCTGTAAACTCCTTTGTGGCTCCAACCACCGGCGACCAACCATGGGTAGATCAAATGAGAAAAACCTTAAAAACACAACTTGCAGTTCCCATCGACACACCACCACTTTCCATATTCTCAGTACCCCAAATCCTTAAAGATGAAAAACCCGAAGCCTATGAACCTCAAAAATTCGGGCTCGGTCCGAAACACCATTTTCGGACCGAGCTGTATTCAAAGATGCAACAAAACAAGCTCACCGCGGTCAAACGGGTAATAAAACCGTACCAGACTCCTGATCTGGAAGACCAAGTTGCCGAAAGAATCAAAAGCATCATCCCCGTAGTTTCTCCTTGCTACGATTCGTTCCCCGAAACCGACGAGGACGCTTTCGCATGGTTGTTCGCGATAGACGGTCTGTTCTTGCTTGATCAACTTGGTGTGTATATGGATAAAGGTTTTGCAATAGATGAAAAGGATTTGATCATGTTGGAAAACCAGATTCCTTTAATTGTGTTGAAAGAGATTGAAAAGGCTCTTTCGGATGCAGGTGGACAAGATGCTAAAGATTTCTGGGAATCTAAGTTTCGATACTTCGCAGAGAAGAATTCTCCGTTTCTTCTCTCGAAAAAGAATATTGATTTCGACCGCGTTAACCATTTGCTTTGTTATATGTACCATTCCATTGTGGACAACGAGGTTTTGGGAGACGTTGCTTTCTTGAAACCTGGAAGTATCCCGGATGAAAAGCCGGCCACTGAAGAGTTACTGGAAGCAGTAATCCAAGCGGCCGGATTAATTCCGGGTGCTAAACCTTTTCTAGGGATTCTCGAATCCCTAGAGAAGATTCTGTACGAAACAGATAAAGAGACATCATCGATTCAAGAGATCCAGGTGCCCTCGGTTTCCGAGCTTAGCGATACAGCTGGAGTGAAGTTTGTTTTGTCGACAAACGAAGAAGGGATTAGAAACATAAGCTTTGCTGATGGAATATGTAATCTCCCTGTTATTACTCTTAATTATGATTCGGAAGTCATATTAAGAAACTTGATGGCCTACGAGAAACTAATGGCGAAAAACAGTTTAATGGGCGGGTTTGGTCTCGAACTAACGGAGTATGTTGATTTCATGTGCGGGATTATTGACGACGCGAAGGACGTGAAGGCGCTACGCGAGCAAAAGATAATACAAGGCGATTTGCGAGATGAGCAGATCGTGAAGTTGTTTAATGGGATAGGGCGATCGCTAGGGAATATGAGTGGGCAGTCGAATTTGAGGAAGACAGTGGCCGAGTTAAACAACGTTTATGACAATGTACCGAGTGTTCGGATCCAGAGAGAGGCCGAGAAGCAGGCTCGTGCTGCGGCTAAGGCGATAACGTTTTTGGTTAGCATTTCGGGCACGTTGGTCTTGGCTCGCGAGGCGTTGGTGCAGGCTAGTGGTTCGAACGCGACCCAGTCTATTGTTAGTTTTGTTTCGGAGCATTTTGGGGTATTTTCGTCTTTGATCCATTAGGGATTCATATTGTTAAGCTAATTGTGTCATCTTGTATTCTTGTTGAGTTGTTTCTCATTGGTACAAGTGGTTTTCCTGATGGAGCCAATCATTGAAATACACGTAGAAATATAAATATCCTTATATTATAGTCTTTTAACTATATTTTAGTATATCAAAACTTATCAATAAAAGTGTGATGAGTAAAAGGCTGGACCCACGTTTTGTTTGTCCTTGAGTCATTGGCATAATGCCAGTAAACACGTTCCCGCTATTATTGACAAAATTGTATTTTTATGGGACCATGACCACCCAATACCTCGTTTCCATACCTACCCACCCAAGTGGCCAAGTGCTAGCTGGCCTCAATACTTTTACTATCTACTTCTGGGTACGGGTCAGATATTTTTTTATATGAATATATATTATAAGATAACGTTAAATAGGTAATGTTTGATTTGTAAATTATAGAGCCAGAATATGTAATTATGTGAAAGTTTTTTTTTTTCTTTTTATAAGCTAACATGTTAGCAAAGAATCAAGACTAAGATCATTTACAATGGATCTGCAATATATTTGTAAGTGTTATTTATATTATAAAAAATAATTACGAGTGGGTTTGAGTGGAGAAGAGAAAGTTTACTGTTTATCTGTAAATATACGGGAAACATTGTTCACCCCTAAAAGTGTTTTTTAATATTTTTGAAAGTGGTTGTGAACGGAGGAGAGAGAAAAAATATGTATGTGTGTGTGGATCGATAAACAAGCTCATATCACTTTTGATTCATCAAAAACCAAATCGTGTGTGGTATGAGCCAAACAAACAACAAAAATGAACGAGATAGAAGATGTGAGACTGTTTTCATTGATAATCAACATGGATTACATACCGAAAGAGTTTACATCTTTACATTAACGCCCTTGTCCAACCCTAAGTGAGCATACCTGGGGTTGGTGACTCACCCCTACAAATGAGAGGGTTATAACTATTTATAGTGTTGGGAGGTTTCTAATGGGCATTCTATCTTGGGCCCTTAGGAACCTGTACAACCAACACAAATTACAACCTATTGTAGTCTAGACGAGCCATGAAACTAACTAGTCGCCACTAGTGAATCCTCTTAAGGTTTCACATGAAACCTATCGTTTAACTTCATTTGCATAGCAACAGTCACAAATCATACACCAACAAATTCTCACTTGATTGCTACTATCAGTTCTGTCAACCACTGATAATCACCAGTCACAAATTATGCATCAACGAACTCCCCATTGAGTGATGATCTCTTGGAACCCTATCAAGGTGGTCAAGGAAGTTCGAATCATGAAGATTACGGGCATGGTTGTGCTGGAGGTCGTAAGGCTGATCAAGGGACGGACAATCATTTCCAATAAAATGGAGCGCAAAAGAAGCAATATAGAAGTCATATACGATGTTTCAAGTGTAATGAGCTTGGGCATTATGTAGCGGAGTTTCCAAAGTGGGATTAAAATTTACTCACGGAAAATTTGATTCAAGACAACGGTGTTCAAACGTTGTTGTGAAGATCATAATGAACAAACAACAATTAGGGGGTGATTATTGAACTTCATCGGGTTTGTTAACATGTAAAAACATTGTTTGAGACTTGGCATGCGGGGGGTTGAGAACTAACCGAATTGAGTAGGGGCATGTGAGCTGTTTAGTTGAGTTTAATAATTAAGTTGGCTTGTCTTATTTCCGAAGTTCTATTTATGGAGTCGTATTTTAAGTTAAAACTTATCTAGTCTCCTATGTGTGTTAGTTAGGTGTCTTGTTTTTCAAGTTTGGGTCTTTTATATAATTGGTCATGATGTCTTTTTAACAGTTAAGTAATTATCAGCCTATTAATACATAATTGTCGATCAAGTTTTGATCAGATGCTGCCTTTATTTTATGTTCTTCCTTGTTCATATTGATTTATAATCTAACTTATTTTGATCTTTACTTAAGGCTTTTCTTCTTCATTTTTTTTACTTCACTTTTGGCTCCCAAAATAGTTTAGTCGTCCATGGTTATTATAGAGATTATTTCGGTACTAATCAATTAGACCAATTAAATTTAACTACTTTCAGATTCACTCCACCTGTTCATCGCACAGTGGCGGACCCAGAATTTTTGGACAAAAAAAAAACACAAAAAAACGAAGAAACAGGTATCGAACCCATGACCTTTTGTGTGTAAACAAGGGGTTTTACCACTGCACTAGGCTCACTTTCATTGTTATAGGGTCCAACTAAATTATTTTATGGGGTCCATAGACAATTTTATATACCGTTTCTACTACTTTTAAAAAAAAAAAGATTGGGGTCCGGGGACCCCGTTCCTCGTAACGTAGGTCCGCCCCTGTCCTTGCATGTTGTGAGTGTTGATCAAACACAGATACCACTTTTTTCAACGATATACATTGTCACACACTGAATTCCGGTGGGCCCGGATTTGAGGTTTATGAGTGACGATTGATACCAGTAATCCCAATGAACATCGGAAGATGGGAAATTAAAATAAGTATTACAAAGTACAAAGTTCAAAAATAATATAAAGACGGTTTGTACTAAAAAGATCCACAGGCGGACCGAAATATATCAAATAAGACTTGAGACTAATAGGGTCATTCGTGGAGTTGCAAATTCCAAATCGCGTAGATCGAGCCGCTCCAGCCTATTCCGTATTTGTTACATAACATACGCTTAGTCTTTTGAAAATACGTCAGTTTTCACTGATAAATTCAATTAACCGACTCTTTTTGAAAATCTTTTCAAAAAGTGTTTGATACCATTTAGTATATCATTTTAAAATAACTTGGGATAAGATAATATTTCTTGTTACCAGTTTTATATGTTTGTCAATACATATGGGGACAAGAACTAAACGCCGGTACATTAATAACCGACACACCACATTTTCAAAACTATATAAAATAGCATTAGCGTCTGTCAGGTGTATGCCTACACCCCGCACTTAGGTCATGGCCACTTGCAATTAAATGAGCCAATGATATCCAGGACACGGTCGTATTAACCCCCAATGCTTAAGTTATCAACCAAAATGGATTAAAATGGGTTATTTAAATTTTAAGCATCATTCGCCCATGATTCAATACCCGAGCAAGCGGCTTGTACCGTAACGCCCTTATAAAGGAAAATTGGCTAAGAGTATTTACCTGTGCTAGTCTTTACAATCAAAGGCGCTAAACACAGCCGTTAATCAAAATAACTAAAACAGGCGCAATGTACTGGGGGCTCCTAGTCCGGAATGAATGGAACTATGATCCGTTAGAATATTAACGGGTCTTATACAAGTCATTTGACTTTAACCAGTTAACTTTAAATGATACGTACGGTTCGCTAGATTAACTAGAGATCGGATAGAATGTGATTTATACCCTTCTGAGTGTAACGACTCGTATGATATGGGTCAAATAACCAAATATTCTGATTAGATATGATTTGGAAAGGTTGTGACCCGATTCGGCTAGTTTACATAGTTTATACTATTAAACTAGCCGTATGCGCATATGCGGAATCAGTTGGTCGGATGGGTCTAAGACAAGTCCATAATGCCACAATATATTTCATATTATCATAACATTAGTTTCATGATCAAATTACATGTTTATTTGGTTTTAAAACCATCTTTTATGCGATAAGGGCATTTATTTGGCATAATATGTGGACTTTTCAATAGACCCGACAAACGGTATGATCAGAAGGTATAAACTCTAAGGGTTATTCCCTACAATAATATGCTGGATCGTTGTGCGACCTATACGAGTCGTTCAGAAGAGTTATAATCCATATCTGTTAGACCCTAGTTCGTATTTGACAAAAAAGTCGCAGCGGAAGTTCGTACCATAAAATTTCTTTTCATTATAAGTACCTTGACTTACTTAAAATTTCATTTTAACACTACTTTTTCACATGAAGCCATAAATCGACTCATTTACCATTAAAAACATAACATGGGTTTTCTATATTACATACACCAACTTTCCCGTACAATCTGTCTTGTGACTCGGTCCTCGATCTCTATTCCTTGATGATCCTCGTGACTCGTACTACGTGCGCTCACCACATAAAATTCATAACATTAGTACGCATTATAAACATGCAAGATTTATTCATGTTTACTTTTCGTTCCGTTAACTCTTTACATCCCAGCTTTCCATCTAATCATACAATCCGTGGTGAGACTCCTTTGTTATTCCTGCATTACACTTCATTCACCAGGCACGCTAATATTATCGTTAGTACTCAATTTCATTGGATACATGCGTACCTACTTTCATACATACTTATACATAATCATACGTTCACACATAACCAATTACATACATACATACATACATACATACATACCCACATGTAAACACATCTACATCATTACATACGTATCTACATACACACATGCCTACATCATTACGTACACTCATAACATTATACATATATACATACATACATCCCTACTTGCAACATACCTAACTCACACATGCCTACTCACATACATACCTTCATATATATGCGTATACTTGCTCACATACTTATAAACATACATACGTAGGTGCATACATGCTTACATACATTTCTAAATACGTGTATAAAGACATACAAACATACATTCAATCATACAAACAACTTAAAATCATACATACATCATCAAATAACAACATATAACAATTTTATCAATCCTGTCGTAGGCTACCGTCTACAGACCGTAGCTTACAATCCATTAATAATCAACAAAACAGCCCCTCCAGTACCGTAGCCTACGGCTGAGCCGTAGGTTACGCTGCAGCCCAGCTACAGAATAATCAACAAAACAGCCCCTCCAGTACCGTAGCCTACGCCTGAGCCGTAGGTTACGCTACTGCGCAGTTATAGATTTTCCGGTTTAATCCTTTTTACGAAAACGGCCGTAACTTTCAAACCGTTTATCCGTTTTACCTCCCGTTTCTTCCTACATGATCATAAATTAACATTCTATCATGTGAACTTGAAATTTAACATCCGGGTTAAGGAAATTCTTAACTTATACGTTTTCGGCTTATTATTGTTTTACGAAAACGGCCGTAACTTTCAAACCGTTTTTCCGTTTTACTTGATTCTTTTTCCTACGGGATCGTAATTTAATTCCCCATCACATGGGATTAACATCCATCATCCGGATTAACAAAACTTTAGACTTTTAAGCTTTCGGCTTATTACCTTTTTACAAAGTTTTGAACCGTTCATGCATTTATCAAAATAATCTGATTATTTGACCTCAATCTCAAATGAACTTAACAATTTCATTGACGCCTATCATAAAAGATTAATTTCTCGGATGTCTAGCATTCTCTTAACCCATTTTCGCTCAAAAGCTTATTTTGACCCGTTATGGGTATTTGTGCATTAAAAGGTCTATGACATACAAAACCCTACACTTCGCTTTCATACTTGTTTAAAACATTATACTCATCAAACAACTTGTTACTAAACTACTTTTAAGATCGTTCGCCCAAAATATCCATCAAGGGCATTTTGGTCAACTTTAACTCAATCGTTTATGACGAAGGACTTCAACACACATTTGACCTCAAACATCATGTTTAATTAATTTAAACAGTATATTACTTAATCGTACCAAGAAGTGATTACGGAAATCACTTACCTTGTGCATCCGTGTTCGTAACTTCTTCCTTGCCTCATCTTGACCCGTTAGCCTTCCACGCTTGGTCCGTGCTAGTGTGGTTCCTATTCTTTCATGTCGTCATGCCATGATTATGTTAGTATTCATGCTCATTCATATTAACACACATTTTTCCAACTTTTATCTATTTGACTTTCACTAACACGCATACGACATGACTTGTCAACCACATAGTTCAATATCTCCGAAATACCATTTCGTTATCACACATAACGCACAATTGGTCTACACTTATTCCATGATCTCTTGATTCTTACATTTGTGTCATAATGCCTAACCATGTTATAAATTCTCGGTTGACTTTCAGAAAGTCAACTTTCTAGCATATAACTTCCAACTTATGGACACGCATTCATGTTGATATAGTGAACCATATCAATGACACGATATTCATTTCATACGTAATGTTGTATGACACTAACAACTACATGATCACCTAGTCACATACACAATATACCATTTATATTTCATAATCATGGTGTAGGACACACACACCCATACCAAAGCACATGATCGACTAACTACATACATGCATACGTATCGTCAATTCAACACATACTAACATATTCATCATTCTTTAGTTGACAACTTTATTCAAAGCTAGTAATTCGACATAATCTCAACCTCTTCACATGTTCATCCGGTGTTTAGCATACAATTTCACATACTAGCTTATACGAGGCATTTCATCAAACACTTGGTGTGCGTACACAATTTAATGCACAATGTACAACTAATTCATGCATAATCTTCCAAGTTCATACATAGTTCATCAATATAACAAACAACACATTCCTTTCAATTCATCTAACGAGATTCCATCATATTCAATATGGCACCTCAACATTTGAACAAGAATTGAACATGATGAAATACCCATGTCATCTTCATCACTCAACTTAGTGGGTTTCCATCTTTAAACATCAATTAATCAAAATTATGCCTAGCACATGATTCCTAAGATGATGCTAACACATATACATGCTTAATCTCATACTAATTCGTGGGTTGATCATAACCCACTTCATATCAAAATCACCAAATCATAAATTACAACTTACCAAGTGATTTATAGGGCTAGATGATCATGAATTCATGTTCATGCATTAGATCCGAGCTGAATTCCCCTTTCAATTTGATGATTATAGTGAAACTAGGGTTTGAACCCCTTTTTCTCCTTCCTGATGTCGACACACACACATACACTATGTGTGTGTGGGGTGTTTTGATTTTTATTTTATAAATTCATGTTTCCCACTTAACGGTTTTGGTCCCTCTAGTTTGCTCCCTTGCTTGCTTTGCGAAACATTTTACCACATTCAATCTTTTAATAATTTTAACCATACATTTAAGTAGGTTAAATAGCCTAGTTATTTATTTCTTGATGTATCATATCATAACATTTTAACGAATATAAATATTCGGGTTTTGGGGTGTTACAATATCAAAGGCGGAATACGATGATACAGACTTGATTCACGCTTATAATCACTTGTATATTGATTTCATAGCTTTACAAATCAGTTAACATTTTGGCAGCACCTCGGCTCTGAAATCTCGAACGTTACAAATGACCATGACTTATTTCGTGCGAAATGACTTTGTCTCATTTCGAGCGAAATGGCCTTGTCCATTTCGTGCGAAATGGCCAAATAACATACAAACCCTAATTTCTAGCCTATTGAGCACTGGTTTGACCTATCTAGATACAAGACTCCCTACAAGATGAAGTTAACAGACATTTATGCACTAACAGACTCCCCCTTGGATGTTGACGAAGTCTTCGACGTTGAGTCTTCAGTCTTGATCAGTCTTTTTACTCTTTTCCAAACTGTTTTGACACTGTAAGCATCCTTCAGATTCTTTATCTTCTAATTCTCTTGATCAGATCTCTTGATTCTTTAAATTTGACAGCATCAGCAGCTAGCACTCGAACCTGGCTTTTACAAACTTCAAACTCCCCCTTGAATGTTGATCCAGATTACATCTTCAGACTCCCCCTCTCAACAGGCTGGGATCGCAGTCTTGAATAGTGTTCTGGCTCAAACTTTGTGTAGACTTAGCCATGGGAACCTCGATTTGCTGCTTTCACAGGTTCAAACCTGTTTCCTGCTACTCAGAAATCTGACATTATAATCTATTCACCTTTTGACTTCATTTGTTGTTTTTATCAGTTTTTAATAATCCACTTAAGTATCTAGGTCCAAGTTAATGACCCTGGGTACTTAATTTGTCTACCAAGTCCAACTTAATGACCTTGGATGACATAAAACAAAACAAAACTGACCTTTGTTTAACCTTTTTCAAAACATTATTCTGAAAATTACAAGTTTCAATTTAATGAACTTGTTTTAACTTTTCAATTTCACAAGTTTAACATAATAAGCTCCCAACTCTTCTGTCCAGCTCAGAAACTTCCTGCATCTTCTTAAAACTGCGAGTCTGAAGATCAGCTTTCCACTTTGATTTGTCGAAAAATAAAGCAGAAATGTAAAATCTTTTTGAATTTTGAATAAAGTTTCTAGACTAGAAAGCTAAACAGAAATAAAATGCAGTAAATGTAAACTATTAACAAACATATTTTTGGTGAGCGTGTTAGGGAATCATATCAGCTACCGACAAGTCACAAGTACCGTTAAGCTTTAATTTCATATTCAGAATTAAACAATTCGCTTAGATTGCCGATATACTGATCCTCTTAAATTTTCACACAACTTTCAATCTGTTCAGGATACGAATTTAGTGTTTTAAGATCTTAACTTTTACGAGTGTACCACCTCAGAATATACTCCCATATCCAGACTACTATATTCAGTCTTACAGGTGAGTGCACACTAGTAATATCTGTAAAGGGTTAAATGTTGGAACCATGAGAGCTCAGGCTATTGCTTCCACAAAATCAGAGAGATAATGGTTCAACTTTAGGTGGGTCCCCTATGGGGATATTCTTTTACAACAACACATGATTAGAATTTTTCAATGTTTCATCATTTTTTATGCTAAGGGGGGGCTTTAAGATTAAAGCAATGCAAAGTATTATACGAGGACTAGGCTATTGCTCCCGCAAAATCAGAAGTCCAGGTATAATACCCCAGATATTACCACGTACAAAGACCTAGTATGTCAGAAATAGAGCCTTTCAAACAAGATTTCAGGGGTTACCTATATATCCGAGAGATGTTCCCCACATAAAAGCAAGTTGTGGTTTTAGGTTTATATCCCGAACAAACCTACTAAATGTGTAAAAACCTATCGGCATATCATCAGGGAGACTGTTTAACACTTTTAAACTTTACATTTCTTTAGCATACCGTAACTGTCAAGCTGATGTACTATCATTTTCCCTTTTACACAAGCTCTTTTTCGGTTTTCTAATGTTTTTGGATTTTGAAATATCTCATGTTTTTGGATTTTGAAAATTTTTACTGTTTTTGTATTTTCTGAAAATATAACCCACCTCCCCCTAAATACCAAAACAAGTAAAAAATCGACAAACCATTGCAGATTGCTTTTCAACAACATCTACAGTGGTACCTTCATCTACGCTAAGAATCTCCTTCGACACCGATAAAAGCTTCATACCGTTCAATTTTAAAAGATATTGAAAACGAGTTTTATCAAACGCTTTGGTATGTAAATCAGCTTTTTGTTCGTCAGTGTGGATTTTCTCAATTCGTATCAACTTCTTCTCGAAACAATCTCGGATGAAGTGATGACGAATTTCATTGTGTTTCGTTTTAGCGTGATGAACAGGATTTTTTGTTATGTTTATAGCTGCCTCATTATCAACAAAGATAGGGGTGTTAAGAAATTGCAAACCGTAGTCTCGCATCTGTTGCTGGATCCACAAGATCTGAGAGCAGCAGCTGCTAGCAGATACATATTCGGCTTCACATGTGGATAAAGCGACAGAGGTCTGCTTCTTACATTGCCTGGTGATCAATCGTGATCCGAAAAACTGGCACCCTGCTGTTGTTGACTTAGCATTAACTTTGCAGTATCCGAAATCGGAATCAGAATACCCTTCGAGCGTGAAATCACCTTCTCTTGGATACCACAACCCCAATGATGGAGTTCCTTTCAGGTAGCGCAATATCTGTTTCACAATCACCATATGCGAAGCTCTGGGGCTTGACTGAAACCTAGCTGCGAGGCAGGTTAGATACATGATATCGGGTCTTGAACCTGTCAAATATATCAGCGATCTGATCATGGAACGATACATCGTTTCATCTACCTTCTCTCCGGTGAGACCAGGATTTATCCCATGGTTCGTCGTTAACAGGGTGGAAGCTGGAGTAGTCCCGGACATCCCAAATTTCTCTAAGATATCGTGAACATACTTCGTCGGATGTATGAAAATTCCCTCGGGCAGTTGATCAACCTGAAGTCCCAAAAAGAATTTCATCTCACCCATTGATGACATTTCAAACTTTTGCTTCATAACTTTTTCAAATTCTTTGCACAGATCTTCATTTGTTGACCCAAATATGATGTCGTCCACATATATTTGAACTATCAGAAGATGTCTGTCGACTTCTTTGGTGAAGAGAGTGGCATCCACTTTTCCACGGATGAAGCTGTTGGCAAGCAGATGTTGAGACAATGTCTCGTACCAGGCTCTCGGGGCCTGGTGTAAACCATACAGCGTTTTATCCAGTAAATAAACCTTGTCTTTGTGGATTGGGTCGGTGAAGCTCGGTTGCTGTCCGACATATACCTCCTCTTTTACCTTCCCGTATAGAAAAGCCGATTTAACATCTAGCTGAAAAACTTTAAATCATTTCCAAGATGCAAATGCTAGGAAGATTCTGATTGCTTCAAGTCTAGCAACGGGAGCATATACTTCGGTGAAATCTATACCCTCCTGCTGACTAAAGCCCTGGACTACGAGTCGAGCTTTGTTACGAATAATAACCCCTCGATCATCCCTCTTGCACTTGAACACCCACTTGGTGTTTATCTTCCTGTGACCATCAGGCAAGTCTACCAATTTCCACACTCCCAACTTCTCAAACTGACTCAGCTCCTCCTGCATCGCGTTGACCCAAGAATCTTCGGTTAATGCTTCCTTATATGTTCTCGGCTCAATCTGTGAAATAAAACAACTAAGTGAAAACTCAGTTTGTAACGGAGCAACTGTAGAATAAAACAAGTAAGGCCTTGGTCAATTTGTCGTCTTGTGTGGACGCCTGATTGCAATTCTCCAATAATCAACTCTTATGGATGGTACGAAAGAGTTCTCGGCATCAACTCGCCTGGAACATCTACCTCGCCTTCCAAATTTGTGACATTCTGATTTGCACCTTGTTCACCGACTGGAATTGTTTGACTTAAAATCTGGATTTGCTCCCCCTCAGAATCTGAATCACCATGATCGAATATAGGCCTATCATCAGATTCTAGATTATCATTGGCTGCCATCTGATTGTCATGAGCATGTTCATGTTCTGAAAATTGTTGAATATCATCATGTTCTCCAGCATGGCTTGGACCTGCTTCATCATCGTTCAAAGCTTGTCGTTGACGATTATAAGGTTCTGCTGGGAATCTCTCTTGTGATTCTTCATATTCCCTCAGAATATCCAACTCGTCAAAGAAATCTGGTTCTTCTTCTATGTCGAATGAATCCCACAGAGTATCATAATTAAAACGCCATGAGTCGACGAGATTCTGAGGTGGCATCGTATAACTTTGACACTCAACATTATGTGCTTCGATAACCCGCTTCAAACTTGGAACAAAGACTCGTTTCAATGGACTTGCATAACCCACAAAAATTCCTTCGATGCTCTTTGGTCCAAATTTACCATAAGGTACTAGAACTGTGCTGGGAGACCCGAACGGTTCCAGATACTTCAGGTTAGGTTTGCGGTTGTTAATCATCTTAAAACATGTCTTGTTGAATTTCTTCACTGTAAGAACCCGGTTGAGTGTATAGCAAGCGGCTGACACTGCTTCTGCCGAAAAGTTAACTGGTAATTTCGAATCAGCTAGCATCGTCCTGGCCGTTTCAATTAGCATCCTGTTTTTTCTTTCTGCTACTCCATTTTGTTGCGGAGTGTAAGGAGCACTAAATTCTTGCAATATACCTCTCTCATCACAATATTCTTCCATTTTGTTGTTCTTAAACTCTGTACCGTTGTCACTCCTGATTCTTCTGATTCGGGTTTGCTACAAGTTTTCAATTTTTCTGAACAACGTCATCAAACTTTCGAATGTTTCATCCTTTGTCCTTAGAAATGATACCCCAGAAAATCTCGAGTAGTCATCTGTAACTAATAGACAGTAGAGATCACCAGTTATGCTTTTGACGTTCACTGGACCAAAAAGATCCATATGAAGTCTCTCTAACGGTCTCGAGACTGAGTTGACCTTCTTTTGAGGGTGTGATTTCTTCTTTTGCTTTCCTTTAATACAACTAATGCACTCCCCCTCAAGATGAAAACCTTTTAAATGAACACCAGTTACTAAGTCATTATGCACCAGGTGATTCATTTTTCGCAGGTGAATATGTCCCATCTTTCGATGCCATAACTGTGATTCTTTTTCCATTGCTCTTGACATGAAGCAATGACCCTGACCCGTGGTAGTAGTGGCTACACTCATGTCCAACACGTACAGATCATTAACTCTAGGTGCTCTCATGATAACCCACTCTTCGGGAACAACAAACCCTGGTTTCAAAATCAAACATTCCTTATCCGTAAAGTGCGTTGTATACATACGATCACAGATCTGAGAAATACTTAGAAGATTGTTTTCAAGCTCGGCGATGTAGTTTACTCTTTCAAACGTAACAATACCATTAGATAGAGTTCCTTCACTAACTATTCGACCACCTTGATTGCCTGCAAATCCCACATATCCTCCATTAAACCCTCGAACATCGTACAGTAGGGTTTTCTTCCCCGTCATGTGCCGAGAAGCTCCACTATCCATAATCCAACGTGAAACGGATCTTGGAAGCTCCTGCACATATCACAAACACTTAGTTAGATTTTGATGCCACCCAAGCCTCTTTTGACTCAGGTAGCTTGACTTTGAGGTGAGTTTTTGCAGTGTAAAGTGGCGGAAAATTTTTGTCATTCATCTTTAAGCTCTCTTTAGATCCAATCTCAACCTCTTTGTATAAAAAGAAATCATTTTTAGGAGGTTGACCAGATGATTGGTCTTTCTTTGGTACATCCTTCTTCTCAGAAGTAGTAGACTTTTGTTTTTCAAGTTTCTCATAGTAATCCAAAGGTACATACATCTTCTTAGTTGAAGACGATGATTTTGCAGTCTCAGACACCTTTGGTTTAAGAGAACTTGCTTTCTTTACTTCTGATTTTGGCTTCCAAGTTTGTTGAGACGAAGCAACCCGTTTGTAAAATTTATCAGTTTTAGTTACCACATTCTTTACGGGTTCAGTTTTGGATTTTGTGTTTTCATTTTTCAAAACTTTCTTCTCAATAACCATTGGAGCTTTGCCTTTTGCATCAACTTTCTTTTTCTGACTCTCAACAACTTCAGACTTAGGCTTTAAGTTGGTGCACTTTCATGCAATGTGTCCAACTTTGTTGCACTTGAAGCATGTACGGGTATCAACTTCCCGACTTTTGCCTTTGGTTTGAGGCTGTGAGGCCTTGTTCTCAAAGAATTCCTCATTGGTTTTCGAAAATATCTCAGATTCTTGCTCAGAATAAGAACTCGAGCTTTTGACAAACACCTTTTTCTCAACAAACTTCTTGTTTTGAAAGTTTCTTCTTTGATAATTCTTACCACCCTGATAACCACCCGACCATCTTTTTTGGTAGTTGTTAGAAAAACGTGGCGGTACAACATGTTTTTTTTAGTAAGCTTTATCTTTTTCAAAGTTTAATTGCCTTTGGAACATTTCAAACCTTCGATGTCAGACACATCAATTTCAACCAGTTTGAACACATTTTTCAATTTTTCCACATTCACATTTTCCAACGGAAACTCAAGATCCGAATACAACTTATCCGATCCCGACATCTTGTACATCACAAGAGTAGGTTCTTCACTTAAGTTGTTTTTGGATTTTGATTTCAGAATGTATTTATCCAGAAAACATTCTTCATCCTCAGTTGAATCACTGTCAGATTTCAAAATACTTTCAACCATGCTTTTAACAACTTCAGATTGAACACTATCTTCATCGGATGATGAAGTGTATGTGACATCAATTGTTTCTGGAAGTTTAACCTCATGTGTTTCATCATCATTAACCAACCCGGACTTTTTCTTTGAAAAATTATTTAGTACTGGCGGTGGAACCTGATGATACCCAACCCCAGTTCCATCCGAGTAAATATCTTCGCCCGCTTTGTTCTTTCCAATTGGTTTAGGAACGATATGTTGAAGAACAAAACTTGCGGAGTTGTAACTGTTGAGTTTCAGATTTATGGGTTCATTTTTAATCTTAGCTTCCTGAAACTGAAGCTTCAGATTAGCAATCTCATCCCACTGTTGGTTGATTTGCCTCTCTTTCGACTGAAGTACTCCTGACAGTTGGAGATTTTCTTTGATTGTTTTATCATTTCTTTCATCAGAATCTTTTATCGTTCTTTTTAGCTTCTCATGATTTTCTGAAAGTTGACGGTTTTCAAGAATTAACTTTTCATTTTCTTTCCTGATTCGTTCTACATCAATTTTATCATTTTCAAGTTTATCAGTTAATTCTTTTATTCGATCATTTGAAGCTTTTACCAATTTATCACGACTTAAGATCTGATTTTCAACTTCTCTGACTCTTTCTGTCAGTTCTTCAGTCTTTTTACCACTGAGGTAAGCATGTGTACTACAAACCTTGCAGTCTTTCATGCAATTTTTGCAGTCACTTTCACTTTTGGCTTTATCAATCTTACCTGACTCATTTGTTGAATCATTAGAACTGAATTTGCTCTTTGACTCAGAACTGGACTTAGAGTCTACCTCTAACTCTTTTGCTGCAAGAACTTTATCAGCCATTTTCTTCAAATTTTCTGCTGTGAACTCTTTCGTCGTGTCGATTATCCCATCATCGATCTTTTTCGACTTTAGCTCCTTTTCTTTTTCTCCTTCTTCACTTCCCCACCACATTCTTTGTCTTGCTTCTTCCTCTTCTGCTATTTTCTCAATCAGAGTCTCGACAAGATGTGTTGATGGTTCCACAAGTATATTTCCCTTAGGATCCAAATAGCATTCTTTGTCAGCGTCCCATCTTTTCACGCTTTTTGCCTCTTTCCATGCACGATAATGTTTGTCTTTCATCATTTGAGCTAACATCTTTCTATTGACATATTTTACTTCTTCTGTTCGTGTATCTTTGAAAGGAACAATGTTTGCCATGAAGGCATAACCCACTGCATCTTCTTCTGGTAATAAATCACTCCAATCAAATCCCTCATCATCATGAATAACGGCTAATGCTCTTGATTTTTCTTTGGGATTTTCTTCTATTTGTTTCATTCGTGGAGGTTCGGATTTGTTTTGATGATAGATGGCTCTTTTATAATAATCTTCTCGGAATGGGTTGGCAATTTCATCAGCAGCTGCATTTCGACATTCTCTTTTAAAATGCCCCTTTTGTTTGCATTTAAAGCATGTGACCTTCGATTTATCAAATCCTAGCTTTGTTGAAGGTCCGCCAATGGAGTGTCTGCATGTTATCTCCATGAATCTCTGAGCTCGTCTGACCGCACTTGCCATACACCATCTAATATCAATCAGCTCCATCTCTTCAGGGTCAATTTGATCATAATCTTCCTTGGTGGGGTTGGTGTTACCGATCTTTCCAGCAACAAGGCTCTCATATGATTCTAAGACAGATGCCAAAAACACCATTTGTTGCTTGGCTGTTTCTTCGCTAAAGTTTTGTGCATTGTTGAGATCTACAACAATATTGCACTGGAACATGTTTTTCGGTACAGACTGTGACTGTTGTCTTGGAGCAGTTGAAGATGAGCCTCCGTGATAACCACTGCTTTGACTTTCTTGATTTGGCATGTTTGAGTTTTCTGCTGAGAATGCAGTCTTTGGTGACACAGTTTTTGGGATCATACTTCCTCGATAATATAAGTCAACATTTTGTTGATACGAGGAGTTGTTGACTTTGTTCGTTTTTCTAATCTCCAATTCATGACTCTCTAACCTTTCAATTAGCAAATCAACTGTCAGGTCAGTCGACTTCACTGTGTTCTTCAACATTAAAGCAAAATACTGCCAATCTTTCTCATCAGGCAGTGAATCAAACAATTTGTCAACCAATTCTTCCTGAGTATACACAATTCCATATCTTGCAAGTTCCAACTTTAAGTGACCAAATCTTTCTATCATCTTTGATACAGACTCATTTTTCAGACATCCAAACAGATCGAATTCTTTTCTTAACAATTTTTTCTTGTTTTTAATAATCTCAGCACCACCTACACACTTTATCTTTAATTTCTCCCATAAATGTCTGGAATCTTTGTAGTCAATTAATGATATAATGTCATCCCTCACTGATTGATGTAGTAAAGCGATGCATTTCTGTTCTGTAATAAACCTATCTTGTTCAGTATCAGCTAAGTTCTCATAATCAGTTCTTCCAATGTCAAAACCATTTTTCAAACTCTTCCAACTTAGGTATGCAAATGCCTGTAGCCATTCCTCAAATCTACTTGCCCATCTGTTGTAGTCCTCTATGGCCATTAACTTGGACGGTTTGTTGTAGGTGCCGTAGGCATTATCAACACTCAAAGAATCAACAATGGTTTTCTTCGCATTCGGATTTGGAGCATTTTCATTTGTGTTGCTTGTTGTAGCATCTCCTGAACTTCCAGTGAAAGCAAGACCATCACTAAACGGATTCAGAAAATCGTCCATCGTTTAAGTACCTGAAACAATTAACAAACACTTAGACAAATTTTTGTGATTAAAACTGAAAATAACTTTCCAAACGAAATGGATTCCAAGCGAAATGGATTCCACACGAAATGAATTTCAAGCGAAATAATCTTCAAGCGAAATGATCTTCAAACGAAACAGCAACTTTCAAACGAAATGATAACTTGGTGCGAAATGGTCAAACGAAATGACAGCTTGATGTGAAATGGGTTCAATACAGTCCAATTCGTACGAAATTGAGTCCACAATGTTATTCCGTGCGAAATGATATGTTGATTTCGTACGGAATGATGATGACGTCACACAGTCGGCCAAGGTTTTGTCAAATTGATCCGATTTTACGTCGATTTTAGGTCCAATTCTTTCAAGGATTGATTAATACTATGTTTTACGTGAAATATGTGAAATTTAGCCCATTTTAACGTTAAATCCTGATTAATTTGGAAAAATGTGAAGGAGAATGAGTAGAAGAGAGAAATTTCGGTGAAAACTAGCTGAATAGGTATGAACTCTTCCTCCTGAGCTCTGATACCACTTGCTGGATCGTTGTGCGACCTATACGAGTCGTTCAGAAGAGTTTTAATCCATATCAAAGGCGGAATACGATGATACAGACTTGATTCACGCTTATAATCACTTGTATATTGATTTCACAGCTTTACAAATCAGTTGACATTTTGGCAGCACCTCGGCTCTGAAATCTCGAACGTTACAAATGACAAACCATGCTCCACTATATATAGAGAACCCATTTCGTATGAAATGACCATGACTTATTTCGTGCGAAATGACTTTGTCTCATTTCGTGCGAAATGGCCTTGTCCATTTCGTGCGAAATGGCCAAATAACATACAAACCCTAATTTCTAGCCTATTGAGCACTGGTTTGATCTATCTAGATACAAGACTCACTACAAGACGAAGTTAACAGACATTTATGCACCAACATAATATGATCACATAACAATCCCTAATAAGTCTCTAAACTTGCTCAAACGGGTCAGAATCGAAAGTCAAAGCAGGAGTCAAACTGTTTGACTTTCGGTTGCGAAATGAGCTCTAAGTAGGAAACGAAGAGTTAGACATGATCAAACATCTCCTAAATATAATATATAAAATATTATAATGTCAAAAATTAAGGTTTCAATACTTAGAAGTTCAATTAGCGTAATTTACAAAAATCTCCGTATTGACTTTTATTTAATAAAACTCTGACCCGTCATTTCACTAACTTAATGTGATCTTTAGAGGGTGCCATCACAACATATTAACACTTTCATTATTACGATCACGTAGCCAAGTTCGATTCGAACTTTGGCTTGACCGAAATGCTCATAACCGAAAGTCAAATCAAAAGTCATTTTTTTTTACTTTCGACTATAAATTAGCCTACGAATGAAAGAGAACTGAGATAAAACACTTACTGTCGCAACCCCCGATCCCTATTTCCTCGGGAACGGGCAGCCGCGAGCCAGTTTCAGTGGTATCGCGTGTTTAATCAATTTTGGCAGCGGAATTTACATCAGGACCGTAGTTAGGAAATATTTTATCCGAGTAAAATACCACATTTTCATACTATTAAACAAATGGGATAAAACCCCAAGTTTTAAGTACACATAATTTCATAGGGATAAACCCTATTTTATTTAATAAAAACATCTATTTTATTTAGATAACTTTATTGCCACTTTTCCATGCCTTTAGTGCTGTCCAGCTGGCTTCTAATTGGCTTTCACATTTTGTTACCTGAAACGCGTTTTAAAAACATTTTGTCAGTGGGAAATATTGGTGAGTGAATCCCAGTTTAATCAAGTTTAAATAAAAACCATTGTACAGTATTGAGGGCGATCTCGCAATTATATTTGTTTCCAAGTTATACTAATTATCACCCACGGTACTGTCATCTGACTTATGGTCATGTTACTCCTATCCAGGTTGTAACAAATTTTGTATACAAAACCCCAAATATACCGACGATAATTGTATCCTTACAAATACTCAATAACTGTTATTCGCATGGAAAAATATTTAAGGTTTTGTAAAAATAGTTCACAAAATAGGTTTATAAAAAGCGGATAAACTCACATTGCTGTCTTAGATTATCCTTTAGGGTTTCCTGGTGACAATCTATAATTTAAACAAATGCACACGTATTAGTATAATAACCCATTTTAACATTAGTAATACCCTCCCCGAGACGGCATTCCAACGACTACGTCGGGCAGAACCACGACAGCCGTTACGGAACCCTAGATCAATCGGGCAGAGTATCTAATACGTATCCAGGGGTTATGATACTTACAACGGAGCATAACTTCGTTATATAAGGGGATATAATACCCGAGTATAACTTATACTATCAGAAAATTCGAGGTTTAGAAAGGAAATGAACGAGCAGACTGAAGATCCGATGCCCTCTACTTATAGGGCTTCACTTTGGTTTTCTCGTGGCCCGTGTAATACACAGCTAGGGTCTTCGCGGCCCGCGTCAAAGATGGTCAACAGCGTAGCTGATCCGGGTCAGCATATAGTGTTGGGCCACGTGGCGGCCCAGGGTTTCGCCAGCTTTTACCGTCTCGCGGCCCGCGTTAACTAAAGACAAGGGGTGTCGCGGCCCGCGACGACCCAATTATTTTTGTTTTTTTATTTATTTTTAATGCTATATCGTATTTTGGGCTCGGTTTTCACGTATGGGGTGTATTTCAAGACATATTGGGGTATTTTAAAATATATTAGGATGTCAGAAAAATATTCGGGAGGGTTGTTATATCCTCCCCACCTTGTTTTAGAGCTCGTCCTCGAGGTCTATTGGAACAGGTGTCGATATTTCCTTTGCATTTCTGATTCAAGTTCCCATGTATACTCTGGTCCTCTTTTGGAATCCCATTTCACTTTGACCAGAACTAGTCTCTTATGCTTGAGGTTCTTAACTTTTCTGTCTTCAATCTGTAGAGGCCTTTCTACAAACTTAAGTTGTTCATTTACCTCTATATCCTTAAGAGGTACTACAAGTGATTCATCGGCTAAGCATTTCTTGAGATTAGATACATGAAATACATCATGTATCCCTGCCATTTCCTATGGCAGTTGTAGCTGATAGGCTACAGGTCCTATTCTTATAATAATCTTGAAAGGTCCAACATACCTGGGACTTAGCATTCCTCTTTTGATGAATCTTACCACTCCTTTCCAAGGAGAGACTTTTAACAATACTTTATCTCCTACTTGAAATTCCAACGGTTTGCGTCTGTTATCAGCGTAGCTCTTCTGTCGATCACGTGCTGCTTTTAGTCGTTCCTTGACTTGAATGATCTTGTCGGTTGTTTCCTGTACTATTTCAGGTCCAGATAGTTGCTTTTCCCCAATTTCTGCCCAACAGACTGGGGTTCGGCACTTTCGTCCATAAAGTGCTTCGAATGGTGTAGCATTGATACTTGTGTGATAGCTGTTATTATAAGAAAATTCTATTAAAGGTAAGTGATCATCCCAATTACCTCCGAAATCAATTACACAAGCTCTAAGCATGTCTTCCATTGTCTAAATTGTCCTTTCGCTTTGTCCGTCCGTTTGAGGATGATAAGCTGTGCTTAGATTCAACCTGGTTCCCATGGCCTTTTGGAAACTTGTCCAAAAATGAGAGGTAAAACGGCTATCTCTGTCAGAAACAATTGATAAAGGTATTCCATGTAAAGAAACAATTTCATTTACATATAGTTTAGCTAGTTGTTCCATACTGAAAGTTTCTTTCATTGGTAGGAAATGAGCTGACTTGGTTAGTCTATCTACAATCACCCAGATTGTATCATTACCTTTCCTTGTTTTGGGTAATTTAGTAACAAAATCCATTGTTATCAATTCCCATTTCCAAACTGGCATTTCTAACTGTTGTAGCAATCCTGAGGGTTTCTGATGTTCAGCTTTAACTTGTGAGCAAGTTAAACATTTAGAAACATAAGTTGCTATGTCCTTTTTCATTCCTATCCACCAGAAATTTTTTCTAAAATCCTGATACATTTTATCGCTTCCTGGATGCATTGTATACTTAGACTTATGAGCTTCTTCTAATATACGATGACGTAGGTTTCCTAATTTAGGTATCGACATTCTCTTTTCATGGAATCTCCAAATTCCATCTGTTCCTTGTTCTAATTCCTTAATCATTCCTTTTTAGATTTTCAGTATCATCTTTGATTACTGATTCTTGTGCCTTTTTAATTTGTTCATTTAAATCTACTTGTAGATTTAATTTAGGGGAAATAGCCAAAATAGCCAAGACTTTTCCTAAGTTTCAAGAATAGCCAATTCAAGCGTCTCAATAAGACTTTTCCTCAAACCTGAAACGTCTCAACCAGCAACCAATCCATGAAAGCCACGTGTCCACAAAAAAAACAATAAACAAGTAGGCGTGGTACACTGTGCACATGATGACAGTCTTGTCTTGGGAAATACCATAAACTCTCTCTCACTAGTACAAAAGAAGTTTTTTGGTCCTAGGATTTATGCCTTTTTGAAAGCTTTTTGAGAGAGCACCAACAAATATACCACCAAATAATGCGATTTGTTGGTGCTGCTCAATAAGAGCACCATTAAATTTCTAAACACACCACCAAAAAAATCAATAATAGAAACCAAATCAGTCCATCAGTCCACCGTTAAATCTCTAAACACCACCAAAAAATCAATGATAGAAACCAAATTAGCCCACCATTAAATCTCTAAACACACCACCAAAAAATCAATGATTGAAACTAGTCCGTAAAAATATACATTATTTGAACAAATGTTTTTTAGTTTTATTTTATTTATAAAACACCAAGATCTAATACAAAGGCAAATAAATAAAAAAATACAAACAAAAAAAGTATAAAATCTACAAGCATAATGAAATAAAATTACATTTTCATGGGAAGCTACAAAGAATGAGATACAAACATGATTTTTATAAAGTCATTTCCTAAAATAAAAATTTAAACACATACAATCAAACTAAATCAACATAGTATATAATTGTACATTCTTGGCACTTCAAAGCATAAATGACGTCCATCGCCATAATAGTTTTCCGGCGAGTATCTTCGGTGTATTTGATGGCATCACGCATAAAATCATCAAGAAAGATCTTCAAAAATCTCATGTCTCTTCGTAGACAAGGCCATTGTTACGCTTTACGCCACATCGCCAGTTTCTAGATACTGTGGAAGCCGTTTCGGAAAACTTTCCGGTGATGCTTTGCTCCTTCTTAACATTTTTCTCTCCCTAAAAAGATTTTGATTTTAACATTTTGTCTATATATATATATATATATATATGTGGGTATAAAGGTTGTGTTTTGGGACGCTTAATTTGATCCATTGATTGAATAGGATGAGAGCAATTGAAAACCGTAGGATTATGATCCATGTGATGCCTAACAAAATGTTTTGATTGGTTCACTTTTTTGTTGCTATTAATTTCACCCTCAAGAAATCAATTTAATGGTGCTATTAACAATTTCACCTTTAAAAAATCAATTTAATGGTGCTACTAACAACTTCACCCTCAAAAAATCAATTTTTGGTGGTGTGTTTATTTGTTAGTGCGGTAATCTTGTCATTTGGTGCTTTGTATTTTAAAACACCACCAAAAATTGAATTTGACACCACCAAAAAAATGGTTGTGTACTAGTGTCTCTCTCTCTTGTCAAGTTGTCAGTCATCTTTTGTAAAACAATGGGAAAATACCACTCGGTGCCCACGAATTCCCATTATTTACAGCACATTATTTACAGCACATACTCAGTCATATATACATCCAGACCACCCATTCATTTCTCTCTACACAACTTCTATTCCTCTTTCTTCTTCACCCAGCACCACCACCACCCTCACCGAGCACCACCACCACCACCCTCCACCGAGCACCAGCACCCTCCACCCACCACAACCACCACCGTAAACCACCACGGCACGGTCACATACCAACCAACCACCACCATCACCTACCAACAATCGTCACTCTCCGCCCACCACAACCACCACCCACCACAAAAACCGGTACTAACCGCAACCCCCACCACCGTCTGAAAACCATCTGGGTTTTATCACCATCTGGGTCGATAACTTATAAAAGTGAGGTGAATAAAAAATATCGGAACTTTTTTTGATGAACAGAAGCGAACCAGGGAGTTGATGAAATGCTGGTTATGTCTTTTTGGTGAAGAAGGAGAACAAAAGGAAATGTATTTTTTTATTTATTTTAGCTCCTATTCTACCACAACCATTTGGGTTACTGTACGGGTATACACTTCTAGCTCCAATAAAGTAATAAAGGCCGGTGTCAGTCGGGGCTCACCTGAGACGTTTCAACCGTACCGGAGAGGATTGCCGAAAAACGAGCGGAACAAAAGACGTTTCACCTGAGACGTTTCACCTGAGATGTTTCAGGTTCTGAGACGTTTCACCTGAGACGTTTCAGTGTTCTGAGACGTTTCAGCACTTGTGGACACGTGGCTTTCAGTGGATGGCTGATGAGGAAACATCTTTGAGACGCGTGGGAATTCGTGAAACCCCTCTTTGAGGGGTTTCAGTTGGCTATTTTTGAAATGTTGACCAAGTCTTGGCTATTTTGGAGATTTCCCCTTTAATTTAAGAGAACATATCCTTTTTGGCTTTTCGTGATACTTTCTGCTTAAAGCATCTGCCACAACATTTGCTTTTCCTGCGTGATACTGGATATCACAATCATAATCACTAAGCATCTCCATCCAACGTCTTTGTCTCATATTTAACTCTTTTTTCCCGAAAACATACCTTAAACGTTTATGATCAGTGAATATGGTAAACTTACTACCATAAAGGTAATGTCTCCAAATCTTAAGGGCAAAAATTATAGCCCCTAATTCTAAATCATGGGTTGAATAATTTTCTTCATGATTCTTAGGTTGTCTAGATGCGTAAGCTATAACCTTTTGGTGTTGCATTAATACACATCCATAACCTAACTTAGAAGCGTCACAATAGACTACAAAATCTTCAGTTCCTTCTGGTAACGCTAATAGGGGTGCATGGGTTAGTTTTTGCTTAAGAATTCTAAATGCTTCTTCTTGGTTTGGTCCCCATTCAAACTTAATGGATTTACAGGTTAACTTTAGTTAAGGGAATGACTATTCTAGAAAAATCTCGAATAAATCTTCTATAATAACCTGCCAATCCTAAGAAACTTCTAACCTCGGTTGGTGACTCAGGGGTTTTCCATTTCGTTATCGCCTCGATTTTTGTTGGATCTACATGAATTCCTTCATGATTGACTAAGTGTCCAAGAAATTGTACTTGTTCTAACCAAAACTCGCATTTTGAAAATTTAGCATAAAGTTTTTCTTTTCTTAATAAACTTAGAAGTGCGTGTAAATGCCTTGCATGTTCCTCTTTACTCTTAGAGTAAATGAGAATATCATCTATGAAGACAATTATGAATTTATCCAAATATGGCTTACATATTCGGTTCATCATGTCCATGAATGCAGCTGGAGCATTGGTTAAACCAAATGGCATGACAGTAAATTCATAATGGCCATACCTTGTTCTGAAAGCGGTTTTAGGAATGTCCTCTTCCTGTACCTTTAATTGATGATATCCTGATCTTAAATCGATTTTGGAGAAAAATCGAGCTCCTTGCAGTTGATCGAATAGATCATCGATTCTTGGTAATGGATACCGATTCTTAATCGTGACCTTGTTCAGTTCACGGTAATCAATGCACATTCGCATGGATCCGTCTTTCTTTTTAACGAATAAAATCGGGGCTCCCCATGGCGACGAGCTTGGCTATATGAATCCTTTTTCTAGCAATTCGTCTAATTGTTTCTTCAGTTCCTACATTTCTGCAGGTGCCAACCGATAAGGTGCTTTGGCAATCGGTGCTATCCCTGGTAGCAGGTGAATTCTGAATTCAACTTCTCTATCCGGTGGTAGTCCTGGCAACTCTTCTGGGGATATATCTGAAAACTGAGATACTATTGAAATATCTTTCGGTTCCTTTCCTTTAGTGTTAGTGATTATGGAAATCAAATACACTAATGATCCTTTTCTTATATAACTTGCAGTTTTCATCACAGAGATGAATTTAGTGGATCTAGATGGTTTATTTCCTTTAATTGTGATCTTTTCACCGCTTGGTGAAATTACTTGAATTGACTTTTGATCACATAAAATACTGGCTTTATTGGTTATTAACCAATCCATTCCTAAAACGACGTCGAATCCTGCCAGATTCATTGGGTAAAGGTTTGCAATAAACTTTTGGTTTAAAATTTCTATTCTTGCTCCCTGCAAGATTTCAGAAATCCTAACAGTTTCTCCATTAGCTGTCTCTACTAGACATTCTTGTGGAAGTTTGGTTAATGATTGATTAAGAAATTTGCAAAAAGAAGTATTAATAAAACTTTGGTTTGCACCAGAGTCAAATAATACTTTAGCAAAAATATCATTAACTAAAAACGTACCGACTATCACGTCCGGAATCATCTTGGCTTCATCTGCAGTCAGAACAAATGCTCTAGCATTTTTAGTGTTCTTATTGTTCGTAGCTGGAGCCAATTTTGGACAATTTGTCTTGATATGACCTTTTTCTCCACAGTTGAAGCATAGTCCATTACTAGATTTCCTCCTGCAATTTTCTTCCTTGTGTCCTGGTAACCTACAGAAATTGCAATGAGTGGAGCATTTTCCCGAATGCTTCTTCTTGCAAGCCTTACAGTAAGGTGCAGAGGTAGAACCTATATTCCTACGGTTGGAATTATCATAGCGGAATTCCTGGGTAAGCCTTTGTGCTAGGTTTTTCTTCTGGTCTTCTTCTCGTGTACGTACTAATTCATCAGTCAAGGTGTTTGTTAATTCTACAGCTTCTTCCATGGTTTGAGGTCTAGCTGCCTTGACTACATGCCTAATCTCTCCAATTAATCCCCAGATGTAACGGGAGATTAATACCGGTTCCGGTGATGCAAGGGTAGGTACTATTCTAGCATATTCAAAGAATAACTTTGCTATTTGTTCCTTTTCATTGGGAGGGCAGAATTTCCTTTCTATCATATTTTTAAATTCCTCTCATTCCATGTTGTAAACCCTATCACTTCCTCTAGACTGGAGGATAGTGTTCCACCATTCTAAGGCTGAGTTCTTAAATAGATTAGAAGCAAACATTATCTTATCTTCTTCCGCACATTTGCTTATTTTTAAGACTGCCTCAGTCTTTTCTATCCAGCGTAGAGCTGCAATGGGTTCTTCATTGCCCGGGAATTCTATCGGTTTACAGGACCAGAATTCTTTGTAAGAATAACCATAAGGCATGGTTCTTCTTCTTTTGGGAATGGGCACTTGAAGTATGGGTTCATTGTTTATGCTGTTTTCCAGTTCAGTCGGTCGCTTACTGCTATGTTTACTTTTATTATCCGCTTCCTTAACAGTTTGAATAATAAATGGCATCGCATCTATTATTCCCTGTGCCACTATGTGTTGGATGGCACTATTATCCACTTGGTTTCCATTGTTATTGTTGTTTGGATTCTCATTATTCAGATTATCGTCATTCTGAATATTATCATTCTGGTTTTCCGGGTTATTATCCAGATTTACTTGATTTCCTTGGTCAGCCATCTGAATTTTAAACATTTACCATGCATTAATATCACAAAATAATATTTAATATAGCCAATCACATAACACGCATTTTGGTCAAAAGCGTCGATCCTTGCGACTTACTCTATTTTATAATATAATAGGCATCTAATACACCAGTACTGAAATTAAATTACAATACCAACTGAAATAAAAATTACACTAATAGTAGTAGGAATCCGTAGTTTTTTTTTCATACACACATATATTATTATTATTATATTATTATTATTACTACCGTCTCCACCATCATATTCAAGGATATGGATTCATCCAGAAATCCATATTGCGCTCGTCGTACTTCCAGATGAGTCTTTCTCCCACCTGTCTTATCCTTTCACTACTCTCTAAAATTTCCTCACCAAATGTCCTAATTTCTTGTACGTTTTCTGCACACATTGGAGGTGCAGGTTCTAGGACTGGGTTCGGAATCTGGGGTGCGGGTTCCTGGTATGGAGGTGTAGGTGCCTGGATTGGTAAGGATTTTCTAAAATCTCCCTAATGTATACATCGTTATCGTAATAGGGATCTAGAGGATCAAAACCTGGGTAGGCTCCTAAGTTTGGCATGGGCATGTCTTCGTGTATCGGGTAGCGTTGCACATAATCCCTAACGCCATCCCACCATGGGTCGTAATTTGGGTCTAAGGGATTTGGTGCTGGTACCCTAGGTATCTCTTCTATGTTGAAATCACGCATCTCTACTTGATTTTAAGGGTTTTCTATTTCCATTGGTTGGTCGGGAATTGGTGGTTGTGGTTGGGGTGCTATTATTTGCTCCAGATTAGGGTCAGTTGCAGTGGTTGCTAAGATATGGAAATTAGCTAAACCCCTATTAATCATGTCCTGGGCATGGGCATCTGTCTCTCTTTTGGCTGCTGCTAGTGCTCTCTGGTCTTGTAACTTTTTCATACGTTTTCTACGCTCATGTGCTCCCCTACTGAACCATCCCCTCTTTTTCTGAGGAAATGGCTCTTCAGACTGAGCCTTAAATACGAATATTCCTTCTTCCGTATCAGCAGAGTACCCCGAGAGGGCAGGCTGAGAAGAGGAGGTGCCTTCGCTTCTAGGCGAACCAGACAATTGACGGTACGCGTCAGATGGTCCTTGGTCGCTCATACTGTAAATTAACAAATAATCAAATAACACATAACAAGAAAATACAATTATGCACGTATTTCCACAATTTATTTCCTAACAGATTGAATTTTGATGTCAGCAGAACACTTCTGTGGCTGAATCAGTGGCTTAGCTCTGATACCACCTTCTGTCGCAACCCCCGATCCCTATTTCATCGGGAACGGGCGGCCGCGAGCCAGTTTCGGTGGTATCGCGTGTTTAATCAATTTTGACAGCGGAATTTACATCAGGACCGTAGTTAGGAAATATTTTATCAGAGTAAAATACCACATTTTCATACTATTAAAAAATGGGATAAAACCCCAATTTTTAAGTACACACAATTTCATAGGGATAAACCCTGTTGTATTTAATAAAAACATCTATTTAATTTAGGTAACTTTATTGCCACTTTTCCAAGCCTTCAGTGCTGTCCAGCTGGCTTCTAATTGGCTTTCACATTTTGTTAGCTGAAACACGTTTTAAAAACATTTTGTCAATGGGAAATACTGGTGAGTGAATCCCAGTTTAATCAAGTTTAAATAAAAACCATTGTACAGTATTGAGGGCGATCTCGCAATTATATTTGTTTCCAAGTTATACTAATTATCACCCACGGTACTGTCATCTGACTTATGGTCATGTTACTCCTATCCAGGTTGTAACAAATTTTGTATACAAAACCCCAAATATACCGATGATAATTGTATCCTTACAAATACTCAATAACTGTTATTCACATGGAAAAATATTTAAGGTTTTGTAAAAACAGTTCACAAAATAGGTTTACAAAAAGAGGATAAACTCACATTGCTGTCTTAGATTATCCTTTAGGGTTTCCTGGTGACAATCTATAATTTAAACAAATGCACACGTATTAGTATAATAACCCATTTTAACATTAGTAATACCCTCCCCGAGACGGCATTCCAACGACTACGTCGGGCAGAACCACGACAGCCGTTACGGAACCCTAGATCAATCAGGCAGAGTATCTAATACGTATCCAGGGGTTATGATACTTACAACGGAACAAAAATTTGTTATATAAGGGGATATAATACCCGAGTATAGCTTATACTATCAGAAAATTCGAGGTTTAGAAAGGAAATGAATGAGCAGACTGAAGATCTGATGCCCTCTACTTATAGGGCTTCACTTTGGTTTTCTCGCGGCCTGCGTATTACACAGCTAGGGTCTTCGCGGCCCGCGTCAAAGATGGTCAACAGCGTAGCTGATCCGGGTCAGCATATAGGGTCGGCATGTGTTGGGCCACGTGGCGGCCCAGGGTTTCGTCAGCTTTTAACTTCTCGCGGCCCGCGTTAACTAAAGACAAGGGGTGTCACGGCCCGCGACGACCCAATTATTTTTGTTTTTTATTTATTTTTAATGATATATCGTATTTTGGGCTCGGTTTTCATGTATGGGGTGTATTTCAAGACATATTGGGGTATTTTAAAATATATTAGGATGTCAGAAAAATATTCGGGAGGGTTGTTATACTTACAAGTGTTCAAGGGAGTGTTATAACTCCAGAGAGGAGACCTCTATAGATTAGAAGCTGCTCTAAGAGATTAGAGAGTGAGAAGTGTGAAAGTGCAAGTCTTGAGTGAGTAAAATATGGAGCTATTTATAGTAGTACAAGGATCACAAGGTGATGGCCGTGATGCCAAGTGTTCCTTGTAACGCCTTGCGTCCCTGAACTTTTAACTTTTGGCAAGTTTAGTCCCTGTACTTTTGAGTCTTATTAATGTTAGTCTATTTTGTGAAACTTGTGATGCTAGAATCTTGAAACTTTGAATCTAGATACTTTGATACTTGACTCTTGATACTTGATACTTGATTCTTGACTCTTGATGCTCGATTCTTGAATCTAGAGGCTTGGTGCTTGACCCTTGATACTTGTCAAGCGAGACTCTTGATACTAGACTCTTGACTCTTGAGACTCGTGAAACTTGAGACTTGGTTAAACGAGGAACTAGAGACTCGATACTTGTGTAAACTTGGAAACTTGGAAACTTTTGTGTTTATGTAATCTTGTAACGTGATAACCCTACACAACAATACGCAACGCAACGCTTAATCTAGCTCGCAAAGCGAATCAGAGACGGAAAAGTGGCTGAACGGGTTGGACTGTCCGAATGGACATCCGATCGGAAGACCATCCGATCAGAGGGCTATTCGACCGAACAGCCATCCGATCCGTCCACTTACACCGCCTTACCTCCTCTCTGACTCTATAAATAGGACCTGTCACATCATTCTTCATTGATGTGATAACCTCCTTCGACCTGACGCACGCCCTCTCACTCTCAAGCACTTTTCTTCCATTTTCCCGGTGATTTCGGTATGTTTTACACTTGATTCTTGTACAACTTTGATCATTACACTCTTCTACACATGATTCTTCTTCGAAATCAGACTTTTCACCATGAAATCACCAAGATTCGAGCTCTTGAGGATGACGTCATCATAACGGTTGTACAACTGATTATGTGAGGTCATTCTCATCAAACTTTGGCTCAGATTTAAGAGATTTCCATGGGTTTTACACCGAATCTTTGCTAAAATCAAGGTTTTCAGTCACTTTCATGTTTATCTTCAAACTTTCTTAAATTTTCTACTTAAAAACAGTGGAATCCGGTCCCAAACGAGCTGTAGACTTGATGATTAGTCTGAAGTCGGCTTGGGAATGGATTATCGCCGGAGGCGACGGTCAGGTTACGGATTCCGACATGAACACCGTCAAGAACAGACACCTGATCGGACGGGGTGATTCCCATCCGATCAGACAGCCTGAGCCTTGATGTGTTTACCGTTGTCTCAATACGAACCATGCCGTCACCGTTGGACCAGAAACTTAGAAACTTTACAAGGTTGAAATAGGGACAAAGCCATCTCAATCGAATGGCAATCCGATCGGACTGTCGTTCGATCGAACGGCCATCCGATCGAAGTAACATGGGTCTTACAACCTCTAATACTTGAACTATTTTTGAACCAGAAACTTTAACTTTGAAACTTTCCCACGAGTTGTCATCCGATCGAACGGCCATCCGACCGGAGGGCCATTCGATCGAACGACTTGGACTTATACTACAACAAAAACTTCAAAAGTTGAACATTTTGGAAAACACACTTTGGATTGAATGACCACTCGATCGAATGGCCATCCGTTCGGATGACCATCCGATCGGATGGCGGTCCGTCTGAAGCTGATATGTCATCCGACCGGATGACCATCCGTCCGGATGGCCATCCGATCAGGAGACTGATCCGACACTTTGCACGATTCTCGTTATTCTGCTCGACGCTTATCTGTTAATATATAATCAGGCTAATCTCAGAGCTCCCTTTAATCTAAGTAGTAGGTGTCGATACTTAGCACCCGCTGTGAGTATACTTAACCCCTTTTTTCTTTAAACATTTTGGGATGCAACATGTATTCTATCAAACTATATACTTGAAACTTATTTGGAAACTTACTCTCTCCTCAGTAAGTGTGAAACTTGATTCTTGATTCTTTATGCTATGTGAACGTTTAATCCTTGTGTTTGTTCCGCCTTAACAATAGTAGCGCTATAGGAGTAATACACCTCCCTATTATTCTCGGGGGTATTGTTAGGAGGAATCTATCTTCCCATTATTCTTGGGGAAGAACCTTAAACGCATTGGGAATCTTGGGCTATCACTTGGACTGCGTGAACTAGCATGGCTGAAACTATTATGTTTGTTTGGCTGAAACTTGTATGCTCACCAATACATTTTTGTATTGACATTATTTTAATACATGTTGCAGGCTGATAGGATGCTGGAAACGAGAAACTTGCTAGGATGCTGCCAAGAAACTCATCTTAGTTAATCTAGAAACTATGAACAATGTTTGATGATTTGTACTTTTGATACCTCGAGATTTGTGGTTGATGTTTTGGTATTTAGACAATTTTGCATGAAATCAAATTAATTATTATTGAAACTTTAGTGTTGTGGAACCTCCTGAACAATCTGAACGCTTAGTGCCGCACCCCGATGTTTCCGCCATCGGTTGGGGTGTGACAGATTGGTATTAGAGCCATACCTATACGGAATTAGGGAAAGTAGGAATGCTTTGCCTAGTCTAGAGTTCTAGGAATCTTGACTCATATCCGTTGTTTAAGACTTATGCATTCTACCGTAATTGCTTTCTAGCAACACATTTTCTGCTAAACATTACAAGCCTTTCCTAAGGCTGACACAATATACACCTGTATGCTTTGAAAACGCTGCTGATGCGGTGTTTGTATTTTGCACGAGATTGACCCTCAAGACAGAAGTGACATCCTAACCTTGAAGGGAAATTTCCATATTATATTCTGGTAGGTCTTATCCTTCGATAAGTACCAACACAGTTAGGGTACGATGTTGTCAAGTTAGAGGTGAAACTCACATCTTGAGAACTAGTCCCACTCCTTGCTGTTTTGTCTCGCCAAAGTCTTGAACTTTCCAATCAGTTAGGGACGTGAAGTGACCAAAAGGACAAATATCATAGGCCTAACATCGATGACGAGTTTGTCTGAGTAAGTCAAGACACGTTGCCTCAATTCGAGAGGGGTTCAATTTACTTTGGTTAGTCAACGCTCCTCTAACCGGAACAATCTTATGTGTTATGAGCCTATCTTTTATGTTATCTCGATTTTCATGTGGTTTTTTGAACTTGACTCTTGTTTATTTCGACACTTTTTACACAAATCACACGCTTGTCCGCAATCTAAAACGATAATAATCTCTCAGGATCGAACTAAATTTATGAAGCTTTACTCACTAATCTATGTTAAAGATGTGCTGTCACAAAACACTCTGCATGACACCAAAGTACGAGATAGAAGTGATATGGCCGAAACATGGTGGATACGCCGCTGGTGCTTCCTATATATAAGTGTTTCTGCCATGTTGCCAAGTTTCGTACCATGTGCCATGAAGAATCGGTGTTTTGGTGACACACGGAGATAGTTTGTTTGATGAGACTTGATTCAAGCTATGAGAGATCTTGGATATACTATATGAAACTATTTGGTTAATCTATGTGGAATATGCTATGTGAGTGGCAAAACACGGTGCATGACACCGACGTACGAGGTGGAAGTAATGTGGTCGAAGCATGGTGGATACGCCGCTGGTACTTCCTATATATAAGTGTTCCTGCCATGTTACCAAATTTCGTACCACGTGCCATGAGGGATTCGTGTTTTGTTGACTCACAGGGATAGTAGTTGGAAGCTGACTCTTGATCCTATGAGAAACTATAGCTATGTTGTATGAAACTATCTGGTTAATCTATGAGTGATGTGTTTGTGGGAAGCAAAGCACAGTACATGACACCGAAGTACGGGACGAAGGTGGCGTGACCGAAACATGGTGGATACGCCGCTAGTACTTCCTATATATAAGTGTTTCTGTCATGTTACCGAACTTTCGAATCACGTGCCATGGGAGGGTCTGTGTTTGTAGCTCGCGGGAGTGTTTTTGTCTAATTGTGAACGTATCGAATCAATTAGACTACGAGAGACTATTTGTTTAATCTATGTGTACTCTAGTGCGTATGTGTTATTCTGAGAAGCAAAAGACGAAACGTAGCCTAGCACCGAAGACGAGACGTACGTGACATGCCCGAAACATGGTGGATACGCCGCTGGTACTTCCTATATATAAGTGTTTCTTGCATGTTACCGAACTTTCGTACCACGTGCTAAGTGAAATTCGTGGTTTTGCGGACTCGTGGTGGAAATGTTGAGACTATTTGGGTAATCTATGAGAAACTCTGGAATCTAAAACTATGGAACCTAATGTTGTGGAATCTAAAACTATGGAGTCTAAGGCTATGGAGTTTAAGGTTGTGGAATCTAAAGGTTTTGGTTGGCGAAACATGGCACCGACGACGAGACGGAGGTGGCATGGTCGAAACATGGTGGATACGCCGCTGGTACTTCCTATATATAAGTGTTTCTATCATGTCGCCTGTAACACCCGTTCTTATAAATCGAGGTTTAACGTATCTTTTACGAAAACAATCATGTAATTAAGAATACATGTATATCGGAAATACGGGTTTATTAAAACCTTTTACAATTTAAAAGTTTAGAACATAATGTAATTAAGTTCGTCATTTAAAAGTAACAACGAAACGTCGTGCGGAAGCTTATTTCTTGATCATGTTCGATTCTTCATTGTGCTTGATCGTCTTCCGGTGCTAGAATTTTACCTACAACTCATAAAAACATGAGTTAGATTATTCATACGTAGCTTAAAAACGCATTTCAATGGGTTAGCAATGCATAAACGGTTAAATAACAAATTTTTGCGAATCTGGCACCCACTCGCGTCGCGCCACGGCCTGGGGGCTTCCTCGTCGCGCGACGCCATGGCTTGTTTTCAACAGACTGTTGCAGCTGGTGCTGCATAATTCTCAGCATGACTCGATTTCACGGAAACGAGCATAACTCTTTCGTTTTTGATCCGTTTTACCCGATTCTTTTTCCTATGCGTCCGTAATTAAATTCTCCATCTTATGGAGTTAAAATCCAACATCCTGCATAATAAATTTTGAGACTTCTAAGCCTTCGACTCATTTCCTTTTTACCGAATTTTAACCCGTTTATGCATTTTATCAAGCAAACATATTTGCTTGATCCTTATTTCACACGCACCTCTTCAAATTAATGTTATCTACCATGTTAGGTTCTAATCACAGGTTTCTTACACAAATTAAACCCGTTTTCGCTCGTATGCTTATTTTGACCCGCTAAGGGTGTTTAAGTATATTTTAAACATGATTCGCTTTCATTCGTACCTAGCCTTATATTCCCACATTCCTTACCAAGTAATCTTCCGCCACAACTGTATTTGTGTTGTATTAAGTGTTGAAATTCCTAAACTCCGAGTTTTACCTTTCGAATCATTATTTTACGGCAAAGACTATTATAGAGTCAAATGACTAAGGATTCACATCTTTCGCTTTTGTATACTCATTCTAAGTGTTTAATTATGCATTCTACTCTTTTCCGAACAACCATTATGGGTCGTTCGCTCGATTTAGCTTACAAGGGCATTTTGGTCCATTTAGTCCTTTCATTAACATAAAGGACTTTTAAAAGCATTTTCGACCCAAAAGCCCTGTTTTAAACTATGCATTTGATTCAAAAGGTCATTATGTTTTCAAAACACAACGATCATCATATGAATCATTCGGTTTGCTTATTAAGATAACCAAATGTCTATATGACTGCATTTAACTATCAAGGAGCCTCTAGTTCTTATTGAGTGGTTAATCTATATTATACACACCTGGCTCGGATCAATATATATATATTGACCCATTTCGATACCTTTCCTTAGTAACCGCTAAGTAATAGCGATGTAAGTATCCATTTGATATTTATTCCTGAAATCATACAACTCGACAAACCATTAGTCGATATTGTCAAAGGGTGATATTTTCACCCTTTTGACCCGTTTGTTTTAATTGACCGATTATATTGGCGAGATGAAGCTTATTGCCATCTCGCCTACACGACTCGCTCCAGTTTACATCGTGCGGTCATTTTAATTATAATTCACTTCTTAACGCTTTTTGGCCTATCAAGGCTTTCGAAATAAAGTATCTTTCAAAACCAACAATTATTGTCAACGAGTGACCAAATTACAATTTTACCCTTATTGGTTATTATGATTTACCTTATATGGTAACCCTTAGAAGTACATGTTTCATTCGTCATAATATAATCGAATTACCGATTTAACTCATTTTTAGCCATCACTATGGTTTCTTATCATATTTGATTATCTTGTTCCGTACGACTACACGCCGGAACACCATATCTCAATTAGGTATTTGTCTTATTCGTAATCAATACGACAAAGAATATTCCAACATATGTGACTAGTGTAAGCTATACTTACCTTGCATCCGAATTACGCTTTTCCTTCATTCTTGATTCGTTTGACCCGCTTCCTTCCCCAAGCTTTCAGCTAGCTTGCCAAGCGTCAAACTATCATTGTAATTGTAAGATGGTTAGGTTAGTCATAATCATTTACGACTATTCCATCCTACGCTTCATATATCGAATTTATCATTCGATCATATACTTGGTCGGTTTGACTTTTTAAAGTCAATCGACTTATCAACTTATTCAATGCACATTTGGTTTATTGAATTTCGCTTAGGCATTTCATCCGAACTCTTAACGAAATCAAATTTTACACACTAACTACTAGGTAACATGATTTCAAGCATCTATATCACGATCTTAACATCAATTCTTTTATATCATACAAAACCCATTTTGTGAGAAGTATGATCTTGTACTCAAATTCATGGTTTAATCAAACACCTTCTATTCGTTATCATGCATGTTGATTCTAAGCATAGTTATATCATCAATTTCATCATAACATTAAAACCCACTTATCTAAGTGTGTCAATTCATCAAATCCTTCAATTCATAGCATGTTATGCATGATTTTCACTTAGGCTTTTGATACTAAACATGTATACATCCCTAATTCAGTCCTAATTTCTACGATTCATACCAAAATCGCGTATAGTGATGTTCATCCAATTTTTACAACTTCATGTAACAACAAAATTTTACATACCTTTTGATCCCCTCGACTTGGTGATCATTTGTATGTATTCGTGCCTTTGATTCGAGCCCGATTTGGCCTTCAATTTGATTGATTTTGTGTATACTAGGGTTCAATGTGGAGAACCCTTTTTCTCCTGTGGAAATATCGACCAGAACACACACTATAGTGTGTGTTGTGGTGTTTTATTTTTAATAAATTAAAAACCATTTGAGTTCTTTGTCAAGTTTGGTCCCTCCAGTTATTCAAGTTTTATAAAGGGTGTTTTAACCAAGTTTTCTTAGTATTTTAAAACATTTAACTAACTAGGTTGATATTCCTAGTTACTTAGTGGGTCCACTACAAAAAAAAGTCCATTTAGTGGCACAGACTTCTAGTGGCATTTAGCATTTGTGCCACTTATTTAGGTTTTAGTGGCACTTTACGTGTGCCACATTTGCTTAGCACGTTTTTAGTGGCATTTAGTCCTTATGCCACTAATTTAGATTTTTAGTGATACTTTCCATATGCCACTAAAATATTTGATAACTTTTAATGGTACTTTACGTGTGCCACTATTTTCTAAGGGCTTATAAATTCTAAAATCAGAAATGTTTTCGAAACCTTTACCCACACTTTAATGGACAATAGTAAATCAGTAATGTGTTATGGGCCATATTTGGCCTTAATGGATTACAATGGAAAATAGTAGATCGTGCATGTCTTAATGGATCACATTGGGCCTTAATGGATCATAATGGACCATATTGGGCGTTAATGCATCACGGTGGACGATAGTAAATCATACATGTCGTAAAGGACAATATTGGGCCTTAATAGATCACGGTGGACGATAGTTGATCATACATGTTTTAACGGAACATAATGGGCCTTAGTAGATCACGTCAAGTTTTGAGCCGAGTGTGAGACATGATATTACAACCAAGTATGGGTATAGGATTAGCCATACCTGACCCATTGCACCATCTCTGAATTTACCTATAAGATTTACAAATAAAACATAACTTTCATTTACTCTTTAAAACTCTCTATTAGGGATGAACATGGTACTGGACTGGTACCGAACATGTACCGGTATCGAAAGCACCAATATAAAAAAACAGGGAAAATGGGTACCGGTAAATAGACCAAAATACAGATGTCGAACCGGTACTGATTCCGAAAAATGAAAAAAATGTATACCGATACCGAATATACCTGTTAACAAACGCTTATCCCCACTTTGTACCTATTAATTTATATAAAATATATATAAATATATTAGTTTGTGTAAATAATAGTTAAACAGCCACTATCGTCCAAAAATTTCAAAATTTTTTAGATTTGCTAAATTTCAGTTTCCCTCCACATCTCTATTCTAAACCCTAACTCCCTCCTTCCCCAAATTGCAAAACACTCCATCTCACCAAAACTTCCAGTAGTTGCAGGTTTCATATTTCAAATTCATGATTTCAAGAACAAATCTTCTAATAACATCAGTGTCACTTCGACCTCCAATTTCTATAAACGTCGGGCAACTTGCCAAGTTCTTCAATAACTGTTCAGATAATGCATCCCAGGTTATTTCATTTGCTTTAAATTATGTAAAAATTTTATAATTCACTTGCATGGAAGTTAAATGCATCGAATAATATGATTTTATTTCTTCCTTTTTTGAATATTCATTATTTCAGAGATTGGGTGCTATCGGCCTATCGCGGTATGGGATTTTATTCTTTTTTGTCTTTAGAACGGACTACCAGTGAGTAATTTTTAAACATTTATGCTTCAATACAGACTTAGAACATTGAAATTTGCATACTTGATGTTATGTTCATGTAGTCAATCTATGTTATGATCGCCATTTATTGACTGCAGGATAGGTGTTTGATGAAAATCTCCACTGACTTACCTTGGGAATGATCTACACTGACTGTGATAGGGGTGTTTGAATGTGTTTTACCAAAGTGATTATTGTGATTAAAAGAATGAGTTGTATAATCGGATAACCTGTTGCTTTAAGTTCAGTTTTTTCACAGCTCTTTCTTTATTTGATTATCCATATCTGTTGCTATAAATTCAGAAATTTATAAATATAACAAATTACTCAAACACCAAAGAAACTTATTGCTACTTTAAATTGCAAAAAAAAAAATGGTATAACTGCATGTCCAGACACCCTTTTCATCCCATCCTTTCAGGTAAGTATTTTTGGGTCTCGAGTTGGATTATATTGTGACAAAGATTGCCGAAAAGTTAACCAAAACTTGAGCTCTTGCAGTTGAATATTATTGGTATAGTGGCTGTTGTTGTGTGTGTCTGCAACTGTTGCAGCCATGGCGGATTTCGACAACAATTTACGATTATAGCAAATCTAAGGTGTTTGTTATATTGTGTTTTGAATTTTTATTAAGTGAATCAGATTCCGGGGAGAGAGGAGGTTTTTGAGAGTAACCTCGTTCTTGCCATTTGATCTTCTAATCAACTCTGAGCTTATTTTTTAAACCAACCCGACCCGGTCTGACCCAATATCTAGCTAGCTACTTGCAGACAAAAACTTACACATCATATCATAGCTATTTGCCATTTGATCCTCTTGCCCTGAAGTCTCCACCCCCATCACAAGCCTTCGTCGCCGTAATCACTAACGCTTACAAACTTATTGGTTTTATTTGTTGTATTATTGATTGATTAAGGTTTTTATGTTGATGTTTCAGTGGTGGAACGTTATTGGTTAAAGCAGTCTTCGATGTCGCCGTATGCTGGTTTGTATTTTGATGTTTGTTTACAAGGTTCTGTTATTTGTTTTGATAACTCAATGAGTTTAATTCGTTACAGGTTCAATGTACTATGGATCTCCTCTTCAATTATCGATCCTTGGGCCTCTTACGAGTTACGGTTGATGGGTATATAAACGACTGATGAATTTCATGATTTTTTTATTGAGTTTATGGGTCTTTTTTGGGAAATATAAATGAAATTTCCTGGAAATGATAAAATTAATAAATATATATTTTCCTTGTGTAAAAACAAAATGGTGCTTGTTGATTAAATGATGCGGCCATTTGTCAAACAATTATATTTTAAGGCTTTTAGTAGAAGGAAAGGTGGTAGGAGTTTTAGGGGGTGTTTGGATGCATATCGCCTGATTATTTGCCGTTTGAGTTTAAAGCTTTGGAAGTTTCCCTTGGCTGCTTGTACGTTTTTGGACGCACATGTTTGTTTTATTAGTTTTTGGGATAAGATGATATAATCTTGTAAAATTTGTTTCAGTTTAAGAGGTTATAAATCTTATTTAATTTCATCAGGCTGCAAAATTAGAAATTGAACCGTATCCATTTCTAGATGAACTTACATTACTTCAAACTTGGAACGTGCTCGTAGATTAAAAAGCAGACCAGTTGCTTTGACCTGAAGAGTTCAGAAGGTCAAATAGCCCATCTCGTGATTACTATTACCTGAGTTAGCAACATGGGTGGGTCAGGACTCAAACAATTTTCATTCAAATTAGGGCTGCAAATGAACAAAACATTTAGCGAATAGTTCGTGAACCCTCTTTTTGTTAAGTGATGGCAATATAGATAACTAGATGTATTGAAAGAACCACCAAATCTTTGGCGAAGAGAGCTTAAAGTGATGCCAAAAAAAGTAAATTCGTCTTTTATTAATTGCTCTTACTTCTTTAATGGCTATGGTTATGAGATATAATCATTTGAACATGAATTGTGAAATTTCAGGTTGAATATAGTGAATTGGCTGATGCGGCGACAATAAGGAGTAAGTGCAAAGAGATTCAGGTTGAATATAGTGAAACAACTAAGAAAGAGTTAACACAATGAATACTTTACTCGCATGAAGATTGTGAAAGAAATTCATGAACGCAATGGAGTTTCGAGTTTTGGTTCAAACATTTTTTAAATATTAGTTTTGTATGTTAGATATTTAGACTTAGGTTGACATGTATTAGTTATTTCTTTGCAAAAATTTGGAATCTTTGGAAGATTGTTTGAACCTTTTAATTGAATTGATTATATTATTATGATTTCTACATTTTACAATTTTATTTTTATTTTTTAATGTAAATAAATATTAATTGTAATCAATAAAAATTAATATGATAAATATGTTGATGTGATTTTTGTGGCAAAAAGTATGTGCCACTAAAAGCCCAAAAGTTTGTAGTGGTAGAAAAAACAGTGCCACTAAAAGCCTATATACTTTGTGCGGCAGATTGAAAAAGTGCCACTAAAAGGCTTTAGCGTCAGCGCTTCTAGTGGCACTTTTTTTGTGTGCCGCCCATTCCTATAGGTGTTTTTAGTGGCACTTTTTTGTTGTTTTGTGGCACTTTTTTGTTGTTTTGTGGCACTTTTTGTATGTCACTAAATGACATTTTTTTTGTAGTGGTCCCGGGAGTTATAACCCGTTTTATTTTAAGTCCCGGTAACTCGGGCTCTTATAAACTCAATTCCTTAAAACTTTGATTCGCTTGTATTTAATATTAGGATTTCTTATTTAAATCCAAATATTTACTGGGTTATTTTTACTACTAACGGTACTTTACCCATCTTTTAGTTTTAACGGAGTTTGATTACCAAACCCGTTTTCGGGGTGTTACATCGCCAAACTTTCGTAACACGTGCCATGTGGGATTCGTTGTTGAGTGGTAATCTATGTGAAACTATTTGATGAATCTATGTATGCGATAATGGTGAAATGTGTTAGAACGCGACACGTAACATGACACCGAATACGAGGCGGACGTGATGTGCCCGAAACATGGTGGATATGCCGCTGGTACTTCCTATATATAAGTGTTTCTGACATGTTGCCGAACCTTCGTACAACGTGCCATGCGAAAGTCGTGGGTTTGTGGAATTTATTAAGCTATGAGAGACTTGTGGGAACTATGTGAATCTTGAGTCTTTATTCTGTCATGTGTGGAACTATATATCTAGTCTTATACAATCCTTTTTTTTGGATCTTTAGATGTCTTCTCGTAAGCTATCCGATTCTCTCAAAAGATCCAAGGCTAATTCTCAGAAAAAGATGATGACTTTCATGACCGATCAGATTGCTCGCATCGTGCCTAAAATCGTCACTGAGATCCAAGGATCAAACACACCACACTCCTCTGTAGACTCTAAAACGGAGCAGCCAAAGTCTACAAAGCTTAACTATAAACACTTTGTCTCTTGCAACCCTAAGTCCTTCACGGGAAGTGATGGGGTGAATGCGATGTTGCAGTGGTTCGACAGTATCGAGGTTACCTTCATCAACAGCGAGTGCCCAGAACACTTGAAGACTAGGAGTGCAACTGGCATGTTTCAAGGAAGAGCCTTAGAGTGGTGGACTAATGAGAGAAACATCCGTTGAAATGAAGAAGCCTATGCTCTTCCATGGGCCGAGGTGCGAGAATTAATGATGCTTGAATTCTGCCCTCCTCATGAACAACTGAAGCTTGAAGAAGAGTTCTAGCATCTGAAGCAGATTGGCGATGATAATCTTGCTTACCCTACCCGTTTTAAACAACTGAGTGTGATCGTGCCTCACTTGGTCTCTACTCCAAAACGCATGATATCCAAGTACATTAACGGGTTACCTCCTGCAATGCGTTATTTGATTGAAGCAACTCAGCTCGGAACTATTGAGGAAGTCTACCGTCTTGCAGCAAAACTGAATGACAACCGTGTGCGGGATAAACAGTCTGGAAACTCTGCTCCATCTAAGCTTGCAAACCAAATCACACAGCAGCCAAGCAGCAACAAGAACAAGAAACGAAAGTCTCGAGGTTCGAGTTGCAATGCTGCGAATGCTAATGCCGCTGGAAATGCTGCTACACCTGCTGCTGTTAACTCTCCTGCTCCGGAGAACAAGAAGCAGTACACTGGGCCTCATCCTAAGTGTGCTACTTGTAACTTCCATCATCCGGCGAACTCTGCTTGTAGTCTGTGCACCAATCGCAATTGCTATGGTCACACGACTCCTTACTGCCGTCAGATCAAACAAATTCAACAGGTGTTGCCAGCTCAACCGGCTCAACCAGCTCTACCGGCCCCGCAGAACCCTAGGCCAGCAAATGAAGTTCGAGCATGCTTTAAGTGTGGAGATACTACTCATCTTCGTAATCAGTGCCCACAACTGAACCAAGAGCAACAGCAAGCCCCGAGAGGCCGTGCTTTCAACCTCAGTGCAAACCATGCTCGTAACGACAATGAAGTGGTGAATGGTACGTTTCTCGTTAATAATCTTTATGCTTCGATCCTATTTGACACTGGTGCAAATAAAAGCTTTGTGTCCGTAGAATTCGAGTCTTTGCTAAACTCTACACGCTCCAAGCTACCTAAGTCATTTCCGGTGGAAGTCGCCGATGATAAATCTATTCTAGTTGATTCTATCCTCCGTGATTGTTCCTTGACTCTTGACAATCACGTTTTCACCATCGACCTCATACCCATGAAACTGGGTAGCTTTGATATTACCATAAGCATGGACTAGTTGCGTAAGAACCATGCTGAAATCGCCTGTCAGGAGAAGTGTGTTCGCTTACCTCTTCCGTCCGGTGATACCTTGCACGTATATGGAGACCGACCTTCTAAAGGGCTGAAACTGATGTCATGCACTGAAGCGAACCGATACTTACGTAAACCTTACCTTGCCTTTTTAGCCCACGTTGTGGAAAAGAAGGACAAGGGAAAGAACATAAGTGAAGTTCCAGTAGTGTGTGATTTCTCTGACGTCTTTCCGGAAGATCTTCCTGGTCTTCCTCCTCCTCCTCCTCGACCGGTCGATTTTCGTATTGATCTTGTGCCTGGCGCAACTCCTGTAGCCAAGGCTCCTTACCGACTTGCACCCTCTGAGATGCAAGAGTTGTCTAGTCATCTTTAAGAATTTCTCGACAAGGGTTTCATACGTCCAAGTACCTCCCCGTGGGGTGCTCCCGTGCTATTCGTCAAGAAGAAAGATGGTTTGTTTCGTATGTGTATAGACTATCGTGAGCTTAATAAACTTACCGTTAAGAATCGTTACCCTCTTCCCCGCATTGATGATCTATTCGACCAACTACAAGGCGCGTCCTGTTTTTCTAAAATCGACCTTCGATCTGGATACCATCAACTACGTGTGCTCGACGAAGATATTCCAAATACAGCCTTTCGCACACGCTATGGACACTACGATTTCGTGGTGATGCCGTTTGGCTTAACCAACGCTCCCGCGGTGTTCATGGATCTTATGAATCGTGTTTGTAAACCTTATCTTGATCGTTTTGTGATAGTCTTTATTGATGATATTCTTATTTATTCTAAAACTAAAGCTGATCATGAACAACACTTGCGCCTGATGCTTGAACTTTTACGTAGTCAACGTTTATATGCTAAATTTTCTAAGTGTGAGTTTTGGATCGATGAAGTTCAATTTCTAGGGCACGTTGTTAGTAAACAAGGTATTCATGTTGACCCTTCCAAAATCGAAGCTGTGAAGAATTGGAGTACACCTAACTCTGCATCTGAGATTCGTTTCTTCCTAGGATTGGCGGGTTATTACCGTCGATTCATCTCGGACTTTTCAAAGATCGCCGTCCCTCTCACTTCTTTGACTCAGAAAGAGAAACCTTTTGCTTGGGGTCCCGAGCAAGAGGAATCTTTTCAAACTCTTAAGCATCTTCTCTGTAATGCTCCTGTTCTCACTCTCCCTGATGGGAACGACGACTTCGTAGTATATTGCGATGCCTTGAACTATGGTCTGGGCTGTGTGCTCATGCAGCGGGACAAGGTTATCGCTTATGCTCCCGAAAACTCAAGATACATGAGAGAAACTATACTACTCACGATCTGGAGCTTGGTTCAGTTGTGTTTGCATTAAAGATATGGCGACACTATCTATATGGAACTAAGTGTGTGATTTTTCACTGACCACAAGAGCCTACAACATATCTTCGACCAAAAGGAACTGGACATGCGACAGAGGCGTTGGGTGGAACTTCTTAACGACTACGACTGCGAAATTCGCTATCATCTTGGTAAGGCGAATGTCGTGGCCGACGCACTTAGTCGTAAGTCTCATGCTAGTAGTATCTGTTGTTCTCAAATCTCTATCGATTTGCATGCTTGTATTCGTGACGCTCAGTATTCTTCAGCAAACGAAGGAAGTATCATTGAGGAAGTACGAGGTGCTTCAATAGATCAGCTTGTGACTAAACCTAATGGACTTTAATACTATCTCGATCGCATCTGGGTTCCAGATCGCGACAATCTTCGTGAGCTCATTATATGAAGCCCACAAGTCTAGATATTCTATTCATCCTGGTGCTGATAAGATGTACCATGATTTGCGTATGTCCTATTGGTGGCCTGGTATGAAAAGGGACATAACTGCTTACGTTTCGAAATGTCTCATGTGCTCAAAGGTCAAGGCTGAGCATCAGCGTCCCTCAGGTCTACTGGAGCAACCCGAGATCCCTGTATGGAAATGGGATAGCATTGCTATGAACTTCATAACCAAATTACCTCGTACATCGTCAGGTCATGACAGTATATGGGTAATCGTTGATCGTTTGACCAAGTCAGCTCACTTCCTCCCTATTCGTGAGGATTTCAAAGTGGAGAGACTTGCTCGTATCTATACAGATGAGATTATATGTCGTCATGGCATACCTTTAGACATTATCTCGGACCGTGATGGTCGATTTACATCACGCCTTTGGCAAACTTTTCAATCCGCTATGGGTTCGCATTTGAATTTAAGTACGGCCTTCCATCCCCAAACGGATGGGCAGACTGAACGTACTATCCAAACCCTAGAGGATATGCTCAGATATTGCGTCATTGACTTTGGTGGTAACTGGGATGTACATTTACCATTGATCGAATTCTCGTACAACAACAGCTATCATTCCAGTATTCAAATGGTTCCTTTCGAAGCTTTGTATGGTCGCAAGTGTCGATCCCCAATCAGTTGGCATGAGGTTGGTGACAAGCAGTTCACTGGTCCCGAACTCATCCAAGAGACAACGGATAAGATTCTCCAAATCCGCGACAACTTGCTTAAGGCCAGAAGCAGGCAAAAGAGCTATGCTGATAAAAGGCGTAAGCCTCTGGAATTTGATGTTGGGGATCGAGTACTGCTCAAGGTATCTCCCTGGAAGGGAGTGGTTTGCTTTGGTAAGAAGGGAAAGCTCGCTCCTCGCTACGTGGGTCCTTTCAAGATACTCGAAAGGATTGGCAAGGTGGCGTACCGACTCGACCTGCCGCAGGAACTTAACACTGTACATCCGGTGTTCCACGTATCTAATCTTCGAAAATGCTTAGCCGACGAGGAACTTCAAGTTCCCTTGGACGACTTGCAAATAAATGAGACGCTACACATTGTGGAGAAACCGGTCGAAATCATGGACCAGAGTGCCAAGCGATTAAAGCGCAGCAAAATTCCCATTGTCAAGGTTCGATGGGAAGGAAAGTGTGGGCCAAGTTCACTTGGGAACTCAAAAGCGAAATGAAGGCCAAGTATCCACAGCTCTTCGAGCAGTCTTCCTCTTAGATTTCGGGGACGAAATCTCCTAAAGAAGGGGAGGCTGTAACGCCCTGCGTCCCTGAACTTTTAACTTTTGGCAAGTTTAGTCCCTTTACTTTTGAGTCTTATTAATGTTAGTCTATTTTGTGAAAATTGTGATGCTAGAATCTTGAAACTTTGAATCTAGATACTTTGATACTTGACTCTTGATACTTGATTCTTGACTCTTGATGCTCGATACTTGATACTTGACTCTTGATGTTGCAGGCTGATAGGATCTTGGAAACGAGAAACTTGCTAGGATGCTGCCTAGAAACTCATCTTAGTTAATCTAGAAACTATGAACAATGTTTGATGATTTGTACTTTTGATACCTCGAGATTTGTGGTTGATGTTTTGGTATTTAGACAATTTTGCATGAAATCAAATTAATTATTATTGAAACTTTAGTTTTGTGGAACCTCTTGAACAATCTGAACACTTAGTGCCACACCCCGATGTTTCCGCCATCAGTTGGGGTGTGACATTCCTGGAGCTTTGAGGTGCTGAGGAGTGTCCAAACAGGTGTTCTATGGTGGTTCAAGGTGGCAAAATTGCGAGAGAGGTGGCAGAAAGTGCAAGCTGGAGTTGCCAGCAATTGTGTCTGCCAACGATGCTCTTGCAGACCGCAAGAAGTTAGGCCTTGAGATCCGTAAGGGCTTCTGGCGCCCATAGGTTTTTAATGCCTTATTGACCATAGGCCATATGCCTTGTGGTCTGTAAGGGACCGTCAGAAGCCATAATTTTGGCATTTGTTTATTTTTGACCCCTCAACTCTTAATCTTCCATATTATATACAATTTAGTCCCTCTGGTCCAACATATTGGGTATATTTGAGAGTCACTGGACATTTGTTGCCATATGATTCGATTAAAATTTCAGACGTCTCACATACATAAACGAGCACAAGTTTTAATTAGTAGGAGTATGCATGTGCCGGATTTAAGATCAAACCAAACTAATAATACACTTTTTGGTAAAAGAAACCACCATTATATACCATCAACATTTAGCAATACAGTGATGCACTTTACAAATTAATCACCACTAGAAAATATGACTCCTCGTATTTACATGTTTTCAAAATCTTTATATCCTTGTTAAGCTGGGTGGTGTGTTATAAAGCTACTAGGGGCTTTATAATGCCATGTATACGTCACATAAGCGAGAGACTTTAAAGCCCTTTTAAACAATATAAAAAAAGAAAAAGGAAATCAAAAAGAGAAAAATCTGATTGGTGGGAATAAATGGGCCCAACATGCATAACCCATTTGGTACTTGTTAAAAAAATTAAGCCCCCTCCATAGCCCCCCCCCCCCCCCCCACTCGCACCTAGGAAATGGAGTGAGGGCCACTATGGAGGCTAATTTGAAGGGACGCGAGACACACCACCCAACCTTATTGAATTAAAAACCAATAAAATAAAATAAATGAATAAACAAACATTAAGCCTTTTAAATTTATTTATTTTATTAATCAGAGTTAAAGAGCTAATGTAATTTATTTCTAGAACTGCATCAAGTCCTTTATATATATATTTATAATTATAAAAGCAGGGTGGAGATATAATAGGAAGTTTATTTCACTAGGAAGCAATCATAACCGTCCAATTTCATAATCTACGGTCTAGATCAAAATCAAATTAAAAACTGTCATTTAAACACGCTCTCCGGGCTTTCAAGGGTATTATTGTCAAAATCCAAAATAACCGTCGTTGAATATACCAGAAACGCTTCGAAAAAAACTGCATTACGTTTTACACTTCCATTTAACGATCACACACATACAGAAATTTGAGAAAATCATACTCCATTGAAGTTCATGGCATCGTCAAGAAATAATTTGAAGGTTTACCTTCGAGTTACTGAAAAGAAATCCGTCTCTGAAAACCCTAAATCATCAAAGAAGCCAAAAACATCATCAGCTGAAGAGAACATAGATCAACAAGTAAATATTAGCCGAAAATCAACAATGAAACAACAAAGTAGTAGAAAACGAAAAGAGATTTCAGACATTGGTAATTTTATGTATTTTTTCTTTTTAACTGAATTCAAGTTTCGTTTTATGAAGTGCAATAGACCTAATATATCATATCCCTTCCCTAAAATTGTTAATGAGTGATATCTTATCCCTATCTTAACATTTTTGTTATTAGAGACTACATTGTGTTTTATGTTAAAACTATGACCTAGGGTGCTAATGCTTTTTATGGGATTTATATATTGTGAACTAATGCGTTTTATCTTAATAAATTTGAAGAAACAAAGAGATTATTATTATGATAATTGTAATCGAATTTATGATATAGTATTTGTATGAATAATTGCGTTTTATCTTTGAATTTGCTGAGAAACATGTGTTGTTAACTATTGCGTTTTATCATAATACAATCAAATGCTTTTTTTTACTTGACTAATGCGTTTTATATTAAAATATCATAAAAAACAAAATGAGATTATGTATTGTTAATTTGGTGTGTTAAACAATATGATGTAAAGTATTGCGTTTTATCTTAAAACTATGAATTACTGTTTTTTATCTTTATAGTGTTAGCTAATGCATTTTATCATAAATTTGTTAATTGACATTGTTTCATTATTTTGTTTAAAGTTAAAAAACAAAAAAGGAGAAGAAAGAAAGTGGTGATAGAATCTTCAGAAGATACAGTTTCTGATCCAAAGGATGAAAATTCTAGTCGAGCTATAGTTCTGCATACTTCCGAACAACAACAAGTAAATTCAGGTAACATAAAACGCATTTAACAAATTTCATGAAAAAAATATATGTTTCTAAAACACTTCAATGTATCAGATGATGATTCAGTTGATCCACCACCAAGACTGAAACAGACAAAATATGAAAAGAAGGAAAAGGCAGAATCAAAACCAAAAAGATCATTGAGGAAAGATAAAACATAAGAACAACCAGAACCAGAACCATATTATGATTACGACGGAAAAAAAAATAAACATAAGATGTGCAGTCAATAATCTAAAAGATTATATTGAAAGTTTGTGAAAAGAGCAAAGGAAAGTTGTTAGAGAAATAGGGTTTGAGAGCATACTATCATTCAAGCTGCATTCAGTTCCACGCAAATTCGGATATTGGCTGGTAAAAAACTTTGATGCTGAAAATGATCAGATAAATACAGGAGATGAGAAGATTAAGATCACAGCTGAATTGATCCAAAAGGTATTTTAAATACCAAATGGAAAAACAGAGATTGAGGAAAAAGTGAGGCCAAAAGAAACTGATCTTATAATTAAATTCTGGCGCGGTCAATTCAGCAAAAATATTTTGAAGAGAATGTATGCGGCCAACTTGATTAAATATTTAAAATCAAGAAATGAGCTTGGAAGAATGTTCAAACTAAACTTCTTGGTTATATTTTTTACGGTTATGGCAGAGGCAATGCAAAGTAGTAACATTAATCAAAGATTCTTGCCATCAATGAAAAGTGACAAAAAAACCCAGGATTTTAATTGGTGTGAATATATTCTGACTGTTTTAAGGCGAACAAGAAGACAATGGCCTGGAAATGACAAGCTCTTCAATGGACCTATTGCATTGTTAGCGGTATGAAATCTGATCTTTCATTATTTCTACATATTTGCTGAATGCTTGTTTAGCTGCTTGTTTATATTCTTTGTTTAATATATGTTTGTTTAAAACACAATGTATATAAAGTTAAAAACGCAATGACTTGTTTATATTATTTGTTTGTTTGTTTAAAACTATGCTTTATTAAAACGCAATGATTGTGTAAAACGCAATGTTTTTGTAAAACGCAATATATTTAAAGTTACAAAAAATTAGTTTTGTAAGTTGTTTACAATGATTTATATATTAAAACGCAACAAAATTTGAATTGATTATTTTTCTAAAACGCAATGATTCATACAGATACTATGTGCTTACAAAAAACAAGGATTTGACGATGCTGAAAACACTGAAGAGTTCTCTCTTGATAAAATAGACTCTACAACATTACAAGAATTTGAAGATGAATTGGAAATTGCTGCGCAAAATGAGGGGAGATGTCTTGTAATGGATAAAAAGAAAAAAGAGAAAAAAGGCAGAAAGAATAAACAAAAAAAGAAAGATGAGGAGGAGGAGGAAGAATTTTATGTTTATCCATCTGAATCCGAGAATGAAAACGAAGAAATTTTTCAAGATGAATCTGAAGAAAAAGATGAAGAAGATGCTGAAGAACACCCAAACATCAATATAAAAGATGGAAACACCTTACTTAAAGCTGCAACAGACTGGATTGAACAAGAGAATCAAGAGAATGTTCAAAACAGCCCACTTAAAACCAATGAAACTGAGAAAATACATACATAAAGTGGAGGATCATAGGGGAAATTCTTCATTAAATCATCAATAGGAAATAAAGATAAACTGTGGGTAAACAGTCAATGCCGACTGCGTAATTTCATGCCATCACAAAATCAAAGTGAAGGTCTTTCTAACATTCATTCAACAAAAAGTGGCGATGAAAATATGAAGAACATTGAAGATAAAAAATTACATGAAGAATATCTTGTGACTGCCTTGGATGATCATTTTAAAGGATTTGAAGAAATTTTCGAAAGCATCCAAACACGCATAGATGAGATCGTTGAAGAATATCCAAACAGTGAAGCTGTTCATAACAAAGTAAATGAATGGGCGTCATTGATTGAAAAATTCAACCATCAAGCTAAAAAGCACAAGAAAGATAATATTGATTCAACTCTGATGGAAACACCATCAATATTTCTAAATTTGAGCCAAAATGAAGACACCGAAAATCAAATCATTTCAACTCCATTGATTGTAAAACGCAATGATGATGATACAAAACGCAATGAGGATAACACAGCTGTAGACCAGTCCTCCAATCCAGAAAAAATCAGTGAGAATGAACCTGCATCTATTCTGCAAACACACATTGAAAAACCTTCAATGGTACAATCGTCATTTAGCGAAGAAACTCCATCATTGATGTTGGAGATAATAAAAAAGACAGATGAAGAAGAAAAAAAATCAAATCAAAAGAAAATTCAAGATGATGAGGTACCATCCTTTGATTTTAAAATTTCTCAGTTGTCTTCAAATGTTGATGAAAATGAAGTTGAAGTTGATGCTACTAGCCACACTGCACAAATCGAAATTCAAGCGGAATCTGAAAATAAAACAATCGAAAAAGAACTTCAAATTACTGGAATACAAACAATATTTGATAGAATTGAAGAACAGGATACTGAAAAGGAAATCAGTGATCTAATTCAAAACACATCATTCCTCAACCCATAAGAAGATCCGTATAAAACACCTGCAAAATCAGTTCATCCAGAACAACCAACAAGTGATATAACCAAAACAGAACAAATAATCACAAGGATGGTACGACCAGATCGACAGAAAAATCTACCAGAAGTATTTTGTTCACCATACTATCTAAGACAAGTCGCAATGAAGGAAGCAAGAACGGCACACGAAAACAACATATCGGGATATGCTTTCCATGCAGAAGGAGAAATGATGTAAAAAATCTTTTATATACACTAACACAAAACAAAAATCAAAATATTATAATTTAATTATTTTTTTTGCAGGGACACTCTCTTTGAAATTAAAGATCATGTATTTCTGTATAGATATGCTGCTGAAACAATGAGGTCAGGATTGGAAATCACCGGAGAAGTAATCAATTGTTGGACATATATTTTGAATGAAGAAGAAAAAAGAAGATCAAAAGACACCAAAACTCCAAGATTTTTCTGTACTATTCGAATGCTGGTAAGATATATAAAACGCAGTTTGTCTATTTTATAGAAATAATATATGTATAATGAAGTTTTGTGAAGTTTGATTGAATGAAGTTTTATAAAACGCAATTGCCAGTTTATTTCTTTCATAAAACGCAATGTATACTTTGTTTGAATGAAGTTTTATAAAACGCAACTGTATGTTTGATTACTTACATAAAACACAGTTGTATGTTTTATTACCTTCATAAAACGCAATAATATGTTAATTTGTTTAATGTTATGCAGGCTTTAACATCGAGTGATAAGGAAGAAACTGAAAATGAAGAAAAGATGATAGAAGCATTCACAAATAACATTGAAAAAATTCTTCAAGGTGCAAAGCTAAAAAGCATAAAAGATTTTAAAATTATCCTTGTCTCGATTCTCCTTTCAGAGCACTTCTTTCTGATCTCCTTCAATCTTGAAGAGAAACAAATATTCATCATTGACAACAGTGCGAAAGAAGCCACAAATAAAGAAAAATATGGTGATGTGCCTGAAAATACAGTAAGTATTCTTACTTATGCTTTTAAAACACAAATATAAACCACCTAATCTTTTTTTTTTTTTCTGTAGAGGAATGCTTTGGCAGCTTACCTTAAATCTGTTGGACATGAAAAAGCAGATGATATAAAGGGAATAACCCCTGTTAGAATGGAAATGAAATGGAGGACAAAAGGTAACGGCATTGACGGTGGTATATTCTGTATGCGTCATATGGAATGCTATCATGGTGAAGCAGTCGAAAAATGGGATTGTGGGTTTAACGTGGAATATGAAGAACCTGCAATTATCAAGAAAGGTAAAAACAAAAAACCACCAGTCAACAAGCAGACCGCACAACTTGATGACTTAAGAAGAAAGTTCATCACGAAGATATTATTGCACGAAATCAACGAACTCAAAGATTATGTTATTGAGGACTCAAAGAAGTTTCGAGACCTCAGTGCGAAACTTAAAAAACAATCTTATGACACTAGTTTAGAAAGGATTAAAGATAGGCTTGCTCTTGCTGGTTTATAAAACGCAATGTTTTTTCTTTTTTGCATAATTTTAATATAACTCAGTATTTTCTTGATCTTGCTGGTTTACTTTGATTTAGAAATGCTACTTATTATAAAACACAATGTTTTTCTTTTAGCCTAATTTTAATATAACGCAGTATTTTCTTGATATTTGTGGAGAATTTTCATATAACGCAATATTGTGCTGATATATTTAAAATACTACTATTTGTTTGTTATCTTAAAACGCAATATGTATCCTTTCTTTTAAACATATTAATTAAAATTTGTACAATTTATCAATAAAAATTTTATATAATATATTTAAAAGAAAGGATACATATATAGTGAAATGTTCTATTTATTTGTTATTTGACATAAGTTATTTATTCTAAAACGCAATACAAAGTGTCTCCTAATTATTCATTTCCAAACATATAACGCAATATATCTTTATAACGCAATAAAAGTTTTTTTACTATTTTTATAACACAAAACAAATTAAAATTTTAATCACAATAATGACAATCATGAAACTGATATATTATACTCTTCTAAAACGCAATGTTATAAAAAAATAATAATAAATGAAGAGTAGATAAAACAAAGAAAAAACTGATATCTTAATGACAAAGAAATTGATTAGACCCAAAGCCTTAAAAAGCTTTAAAAAGCCTTTTGGATTCCTGATAAAATACTGTATGATTGAACAATCAATTCAAAGAAAAAAAATAAAATATAATCATTTTTATCATTAACACACTTAATTCAAATCCCTCTACCAATCCATTATATAAGTACAAAAACCCTAAACTATTTTCACATTCCTCATCATACACTAAATACACCAATACCCAACAACAAAACACACACACAATCCCTAAAATGGCTAATCAACAACTATCAGTTTGGTGGGTTAAAAGAGGCAATTTCGTTCTTCAATTCCTTGATGGAAAAAAGAATAAGATACCATTCCGTTGCTTCTGTTCTTCAAAACTGCAATGATAATGTGTTGAAAAGGATGAATGAAATAGGTATACCACCTGCTTGTTACACAAATGAGACAGCCGCACTGTTCAGAATTCTACACAAAAGATTTGGAAATCCGAGTCAAACTTCAACTGAAGATGCCAAGGTTACATCTTGGGAGTTCATTGAGGAAACTTTCAAAGTTTCAGTGACTTGGGACGATGGTGATGTGGAGATGTATGACCCAAAGGACATATCTTCCAGTGAGGATATAAAATTTTTGAAGCAATTATCTGAAATACCACTAATCAACAACTCTGCTAGCAAATTTGCAGAAAAGCTTCAAAAGGCAGTAGTCTCACAGGTTGATCTTTAGACTGAATCTGAAAGTGATGTGTAACACCCGTCTAATTATACTTGAATTAATAATAATTCATACCATTTTTTTTTATAAAAGATATCTAGTTATAACATAGATTCCATAAGTAACTAAACTTAGTCAACTAACGACTAAGTTAAAACATTCAAAAGTTGTTTAACAAATTTGTTTACATTCCATAAACATAGTCTATTAAAGGATTTAATGTAGCGGAAGCTTCAAAAGTCGTGTTCGGTTATTCAAAAAGTAGCTTGACCGCCATCCGTAAGATCCCCTTTGACACCTAGGGTCAAAACCACTTTAAAAGTTAGTATTGACATGATTATAAGACATGTAAACAAGTTCTAGTATCAAACCATCGAAAATAAAATAAAATTTTGGAATTCCTTCTGTCGCGTGGCGCGACAGGTCTTCGCGTGGCGCGAGGACTTCTCGCGTGTCGCGACGCTTTCAAGTCGTTCCTCCGCGTGGCGCGGGGGAGACGGTTTTCCAGCAGGTTGTTTTTGGTGAGCTGCATTTTCTACCAGCTCCGGAAAACTCAGATTTTAACTTCAAATGAGCATATCTTTTGACTCGTAAGTCCGTTTTAGGTGATTCTTTTTCCTATACGTCTGTAAATTCATTACCGACATGCCTATTACAATTATCATACCGAAAATTTAATTTACAGACCGAAAGACTATATGTCATTATACATTTATTCGACCCATTCAACTTTACTTAATTTGCTACTATTTAACTAGTAAACCTAAGGCGCTTATTACCCCAACTTCCGGGGCTTATTATCACCGGCATTTCAATACCAAATCTATGGCTTCATGCTCTTATGACCATTTCCGCCATCGCTTTCTATTTAAAATATTAACACTACTATGTACACCATTATTCGACCCGTTTGGCTCATCTACGGAATCCTCCATTTTGATGACTACCAAACGACTACGAACAAATCTTTAACCTATGGATTTAAGTAATGAACATGGTCGCTACAATCAACACCACTTTATTCTACAATGTAACCGTACATAATTAAATAGCGATTCACATAATGTAACGGGTCAAGTTACATACCTTCAAAGTAGGCCCTTCAAACGTGATTCGCCACCCGCTTGTCCGCTCGACGCTCCTGCGTCCTTTCCTATAGAGTTCATTTATGACATGTTTAGAACTCTATTTAAATCATAATTCGCATAATACGCTGAAACATCATAATCATGCGTTTCAACTTTGAATTTCAGTTTTAAGCCTTCTTTGAGGCATTTTCACAAACACCTTAAAGGCAGATTTTTACATGATTAAATATCAAGTCTCTAGCTTATCACTTAGCCCTAATTTCACATCAATCAACTATTTTACAAAATTGTTAGCTTCTATAATTCTGAAGTCACTTCACAATTGTCAAATTACACTAGAACAACACCCAATTTCCTAGTGTTTATTATAATCTACATAACCCACTAATCACCTACAATGGTGTTCATGGATTTTACTAGATTTTCACATGAATTCAACTTGTATTGGTCTAGGGTTTGTCCCTAGACACTGTATTGTTCCTAATTCATCATAAAACTAACATGCAACCATAAATTTCAGAAATTCCCAATTTCATGAGAATTTCGAGTTGAGATTTTTCATCAAATTTTACATACCTTGTAATCCTCTTGCGATGAGGATCAATAATCTATGCTTTAATTTCAATTTCAGCTTGGATTGAGCCTTCAATTTGAAAGTTTAGTGATGTTTAGGGTTTTGGAGAGTGGGGAATCGCCCCTGCTTGTTCTTGTATGACCAGACATCCCAAAATGGGGTGTTTGGTTTTGTTTTTATTAAAAATAATAATATAGTTTCAATCTTTACAACTTAGGCCCCTCCACTTTTGTTCAACATATAGTTTGGTTATGTTAACCCTATTTCAAGTTAATTCTAGACTTATAGTTAACTAGGTTTTAATTTCCTAGTTAAATAACATTCTTATTTATTTAAACTTTATAAGTAGAATTATAAAGTTTTATATTTCCGAGGTGTTACAAGTCCACCCCCCTTAAAAGGGTTTCGTCCCCGAAACCAATGTACGTACCAAATAATGTAGGGTGGAGACGTCGCATCTCCTCTTCGGACTCCCACGTAGTGTCCGAACCTTTCCTATGCTCCCATTTGACCTTGACTTGCTTAATTACTTTGTTTCTCAAACTTTTCTCTTTACGATCTAAAATCGCAATTGGTTTTACTGCATAGTTGAGGCTGTTATCCACCTCGATATCATCGTAGTGGATACGAGCAGTTTCGTCCGCTAAACATTTTCGGAGATGTGACACGTGGAATGTGCTATGAATCCCACTCAACTCCTCGGGTAATTCGAGGCGATATGCTACTTTACCAACCCGCTCGGTGATTCTGAATGGCCCAATAAATCTTGGGCTCAACTTTCCTCTTTTTCTGAACCGTATTACTCCTTTCCACGGCGATACTTTCAGCATTACTTTATCGCCCACTTGAAATTCAATCGGCCTGTTTCGTTTATCCGCATACGACTTTTGTCGATCCTGAGCCGCTTTTAGGTGAGTTCGGACCATGTCGATTTTCTCATTCGTAGTTCGGATTATATCAGTAGGCGCTAGTCCTCGTGGACCCACTTCTCCCCAACATACCGGAGTTCGACACTTTCTACTATATAACATTTCATACGGGGCCATCTTAATGCTCGCGTGATAGCTATTGTTATATGAAAATTCGACCAATGGTAGATAGACATCCCAACTACCCCCGAAGTCGATAATGCAAGCCCGCAGCATATCTCCCAACGTTTGTATTGTTCTTTCACTCTGCCCATCCGTTTGTGGATGGCAAGCAGTGCTAATGAACAGTTTGGTTCCCATTTGTTCTTGAAATTTACGCCAAAATTTCGAAGTAAACCGAGTATCTCTGTCTGACACAATGGATATCGGTACGCGATGTCGTGCTATAATTTCATTGGTGTACACCTCCGACATCTTCTCGGATGTATAAGTCTCACGAATCGGAATGAAGTGAGCGCTTTTCGTCAATCTATCCACGACTACCCATATAGCATCAAACCCGCGGTTAGTTTTGGGCAATTTGGTCAACAAATCCATGGTGATTTGTTCCCATTTCCAAACTGGGATGTCCAATGGTTGCAACTTACCATATGGTTTCTGGTGCTCCGCTTTGACTTGCAAGCAGGTCAAACACTTCTCCACATATTTCACAATATCTCTTTTCATCACGGGCCACCAATAGTTTTGTTTTAAATCATTATACATCTTGGTCGCTCCCGGATGGATGGAATAACGGGACTTGTGAGCTTCATCTAGTAGAAGCTTTTTAACTCCACATGTGTTAGGAACCCAAATTCTATTGAAACGTGTTTTCAAACCGTGGTTTCCTACTTCGAGATCCTTAACTTGGCCAATAATCCTTTCCTTTCTCCAGTTTTCCGTCTTTACTGCTTCATCTTGTGCCTCTCGGATTCGTTCAAGTAAGCCCGAGGTCACGATGAGTTGCAATGATTGTACTCGTATCGGAGCATAATCTGTCTTTCTGCTTAGGGCATCCGCCACCACGTTTGCCCTTCCGGGGTGATAGTGTATTTCACAGTCGAAATCTTTCACCGTTTCTAGCCATCGCCTTTGTCGCATATTCAACTCCTTCTGATCGAAGAAGTATTTCAAGCTCTTGTGATCGGTGAATATGGTGCACTTTACCCCATATAAGTAGTGCCTCCATATTTTTAATGCAAATACCACCGCAGCCAACTCGAGATCGTGCGTGGGATATTTCTTCTCGTGTATCTTCAATTGCCTCGAGGCATAAGCTATAACTTTGCCCCGTTGCATCAAAACGCATCCGAGCCCCGATAGTGAAGCATCCGAATAAACCACCAAGTCTTCGACCCCGTCCGGCAATGTCAGTACCGAAGCTTGAGTTAACTTTTCTTTTAGCGTTTGAAACGCTCTTTCTTGATCGACACCCCAAATGAACTTTTCTTCCTTCCGGGTTAGTTTTGTTAGCGGTGACGCAATCTTGGAGAAATCTTGAATGAATCTCCTATAGTATCCCGCAAGCCCCAAAAAGCTTCTAATTTCCGAAGGGTTCTTCGGGGGATTCCATTTTGACACGGCCTCGATCTTTGATGGGTCTACTAATACTCCATCGGCACTTATGATGTGGCCAAGAAATTGCACCTCTCGTAACCAAAAGGCACACTTAGAGAATTTTGCATACAACCTTTCTCGTCTAAGTGTCTCTAACACCTCTTGTAAGTGGTGTGCATGTTCAACTTCACTTTTTGAATACACCAAAATATCATCGATAAACACGATGACTGACTTATCCAACATTGGCTTGCAAACCCGGTTCATGAGGTCCATGAAAGCCGTGGGTGCATTTGTCAGCCCAAACGACATCACAAGGAATTCTTAATGTCTGTATCACGTGCGGAAAGCCGTCTTCGTCACATCTTCCTCCTTGACCTTTAGTTGGTGATACCCCGATCTAAGGTCAATTTTTGAAAACCAATTCACACCTTGTAATTGGTCGAATAAATCATCTATTCTCGGAAGCGGGTATCGATTCTTTACCGTGAGTTTGTTTAGCTCCCGGTAATCGATACACATGCGCATGCTTCCGTCTTTCTTTTTCACGAACAGTACCGGTGCGCCCCAAGGAGACACGCTCGGCCTTATGAATCCTTTATCAAGCAGGTCTTGAATTTGGGACATCAATTCTTTTAATTCCGACGGTGCGAGTTGGTATGGTGCTTTAGCTACGGGTTTTGCGCCCGGAATCAATTCGATCCCGAACTCTACTTCCCGTTCAAACGGTATCCCGGGTAAATCCTCCAGAAACACATCTTCATAGTCTCGTACTACCGGTACATCTTCAATCTTCCGTGATTCTTTCTCGGGCTCATTTGCGTATATCATGAATGCCTTGCATCCTCGCTTCATAAGCTTGTGAGCTTTCAACATTGAGCATACTATAGGGTTACCTCCTTTTTCGCCATAGATAGTGACGTGTTTCCCGCTCGGAGATATTAGCTTTATCTCCTTACGAAAACACACGACCTTCGCATGGTGCTGAGATAGCCAATCCATCCCAAAGACTACTTGAAATTCCCCCATTGACATCGGGATTAGATCTATCAAGTATTCCTCATCGTCTATGTTTAATTTGCAGCTTCGACAAACGTCACAAACTATAAAACTTTTGTTGTCCCCTATTTCTACTTCTAAGGGCACAGATAACTTTGTCAATACAAATGAAGGATGTCGAATAAATCCATGCGAAATGAAGGATTTATTCGCACCCGTATCAAACAGTACACGTGCTGGAATTGAGTTAATTGTGAATATACCTGAGACCACATCGGGTTCTGTTTTTGCTTCAGCCGCGGTAAGTTGGAAGGACCTAGCCTTCGCTTTGGGAGCTTCTGCTGGAGACTCTTTTGTGTCTCTCTTTCCAACCAACTCGGGACATTAAGACTTTTTGTGGCCGGGTTGATAACATTTGTAACAAACAGAAACTTTTCCGTGACATAGCGATGCAGTGTGCCCCGTCTTCCCACATACCGGACACGGCTTGTCTTTGAAGCGGCACTCGCCTTTGTGCCTCTTTCCACATACTTTGCAACTTGGTGACCCACCTTTAGCCTCCACTTTCTTTCCTGGTTCAGCAGTTCTAGCTTTCTTTGTAGGGCTTGGATTCACATCCTGTGCCCTTCGCTCACCCCTTTCAACTTGTTTCTTTAACTCGATTTCCCGCTCCCGGGCGGTGTTGATGATTTCTGTGAGAGTTTCATATTTTGAGGGAGTCATAAACTCCCGGTATTCAGCACTCAGCATGTTGTAATAGTAGTATATCTTCTGCTCTTCAGTGGTGACTAACTCGTCACAAAATCTCAGCTTATCCATGAAGATGCCCGTGATCTTATCAATTGATTCTCCCTTTTGTCTTAACTGGATAAATTCCTCTTTGATCCTGTTGATAACTGCTTTGGGACTATGGTGTTTAAGGAACGGCGCCTTAAACTCATCCCAAGTCATGACCCTTGCCGCTTCGGCTCCTATTTCCTTCTTTTTATTGTCCCACCAATCCTTGGCTTGATTTCTCAATTGACCCGTTCCGTAAGCAACAAAGTCACCTACGTCGCAGTGGGTTCGTTCAAACACTCCTTCGACGTCACTTATCCATATTTGGCAGATTATCGGGTCAACCTCCCCGTTATAGATTGGCGGTTTACACGCCATGAATTCCTTGTACGAACACCCTTTGCGTTCTCCCGACCTTTCTTTTATAAGGTTGACATTATCTTCCAACCTTTTGACTCGCTCTTCAACAAGCGACAACACCGTGCTTTGAATCTTGTCTATAAACCCGGATAGACTACCTTCAATTGCCTTCCCTACCTCTTCGGCAATTATCTCTTTCATTTGTTCGGTGCTTTTTTGCACCGGATCATCATCGTTTCCATCAGACATCTTGAAACTAAAATGTTTACATTTAAACGTTAAACATTTCATTTATAACATTGCTTCATTTGTTTCGGTTTAGCCAAGTTCCCAACTTGCTTTAACCGTTCGCATTTGGTGCACTTTCCGGGTTTGAGTGTGTTAACACGCTCTTCCCATGCACATCAATTCATTTCTCATTTCTTACATAAGATATAATTTATTAACATAATAAGTTAATTCTTACCGGACGATTGATCAAGCTTGAACCGAACACTTTGTTGACAACCTTAAGCTCTGATTACCAACTTGTAACACCCGTCTAATTATACTTGAATTAATAATAATTCATACCATTTTTTTATAAAAGATATCTAGTTATAACATAGATTCCATAAGTAACTAAACTTAGTCAACTAACGACTAAGTTAAAACATTCAAAAGTTGTTTAACAAATTTGTTTACATTCCATAAACATAGTCTATTAAAGGATTTAATGTAGCGGAAGCTTCAAAAGTCATGTTCGGTTCTTCAAAAAGTAGCTTGACTGCCATCCGTAAGATCCCCTTTGTCACCTAGGGTCAAAACCACTTTAAAAGTTAGTATTGACATGATTATAAGACATGTAAACAAGTTCTAGTATCAAACCATCGAAAATAAAATAAAATTTTGGATTTCCTTCTGTCGCGTGGCGCGGCAGGTCTTCGCGTGGCGCGAGGACTTCTCGCGTGTCGCGACGCTTTCAAGTCGTTCCTCCGCGTGGCGCGGGGGAGACGGTTTTCCAGCAGGTTGTTTTTGGTGAGCTGCATTTTCTACCAGCTCCGGAAAACTCAGATTTTAACTTCAAATGAGCATATCTTTTGACTCGTAAGTCCGTTTTAGGTGATTCTTTTTCCTATACGTCTGTAAATTCATTACCGACGTGCCTATTACAATTATCATACCGAAAATTTAATTTACGGACCGAAAGACTATATGTCATTATACATTTATTCGACCCATTCAACTTTACTTAATTTGCTACTATTTAACTAGTAAACCTAAGGCGCTTATTACCCCAACTTCCGGGGCTTATTATCACCGGCATTTCAATACCAAATCTATGGCTTCATGCTCTTGTGACCATTTCCGCCATCGCTTTCTATTTAAAATATTAACACTAATATGTACACCATTATTCGACCCGTTTGGCTCATCTACGGAATCCTCCATTTTGATGACTACCAAACAACTACGAACAAATCTTTAACCTATGGATTTAAGTAACGAACATGGTCGCTACAATCAACACCACTTTATTCTACAATGTAATCGTACATAATTAAATAGCGATTCACATAATGTAACGGGTCAAGTTACATACCTTCAAAGTAGGCCCTTCAAACGTGATTCGCCACCCGCTTGTCCGCTCGACGCTTCTGCGTCCTTTCCTATAGAGTTCATTTATGACATGTTTAGAACTCTATTTATATCATAATTCGCATAATACGCTGAAACATCGTAATCATGCGTTTCAACTTTGAATTTCAGTTTTAAGCCTTCTTTGAGGCATTTTCACAAACACCTTAAAGGCAGATTTTTACATGATTAAATATCAAGTCTCTAGCTTATCACTTAGCCCTAATTTCACATCAATCAACTATTTTACAAAATTGTTAGCTTCTATAATTCTGAAGTCACTTCACAATTGTCAAATTACACTAGAACAACACCCAATTTCCTAGTGTTTATTATAATCTACATAACCCACTAATCACCTACAATGGTGTTCATGGATTTTACTAGATTTTCACATGAATTCAACTTGTATTGGTCTAGGGTTTGTCCCTAGACACTGTATTGTGCCTAATTCATCATAAAACTAACATGTAACCATAAATTTCATAAATTCCCAATTTCATGAGAATTTCGAGTTGAGAGTTTTCATCAAATTTTACATACCTTGTAATCCTCTTGCGATGAGGATCAATAATCTATGCTTTAATTTCGATTTCAGCTTGGATTGAGCCTTCAATTTGAAAGTTTAGTGATGTTTAGGGTTTTGGAGAGTGGGGAATCGCCCCTGCTTGTTCTTGTACGACCAGACATCCCAAAATGGGGTGCTTGGTTTTGTTTTTATTAAAAATAATAATATAGTTTCAATCTTTACAACTTAGGCCCCTCCACTTTTGTTCAACATATAGTTTGGTTATGTTAACCTTATTTCAAGTTAATTCTAGACTTATAGTTAACTAGGTTTTAATTTCCTAGTTAAATAATATTCTTATTTATTTAAACTTTATAAGTAGAATTATAAAGTTTTATATTTCCGGGGTGTTACATGATGAGGAAATCCCTGATGGAAGCTTAGGGTTCTCATCCGAAGAAGAAACAAACTTTGATCCATGATGCTGATGTTTCTAGTAATTTTTATTTAATTATGTGGTTTGAAAACATCATCTTTGTTTAATTTTGTGGTTTGAAAACTATCATCATCTATATAACGTAATGTTTATGATATCCACTTGCATTTCTTGTTTAATTTGATCTGTGATCCGTGTTATAATAAAACGCAATAATCAAAAAATTCCATTTACAGTATATTGTTCTTTGTGTAAAACGCAATAACAATATACTGTTCTTATCATAAAACGCAATTAACCAAAAAAAGCTGATATTTATGAAGGATATCACACAAAACGCAATAACAAAAAGAGATGAAACCTTTACATCATAAAACGCAATGACAAATTTTTTTTCTTTCTTATTGATGTCAGAATTTGTATACATACTTACATTGCATTGCTAGAACCTATAGCATTAGAAGAAACCTTATCTTTACATGTGCGACTGTTATGTCCTTTTCCACCACATACACGACACGATTTCTGGATCTTTGATGATTTCTGAATTGCAATCTCACGATTAGACTTGATCCTTTTTTGTACACCGCATCCTTTGGTCCTTATTTTGATCGGAACACGAATCATAGAATCTGACTTTTCGAAGTTCCCTCCAATATCAGCAAATCTTTCTTTGCGACTAGGAGGCGGCGCAGAAACCATAACCTCATCCGCTTTATCAATATAACTTTTAATATGATCCCTGTAACGACATAGCTCATCTAAATCCCCAACCAACCTATTAACCACATACTCATTTGCAACAACGATTTCTCTAAAAACTTTATCAATTTCACTATTCCTACCAATTTCATCAAACCGAATATTGCAATGATTTGATCCATTTGAAACAACATCTCTCATCCATCTTCTATGAACATATCTTCTAGGAAACTCAGTTACATCATCATACCGTAGAACATAAAATATATGGCGGCAAATATACCAAATTGTTCAAACCGTTTGCAAGTACAACTTATACTTAAACCATCTTCTTGTTTGTTGTATTAAACATGTAAATAAAATTAAAAAGCTATATAAAATTAGTGAAATGTAATATAAAACGCAATGAATAATAAATATAATAGAGAAATTAAGTTTATGATCATATAATGATAAAACGCAACAAATAATGGAAAAAATAAAACGCAATAGATGTTTAAAACAATATAAATTTAAAAAATTACCTTGAATAAAGATGTGATTGGCTGTTTGAAATCCTTTATTTCATAATATTGAACATCACCCACAGTATCATGAGACTTTGACATACACTTTGTAATGGCAGCATCAATTTCAATCTAAATATCTTTAAAAATTGTTTTGGTATATATTTCTGATGCTTGTTTCTCCAATACAAAGTCACTCCAGGGCTTAGACTGAATATATCTTGTATCATGATCATTCCTCCTATGCTCATGCCTTTGAATATCCATTGCAGTCTCAAAATGAGTGAAAAATTCAACAAGTGTACATCTTGGATTGCAAATCTGACCAAAGAAGTAATTCTCGCTTTCACATCTAGACGTAGTACGCATAAGACCTGCCAAATTCTCTCCTTGGTAATAAGCGGGAATCCAATCAAATCGAAGATCGTACATATCTTTTAACCACTCATGATTTTCCAATCCAAAAGTAGACATTATTGAATGCCACTCAGTTTCAAAATCTTGTGGAATAATAGTATCATTCCAAACAACATGAGTCATTCTTGTATTAAAATCAATGTTTGCTGACAAAACAGGACCAACCTGTATAAAAAGCAATAAAATTATTAAACATAAAACGCAATAATTTAAAACGCAATATATTGAAAATGATAAACATAATGCATTAATGGTAAAACGCAATTGTTTTGTAATTCTATAATAAAAATGTTTGGGGATCTTATTGTATAATACATAAAACGCAATAATAAAACTATATAAAAATTGCAGTTTATTAAATCATAAAACGCAGTTAATACCTTTGTCTTCAATTTCTCCCATATATGCCATATACATAACCTATGCCTACTTGAAATTACATCCTTAATAGCTCTCTTCATTGCAGCATCTTGATCAGTAACAACAACTTTAGGCTCACTTCCAAAAGCATTAACAAAGCACCTTAAAAGCCATCTATAAGAATCTGCTGTCTCAGAACCAAGTAATGCACCACCAAATGTGACATTCCTAAAATGATTATCAATCCCAGTAAATGGTACAAAAACCAAATCATATCTACATAAAAAAAATTAATAAAACATTAGGAAAAATAGAACAGGATATATAACGCAATAGAATATATAACGCAATAAATGAAAAAAACTTACTTGTTTGATTTATAAGTAGCATCAAAACCAACTATGTCACCAAACACTGTATAATTTGTTTTTGATTGCTCATCAGCCCAGAAAAGTCCTTTCAATCTTCTATCTTCACCAATAACATAATCACATGTGAAACAAGGACAACATTCTTTCTTCCTAATAAGACGCCTAACTACCATTTCTGTATCATACTCTCCTATGTAAAGATTCAAATCCCTTCTATAGTTCTTACAATCAACTTTACTAGCACCAACTTCACCAAAACCACCATACATTGTTTTCATAATATTGAATGCTTTAACAGGTCCAATATTGATTGAAGACAATCCAGATATAAAACTTTCTTTAACATAGTCAATACTTCTGGCAGCCGGCAAGAAATGAATATCTTCATCTTCAACAAAGATATGATTATGTTCTTCTTCAAAGTAGTAGATTTTAAACATATTATTGTTCTCTAATATTAATTTCACATGAGCATTGCATCCAACTCTTTTTGAACCTCTACTACGTCTAACAATCTTTTTACTATTCTCATCAACTGAACCAGAATCTATTTCTTTGCTAACATGAAATCCTTCTTTTGAGCAGACAATATATCTTATTTCACTACACCACCAACATTTTTCCAAGAGGTATTTTTTCTTGTAGAAAAACCTGCAGCAAGTGCATATCTCTGATAAAACGAAAAAGCCTCATCAAATGATTTAAAAAACATTCCAACAGCAGGTGTAATGGATCGACTGACTTTAGGTTTGAAAAACTTTCTTCCACTGTTTAAGCATACACGTTCCTCCCACTTGGAATTGTGATCTGAAACAATTAACAAATAACTATAAAACGCAATACCTCTTATCTAATAATGTTTTTAGTGTAAAATCTAAAAATATGTTAATAAAAAATTAAAAATACAGACCTTTAAAGTTTGTATATGAACTAATATTGATAAAAGCATAAAATGCAATACATTCAGTAAAACGCATCAAAAATAATGAACAAACAAAACAATGTATTAAACGAACAAAACTCTAAAATTGTACAACAATGAACAGTTATTGCTTTATATTACATGAATCTTAAATTTAAAGTATGTATGCATAAAACGCAACTCTTCACTAAAACGCAATAAATGATGAAGAAACAAAACGAACAAATTATGTTAAATTATACAACAATAACAAGTAAACTTATGAAAAATCAAATATTAATAACAGAAAGACGAATTATAAAACGTAAAACAATGAATTTCGGAAAAATAACAAAAATTTACTCAAAATTGAACCTAAACTTACCAACAGAGTCTGCAGAAGACATTGAAGTTATCGAAGAAGACATTGAGATTATCGAATTGACAAACGAAACAAGATTATTGCTTGAATAAAGGTGAATTGGCGATCGATTGAGATTTAGGGTTATAGAATCTTCAATTCTGTTATGAAAGTGATGAACTAAGAAGAGAGGTAACAGAATCTATAAAAAGACAAAAAAGCCCACGCGTCCAAAATTTTAAAAAGGAAGATGAACGGCTAAGATTGCTTCCTATACTTCCTAGCCAAAATAAACTTCTTAATTGATCTTTTCCCTATAAAAGCAACACATGATTAGTTGGATTAATATTAGTTTATTAAATGGACTTACTTTTTTTAAATTACAAGTAGCACAAAGCTCACACCTCGTAATACATTATATAACATCACATTTTTATATTACTAATAGCACAAAGCTCACAGCTCATAATACATTGTATAAACACATCACATTTTTTTATATTACAAGTAACACAAAGTTCACACCTCATAATACATTATATTTTTTTTATATTACAAGTAGCACAAAGCTCACATCTGATAATACATTATATAAACACATCACATTTTTTTATATTACAAGTAGCATGACAAAGCTCACACCTTGTAATACATTATATAAAGACATCACATTTACATAGTTAATGCATCCTAGCTAAGTGCCACCATCATCATCATCATATGGCCTCCATAGATACATTGTTGATTTCAGACCCTAAAGAGCATAAATGGGTTGTTGAAATTGATGAAATCATCGATCATCAGCTACAAATTGATGCCGAAACACCTTCTCTCTCGATATTTCAAGCACCTGAAACCATAACCCAAAAAAAACCTGAGGCCTATGAACCACAGCAGATCGGGCTAGGTCCGATTCATCACTTTCGGCCACAGCCATATAAGAAGATGGAGCAGAAAAAAATTGGCGTCTTGCGAAAGGTCCTAAAGGATCACGATATCAAGGATTATAAACTCCATGTCCTTAATAAAGTTCGAAAATTTGTCCCCATGGTCCGTTCATGTTATGACATGTTCCTACAAGATGACGATGACTCATTGGCTAGAATTTTTGCCATTGATGGCCTCTTCTTGCTTGATCTGTTCCATACTTATACTTTCGATCTTATAGAAGAAGATAAGGATGAGTATCTACTTTCTTTGAAGAAGAAAGCATATGAAATTAAACATGAAGTGGAAGAGTATCTACTTTCTATAATGGGAGATGATGGATTTAAAACGTTTCTAGAGCTGGAAATCGAGGGGTTTAGAGATACTTCTTATCCTCTACTTCTACGTCATAAAGAACTTGTAGTGACTGTAGACAACCAAATTGAATGGGAAAATATTTTAATGGTTCCTCATCATGAGCCCACACCCAAAGTTGGTCCAAAAGAAAGAATGGTTGCACAAGATATATTGATGGTGGAAAACCAAATTCCGTATATGGTGCTGAAGGAGATCGACGATACTTTACATTCGTCGTCATCGGGTAATTCCTCCCGTTCAATCAATAACTTTTCACCTTCGGTGTTTCGAGTCTTTTGTGAGATCCATTCACCCCTTAAGTTGTGTTCAAAGTCTCAAGCTCCTTCTAGTGTAGACCATCTTCTTCATTATATGTATTATTCAATAGTAAACAATGTCCTTAGGGACCAACTCCCTGATGATTCTCACAAAATTGAAAAACCAAATGTTGAAGGCATCAGCGGACGTGCGGGGATGACATTCTCTGTTGAAAACCTTTATAATTTCTTTACAAAGCTTCCGCAGAAAGAGATTGAAAATGCATACAAACAAATTGTCACTAATCTTGAAACTTTCTCCCAAACTAAAGTTCTTATCCCTTCTGCTTCCATACTTCATGATAAAGCTGGATTCCAGTTTCACAGCCTAGAAGAAGATCAAGGCATTCAAAATATACGCATTCAAGGGAAAGATATTTACCTGCCAAGAATTACTTTGAACAACGACTCAGAGATCATATTAAGAAACTTGGTTGCTTACGAAACGTTAACTGCCAACTCGAATAGCTTCCCACTTAATGAATACATGGGTTTGATGTGTGGGCTTATCATGACCAAGGATGATGTCAAGTACCTCGAAAGTAAGAAGGTTATCACCGGTGACATGGGTGCCGATGAAGTTGCCAAACTATTCACAGGGATGAGTAGTTCTATATCCACCGTGAAAACTAAAGGGAAATCCATGTTGCGAGATGTGATCGATGAAATTAACAAGGTTTATGAAAGTGGAGTTAGGATGAAAACATATTTGCTATTGAAGAAGCTAGCACGTTGGTTGCTAGTTGTTTTAACAACTATAGGCGGTTTTGTTGGATCTTCATGGAAAATTGTGGCGTTCACAGTTAGCATTGTGACTGTGTTCATGTTAACAATGCAAGCATATTGTAACGTTTATGGTTGCGATAAGAACCCGGTCACATTGTCCCTGTTCGCTTCTAGCTAGCTTGATCGGTCTCAATATCCTTTGGATTGGAATTATTATCATACGTAAGCTTCGTGTTTCATTTGTAACATTGGTTGGGGCGTTTCTTTTCCAATTGTCATGAGTCTTCTAAGTTGGTTGGTTATTCGACTATTTTATAGTTTCAATTAAATATTAAATGGTTTATGAAAAAATGTAGTTATCATTACTATAAGTTAGAGCATAAGACAATAATCCAAGATATATTATTAAACCATTCAATAAAAAACGTCTAGTGTTGAAAATTAATACTTTCTTTTGAGAAAAAAAAGCCAGGCGTAGATTCCTTTCTATGCTAGGATTGCTTCGGTTCTTAATTTGAAACAATAAATAAAATAGAATATAAAAAAATGTAACATGATGAGATATACATCCAAAGAACATCTCAATCAAAGGTGAATAAAAGTATATTACGGATAAATTATAGATCCAAAGCAGGTCAATTTCTAACCGGCCACCCCCCTTTGGCAACCAATATTTTTTTGGGGTTTATATAGTTCACATAACTTAATAACATTATTATTGGCAAGTTGAGTAAGTTTACACCCATTTGCACATCATGAAAACTTGTTTGGTATTTTATTAGAAAAGTGGTTTTTTAAGAAAGTTTTTTTTTTCATTATTATTGGCAAGTTAAGTAAGTTTACACATATATGGCATATAAATTTACTGCCGGCCAACCCATATGGCCTTTAGCAACGAATACTCTTTTTGGTTTCTTGTGATATAAAAGCCTAAAGCCAGAACGGCAAAAACTTCTTACTTTTCATGCGTTGCGCTTCTTTTTGTTTTTTTCTTAGTCCGGATTTGGTTCACATAACAAACTGCACCTTAGCCATGGTTTTGCGACAGGTTTATTTGATCGACATTGGTTCGCTTTTAAAGTATTTTCACGCTAAAATCACTCGGTATAAGAGTATGATAATTTATTACATTTGAATTCAGGTGTGAAAACTAGGGGTGTTCAGAATTCGATTCGGAAAGTTTGAAATTCGACTTAATTCGATTCGATTATCTAGAATTCAATTCAAATGTGAAGAATTCTAATTCAAATCCAGTAAATCGAATACTAATTTATAATTTTAAATCGATTCAAGTTATACATATTTGTTTATTATATTTATATATGTAATGCATAGATATAACTTTAATGTGCGCTATGGTATTTGTTAATCTATAAATTTAATCTAACTCCTAAACTAGTTCATTAGCAAGCCCAAATAGCCCATTTGAATTTACATATTTTAAATGAAATTGAATTTACATAATTTATTCGAATTCGAATCTATGGTTGTGAGTCCCTTCATAAGGGAATTGAAGAAAACAAACAACCGTTGGTAACTGCAGGAGACATTTCAAACCTTCAAACTGTCAGAAACCTCTGTTTAAGATTTCTTTGATTTTAAAGTTAGTTTTCTTTGGGATTTTAAAGTGCTGAGATTCTAGCAACTAGGATCGAAAAAGTCAACATTCAATTTTAGTAACTGTTGTTTCTAGATGGAATTCCTTATTTTAAAGCATAAGACAATAGGGGATGGTTCAAATGAAAACCACTTTTAACGCGAAAACTCGAAAACTAACTAAAAAAAGCCTAAAAAACACACAATTTTTTTTTTTCAATTTTATTAATAAAAATCGCTGGTTTTTATATATATAAAAAAAATTTCAAAAAAAAAAAAATAAAATTTTTTTGTGTAGTGCACATGTGTAATAATACACATGTGTAGTATTACACATGTGCACTACAAAAAAAATTTTTTTTTTTTTTTTTTGAAAATTTTTTTTTTTATATAAAAAAACCTGCGAAATTTGGTTTGCAAAAAAAAAAAAATAATTTGTGTGTTTTTTAGGCTTTTTTTAGTTAGTTTTCGAGTTTTCGCGTTAACTAGTGGTTTTCATTTGAACATTCCCCTACGATAATCCAAGATATATTATTAAATTATTTAATAAAATACGACCAGTGTTGAATAATAATAATTTATTTTGACAAAAAGGCCAAAAGTCGTTTTTATAATTGGCATAATGACGCGGTGTCTTTACTTTGGTTTATAGAGAACGCGACCATAGTAGTCAAAAATCGAAAATTCTGTTTCGTCCTCCGCCATCATCATTGTCACGCATATTTTTTTTTGAATGGCTAAACTTGCATGCCATGAGTATTGAAACCATGATCTTCACCTATTCTACACCTTCTCTAACTCACCAACACCATTGGGCTATTCCCAATGGATAATAGTACGCATATGGTGAAGATTTCAATAGATTATTTTGAGATGTGAAGAGAAGAGTATAATATTTTTGAAGAAAAATTGTGGGAGAAGAATTTTTTTTGGTGAGAAAAATGATGTGAAAATAGATATTTATAGTTTTATTTTCTTTTTTTAGAAAATAACAGTCAAAGGGGGTTTACCCCAATATTCCCGAGATTTAGTGGTGGCTCCTAAATCGCCGAGGTAAAATAGGAAACCGGATCCAGGGATGGTGATCTTGGACGAGGGCTGGGTCTCACCAGATCTTTACCGGACTCCACTCAGTAGGCCCTTACCTTTAATGGGTCACCGTCTAACCAACTAATCAAGATAAACGTTTTTATCTTGATGTCTTTAGTCAATGTGAGGCTAGCCCACTTAGCAAAGTGTCGCAACTCCCGATCCCTTATCTGTCCCGGGAACGGACGGCCGCGAACTCAGTATTGGTGGTACCTTTGTTTATCAATTTGGCAGCGGAATTTACATCAGGACCGTGGTTAGGAAATATTTTATCAGAGTAAATACCACACTTTTATAATATTAAACATATTGGGATAAAACCCAAGTTTCATTACAAACTGATTTATAGAGATAAACTCTATTTTATTTAACAAAACATCTTCTTTTATTTAGGTAACTTTTATAGCCACTTTATCCCAGCCTTCAGTGCTGTTTAGCTGGCTCTCACATTTTGTTACCTGAAACGCGTTAAAAATATTTTGTCAGTGGGAAATACTGGTGAGTGAATCCCAGTTTAATCAAGAAGAGTTTTATCAATTAACACAGTATTGAGAGCGATTACAATGTTTATATCTACACAATTACTCATTTAGTACTTGCCACTCGACCGTATCTATGGCTATGGTCATATCATACATTGGCTAACTCGTTGTCCAATTGTGAAGGTTATCAAGTAATGTATACAAAACCCCATAATACCGGCAGTAATTGAAGAATTACAAAGACTCAATCACTGCTTAATCACATTGTAAAATATTTAAGGTTTTGTAAAACAGTTGGTAAAAAGGTTTACAAAAAGAGGATAAACTCACATTGTTGTCTTAGATTTCTTCTAAGGTTTCCTGGTGATTATCTATAATTTACACAAATGTACATGCGTTAGTATAATAACCCATTTTAACATTAGTAATACCCTCCCCGAGACAGTATTCCAACGACTACGTCGGGCAGAACCACGATAGCCGTTACGGAACCCTAGATCAATCGGACATCGTATCTAATACGTATCCAGGGGTTATGATACTTACAACGGATCAGAACTTCGTTATTTAGGGGTATTATACTCGGAGATTATGCCCACTTCTTCAGAATTTAGTAAGAAAGAAAAGAAATGAACGAGTAGACTGAAGGCCCGATGCCTCCTATTTATAGGGCTGTAATTCGAGTCTCTCGCGGCCCGCGTAAGGTTAGTCCTCGGTTTACGCGGCCCGCGTACTAGGTGGCTAAGGCTGTAGCTGATCCGGGTCACGAGTGTAGGTTCGACGGGTGTTAGGCCACGTGGCGGCCTGGGGTTGTGCCAGCCGTTACCCTGTCGCGGCCCGCGTAAGCTGTAGCCAAAGGCTACGCGCCCAGCGAGAGCCTTATTTTTCTTGTTTTTATTTAATTTTTAATAAAATAGAGGTATTCGGGGCCCGTTTACGTATACGGGGTGTATTTTAGGACAGATTGGGGTATTTTAAAATATTTTAAAGTGTCAAAAATATTTTGGATGGTTGTTATACAAAGGTACATGTGTCTTATATGAGAAGTCTCACATTCAAACTTGGGCAAAACTTGGGGCTAGCTCACTTGGTAGAGACACATGCCACTTAGATGAGAGGTTTCATGTTCAAATTCAAGCAAAATACGTGATTTAGAATAACTGGTGTAAAGTAGGATAACATTTGTTATTCAAAATAAAAAAGATAAAGGTCTAGCGATTTAAGTAAACCCAATATGGATTTTAGTATTCAACATTGTCAGAAATGTAGGGAAACTGATGTAGCGCGTGTTATGATAATGAAGAACAAATCATGTTGATTCTGCGAATACTCGTGATGATCTTCCCCAAACCCCCAAAATTCAACCCAAAGGGCAGAGAATTTGAAGTGAAAAGTGAGTAAACTCGAAATTGATTTCTGGCCATCCAAATTACAAGAACAACATATATATAAAGACATAAATTCGAAATGGGCCACAAAAGACCATGGGCCAAACACAAGCCGAAAAACAAAATGCATAAAACACCGAAAAAATATAAAAATGTCCAAAACTGCCATTAGAACGCGTTTTTGGGGCCGAAACTTGGACAAGGCCCCAAAGCCTTAGCACGATGTGCTCCTCGTTTCAAGCTTCGATTTGACTGGTCGAACGCCCAAAACGGAGATCCGTAGCCAAAGTTATGCTCGTTTTCATAAAACATTCTTGGAAGCTTGATCATGGGCCTCTAGAAATGTCATGGTCCGATCCTCTATACTTGGGCCTGCATCAGAAACCTAAGACTTTCAACTTAGTGTTAGGTGTTTGTGTAATCTGTGACTTGAAGTATTTGACCGGAGCTTGTTCCTCGACCTCAGTTCATGTTCATCAACCAATTTCTATTCTGGCGGACCTTATTTCTTAACACAATGATCGGCTTCCTCGACCAATTTCGTGAGTATTGGATGCTTGTTACCTAGGAACCTGAATCGCAACGAATAATCTGAGGATAGTACAGACACGCGCAGAGGACATACAAGCAGAAGACTTACAACTAATTGATCGACCAAAATATGCTTTGTTTCCGTTGTTGTCACTTGTTAGTCACACTTGCATATCAGAGTATGGAGAAGAAAGAGGGGTTTTTCGGTCGTGCATGTCATCTGAGGTCCATGATTTTGTCCATAACCGCCGGTGTTGTGAAAGAGATGGAGGGGAAACGATTTGGTGCGTAAATGAACACAAAGAGCTTCATACGATTGTAGAGAATTCTAAACCCTGTGGCGACTACATGTCGTAATAACAGGGTCCGGGCAAGCTACATCGTTGGTTTCTGTAAATTCTGAAACAAAAAGGAAAACCACTAATTTACTCTATCACGATGACGGGTAATCACTTCACTACGTCGTTTTGGATTTTGTATATGCAGAAACAAAGAAAAAAAATATTGAACCAGTCTACCTAAGACAAGCCACGGGTTTTCGTTGCTATAGAGTCCAAAAACCCAAAATATTGAACCAGTGTTTTTCACGGTGACTTGTCTTCACTAAAACAAAAACTATGGCGATGACATCTGGTCGTCGCTATACTTTCGTCTATATTGGTTTTGATTCTTGTAGCGGGTTTTTTTTTCTACAAAATTGACAGAAAGGCGTCTCAAAGTGAAGTTTCTAGGCTTGATGGTATCGGCTTCAATTTTGGTTTCATACGCATTTCCGACGTAATCTAGAGTATGTAAGAGTTAAGTTACTAGTGCAACAAAACAACACCAGAAAATTGGTCGCCTGATATATATATATTAATGATAGATAAATGATCTGAAAAACTAATTATCTTGAATTAAGAAACCAAAAAAATTGTATACATTAATGAAAGATAAATTACTCTGAAAATTAAAGAGCTAGCAATGGAGTGTGACGCTGCGTTGGTGACGTAGTTCATTTCTAGAACCACCTCAAGTCTTTATATATAATTTCTTTAATTATAAAAGCAATGCATGATTAACGTGCCGGATTAATAGTTAATTAGAAAAATTGACGTTTAAATTACAAGTGGCACAAAGTTCACATCTACTAATAAATTATATAAACACATCACATTTACATAGTTAATGAATCCTAAGTACCACCATCTATAGCTTTATCATCATAATCATCATCATATGGCCTCCACAACAGATACAATGTTGATTTCAGACGCTAAAGAGCATAAATGGGTTGTTGAAATAATTAAAATCTTCAATCATCAGCTCGAAACTGACTCTAAAACCCCTTCTGTTCCCCTATTTCAAGTACCAGAAACCATAACACAAAAAAACCTGAGGCCTATGAACCACAACAGATTGGCCTAGGTCCGATTCATCACTTTCGGTCACAGCCCTACAAGAAGATGGAGCAGAAAAAACTTGTTGTCATACGAAAGGTCCTAAAAGATTACGATATTAAGGATTTTAAGCTCCATGTCCTAGATAAAGTTCGAAGATCTGTCCCTATGTTACGTTCATGTTATGACATGTTCCTACAAGATGATGATGATTCGTTGGCTACGATCTTTGGCATTGATGGTCTCTTCTTGCTTAATTTGTTCCATACTTATAACGGTCCACTAGATGAGTATCTACAGTCATTAAAGAACAAAGCACATATCACTAAACTTAGAGACGAAGAGCGTAAACATATTTCAGAGAAAAATGATGAATTTAGAAGGCTTCTAGAGGCAATAACCAATGATGAATTGGAGGAAGTGAAGGAGGAATTCGAGGAGTTTGATCAACTTCTAACCAAAAAAAGATTGGTGGCACAAGATATATTGATGGTGGAGAACCAAATTCCGTTTATGGTGTTGAATGAGATCGAAGATATTTTACACTCATCGTCAGGTAACTCCTCCAATCCTTCTAATAGCTTTTCACCTTCCGTGTTTCGAGTCTATTATGAGATTCATTCACCACTTAAGTTGTGTTCGAAGTCACAAGCTCCTTCCAGTGTAGACCATCTTCTCCATTATATGTATTATTCAATAGTAAACAACCTCCCTAGGAACCAACTCCCTGATGTTCATAAAGCTCATAAACGCAACAAACGTCGTAAGGATAGGGAATCTATTTCACAGGGTCATAGTTTCCTTTCAAAACATCCACAGAAAGAGATTGTTCAAGTCTGTGAACAAACTATCTCCCTTCTAGAAACGTTCACCAAAAATGAAATTTCCGTAGTCCCTTCAGCTTCCAAACTCCACGATAAATCTGGATTCTAGTTTCACAGCCTAAAAGAAGACGAAGGAATTCAAAATATATGCATCATCGGGAAAGATATTTTCCTGCCAATAACCACTATGAACAACGACTCCAATGTCATTTTAAGAAATTTGGTTGCTTATGAAACAGTGACAGTCAACTCCGATGTAACACCCCGAAAATATAAATTGTATATTATAAGTTAAAAGTCGGTAGTGGCCAAGATAAATAATAGGAATAATTAACCTAGTTAGTAATGAATTCTAAAAATGATGAGGAAATTAGTTATCAAACCCTTTATAAAAACTTGAGGAAAGTTGAGGGGCTAAACATGAAAAACTGGAAATTAGTTTTAATTACATATAAAATAACACCAAAACACACACACTAAGTGTGTGTTCTGGTCGTAGGATTCACAGGAGCGAACAAGGGCTCCTTCAACTTAACCCTAACTTGCAAAATTGATCAAATTAAGAAGGCAAATCGAATCCGAATCGAAATCCAAGCTCAAATTAGTGATCACCTCAGTGAAGGGATCACAAGGTATGTCAAATTTCACTATTTGGTTCCATCTCAAATTCTTGATGAACTTATGAAATCGAAAATTTGAGCTTGAATGATTGATGTTTGAGTGAAACTAGGATGAATCCATGTTTAGGAACGAACCTTAGTCAATAAATTGATAAATTGGTGTTCATAATGATGAAATTCATAACCACCCATTTGATTGTTAAATGGGTTTTGTAGGATGATGAAGAACACTAGATTCTTGATCATAAATGAGTATTTTTTATTTTCATGAAGTGAATCTAGGTTTTGTTATGCATGATGGATGTAATGAACTTGAAAATGATGTTTAATCTTGGCTAAATTGATAGTCATGAACTTAATTGTTATTTGTATAAAATCATGCTCACTAGGTGGATGATATAATGCCTAAACGAAACCAAATTGTTGAAATTTAGAGTAAAACGCATAATCGAATCATATGGTGAATTATGCGAAACATATTTTAATAAGAGTTCTAAACAAATCGTTGGTTGAACTCTATAGGCAAGGGAATTGAATCTTCAAGCGAACAAGCTGGAGTGGATACGCACTTGAAGGGAAAGCTCTAAAGGTACGTAACGTTTAGTTTCGTTACATTATGCATAAACATTGGTCTTAGACATGTTAATGAATTTGTAGTGTAAAATATGAGTTTGGTACACCATAGAAGTGACGAAGTTTGCTCGACAACCAAACGGGTCAAAAGGAAAGATTAGAGTATGTTTGTTAAGTCAATGCAGTGACGAAGTTCACTCGACAACCAAACGGGTCAAATAAATGGTTAGAGTATGTTTGGAATGTCAATGTGTAACACCTCGCAAAATCATGTCCAATGTAATACAGACACGTGTCATGGACTTAAAACGTGTAAGGAATTGATTCCAAGGGACTAAAGTCGTCAAACAATGTAAATATGCAAGTAAAAGGATCAAATATGTCATCATGCCAAACTCGTGCCTCTGAATGACCTTATAAGATGTTCGTATTCTTTGATGAATAAAATTATCAGACATTGAAAGTCGTTGTGCTTAAATTGAGAATTTTACGAAGCATAAGGGTTAAAAGTGTCAACATGTTAAATGTTACCTCTGAGTAACCTTTTAACAATCCCAAAAATTGTATAGTTTGCTTCCAAGAATATTGGATATTAATCTCTTGAAGTTTCAATGAAAACGAGACATTTCGTGTGATCGTACAACTAACCGGGAGCTTAACGGAGTTATATAATGACCCAAGACCCTTAATAGTTAACTATGGGGGTCATAAGTGCAATAAATGAAAGTTAAATAAACTTAAAATGGACCAGGGACTGAAATTGCAAAGTTTGGAAACTTGTTACCAGATTTTCCCATTGTCGCGGCCCGCGTAGACTTCTTATAAGTCTTACGCGGCCAGCGAGAGCATGCCAGATGCAGAAAACCTGCACAACTGCAGGTTCAGCCTGTTCCACCGCCTTTGTAAGGTAGTTTTTCGATTCTAGGTGCTTGTTTGATGGTTTTACTGGCCTAGGGACACTTGGGATCATCTGAATTACCTCTAGGGACATGTGGTTTGATCTTAGAAGCCATCAAAATCCTATATAAAGCCCCATTGTTTCAGTTAGAACTTGCACCTTTGAGTTTTTATACAAAGCTCACTCTTTGAAGTCTTTTGGAGCTCTTGGAAGCTTTCCTCAGTTCCATATTCGTGCTAAGTGTCCTTGTAAGCATTCTTAGCCTCCTAAGTTTAAGTTTTATTAGTTAGTGACCAAAAGTCAAAGTTATCGTAATTAAGCTTTGACTTAGTGATTAATCACTAATGGTCTAGCCATTATTCGAATTGAAAGTGGCTATGAGTTGGTAATTATGTAGGTAATAAACCCTTAAAAGGGCACCTACTGATTATCACTCTAACTTGGTCAAATGTCGGGTCAAACTTATTAATAAAAAGTCAACAGAATCAGTTTTTACAAATAAATTCATAACTGATAATGCAGAGGTTATGGAACATGTTTTAACACTAAAATAACCTGGTAAATAATATAAGAACATGTTTAGGCATGTTCAACCCGACAACTCTGAGTTTAGGCTCGGTTCGCAACCGAAAGTCTCAAAAGTAGACTTTTGCTTTGACTTTCAGTTCTGACCCGATTTAGCTTGTTTTAGATATGCCTTAGGGTTCCTTTAGGACCATATTATAGGTTAGTATAACCCTCTGAGGTTATACAACTATGGTTCCTTAGAAATCCGAATTATTTGCATGTTTCCGTTAAATGCTTAGATGTTGACCATTATGCCCTTTTATCATTAAAACGAGATTTTGAAAATGTGAGTGGACAAAAACCTTTATTACTAATTTATAAGCATGTCCTAAAAGTTTGACATCAGTTCATGGTTTAAAATAGAAGTTATGCGCGATATCGTAAATGAAAGCTTTTTATTAATTAAATGGAATTTTTGACATAAATCCTATTTAAACCCAAATTTTGACACCAAACCTTTAACTCACTGATGTAATATAATATTTAGGGATTTTTGAAGTTTTTTATTAAATTTTAAACTGATCATAACATAGAGTTCTTGCATAGACTCGGTAATTGACGATAATGCCATTTTTGCTATTAAAATGAGTTTTGCACATCCTTTACATATCAAACCTTTTTCTTCTGATTTTATATATTAAATAAGTTATATTAAACAGTAAAGGCTGATCAAAATCTCAGATTTTCTTAATCAAACCGAATATCGTCAAATACCAACTTTTATGCGATTTAGGCGCATAGTAAGGTTTAAAACCATATTTGGCACCTAAGGCTTGTTACCTACTGATGTTATGGATAAATTTTTATACTTTAACAGTAAGTAAAAGTTTTGAACTCAGATTTCCAAATTTGACCCTTGTAGCATATGTGAAATGACTAAAATGCCCCTACGGTGCATAGTTTGGCCATAAAGGATAAATTTCACATATGTATGATATCTTACTGATATAACTTATTAAAATAAATATTTGTACTGATTATTTTAGACCAGAACCTCTGATTTCTATTTTAATTCTTTTAGAAACTTTAAAATGACCAAAATACCCCTACGGGGCATAAATTGGTTTTAAATTCATTTTGGGCATAATGGAAGATATCCTACTGATATCATAACATAATTTAAGCATAATAACTTAAGGAACATGTTCATGACTCATCCGGTTACCCGTTATCCATATACGCATTCGGTACGGTTTATGTAACTAGTTTGCATAAATTAACCGAAACGGGTCAAACCTTATCATTTTTACCTCAAATTCCAGAATGTGTTTAGTTTACCCACTTTATACAAGTTTTCATACTTGTTGGGTCTAAATCACATTCTAATCTGGTCTTCGCTTAATCTTGCGTTTTGAACCGTAAACCTTTCTTTAAAACTAACCGGTCTAAGTTATAACTTAAATAAGACCCGTTAGGAATCTAATAGGTTAATAAAACCTTCGTTCCAGATTAAGGAGCCTAGTAAAAGATACGTGTACTTGCTGATTTGATATACGGCTGGGATTAAAATTATATTTAGCTCAGATAAATAATTTTAACTTATTTTCCCTTATACGGGCTTAGGATACGGTATTATAATAATACCGCTTGGTCGGGTATGTAGTTATTTAAATCAAATTGTGATAATACATTTACATAACCCGTTTTAATCTGTTTTATTTGATGCAATGCCTTTGGGGGGTTAATGACCATGTCCAGGATATCCTCGGCTCATTCATTTGAAATGGCCACAACTTAAGCACGGTGTGTAGGCATATTCCTGATAGTTGCGTATGTAAAAAGGTACCCCACTCGTAAGGAAACTTCTATACCAAGTGGTGTGTCTATTAATCTTATCAGGCTCTTCTAACCGGGTCCTGAATGGACGACAAACATGTAAAACTGTATACAAGATGATTTTTAAATAATTGTCCCAAGTTATAAAAGAATATTTGTGCCTTGTGCATTTAAATCAATTTTTATAAACACTTTTCAAAAGAGTAGTTAATTGTATTTGCCAGTGTAAACTGACGTATTTTTAAAAGGTTAAGTGCAGGTACTAAGCGTAATGGGCTGGAAACTACTGAGTGATTAAATAAAGAGTCGTGCAATCCTTTATCACTTTAAGTCTGTTGAACAATATTTCTTTTGTTTTGATCCGCCTGTGGATCCATCTACATTCCGTTGTATAATATTTTATTTTACTTTCGAATCAGTTTGTAAAATTTACTTTAAGACTTCCGCTGTGCATTTAAACTGTGATTAATTGACTATGATGATATCAATTACGTCACGATACTCCCCACTGGGCCCACCGGTAATACGTGGAAATATCGGGGTGTGACAGGTTGGTATTAGAGCCAACATTGAGTGAATTAAACACTAGCCTTTTGTGTTTAATCTCGATGACATAGTTTGCACATTCCTTGATTTTCCGTGTCTAGACATGAACTAGGAATAATCTCATCCCTAATAAGTATACATTGTTTTCGATATTTGTGTATTTCAGGAACATGTCGCCAAGTAAAGCTGCTATTGGTGGAAGCTCTCCAAACCTGAAGCCTAAGAATGTTAAGCTTCATACCACATATCGGATAAGCGTACAACCAGTATGGAGAAAGGACCTTTTTGGACCCATTCCCAAAACCAAACCAGTTGAAATCATTAACCATACTTCAGATTCTTTACCTAAAACTGTTGAAACTCCAAATGAGAAGCCTGCATCGGAAGAGTCTATACCAATAGTCCCTGAGGCTCCCACTCCGAAGTTGATACCTATGGACCCAAAGGATCCTTATTTCTTACCTCCAAGTCTTGGAATCCCAAACCTAAATTATACCAGTCCTGATCCCATTCGTGATCCATATTATTCATTAACCATAGAATCCTTGGATTCCACTTTTGCAAAGGTTCCTAATAAGGAAGATCTCAACTACCCGCCAAAACCTTCAGTATTTCTACCACACACAGTGACCCAAGGAGGAAACATTCAGAAATAAAGAGAAGAAGAAACTCTTTTTGTTTTGTTGCATTTCATTTCCCTAAGTAGTCCTTATAAGGACATATTTATCTTTTTAGTCCCTGTATGGACAAATTTCTTAGTTAAAAGACCCGTTTAGCATTAAACATATATATATATATATATATATAGAGAGAGAGAGAGAGAGAGCAGGGTTCCTGCGGAAAGTGTGTTTTTCCTAGAAGGTCTATGAAGCAATAAGAACGCGACATGTGGCATTGAAGGATTTTAACTAAAAGGGCAATTGTGTAATTTGAATATTATTTTAATTATGGATTATTTTATTAGGATAACTAACTATGGAAACTAAATATTCCATTTAAATCAAATTGACAGTTTCAATTTAAATGATACAAGACGTTGTGTTTCTTGACAATGTGTTTTAACGGCAAGCAGATTTCTTGACGCTGTGTTTTAACAGCAAGCAGATTGCTGGAGGATTATTGACACTGTGTTTTAACAGCAAGCAGATTTCTTGACATTGTGTTTTAACAGCAAGCAGATTTCCTTGACACTGTGTTTTAACAGCAAGCAGATTTCTTGACGCTGTGTTTTAACAGCAAGCAGATTGCTGGAGGATTCTTGACACTGTGTTTTAACAGCAAGCAGATTTCTTGACATTGTGTTTTAACAGCAAGCAATTTCCTTGACACTGTGTTTTAACAGCAAGCACATTTCTTTACGCTGTGTTTTAACAGCAAGCAGATTGCTGGAGGATTCTTGACATTGTGTTTTAACAGCAAGCAGATTGCTGGAGGATTCTTGACACTGTGTTTTAACAGCAAGCATATTTCTTGACATTGTGTTTTAACAGCAAGCAGATTGCTGAACACACTGTCAGTGTCTTCGTCTTCAACACACTGTCATCAATCAACATTAAAATGGTAAAACACATAAACCTAGAGCCCACTCTAACATGTCAAAAATTGAGGTCCATTGACTAAAAATAAGAACCCGATTCAATGATAGATAAAAAAAATTGAAACAAGTATGAAAAATAACCGATATATGACCAATCGGAGAAGAATATTTGCAGGAAAAATGGCTGGTTCTTCTTTGGTTGCGTTTAGGGAGAGAGAGAGAGAGAAAGAGGGGAAATCCCATGATTTTAGGGATTGGTTATTGATATGGTAGTTTCTTGACTAATTTAAAACACTTTCAATTACCAAAATACCCTCACTATATTAAAAGTCTCTAATTATATAACTCAAATATTATGAAAATGCCATCCATTTGATCTAAGCCATTAAAAACACCAATCGGATGGCCCAGATCGCTTCCTAGACTTTCTAGGAAAAACACACTTTCCGCAGAACTCCTACTCTATATATATATATTATACCCTAAATCAAAATATCATTTCAATTTATGATTGATCTGCCATTGAATATTAAAAGAAAATCTTGAAGGTATAACCTAGCCTATATGTCATTTTAGACATGGCCCAGATGGTAAAACCTTTTTAAGATTTAGATCCATGTTAACATCTGAAAACATGTTAGCACTCCTGACAACAGTGATATGGTAAAATCACACTTGTCATCATTTTATTGGGATTTTCCAATCCCTTATTCTAGCCTAATGATCTATAAATCATGGGTTCAAATCATCAATTAAGATGATTATATATTAAACATCCATTAGTGATGAAGTGCCTACGGGCCATAATAATTGTCGATTAAGACAAAAGACAGTTGTAGTCTACGTCTCCCTGTCAAGAAAAGGTAATGAACTATGTTCAAACCTTAGTGCCTATGGGCCATAATGATTGTCAAATAAGACAAAAGACAGTTGTAGTCTACGACTCCCTGTCAAGAAAAGGTAATGAACTATGTTCAAACCTTAAAGCCCCGATCTTACGAGATCATGGCTTATAATTTTAAAATTTGTCCTTGTGACTAGGCCTTTTGTGCCACTCTAATATCCTTAATGATTTATAACTAAGGATAAATTATAATATAACTAACAAGATAACCAATATGGTTCATATTTACCATGGTTAATGAATTTTCAAAATGACAATTCCATAATAAGACTTCTGAATAAAATTATTGTCAACATTTTATGTAGCAGTCAAGCTACATGGCCGAATCAGAAGAGGTTAACAGTCACACCAGGGAGAGAAATGATACCACCAGAATAAACGTAACTGGTGCAGATCTTCAAGCATTAATAGATAATGTTGTTACTCGAGCTCTAGACAGACAGTTTAAAGAATCAAGTGGTACTCACACTAAGACTCGATACGTGGCTCATAGTAAGCCCCCTTCTAAAACACACGAGTTGAAGAAGGATGATTCTCATCATTCATCAAACCAGAAAAGTATTCCATCTAGGCAGATTGTGCTCACTCAAGAGCCACGTGTTAAGACCTGCTCTTATAAGTATTTCGTCTCCTGCAAGCCTAGAGACTTCACAGGGGAGAAAGGGGCCATCGATTGTATGACCTGGCTCGATGAGATGGATATAGTAGTTGATATTAGTGGTTGCGCAGAACAGGACATTGTGAAGTTTGTTTCACAATCTTTTAAAGGTGAAGCATTAGCTTGGTGGAGGTCCCTAATCCAAGCTACAGGAAAGATCCCGTTGTATAACATGTCTTGGGATCAGTTTGTTGCGTTGATCAAAGATAATTTCTGTCCACAGCATGAGCTGGAAAGGATTGAAACTGACTTCTTGACCTTGGTCATGAGGAATTTAGACTATCAAGCATACCTTACAAGTTTCAATACCATGTCGCGATTGGTTCCTTATCTGGTGACACCGGAACCAAAACGTATAGCTCGTTTTATTGGAGGTTTAGCTCCCGAAATCAAAGCAAGTGTGAAGGCATCTAGACCTACTACCTTTAGGTCAGTGGCTGATATGTCCTTATCCCTTACCCTCGATACGGTCAGGCAGAGATCGCTCAAGAATTCTGAAGAAGGGAAAATGAAACGTGAGGATGAGAACTCACGTCGTTCTGATAAGAAACATAAGGGGAACTCTGAGTACAAGAAGGGTTCCAGATTTAAAAAGGACAGCCAACAGTCGGGTGAAAAACCCAAATGTAAGACCTGTCATAAACATCATTTTGGGAGATGTAGATTGGAGTCAAGATCGCAGTCACATTCAAAACCTATTGGGTGTGGGATTTGCAAGTCCAAGGAGCATAAGACCTTGGATTGCAAAAAGATGAAGGATGCAACTTGTTACAATTGTAACGAGAAGGGGCATATCAAGGCTAACTGCCCAAAATATGCAAAGAAGCCTGAGGAGGCTAAAAAGACCAATGCTAGGGTCTTTCAAATGAATGCTCGGGAAGCCGTTCAAGACGACAATGTGATAACAGGTACCTTTCTTATCAATGATGTTTATGCTAGAGTATTGTTTGATTCAGGTGCAGACAAGTCTTTTGTAGACAATAAGTTTTGTAAATTGTTAAATCTACCTGCTAAAACTCTAAGCATAAAGTATGAAGTAGAATTGGCCGATGGTACCATAGAAACTGCCTCAATAGTTCTAGATGGATGTTTTATATCCATTAGGAATCACTCTTTTCCGCTATCCTTGCTTCCATTGAAATTGGCAAGATTCGACATAGTGATAGGCATGGATTGGTTATCTCATAACCAAGCCCAAATTGTATGCGATAAGAAGCAAGTAGTTATCAAGACTCCTTATGGTGAGCCGATTACGATTCAAGGAGATACTCAGCATGGATTGCCTAAGAAAGTGTCTATGCTTAAGGCATCGAAGTGTATGAAGAGAGATTGTGTCATTTACATGGCACAGGTTACCATAAATGAACCAAAGCCCAAGATTGAAGACATCCCCGTTATTTCTGAATATCCAGACGTTTTTCCTAAAGAACTACCTGGTTTACCTCTAGATAGGCAAGCGGAGTTCAAAATCGATATCATTCCTGGAGCAGCACCTGTTGCAAGAGCACCATATCGGTTGGCACCGACAGAAATGAAAGAGTTAAGGACTCAGTTGGATGAATTGTTAGAAAATGGATTTATTCGATCTAGCTCGTCCCCTTGGGGAGCACCGATTCTGTTTGTGAAGAAGAAGGATGGGTCAATGCGTCTGTGCATTGACTATCGAGAGCTAAACAAGGTTACAATTAAGAATAGATATTTGTTACCCAGGATCGATGATCTATTCAATCAGCTTCAAGGAGCAAGTTACTTCTCAAAGATTGATTTAAGGTCGGGTTATCACCAATTGAAGGTCAGAGACGAAGACGTACACAAGACTGCATTCAGAACTCGATATGGACACTATGAGTTCTTGGTGATGCCTTTTGGGCTCACTAATGCACCTGCAGCATTCATGGACCTCATGAATCGCGTTTGCAAACCGTATTTAGACAAGCTTGTCATTGTCTTCATCGATGACATACTCATTTATTCAAAGAATCAATCCGACCATGAAAGACATCTCCGGTGCATCCTTAAACTTCTTCGGCAAGAAAAGCTCTACGCCAAGTTTTCTAAATGTGAGTTTTGGCTTCGAGAAGTCCAATTTCTTGGACATGTAGTGAGTGAGCGTGGTATCCAGGTGGATCCCGCTAAGATTGAAGCTATTATGAATTGGAAAGAGCCCAAGACTCCTACAAAGATTCGCAGCTTCTTGGGTTTAGCAGGATACTATAGACGTTTTATTGAAAACTTTTCAAGAATTGCTGCACCTTTGACCTCGTTGACTCGCAAGAATGTCAAGTTTGACTGGGGTCCCAAGCAACAAGAATCCTTTGATATTCTTAAGCAGAAATTAAGCAATGCTCCAGTGTTAACATTTCCAGAAGGAATTGAAGAGTTTGTGGTTTATTGCGACGCATCGCACACAGGTATGGGATGTGTGCTTATGCAGAAGGGCAAGGTCATTGCATATGCTTCACGTCAATTAAAGGTGCACGAGAAGAATTACACCACCCCTGATTTGGAGTTGGGTGCCGTTGTATTCGCACTAAAGCTTTGTAGGCATTATCTTTATGGAACCAAGTGTGTGATCTATTCTGATCACAAGAGCCTTCAACATCTGTTTAACCAGAAGGATCTCAACATGAGACAGCGCCGATGGATGGAAACACTGAATGATTATTTATGACTGTGAAATCCGATATCATCCAGGCAAAGCAAATGTAGTCGCTGATGCTTTAAGCAGGAAGGAAAGGGTTAAGCCTATTAGAATCAATGCCAAGAGCATTGAATTAAAGAACAACTTGAATGAAAGATTGTCAGCCGCTCAAAAGGAAGCTGTATTAGAAGCTAACTATCTGAATGAGAAGTTAGGCGTCACTGCTGATCAATTATCATATGGAAAGGATGGAATCCTTAGAATGAATGGTCGAATCTGGGTTCCAATCCATGGAGGGCTTAGAGATGTGATTCTCCAAGAAGCTCATAGTTCTAAATATTCGGTACATCCTGGCAGTGATAAGATGTACCAGGATTTAAAGGCAAATTATTGGTGGATAGGTTTGAAGAAATCTATAGCCACTTATGTGGCTAAATGTCTGGCATGCGCGCAGGTTAAAACCAAGCATCAGAAACCGTCAGGCTTGTTGCAACAGCCTGAGCTTCCCACTTGGAAATGTGAAATGGTAACTATGGATTTTATTACTAAGTTACCAAAGACGAAACATGGGAATGATACTATTTGGGTTATAGTCGATAGATTGACCAAGTCAGCTCACTTCTTGCCAATTAAAGAAACTCACAGCTCCGATAAGCTAGCACAGCTGTATGTGGATGAGATTGTATCTCTTCACGGAGTGCCAGTATCCATTATCTCTGATAGGGATACAAGATACACGTCGCATTTTTGGAAAAGCTTTCAGCAATTATTAGGCACTCGATTAAATTTCAGCACTGCATATCATCCTCAAATGGATGGGCAAAGCGAGCGTACAATTCAAACGCTTGAGGATATGTTACGAGCTTGTGTTATTGATTTAGGAGGAAGTTGGGATGATCATCTTCCTTTGATTGAGTTTTCGTACAATAATAGCTATCATTCAAGTATTCAAGCAGCACCTTTCGAAGCTTTGTATGGAAGAAAGTGTAGAACGCCAGTTTGTTGGGCGGAAGTTGGAGATGTCCAACTGTTAGGACCCGATATAGTCCTGGAGACGACGGACAAGATTGTCCAAATTCGTGATCGTCTGAAAGCTGCCAGGGACAGGCAGAAAAGCTACGCAGATAAAAGGCGTAAACCTCTGAAATTCGAGGTAGGAGATAGAGTGCTACTTAAGGTGTCACCCTGGAAAGGGGTGATGCGATTTGGCAAAAAGGGCAAGCTAAGCCCAAGGTACATAGGACCATTCGAGATCATCGAATGTGTCAGAACTGTAGCTTACAAGCTAAATTTGCCAGAAGAGCTCAGTGGGATACACAATGTGTTCCACATCTGCAACTTAAAGAAATGTCTAACCGATGAATCCACAATGAAACAGAAGTACCCTCATTTATTTCAGTAAATCTTGAGGTCGAGATTTCTTTTAAGGGGGTGAGGATGTAACACCTGGCAAAATCATGTCCAATGTAATACAGACACGTGTCATAGACTTTAAACGTGTAAGGAATTGATTCCAAGGGACTAAAGTCGTCAAACAATGTAAATATGCAAGTAAAAGGATCAAATATGTCATCATGCCAAACTCGTGCCTCTGAATGACCTTATAAGATGTTCATATTCTTTGATGAATAAAATTCTCAAACATTGAAAGCCGTTTGTGCTTAAATTGAGAATTTTACGAAGCATAAGGGTTAAAAGTGTCAACATGTTAAATGTTACCTCTGAGTAACCTTTTAACAATCCCAAAAACATTGTAATAATTGTATAGTTTACTTCCAAGAATATTGGATATTAATCTCTTGAAGTTTCAATGAAAACGAGACGTTTCGGGTGATCGTACAACTAACCAGGAGCTTAACGGAGTTATATAATGACCCAAGACCCTTAATAGTTAACTATGGGGGTCATAAGTGCAATAAATGAATGTTAAATAAACTTAAAATGGACCAGGGACTGAAATTGCAAAGTTTGGAAACTTGTTACCGGATTTTCCCATTGTCTCGGCCCGCGTAGACTTCTTATAAGTCTTACGCGGCCAGCGAGAGCATGCCAGATGCAGAAAACCTGCACAGCTGCAGGTTCAGCCTGTTCCACCGCCTTTGTAAGGTAATTTTTCGATTCTAGGGGCTTGTTTGATGGTTTTACTGGCCTAGGGACACTTGGGATCATCTGAATTACCTCTAGGGACATGTGGTTTGATCTTAGAAGCCATCAAAATCCTATATAAAGCCCCATTGTTTCACTTAGAACTTGCACCTTTGAGTTTTTATACAAAACTCACTCTTTGAAGTCTTTTGGAGTTCTTGGAAGCTTTCCTCAGTTCCATATTCGTGCTAGTCCTTGTAAGCATTCTTAGCCTCCTAAGTTTAAGTTTTATTAGTTAATAACCAAAAGTCAAAGCTATCGTAATTAAGCTTTGACTTAGTGATTAATCACTAATGGTCTAACCATTATTCGAACTGAAAGTGGCTATGAGTTGGTAATTATGTAGGTAATAAACCCTTAAAAGGGCACCTACTGATTATCACTCTAACTTGGTCAAATGTAGGGTTAAACTTATTAATAAAAAGTCAACAGAATCAGTTTTTACAAATAAATTCATAACTGATAATGCAGAGGTTATGGAACATGTTTTAACACTAAAATAACTTGGTAAATAATATAAGAACATGTTTAGGCATGTTCAACCCGACAACCCTGAGTTTAGGCTCGGTTCGCAACCGAAAGTCGCAAAAGTAGACTTTTGCTTTGACTTTCAGTTCTGACCCGATTTAGCTTGTTTTAGATATGCCTTAGGGTTCATTTAGGACCATATTATAGGCTAGTATAACCCTCTGAGGTGGACAAAAACCTTTATTACTAATTTATAAGCATGTCCTAAAAGTTTGACATCAGTTCATGGTCTAAAATAGAAGTTCTGCGCGATATCGTAAATGAAAGCTTTTTATTAATTAAATGGCATTTTTGACATAAATCCGATTTAAACCCAAATTTTGACACCAAACCTTTTACTCACTGATGTAATATAATATTTAGGGATTTTTGAAGATTTTTATTAAATTTTAAACTGCTCATAACATAGAGTTCTTGCATAGACTCGGTAATTGACGATAATGCCCTTTTTGCTAATAAAATGAGTTTTGAATATCCTTTACATATCAAACCTTTTTCTACTGATTTTATATATTAAATAAGTTATATTAAACAGTAAAGGCTGATCAAAATCTCAGATTTCCTTAATCAAACCGAATATCGTCAAATACCGACTTTTATGCGATTTAGGCGCATAGTATGGTTTAAAACCATATTTGGCACCTAAGGCTTGTTACCTACTGATGTTATGGATAAATTTTTATACTTTAATAGTAAGTAAAAGTTTTGAACTCAGATTTCCAAATTTGACCCTTGTAGCATATGTGAAATGACCAAAATGCTCCTACGGTGCATAGTTTGGTCATAAAGGTTAAATTTCACATATGTATGATATATTACTGATATAACTTATTAAAATAAATATTTTTACTGATTATTTTAGACCAAAACCTCTGATTTCTATTTTAACTCTTTTATAAACTTTAAAATGACCAAAATACCCCTACGAGGCATAAATTGGTTTTAAATTCATTTTGGGCATAATGGAAGATATCCTATTGATATCATAAGATAATTTAAGCATAATAACTTAAGGAACATGTTCATGACTCATCCGGTTACCCGTTATGCATATACGCGTTCGGTACGGTTTATGTAACTAGTTTGCATGAATTAACCGAAACGGGTCAAACCTTATCATTTTACCTCAAATTCCAAAATGTGTTTAGTTTACCCACTTTATACAAGTCTTCATACTTTTTGGGTCTAAGACCCGTTAGGAATCTAATAGGTTATTAAAACCTTCGTTCCAGATTAAGGAGCCCAGTAAAAGATACTTGTACTTGCTGATTTGATATACGACTGGGATTAAAATTATATTTAGCTCAGGTAAATACTTTTAACTTATTTTCCCTGATACGTGCTTGGGATACGGTATTATAATAATACCGCTTGGTCGGGTATGTAGTTATTTAAATCGGATTGTGATTAATACATTTACATAACCCGTTTTAATATGTTTTGTTTGATGCAATGCCTTTGGGGGGTTAATGACCATGTCGTGGATATCCTCGGCTCATTCATTTGAAATGGCCACAACTTAAGCACAGGGTGTAGGCATACACCTGACAGTTGCGTATGTAAAAAGGTACCCCACTCCTAAGGAAACTTCTTGTGGGTATTATACCAAGTGGTGTGTCTATTAATCTTATCCGGCTCTTCTAACTAGGTCCTGAATGGACGACAAACATGTAAAACTGTATACAAGATTATTTTTAAATAATTGTCCCAAGTTATAAAAGAATATTTATGCCTTGCGTATTTAAATCAATTTTTATAAACACTTTTCAAAAGAGTCAGTTAATTGTATTTACCAGTGTAAACTGACGTATTTTTAAAAGGTTAAGTACAGGTACTATGCGTAATGAGCTGGAAACTCCTGAGTGATTAAATAAAGAGTTTTGCAAGCTTTTATCACTTTAAGTCTGTTGAACAATATTTCTTTTGTTTTGATCCTCCTGTGGATCCATCTACATTCCGTTGTATAATATTTTATTGTACTTTCGAATCGGTTTGTAAAATTTACTTTAAGACTTCCGTTGTTCATTTTAACTGTGATTAATTGACTATGATGATATCAACTACGTCACGATACTCCCCACCGGGCCCACCGGTAATACGTGGAAATATCGGGGTGTGACACAATGAAGTGACGAAGTTTCACTCGACAACCAAACGGGTCAAATAAATGGTTAAAGTATGTCTTATTATGTTGTTGAAGTGAATGTTTTCACTCTACAACTAAATGGTTCAAAGTAACGTTTTTAAACGATAATGTTTTGATGTGACTTGAAGGTCGCTCAACAAATTGATACAATGAGCGCGTAAGCCAAGAAATGGATACGCTAAATTTGATTTAACGAACCCTTGGAATTGGGTCAAAAGTTCAGGATTATAACTTGGTCGAAATTGTTTAAAAGTGCATGCTTGAATCATTGATATCAAGCATGACATTAATGCGTTCGCAAACCGTGTGATAGGAGCGAAACGTTAATGGTTGATAGCCCGGGAATGGGTAAAAATGTTTAGAACTAATCATGAATGTCAAACATGTAATGCAACTTACAAAACAAACGGGCCGAATAATTAAAAAGGGGATTTATGAGCCATTCGCTCATAAACCGGGTTTCAATGCGAATAAAGATGGTAGATGGATCCGTATTATAATTACGGACGCATAGGAAAACGAATTTTGGTCAAAAGGTATAGCTGGGCATTTGCAGCAAACAAAAAACCAAACATTCTGTTAAAAACGGGGTGTCGCGTCACGCGACCATGACCGGGAACCCAGTCGCGTATCGCGAAAAGTGTCGCAGCCCGCGAGCCAAACAAGGGAAGTCTCTCGCGGCCCACGAGAGACATGGCTGCTGGCGAAATTGTTTTATGTTGTTTGTTTGACCCATTTAACTTGTTTTTAACTATCAAAATTAACCTTTGAGTTGGTTTTGATCGTAGGTTATATTCAAGAGTCCCGGATGAAGATCAAGCGACATAAAAGAACCAAACACATGTCTTTGAAGCTTCCACAATGATCTTATTTTGTTCTAGTTATAATTGAATATTGTAAACACTTAGAATCATATTTTGGAATGTTTTAATCACGTAAGAATGTTAACTTAACAAGTTTTTGAAAGGTCGCATGTTCATATAAAATGCGTATTTAATATTATAATCGTGTTAATTTGAGACGGGTCTTACATCCGATAGCTTCCCACTTAATGAATATATGGGTTTGATTTGTGGGCTTATCATTACCAAGGATGATGCCAAGTACCTCAAAAGTCAGAATATTATCATTGGTGACATGGGTGCGGATGAAGTTGCTAAACTCTTCACGGGGATGAGCAGTTCTATTCCAACCACGAAAACTAAAGAGAAATCCAAGTTGCGGGTAGTGATCGATGAAATTAATAAGGTTTATGAAAGTAGACTGAGCATGAAGACATATTTGCTCTTGAAGAAGCTAGCACGTTGGTTGCTGGTGGTTTTGAGGGGTATTGGCAGTTTTGTTGAATCTTCATGGAAGATTGTAGCGTTCATGGTTAGCATAGTTACTGTATTCATGTTAACATGGCAAGCTTATTGTGACGTTTATGGTTGCGATAAACAGACAGTCACATTGTTGCCGTACGCTTCTAGGTAGCTCAATCAGTCTAAATACCCTTTCGATCGCATTATTGTCATACTTAAGCTTCATGTTTCATTTGTAACCTTGGATGGAGCTTTCTTTTCAATTGTCATGTGTCTTCATGTTTCATTTATTCAACTATTTTATAGTTTCAATAAACTGTTAAATGGTTTGTATAAAAGTTGTAGTTGTCATTACTATAAGTTTAGACCATATATAAGATAGGAATCCAAGATATGTTATTAAAGTATTCAATAAAATACGTCTAGTGTTGAAAATTAATATATGTATATATTTGACAAAAGGGCCAAATGTGTCGTTCTTTCAATTGGCGTAGATTCCGATCAATACTTGGAATGCTTCGGTTCTTAGTTTCAGATGAAAAATAGAATTAAAAAAAAACTAAAACTTGGCAACAAGAGATATGCATCCAAAGGACATCTCAATAAAATTATATTATGTATAAATTAATGGAAAAATTACTAGTCAAGGTTATCGAAAATTTTTAAGAATAGACATGGAATTTTGTATTTACCAAAGTAATCATCTAAAGTCGGGCTTAATCGCGGTTTTTACCAAAATGTAGGCTAAATTCTAACAGTCACAGTCTCAACTGGAAGAGCTGATATGGCGACTTCTGATAGGAGGAACATAATTTCTTTTGGAATAATATGGGTGATTTCATAAATACATTTATTCGTCCGACAAGCCGATCATATGAGAAGAATTCCTACCAAACACGCTTTAGTTACTCGGGGCATGTCTTTTGAGTCCACTTTGAGCCCATGCTACAGTATTAGGGAAGAAAGTGCTGGTCATATCCCTGCTTCATGTTTAATTGCCAAAGTGGTGTCGTAGCAGATATGCGTTTTGCTCAAGGCAGTGGCGAAGCTTGAGATTTCCGACCGGGGGCTGGAAGTCACCGGACCTAAAAATTTCTATAAAACCGGGGGGTCGAAAACGTATATACCCAAAAATTTCTATATGAAGACTACATACTCTCCACTATTGAGCGAAAAGTTCGGGGGGTCGGCTGCCCCCTCCCGCCCCTCAAAAGCTTCGCCCATGGCTCAAGGTTCCGGTTCCCACAGGGTTTCTTTCGGTTGCACAACTATTGGAGTACGTTAATAATTTGGACACCAGTAAAAGAGAAAAAAAAGGTGAATTATGGTTGTTTGGAGGTTGTGGATCAATTGATCACTCTTGCCATTCAATATTCTTGTTATAGCTTTTGTTTTCTTTTTCTTGGAAAAACATGGTATTAAAAGAAAATTATACATTTAATGTTATAAATATCACATTATATAAAGTTTAAACACATTGGTTTCTGTTCAAGGGTAATTTTCATCTGTTATTTTCTTCATGTGTCATTTTGAAATCGTTCATGCGTAATTACTTTGTATGCCTTGTAAGTTTAATGTCTTTTGTACATTAACTTACCCCTATATAGGGTTGGGTTGTGATGAAAATTCAATTGAGTTGAGAAAACCCGTTAAAACCCTATGTAACAAAGCGTTTGTAATACAAATTTTAGGGCACGTAATATATGTAATGAACCATGTAACCGTTGTTTTTAACATTCTCATTTTGCATTTCTCTTTTGTTATGCGTGCGTATAGACCTAGAGAGTTTCTTTTTTTATACATGTGCTTAGACTTGGAGACCAGAAAATGAGACGTTATACTCATAAGTAAATAATTAAAAAAAAATTAAAAACGTAGATCACGAGCAACTGTTAAATAGGGCGTGCAAAGTCCTGAAAATCATAAACACGGACCTTTATAACTAGAGCCACTGATTGGTTGTACAAGTTGGGTGTGGAGATGATTAAACGATTGGAGCCCGGTCTTGGAAATTTTTAGGAATCGGCTCGCCAAGTGGAAATCGCATCTCTTATCTATTGGGGGTAGAGTTGTTCTAATAAAGTCGGTTTTGGAAAATTTACCGACTTATTACTTCTCTCTCTATAAAGCCCCGAAAAAGGTCATTGCGGACTTGGAATCGATGATAAAAAGCTTTCTTTGGGGAGGTTCGGTTGAAGAAAGGAAAATGCATTGGGTCAAGTGGGATCGGGTGGCGAGACACAAAAAAGAAGGAGGCTTGGGGTTATGTAAGTTGAGAGAGGTAAACATATCTCTTTTATCTAAATGGGGTTGGCGGTTCAAGACGGAGGGCAACAATCTTTGGAGGAAGGTGATCGTTTCTCTCCATTCGAGTCGAGTGGGGTGGGAAGCTATTCATTTCAAAAGTTCTCTCCGTGGTGTTTGGAGCAATATAGCTAAAGTGTTCATTAACTCTAAAGTGGGTGGGCTTCCGTTGCGTAATTTCATCAAAGGAGAGGTGAAGGATGGGAAAGATATTTCATTTTGGCTGGACACTTGGTTAATTAATGAGCCCCTAAAACTGAGATTCCCGGATCTGTTTACTTTGGAAATTAACAAGACCTGTAAGGTGGCTGACAGAATTTTGGGCCTTGGAGATGGGCCGGTTCTTAACTGGGCTTGGAGATCTTCAGCGTTTGCGGATGCCCAGTCGGATAACATTCAGCTCCTTTGCTCGTTACTAGATGATGTTCGGTTAGAGGCTGGTAACGATCAATGGAAATGGCAGGCTGGATCAGATGGTATATTCTCGGTTAAATCAGCAAAACGGCTTTTGTTCAGCGACAGCCCTGATGTCTCGTGGTTTGTTATGGAGTGGTGTCGTTGGGTTCCATCAAAATGCAATATCCATGTGTGGAGGATGGAGTTGGACAGGCTTCCGATGTGCGAGGCCTTGAGCAAAAGGAATATCGGTATTGAGGACCTTTCCTGTCCGATGTGCAGCTCGGACATTGAGTCGGTGGATCACGTTTTCATTGCGTGCAGGGTGGCGGCAATCTTATGGAACGGGGTTAGTTCTTGGTGCAAGATCCCTCAAATTTACGCTTTCTCGATCAAGGATCTTCTTACCTTTCACGTCAACCTGAGTGTTTCGGAAAGAAAAAAGACCGCGGTGCAAGGTATTATTATGATTGCTTGTTGGAGTCTGTGACGGGCCAGGAATAATCTCAAGTTTTCTAACTCTCCGGTGTTAATAGATAGTATAATGAACGAAGTTAAGGCGTTGAGCTACTTTTGGTTTTCTAAGAGATCTAGGTTCAAAGAGGTAGAGTGGAAAGACTGGTTTTCTTTTGTAAATATGTAAGGTAATTGTCTTGTTGTGTTTTGTCGGGCCGGTTCGGGTTGGCGGTTTGTTAATGAAGTATACGTTTCAAAAAAAAAAAAAAAAAAAAAAAAACAGAAAGTATTGGTTGGGATTAATTTTTTTTTTAGGAAACAACCATTTTGGTCTCTGTGGTTTGGGCAGTTTTGCCATTTTAGTCCAAATCTGAAACTTTTTAAATCCTGGTCCCTGTGGTTTGCATTTTGTTGTCATATTAGTCCAAATCTCAAAAACTCTTATTTTTTACTGTTCCAACATCCATTTTTTGTCTTTATCTGCAGGGTAGTTTTGCCCATTTAATTTTCATTAAAACAATTTCTTTATTAAAAAACCCCCCAAATATAAATACCCCCTATCTACGTTCAATCAAAACCCTAAAATTAACTTCAGCCGCCGTCCCGTTCATCTTCAACGTTCACCATCTTCAACGTTCACCATCACCGTCCCACAAATATAAATACCCCCGGTCATCGAACCATCTTCGAACTCTTCATCTTCAACGTTCACCATCACCGTCTTCGTCGATCTCGTTAACCTGCAACTTTCATAATCACCATCTATTTTCATCTTCTCCGACGAGTCCTCCGGCCACCATCACCTTCACTGTCGCACAATCATAACCACCACTCCGAGTCTCCGACCATCGCATTCTCCGGCAACTGTTGCGTCCATCATCAGTCTTTTTCATCGTCATCATCGTCGTCTCTGAACTTCACCGGTAACCTGCAACATCTCCGGCGACCACCACCTCCATCTTCCTGTATCGGACCTCCATCTTCCTGATTGTCTGATCGTTTTCACTTGTATCGTCGTCTGATTGTTGTCGGGATACATTGTTTCATCGGAAAAAAAGAAGACGGGACGGCGGCCGAAGTTAATTTTAGGGGTTTGATTGAACGTAGATAGGGGGGTATTTATATTTATGGGGGTTTTTTAATAGAGAAATTGTTTTAATGAAAATCAAATGGATAAAACTACCCCTGCAGATAAAGACAAAAAATGGATGTTGGAATAGTAAAAAAATGAGAGTTTTTGAGATTTGAACTAAAATGGCAACAAAATGCAAACCACAGAGACCCAGATTTAAAAATTTGAGATTTGGACTAAAATGGCAAAACTGTCCAAACCACAGGGACCAAAATGGCAGTTTACTCTTTTTTTTTTTTTTGAATGTCTAACTTTGCACACCATATGGATTGAACCCCTGACCTCTTCTATCCTAAGCTTTATCTAAACTCACTAACACCACTGGGCTATTCCCAAGTGGATGTGGTTGGGATTAAATGGGTATAAGTTTAGAAGGAAAAACATATTGCCAATCATGGTTAATGCATTGGTACTCCACTTATTGAAATGAAATGTGAATGCGTCAATTATAATCAAATTGCAATTGTTTTTAAGGAAGAGAAAAAAGTTAAGTTGGAGAGGTTTGATAAATGTTTTTTTGTACACTGTATTGCTGGGTATTCAGAATTTGATTCGGATTCGAAAAATTTGAAATTCGATTCCATTTGAATTCAATTAATAAAGTTCGAATTTGTGTCGATTTGTCTTCGAGTCTAGTAATCAAATACGAATTTATAATTTTCAATTCGATTCGAAATTCGAATTCAATTTATATATAAATTTTTAATATATGTATATACACACACAAAAATATATACACACACATATAACTTCTAAACTTGACCAAAGTATGAACTAAAACCATAAGTGATAAGTATATTATTCATTACACTACCAAACCTACTTATTTATAAATTTTTACCTAACCTAAATAGGCTACCGGTAACCCACCTATCTTTTGGTGTTTTGACCTATTGATAGTTAGTTTTGCAAAGTATTATATTTTATGTTGAATATAATTAGTTTGTAGTAGTTATAAACAATAAAGTAAAATAATTTATTGTTTAGGGTGAATTTGAATTAAATCGCATTTATTCGAATTCGAGTTTCAAATACTAATCGAATACGAATTCAGGTAAAAAAAAGTACAAATTCAAGAAATTTGATTCGAATAATTCGAATATTCGTTATTCGATTCGAATAATTCGAATTCGAATATGTGTATTATTTAATTAAATGCATCGATATTTTGATAAATGTATTATTTCATATCATTTGTATATTTTGTAGATATTAAACGAATAATTACCTAGCCACACTTTTTAGTTAAACTTGGAAAAAACGATTTAGTAAAGGAACAGTGGTACTTATTAACTTTGTGATATCTTATGTAGATCATTATGTTGAATTACCCCAGGCCACATGTAATAAATTCAAGTCCACGTATAAACACAAAAAGGAAACCAAGGGATGTGGGCTAAATGCATATACATTGTGGGCTTAGGATATCAGTATCACTTGATAGAAATAATAAGTGGGCTATTCTTCTGGGTGCGCTGTCTTGGTCAGGAACGAAAAAAGAAGACGATAAAGGGTTCACAATAGAATTCTCGAAACATTTTGGGTTCTGGACAAGTAAAACAAGCGAGTACTATAATATAAACTCGATAATCATATATATAAAAAATATAATACAACAAGAAATTTGTAATGGATATTAATTATTGAGCCTTTTTTTATTTGATTACTTAACAATTTGAGTAGTTAGACATATTTTTGTTTAGGTTTAAAATCTTATTTGGGGTGAATTGTTTAAACTAGTTAGGTCTTATATTTTCTGGGATTTTAAAATATAGATTTTTCTAAAAAAATATATGATAATATAACTTTTTTTAATCAAGGCCCTTGGGGAGACCAGGCCTAGGGTCGTCGTCCACCCGGCCCTTCTCCAAAGACGCCCCTGGTCGGCAGTTCCCTTTTGGGACTGCATGCCAAAAAATGGAGTCACCAATTGCAATTTGAGGGGAATCTTCATATGATCGAAGGGAAAAGAAGCAAGCAAGTCCATGTTTAATTAATCAATGTATCAGTGGCGGAACTAGCCAAAAAATTTAGGGGTATCCCATTTTTTTTATTTTTTAGATCAGAGGTATCCTTTGTATAACGACGACGAAGTTGAGTGGTATTTTTACACTACGGAAACAGAGTTAAGGTGTATTTTTACACTACGAAAACGGGGTTGAGGGGTAGCCCGTGCTACCCCTACTAACCTTCTAAGTCCGCCCCTGCAATGTATTGTAGAATGGAGTTTCTTTTGGTGACAATGTTAGATTTCTCTATTTTTATTGTTTATAAGTTAGAGTAAATTGTCATTTTAGTCCCTGAGGTTCTGTCATTTTACTCCAAATAGTTTTTTTTCTTCTCTGAGTCCCTGACTTTTCATTTTTATTGTCATTTTGATCACATTGCCTAACTTAGTCTAAAAACCATGTTATAATCAGGGTATTTTTGGCATTAAATTATTATAAAGTTTTTAAATTATGTTGTAAACTACCCCTAGTTATAATTACACAACAGTTATGCCAAAAATGCCCCTAGTTATAACCATATTTTTAGACTAAGTTAGGCAATGTGATCAAAATGGCAAGAAAATGGAAAAGTCAGGGACACAGAAGAGAAAAAAAAAACTATTTAAACTAAAATGATAATTTGAACCAAACCTCAGGAACTAAAATTGCAATTTACTCTATAAGTTATTTTGATCACAACTGGGTGTATGGTTTGGTTGTGCATACGTATTCAATCTAGTTTATGAATCGTGCTAAAAACCTGAATATGTTTTTCTATTTTTTTACAGGTGTAAGATTTCTTTTGGTGTTTGATTTCTCTATTTTTATAATTGATAAGTTATTCTGATCACAACTAGGTGTATGGTTTGATTATGCATACATATTCAATCTAGTTTATAATGAACCATGCTAAAGAACCTGAATGCGTTTTTCTATTTATTTACCGCTGAATAATTTGAATATGTACTTGTGCATAGTGTTTTTGTTTAGCTTTTGTTTTAATAAAAGGATTAGTTTTTGTGGTACTTTCTGGATCTCATATAAGAATCAATATCAACGAGAAGACATCCAAGCATGTGTTCCTTTCCGGTCATGAGTCGTGAGCTCAATACAGGCAATCTATCATGGATTCGATTAGATTAGTATGTTTTGTATTTCTTACAACAAATCTATCTCCATCCTTGATTCAACTTGCTCGACATTTTGTTTCTTCCTCTGATTTATGGCGTAAAATTGAAGAATCTTTTAATCAACAAGTGTTTGCAAATCAAAACCTCTATCACACTCGTTTTATCTTTTAAAGCAAGATAATAGATCGGTCTCTGATTTCTATAATTCGGCAAAGAATTTGTATGACTCTCTTCAAACTGTTGGAGATCCGATTGCAAAACATGCGTTAATACTTCAAATTCTTAATAGACTGAATCCAGAATACGGGATATTTGTTACAAATATTGAAACTAATGATATAAAATTAACCAACTTTGAACTACGATCCAAGCTTTTAATTCATGAAGCACGACTAAAACAACACCATACTCAATATTCTCCGATTGTTCCAATTGCCATCATGGCCGTACTAAGTATTAAGCCACCGCATCATAACCAGATTTCTAACTCGCAATCTATTATTGATTGTCAGATCTATGACAAACCAGTTCACAAGGGTTCAACCTATTACCATCGATTCTCTTCGGCTACTCAATGTTCTTTTTCCGGTGGCCGCTCTGGTAGTGGTGCTCAATTTAGAGGTGGTCGTGGTAAGTACAATGGTGTTCGTTCTGGGCGTTACGGTGGACAACAGAATAATTTATGGTGGCAATCAGGGAACGATGGTGATGTCTTGCATAATAGTGGTGCTAATTTCTCTGCTCATTTTGCTAACTTGGACGATGTTAGGGTTTATCAATTTGAGGGTTCTTTAAGTGTTGGACGACAGTTTGGGGTTAACAGTGATGGTTCTCGTGGTCAACATTTCGATTCACGATTTTTTTATGATAATTCCGTACCCGATTTCCATCCACACGCTTTTGGTAATAAAAATGGATCTGGTGTCAATTTGGGGCCAAATATGTTAAACAAGATGGTATACTAGGCTTCGACCGAAACAGTTCTTACACCTTTTGATTCCCCTAATGGGACGTCTTTTGTACATGGACTTGGACCTGCTCACTTTGCACAATGGGTTGGACATAGTACTTCGTCCCATTATCGATTATCGGCTAATTTTTCAAGCGTGTGTGAGCAAGTTAATTCTTGGGTTTCTGATTCGGGTGCTACTACTCACATGACGCCTGATCCCTCTTTTGTTTTTGGATTTGTTCCTTACGCTGGTTCTGAACGTGTTATCATTGGAAATGGTATGTCACTAACCATCTCTTATATTGGTTATGCATATCTTCATCTATCAAGTCGTGCTATTGTACTTAAACATGTTCATGTTGTTACCGACATTGCCAAGAGCTTACTTTCTATTACACAGCTTGTCATTGATCATCCTATTATGATTATGTTCTCACATTTTGGGTTATCTATTTAGACTCTCACTAGACAACTCCTACACCACACATGTGGTAGTCCACATCAGTTGTATTCTTTTGATGTTGCTTCAGTTCCTCAAGAGACGTGGCTTTCTCGTACCGTCCTCTTGCTCATAGTGCTGCTGAGATTCAATGGATTACATCTGTCATACATGAGCTACATATTTTGTTATCTTGTCCACCGACTATTTGGTGCGACAATATTGGAGATATATATTGCTATCAATTTGTTGTTTTATCAACGCACAAAGCACCTTGAGATTGACCTATATTTTATTCATGACATGGTGTTAGCTCAAGTTTTATGTGTTCGATATGTGGCTACTACATTTCCAGATTGCCGATCTTCTGACTAAAGGGTTCTCATTAGTTGGTTTTGACACATTCTTGTCCAAGCTTTTCGTGAATTTGTCCTTTTCAGTTTGAGGTGACATATTTGTTTGTGTGTGTATCCAGGTAGGTGGTTGAGTGAGTTTGTTACGAAAGTTAGAGAGGGTCTGTGACCTCTCTCTATATAGAGAAAGAGAGAGAGAGTTGTATCTTGTACACTTTTATTATATAGATCTTGGATACTTTTGCTTTATATGTGATTTAAGTCAGTTGTTTCATGGATCTTTAGTTAATTACTCTTACTTCTATTACTTGGAAGATTTTGGTTTTTCATGTAAATCTTTTTTTTTTCGAATGAGAGTTGTATCTTGTATACTTTTTTTATATAGAGCTTAAATACTTTTGCTTTATATGCGATTTGAGTCAGTGCCGGACTTATAGTATATGCTAACTATTAATATTAGTGCAAACTTATTGTTTTAGATTTGTTTGATTTCTTATACAAGCAAACCACTCTGTGTTATAGTTGTGTTAGATTTTTACTTGGTTCTAAATAGAGATAAAGGGGTAGGGCTGACAATTCTGACACGAAACGATAACATGGCACGAATCTACAAGAAGTTATCATGTTTCGTGTTTGATCTTAACAGGTTTCGTGTCTAAAACAGGTCGACACGATAAGACCTTAACATGTTTCGTGTCTAAATTGGTTAAAACCCGTTAACCTGTTAAGACCCCTTAAGTACATATTAATAATTAAAAATTATTATATGTGGGTGTGGACATGGGGTCATCAATCGTGGTGCCGGATGACTTATATACAAACGCACGCGGTTCTTTTTCCACAATCCAATCCCTACTTTTTAAATCTCTCTCACAAACACCACCATTCCCTATCTGGTTCACAACTTCTCCAATTCGGTTGTGTTCGTGTCTTAAACAGGTAGTGTTCGTGTCTTAACAGGTCATGTTCGTGTCTTAAACATGTCATATTTTTTCGTGTCTTAACAGGTCGTTTCGTGTAACCTGTTTATTAACACGCTTGTGCTCGTGTTTCAAAAATTTGACACAATAAGATTTCGTGTCGTGTTCGTGTTTACGTGTTTGAGTTTGTGTCTTATCGTGTTCGTGTCTTAACAGATCGGACTAACACGTTATATCAGCCCTATAAAGAGGTATCGTTTATAATAATTAGGCCTTCAAAGATGTTGGAATGGCCTTGATTTGAGTCAGTAGTTTCATGCATCTTTAGTTAATTACTCTTATTTCTAAATTCTTGGAAGATTTTCGTTTTTCATGTAAATCTTTTTTCGAGAAATTTCAAAAACACCCTAACAAAATTAACGAAGTCTAAAAGTGCTACTATCGAAGATGATTGTTTAAACGTTTCCCTTTCATATAATTGGCTTAAGTAGACATGCAATCCTCAAAACAATACGGATGTATAGGCACTAGTTTCGACTTTCTAATACATTAGTTGCGATGGATGTAATGGGTGTTGATTGGTTGGGGTATTTGCCTTTCACGTTTCTTTGGTACACGTACAGTTGCGAAGCTTGAGATTTCCGACTGGAGTCGAAAACGTATATACCAAAAAAAATTCTATAAAACCGGAGGGGTCAAAAACGTAGATACTCAAAAATTTCTATACGAAAAACTACATACTTTCCACTACTGAGCGAAAAGTTTAGGGGGTTGGCTGCCCGCTCCCGCCCACTAGAAGTTGCGCCCCTGCGTACGTAGCAGACACGCGACGCAAAACGTCCCCTTCACCTTTACAACCACACCGAGTAGCCTTAATCAGCTTTAATCTTTCTGTTTGTTTGTGGATTTTGTTAATATTCAAGATGCATGAAAATAGTAAAATGGACGACGATTTTGAGACGATGAGTAATATTTAAACGTGCACGAACATTAAGATTTTTTTATACGTATGATGGGTAAAAGTTTAGTAATAGAACAATATGGCCCTCGAGTTCATACAAGCTTAATAGTTAATATCGAAAATTTATTTGAAAAATGTACAAAACTATTGCTTGGAATTGGGAATCACGTGATGTGATCAAGACAACAACCCCTCCGACCGAGTAATAAATAACTTGAACATAAAACAGCATAGATATATTTAGTAAAAAATATAGTAAAAAATATAGTTTCCCAAACTGGAAAGCTCTTGCACTAGATGAAAAATAGTATTCCCAGAAAAGAAAAAAAACATATCTAAAAAAAGAGATAACCTGAGATTTATTAGGGGTCTCGATCTTACGTTTCAACACATAGGTGACCTCTGAGGAATACCTTTTCTTCGACTCATGCTTGAGGTCATATCGTCTTCAGAATGAACTTTATTAGATGATGATCTTCCCCAAGTGTATAGTCCAGTTCTCTTCTTTCTGCTAACAAACTCAGTGCACATCGAGACGCTCATGTTTTCTGAACCAGATGAACCCGAGCACGAACTCATTGGGTCGTCAAAATCCACAACGGTCGAGTGAGGCATCTCATTTGTCATGTCATCATCTCCGTTTTCATTTGGAATAAAAAAATCTGGACCAAGTTGTAAGGAATTGCATACCCTTAGGAATGGTGTGAGGTCTCTATAATGTTTGAGTATAAAATCCACCTGGAATATTTTGCAGTCAATTAAGTTCATATATAACTCAATTTACATGTAGTTGTACAATCAAACTTTTGTGTAAGGTGTTCTTTCTGTGGCAGACTGATCACTAGTTACATTCTATACATATATGCTCATACTTCTTTATTGCACTACCTCCACTATTGTAAAACAAGGTCCCAGAGGCCGAGTACTCATGAATAATCGCTACAATGTAGGCTGCCGAGACCCAAGTATCCCCGAGTACTCTCTGCCTAGGCAGTATACTTCCCGAGTACTCTCAACTCCAATTAGAGATCGCCTAGCAACTTTTGCAACTATGGTAAATACATAATTCTTGTCATGATGATAAGTTAAGAGAATAAATGATATGACATACTATAGTACTGATGCTATAAGTACATACATGTATGGATTGATATCTTCTTGCCCTAAAAATGAAATGTTTATTCTAGAATGTTGCAAAAAAAAACTGCAACTGTTAGACTAGAGACAAACCAATCCCTAATTGACCTTATTACTATTTATTAAGATATTTGTTGTAATAGTATTAACCCATGAAGATGCTAAATTTTTATAATTAATTCTTTTAACTTATCATCAGAACAAGAAAGACGATTACATGTGTACTTATTTTTTCTTGTTATGTGTCTTTAGTTATATTCTTATTAAAAGAATGAAATAATTACTATATATTAACCTATAAGATTTTTTTTTTTTTTTTTGAATGATTTCAAGTTATGTATTTTGTGGAGTTGGTATATAAAAACAACTCCATAAAAAAAACCCTAAAACACCATTGCTAGTTATCTATTTTAAAATTATCGAGTGCATATATTCAGAATAAAAGTACCACAATTACTTGGTGCCCATTAGGCAACACAAGCGAAGGCTTATCACTAATTCACTTGAAATCCAGACCATATTTTTAAAAAATTTTAATTCAATTAATGTATAAATGCTAACATGATGCCCGTGGGGTACTTCCTTATGTAATTATGCATATTTAAAATAACAAATAGTCTTTTGGCTCACAATTTGGAGTATTCAGTAACATTTTTAGGCTAAGGGGAGTGGGTGCGGAGCGTTATCTTTCCGTGATGGCCAAAATTAACGCGTGATAAAAACAAAACTTCTACCGCCACCGAAAATGTCCACGCGTGAAATTGAAATTCCGTTATATTTTTCACGCGTTGAAGACAATTGCCCATCAACTTTTGTTTTGTCGTTTATGCAATGAATTAATAGCAAGTTTGATGAAAAGTGCAAATTAGCCCCTTAACTTTTGTTAGCTATTTTTAAATAGCTTTCCTTTAATTGCAATTCAGGTCCCTCATCTTTATATAAATTTTAATTGCCCATCTCGACGAACCGTTTAAGTCGGTTGTAATTCAACAAAAGCGTGAGATTTGCGAAAGGTGGGGTTGGGAGATGCCACCCGTTTAATTTAAGTTTTTTTTTTCCAATGTTGTTTTATATTTTGCTTGGTAAATTATTTTTTAATTTTAATGAAATTTATAATTTAGTGTTTTATTGTTAATTTCTAATTTAAAAAATATAAAAAATTGTGAGTGATGGAATTCCATCATTAATGATGACCATCGCCACTACAAAATGCTTGTAAGTAATAGAATAGTGGCTGATGACATACAGGAGTTGATTGGATATTGTGAGTGATATAATTCTATCATTAGTGATCACCCCCACTCACCTAAGAGAATAAACCCTCCCAACTGAAAATTAGGGTTTAACTATTTTTATAGTATTTTAGTTCCCAATTTGAATTGTTTGACCAAATTAGGGTTGTTTGTCATTTTCAAATTAATATACTTCCTCCCTTTTTAAGATATATATATAACTATTTTCATTCTGATAAACTAAAAGTTGTGATACACTTTAACATATTCTAACATGAGATAATGGAATTTCTGCAAGTTATGACAATAATGAAATTCAAGGAAACTGAAATTAAATTACCTTACACCCTAGAGAGCAATGGATAAAGGGTTCTTGGAGGCTCCTATCACAAGAAGTACAATAGTTTCCAGCTCCCTTAAATTGCCTGTTTTGAGGTCTCTTCTTGATAAATAAAACTTTTGCACTATTAATGGTATAAGCCTGAGGGAATTATGAACCTAGTTAGCAAGTATTTCAGTGAATTTTGATGAAAAAGATACACAATGGATATGTACTAAGCCTTTTTAGATTGAAAGTATAAAAAATGGTAATTTATATTTTACCTGAATATTTGAGCAGTCGATAAGATTTTCTAGGTCTTCTAGCCTCACAACATCATGATATACATAACGGCGAACTTGAAGGAGCCTATGGAATCTATGTGCGTGCCAACAGTGTGGACAGATACTTATGCAACAATCCAAACATAATACATTCTTCTCGTTCTTCTTTGAGTTCTCATGAGTTGAACACGGGGTGAAAAATTGTTGCACATAGAGAGCTTCTAACCAAGCTGGCTTTCGGTTTCCCTACAAACAAATATACAGTATAATTGACAACATTCATGCAATACTTGAATTATGAATCGATAAGAACACATAAAAATAAAGTTTTCACTTTTCAAGAGTTGAATAGAAGAAAATCATAGATTATAAATATATGCGTATATATACGTATGATGTATGACGTATCAATACCATGACAGCATAAACTCTGGCGCTTTGAATAGTTACAGGAAGAACGGCGATGATCGAGAGAGATATGATGACCGATTGGTGGATGAGCGTATTTGTGGAGGATTGCAACTTTGCAGGCAAAACAAAGGGTGTGCATATGTATATATGTATTCCTTGGGTTAATAAACAATCAATATTGTCAAGTGGACCGTATGTCATATGTAGCTAGTGCTAGATGTGTTCTATTTTAAAACCAAACATATACTATGTGAACATTACAAAGCACTTTTGTATCATATTGCTATACATTTTGATGTTTATGTGTTCTTCAAGATCATATATAATTATACAAGAACGAAAATGTTTAATTAAAGAACTTACTGCACAAGATGTGTTTGGAAGAGGGATGAAACATATTTACTCAGTTGAGTAAAAACTAAATTTAACAGAGGACAAAAGAAGTACCAACCTAACCATTCTCTCATAGAAAAATAAAGATTTTGATGAAAGCAAAACCCTAGAATTGGATATAGTAAGTATTAATTAATATATAGCTAAACTATTATCGCGAGAACGTGGGTGTTGTTACCATGTCTCCCAATACTGGCTTGGTTTCTTAAACTCACATTTTTTAATTAATAAAAAATAATTTTATCACCTTGGCTAAAGAGCTCTCTCTAACCCTAAACTAACCATATATGCTTCTCTCCTTGAAATAGCTGCGTCTCTTTCTCTCTCTCTTTCTCTCCCTACAGCTATATAAAATATTTATAGTGAAATTGGGTTGGAGCTAGCTGTATAGGTAAAATAAGGTGTCTTGGCCAAGGAGAAATATAAGAGGAAAAACAATTCACATGCTTACAAATATAAAATGAATGAACTGTATGGAAAAAATGGAAAGAAATTTCGGTAGATTTACATACCAAGCATTAGCGGTAGATTAAAATATATTTAGGTATATAATTAAGACATGTATATATTTAGTAAACGAACTAGCATTAGGTAGATTAAAATATATTTAGGTATATAATTAAGACATGTATATAATTAGTAAACGAACTAGCATTAGGTAGATTAAAATATATTTAGGTATATAATTAAGACATGTATACAATTAAAATATATGGTGTTTTTTTTTTTTTTTTTGCATGCATGGTAATTAATATTTGTGCGGGAATTGTGTTCATATTAGAAGGGTCAACTTCACAACTTTTAGGCCGGGTTCTTGTCATAAGTTTAACCAAAGAAAGGCCGGTCGAAGACAAAACAAGTTTGTTCACTAAAATAAAATTGTCTTTTAAATTTAGATCTCATCATAATCAAACCTTATAGAGATTGGATTCAAGTTACTAAGTTGACGGTAAAGTACCCAATTAGTTTTGTTAGCTTTGAGATTTATATTTCTCGGATGTGAGAATGAAAGTGAATTCGTCAATTCTTACCCCAAATGCAAGATTAAACTTGGCTTTTGTGTCGTTTTTTTATTTTATTTTGGGACAAGTATAATTTAAAATTAAACAAGGAAGACTTTAATATAATACTATTATCCGTCATAATAGTTGAACAACGTCAAATCGAAGGAACCAATGAACACTATCCACATAACAACCGAACTAAATTGTTGTTCTGATAGTCAAGATTCCTTAACACATGCATTTCAAACGCAATACATAAGTCTTCACGGGTTCAAGTCAAAAATCACTTAGACAATTTTATATGTTAGCTTTGAGATTCATGTTTTCTTGATGTTTACAAGGTTTTTATATATAACAAAAATAAATGATCCATTTATAATGGTAATAAAGTGATTGAGGGTTATTTTGTTATGTTTGACATCTCTGTAATATCGAGGTGCTACCACAGGCCGTTCTATTTTATTTATTTATTTAATTTATTATACTAATAATTATTATTATTATTATTATTATCATTATTATCATCGTTCTATTTTATTTATTTATTTAATTTATTATACTAATAATAATAATAATTATTATTATTATTATTATTAAATATGGCCGAATGTCTAGAATATTTCTTCAAAACAGTATGTAGTACGTACGCTCATGAATTCTTACGTAGATCAACAAGCCATGACATTGCGTTTTTTTTTACAAAGCTCATGAGGAAAAACATCACCTTCCTGGGATGTGGGTAGCCTTGAATGTACATATTTTGTTTGGAGAATGTGTCCCACAGAGTTGCGGCGCCAATATATGAAAGGCGATTGGCAATACCCGATAGTTATGCTTGAAGATATGGTCTCTCAAGATTCGTGGATTTGGTATGTTTTTTGTGGTCTACCGGGTTCACAAAACGACATCATGTGCTCCAACAATTTCCATTATTTCTCACTCAACGAAATAGATCTGCGCCAAAATTTCCATTTTACGTGAACGACCACTTATACAAACGTGGATATTATCTGACCGATGGAATCTACCCTACTTGGTCCGTGTTTATGAAAACATTTGCATATCCCCACATGTCGAAGGAAAATAAGTTCAAGATGCAACACGAGACGACTAGAAAAGACGTGTAACGGGTTTTTGGTGTTTCAAAGTCAAAATAGGGTACACTTAATCGACCAATGCGTGCTAAAACAATCAAAAAGATAAGGTATGTCGTATATACATGCATTATTTTACATAAGATGATTTTTTTTTTAAATGACAGAAAGGTGATAGCACAGGCACACATTAGGGTGCCACCAGTCGAGGCCGTATTAACGAGCTGATGGATGAAGAAACACATTGGAGACTAAAACATGTTCTTGTGGAGCATCTTGGACAACTAGATTTACCCCACCTTAAGGCAGATTCTAACGATGATTAGTATAATTAGTTTTAGTTTTATGGTTTATAATTGATATTCCTTGTTTTAAATTAATGTAATGTCTAGTTCTGTTTTAATGTAATTTTTATTTAGTTTTATTTAATGTCATTTTTTTTTTCAATTCAAAGTAATTTTATTTTGTTTAAAATATGTTTTAATTATAAATTGATAATTTTAAAAAAAAAAAAATGACTACTCCTCACGAAGGGAGCATCCTTAGTTTAAGACACGATGAAGAGTTAAAAATAGAGTTGACATGGGATAGTATGATTGCCTAGGATAGAAAGGCGACTACTCCCCATCAGGGCACCCCTAACACCCTAAAAACCTCTAAGGTCCAATTATCTTTGGAATCATAACAGTAATTCAGTGTTCATTATTATTTCTTATCTAATTTCCAAGTAAAAAAAGCAATAAAAGATACATAGTATGAAGATTCTCTAATGAGGATGTTGATAGTTTCTACTGAAAATATTTTAATTATTTTTTTCTCAAAGACATGTCGGAGGGAATCATGAATGGATACTATCATGGCAACAAAACAACTCCCTACCGGAAAACCGTGCATAAATAATTTTTATAGCTTTGATCAGAGACAATAACAACTCAATAAACACTAGTCCTGGAAAAAAAAAAAGCATGCTACCAACCCAATTAACATTGTTCTAATTTTGCTCATTAATTTAATTTACTCACGACATGTTTTTGAGGTTTGAAGCCCTATATATCTTGATCACTATAATTTAATACATGATGTTAAAAGGCCTGTAAAGTCATATGAAAATAACCAAAGTTAATTTTATTATTTAAATGAGTAAATCGCCAAAATCGTCTCTAAGATTCGGTCATGTTGTCAGTTTCATTCAAAACGACTTTCTTTGGTCATACTGCGCTTCACTTTTAGGATTTTTTTTTTGTCATTTTCATCCAAACATCTAACTTGGTTTATTTTTTCTATTAACTAAGGGGTAATTTAGACATTTTACCCTTTTTTGTTTTTTTTTTCCTTATTAACCTTTAATTAAAAAAACAAAAACAAATAACTAATTATAAAACCTACCCCCCACATTCCACTCTCCACATTCTCTCCCTCCCTCCCTCCCTCTCTCTCTCTCTCTCTAAAACTCTGCATATCCCTTTTTCTATTCAACCATCATCGAAAATTTATAACAAAATCACAGATATAGTCGTAAACAATTACACATATTAACTTGCTTCAATCGTAACCTCTCTGATTATCAAAAGTGATTTACTCTTCTCAATCCACAACATATCACTCTCATCAACAAGCCGAAATACATTCAAACAAATAAAAGTTCATTGGAAATTACTAAATTATGCAACTACATTCGTCAAAAGCTCAAAAACTCACCTCTATATACGAATATGACTAGTTAAAATGGTTTAAACCATTTAAACGAATCGACGTCAAAAGCTCAAAAACTCACCTCTATATACGAATATGACTAGTTAAAATGGTTTAAACCATTTAAACGAATCGATACGGGTTAACACCTTTTAAAAACCATTTCGAATCAGAATGCGAGGTTGACAAACCGTATTGAACGAGACTTCTCACTCGTATGGTTATAGCCAACATTCTATCCGGTCACTATTTAATCTAACAAAACCGTATTTAAATACATGTTAACTGATCAAGTCACAATGATAATGACCATTAAATGATTCTCATGGATATTACTTCCATCCACTTTGTGACTACAGTGCCCACCAGTAATCGCACCGTAAGCCAATAAACATTGAATCCAGTTGTACGCCAAACCAAATACGTTGTGTTTAACTACTAGTACTGGTAAATGCTTTTAAGTTATTTTTATTAAAACTTGGGATATAGTATAAGACCCCTTTGTTCTTGTATCACAAAAAGAGTTAAATGCATATTAAATGATAATTCGATTTAATACCTATTGCTTGATTGACATAAAGCATTTGGAGGTTGATAATACGCGTATCTGGGTTCCCCATACACCTGACAATCATAAAATAATGGTGTGTATATTGATCAAACACTAGCTAGTACTACTTCCTGAATGTGACAAGCATGTAAAACTGTTAAATCAAGATACTTGTCCCATGATTGCTAAGGGTTTTATAAATGTGTCTGTTAACTGTATTTACTAGGGAAAGATTACGTATTTTTAAAGATTGACTTAAAGGTGACGAACCCAAGTAGTGGTGTCACACCCTCAAAATCCACATGCGGAGTACTACCGCGAGACGTGTGACTGACCAGGATCCAACCACCAATCATATTGAATCATTAAGAGATATGAGTAATATAATTCATCAAACCAATACGATTAGTGACCACCAAAGTTTAAGTCCAAAAGTTTTTAAGTTCAAAACAGCAATTTAAGTAAATAGCGGAAGCATAAGTAAAGTGGTTCAAACACAAGTTCATAGTTCATGATTATTAATGAACCCAATACGGGTTAAGACAACCACTACACTTCCTCAAGCTGCAAGCTCCAAGGTCACTGTGTACCTGCAAAGCATGAAGTAGGGTGTCAACATAAAGTTGACGAGTTCACGAGTTTGTCCCGTTTTAATTCCAAAAACTTGTTTAAGTAGTTAAGTTACTCATTTATATCATGCCATTGGGAGCTACCCCATATGTAAGCTACTAAACTGCGTAATACCGAATACTTTGCGACGATACATTTCTGTATTTTGCCCTGTTTGTCAATGTCTATCATCATTGACGGTTTTCCAGAGTCTATTAGTTCACGACCGATCCTATCCAGGCACGATGTGAGGTTGGTGAGACCTAAATAGCGCTATCAACTAATAACCCGTTCGCCATGCCCGAGCGACTAATCGGTATAGAAAGTAGGGACTTCATGATAGAGTTTCATTTAGTACACTTGTTGCATCTAATATAAATAATAATTAACTGAGCATCCCGCACAAGGGGAGAAAAGTTGTTTGTATCCCACACAAGGAGATAACGTTGTTTGTATCCCACACAAGGAGATAACGTTGTTTGTATCCCACACAAGGAGATATCGTTATTTGTTCCGTTTCCCAACCACCGGGAACTCTTGCTTTTAGTAAAAGTTGTGAACACACCGCGGTGTGCTCGACAGTTTACTTGGTTTAGTATGCTGGTCAACCACGTCCTATTATGGTTATCAACCACGTCCTATTATGGTTACCAGTATAGGTCATGTTTGGGTACAAATAGTGCACGTATATCCTATACGTATCTAATCACATAGCATGCATGTTAAACTAGTATATATATGTAGGACCGGGTTTCGTGACCGAAACCGTGATTCGTGTGAGATCGGTTCAAGACGGGAGAGATTAGACATGATAAACAAACAACTTTGTATTAATCCGGTAGTAAAACATTACAAATCGGCCCGATTACATGATAACCGAACTAATACCAAAGAAGTACACATCCGGGGAGAGACCAAGTGGTGATCTCTCCCGGTGAGGTCTCAAACCTCCTAAAATCTCCTTGTGTTGCAAATGGCAAGGGTTTTCTATTTATAGTCACACCCCTTGTCTTGCAAACACACACGGTCAACCGAATAACCCTCTCGTTTGACCACTTCAAACGAGCGGGTCTATACACATTCGATAGACCGTTTCACTAACTATTACAAATTCAGCGTAAAATAATAACTAATCTATTCGACAAGCATCGGACACAAAATCTGCATCAACAAATTCCCCCTTGTCCGTTGCTGTCGAATGCTGAAAATGCAACTGCAATCGATCTTCAGTCAAGTATTCATCTTCTCTGTATTAACAAATTCCCCCTTGACCGATGATCCAGGTAAGTAGTATCTTGATGCTCCTTGTATAATATTTCCCCCTAAAAGTACGCGTATCCGTGTTGGGTGTTGTGCAATTTCCTCAATTGACCGATCTTCCGCTGATCTTCCAATACTCCAACCGGCATTTGATAAGGGTTCCAATCTTTAAGAACTGCATCAAGTTTTGATCTTGTCATAAGAACTCTATTTCATACAAGCATACTACATTGATAGAGATTTCTGGTGAACTGTCTTCTGTAAACCGTCTTTGTGGAATCGACCAAGTAATGCACTTTAATCTTCAGCATCAACACTCAGGAAAGTCAGCTAGACCAAGTGTATCCCTTGCAAGCTCAACCAGCATGCTTAGTTGAACTACATCCAGATCTCATTGTCTCGCCTTTGTGAAGTTGACCACGTAATGCACTACGGATCTTCAGCATCAGTACTCAGGAAGTCAGCTTGACCAAGTACATCGTTTGCAAACTCAACGAATTGAGTTACCCCCAGATCCCTGTAAAATCCCAAAGAAACATCAAACCCAAAACCGAATCCTGCAGGTCTTCAGCCTTGAACTATCAGCTTTCATAAAGATTCCCCAGGTCTTCAGTGAACAGCGCTTTTGTAACTACTGTAGACTTTAGAAACCTGTATTTTTCCGTGCAAAACCCTTCACGCTGGCTGGAGAATTAATTAAAATCCTCAAATATGTGTATGTGCAAAACATTCCACGCCGAACCGTTGGTATCACCAGAAAATCACAAACTCTACCACCTGTGATTGCGTTTAGAAATTTACCGAAGAAATTCAACATATGAAAATTTTTATTCCCCCTATTTCTTTGGTAAGATCTCTAAACCTTAACAGATTCTCTCCACTTCAAAGAAACTGTCGTCAAATGTTCACCAGTTCCCTCCACTAAGCGGAACTGTCATCAATCTCCGTTGAATGTTCTTGGTTTTTCGAAAAATCACGAAAACGAATTTCTTCTTTGCATATGCTAGTTGAATAAGAACGTCCCCTAGTACCCCGTTGGATCCGACTTGTATCCCTCCAAAGACTTTGTGAACTCGTTAGGACCGGTATTGACATTCTAGGTTCATGCATTCGTTACCAAATGCGAGAATATGACAATAAACAAAAACAAATTTCTTCGTTGCATATTCTAGTTGATAAGGAAATATCGCCTAGTACCCCGTAGGATCCGACTTGTATCCCTCCAAAGACTTTGTGAACTCGTTAGGACCGGTATTGACGTTCTAGGTTCATACGTTCGTCTTCAAATGCGAGAATATGACAAATAACAAAATGCTTTCGAACATTTTCGAATAACCGATAACAATCATAAACATTGACGTGCGGAAGTGAACATACCGTTTTGTTTTTGGCCCATAATAGTCGCGTCACCATTTTTGACATTTGCATCGGTAACCGTGACTACCCCACAATTTTTCAACCATCAAGTATCATCATCTTTTGTTTTCTTTTCATCATGCCGCAACATCCCGCGCTTTCAAAACACGTACGAATTTTGACCTTGATATTTAGAAGCGCGATTCAAATCAACTCCGCGAATACCCGACCCCACTTTGTGCATGTAACTACTACACAAGTGGACCCAAATAGAAAACAAACCCAGCTGTGACTTGGATTCCCATCCACATTCTTTACCCTCAAAAGTCAATTCCTCTTTTCCATAAGTCTTTCTCTCTCTGTACGATACATACATATCCACAACACACAAGACTTCTCATCTTTCAAGTACTCTCTCTCATCAATAGTCATGTTCCCCCATCTCCTTTTTCTCTTTGATGAACAATCAGAAGCAACAAATCAAAACCCCAAAATCTCTTGTCTCTCTCTCCTTCGATTAACAAACATCAAACATCCAGCATCATTTTTTTTTTTTTTTGTGTGGATCCTTCGAAACATCTGGATCCTTCGAAACATAAGATATATGCTGGATCCTTCGATACACAACATCTGTCTGATCTTTCGAAGTTGTTGAGGATGAGGGTGATCCTTCGAAATCTGATCTTTCGATTCTGGATCCTTCGAAACTGTCTGATCTTTCGAAATATGCTGGATCTTTCGAAGTTGTTGAGGGTAAAGATGATCCTCTTTCGAACTGATCATCTTTCGAACTGATTATCTCAACAGCAGGTCGAAAGATATCAGGTCGAACCCAGATCCTTCGAAAAGCTTAGTATCCTTCGATAAGGCCTTTCATCATTCGAGAAAAATAACATCTTTCGATCAAATTTCATCCTTCGAATCTTCAAGCAGCCGCCAAGAACATCAAGAACACAGCTACTGTTCATACCGCAGATCTTTGACGAAAACATTGTATTTTTGATTTTTGATGATGATAACTTGATTATATAGGTGAAAAACATAAAACCGAACACTTGTTTCAGCACAGATCTGAATATTCGGGTCCAGATCTGAGTTTTTCTCATTTTCACCATTTTTAGATCTTAAACAAAAATCACGAAAATCACAGATCTAGAGCACATGTGACTTAGTAAACGGTTAGATTTACTAAATCAGGCACCATGGCTCTGATACCAATTGTAGGACCGGGTTTCATGACCGAAACCGTGATTCGTGTGAGATCGGTTCAAGACGGGAGAGATTAGACATGATAAACAAACAACTTTGTATTAATCCGGTAGTAAAACATTACAAATCGGCCCGATTACATGATAACCGAACTAATACCAAAGAAGTACACATCCGGGGAGAGACCAAGTGGTGATCTCTCCCGGTGAGGTCTCAAACCTCCTAAAATCTCCTTGTGTTGCAAATGGCAAGGGTTTTCTATTTATAGTCACACCCCTTGTCTTGCAAACACACACGGTCAACCGAATAACCCTCTCGTTTGACCACTTCAAACGAGCGGGTCTATACACATTCGATAGACCGTTTCACTAACTATTACAAATTCAGCGTAAAATAATAACTAATCTATTCGACAAGCATCGGACACAAAATCTGCATCAACAATATAAAGTATTTGGGCCCAACCTAACATATGAACAGTAAACAGTAACAGTAACATGTAGCCCAAAACATAACATTCAACTGTGTGGCCCAAATACTTAACAGCCCAATAACTAAGTAGACCAGGTCAGTCGAAACCATGTGGTCTCGACTCAAAAACAAAAGATCTCGAGTCGCAACCATGGGATTTCGAGTCGCAACCAGGAGGTCTCGAGTTGCTAAGTCGAGACTAGAAATCCTGATTTCGAGTCAGGCCTTGAGTCGGAACCAAAGAGGTCTCGACTCGTAACCAAGCTGGTCTCGAGTCCCCTGATGTGCGATGCTTGGTTTCGAGTAGTAAATAAAAGGGTCTCGAGTCGCAACCATGAGGTTACGACTCGTAACACTATCGGAATCTTCTAGAGTCTTATCCAATTCAGTACGAGCCAATCAGCATTCATTAACATGTTTTTACTATTCGTACACTCCTAAATCAGATCAAAAGCAACAATTTCAAATATTTTTAACACATTCAATCGGTTCATCATGAACACAGGTCTAATCAGATTTAACTTTTAATAGCACCTTATCATGATAACATCATATTATTGTTTCTAACATTTTGATATCATCAAATCAGTCTAGCATACGAATTCCTCCTATGAACAGCTAACATCTCTACATCCTAAATCATGTTTCTATCATACAAAACCCTAATTGATGATCATGGATCTACACCTATTTAACAGATTCGCATTGCACATTAACACATAACATCCATTTGTTTTATACTAAGACAAACATCACCACAGTTTCATCAACAAGTTCATCACCATCATTCATATTATCATAACATAAAAGAGTCTAAACTATATCAGCCTTTATGTTCCAGCATCAAAACAACATTTATCATCATCATCCTCACACAACATCGGACACAACAGGTTATATTATTCACACCATTTTCGGCTTAAATCATCCATCCAGTTATCATCTTTTATCACATATTATCATAACATGAAAGAGTGTAAACTAACAGGTTGAATCTAAGATGAAAATGTGTGTGGAATAAGAAGATTGAAACTCCTAAATGGTGTTCCTTTAGCTGCTGTTGACGGTGGTGCTTATGTTGCCGGAGATCCAAAGAATAGAAGAAAAGAGGGTGGATTTCTAGGGTTTTTAGTGAGAGAAAGTGGATAAGGAAAAAGAGAGAGAGGAGGGGAGAATGTTTTAGGGATTGGTGATGAATGATTGGTTTCAAATCATTCCATGTTGTAGGCTAATGCAAGGATTTTATACCCTTTCCAAATCCGTGCACCCTCCTAGGGTTAATGGATGGTTTCGAGCGGGCCTTGTAGTATCGGGCCAGGTGTGTGTGTAGCCCATTTGTTCACGGGATCAGGGATGTCGAAACCAAAGGAACCCGGACTCAAAACCATGGCGTCCTGAGTCAGAACTTAAGGGTTTCGATTCATATTCAAACATACATATAGCACACATATATATATATTAACTCACATAATTATATTGCACATTGACATATGATTCACAAATTGCACATAATACGCGACAATTATAACATAGGTTTTTCATTAAATATTTCACATAGTTGTATCATTCAATAAAGTTGTGCGGGAAAGCCCGAAGTGTCACATTATCACCAAGTGTCAAGAACTTTCGTCCCGAAAGTTAGAGCGCAGCCACTGACAAGCTTGTGTGATGAAATGTTGTCGCAGGGTGTCACATCATCCCCCTGTTAGTTTGGAATTTCGTCCCGAAATTCAGCTGTAGCCTCAGTGCTGGAAGTATTGTTTGCAAACAACTGGGGATACGTGTGCATCATCTGGTCTTTCTGTTCCCAGGTGAACTATGGGCCACGACGCGAGTTCCAACGGACTCGAAAGATAGGTATCTTACTACGCTTGAGGGTCTTGGTCTCTCGATCCATGATCTCAACCGGTTCCTCAACGAAATGTAGTTGATCGTCAATAGTAAGTTCCTTAGAAGGAACAACGAGTGTTTCATCTGACAGACCGTGCGTAGTGACTCCATTTTTGGGTGTTTTTTTGCTCGAAAACACCCAAACACGCCCAGACTCGCCACGCCGGGGCGCTTTTTTGACAGTAGCTGCTTTTGGCGTTGTATTTTCCATGCCCAAGATAGATATGAATTGACCAATCACTGTTTTAATTGAATATTATTTGTTTTAATAATTAGAAAAAATAATAACCGGGTAATTATGTGAGTGGCACGTGTCGAACAACGCCTAAGGGTCGGGGCATTATCCCACTACGCCTTTTTCTTCAAAACGCCCTTAACTGACTAGGACGACACGTGGCGGATAACACCCAAGGATGAGGCATTATTCACCGTAACCACTACGCATCTTGTAAGAAAAAGTATTATACGGATTCGCCACCTTCACGTGATCAGGTATTGCGAACTGAAGTGGAAGGGGATCCAATGACATGAGATCATCATCTGACCCCATTCATATATCCAATCTTAATAAAAACTGTCTTTCTTGAAGTAGCCAAATATTCTTCCCTTTCCATGTTCTTCAGCTTGGTTTTTGTGTCCAAATTTCATGTGTATGTGGTGTAGCAAGAAATAAACTATTTTAATTTTAGATATTAAATTTTAATTATTGTATTACATTATGTACTTTTTATAAAACTATTAACTTTTTAAATTATAGTACTTTCATTTCTTGTATGCTTTTTATTACAATTATTAAAGAATAAACGTACATGTATTAATAATTAAATTATATATCTCTTTTTGAAATCAACTTTTTAACAGCTAAAACCACATAATTTTGCACCAGCCAAACTCCATTCCTTTAGATCACTAACTCAGGTCTAAGTCATCAGTAATTAAATTACGTATCTAGTATTAAACAGGGCCGGCTTCACAGGCTTGTCAACCTAACCACGGGCCTAAGGCCATTAAAAAAATAAGAGTATTCAAGTTTTTTAAAAGTTTTTACATATACTATATTTATTAGGCCCAAATAAATACATTTATTTCAAAATAAACTAGTTTTTCATTGAAGAAGATTAAAGTAAATATTGTTTGTCAAAAGAAAAAGGCTCAGTTTCAAAGCCCATTTCGAATTAATTTCCGGCTATTACAACACAACAACAATCATCGACCTAATCATCATTATTAAACGGCCTAAAGCCCCTAAAATACAACCGCAATCATCATTCTCACTTCCCATCACAACCTGTTTTCAACTTCTAGGCTATCGGCTATCACTAGACAAAAAAGTAACCGTAATCACCCATGGCGACAAGTCCATCGGGATTGGAGGAGAGTTTATGGGTGAAATTAAGGCCCTCCACTTCGTAGTTCGCTTAGGGTCTTAAAAACGTTGGATTGGTATTAAAATTCAAAGCATGACAAAAAGGGACACGATATATCTTGGGATATTTGATCTCAAATTGTCATAGTTGTCACTTTATTGATACAAATTATTATTCTTTCGAAACATAAAGAAAATTATACTTATAAATATATATTTTTTGCTAGAGCCTCTAAGTTTGCACAAAAGAATACAAAGTGGGATGAGTTCCACTCGTACAACAATCTTTTTTTTTTTTTCATCTTGGGTCTTGATCATAGTATTTACTTATTTGTTTGTTTTTTAAATAATCATGTTTTATATGAAACAAAAATGTTTTAGCTTTGACTGTGTATTCTTTGTTGGAAATTTGGTGAATGGATATTAAATATATTTATAATTGAATGAAATTATAAATATTAATTAGAATATTCATGTGGTAATTAAAAGAGTAACTCTTGAGTATTTAATTAGTTTTATTAGAGTTTTAAGTCTCTAATTAAATGTCTAATTAAGTGAATCCTTTCACTAGTCTTGTTCAAATAGTAGGCTATGTGCCTTTCTTTTTGTTACAACAAGAATAGGGTATTGCTTGATACATGAAGAATACTAGAAGTAGTATGAACACTTGAACACCAACTAGAGAGATGAGTACTCTCTACTTGTTTCCACCACATGAGTTCAAACACTACAATTACCGGATGTAACCTTGGGCCGGTGAGCCATCTCCGGCAGTACAGACTGCTTCGGCTGTTGTACCGTGGGAGACAGACGCGTCATCTTTAGTAGAGGCGCGAAATCTGTTTTAAGGGAAGCGTGTTGAACACGTGCCTCAACCAAAATCGTCAACGTTTTAGTGTGCTCTTTGTTGCAGTCAATGGGTAATTTTCAAGACTCAAGATGATGAATAATCGAGTCTAGGATGCTATCAAGTGCTCGTGAAAGACCCACCAGAGATGCTGCTTGAATCAAGATTGGTATATATAATTATATTTATATTCTTTTTATTTAGTTATTGCAACCGGTATTGTACTATGATATTTCCTACGAATAACGAGAGTCTCGTTATGATATATTTTATAATTATATTTTTCAAAGGTGAACCTATTTCCTACAAACTTAAAACAGATTTAGTGAGATTGTTGGTACAATCTTAAAAACCTTATTTATAAGGATTTTGGGTTTACGAAAGGATTTATAATAGAATAAAAAATATTTTTAGAGGTTATGATCTTATAAATATTTTTTGGGAAATATGTATGTAGTACAACTTGTTGTGTTTGGATTTTTGAGATTGAGATAAAATCTTAAATCCTATACCGTGGTACAAAACGAATTGTTTCGGTTCCAACGTTTGGTTTTTGAAACGATTTTGGGAATCGTTAATTTTTCTAACTTTTGTGTTAGATCGGGTTTATTAGTGTAAACCATACGTTTTTTTTGTAAACGTTAAATTCTCTAACATGTGTGTTAGACCAGAATTATTGGTGTAAACCATACGTTTTTTGTAAACGTTAAATTCTCTTCAGTAGAATTTTTATGTCTTTAAATAAGAGTTTTATGTTACTTGATTAGAGTTTTATGTTTCTAATTAAGTCTCTATTTAAAGTAGACTTTTCATCCACCAATGGATTGATATGAACAAATAAGTCTTATAATGATTTTTGTAATCATTTGTCTTCTAACATGTGTGTTAGAAACGTTCATGAAACGCGTTAGTTTGGAAGCAATTTTTAATTGTTTAGTTTCTAACGTGGGTATTAGAAATGACTTATTTATTTGAACCATATATGTGCTTTTAGCAAGTCGAATTAACATTTTGGGAAAATGTTAATATTTCTAACGTGCGCGTTAGAATTTCTTAAGTTTTAACATGATTGTTAAAAATGGTTAAAATACAAATGCTTTGAAATGTTTTATGTAGACATTTTATATAAGCAATTTGTTGTAGCATTGTTTTAATGCTTTGTATGATTTAGAAATAAAATGTCATACATTGAAGTTGATGTTTGATTGGCTTCAAGGAATTAAATCACCATAAAGTGATGGTGTGGTATTTATATGAATTTAATGAAATTAAAATCATTTAGTAGACTCTTCATATGGAAGATAAACTCTTAAGGAGAGTTTCAAGTCAATTTATTAGTTTTTATTAGAGTTTTTTTTTCTCTAATAAAATCTCTAATAAAGTGAGACTTTTAGTAGAGTATTTATGTCAATTTATTAGTTTTTATTAGAGTTTATGTCTCTAATAAAATCTCTAATATGGTGAAACTCTTGAGTAGAATTTTAATGATAACATTTGATGAGTTTTATTAGAGTTTAAATTTATAATTATTGAGACTCTTAACTTTTCATATGGTGAAACTCTTTAGTAGAGTTTTAATGATGACATTTGATGAGTTTTATTAGAGTTTAAGTACATAATTATTGAGATTTTTAACTCTTCATTTGGTGAAACTCTTGAGTAGAGTTTTAATGATGACATTTGATGAGTTTTATTAGAGTTTAAGTCTATAATTATTGAGACTCTTAACTCTTCATATGGTGAAACTCTTGAGTAGAGTTTTAATGATGACATTTGATGAGTTTTATTAGAGTTTAAGTCTATAATTATTGAGACTCTTAACTCTTCATATGGTGAAACTCTTTAGTAGAGTTTTAATGATGACATTTGATGAGTTTTATTAGAGTTTAAGTACATAATTATTGAGACTTTTAACTCTTCATTTGGTGAAACCCCTGAGTAGAGTTTTAATGATGACATTTGATGAGTTTTAATGATGATATTTAATGCTCTAATTTGGTCATGTTTGGTACATATAAAATGACTTAAATTTTCTAACACGTGTGTTAGAAAATGTGTATCAATAATACGAGGTTAGAGATTGTTCATAATGAACAAAAATGTTTTATGTAAACATTTAATTGCCTATGTGAGCATTAAAGATGATGAGAAATTGTTTATTTTATAAACTATATATTTGGAAAACGTTTTATGTAAACGTTCGATTCTATAATGTGCTTGTTATAACGTTTTTTTTTTAACATGCGTGTTAGAAAATGTTATTTGGTGAAAAACAACTTGGAGTTGTTGTGAACAAATTTAATTGTTCAAGTTTACTACTTAAATGTAGTATTTGTAACAACTTGGTGTTGTTTTGAGCATAATTGTCCAAGTTTAAAGTTTAAACATGAAATAGGAAACTTGTACTTACAAGTGCATGGAGTCTTATTGAGGGAGTACCTTAAGACATGCCATGAGACGATATTGTTGAGAAGATTTCGGTCAGATTTTAAAGTGTTGAAAATCAAAGCACTTTACTATTTGATGTCTACAAATTGTCTATGTTCCGTTTAAATTTCAAAAGTGATTGGCACTTATGATTTAGTTTCCAATGTATTTTATTGTTTTGTGTTCAATATCTTCGGATAACACATGCAATTTTTACAAAGAAATAAATCAGTAATGGTTGTGACGTATAAATTATTTTTGTGGAAAATAATTATAACGTCAGTTATACATTGTTTAAAAGAATATGGTTTTAAACGGATAGTACATGAAAATACTTGGACATAAATAACTTGAGAGTTGTTACATTGACTAAAAGTCCAAAACAAAACATCAAATGTATAACCACATCATGAGTGAGTAATGAAAGAACGTAGTGAGTGTATTGAGATGAAATACACTAAGGACATTCATGTCAACATACTTCATTAGAAGTCGTTGGAAAATTCACAAGTGTGAATTCTAACATATGAAAGTAAAGTACTATAGGTTATTGTATACGTTTAATAAATCTTGCGAGATTTATAACTAGATGCGTCTACCACTTGATCATTGTTAGATCCATTTGGAGATTTTACCTTCATTTAGGAGAGCATCCTAAATATATGTATCTCCTAATGAATAACAATAGATGTGTGCAAATCACTTATGGCAAATCATGAATGTCATGTTGTTGAGTGTCGATCTAGTTGACTCTATCTCATACATAATAGTGATTGTAGACGAGAAACATTCATCTTGTTGGTGATGAATGTGTTTACCAAGTGACTTGGATTAAGACTTATGTTTAAGTACTTATGAGTCAGTGGTAGAATGTTGGAGATCAAAGGTAAACAAGTTATGTTCCTTAAATGAATGATGAAATTTAGCTATGTGCTATATACAATAATTTGTGAGACTTTCCTAAATATTGATGTTTTAGGATTATGAATAAGTCTCATTATTTTGTCTTAACAAGGGATGAATGTTGCAAAGTGATATTATGATATCCTTAGGGCTGTGAAGAATCAGAATGATGCATCTTCTGTTCACATGCTAAAGTATTATAGTCTAAAGCATGCTAGACGAGTACTTGGTTAATTATGGGTCTTGACGGAGACTAATTAACTCTAAACATTCAAATGTGTATGAACACAAAAAGAATTTGTGTATAGACAAAGTTGAGAGAGGATTTTTCATTCATTATAATGAAAAGACATGTAACTTTTAAGAGTTTGTTTGAAAAGCTAATGAGGAGAACTCATTGTCTAAGCTTATTCTAGATGTTAAATTAGAATTATTCTAAGTTGGTGACAAACTTATGACAATGGCAAGAGTTTCTTTGGTTAGCTCAGAAGCTTATGTAAGCTAATGCAGTATGAGTTGAATTCACTGATACAATGAGGTTGATCTTGTTCAATCATATGTGTATAAATGTCGTCATAAGTGAAATTACGAAAATGTTAATCAAATGGCAAGAAATGTGGGGGATGATCCATTTAGAAACAACCCTATAAGGGTATGTAGAAATGGTTTTCATTACCCCATCTGGATGATATCCTATAACACTTAAATGTGGGGGTGTCTTGCATGTGTATCATAAAAGTTTGGCAATAAGGATTTTGTAATCCAATCTAACATTGCAAACAGACGACTATGTGGAGGACACAAAGGTCGCAGTGCATAATGGAGATGTGTTTGCCTTAAATGATAAGCGTATCTTACAAAGACATATATTATAACCAGATTCAGATGGCCACTGAGGTTATAGTCTTAGAAGTTGACAATAGGAGAAATTAACTTATGAGTTAATAACACATCATGACAACTGATCTCAAATACGCAAAGGTATTTGCTAATGTTATGGATCCAACAACCTGAGGGTTTATTAGAGATCAAGTTGTGGAATGGGACTGAAGCCCTTGAAAAATGAAGTTCATATGATGGAAACCTAACTCAGTAGACTGGAGATCCCAAGAATTGAGTTCAATAGGAAAACCTAATTGTATGAATAAGCGAGGTCACTGTGGGGGAATAACCCTACGCATTTAATAAGGTAGTTTATTATAAAGATTAATAAACTTCCTAGTCCATTCCTAAAAGTGACAAGTGTGAGGCTAAGCATAATATGTGGTAAATGATTGGGATAGATCATGATAACCACAATGCTTTTAATGATCTAAGGAGAATCACCTATGTTAGAGAGAAGTGGGGTCGCTTCGAATGGAATTGAGGGCACAATTCCTAGAGCTCTCGCAGAACCAGGAAAGTGTTCCACGACCATTATTGGACACGACTATGAGGAGATGATCCGGCTAGGGAGAGTCTTGTGTGAAGTGTATTGTCGTCTACACAAATGGCAGACGAGTTCAAAGACATCGAGATCTACTCAGAGCTAGTGGGCTAAGTGCATTTCATGAGCGAAGGTTCAAAGGGTAACACCTACCTATCGTATGCAAAACTCAACTGTCGAGGTTACATTGGAAATTTTAAGTGTTTTGAATGATCTCCATTCATGTGGGGGATTGTTGGAAATTTGGTGAATGGATATTAAATATATTTATAATTGAATGAAATTATAAATATTAATTAGAATATTCATGTGGTAATTAAAAGAGTAACTCTTGAGTATTTAATTAGTTTTATTAGAGTTTTAAGTCTCTAATTAAATGTCTAATTAAGTGAATAATTAAGTGAATCCTTTCACTAGTCTTGTTCAAATAGTAGGCTTTGTGCCTTTCTTTTTGTTACAACAAGAATAGGGTATTGCTTGATACATGAAGAATACTAGAAGTAGTATGAACACTTGAACACCAACTAGAGAGATGAGTACTCTCTACTTGTTTCCACCACATGAGTTCAAACACTACAATTACCGGATGTAACCTTGGGCCGGTGAGCCATCTCCGGCAGTACAGACTGCTTCGGCTGTTGTACCCTGGGAGACAGACGCGTCATCTTTAGTAGAGGCGCGAAATCTGTTTTAAGGGAAGCGTGTTGAACACGTGCCTCAACCAAAATCGTCAACGTTTTAGTGTGCTCTTTGTTGCAGTCAAGGGGTAATTTTCAAGACTCAAGATGATGAATAATCGAGTCTAGGATGCTATCAAGTGCGTGTGAAGGACCCACCAGAGATGCGGCTTGAATCAAGATTGGTATATATAATTATATTTATATTCTTTTTATTTAGTTATTGCAACCGGTATTGTACTATGATATTTCCTACGAATAACGAGAGTCTCGTTATGATATATTTTATAGTTATATTTTTCAAAGGTGAACCTATTTCCTACATTCTTCACCCTTATATCCATAACGCTGGATGTTGAAATATGATTTTCGCCAAAAAAAAATTACTCACAAAAGGATATCTTCCTTCAACATAATCACTTCAACATGCATGAACCATTCAACTAGAGGTTTTTCTTTATATATACTGCACGCAAACGTATGCGGTCATATGACATACATATATGTGTATGTGAATTTGTAATACACGTGTAAACTTTTGAAACTTACTGATATGTATATAGGACATGATGGTATTGCCACAAAGAGATAGGATAAAAAAAGTTATGTTGTAATGAAATAAGGAGTTGAGATCCTGTACAAATAGTGCTAACTATAAGAACCGTAAGAACAGATCTGAGCCATTGATAATTTAAATCAATGGTTGGTGATGATTATAAATAAAACCCTTATAATTAAAAATTAGTACTAACAAGTTAGGGGTAATTTTGTAAAATTGCTAGTCATTTGACCATTTCCATTAAATACAAATTCCACCAAGGTTTTTTAAACTAAAATAACTTTTATATACTTCATTATTTAAAAAAAAAATATACCATAAAATCAAGTACTTTTTTATCTTTAATATGAGTACCATATTGCTATACCTTTTTTGTATTTATAAAAGTGATTTTTAAAAAAAGTTAACAAAAGGTGTTTTATGATTGTGCTGATAACGTGCTGATTATGTGTTAATTACAAAAATAATAAAAACAAACACCAAAAATATATATAATCAGCACATTTGGTGTGCTAATAATGGAGAACGATTAAGGATGTTGTGTGACAACTGTACTCTGTAATCGATGTACGATGTAAAACAATGTTGTTTATTAATAAAACAATGTGCTTTGGTGTTATTATATGTGTTTTGATGTCTTAATGTGTGTGTTTATGTTTGGTGATTTTACAATTCGATTCGATTCCGATTTCAAGCTTTAAATCGCTTTCTGGAAGGTTATACGCGCATAGATGCGTAAATATAACCAGTTTAATGCAAAAAACACTCCGGGATAGTGAAATAGGCTTAACATACCTTAAATAACCTTTACATAACTTAGAAATAAGTTTTGAATGGTTTGGTGTGTTGAAAACAAGTCTATTCGATCACAGGGATTAATTGTGTCAAACTGTGAATCTATGGGGATTTACACAGTAACGAACATTCCGGAACTTGATCATAAGTTAAAAATACCCTAAATATCCTTTACATAGCTTAGAAATAGGCTTTGAGTGGTACAATATGCTAAAATAAACTTTATGCTCATTCAGGGACTAAAAGTGTAAAAAAGTGCACAAGTTTGCATTTTCGCGCATATCTTACGTTCTGAATACCTCCGGACATCCAAAAATTTATGTAAGCACTAAAATATTTTATTTTAGTGTTTGGCATAAGAAAAATCCATTCGTCGCGTCATTTGGATCGTTTTTCGCTCTTGTGCGCATTCCGTCGTAATTAGCCGAACAACGCAACCGTACGGCTAAACGAACCGACATCCGAGATATTTTTGAGAACATTTTAAGTTCCCTTTACTTTAACTTCATTTTAGAGCTTTGAAATGGGGTTAACGGGCCTTAAACGCGTCGGAAAAGGCCTTATTACACTACAGGGACCAAATCTGCCATTTTTGAAACTTTCTGTGCAGAAACATTGAATCTGGCCTATACCACCTTTGCACATGGTTTTGGGCAATACTATGGGCTGGTTTGATGTGCACATGGTATTACAATACCATGGGTGCAAGTGTATGGCCAAGATTGAAGCACTTTTTCCAAGAAACGATCCTAACGGTTCGGGAAATCCTATAAATACCCCATGCCTTCATTTGCAAAACCCACAAGAATTTTGATTTGAGAAACTCTAAGTTGAAACCATTGTTTCATACCTGAGTTACTTGGATCGAGATTAGCATTCGGGGACCCTTCGTAAGTATTCCTTCGTTCTTTTATTGCTTTTCGAGTCTTTTCGAGTCTGAAAGTCAAACTTTGTTTGACTTTCTGCGTTGAGCAGTTTATGGTCAATGCGAAGTTCGTTTGAACTTCGCAACGTGATTGTAATCACTATGGTTATAGTCCCTTGGGACTATGCCTACTGATTACCACGTTGTCTAGGGTCGTAAGGGTAAGCGATCTGATAAATCGCTTATACCTTCGAACCCGACCCATTTGGTCGATCATTAGGATCCGACCAAATACATTAGGTGACCATAGTATATAGGGAATAGCCTTCCGAGGTTATACCTTATGGTCGCTTAGTTAAGTAGTTGTATGATAGGTAGTTTATATGCCTTAGGTAAATTACCAAAATACCCTTTTCATGTATAATTGGTAATTTAGCTTATGTAACTTAAACTTTTGTACATAACTGATTATACAACATGATAAAACATGTATAGGCATATAATACTTGTCATAGGACTAGTTAGACGTCTCGAACGCGCTTTGCGCGCACGACGCGTTAAAGTAGCATAAGTTACCTTAATGGGTCACGATGGGTCGAAAGCACTTAGGTTAGGTTCCGATTTAGGATGTAGGCTTTGTTAAACCATATCACATGAGTTCTAACACTTATTTGGTTTACAAGACCTCATTCTGTCCGATCTTCCGATTTAGGCGTCTATTGTTTGATTAGTGATTCGATTACTAGGTACTGTTTGATTTCTCTGGTTTGCTCGAGTTTGTTGAAGTTCTATTGACTGAGGATACTTTGCACTACATGTGAGTACATAGTTCCCCTATTTTACTGCTTTCAATTGTTTTGGGGTGATTCATATGTACTAAATGTTTTCAAGGTTTTAACGATGGTATCAAAACGATTTTTGATGTTATAACGATGGTTTCAAAAACGATTAAGATGATTTATACAAAACTAATAACGATTTCGATAATGTGAACGAACTTGTTGGTTGGGTTACATAACAAATGACATTCATTAGCAATGATCAAGCCGACCAGTATTAGGTTATGGTACCATAGGATCTGACAAATCCCGTTATCTTACTACACCCATGGTTATGTGTGGGGGTTGTGGGTAGTGACTGAATCTGATATTTGTTAATTTACCCTATGGTGGTTTATTAATGCGAGAAACGAGGGACGAGTCACGAAGGTTTGAATGTTATTAGCGAGACGACTATATATAAGTTATTCACAATTAAAACGAGGATGATTTGGACGATGTAAACGATTTGTAAACAATTTGGATGATACGATGTTAAACGATTTGGGTAAACGATAGCGAAACGATGTCACACAACGATGTTTTCGAAGTAACATACGAGTTTTATTAACGAGTTAATACGAGATGTTTTACAATTTGCTTTACTAAAACAAAGGTTTTCGGGTTAAGAATCATGGCTACGAGGTTTCATAAACTATAACCCGCTTGTTTTGAGTTGGTTAATAAAGTTGCAATATTATACTCTTTTCAAAACAAGGTTTTTAATAAAGTATTGCAACATTTAAACTAGCCATGAATCCAATACTCCTATAAAACCTATGTACTCGCCAGCATTTCTTTGCTGACTGTATTTTCACATATGTTTCAGGAGTTGATGCTTGATGATGATTTGCTAGGATGCATGCGTCACGTAGGATCTGGACGAGGCCTTAGTGACATAAAACAATATTAGTCAATATGTAACTTGTTTGTTCTATTTTAAGACAATGATACTGTTTAATATTCAATAAAACGAAACACTTTTGTATCCATGGTTATGAAACGATAATTCTGTTGCAACACGCCCCGACGTTTTCCGCCGCGATTTGTTGTTTTACGCGGTCGGGGTGTGAAAGAAGAGTTGGTATCGGAGCCAATGGTTATAGGGAATTAGGTTATTAGTAATTCTTTGACCTAGACTATAACTTTTCTAGGACCCTAACACAAGCTATCTTGTGTTTAGATCTTAAAACAAGCATATCACCTATCCTTAGGTGATTATCAAAACAAAAACAAAAACCAAATTTTCCGAAACGATTTTTGAAAAACAATCTTCTGTTTTTGAATAATTTATTACAAGGTTTTGAACCCTCTATTACAAGGTTTTGAACCCTCTATTGTAATGTTTTGAACCCTCTGTTATAAGGTTTTGAACCCCTTTGAGTTTTCAAAATCTCGTCAAGGTTTTGGGTCTTAAATAATGTGAACACGTGCAAACTGGAAGGGTGAATGCCTGTATTCTGGGTTTTCTGTCTAGGCAAGCACTTCGTATATATCTCATCAGACGCGAGACCAGTTGTGCTTACCTGGGAATTCTTGGGATGAGTGTTCACTTATAGGCGAGCATGTCTTCGCTATACATTATTTTGACCTATTTACTTTGATTAGTCACTGCGTGTCGTTTGTTTGTTCGAGGTAACAAACAAATGATCTCCTTCCTTGTGTTTTGTCTATACCTCTTTTGTTTTTCCTAAATTTCAACCTCACTCGATTCTCTTGTTTCCTTGTTAGACAATGCCTCCTCGACGCGATCCTCGAACTTTTACTATTGAAGAAATCGCAGCCCTGGTTTCTCAGCAAGTGGCTGCTGTACTTCCCGGTGTGGTAACCCAAGTCCACGAGATATTTAACAACAACAACAACAACAATAATAACAACAACAATAACGCACAATGTAATTTCAAGAACTTCAATTCTGCGAAACCACAAAAGTTTTCTGGGTCGCAAGGAGCAACTGCGCTCTTGCAATGGTTTGAGAGCATCGAGAACACATTCAGACATGTGTAGTGTCCGAATGTGCGGAAGGTTGAATTTGCTTCAAGCGTATTTGAGAAGCGAGCGCTTACCTGGTGGAATGGTATTATGCGCGACAGGGGTGCCGAAGTGGCATTAGCACAAACATGGGCAGAGCTTCGGGCTCTCATGATGAAGGAGTTTTGTCCCCGTCACGAAATTCGAATTTTGGAACGTGAGTTTGAGGACTTAAAGCAAGATGGGGCTGAACACCGTGCATACACGAATCGTTTTGAGGAACTCAGCCTATTGTGCCCCACCATGTTTACCCCTTCTGAGAAAGCAATCGAGAGATATATCGATGGCCTACCCGATTCTATTCTGGAGATTGTGACCGGTGTTAATCCTCCTACCCTTCGCCAAGAAATAGAGTTGTCTGCTACCCTGACTGAGACCCAATTCAGGAAGGGTAAACTCACCCGCAAGGGTGATAAAAAGAAGGCAACTGATTCTGAGAAAAACAAGAAAAAGGGTAAGGACAAGGAATGAGAGACGTCGAAGAAATCGAAGAAGCGAAAGGGTGCCCAAAATTTTGCTGTTACAGCCCAGACTGCTCAGAACCCTCAGAACCCACCGGCTCAGCCACCTGCAAAGAAAGCATACACTGGTACCGCACCTCACTATGCTCGTTGCAACGGTCATCACGTTGCACAACAAGCTTGTAGGCAATGCACGACGTGTGGTAGACTTGGGCATATGGCCAATGTTTGTCGTTTTGGACAAAATCAGGTTGCTCAGGTTCCAGCTCAGGGTCAAGGGAATGCTGCGAGATTCCCACCGGGTTCATGTTTTAATTGTGGAGAGTATGGTCACTTCCGCAACAACTGTCCGAGGCTAGCGAATGCTAACGCAAACCCGAATGCAAACGTCAATGTGAACCCCGCTCGTGGTCGAGCGTACAATTTGAATGCAAACGAAGCTAGGGTCAACAACGAGGTGGTTAACGGTACGTTTCTTGTTAACAATAGACCTGCATCTATTCTTTTTTATTCCGGTGCCGATAGAAGTTTTGTTTCATTGTCTTTTGAGCCTTTGCTTGCGATACCTAGAACAAAACTGAGGAAACCCTTATCTGTTGAAATTGCCACTGGTAAACCTCTTATTCTCGATTCTGTTATTCATGGTTGTCAGTTGAACCTTGATAACCATCTTTTTCCTATTGACCTCACACCGATGCAACTTGGAAGCATCGATATTATCGTTGGAATGGATTGGCTAACCAAACACCATGCTGAGGTGGTTTGTTTTGATAAGATTGTTCGTATTCCTTTGTCTTCTGGCGATGTTCTGGATATTCATGGCAAGAAGCCATCTGGTGGATTGAAGCTTATGTCGTGTACAAAGGCCCAAAGTTATTTGCGAAAAGGATATGTTGCTTTTCTGGCACATGTCACCGAGGAGAAAGACAAGAGCAAGAGTATTCAGGATATTCCGATTGTTCGGGATTATCCAGAGGTGTTTCCTGATGAACTGCCTGGTTTGCCTCCAGTTCGTCAAGTCGAGTTTCATATTGACCTTGTACCCAATGCCAACCCGATTGCAAAAGCGCCTTATCGACTTGCACCATCTGAGATGCAAGAATTATCGAAGCAGCTTCAAGAGTTATCTGATAAAGGATTCATTCGACCAAGCTTTTCACCTTGGGGAGCTCCTGTTCTCTTCGTGAAAAAGAAAGATGGATCTTTTCGAATGTGTATCGATTATCGTGAGCTTAATAAGCTCACCATCAAGAATCGATATCCCCTACCTCGAATTGATGATCTCTTCGACCAGCTACAGGGTGCTTCATGTTTTTCCAAGATTGATCTGCGTTCTGGGTATCATCAACTTCGTGTTCTCGAAGAAGATATTCCCAAAACTGCTTTTCGCACAAGATATGGGCATTTTGAGTTCACAGTCATGCCTTTTGGTTTGACTAATGCTCCTGCTGTTTTCATGGACTTAATGAATAGGTTCTGCAAGCCTTATTTGGATCAGTTCGTCATTGTTTTTATTGATGACTTCTTGATTTATTCAAAGTCTCGAGCCGAGCACGAACAACACCTTCGCTTAACATTGGAACTCCTGAAGAAGGAACAACTTTTTGCTAAATTCTCCAAGTGTGAATTCTGGCTTAAAGAAGTTCAATTCTTGGGTCACATAGTCAATAAGCAGGCTATTCATGTGGATCCATCCAAGATTGCTGCTATTAAGGACTGGAATACACCGACGACGCCCACAGAGATTCGATCTTTTCTTGGTCTTGCTGGTTATTATCGGCGATTTATTTCAAATTTCTCGAAGATTGAGGTTCCACTCACTGCTTTGACTCAGAAGAAGAAGCCTTTTGAGTGGGGACCCAAGCAAGAAGAAGCGTTCCAAACGCTGAAGCAGAAGTTGTGTAATGCTCCTGTTCTATCTCTGCCCGAGGGAAGCGATGATTTCGTTGTCTATTGCGATGCATCCAAACTAGGCCTTGGTTGCGTCCTCATGCAACGAGGTAAAGTTATTGCATATGCATCTAGACAACTGAAAATTCACGAGAAGAACTACACGACTCATGATCTGGATTTAGGAGCTGTGGTTTTTGCACTTAAAATCTGGAGACACTACCTCTATGGAACGAAGTGTGTGGTTTTTACAGACCACAAAAGTCTCCAGCATATTCTTAATCAGAAAGAGCTGAATATGAGGCAACGACGTTGGGTTGAACTCTTGAACGACTATGATTGCGAGATTCGCTACCATCCTGGTAAGGCGAATGTCGTAGCTGATGCGCTTAGTCGAAAAGAACAAGTCAAGCTTCATTCTATTCAAACTCTATCTGATCTTCAAACTCGTGTTCTTCAGGCTCAGCAATTTTGTGTTTTACAAAATTTGATAGGTACGGAATTACCACATCAGCTTGAGCTTAAACTCGAAGCGAAAGACGATGGTTTGCTCTATTTCATGGATCGTTTGTGGATTCCGAATCAGGACGATCTTCGCACCTTGGTAATGGACGAATCTCATAAGTCTCGATATTCTATCCATCCTGGTGCTGATAAAATGTACAAGGATCTTCGTACTTCATGCTAGAGGCCTGGTTTGAAGAAGGATGTTGCCTTGTATGTATCAAAATGCCTAACTTGTCTCAAAGTCAAGGCCGAACATCAACGACCTTCTGGCTTGCTTGTACCGCCAGAAATACCGGTTTGGAAGTGGGAGAACATTACGATCGATCTCATCACTAAATTACCGCGTACATCTAAAGGTCACGATGCTATTTGGGTTGTTGTCGATCGATTAACGAAGTCAGCTCATTTTATTGCGATCCGCGAGGATCTATCTGCTGATAAACTTGCAAAGATTTATGTTGATGAGATTGTGTCACGACATGGTGTTCCTTTGGATATCATTTCTGATCTTGATGCTCGATTTTCATCTCATTTCTGGAAGGCCATGCAATCTGCTTTGGGAACCCAATTGACTCTAAGCACTGCTTATCATCCCCAAACAGATGGCCAATCTGAGAGAACGATTCAAACTTTGGAGGATATGCTTAGAGCATGTGTAATAGACTTTGGTGGTAGTTGGGATTCTAATCTGCCACTGATCGAATTCTCTTACAACAATAGCTATCATACTAGTATTAAAATGGCACCATTCGAAGCTCTCTACGGTCGAAAATGTCGTTCACCTGTCTGCTGGAACGAGACCGGTGAAGCTCAGCTTATTGGACTTAACTCGTTCTGGAAACAACAGACAAGATCAAGAAAATTCGCAATAATCTTGTGACAGCTAGATTACGTCAAAAGAGATATGCGAATTTACGACGCAAGCCCTTAGAATTTCAAGTCGGAGATCGTGTCCTACTCAAGGTTTCACCTTGGAAGGGAGTCGTGAGATTTGGAAGGAAAGGAAAACTTGCACCACGATATGTTGGACCATTTAAGATTGTTGAAAGAATTGGAAAGGTTGCCTACCGACTAGAGCTACCTCCAGAGCTTGGAAACGTTCACCCGACTTTTCACGTGTCCAATTTGCGAAAGTGTTTAATTGACGCTGATCTTCACATTCCTCTCGAAGAGATCCAAATCGATGAAATGATGCAGTTTGTTGAGAAGCCTGTGGAGATAGTGGAACGTACATACAAACAGTTGAAGAACAAACGGATTCATTTGGTCAAAGTTCGCTGGGAATCCAATCGTGGTCCTGAGTTTACTTGGGAACGTGAGGACCAGATGAAGACGAAGTATCCGCATTTGTTTTCACAAGCTTCCTCTAGTTAAAATTTCGGGACGAAATTTCCTGAAGTAGGGGAGACTGTGACAACTGTACTCTGTAATCGATGTACGATGTAAAACAATGTTGTTTATTAATAAAACAATTTGATTTGGTGTTATTATATGTGTTTTGATGTCTTTATTTGTGTGTTTATGTTTGGTGATTTTACAATTCGATTCGATTCCGATTTCAAGCTTTAAATCGCTTTCTGGAAGGTTATACGCGCACAGATGCGTAAATATAACCAGTTTAATGCAACAAACACTCCGGGATAGTGACATAGGCTTAACATACCTTAAATAACCTTTACATAACTTAGAAATAAGTTTTGAATGGTTTGGTGTGTTGAAAATAAGTCTATTCGATCATAGGGATTAATTGTGTCAAACTGTGAATCTATGGGGATTTACACAGTAACGAACATTCCGGAACTTGATCATAAGTTAAACATACCCTAAATATCCTTTACATAGCTTAGAAATAGGCTTTGAGGGATACGGTATGCTAAAATAAACTTTATGCTCATTCAGGGACTAAAAGTGTAAAAAAGTGCACAAGTTTGCATTTTCGCACATATCTTACATTCTGAATAACTCCGGACATCCAAAAATTTATGTAAGCACTAAAATATTTTATTTTAGTGTTTGGCATAAGAAAAATCCATTCGTCGCGTCATTTGGATCGTTTTTCGCGCTTGTGCGCATTCCGTCGTAATTAGCCGAACAACGCAACCGTACGGCTAAACGAACCGACATCCGAGATATTTTTGAGAACATTTTAAGTTCCCTTTACTTTAACTTCATTTTAGAGCTTTGAAATGGGGTTAACGGGCCTTAAACGCGTCGGAAAAGGCCTTATTACACTACAGGGACCAAATCTGCCATTTTTGAAACTTTCTGTGCAGAAACATTGAATCTGGCCTATACCACCTTTGCACATGGTTTTGGGCAATACTATGGGCTGGTTTGATGTGCACATGGTATTACAATACCATGGGTGCAAGTGTATGGCCAAGATTGAAGCACTTTTTCTAAGAAACGATCCTAACGGTTCGGGAAATCCTATAAATACCCCATGCCTTCATTTGCAAAACCCACAAGAATTTTGATTTGAGAAACTCTAAGTTGAAACCATTGTTTCATACCTGAGTTACTTGGATCGAGATTAGCATTCGGGGACCCTTCGTAAGTATTCCTTCGTTCTTTTATTGCTTTTCGAGTCTTTTCGAGTCTGAAAGTCAAACTTTGTTTGACTTTCTGCGTTGACCAGTTTATGGTCAATGCGAAGTTCGTTTGAACTTCGCAACGTGATTGTAATCACGATGGTTATAGTCCCTTGGGACTATGCCTACTGATTACCACGTTGTCTAGGGTCGTAAGGGTAAGCGATCTGATAAATCGCTTATACCTTCGAACCCGACCCATTTGGTCGATCATTAGGATCCGACCAAATACATTAGGTGACCATAGTATATAGGGAATAACCTTCCGAGGTTATACCTTATGGTCGCTTAGTTAAGTAGTTGTATGATAGGTAGTTTATATGCCTTAGGTAAATGACCAAAATACCCTTTTCATGTATAATTGGTAATTTAGCTTATGTAACTTAAACTTTTGTACATAACTGATTATACAACATGATAAAACATGTATAGGCATATAATACTTGTCATAGGACTAGTTAGACGTCTCGAACGCGCTTTGCGCGCACGACGCGTTAAAGTAGCATAAGTTACCTTAATGGGTCACGATGGGTCGAAAGCACTTAGGTTAGGTTCTGATTTAGGATGTAGGCTTTGTTAAACCATATCACATGAGTTCTAACACTCATTTGGTTTACAAGACCTCATTCTGTCCGATCTTCCGATTTAGGCGTCTATTGTTTGATTAGTGATTCGATTACTAGGTACTGTTTGATTTCTCTGGTTTGCTCGAGTTTGTTGAAGTTCTATTGACTGAGGATACTTTGCACTACATGTGAGTACATAGTTCCCCTATTTTACTGCTTTCAATTGTTTTGGGGTGATTCATATGTACTAAATGTTTTCAAGGTTTTAACGATGGTATCAAAACGATTTTTGATGTTATAACGATGGTTTCAAAAACGATTAAGACGATTTATACAAAACTAATAACGATTTTGATAATGTGAACGAACTTGTTGGTTGGGTTACATAACAAATGACATTCATTAGCAATGATCAAGCCGACCAGTATTAGGTTATGGTACCATAGGATCTGACAAATCCCGTTATCTTACTACACCCATGGTTATGTGTGGGGGTTGTGGGTAGTGACTGAATCTGATATTTGTTAATTTACCCTATGGTGGTTTATTAATGCGAGAAACGAGGGACGAGTCACGAAGGTTTGAATGTTATTAGCGAGACGACTATATATAAGTTATTCACAATTAAAACGAGGATGATTTGGACGATGTAAACGATTTGTAAACAATTTGGACGATACGATGTTAAACGATTTGGGTAAACGATAGCGAAACGATGTCACACAACGATGTTTTCGAAGTAACATACGAGTTTTATTAACGAGTTAATACGAGATGTTTTACAATTTGCTTTACTAAAACAAAGGTTTTCGGGTTAAGAATCATGGCTACGAGGTTTCATAAACTATAACCCGCTTGTTTTGAGTTGGTTAATAAAGTTGCAATATTATACTCTTTTCAAAACAAGGTTTTTAATAAAGTATTGCAACATTTAAACTAGCCATGAATCCAATACTCCTATAAAACCTATGTACTCGCCAGCATTTCTTTGCTGACTGTATTTTCACATATGTTTCAGGAGTTGATGCTTGATGATGATTTGCTAGGATGCATGTGTCACGTAGGATCTGGACGAGGCCTTAGTGACATAAAACAATATTAGTCAATATGTAACTTGTTTGTTCTATTTTAAGACAATGATACTGTTTAATATTCAATAAAACGAAACACTTTTGTATCCATGGTTATGAAACGATAATTCTGTTGCAACACGCCCCGACGTTTTCCACCGCGATTTGTTGTTTTACGCGGTCGGGGTGTGACATGTTGTGCTAATGTTGTTTATGTTGATAATGAAGAACGATTGAGGACGATGTGCTGATAATGGAGAACGATCAAGGATGTTATGCTAATTATATAGTGTTGTGTTGATTATAGTTTTTTTGTAATTATTTTTAATTAGTTATAAATAAATATGGTCAAAAGGTCTAAATTACCCCTAAACTAATTTTTATTAATGGACACTTGTCAATTATGTGTTGGTTCTTACAAATTTAATTGTTTGTATTTGATCCTATTCCATGAAATAAGAACACAAAGAAGAGTGTGTGCCAAATTATTTGTACCAATGAGGACGTGGGCCACAATGTCATAATGTAAGTTTAGAATTCAAGAATTACAACATAGCTTTGTAAAGCATTTTGTCCACGAAATCATTAATCGAATAAGATATAAAGTATTAATAGCAAGATGTTTTTTTCTGTGAAAAGCTAATTGACCTTTCGTATGCTAATTATGATTTCGTTTGTATAGGTATCGTACCATCACAATGATTGGAATGAAAAGTTGCAGCTCGTCGTGAAAGTGTACAACATATGATGGTTTTAACTTCTTGTTGATATCATTTGCATTAGTGTAAAGCTTCAGCACAAACATGTTACTACTTAGTAGTTGCCACTACCCGCACTTACTATTCACCATTATTCTCACTGCATTGTTGCAACTGACAATCATTTGCCATTAATTAATGCACAATTGTTATCGATGATCAGTTGTAATCAATTTTCACTATACCATTGCATGCAACTTTTCGCTAATTATGTAAATCCGAAGCAAACTGGGCTTAGCCCCTTTAATGACCATCGGAGCTCTACCCAAACCATGGCAAAGGAGGCGTTTCCCCTCTGGAATTGTCCATGGTCTAGGGACTTCGCCCTTTATAACCAATGAGGTTTCATGGTACCAAAAATTAGAATATTCTAGATTGTGTAGTTTAAAACCTTATAATCCAAAATTCTCATTTGAGGGTAGGGATAGTGTACAAAGTGTCTAAAGTAGGAGAAGTGTAAGAAGTGTTTTAAACCATTAGATTTTTGATCTAATGATTGAGATCAATAGGGACCAAATTATAAATTGTGTTTTAATTATATAGACTGATTTGAAAATTATAGGGGTAATGGTGTCTTTGTATATGTTTCAAATTAGGTAACCTCTCTATTCACTCCTAAATTCTAGCGATTCAAATTTAACTGCTAAATTCAATCGATCCTAAATTCTAGAAATACAGAAATATGTAACTGCTACAAGAAATGTATAACACTATACATCCATCATATAACACTATACATCCACCATATAAAACTATGTAACACCATATAACATCATATAACACTATATAACACTATATAACAATATATAACACTATACATCTATCATAGACATGCTACCAGAAAAATATAACACTATGCATCCATCATATAACACTATATAAACGAAAGAACACTATTGTCGCAACCCCCGATCCCTGATTCCCGGGAACGGGCGGACGCGAGCCCAGAGTTTGGTGGTATCAGATTATTTAATCTTGCAGCGGAATTTACATCAGGACCGTAGTTAGGAAATGTTTATCAGAGTAAAACCACCATATTTGATATTAGTAATCACATGGGCAAAACCCAAGTTTCTTATTACAATACATTTATAGGGACAAACCCCGTTTTATTGAATTTAAAACATCGTTTATTAGGTAACTTTTATAGCCACATTTTTTTTCCAAGCCTTCAGTGCTCTCCAGCTGGCTTTCATTAATTGGTTGTTCACATTGTGTTACCCGTAACGCGTTTTAAAAACATTTGTCAGTCGGAAATACTGGTGAGTGAATCCCAGTTTAATCAAGAAATATTTTATCAATTAAAACAGTATTGAGAGCGATCACATTGTTTATTTCTACACAATTACTCATTCAGTATTTGCCACTCGACCGGATCTATGGCTATGGTCAAATTACCCATTGGCTAACTCGTCGTCCAATGGTAATGTACTGTCATTCCAACTTACTACTACTCGTAGTAATAAATTTTGTATACAAAACCCCATAATACCGGCAGTAATTGAAGAACTACAAAGACTCAATCACCGCTTAATCACATTGTAAAACAATTAAGGTTTTGTAAAACATTCCAAAAAGGTTAACAAAAAGAGGATAAACTCACATTGCTATCTTAGACTTCTCGTAAGGTTTTCCTGGATATAATCTATAATTTATACAAATGTACATAGGTTAGTACCATAACCTTTTGAAAATATTAACGATACCCTTCCCGAGACGGCATTCCAACAACTACGTCGGGCAGAACCACGACAGTTGTTACGGAACCCTAAATCAATCGGGCAGCGTAACTGTTATGAAACCGGGGTTATAATACTTACAACTGGGCAGAACCTTGCTAATTAGGGGGTATAATACTTGAAAATTATGCCTAATATCAGAGAATTCGAGATTGAGAATGAATTGTGAGCGACAGAAAACGAAAACTGATGGCCTGCTTATATAGTTGCAAAACCTGATCCTCACGCGGCTCGCGTAAGGAACATCCAAGGGTTGCGCGGCCCGCGTCAACCCTGGTCAACAGAATAGCTGATCCCGGTCACCAAGTAGACCCGCCACGATGTCGACACGTGTCGGCTCAGGATGTCTCCGCGTTATAGGTCTCTCGCGGCCCGTGTTAATGTAAGTTTAAGCTTACGCGGCCCACTTGAACTAAAGAAATCAGCGGAGTCAGGTTCTAGCATTGATACCGCCCGCGTAAGCTTGAGGTGAGGTCCTACGCAGCCCACCTCAGCTTAATATTTCTTGTTTTTATTTTATATTATATGTTATAACATATTCCGGGCTCGGTTTTCACATACGAGTTGTAACATAAGACATATTGATACATTCTTAAATATATTAGAGTGTTAGAGATATTATAAGGGTGTCGGTTTTACCGAGGGTTGTTACATTCTCCCCACCTTGATTTAGAGCTCGTCCTCGAGATCTACTGAAATAAATACGGATATTTCTTTTTCATTGTTGCTTCAAGCTCCCATGTGTACTCAGGTCCTCTTTTGGAGTCCCACTTCACTTTGACCAGAATTAATCTTTTATGTTTGAGATTCTCGACTTTCATGTCTTCAATTTGTAGAGGTCTTTCTACAAACTTGAGTTGTTCATTTACCTCTATATCCTTAAGAGGTACTATCAATGATTCATCAGCTAAACACTTTTTAAGATTAGATACATGAAACACATCATGTATTCCTGCCATTTCCTCTGGCAGTTGTAGCTGATAGGCTACAGGTCCTATTCTTCTAATAATCTCAAAAGGTCCAACATACCTGGGACTTAGCTTTCCCCGTTTGATGAATCTTACTGCTTCTTTCCAAGGAGAGACTTTCAACAATACTTGATCTCCTAATTGAAATTCTAAAGGCTTGCGTCGGTTATCAGCATAGCTTTTCTGTCGATTACGTGCTGCTTTCAGTCGTTCCTTGACTTGAATAATTTTGTCAGTTGTTTCTTGTACTATCTCAGGTACAGATAGTTGCTTTTCCCCAATTTCTGCCCAACAGACTGGGGTTCGGCACTTTCGTCCGTAAAGTGCTTCGAATGGTGCAGCATTGATACTTGTGTGATAACTATTATTATATGAAAATTCTATTAAAGGTAAGTGATCGTCCCAATTACCTCCAAAATCAATTACACAAGCTCTAAGCATGTCTTCCATTGTATGAATTGTCCTTTCACTTTGTCCATCCATTTGTGGATGATAAGCCATGCTCAACTTTAATTTGGTTCCCATTGCCTTTTGGAAACTTGACCAAAAATGAGATGTAAATCGACTATCCCTATCAGAAACAATTGATAAAGGAATTCCATGCAAAGAAACAATTTCATTTACATACAACTTAGATAATTGTTCCATACTAATTGTTTCCTTCATTGGTAGGAAATGAGCTGACTTGGTTAGTCTATCTACAATCACCCAGATTGTATCATTTCCTTTATTTGTTTTGGGTAATTTAGTAACAAAATCCATTGTTATAAATTCCCATTTCCAAACTGGCATTTCTAATTGCTGTAACAAACCTGAGGGTTTCTGGTGTTCAGCTTTGACTTGTAAACAAGTTAAACATTTAGAAACATAGGTTGCTATGTCCTTTTTCATTCCTATCCACCAGAATTTTTTCCTTAAATCCTGGTACATTTTATTACTTCCTGGATGCATCGTATATTTAGACTTATGGGCCTCTTCTAGTATACGATGACGTAGATTTCCTAATTTAGGTATCCACATTCTCTTTTTATGGAATCTCCAAATTCCATCTATTCCTTGTTCCAATTCTTTTAGCATACCTTTTAATTTTTCAGAATCCTCCTTGATTACTGATTTTTGTGCTTCTCTTATCTGATCATTTAAATCTACTTGCAGGTTTAATTTAAGAGAACGTACCCTTTTTGGCTTTTCATGATATTTTCGGCTTAAAGCATCTGCTACTACATTTGCTTTTCCTTCATGATACTGGATATCACAATCATAGTCACTAAGCATCTCCATCCAGCGTCTTTGTCTAATATTCAATTCCTTTTGCTTGAAGATATACCTTAAACTCTTATGATCAGTGAAAATGGTATACTTATTACCATAAAGGTAATGTCTCCAAATCTTAAGAGCAAAAATTATAGCTCCTAATTCTAAATCATGAGTTAAATAATTTTCTTCATGATTCTTAAGTTGTCTAGATGCGTAAGCTATAACCTTTTTGTGTTGCATCAACACACATCCATAACCTAATTTAGAAGCATCACAATAGACTACGAAGTCTTCAATTCCTTCTGGTAACGCTAGTATGAGTGTATGGGTAATCTTTGCTTAAGACTTCTAAATGCTTCTTCCTGTTTTAATCCCCATTCAAACTTAACAGATTTACAGGTTAGCTTAGTTAAGGGAATGGCTATTCTAGAGAAATCCTTAATAAATCTTCTATAATAACCGGCCAATCCTAAGAAACTTCTAACCTCGGTTGGTGACTCAGGGGTTTTCCATTTAGTAATCGCCTCGATCTTTGTTGGATCTACATGAATTCTTTCATGATTAACTAAATGTCCAAGGAATTGTACCTGTTCTAACCAAAATTCGCACTTAGAGAATTTAGCATAAAGCTTTTCCTTTCTTAATAAACTTAAAAGTGCGTGCAAATGCTTTGCATGATCTTCTTTATTCTTAGAATAAATTAGAATATCATCTATGAAAACAATTATGAATTTATCCAAATATGGCTTACATATTCGGTTCATCATATCCATAAATGCAGCTGGGGCATTGGTTAAACCAAATGGCATGACAGTAAATTCATAATGGCCATACCTCGTTCTTAATGCGGTTTTAGGAATGTCCTCTTCCTGTACTTTTAATTGATGATATCCTGACCTTAAATCGATTTTAGAGAAAAATCGAGCTCCTTGCAGTTGATCAAACAGATCATCGATTCTCGGTAATGGGTACCGATTCTTAATCGTGACTTTGTTCAGTTCACGGTAGTCAATACACATACGCATTGATCCGTCCTTCTTTTTAACAAACAGTATCGGCGTTCCCCATGGCGACGAACTTGGTTGTATGAATCCTTTCTCTAACAATTCATCTAATTGTTTCTTCAATTCTTGCATTTCTGCAGGTGCCAACCGATAAGGTGCTTTGGCAATTGGTGATGTTCCTGGTATTAAATGGATTCTGAATTCAACTTCTCTGTCTGGAGTTTGCCCTGGCAATTCTTCTAGAAATACATCTGGAAACTGCGATACTACTGGTATATCTTTTAAATCCTTTCCTTTAGTGTTAGTGATTATAGAAATCAAATACACTATAGAACCTTTTCTTATAGAACTTGCAGTTTTCATTACAGAAATGAATTTAGTGGATCTAGAGATTTTATCTCCTTTAAATGTGATCGTTTTTCCTTTTGTTGAATTTACTTGAATTGACTTTTGATCACATAAATACTAGCTTTATTGGCTATTAACCAATCCATTCCTAAAACAACATCGAATCCTGCCAGATTCATGGGATAAAGATTTGCAATAAACTTTTGATTTAAAATTTCTATGCTTGCTCCTTGCAAGATTTCAGAAATTCTAACAGTTTCCCCATTAGCTGTTTCTACTAAGCATTCTTGTGGTAGTTTAGTTAATGACTGATTTAGAACTTTGCAAAACGATGTATTAATAAAACTTTGGTTTGCACCAGAGTCAAATAATACTTTAGCAAAAACATCATTAACTAAAAACGTACCAGCTATGACATCTGGAATCATTTTGGCTTTTTCTCCAGTCAGAACAAATGCTCTAGCATTTTTAGTATTCTTGTTGTCTGGAGCTGGAGCTAATTTTGGACAATTTAGCTTGATATGACCTTGTTCTCCGCAATTGTAACATACCTTGCTGTTAGCTTTCTTCATGCAGTTTTCTTCCTTGTGTCCCGATATTTTGCAAAAGTTACAATATATGGAGCATCTTCCGGAATGCTTTCTTTTGCAATACCTACAGTAGGGTGCATAAGTAGAACCTATATTTTTCCCACGGTTAGAATTTCCAGAACGAAATTCTTGGGTCAACTTCTGGGTTAGGTTCCTCCGTTGATCCTCTTCTCGGGTACGGACTAACTCATCAGTCAAGGTATTGGCTAGTTCTACAGCTTCTTCTATGGTTTGAGGTCTAGCTGCCTTGACTACGTGTCTTATCTCCCCAATTAATCCCTAAATATAACGGGAGATTAAAACTGGTTCTGGTGAGGCAAGATTTGGCACTATCCTAGCATATTCGAAGAATAACTTAGTGTACCCCTTGCTATCCACACCAGTCATCCTAAGGTTTAGGAATTTGTTTGCTATCTGTTCTTTTTCATTAGGTGGGCAGAATTTCCTTTCTACCTTGTTCTTAAATTCTTCCCATTCCATATTATAGGTTCTATCACTTCCTCTTGATTGAAAGATAGTGTTCCACCATTCTAGTGCTGCATTCTTAAACAGATTAGAAGCAAACAGTATTTTTTCTTCTTCAGCACACTTACTTATCCTTAAGACTGCCTCAGTATTTTCTATCCAGCGTAGGGTTGCAATGGCCCCTTCTTTGCCCGAGAATTCCATTGGTTTACATGACCAGAATTCCTTATAAGAACAACCATAAGGCATGGTTCTTCTTCTTTTGGGAATGGGCATTTGAATTACAGGTCCATTGTTCACGCTGTTTTCTGGTTCACTTGGTCACTTACTGCTATGTTTACTTTTATTATCAGTATCCTTAATAGTTTGAAGAATAAATGGCATTGCATCTATAATTCCCTGTGCTACTATGTGTTGGATAGCACTATTATCCACTTGGTTTCCATTGTTATTGTTATTGATGCTTGGATTCTCATTAACCACGTTAATGTTACTCTGGTTATCATTATTCAGATTTCCTTGATTTCCTTCGTCGGCCATCTGAATTTTAAACAATTACCCCATATTAATATCACAAATAATATCTTAATATCGTTAATCATATGATACGCATTCTAGCCAAAAACGTCGATCATTGCGACTTGTACTCTATTTTCATATACTATGCGTCTATTACACACTAGTACAGAAATAAAGATTACAATACCAACAGAAAGAAAATTACACTAATAGTAATATGCATCCGTACACACATATTTTATTTTATTTTTATTATATTATATTATTATTACTACTACCATCTCCTGCCATCATATCAAGGATATGGATTTATCCAAAAATCCATATTGCGCTCTCCCACTTGACACATTCTTTCACTGCTTTCTAAAATTTCCTCCCCGAAAGTCCTAAGTTCTTGAACGTTTTCTGCACTCATTGGGGGTGCAGGTTCTCGGACTGGGTTTGGAATCTGGGGTGCGGGTTCCTGATATGGGGGTGAAAGTTCCCTAAATCGGTAAGGATCCTCTAAGATCTCCCTTATATATTCATCATGGTAATAGGGATCTAAAGGGTCCATACCTGGGTAGGCTTCTATGTTCTGTATGGGTGGGTATTCCTGGATAGGGTAACGTTGCACAAAGTCCCTATTGTCGTCCCACCAGGGGTCGTAATTTGGGTCTAGAGGGCTTGGTGCAGGTATCCTAGGAATTTCTTCTGGGTTAAAGTCATGCATCTCCACTTGGTTTTCCTGATTTTCTATTTCCATGGGTTGATCTGGGTTTTGTGGTTGTGGGGCTACTAGTTGTTCCATACTTGGGCCAGCAGCAGTTGTAGCTAGGATATGGAAATTAGCTAGGCTTCTATTAAGCATATCCTGTGTATGGGCATCGGTTCTACGTTTAGCATCCGCTAGAACTCTTTGCTGTAGCAACTTTCGCATTCTCTTCCTATGAGCAAAGGCTTCCTTGCTGAACCATCCTCATTTCTTATGAGGGAATGGCTCTTCTGACTGAGCTTTGAAAGCAAACACTCCTTCTTCCTGATCAGCAGTATACCCAGAAAGGGCAGGCTGTGAAGGAGTACCTTCACTCCTAGGTGATTTAGACAACTAACGATTCATGTCTGAAGGTCCTTGATCACTCATACTGTAAACTAACAAATAGTCAAATAACACATAACAAATAAATATAGTTATGCACGTATTTCCATAATTTATTTCCTAACACAAAATATAGAATTTAAGTGTCAGCAGAACACTTCTTTGGCTCAGACCAGTGGCTAGGCTCTGATACCACCTTCTGTCGCAACCCCCGATCCCTGATTCCCGGGAACGGGCGGACGCGAGCCCAGAGTTTGGTGGTATCAGGTTATTTAATCTTGCAGCGGAATTTACATCAGGACCGTAGTTAGGAAATGTTTATCAGAGTAAAACCACCATATTTGATATTAGTAATCACATGGGCAAAACCCAAGTTTCTTATTACAATACATTTATAGGGACAAACCCCATTTTATTGAATTTCAAACATCGTTTATTAGGTAACTTTTATAGCCACATTTTTTCCAAGCCTTCAGTGCTCTCCAGCTGGCTTTCATTAATTGGTTGTTCACATTGTGTTACCTGTAACGCGTTTTAAAAACATTTGTCAGTCGGAAATACTGGTGAGTGAATCCCAGTTTAATCAAGAAATATTTTATCAATTAAAACAGTATTGAGAGCGATCGCATTGTTTATTTCTACACAATTACTCATTCAGTATTTGCCACTCGACCGGATCTATGGCTATGGTCAAATTACCCATTGGCTAGCTCGTCGTCCAATGGTAATGTACTGTCATTCCGACTTGTATACAAAACCCCATAATACCGGCAATAATTGAAGAACTACAAAGACTCAATCACCGCTTAATCACATTGTAAAACAATTAAGGTTTTGTAAAACATTCCAAAAAGGTTAACAAAAAGAGGATAAACTCACATTGCTATCTTAGACTTCTCGTAAGGTTTTCCTGGATATAATCTATAATTTATACAAATGTACATAGGTTAGTACCATAACCTTTTGAAAATATTAACGATACCCTTCCCGAGACGGCATTCCAACAACTACGTCGGGCAGAACCACGATAGTTGTTACGGAACCCTAAATCAATCGGGCAGCGTAACTGTTATGAAACCGGGGTTATAATACTTACAACGGAGCAGAACCTTGCTAATTAGGGGGTATAATACTTGAAAATTATGCCTAATATCAGAGAATTCGAGATTGAGAATGAATTGTGAGCGACGGAAAATGAAAACTGATGGCTTGCTTATATAGTTGCAAAACCTGATCCTCACGCGGCCCGTGTAAGGAACAGCCAAGGGTTACGCGGCCCGCGTCAACCCTGGTCAACACAATAGCTGATCCCGGTCACCAAGTAGACCCGCCAGGATGTCGACACGTGTCGGCTCAGGATGTCTTCGCGTTATAGGTCTCTCGCGGCCCGCTTGAACTAAAGAAATCAGCGGAGTCAGGTTCTAGCATTGATACCGCTCGCGTAAGCTTGAGGTGAGGTCCTACGCAGCCCGCCTCAGCTTAATATTTCTTGTTTTTATTTTATATTATATGTTATAACATATTTCGGGCTCGGTTTTCACATACGAGTTGTAACATAAGACATATTGATACATTCTTAAATATATTAGAGTGTTAGAGATATTATAAGGGTGTCGGTTTTACCAAGGGTTGTTACAACTATATAATACCATATAACACCATGTAACACTATATAACACTATATAAAAATCTATAACACTATACAGTTCTGAATGGTGGTTGCACTATAGAATTAATAATTGATGGTGTTATATAGTGTTTTTTGGTGGTTGCACTACAGAATTATATAACACTACAGAATTATATAACACCAAAAACCATTATATAACACCATGTAACACTATATAACACTATATAAAAATATATAACACTATACAGTTCTGAATGGTGGTTGCACTACAAAATTATATAACACTACAGAATTAATAACCGGTGAACGAGATGACACTAATTCTTAGATTAATTCTTAAATTCGAATTCCTATAATAAAGGGTGGCGGTTATTTTGGGCAGTTATCTTTTAATCAATTAATTGAAAGAAATAGAAAATTACTAATTCACCCTTTTGAATTAATTTAGATATAGGACATTTGTCATCACCATATTATTTCTCACCCTTCTCACAATATTAGATTAATGTACAGGATCATCTACCTATATACCTCTCATATGAACGATCAATTTGCAAATAGTGCATCAGGAACCGTATTATTTCACCACATATACAGATAGAGTAACAAGAGACGCATCACATGAGCGAAGTATATCTTTTGTGGAAAACACACTCTATATACACTTAATCCAAAGTCAATAATAACATTCTTGTTGAGTTACTGCCCTTCTTTGGTAGTATCATTACTAAAACTTCATGAAGATAATATTCTAAGATAGTTTCAAAATTGGCATGTGAGGTTAGGGCTGTCGAAACTGCTCGACGATCGCTCGAAAAATGTTCGTTCGATTCCCGCTCAGTTTGTAAATGAGCCGCTCGGATCGGTTCGATTCAAAATCAATTCAAGCATTAGCAAAGGTCCGCTCGCTCGTCGATCGCTTGGCTTCGCTCGAATTATTTTTATTAAATAATTTATATATATATATATATATAGGGTAGGGCTATATAGAAAACCCTATCTATATAAAAAACCCTAGAAAACCCAACCTCCCGACATTTTTTTTTGAAAAAAATAACACATGTTATATACATGTTTTTAAGAGTTTTGGGCCAAAAAAATCAAAAAAGCGCCGAAGGGATAATTTAAAAAAAAAAAATTTCAGCAATTTATGTCTTTTGTGCCTAACACATGTTAGGCACTGAAATTTGTTTATTTTTTTTTTTAAATCCCTTCGGCGCTTTTTTGTTTTTTTTTTTGGCCCAAAACACTCTAAAACATGTATATTACATGTGTTATTTTTTTCAAAAAAAAAAAATGTCGGGAGGTTGGGTAAAAATGGGAGGAGATTTGGGTTTCCAGAGTTTTCTACCTAAATAGGGTTTTCTGTCTAGCATTGTCATATATATATATATATATATATATATATATATAGGGTCAAGATTTAGAGAGAACGGTGAAAAGTGTGAGAACGGTGAGAACGATTTTGGAGTTGACATGTGGCATTGATGCAAAATTACACTAAGGGGTAATATTGTCAAAAAAACCCACACACATGAACTGGGTGTTCAAATAAAACGCCATAAAAACACCAAATTCAGAAAAACGCCATGAAAATACCCAGTTAAAACGCTATAAAACACTCAGTTCAGAAAAACGTCATGAAAAACTCAGTTTAAAACGCCATAAAACACTCAATTCAGAAAAACGCCATGAAAATACCTAGTTAAAACGCCATAAAAACATATAGTTCAGAAAAACGCCATAAAAATAACTAGTCTAAAACACCATAAAACTCCTAGTTCAGAAAAACGCCATAAAACCCATTTCATTTTCTTTTTGAAAATATATCAATAGTATACTCATTGGAAAGATAAAAAAAAAACGTTGAGTTTTATGATGTAATTTTTTTAGAAAAATAATCACGTATAGAAAATTTATTGGCATTTAAATATGATGGGGGAAAATGACACATGATTAGCATGTGCACCCTTGTTTGTATCTTCCAATTTTACCCCTCCTAGTAGTTATAAGGTTCTCATTACTTACAAAAATGCTACCGTGTCATCTTAGACACAAATCATAAAGATCCTATGGCTGAAAATAGTTCTCACTGTTCTCACACTTCAAATCGTTCTCTCCTGATCCCGTTCCTATATATATATATATATATAGGCCGGTTAACGTACAAATGCCCTTATCGTACATTACGTACGCTACAATCTCAGCCGTCCGATCATCTTCCCGCATTGAATTCGCATGTTGTTTTTTTGTAACAATTTCGCATGTTGTTTTTTAACATGCGATTTCATCAAAATTACCACATGCGAAATTGTTACAAAAAAACAACATGTTATTTCATCAAAATTATCACATGTGAAATCGGTAAAAAAAACAACATGCGAATTCATAAAAAATTATCACATGCGAAATTGTTATAAAAAAATACAACATGCTATTTCATCAAAATTATCACATTCGAAATTGGTACAAAAAAACAACATGCGAATTCATCAAAAATTATCACATGCGAAATTGTTATAAAAAAACAACATGCGATTTTAAAATGCGGGAAGATGATCTGACGGCTGAGATTGAAGCGTACGTAATGTACGATAAGCAATAGTGTATAGTACTCTTTACCTATATATATATATATATATATATATTATAGATTTTAAAGGTTTTTATATATATTATAAGTAGCCCAAGAAAAATTAAATGCCCAAAAATATAGTAGCCCAACTTAATACCAAAATCTAACCCTAAATCCCTAATTCCTAAAAAAATCACATAAATTGATTGTTCGAATGTTCGATCTGCATATCGCTACTGCCACACACCAAAATCTAACCCTAAATTCTTAATTGCTAAAACAATCACATAATCTGATTGTTCGATCTGCATTTCGCCATAGCCACACAATCACATATCGCTGCCACGTCCATTCTCATATCGATATGTTCCTGTCACGTTCTGTTCCTGCCACGTTCCACAGGTCCATTCTCATGGCTATTCGATTAACCTTAGGGTCATTGTAAGTTGCTGCTGTTTGTTGAAATAAATTGCTCACGTAGTTCAACCTAACTCATGAAATTCAAGTTCTGTTTATGTGAAAGTGATTATAATGTGCATATTTTTACAGGGAGCAGAAAGCTCAAGGTATTTTTATAATTAACAAACCATAAAAATTGTTATGTAATGCGTAGAAGTTAATGGTTTTGTTTAATGCTTATGTTTATAGGTTATATGTTGATTTGAAGTTGAATTTTGTGAATGGAGATGATCAAGCTTAAAGAAGAAGTTTATGGCTTTTGAGCTAAATGACAATTTGTATTTCGCACTTTATTTTGTGCTTCTTGATATTGTTAAGAACATTTTTAGAATCATTATTTTAGTTATGTATTGCTTTTGTTAGTAATGTGTTGGACATGTTTTAATTAAGTTAGGATTTGTTTTTGATGAATGCAGTCTTATAGTAGTCTTGATTTCAGTTTTATTTTTTTGTTTTGCTACACATATTTTAATTTCGGTGCTGAGAAAAAACAAGTGAAACCGAGCGAAAACGATCTGCTCGATTCAAATTCAATCCGAGCATGAGCATCACTTTTGTGCTCGGTTTTGCAAATTCGATCCGATCCGATCGGATCGGTTGTATTTCAATCCGAGCACGAACAGACCCTCAATTGGATCGGATCGGCTCATGAACACCCCTATATGAGGTGCAAACAATAGAGTCTGTAATACAAAAAGCTGAAAACCAAAGGACCAAAAAGTATACACTTGAGTGCTGGTCAAAGGTCAAAGAAGACAAACACAGAAGGTGCACGAGGAATGGAATTAAAAAGGACATGGGACAAACAGAATGGTCAGCGTGTGAGCCGCACGAGGGGAGATCTCTCTCACTCTCAAAACAAGTTTCAGAAAGTGCACGCTGCACCTCTCATATCTTCATTTGTTTATAACCAACTTTTGAAATATGGACATAGAATAGAACATTTAAAAATTTGGCTTTGCTTGCCACTACATGTGCATGTTAATTTTTAAACCTTCAAAGCATACGACTTTGCACTGTTTTTCTCTTTATCCTATGTGAAACTGTGAATTGAACCCACCTCAACCCTTTTTCTACAAAAAGTTTCATATATTAATATTCACATTTTCCTGGTCGGTTTGATGCAACAACGTGTCATGTTGATACAGAAAATCTAACTAATCTAATCTAACCTAACAATGAAAATTTCGTCTCAAAAGAAGGGATTTTTACATTTTACCTCTCTAACATAAGCATTCCGAATTTTACAGTCTTATGTATCAAATAGTAATAAACTGCATACTAAATTACTAACTACGGTATACTAACTGTGTACCATAGTAACTCTTAACGCTATTTAACCTTAAATTCATTTGAATTTTATAAGTAAATAAAGTTTATTGTAAAACATATAATACGTTAAAATGTTTGTTTATTCAAATTTTCGCTGGAGTAAATTTTTTGATGATTTTTTGTTAAAAACATATATATAACCCCAAACCAATTGGCATAAATGTCATAAAAATGTAATAGATTTATGTGTCACTCAACTAAAGTATCAAGCCCAATACTCTTCAAGGCCCAAATGAAACACAAAACTAAGTGAAGGATATTTTCAAATATGATATGTCTAGGTGTATAACAAATTAACAAGTCTATGAGCTTCATTACAGGGTTTTCTATTTGGTACCCAAATTGGGGGGATTATCAATCTTATTTTTAGTTCGATCAAAACCACTTTTGGCATAAACGAGTGTGTGTCACATGTTTTATCATTATGAATGAATTTCACATATATTTTCATTGTTTTCATCTTCAAGTTCTAGTTTATAGGGTTTATGTTCAAAATTTATATCCTTTTATCATCAATTATGAATTGGTGCAATTAAAAATCCTCTACCCCCAAATTGGTGCAAATCGTACTATTTCAACACAAGTTATCAATGTAATTTTTCATCATCAAATCAATCATTGCTAGAGAAAAATTTTGAACGGGTCTTAAGCTTACTCCATAACTAAAGCATTTAATGGTGTATCCAATACACCTTCAATTCTCATATCATGACTCGTATCACGTTGCTTTAATTCACATGTAGACATCATGTTTTGTACTTGTACATAATTGGGTTGTTTTGATAATAAAAATATCAAACATAACAATTTAAGACACAATGCAATGAATTATAGGCTTAAACTTAAAACAGCATGCCAAGAACATTAAGTAGTTTGTTTTAAGTGATAAGTAGTGTGTTTTAGTTGTGTTTTAAATTTCACGCCTATAGTATGTTATATTGTGTTTTAAATTGTTATGTTTGGTGTTTTTTTGCCAAAACAACCTAAAACATAATGCCTAAGTCCAAAACATTATGCATACATATCAATTTCTGTATCTTCTCACACTTCTCACGAAAAAAGTCATTTTTACAGGAACCTCACCCATATATATAATTAATACATAAAAAAGGCAAATTGGATTTTCATAATCCGAACTGCCTCTTTTTGGCCGATAATAATACCAACTCAATAAATTACCCACAATAATCCGAACTCTTTCACTTAAATTTGTAAGTAAAATAGTCCATTGTTAAAAAAACATAACGGAGTTAAGTTTTTTTCCAAATTACAAACCGATGTTTCGGGCTTTTGATCAGAACGATGATACGAGTCGATTGATGTAAAACTTACCTCGAAACAGTGCTCTAAACAGTGCTCTAAAGAGCACTGTTTCAAGGTAAGTTTTACATCAGTCGACTCGTATACTCGTTCTGCTCAAAAGCCCGAAAACATCGGTTTGTAATTAAAATAAAATAAAAAACTTAACTCCGTTTTGTTTTTTTAACCGCAGACTATTTTACTGACAAAATGAAAGAGTTCAGATTATTGTGGGTAATTAACTGAGTTGAGATTATTATCGGCCAAAAAAAGCCAGTTCGGATTATTAAAATCCAATTTGCCTATTAAAAATTAGAAATATAAAAACCAACAAGTTAGTGAATCATTGGATTAGGCCACAGGGGGCGTACCGTGATATAATCACGAAAAGCAAATATAACGCGTTGAAGAATGCATTTTCCAACCGCCACCACTTGCTATAACGCGTGATACAATCACGGTTTTCGATTCTGTGATTTTTTCAACGCCGTGATGGGTTTTATTGTGAGGTTAATTGTTGGTTTGGGGAAAATTGTTGGGTGTGGTGGTGAGTGATGACCATTGCCACCAAAAAAGGTTGTGAGTGATGGAAAAATGGTTGATGACATGGCGGAACATGATTGGATATTGTGAGTGATTGAATTCTATCACTAGTGACCACCCCCTCCCCCCTTACTCTACTAAGAAGAACAAGGGAAGACAAAAGATGTTTATAGTAGGGTTTAGGTTAAACAGATATGTATGTTTTACTTAATTAGACCAGGTATTACCAAAAATCATACCCATAACATACATGTGAAATATTTTAAACCTAATCCCAATCCCAAATAAACGTCACATTACTTGTCCCAAATGTTCCAAGTTTTAAGTTTGCAGATTGTGTGTATGCTAGCTTGTCATTCTTTCTTATGTTTAGCTTTAATAAATCTCACGATTCAACAAATTAAGGAATGGCCATATGAAGAACTCAAATCACATAACAAAAGCTAATGAAATCACCGGTTAGAATATGAATAATGAATTATCCCATTGGAACTTTGTTCAGTTTGTTTCATGTGGTCGAAAATCACCATCGAAGGGGAAAGATGGAGGTGGGATCGTTATGTTGGCTACAAGCGAAATGATGCAGGAATTGGGTTCTCATGAACGAGGAGGGTGGCGAAAAATCAGCTAGATTCATACCTTTAGCTATCTAGAGGGTGCAGGCGACATGCAATGGGGTTAATTGGTCCCACTAGAGACATGAAGAAGATAAGGGGGTTTGGTTGGTTAGGGAATTATTAAAACTTTTTATGTTTTACTTATAATAGTAAGAGTTTCTAAACATTTGAAAAAATATAACAGACTTTTTAACGTGTGTTGACTTGTGTTAACGTCGGATACCAATAGTGATACATCTTGATGAATGAGAATTTAAAGTGTAAATTTATACAAAAAAAAAAAGTCAAATTCGAGTACAACAACATCCATATAGTTAATTATAAAATTAATGTTATAAAAATTTGGGGGGGGGGGGGGGGGGGGGTGGGGGTGGAGGGAAGAAGGTGGTGGTAAAAGTCTTCGTTCAGATTAAAATACAACACCATCCATATAATCTTTTTTTTAGACAAAGACTAAAATACAATACCATATACCATAATGATTCAAAATAAATAAATAAAAAATACCACTTAATGAAAATTCAAAATAAAAAATATTATCACACGTTTCAATATTACATGAATATTTTAGTTAAGTATAACAACAATTCTACTATACGCATAAATATCACTAGTGGTATGGTCTTTCCAACTTAAAACTTATTATGCACTATGATTATATAACATTGAACATTATTAGTGTCAACGGTCAAATTTATCTTAACATATCTGTGTTCTATAGTATGTCATGTTGACAAGAAAGTCATCTAACTTATTCAATTTAAGCTTAGACATGAAAAGACATTTTGCAAATAAGTCCTTGTATATAAGGCTAAAAAGGGTCTTGAAAGAACTTGATCCACGCATTGTTGTCTAGGAGGGCAGGTGACCAACCCATGCACCCTTACACTATCACAATCCATGCATGGCCCTGTTAACCAAAAGGTAACATTCCATGTGAGCGACTATAAATGAACGAATGAGAGAGGTCTTGTTAATTACTTCTAAATCACCTGTTTAATTATTTGAATCTAACTAATAAACATATATGAATCGACACGACAAATATTTTTTTCCAGATATTCACGTGCATTAGTTCGAATCCGCTGATCATGTTCACCTGGATGATAATGACTACACACTTATGATTGAATGGGCTTTGTTCACCACTAATCAGCAACAGTATTAGGGGATGTGATATTCATGTCTCCAAACTTTAGTTAACATTTTCTTTTTGTAAGTCCATTATTTATATCCCGTCGGCAGACCCGTATCTATTTTAGAGTCACAAGCATATAAAATTTTCATTACATCTTTTAGTTTATTGCCACACCAAACAACCAAGAAAATATATACACCTTAGATTGGTTGGTATTTAAATTAAGATTATTATTTTCATATCACCTATGCCAACTTTTTAAGGGAGGACGGACTGGGGTCCAAGGGAGGGTCAGTGACCCACGGCCCTGAGTAGGAACACCATCCTCCCGTATTTGAGGACTTTTCTTTTACTGAAAACCGATGAGTGGGCAGTGTTGGAAGTTTAGTGTGAATGAAAGTCTCAAGTTGGTAATTCACCTTGTCCCACATCGGTGTGGGGAGTCAAAAGATAGGCTATTTATAAGGTGAAACCTTAATGAAGCCTTTGAAGTCTTATGACATGTTTTACCACAAGTCCTACCCGCGCGCGCGCAGGGGGGTGCAAAAATGGAACCGGATTTAGTTGAACTCGTGTACATCCTGCGGACACGAATGCAGCTCCAAAAACCCGGGCCCGCGTGAACCGGTTTTTTGCACTCAAGAAAATGTTAACTAGGCCAGACATAGCATTTGCTGTGAGCAAGCTAAGTAGATACACAAGCAACCCAAGTTCAATGCATTGGAACTGTATCACTCGGTTGCTTCGCTACTTAAGATACACTCGGGAATACGGGTTGCATTATAACAGATATCCAGCAGTTATAGAAGGACATTGCGATGCAAATTGGATATCTGACACGAATGATTCCAGAGCAACAAGTGGGTATGTATTCACACTTGGAGGTGCAGCGATATCGTGGAAATCATCAAAACAAACGGTTATTGCTAGATCCACGATGGAATCTGAGTTCATCGCTTTAGATAAAGCAGGTGAAGAGGCAGAATGGCTACGTCAATTTGTTGAGGATATACCAAGATGGCCTAAGCCGGCAACGGCCATTTGTATACATTGTGATAGCCAATCGGCACTTGGCAGAGCTCGTAGCACAATGTATAATGGTAGGAACAGACATATCAGACGTAGACATAATACGATACGACAACTAATCTCTACAGGAATTATCACTGTTGACTACGTGAGGTCAAAGGATAATATTGCGGATCCGCTGACAAAAGGCCTAAGTAGAGAGTTAGTACAGAAGTCGTCCGTGGGAATGGGACTGAAGCCCTTGAAAAATGAAGTTCATATGATGGAAACCTAACTCAATAGACTGGAGATCCCAAGAATTGAGTTCAATAGGAAAACCTAATTGTATGAATAAGCAAGGTCACTGTGGGGGGTAACCCTACGCATTTAATAAGGTAGTTTATTATAAAGATTTATAAACTTCCTAGTCCATTCCTAAAAGTGACAAGTGTGAGGCTAAGCCTGTGGCTTTTAATGATTCGACTAAAGTAAACATACATAGTGAATCACCTATGTGAGAGAGAAGTGGGGTCGCTTCGAAGGGTATTGTTGGGGCACAATACTTAATGGCTCTCACAGAACCAGGCATCATGTTCATGACCATAACGAACATAACTATGAGGACTTGACTTTGTCAGGGAGAGTCTTGTGTGAAGTGCATTGTCGTCTACACAAACGGCAGACGAGTTCAAAGACATCGAGTTCTACTCAGAGCTAGTGGGCTAAGTGCATTTCATGAGCGAAGGTTCAAAGGGTAACACCTACCTATCGTATGCAAAACTCAACTGCTGAAATGTAACAAGGAATTATGTTGTTTCTGAGATCGACCTCCATTCATGTGGGGGATTGTTGGAAGTTTAGTGTGAATGAAAGTCTCAAGTTGGTAATTCACCTTGTCCCACATCGGTGTGGGAGTCAAAAGATAGGCTATTTATAAGGTGAAACCATAATGAAGCCTTTGAAGTCTTATGACATGTTTTACCACAAGTCCTACCCGCGCGCGCGCAGGGGGGGTGCAAAAAATGGAACCGGATTTAGTTGAACTCGTGTACGCCCGCACGTCCTGCGGACACGAATGCAGCTCCAAAAACCCGGGCCCGCGTGAGCCAGTTTTTTGCACTCAAGACTAATAACCGTTGTAGGTCCGGCTAGGGGAGGATCTAGTCGCCTAATCCTTGTGTACAAACCAACCCGGTTGTGCGGAATCCAACCGAGATAGCAAACCGAGATAGAACACGTAAAAACACAACACACAATATTCAACGATTAACACCACTTGTATTAATGCGTATGAAAGATCCGTTACAAGCACAAGGTTTACAAATCAGTTCTGCAAACTCTCTCTAGTGTGTGTGTGTGTTCCTGATCTGTCTGAGTGTCTCACTATCGAAGTGAACACAACACACGGGTATTTATACCCAAAACAGCATGTCTGGTCGAAGGATCATGCAGACCGGTCGAAAGATCATCTTTCGACCAGGAACAGCTCGAATGATCAACATGTACCACGAAAGATGGGATCTTTCGTGGTCCATCTATCGAAAGCTATCTATCGAGCTCATCATCGAAGGATATAAGTGATCCTTCGATGACACATCCTTCGAACCAAACAAATTATAAACATAATGTTGACTGTTTGGCCAAGTCAAACCGGAGGATGGTTGACTTGGTCAAACTTACAGACTAACAAAGACATCGTTCAGTAACAAGACAAAATACAGACAAAGTACAGACACAAGTGCACCAACAAACTCCCCCTTGGCTGTAGCTTTGTCTCGATCTTCGAGATAGTTTTGTCTTGATCTTCATTCTTGTAAGTCTCTCGTGTCTTCAAGTCTTTGACGTCTCTTCACGTCTTCAATGTCAGAGGATCTTTAAAGTCTTCACGTCTTGAAAGCAGAAAGTGTATCAACAAACTCCCCGTTTTATGTAGGAAGGGTGTTGACAAACTCCCCCTTAACATAAGCTCCCCCTTGAGTTATGCTCGTGAAATACTTGTTCTTTATGAAGTGAGATCCTGGTGGTGTTGATGATGGTCAGCGGCAGCTCGATCATCTTCATCATTTGAGTGCCTTCACGTCGTGTCTTCATTCCGAAGCTTGTCATCGACCATGTTCTCCTTGCCTTTAGAATCTGCACATGCAAGAAATCTAAACGCGTAATGAGAACAACCGCTTGGAATATCATAAGCAAACGACACACATGTGACCATAGTTTAAACAAACACCGTCCGACAGTTTGAAAGTTTAAAGTATTTTATCGATTTCAATTTTAACTTTCAAAACTTGCAAATTTCGACCGTTTATGAAGATTTAGTCATTTTCGGTTTTCGTTCAGGTTTTAGGTAACGAAGACTCGAGTTCCAACATCGTACGATCGAAAATAAAATAGAAATAAAATCTTTTTGGCTTTTATAAAGTTTATATTAAAACACGCCTAAAATCTTTTTGGTATTTTTGAATATTTCAAATGTAAAGACTGAAAGCAGTAAATAAATATATACAAATATGCAGACATTCTTTTTGCGAGTTTCGAGGGTAAGAGAATCATATCAGTGTACGGTCATGCCAAAACGCTCTTGTTTGTTCATTTAGTTAACATTAAGATAAGCATCCTATAACAATTATCGGTATTGTTGTCCACATAAGCTCAACTTATCATTTGTAATCATGGCGAGGGGATACGTTAAGGTATGATTTATACTTACCGACCGGTGTTCATCCACATCACGACACATTCCCGTATCAAGGTATGCACGAGGGTTCATCTTACCGGTGAGTATACCGATTATCATCTGTTTGACCGTATATGATGTGAGATTCTCACTTATTTTGATTTGAAAACAAGCCCTATGTGATAGAATCACTTATTGAGGAGGAACTTGATTTTCGATGCATGAGGGCACAGGAGCAAGTCCGTGAACAGGTCAGTACTTTCGTACAGCAGAGAGACGAACTTGACTCCCGGAAAGAATTTGTGATATTTTATCACTTATTTTGTTTGGACATGTGATTGTTGATCACTTATTGAGGTCGTATGCAGTATGTACACGTATGTATAGTATCATGGAAGATCTAGACTTGCGTCCCCGTTATTTTTCGGTAAAAGATACAACCATGATACCCAGATGATAAGCAGCATAAAGACCGAATATCTCAGAACCTCGGCAATCTCTCAAACGAAATTTCGGTACTAAGACCATATGCCAATGAATGGTTCCCACCCAGTCCTCAGTCGATTTAAGTTTATATCACCCTGCACACTTTAAAATGATTGTGAGCCTACCGATACATCTTATATAGAGCTGCTTATCGTTTTTCAGTTTAGGTTTAAAGAGGTTTGGACAGACCACTGATGTACTATCATTTTCTCTTTTGCTCGCCAGGAAACTCATTTTTGTTTTTCTATTGTTTTTGTGTTTTTGAAATTTTTCGATGTTTTTGGATTTTTCAAATTTTGGATTTACTCCCCCTAAAATCAATAAACTAAGACAAATTTAAAACACAAAGGTATTTACAAAAATGATTTTCCGATGTTGGTTTTACTCTTGCTTGACCTTAATGCCGTTTACCAATAAAAGGTAGTCAAATCTTGATTTGTCAAAAGCTTTGGTAAAAAGGTCGGCACGTTGGTCATCGGTGTGGACGTAAGCAACATCGATTAGCCTTTTCTCAAAGCAATCACGTATGAAGTGATACTTAATGTCGATGTGCTTAGTCTTTGAATGCTGCACAGGATTTTTAGTGATCTGTAATGCAGCAGAATTATCAACGTAAATAGGAGTAGTTAGGAATTCAAAACCGTAATCACGCATTTGTTGTTGGATCCATAGAACTTGGGAGCAACAACTTGAGGCAGCAATGTATTCAGCTTCGCATGTTGATGTAGCGACGCACGTCTGCTTCTTGCACTGCCATGTGACTAGGCGATTTCCCAAAAACTGACATCCAGCCGTTGTGGATTTGCCGTCGATTTTGCATCCGCCAAAATCAGAATCACTGAATGCGATCAAGTCAAAGTTATTATCCCTAGGGTACCACAGACCGGTGTCAGGGTAACCCTTCAAATAACGAAAAATCCTTTTTACAGCTGCAAGATGTGAGGCCTTCGGGTTGACTTGATATCTGGCAAGCAGGCACGTTGGGTACATTATATCTGGTCTTGATGCTGTGAGGTACATAAGAGATCCGATCATCGCGCGGTAGTATGAGGGGCTAACATCTTGACCCTTCAAGTCTGGAGTAATTCCGTGATTTTGTGGCAATGGGGTACCGATGGGCGTTGCATCAGACATCTGGAACCGGCTCAAGATGTCACCAACATATTTAGTCTGATGGATAAATATCCCAGACTCTGTTTGTTGTACTTGTAGGCCCAAAAAGAAAGTCATTTCCCCCATAGCACTCATCTCGAATTTATCCTGCATTACACGCTCGAAATCCCTACACAAAACATCGTTAGTAGAACCAAATATAATATCATCAACGTATACCTGTACCAGTAGAAGATCTCCATCTTGTTCTTTGATGAAGAGAGTGCAATCGATAAGACCTCTGCGAAAACCGTTCTCCAGCAGATAATTAGATAAGGTTGCGTACCAAGCTCGCGGTGCTTGATGTAGACCATAGAGAGCTTTGTTGAGCAACCAAACCCGATCGGGATGGATAGGATCTTCAAAACCTGGAGGCTGTTCGACGTACACCTCTTCTTCCACCACACCATGTAAGAAAGCACTCTTCACGTCCATCTGGTATACCTTGAAACCTTTGAATGAGGCATAGGCCAGAAAGATCCGAATGGCTTCTAGACGTGCAACAGGTGCATACACTTCGTTGTAGTCGATCCCTTCAATCTGACGAAAACCTTGAACGACTAATCTTGCTTTGTTTCGAATAACAATCCCACGGTCATCCTTTTTGCATTTAAACACCCAACGGGTACCAATCTTCTTGTATCCAGCAGGTTTCTCTACGAGTTTCCAGACACCAAGCTTCTGGAATTGTTGCAGTTCTTCCTGCATCGCTTCAACCCATGAGCTATCTTTCAAAGCATCTTTCCAAGTTCTTGGCTCTTCCTGTGAGACATAACACGCGAAAGACCAATCATTCTGTTGACCAGATTCTCGAATAGTTGCATACAAGCCTGCATTGTTGTTGTTCCGCAACATGTTTCTTGTTTGAACGCCACTTTGTACATTCCCGATGATGTTTTGTTGAGGATGGGTATTATGAATCCTTGTTTCTGGATTATCTTGAACTGGAATATTTGTACCCAGATTGTTGAGATTCAGATCAACAATCAATTCAAGGCCCGGAATTGACGAAGAGGATGATGCAGAAGTTTCAGCTGTTCTAGGGACATCCACTGGAGGAGTACCCTCTGAAATACCATGAACTGCTGTTGGAGCTTCTTGATCTGCATCTAGAAATTCATCATCCTCTGAAGATTCGTTCAATTCGGTAGCATCTTGAAAATCCTCATTGTCGAGAGCATTATTGTTCACTGAAGATGGTTCTTGATTGACTATAATGGGACGAACCAACGGTGAATCTGTTGCATTGTCGCTCTCGAAAAACATCCTTGCCGCAGCACTTTCTTCAACGGCTTCAACATTGATCGAATTGAAAAAGTCATCGTACTCAAACATCCAAGGCTGACCAGGATTTCTGACTGGTAAAGTGTGCCTTTGTACTCTGACTTCAGACCATTCCTCAACCCTTTTAGTCTCTAGATTCCAGACTCTTAAGTTTGGGGTGGAATACCCAAGAAAGTATCCCTCGATTGATCTTGCCCCAAACTTTCCATGAGGATCGATAATTGTGCATGGAGCTCCAAACGGTTCGAGATAAGACAAGTCTGGTTTCCGTTTGTTGATAAGCTCAAAGCAGGTCTTGTTGTGCCTTTTGACTGTAAGGACTCGGTTCAACGTATAGCATGCAGAGGACACAGCTTCAGTCCAGAATGGAATGGGTAGCTGCGACTCTACTAACATAGTCCTAGCAGTCTCGATCAATGTGCGGTTTTTACGTTCAGCGACGCCGTTCTGTTGAGGAGTGTAGGCTGCACTAAATTCGTGAAGAATACCTTTTGAAGTGCAAAACTCCGCCATGGCATGATTTTTGAATTCAGTACCATTGTCGCTACGTATCCGCCTAACCTTCAGGTTGTAAAGATTCTCAATCTGAATGATCAAGTTTTTGATAATACCGAAGGTTTCACTCTTGTGTGCCATGAACGCCACCCAAGAAAATCTTGAATAATCATCAGTTATCACGAGGCAATATTGATCATTCCTAATGCTTTTGTGCTTGACAGGACCGAACAAATCCATGTGCAAACGTTCAAGAGGAACAGCCACCGTGTTGACTTTCTTTGTAGGGTGTCGCTTCTTCGTTTGTTTTCCTTTCTGGCACGAAACACAGACGTCTTGAAGATGGAAGTTTTTAAGAGGAACACCATTCACCAATTCGTTTGATACCAAATGATTCATTTTGCGTAAGTGAATGTGACCCATTCGTCTGTGCCAAGAGATTGTGTCTTTTTCTGTGGCTTTGGAAACGAAACAAGTTGCTTGTGCAGACGTTGTGATAGCTTGGCTCATATCAAGGACATACAGATCATTTATCCTTGGAGCCGACAAGAGAATCCATTCTTTTGGAATTTTGAAGCCGGGTTTCAGCACATAACATCCATTAGCATCAAAGTGTACTGAGAACTGCTTGTCACAAATTTGAGAAACACTAAGAAGATTGTGATCAAGTTGTTGCACAAAGTTGATCTTGTCAAAGCTAACAACCCCGTTGGAAATCATTCCTTCACCCGTTATATATCCGCCCTTATCTCCAGCAAAAGCAACATAACCTCCTCTAATAGATTTGACGTCGTAGAGAAGCTTCATGTCGCCTGTCATGTGCCTGGATGCCCCACTATCAACAATCCAATGACTACTGATAGTTCCTCCTGGAACACCCTGCACATAAACTCAAACGATTAGTTGGAGATGGGGACCCAAGCCATTGTGGTCTTGGGTCTTCCATTTTTATCAACAACAATAACTTCCACCTTTTGATGATTCGGAAATTTTGATGGTCCCCCTGATTCAATAACAGTTTTTGGTTTCCAAGTCTGTTTTGTTATACCAGTGTTATTCTTTAAAAACTTAACTTCATGGTTGTCTGAAGTTTTTAAATTGTTTGGTTTGACAGAAACAGATGGTTTTTGAACCACATCACTTTTAATCGCCTTTTCCATTTTCTTGACCTGTTGGCGTTTCTGTTTCTTTTCCCTTTCTCTTATGAGTCGAGGATCTTGCTTTACAGAAACAGATCGCTTGCGGTCAGTTGGGCCACGGGGATCATCAACCTTTGCTTTCAACTTATGAAGATATGGGCAATTTCGAACAATATGCCCGATTGTTCCACATTCAAAACATGATCTTCGTTCAACAAACCCCGAAGTATCATGTGGTCGTCTTGCCGATGATGAACTTTGTGATCCCGAGGTACTAGGTTTTGAACTACTTGGTTCATTCCTTTTCATTACAGTTGCTTTCTGGACAAAATCTAAGTTAGATTGATTTGCAAACTTTTCAATTTTGTCCGTTCCCTTCGATTTCACAAAGTTCACATTCTTCTTCTTCTTCTGATTCGGCTTCTTTTGACTTTGAGTTGGTGCCTTACCATTTGTTTTGGTATGGTTTTGCTGTTTTGGCACTGTTGGTAATTTCTTGTTCCCAAACTGTTTTCTAACTTCAGCCTTTGGGATAGGAGGACACTGTGTGACTGTAACATGTGGTCCTGTCTTTCCCAAAAACTTACTTGTCGAATTTTCAAAGACTTTACTTATTAAAGATTGATTAACATTCTTAATAGGAAAATCTTTGTCTGAGTAAATTTTATCATCACCAACAAGAGTGTACAGCAAATCCACACTCTCCGACTCTTTTGCTGATGTGGACTCGGTTGGAACAGTCTTAGCAGGTTTTGTGGGAGGATCACATAGGATATGATTCTCAAGAGGTATGTCCTCTTCTTTGATTACTGCATCAGACTTTTCCGAATCAGTATCATCAGACTCATCATCAGAAGAATCAACATCCTCAACCACCACTGGAGGATCCTGATTCTGTTCAGCAGTTACAAATGTATCTGCTGACACATCTGAATCTGACGATACTTCTTTCTTGTATCCGAGCCCTGCTGCAAATTCCTCAACGTCCAAAGGAACAGATGGCTCAAAGTGAGTCCTATACTCCTCATCAGGCAAAGCATCAAAATTGTTTCTCACGGGTGGTGGACATTTCTTATAGCCTATGCATGTGACATCCTTTTTCTCTTTTTGAACATCAATGATGTGATCCAACACATAGCTAGAACTCAAATAACTGTCTAATTTGAGTCGGATCGCCTCACTTTCTGTTTTAACACAAGCCATTTCTTTTTGCATCACCTCAAGACGAGTGATATACAAATTAATGTCAGTTTGTTTTCTGGAAACCATTTTTGTCAGTTCTGTTTTATTTTTCTTTAATGTTTCAATCATTGACTTAAATTCCTTTTCATGGTTTCCATAAAACATGTTGGCTTCAGTGCACTTTGAAAGATCCACTGTTAATTTCTGATTGTGAATGAATGTCACATCATATTTCTCTTGCAAAGCCTCGTGTTTGCTTTGCAATTCACACCACCTATCATTCACAGAAACATGTTTGTCTTGCAATTCAAACAAACTAGCTTGTAAAGCATCGTGTTTGCCTTGCAACTCAGACATGCTTGCTTCCAACTCAGCACATCTCACATGCAAACTATCACAGTTATTACAGCTAACAGAAGTGGGTTCGTCGACACATACCTGACTTGATGAACTGTCGACATTCGCCATAAAGGCTGAATGGAGAGAAGACGAAGAATAAGCAGCTTGATCCACCAAAATAGATCTTCTTTGAATTCCTGCTGCAACTTCATCCAAAAGCTCATCAATATTTGCATCGACTGACGCACTTGATGTGTCATCCACATGATCATCGCCTGAAGCGGAGGACTCTTCATCTGAACTTCCACTATAACCGGAAGAGTCTTCATCCTCAGAAGATTCACTGCCATTGGTGGAAGATTCTCCACCACTGGCGTGCTTAAGACCATTAACCACTTCAGCAAAATAAGCTGTTCCATCTGGTGCATCATTTCCCAACTGGATTGACCAATCACAGCCTTCATCTACTTGAACCACAAGTGCCTGGTTGGCATTTGATGGTCCTGCTTGGGTCTGGTTGTTGACAGGCACCAGTGTGCGATCATTGTTCCTCGCTTGGTTCTGATTGGCCCTGTTTCCTTGACCTCTGAAGGGATTCTGGTTCCCATGCTGAGCTGGTCTTGTACATTCACGCTTGAAATGACCACGTTCACCACAATTGAAGCATTTAACAGCTTGTTTATCGAACCCATACTTGGTGTCTTTCTTGCTTTCCAAGCTGGTTCGGCCTGTTCTTTCCATAAAATCCTTTGCTCGCCTAACAGCACTGGCAAAGGCCCACTTAATATCCATCATCTCCATCTCCTCTTTATCTATCTGCTGATAGTCTTCTTGAGTCAGATTAATGTTGCCAATCTGACCTTCCACTAATCCACAGTATGCGCTCACCACATTGTTTAGCAGCTCCATGTGTTCCTTTGCTACTTCGACACTGACTTTAGAAAAGCTTGAGGTGTCGAGCCGTACTGTATTTGGCTTTGATTGTTGACCAGCAGATGATGTGCTTCCGTAACAAGCTTGATGTTGAGGAGGAAGTGGATTCCCGAAAATATCAGTTGCTCTGATTTGCTGTTGCTGTTGTGGTGCTGGTTGAGGAGCTGGATTAAGCGGATTTCCAAACATATCTGTTGTTGGAGGAGGAGTGCCATACAAGCTCGTGCTAGACACAAATGCTGTTTGAAGTGGAGCGTGTGAAGATGGTTTTGCAGAAGTGCTAGAAGTTCCATAATAAATTTCAGGATTTTGTGGCACTGCAACTCTTTTTGCCTTTAGAGTTTCTTCCTGATTCTTGTTTTCCAGGAGTTGAGCAAAATCACCGAAGCTTGTTGTATCCAAAGTGCCATTGTACTTCATGATTTCTATGAAATTACTCCATTGAGGTGGCAGTGCATCTGCAAACTTCTTCACTATCTCTACTGAAGTTGTTACAACCCCAGTATTTGCCAATTCAGTCAGCAAATGGGTAAATCGACTTGTCAAATCTCCTAGAGATTCATTCTGCATACAAACAAAACCATCAAACTCTTTCTTTAGCAGATCTTTTCTTAATTGACGTGTTGCTTCATTTCCTATGCCCCTTATCTTCAATGCGTCCCACAACTGCTTCGTTGTCTTGAAACTGACGAATTGATGATAAATATCTTTGTTTAATGCCTGAGTAAGAATGGCATATGCTTTCTTCTCCAAATCATAGACTTTCTTTTGATCTTCGGTAAGATCTGCAAATGTAGCAGCAGATGATGCAGCAACCTCTATTGTTTGATCAAAATCTGTGATGAACCGCAACCACAACTCTGTATTTTGACCAAGGACATATGTATGAAATCTGTCAAACCATCCCGGATATTCACTTAAATGCATCAACTTTGGAGGCCTATTCAAACTTCCCGTTTCACTTTCGCTTAGTAAAATGCTTTGAACACTTGGAGCTTGATTTGATACGAATGCCCATTGACCGGTAGATGTAGCATTGGCTTGCGAACCCGAATCCGGAGTTGGAGTACCAAAATACATCTCTGCATTTACCGGAATACCCCACATCGAATTCATTTTTGATCAGCCGAAGGATACCTGTCGAAAGACACTTGAAAAATACAAACTGTTAAATACAAACAGACTAAGGATCGAAAGATCAACACCTGTTCGAAAGATCAACAAGGTTCGAAAGATCACTGTTGAGTTTCGAACAATGTTTTCGAAAGATTCTCCAACGAAGGATCCTTATCCTTCGAAAACGTACTGTAGACCGAAAGATAAATCACGAAAGATGACTTCGAAAGACTCCCCAATCGAAGGATCCTAGTCTTTCGAAAATGAACAGTAGACCGAAAGATGAATGTTTCGAAATGATTCCTTGGTTCGAAGGATGATGATCTATCGAACCTCCACTGATCGAAAGATGGTCTTTCGAGTTCGAAGGATATCTTTCGAACTTACTGACACGGTTGACAAATGTGACAGGGTTGGTGAAAAGTTGACGGGTTGGTAGAAACTTTCGGCAGAAAGTATGGTCAGACCATATCTTTCAGCTCTGAACATGCAGACTTTCACCAACTAGGTAATGATCCCAATATTTTAATCAAAATACTCTTCCCAACACACAAACACTTTCAATATTCAAATTTTTAAGATCAAAGAGTGAATTTTAACAAGAACCAACTTGAATATGTCAAGAACACAGCCCAAATATCTGAGTTTTCCGGTAAACCCACAAACTTTCGGAACACAATATTTGCTAAAATGTTTAACAAAAACCCAAGACTAGCATGAAAACATGAAGGATAACAAGGTTTTTAACAAAACACTAAGCAAAAAAAACAGCAAGATTTTCAGAAAATATGAACTTTAAGAACCCGAAAATCAGCAAGAACACCTCGGTTTTAACAAGGATAAGAGCCAAGGCTCTGATACCACTTGTAGGTCCGGCTAGGGGAGGATCTAGTCGCCTAATCCTTGTGTACAAACCAACCCGGTTGTGCGGAATCCAACCGAGATAGCAAACCGAGATAGAACACGTAAAAACACAACACGCAATATTCAACGATTAACACCACTTGTATTAATGCGTATGAAAGATCCGTTACAAGCACAAGGTTTACAAATCAGTTCTGCAAACTCTCTCTAGTGTGTGTGTGTGTTCCTGATCTGTCTGAGTGTCTCACTATCGAAGTGAACACAACACACGGGTATTTATACCCAAAACAGCATGTCTGGTCGAAGGATCATGCAGACCGGTCGAAAGATCATCTTTCGACCAGGAACAACTCGAATGATCAACATGTACCACGAAAGATGGGATCTTTCGTGGTCCATCTATCGAAAGCTATCTATCGAGCTCATCATCGAAGGATATAAGTGATCCTTCGATGACACATCCTTCGAACCAAACAAATTATAAACATAATGTTGACTGTTTGGCCAAGTCAAACCGGAGGATGGTTGACTTGGTCAAACTTACAGACTAACAAAGACATCGTTCAGTAACAAGACAAAATACAGACAAAGTACAGACACAAGTGCACCAACAACCGTTTTTATTTTAATGAGATTTAAAACTGAAACTGATGTGGTCTTTGAAAGGTTATCAGTTTCGATATGGTCTTTGAAAGGTTATTATTATCAGTTTCGAAACTGATGTAGTAATGACGTTTATTCGGTTTTAATCTCTGCAGTGATGGCTAGAATTCGGTTATAATTTTGTGCCTATAAAACCAGATCAATCTGATCAGTTTAGACACACAACAACACAGCTTCTTCCTCTTTCTCGCAATCTCTGCAAACTGATCTCCGGTTTCTTTTCAGGCAAGTGTTTCAAGTCCGGCAGTGCGCGGTGCTGCTTCGAACCGGCGTACCCTGGGAACAGACGACGAATCTGTTTAAGGGAATTGTGTTAAACACAAGCCCGGTTCACTCGTTAACTGTTTCTTTGTTTTATTATTTCTGTTTTCAGATTATTGTGCAGTTTCGATCAGTACCAGTTTTCTAACAGGCAGCGATCATCGGGGAAACCTGGGAGTCTCTTCAAAATAATTTAGTAACGATTGTTGAAATTTAAAAAAAAATATCAATTTTTTAATATAAATACCCAATCACATAAACATTTTTCCCCACCCCACATTTATTCTTTTCACACAATTTTTTTCTCACCTCTCGCAAATGGCAAGGAGACTTTGGACCGAAGAAGAAGAAATGGCCTTGGCTACCGCTTGGGTAAATGTGGTCGAGTACACCCCGCTGCGCACAATCATGTCATTTTGGAACGCAATTTCAACACTTCCGTCAACATTTGGGTGATACCGATCACAAGTTAGATGTAAGTTTAGTCATATTTCGGCGGGGAAATTTTGATAAACCATCTCAAATGAGAAACCAATGTTTAGAATTTTAATTTTAATTATGTAGTTCTTTAGTTTAGTTTTTATTTAATTATGTACTTTTTATTTTAATTTTGTGGTTGGTAAAGCATTTTAAATATGTTAAAGTTTTAAGTTTAAATTAAATTAAAATAATTTAGTTTTGAGATATCACGTATTTCGGGTAAAACTAAGAAAAGTAGAGAAAAAGTTGATTCGACCCTAATGTAACACATACGAATGTTTGGGAAAAATAAGACGATTCCCTCTTCCCTAAGTTCCATTTTGGTTTTACAAAACACTTGTGCTTCTCTACCCGTCTTAATTTGTTTAATTAAAACCTAGAAATCTTATTCGACAACACTAAACATTCGATAAAGCCTTTTAAGATAAACGTGACGAGTATTGCATGTTTCTTTACACATTTTGCCTGTTCTTGAGTGACTTTATCAAATCGATTTATCTTATGTAATTAGAGGAATAAAAAAAACTGGATAACATAGCGTCATAGATTGGTACATTTTTTTTATCAATTATGATGACTATATCTCAATTTTTTTTAACAAACAAACAAAGTTTATTTCATTCATACTTGTCAAGTTACATCAAAACAGAAGGTAGACGGGCAACAAGCTGCGCCGCCACCCCTTTCTGAATTACAAACCCTAATCTACCGAAGACAAAACCTCGTCCCCCTAAGGCTGAGCAATTGTTGTGGATGACCCGTTGGATCAAATATGTCAAATGCAAAAGGGACAAAAACATGTTGGTTCTCTACACAAGCTTTAGCGTGCTTATCAACTTTCTTCGATTCTGCCTTTCTTGCTACTTGTCCAGCTACAAACCTGTTTTCCCTTAAACCAACCAGAGGGGAAACCCCTGTGAGTTCCACACAAACATGTTTCCCACTAGCCCAACCAAAGACGTGTATGTGTGAGAGAAGCTTAAAACATATAAATTTGCATAGCTTATCCGAACAAACAATATTTATTATCATCTTGATATCTATTCTCTCATTTCAAAATACATAGTCTTATAAAAAATCACACGCTTTTTAATTAGAATAAAACCATGCACGTTGTTGTAGGTGACCGCGTCGCGGTCATGGCAACTCATATGTCCCCTGCCACATGCTCGTAGGTTCCACACACTTGGACCCTAATTTCACTTCGTTTATGTTGTTTTTCCTAAGATGTTTTTACACTTTCAACTTATCCCCACCTAGCTTAGAAATTTAGAAAGCAGCCCTTTAACTTGTCTATTTATAGGGGGGGGGGGGGGGGGTAGTTGCACGGACCTCCCATCCGCCGGAGTATTGCAACTCCGCAAGCTAACAACGTCCCAATGTTGTCTGGCGGTGAGTACCCACGACGAAGATAACTTGTCTATTTATAGTTTTTAGCTTTACTGGTTTTAGATAATATGTTTTATATATCTATATATTATACAATAAAATAAACCTTCTAGGGACATGTGTTATACATTAAAGCTTTATTTTATTTTTTCTTTTCATTTTCCCATCTAAATGGTTGATTAAATATTCAATTTAGGTTGAATTTCAGTTAAACAATACTTTCTTTTTCTACTTGCAATAATTTAAACTTTTTTAATTAGTTCATTAGAATTGATATTTATAAGTTTTAAGTTTTTTTTTATTTAAAATAATAAATTTATCATATAATTGTTTGTTTTTATGTATGTTACAACAATTCAATACGTCATGCGTGTCGGGCGCGCACGCACGCACACATACACACATATATATATATATATAGAGAGAGAAAAAATGTATCGTACAAAATGCCTTAATATGTTGCGTACGCGATGGTAAGTTCACATGTTATAAACCTGTAGATGAAATATCGCATGTTACAAAGATGATTGTTATACACAACAAATCGCATGTTATATATAGAAATATCGCATGCTACACACAAACAAATCGCATGTTGTATTATATGAGAAATCAAATGTTGAAGAAAAACTCGCACGTTGAAAACCAATCGCATACGCAGCGTACGTTAACCCCTATTGTACAATAACCGGCGTATACATATATATATATATAGCATTAGGTTCAAGAGTGAACACTAGTGTAGCTTGCGAACTGAGTGAACTAATCCTGGTCATACACGTTTGTAGATCAATGGCCAGGATTTAATGTTGAAATACACTAGTGTATTTTACGATTTGATGATAAGATCCTGGCCATACACGTGTGTAGATCAATGGGTAGGATTTGTTCACTCAGTTCGCAAATACGCTAGTGTTCACTCTAGAACCCCACCCTATATATATATATATACATATATATATATAGGGTCGGGATTTAGAGAAAACGATAGAAAGTTCGGATCAAAACAATCTATGGACTAGATTGGTGCGGTGGCGTTTTCGTAAATAACATCAATTTTATTACGTGGACGCGCTTCATTAAGGGTAAAAGGGTTTTTTGACTACTCCACATAAAACGCCAAATCATGAAATAAAACGCCAAAAACAAAAATCACACTATTCTAACTAAAACGTCATTAAATATAAAATGCCAAACTTAATTATAGTAAAGTCCCGCCTTAAAAAACCACCAAAAAATCCTATATATACAACATCTCAGACCTTAAGTTAAAAACACACACAAAAACCCAAACGCCATATTTCATATAACCCATTCGCCTTAGAAACGCCAAAAAACCCAAACATCAAATATCTTCAACCCCAAAAACGTTTTTTTTTTTTTTTTTTGAATTCAGTTTGGTTGTCAGTAAGATTTCGCTCAATGAAATAGACAAAATCCTAAAGTGAGGATATAGTCCATTTCATTTAGTAAAATCTCATTGACTTATCCTAAACTTCCATCAAATTTATAACGTCAAAACATACAAAAACATTATTGAGGTTTGTTGTCAATAAAGTTTAGTTGTATGGGGTGGACAACATTGTCAGTTATCTTTCTTAACCGAGGATTAACAATGTTGTCTATCTCATACAACAAAACATTATTGATTTTAGCATGATCAAAATTTGAGGTTTAAGGTGATCTTATTTCGTGGCGTTCTTTTTATCGGTAAAACGCCAAAAAAGTTAAAAAATCAAACATCGTAGATTGTAAAAATTCAAGATTGTTGGCTGAAGGATATAAACTCAATAACATTTTGCTGCATGAGATGGACAAATATTCAAGAAAAAGATGCTGATGTCAGACTGTGTGCTTCCAAACAGCAACACAAAAAACTACTTGAAAAACAAAAAAAAACAAAATGAATCATACGAAAGTCGAACCAGCCAGTTAACATGATTCAAAAGAGAGAAATAAAGAGACTGGAGACAGAGAAGATTTGGAAAATCAATTTTTTATGTATTCTTTTTTTTATTTTCCTTTTCCGTTAATTGTTATATAATAAAAACGCCATATATAATAAAAACGCCAAAACAGCTAAAATGCTTGTTTAAAACGATATCATCTAGTTAAACGCCACCAAAAAACTGTCAAACTATAATAAAATTACTTTGAAAAATTATTATAAAAAAACATAAAAATAAGAAAAAAAAATAAAAAGCAAACTTGAAAATGTAACTAGAAACAGTAAATACAAAATCATTAAATACTGAAGAATCTAAAACGCTAAACTTGAAATATGGGACGTGTTACAGACTTCAGAGATAAAAGCTTATCAAAAACATTAATTACAAAACAGTAACTGAAAAGACAAAAATACTTTATTATAATAATGCACCGTCTAATTTAGGCGCCAAAAAGACATCCTATAAAATGATACATCTCAGCAACTTCCATTTGATCAAACCAAAAAAAACAAACGTCAAATACTACTAAATACCACCCACTGTAAAACGCCAACAAATAAACTGAATGAATTGTTATCAGAGGGAAGTACCTCAGAAAAGATTTTGCTACATGAGATGGACAAAATTTCAGGAAAAAGATACTGATGCCAGTCATATGGCATTTTGTATTTTTTTGTTCTTGAAGAAGGTTTGGATGAGGAGAAAATGTCAATGACACTGAAGAGTGGGTTCACTATAAAGATGAAGATCCAAATAAAGGAAAAACGAAAAAACCCACTCACACGCCATAGATCTATGTCCCCAAACATCCACACAAAAAGACAGTTCAACAGACGAGCAGGCAAAAAAAATCAAACCCATGGGTTTGTTAAGTTTTACTTAAAACACCATATATTTGATGACAGTTCTTTTACTATTAAAGAAGAGAGAGACTGATGACACTGAAGATTGGGAAAAGAGATTCGATTAGGATTTTTAATTTATTTCCTTCCCTTGTATTTTTTTTTCCTGTGGTTGAAATATAATTTAACAATAGTAAAACGCCAAGATACCACAAACGCCAAAATGTTTATAAAAAATAACAGATCAATAGGCCAACTTGTTTAAAACGTCTTGGAAAACGTCATTCAAATAGATTTCCTGCCCCCTGGATTCCATTGGCATACGATGTGAATAACGCCATAAACGCCAAAATGTTGATACAATGGAACCATTAAAACGCCATTAATCATTGAATTTGGTTAACGCCAAAAATCTCAAAAACCAAAAATTAAAACAACATTGGGAAAAAGCGGAACAGGAAAAACAGAAGATGAAAAGACAAAAAAGACCCTCCGCCCTTTTCTAAGCGGCGTGACACGTGTTGGGCCAGGAAGCGTTCTCACCGTTCTCACACTTTTGACCGTTTTCTTCCGATCCCGTTTCTATATGTATATATATATATATATATATATATATATATAGGGAGAAGATCATGCGAGAACCACCTCTTATTGCGAGAACCGCGAGAACCAATGTGAACACAACCAAAAATGCCTAAAAATAGCTAAAAATCACACAATTTTTTTTTTAATATTTTTTATATTAAAATCGCTATTTTTCGAAGCAAAAAAAAAAAAATTTATTTTTTTTTATTCGAAAAGTAGCGATTTTAACATAAAAAATATTAAAAAAATCAAAAAAAAATTTTTAGATTTTTTTTTATTTTTTTTAGATTTTTTTAGGTTTTTTGGGGGTTTAGTTTTTAGTATTTTAGCTTGGGGGGGGGGGGTTTAGGTTTTTGGGGGGTGGGGGAGGGGGGTTTAGGTTTTTTTTGGGGGGGGGGGGGGGGGTTAGGTTTTTTTAGCTATTTTAGGTTGTGTTCACATTGGTTCTCATGGTTCTCACAATAAATGGAGTTCTCGCATGAGCCCCTCACTATATATATATATATATATATATCCTCTCCATATATATATATATAGAGAGGATTATGAGAAAACTACATTTAAATAAAAAACTAGAAAACTAACTAAAAAAGCTAAAAAACATACCAATTTTTTTTTACAATTTATTATAAAAAAATCGCTATTTTTTATATATAAAAAAAATTTCAAAAAAAAATATTTTGTTGTACTACACATGTGCATTATATCTGCATTATATGTCTACTACATATGTGCACTATATCCGTAATATTGCACATGTGCAATACAACAAAAATTTTTTTTAATTTTTTCCATACATAAAAATTAGCGATTTTTTTATAAAAATTTGTAAAAAAAAAAAATTGATATGTTTTTTAGGCTTTTTTAGTTAGTTTTTTGGTTTCTCATTTAAACTAGTTTTCTCATTATCCATCCCCTATATATATATATAGAAACGGGATCAGGAGAACACGCTCAAAAGTGTGAGAACGGTGAGAACGCATCCTGGCCCAACACGTGTCCCGTGGCATAGAGAAGGGCGGAGGGGCTTTTTTGTCTTTTCATTCTTCTTTTTATTTCCCAACGCGGTATGATATTTTATGGCGTCTAAGTTTTTTTTGGCGTTAATTGTATTTTTTAACCTTTTTGGCGTTGAATTAAATTTTTTTTGTCACATATATAATTTTTTGGTGTTATAGCGTTTTCTGGTGACAGAACATACTAAGTGTATTGGCGTTAATTGTATTGGATTTTATCACCCCAAACTATTGGCTATTGGCTGCTGCCACCCCCAACTATCACTTTGACGTCCGTCACCCCCAACTTAACACTTAGTGTGTTTTGTCACCGGATCGTTAACTGATCACTAACTTTTGATCCTGTTACTATACTTTTGGGGGTGTCATAGGGATCTTAGGAAGGTTTTAGGGATCTTTAGGGCACCCCAAATGTATAGTAACAGGATCAAAAGTTAGTGATCAGTTAACGACGTGGTGACAGAACACAGTAAGTGTTAAGTTGGGGGTGGCAGGCGTCAAAGTGATAGTTAGGGGTGGCAGCGACCAATAGGTTTGGGTGATAAAATCCAATAACCCTAATTTTTTTGGCGTTTATGGCGTTTTGTATAATAATTCACTACGAGTCACTATTATTTGCATAAGATTACAAAAAGTCCAATTTTTTTTGGCGTTTAGTGAATTTTTTGGCGTTTAATACCCTTTACAAGGTGTTTTGCCAGCAATTGTTCTCCCAGTTTTCATACTTCTAGCGTTTTGCTGTTTGTAGTTTTTGGCGTTTTATATAAGGGTTATTAGATTTTATCACCCCCAACTATTGTCTATTGGCCGCTGTCACCCCCAACTATCACTTTGACGCCCGTCACCCCCAACTTAACACTTAGTGTGTTCTGTCACCACGTCGTTAACCGATCCCTAACTTTTGAACCTATTACTACACTTTTTGGGGTGTCATAGGGATCTTGGGAAGGTTATAGGGATCTTAGAACACCCCCAAAAGTATAATAACAGGATCAAAAGTTAGTGATCTGGTGACAGAACACACTAAGTGTTAAGTTGGGGGTGACGGGAGTCAAAGTGATGGTTGAGGGTGGCAGCAGCCAATGGCCAATAGTTAAGGGTGATAAAATCCAATAACCCTTTATATAATAATGTAATTTATTTATAGAGAATTAGATAACAAATCAACATATAACTTGATATCAAAACAATATAAAATGAAAACAAAAATAATAAAAAATGGTAATCTAATTTCTCTTCCGAATCTTCACTGTCATCAGCCTCTATCTTTCTTGAATTTGTTTTGGCGTTTTGAACCTTTTTTGAATACTTTAGCTAGATGCCAACTTTCCTACATAAACCCCGTCTTTTTCAAAAGAAGTTGCTTAGTGGCATCCTGTTTTTTGGTGTGATATTCTTGTTTGGTGGCATGTCATTGAAGATCAACTCTTGCTTGATGCTATTTGTAATAATGGAGTCCAAAATAGCATTTTACAGTTGTGTTGTACCATTTCTTCCATGCCTATAATCATCAAGAACAAAGCTCACATGATGGCATATCACTGTCATCAGTTTCTTTTTCTTGAATATTTGTCCATCTCATCCAGCAAAATATTATTGAGTTAACCTCCTCAGAAAAAGGATCCATTAGCTTTGACATCTGTGGCGTTTTAAAGGGAGTGGTTTCTAGAGGATATAGCGTTTTTGTGTTTTTCTGGGTGTGATTAATTTCATTGTATATAGACCCCTCTCTTATAGGAGTTTTTTGGCGAGTAGTTTAGGCGACACTTTTTATTATAATAAATGATAGTAATAAAGTAACTGTTTTTTCAGTTACTGTTTTTTGTATTTACTGTGTTGATCAGCTTTTATCAGTTTTATAGGATATAGACGTCCCATCTTCTAAGTTTAGCGTTTTTTTTAAATGGCCTTATGCAGACCAACATGACAAAATACAATAACGGAGTAAATAAAATATTAAGCAGGAAAAATATATTTTGTTATTTTTGGCGTTTTGTTAGGGTTAACCATTTTTTAGTATTATTTTGGCGTTTTGCTAATAAAGATAGAAGTATATCATTTAATTATCTTAAAAAAAAGATTACATTGAAGAAAAAAAAGAGGAAAAAAATTTAAAATCCTTCGTCAGAATGTAATTTATCTGAATAGTATCCATCACTTGTGTCATCTTCTTCCTCCTCAGAATGTAATTTTCGTATTTCCATTTTTAGTAATGACGTGTTAGTTTTTTTATTTTTAGAATCGCGGTCGAAATCAGATCGAAGAATGGATTTAAAACGGGAAACAACGCAAATTTACGCGCTTTTACAACCGACGCTCCCGATCACATTATTTACGAGTTGTGTTACTAAAATTATAATTTACGACGCTACGGAGAGTTTGGTGTCACGGCCCCCGGTCCGGTTTGACCCAGTCTAGGAGCCGTGGGACAGAAACCCCGTGGTATTTATTTAATTTGGCAGCGGAATTATTAACATGATCGTTTAAAACTTGAAAATGCCCGAATACTTTATTTCATAATTGGGGACAAACCCCATAATTTACAATAAGGGAATTTCACTGGGAAACCCCTATTTTACAAAAACATGTTTCTTTATTTTTATTAAGCCACTTCTTCAAGCTTGTAGTGCTACACGGCACTTTTTCCTGGATCACATCAGATCACCTGAAACATGTTTTAAAAAGGTTTTATCAGCAGGGAAATACTGGCGAGTCATTCAAGTTGCACAAAACGACACATTGTTATAATATACAGTATTAAGGGCGATTACATTGTTTATATATCAACCAATTACCCAACGGTATTTGTCACTCGACATGTTTCTGTGACTATGGTCATATCACCCATTGGCTAACTTGTTTTCCAATGGTGACGGTTATCAAGTAATGTATACAAAACCCCACATACCGGCTGTAATTGAAGATTACAAAGACTTAATCCCTGTAATTATAACTTTGAAAACATTTAGGGTTTTGCAAAGTAATTTAATAAAAAGAGAATGACTCACATTGTAGATTTAAACGGGCAGAGTCTAGCCTACCGATAAGCCTGTTAACCTAATTCAAATAACAATGCACACGAAAACTAGGATAGTAACTTTAATCCAACTTTTACGACAACTCACGAGATCAAAACCTTCACAATGAATGACAAAGTGCGATACTTAAACATCCATCGAATTTACGACGAATGATAAAGTGTCACCCAAGTTTGAGCAGCACTTAAACATCCATTGGATTGGTTTCTATCGATCGGACATTAAATCGTAGCAGTGATAGAGTTATTACCATGTTATTACGGCAGCGTTTCGTGATTGTGTGTGTTTTTGGACTGTTTAGACGATATCTCAGTGTACGAATCGAATTTTAACGTCGAACCAACGCAAAATTTCAAGTGCCAATGCCTGGGATTTATACTGGAAAAACGGCGCGCCCGCGTGTCACGAGAGGCTCTCGCGTGGCGTGAGAGGTCACTTTTAGCATAGGGTAGCCACGTCTGTTACTAGCTTAGCTGAGTTGACCGTTCGTTAAAATTCGATTTCCACGTAAAACTGTAAGGGTATTACCAACTAGGGAATACCCCCCTGAGTTCTAGGGGACCTGATCCTGATTCCGATTGTTCTAAAAATTTTAGGGGTCATGCAGTATCACTTGGGGGTCTCAATTAGGGTTTCCTATTGGGTAAAATAAGATAAGAAATAGTAATTTTAATGAGAGTTGTTACATCCTCCCTACCTTAATAAAAATCTCGTCCTCGAGATTTACTGGAACAAGTAGGGATATTTTCGCTTCATTTCTGATTCCAGCTCCCAAGTATATTCAGGTCCTCTCTTTGAATCCCACTTGACTTTGACCAGCACTAGTCGCTTGTGCTTGAGAAACTTGACCTTTCTGTCTTCTATCTATAGTGGCATTTCAACAAATTTTAACTTTTCATTTACCTCTACATCTTGAAGAGGTACTACCAGGGATTCGTCGGACAAACACTTCTTGAGGTTGGATACATGAAATACGTCATGTACCCCGGCTAGCTCTTCTGGTAGTTGTAGGCGATAGGCGACTGGTCCTATTCGCTGGATTACTGGGAATGGTCCTACGTATCTAGGACTTAGCTTTCCCTTCTTTCCGAACCGAACTACTCCTTTCCAATGAGAAACTTTCAAAAGTACCTTATCTATCACTTGAAATTCCAGTGGCTTGCGTCGATTGTCTGCATAACTCTTCTGGCGATCTCGAGCCGTCTTTAGTCTTTCCTTGATTTGAGTGATCTTGTCGGTAGTTTCTTGTACAATTTCGGGACCTGATAATTGACTTTCTCCTATTTCAGCCCAACAGACTGGAGTTCTGCACTTTCGCCCATATAGTGCTTCGAATGGGGCAGCTTCAATGCTTGCATGATAACTATTGTTATAGGAGAATTCAATTAAGGGTAGGTGGTCATCCCAATTTCCACCAAAATCTATTACACATGCCCTGAGCATGTCTTCCAGGGTTTGGATCGTCCTTTCACTTTTTCCGTCTGTTTGGGGATGATATGCAGTGCTCAAATTCAGTTTAGTCCCCATGGCTTCTTGGAAACTTGTCCAGAAATGTGAAGTGAAACGACTATCTCTATCCGATACAATGGAGAGTGGAACTCCATGTAAGGATACTACTTCGTATACGTACAACTTTGCCAACTTTTCCATGCTAAAGGTTTCTTTCATGGGTAGAAAATGAGTTGATTTGGTTAATCGATCCACAATTACCCAAATCGCATCATTACCTTTTCTGGTTTTGGGCAACTTGGTAACAAAGTCCATTGTTATGAGCTCCCATTTCCATACAGGCATTTCTAATTGTTGGAGTAGACCTGAGGGTTTCTGGTGCTCTGCCTTAACTTGTGAACACGTAAGACACTTAGATACATATCTAGCTATGTCCTTTTTCATTCCTATCCACCAGAAGTTATTCTTTAAATCTTGGTACATCTTATTATTTCCCGGGTGCATAGTATACCTAGATTTATGGGCTTCCTCTAAAATCTTATTTCTTAACTCTTCTTGCTTAGGTACCCAAATCCTTTTCTTGTGGAATCTCCAAATTCCATCAGCTCCTTGCTCTAATTTCTTTATTCGTCCTTTCATTCCTTCAGCATCATCCTTGATTGCTGCTTCTTGAATGTTTTTCAGTTGTTCCATTAAATCTAATTGTAGATTTAATCTAAGAGCATGAACTCGTCGTTGTTTCTCATGATACTTACGACTTAAGGCATCTGCAACTACATTTGCCTTTCCTTCGTGATATTGAATATCACAGTCGTAATCACTTAAAATTTCCATCCATCTTCTTTGCCTCATGTTCAATTCTTTTTGCCCAAATATATATTTTAAACTTTTATGATCTGTATAGACAGTAAACTTACTTCCACACAGATAATATCTCCAAATCTTAAGGGCAAAAATTATCGATCCTAATTCTAAGTCATGCGTCGTATAGTTCTCTTCGTGCTTTTTCAATTGCCTTGAAGCATACGCAATTACCTTTTTGCGCTGCATTAACACACATCCTAATCCTAGCTTAGAAGCATCACAAGAAACTTGAAAATCTTCTGTTCCTTCTGGTAAAGCTAGAATTGGGGTATTTGTTAACTTTTGCTTTAAAATCCTAAAAGCTTATTCTTGCTTAGGTCCCCATTCAAACTTAACTGTTTTACAGGTTAGCTTAGTTAATGGCACAGCTATCTTAGAAAAATTCTTAATAAAGCGCCTATAGTATCCAGCTAAGCCTAGAAAACTTCTAACTTCTGTAGCTGATTGCGGGACCTTTCATTTGGTGATCGCTTCTATCTTATCAGGATCTACGTGAATACCTTCATGATTCACCATGTGACCTAAAAATTGCACCTCCTGTAGCCAAAATTCACACTTCGAGAATTTGGCATAAAGCTTTTCTTTTCTTAACAAAGTTAAGAGTGCATGCAGGTGCTCATAATGCTCGTCCTGACTTTTGGAATAAATAAGTATATCGTCTATGAAGATAATTACAAATTTATCCAAGTATGGTTTACAGATTCTATTCATCATATCCATAAATGCTGCGGGAGCATTTGTTAACCCAAAGGGCATGACTGTAAACTCATAGTGACCATACCTAGTTTTGAAAGCAGTTTTAGGTATGTCTTCTTCTTGCACCTTCAACTGATGATATCCGCAGGGCCGGCCCATGGGCCATTGTAGTCAAGCTAGGGCTTTAGTCCACAATTTTATAGGGCCTCCACCAAAAAAAAACTTATATAGGGTATTTTGATTTGGGCTTTTAATATACTGGGCTTAGGAGAGTTGGAGGGCCGCCTGGTGATACAGATTGGAAGCGTGCCTGAGATAATTGTTTAGGGTAAATCTAGTGGAACGATTAAAAAGCAAGGGCGCCAATCAGAAAACGCGAATCACGGTGGAAACGAAGCGGCAATGGAAACATGAATGATTGATGCTAGTTTACGCGGCGATGATGGAAATAAGCGAATTTTCATCACTGGTTGTAGGTATGAAACTTCGAATTTCTAACGTCTATTTCCGTAAGGTCTTTTTCTTGATTCTTGAGTCATGAGTTTACTCTCTAATCTGTAATCTCTATATATACAATATAACAGTAAATGTTAGTAATCTTTGATTTGTTTCTTCTACAGTGATACTCAACCGATTGCCAATTTCGAAATCTAAAACTGCAATCGATTGTGGGGGTTGTTGTTGGCTGATGTTCCGGAGTTTGCCGATTCCAAAGCAGCAAAGTTTGATTCAGGGTCTGTGTCGGCTCAATCTGATTTCTGACTTGCGGTTCTAACTTCTAAGGCACACATAACCCTAATTTGATTCATGTAACTGTTGGTTTGATTACTGTTCACTTTTGCAATATGAGAATTTAGATTGTTGTTCTTTCTTAGGTTCTTTAATTGTTGATAATTGTTATTCCCATATTAGAATTTGTGTGAATTTGTTTGCAAGTTGTGAATCTATAATGTCTAGTAGATATAGAAAGCGTCAATCGGGTCATTCTAAGAGAAAAAAGAAACAAAAATTATAAGCTTAGATCAAGGCCGGCCCTTATGGTTTTGACTATGATGTGGTGCTTAGAATAATGAATACAACACGTATCTTTTTCATTCTTAACTTGTAAACTAAAAGCAAACTTTTAGCCAGTTTTTATTTTTATTTTTTAAGGCCTCAATTTTGTACTTCGCTTTGGGCCACCAAAATGGTTGAGCCGGCCCTGGGTATCCGGAGCGTAAATCTATCTTAGAAAAATATCTAGCTCCTTGGAGTTGATCAAAGAGATCATCAATCCTAGTTAATGGGTATCGATTCTTAATTGTAACCTTATTCAGTTCCCTATAATCGATACACATTCTCATCGAACCATCTTTCTTCTTTACGAATAATACGGGTGCTCCCCAAGGGGATGAACTAGGTTGTATGAATACTTTACTGAGCAATTCATCTAATTGTTGTTTCAGTTCTAACATTTCGGTGGGTGCTAGACGATAAGGTGCCTTTGCTACTGGTGTAGTTCCAGGAATCAAATCAATTCTAAATTCTACCTCCCTATCTGGTGGTAATCCTGGTAACTCTTCTGGGAATACATATGGGTATTCTGAGACTATAGGAATTTCCTTAAGTTCCTTACCCTTAGTGCTAATGATTACCGAAATCATATATACTACTCCTTGCTTTCGTTCATAACTAGCAATTTTCATTACTAAAATGAACTTCATGGGTTTTCGCGGCTTATCTCCTGTAACCATGATTACTTCTCCGGTGGGTGCACGAATTTCTCTGGAATTCTTATCACAAAGGATTCGAGCATGGTTGGCTACTAACCAATCCATTCCTAACACGACATCGAATCCAGCTAAATTCATGGGTAATAGGTTCGCAGAAAATTTATAACCTGAAAGTTCTATATTTTCTTTTTGCAAAATCGTGTCTATTTTAACAGAGTTCCCGTCTGCCGTTTCTACCGTAAAAACTTGCCTAAGTTTTGTTAAGGGTAGCTTAAGAGCTTGGCATAATGAAGTATTTATAAAACTTTGGTTTGCACCAGAGTCAAATAATACTTTCGCATAAACGTTGTGAACCAAGAACGTACCAGCTATTACATCAGGAATCAATTCAGCTTCCTGCGTAGTCAATTGGAAGGCTCTTACGTTCTTCTTGGTAGTTCCTTCTGCAGGTTTAGCTTTGTTATCTGCTGGTTTGACCAATTTGGGGCATTCTGGTTTGAAATGCCCAGCTTCTCCACAGTTATAGCAGACCCTTGTTTTCTTTCTGCAATCTTCTTCACGATGTCCTACAACTTTACAGAAGTTGCAGGTTTCATTACACTTTCCGAAATGTTTTTTTCTATAGTTCCTGCAGAATGGTGGAGTAGAAGATTGCCCAGTTCCTCTCTTCTTGAAATTGCTATTATTACCCACACGAAATCCTTGGGTAATTTTCTGAGCCAATTCCTTCTTCTTATTTTCTTCTCGCGTACGCACCAATCAGTCAGTCAAAGTGTTAGCTAATTCCACCGCATCATCGATTGTGCGGGGTCTCGCAGCTTTGACAATATCACGGATCTCGCTAATTAAACCCCAAATGTAGCGAGAAATAAGTACCCGCTCTGGCGAAGCCAGAGTAGGCACAATTCTGGCATATTCGAAAAACTTCGAAGTATACCCTCGGCAGTTCACATCCACCATCCGGTGGCTGTGGAATTTGTTCGCCATCTGCTCTTTCTCATATTCAGGGCAGAATTTTCTTTCCACCAGACGCTAAAACTCCTCCCAACTCATGGCATAGGCCATGTCGCTTCCCTTAGCTTGTAATACCGTATTCCACCATTCTAATGCTTCTTCCTTGAAAAGGTGAGAAGCATACATGACTTTATCCTCCTTGACACATTTACTTATTTTGATTACTGCCTCGGTTTTCTCCAACCAACGCAGCGCCGCAGTCGCCCCTTCATTGCGAATTGGGGCTTGCGGTATATCATTATCATTATTATTAATATTACCGCCTCCATTTATGCTATTACTGAAATTGTCTTCATGAGTACGTTTGCTAGGAATAATTTGTTGAGGTTCTACTGGATTTCTGGCAGCAGGAAGGATTGCTGGAATAGCATTGGCTATTCCCTGAGCAACGATATTCTCGATATCTTGCCTATTCAGAAATTGATCTTCCTGGGGTTGTTCAGATTGGTTACCCTCGTTAACTTGTTCATTACCAGCGTTTTCCATCTGGTAATTAATAGATATAAATTATTAGCACCAACTTAATTAATAACCAAGCATAATATAACAATCGCATATAATCACATCACACATTTCGCCAAAATTGTCGATTTTTTTTCGACTTTCGTTTTTATATATTATAGTATGCTTCCGTACACACCCGTTATCTTACAAAAGTTTTATTTTTAGTTATTTTACACGATTTTATTATATTATTATTATTAAACACATGTTCCCACAACCACGTATGATCTTGTCAGCTGGCACTTCAGAAACGACATTCCCTCTCGTCGTATTTCCAGGATATCCTCTCCCCTACTTCCCGGATTCTGTTTCCTGCGTCTACTAGCTCCTCGCCATAATGGCAGAGTTCAGCCAAGTTCTCGGAGCTCATAGGTGGGTGTAGTGGAGGCTCCAGGTCAAACTGAGGGAAAAAGGTATTAGGGTTGTTTAGGAGATTCTGAAACTGCCAGTCGGTGGTCCACCACTCTTCTAGCTCTGCTAGTAGAGGTTGGGAGTGGATAATAGGATCTGGGATATCAGGCTCTAGATCAACTGGAAGTTGTGCTTCCGCTGGGTAATTAAAGAGGTTTGTATTGGCAGGTCCGATGAGGTCACTAAGTGCTAGTTTATGATCCAGCTCTTCCCAAGATGGCATTTCCTCGTCTTGTCTGGAACTTTCTCCAATCTCTGTAACAACTCTCACCAAAACTATTATTTCTTATTATATTTTGTCCAATAGGAAACCCTAATTGAGACCCCCAAGTGATACTACATGACCCCTAAAAATTTCAGAACAATCGGAATCAGGATCATGGCCCCTAAAACTCAGGGGGGGGTATTCCCTAGTCAGTAATATCCTTACAGTTTTACGTGGAAATCGAATTTTAATGAACGGTCAACTCAGCTAAGCTAGTAACAGACGTGACTACCCTATGCTAAAAGTGACCTCTCACGCCACGCGAGAGCCTCTCGTGACACGCAGGGCGCGCCGTTTTTCCAGTATAAATCCCAGGCATTGGCACTTGAAATTTTGCGTTGTTTCGACGTTAAAATTCGATTCGTACACTGAGATATTGTCTAAACAGTCCAAAAACACACACAATCACGAAACGCTGCCGCAATAACAGGGTAATAACTCAATCACTGCTACGATTTAATGTCTGATCGATAGAAACCAATCCAATGGATGTTTAAGTGCTGCTCAAACTTGGGTTATACTTTGTCATTCGTCTTAAATTCGATGGATGTTTAAGTATCGCACTTTGTCATTCATTGTGAAGGTTTTGATCTCGTGAGTTGTCGTAAAAGTTGGATTAAAGTTACTAACCTAGTTTTCATGTGCATTGTTATTTGAATTAGGTTAACAGGCTTATCGGTAGGCTAGACTCTGCCCGTTTAAATCTGCAATGTGAGTCATTCTCTTTTTATTAAATTACTTTGCAAAACTCTAAATGTTTTCAAAGTTATAATTACAGGGATTAAGTCTTTGTAATCTTCAATTACAGCCGGTATGTGGGGTTTTGTATACATTACTTGATAACCGTCACCATTGGACAACGAGTTAGCCAATGGGTGATATGACCATAGTCACAGAAACAGGTCGAGTGACAAATACCGTTGGGTAATTGGTTGATATATAAACAATGTAATCGCCCTTAATACTGTATATTATAACAATGTGTCGTTTTGTGCAACTAGAATGACTCGCCAGTATTTCCCTGTTGATAAAACCTTTTTAAAACATGTTTCAGGTGATCTGCTGTGATACAGGAAAAAGTGCCGTGTAGCACTACAAGCTTGAAGAAGTGGCTTAATAAAAATAAAGAAACATGTTTTTTTGTAAAATAGGGATTTCCCAGTGAAATTCCCTTATTGTAAATTATGGGGTTTGTCCCCAATTATGAAATAAAGTATTCGGGCATTTTCAAGTTTTAAACGATCCTGTTAATAATTCCGCTGCCAAATTAAATAAATACCACGGGGTTTCTGTCCCGCGGCTCCTAGACTGGGTCAAACCGGGCCGGGGGCCGTGACAGAAAAATGTGGTATCAGAGCCACTAATTTAAGCCAATTAAGTATTTAGAAATAGTTAATTTTTCTGATTGCCATTCTGTGATTATGTGAAAATTTATTTACAACATTTTAACTTAGAATTTTGTGTGTTTCTAGATATCTACTAAACAGCATGCATGAGTTGTCTGAAGCTCTTCAGAATCTCAATCTCTATTCTGTTAACATAGAAGTTTCTAAAGACTTTTCCGGTTATTGTGCCGACACTGATGAACCTATGGAATTTCAAGCCCAACCTCCGGAGAAACCCAAACCGAGAAAGAAAAGAAGATTCATGGGCTGGAGGCGTATACGCAGAAAGAAACCAGCGACACGGAAAGTTATAAAGACGGAGGATCCCAAAGATAAAGGCAAGGGAATAGAGATCGGAGAAAGTTCTAGGCAAGACCAGGAAATGCCATATTGGGAAGAGCTGGATCATAAACTAGCACTGAGTGACCTCATCGGACCTCCCGGTGAAAACCTCTTTAATTACCCAGCGGAAGCACAACTTCTAGTTGATCTAGAGCCTGAGATCCCAGATCCTATTATCCACACCCAACCGCTACCAGCAGAGCTAGAAGAGTGGTGGACCACCGACTGGCAGTTTCAGAATCTCCTCAATAATCCTAATACATTTTTCCCTCAGTTTGACCCGGAGCCTCCACTACACCCACCTATGAGCTCCGAGAACTTGGCTTAACTCCGCCACTATGGCGAGGAGCTAGTGGACGCAGGAAACAGAATCCAGGAAGTAGGGGAGATGATATCTTGGAAGTACGACGAGAGGGAACGTCGTTTTTAAAAGTGCCAGCTGATGGGATCATATGTGGTTGTGGAAATGCGTGTTTAATAATAATAATATAATAATAAAAATATAATCCCGTAAAATAACTAAAAATAAAACTTTTGTAAGATAACGGGTGTGTACGGAAGCATACTATAATATATAAAAACGGAAGTCGAAAAAATCGACAATTTTGGCTAAATGTGTTGATGTGATTATGTGCAATTGTTTTATTATGCTTGGTTATTAATTAAGTGGTGCTAATAACTTATATATATTAATTACCAGATGGAACACGCTGGTAATGAACAAGTTAACGAGGGTAACCAATCCGCGCAAAACCATGAAGATCAATTTTTGAATAGGCAAGATATCGAAAACATTGTTGCTCAGGGAATAGCCAATGTTATTCCAGCAATCATTGCTGCTGCTCGAAATCCAGTTGAACCTCAACAAATTATTCCCAGTAAACGCACTCACGGCGATAATTTCAGTAATAGCATAAATGGAGGCGGTAACATTAATAATAATGATAATGATGTACTGCAAGCCCCAATTCTCAAAAGAATGAAAGCTGCAACGCCTGGTTGCACTTACAAGGAATTCCTTGCCTGTAAACCCGTTGGGTTCGCAGGCAATGAAGGGGCGACTGCGGCGCTGTGTTGGTTGGAGAAAACCGAGGCAGTAATAAAAATAAGTAAATGTGCCGAGGAGGATAAAGTCATGTATGCTTCTCACCTTATTAAGGAAGAAGCATTAGAATGGTGGAATACGGTATTACAAGCCAAGGGAAGTGGCATAGCCTATGCCATGAGTTGGGAGGAGTTTAAGCGTCTGGTGGAAAGAAAATTCTGCCCTGAATATGAAAAAGAACAGATGGTGAACAAATTCCTGAGCCACCGGATGGTGGATGTGAACTGCCGAGGGTATACTTCGAAGTTTTTCGAATATGCCAGAATTGTGCCTACTCTGGCTTCGCCAGAGCCGGTACTTATTTCTCGCTACATTTGGGGTTTAATTAGCGAGATCCGTGATATTGTCAAAGCTGCGAGACCCCTCACAATCGATGATGCGGTGGAATTAGCTAACACTTTGACTGACGGATTGGTGCTTACGCGAGAAGAAAATAAGAAGAAGGAATTGGCTCAGAAAATTACCCAAGGATTTCGTGTGGGTAATAATAGCAATTTCAAGAAGAGAGGAACTGGGCAATCTTCCACTCCGCCATTTTGCAGGAACTACAGAAAGAAACATTTCGAAAAGTGTAATGAAACCTGCAACTTCTGTAAAGTTGTAGGACATCGTGAAGAAGATTGCAGAAAGAAAACAAGGGTCTGCTATAACTGTGGAGAAGCTGGGCATTTCAAACCAGAATGCCCCAAATTGGTCAAACCAGCAGATAACAAGGCTAAACCTGCAGAAGGAACTACCAAGAAGAACGTAAGAGCCTTCCAATTGACTACGCAGGAAGCCGAATTGATTCCTGATGTAATAGCTGGTACGTTCATAATTCACAACGTTTATGCGAAAGTATTATTTGACTCTGGTGCAAACCAAAGTTTTATAAATACTTCATTATGCCAAGCTCTTAAGCTACCCTTAACAAAACTTCGGCAAGTTTTTACGGTAGAAACGGCAGACGGGAACTCTGTTAAAATATACACGATTTTGCAAAAAGAAAATATAGAACTTTCAGGTTATAAATTTTCTGCGAACCTATTACCCATGAATTTAGCTGGATTCGATGTCGTGTTAGGAATAGATTGGTTAGTAGCCAACCATGCTCGAATCCTTTGTGATAAGAATTCCATAGAAATTCGTGCACCCACCGGAGAAGTAATCATGGTTACAGGAGATAAGCCGCGAAAACCCATGAAGTTCATTTCAGTAATGAAAATTGCTAGTTATGAACGAAAGCAAGGAGTAGTATATATGATTTCGGTAATCATTAGCACTAAGGGTAAGGAACTTAAGGAAATTCCTATAGTCTCAGAATACCCAGATGTATTCCCAGAAGAGTTACCAGGATTACCACCAGATAGGGAGGTAGAATTTAGAATTGATTTGATTCCTGGAACTACACCAGTAGCAAAGGCACCTTATCGTCTAGCACCCACCGAAATGTTAGAACTGAAACAGCAATTAGATGAATTGCTCAGTAAAGGATTCATACAACCTAGTTCATCCCCTTGGGGAGCACCTGTATTATTCGTAAAGAAGAAAGATGGTTCGATGAGAATGTGTATCGATTATAGGGAACTGAATAAGGTTACAATTAAGAATCGATACCCATTACCTAGGATTGATGATCTCTTTGATCAACTCCAAGGAGCTAGATATTTTTCTAAGATAGATTTACGCTCCGGATACCATCAGTTGAAGGTGCAAGAAGAAGCAATACCTAAAACTGCTTTCAGAACTAGGTATGGTCACTATGAGTTTACAGTCATGCCCTTTGGGTTAACGAATGCTCCCGCATCATTTATGGATATGATGAATAGAATCTATAAACCATACTTGGATAAATTTGTAATTGTCTTCATAGACGATATACTTATTTATTCCAAAAGTTAGGACGAGCATTGTGAGCACCTACATGCACTCTTAACTTTGTTGAGAAAAGAAAAGCTTTATGCCAAATTCTCGAAGTGTGAATTTTGGCTACAGGAGGTGCAATTTTTAGGTCACATGGTGAATCATGAAGGTATTCGCGTAGATCCTGCTAAGATAGAAGCGATCACCAAATGGAAGGTCCCGCAATCAGCTACAGAAGTTAGAAGTTTTCTAAGCTTAGCTGGATACTATAGGCGCTTTATTAAGAATTTTTCTAAGATAGATGTGCCATTAACTAAGCTAACCTGTAAAACAGTTAAGTTTGAATGGGGACCTAAGCAAGAAGAAGCTTTTAGGATTTTAAAGAAAAAGTTAACAAATACCCCAATTCTAGCTTTACCAGAAGGAACAGAAGATTTTGAAGTTTATTGTGATGCTTCTAAGCTAGGATTAGGATGTGTGCTAATGCAACGCAAAAAGGTAATTGCGTATGCTTCAAGGCAATTGAAAAAGCACGAAGAGAACTATACGATGCAAGACTTAGAATTAGGATCGATAATTTTTGCCCTTAAGATTTGGAGACATTATCTGTATGGAAGTAAGTTTACTGTCTATACAGATCATAAAAGTTTAAAATATATATTTGGGCAAAAAGAATTGAACATGAGGCAAAGAAGATGGATGGAAATTTTAAGTGACTATGACTGTGATATTCAATATCACGAAGGAAAGGCAAATGTAGTTGCAGATGCCTTAAGTCGTAAGTATCATGAGAAACAATGACGAGTTCGTGCTCTTAGTTTAAATCTACAATTAGATTTAATGGAACAACTGAAAAACATTCAAGAAGCAGCAATCAAGGATGATGCTGAATGAATGAAAGGACGAATAAAGAAATTAGAGCAAGGAGCTGATGGAATTTGGAGATTCCATAAGAAAAGGATTTGGGTACCTAAGCAAGGAGAGTTAAGAAATAAGATTTTAGAGGAAGCCCATAAATCTAGGTATACCATGCATCCTGGTAATAATAAGATGTACCAAGATTTAAGAAATAATTTCTGGTGGATAGGAATGAAAAAGGACATAGCTAGATATGTAGCTAAGTGTTTAACTTATTCACAAGTTAAGGCGGAACACCAGAAACCCTCAGGTCTACTTCAACAATTAGAAATGCCTGTTTGGAAATGGGAACTAATAACCATGGATTTTGTTACTAAGTTGCCCAAAACCAGAAAAGGTAATGATGCGATTTGGGTAATTGTGGATCGATTAACCAAATCAGCTCATTTTCTACCCATAGGGGAAACCTTTAGCATGGAAAGGTTAGCAAAGTTGTGCGTAGACGAAGTAGTATCCCTACATGGAGTTCCACTCTCCATTGTATCGGATAGAGATAGTCGTTTCACTTCACATTTTTGGACAAGTTTCCAAGAAGCCATGGGGACTAGACTGAACTTAAGTACAGCTTATCATCCCCAAACAGATGGACAAAGTGAAAGGATGATCCAAACCCTAGAAGACATGCTCAAGGCATGTGTCACGGCCCTTGGCCCTGGTTTGACCCGGTCCAGAGTCGCAAGGCAGGAAATCCCGTGGTATTTAATTTAGTGACAGCGGAAGTCTTTTTAAACAGGATCGATTAATAGTAAAACTGCTCGTTTATATATATATATAGGGATAAATCCCATAATTTACAAATAAGTGATTTCACTGGGAAATCTTTTATTTCTTAAAACATGTTTCTTTATTTATTTACATTGAGCCACTTTCTAAGCTTGTAGTGCTCCACGGCACTTTGCCTGTGCTCACAACAGATCACCTGAAACATGTTTGAAAAAGGTTTTGTCAGCAGGGAAATACTGAGTGAATCATTCGTTTTACTAAAATGACTCTTTTATTATAATTTACTGTATTAAGAGAGATTACAATGTTTATTTCAACCAAATACCCACAGTACTTGTCATCGACTCGTTTCGGTGACTGTGGTCATATTACCATTGAGTCCGTTCACCCAATAGTAACGAATATCATTAATTAGGTACGCCCACCTAAATTGATAAAAACAGTAATGTGCACAATACCCCACATACCGGCTGTAATTTGGTGACTACATATACTTAATCACTGTAATTATAACCTTTGAAAATAAACATACTTTTTGTAAACAATTTTGATAAAAAGAGAATGACTCACATTGTAGATTTAACGAGCAGAATATAAGCCTACTGATTAGCCGTGATTAACCTAATTTAAATAACAATGCACACAAAAACCGGTTAGTAACTAATACAGCAGTTACGACAATTCACGAGATTAAACCCTCACAACGATTTATTAGTGCAATACTTAACAATTTAGCGGATTCACAACGAATGACAGAGTATAGTCCGAATTCGAGCAGTACTCAAACATTCAAGTCGAAATCACGATGAATTATCAAAGTATAAACTCAATTTGAGCGGCACTTAAACAATCGTCGGATAGTTATAATCGATCGGACGTTGAATCGTAATAGCGATCGAGTTATTACCCTGATTGCGGCAGCACTTCGTGATTAGTGTGTGTTAATTTGTGGTAAACAGAAAGAAATTCGATGTCTGAAACGAAATTCTTCGTCGTACATATGCCAAATTTCAAGTCCCAATGTCTGCTATTTATAGTCAAAATTTGCCATCCCTTACGGACCATAAGCCTAAATTTGTTACGGTGCGCAAGGATTCTTACGGACCGTAAGACTTAAATTGTTACGGTGCGTAAGGGATAAAAATAGGTTATAGGGTAGCCACGGTTGGGACTAGCTTTGCTGACTCAACTTTTCGTAAATTCTCAATTTTTACAACGCATTTTAGAGATAATTCTCAATTAGGGTTTTACCCCCCTTGAGTTTTAGGGGCCCTAATCCTGATTCCAAATGTTCTGAAAATTTTAGGGTTTGTTCAGAATCACTTGGGTTTCTTAATTAGGGTTTCCTAATGGACAATTAAAGTAATAATTAGGACCTTTTTGATGAGAGTTGTTACATTCTCCCCACCTTAAGAAAAATCTCGTCCTCGAGATTTACTAGAATAAATGAGGATACTTTCGCTTCATTTCTGATTCCAGCTCCCACGTGTATTCTGCTCCTCTCTTTGAATCCCATTTAACTTTGACTAAAACTAGTCGTTTATGTTTGAGAAACTTGATCTTTCGATCCTCAATTTGAAGAGGTTTCTCAACAAATTTCAGCTTTTCGTTTACCTCTATATCTTGAAGAGGTACTACCAGTGATTCATCTGATAAGCATTTCTTGTGATTGGATACATGAAATACATCATGTACTCCTGCTAATTCTTCTGGTAGTTGTAACCGATAAGCAACTGGTCCTATACGTTGGATCACTGAAAATGGTCCTACGTATCTTGGACTTAGTTTTCCTTTCTTACCGAATCGAACAACTCCTTTCCAAGGAGAAACTTTTAACAATACTTTGTCTCCAACTTGGAATTCTAACGGCCTACATCTATTGTTTGCATAACTCTTCTGGCGATCTCGAGCCGTCTTCAATCTTTCCTTGATTTGAGTAATCTTGTCGGTCGTTTCTTGTACTATCTCCGGACCAGATAATTGATTTTCCCCTATTTCTGCCCAACATACTGGAGTTTTGCACTTTCTTCCATACAGTGCTTCAAATGGAGCAGCTTCAATACTTGAATGATAACTGTTATTGTAGGAGAATTCAATTAGAGGTAAGTGATCATCCCAATTTCCACCAAAATCTATTACACATGCTCGGAGCATGTCTTCCAGAGTTTGGATTGTCCTTTCACTTTGTCCGTCTGTTTGGGGATGATATGCAGTACTCAGATTGAGTCGAGTTCCCATAGCTTGCTGGAAACTTTTCCAAAAATGAGATGTGAAACGACTATCTCTATCTGATACAATGGAGAGTGGGACTCCATGTAAATATACTACTTCGTCTACGTACAACTTGGCTAACCTTTCCATACTAAAGGTTTCCTTCATTGGTAGAAAATGAGCTGATTTGGTTAATCGATCCACAATTACCCAAATCGCATCATTACCTTTTCTGGTTTTAGGCAACTTAGTAACAAAATCCATTGTTATAAGTTCCCATTTCCATACTGGCATTTCCAATTGTTGTAGTAAACCTGAGGGTTTCTGATGTTCTGCCTTAACTTGTGAACAAGTAAGACATTTAGAAATATATTGTGCTATATCCTTTTTCATTCCTATCCACCAAAAATTACTTCTTAAATCTTGGTACATCTTATTGTTTCCTGGGTGCATAGTATACCTAGATTTATGGGCTTCTTCTAAAATCTTAGGTCTTAAATTTCCCTGCTTAGGTACCCAAATTCTACTTTTGTGGAATCTCCAAATTCCATCTGCTCCTTGTTCTAATTCCTTCATTCGTCCTTTTCATTCCTTCAGCATCATCCTTGATTGCTATAACTTGAACATTCTTCAATTGTTCCATTAAATCTATTTGTAGATTTAATCTGAGAGCACGAACCCGTCGTGGTTTCTCATAATACTTACGACTTAAGGCATCTGTGACTACATTTGCCTTTCCTTCGTGATACTGAATATCACAGTCGTAGTCACTTAAGATTTCCATCCATCTCCTTTGCCTCATGTTTAACTCTTTTTGCCCAAATATATATCTTAAACTTTTGTGGTCTGTGTAGACAGTAAATTTACTTCCGTAAAGATAATGTCTCCAAATCTTAAGGGCAAAAACTACAGCTCCTAATTCTAAATCGTGAGTTGTATCATTTTCTTCGTGCTTTTTCAATTGCCTTGAAGCGTATGCAATTACCTTCTTGCGTTGCATAAGCACGCATCCATATCCTAGTTTTGAAGCATCACAATATACTTCAAAATCTTCAGTTCCTTCTGGTAAGGCTAAGATTGGTGCATTTGTTAATTTCTGCTTTAATATTCTAAAGGCTTCTTCTTGCTTTGGTCCCCATTCAAACTTAACGGTTTTACAGGTTAACTTAGTTAATGGAACAGCTATCTTGGAAAAATCCTTAATAAACCGTCTATAATACCCAGCTAAACCTATAAAACTTCTAATTTCCATTGCTGTTTGTGGAACCTTCCATTTGGTAATTGCCTCTATCTTAGCAGGATCTACGTGAATACCTTCGTGATTCACCATATGTCCTAAGAATTGCACTTCTTGCAACCAAAATTCACACTTCGAGAATTTGGCATAAAGTTGTTCTTTTCTTAACAAAGTTAAGAGTGCATGAAGGTGTTCACAATGCTCTGTCTGACTTTTGGAATAAATAAGTATATCGTCTATGAAAACAATTACAAATTTATCCAAATATGGTTTACAGATCCTATTCATCATGTCCATGAATGCAGCAGGTGCATTCGTTAACCCAAAGGGCATGACTGTAAACTCATAATGACCATACCTAGTTCTGAAAGCAGTTTTAGATATGTCTTCTTCTTGTACTTTCAATTGATGATATCCGGAGCGTAAGTCTATCTTAGAAAAATATCTAGCCCCCTGAAGTTGATCAAACAGATCATCAATCCTAGGTAATGGGTATCGATTCTTAATTGTAACCTTATTCAATTCTCTATAATCGATACACATTCTCATCGATTCATCCTTCTTCTTTACAAACAACACTGGCGCTCCCCAAGGGGATGAGCTAGGTTGTATGAATCCTTTACTTAGTAATTCATCTAATTGCTTTTTCAGTTCTAACATTTCTGTGGGTGCTAACCGATAAGGTGCCTTGGCTATCGGTGTAGTTCCTGGAATTAGATGAATCCTAAATTCTACTTCCCTATCTGGTGGTAATCCCGGTAACTCTTCTGGGAATACATCTGGATATTCCGAGACTACAGGAATTTCCTTAAGTTCTTTTCCCTTAGTACTAATGATTACTGAAATCATATATACTATGCCTTGTTTTCGTTCATAATTAGCAACTTTCATTACTGATATAAACTTCATGGGTTTACGTGGTTTATCTCCTGTAATCCTAATCACTTCTCCAGTGGGTGATTGAATTTCTATGGAATTCTGATCACAAAGGATTCTAGCATGGTTGGCTACTAACCAATCCATTCCTAATATAACATCAAATTCAGCTAAATTCATCGGCAATAGTTTTGCAGAGAATTTATGTCCTAAAAGTTCTATGTTTTCTTCTTGCAAAACTTTATCTATTTTAACTGAATTTCCGTCTGCCGTTTCAACTGTAAAAATCTGCCTAATATTGGTTAAAGGTAAATTAAGAGCTTGGCAGAATGAAGTATTTATAAAACTTTGGTTTGCACCAGAGTCAAATAATACTTTTGCGTATACGTTGTGAACTAAGAACGTACCCGCTATCACATCTGGAATAAGTTCTGCTTCTTGAGTGGTCAGCTGAAATGCCCTGGCATTCTTCTTATTAGTTCCATCGGTCACCTTGGTTTTGTTGTCTGCTGGTTTGACCAGTTTAGGACATTCGGGTTTGAAATGTCCTATTTCTCCACAATTGTAACAGATTGTGGATTTCTTCCTGCAGTTTTCTTCACGATGTCCTATAACTTTGCAAAAATTGCAAATTATGTTACATCTTCCATAATGTTTCTTTTTGCAATTCCTGCAGAATGGCATATTTGAAGATTGCCCTGTTCCTCTTCTCTTGAAACTGTTATTATTACCCGTACGAAATCCTTGAGTAATTTTCTGAGCCAATTCTTTCTTTCTGTCTTCATCTCTCGTGCGCACCAGTTCGTCGGTTAGGGTATTAGCTAATTCCACAGCATCGTCAATAGTGCGAGGTCTCGCAGCTTTAACAATGTTACGGATTTCGCTAATTAGTCCCCAAATATAGCGAGAAATGAGTACCGGTTCTGGCGAAGCCAGTGTTGGTACTACTCTAGCATATTCAAAGAATGTCGAAGTATACCCGCGACAGTCTACGCCTACCATACGATGGTTTAGGAACTTATTTGCCATTTGTTCCTTTTCATACTCGGGACAGAATTTTCTTTCTACTAAATTCTTAAATTCTTCCCAAATCATAGCATAAGCTCTATTTCTTCCTTTAGCTTGTAACACAGTATTCCACCATTCGAGTGCTCCTTCCTTGAAAAGATTTGATGCGTACATGACCTGATCATCTTTAGCACATTTACTTATTGCAATTACTGCTTCGGTTTTCTCTAACCAACGCAGTACTGCAGTTGCTCCTTCATTGCCTGCAAATTCAGTGGGTTTACAAGCAAGGAATTATTTGAAAGTGCAACCAGACGTTGCGGCTTTCATTTTCTTAGTAAATGGAGCTTGAGGTGGTTCTGCATTATGATTGATATTATCATTGCCTCCGTTTACACTATTACTGAAGTTATCTTCAGAAATACGTTTACTAGGAACGATGTGTTGCGGTTCAATTGGATTCTTTATAGCGGCAACGAATGCTGGAATAGCATTAGCTATCCCCTGAGCAACAATATTTTCAATATCCTGCCTAGTCATATATTGATCTCCTGGATGTTGCTCAGACTGATTAACCTCATTTACTGGTTCGTTATTAGCGTTTTCCATCTGATAATTATTATAAATATAACTATTAGTATCAAATAATTGTAAATAAAACAATTTCACAAAAGCACAAAAAAATCTTACAATACAAATATATATATCCAAAATTGTCGATGTTTCGACTTCTATTTTGCTTTATATATTATATAGGCATCCATACACACTGTTTATCTTACAATGTTTTATTTCCCATTTTACAGAGTTATATTTAACTATTATTATTATTATACAACCATTCTTCCCAACCCCACTATTCTTTGGTCAACAGACAGTTTAGTAGCGACATTCCCTTTCGTCGTACTTCCAAGTAACCCTTTCTCCAATATCCCTAATCCTATTTCCTGTATCAATTAACTCTTCACCCCAAAGACGAAGTTCGGCTAAGTTTTCGTTGCTCATTGGAGGATTGGGAATAGGTTCTGGATCAAACTGTGGAAGGAAAGAATAAGGACTGTTGATGATATTTTCGAATTGCCAGTCATTTGTCCACCATTCTTCCATTTGGCCTAAAGGTCGAGTGTGGATTAGTGGGTTTGGAATAGCTGGGTCCAGGTTTACAGGAAGTTGTGTTTCTATGTAAGGATATAGTAGACGGTCGATTTCGTCTTGAAATGTGATTTCTTCCGTTTGTCTGGAGCTCTCTCCAATTTCTATTCCTTTTTGTTTAGAATCTTTCTGGATTTCTATCTCTGCTGGATTAGAATTCTCTCCGATTTCGATTCCTTTTCCTTTGTCTATAGGGTTTTCTATTTTAGGGAGTTTCCTAGTAACTGGCTTTCTCCTGCGCACTTTCCTCCATCCTACATATCTTCTTTTCTTTTTAAGTTTTGCTTTTTCCAGCGGTGGAGCTTGGAATTCCAGGGGTTCCTCTATGTCAGCAATATAACCAGTAAAGTCGTGGGAGACTTCAATTGGTACTGGGTAGAGGTTGAGATTCTGTAATGCTTCCGATATCTCACTCATGCTGGATAGCATATATGCAAAATGCACAAAAATGCCAAGTTAAAACTTTGGAACAAAGTTTTTACAAATAAACATTAAAGTTTTATTGCATACGGATTTGTACAAAGGACTACAGGAAAGAGAACACACTATACTTTATTTATTTACTGGGGATTAAATTTTCTACTAGACCAGGCTGATTGATATTTTTAGAGTTTTGCATTTTCTGCTACGGTTGCTAGCATATAAAGGTTTGCCCATTTTTTTTATCTAATGTGTCCTCCCAAGGTGGCCTATTTCCTAATTCCTGGATTTCTGAATTAAACCTCACTTTCTTGACTTGGGGTTTCTTATTTTCTCTTGTCCCTTTCTAAGAATCAAATTTCTTTTCTCTTGGGTAAGAGGATTTTCATAATTTGCTTTACGGACAAAAATCCCTTCTTCCATCTCTGCTGGGTGTTTGGAGGAAGAGGTTCCTTTTTCTGTGGGTGCAGTATCTAATTTGTGGTAGATAGCAGAAATCTTTTGTTTACCCATACTGTAACTTAATAATTAATCAGTTAATAAACATGTTTTCACAGAATAGCAATTAAATTTCCTAAGTATCTCTTATAGGCTAAAATCAATAGTAAGCTTAAATCAGTGGCTCTGATACCACCTTTTCCTGTCACGGCCCTTGGCCCTGGTTTGACCCGGTCCAGAGTCGCGAGGCAGGAAATCCCGTGGTATTTAATTTAGTGACAGCGGAAGTCTTTTTAAACAGGATCGATTAATAGTAAAACTGCTCGTTTATATATATATAGGGATAAATCCCATAATTTACAAATAAGTGATTTCACTGGGAAACCTTTTATTTCTTAAAACATGTTTCTTTATTTATTTACATTGAGCCACTTTCTAAGCTTGTAGTGCTCCACGGCACTTTGCCTGTGCTCACAACAGATCACCTGAAACATGTTTGAAAAAGGTTTTGTCAGCAGGGAAATACTGAGTGAATCATTCGTTTTACTAAAATGACTCTTTTATTATAATTTACAGTATTAAGAGAGATTACAATGTTTATTTCAACCAAATACCCACAGTACTTGTCATCGACTCGTTTCGGTGACTGTGGTCATATTACCATTGAGTCCGTTCACCCAATAGTAACGAATATCATTAATTAGGTACGCCCACCTAAATTGATAAAAACAGTAATGTGCACAATACCCCACATACCGGCTGTAATTTGGTGACTACATATACTTAATCACTGTAATTATAACCTTTGAAAATAAACATACTTTTTGTAAACAATTTTGATAAAAAGAGAATGACTCACATTGTAGATTTAACGAGCAGAATATAAGCCTACTGATTAGCCGTGATTAACCTAATTTAAATAACAATGCACACACAAACCAGTTAGTAACTAATACAGCAGTTACGACAATTCACGAGATTAAACCCTCACAACGATTTATTAGTGCAATACTTAACAATTTAGCGGATTCACAACGAATGACAGAGTATAGTCCGAATTCGAGCAGTACTCAAACATTCAAGTCGAAATCACGATGAATTATCAAAGTATAAACTCAATTTGAGCGGCACTTAAACAATCGTCGGATAGTTATAATCGATCGGACGTTGAATCGTAATAGCGATCGAGTTATTACCCTGATTGTGGTAGCACTTCGTGATTAGTGTGTGTTAATTTGTGGTAAACAGAAAGAAATTCGATGTCTGAAACGAAATTCTTCGTCGTACATATGCCAAATTTCAAGTCCCAATGTCTGCTATTTATAGTCAAAATTTGCCACCCCTTACGGACCGTAAGCCTAAATTTGTTACGGTGCGCAAGGATTCTTACGGACCGTAAGACTTAAATTGTTACGGTGCGTAAGGGATAAAAATAGGTTATAGGGTAGCCACGGTTGGGACTAGCTTTGCTGACTCAACTTTTCGTAAATTCTCAATTTTTATAACGCATTTTAGAGATAATTCTCAATTAGGGTTTTACCCCCCTTGAGTTTTAGGGGCCCTAATCCTGATTCCAAATGTTCTGAAAATTTTAGGGTTTGTTCAGAATCACTTGGGTTTCTTAATTAGGGTTTTCTAATGGACAATTAAAGTAATAATTAGGACCTTTTTTATAAGAGTTGTTACAGCATGTGTAATAGATTTTGGTGGAAATTGGGATGACCACCTGCCCTTAATCAAATTCTCCTATAATAATAGTTATCATGCAAGCATTGAAGCTGCCACATTCGAAGCACTATATGGACGAAAGTGCAGAACTCCAGTTTGTTGGGCAGAAATAGGAGAAAGTCAATTATCAGGTCCTGAAATAGTGCAAGAAACCACTGACAAGATCACTCAAATCAAGGAAAGACTGAAAACGGCTCAAGATCGCCAGAAGAGTTACGCAGACAATCGACGAAAGCCACTGGAATTTCAAGTCGGAGATAAGGTACTCTTGAAAGTTTCTCCTTGGAAAGGAGTAGTTCGGTTCGGAAAGAAGGGAAAGCTAAGTCCAAGGTACGTAGGACCATTCCCAATAATCCAGCGAATAGGACCAGTTGCCTATCGTGTACAGCTACCAGAAGAGCTCGCCGGGGTACATGACGTATTTCATGTATCCAACCTCAAGAAATGTCTATCTGACGAATCCCTGGTAGTACCTCTTCAATATGTAGAGGTAAATGAAAAGTTAAAATTTGTTGAGAAGCCACTGCAAATAGAAGACAGAAAGGTCAAGTTTCTCAAACATAAGCGACTAGTGCTGGTCAAAGTCAATTGGGATTCAAAGAGAGGACCTGAATACACTTGGGAGCTGGAATCAGAGATGAAGCGAAAGTATCCCTACTTGTTCCAGTAAATCTCGAGGACAAGATTTTTATTAAGGTGGGGAGGATGTAACAACTCTCACCAAAACTATTATTTCTTATTATATTTTGTCCAATAGGAAACCCTAATTGAGACCCCCAAGTGATACTACATGACCCCTAAAAATTTCAGAACAATCGGAATCAGGATCAGGGCCCCTAAAACTCAGGGGGGGTATTCCCTAGTCGGTAATATCCTTACAGTTTTACGTGGAAATTGAATTTTAACGAACGGTCAACTCAGCTAAGCTAGTAACAGACGTGGCTACCCTATGCTAAAAGTGACCTCTCGCGCCACGCGAGAGCCTCTCGTGACACGCGGGCGCGCCGTTTTTCCAGTATAAATCCCAGGAATTGGCACTTGAAATTTTGTGTTGGTTCGACGTTAAAATTCGATTCGTACACTGAGATATCGTCTAAACAGTCCAAAAACACACACAATCACGAAACGCTGCCGCAATAACAGGGTAATAACTCGATCACTGCTACGATTTAATGTCCGATCGATAGAAACCAATCCAATGGATGTTTAAGTGCTGCTCAAACTTGGGTTATACTTTGTCATTCGTTGTAAATTCGATGGATGTTTAAGTATCGCACTTTGTCATTCATTGTGAAGGTTTTGATCTCGTGAGTTGTCGTAAAAGTTGGATTAAAGTTACTAACCTAGTTTTCGTGTGCATTGTTATTTGAATTAGGTTAACAGGCTTATCGGTAGGCTAGACTCTGCCCGTTTAAATCTACAATGTGAGTCATTCTCTTTTTATTAAATTACTTTGCAAAACTCTAAATGTTTTCAAAGTTATAATTACAGGGATTAAGTCTTTGTAATCTTCAATTACAGCCGGTATGTGGGGTTTTGTATACATTTCTTGATAACCGTCACCATTGGACAACGAGTTAGCCAATGGGTGATATGACCATAGTCACAGAAACAGGTCGAGTGACAAATACCGTTGGGTAATTGGTTGATATATAAACAATGTAATCGCCGTTAATACTGTATATTATAACAATGTGTCGTTTTCTGCAACTAGAATGACTCGCCAGTATTTCCCTGCTGATAAAACCTTTTTAAAACATGTTTCAGGTGATCTGCTGTGATACAGGAAAAAGTGCCGTGTAGCACTACAAGCTTGAAGAAGTGGCTTAATAAAAATAAAGAAACATGTTTTTGTAAAATAGGGATTTCCTAGTGAAATTCCCTTATTGTAAATTATGGGGTTTGTCCCCAATTATGAAATAAAGTATTCGGGCATTTTCAAGTTTTAAACGATCCTGTTAATAATTATGCTGCCAAATTAAATAAATACCACGGGGTTTCTGTCCCGCGGCTCCTAGACTGGGTCAAACCGGGCCGGGGGCCGTGACAATCTCTATTCCCTTGTCTTTATCCATTGGATCCTTAGTTTTTCTAACTTTCCGTGTCGCTGGTTTCTTCCTGCGCACACACCTCCAGCCCACGAATCTTCTTTTCTTTTTCGGTTTGGGTTTCTCCGGAAGTTGGGCTTGAAATTCCATAGATTCATTAGTGTCGGCACTATAACCGGTAAAGTCTCTGGATACTTCCACCTTAACAGAATAGAGATTGAGATTCTGAAGAGCTTCAGACAACTCATTCATGCTGTTTATCAGATATATAGAAAACACACAAAATTGTAGGTTAAAATTTTGTACGTTAAATTTTCACAGGCTAATATTTAGTACCACCATTCGAGTATCATTGTTCAAACAGGAAAATGGCAAACGTTGTGATTTTCATATATATATGTTTATTACAAATTACAACTGAAATTCAATATATACTAGGGTTGTGCATTCATTATGTTCAACATGCCTTTATATAAGGTTTATTCTATCTTTTCTCACTAAGTTGTTTATCTAATGGGCAAAGTTTCTTTAAAGTTTCTGGCTTATAGATGATATGGGTGCTAGTACTGGGTCAGGGTGTTGGTAGTTTAACTTAATTAAAAGTTAACATTTACTGCTGTAGTGGCTAACATATAGAGATCTGCCCATTTTTCATCTAATTCATCTTCCCATGGTGGGTTGGTGCTTGTTTTCTGAGTTTCCTTATTAATCATCACTTCCTTTGGTTGTAACTTCTTTATTTTCTCTTGACTTTTTCTAATAATCCAACTTCTTTTCTTAATAGTAAGTGGTTTCTCAAACTGTGCCTTACGCACAAATATTCCTTCCTCGGTATCTGCTGAGTATCTTGAGGAATTTGATTGAAATGAAATTTCCTTATCTTTTGATAAACTATCTAATTGACGATAGATGTCCGAAATTCTTTGCTTACCCATACTGTAAACTAATAATTAGTCAAATAACACAAAAACACATAATCACATAATGGCAATCAGAAAAATTAAGTATTTCTAAATACTTAATTGGCTTAAATCAGTGGCTCTGAAACCACCTTTTTCTGTCACGGCCACCGGCCCGGTTTGACCCAGTCTAGGAGCCGCGGGACAGAAACCACGTGGTATTTATTTAATTTGGCAGCGTAATTATTAACATGATCGTTTAAAACTTGAAAATGCTCGAATACTTTATTTCATAATTGGGGACAAACCCCATAATTTACAATAAGGGAATTTCACTGGGAAATCCCTATTTTACAAAAACATGTTTCTTTATTTTTATTAAGCCACTTCTTCCAGCTTGTAGTGCTACACGGCACTTTTTCCTGGATCACAGCAGATCACCTGAAACATGTTTTAAAAAGGTTTTATCAGCAGGGAAATACTAGCGAGTCATTCAAGTTGCACAAAACGACACATTGTTATAATATACAGTATTAACGGCGATTACATTGTTTATATATCAACCAATTACCCAACGGTATTTGTCACTCGACCTGTTTCTGTGACTATGGTCATATCACCCATTGGCTAACTCGTTGTCCAATGGTGACGGTTATCAAGTAATGTATACAAAACCCCACATACCGGCTGTAATTGAAGATTACAAAGACTTAATCCCTGTAATTATAACTTTGAAAACATTTAGGGTTTTGCAAAGTAATTTAATAAAAAGAGAATGACTCACATTGCAGATTTAAACGGGCAGAGTCTAGCCTACCGATAAGCCTGTTAACCTAATTCAAATAACAATGCACACGAAAACTAGGTTAGTAACTTTAATCCAACTTTTACGACAACTCACGAGATCAAAACCTTCACAATGAATGACAAAGTGCGATACTTAAACATCCATCGAATTTACGACGAATGACAAAGTATAACCCAAGTTTTAGAAGCACTTAAACATCCATTGGATTGGTTTTTATCGATCGGACATTAAATCGTAGCAGTGATCGAGTTATTACCCTGTTATTGCGGCAGCGTTTCGTGATTGTGTGTGTTTTTGGACTGTTTAGACGATATCTCAGTGTACGAATCGAATTTTAACGTCGAACCAACGCAAAATTTCAAGTGCCAATGCCTGGGATTTATACTGGAAAAACGGCGCGCCCGCGTGTCACGAGAGGCTCTCGCGTGGCGCGAGAGGTCACTTTTAGCATAGGGTAGCCACGTCTGTTACTACCTTAGCTGAGTTGACCATTCGTTAAAATTCGATTTCCAAGTAAAACTGTAAGGATATTACCGACTAGGGAATACCCCCCTGAGTTTTAGGGGCCCTGATCCTGATTCCGATTGTTCTGAAAATTTTAGGGGTCATGCAGTATCACTTGGGGGTCTTAATTAGGGTTTCCTATTGGGTAAAATAAGATAAGAAATGGTAATTTTAATGAGAGTTGTTACATTTGGGTTCTTGATAACGGGTCACGTAGGAATTACGGGCCTCTTAAACACACGAGATGGGCTTGTGGGCCTTTGGCCCAAGCCCAAGCCTCCTAGATTAAACCTACCTATACAACACTAGTAAAACCCTAATACCCTCTCATATCTTGTCTGCATAACATGAGACATTCATCTCTTTCTCTCTCGATATTACTATAGGCAACAAACACACACACACATGAGAACCTTTAATATCTACAAACTCCATATCCTTACCCTTTATACAGCCGCATCAACTCACCAGCTACCCCCTCCTCTCGACGACTAACCGGCGGCTCCAAGGAGGAGCCGGAACCGGTTCAACACCCACCTTTCCCCCCTCGAGCAACGGAACGGCCAGCCACCACCACCACCGTCTGGTGGCGGCACGGTGACGAAACAGTGAGAAGGAGAGAAAGAGAGAAAGGCCGACAAGATGGAGCGGCGCCGCCGCTCACGGCGGCGGCAGTGGAAGGGACGACGGCGGTTCAAGGTTTTTCGATGAATTTCCAGTAAAGAAACCCACCCCCCTTCGTTTCCTTTTTTATTGAAGGGATGTCGATGTTGTTCTGGCTGGAAACGATCAGCTCAGATCTGTGTTTTATTCGGTTCAAGATGCAGGTCGGATCAGTCAATAAGGCGTCGTGGTTCAGCAGGTTCGGGTCTTGTTTCAGTTCAATCAAATATGGTCAACATAAGTCAACGAAGTCAAATCGGTCAGATTCGATGTTCGGTAAATTCTAACGTCTCGAAATTCGTCATTTTATTTATGTTAATGATATTTTATAACCGCGAGACTCGGTTTATTAGCGTCGCAAATATATTGTTTATAGTGTTTTATATTTCGTTATAGATTTAGTCGACTAATGAATTCGTAAAGACGCAAACTAATCATACGCTAACCATGGTTACGAAACGTATACATAGACATACTTATATTAATTTTATAATTTATTATTTTGTATCGTTTCATATCTGTTCATTGTCGAAGAAAATTATATATTCATATACGTTGGTTGACGAATGTTATATATTTATACGTTATTGACAAAAATCATACATTTACATACATTGTCGACACAAATTTAGTTAAATTATTTAGATAAATATTTATTGTTTCGAACACGCATTTAAACCATTATACGTAGTTATGACTTACGTTTTGACATTTACGATAATCATATACATATAAATTGTTGATAAATTGATGAGTTTTGAAATTTTTAAACGGCACTTTGGTTGTCGGGATCGTCCAAAAACAGAGGAAACTCTGCCCAATTTTCATTAAAACATATACATATACTTTATAGTCGAACCGCTAATGAAGGCGTATCGGATTCAAATAACTTTTATAACAAAATTTTATTTATTTATTTATTTATTTTTTACAAATACTTCCATAATATTTTCGATAAACTTAATTTAGAATTATTGCATAAACTATATAATATATATATATATATATATATATATATATATATATATATATATATGTAAGATCATATACATACTTATCCATCGACTCGTTATACTTTAAAATTTTCAATTCAAATCCTTCGTCGAAATCCTGATTTCTTACACCTTCGTTTGCCCATATAGGGTGACCTCGGTGTTCCATCATCCTAAACTCGTACACTCGTCGACACTTGGATAATCGGAAGACTTAGTAAATATGTGAGTACACTTGACCCATTTCCCTTTTAATACACTTTGGGTGCAACATGTTTACCTGTTAAAATGCACGTATCACAAATATACTTTTATTCATTCAATCCTCATACATGCTTTGTTATGCTTAGGTTCATGCTAGAATACATACTACCTGTTAACTCGGCTTAACAATTATAGCGCTATAGGAGTAGCAGACCACCCGACGGGGTTTTGTTGAGTCTTTATTCTATAACGGTCTCGTGACTTTTGTGACGAGGGATGCTAAATACTAGTGGACACTAGAGTTGACATATTGTTATGCATGATAGTTTGACCTTGTATACCAAATTGCCATGTTGGATTGAAAATACTTTTATACTTATGCCACGAGTCTAAAACTAGTGTACTCGCCAATACTTTTGTATTGAACTATGCTTTTTAAAACATGTTGCAGGTTTTGAGATGACGTTGATGATGAATGGAATCTAGTAGGATGCTTAGATACACACTTTAAATTTTTGTATTCTTATTGTATGGTATTTCGTTATTCATGTTGTACTTTGTTTCAAATTCTTGTAATTGATTCTTTAGAATTGAAATGAAATTTACTATTTAAATACTTGTCACAATATTTAGTTTTATGATGTCTCGAGCAATCTATTTCGTCTCACTCCGATGTTTCCGCCATCGGTTGGGGTGTGACAGATTGGTATCAGAGCCATAACTATAGGGAATTACGAAAAGTAGGAATGCTTTAACCTAGTCTATAGTTTTAGAGCTTTATTCTTGTGTGTTGCTTGAAACTACTTGCATGCTACTTTACTCGCTTCTCATTTATTCGCTTTTACTTTTTAAACATATATGTCGCTTGTGTGTTAATACTTGACGTGATATTCTTATGTGTCAATACTTGTCTTATTATGTGTCGATACTTGATTTATTGATCTATTATTTGTGTGTTATTCTCGACATGCCTTTTATGTGCTTATACTTGTTCGTTATTTCCATTAACATATGCCTTTTTCCAAGGCATTTTACTCGATTTTTCTTAAACTCGAAAACACTCGTATTACCCAAACGAGACGAGTTTACCAAAATAGGCGTGAAACCCACAATTTGATAAATAAGCAATAACACTTAAATCTTGCTTATTGATATTATTTGGGCTATAATAAGATATGTTACTGGAAATACAAGTTTCCTTGGTTCTGGATAAAAGCCTAATAAAAAAAAGCACTTTTAAAATCTTGAAAAGATACTATTTATGGGAAATAGAATATTCTCTCCGGCAAGACTGGGTATGGTGTAGCAGACTCTCCAGTTTGTCCGGATATACTGAAGTTACCTCTCCGGCGAGAACCGGGTAAGAAGGTATATAATATGTCAAACGAGTGACAAGGTTTCCCTAAATAATATCATGACCAGATATCTGACTGGTTTTTGGAAATATGAATCTGTTAAATACATTGACCTGATAGATGGTATGTTTATTTCAGCATGTGAAATATATGATTATATATATATATATATATATATATATATATATATATATATATATATAAGGAATTCCAAAAGCCAAATAGGAATAAAGCACAAGCATATGTGTCTAGATTTCTTTATTAGGAATCTCTTTTCCGATATCAAACATTATTTCGTTTGATCATTTACCTCATAACTCGTGCGACAATATAAACAATAGAAACCCTTTAAATTGGGACACTATTAAAAGTATAAGAATTTCTAAATGCATTATCATAGACTATTAACGCAAGTAAGAAGCATGTAAAATGGTACTAGTGCACAAGAAAACACATGAAACTTAAATTATACGTCCACAGACGTCGAAGTATAGTACACACAACTTCCAAGGCAAGACCTTTGGAAAATATAAATTGGGCACAATGACACCAATATTAATTCCGTCAGTAGAAGAACTATTAATCAAAAAGAAGCACTTTGCCACGTAATCCTACAAACAACATGAATCTCGCTAAGGTACGCTAGAACAGGATTTCACAAACATCCGCGCACAGTCTAATCGGAGTCATAATTAGTATCACTGAAAAAGGAGTCACATACCTTTGCAAATTCCCTATTTCATTTTATTCACATTCCCTGGTAATGTCACTTAACAACGGTTATCACACGAAATTCCAGATAAAAGTTCTTATATTTCTTTCGTTGAAATTCTGACTTTTGCATATAATAAATTAATTTTCGTGTTTCTACTTCCCCTAATAGTCATCATACCATGAGGATTTCTTTCATAATAGCGAATATTGATCTATTTAATTTCCTGGTTAATTCACACATTACACATGCACTGTTTGTTGCGCATGTGATTCGTTTGATTTATGAAGACCACTGGAGGGCTTCATTCCGATTTGTTATTTTATCCAAACTCAAATATCATTCCGTTATTTGCACTATAAACCGCATTATTACAAAACAATAACTCTTTGATATCAAGTCAATATTAAACCATTGAGGTAAAGAATTTATATTTATATATATATGTATAAAAATTATGTTGAGGTATACTCTCATTGAAGTTTATGTTTAAAATTATTTACTATTAATAATTTTATTATTAGTAAATAACAGAAGTGTTAGTATTATTTTCAGATACTAGGATTATTGTCAAGGGCAGGTATGGAATAGTCTAGCCTTAGTTAGGCATGGACTGATCACCTATGCTTAAACAAGGCAGCACTAACCAATATCCAAACATGATAATGACTAATTAATGTATATAAATTAAGTCATCATACTTATTTAATAAATTTTAATTATATATAAAAATATTTTACTTCGTACTGTAAGGAGAAGATATATTTTCATAAAACAATACAAGAATTAGAGAGACGAATAAAATTATATAAATAATTGTCTATCACATGTTTTGTGGTAACTATGTACCATAACACTCTGGCAAGAAAATAACCATATAAGAATAATATGGTAGTCATCAACTACGTTGGGTTAGGGGAACATTGTAATATATAAGAATAGTCCCCGTTGTCACTTATTTACAACATTTGTAAATACATTCACAACGTTATATGGTTTCAAAATGAAAATAAGTAAACACATAGAATCGACCTATTAAGTGTTATATATTTATAAAATATTTTACAAATACTTTTATACAATAAATATTTTTACACCTTTATTTACAACTTTCATTTAACATTATAAATAAAAGTGATTTCTTTTACAAAATAATAAATACTAAAATATTTTGTAATGTAATAACTTCATTGCGGTGTTTTGTAATATATATTACATAGTAAATATAAGTTATTTTACATAGTATAGTAAAATACTAAAATAATATTTATTTCAAAGTGGTGACAATTTACATATAGTAAAACTGCGTAACAAATAATATATATTACATAGTATTTATATTTGATATGTAAGATATGGTTCAGACAGGGATACAAATAATATATATTACATTTGCTTTACAAATATAATATAATGGTTGGTCATGCCAAAACAACTTGTTCTTATTATATTTCGATCTCTAGGACATCGAAAAAAAAAATCTTTGCAATTCACTCATCTCAAACACTTTTATTTTCTAATATCATAAATATTTGACAAATCATTTTCATGCTTTTATCTTATTTTGAACCTATCAATTCTAAGTTTTCCTCAGTTGCCAATCAAAGTAAGTTTTCTTTTGACAAAGAATTTTATTGATTCTAAAAAGTCCTTCACATTCATTTTAAATATCTATTGATCATATATCTTTTGGCTTGAACCTAGTCACTTTGGAAATTATATCATTTCATCTCATTCGTTTGTCATCAATTTCTTGAACTAATTCAGTTGAACCATTGAATCCTACTTATGGTACAACTCGTATTCCCAAAATTTGATATTTTAATTCTGTGTCATCTACCTTAATATTGTTTTTATTAACAAAAATATGACATAAGTCTAAAAGATATATCATAACCCAAATCTCGAGGACGAGATTTAAAACAAGGTGGGGAGAATGTAACATTCCCATTTTTTTTATCATATATAGGTTTGGTTAAATTTATTAGTCAATAGTAACTAGTTTATTTTTAATATAATTATTTGACCCAAATAGTTTTAAAAACTATTTTATATAGTTGGTTGAAATATTATATTAATTGGTCTTTATATGGGTGACTTTTTTAATAAAATAAAAGTATATAAAAACTCATATTATTAGACAGGTAGTCTACGGGTAAGTTGACTATTAGAAATATGAAGTTCCTAGACGGGCCTATGAACCATATAATAATTAAATTATAAAAATACATTGTATTTTGAACCTACTCCGTTTTTAATGAAACTTAGACCCAAATGTAGACAAAAATATTCTCATTCTAAAGACATATTCGTTATTTTATAAAACGTTATATTTTAGAAGTTATACGCGCCAAATAAGTGAAGCAGTTAAATTAATTATAATATATATATTAATAAAAATATTAATAATAAAACTTACGTTACAATTTATTGTTATTGTATAAGGAATCGAAAATCAAAAATACATAAACCAATCAAAATTCAACAAATGCATGAAAGTTGAAATAATGTACAGAACACCTCATTTCACATATGAATGATACGTGGCTACACATGCCTTCATGCGTGGAGATTAAGCTATGTAAAGTTAGTATAAAAAGAACCAACTTCAAAACCTCCTAAATGGTTCAGTGTATTTCTTTCAATCGATCTCTCCATAATTCTAAATTTCTTTAGTTATTCACCTATAAAGATAATAAAGTCATGCCTCGTTTTAAGTGTTTTAACTCCCGATCACCACTACCCGGTCCGATTGATCTGAGCCCCATAACACATGTCAGGGCTCTGCCCGACTAAGTTGTTGGGGTTCTGTCTCGTGACATAGGGACAAGGTTGAAATTAGGGGTACTATACTTAACACGAGTACTTTAGATATTTTTATATAGCTCAGAAGTTATACCCAAAATTCTACCAGGAGGTTTTCTAGTTGAACCCTAAAGTTACAAAGTGAGTCCATTTTCTTTTCTCACTATTTTATTCTTTTTTTCTTTGTAATATAATTATATTCAAAAATGTCCCAAACCATAACAACTCTCACCAAAACTATTATATTTTTATTATTATTATTATTATTTATATTTTGTCTAAAAAGAAACCCTAATTGAGACACCCAAGTAATCCTACACAATTCCTAAAATTTTCAGAACAATCAGAATTAGGATCAGGACCCCTAAAACTCAGGTGGGGGTTTTCCTATTAACGATTATCCATATATTTTGCTGTCAAAATTTAATTTATCATTTCCGTCGACTCAGCTGAACTCCAAACACACGTGGCAACCATATGATAAAAAGTAACCCGTCGCGACACGCGGGGGAACCATTTTTCAAGTATAAATAGAGGGGTGTGGGACTTGAATTCCTGCGTTCGTTCGACGTTCAAATTCATTTCTGTAGGACCGGTTTTGACTCCGAAACGATTGCGAAACGAACGTGAAACGTGCGGAATCCGTACACGAACGCGACCTAACACACGTGACGTACTATTAACGTGATTCTTTGATAAAATCTGATAACGTACAAGAACCGTGAATCACTTGGAGTACTTTCTCTCTCTAGGCTCTCTCTCTAGATCTAGAGTTCTCCAAAACACAAATGAGCCAAAAGTCTCTAATCTAAACATAAAGCTCCTATTTATAGGCCTTGGCTTTTAATGAGATTTCTCATTAATTACAATATTGCCACCTTGCCTTTTGTCTAGATATTACATCATAACGACTCGTTTTCTTCTGTTTCTCGCTACGGCTCGAATTGACGAAGGCTATAGACATAAATGCACTAATAGACTCCCCCTTGGATATTGCCACAGTCAATCTCGATCATTAAGTCAAACTCGTAGCGTCTTCTTTTTCTCTCTCTCTTTGAATCTTCTCGAACAGAATCCCGGTGGATCTGTCTTCAGCTTCTCCTTTCTGTAGACTCTTTTCTTCATCAGGCTCCCCCTTTCATCAAGCTTCCGTGCTTTGGGATCGACACCTTGCTTTCCGTATACAAGCTCCTTTAGGATAGTTACATGACTCCTTGAATTCACGCTTCCTTTTGCGTTGAGCTCGTCTTCAGACTCCCCCTTAGACTCGGCTTTCGGGATCGTAGTCTGGTACAACATCTGCAATTCTCAAACATTTATAAGTAACAACGTTTTGAACATTCAATTTTCCAGAAATCCTAATCTGGCTCTATTCAACTATCTAAATCACTCCCCCTATCAACAATCTTTACAGATTTGGCAGTATTTAAGAATCCAACTCCCTCACAGTTAATCATCCAAGTCCAAACTAATGACCTTGGAGATATCACAAACTGTTTTTGATTTTTGATAAAAAGTTTCAAGTTTCAAATTAATGAACTTGTTTTATTTTCAGAAACACAATCAGCTTGCTTAAATTTTGAAACTCAGCACTCAGACATCAGTTATCAAAAATAAAGTAGAATAAAAAATCTTTTTGTATTTTTCTGAAAATATAAAGCAGTAAAGAAATATGTACAAACATATTTACAGACAATATTTTTGTTTGAGTTTGCGTCAGAGGATCATATCAGTTTCTGACGAGTCACAAGTACCGTTGAGCTTAGTTACACATTAAGAATTAAACAATTCACTTAGATTGTCGATATATTGGTCCACTTTAAATTCTCACACAATTTTCAATCTGTCCAGGATACGAATTAAGTGTTTTAGAGACTTAAACTTATACATGTGTCCCACCTCTTGAATATACTCCCGTATCCAGATCCCGATATTCAGTCTTACAGGTAATTATAACACAAATGATATCTGTAAGGGGTTAATAAATTATGAAGAATCATGAGAGCTCAGGTCAGAACTACCGTTCAGCAGAGAGATCATGACTCAACTTGGGTGTGTCCCCTTTAGAGGATCTTTTTTACAACAGCATTGCTAAACAATTTTATTGTCTTATCATATATGCTGAGGGTGATGCTATGTTTCAAGCATTTGCGGAAAGTATTATTCGAGGACTAGGTCAGAACTTCCATTCAGCAGAAGTCCCGGAATAATACCCCAGATATCACTAAGTATAAAGACCTAGTATATCAGAAAAAGGAACCTTTCAAACGAGATTTCAGGGGTTACCTATATATCCAAGTAGTGTTCCCCACGAAATAAGTAAGTAAAGATTTAGATTTATATCCCGAACAAACCTACTAAATGTGCAAAAAACCTATCGGCACATCATCAGTGAGACTGTTTAACGCTATATAATCATTACAATTCTTTAGCATACTGTAACTGTCTACTGATGTACTGTCATTTCCTCTTTTTACGCAAAAACTCAAATTTTTGAATTTTATCATGTTTTTTTACTTTTTCAAAATTTTCAAATGTTTTTGTATTTTCTGACAATATTACTCCCCCTAAAATGCAAAACCATTTAAAGAAAATTTGACAACCAATACTGATAGCTTTGTCTCGCCATCCATTTTCTGCTTAAAGTGCTCTGATTTGCAGAAAATATACATACCCCCATGATTTACAACACATTGATATTTTACAGTTTGAAAACCGTTTTTCAATCTGATGAAAGTAATCATGTTTGTTCAGCCGTGAGGGTTTCGGCGTTTTCAATCAACACATATTTTTATATTTTTGAATATTTGACAAAAATTAAAAACAAACATATTTTTGGTTTTTCAAATTTTTCAATTTTTAGGGTTTTTGAAAATATTGTTTATTTATTTACAGAAAACATATAAACTTCCTGTTTCAACCAACACAGGATCCAGCAGCCTCCTCTCCTCGTTGTTGTGCCAGGCTGCTCCAAGTTCCAATTTTACAATCTTCAGAATTGTTGAGCACCTGCACATTCAACTAACTGAATTACTTGAACAATTTAGCCCAGGTCTTTTGAACCTTAGGCATTTCAACACAATAATTTTCATTCAATGCTGGAAATTCTTTGTCATTTTTCACAAAAACTTTCTCAATTTTAACATCAACTTTCTCATCTTTTACCAATTCAACATATTTCTTAACACTCCATGTTTGACCTTTTGGTGTTCCTCGTTTGTAAAAATGTGAATCTTTTTGAACATTTTGATTTTGAACAACAACTCTTGGTTTCCAAAACTCTTGAGGTTTTGTCATATCAACTGTTGTTTTCCAACTTTGTGTTGTTCTGAATCTGGGTGTGTGAGAATTCCAGGTCTGTTTTGAATCAAACCTGTTCTGGTTTAATTTCCAATTTTGAGTCGAAACAAACTTGTTTGTATTGTATCTCGAAGTTTGTTTTGAATCAACTCTGGTTGACCTTTGTCTTACATTCTCAGATTTTTGTTTCTCAGCATCAATCTTCTTTTTGTCAACATCCACAGGTTTTAGATTAGGACACTTGCGTGCAAGATGTCCTTTTTGATCACATTTGAAACATGTTCTCATGGACACATCTTTGACCTGTGGTTGTTGCTTTTGCTTTTTAGCAAAGAACTCATCATTAGACTGTTTCATTTTGAGTTCTTTTTCTTCTGCTAAACTGTTTCCTTGAACAAAACTCATTTTAGCTTGAAAATTCGGCGTCTCATTTTTGTTCCGATTCTGTTTCTTCTTATAACCCAACCCAGCCTTCATGTTTTTCTTCTTGTAACCAGGTTTGTTATACGAACCTTGATGACTCTTACCAACAAACTTTGACATCTCAGACTTCTCAATCTCAACCATTTTGAAAACTTTATCAACCTTTTCTGAAATCACATTCTGAATCGGGAATACAACATCTAAGAACAATTTGTCTGATCCAATCATGGTATAAACCAATCCTTTTGAATCATCATTCAAATTTTTCTCGGATTTTGTGTTTTTCAGATATCCATCATGAAGATTTCCTTCATCTTCATCCTGTGATTCAGATTTACCTGTAACAACTGACTCTTCTTTCAACACACTTTCAACGACTTTACCTACCACCTCTGAATCATGAGAATCATCAGATTTGGAATAGGTTATGTCAATGTTGTCTGGCAATTGATTAACCATGTTGAAAGCTTTTTCGACCTTTTCCTCATCATAAAATGCAAATTTTCCCTGTGGTGGAACTTGATGAAACTCTGAGCCAATGCCTTTCTTGTTCTGCTCAGACTCACCATCACCCGGTTTTATATTGAAAATTCGTTCAAGCACATATGACGACACATGGTAACTCTTTAACTTGTTGTTATCCTGTTCTAAATCAGCAATCTGTCGCTTTAACTTAGCAACATCCTCAATATAGGAATTAACAACATCTTGTTTTATAGCATACATTCGTTTAAGCTCTTTGGTTGTTTCAGAAAGATAATTCATTCTTGATTGAGCATATTTCATTTCGTCTTTTACTTTATCATATGACTCTTTTGTAATGTGATATGATAATTTCATTGAGTCATATTCCTTTTTCATTTCTTGACAAGCAATTTCTTTTTGTTCACATTCATTTGTCATTTTCAAAACATTTTCTTTCAAAACTTCATTTTCTTTCTCTAATTTGTTACATTTTTCTGAAAGTTTTTCATCATTTTCTTTAAAAACCTTTTCTTTTTCTAACATTTCTTTGCATTTTTCTTTGAAAATCTTTTCAATTTTTGTGAATTCAAGATCTCTTGTTCTAAATTGCTCATCTTTTTCAGTACAAGCTCTGCACGGTTCCATGCATTTCTTGCACTGGTCAATCAGTTTCAAGTTTTCAGAATCAGAATTTACCTCAATGATTGGCACTTCGATGTTTTCAGCAACCTCTGTCTGCTCAGCAACATTCTGCTTTTCTTTAACACCAACTTCATCACCAACATTATCAGCTTCCTCATTCTCATTCTTTTCTTCTTTTTCTTCTTTCTTCACCTCTTCTTCAATCTGCTGTTCTTCAGTAACAGCTTTCTCAACCTCTTCATTCACAACAACTTCTTCACTTTTGATTTCCTTCACAGCTTCAACTTCAACAGTTTCTGCTTTAACCTCTTCAGCAGCTTTCTTCAGATTGTTCACCATTTCTTCAACATTCTTCTTCATTCTCTCCTCGTCCCTTTTTCTCAGACACGATAACATAGCATATCTGATCTCCTTTTCAAATCTCTTAACGTATGTGTCATCTTTCAATACATTTCTATAGTATTCAGCTCTCAACGGGACTTTGAGAAGAACATCATCGAAGATTATGTCTTTCTTGGGAACAACCGGTTCTCCTTCTCTGTTATAATAGCATTCTCTCTTTTTATCCCATCTTTTGCTACCGACAGCCATTTCATACTCCTCTTGCATGTCATCCATTCTGTTGTAGACCACGTTTCTTTCTCTGTAGGTCTTCTCACTCAAGATCTCTTCTCGAGTTTTCTCTTTGATCTCAACTTTTTCTTCACGGATTTCAGCAGTGTCTTTGTCTTTGTTTTCATCTTGAATCTCAGCAACAAAAACAAACTTTCTTTCTTCTGTCATAGCTCTCCCTTTAGCTGTTTTACGAACATTCTCTAAACGATCTTCTTCTGGACAAACTGTGCTCCAGTCAAATCCTTCATCGGGATAGATTACTGCATATGCTCTTGACTTTTCTTTTGGTTTATCTTCAATCAGCTTTGGCTCTTCTCTGCTTCGATGATAGATTGCCTTTCGATAATAGTCATCGTTGAAAGGACGTTCACTTCCTTCAGCAACTTCAGAGTTTCTGCATTCTCTTTTGAAATGACCCTTTTGCCTACATCTGAAGCAGGTCACTTTGGATTTATCAAATCCAAGCTTTGTTGAAGCACCTCCAAGTGATTGTTTTCTGGTAATCTCCATATACCTCTGAGCTCTGCGAATACAACTAGCTAAACACCAATGGATGTCAATGAGCTCCATCTCTTCCGGATCAATCTGGTCGTAATCTTCTTTGGTCAATTCGGAGTTTCCAATTTTGCCAGCTACAAGACCTTCATATGACTCCAGAACAGATGCAAGGAAACTCATTTGCTGCTTCGCTGCATTTATGCTCATTGCAGGAGAATTCTTCAGTTTAAGAGCAATGTTGCACAGAATTTCTTCAGATTCATCAGAATTTGTCTTTGAAGGTGAATAATATCCAGAATGATGACTTGTTGACGTTGTTGGTGGTTCTTTCATCTTTTCACCACTAAATGCTGTTTTTGGTGAACCAACGCCTTTATCAGAAGGCACACTGCCTTTGTAGTACAAGCCAACGTTTTGTTGATGTGAAGAATCAGTCATCTTGTTTTGCTTTTGTAGCTCCAGATCATGACTTTCAATCTTTTCAAACAAAGCATCAAGAGTAATTGTATCATACAAAGCATCATTTTTCAAAATAAAAACAAACGTTTGCCACTGATCTGCTCGTGGTAACGCTTCAATCACTTTATCTATAAGTTCCTCTCTTGTTTTATTTATCTCTAATCTCTCCAATTCAATTTTAAGATGACAGAATCTATCAATCATTTGCCTCACTGTCTCTCCTTTAATATTATCAAACAGATCAAATTCTTTCTTTAATAAAGCGATTTTGTTCTTTTTAATCTGTTTACCCCCCTCAGCTTTAATTCGTAAAGCTTCCCAAACAGATTTAGATGACCCGTCATGATTTAATAAAGCAAAAATATCATTTCTGATTGCCGACTGGATCAATGCTATCATTCTTTGTTCAGCTCCGTATTCAGCTTTATCTTCTCTGGAAAACTTCTTGAATACAAGATCTTCGCCTTTCTCATCTTTTGGTTTTTCATATCCATACTCCAAGCAGAACCAGCTTTCATGAGCATACGCTTTCGCCCAGTTAATAAACCGTTCCTTCCACCATGTATAATCCTCAATGCTTTCCAGAGTTGGTGGCTTTGAGTGAGTTCCGTAAAAGTTATCGTGCTTGATGTTTTCATTGAGCACCTTAGTGATGGTTTTTGGTGTAACATTTGCTACATCAGACGATTCGGATGTGAATGCGTTGAAAAACGTGTTGTAGAATTCCTCAGCCATGATGTAAACCTGACAGAAAAACAAACACAATCAGTTTAAATGAACTGTATACGTAAAAGTGTGAGAGCGAAATTGATCTAGGACTCGTGTCGAAAATTCGCGGATTCGTTTCAAAATTGTAGAAATGAGAACACTGAATGAATGAGACTTGATAATTGCCGACAACTACAAGTATCAATATGATATGATTGGGCCGCAAATGATATTGAAACTTGGGCCGACAACACTTTGACTTTCACAACTGATTAAGATTTGGGCTGATGTAATAGACTTATCACATGTACACCTTTAATTTCTTATAGGACCAGGACACTTCAATAAAACCAATATTTTGATTGGGCCGATATTCCCACTAAGCCGACAATTTTAATACACCTCTCAATATAATTGGACCCTAATACTTGAGTAGGCTGTCAACATGCAATGAACAGACCAAATTCTCTTAGCCGATACTTTGTTTGGAAATTGATGTTATCAAGAATCCATTATCACATGTAAATCTTGACTGAAACATTCACATGACACTGACACACTAAATTAATTGTTATCACATGCAAACTGTCAACACTATCTCGTAATCTGATTGAGCCGATGCAATTTAGTCACATGTACACCGATGAATATAGATCTGATCAAATCAATTGTATCACGTGAACTACTGACAGACTCTTTCAAACTGGAATCGTGTTTCAAATGGTCACCCCTCAAACTGTCACACCCTCAAACGGTCACGCCTTCAAACTTTCACACCCTCAAACTGTCACACCTTCAAACGGTAGTGTCAGTTTCAAACGGGAAGGTGTCATTTTCAAACGGGAAGTGTCATTTTCAAACAGGAATGTGTCATTTTCAAACAGGAAGGTGTCATTTTCAAACAGGATGGCTGCTTTCAAACGGTCAGCTCGCTGATTCAAACTAGAACGGACCTAAAAACTCGAATATCTCCTAAACGGCTAGGAATTAGGATCTGAAACTTGGTAGGATTGTAAATCAAGTGTTTTCGCACAACATATCAAAAAATCAACTGATTCGGACTGTAAAAACCTGTTCAATTTAACGAAAAACAGTGAAGAACGTGAAAAATATGAAAAAGATGAAGAAATAGATGAAATCCGGATCTGAAATCGATGAAATCACGAGCGGAATTGTGTGTTGGATCAGTGCAATCGAGCTCCTGCTCTGATACCACTTGTAGGACCGGTTTTGACTCCGAAACGATTGCGAAACGAACGTGAAACGTGCGGAATCCGTACACGAACGCGACCTAACACACGTGACGTAATATTAACGTGATTCTTTGATAAAATCTGATAACGTACAAGAACCGTGAATCACTTGGAGTATTTTCTCTCTCTAGACTCTCTCTCTAGATCTAGAGTTCTCCAAAACACAAATGAGCCAAAAGTCTCTAATCTAAACATAAAGCTCCTATTTATAGGCCTTGGCTTTTAATGAGATTTCTCATTAATTACAATATTGCCACCTTGCCTTTTGTCTAGATATTACATCATAACGACTCATTTTCTTCTGTTTCTCGCTATGGCTCGAATTGACGAAGGCTATAGACATAAATGCACTAACAATTTCGTACGTCCAGATATTCACAGTTTACTACCAAACACACACTAGCTCGAATTCTGCTACGATACCGGGTATTAACTCAATCACTGCTACGATTCAATGTCCGATCGATGGAAACTATCCGATGGATGTTTAAGTACTATCCTTTGTCATTAGTCGTGATTCCGACAGGATGTTTGAGTACCACCCGAACTCGGGGAATACTCTGTCATTCGTTGTGAATCCGATGGATGTTTAAGTGATTGCACTTTGTCATTCGTTGTGAGGGTTTTAATCTCGTGAGTTATCGTAAAAGCTGTATTAGTTACTTACCGAGTTCGTGTGCACTAGGTTACAAGGCTAAATCAATAGGCTAAGCTCTGCCTGTATAAATCTGCAAATATATCAAGGCTTATCTGTAGACTAAACCTTGCCCATATGAATCTGCATGCTTATAATGTGAGTCATTCTCTTTTTATCAAATCTATTTACAAAAGCATGTTTATTTCAAAGTTATAATTACGGGGATTAAGTCTTTGTAATCACCAAGTTACAGCCGGTATGTGGGGTTTTGTATACATTACTTGATAATCGTCACCATTGGGGCAGCCAATGGGGGATATGACCATAGTCACAGATCCGGTCGAGTGACAAATACCGTGGGTAGTTGGTTTGATATCAGAAACATTGTAATCGCTCTTAATACTGTAAATTATAACAAATGCGTCGTTTTAGTAAAAATGAACGAACTCACTCAGTATTTCCCGCTGACAAAACCTTTTTCAAACATGTTTCCGGTAATTACAGTAGATTTGAGTAAGAAATGAATACGGCACTGAAAGGCTTCAAGAAGTGGCTTATTTTATTAATTAAATCAAATTAAGAAATATTGTTTTATATAATTGGGTTTATCCCTTATTAAAGCTACCTTTGTAAAACATGGGTTTATCCCATCTATTTAATAAATAAAATCCGGTGTTTTCTAAACTCTGATATTTTTCCTAACTCACGGTCCGGATGAAATTTCCGCTGCAATGTTTTTCAAAATAATCACCGGTACCACTGGGCTGTTCGCGGCTCCCGATTCCGTCCAGGGTGGGTCAGGGGTCGTGACACCCGCACCTTGTCGACTAGTCCCACTCCTTGATTTTTATAAATCCCGCCAAGTCTCGAATTGTCGATTGAATTGTAACATGTAATAACCGGAAGGGAAAATACCGTTAACCGATGTGTCGGCGAGAGTATTTCACCTATTAGGCCAAAGCATGCTCTCAAATTCAAAAGTCTCTTCGACCACTTTGGTTAGTCAACATTCCGTTTTGGAACCATCCGAGTTTCTTTTTATCAAACTTACGCTTTATTATTCCGACCTTTCATAATGAAACTCTCTTTTATCAAGTTTGAACCATTTTCAAGATTTCACTTTTGCGCATACATCATACTATTACTTTTCATACGATCATACATTATTAGCATACATAATTTTACGTAATTTTTATTTACACTTCTTGCAACAACAAATGGAGACATGTCATCAAGATAGGAGTGATTCCCTTACTTTGACGACTAACTCCGTTTTATTTCTCACCTTACAACGACCTCACCAACGAGTTAGGGGTGATTCCCTTACCTAGATGATTGTTACCAACGCTTTCTTTTAATAGGCTATATTATGTAAACGCAATCATGATTATACCTAAATCATTTATCATGTATTTCAAAATGCTTCATTTATTTAAACATACCTCTTATTCTATAATCTATTTTCACATCACTCGCATACACAAAAAATTTAGTGTTACCATAAACGTTTGTTCCTCGATTTTCAAAATTTCACGAAATACTACTTGTCAGCCTAGTCGGTCTAATAAATCCGTTGCCCACAAATTCACCAATCAACGTAAATATTGAAGCACGCTCCTCCCACACCATTAAACTAGTGGTTTTTTTTTTCCAATTGAGGATCAAATCAACTTTTTGCACACACCTATAATATAGTACAACTATTATTCAACATTTACTAAAACTTCTCTTAAAAACAATAAAACATTTTATTAAAAGACGCTTTTCAACAATCACTAAGTTCATATACCAAATCCCTTTTCTAAGGATCAATTTTTTTACAAGAATCTGTAAGTTTCAAAATTTTCTAATACAAGGTTACTTAAAACGATGCAAACTTATTAATCTCTAGAAATTTTTAAAACCTCACTCGATACGTCAATTAAATTTAAACCACGTGGGCAAGGAAACTTCATAGGATCCAATAATTTTCAACCATATCAATTCTTCAAAAAAAAAAGCCATAGTAGCAATTTCATTCCTTTACAAAGTACCTTTTCACATAACCAATAGATGTTTTATACTCTCTTTACATTCACAAACTAGAGTCTATATTTCATGACAACTCAATCTATTTTAACTTCATGCTTTGCGCAAACAACTATATCATTTTGCACGTTTTAGTCAATATCTCAACACAATCTCACGCGCGTCACTCGTTCCATTTTTCTTTCATACTCAAAACTTTTAATCTTTTACGCGCACAAACTCGTGTATTTCGATTTATACTATAAACAAAATCATTATTTCCTACATCCATACTTGTACATTTTATGCCTTGACTTATGTGCACACTTACACATTTATGTTATACCCATGATTCAAAATTCATACGTTTTACGTTTATACATACACTCACAGTCATACATTTACGTTGTATTTACATTCATGTTTATACTACATTCATATTCATGTTCAGACATTTTATGTTTCATTTACACTTGTACAACTTTGTTTGCACTTATATTCACACACATATATTTTATTTATACTTAAACCTTCATGTTTTACACCTATATTCACGTTCATATCTATGCTCATACATCTTATGTTCACACTTATACTCGCATACATACTCATACGCTTTGTGTGTATACTTATACTCATGTTGTTACTCACATTTATACTCAATTTTCATACACGTTATACTTATACTTATGCTCATGCTTACATTCATACTCATGATTCATACATTCGTACCCGTACACGAGCGGAATCCGAGGGGTTCGCTTATGAGGGTCCCATACATACTTAAGAATGGACTTGCTTATATACTACATTCTTATACGTACACATTCTTATTTTTAAATTTATGTATACCCTGATTCATATACAACTAGTACAAGCTATGTGGATCACGCGACGATCAAAATAACCGCGGGTGCACATGGGATTATAGTGATAGGCGCATGAGAATCATAGAGTGTACTACTGTGTATGGTAAGACATGGGACGTAACATGACACGAATAACGAAACAGATGTAACATGGTCAAAACATGGTGGATACGCCACCGGTACTTCCTATATATAAGTGTTTTCATCATGTTACCAAACTTTCGTAAAACGTGCCATGAGAAATTCGGTGTTTTGCAGACCTTTTTGACCTATTACAAACTTTAAACAACTCACAAACGCATTAAAACCGATTATCCACGACGAGACCTCATTCTTAACACACTACTTCCGTCTATCCGATATTTATGCTATTCTTATACTTGCATTCGCTTATTTTGTCAATCGTTCACTTTTATCCTCCTTTATTCTTGTCCTTTATACGAACCTCGCCCACCCTTCAAGTCTTTCTTCTGAGTAAATTTCGAGACGAAATTTTCTAAAGGAGGGGAGACTGTAACGCTCCGCTCTTTTCGTATTTCCATTTTTAGTAATGACGTGTTAGTTTTTCTATTTTTAGAATCGCGGTCGAAATCAGATCGAAGAATGGATTTAAAACGGGAAACAACGCAAATTTACGCGCTTTTACAACCAACGCTCCCGATCATATTATTTACGAGTTGTGTTACTAAAATTATAATTTACGACGCTACGAAGAGTTTGGGTTCTTGATAACGGGTCTCGTAGGAATTACGGGCCTCTTAAACACACGAGATGGGCTTGTGGCCTTTGGCCCAAGCCCAAGCCCACTAGATTAAACCTACCTATACAACACTAGTAAAACCCTAATACCCTCTCATATCTTGTCTGCATAACACAAGACATTCATCTCTTTCTCTCTCGATATTACTGTAGGCAACAAACACATACACACATGAGAACCTTTAATCTCTACAACTCCATATCCTTACCCTTCATACAGCTGCATCAACTCACCAGCTACCCCTCTCCTCTCGACGACTGACCGGCGGCTCCGAGGAGGAGCCGGCGCCGGTTCAACACCCACCTTTCCCCCTCGAGCAACGGAACGGCCAACCACCACCACCACCACCGTCTGGTGGCGGCACGGTGACAAAGCAGAGAGAAGGAGAGAGAGAGAGAGACAGAACGATGAGAGAGAGAGAAAGGCAGACAAGATGGAGTGGCGCCGCCGCTCACAGCGACGGCAGTGGAAGGGACGGCGGTGGTTCAAGGTTTTTCGATGAATTTCCGGTAAAGAAACCCACCCCCCTTTGTTTCCGTTTATATTGAAGGGATGTTGATGTTGTTCTGGTTGGCAACGATCAGCTCAGATCTGAGTTTTGTTCGGTTCAAGATGCGGGTCGGGTCAGTCAATAAGGCGTCGTGGTTCAGCAGGTTCGGGTCTCGTTTCGGTTCAGTCAAATATGGTCAACATAAATCAACGCAGTCAAATCGGTCAGATTCGATGTTCGGTAAATTCTAACGTCTCGAAATTCGTCATTTTATTTATGTTAATGATATTTTATAACCGCGAGACTCGGTTTATTAGCGTCGCAAATATATTGTTTATAGTGTTTTATATTTCGTTATAGATTTAGTCGACTAATGAATTCGTAAAGACGCAAACTAATCATACGCTAACCATGGTTACGAAACGTATACATAGACATACTTATATTAATTTTATAATTTATTATTTTGTATCGTTTCATATCTATTCATTGTCGAAGGAAATTTTATATTCATATACGATGGTTGACGAATGTTATATATTTATACGTTATTGACAAAAATCATACATTTACATACATTGTCGTCACAAATTTAGTTAAATTATTTAGATAAATATTTATTGTTTCGAACACGCATTCAAACCATTATACGTAGTGATGACTTACGTTTTGACATTTACGATAATCATATACATATAAATTGTTGATAAATTGATGAGTTTTGAAATTTTTAAACGGCACTTTGGTTGTCGGGATCGTCCAAAAACAGAGGAAACTCTGCCCAATTTTCGTTAAAACATATACATATACTTTATAGTCGAACCGCTATTGAAGGCGTATCGGATTCAAATACCTTTTATAACAAAATTTTATTTATTTCTTTATTTTTTTTACAAATACTTCCATAATATTTTCGATAAACTTAATTTAGAATTATTGCATAAACTATATAAAATATATATATATAAGAACATATACATACTTATCCATCGACTCGTTATACTTTAAAATTTTCAATTCAAATCCTTCGTCGAAATCCCGATTTCTTACACTTTCGTTTGCCCATATAGGGTAACCTCGGTGTTCCATCCTCCTAAACTCGTACACTCGTCGACACTTGGATAATCGGAAGACTTAGCAAATATGTGAGTACACTTGACCCATTTCCCTTTTAATACACTTTGGGTGCAACATGTTTACCTGTTAAAATACACGTATCACAAACATACTTTTATTTATTCAATCCTCATACATGCTTTGTTATGCTTAGGTTCATGCTATAATACATACTACCTGTTAACTCGGCTTAACAATTATAGCGCTATAGGAGTAGCACACCACCCGACGGGGTTTAGTTGAGTCTTTATTCTATAACGGTCTCGTTACTTTTGTGACGAGGGATGCTAAATACTAGTGGACACTAGAGTTGACATATTGTTATGCATGATAGTTTGACCTTGTATACCAAATTGCCATGTTGGATTGAAAATACTTTTATACTTATGCCACGAGTCTAAAACTAGTGTACTCGCCAATACTTTTGTATTGAACTATGCTTTTTAAAACATGTTGCAGGTTTTGAGATGACGTTGATGATGCATGGAATCTAGTAGGATGCTTAGATACACACTTTAAATTTTTGTATTCTTATTGTATGGTATTTCGTTATTCATGTTGTACTTTGTTTCAAATTCTTGTAATTGATTCTTTAGAAATGAAATGAAATTTACTATTTAAATACTTGTCACAATATTTAGTGTTATGATGTCTCGAGCAATCTATTTTGTCTCACTCCGATGTTTCCGCCATCGGTTGGGGTGTGACAGCGCGTCCCACTTAATAATATTGATGTTATTTACGAAAACGCCACCGCGCAATCTAGTCCATGGATTGTTTTGATCAGACGATCCATGAGTGTTCTCACCGTTCTCACACTTTTTACCGTTTTCTCTAAATCCTGACCCTATATATATATACATATATATATAGGGGAAGAATGTATAGAAAACCCACTGGTGGTTAGAAAACCCGGGAAACTCAAAGCTCCCAATTTTTTTTTTTTTTTTTTTTTTTGAAAAAATTTGCACATGATATATACATGTTTTTAAGGGTTTTAGGCAAGAAAAAATCAAAAAATCCCGAGTAGATATTTAAAAAAAAATAAACAAGTTTTGGTGTAACATATGTTACATTCGTCTGACATATGTTACCCCAGAAATTTGTTTATTATTTTTAAATATCCACTCGATGTTTTTTTTTATTTTTTTTTTGTCCAAAACCCTTAAAAACGTGTATATAACATGTGTAAATTTTTTTTAAAAAAAAATTCGGGAGGTTAGAGTTTCCCAAGTTTTCTAAATTATAAGGGTTTTCTATAGATACTTCCATTATATATATATATATATATATATAGAGAGAGAGAGAGAGAGAGAGCGAAAGTATATCGTACATTACGGCTTAACGTACTTCACGTACAACAACGTGCATGATTTGTTCTATAACATGCGTGATTAATGTTTTCAATATGCGTGATTATTGTGTTTCATCATGCGTGATTTTGGTTTTTTGAGTTACAACATGCGTGATTTTAAAATGAACGTGCGTATTTAGCTGTCGTACGTGATGTACTAAGCTATAATGTACGTTAACCTTCCTCTATATATATGTGCGCCGCTAAAATGAAAACCACCCCCAGTTGTGAGAACCACTTTACAACCATTAGATCTTCAAGATGGATGGACGAGATTAAAAGTAGTTAAAAATAATATTAAATACTTTTTGTCTTATTATGTTTTTAATATTTTAATGCAAAATGGCAGTTTAGTAAATTTAGTTTTTTTGTCTTTTTGTCTTTATTATTTTTTTGTATTATTATATTAGTTATTTTTTAAACAGAATTTTTTTTAAACCATTTTAAATTCAGATTTTTTAACAAAACAAAGTTTACGTTTTACGTTAAAAAGTTTACGTTTTACATTAAAAAGTTTACGTTTTACGTTACAAAGTTTAGGTATGTATTTCGCATGTTAAAATAAACAACATATGTATTTCGCATGTTGTACAAAATCGTATTATAAGAACTATAACCAAACATAATCCAAACATATTTTTTACATCTATTTCGCATATTACAAGAATCATAACCAAGAGATAACCTAATAGTTCAAATGTGTATTGCATGTTTGTAAAAATTCTAATTTCAAAGCACAGAAACATACAACGTTTAATCAGAATTCGTATATTACAATAATCAATAATCTGGATTCATCTTCTTCGATTGTGGTCGATCATTGTCAGTCTTTTTTTCGTTTATCCCTGACAACTCCCAAATCAGTAGTCCTCTTTATCGTTTGATGAAATCGCACCGGAAGGGACGAATGGAGGTTGGGAGAGAAGTGTGTAAGGTTTTTGAATTTGATTTAGGGTTTGATTTTGAACTATCTTCGGTCAATTACAGAGACTTATGATCTCGTAATGATGTTTTTAACCTCCTCTGTATGATTTAAATATATTAATTTGATTAATTTAATCATATAAATTAATTAGGCCCGCGTTTAATCAGTGGAATATTGTACGGCTGTGGGCATCGCGTACAATTTGTATGATAAAGGCTATTGTACAAAACCGGCCTATATATATATATATAGGGGGAGGTTCATTTGAGAAGAATCTTCTTAAAAGAAGAAAAAATGAATTAATCTAGACCCTATATTTTTTTAATTAATGCTTTAACTACTAAGGGTAGTATAGACATTTTGATGTAGAATATTAATAAATATTTTAAATAGTTACTCAAGCCTTATTAATGCAACCATAAATTCCTCCTTCACCATCATTAATGTATTGGCTCCTACACAAATTTTATTAGAAGTGACAAAATTATTTAAAAATTTTGTGTCCTACACATATTTTATTATGAGTCGCAAAATTATTTAAAATTGTTTGAGTCCTACACATTCTGTATCCTACACCAAAATATTGTTTTAATGGTGTAGGAAACGTTGAAAATGTAAGATCATGTGCAAGATTGTTTTTATTGTGTAAGGTTCACAACTATTTTTATAAGATAGACTCATTAAATGATTAAGTGTTCATTAATTTGAATAGCAAAAATAAATAATAGATTCATTAAATGATTTGTTCAAATTACCTTTGTATCCTTTATTCTTTTTATTCTTAATTTTTAATTCATTTAATAAGGGCATATAGATCAAAAAATTTGTAAGAATAAAAAAAATAAGTTTTAAACCAATAGAAATGCTCCATTTTACTTCATTTAATATGTGTATTTAATGTAATTAATAAGGGCATATAGATAAATTTCTAATTCTAATTAATTAGCTAACTAATTAAATTTGTAACTCATTTTTAAATATACTCTTTCAAGATAAAATAATCTATGGTGAAGGACAATTTTCGACATGTGTAGAATAAATTTTAGTATGTGTAAGATAAATTCTTAAATGTGTATGATAAATTTAGATATGTGTAGGGTAAATTTCGGTAAGTGTGAGATATATGTAGGACAAATTTTGAAATGTGTATGATAAAATGTTTTTGCTTTATTAACTAGAGATAACATAATTAATGGGAGGAGTTATAAACTATTTAACGTTTCACCATTATGCCATTTCTTCTTTTTCTTCTCACGTTAAATTTCTTCTTAAATGAACCTTCCCCTATATATATATATATATATATATATATATATATATATGGGTTGGTTATTGTACAATAGGGGTTAATGTACGATCGTATGTGAGTGGTTTTTCAACGTGCGACTTTATTTTTTAACATGCAATTTGTGATGAAACAAACAACATGCGAAACTGTTACAAAACATAGAAATGCGATTTCATCAATTTTACCAAATGCGATTTTATCATATTTACCCAAATTTTTTTTTATAACATGCGATTTCACATTCGCGTACAAGCGTACGATAAGGTCTATTGTACGTTACACTTTTGATATATATATATATATATAGGGTAAGGTTCATGCGAGAACCACCTTTATTGCGAGAACCGCGAGAACCAATGTGAACACAACCTAAAATAGCTAAAAAAACCTAAAAAAACCTAACCCCCACCCCCCCCCCCCAAAAACCTAAACCCCCCACCCCCCCCCCCCCCCAAAAAAAAAAAAAACCTAACCCCCCCCCCCCCAAGCTAAATGCTAAAAACTAAACCCCCCAAAAAACCTAAAAAAAACCTAACCCCCCCCCCCCCCCAACCCCAAAAACCTAAACCCCCCTCCCCCACCCCCCAAAAACCTAAACCCCCCCCAGCTAAAAAGCTAAAAACTAAACCCCAAAAAAAACTAAAAAAATCTAAAAAAATCTAAAAAAAATCTAAAAAAAATCTAAAATTTTTTTTTTGATTTTTTTAATATTTTTTATGTTAAAATCGCTACTTTTAGAAGCCAAAAAAAAAAAATTTTAAAAAAAAAAAAAAAAAAAAATTTAAAAAAAATTTTTTTTTTTTTTTTTTGCTACGAAAAGTAGCGATTTTGTTATAAAAAATATTTAAAAAAAAAAAAAATTTTGTGTGATTTTTAGCTATTTTTAGACATTTTTTGTTGCGTTCACATTGGTTCTCGCGGTTCTCGCAATAAGAGGTGGTTCCTAACGGATCTTTGTCCTATATATATATATATAGGGTTGGGCTCTATAGGAAACCCCATATTTTTTAGAAAACTATGCAAACCCATTGTCATCCATTGATTAACAACCATCCAACTTGATCAATGGCTCTCATCATTTTGGAAAGAATTATAATTAAAAGAAATAGTATAATACACATTTGAAAATCTGGGAGGGCATTTTCGGTAGAACAAAACCCCCTTTTTGGCATTGAAAATGACAAAACCCACTTGTGTCATAATCTCTCTCCTCTTTCTTCTAGTCAAATCTTTCAATAAACTATTATCTCTCTCCTCTTTCTTCATCATGTGAAAAGAAGAAAGCTTCATGGTCTTCAATGGTGATCTTCATTTGAAGATAATTTCAGCATCATGTGGTCTGAAAAAATCACAAAGACACACGCACGAGTGTGTGTGTGAGAAGAGCGATGACAAGATGAATGTTTTTAGAGAGAGAAAGTTGATGTTTAAGATAGAGAAACAACAATCTTTATCACAAAGACACACGCACGAGTGTGTGTGTGAGAAGAAGGTTTGAAGATCTTCTTCGTGTTCATCGGACGGGTATAGATCCGGTAAGTGTTCTTGAAATAACATTTCACACTTGATTTTTTGTTGAAATGGTTGTTAATATGTTTTTGTGTGCTGAAAGTGTTTTAGTAATGGTTAATGGGGTATCCATGGTTAATGTTAATGTATTTTAAATAAATAAAAAACTTTAGGATAAGATTTTGAACGGGTTTTTTGTTGGTTTGGTTGCTTGTTAGGGGCTTTTGATCTTAACAGTAGCTGTTTTTTTGTTGGTTTGGGTTGCTTGTTTGGGTTTTTAATCTGAACAGTAAGTGTTTTTTTGTTTGGTTGCTTGATTCACAGACTCAGGGCCATAACATGTGTTAAGCCCCCTGTTATAATGTTATATAACGTGTGTTGATTTAAAGAAACAAACCCATAAAGATATTCAATTGAGAAGCTGGATGGATGTACACGAAGTTAATGCGTGTTCTAGTAATGGTTAATGTTCATGTATTTTAAATACATCCAAAACTTTAGGATGAGATTTTGAACGGGTTTTTGTGTTGGTTTGGTTGCTTGTTTGGGGCTTTTGATCTTAATAATAATTGTTTTTTTGTTGGGTTGCTTGATTTACAGAGACATACCCATAACATGTGTTAAACACCTGTTAGAATGATATATAACGTGTGTTGATTTACAGAAACAGATCCATAAAAGATATTGAATTGACAAGCTGGATGGATGAAGGCGACGTTAATGCAGGGACATTGAATAAGTTACATCCTTTGGGAAAGAAGTCTTCGTTCATTTATAACATGTGTTGCTGGTTCATGCTATAACAGAACACCATGATGTAACATGACATGTGTTCATGTATAATATGTCTAAAGCCCCTGTTAGAATGATATATAACGTGTGTTAACCTTTTGTTAATTAAAAAAACAAGTAATATCTATTTTATTTTTGTTGATGTTTAAAATATCCGATAATGTGGATACTGAGCGTAAAACTTGTACAAGTAATAAATGTATGTAATGTGTAATATGAAACGAGCCAATTATGGTAACACATGTACCGGTAATTTTGGAATATATAATATGAAACGGGTCATTTGTTTTCCACATTTTGGAATGTATAACATGTGTTAAGCCTCTGTTATAATCTTTTTGTAACCTGACATGTATTCATGTATAAGCTAGTGGTTTACAAAACACCATGATGTGTATATACTGATCTAACATGTGTTACAATTTGTCTGTTCGGAACATGTAATTGCTTAACATGTGACAAGGGTGAAAACAGTCGACGGGGGTGATGAGTTTAATGGGGAGCTTAGTTAATATCGTAATCTTGTTGTAACCCCACTTGTATACATACGATAACATGTAAGCATCCATTATAACCCGACTTGTATTCATGTATATGAAAGTGGTTTGCAAAACACCATAATGTGCATATACTGATCGTAACACGTGAACAAGTTAATATGGAACATACAAGTTAATATCGTAACACCGTATACCTGGGATAAAATGTGTTAAGCCTCTGTTATAATCTTGGTTTAACCTAACATGGTGTCATGTATAAGCTAGTGGTTTCCAAAACACCATGATGTGTATATACATACTGTAAGATGTGTTAAATGACTGAAAATGTATAACGTGTGTTAAGCATCTATTATAACGTGTGTAAAGACTTCCATAATGGATGAATAAACTCCAATAGTATAACAACAGAGTAAACCTGATATAACGTGTGTTAAGCCTCTATTATAACATGTGTTAAGACTTCCAGAATAGATGCATAAACTTCAATAGTAACTGTAACAGTAGAGGTACTACGGGCGCCTCCACCATTATAATCTTGTTGTAACCCGACATGTATTCATGTATATGATAGTGGTTTGCAAAACACTATGATGTGCATATACTGATCGTAACACGTGTACAAGTTAATATGGAACATACAAGTTAATATCGTAACACCGTATACCTGGGATAAAATGTGTTAACCCTCTGTTATAATCTTGGTTTAACCTAACATGGTGTCATGTATAAGCTATTGGTTTCCAAAACACCATGATGTGTATATACATACTGTAACATGTTTTAAGTGACTGAAATGTATAACGTGTGTTAAGCATTGGCTCTATTGTTGTCATTTAATTGGTAGATTTATAACATTTAAATAAACCAGTAGTTCAAAACCAAAACATCCCGAACCACGGCGCCAACAAGGTACAAACACATAAAACCTTTATTTGTAGTTTTCCAAACAGATATTCCTGTATTTGTCTTTCTATTTGGCTGAGTTTACAAGAATGACGAAATTACGTAGGGGATGATTGAGTACGAGTGCAAAACCAGACACATTTCGAGAATAGCACATGGTACACACAAACAAAAATGTATTTGTACTATACACACATAGTATCCTTTTTTTTGTTGGTGAGTTTACAACGAAACAAAAATGTATTTATACTATACACACATAGTATCCTTTTTTTTTTGTTGGTGAGTTTACAACAAAAAATGGATGCATAGAGCCGAATAGTAACACAAATATGTTGTTTTCATTAACATGTGTTTACATTAACATGTGTTAGGTTCCCGATATACAAGAAATATAACGTGTGTTAACATGTGCATCCAGCAAGATGATGGCATGTAAACGTGCATTATGATTAGTGGATCACGCATGGTAACACATTTATATGTAGGTTGGGAATAAATTTTTAAAACCCTTGTGTGTATAATTCGATGGTGACACTATTTTGTAAACGGGTGTGTATAATTCTTAAACGGTTTTTTGGATTCGTTATTATTGTTGGGGTTTCCTAATCACTTGTTTTTTCTTACATGTTTTACAAGTGTGTTGTTGAATCCAAAAAATATCAGGTTTGTTTCTCTAAGACCGAAAAATGACTGCCCTTGGTCAGATACTAACATGTGTTAGTGTACATGTAAGGTCAGTCACATTTGTTTTCATTAACATGTGTTACGTTTATGTCAGCGTTTGTTTTCACATTTGTTGTCATTAACATCCGGAACAAATGATATATAACGTTTTTTAACATGTCAGCAAGTGTCAATATTGCGAACCATATTGGAAATAAATAAATTGAAACCATCAAGTTGTGCGCTTTTATATCGAGTGGATGGTATCGTTTAAAACGTAGAGGGTGTACAACATGTGTTAGGCTGTATATGTACTAACATGTTACATTTAATCACATGCATGTTACTCCCGTAATTTGTTGGTAACAGGAGTTCACACTATAACACATGTTACGTTGGGTTGTACTGAATGAAAACCTTAATTTTTTTTCTAAAAAACGATGTGCCAATGATTAGACTTCAAAAAAAACGATCATGTGTTAAGACACATGATAAGTGATAATATTTTCTTCGGAATTGCTATGTCTAGTAGTATAAAGTGTAACATGTATTTTGGGACAAGCTTTAAAAAGAAAATAGAAAAAAGACAAAAAGACAACCATCAGGAATTTCCCTAAACCCAGAAGAATCAAAGGGCAGTTGATTAAATCCAGAACCATGACGAGGCATTTTAGAATACCCGACGTTTAGGGAAGCAACATGTGTATGCGCTGAACTACATCGAAAACAACATGAACTAGCGATAAAGTGAAGACAAAGACATGAACGCGCACAATATCATGACAAAATCTGGGTCGAAGATACTTCATGAACATTAATAAAGCAACCTCAGGAACATTACTTCGTTGAAAGAATACATTAATCATACAATCTAGAACATTTATCTGGTGATACAATCTGGAACATTTACTTGAATCACTTTAATAAAGCGCCTACATGACCATTACTGACTCTAAATGTATCTCCATGCTTGTACAAAACGAAGAGAAACAACACAACAAGACTCTTTCTGGTACAAAAAGAACACATGCTTGTACAAACCTAGAACATTTCCTTCATCTTCGATCTCAATCTCAATGTCACTGGTGTTATTTCAGATCAGATGTTGGAGGATGCTCCATGGTTCAACAATGGTGGAACTAGATCTCAATGAAGAAGAATGGCTTTATGAAAAAATAAAATCTTTATTTAAAAGTAAAAAGTAAAGGTATATGATGGGTTGAAAACATGATGGGACATGAAAGGACAAATGGAGGAAAATATCTCTGGAATATATGCAAAATTACACATATACCCTTAAAGCAAAAAGTAGGAGTATGTTAATGGCTGACACGTGGCGTAATATGGACCATGCAATGAGTTTTCAAAGTTTTCTAAAAATAAGGGGTTTCTTGTGTAGCATTACCCTATATATATATATATATATATATAGGATTAGGATCAAATGCGAACCACTTGTTATTTGTGAACTTGAGAGAACCATTATTAATTAAGTAATTTTTTTGAATCTTTTTCTTACTTTTATTTATATATTACTGATATTTACTCAAATAAAAGAAAAGGTAAAAATATATATATATAGATTGACGGGTTAGATATAGTCACATCGTAAACTACATATATATATTTGGTTTTTTTATATTTTTTACATTAATAACCATTTAATAAAAAATTTGACAAAAAGAATTAAAAAAAATACTTGGTTGATAGTGATGGTTTTCCACTAAGTGGTTTCCTTTTGAGTAGGTTCCCGGTTCGATTCCTTATACGAGCAAATCATTATATATGGGTAAGCACCACTGGGATGGATTCGAACTTGGGGAGAGAGTTTAAAAACTAGTCTGGCTCTCAGGAGTAAGCTAGTAAAAACCAACTAATCTGGCGTTCAATATACATACATACATACAAACATACATACATACATAAATACATACATACATACATACATGAAAATCCCAATGGGTTTTATTAACTAATGGGTATACCTGATAGCTAAAAGAATTACCTACAATATTCCCGATGAGTATTGGACCGAGTATGGAAAATGATTTTAAAATCAAATACAGGATTGAGATTAGTTATACTTGGCCCATTGCCATGCCATATCGAATATGAGACTGGGGTTATATATTGGGTTAGACGTACTTGTTATATAAACGTGCATCAAAACTAATTATAACATTGAATAAGACCTAAAAAGTAGAGTCGCCCTTATAATAGGTTATATCGTTATATACATTGTGCATCTAGACACAATTTGATGCAATCAAAGATCAATAACCCTTTCTACGCTTTAGAAAAAAACTTTTTAGTTGATATATATATATATATATATATATGGTCAGGATTTAGAGAAAACGGTGAAAAGTGTGAGAACGGTGAGAACGCATATGGATCGTCCGATCAAAACAATCCATGGACTAGATTGCGCGGTGGCGTTTTCATAAATAACACAAATATAATTATGTGGGACGCGTTTCATTAAGGGTAAAAGGGTCTTTTTACCGCTCATATCCAAAACGCCAAATATGATAAAACGCCAAACAAAAAATAAAACGCCATTAAAAACAAAACGCCAAAAATTAAAAATGAAACGCGTTGAATATTACAGGACGATGAAACAACACAAATAACTGAATTACAGTTATTAACATTTATTAGAAGAAATTCCCTCCTAAATTACGCGCCAAAAACATCATTATATAAACAAACGTAAAAATAAAGCTTCAATAATCACTTCAATCTATCCATTTCCTGCAAAAAAACACCTTTAACCAAAAAACGCCAAATTAAACAAAACGCCAAAAATGGCAACAATCGTTTCGTGGAGATACACTCTGGGAATCAGGCGATACGTCATCCATTTTGACAACAGAATGAGGGTGTATGTTAAGACGATCAAGGCTGTTCTGAAGATGGAAGAAGAAATACAAAGGCAAATCCTATCCATTGGCATCGCTCTAGACAACGAATGCCTTGAAATGCATATACTTATGAAAGCATTAACCAGCAAATTTGGACCAATCAAAGGAAATGTGAAGCCAGACCCTGTCATGACATCATGGTGTTTTGATGATGAAACAGACATGGTGACGATTACATACGACAACGGAGAGCAGCAAGTCTACTGGCTAGAGAACATCATGACAAAGCAGCGACTGGGTTTCATGAAGAATTGCATAACGCCACCTGTACCAACCCAGAAATAGACTCAAAATTGGAGTTAATGCAAGACATGTTCAGGTGGAGGCTTCAAAATCTTCAGGAACAAGAAGCTGATGAAGGTGAATATGATGACATGGATGAAGATCAAGATGAAGACTCTGAGGAGGAAGAAGATGACACAACTGATGGATACTATTCAGATAAAGTACCTTCTGACGAAGGATTTTAATTTTTTTTCTTCAATGTAATCTTTTTTTAAGATAATTAAATGATATATTTCTATCTTTATTAGCAAAAGGCCAAAAAAAATACTAAAAAATGGTTAACCCTAACAAAACGCCAAAAATAACAAAAAATATCTTTCTTGCTTAAAATTTTATTTACTCCGTTACTGTATTTTGACATGTTGTTCTGCATAAGGCCATTTTGTAGGATCGTTGTGCGACCTGAATGAGTCATTCAGAAGAGCTTATATCCGAATCTAAGGCGAAATTTAGAGAAACGGACTTGTATACAGCTTGATTCAATTTAAATGTCTCTATTATTGATATAACACTGATTTACAACCTGGAGACAGTTCGGCAGCACTTCGTTACTGAATCAGAAAAAGTTACAAATGACAACCTAGGCTCCACTATATATAGGCATTGTAATTTCGCACGGAATAGCCAAGGGTAATTTCGTGCGAAATTACCACTGGTAATTTCGTGCGAAATAGCCTTTAGCTATTTCGTGCGAAATAGCTATAACTCACACGAAACTCAGTTTCTAGCATCTCGAGCACTGGTTTATCATATCTTGTTACACGACTCGATACAAGACGAAGTCAACAGACATAGTGCACTAACAGACTCCCCCTTGGATGTTGACGAAGTCTTCAGTGTTTAATCTTCAGCATGACACCTCTTCAGTCTTGATCAGTCTTCAAACACTTTCCGAATTGTCTAACATTGTAAGCATCCATCAATCATTATCTTCTTCAACCAGCATCTATCTTCGAATGTTATACCAGGATCAGACTCTGGCTCTTTCATTAACATCTTTTAGAAACACTTTTCTCAGGCTCCCTCTTTCATCAAGCTTCCATGCTTTAGGGATCGACACCTTGCTTTCTGGTTACAAACTCCCTCTTGCTTCGAGCTTGTCTTCAGACTCCCCCTTAGTCTTAGCTGTTGGGATCGTAGTCTGGAATCACATCTGCATCACTCAAACATTTACAAGTAACAATGTTTTGAATTTCAAAAATCAACTATCTTGACTCTTTAACAAATTTTAACAATTTTAAGAATCCAACTCCCTCACAGTTAATCATCCAAGTCCAAATTAATGACCTTGGAGATATCACAAACTATTTTTGATTTTTAATAAGAACTTCAAGTTTCAAATTAATGAACTTGTTTATTTTTCAGAAACACAATTAGCATACTAAGATTTTGAAACTCAGTTCTCAGACATCGGTTGTCGAAAATAAAATTGAATTAAAATCTTTTTGAATTTTTCTGAAATATAAAGCAGTAAAGAAATATTTACAAACATATTTACAGACAATATTTTTGTTTGAGTTCGCGTCAGAGGATCATATCAGTTTCTGACAAGTCACAAGTACCATTGAGCTTAGATACACATTAAGAATTAAACAATTCACTTAGATTGTCGATATACTGATCCACTTAAATTTTCACACAAAATTCAACTGATTCAGGATACGAATTAGGTGTATTAAGAACTTAAACTCATTCATGTGTCCCACCTCTTGAATATACTCCTGTATCCAGATCCCAATATTTAGTCTTACAGGTGAGTATACCTAGATGATATCTGTAAAGGGTTAAATGCGAGACCGTGAGAGCTCAGGCTATTGCTTCCGCAAAATCAGAGAGATGACGGTTCGACTTTAGGTGTATTCCCTTTAGAGAATCTTTTCTTCAACAGCACATGATTAGCATTTTGCAATGTTTCATCATTTTTTATGCTGAGGGTGTGCTTATATTTCAAGCAAGCAGAAAGTATTATACGAGGACTAGGCCATTGCTTCTGCAAAATCAGAAGTCCCGGGATAATACCCCAGATATCATTAAGCATAAAGACCTAGTATCTCAGAAAGAGGGATCCTTCAAACAAGATTTCAGGGGTTACCTATATATCCAAGTAGTGTTCCCCACAAAACAAGCAAGTTTGAATTCAAGTTTATATGCCGAAAAAGTTTACTAAATGTATAAAAACCTATCGGCATATCATCAGTGAGACCATTTAACGCTATTTAATCATTACAATTCTTTAGCATACTGTAACTGTCTACTGATGTACTATCATTTCCTCTTTTTACACAAAAAACTCATTTTTGAATTTTATCATGTTTTTGGCTTTTTCAAATTTTCTAATGTTTTTGGATTTTCTGACAATAATACTCCCCCTAAAATGCAAAATCATTTAAAGAAAATTTGACAAACCGACACTGATAGCTTTGTCTCGCCATCCATTTTCTGCTTCACATGCTCTGTTTTGCAGAAAGTATAACGTACCCCAATGATTTACAACACATTGATATTTTACAGTTTGAAAACCGTTTTTCAATCTTGTGAAATTAATCATGTTTGTTCCGCCGTGAGGGTTTCGGCATATTCAAGTAACAAATATTTGTAATTTTTGAATTTTTTTACAGATTTAAAAAACAAACATATTTTTGGTTTTTCAATTTTTTTACAAACTAAAACAAATTTTTGGTTTTTAAATCTTTTCAATTTTTAAGGTTTTTGAAATATTGTTTATTTATGTACAGAAATCAAACAAACTCCCTGTTTCAACCAACACAAGGTTCAGTAGCCTTCTCTTCCTGTGCCAGGCTGCTCCTATTTCCATTTCCACAATCTTCGGTTTTCTTGAGCACCTGCGCATTTACACTTACTCAATTACTTGAACAAATTAGCCCAGGTCTGTTTGACCTTAGGCATTTCAACACAATATGCATCATTCAACTTCGGAAAATCTTTGTCATTCTGAACAAAGACTTTCAATTTTAACTTCAACTTTTTCCTCGTTTACCGAAGTCATCGGTTTCTTAATCGACCATGTTTGATCTTTTGGTGTACCTCGCTTGTAAAAATGTGAATCTTTTTGAACATTTTGATTCTGAACAACATTTGTTTTCCAAAACTGTTGTGGTTTTGTTGCATCGACATTTGTTCTCCAACTTTGTGTTGTTCTAAATCTGGGTGTGTGAGAATTCCAGGTCTGTCTTGAATCGAACCTATTCGGGTTTGATTTCCAAGTTTGATTCGATTTCCAAGTTTGATTTGAAGCAAACTTGTTTGTATTGTACCTCCAAGTTTGTTTTGAATCAAATCTGGTTTACCTGTGTTTCACATCCTCAGATTTCTGTTTTTCCACATTATCAGACTTCTTTTTCTCAACATCAACAGGTTTCAGATTTGGACACTTGCGAGCAAGATGACCAATTTGATCACATTTAAAACATGTTCTATTTGAGACATCTTTGACCTGTGGTTGTTGCTTTTTCTTTTGAGCATAGAACTCTTCATTAGACTGACGCCTAAATTGGAGTTCTTTCTCTTCTTCGGAACTTGTTCCGTGAACAAAATTCATCTTTGTCTGATAATTTGGAATATCATTTCTTTTCCAATTTTGTTTCTTCTTATAACCCAACCCAGCCTTCATGTTTTTCTTCATGTAACCAGGTTTGTTATAAAAAGTTTTGTGACCATTACCAGCAAACTTTGAAATTTCATATTTTTCAATCTCAACCATTTTGAACACTTTATCAATCTTTTCTGAAATCACATTCTGAATTGGGAATACAACATCTAAGAATAATTTGTCCGATCCAATCATGGTATAAACCAATCCTTTTGAATCATCATCCAGATTTTTCTCAGATTTTGAGTTTTTCAGATATCCATCATGAAAATTACCTTCATTTTCATCCTGTGATTCAGATTTACCTTTTTCAACCGACTCTTCTTTCAACACACTTTCAACAACCTTACCTACCACCTCTGAATCACTAGAATCATCAGATTTGGAATAGGTTACGTCAATGTTATCTGGCAATTGATCTACCATGTTGAAAGCTTTTTCGACCTTTTCATCATTATAAAATGCAAACTTTTCCGGTGGTGGAAAATACGTTCAAGCACATATGATGACGCGTGATAACTTTTTAACTTGTTATTATCCTGTTCTAAATCAGCAATCCGACGCTTTAGCTTAGCAACATCCTCAATGTAAGAGTTTACAACTTGTTGCTTTATTTCATACAGTCGCTTAAGCGTATTAGTTGTTTCAGAATAATAATCCAATCTTGATTTAACAAATTTCATTTCACTTTTCACCTTTTCATATGACTCTTTTGTAATATGATATGCCAATTTTATTGAATCATATTCCTTTTTCATTTCTTGACAAATATTCTCTTTTTGTTCACATTCTTCTGTCTTTTTCAAAACATTTTCTTTCAAAACTTCATTTTCTTTTTCTAATTTTTTACATTTTTCTAAAAGTTTTTCGTCATTATCTTTCAAAACTTTTTCATTTTCTAACATTTCTTTGTATTTATTTTTGAAAACATTTTCAATTTTTGTGAACTCAAGATCTCTTGTTCTGAACTTTTCGTCTTTTTCAGTACAAGCACTGCATGGTTTCATGCATTTCTTGCACCGTTCAACAGTTTCATTTAAAACTTCAGAATCAGAATTTACCTCAGTGATTGACAACTTGGTGTTCTCTGCTGCATCTGTCTGAACAGCATCTTTCTGCTTCAGTTCAGTTTCACTCTTCTTTTCTTCACTAGTACCAGCTTCACCAACAACCTTCGAAATCTCATCCTTCACTTCAATCGAACTTTCAACTTTTTTCACAGCTTGTTCAACTTGTTGTTCTTTGGTAACAGCTTCTTTCATAACAACTTCTTCTTCTACCCTCTCTTCCTCAGCAATCTTCTCTCTTTCAACTTTCACAGCTTCTTCATCAACTTTCTTCAACTCATCAACCATCTTCTCAACATTATTCTTCATTCTCTCTTCATCTCTTTTCCTCAAACACAATGTTATGACATACCTTATGTCTTTTTCATGCCTTTTCACATATGTGTTATCTTTTGTTACATTTGTATAGTATTCGACAGATCGAGGAATTATGAGAAGAACATCATCAAAAATTATGTCCTTCTTGGGAACAACGGGTTCACCTTGTCTGTTGACATAACACTCTCGCTTCTTATCCCATCTCTTATTGATCACTGCACTTTCATACTCTTCTTGCATTTCATTAATTCTGTTGCTAGCAATGTTTCTCTCTCTGTATGTCTTTTCTTCCAGAATCTCTTCTCTGGTTTTCTCTTTGATTTCAGCAACAAAAACATAATGGTTGCTCTTTGATGAACTTCTGCCATGAGCTGTAACTCGATTATCAACACGATCTTTTTCTGGTAGAATTTGACTCCAATCATATCCTTCGTCATCATGAATAACTGCACAAGCTCTTGATTTTTCTCTGGGATTATTTTTAATCATCTTCGGCTCTTCTTTGCTACGGTGGTAGATTGCTTTTCGGTAATAATCATCGTTGAAAGGATGTTCATTTCCACCAACTGCAGAATTGTTACATTCTCTCTTGAAATGACCTTTTTGTTTGCACTTGAAGCAGGTCACTTTGGATTTATCAAATCCCAGTTTTGTTGATGGACCACCGATTGACTGTTTCCCAGTAATCTCCATATATCTCTGAGCTCTTCGGATGCAACTTGCCAAACACCAGCGAATATCTATGAGTTCCATTTCTTCTGGATCAATCTGGTCGTAGTCTTTTTTGGTTAACTCTGAGTTTCCAATTTTGCCAGCTACTAGACCTTCATACGATTCTAGAACAGATGCAAGGAAGCTCATTTGCTGTTTGGCAGCATTGATGCTCATAGCCGGAGAATTTTTCAACTTGAGAGCAATGTTGCACAGTATCTCTTCTGATTCTTCAGAATTAGCTTTTGAAGAAAATGAATGATAACCTGGATCGTAACTTGATGAGCTTTTCTGAGGTTCTTTTGTCCTCTCACCACTGAATGCTGTCTTTGGTGATTCACCAACTTTCACCGAAGGTAGGTTTCCTTTGTAATAGAGACCAACTTTCTGTTGATGTGAAGAACTGCTCATCTTGTTTTGTTTCTGCAATTCAAGCTCATGAGTTTCAATCTTTTCAATTAACACATCGAGAGAAATTGTTTCATACAAAGTATCATTTTTCAATATAAACACAAACGTTTGCCACTGATCAGCTCGTGGTAACGCTTCTATGATTTTGTCAATTATTTCTTCTCTCGTTTTCTCAATCTTAAATCTTTCTAGTTCAATTTTTAGATGACAAAAACGTTCAATCATTTATCGAACTGATTCACCATTAAGACTGTCAAACAAATCGAATTCTTTCTTTAACAAAGCAATTTTATTCTTTTTGATTTATTTACCCCCCTCAGCTTTAACTCTTAAAGCTTCCCAAACAGATTTTGAAGATCCATCATGTTGTAATAAAGCAAACATGTCATTTCTAATTGATGATTGGATCAAGGCAATCATTCTCTCTTCGGCTGCAAATTCGGATTTGTCTTCTTTGGATAAGTTCTTGAGTGGAAGATTTTCTCCTTTATCATCTTTTGGTCTTTCATATCCGAACTCTAGACAGAACCAGCTTTCATGTGCATAAGCTTTTGCCCAGCTAATGAAACGTTCTTTCCACCAAGTATAGTCTTCAATACTTTCAAGCGTTGGTGGTTTTGAATGTGTTCCATAAAAATTATCATGTTTAATGTTTTCATTGATCGCTTTTGTTATGGTTTTTGGTGTAACAGTTGTAGTTTCAGATGATTCGGACGTGAGTGCATTGTAGAACGTATTGTAGAACTCTTCAGCCATGATGAGAATTTCTTGAATTTCCTGGAGACAACAAGCAAACACAATTAGTCTAAAAAATATCAAACAAACTTGAAACAAACTGATACTCGGTTGATCCGAAATGATCTTGATGTGAAAAATCCACTTTCAAACGAAATAGTGATCTTCAAACGAAATTACAACTCAAGCGAAATCACTTTGGTGCGAAATACCCTTTCAAGCGAAATACCAACTTTCAAACGAAATAGGTGATTTCGTGTGAAATACTCAAACGAAATTTGATTTCGTTCGAAATTACCAGCAATTTCAAACGGAATTAATCTCAAAATGTAATTTCGTGCGAAACTAAGATGCTATTCCACACGAAATTATGATGACATCAGCATATCGGTCCAAACTTTGTCCAATTAACCCAGTAAAAGGTCAAATTATGATCTGAAACTTTCAAGGATTCATTAAAACTGTGTTTCGCATGTAATATATGAAATTCAATCCAATTTGTCCGTAAAATTTTGTTAATTCTGAAAAAGAAGGTGTAGAAGTCAGAAAACTGATGAAATCAAGCTGAACTCTTCCTCCTGTGCTCTGATACCACTTGTAGGATCGTTGTGCGACCTGAATGAGTCGTTCAGAAGAGCTTATATCCGAATCTAAGGCGGAATTCAGAGAAACGGACTTGTATACACCTTGATTCAATTTAAATGTCTCTATTATTGATATAACACTGATTTACAACCTGGAGACAGTTCGGCAGCACTTCGTTACCGAATCAGAAAAAGTTACAAATGACAACCTAGGCTCCACTATATATAGGCATTGTAATTTCGCACGGAATAGCCAAGGGTAATTTCGTGCGAAATTACCACTGGTAATTTCGTGCGAAATTGCCTTTAGCTATTTCGTGCGAAATAGCTATAACTCACACGAAACTCAGTTTCTAGCATCTCGAGCACTGGTTTATCCTATCTTGTTACACGACTCGATAAAAGACGAAGTCAACAGACATAGTGCACTAACACATTTAAAAAAACGCCAAACTTAGAAGATGGGATGTCAATAACCTATAAAACTGATAAAAGCTAATCAACTCAGAAAATACAAAAAACAGAAACTGAAAAGACAGTTACTTTATTACTATCATTTATTACAATAAAAAGTCTCACCTAAACTACGCGCCAAAAAACTCCTATAAGAGAAGGGTCTATACACAATGAAATTAAACACGCCCAGAAAAACACAAAAACGCCATATCCTCTAGAAACAACTCCCTTTAAAACGCCACAGATGGCAAAGCTTTCACTGAAATGCATCCTTTTTTGAGAGGGTTAACTCAATAATATTTTGCTGAATGAGATGGACAAATATTCAAGAAAAAGATACTGATGACATTGATATGCCATCATGTAAGCTATGTTCTTGATGATTATTTGAATGGAATAAACATAAGGATAAAATGCTATTTTGGACTCCATTATTACAAATAGCATCAAGCAAGAGTTGATCTTTAATGACATGCCACCAAACAAGAATATCACACCAAAAAACAGGTTGCCACTAAGCAGCTACTACTAAAAAAATGGGGTTTATGAAGGAAAGTTGGCATCTAGCTAAAGTATTCAAAAATGTTCAAAACGCCAAAAACAAATTCAAGAAAAAGAAGAGGCTGATGACATTGAAGATTCGGAAGAAAAATTATATTACCATTTTGTATTATTTTTGTTTTCATTTTATATTGTTTTGATATCAAGAAATATGTTGTTTTGTTATATAAATAAAATACATTATTATAAATAAAATACATTATTATATAAAACGCCAAAACTACAAACACCAAAACGCCGGTAGTATGAAAACTGGGAGAACAGCTGCTGGCAAAAGCACCTTGTAAAAAAGGGGTATTAAACGCTAAAAAATTCACTAAACGCCAAAAAAAAATTAGTCTTATGTAATCTTATGCAAATTTTAATGACTCGTAATGAATTTTTATACAAAAGGCCAAAAACGCCAAAAAATTAACCAGAAAACGCTATAACGCCAAAAAGTTATATATGTGACACAAAAACAATTAATTCAACGCCAAAAAGTTTAAAAAATACAATTAACGCCAAAAAAAACTTAGACGCCATAAAATATCATACCGCGTAGGGAAAATAAAAGAAGAATGAAAAGACAAAAAAGCCCCTCCGTCATTCTCTATGACGCGGGACACGTGTTGAGCCAGGATGCGATCTCACCGTTCTCACACTTTTGAGCGTTTTCTCCTGATCCCGTTTCTATATATATACACACATTGTAGAGAGGGGGAGCGGCAGGAGTAATCACCATTGTACAATATTTGATCAAACGGTTATAAGCAATAGATTTAATCTAATAAGATGTTAAATATATAGACAACAAATGTCTCTATAAAGAACGTGCAGTGGGGAGAAATGACAAAGACTATAATCCGAAAATAAGAGATACCATTGTGGCTTTAGTTAGTTGTCACTTATTACCCAAGTTAGTATTTAGGTCAGGAAACACAGTTAAAAAAACTGACATTTTTTATATTTAATCGGCTTCAAAAGCTCATCAAAAATTAACAATCTCGTAGTAGAAGGATAGAGAGTTGAAAATCAACCAATCAAAAAAGTTGGAGTGATCAATGAATGAGAAGGAAGAGTTTAATGATAGAGGAATTATTGGTACTCTAAAGGAACCATTATATAAAAGTTGCAGAATATACTTTGCCAATAGAAAACTTTCTTGTTAATTATTTTTTATTACACGGAAAATAACAGACGTAATATTATTATTCTATGGGTAGTAGTATGCTTATTTTAGTTGGAACTTATTGCTCTATCTATGTGTGGGCATCATAGTTAGGACCACACGTTATTTTTATATAAATATGTCCATGAGATTTGATTAAAACAGAAGTGAGTAGGTAATTGAGTATAAAGCGATAAAGGGCTAACTTTTATCAAGAATATGTTTATTAACGAAATGGATTAAATATATATTTTGTGTTCGTCTGATAAAGTAACTAATTTGAAGAAACTATGGTTTAGGAGAGTTCTTATTTTATTTTGAATCTGACAAAATTGTTAAACTATGATACTAATGCCTTAGAAGGTGAGTTCGTATATCTTGGCCTCAACGGAGTAAAAACCTACGATCAACTTATCCTTTATATAATTCATTGTTTAGTTTTTATAGCAATTTATATCAGGTTGCTGTTTTTTTTTTTTCTAACGTTAGGCCGAGGTTATCATATCAATTAGGCTGCTGTTTTTTTTTTCTAATGTTAGGCCGAGGTTATCACTGAGGTTCTATTGTATGCTACGACGAGTGTGTTTTATCCTCATATTCTTTTGGTTCTTATATTTTTGGTAGTATCTAGTACTCCTCTAGCTTATTACTTGGATATGATAATGATAAATTTTGGACTGACTTGGGTGTCGGGGGATCCGAGGCTTGAGCCTTGTTCCTTTCTAACGAGCTTTTTGAGGTATTTTACAGATCCGGCCAATCATTTGTGGTATTTTACAACATCCGGCCAATCAAAGATGGAGAAAACAAAGTGTGACTAATTCATCTCTCCAAGTGTGATGACAATCTAAATTATCATCTCGACGGATCCTTGTAGCAACATATATATATCATCATTGCCGTTCAAGAAAAACGACGCTAATCTCTTGTGAGATTATCAATTTAATTAGTTTCATTCATATATCTAAGCATCTTTAGTTGGATTTTTAACATGATAGCATAGAATAGTTATTTTATGTGTGCAAGCTCGACGGCCAATCTCGAGAATGAACATACATCATCTATATAAAATGTTCCTGTTAAAGATTTTGAACATAGACACAAGGTTTTATATGTTAAAAGATAATACGTTCTACACTAAATAATTGGTCCATAAATTAAAGAAGGCCAAAGATAGACTCCCATTGGCCAATAGAAGTGAGACCAGGAAGCATCCAAGGCTTCTTTTAATGAAAGAGGTGTGAAAAAGAGTGGCACTGATTGACAAGAACTAGCTTGGCATGTGTGTCTGTTTTAGTGTGTGGTCAATAAATAAATCTAATATGGATTCTGCAACACCTCTTTAAGGGGACAACGTGCACTAAAAGGGTAATGAAGTCATGTAGCCGACCCCTAAAAGTTTAGGACAAATCCAATATTCTCACTATAGATCCATCTTCTAACTATTTGTCATGTCAGATGTGAGAGACAAATATATAGCTTCAAGAGAATGGAAACCCAATTTTTTTTGGGACAGTTTTGACTTTTGTCCCCTCATTCCACACTGAACTTTAAGTGAAACCACCAACCCTTTTAATTTAAGTCAACAAATATGCAATTAATAATACTAGGAAAGCTTATAAGCCCATTAAAGAAGTAGGAAAAACAGTTAGAAACCCTAATAATCAGTAACCTGATGTGGGTCCCCTACTTCATTTGTGTATATATACTAGCCGGGATAACGAACTTCTTACACACATTCATTTGTTAACCAGCTTAAGTTTGATAATAGTCAGCCTTTCACCTTCACAAAGTATGAAGCTTTCTCTCATGATCTTTTTAGTTGTTTCAAGTTTCCTAACCTATAAAGCTCAAGGTATTTGATCAATTTCTTTGTAAAGTTAATTGATGTTTATTGTCATGAAGATGATCCTTATTATTTTTAATCTAGTGCCAGTGGTCCGTCAGTCGTCAGCGATCCAAATTTGACGTTCAAAAAAAATTTATCTCCTTTCTCTTACTTTTGCAGGCATAAATAGAAAGTTAATGACAGAAGCCACTTCTGCTAGTCCTAAGACCATCAACCCACAGGTTGGTTTTTTTTTTTTATCATCAAAGTTATCAATAGGAGAAAATTAACAGACAAAATATTATTAAATCAATCAGACTTTTTGTTTTTAACTTTGTAAAGCTATATTCATGCACAGGATCAGAAGAATAAACATGATCCAAAACTACAAGTCAAATCTACTCATCAATTAGCAAGGAAGGAAGAGGCATCCAATTCCTTGCCAGAAAATGCGAAAAACGCGAAGAAGGTTGTCATTACTGAGCAATATCCGGACGTCATTACAGATATTGCCGAAATGGATTATACTCCAGCTAGGAAAAAGCCTCCAATTCACAACTGAGTTTCAGACAACTAATAAGGAACAACTATTCAAAAGCATATAAATATTTTTGAGAAAAAATACAATGCATGGCATTACAAGTTATAAGCACATTGAAGAAATGCTGCAAGTTCTCTAGGGTTAATTATGTTAATATATAGTTCCGTGCATAAGAATTGCATTTTAGATTACTATGTTATTATGTGATGATGATTTTGATAGTCATAATCTCATGTCAGCCTTGCAGGGCTTTGTAATAGTATAGGTACAAATTTAATATAAGTTTCTATTCTTCTTAATACCCTTTACTTATAAATAGCCTCGTTAAATTTTGATTTTTTAATCTATAGTTTTCTTTCTATTCCTTTCAAAAATATGTTTTTATCTATGCTTATCATTCTCCATATTTCACTTCAAACACCCATGTATAGGGCCCCGACCTTGGTCATTGATTAGCATTATCTTGTATAAACCCGACATAATAGTTGTTTTACTTGATAACAACTTGATTCACAAAGATATACATGGTCCCTACTTGCCAATAACACTAATCAAGTGAACTACGTTAACCTTTGTATTCTTGTGATTGAATCTTCCGAGCACGCAAAGCCAAAAATATATCAAGAGACTATTGAGAATCTCGTAGAAAAGAATCAAACTCAATAATCCTTCAACACACCAACCATCATACATTAACCGGAGACGAACAATCTAATGTCACCTTTGGTTTATCCATTAATGTTTACTTGCGTGGAACTCACGCATTTTGGCGGAGTTGACAATTTATAGTGTTGTACTCGTTTTCAGTCTCTTTATCAATTGTTTCGGTTTTTGTTAGGTTCTTAATTACTTAAAAGAATTAGTAATAATGTATTTATAAGTCATAACAAAATACATGAGTTACGAACCTGTACCTTTATGATCACTAAGAATATAGATTCCTTGCGCGTAAATTAAACGCCATGATGGCCTGTATTCATTTATATGATTAAGATATCTATATACTATATAGGGGAGGGGAATGATCTATTAAAAAGTGGATTTTGCCTAAATAGCTTAAGAAGAATTGTGATGATAACATGTGGCACTCCTAATAAGTAAGAATGAATGACATTTTGGTCCTTATAAATAGGAGTGAAAATGACATGTGACACCCCTTTTGCTTTTTTTTAAATACAACTAAAAAATCTAGTACAAAAAAATCTAGCACAAAAAATATAGCACAAAAAAATTAGTACAAAAAAATATAGTAAAAAAATATAGCACAAAAAAGTCTAGTACAAAAAAAATATAGCACGAAAAATTTTAGCAAAAAAATGTAGTACAAAAAAATTTAGCACAAAAAATTGAGAAAAAAAAATTAAGACAAAAAAATTCAGCACAAAAATATAATACAAAAATCCAGCACAAAATACAACATAGAAATACAACACATTTTAATGAGTTTTTTTAGTCTTCATATTTTATATAGCAATATGGTACTCAAATTAAAGATAAAAATACACTCGATTTTACGGTGAAATTTTTATGAAAAAATAATGTTGTATAAAAAAGTTATGAACGTTTAAAAAATGAGGGTGGAATATGCATGTGTGTTGCATGTGGAGAGATAAAGTCCATAAATATATGATTTTCCCAAATACTCTTACACTCCTCATTTCTCCTATAATTTCATCTTAATCATTGATTTGAAAAATGAATGATTTAGATTCATTCTCATCCTACTTAGGCAAAATAAACTTTTTATTTGATCTTACCCCATACTATATATAATACATTTGCTCATGGCTTTATAGCCTAGTGGCATCTCGGGGGTGGGATAAAGCTTTGGGTCCAATAGGTCCTGGGTTCGATTCCAACAAGGGGGTTTTCCCATATTTATTGGATTTCCTCCTGAATTGGTGTATAGGCATTATGCCTAGTGGAGATGGATATGATCGGGTGGTTCCACTGGTGGCACAATGATACTCCAGTGGTCCGTCAGTGATACAAATTTGTCGTTCAAAAAAAATATATTATTTGAGTAAACTGCCATTTTGGTCCCTGCAGTAAATTTGCCACTTTAGTCCAAAACTCAAACTTTTTGCATCTGGGTCCCTGTGGTTTCAGTTTTATTGCCATTTTGGTCCAAAAATGAAATCGGATCATATTTGTCTTATAAAATCCTGCAATTTTGTCATTTTCCTCAGGGGCAAATCAGGTTATATTTGTCTTATAAAATATGGTATTTATTTATAAAAATGAAATGATTATTCTGCCCCTGCAGAAAATGACAAAATAGCAGGATTTTATAAGACACATATGATTTGATTTCATTTTTGGATCAAAATGGCAATAAAACTGAAACCACAGGGACCCAGATGCAAAAAAAGTTAGAGTTTTGGACTAAAGTAGCAAAAGTGACCAAACCACAGGGACCAAAATGACAGTTTACTCAAATATATAATACATTTGAAACGGTCACTATGGTTTTCATGTATATACTATATATAATACATTTGAAACGGTCACTATGGTTGTCATGTATATATTAGGGAACAAATTCCTGAAAAATATTCTTGTTTTTCAAAAAAAAAAAAAAAGATCTCAAATTATAATACCTTACCGCTTTGTATGCCAATAAACCAAATAATTCAATTATAAGATTTTTATAATTTAGTTTAGGGCCAAGAAAATCATTCCAAAGCTAATCTAAAATTTTCTTTGAATGTTTGTTTAGCATACACTATACACTCACGGAGAATCTCAAATTTTGACTTATCATCAATTAGAGTGCATCGAAAATTAAGATCTCCGGTATGGTCTCAAGTTCATGCACACATGACAAGGACCACACCACTTTTTATCCAACATGACGTCTACATCAGCAAAGCCTATCCAGAAGCTTCTGGAAGAAATCGCAGGTAACACCAAAGATGCTCCTACAGACAAAAAGGACAACACATGTCACCAATGGTAGGACGCCACCTGGACCTGCAACATAATCCTAGGACAGGCCTACAGCTGCTGATACAATCCTCCTATCTGGACAAATAACGGCGCGTCACGTCACCCACTACTCTAAGTACGGCAGAGGAGACCAAGAGGATATTCCTCTTGGTCGGATAGCTGGCAAGGCCCTTCTTTCCTCCTTCATCCTTCGGCTATAAATAGGGCACTCCTCCTTCAGGTTTAACATTCTGCTCTTTCTCTATTTCACCTACAACACACACTATTTCTCCTCAGAACAGTACTTATTCTCACGCCGGATGGTGGTCACAAGGAGAACCCCATATTCTCCTCTTTATGGCGAGTCACCGGTGTTCTGTTTTGCAGGATTCCAGTAGTCAGCGAGTGGAGAAGGGGATTGAACCCTAAACACGAGACGACCCAGCTGGTTAGCCTAAGTGTTAACCAGTGTTTCATCAATCTCAAATTTTTCTTGTTGATGACAATGTGACACATCAAATTATTAAAAGAAAAATTAAGTGTGCATTCCATATGAATATCCATGCATAGTCGCTTCGTAGGCGCCCGGTTTTGGTCCCGGCAGTGATGGATCTAGGATTTTATTCTAATGGTTTCTTTTGGTAAATTCTCTTTAATTCTCACTAATGTTTTTTAAATTCTATATGGTTCTCACTAATTTTTTTAATTTTTTCTAAATGCACGGATTCCTGAGAACCCACAAATATGAGCTGGATCCGCCACTGGTCTAGTGTGAATATTCCTTTTCTCATGATTCCTGTGACGTATATAGGAATGAGGAAACAAACTCAAAAAATGTCCAACATTCATTGCCTTGTGAACATATTAGTGGCCACAATTTTTTGTACAGATAGATGATGCTCCCACAGTGGCCCAGATACTTTACCCACACCGGTATTAGTATGTAAAAATGCATGCATTATTTTCGTACCAAAATTTTTGGCGGTTCTTTGGTCATAGGGTTCAAGCAACCGACAATAGTAATATTAATTACACGTTTATCACAAATTGGTCCATTTCCGAAGTATGTACTTTTGTCATTTTATTCTCACTGCAAGAATTCTTCTATAAACTATTTTATACTTTATGTGTAGTTTTTTTTTTTCAAAACGTGTGTATGATATGCATTAGCTTTTGTTAAATAATCTTGTTGATCAGTTCTGTTTAAATGTAAGGGAAAACATGCAAATAATACCTGATACAGCAGACAAGCCAGCAGAGAAACCAGGCAGAGACGCAGCCATGAAGTTCGACATAGTTGTCAGCTTGATCTGGTTCCCATTTAGGATGTATGTTCTTGATGGTAGTACCGAGTTCTTGGGGTTGAAGAACTCGTAGTAATGGAGAGATAGGAGGGGCGAAATTATGTGTGATGTTATGAATGTCTAACCATAATCTTTATCTAGTAATTATATACACCCGAGGGGAAACCCAATTAGTTAATAAAGGTAATTGGGACCATCAACAATTACCAACTAATTATATTATATATTTTAATATATTTTGATCATTATTATATAAATGATAATGATGACTACTAGATTAAATACATATAAATAAAATATTTAATCTTACATTCTCCCACTTAGCCAAATAATCATTTATCATTAGCATTAGATAAGTCTAATCAGAAGTTAATACTCATTTTAGCTTTAAACCAAGAACCGTAGCATCACTCGACTCAGGACCCCCATTAATCATATTACAGCCTCAATTTAAAACCTAACAGTTATGATTAGTATTACACGTTTCTCTTGATATCTATACTAAATATCAATTTAAATTGATCTTTGATTTGGTTAATTTGATTAATTAAAACTAATGAAAACTAAATTTGATGAAATTATAAACAATAATTTAAGACGTTGATCACTCTTAAGGGTTCAGGTTTAAGAGCCATATATAAATATAACTTTGGTTAATTAACAAGTTAGAAGATTACATATGCATAATCGTATTCATCTTAGGATTTAGATGGATACTAGCATGACATGGAATTCGGTCGTATTGTCCTAATGGTTTGACAATAGAATAAGAACATGTGCAAGGATACTTTTAAACCAATTACCTACTACTCAAAACTCAACAAGTTGAATTAAGAAAAATCTGACTTTGAGGCTTTTTGATACTCAAAACAAATACATAAAACATCCATAATTATCCCCAATAGAACATCATGGTGATTAAGGGGTGTACCCCATAACCAGTTTCTTTTAAAATTAACTAAAAACTACTTTTTTTGTTCTTGTTCGATTCCGGTGCTAATTTTACAAATGAATAAGCTGGTTTGCCTTTTGTTTTCTCTTCAACATAGTAGCCAAGAGAGGGAAGCCTCTTGAAAACTGTCCCCGACTCCTCACGATTGCCATGTGCCGAACTCATGATTACTTTTTATAACGACGGAACTTCTATAAATTTTATAGAGAAAACGAACTAGTAAGCAATTGAAACCTAAACAACAGTGTTTTTTAGAAAGACTAAGGGGCTGTTTGGTAGCCTCTGAATAGTCATTAAGAGGCTACCTCTTAATGGAACCATTAAGAATTTTACCAATGAGAAGGTAGAAGAATGTGACATGTGATGATTTACCATTCAGAGGTTGCCTCTTAACCATTCAGACTTGAGGTTACCTCTTATTCATTCAGAGGTTTTAAACCATTAAGAGGTAGCATCTGAATGGTCATTAAGAGGCTACCAAACAGCCCCTAACTTCACTAGAAACGCAAACCACCGCCTCTCCCAACTTAGATTACAAAATCTGGATCTACCCTTAACCCAAACAAAAGAGTTTTATGGGCTGCTGTTTCTTTTTAATCCATTTTGTGGGCTGCAATGAACCCCCTGTTACGTGAGCTGCTGTTTCTTTTTAATCCTTTTTGTGGGCTGCAGTTTGATATGGGCTCATGTACGTAACACTAATTGCAGCCCAATAATTAATCAATGCAACATATCCTTGATTTAACTAAGCCCACGTGATTTTCCATTTTCAATTCTTTCTTTGCACTTAATATTAGTGGTGCACAAATCGGGTTTTTTAAAAACCGGTTCCGGGTATGGAACCGGGTTCGGGTAGGATCGGGTTTTACAAAATCGGGTTTTTTTTAAAATCGGGTCGGGTCCGGGTTTTCTACCAAAAATGTATACCTATATACCCGGGTTCGGGTAGGGTTCGGGTCGGGTTTTATAAAACCCGGGTATTATAATACCCTATTTCCGGGTTCGGGTCCGGTTCGGGTATTCATCGGGTAGGGTTCGGGTATGCATCGGGTTGGGAAAAAACCCGCACCGGGTATTAAAAAAACCCGACCGGGTATTAATGTTTCTTTATATGTTTTAGTGGATGGTGCTTGCTTATTGAAATTTTAATGACATTTCTAAATTTAAATTCGATGGTGCTAGATCGAAGGAATAGTTCTGATTTGAATCCTTTTGGATTACATAAACAACGATATATTTTATTTGATATGTTATGTTTTAACCAAGTTCCATCAATTTTTCATTTTTCTGTATTAGACAAACACCAATGGATCTTTCCAGCAAATAGAGGGGAATAATGACCAAATATTTCAAATATCATTAGAAACCTAATAATTAAACAAGATTACATCAAAGTGCATAAATAATTTTGTTAAATCATAAGAACTAGAAGTCTTAATGCTTGAAAACATAGATAAAATAACATAGATAAGACTAGAAGTCAAAGTGCTATATAACCGGGTATAAAAAAACCCAGTTACGGGTATTTATAAAACCCGGTTCCGGGTATTTATAAAAACCAGTTCCGGGTATTTATAAAAACCGGGTTTCGGGTATAAACCGGGTATAAAAAAAACCGGGTATTTATAAAAACCGGTTCCGGGTTCGGGTTTTAGATCAAATATGAATACCCGGTCCCTACCCTATGGGTAGGGTCGGGTTCGGGTTCGGGTATAGAAAACCCGGTTTTTATAATACCCGGTTCCGGGTTTTTTTCCGGGTTCGGGTATTTTGTGCACCACTACTTAATATTGCTAAAATTGATTTAGCAATTAATTTAACTTCTCCAATGGAACTTGCTCCTGATTCTCGAATGTGTGTAAAAATGTCAAAACAACATGTTTTTAGTTTTTTTTTAATTCCCATATAGTTTATTTGACCAGTAAAATTATTTATGAATCATAATGTATACTAACGAGTTGGACGCTAGCTCACACATTACGACGAAATATTGATTGAATGTTTTAGTATTGCTATGTCAGAAGCGCGAAAATTCTCCAAGTATATTTGAAAAAGGTAAATGGTTAATTTTGATTTTTGGTATAAATGATACATATTTTATTATTTTGGTTTGTTAGGGTACCGTTACATTACCAATACACGCTATAGCAAACGAAAGAGAAAACTTAAACAATAAAGTTGCAATAAACATAGATACATATTAGAAATCTGAATAAACATTGATACATATTAGAAATTGTGAGTACACGTTCGTTGAAGACCAATTCAATTTGGAAAACCTAGAAACTGGAGTTGTTTAATGGTACATAAAAGCGCAAAAAACTAGATTGGAGAAGACCGTGCTACCGACCCTTTTGTTAATAAAACTGAATTAAACGAATTTACAAATACGATCACCCCAATCGTGTATTTATATATGTATACTAACTTATTATCCGTATTAAGTTGATCAATGGAAAGTTGCATAACTTATTATCCCTAATAAGTTGTTATTGCTCGGTAGTGGTAACAGCAACAACTTTGTCCATGATTAGTCAAATGGTCTCCAGTCGCCACTAGTAATTAAGTTGATCGACTTGCAATTACCCGGAGTGGTAACTTGGAAGATCAATAGTGAATGAGTTACATGTGATTGAGTTTTTTTTTACATTGGTTTTTTTCATTGATGTAACTAAATAACCACCACCAACGGTGATAATCGCCAACGGCCAACTAAGACCTTTAGATGGTTCTCTAACATAACTGTTTCATAATATAACTACATTTTCGCTCTTCGTTTTCCTGTAAATTATCCAAGTTAAAAATTCAAGAGTAAGATCAAATAATCTAATCTACAATTAACCCTTGATGGAAGGTTGCCCAAGAGTTGCTTCAACAAATAGGAGAGTGAGACAAATAAGCATAAAAAGCCGATTTTGGTGGCATGAGATGTCAACAAAATGGTAGGACCACAAGAACTAGCTAGCTGTGATGCACTCGTGCGTCTGTCTGTATGTTGTACTTGCAATCACTAAAGAACATATAATATGAATATTCGAATACCTTTTGAGCGGACATCATACCCTAAAAGGGTAACGAAGTCATCCAGATCAGATGACCCTTAAAAGTATACTATTTTTTTTTTTAAAGGTTAAAAGTATACTATAAGTTGTATAACTCTCATCCAATATCTTTTCATTTTGAACAAAGACACTCAAATTTACATAATATAATTTATTTACATAATATAATTTAGGAACAAGTTGATGTTTTGAGTGTTGTAACCCATGTTTTGGGGGTTTTTCCAAAATTTTTGTTGATATTTCACTTTAAATCCAACTTGATTTTATAGTTTTAACCCAAAGTTTTTAGTTTTTTCAATTTAACCTAACAACTTTTTTACTTTCAACTTTGATCCCCTATATTTTTCATATTTTGCAAAATTTTTCGCTTTACGTTTTATTCTAAACTTTACGAGTTAACACGACACAATGTGTGTGTGTGGGGTTCAACGATTTTACGTTTTGTTATACGCTTCATTCTAAATTTTGCGAGTTAACATGACGCAACATACATGTGTGGCTTAGTGTATTTACGTCGTCTATTTTTTTCTCGTTCAACAAGTTCGTCACAACGTGCGAATCCTAAATCGAGTTAGTTATCATTTTCTCTGTTTTATATGTCGGTCTAATTTCTCCACATTACGACGCCGCAACTTCAATGTTGGTGGTTGTTGGCTGTTTGGTGCTATTTGCCACGGTTTTACGCCCCCGCCGCAACGCGGGGGGATTAATACTAGTTTATCTTAAAATCAAGTCTAGAACTTATATCATCACTCATTAGAAAACTATAACTAATTCCTATTAAGTTAACACAAATACTTAACCTTTGAGTCTATTTACAAATCATAGTCAATACCAATAGGTCAAACTTGAACATTATGTTCATCTTCTAACAGAATAATTGTCTTGTATAGACTATAGTTGTGTGAGAATATATGTTTAATAAGACAAAGGAAACAATACCTTTTTTGTACGAACAACATCACCCAGCGACATTTCGTCCGCACCCCTTAGGTAAAAAGTGTTATCAATTTATATTTTAAATTTTTTTAGTAAACTCTTATTTTAAAAAAAATATACTACCTAAACTATATAACTTTTAATACCTAACCAACTAAACCCAAATACCCATACCTTTACCCACTTATAATTCCTAACTAGCTAGCCCACTAAGTCTTAGCCCACTAACCGAACCAACAATATTTCAAACTATAATAAAATAATTAAAGTCCAAAACCTTAAGAAATTCTATCCCGCTCTCTCTCTCTCTCTCTCTCTTGCGTCCCTGCAGTGCCAACGAACAACATCACCCAGCGACAACAGTCTAGCAGCCGGCGACCAGCGTAATCAGCCACCATACCACCGTCGTTCGACACCAAATCTAACCGGAATCCGAACACGGGTAAGTTTCTTTGTTATTTTGATGATTTTGGTAGATATTATAGGAGAAAAAAAGGGTAATAAAGTTGTTAAGTAGGTTTGAAATTTTGTGTGTTTTGACGTTGTTTATGGTTGTTTAGATGATTTTTAGGGTGATTATGTTGTTTATATATTTTTAGGGTGATTACAACTTACGTTATGATTTCTAGGGCTTGAATAGTTGAAAATTAAAATTGAAACATTATGTTATGGAGCGATAAACTTATGTTATATAGAGAAAGAATTGCTTAAGAAATTAGCTTTAGATGATGTTTTGGATAGATTTCAAAAAATGAAATCCCGTAGGGCATAGGGCGTCGATGTTTTAATTATGTTTGTAACAAGTTTTGACATGTTTTTGATGATTATATAAATTTAGTTTGATGTTCGTTTGTTTTACATGACCCGACCCGACCCGATACGAACCGATTTTTTTACTTATATACCTAGGGGCCTAAAATTTTTAAAAATGTTCCGCACCCCATGTAAAAATTTATGGGTCCGCCACTGTGTATAGTTGTGTGAGAATATATGTTTAATAAGACAAAGGAAACAATACCTTTTTTGTACGAGCACTTTTGTCCCCTGCTTCCACATTTATCTTATTATTCGAAACCACCAATTCATTTAATAATCAAGTTAATGGAGCACAAAGCATGTAACCCATTAAAGAATAGGAGAAAATAGCATTATCCTATAGTTGGTCAGCAGCATGACCATGAGTCCCTAAGCTTGTTTGTATAAATAAGTTGGGATGATGCCTATCTTACAAACCATTCTAAGTTTCTCATTCATTGCATAAAGATTCTAGAGAGAGAGAGAGAGACCCTAAACCCTAAACTCTCAAGAGATTCACTTGCATTTAGTTTGACTCACAAAGTATGAAGCTCTATCTCATGTTTGTTGTGTTTCTTCTCTCAAGCTTCCATAGTTATGAAGTTGAAGGTGTGTAAACTTTTTCTGAACTCATTTTGGCATTGTTAAAATAATCTTGGCCCTAAATTACATAATTACATTTGTAAAGTGGATCAAAGAGATTACTTATCATGGAGTACGTATATCTAATTGTGTTTTCTTGTTGATGTTATGAAGGTAAAAGGTTGGGTAGAATGCTCAATTTATCAGCTAGCACTAATCAAGAAATCATCAAGGTTGGTATCTTAATCATGATTTCATGTCAAAACAACTGACACCTTTTTAAGTGGTATGTACATTATAGCTCATGGTCTTTTGCTCATTTGTTACAGATTTCGTCGATAAAAAGAAGTAATGAAGATCAAGCAATGGTAGCAACAACTGATGAACTTCCATCACGTACCGCGTTAAAGAACAGAAAATTAAATTCTAGAGTGGTAACCAAGAAATCTCATCATGTCGACCACTGGTTACCAAAGATTCATGAAGACTACTATGGACCGAAACATCACCGGCCAAGACATCATTGAAACCACTATCAACTGATCATCTTTCAAGAAAACATCATGGAGTAATTTATTTCAACAAAAATGCATAAGTGTCATAATATGACATATCACAAACACTCGGTGGTTACATTTTTCTAACATATGTCTCCTGTTATATTAATATTCATTGTTTGAGTATGTCTTGGGGATGACATGATACATCTTTTGTAATAGCTGAAACACTAACTCATTGTACTCGGGGCATAATTTGATCAAAAGTTGATTGTGGGAAAATCTTATACATCAACTACATTACTTGTTTTCTCAATTCTCTTGTATTTCACAACTTGTTTTTTTTTTTTGTAATTTATTTGCAGAAATGTATACATGACTTGTGACAAAAGTATTTTTCTTAATGAGGAGCAATTTTGGTTTTAAAGGTTATAAAAACAAAAGTATTTTTCTTAATTATATAAGTTTAATCAAGTCGGTTCTGGAACAGTAGCATACATACAAAGATAATTTCATGTTTAAGAACGACATACATAGACTAATGCAGTAAGAAAAATTAGAAGACTAACTAATGAGAAAATAAAAACTAGTTAAAAAAAGCACATAGATGCTAGACAGTATGATAAAGTAATTTAAAGTTACGGGAATTAAATTAGACAGCATTGCGGAAATGCTGCAGGTGTTTAGGATTAAGGAACAAGCTTATGGACCCATTTAGTAATTTAATAATAGAAATTTAGTACTATATATGTTATAGAATTATTTCTTTTTATTAAATATTTGATGTTAACTAAAAGATTGACCCGCACGCGTTGCGCCGCGGCCATCGAAATTGACATGCTATTGATCAGATTTACATTTACAATGTGTTAAAGATGTTTTTGTCGGTTAAATATGTATTACTATTTTATACAAATAAGTAATTCACCCAATAAGCTCAATGCAATTAATGGTATCATAATTACTACGTTACATGACTTGTATCCATATAATAAACCTATCATATTAAGCTCTCCGCGTTGCGGCGGGGGGCGTAAAACCGTGACAAATAGCACCAATGCCACACTATAGCCAACGACCACCAACATTGAAGTCGCGGCGTCTTAACGTGGAAAAATTAGACCGACATATGAAACATAGAAAATAATAACTAACTCAATTTAGGACTCGCGCGGTGTGACGAACTTATTCAACGGGAAAATATAAACGACATAAACACACTGAACCACACACGTACGTTGTCCCATGTTAACTCGCAAAATTTAGAATGAAGCGTATAAGAAAACGTAAAATCGTTGAACCATAAACACACATTGTGCCGTGTTAAGTCGCAAAATTTAGATCTAAACGTAAAACGAAAAATTTTGCAAAATATAAAAAACATATGGGATCAAAGTTGAAAGTAAAAAGGTTGTGAGGTTAAATTGGAAAAACTAAAAACTTTTGGGTTAAAACTACAAAATCAAGTAGTTTTGGGTTTAAAGTGAAACATCAATTTTTTTTATTTATTTTTTTTTTTTTTTTGAAAAAACCCTCAAAACATGGGGTACAACACCCCAATGCCTCAACTTGTTGTAAATTTATAGTATGTAAATATGTAAATGTATTGCAAAATATAAGGAAAATAATGCACATATATATATATAAGGTTAAGCTCATGTACAAATATACTTAGTGTACCAAGCATACGAATCAAATGATAAAAAAAAACACTATTGCATAATTGTAATTATATATATTTGAGTTAGATTTGAATTACTCTATAACACAAATTATAAACAGATTAAAACACAATCGATAGCATAATAAACACAATGACTATAACTTATAACACAAATTATAGAAAACTCAAATACAACACTATCTTCATTGTGTCATACTTGGTGTTATAGGTTCTGATAAGAACGCAATGGACATAACCCAAATTAACATTGTATTATAAGTTTTGATAATAACACATTATATAGAAACCTTAGTACTATATAGGTTATAGAATTATTTCTTTTTATGGTGAAACTTTTTTTTAAAACGTATAAAAAAGTTATGGACGTTTAAAATTGATGGAGGAATTGACATGTATCTTGCATATGTGGAGAGAGAAAGTAAATATAAATTAGACCATCTCCAATACAAGATTATCTCCTCTCACCTCCATATCATCTCCAACTCATCAAATGCATCCTAAGTGCATTGCATTAGGGATGGTCTTAGATTTCTTTTATGCCCTCCCATTCATTTCTTTTTCCTAAAATTAAAGTCAACACTCTAAATATAAGATCAATATACTAGAATCCTTCTTGCCTTTCTTATTTACGTTGTCCTTTGTATTTAATCCTAATCTTATAGAATTATATCATTAAAAATTTTACTAACCTTTGTATGAACCAACTAACAAAAACTCGTCATTAGTTGTCTTTAGGATGCATACAGCTTTAGAGTAAATAAAACATATTAAATATATATATTTATATGTATTTAATCATGTAACTGTTTTTTTTTTAACGGCAAAGAAAGATGTGCCAACCTCCGTGACATCGGGCGTTGTGGCCAAGGTCGACTACTCGACCGCCGCCAGCTAGAGGTGTACAAAAAAACCGGTTTTAGAACCGAAACCGGGAAAAAAGACAAAACCGGTTTTTTTATAACTGGTTTTAGAACCGAACCGAACCGCCGGTTAGGATCCGGTTAGAGATATTTATCTTCGAAAACGGTTATAAAAAGCCGGTTTAAACTGGTAAAAACCAGTTTTTTTGGAATAAACCGGTTAATAACCGATCATAATCACGAGTTCCTCAACCTAACGAACTCTAAATCCCATTACTCATATACACCCCAAACGGGAACCAGATCAAGTTGATTATCACGTCTACTTTGATGGCTACATTAGTTTCTGGATTATCCAATGTTGTAATAGATATAATAGAGTTAAATGTCATTTTAGTCCCTGTGGTTTGACCCATTTTGCCAGTTTAGTCCAAAGGTTTCATTTTTAACCTGTGGGTCCAAAAAGGTTTCACAGTTGCCATTTTAGTCCACTGGGTTAACTTCATTCATTTTTTCTGTTAACGATAAAGCCAATTCGGTCATTTTATATGGCTGAATTGCCCTTTTAGTTAACAGAATTACATACAAAATGATCAAATTGGCCTTCTCGTTAACAGAAAAAATGGATGAAGTTAACCAAGTGGACTAAAATGGTAACTGTGAAACCTTTTTGGACCCACGGGTTAAAAATGAAACATTTGGACTAAACTGGCAAAATGGCCCAAACCACAGGGACTAAAATGGCATTTAACTCGATAATATTTACATGTTTTCCATTATGTACTTACATAAGTGATTAACAAACCATCCTACAACTTTATTTATATTGATTTTGATTAGCAAGTCTTTCATCGTTTGAATCATATTCATTGATACCGACAAACAAGAATATAAATTTTCATATAAAAATTTGCTAAGAATATTTCTATCTTCATAAAAAATCCTACTTATTTCTCCTTTAGGTACAAGTAACAATAAATATCATTTTAAAATCCTATCAAACAAAAAGCTGGAATAGCTCAGTTGGTTAGAGCGTGTGGCTGTTAACCACAAGGTCGGAGGTTCAAGCCCTCCTTCTAGCGTCTTCTCTATGTTTTTTATTCAAAGCAGAACCGGCGCTAAATGTGGTGGTAGAGTTAGGAATGTTTCTGCATCGTGATGGTCAACACTTTTTTCTTTTACCTTCTTTTCACAAAATTGAACAAAGATTGTGTGTTTAAAATTACTTGATACAAAAACCTAATGATACTGAAGAAGCTTCAGAAATTCAGAACATATGAAAACTACTTCAAAAATGGCTTCGGATTGCAAAATCAACACCCTGCAATTCCACTGAACCAAAGCCACTTTCCCTCTATTACTATCCCTTTAATCTCAGTTCTAGCGACTCAACCCAATAACAAACCAGCAGACTATAAGTGGGCGCAGGGCTGCAACAACCGAGTGTGTACCATCTATGAATGCGCTCACTAAGCTAACGCTCTAGAATTCCTTTAAAACCGCTGTGGTAATAAGTGCATATGGCCCCTTTTCAAGTAACCCAAAAAGGAACATTAACAAAATGCTGCTAAACATAAAAATGTTTCCATATGAACTTGTAAAAAACAAGAACAGGATGCGAAATCCTTAATAGTGACCTTGTGGGCTGAACTCCAGCAACAGCTTGATACACAAATCATCCCATCATTAAAGAACCTCTAGATCTATCTGATCGCCTACATGTCCAGAGAAGTACATCAATAGTTTAAGTTGAAAGCAACACGAGCCACAGCAATCTGGTTTTAGGTTACATGGGGTTCGACAAATTGGGGTAAGTGCTGAGAACGGATTTGTCAACCTTATTTATACACGGTGCTTGAAAAATACGTGGGGAGTTACCCAGAGAGACGTAACTAGCTACATAACCGTTTTATGTATGGCATTTGATACTTGATACTTGACTAAAATTAATTAAATCTTTCAAGCAACCTTGTTTTACATAATCCATCAAACAGTATCATTTTCTTCGACGTAGCAAAGAAAGTGCTTAGAAATACAAGTCTAAACTCTTTTGGTATCAAAGCTAAAAACAAATCACCAAAACTCCATTAAACCGCTACAAATCATTCATCACGGTGTCTAAATCATCTGCTGGTGTAGATCAGCTTCCTGCTGAGCAAGCTCCACCACCATAGCCTCATCGAAAAACTTGTTGATGCTCACGTCCTCGCTCATACCCTACCAAAAAACACATACACCATTTCATTCAACACATCAATTCAACCACAAACCACTACAACAAAACAATTAGTATACAGTATACCTTCCTACGCCTCGTTTTCACCATGAATTCACGTGCAAGATACTGAATCGGTGCGGGCTCAAGTGGCCGTAACACAATGCTTTTATCCAATGGGTCACCGGGAACAATAGCCCAGTGATCAAAAGTTGAGACTGCAAATGCCTGCCCCTGGGTGTGATACCGTAAGTCCGTCTCAAAACCAAATGACTCGATTACGGGAACAAACGCCTTGACGATGTACGCAGGGGTCCCTGGTTGAGGAACGTCAGCAGTTATATGCCCACGTCTTCGAGATAACACCGTGTATATAGCGGAAACACAATCGATGGGTGTTTGTATCTGAAATATATATATGTACGCATGATATGTTATTTCATACGGGAGAGACCCGAGTTATATTAACAAATATGCTCGTAAATGCTGAACTTAATCAGAAATTAGGATGAACCTGGAAAACATCAAAATTATCTATACTATAAATATGCTCTTTTGTCACATCAACCAACTTTGGCCCCTCAACTTTGACATTAACCAACTTTAGCCCCTCAACTTTGACATTAACCAACTTTAGCCCTCAACTTTGACATTAACCAACTTTAATAATAAACAGCTTCAACCCCTCAACTTTGGTAATGACATGTTTAGCCCCTTAACTAAAACAGCTTTAACCCCTCAACTTTAATAATAAACAACGTTAGCCCCTTAATTTTAATAATGATATGTTTAGCCCCTCAACTTTGATAATGACATGTATAGTCCCTTAACTAAAACAATTTTAGCCCCCCCTCAACTTTAATAATGACATGTTTGACCCCTCAACTTTAATAATGACATGTTTAGCCCCTTAACTAAAACAACTTTAACTCTCGCGATTTGCTTATTTTTATCTACGTTTCGAACCCGCTGCGAAGCGGGGGTGGTAACCCACTAGTTAGTTATTAATCTAGTATAATTAAGTTTCGGAGTTATTACCTCCACATAATATACTGGCTCCATAAGACGTGGTGTTGCCATAAGAAAAGCTGAGTAGGCCACACGTCGAGCTGTTGGAATGATTTGACCGGTTCCACGATGTAGCGGCTCTGGTGCAATTTTCGCATCAACTATTTTGAACTTGACGTTACGGATCGGCTCGTCACAAAGCGGACCCTCGCGTGCACCCCACTGGAACCTGTTAAAAGCGCATATTAGTACTAATTCACATTCACATAAAAGAATATAAAACAATAAAGGAGAAACAACTTACCCTTGAACGATTGAATCCTTCACAGAATTCAACAAACTTTTGTCGACTTCACTCGAGAGTGTGTCATCCAATAATATATTAGGTCCCTACAAAATTATTTAAACAACAAAGAAGATATAAAGAATGAGACAAAAACTACTAAAAACTTCTAAAATGTATAATACCTGCTTGTCGGGTCCAAACGCCCAAATAGATCTTGCAGCAAGCAGATCCCAATCATATCTATTTTGAAAAAAGTCACCGAGCTTCTTTCTGGGCCAGTCAACGCTTACAACACCATTCTCAATATCTTCTGCAAGTCCTCTCTCCAGTGGTTCAGCAATCTAACCAATAGAATAATGTAAGACATATATTCCAAAAGCCACAATAGAGATTAATAAAGAGAGTAAATTACACAAATTGTCCTTTATTTATATACAAGATTGCATCTCTTTATCTTTTGTCTTTAAAAAGCACGTAAAATGTCTTTTATAATTAAAGTTTGCCCGCTCTTTGTCCTTTAAGTGAACTGATGTTAGCTTTTCAGTTAACTAAGGTTAAATGACCATTTTAACAGAAAAATTACATAATTTCAGATTATGTCATTTGAGCAAAATGGTCATTTTACCTTAAAAGTTAACAGAAAAGTTAGCATCAGTTAGCTTAAAGGACAAAGAGCGTGCAAAATTTAATCATACAGGACATTTTGCGTGATTTTTCAAGACAAAGGACAAACAGCGCAATTTGGTATATAAATAAAGGATAATTTGTGTAAATTACTCTTAAAAAACCTAGGTATGTCAGCACATACCATAGTAATTTTATTTTTCTTGTTAGGTGTTTCAGCAAAGCATTTCATTGATGAAGACTCCACCACCGTTTCACAAAATGAGACAACTGGGTCGGCCACCTGTTAAATACATAAAAAAGCATTTAAAAAAATACGCAAGTCATCCGCAGAAATATATCAAAAAGAAAATGAAAAATAAATATAACACACTTCACAAAAAAAGCCCATTTTGACCTAATTACTTATAAATAGGTCAACTGAGGCTATATTTTATCTCTAACGGGTCAAATAAATGAGTCAACAATTACAGTACCTTGACTTCGACTTCTGAATATAGTTCTCTAAGATCCTTCATTATAGAATCAAGATACAATTCTCCAGTACCTAAAATAGTATGTTCTCCGGACTCTTCGACTTTCGTAATCGCTAAAGGATAACTCTTGCTAATCTTCCTAAGACCCTCAACCATTTTCGGTAACTCGCTCGGATTCAACGGTTCGGTTGCGGTTTTCACCACAGGAAGAGTGTTAAACTGAAGAGGCCTGAATATGTACACATCATCATCATATTCAGAGTCACAAAGCGTAGCGGTTTTCATAATGGAAGCATCAACGCCTTCAATAAGAACCCACGAGCCAGGTGGTGCCTTATTGATAGGGATCCTGTAACGCGCTTGATACACCCATAGTTTCGTTACTTCTTTTACCGTCATATCTTCTTCGTCATCCGGTGAATAACCCTCTCCGAGAACACGCACCGTCTGACCCGTATGGATTTCTCCGCTATACACCCTTCCAAACGCATCGAAAACCGAACAATCCGATTTCGGATACAGTTTCGTAATATTGACCATAAGCGGCCCCGACGGGTCACAATTCGACATGGACGTGTAGATTGTTGAACTTCTCGGCCCGGTGTAAATATGGTCAACTTTTTTAGAAGCAGCCTCTTTCGCAGACGGGATATGGTGAACCAACATGTCGGTGAACCCGGTGGCTGACCCGAAAACCGAGCTGCACGCTAATCTAAGCAAAGGTCTCACATTCAACTTGTAAGCGGCATTGCTTAAAGTAACACCGAGTTCCGCTAGTGTCGTCTCGACACTCTTTTTATGTTCTCCGATAACTTGACTGTAGATCTTGTAAAGCGGTTCAAGAATAAACTGTACGAACGACCTTTCGGCGCCACTTGCGGGTTGTTTCTTTTTGAAGGTTCTAGTAGCGGGGTCATAATAGTAATCTCCCCAAAGTCGAGATGCGAACTTGTTGGCATCGAAAGGGATTCCGTGAAGCTTAACGTATAGTTTCGCAAACGATTGTAAAGTGAAGCACCATCCTGCACTACCGCTAGCGAAACAAAGGTTTCCGGCAGCTGGATCAATGACTTGGACATCGCCAGCTGTCGAAGAGACTGCGGTAATGTGGTTGTTGATGACTTCGATCGTATGTCGCAACTTATGATAAGCGTCTTTTGGCGGTAGTTTAAGCTCAGTTATTAATCTGTCAACCTACAAATAATATATGTATTCAAACATTAAACATTGAGTATCGCAACTTCAAATAGCGATAATGAGATATTAAAAAGAATACCTTGTTAATCACAACTACTATCGGTAAACGCTCCTGGATTGCATGCCGAATTGCTCTTTCGGTGTTCACCTGTTCATGAGTTGATGTCAAATAATATCTTTATAAAAGTAGGTAAAAATGTATAGAGTAAATTTCAATTTTCGTCCCTGTGGTTTGCTGATTTTAACACTCTCCATCCAATTGTTTAAAAATTGCATTTATCATCCATTAGTTTACTGATTTTAACAGTTTCAGTCCACACTAGTGTTACTCTTTAACAGTTTCAGTCCATACCAATGTTAGTGGTGTGGACTGAAACTGTTAAAATCAGAAAACTAATGGACGATATTCTTTGTTATTGTTTTTGTATCGTTGTTAAACAACTATAACCAGAAAAATGCAAGTTAAAAAACTGCATAATTTGAAATCTAGTGATGGAAAGCTACATATATACACGTGTGTGATTAATGTTCCAACAAGGGTCTTTTAAGTGATTTTTAGCTATAAGTTGGATTTTTTTGGTATGACTGAAAAGTTTCAGAATCAACAAGACAACAACTACTATAAAAGTTACTATGATATAACTTTCAGTTAAAGTATGTATATTTTACCCGAATAAAGAGTGTTGTATTCTATGTAGAATGTTATTTTTGATCACATTCTTTTTGTTTTTCTTTTCGCAGTTATTTGATTATCAGTATAATATGGGACTCTTGCTGATCGGAAATAAGAAGCTAATGGCAACCACTGAGGAACTCAAAGAAGCACTTGCAGATACACAAGAAGTCGTTAAATGTGAGGAGGCTGCCCATTTCATGGCCTTGTCCGAAACTGGAAAACGATACGATGAATTGCGGAAAGCTTTAGAGTTTGAGAAACGATGTCAGGCTGACGTAAGAACATTTCTTTCTTTATAATGTTTCTTTCGATTGTTATAGTCGATTCTGAAGTTCTGAACATATGTGTTGTTTTTTTGCAGCTTGAGAAGGCGTTACGTGAACTCGGTGAAGAGAATAAACAAATTAAACTTAAATCTCAAACGAGTTTAGTTGATGCAAACAATTTAGTTGCGGGAATCGAGGATAAAGCTAGACTGGTGGAAGAAAAGATGCAACAAGCCGACGCAAAGCTTGCTGAGGTGGACCGAAAAAGTTTGGATTTAGAGTTTGACAAAAGATTGCAAGAGCTAGAGACCCATGAGAGTCTGTTGCAGAGTGAACGCCAAACGTTTATTACAGGGTATGGTTTCTTAAAATATTTATGACAGTTTGAATAATTATATTATAACTTGATTATTCTGATTTTGCAAAAAAAGTAACTATGAAAGGGTAAAATAGTTTTACTTGTATTTCCTAAATTAAAGGACTTTTTATTTTCATATTTTTGGTTTTTATTTCTTGTCGAATTTCTTTTTTTTTTTTTTTTTGGGTCAATTTCTCAGCTAGTTTCTTGTGTAATCTAAATTTGCCAAACACTCAAATCATCAAACAATTTAAACTACAGAAACACATCTAAACAACTGATCTGTTCATTCTTATTGTTTTGTATCTTATAATTAAGAGTAAAATGCCATTTTCGTCCCTGAGGTTTGTTTTTTCGCATCTGGGTGGAGTTAACTAGCTGGATGAAAAGGGCAAGATTTCAAACCTTTTGGATCCAGATGCGGAAAAACAAACCTTTAGACGAAAGTCACAAAACTGGTCAGGGACGAAAATGGCATTTTACTCTATAATTATTTTTTTTGATTATTTGTTATAATAATGATTTTTTTAATAGGCGTGAAGCATGGGAAAATACGTATTCGAATCAGAAAGAGGATTTACGGGTATGGGAAAGGAAATTGCAAGAAGGGGAAGAGCGGTTATGTGAAGGTAGGAGAATTATGAATTCACGGGAGGAAAAAGTCATTAAATCCGAGACGACCGTTAAACTAAAAGAAAAGGAACTCGAGGATGCACATAATAAGATTGCATCTAGCATTTTGGAGTCAAAGAAGAAAGAAGACGATATAAACATCAGATTATCGAAGTTAGTTGCAAAAGAGGAGGTTTGTTTTTGACTTTTTGTTTCTGTTGACTTATCTTGTTGACCCGTCAATAATTTCATTGTTTGTTTTTTTTGTTTGGTTGTAGCAAGCCGAGTTGATTAGAAAGAACCTTGAGATCAAGGAAAAGGAATTGCTCGATTTGAAAGAGAAATTGACTGCAAAAGAAAAAGTGAGTTCATACTTAATTGTCTGTTTGTTTGCGTGCATATGTGGAATATGCCACTTTGTTAACTCATCGCTATTGGCTGGTTGGGTGACGGGTCAAAATGGGTTTTGATTTAAAAGAGTTAATTTATTCTTATCTCGACAAAATAGGCTGGGTTGACCCGAAACCACTTTTATTAATCCTTTTCATATTTTCTAGTCGTTAATGCATAAAATCAGCGAACCACAGGGACGAAAATTGAAGTTTACTCAAATGTATATTTATAGATATATATTTTGCAAGATCAAATAAACAAATGTAGTAAACTAGCATAAGTAGGGGTGATTTTTAACTGAAACCCGAAAACCAACCCGAATAAAAACCAACCCAAACCCAATTATAGTGTTACCTGATAACCCGAACAAGATGGAACCCGGAACCCGAAAGTAGTATTCGGGTTGGTAACCGGATTAAAAAATGTTAATCGGGTTGACTTGATTAACCCGAATTACATAACTATAGAAGTCTAAATTGCCTCACATGTTTTGTTTCTTTTTTGAACATGGTGTTTTGTTTCATTATTTCGTTAGTTGTTTGAGCGACTAAAAAGATTCGGTTCGGTTGATAGATATGACGGTTTCCTTTTAGCTTATGCGATTGGTTGATACGGTTTGGTTTTGTGCTTATTGTATATGTTTCATGCATGAGTTTAAACGCAATATCATATTGAGAATGTTTTTATTTGACAGTTTGTGCTTTTTACTTGGTATTTGGTAATAATCATGTTATGTTAAATTGTAAAGCACACACTGCTGCTTGTATTTAAAAATCCGTATACCGATTAACCCAACCCAAATAAACCCGAAACCGATTAACCAGAATCCTATTTGGGTTTCCTATAACCGAAAATCCAAATAACCCAAAACCCGATTAAAAAACCCAAAGCAACCCTAAGCATAAGACTTACCATGACTCCTTCAGCAGCATCAACAATCAATACAGCACCATCAGCAAGCCTAAGAGCAGCCGTCGTCTCATCGGAAAAATTAACATGCCCCGGTGTATCCATGATATTACACATATACGACTTCGAATTGCTATCTTCAAGAACAAGCGACATAGGAACCGCTTTAATCGAAATTCTTCTCTCCTGCTCATCTACTCGCGTATCCGTGTACCTCATATGCTTCTCACTGTTCTGATCAAAAGTCGAAATATGATGAGTTTGCTCCACCAACATATCCATAAACACCGTCTTCCCATGCTGAAGATGCCCAACCAACGCAACATTCCGAACCAAAGTCGGGTTCGAAGAAAGCCCCAACAGAAACTGAGTCGAAACGTACGTCGACGAATCCTTAACCCCGACTTCAAACTTAATATCCCGAACAGGCTTAATAATTGGCAGCTCAAGCGGCTGCTCATCTTCATCCATAACCAGTGTCTCCACTTCCTCACCGTAAACCTCTTCTGCAGTAGGATAATACTTCTTATCCTCCGCAAGAACAATCTGATTCTCCATATCAACATCTTCACCGTTCATTAACCACCCGTTGGGCCCCGCAGCTGCATTCTCCTCATCGGAACCACCCCGGTCCGCCTCGATCTTTTCCGGAAGATCCTCGTCTTCCTCCTCTCTATCGCTCTCCTGATCCGACTCGATTTCGGGCCCAATGTAGTTCCCGAACTCATCATATAAACTATCATCCATCCTGAAACCACCAAAACACTAATGTTTCAAACTTTCAGCTCAAGCTAACAACAAATCACTAAATTTTCACTTCAAACTAAAATTATGTTGAATAACTATGCATCTGTTATAAGACTTTATGAGATCTAAGCTTCAAATTTAACCTAATTTGACCTAATTAGTCGAATTTAAAGGAAAATTAACAATAATCGATGAAATAGTTACAGTAAACTAATGTTTACACTACGTTTAACAACGTGAAATTAAACAGTAGCAGAGATTTCAAGAAGAAATAGTGTAAGAATGATTATAGGGTTAATTAGGTTAAAATTATTAGGTTTTCTTTGAGGATTTACAGGAAGAAAGAAGATATAATTGGGGATGAATATGAAGAATAATGAAGGAAGAAAGCTAACCTGAATCTTTGCCGGAGAGACTGACGGTGTGAGGGTTTCAGAGAGAAGGGTTTAAGGTGTGAGGTTTCAGATTCGTAGCCTCTTTCAGTGTAATTTTGGGCGGTTTATAGCCCCTTCTAGTAGTAGTAACTACACTTTTAAACCCTAAAATTTAGCACTATTTTTCATTGTTATTTCATGATTAATTAAGCTCACGAGTAGGATGGAGCTTGATAAGCGACGCTCGCGTGCGGGCTCGTTTAGTAAACAAGCTTGTTTCTAGAATTGAGTTCGGGCTCGTTTCAGCTTGGCTGGTTTCGGGTTTTTTTTTTTCGAGTCGAGCTCGAGTAACTCAGCTCGTTTGCACCCATAGTACGGAGTTACATTGAAATAGCTTAGGGTAGAGGGGCACTCCTGTCATCTACCCAAGGTAGGGTTGTTCATGAGCTGAACTGAGCAGACCTTTGATCATGTTTGGCCATTTTCTGAATGTTTACCAATCGATTGATTTGGTGAGCCCTAACCGTAGCCCCCTTCAATCCTGGATTGGCACATCATTTTTACCCTAAATTACCCTAACACCATAAAATCAGTGCCATCAATCCTATTAACTACCATACTAGTGGAAACCCGCGCGTTGCGGCGCCAAAAACAAATTGTAATACAAAAAAAAATATAAAATATTAAGGATAACATATAAAGATGCATAGGTAGGCTTGTCATATCGCATAGAACAAAAAAAATGCAATCATTTGAGTACATTAAAGTTAAAGGGGCGTATGAATGTGAGTTATAAAAATAAATAAATATGTAAATATGCGGCGGAGTGGACAATTTATGGCGTTGTTACAAGTGTAATCATACATATGAATGAAATGACATATTTACCCTTGGAGCATTAGAGTTTTGTTAAACTATTACCTGCCATATGAACAATATGTAAAATGAGGTTATTGCTGATTTGCTCTCCACATAAGTTGATTTCGCACTATATATTGTAGGAAACCCGAGCGATGCAGTAGGGACGATATATATTAAGTAGGTAGTTTTAATCTGGTGGTCAAGTCAAACTCAACCCTAACTTTTCTCTGCATGGTGTAGGTTGTGTTCACATATCTACAAACCTACAAAATGTAAGAAATTAACATGATATGAGAAGATATAACAGGAAATTGTATTCACATATTGCTTCTGTTTCATTTTGTGGGTCCCGGTAACAGGACCCACAATATGTTGGGTCGGCTTGGATAACGGGTCAAAACTGAATGGGCTTGATTGGGATAAATATTCTTAAATGTCTTATGACTAACCCATTGGAAGCATTCCAAACAACTTAAAAGTCATCTCAACTGAAGCAAATTAATTTTAGCTGAAAGGGGTACGAGTGAAAGTGGTTAAAAGTGCCAAGTCTATTGTTAATGCATATACCCTCCTGAAACACCAATTGGTGATTTCTTTATCCTGCAAAATGGATGTTTATAAATCAAAGGAAGCTCCAGGTTGTTGAACCCACATTCTATGGTCCAAACCTACACCTACAAGTCTAGATAAATATGATGATCTTTTATGGTTTACAATATTCCCAAAATAAAAAGTCACCCCTAGTTAACATTTTTTAAATAACTTTGATAACCCGTCACTAAAAAACTCACGCCCCCCACCAATACCTTGCTTACCAATGGGACCAGCTGACCAGGTAAGTAACACGTAGTTTGCACAATCGGACCAGGTGAGTAAAACACAGCTTGCATTGGGCAGGTGGCCTTTAAGGGATTAAAGGCAGAAACATGTGAAAGCTGGATCCGAACCTGATACCTCCGCTAAAGAGAATCAAACGCTTACCTCTGCGCCATCCCCTTAAATTTATCAACCACTTTATCCGTACCTAAACAATGTGCTTTAGATAAAAAAAAAATTGTACTGTTGGAGAGAAGTTCTGTATCGTTAACATTGTTAAACGTACCTTCCAGCTCACCTACAAGAGAACATACAATGGAATTGGCATACAGGGCGATCGGGTTCATTTTAGCAAGCATTAGTGTGACCATTTTCACCTATTACACCTTTTGGGTGATTATATTGGTTAGTTATGCTTATTTTCTAATATCGTTTTCTATATTTACTTCATTTTTATCTCCAAATTTCCAAGTTTGTGATGAACTAAATATTATATGGCTCTTTCAGCCCTTCGTTGATGAGGACCACTTTGTACACAATTACTTCTTAGCTCAAGAATATGCAATCTTGCTACCTGTTTATGCTGGCGTTTGTCTTATTTGCTTCTTATCGGTCTTTATTGGATACGTGATGCTCAAATCCAAGAAGAAGAAAGTCTAATGCAATATCTGCACTAAATTTTGAGGTATCTTAGGATCAGTTTATTTTTCTGTTCAACACAGTGGTTTCTAATGTGAATTCTGAACAAGTTAACAGCATGTTTTACCATTGTACTTTCAGATGATATACAAAATTATTGGGATGTAATAAAAAAAAAGAGCTGACATTTATCATTTTGTTCATTGGATCTTTGTCTTGTCATGAAAATGCATTATATATTATTACAGTATAAGACCAAAATAGAACCATCGGTGTCTGCGTTTGTGGAGGAAACTGATCGCAGTCAGCTCGTCAGGTTTAAAATGTAGAATAGGGGAAAAACCCCTCATTCGATTAGGGGGACTAATGTGCTCGAAAAATGGGAGTCCATCTTTAAAACTGTTTTTGACTGGTTACGTCAAGGGTCAAAATTTCAAGCAATAATGACTTTTTTTGTTAAATTTTAACGAGTTAAAGGATTTAATCATCAGAAACTGTGTTTATAACTTGCATATTGGGTACTTGTCTACTGAAAAAATATGTAATATCATGATTTTCACTTGATTTCTCTCATTAGACTCGAATAGATGTGACAAAATGCATGCTGGACTGTCCCATTTTGTATGTATTTTTTTCAGTTTTAGGAGGATATGTAGTAACCATTTATTGTACTTTTTTAAAATAATACTGTTCGATCTGTTTATAATATTTCCTATTAAGTTTTACAATTTTCAAAATCGTATATATCGTGGAAGACTTAATAGAGTTCGCATATTTGTCCAAACGGCTATTTACAAATGCAAGAGGGGGGAGCGATAAGAAGTTTAAGGTGACCAGTCAAATGTTTGAAGAGCGAGTCTAATTAGAGACATGCTTAAACTCGTGGGTTCATGTTACATATCCTTCGGATGGTGTGTTAGGAGTGCTTGTACCCAAGTGGTGGGGTGTTCGATAAGTCCATTACATGACAAAACCAGTATCTCATGATCAAATCTTATAAACAAGAAAGCATCTCAACACCTTCAAGTAAATCACCAATCAAAATAACTACAAAATTAGAATAATAGTCATACGAGTTTTCTATCTCCAAACAAGCAGGTAATCCAAAATCAGAAAAAAAAAAAAAAACAAAGCTTCATTGTCTATAGTCATTTGGTTCCAGAGTTGTGTTTATTTTCAACATCTTCAACATCACCATATCTATCATCTTTGCCACAAGGCCCACAACAACAGGCCTAAAATCACACAGACTCAGGTGGGGAGATGCAACTTCATTTTTCAATCACCTATAAAGATCATCTGTAAACCCAAAAAAAAAAACGAAATCATTCAATTTTGCTACACAATTTAATCATTCACTTTACATGTCAAAAAACAGTTTCTAGGGTCAGGTCTACTGGGCACGTTTGTATGTTAATTTTGCAACACAAATAAATAAAGATGAGACTCATACATCGAGCAGTTACCAAATAACTGAAAACCATACCTGAATAAACACAAAAAAAAAAAATCAAACGACTGTCCACAACTTACCCTCCTTCAAGCAAAAGAATTATCAAAAGCAGCCGAAGTAATCGCCCTCGAAAACTCCTGAATATTAATCCAACCATCCCCATCCGTATCCGCCTCCTTGATCATCCCCGTCAACTCCTCAGCGGTCAACGTGTGTCCCAGCTTCGCCATGGAATGCGCCAACTCAGCCGCAGTAATAAAAACCCATTTCCATCCCTATCAAACATCTTAAACAACTGCTTCAACTGATCATCCGTATAAGGCGACTTCGCAAGCAGAAGCTCGGGCGCCACAAGCGCCACAAACTCCGAAAACTCCACAAAACCATTACTATTAGTATCCGCTTTCTGTATCAATGCATCCAGTTGATCAGGGCTCGGTGTAAGGCCTAATGATCGTAACAACGAACCCAGTTCGAGTTGCGTGAGGCTGCCGAAATCTAAACAGTAAAATCACCACAGACTATTAGAAAAAGCAACATTAAATGGCTTAGTTACCTTTATATCGCGATGAACTCTGCATCCTCCAGTGTATGTGTCAAGAAACCACAGTCGCTGAGCACAGTCGATCAACATATTAAATCCAAAACTTTATGAAGCCATTTATACTGCAAACAAAATTTAAATCTTTTCTGTGTGATAAGTATTGTTCTTCCATATTCATTGAATCTACAAATTAACTAAACCCGAAAATGTAACAAAACTTGCATCTCACCTCACTTTTTTATAAACAAGACCATGTCTACGCCAAAACAACACGATTAACTTGACACAAAAGCATCGTTCAAGTTACTTGACCAAAAAGTACCAACTTGAACATTGCATTTACTAAGATCGGTGTGGGGCTTCGGTTTTGGCTTTCTTGTTGGGGTCTTCTTCTGTGTCAAAGGAATACATTTTGTTAAGTAGACTTTGTAAATAGCTTATCAAGTACTGTAAGTTTCTAAATGAATGATTAATCTTTATAATAATATGTTACTTTTTAGATAATCGATATCTTCCATAAGAATCATGTGTAGATGGTATAATTAGTGCACTGTTATTAAGAATCAGTTGGAATGTGGGGCGGGTCGGGCAAGTTAGGTGATAGTTCAGGCCATTAAAGACCTGGTTAACAACAAATAGTGTCGAGCCCGGCTAGAGTCGACTGCTGAACTGATGCTGAAAAAGCTCGGTAGTTTGTCTTATTTCATGAATCAGCTCCAGTATGATATCTGGATTAGTATACCTTGTTGTACAACCATATGTATGCATAAATAAGAAAAAGAGAATGTAATTTATGTTTTAGTTACCAATGCCCTTAACTAAAGTAAAATATAGACCAATTAACTGTATTATAAATATCACATGCCTAAAAACGATCTTGAAGGCTAACCTGTGTCAAAGTTTCATGTGATGTGTTTTCACCATATCCATCTTAAGACAACATTTACATCAACATCAACTACTTACTGGCTACCTGGGCAGCTTCTTCATCTTCAAGTATGGCAGCAAAACCATTAATATGCCTTCTGTATAAGCAAATGGCATCTTTAGCCTTATCTTTACTGTAATCCAAGAGAGGGGAAAAAATTAAAACTACAATCAAAATACGTGGACATAAAATTAAAATCACCATGCAGAAAAAATTAAATGTCTACATAAGGCATTATATACAACCAAAACTCTTAAAATAGAATAACTCGAAAGAAATTTATATACAATAATAAAATCATTGGATTAGGATCAAATACAAAGGATCCTAATTGCAACTCGTTTACACCCCTAGCTAAGAATAGTCATTTCATTCAACTCATAATCAAAATAAAACAACCAAATACATATTAGCATACCCTGTTTTATATAAACTATAAACATGGATATGAAAACATAACAGAAAATAGCATTATATTTATAAGAAGAAATAAAAAAGAATACCAATTGTTGATCATACCAATTTCAGAAGACGCAAAGAAGCAGCAAGAAATTATGTTCTTGAGATGAGTACACCCACAATAGATCTATAGGAATGCTGACAAAACATACAGGTACAACACTATAAATTTACACTTTAAACGGACAAATTAGTACTAATTGTGGATAGTAAACACTAATCTGAAAAGAATAAGGGGCTGTTTGGTAGCCTCTGAATGGTCATTAAGAGACTACATTTTAATGGAACCATTAAGAATTTTACTAATAAGAAGTTAGAAGAATGTGACATGTGATGATTTACTATTCAGAGGTTACGTCTTAACCATTTAGACTTGAGGTTACCTCTTATTCATTCAGAGGTTTTAAACCATTAAGAGCTAGCATCTGAATGGTCATTAAGAGGCTACAAAACAGCACCTAACCTGTTAGAAAAACTAAAACATTTTCGGTTTTTACAAGTTATACAATGCCCTAATTTAATTTCAAACAAAAGAGGTAAATTTCTAATGTATAACAAAGGGCTATAAAAACGAACCACATTCTTGTTGACATCGAATATCCAACAAACTATCTTACCCCTCGAGTTTCTTAAAATTTGGTGCATATTACGATTCTACCTTCTTAAATGCGTTGTGCTCATTTATACACGGTGCTTCAAAAGTTGTACGCGATGTAAAATTACATCCATGTACATCACATTTGCTTTATATAGTTATTATATATATAGATAACTTGATTATTTATTATTTATTTTTTTTTATTTTAATAGCGGTAATTTGACCGTTCAACGGTCAAAAAAAACTCACCCATACGTGGCTTCCTCTACCCGGCAACCATACCCACCTGCCTTACCCAAGGGGTTGACGATGGTGTACCCTAAACAGGTGTCAACACAATTGTAAAGACCTACGAATAAGTGAATGTGAAATTTTTGAAGAGTCTTCCGAGTGAATGGAGGATATTATCAACGACTCTTAACGCAATGCACGACTTAGAAGAAATGTCCTTGCGCCGACATTTTGGTAATATACACTTCGTTAGCATCCTTCAGGACCATCACCACCTAACGACCCTCACCCCTACTTAGCTAGATAGTATTGGAGTATAATATTTAGGGTTTTGGTATCGAGCCCACGGGCCATCAATCTTAGACCACGGTTTGATCACTTAGATCTACGGATCTATATTCTCACTCTTGTTGCCTCTTGACCATGATCACTGGCCTTCGCCCTCTATCTTTCTTGGGTCTACGGATCTCACTTCTTTTCGAAGTCCTCGCCTGATTACGGTCATCGGTGTTCGGTTTGACACACAGCTGCACGACCACGGTCGCCAGATGTCTATTTGTTTCTTTTCTTTCTTTCGTTCACCAGTCCACGGTCCGCCGCCACCGATCTCAGTCTATCAACCCACGGTTTGATCAGATCTCTTTCTTTGATCTACGAATCTCACTTCTTTTTGAAGCCGCGCCTGACCACGGTCACCGGCCTTCACCATCTCTCTTAGACACACCGCGCTCGACCATGGTCGCCGGTTGTCTTCTACAGTCTTTCTTCCTTGTTCATCTTGCCATGGCCGACTGGGATCTTGCTTGTCTTGTGTTATTATTCCGGGAACTAAGAAACTAAAGCAGTGGAAGCCGTACACCAATGTAAGATGGTAGAATTGATTGATTGTATTCCATTCAATAGGGTTACAATATATAAAGATAAACCGGCCCGTGGGCTCGATACCAAAACCCTAAATATTATACTCCAATAGATAGTTCATATATTAGTATAACTACATAATCTAAGTGTAATGAGAGATTGTTTATTTATAGTATTGTTTTTATACCATTTGTAATGTTTTTTTTTTTTGAACGGCCAACGAATCTTTCAAATGGGCTACTGGCGAAATTCACCACATCGGGATACACTCGCCTCCGAACCGGGAAAAACCCTCACCTAGGGCCAAAGCCCGTGAACACTCGCCCGAAGGAACGACAGTACGGTGAGGTAATACCCACTCAGTTCAAGGATCGAACTAGCAATTTCCGCCTACTCGCCTAGTCTCTCATCATCACCAGGTGCCGTAGAAAATAATGAGGAGAACATGAATTGAAATTGGGTCCCTTAGAACACCAAGTCTCTCCCATACCACTCCACCACCACCTCATTGGCATACCATTTGTAATGTGTTACTTCAATTTACAAGAAACACCAACGGATAACTCGTCACTAATACGCTGATTTGCTTTCGTCGGTGGTCCCTCCTAAAGCATTCGTGTGCGACTCCTAGTGATATTAGCCATGTAAACTCATTAGTAAATTCTAAACCCACATCATTTTTTTCAAACAAAACCTTCTTTCACTCTTTCACTGAGATGATACCGACAGTTGTATATATCGTTGGAAGCTTTCTTTATTGTAGTGTTCATGAACAACTCGACTCATTTACATCCTTAGTCTAGAATTTCCGAACTTGTTTTAAATGATTAATCATGGTTAACAACTTTATAAATTATTATTGTTTAATATCGGTTTGTTTTGTATATTAATGTTTACACTTATTTTCTTTATAAATGTTCAATAATAAGTAGAATAATGTTTAATATCGGTTTGTTTTGTATATTAATGTTTACACTTATTTTCTTTATAAATGTTCAATAATAAGTAGAATAAAACAGATGGATTTGAAACAAAACACACCTCACAAAACGATATAGGATTGTGAAGAAGAAAAGTAAATCTTAGAAAAACTTTTTAAACCATGTTTTACTGGCCTATACCCCCCCCCCCCCCCCCCCCCCCCTCCCAAAAAAAAATGTAACATGCTTTTTAAAAGGGTGCTACTTTCTACACTCCCTAATTACTTTTTTCACCCCCCTCCTCTCACATACTTACAAGTGGGGCCTGCGTGGGACCGACAATTTTCCTCTCACAAGGGGGTATAATCAGAAATGGGGGTGTGTATAGAATGAGCCTTTTAAAATAAGATCATTTTTTTTTTTTCAACAGACAGTTCATTTCAAATCACACAATCAATTGATATCCAAAACATATAACCTTGAAAAGCCCGATCGTATAGAAACCCGTCGTTGGATCATCGGTTTGGTTTGTTGACTCGATCATAAACACAATAGTTCATCATTGTTGGATCACCAACCATATGAAACTGGTTTAGATCACATGTTTCACAAACATAAACATAACAATAATAACTTCATTAATAAAGCATGAATACACACACGTACACAATTATTAGTTAATACATGTTACAACATATCATATATCATAAGATCTTACATAACACCACAATTATTGATACCAAAAGTAACAAAAGAAAATTACAACATATGTGATCAAGTCATATAGATAGAAGACTTATACAACACATATGGTGTTACTTGCAAGATCTCATAATTAGTGGTGGTGTTTATCATGTGGTGCTGGGTGGTGGACCACGGGAGGTGGAGGGGTGTGAACCACCGGTGGAGACGGGTGGTGAACGACGGGTGGTGGTGGTGTGTGGTGGGCTGGTGGTGGGGTGTTGTGGTGGCTTGATGGTGGTGTTGGTTTAGTCATTTTTCTTTTGTGATATCTTGAATTTTGTGGTTGTGGCTTGTTGGAGAAATGTTTGAATATATAAGGGTTGTCCTTAATCATTAAGTTATTTCAAATTTTCAACGTTTAATGGGTTAGGTGGCACATCTACCAATCATAAAGAGGACAAATAAATGAATGAGGACAAATAATTGAATAAATACTTATTTTCTATTTTTATTTGGTTTATTATAAGAAAATGTAATAAAACTTTGTATGCAAGATATTTATTTGGTTTATTATAAGAAGAGTTAATTACTGTTTTCGTCCCTGTGGTTTGTCAAAAATCACTATTTCAGTCCATTAGTTTAAAAATTATGATTTCAGTTCTTGTGGTTTCACTTTCATAACCAATTCAGTCCACCTCCGTTAACCCCATCCATTTATTCTGTTAAGTACACGTGAATTGACCATAATGCCCTTATTAATAAAAAAACATAAAGATATCTAAATGAGTTAATTACTGTTTTCGTCCAGGTGGTTTGTTAAAAATCACTATTTCAGTCCATTAGTTTAAAAATTGTGATTTCAGTCCCTGTGGTTTCACTTTCGTAACCATTTCAGTCCAGTTTCCTAACACCGTCTATTTTACCGTTAAGTTTTTAATGAAATACCTAAGTTACCCTTGTGTTAATTAAATATGGACTTATATGATTTTATTATTGGATTTATATGATTTTATTGTTGTATGACATATGGACTTAAATTGGATTGTAGGGTTCGACCCACCATGGCTTCAATAGAAGTAGAAGTCTAGCACTATTTTTACATATATGCTTCCAAATTTTTAATTTTGGATTTTAGAATGAGAAAATTTCCAGGTAAACATTATTTTTCAAAGTTAGTATGTTAATTGATGCCGCTAGGAAGATATTAATTGGGGTGGGGTAATGCGTCGCCGGACATTAAGACGGTGGGGTTGTGATGTCGAAGAAGATGACAGGAAACTTTTGCCGGAAATGAGAGCAGGGATGGAGTGGAGTGGGGTGGGGTAGCGTGGGGTGTTTTAACAAGTGGGTCCTAGAACACACTCTTTTAAATTTCCATGGTTTTTTTATTTAATTAACACAAGGGTAATTTAGGTATTTCATTAAAAATTTAACGGTAAAATAGACGGTGTTAGGAGACTGGACTGAAATGGTTACGAAAGTGAAACCATAGGGACTGAAATGGTGATTTTTGACAAACCACAGGGACGAAAACAATAATTACCTCATTTAAATATCTTTTTGTTTTTTTATTAATAAGGGCATTATGGTCAATTCACGTGTACTCCAAACCTAGAGAACCTACTAGTTCGATTAAATCGTATCTCAACCGAAAATGAGTTTCTTCATTACGCAATTCTAGATGGATGTTTTGTGGAACTTGAACTTGTGTAGGAGGATCCGGCACCCAATCCGGGGATATTGCACGTCCGTCTTCTTTGATCAGCATATTGTGCAATATGATACATGCATACACTATGCTATGTATTGATTTCTTGGTCGTCGCACGAACCGGTCGGTGTAGTATACCCCATCTACCCTTCAAAACACCAAATGCCCTCTCAACATCTTTTCTTGCCGATTCTTGCAATTTTTTTAACACGATTTCTTTAGCCTCGACAGGAAATGAGGGAGCTTTCACAAAAACAGACCAAGACGGGTAGATACCATCCACAACGGCGACGTGTGCAACACATTGATGTCGTTGTTTGAACCTGGAAAACCGAAATACGAATGCCAAATCCATAAATCATTCGACGCCACCGCTTCTAGTATGATGGTTGGTCTTTTGATGTCTCCCCTAACATACGCCCCTCGCAACTCTGTTGGACAATTTTTCCACTCGATATGTGTACAATCGATGCTACCGAGCATCCCGTGAAAATGCCATCTAGCCTCGTGTGCGGCGTAAATACGTGAGATGTCGTGGCTCGTCGGTTTACATTAAAACTCGTTAGCATACAACTTAATGATCGGGAGGGTTACCTGTCGCTAGTTGGCGAATGGCGGACGTGCATTTTTGTATCGACGTGAAACTTGGTTTGCCCCTCGCATCGTAACCTTCTTGAAACCGTTCCTCGCTTGCTTCGATGTCTCCAACAATCTTTAAAAATAATTCTTTGGGTAAACGAAACCGATCTCTAAACGTTTCAGCATTGTAGAGCGGATTTTCCACAAAATAATCGTTCATCAAAACTTCGTTGGCACGTATACGATCACGGTCGACCATCTTCTTATTTGGACGGGACGACTCGGCATCAAGCTTGTTATACACCGACACAAAATATTTTAGCGTTTCATTGTCGGAAGACGACTCGGTATCACTATCACTAGACATCGGAAACGTCGAATCCGTAGGGAATTCCATTTGAGAAAGATATAAAAATTGTGTGAAATGGGTTTAAAATGGTTTAAAAGATGTAGATTGGTGTGTGTAAAATGGTTTAAAATGGAGATATAAATAGATAAATGGTTTAAAGGTTTTTTTTAATGAATATTACCGTTTTAAAACGGTCAAAAAATCAACAACGGTCCAATTTTTCAAAAGTTCAACGCGTTATCGGTTCACCGCGTTTTGTTTTTCACGCGTTATGGATGGTCCGGCGGCGGTGTTTCTTGATGGTTCAACGCGTTATGGATGGTCCATAACGGACCACCCCGCCTAGCCTAACCTATGATTTATGTAATCTTTTTGTTTGCTGGACATTGACGGAGTCTTATGACACAACTATCTTGTATCAAGAAAGGAGGTGAACCGACGGTTTAGATTAAATTTCAATTACTTCTTTTATTTTTTATTTTTATTTATTTTATTTTAGTTTTTTTTTTGCACATAAAGAATTCATTTCATTATGTGAAATGAATACTACCTAAGTATGTACATCGTGGGTTAAGCTATTTACAACCATAGATTAAGTTCTACAATGGTGTGGGGTGATTCGGCTTCAACATGTGTAACGCTACAAATAAAATCCGATTCGACCTTACAATCAACTAATGTGCATTATACTTGGACAACTCTCCTCTATCCATAGATTCTGAAATAGGTGTCCTTGGTGTTCTAACACTCGCGGACCAATACAACCGTTGCCACTTCATCCGCCTCATCTACATGACCCGTTTAGTGGCTTCCGCCAGTCAATGTAAACAACCGAAATCACGATCAAATGTAGACCTTAATCAATGATTGTAAATAGGTTTGCGAATATTTTCGAAAAAAAACCTCCAACCAAGTGTTCAAGTTTGGGTCGAGTTTAACCTGTGAACACAACCCATTTAGCATCCTTGAGTGTACTCTTTCAGAAATATCATCAAACACCTTGTATGCAACAAAACACATGAACAATGATTATAAACATATAATTGCTCACTCAAAAAAAATATTACATTTCCATTTGACCCTCATTTCCAAACTTGTGAAGCTTATAGATTCCTATAAACTATCCATACATTCTATATTCTAATGTCCTTTCCGACGACCGCTTTTCTTTCCATGGTTCTTTTTGCCACCTTTCTTGCCGCCTTTACCCAACCCATAACCACCACCAAACCCGTGGCTGCTAGAACCACCACCAAATCCATAACTTCTTGAGCCACCACGGTCACTAGCAGACGCATTAGATTTCAACAAACCTTTAACATCGAGTACACCATTTCTAAAACGCCCAGCAGTTGACATCAGTGTTCTGTCCTCGGGTTTATGTGAGACTGACCCCCGTTTGCTACGGTTTCCACGCTTCCTTCCAACTTGTCCAAGTAAGATATTCTATTATTTAAAAAAAACAATGTTGGCAATATCAGTTATGCTGTATAAAGGTTTTAGTCTATTAAAAAACTGATGGGTGTTGCATAAGAAACTAAATAACCTCTTGTAACAGCTTTTGATCCCTTTCTTTCTGATTTTTCATTGCTACTCGTGCTACGCTTAAAGGCAGCCTTTGCTTCTTAGGAGGCTATGACATTAGAATAATAAAAAAATTTATAAATATATTTCATTGCATAATTTGGTTTCCATTTTTATAAAAAAAAAAAAAAAAAAAAAAAAAAAAAACACACACACACGCGCACACACACACACACACTCTCGTTAAGTCAAGGGTGTAAACGAGCTCAGCTGTTTCAAGCTCTAAATCCAACATTCGAGCTCGTCTCACCTTTTATTTATGAGAAATTGGATTTTGATGATCTCACTTAAAGGTGGTTGGTCAATATTGGACCCACTTTTGAATATTGCCACTAGCAGTCCCATCTTTTAAATAATTTTTTTTCTCACTGCACCTCTGTTAAAAAAAACTTAACGGAGTTGAGTTTTTTTCCGAATTTCGAACTGACGTTTTAGGGCTTTTAATCAGAACGAGGATACGAGTCGATTGATGTAAGACTTACCTTGAAAAAATGCTCCAAACGGCTTGATTTTTGTTAATTGGAAACACCTGAATTGAAGCACAATTTTCATCGTTTGGAGCACCATTTCGAGGTAAGTTTTACATAAATCGACTGGTATCCTCGTTCTGATCAAAAAGCCCTAAAACATCAGTTTGAAATTCGGACGTTAAGTTTTTTTAACGGGGGGCAATGAAAAATAATATTTAAAAGGTGGGATTGCTAGTGGCAATATTCAAAAGTGGGTCCAATATTGGCCGACCACCTCTATGTGGGATTATTAAAATCCAATTTCCCTTTATTTATTGACTATTTTCTTAGAATACATATATTATGTAATTACTTTTAAATGAAGTTCGGGTTCATCTATTAAACAAGCTTATTTTTACGCTCGAGCTCGTTTAAGCTCTGTTCGATTCAAGGTTTGAGTGAGCCTATCTCGACTAGCTCACAAGCGGCTCTGCTCACTAACCCCCTACTTGTTTATATAGAAATCTAACCTTCCCACCAAGAGAAACTACTTTCTTTTTTTCCAAAGCCTTTTTCTGCTTCCATACCATATGAGAGGGGCCTAGATATACATATGCAAATAAAATAAAATGATAATAATCAATAAACATAATTTTCAGCAAAGATATCATCAGACACAAAGAAATGAAATCATTACCCATATACTCGATATCTTTCGATATCGATTTCAGTTCCATCCTGGTGGATTTCATATCCATGTATGTTGAAGTTTCTTCCTTTTTGTTTCCTAGCTTTCTCTTATCCATTTTTAATCTGACTGACAATTAGAGGTGAGCATAGGCATGTGTTTGTCAATAAAAGTATACTTAACAGTTAAAAGATAACAAGTAAAAACACAAACAAATTGTATAAAAATGTGAATTACTGATCAAGACTCTGTTAATGGTACATGCTATGAAGATTTATAGTGTTTATATAAAATGGATCAAATATAATCATAATTACTATAACCTTGCTTTTAAAAACGTGCGTCGCACAAAGGGTATGGGCTTATTAAAACCTCCGTTGTCAAGGTTCACCTAGACGTGCGCCTAGGCCCACTTCGCTTCAAAAGCCCATCTTTCCGGCCAAATTCCAGCGAAATTCCAGTCAAAAATCGCTTGAACAGGTTTAAACAATGTTTTAAAATCCGGTTTTTTAATCATACACAAAAATGGTTTAACCGGTTGAACCGGGTTGTATCGGGCGGTTCAACCGGGTTGACTAGTTAACTGTATAATTCCATAAATTACAACATCAACTCAAAAAATAATCTAAAATTGGATGTAGATGTAAATCTGGAACGAATGATGGAGTGATGGAAGTCTGGAACAAGTCACGAATGATGGATTGATTTGAGTTTTGATCGAAGGAGATAAAATATTAAAAGTCGTTAGGTTAAAGTCAAGAGTAAACATGAAGATTGGCCGATAAAAAGTAAAATCCTAACCCAAAAACAGACCTGAGCCGGTACCGGTATAACGGTTCAAACCGTTATACCAGATTTTACCGGCGGTACAAAGTCGATGCCGTTTCTCCTACTTACCCGGGTGTTTCGGACCAGATTTAAATCCGAAAACAGTAATACCGGTATAACTGGCCGGTATTTACCGGTTTTTAAAACATTGGGTTTAAACATGTTTGAAACAATTATAAGAACACTAAATGGAAACAACCAAAAACAACTTAAACTAGTCCTAAAGAAGCCGCCTAAAACATGTCTAAAATCCCTAAAAACTGTATTTTTATACTAAACGACTCGCTAAGATTCAAAAATCCAAATTAGCCAAGATTCAGTATTCAAGAATCATAAAAAGCCAATTATTTCAAACGTTATATGTATGTGACGTATAAGATTCAAAAAGAAGATACCGTGCTCGTAATTGGTTGACTCGATTTTCTGGTGGCTATGGACGAGTGCTCGACGGCGGTGCGGCTTCATAAATCAGGTAGAATTCATGGGGGTATAAACGCAGAGATGAGCGGGTCAGAGGTACCGGGTTGACGGTCGGTTCAGTTTAGCGGGCTATTGGGCCTTTCACAATCCATTGAGTTCGATCATTACCTCCATAATTTCAAGGGTTAAGTTATTCTAGTTAAGTTCTGTTTTGCTCCATGTGAGAAATGAAAAGGATTTTTTTTTAAATTTTTTTCTCATTTTATTAAGTGTGCTACTTTCTACACCCCCTAATTACTTTTTACACCCCTTCCTCTCACATACTTACAGGTGGGGCCCGCGTGGGACCGGCAGTTTTCCTCTCACAAGGGGGGTATAATCAGGAAGGAGGGGGGTGTGTTTAGAATCAGCCTTTATTAATTACGTATTTAAATTTAATTTAAATACTATAAATTAGCAAGTTACTTATGCATATATGTGTTGTACATGATGTTTTGGGAGTTTTTCAAAAATAATTTGAAATTTTCACTTCTAACTCTAAAGTTTACATATTTGGCAAAATAGGTTTAAAGTTTCAATCTTAAATAATTTAACCCTTTGATTAATTTGAAATTTCACTTTTAATTCTAAAGTTTCCATTTTTCGCAATTAACCCCTTTGATTTTTTGCTTTTAACACAAAGGTCATCTTTTACAATTTAACCCCAACACTTTTTACTTTCAATTTTGATCCATTAGACTTTTCATATTTCGTAAATTTTCTGTTTAACGTTTCGTTCTAAATTTTCCGAGTTAACACGTCGCAATCTGCATTTGGGGTTCAATGTTTTTTCATCTACTTTTCCCGTTTGACAGGCCCATCGCAGCGCGTCTATTTTTCCCGTTTGATAGGTTTGTCGCAACGCACGGGTCAGAAATCAACTTAGTTATTCTTTTCTATGTTTTACACACATGCTCGTGGTCATGTAAGAAATATTTGCATTTCATCTAATACGATATGTAACTAAAAAATCCCCACCGCATTGCGGCGGGTGGTAATTATAGTTATAATCTCATTTGTAGTTTTCTTATAATGTACTTTTGTTTTCTTCTTCTTCTTCCAGCTTTTCTTTTGTGGCTATAGATCGACTTCCCATAAACAATACTATAACAAAATGGCAAAATCATTTCATAATGTTCGGACACGTACACTGTATATAATGATGCATTTATAAAACAACGCATTTAGATCGCTTTTTCTAAATTTTTGTATTTGATTTTTTTTACGTTCAAAATTCGTCTTTTTTGTATTTGATTTATTTCTTTTTTACGTTCAAAATTCGTCTTCGTCGTTGCTGGTCACCTTATCAGTTGCCCCATGACCAGTGGCAAAGCTTGAGATTTCCGACAGGGGGTCGAAAACGTATATACCCAAAAATTTCTATAGAACCGGGGGTCGAAAACGTATATACCCAAAAATTTCTATACGAAAGCTACATAAATAACACTACTTATCAGATTGTGTTGCTCTTTGGTTAGAGCTACATGTAATTTGTTGACCGAACATGTGCTCCGACGATATTACATGACGCATGTCCCTACGTACTTTTACGCTATTTACCCTTGCTTGAAATCCAGCTCTTTTTCTGCCACATGCTTGACCATAACCATTTTCTTTTAGCCTCGTGGTTCTGTCTCGCCCTTTGTATTTGGTCTGGTACTTTTGGCCTTATTATTGTCCATGTCCCTTTTACCCGACCCGGTGCTCCAGCAATATCAGGACTTCTCTTCACCTCTTGCATATAATTATCATCATTATTGTCTATGTATTGTTTTAAGCCAGTACCGTTTCAAGGTTTTTGTAGACCCTAAGCGGAGTATGAAGTGGAGGCCCTTTTGCAAAACATATAGAGATTAGTAAAAAAATTAGCTGCTAAAATTAACCTACGTCTAGTAATTAGCCTTAATTTTGCCCATAAATTCTCCCCCAATCCCGACAGACCCGACGCCATGAGTGATTACCGTTAGTGATAGCCGATAACCTAGAAATTCGATTTTAGGGAGGAAGGAACAATGACTGCGGCTCAATTTTAGGGATTTTTGGCGCTGATATACGGAATTCAGATGAGGTCGAGCGGTAGATGGTTGCTGCATACTGCAGTTATGTCCGTGGTTTAATTTCGAAACTGGGAATTGAATTTGGGCCTTTTTTCCTAAACAATTTTTATCTGTGTAACTTTATTAAAAAATATGGTTTAGTTTTGCTTTTGCTTTGAGTCCGATACATATACAATAATAAACTTTACTAAACATTGAAGACCCTTTATTTTTGGTGACCCAAGGCCCGTGCCTAAATTGGTAAGCCTAACGGGCCAGCCCTAGTTTTAGCGATTGGGTCATTAGTTCCTAGTTTTAGTTTAAAAACAAAAACAAAAAAACTTGTAATTTTATACAAGTAGAGTAATTCTGTAATTTTTTAACATAATTATAATTACTCTACAATTTTAGTCTCATAATCTGAAAAGAAATTCATAATTTTATACTAATAGAGTAATTCTGTAATTTTTGTAGAGTAATTCTGTAATATTTGTAGAGTATATTTGTAGAGTAACGTAACACCCCGTTTTGTAGACACGATAAAAATATATAAAATTTATATTTCATGCATTATCAAACGAGTAAGTAACGTGTGAGATGGTCATTCGAAATATGAGATGTCTAGACTAGTATTTAGGGTTATAAGAGACTGTTTAATAATAATAAAATATATATTATATGTTAGGATCTGAGGCTCTCATGATTGTGCTTGTTTGTGTAAAATAAATGATCAATGAATATGAAAACATGTTAAGTGCAGCGGAAATGAAAACAAACTTTGTAAACACAATCAAAGGAGAAAATAGTTTGATAAACATTTGCTTCTCATAGAGTCAAAGGATTACAAATCAAAACAAAAGATTACAGTGAAAGCTTACAAACTAAACTCCCCCTCAGCCTGATGCCCCAAGGTTGGTTGCACACAAGATGAAAGGATTGGACTAGAGGAGAAGAACTCTCTCAGTCAATCAAATGTAACAGTACAGGGTACTGTTACATTTATAGGCAAACCAAACCACTGAGGTATCTCAGCTGACGTCACCATGAAAGCGACGTCTAACAGCTTAAACAACCTGTATCTACTGTCCTTACACAAACACTGCTAACCTAACCACTGACTATACATAAAACAGATAATTCACTAAACAGCTGCTCTCCCTTTATGTCAGTGCTTTCCTCAAGGTTGATCAGTCCTTGATTGGGCAGTGCTTTGTCATCAGTAGATAGGACCAGCAGTGTTAAATACTTCAGGGATTTGATCAGTAGTTGAAGAGCAGCAGCGGTTGTATATAAACAGTGGATAAAGACCATCAGTTGTTGCAATCACTTTCAAGGGAGAAGACTTAGTGTAAACACTGCTTATTGTGAATCCATTGTTGTGACCAGATTTTGGCTTTACATTATCTGTTCCTCTGGTAGGGTTCAATCCCAACAATCTCCCCCTGGAACAGATAATGCCAAAACCTGTCATTATTCTGGATCTTTATTACTCATCAGAAGTTCCCTTGCTTTTCTTTTAAATTCTTCTTCAAAATCCTTGGAACTTGTGTTATCTTCATCCCTGCACAGTGAAAGTTCAAGGAGATCCTGCAAATCTTCAACACTAAGGCCTAGTGCTTCTTTCCTTGATATATACTTCACATCGCCATTGGATCTGACTATAGTCAATACGTGGGTCTTTTGGTCAGACATCCACTTTAGTACTTTCGAACCCAATGGGTTTCTTGAGAGAGATTTATTTGACGATGAGCTTTGGGATATTGGCCTTGAGAAGACTTGCAGACTTTCAGACATTCTTTTGAAGGCCATTTCAATAACATTGTTAGCAACATCTATGTCTTCTGTAGTTTCTTGTTCTATCTGCTCCTGTCTCTTTTGTTGATCTGGCCCAATGTCTGAAACTTCTGAAGCAGATGGTGATGCAGGCTTTGTCAATACCTTCTTAAAAAGGTTTTGAAGTTTTTCCGAGTTCTCTTCTTTTAGACCCATTTTCATGATGGTTTCTTTGAAGTACTCAACTTCTTTTTCTTTTACCTCTTCACTGGTCAGCTGTTTTCCTTCTTCTTGGTTTGTCACAAGAGTAGTCCGGAACAGTGTTTTGAGGTTTTCTATCTGCTGTTCAAGCTTCATCATTAGTTCACGCTTCTTTGAAGTGCTTGATACAGTTATCTTCCTTTTCTTCAGCCTTTCATAGGCTTCATCCGTTTGCTGCTTTGACCATTTTGATATGGCAGTTGCAGTGTCCACTTTTGCATCTACCAGCTCCTTTTTCTTTCCTTTGTACTCAGCAGTGAGGTCAGCAATGAACTTTTTGTATTTGCTCCAGTTTGGAGCATTTTTCCTTTTTGTAGGATCATTCTTGATTCTTTGAATCCTTTCTGCCTCATGCTTTAAGGCAACTAATGGCCATTCTTTAAACTGTTGTTCTTCAGCAGGATATAATTTCTCTTTAATGATGTAGGCTAGATATTGTTCTCTTAACCTTTTCTTTTGATCAGCCTTTTCTTTGAGTAGCTCTTGTGCAAACTCTTCTATCTGCTTTACTTTTGTGAAGTAGAACTCCAGCCTTTTAGCAATGCCTTCGTTACTCAGACCTTCACTTTCACTGTCAACCTTAGCTTTCACTTTGGCTTGCCTTGCCTTGATCTTGAGATAATCATCCATATCTTCTGGTGCCATGTAGCCTATGAGTGAGGAGAATCTTCTTTTTGAAGGATCCTCTTCTGTATAGAATTGCCTCATCTCATTTTTAATAGCTTCAAGTTCCAGTGGATATTTTGCAGCATTTGGATCATGTATCCCTTCATCGGCAGAGATTGGCTTTCTTTTTCTACTAAAGAGCTTTGGTTGTGGTATAGGAAAGGTTAGAGCAGTGGTGGATGATTGACTAACAACTGTTGAAACAACTGGTGTTTCAACTGCTGTTGTCATTACACCTGCTGATATGTCAGCAGATGTCTTCTGCTTTTGAGCAGGGGATGACGGTGGTGAGGTAGTTTTTGATGGTGGTGGTGACTCATCATCAGGAATGAAAACCCTTCTCCTTTTTAATGTAGGAGAGGCTGATGATGTTTTGGGTGGATCAGTGGTTTGTGATTGTGATTGTGATTTACTGACAGTGGTTGAAACAACTGGTGTTTCAATCACTGTTGTCATTACAGCAGATGTTGTAACATCTGCTGTCTTCTGCTTTATGGCAGGAGGCAGTGGTGGTGATATGATTGTAGATGATGATGGTGGTGGAACAGTGGTTGTAATGGTGTGTGATAGAGTGTTGTGTGTTGAAAGTGTGTGTGTTGATGAAATGACAGCTGTTTGGCTACTGACAGCAGTTTTTGTAACTACTGATGTATCAGCTGTTTGGCTAACAGGTTTTGAGACCTGCTTTTCTTTTTCTTTTTCTTTTTCCGGCTCAATGTAAAGGCCATGTTCTATTCCCATCTTACTCATTTTTCTCAACAGCTTGATATTCTCCCCCTTTTTGGTATTATCTGAAGGGGGGTTATCAAGAAATGATAGGGAAGAAGGAGCTTTGCCAGAGGCACTTTGAATGCTAGCCTTTATAGCCTTGATGTCTGCTTGCGTGTCTTTAAACCTTGATTCCACCATGTTGGTCAGCATTTGTACATGAATAGCATGCTTTTGATCAGCCATCTGTTGCTGTTTTTCAAGCATAGGTTTAAAAATATTCCAAAGCTCATTTTCAGCAAATGCATGTTGTGCGGGTGCTTGAGCAGGAACAGCAGTGGCTTGTGCTTTCTGAGCTTTTAAAATCTCTTGCACCATCTCCTTTATTTCAGAAACTGATTCTTCTAGTTTTTCAACTCTGCCCGTCAATTCCTGATATTTTGAATCATCACCTACTTTAGTAGGATCATCTGAATCCCCACCAGCAGTGGTTATATCAATGTGTGACTTAGGAACAGAGTCCCAAAAATCACCCATTGATGCCCCTTGTTCTTGGTACTGGGGATTTCTTTCTTCAGCACTCGATAAACCTTTGATGGTACCAGTGGTTAGATCCAACTCACTGGTGGTTATCGAAGTTGCCATGGAAGAAATTGCCTTCAAGGGAGTCTTATTTATGAAACAACTGGCCAACTGGAGACCTATTGATCCACCAGTTGTAGTTGCTGCTCCACTTGAACTACCACCGAGAGTTACTTGTAACTCAGGGGGTGTAGCCTCCTCAATTGTTGCTGGGATAGCAGGAGTAGTAGCATCAGACCCAGTCACTTGTGGAGGTATGCTCTCAGTGATAGGTGATAGAGAGGAACTGGTTTGTGTCTGAGCTATAGCAGCTGCATGCAACAAGGGTAGCATGGTTTGTGGTAATATGATTGGTGAGGGTATGGGAGTTGAAAGAGACATGTCCTTGGGATCAGGACTGTGGAAGATAGAGCCAAGTGGATCTAGAGCTTCATAATTTGGTGTCCCTGTGATTACAACCTGATCCTTTTGTGAGGATGCAGGAGGAGTTTGAGGTAAAGGTGGAGATCTTTCATCCATCTGCTGTGAGGAAGTAGCAGCAGTGGTTTGTGGTGACTTTTGTGTTGTCACAGGCAGTTGCTCTGGGATCTCATCTTCCAGAGTTGCCTTTGTTTTAGTTTTGGTGGGTTTTCTGGATGTTTTTCTTTTGGTCTTTTTGGTAATTTCAGGTGTGGGTTTCAAAGCAGTGGTTGTGCTGCTATGATCACCTGGAGCAGTGGGCTCAGCAGCAGATGTCTGAGGAGCAGTTGTAACTGCTAAATTCTGCTCAGACACCTCTGCTTTTGTTTTTATAGGTGCCATCATTCTTGAAAATGTTTCATTTGTTAAGCTTTTTATTTGACAATAAACACCTTGTTTGAGCAAATTTTCATTTTCCTTTTCAAATTTTTGTTCAAAATAATAACTCAAAAATCTTGGAAAAAGTAAAAATTCTTTGCTATCAACATTTTTTGTCAAGTCATTAAAGATCTTCTGGGAGTAGTTGTAGTTTTTGTTGTTTAGAATAGCATATCCCAGGCATTGAATCTTTAATGGTATTTCGTTGAACGATGTTGTTTTATTCGAAACACACATCAGAAGTGTGTGAAATAAAAACCTAGGTGCAGAAGGGAAATAACCTTTTTGTAAGGTATCTACCTTTGATTGTTCTGCATATCCCCTTTTTACGAAATCAATTTTCATCTCGGCTTTATCAAAAGAGATTTTACCTTCCTGATCGTCGAGTTTAAAGACTTCGGAGATTGATTGTGGTGTGATTTGAATCACTTTACCTTGTATCGAGGAGTTAATGGCTATGACTTTATCGTCTTGTTTTTCAAGCGTCGCCTTTTTCCAAAACTCTCTCTGGGTTTGCAGGTAGATGGGAGCATTTACTGTCAACAAAGTTTTGTACTTTGATGCAGATATTGTATCAATGATGGAGTCGAAAGTGTGGTTGTCTTTGAGTTTTGTGAGTAAACCCAAATAGTTGTGAGATTGTTTGTATGGTATTTCGATGGGTTCTTCGGCCGTTTGAGCGACCTCTTTTGAAGATGATGGTGATTTAGATTTAGATTTTGATTTTGATTGTCATTTTTGTGAAGAAGAACGAAGAATCAGAGAGTAATTTTGGAAGAAAAGTTGGAAACTGCTTTGTGAAGAGAACTTTGGAATTCAATTCGACAGTGTAAAACCCTGTTTGGGGTTTAGGGCAGGGTTTTATTTAGAAAAAAAATGATCGCTGATGTGGCAGCGGTTATTATGATCTGAAGGCTAAAAACTGACCACGTGTCAAACACTGATGGAATGGATGGAGGGTGGAGAACAGTTGTTTTAAGAACCACTGATGAGTCAAGTATCAGTGGTTACAACGGTAATAATGTGGACAGTGGAAGATTTTTACTATCAGTGGATAGTACAGCAGTGGATAAGTCACTGATTTTGAGCATCAGTGCTTGTCAAGAGAATGGAATGATCAGTGGTTGACTTTCAGCAGTGGACAATATTTAGAGATTAGACGTTGAAACAAAACAGTGGTTAGGGTAAATGGCACAGATTTGAAGGACAAGTATTCCAGCAACAGTTTTGAGAATTTTCATTCAAGGTTTTGCCACATGTCAATTTTGAAGGACAGTGGTTTAGTACCCCAGATGATGAAAGCCTTTTACTAAGACGCCTCATTTTTTGTTTAATATCCAATTAAAACGTGAGTGCCCCAGCAATTTAAGTATAGTTTGACAATCAACCTTTGACTATGTTTAAAAACAAACCTGAGTATGACATGATCTTGAACAATGTACCATTTCCTTTTGATCAATTCATGAGGACAATAATACCAACAAAAATAAGATACTATGTCCTGACAGGTGATTGAAACTAATGCCAACAAAAACAAGCAAAAGTTCAAAATATATTGTTCAAAGAAAGAAAAAAAAATGAACAATACATCCTGATTATTCGAGAAAACCCTTTATATAAAAAAAATTAAAGGATTTTCTGAGAACAGCATCAAAAAGGATCTGGTATATATTCAAAAGAAAACAAATCATAACATTCTCAAGTTTATAAAAATGGTCAGTGGTTTGACAGCAGTTGGTAGAACATTTTGAATACATTTTGACCACTGTTTGGTTCCATTTTCTTTGTCAGTTGATTGCATACATGAGGACACATGAATGAATTTTTGAACATTTGTCTAGTCCTCTTTGGATTTCATTCACCGGTATCAAAACCTTTTCCTGAGCAGATGAATGCATACAGTTGCTTAATTAACCATTATTACCCTAAACTTTGACTCATATGTGTTTTATGTTTATACTCTTTTCTTTTGACTTCAAAAGTTTTGAGATAGACACACTTCTGAGTTTTTGTGAATTTTCTTAATGTATTTTAACATAGTTGATTTTGTCCTTTTGAGGAACTCAACCTGTTTTCAACACATAAGATTTGAATGACTAAAGTTTTAATTTCCCTCTTTTTATGTTAACAAAACACTAATGTTTTATGAACATAAGTTTTTGTTAATATGAGGTTCATACTTTAGCATTTTAATAAGGTGACATCACAATTTTCATAACAACAATTGAAATCAATTTTGAAAACATGAAATAATCCCATAGTTTAACAGATATGTTTTCAGATCTGAAAACTATGAGTGACTTGTGCATGAATTCACTTGTTGTGTGAAATTTGTGTGTCATATGACATCTTGGTTGATTTACAGAGTTTTTGATTAACCACTTTGAACATGATTTACTCGATACTCTGTTTTTCAACTAAATACAACCAACCTTAGTATCAATGAATTTTGAGCCGAACTGTTATGTCAAATTGATTGTTAGATCGAATTTGACTGTCCAGGCTCTGATACCAATTGTTAGGATCTGAGGCTCTCATGATTGTGCTTGTTTGTGTAAAATAAATGATCAATGAATATGAAAACATGTTAAGTGCAGTGGAAATGAAAACAAACTTTGTAAACACAATCAAAGGAGAAAATAGTTTGATAAACATTTGCTTCTCATAGAGTCAAAGGATTACAAATCAAAGCAAAAGATTACAGTGAAAGCTTACAAACTAAACTCCCCCTCAGCCTGATGCCCCAAGGTTGGTTGCACACAAGATGAAAGGATTGGACTAGAGGAGAAGAACTCTCTCAGTCAATCAAATGTAACAGTACAGGGTACTGTTACATTTATAGGCAAACCAAACCACTGAGGTATCTCAGCTGACGTCACCATGAAAGCGACGTCTAACAGCTTAAACAACCTGTATCTACTGTCCTTACACAAACACTGCTAACCTAACCACTGACTATACATAAAACAGATAATTCACTAAACAGCTGCTCTCCCTTTATGTCAGTGCATTCCTCAAGGTTGATCAGTCCTTGATTGGGCAGTGCTTTGTCATCAGTAGATAGGACCAGCAGTGTTAAATACTTCAGGGATTTGATCAGTAGTTGAAGAGCAGCAGCGGTTGTATATAAACAGTGGATAAAGACCATCAGTTGTTGCAATCACTTTCAAGGGAGAAGACTTAGTGTAAACACTGCTTATTGTGAATCCACTGTTGTGACCAGGTTTTGGCTTTACATTATCTGTTCCTCTGGTAGGGTTCAATCCCAACATTATACTTGACCATTCTCCGTTTTTAACGAAACTTAGGTCGAAACGTAGATAAAAATATGTTTATTCTAATGACATATTCGTCGTTTTATAAAACGTTATATTTTAAAAGTTATACGAGAAAAACGAGTGAAATAGCTGAATTAATTATAATAATAAAATAATATAATTCTAAACAACAAAACGAACCGTAAGAGCATTCACATCCAACCCCAATTTATGTGAGGGTGTTTTGATTTTATGAAAAGTGGTTGTGAGTATATGATGGAGAAAATGTTATTTTTTATATGTAAATTTGAGAGGACATTGCTCACCCCTTATAATTGTTTAATATATTTTGAAAGTGGTTGTGAGTGGAAGAGAGAGAAAATGTAACGATAAAGGTATTAAAAAGTATTATTTAATTGAAAAGGATAGAGAAAAGATACTGATTTCTAGTGTAATATAGGGTAAAAAATAGAGGGTTTGATGTGAATGCTCTAAGAATGAAATCTAGGTAGCAGGCAGGGCATTTATTCCACATCAACCTCAGATAAAAAACTCAGCCAACTTTCCTTTCCATGAATAGCACTACATATGAAAATTTTAGAGTATAAGTTTCTTCTTATGAACGCTCTAGTATAAGATAATTTTGAGCATACGATACCCTGTTGGGTGTAGGGCTGTTCACTAGCCGATTCGAACTGAGTGGGCCTTTGCTCGTGTTTAACTCGTTTACAACCGAGCGAAATCCGAATGAGCATATTCAAGCGCGTATTTTTTCGAGCGAGCGGCGAGCGAGAAGTGCGAGACGAGTAATTTAGACAACCATAGATTTAGCATGTTTCCTTTAATGTCTCCGCTATTGGGTCACGACTAAAGTCCAACTGTCTGAGGATGACACTAAGATTGAGGTCAGATCGTCCGAGGATGAGGCTCTGGTTGAGGCAGGTGAGGCTATGAATATACAACAAAGAACAATTGTCGCATTATGGCGTATGGTGAAAGCGAGAGACGATTGATGAGAGAAAGATGTCAAATATTGTCGCTTCACGACTTAGAGTTTTAGTTTTAAATTTGGTGTTAAATCTTTTATTGGTTTGATTTAGCTAGTATGTATAAATATAATTGTATACTTTAGTATAGTGGTCCAAATCTAATAGAGCGGTATGTATAAAATATGAATATATAAATGTAATTAGTGTGTGCATATATAATTATATATGTAATAAATTAATAAAAATTAAATCGAGTCGAACCGAGCCGAGCGGACCTTTGCTCATGCTTGGCTTGTTTGCAAACCGAACCAAACCGAGCGAGCATATTCCAAGCGTTTTCCGAGCGAACGGCGAGCGAGCGATGAGAGACGAGCGATTTGAACTACCCTAGTTGGGTGTTGTTAGTAGTCGTTTTTAGAGTACGAGTAGAAGCTCGAGTAGGACGACTCTACATCAAATTGTCGTAGATAGTTTTAAGGTATACTCTCGTTTAAGTTTATGGTTAGTTATTTATTATTTATTTTTAGTAGTTAATATTAGTATTATTAGTTTTATTATTTTTAGGTATTAGGGTTATTATTAGGGGTGGGTATTGGGTAGTCTACCCTTGGTTAGGCATGGATTGATCACACATGCTTAAACACGACAATGTTAGCCAATATACAACCATGATAATAACTAGTTTGGTGTACCGTTACTTGACTTAGGATTATGTAAATTTTGTCAGGACCTTGAGATAGCGCCTGAACATACTAGCAACTGTTATCAATTGTTACACAACTAGCAAGAGGTGAGTTTTATGAATGTTTTCCAAATGTGAACATGTTTGTCCTAAACTGTAATAATATGGCATGACTATTGTACGCATGTATATAACATAAGCATGACATACACATGATATTTATGATCCCTTATATGTGCTGCTATGGTGGGATTTGTCGGTACTTCACTCTTGTGGTGTAGTGGGCATTAACTGTATGGTTATCTAAGTCACGTTGTGACGTTGGGTTATGATGACATGGGCGGGTACAAGTCACGATTAAATTTTCACACCCCAACCGATGACGGAAACATAGAAGTGAGACGAAAACAAGTTTGCTCGAGACTTCATAACGACTAACTTGTGACAATAATTTAAATACTAAAATCTCATTTCATTTCTACTCAGACTACAACCTTGGAAAAAATAAAATACAACAACTTTTTCATATCAAAGTTACACGGCAAGGAAATACAAAACATAAATTAATAAATGCGTTTCTATTCCACCCTAAGTAGATTTCCTTCAAATGTCATCATCAATTTCCTGCAACATATATTTAAAATACAATCAACAAAAGTTGACGAGTTATAGCATACATAAAAAAAGGGTTGTCTCAGATCCAACATGGCATATATTGTAGGGATGAGCGTGGTGCCAAGACCGAAAATACCGGTAGCGAAATTCGTCAAAACTGGGTACCGGTACCGCTACTGAATTATTCGGTACAGTACGGTACCGGTATTTGAAGTTAAAATTCAATATTTTCCCGGTACCGTACCGAACCGGTACCGATACCGAAAATGCCAAAAAGTGGGTACCGGTACAAAAAAAATCGATACGGGAAATTCGGTACCGGTACCCAGTACCAAATGCTCATCCCTACATATTGTATACTTAGTTAACTATCATACTAGCATGCAAAACTAGAACTCAAACAAAAGTGTCCACTAGCGTAATCTTATCATCGCAATGAATAGACCGTAAAGAATAATTGAATACTTAACAATGACCCACAACGGGCGGTATGCTAATCCTATAGCGCTATACATGTTAAGGTAGGCTTGCGCAAAGTAAATGACAAATAGTTCGCATGTATGAGTATGTCTAACATGAATAACCTAAGCATAAAAAATAGCATGTTTGATTGATTGAGTGATTGCATAAGTTCGATTGTGTGCTTATGTGAGCTTGATTATTCTATACATGTTACGCCCCAAAAGTGAGTTAAAACGTAAAAGGGGATTCGGGCATACTCACGGTTTGCGTAGAAATTCCACGAAAGTGAGTTGATGAGTTAAAGGTGTAGAGGACCGCCTAGTTATCCTACAAGGATAAATGAGGCGTATGAGTTAGACGGATTTTGGATTAGGGATGAGTATGCAGATGCTTAATTTTAGTATGAAAATACATAAAAGGTTATCTTGACAAACACTCAAATTTGGACACCATGATTATGTGTTCTTTATAGGCACAATTTTGCCTATTGGAAGTTCAAACGTGAGATGTTTCAATATAAGATATTAAAACCGTATCTCTTAACAACAATTCATGGATTGGTTAGTGTTTAAGGTTCGGTTATAAGCTTTTAGTGTAGATATATAGATTTATATATTTAAGTCCTATAGTCAAGTATTATCAAGTATGTCATGCAAGGATGTTGGATGATTTCCATCCATTAAACCTCATTATATGATTTACCAAAGCACAAATTCATCAACTTTGTTGATGAATTCGGTTGGTTATGAATGTGGAAATAAGAACATAAGACTACTAAATCTAAAACCAACCAAGTGAGCTAGCTAGATGCGTGTATCCCAGACATGGAGAGTGTTTGGCGACGTGATGTAGCCTTGTCCCTTTTTTTGGAAATTGTTTTGAGATTTATTGGTATGAAGCTAAGCTAATAAATCAAGCAAGTGAGGTAGTGGAACATAGTTGGAAAGCCAAGGCTTCCATGGTTCACATATTATCAAATCACAAGTCTCACCATATTGAATGTGGTGAGCTTGGATGACCTTAACACTTGTAGGTTGCTTGGAACCTTGTTAAAACAGAAAGTTTAGGAGTGGTTTGAACCTCTAAACTTATGGGAATCGACCACATTCAAGCCCTACAACTATAGGTTTGGTTGGAAGCAAGGTTGGTGCAAGATTACCACATAAATAACAAGTTTGTGTACGGTTTGTAAAAGTTAAGTCAAAACAGAAAGTTTGGACCTCAAAATGATGATGTTCCACCTTTGTTTACTATGTCAAACTTGTGGAAACATTCCTAGAGATGTTCCAAACAAGTTTGAAGCAAGAATTCATGAAAAAGAGAAAGAAACATGAGTTTGAAGCTCACTTTTGAAGCTTGCAAGAATCTGTCCTAAATCTTGACGTTTGAGTATTTTGAGAGTGCCTTGGGTGAGTTTAGAGTGTTGAAAAAGTGAAATGAAGGTGTGGGAAGGTCGTTTATATAATGGGTGCGTAGGGTTTGTGCTTTAATGGAGTTATAAGGTGATTGGGGAAGAAGATAGGTGGAAAAATGTGACCAACCTGCAACCAAGAAACAACATTCTACGGATTCACCCTCGACGCGTCGCGCGACGGATCCTACACTGATTTTGTCACCGTGAATCATAGGGTCGCAACAACAAAGTAGCCGTTCGGAAGTTTCATGTTCAGGAACATTGTGATCCTAGTTTTGGCTGAGCTTGTTATACAACTAGGATTCGTAAAATGGTTAATTTATTTCGGCTTCCCTTTAGTATTATTAGTAGTCAAGAACGATTAACCTACCGTAATCAGAAGCCTTTATATATATGTAATAACTTTATATATCAATATTCCACTACGGATGTATCAAATGTACATGGTGGAATCTATGAAGATTTAATGACAAAAAAGTTACAATTGTTTATGTTGGGTGGAGATATAGAGACAAAGACCTTTTAATACAAAAGGAAAAGCTCCATGACAAAAGAATACGTTATCCTTAAATTTTGCTACACATCATGTTATGTTTTATATTTAAAGTTAATGAAAATACAAGTGTAATCCGTAGAACAACTTTTTTTCATAGAATTATTGCTTTGATTTTTTCATGGAATTATTACTTTGATGTTTGTCTTTAGTATGGTGAGTTAAATAGTTGGTGCAATATAATCAGATTAACATTGAACCAACCATAAAAATACAAAAATAAGCATGAACTTGTACGGTGAAGTGATAATTGGCATTGAAGTGATCAAATTATTGCCAAAGACATTTATTATTTATTGTATGCCTTGTTAAATTTTAAGGTCAAACTTTCTCAGAGTCAATACATGAAAGACGTATCAAACTCGCCATGAACTAGTAAAACTCTTATTTGTGTAAATCGGGGTTTACTTTGACGTTGGATATATGTAAGGACCTTTTATTTTTTCAAATAATTAAATATATATCTATAAATTTATGTGGTTTTGTGTAGCAACAATAATGGAACGAGACAAAATAATTCAACGCACCTATCAACATTTGTTGTTTACCACGAAAAATCATATAATCGGCATAACGTTATAGAAAATATGACAATATAACGTAGTGTTACTTTTTATATATAAATTTTAGGTGCATCTTAGAGTGGCAATATAAATAGTAACGAGTATATGAATTTTCATTATTATGGTTGGAAAAGGTGAGGTAAGGATATACACTTGTATGAAACCATGGTAAAAAGAAGCACAAACGTACCCTTGAAATGTGTTTGGTAATAAACAAAATAGATTAAAATGGTAGCCTCTGAATGGTCATTAAGATGCTACCTGTTAATGGAAACATTAAGAATTTTACCAATGAGAAGGTAGAAGAATGTGATATGTGATGATTTACCATTCAGAGGTTATAACCTCTTAACTATTCAGACTTGAGGTTACCTCTTATTCATTCAGAGGTTTTAAACCATTAAGAGGTAGCATCTGAATGATCATTAAGAGACTACCAAACAGCCCCTTAGTATATTTATGATATAGAGTTGATCAAATAATTGACGGATTCATACTTGTTTCAACTGGATAAAAGCAAGATGACTAGAAATAGGGTTGTTTATGAGCCGAGGTAAAAAAAAAATAGTTTTCAGAATAATAATAGTTTTGAAAAAAAATGTGAGTGCCTTACCCTAACGTCCCCATCGATACACACATCATCCAGCCATGATATTTAGGTTTTCTTGATTTGGACATACATTATTGTACCACCACTAAATTAAATTCTATAGGTCTACTTGACTGACTACCCTCCAACTACAACAATACAAATTCACAATTCAACTTTTTCTTTCTAAATTTTCATCATGATGCCCTTTGATAATTCCTTTTCCTTATCACATTTAGCAACATTCACGTACAACAAAGATACTTGTGTCACAAACATTACAAACCATATTACAAGCTCATTACAAGATTAAACTACAAGCTTCTTAACTCATAAGCACAACAAAGTAACAAACCAATTAATTTGAACCTAGAACACTCATTCTACAACATGGACAGTGTGCATGGCTCTCTAACCATGGTAACAAACACATGGAATGGAAGCGATGCGCGCAAGGCAAACGATCAAGCTTCTCGCCGACTTTAAACTTCTCCAAACAAACAACACACTCGTCTTGTTCCGATGATTTCCAACTCAACCCCATCTTCCCCCAACTGAACTTCTTTGATCCACTTTTTTTCAAGCCAAAACCCTCTATTTGCAAATCTTTAACCACCATAGAACTACTTGGCTTTCTCTCAATTTCTTTAACAAGACTTGCACCCCTAGATCTTTCTTGGCTACTTTTGATACAAAATCAGCTCCAAAAATGGAAACCCATATCAGATAATGGAAAAGGGTAACCAAAGATGACTACTTTTATAAGTTTTGTTGATGTCACAAGCGCATGTTAGCAAGTGATGAAGTGATATGCTAACATACGCCATGACCGTTAAAATTAGTACCTGTTGGTTTCTGATTTCCTGTGGCTTCTTAGCCTCTCATCCAGTCTTTCTTTGGCTTTTCTAGCTACACAACCAAGCTTCCCATCTTGATCTGAGTTGTTTATCATACATGTTTGCTATTTTCAAGCATGACAAAGTGACAAACTAATTACTTGTCACAATAATATTAATCATATCAAACACAACATCTAGCTACTAAATTCATAGTAACACAACATTAACCTTTACCAAAAACGAAGTAGTGGTGATGTGAGTATTATAAAAGTCCCTGCTCCTCATGGATCGATAACCTGAATTAATGGTAAACGAAGAATCGGACCCTCCATGGAACCTCCTCCTCCGAGCGCTTTCGACTCCTGGTATCGTACCGGCCATTCCACTAGAGAAATCTCTAAACTAGCTTAATAATTCATTAGATCAACACCCCATCATTGAAAACTACATTTCAAAAAAACTCTTCTAATGTAGTCTTTATAATGGGGCATTTGGTTTGATTTTATTACTGGCCGACAAAAGTGAGACCCACCATTTGAACATTGGTTTTGATTGGCTGATATCATCTATCACTAGTTCCATTATTAGTTCGAACAATAATAGGATTCCACATTTCCACTTAACTAAGAACAATACTTCATAGAAGCAATTCTATGAAAGAAAGTAGTAATTATGAAGAAGATAGGCTAACGAAAGGAAGGCAGGAGATCGAAAGTCGCTATCAATTTGATAAAAATCATAGGAACCGCGAAAGAAGAAAACAAAGACAGGGATCTTGTGTTCCAAGAAGAGCCACGTAATCATTTGTGGCTAAACGTACCCCATATAGAAGTGGTGGACGAGCGTATAAAAAGTGGTATATGATTGTATAAATGATTTGAAAAGGTGGAACAACTGAGGAGGATTGGTCGAGTAAAAAAATAGTATGAAATGAATATGTTTAGCACAACTCAATAGACTATGAGATACCTGGACGCATAGAAAAATGTTGTTATGATAACACTATGTTAAATAAATATTATTTTAGAATGTTATTTCGACATACAACAAATTAGAAGGTGACACACGGCATGTGTGAGTCAATTGCAAAATGATTTTACTAATTTTGGTGGGAATTTTTTATTTCATTTTCAATTGAGGAATTTATGTTAATCGAACGGGATGAAATGATACAATCATCGAGGTGACTGAGTTTCACAAATCAAAAGAGAGATTGACATAAAATTAGAAATGCAATGATTTTTAGAAACACTAGGATTCAATGTAAAAAGGGGACTTTGATTGTCAATTGAGAAGAACTCTGAATCAATAATCTCAATCGAAAATAGAAGTAAGAAAAATGATTTGTCAATTAGCAAACCAGAAATCAGTGACATTTATTTGAATGGCAGGGATACACCGAAAATACAATAGGATTTAGTGTATCATTGTCCTGATACATAATTATATCAAGACTATTTGAATGATGAGTCGAACGAATGACGTATGAATTGATATGATTAGGGTATATGATTAGCTCATGCTACAAATTTATACAGATACTGCAAGGTGTTGTAATGATTGAAAGAATTCAATAATTACGATGACCGAACGAATTCATCGTTCTTGAATGAAAGTTTCAATGAAGTGAATCTGGATATTCAAAAGATAGGATGTTCAAGTGAATGAATATCGTAGGATTAATCAAAAGATGAAAGAAATGTTGAAGGCATATTGGTATCGGAATTTAGGTATCTTAACACATAATCGTATTAAGACTGGTTTAGGATAATGAATCAAATAGAAGATGGATAAATTTACACCTTAGGTGTGGAAATGAAATGAATTCAAATTTCAAAAAAAAAAAAAAAAAAAAAAAAAAAACCGCCACCGCAAGGTGTCGTGATTTAACAAATGATTTGTTGGAGTTGAAGGCTTTAAACAAGTCTACTATGGTTCAAACAATGAAAGGTTAAATGAGATTACCTTGAATATGATGATCTCAATTCATCATATTGGATCTTGAATTGAATGTGTATTGTGAACAAGTTCAAACAATTGAACTTGGTTTGGACATATTCCAACAATGGATACATGTATTGACAAGAAATGGTTACAATGAAATCCGGTAAGTAACTTTTGAAAAGAAAATGAGTATCCTAAGAAATCTGTTGATTTGATATCAAAGGTCAATGTAGTCTTTATAATGGGGCATTTTGGTTTGATGGGAAAATCACGAAAATAGCCAAGTCAACGCCGTTATTTCAATTTTGGCCATGTGACACCCCTCGCTGAGCCGTTTCAGCATCTTGAAACGGCACAAGATTCCCCTTTAACGGCCAGCCATTCCTTGATAGCCACGTGTCCGACCAAGCCTGTAACGGCTTGAGATTGCTTCTGAAGACGCCACGTGTCTGACATTGTGGAAAGACCTTAGCCAAGCCGTTACAGTCGGCTGCCGTTGAAAGATCTTAGCCGAGTTCTTTCCACGAGCCAAGCCGTGTACTTAGGTTCCAGCCGAGCCGTTACCCGCACACACGTGGACCCCAGTTCTGCATGCCAAGCCGGTTCAGCTGGTTCGAGCCGGGTCGTTTAACTGTCCAAGCCGTCTCAACTGCTCCGAGCCGGTACACCTGGCCAAGCCGGTACAGCTGTGGTTCGAGCCGTTACGTTTAACTGTCCAAGCCGTGTCAACTGCTCCAAGCCGGTACAGCTGACTTCGAGCCGGTACGTTTAACTGTCCAAGCCGTCTCAACTGCACCGAGCCGGTACAGCTGTCTAACGCCGGTTCAACCTATACTTCGAGCCGGTTCAACCTATACTTCGAGCCGGTTCAACCGTCTTTTCCCACTATATATTTACCCACTTGTTATTTTTTTGTGTGTTTGTTAAACGAATGCCTCTACCACACTTAAATCTTATAGAAAATGTTATCTTGCTTTGTTCATTTGATTGTCATAGATGTTTTCGTCTATGACCGCCAAGAAATATTTATGAAATCTCACGTATCTGATAGTGTAAAAGACTTGTTCCTGGGCTTTAGTTATCAAATTAGCTTTTGATATTGTTTCTCATATTGGAGTGTCTTTCTCTTCAGAAATTCCACCTCTACTTACGCAGTGAGTGTGGATGGAACTATCGAGCAAAAGACGCATCTTTATCATTGCTACAAGCGTTTTGACTCGATTTCCCGAAGAAGAGATTTGAATCACTCCTAACTTTCAATTTGCTCTCGGTTATCTACCGATTCAGAAGCAGCGGTTTGGCGAAGTTATGTTGTTATCTGAAGACTGCTTGCTTTGAGACCGAGATTTTTTCTCTACTAGCCGTTTCAGCGGTTATCAGAAATTCTGTGGATGAAATTGAATCACTTTATTATGTTTGAATTTTTACATGTTATATCTTTTATGTAATTTGTATTATATAATAGTCCAGTAAATTACCTAGCAAATAATTTTAAATCTTGTGTGGGCTGTTTATGTGTTTGGGCCGTTCATTTTAAATAATTTATTTAAATTTTGTTTGGGCTGTTTATGTGTTTGGGCCGTTCCAAGTTCCCACAAAAAAAAAAAAAAAAAACAAATTACATTCAAAAAACTAAAACGGCGTTTTATATTAAATAATAACCGTTGCCGTCCCAAGTTCCCACGTATTTACTCCTCCTTATAAATACCCTCACCACGTTCAACAACCACGCCGTCTGCAATCCAAAAAAAAAACTCGCCGTTTTCATAAGTTTTTTCTCCGACTCCGTCAACGAATGGCAAATACCTGGACCGACGTCGACGACGTCGCATTGTGCGAAGCATGGGAAGAAGCGATGACCGATCCTCCAAGACGTGGACAGGGGGGGCTGTGGGTTAAGGTTCAACAGATCTTTGGGCAGCTTTGGGGTCCGGACCATAACCGGACCGTGGACGCCTTATCGTCCCGCTTTCGTGTGCTGCGGTTAGAGTGTGAGCGGTTTGACAGCTATTTCAAGAAGGTCGAGAGAGAAATGCCGGACCTGGTTGAGGATGACCAGAAGGAGGTGGCATTGATCAATTACCGTCATGACGAGGGTCATGAATTCAAGCACGTCGCAGAGTGGGAGGCAATTAGGATTTGGTTTTAGATATATTATGTTTTGGTTTCTTTTTTTAAGTTATGTTTAATGTTTATGTTTGCAATATATATATATATATATATATATATATATATAAAATTTTGTCTCCATAACAAAAAAAAAAAAGCTGTATCACAAAATAAAACAGTATCACAAAATATAACAGGCCCAAGTATTATAAATTTTATTATGCCGTTAACAAACGATTTGGGCCGTCCACTTTTAATAATTTAACAGCTACTGTTGGGCCGTCCACTTTTAATAATGTAACAGCTCATGTTGGGCCGTTAAAGGCTGTAATTTAACAGCTGTTGTTGGACCGTCCAAACGGGCCCAGTTTATTAACCAAGTTAGCTAACATTGTTAACTTTATTAACGGGTACAAAATTAATTTTATCAAATTAATTTTAATAATTAACTATTTTTATTTAACTTTTATTAACCAAGTTAGCTAACCTTGTTAACTTTATTAACGGGTACAAAATTAATTTTATCAAATTAATTTTAATATATAACTATTTTTATTTAACTTTATTAACTAGTTTAATTAATTATATTAATTTATAACTAATTAACGGGTTTAAAAAAGTTAAAAAAACTAAATTCACGGTTCACATAGACAAACGGTTAAAAGTCATACATTAAGTTGCACGATACAAGCTAAATTTTACAAAATCATTTCGTGAATTACAGATAAATTTTTAAAGTTTCAAACACTGAAAGGTGTTCAAAGTCCTCGTCGTAAAGGATTGCGTAGTCGAGCATGGCCTCTTCAACGACCTCTTGTTCTTCCATGTTCGGAATATTTTTTTTAACAGCTTTGCACACACATAAAAAACGGTTACATTTAAAGCGTAGAAAAGCAAGACGAGTCGTCAACGCATCGACACTCCGGGACGTCTCTTGTAGGTGAATGCAAAAGTAGTTGAAAACCTGCCCCCAGAAAGCAGCATCGGAAACTGAATAAGTGCCCAGATCACGAGCGGCAGCGTACGAAACGACAGCAGCAATATCTTCCTCGTCGGTCCAAGACTCCATTTTTTTAGTGGGAACTTTGAGAGGATAATGGGGTTAAATGGGAGGAGTAATGTATGTATTTATAGGTTTGAAATGAGAATGGAGTTAATATTAAATACTAAAACATATTAAAAAGAAGAGTTATTTTATTTAACAGCATTTGGACGTGGCAAACACCGCCAAAAATACAGTTTATCAGCCATGAATCGTCTATATGACAAACATATTTTGTTTACGTCTCTAGTAATGTTAATTGGTTTGTCCGTAACGAGATGCTCCATAAGCATACACAGATAGACAGCTTCATTGCCTACGATTGACCTATTAGAAATCACGTAGTTATCGTTTAGCTCATGAGTTATGCAGCATTCTGGTTTGCCTGTCTTTTTCCAATACTGCAAATGCACCAGCAAACCAGTTAAATACACCTTAAGCTTCGTCAACCGTGGAATAATAACTGCTCTAAATTTGTCTAGTCGTCCACAAAAGTCTTCAAAAGGGTACAAAACTAATTCCTGGGATGCCAACTCTAATCGTACCAACAGCCATTCGTTATTGTCAATCGGCAGTGGGATAAACACAAAATCCACGTCAAAAAAGGAAGGAAATGGGTTTTCTTTACCATTTCCATAACCAACCACGCTCTTAGGAACGGATTGTAGTAACGTGTCATAGAATTGCGGTGGAAGAATTGTCCACCGCAAATTTAACGTGGGATCCTTTTGTAGGTTTCTGCTTCTCCAAGCCATTAGTCTTCCAGTCCATCCCTCAATATGCTTTTAATGAATATTATATTTAATACAAGTTACATGTAATAAACAATATAAATACAAATTTTGTTAATAAAAAAAGTTCTAATGAAATTACCGTTGCTTCTCCAAGCCATTAGTCTTCCAGTCCATTAGAACGATAGCCTAACAGAGTGCCCCAAAATTTTTGGTCCAACTCCACATAACGACTGAACACAGCTAAATAACAAAATGGGGCGTCCCCATTACTGTAAAATGTTGCAACATCTTTTGACCAATTCTCAGATTCGTCGTCTGGAATTGCCCATCTTCCGCCTCTGTTCGGGTGTAAGCTTTGACGATTAGTTACAAAGTTGTTTTCTTCCGGCACCTGCGGCACAGCCGTTTCAGACGATGAAGTTTCACCCGATTGTCTGGGTGCTCTCCATTTCTTAAGAATCCACGTTGATGATTTACTAACTGGTTGAGAGCAGTATACATCACTCTTGTTTTTGTCAGCCATTAGTTGTTTGAAGGGAGTTTCAAGGGGGTTTCAAGGCTTCTCAATGGAGGTGTAACAATATTTTGCGATCTTATTTAACATGAAATGAAATTTTGAATAAATTAATGGTTAAGCCGTTTCAATATACTGCTCGAGTCGTTTCAAGGCACGTGCTCCAATAAAGTAAAAAGTCAAGCCGTTACCATGCAATGCATGTGCCGTTTCAACACTCTCCAATAAAGTTAAAAGCAACTGCCCGAGCCGTTTCATGTAATTGCCCGAGCCGTTTCCAGCTTCTGTCGTTTCATGCTCATGCCGGTTCATGCTCATGCCGAGCCGTTTCCGCTGCAACGCACGTTCTACAATAAAGTAAAAAGCAACTGCCGAGCCGTTTCATGTTACTGTCCAAGCCGTTTCAGTTACTTTTTTATGCCGTTTCCAGTGCATGTCCAAGCGCTTTGACTGCTCGTGTTCCAATAAAGTACTGTTCCCCGTCAGACGACATTCAAGTCGGGTCAACAAGAACGGGTCAGACGACATTCAAGTCATTTCCCCCCATGTGACAAACACAACACCAAAACACAACACTTTGAACTCACTTTGAATCTTTTCTCCACTTTGGAGCAAAGCAAAGTACTTGAAGACCCAACGTTGAAGATCCGAAAGATCGTTGACTCGTCTGGGACCACTAATCACACTTCTTCGACATTAGTTGTGGGCCCCCCACTATGGACTTCAACCGACACGTGAACATGCCAAATGATTTCGGGAACATGCCAAACGTCCAAGAGATGCAAGAAGCTTTCATGGACCCCCCTTTATGCCCGGTAAAATGTTTGCGGCTTATTGAACAAAAGATAAGATTTAAGATTTTTATTTGAATTTGTGTACTTTTTTATTTATTTTTTCTTTTTATGTAGCAAATAAACATTAAAGTACGACAAAAGTGGTTGGTTTTAAAAAATTGCGTGAAGTGATGACTCCGGCGGTTGAAACAGCTATTAGGCAGACGTGTTTCGGTCCATATTTAGACAATAGATGCACCATATGTGATAGCCTTCTTTTATATGGCGTTGCACAACTGCAAATACCGACTCCTACTCCCCGTCTCGGTATTTCATATAGATTACGAGGGGAGCTATTTACATTCACTCCTAAACAATTTTGTTTAATAACAGGGCTACGTTTTGGGCACCTATAGACCATATGAACTCCTTTAAGAACAAATATTTTGAACCTGGATCAAATGTTAGTTTTTCTCGAATAATTACTTTATTCGAGAACATTAACCAGATTAACGATAATGACGCCACGAGGATATGTCTCCTCATGCTAATCGGTCAAGGTTTTTTGGGTTGGCAAAACACCAATGTTGTTGATAATTTGCTTTTAGACCTTGTGGATAATTTAGAAGCATTCAGACAGTATCCATGGGGTAATTATTTTTGGGAAAGTACTTATACTGCCATATACAATTTGCACAATCGACAAAAAGAAGACGCTAAAGGTTTTTCTTTGGCTGGATTTGTCTGGCCCTTCAAGGTACCCGTGAATGTCAATTAATATTGTTATTTCGAAAACCATATAAAATTTCAATATATTCTTTTGTGTAGATGTGGGTGTTGGAGATTTTTCCTGAATTTAAGAATTCAAGGGAATGGTTTGAAGGTGAGACGATTCCAAGATTTTTGGGATGGAAAGAAGGCAAAAAGTTTATGAGGGGCACTGTGGACCGATTGCTTAACCATGCTGCAAAGGTTAAAATTTTACCTTTAATTATTTTACTGTTTATAAATTTTTAATTTGTTGTATTTTTTTAGTAGCTTTTCATACCCAAAGTAATAAAGATTAAAAATTAAACATAAACATTTTTATTGTTTATATTAATAAAAGTAAACTGCCATTTTGCAAAAAAATATGAGTTTTGGGCTAAATTTGCAAAATTGACAAACGAACAGGGACTAAAATTGGAGAGAGAAATATTATTATTTTATTAATTTTTTTTTGTTATTTATAACATTGCAGAGACGTGAATATAGGCCGTCTTTGGTTATATTGCCCACTGAAAATGAGTTGCAAAGCGCGTGGTATTTGTCTAGTTCAGATTATTTAGACGCTGAACGTCGGATGTATGCCAGTGCAATGCCGGGCGAGAATCCGGTTCAAATGGCCACGGAAATACCCATTCAAATGCCCACGGAAATACCCATTCAAATGCCCACAGGGTTCACGGGTCCAATTCAACCAGAAATGCAGGCTGCCCCCGGTGTAAACACACAAGAACATATAGCGTCTGCAATAAACAATTTGTTTGGTGACGATGGGGCGAATGAAGGTTATAATCGGGCATCGGATCGACAGGAGATTCCACAACAAAATTTTGTTCCCCCTATGACCCCGTTTCGAGAAAATTACGAGAATGAGCTGATTTCACAATTTAGATCACTCATGGACGAGAGGCTGCTAGAGAACAACCGGAGACTGACTGATATGTTCATGTCAGAGTTTTCACAATCATATCGCTGTTCCCCAAAACAAAAAACTGTCAGGACTCCCGTACGAACGCCAAAAGAACAGGCACACACTCAGAGTGATAATGTAATGTGCTTTCTGAATAATTTTTTTTATTTTATAATAACAATATCTACTAATAACCGTTAATTTAACTGACATGCTTTGTTGTAGGCTGTTGCAGATTCATTTATCAATTACGATAATGCCGATAATGCATACCACGTCTCTTTGAGCCCCATGGTGAACGTACATGATGTAAGTTTTTTCATTTTATATATTTTAATTACTGGTCATATTTTTATATTACCACTATAAATATATAAAATTTCAGTACGATTTAATTGTTTAACAGAAAGTTAATTAAAATATATTTTATAAAGTGAAATTAATACGTATATACAATATTTGTAGAATGAGGATCCTGAATTAATCAAAATGAGACGATCTGAAAGGCTTGTAAAGCCCGCATCAGCTTTGCTATCCCCGTATGTGGCTTACAAAAGATTGAAAAAAAAACAAGCCCAAAGGTTAAGGAATGAGGATAGACAAATTGAGTTCATCAAGACGTGGTATCCAAATAGCGGAAGTAAACATCTTTCCCTAATAGTGGGGAATTCTGTCGGTCCAAAATTTTGGGGGTCGTTGCTGGGCCAGGAAGGTAGCGGCTGGTTAAGCGATGATGTAAGTAATGGCATCTGTATATAACAACCATAAAATAAATAAATTTATATTTTTTTGTATATTGTTTTCAAACTAACTTATCAAGTTTAACAGCATATGTTTGGGTGGATGATCCATTTGTATCATTCAAGAAAAGAAAGTGATCGCTGGAGTATTCTACCCCCATATTTTCAGAATTATTTTCGATCGCGGTCCGTCGACCAGAACTGTAAAGGTTACTTCACTGGGCAGGTTGAACCTTTTCCATCAATACATACTGTTGACGAGGTAATGTGGAACGAACATATTAATTACTAGATAAATGTATTTCTTATTGAATTCATTTAATATTTTGCGTAATAATTATATAGGTTTACGTACCATTGTTTATAGAAGGCCTTCACTGGTTTTTAGGCGTTTTCAACCTTGTACATTACAAGCTGACGATATACGACAGGTATTAACCCGATTTAACTGATTAGTACTCCAAAATACATGTTGCTAACTGTGTTAATTTGTTGCTGTTTTAGTCTTTTATATGCTATGGAAAAGGAAAGAACGGAAGTGGTGTGTCATATAAATTTTGTGTTTGACCATTGGCTACGAATTCATGGTTATAATGCCCACAGACCACTACCGTTATGTTACCCCTTCGAAGTTATTTACGCGACCGATGCTCCTCAGCAGTCCGGACCTTTGGGAGACTGTGGAGTTTGGGTTTGCATATTTATTGAAAGGTTGATAAATAAAAAACCGTTGAACGATGATGAAGATACTCAGAAAACAGCGGAACGAATGAGACGTCAACTAGCTTTACTATTTTATGATTCGGTGTTACCCGATAGTACAAGTGAAGTCTTTGATGATGATGATGAAGATCCCGTAATTGTAGGATAATTGTATTGTTTCTTTTAAAAATTAAATGAATTTGTACTGCTGCCTATGTCTATATATATGTGTGTTCCACCTTTATACAAAGACATATGTGTTATAAAACATTTACCAATGACAAGCATTCCTCCTTCCGTACAACACACAGTTTGGATCAATCAACATGATCGGAATCGCCAGTGGTCTCCAAATGTTCTTGAATTTTACTACGATGGGGATAATACTACTTGCTTTTCTTCATACACGGGGACAACAGCACTAGGAAAAGCTTGGTGGGGGGGACTGCTTGGATTTACTGGAGCGGGTTTTATTCAAAAAACGGTACATTAATAATAAATATTTTCGGAATAAAAATCAGTTTCATTATTTTTGTATTAAATAATTTACCATTATTTCTTAGCACGTAAAAGCATGGTGTAACAAACTCATGTATGAACGACAGATTGAAATAAATTCAAGAACGCTGTCGTCAAACGATTATCGTTGGACAGTTCTACCTCCAAATTTCTTCGACATGTTAAATGAACAAGATATTGATGCAACCAGATACGGAGATGGTTCTACAGCAACATATCCTCCATTCTGGGAAATTGATACGGTATACTTAATCAAATTTTTTATTTTATTATATCCGTTTTTTATAAAGATTTTATATTTATTGTTCTTTTACTTTGTAAATACTTATACCATATATACCAAAGCACAAGGCTCGTTCTTACTCCACACCTATTTAAACACATGTTGCTCCACTACTCAATTGGCATCCCCCTTTTTTCTACCTCATGGCGAATCAAGAACACAACATTCATCTACACATTCATATCAACGTCAACATTTCCCAAACATTTAACCACCCAAACCCACCCTCAGATAACCCCGAACCAAACAATTCCCAAACTCGTAAACCCCCAAACCCGGTGCAACAGCCAACACGTGAAGCACCAATTAGCGGTTCAGGTCAGTGTCAGGGGCTTGTGCCGTTACCTAACACCGATGAACGACAACGTCCTTTGGACCAGATTATTCCACAATAATGTTTGACGGCTACTGCTGACGAAGACTCAGATGAGGAACTGGATTTCGAAAGACTGTACGACGAAGTGCGTTTTGAAGCTTATTTTGCGGAAATGGAAGAGTCAGACGAGTATGATTCTGAATCGGAAGACCATTCCGGTTATTAGTTAAATGTCAGTGTTTTTTTTTTAATAAGAACTTAAACATGTGTTTAAAACGTGTTTGATGTAATATTTACAAACTAAAAGAACAATAATATTTTTTTTTTAATAATTTTATAATATTTTGTTTCTGAAGCGTTTTGAAGCCTATGCTTCCTGTTCGACTAATACAGGCATACAGCCCACGAGCCTCTATGCTTTCAGCCCACTGACAGCCCACGAGTCCACGAGCAGCCCACGAGTAGCCCACGAGTAGCCCACCAGCCTCAAGCCCACTAACAGCCCATGCTTAAATAAAACAAACAAATATAAGTTATAAAAGAAATAATATCTATAAAAGTGAAAATATATGTTTATTTTTAACAAGATTATTCACTTTTTGCAGGTATACATTCCTATACCGGACAAGGATCAAAATTGGTTGCTTTTTAAAATAAATCTAAAGTCACTAGAATTAAAATTTTTTTTGCCAATAGTTGTGACACGATTAATTGCGGAGACTCATTTTGCGTACACAAAAGAGTACATCAAATTGTACTAGAATTTGAATCTCTATTTTTGTGGTTTCTCGGACGTATATCGTACTGGCAACACTCACAAATATATGAGACGCGTGCCATGCAAATAGTAGGGGATTTCGTGTGGCCTGATCAAACAGATCGTATTGGCAGAAATGCAGGAGTCATCATATGTATGCTAATGGAAAAACTTGTTCGGGATCTTTCTTTAACATGGAACGAAGGAAACCTTCAGGATGCTTGTTTCAGATACAGACGATACATGGCAGATGAACTCTACGCCGGGCGCTTCACACCTGTGAATGTTTAATGGTTCTATGTATGCATGTAATATAATAAAAAATAATAACATATTGTAATGAAATGATTTTCAATATTAATTATTTGAAACTAAAAAGACTTACTACGTTATTTGAGAAATTGAAATACACAAAATAAATTAAAGTATTAAAAGTCTCCCAGGTTAAAAGACGGATACATATAATTAGACGGAGATTGTGTATTAAAAGTCTCCCAAATTAAAGTATTATCAGTTTCTTTCCCTTTCCCTTTGTCTGGGCCTTTGCGAGTACGAATTTCTGACGGCATGGGCTGCCGACAGACATCCCGATGATGACCATAGGAGTTACACCGGGAACAATACAAGGGAGTAGGTTCTTCCCCGCGGGATAAGATACGGTGGTTTTCTCGAGGACGACCGGCCTGGCGTTTTGTCATATGCGGCGGTTGAAGATTGATAAGGTCTTCTGGAGTCTCCCATTCAGATCTATGAGGAAGAGGATTAATCGCTTCTTCATAAGTTTTTTTATAGACTTCGTTTGAGTAACACGGGAAGCAATACTTACTGCAGTCGGTTTCACCTAAAAATTTTGACACGGCAATAACATGCCCGCAAGGTAAACCAGAAACCTGCCAAACTCGGCAACTACAACTTCCATTAACAAAGTAACTAAACCCCCTTTCCACTGTCTGCGACATAATAACTGTTTAACCCAATCCCAGCAACTGTCCAGCTTCTAAACCCTTCAATTTTTTTTAAAAATTTTCTTCTGTGCCCATTGTGTAAGTAAATGTTTTTCAGAAATACCTTGCAAGCGGCGATCGTAAAACCATTTCTGTACAGATTGCCGGAAGAACTCTAAGAGTTGCGTTACCGGCATTTTACGCGAGTGTCTAGATAAAGCATTAATAGACTCCGCGCTGTTAGATGTCATATAATGATATCGATTGCCTGGGCAATGCGCCCTTGCCCATCTACCAAACCCAATACTTGTTAGAGTGCGACGTACCCTAGGAACGGCAAGACAAAGAGCATCGAATGACTCATTAAAATCAGACAATCGGTAGGATTTGCATGTCTTCCACCACAGGTTCTCATTTTCCTTTTTTTTATCAGATGGTAAACGGAGGTTCATCATTAAATGACGACAGCATAACCCGTGATAAGCATGTGGAAAGACGTTTCTAACAGCTAGGTGTATAGAATTCGCTCTATCCGATATTATCGCTATGTCAGGTATTTCACCGATACATTCTTTAAGCTTAGACAGAAACCATGTCCAAGATTCACCATCCTCTGATTTTCCTATTCCATAGGAAATTGGTAAAATTTGGTTGTTTCCATCCATCCCAACTGCTAAAAATAACGTCCCTTTAAATTCACCCTTTAGGTGTGCAGCATCAATGATCACCACCGGTCTTAGATTACGGATAAAGGTACGAATCTGAAACAAAATTATTTAAAAAACGTCAACAAGATGTATTTTGACGAAAAAAACAGAGACTGCTGTAACTTACCGCAGCACCAATCGCGACAAAGACCATTTCAAACTGACGTTCGTCATCAGTCTTGATATGAGTGACAGAACCTGGATTTACCCGCTCTAGATTGTAACAGTAAAATGGTAGTTCTGCAAACGAATTTCTGCTTGTTCCTTGTAAAACCTCTAGCGCCAGACTTTTTCCACGCCAAGCTTGACTAGTGGTTATCTCAACTTGAAATCTTTGTCTAAAATCTTTCACTATTTCATTACAACGATATATTCTACCACTGTCTTTTAAAGGTTCTTTTAAATAGTGAGCAACAACCTTTGGGTTTGCCTGACGAAGATGTGGGTACGTTAGCGTCTTCGAGCATGTGTGTTTATCGTTAAAACTCTTAACAAAAAACACCCCACTATCCCCAAAACTGTATGCACGAAAATGCCAAACGCATCCGTCCACCAAACATGACACTTCGTACCGTGTTTTAGAAGATCTATCTACTTTAAACTCAAAGCGTTCTAACAAACATTTTTTTCCCAACTCAAGTTTCATGTCTTCTTTGTTATTAAATACGTGCCCTTGTTCAAAAGTAATTGATGAAGATGGCAAACAATTTTCAAATGAATTATCAGGAGTTGGCTGGTAGTCGTTTAAAACATCATAGTTTTCTTCGTCAGTATATAGATTCAAATCAGGAACTGTAAATTTTTTTGGAGAAGAAAAACTAGATGACCCAGCACAAAACCCTTCAACGACATATAATTTATAAATTTCAAAAATATTTTCCATAGCAAAATTATAAAACATTTCAACATCATCATCGTTTATTATATCGATTGGATCACTAAAGGAAGACAAACGATACGATAACTTCGTAATGTTTGTAGAACTACACATGTTTGACACTTTACTTAGAAAACCAGTGTATGAAAGGTTGGGTTCAACTTCTAAACCACGTCTACTTGAATCAGCATCAGCAACATACTCCAACTTTCCGTTAACGATTTCCCACTTTCCGCCGGTGTATACAACCAAACGAATCTTCATAATTCTAAGTTGATAAGTTCCTTACAAAAGATAACCTATAAATCAGACAAATATATACCAAAATATAAATAAATAAAATAATCCATTGAACCGGCTCGGACACGTTGAACCGGCTCGAACCACAGCTGTACCGGCTTGGCCAGGTGTACCGGCTCGGAGCAGTTGAGACGGCTTGGACAGTTAAACGACCCGGCTCGAACCAGCTGAACCGGCTTGGCATGCAGAACTGGGGTCCACGTGTGTGCGGGTAACGGCTCGGCTGGAACCTAAGTACACGGCTTGGCTCGTGGAAAGAACTCGGCTAAGATCTTTCAACGGCAGCCGACTGTAACGGCTTGGCTAAGGTCTTTCCACAAGGTCGGACACGTGGCGTCTTCAGAAGCAATCTCAAGCCGTTACAGGCTTTGTCGGGCACGTGGCTATCAAGGAATGGCTGGCCGTTAAAGGGGAATCTTGTGCCGTTTCAAGATGCTGAAACGGCTCAGCGAGGGGTGTCACATGGCCAAAATTGAAATAACGGCGTTGACTTGGCTATTTTCGTGATTTTCCCTTGATTTTATTACTGGCCGACAAAAGTGTGACCCACCAATTGAACATTGGTTTTGATTGGCTGATATCATCTATCACTAGTTCCATTATTAGTTCGAACAATAATAGGATTCCACATTTCCACCCAACTAAGAACAATACTTCATAGAAGCAATTCTATGAAATCATCATCAGTAAATCCCATCAACGGCAAAGCTAAGGTAGGGTCTGAGAAAGGCAGGAGATCGAAAGTCGCCATCAATTTGATAAGAATCATAGGAATCGCGGAAGAAGAAAACAAAGATAGGGATCTTGTGTTCCAAGAAGAGCCACGTAATCATTTGTGGTTAAACGTACCCCTATATAAACAAATGTATATTGGGTGTGACACTTTTATATGGGTACGGGCATATAGAAGTGGTGTACGAGCGTATAAAAAGTGGTATATGATTGTATAAATGATTTGAAAAGGTGGAACAACTAAGGAGGAGGATCGGTCGAGTGAAAAAATAGAATGAAATGAATACGTTTAGCACAACTTTATAGACTGTGAGATACCTGGACGCATAGAAAAATGTTGTTATGATAACACTATGTTAAATAAATATTATTTAGAATGTTATTTCGACATACAACAAATTAGAAGGTGACGGGCGGGATAAGGGGACACGGCTTGTGTGAGTCAATTGAAAAATGATTTTACTAATTTTGGTGGGAAATTTTATTTCATTTTCAAGTTATATTTAAAAAAAATGTACTAAAACTTGAAGCTAAATCGGGATTTAGGTTATAAAATTTTTACTCTTGTTTAGGTTACCTATCAACGTATCATCATCACCGTTTTTTATTAAATTTGAAACAAGAAAATTAGGTAATAAGTTATAAAATATTGACTATCGTATAAAATTAAAATATATAGTTAGTTGCATTTTCTTTTCAAAAAAAAAAAAAAAATAGTTAGTTGCATTTAGTTATGATTTAGTTCATTGAATGATTTTCGTTCTAAACTTCTAATACTTTACATCCACGAACCAATTTATAATTTATAAATCAATTCAATTAGTAACTTATTGGTTTGGGGATGGATATATATCGATATAAGTTTTTTTTTGGACTGTAATCTTCATAAAAAAATGGACATTTTCATGGTTTAGAGATGGTTAGATATGGAATGGAAAACTATGATGTAACGCTGATGTTGATAAAAGAGGGTGTCAAGGATGGGTAAGATGACTCGCCCCCAACACACACACTCTTAAGTCAACAACGAAAAATTAGGGTTCTTTTCTTAATCAAGGGCGAATGTGTTATTTTATCTATAAAAACATAGAAGATGAGTTGTCAAATAATCGCATACAAGGTTATATACAAGTTGAGCTAGACTCAACTCAAGCTTAAACCCAAAACTACTATACGAGCTAGCATGTTACTTTTGACTCAAAATGTCTCGTTGAGCTATAAGTTATGCTCAAACTCGGCCCTTTTAACTCGAATCATTTCGTGACATGTAAGTTAACTATAAAAGTTCATGATTCTATTAAAATTAGAGCCCTAAACATTTAATCTTTAATTATATATATGATGATACAACATAAAGTTAAATTCATCAACAAAAACTTTATTATTATTTATGAAATGTGAACACTTGCTCAAACCTCTTTAACATTGGCATCTTTAGCCTCATCCAAGCCTCCAATATCTTTCTTCACGTCATCAATTTCAAGAGCCGACACATGAAAAGATTTTCCAATGCCAGAACTCGTCTTAAAAGTGATCTTTCCTGTGGGCGGATTGTCAACACTGACCTCACTAATTGTAAACCACACATCATGAGATCTCTAGCTTTTACACCCGTTAGTTTTTTGATCTTGAACTTTTCTACGTAAGTAGTTACTTCAGTTGCTTGTGATGAAACTGTCCCGACCTTTTCATTTTTTGGTTTTGTTCGGTTTCTTTTGTCTAAGCCACACAAAGCCGGTGTTTTTGACGTACCCAAATTCCTCAATGTCTTCTAAAATGTGGAGACCATTTGGTAGTCCCATTTCTTTGAGTAGAAGCTTTGATTTTTCTTGACAAATTGCATCACCATGGTAAATGTATGATGCGCTAGCCCTATTGTCTGGTGTCACAAGAGACAATTTTTATGACATTTTTTATTTGGTTTTAATAGCCATTGGGATTTTATTATGAGGTTAATATGAATTGGTTTTATTTCTTGTGGTAATTACCTAAATGCCATTTCTAACTTTTTTTTGGGAGCTTCTAACTTATAGTTGGTATTGTAGGCACCATCTATCAAGAGTTTGATGTGATTGAATTTATAGCTGCTCTCATCTATTGACTATTCCAAAAGAATTAAAATACTTGGTCTTATAAAACAAACAGAAAGCTACTAGTGAACTATTGTCAACGTACTTTTTGTGTTGGTTGCTTTAAGTTTCATGTAGTTAGGTATGAAGTATTAATGGCTAACCAGAAGCGTTTATGTTGTTGGTAAACATTATGATACTAGTTTAATCTTCTTAATCATGACTTCGAAGACATATTTGAGTATGATTTTGGTGGATTGGATGTTGTGTTAGGCCATGTGTTATGGTTTCGTGAGAGGGTATTTGTATTGTATCCCCACAAGGGGCGTGGTGTTCCCCGCCATCTCCGACTTCCACATCAGATTTCTACCCAACAACATTTCAAAACCTTCTTTCTTGTGCGTAACAAGCGGGACATCCATCCCCTCCACACCGCTCCCCTTCTCTCCTGCACCAGGGGCGTGTTGTTCCCCTTGATACCCCACCTCCATGTCAACATCCCCTCAATGCCATATTGCATGTATAACACACAAACTTAGGAATGCTTAATTTAAATACATTTTAGAAAAAAGGATGTAAAATACTAACAAATAATGTTTTTATAAAGTAACTATGTTTTTTTCTTTAAATTACTATGGTACACCATTTTTATCAATGTATAAGTTCAATGCATCATAATAATATAGTTGTTATCTATTTAGAACTCTGATGCTAATGTTTTATAACTATGAGACAACAAATTTTATGACGATGGTGCACATGATACTCCAAATCTTTGTTTTAAGTTTTCTTATTTCACTTGATGCACTCTATCTGCTCGATGAAATGCTTCAAACGCAATCTCATCTATAATGTTGGTGCTTACTCAGCTTATTCGGGATATTAAGCAATTCCTAAACAGTATTTAGCGTATTACAGAAATGGGTTTAATGGCCCGGAATAACAAGGAAAAGTGCTTTATGTTTCTTTTAACAACAATCTGATCTACTTTTAGTTCTACACTATCGTCTACATGGGACTCGAACCTTTGACCACTTGTTGCTATTTTACATACCTGTATACCATTAGACTAAAAGCCCTTTGGTGAAAACAGATTAATTTATGTGACGACCTAAACTTGGTTTATTCTTACTATTTTGTAGTGAGACAAACACATTTCATGCTAAAAACAAGTAATGAAGCATTAGAAGTTTATTTTTGAAAAGATAGTACAACATTATATAATGAAAGTGATCATAAATATTACTTCATTGTCATACATTATATCAAGATTCATCACTTGCTCAAACCTCCTTCACTTGGGCATCCTTAGCCACACTCGCACCTCCAACATCTTTCTTCACATCATCAAGTTGAAAAGCCGACACCGGAAAAGATCTTTGAAGGCCCGAAGCGGCCTTAAAATTGATCTTTCCCGTGGGTGGATTGTCAACACTTATCTCACTTGGTGCGATCCACATCAAAAGCTCCTTAGACTTAACACCCGTGAGTTTCTTAATCTTGAACTTCTCTATGTATGCGGTTACCTCTTTTTCATATGCGGTAACCTTCCCGATCTTTTCAAACTTGTGTTTCTTCTCTTTCTTTTGTATAAGCCACACAAAACCGGTGTCTTTGACATACCCACATTCCACAATGTCTTCTAGAGGCAAAAGACCATTGGGTAGTCCCATTTCTGCTAGCAATTCCCTTGATTTTTCTTGACAAATTGCATCACCATAATAAATTTCTGATGCACTTTCCCGGATTGCTTTTGTCACAAGAGACATTTTTTTTTTGTTTGATTTGAATTTGAATTTTGTAACCTATTTTATTTTGTTTTTTGGATGGGATGAATGGTTGATTGGTTGGGGATATGTTTCTTATATAAGTTGTTAGATAAACATTTGGTCTTCATTCTTGTGATAATTACAAAGATGCCAATTTTATAGTTATTAAAAGAGTTTGTTGAAATTGACTTTCTAATGTCATCATAAAATGACACTTCCAAAATAAACACGCCAATAAGTACATAAGTACATATATAATATTTTATTTCGTACACAACGTTTATAAGATGTCAACTAGTAATAAAATTGTGCACGTTGTGATGCACTAAATCGTGAAAAAACTAACATTCTTGAATAAGTACATTATTTATGATATCAGAAAATATTCTATTGTAAATACATATTCGATTTTAATGAAATTTATACCAGAACATGTTATCAATGATGTTCGGACGATATCGGTTCGGTTTATTATAGTAAAATATAAAATCAATTAAATTCTACACGTTTGATTTTGAACAAAACTTTTATCCAAACATGGATAAAATAAACAGGTCATAAAAGTATATTTGAAATTCTATAACACTTTGTTTAAAAGAATAAAAAATAAACCGCGTTTTAGTATAAAAGTTTAATGGTGATGCTAGAATGGTTGTATATAAACAATCCTTATGATTTCTTATTTATTAATTACTAATTTCATTGATGGTTTATTGCCTTTGAAATCAGGTTATGGACATGCGTAAAACAAAATGACACGTGACAACCACCTCGTCGTCATCATCAGGGAAGTGTGCAAATAAATGTCATCAAGCCATGGGACATCTTCTAGCCGTACAAACGAATTGGAAATGTTAGCCATACAATGGACACTTGGATCAGACTTTTATGAGACAAATGATGAGTTGATGACCTTGCAATCCTTTCTTGATCACATGGGTTGACCCGAACCTCCACCACAATAGTAGATGCCTTCGAGACTCGTCTCCAAGAATGGAGGATGATGCTACATCTTAAGCTTTGGAAATAGGCAATATTTCATGTTTACTTTGCGGTTTAATCTTGTTCTTGACTTCCTCGAGGACAAGGAAAAGTTTAAGCTTGGAGAGATTTGTTAGCTGTCTTTTTAGCACGTTTTATAGCAATTTATCATCCAATTTTTACTACATATTTTGCATTTATCATCCGTAAATTCAATTATGTTGTGTAACACTTGAGTTGGTGGAACATAATTTACTGTGGATTATTAATAATGTTTTAATAGGGGCGGAACAATTACTAAGGATCACAATAAACATTGGAAAGATTTAGAAGAATTCATGATTATACAAGAAGATAAAATGGTTATCTGAAACGAATGGTTAAAACAGGGTTAAATTGGATCATATTACACATACATGAGATTTAAGTAATAAAAATGGTTTAATTAATTAATATATTCTTGATGAAACATGTCGGTGACATAAAAGAGATCAAAAGCAAAGAACGAGACAAATTTTGCAGTACAAATTAAATGGGCCTCATGGAGCATGTGAGGGTTGTTTTGTGAATTATAAAAATAAAATAAAATTACTATACCATACAAAAAGCAACAAAAAGACACCACAAAACATTACGCCGGTTCAAAATAAATAAATTGGATTTCACATCATCGTTAACCGACGCTATTGCCGTGATACCGATTCACCAAATTACAACCGTCATACATCCAAAAAGATACCCCCTCCATCTACGTTACACCCCATTCTAACCGTAACACCGAAACTAAGAACATCACGTTTTACACCCATCGTCGCATTACAACCCAATCAATCAATTTCCAATCGCTAACTCCAGCGGCCGCAAAACATCAACGTTTCCGGTGCGGGTTTCGGATGTTGATGTGTGTAGTGTTGCATGGGGTTTGGGATGCTTTATGGGTAAACGGTGCATAAAACGACGATAGGACAAAGGCCTCTGCATCTACATAGGAAGATGGAGTTTGTGTAGAGGGTGGGGGAGTTTAGGGCAGTTTGGGGCAGTTTGGTTTTGGTGACAAGGAATTCATGGCTTTGGAATATTTATCATTAGAGTATGCGGCGTGGAGAGGCTTGGATTGGTGCATTGCTCGACACATGGTGAGGGTGGGATCCACAAGATAATACTCAAAAACTAGGGGTGGGTGTCGCGTGGCTTAGCTTGGCGTGGCCAACCATATGGATCTTTTTTTTGTTTAAACTATTTAAAATTTCACCCAGCCAACTAAAGTCAGCCATGTAACCCAACCGCCGCCCCATGTCAATGGGGCAACGCTACGCTATGCCCAACGTCAAGCCGGGGTGAAACACCCGGCGTTAAAGTTCCCCAACGCCTAAATCTAACTCCCATACCCACTGGTCTTATAAATTATGAAGTATTATTCTATGAACCATCCACTTACTAAGTTTATAATCATCATACTAAAAATATAGTTTTCTATTTAGTTATATACATGATACATCTTAATCTTATTTCCTAAACCCTATTTTGCTCCATGTTCTCTATTTCAAACTAGCAAAGTTTATTATTGGTACGGCTAAAAAAATTATGATATTAAGCTCTCTAAAAAATTTAAATATTCAAATTAAAAAAAATGTATTTAAAATACTGACTTACTACATAATAAAATGAAAAACATAAAATAGTATAAACTTTTATACAGAATATTATATGTTATTGTATGAAATTTTAAAGTTTAAAAAGTAAACAAATCATTTTATTTTTTCCCAAGTATATGCATTCGATCTTAATATTTATCAAGATAAGAGTTAATAGACTTTGTATTTTTCTTACACTAGAAGTTGATTTTTTTACTATTGTGTATGGATGCCACAAAGCCATGGGTTTTTCGTATAGATTTTAAACCTAGAAAGCAATAGCTTTAGTTGTATTTTTTGTGTATTTTAGAACGTGAACTTTACTTTTGTGTATGTATATAGCTATTGCACTATTTTGCATTATGGATTCGCGCAGCAACGCGCGCGGGACGAATCACTAGTTAAAGATAGTTTGTAATTAATGATAAGAAACAGGGTGTTCGGGATATTTTTTACCTCTTGATGTTTTTTTAACTAAAAGTTACCATCGATCACAAGAGCACATTTTTAGGCGAGAAGTTGTATTCTATTAATTCCATAAAGTTGTGAAGTTCTTTTTTAAGGACCCTCTCACACTTAACCATATTGGTTTGAATCCGCACCACAAAGTTGGAGCAAACCACAATGATATTGAATCTGCAGGGAAACTATATACCATTTTGGTTTAGTATTAAGTAAGAAAATATCATAAGTGGTTTATACAACCCATCATTATGTACCTCTTTGCTTGATCTTATCTCCCCAACACTAGTTGTGATAATATAAACCAAGTACTCGGCATCTTGATCTTATCTCCACGGTTTGGAAAGACTCTACTATAAGTCCCGAACCAAAACCAAAACTCTTTCGAGTAATTAAAATGTTTGAATCTACATAGACATAGAAAACCTGAATGTTTCGCGCTAGCAACAACATAACTTTATTAGAAAGTTTTTAAGGATTTAGTAAACTCGCCTTCAATATGATACTAAGTACTTAAAGTTATCAACATACACATACACATACACACCTCTTATAATTCCATATCTTGTTTTAGTTAACTCCTCATCAAGGGATTTGTTTCCCCCTAACACCCACAAGAACCTTAGCCAAGCATGGCTTCGGAGATAGTTTTTAACAAACTTGTAGAGATTATATTAATCATCACAATATTGATAATTACTTAATGACGGTTCTTACAATTCCTAATGATTACAACGATTAGAGAAAATGGGTAGAAGAGGAGTGTGTTGTGGGAGATAATGGAAGAATTGAGCAAGTGAAATTGGAAGCCAAAGAGCTCAATTTATAGTGCTAGTGGCGAGGCATGGTTCTTTCATATCTAAGATGACCGGATCTAGAGATGGGCGCCAGGCACGGGGCGTGTCTCCCAGACACGGCCCGTGGTTAGCTTTGTGGGACCCACTAGATCTTTAAAAATCTTCCAAGATAATATTTTGTCATTTTGTGTGGAGGCATGTGTAACGCCCCAAAATCTGAATGTTAATATTTGTTGTATGTTATTACGTGACACGTCAGGAAATGAATAACTAGGCTATTTAACCTAGTTAAGGGTATGGTCAAAAGTCTTAAATGATTAAGGTAGTGTCAGTTATGTTTTAAAAAGTAAACCCGAGGGGCTAAAGTGGGAAAGATGAAAGTTAAGTTATTAAATAACTAGACACACACAAACACACACATACGTGTGTGTTCTGGAAAGATCGAGCAGGGGCTCTCATGAGCCCCAAAACCCTAGTTCTTCAAAAGCTTCGATTTGAAGGATGAATCAAGGCCCAAATCCATAACCGAGCATGGATTAATGATCACCAACACGAGAGGATCATAAGGTATGTTTTAAACCTAAGATTGGTGATCATGGGTGAAGTGGGTTATGTTCCAATCCGTGAGTTAATATGAAATTGATCATGTACAAGGGTTAGAATCCTCGTGTAGAACATGGGTTACGAACGGTTTGCGTTAATTTGATGTTTAGAGGTGACACCCGTTAGTTAGGGTGAAGATGATGACTAAAATCACCTCCTATGTTCAAGTCTTGTTGAATGATTGATGTATTATGTGCGTATGATGAATTATTGTTAGATGAAAGTATAGGAATATGATGATGTTATGTTTAATATTCATTTGAAATGATACATGATGATTAGTAGTTGGCTTTGATGGGTTATGTATGAATTTAGAAGAATTGTGCATGAAATAGTTGTACGTTATGCTTAAAAGGTAGTACTCACATCAAGTGTATGATGAAATGTATATAGTGTCGTCCGTATAGTTGATTATGATGTTACGGGTATATGATGATAAGTCGATAGTTGAGTATGGTTAATAGTTGACTTTTGAAAGTCAACTAAGTATAAGAAACATGATTTGACTCGTTGTCGTAAAGGCAGGATTATAGGAAGTCGTATGGTACATGTTATGTTAATATGCGTTAATTGTGATTATATGATGAATTACAAGAGTTAAACGGATATGAATATAATCATATGAGTATGTATGCTAGAAAGGACTAATGAAAGTTACGGGTGAAATATGCGATTGATATGATTGTTAACATGTACGAATGCATATGCTAATAGGAGCGTGATCTTGATGAAAAGAGAGTATAGGAAGCATGTCAAGACGGACTCACGCCTGAAAGGATAACGGGTCAAGAAAAGGCGAGGAATCGGTTACGAGCACGGACGCATAAGGTAAGTGATTTCCGTAATCACTTCGTAGTACGATTAAGTAATAAGGTGTTTTAATTAATCTTACATGATGTTTGAGGTCAAAAATGTGTTTAAGTCCTTCGATGTAAATGATGGGATTAAAGATGACCAAAATGCCCTTGATGGGTATTTTGGGCAAACGATCTTAAAAAGGTAGTTTAGAAGCAAGTTACTCGACTAGTGTAATGTTTTGGTTAAGTATGAGAATGAGAAGTATGGTTTGTAAGTCATAAACGTATTAATGCGCAATTACCCTCAACGGGTCAAATAAGCTTTTGAGCGAAAATGGGTGGAATGAGATGTAGGGCATCCGAGAATGAACCTTTTATGACAAATGACCTTGAAACTATTAATTCATATGAAGTTGAGGTCAAACAAACAAGTTATGAGGGTAAATGCATGAACGGGTAGAAATCATGGAAAAGGGTAATAAGCCGAAGGCTTAAAAGTTATAAATTTCGGTAGTTCAAATGTTGGATCTTAACTCCATAAGATGGAGAATTAAATTACGGACGCGTAGGAAAAAGAATCGGGTAAAACGGACCAATAACGAAAAAGTTATGACCGTTTCCGTGAAACGGGATCGCGCTGGGAATATGCAGCAAATTGCTGCAACTTGTCTGTGAAAACAAGGGCCTAGCGTGACGCCAAGGGCCTTGGCGTCACGCGAGCCCCTCCCTGGTCGTCGAAAGTTGCTCGTTTGCTCAGTTTTGGCTTGGGAACTTGTTTAAACGCGTTTTAAGTTACGTATGACTGATTTAACTCATGTTTTGTGACCATTAGGGTAAGCGTATGTGTGGATAGGTATGTATGTGTGACAACTGGCCCAAACCGGTAATTTCCGTACACATTAATTATTGCTTAATGACTGCAATTATGAGTTTAATTGTCAGCAATGTCTGAACACATGATTAAACAAGTGAATTCATGCATGTTGTATACTACAAAATATTGCTTTATGCATAAACGAGAGCGTTGCGTCAGAATAATAGTAAACTCACCGGTAAGACACACTGTGTCGACTGAACTGCAGAAAGCAGTCAGACATTAGAATTGAGGCCTAGGTGTAGGTCCGACGACAAAAATACATTAAAACCCAAGAGTATATGTAAGGGTTTAATTTATAGACATTGCGAAAGCAAAAATAAGCACTAAAAAGCACCCGAAACACACTTTAAGTGCATAATTTGGTATAATTCAGCTCAATTCAGCATTTAAGCATATGATTATTATGCAGAAATTTCGTTTTATCATCCAGAATATTTCCCTAAGTGTTGGGAATTGAAAGGATACAAAAAGGGTACTTAAAAGACACTAAAAAGTGTAATTTAGCACTTTAACGAATCGGTATGTAACCGAACAACCGGACAATACCCGGAACACCAAAATAATGCTAGAAGCATTGTTTTTATTTTCTAAGCTAGTTAGGGTCCCCGAAAACCCTAACACACTGTATATTACTTAACACTAGAAATAATACTTGAAATGAAACTAGTTTATGTAACTAGATGGTGTAACTTGGAGTTGAGTTGTAACCAAGACCCCCCCCCCCTTCTTGACCGAGTTCCCCATATGGGGACACACTTTCATCCTTTTTGAATTGTTTAATCTAGTTGCCTAATATCTAGGTGACACAAGGACCATCGGTTATTAGCACATGAGATTATATATAAAACCTAACCTAAACACATGGGATCATAACTTACACACAACACCAACTCAAACTCTCTCTTTCTCTCTACCTAGCTCACGGCCACACACACACACCCATCCATCAATTTTTCAAGTTTGATTCTTGCCCTTCCAAGATCATTCAAGCAACAAGGATCACGTATTAGGAAGCTTGGAGCAAACGGAACACGAAGGACCTCTCTACCTTGCTTTTATCCACTCGATTTGTGCTTAGAATCTTCCCTAGCCTTGAGCTAGAGGTATAACACTCAGAACTCGTATTTAAACTATTCTAAAGTGGTTAAAAGGATTTATGTCGGTTAAAACTCGTTAACATGCAATATGATGCTTAAAAGTCTACTAAAAGCATGAAAAATGGTGGTTAATAACACATAAGTTGTGTAAATGTTGTAGTTATTGAAAGTTGTGATTATTTAGACCCGATCTATGATATGGTAGCTCGGATCATCATTTAACCCGGTTTAGTCATGATCTTGGATTATGACATAAAGCTTGTTTAAGAGTAACAAAGGTTAAATGATGAAACTCTACCACACACATCATGAACTTGTGTAAAAGCAATTTAACTTGTGAAATAGTGTTTAAAACTAGTAGATCTACGTATCTACAAGTGGTATTTTCAAAAGACCAAGCATCAAAAGAAATCACATGTTCTAAACCGGATCTTACACAAACAAAAGTGGTTTTTGTGAACAAACAAGTGTGTGGACACTTGTGTAACAAAAGTTTTAACAAAGAAATAATTTTCATAAAAACCGACTAGAAGTTGTGAAACTTCATATTCTTTAAAAATAAGGTTTTTAAGAAATTAAACTTATTTTTAAAGATAACAAGACTTACTGAATGTGCTGGTAAGATACTACACAATTTTGGTAAATATCCAAGTTCATGAAGTGGGGAAAAGTAGTGATTATTGTTGATAATTATTGTTGATGATTATTGATGATTGATGATGATTTAAAAGAAAATAAACACACGTTTTGAAAACGTGGGAAACCTCCATTTTTAGGGGAAACTCTGTCAAAATTTTTATAAATTTTGACACTTAGAAAAATATAAGTTTTGAGAAACTTATTCCCTAAAAATGTGTTTAAAAGTATTACTAAGGTTTCCCTAATTTTTGGTGATAAGAAATGAGGATTTCTTCAAGAATAAAATAAATATAAGTATGTATATTTTGAGAGAAAAATATATATATTATTTGATCACCAACTTATGTGCTAAGTGTATATAGTATGTGTTATACGTACTAGTGTATTATGACATAAAAATACACATACAAAATACAAGATACATAATTCGGGTGCAAAGTGCAAAACACAAAAGACTTATATTTATTTTAGAGAAAATAATATAAGTAAGATACGTAGTTAAAAATATGAAATATTTTTAACACAACAATACAAATACAAAAGAGAGTGACTGTACTTGTGCGACGCAAGTCTAGTGACTAACGTTAAGAAAACGCGTATAGGTTACGACGTTAATTAAGCAAATCCGGTGGAGTTTACGACGCTAGGAACGCAAAGTTGTGAGTTCATGCTCCCCCTTTTCTCTTTAACTGTTTTCAGTTTTTATAACTTCAGGGGTGAAATACATGTACAAATGTACAAAATTTATAATTGGTATGATATAAATACAAGAAGTACACTTGGTGAGAACGAGAACCAAGTGTGACGAAATATAAGAATACAAGAAGTACACTTGGTGAGAACGAGAACCAAGTGTGATGAAATATAAGAATATGAGCAGCGCACTTGGTGAGAACGAGAACCAAGTATGAGGCGCTATGAGAAATGATAACAAGAAACGCGCTTGGTGAGAACGAGAACCAAGTAGGATGCGTTATGAGAAATAGTGTCACGAATAGGGTACAGAAGCACCATTAATCGTGTACATACTTAGACCGCAGAACAAAAGGTTAGATCTAACGGGTGCCTGGCAGCCACACTCCCGGTCGGGGCGAGAACCGAGGAGTGCTTTTGTGTCTCAGAATATACCAATTAAATGCCTTAGGTTTGGTGACTTCCTATGACGTGCCACATGTTAATGGCTTTGCAACCCATTAACAATCTGATAATTACAGAAATACTGTATTTACATAAAATTCATACCATACTAAAATTGATATATAACTTGAAGTACGTGGGGTACTCAAGAGGATTGATATATAACTTGAAGTACGTGGGGTACTCAAGAGGATTGATATATAACTTGAAGTACGTGGGGTACTCAAGAGGATTGATATATAACTTGAAGTACGTGGAGTACTCGAGAAAAACTTGATTTATTCACAACTATGTTTTTATACAAAGTATACAAACGTGAAATACAAAACTGCATGAATTCACACCAACATTATGTTGACGTTTTTCCAAAACTCACATGTATTTCAGGTAACTAGGATGGATGTGCGCGTGGTCTTACTCATGCTCGTGGATGTCGCTCTGTTTATCTTTAAATAAAGTTGTGACTTTTAAGACAATATGTTATCTCGTGTCGTAAACACTTGACATATGTCTTCAGTAATGTAATATTTGAAGGTATTTTTGAGCATGTAGTATGTTTACTCTTCGTATGCAATGAGAACCTTTCATGATCACACCTCGTGCTTCCGCCGCAGAAAGGGGTGTGACAGATTGGTATCAGAGCTGCGATTGTAGTGAACCAGGATTCCTTCTCGAGTCTAGTCTACAATCTCTAGGATCCATTCACGAAAACAATTTTCAAAGAGTTTTCATTGCATAAAACGTCCCGCGACATCAACTGCCTGAAACTGTCTACATGAGTCTAGAAAAGACACTACGAGACTTAGAGTGCACTTGAGTAGCACTTGTCGTTAAATTACTTGCAATTATGTGTGATAATTAGCATGTACTAGAAGTAGAATGTCACAAGTATATGTGACTTTACCTGAAAGCGATGGCCCATCTGCAGGAAGAAATACGAGGATGAAATGAACTGTGCGGACTGTGCAAGGAGTTACGTAATTATGGATGCATACATAATTATGGAATTCAGTGCACAGAAACCACAGCAAGTCTTGTCACGTGTGGATTCCCTCAGTGCAAGCCTACTCAGTACTCTGCTAGAGTAATAATTGTTTGATGTCACTTATGTGATATATACCTGTGAATATATATATACTACTACTGCCTAGTAGGACGATATCAAACAAATACCTAACCCTGTTGTGTTATGTTCTGTCAGAACATGGCACCCAGGAAAACTGTGAATGCTCGCAATGACGATCAACCTCCTTCTCCCCCACTGCCAAGAACTGCTGATGAGCTGAACGCTCTACTAGAGGAAAGGATCTCCGCTGCTATCGCCCAGTACGAGGCGAACCGAACTCAAGACAGTGAAGGACCGAGCAACGCTAGGCGTAACGGGAAAGGGCAGAACCAAGGATGCTTCAAGTGTGGAAGCAATGATCATTTCATGAAGAACTGCCCAGAGAGAAACAACGCTCCGGCTCGAGCATTTGTGATTGGAGCAAGAGACGCACGCGAGGACCCTAACGTGGTCACCGGTACGTTTCTCATTAACAATCACTTTGCATCCATATTATTCGACACTGGCGCCGATTATAGCTTCATGTCTGTGGAATTTAAACGCATACTCGGAATAGAATCTAGTAGATTAGAAATTCCTTATTCCATAGAACTAGCCAATGGTAAACTTGTTGAATCAGGCGAAGTTGTCAGAGGCTGCACACTAGAACTTGGCGAACGAAATTTTAGCATCGACCTCTTACCTATTCAATTGGGTAGCTTCGATGTAGTAGTCGGGATGGACTGGTTGTCCAAGAACAAAGCTGAAGTTATTTGTCATGAGAAAATCATTCGCATCCCTTTAGCGAATGGTGAAACTCTCATCGTGCATGGAGAACAACGAGACGCGCCTCTTCGAATCATCAGTTGTATGAAGGCACAGAAGTGCTTAAGGAAAGGATGTGTTGCTTTCCTAGCACACGTTATAGACAAGAAGGCTGTGGAGCCGAAACTCGAAGACATTCCTGTGGTGAAGGAATTTCCTGATGTATTCCCTGAAGATCTGCCAGGACTACCTCCGCAACGACAAGTCAAATTCCACATAGACTTGGTTCCAGGAGCCGCTCCTGTAGCCAAGGCTCCATATCGACTTGCGCCATCCGAAATGCAAGAATTATCTACACAACTCCAGGAGTTGTTGGATAAAGGATTCATAAGGCCAAGCTTCTCACCCTGGGGAGCTCCAGTTTTGTTCGTGAAGAAGAAGGATGGAACACTGCGGATGTGTATCGATTACAGGGAACTGAACAAGCTCACTATCAAGAATCGGTATCCACTACCGAGGATTGATGACTTATTTGATCAACTGCAAGGATCAAGCTACTATTCCAAGATCGACCTTCGATCTGGATATCATCAGCTGAGAATCCAAGATGAAAGTGTGCCAAAGACTGCATTCAGAACACGCTATGGGCACTACGAATTTCTTATGATGCCATTTGGGTTGACGAATGCACCAGCGGTCTTTATGGATCTAATGAACCGCGTATGCAAACCATATCTCGATAAATTCGTGATTGTATTTATCGATGATATCCTGATTTACTCGCGAACGAAAGAAGAGCACGAGCAACATCTCAGAACCATCTTGGAATTACTGAAGAAAGAGAAGCTTTATGCAAAGTTCTCGAAGTGCGAATTCTGGATTCGCGAAGTACAATTTCTTGGTCACGTGGTGAATGAGAAGGGCATTCATGTAGACCCGTCCAAGATAGAAGCGATAAAGAATTGGGAAGCTCCCAAGACCCCAACCGAAGTCCGTCAATTTTTGGGCTTAGCGGGCTACTATCGGCGATTCATTGAGAATTTCTCGAAGATAGCTCAACCGCTAACGACCCTTACTCAGAAAGACAAGAAGTACGACTGGGGTGTTAAACAAGAAGAAGCCTTCCAGTTACTTAAAAACAAGCTATGCGATGCACCGATACTATCATTACCCGAAGGCACTGACGACTTCGTGGTATACTGTGACGCTTCACGACAAGGTTTGGGTTGCGTGCTTATGCAGCGCCAAAAAGTCATCGCTTACGCTTCAAGACAACTGAAGGTTCATGAAAGAAACTATACCACGCACGACCTGGAGATGGGTGCAGTGGTATTCGCCTTGAAGATTTGGCGACATTATTTATATGGTACTCGATGTACAATCTTCACATATCACAAAAGCTTACAACACATATTTGATCAGAAGGAATTGAATATGCGCCAGCGACGTTGGGTCGAGCTGCTGAATGATTATGACTGTGAGATTAAGTACCATCCTGGAAAGGCGAACGTTGTAGCAGACGCGTTGAGCCGAAAAGAAAGGGTTAAGACCCTGAGGGTTCTAGCATTGGAAATGACGATTCGAACGAACCTCACTGCACGCATTCGAGATGCACAACAAGAAGCTCTTAAAGAAGAGAATCGTAAAGCTGAATACCTCCGGGGTGCATTGAAGTACATGGCACCAAACGAAGAGGGAGCCTTATACTTTAAAAAGCGCATTTGGGTTCCGCTCTATGGTGGCCTACGAGAAGTCATCCTTGATGAAGCGCACAAGTCAAGATACTCGATCCACCCAGGGTCGGACAAGATGTATCAAGACTTGAAGGAATATTATTGGTGGCCAAGACTCAAAAGCGACGTTGCCGTCTATGTAGGAAAGTGCCTGACCTGCGCTAAGGTTAAGGCTGAATACCAGAAACCGTCTGGCCTACTACAACAACCAGAGATTCCCGTATGGAAGTGGGAACAAATCTCGATGGACTTCATAACAAAATTACCCAGGACCCCGAGAGGGCACGATATGATATGGGTAATAGTTGATCGATTGACGAAGTCCGCGCATTTCCTACCAATCCGAGAGAAGGATAGCACTGGAAAGCTTGCAGAGATATACTTAAGGGAAATTGTGGCACGTCATGGAGTGCCTATCTCAATCATTTCAGACAGAGATGGACGCTTTGTCTCAAGAATCTGGCAATCATTTCAGGAAGCCTTTGGATCTCAGTTAGATCTAAGCACGGCATTCCATCCGCAAACGGACGGCCAGAGCGAACGGACTATACAAACGTTAGAAGATATGCTTCGCGCATGCGTCATGGATCTAGGCGGCAGCTGGGATACACATCTACCTTTAGTTGAGTTTTCCTACAATAACAGCTATCATACGAGCATAAAAGCCGCGCCGTTTGAAGCTCTGTATGGCCGCAAATGCTGATCGCCCTTATGTTGGGCAGATGCCGGAGATAAACGTATGGTTGGTCCTGAACTTGTACAAGAGACAACCGACAAGATTGCGCAGATCCGAGAGCGCATTTGTAACACCCGAAAATTTTAAAACATAAAAAGTAACAACCCTTATGATTTATAGTCCAATAGGAAACCCTAATTAAGACACCCAAGTAATTCTGTACAAACCCTAAGATTTTCAGAATTTTCAGAATCAGGATTAGGGCCCCTAAAACTCAGGGGGGATATTACCCACTTGACGATTATCTTCATAAACTTGCGGAGGAAGTTGAATTTATTCGTTTTGTCGACTCAGCAGGCCTAGTCCCACGCGTGGCAACCCTATAGTGCATTGGTGTACCTTACGGACCGCAACACTACCAAGTTTACGGTCCGTAAGCTGTCATACGGACCGCAACATCAGGAAGCTTACGGTCCGTAAGCTTGTCAAATTTCGTGTATAAATAGCAGGCCTTGGCACTTGAATCTGGGCACAAAATCGACGAAGAAACTTCAAATTCACGCTGAGTTTTTGTCCGAATACTCTCAAAACACACACAAAACACAAATTAAGTATAGTGGGGTGCTGCAGAACAGGGTATTAACTCAATCGCTGCTACGATTCATTGTCCGATTGATTCAAATATCTAATGAATGTTTAAGTGTCGCCCACATTAGGGTTATACTTTATCGTTCGTCATTAATTTGACGGATTGTCGTTAATTCGATAGGTAAAGTATTATACTTTATCGTTCGTTGTTAATTCAACGGATCATCGTTAATTCGATGGGTAAAGTATTATACCTTGTCGTTCGTTGTTAATTCAACGGATCATCGTTAATTCGATGGGCAAAGTATTGCATTTTGTCATTTATTGTGAGAATTTGATCTCGTGAGTAATCGTAAATGCTGTATTAAGTTAAATACCTAGTTTGTGAGCAAATTAGGTTAAGAAGATAATCAGTAGGCTAAACTCTGCCCGTATAAACCTACAATTGAAAACAAGATAGCATCACCTGGAGATTTTAAGGTACGGATAGATTCCTCTCTTTTGATTTACGTCGTTTGGATTTTAAAGTCCGTATTAAGATTTAAGTTATAAGTTATAAGTTCAGTACGGATAGACTCTTGTCTTTCGATTTGTGTCATTTGATATAAGTATATCATTTCTGATTTTAAAGTCCGTATTAAGATCTAAGTATAAGTTATAAGTTCCGTACGGGTAGATTCCTTTCTTTAGATTCTGTCAATTCTGATATATCATACGAGTAGATTCCTTTCTTTCGATTTCTGTCAATTCTGATATATCGTATGGGCAGAATCCTTTCTTTCGACTTATGTCGTTTTTATAAGAATCCTTTCTTTCGATTTATGTCGTTTTTATAAGAACCCTTTCTGTCGATTTATGTCCGTTGGGTACGGATAGAATCCTTTCTTTCGATTTAGATCGTTTTGATACAAGTATATCATTCCTGATTATAGATTCCATAGTAAGATTAAGTTATAAGTTTCATACGAATAGATCCGTATTAAGATTAAGTTATAAGTTTCATACGAATAGATCCGTATTAAGATTAAGTTATAAGTTTCATACGAATAGATCCGTATTAAGATTAAGTTATAAGTTTCGTACGAATAGATCCGTATTAAGATTAAGTTATGAAATAAGTTATAAGTTCTGTACGGATAAACTCCTTTCTTTAGATTTATGTCCGTTGGGTACGGATAGAATTCCTTTCTTTCGATTTATGTCCGTTAGGTACGAATAGAATCCTTTCTTTTGATATTGAATACAAGTTCCGGATTAAGATTAAGTTAGGAAATACATGTTGGAAAACGTTTTGAAAAGATTTAAGAAATTGGTTTTCATGTCATACTCTAGTGGTTCCTTATTAACGAGTCAAGGTTTTATCTTGTTCGTTTAATAAACCAAAATTTTGGGGACGAAATTGTCAAGATAGGAGTGATATCCATACCTTGGTGACTGGTTCCACTCTTTGATTATAAAACTCCTCACATCTTTGATTATAGATTCCTTTGACAGTCCGTTCGATTTCTGTTTTAAACATTGATTTTAGCTCTCATGTCATGCGATAGTTTTCTGTTAAGTTGTACTCATTATCGCATGTTCCAATATATGTTCCGTTCTGTTCTGAAAATAAGTTTTATAAGTTATGTGAATAAGACCATTTGTACTCTGATACCCTGAGTATCGCTTCTCGTGGAGTGTCCCACGAGCATGTTGTTGTGGCATCAACCTCATGTGCTCCACCCGTGACGGAGAGATCAGTCACGGCGTCTCTTAAGTACAAGTGTGGTACATATATTAGGAGGCGTATGGATCAGATCCTAGGATTTAAGTTTTCAGGAAATGGATAACGGGTATGCCAACTTGCCATTTCGTGTGATAAGTATGCAGGAGTAGCTACCTGTGTATTGTCACGTTTTCAGTTTGCTCATGGGTACATCCGTAAGATATGATTATGATTATGTTTATGCATCGTAACGTTTTCACAAAAAGTTAACTCCGGATATTAAATAAAATAAGCTTTTATCTTCCTCTATCCGCACACTGGGCAAAACTTTCCAAAATTTTGCTCAGACGTACGTTTTTCTTTGTTGTGTTTTCTTCTTTACGTCAGGTTATCAGGACAATCTAGGACAGGGGATATGGAAGAGTGCTCGAGTGTTTGGACAAGACGGTAGAAATAATTGTAATGGATTAGATATCCTTTATTAAATTGTAAAGCCTTGTAATACATTTAAGTATAAATGGAATTATGTTTTTGATCTGACTACTGTTATAGTGACACGCCGGCCCGTTCCGGGACGGGGTGTTACAGCTATGGTATCAGAGCAAAGGCTCTTTCCTGTAGAAAACTTAAACATAAGATAAGACCTGTGAGGTAATGGGTAGACATTGGGTTAGGATTTCGATGTCCAATCAGTCAATACATTAGTTAGTAACTTTTATTTTCACTTCATGGTAGTCTCGAACATAAGTATTTCGTCATCTTCATTGTTTTTACTCTAGCTTTATTTCAAGTATGACTATTGATCATAGTGGGTCGCGTTCAAGTATGATTATTAATATATATATAGGTATGCAATAATTTCGAGGACGAAATTTTTTAAGAGGGGTAGATTTGTAACACCCGAAAATTTTAAAACATAAAAAGTAACAACCCTTATGATTTATAGTCCAATAGGAAACCCTAATTAAGACACCCAAGTAATTCTGTACAAACCCTAAGATTTTCAGAATTTTCAGAATCAGGATTAGGGCCCCTAAAACTCAGGGGGGATATTACCCACTTGACGATTATCTTCATAAACTTGCGGAGGAAGTTGAATTTATTCGTTTTGTCGACTCAGCAGGCCTAGTCCCACGCGTGGCAACCCTATAGTGCATTGGTGTACCTTACGGACCGCAACACTACCAAGTTTACGGTCCGTAAGCTGTCATACGGACCGCAACATCAGGAAGCTTACGGTCCGTAAGCTTGTCAAATTTCGTGTATAAATAGCAGGCCTTGGCACTTGAATCTGGGCACAAAATCGACGAAGAAACTTCAAATTCACGCTGAGTTTTTGTCCGAATACTCTCAAAACACACACAAAACACAAATTAAGTATAGTGGGGTGCTGCAGAACAGGGTATTAACTCAATCGCTGCTACGATTCATTGTCCGATTGATTCAAATATCTAATGAATGTTTAAGTGCCGCCCACATTAGGGTTATACTTTATCGTTCGTCATTAATTTGACGGATTGTCGTTAATTCGATAGGTAAAGTATTATACTTTATCGTTCGTTGTTAATTCAACGGATCATCGTTAATTCGATGGGTAAAGTATTATACCTTGTCGTTCGTTGTTAATTCAACGGATCATCGTTAATTCGATGGGCAAAGTATTGCATTTTGTCATTTATTGTGAGAATTTGATCTCGTGAGTTATCGTAAATGCTGTATTAAGTTAAATACCTAGTTTGTGAGCAAATTAGGTTAAGAAGATAATCAGTAGGCTAAACTCTGCCCGTATAAACCTACAATTGAAAACAAGATAGCATCACCTGGAGATTTTAAGGTACGGATAGATTCCTCTCTTTTGATTTACGTCGTTTGGATTTTAAAGTCCGTATTAAGATTTAAGTTATAAGTTATAAGTTCAGTACGGATAGACTCTTGTCTTTCAATTTGTGTCATTTGATATAAGTATATCATTTCTGATTTTAAAGTCCGTATTAAGATCTAAGTATAAGTTATAAGTTCCGTACGGGTAGATTCCTTTCTTTAGATTCTGTCAATTCTGATATATCATACGAGTAGATTCCTTTCTTTCGATTTCTGTCAATTCTGATATATCGTATGGGCAGAATCCTTTCTTTCGACTTATGTCGTTTTTATAAGAATCCTTTCTTTCGATTTATGTCGTTTTTATAAGAACCCTTTCTGTCGATTTATGTCCGTTGGGTACGGATAGAATCCTTTCTTTCGATTTAGATCGTTTTGATACAAGTATATCATTCCTGATTATAGATTCCATAGTAAGATTAAGTTATAAGTTTCATACGAATAGATCCGTATTAAGATTAAGTTATAAGTTTCATACGAATAGATCCGTATTAAGATTAAGTTATAAGTTTCATACGAATAGATCCGTATTAAGATTAAGTTATAAGTTTCGTACGAATAGATCCGTATTAAGATTAAGTTATGAAATAAGTTATAAGTTCTGTACGGATAAACTCCTTTCTTTAGATTTATGTCCGTTGGGTACGGATAGAATTCCTTTCTTTCGATTTATGTCCGTTAGGTACGAATAGAATCCTTTCTTTTGATATTGAATACAAGTTCCGGATTAAGATTAAGTTAGGAAATACATGTTGGAAAACGTTTTGAAAAGATTTAAGAAATTGGTTTTCATGTCATACTCTAGTGGTTCCTTATTAACGAGTCAAGGTTTTATCTTGTTCGTTTAATAAACCAAAATTTTGGGGACGAAATTGTCAAGATAGGAGTGATATCCATACCTTGGTGACTGGTTCCACTCTTTGATTATAAAACTCCTCACATCTTTGATTATAGATTCCTTTGACAGTCCGTTCGATTTCTGTTTTAAACATTGATTTTAGCTCTCATGTCATGCGATAGTTTTCTGTTAAGTTGTACTCATTATCGCATGTTCCAATATATGTTCCGTTCTGTTCTGAAAATAAGTTTTATAAGTTATGTGAATAAGACCATTTGTACTCTGATACCCTGAGTATCGCTTCTCGTGGAGTGTCCCACGAGCATGTTGTTGTGGCATCAACCTCATGTGCTCCACCCGTGACGGAGAGATCAGTCACGGCGTCTCTTAAGTACAAGTGTGGTACATATATTAGGAGGCGTATGGATCAGATCCTAGGATTTAAGTTTTCAGGAAATGGATAACGGGTATGCCAACTTGCCATTTCGTGTGATAAGTATGCAGGAGTAGCTACCTGTGTATTGTCACGTTTTCAGTTTGCTCATGGGTACATCCGTAAGATATGATTATGATTATGTTTATGCATCGTAACGTTTTCACAAAAAGTTAACTCCGGATATTAAATAAAATAAGCTTTTATCTTCCTCTATCCGCACACTGGGCAAAACTTTCCAAAATTTTGCTCAGACGTACGTTTTTCTTTGTTGTGTTTTCTTCTTTACGTCAGGTTATCAGGACAATCTAGGACAGGGGATATGGAAGAGTGCTCGAGTGTTTGGACAAGACGGTAGAAATAATTGTAATGGATTAGATATCCTTTATTAAATTGTAAAGCCTTGTAATACATTTAAGTATAAATGGAATTATGTTTTTGATCTGACTACTGTTATAGTGACACGCCGGCCCGTTCCGGGACGGGGTGTTACAGCATTAGGGCGGCTCGAGAGCGACAAAAGAGCTACGCTGACCCAAATAGAAAATCGGTAGATTTCAAGGTGGGAGACAAAGTGTTGTTAAAAGTCTCACCATGGAAGGGCGTAGTCAGGTTTGGAAAGCGTGGAAAGCTGAATCCACGATACATCGGACCATTCAGAATTTTGAAGAGAATTGGTACCGTGGCATACAAGTTGGAGTTACCGGAAAAACTTAATGGAGTACATGATACGTTTCATGTATCCAACCTGAAGAAGAGTCCAACACAAGAAAACGTGATCATCCCGATGGATGAAGTGCATATTGACGAAGCCCTCCGATTTACAGAGCAACCCGTTGAGGTTACTGACTGGAAAGTCAACAAGACCAGGAGGAGCAGTGTGAAGCTTGTCAAAGTACGTTGGAGCTCTAAGCACGGACCCGAGTACACATGGGAACGTGAAGACCAGTTCAAGAAAAAGTATCCCCACCTATTCACGAAGACTCCAGCGAGAGTGAGTTCAGTCTGAATTTCGGGACGGAATTCTTTTAACGGGGGGAGACTGTGACAACTGGCCCAAACCGGTAATTTCCGTACACATTAATTATTGCTTAATGACTGCAATTATGAGTTTAATTGTCAGCAATGTCTGAACACATTATTAAACAAGTGAATTCATGCATGTTGTATACTACAAAATATTGCTTTATGCATAAACGAGAGCGTTGCGTCAGAATAATAGTAAACTCACCGGTAAGACACACTGTGTCGACTGAACTGCAGAAAGCAGTCAGACATTAGAATTGAGGCCTAGGTGTAGGTCCGACGACAAAAATACATTAAAACCCAAGAGTATATGTAAGGGTTTAATTTATAGACATTGCGAAAGCAAAAATAAGCACTAAAAAGCACCCGAAACACACTTTAAGTGCATAATTTGGTATAATTCAGCTCAATTCAGCATTTAAGCATATGATTATTATGCAGAAATTTCGTTTTATCATCCAGAATATTTCCCTAAGTGTTGGGAATTGAAAGGATACAAAAAGGGTACTTAAAAGACATTAAAAAGTGTAATTTAGCACTTTAACGAATCGGTATGTAACCGAACAACCGGACAATACCCGGAACACCAAAATAATGCTAGAAGCATTGTTTTTATTTTCTAAGCTAGTTAGGGTCCCCGAAAACCCTAACACACTGTATATTACTTAACACACTTAACACTAGAAATAATACTTGAAATGAAACTAGTTTATGTAACTAGATGGTGTAACTTGGAGTTGAGTTGTAACCAAGACCCCCCCCCCCCCCCTTCTTGACCGAGTTCCCCATATGGGGACACACTTTCATCCTTTTTGAATTGTTTAATCTAGTTGCCTAATATCTAGGTGACACAAGGACCATCGGTTATTAGCACATGAGATTATATATAAAACCTAACCTAAACACATGGGATCATAACTTACACACAACACCAACTCAAACTCTCTCTTTCTCTCTACCTAGCTCACGGCCACACACACACACCCATCCATCAATTTTTCAAGTTTGATTCTTGCCATTCCAAGATCATTCAAGCAACAAGGATCACGTATTAGGAAGCTTGGAGCAAACGGAACACGAAGGACCTCTCTACCTTGCTTTTATCCACTCGATTTGTGCTTAGAATCTTCCCTAGCCTTGAGCTAGAGGTATAACACTCAGAACTCGTATTTAAACTATTCTAAAGTGGTTAAAAGGATTTATGTCGGTTAAAACTCGTTAACATGCAATATGATGCTTAAAAGTCTACTAAAAGCATGAAAAATGGTGGTTAATAGCACATAAGTTGTGTAAATGTTGTAGTTATTGAAAGTTGTGATTATTTAGACCCGATCTATGATATGGTAGCTCGGATCATCATTTAACCCGGTTTAGTCATGATCTTGGATTATGACATAAAGCTTGTTTAAGAGTAACAAAGGTTAAATGATGAAACTCTACCACACACATCATGAACTTGTGTAAAAGCAATTTAACTTGTGAAATAGTGTTTAAAACTAGTAGATCTACGTATCTACAAGTGGTATTTTCAAAAGACCAAGCATCAAAAGAAATCACATGTTCTAAACCGGATCTTACACAAACAAAAGTGGTTTTTGTGAACAAACAAGTGTGTGGACACTTGTGTAACAAAAGTTTTAACAAAGAAATAATTTTCATAAAAACCGACTAGAAGTTGTGAAACTTCATATTCTTTAAAAATAAGGTTTTTAAGAAATTAAACTTATTTTTAAAGATAACAAGACTTACTGAATGTGCTGGTAAGATACTACACAATTTTGGTAAATATCCAAGTTCATGAAGTGGGGAAAAGTAGTGATTATTGTTGATAATTATTGTTGATGATTATTGATGATTGATGATGATTTAAAAGAAAATAAACACACGTTTTGAAAACGTGGGAAACCTCCATTTTTAGGGGAAACTCTGTCAAAATTTTTATAAATTTTGACACTTAGAAAAATATAAGTTTTGAGAAACTTATTCCCTAAAAATGTGTTTAAAAGTATTACTAAGGTTTCCCTAATTTTTGGTGATAAGAAATGAGGATTTCTTCAAGAATAAAATAAATATAAGTATGTATATTTTGAGAGAAAAATATATATATTATTTGATCACCAACTTATGTGCTAAGTGTATATAGTATGTGTTATACGTACTAGTGTATTATGACATAAAAATACACATACAAAATACAAGATACATAATTCGGGTGCAAAGTGCAAAACACAAAAGACTTATATTTATTTTAGAGAAAATAATATAAGTAAGATACGTAGTTAAAAATATGAAATATTTTTAACACAACAATACAAATACAAAAGAGAGTGACTGTACTTGTGCGACGCAAGTCTAGTGACTAACGTTAAGAAAACGCGTATAGGTTACGACGTTAATTAAGCAAATCCGGTGGAGTTTACGACGCTAGGAACGCAAAGTTGTGAGTTCATGCTCCCCCTTTTCTCTTTAACTGTTTTCAGTTTTTATAACTTCGGGGGTGAAATACATGTACAAATGTACAAAATTTATAATTGGTATGATATAAATACAAGAAGTACACTTGGTGAGAACGAGAACCAAGTGTGACGAAATATAAGAATACAAGAAGTACACTTGGTGAGAACGAGAACCAAGTGTGATGAAATATAAGAATATGAGCAGCGCACTTGGTGAGAACGAGAACCAAGTATGAGGCGCTATGAGAAATGATAACAAGAAACGCGCTTGGTGAGAACGAGAACCAAGTAGGATGCGTTATGAGAAATAGTGTCACGAATAGGGTACAGAAGCACCATTAATCGTGTACATACTTAGACCGCAGAACAAAAGGTTAGATCTAACGGGTGCCTGGCAGCCACACTCCCGGTCGGGGCGAGAACCGAGGAGTGCTTTTGTGTCTCAGAATATACCAATTAAATGCCTTAGGTTTGGTGACTTCCTATGACGTGCCACATGTTAATGGCTTTGCAACCCATTAACAATCTGATAATTACAGAAATACTGTATTTACATAAAATTCATACCATGCTAAAATTGATATATAACTTGAAGTACGTGGGGTACTCAAGAGGATTGATATATAACTTGAAGTACGTGGGGTACTCAAGAGGATTGATATATAACTTGAAGTACGTGGGGTACTCAAGAGGATTGATATATAACTTGAAGTACGTGGAGTACTCGAGAAAAACTTGATTTATTCACAACTATGTTTTTATACAAAGTATACAAACGTGAAATACAAAACTGCATGAATTCACACCAACATTATGTTGACGTTTTTCCAAAACTCACATGTATTTCAGGTAACTAGGATGGATGTGCACGTGGTCTTACTCATGCTCGTGGATGTCGCTCTGTTTATCTTTAAATAAAGTTGTGACTTTTAAGACAATATGTTATCTCGTGTCGTAAACACTTGACATATGTCTTCAGTAATGTAATATTTGAAGGTATTTTTGAGCATGTAGTATGTTTACTCTTCGTATGCAATGAGAACCTTTCATGATCACACCTCGTGCTTCCGCCGCAGAAAGGGGTGTGACAGTATGGATGTTGTATATTTCTATACACGTATGTAGAAGTGTATGTAAGCGTGTATGCGCGAATGTATGTAAGATTATGGTGTGTAAGCGAGTACATAAGGATATATATGAAGGCGTATATGAGTAGGCAAGTATGAGTCGGGTATATTGCAATGGTTGATTGAAAATATAAATGTAGGCATGTATGTAGGTGGGTACGTATGTATGTGGTATAAGTATAAGTGTATGTATGTAAGGGGGTATGTAGATAGTATGTATATGTAGTCAAGTGAGTATGTACGAAGGTATGCGCGTATGTAAGATGTGAGAAGGTATGGAATAAGTATGTACGTATGTATGTAAGTATGTATGTATGTTTGTATGTAAGTATGTATGTAGGTTTGAATGTATGTATGTAGGTATGTATGTATGTATGTAGGCAAGTAAGTATGTATGTATGTATGTATGAATGGATGTATTTAGGTATGCACGTATGTATGTAGGTACATAGGTATGTATGATGCTATGTGTGATCGTAAGTGTATGTATAGGTCGTATGAAAGTATGTACGCATGCACTCAATGAAATTGAGTACTAACGATAATAATATTGTGCCTGGTGATGAAGTGTAACGCAGGATACCAAGGAAGTCTCGCTACGGATCGTATGATCAGAGGGCAAGCCGGGATGTAAAGAGTTAATGAAATGAAAAGTAAACGTGTATAAATCTAGTATGCTTGTGATACGTACTAACGTTATGAATTTTATGTGGTGAGCGCAGGTAGTACAAGCCATGAGGATTACCAAGGAGTAGAGATCGAAGATCGAGTCACAAGACGGATTGTACGGGAATGTTTAAATGTGTAATTTAGTATCGATAAGTTATGTTCTTCTATTATAAAATGAATTTTTAGAATGTCAAGATGTATGTCATGAAAGAAATTTTCAGACTCGAAATTCCGCTGCGTCGTTTTAAGGTTAAATCTGTTTGGGGTGTTATAAGTTGGTATCAGAGCCCTGGTTTGAGGGAATCAAGTACGAGAAGGTAAGTACTTGAACTCAAACTTGTGTGCTCTTGAGATAAGAAATCCGTACAATCTAAGACTCGATCAAGATCTAAAGGTAAAGGTTGATGAAAGTATGTATTTATGTATACGTATAAAGAAACTGACGGTTTTGTATGTGCAAGGTAAGCATGAGTGTTGGAATAGGATGATCCGTGAATGCAGTCTAGGATGAGTACTAAGACAGGCAAAGAGGTAATGAGATAAATAGGCAAATGAGCCCAGGTATGTGAATTTAATATGTGGATGTAGGTAATGGTAAAGTTCATTAAGAGAAGGAAAATTTTAAGATGAAAGACAATGATAGTATAGTAATGAAGTATTGGAAGCAATACACGCGCCGAAACCCAAGTCTACGGACATAAGGTGACAATTACATGAAGGCACGAAACTACTATGTGGATTTGTGTACCTGGCCAGTACACGAGAAGCATATGACGTTCGTGAGATCATGATAATTGTTACAGGTATGTCCGGTAGAGTCGGGTAGCAGGTGGGCGTGTGGGTGAAATGGGAGGTAAGACTCTCGGGAAATTGAGAGTACTATGTAAGAATGAAAAACATGCCTGATAAGGATGAAGAATGTTGAATCCGTGATTAAGTGCGGATCAACGAGATATGAATGAATGTTTGAATCCGTGAAACGGATTCAAGGATGAAAGGCATGGATGATATGTTTGAATCCGAGAAACGGATTCACGGATGAAAGGCATGAATGAATGTTTGAATCCGCGAGGCGGATTCAAGGATGAAAGACGTGAATGTAATGTTTGAATCCGCGAGACGGATTCAAGGATGAAAGACGTGAATGTAATGTTTGAATCCGTAAGGCGGATTCAGTGAATGAAAAAGCATGAATGATGCGTCTGAATCCGTGAGACGGATTCAAAAATATAAGAAGATGAAATTAATCCGCCCAAGAAGATGTCGACAGTTTGACCATGATTGAGTCGAACGGGTCATAGAAGTAAGTATAAAGTAAAAAGGTGATAGTATAATAGACAAAGTTTTGTATAAGTTACGTGTAAGATATGTGAGTAGTTGACTCTTAGGAGTCAGAATGATGACGGGCTGTGACCCGGACAATAAATTGAGTATGGGCGGGAATGGTAAGCTTAGTAAGAAATATTGAAACGATGTAATAAGGTCTTCGCAAGTAAGCATGAATGGAAGGAAGTACGAGCGTGTACTTTAGTTGGCGAAATAATTAATTGAATGAAAAGATTGCATGTAAGAAATAGAATGTGTGGTACGTTATAGCAGGCACGTAGGAAATTGTGAATAGTTATAGGTGGGTAACCACCTAGTGTAATGAATGTTTGAATGATATATGCTAACCGCTGATGTTGTTGATGATAATGTTAGAACTAGTGATGTAATGAAACCAATCGTATTGGTGAAAGGACGTGCACGAGCGGAAGCTCATTACACGAAGGAATGAAATCTGGCCTGTACGGCTAGTACTCGAGGAGAAGGTGATCGATCTGGGTTGCGGATCGTGGTTCGGGAAATGAAAAAGAGGTTAGTAAAATGTTTAACTCATGATTGAAGAGATATGAACTATATATATCCGTGAATTAAGTAATGCATGAAGTGAAAGAAATGGTAATGTGAAATAAACGAAACGATTTAAAGAATATATATAAAGGTATGCAAGGTATACGTAACTGTAGAAAGCGTAGAGTAAGGTTAACGCTAGAGTTAAGCACGTAGGTGTGAGTATGAAATAGTAAGTTTTGTGGTGGTAACAAAACAAAAGTTAAATGTTCTACAGAGTATGTAGAGAATGTAAATTTTTAGAGGTGAGATGGAGGTATTAGATCCATTAAGAATGGATCATATTAAAGGACGGAAGAGTATGTGTATTGACCAGTTATTGACAGGTCAAGTAAATGAAAATGCAAATGAAATAGGAAAGAATGATCAGGAAAGTATGGGCTAGTGGTCGTATGGATGGGCTAGAAGAAAAGATAATGTGTGTTCGATGAAAGTGAGAAAGGTTTCGGGGACGAAACCTTGTTTAAGGGTGGTAGACTTGTAACGCCCCAAAATCTGAATGTTAATATTTGTTGTATGTTATTATGTGACACGTCAGGAAATGAATAACTAGGCTATTTAACCTAGTTAAGGGTATGGTCAAAAGTCTTAAATGATTAAGGTAGTGTCAGTTATGTTTTAAAAAGTAAACCCGAGGGGCTAAAGTGGGAAAGATGAAAGTTAAGTTATTAAATAACTAGACACACACAAACACACACATACGTGTGTGTTCTGGAAAGATCAAGCAGGGGCTCTCATGAGCCCCAAAACCCTAGTTCTTCAAAAGCTTCGATTTGAAGGATGAATCAAGGCCCAAATCCATAACCGAGCATGGATTAATGATCACCAACACGAGAGGATCATAAGGTATGTTTTAAACCTAAGATTGGTGATCATGGGTGAAGTGGGTTATGTTCCAATCCGTGAGTTAATATGAAATTGATCATGTACAAGGGTTAGAATCCTCGTGTAGAACATGGGTTACGAACGGTTTGCGTTAATTTGATGTTTAGAGGTGACACCCGTTAGTTAGGGTGAAGATGATGACTAAAATCACCTCCTATGTTCAAGTCTTGTTGAATGATTGATGTATTATGTGCGTATGATGAATTATTGTTAGATGAAAGTATAGGAATATGATGATGTTATGTTTAATATTCATTTGAAATGATACATGATGATTAGTAGTTGGTTTTGATGGGTTATGTATGAATTTAGAAGAATTGTGCATGAAATAGTTGTGCGTTATGCTTAAAAGGTAGTACTCACATCAAGTGTATGATGAAATGTATATAGTGTCGTCCGTATAGTTGATTATGATGTTACGGGTATATGATGATAAGTCGATAGTTGAGTATGGTTAATAGTTGACTTTTGAAAGTCAACTAAGTATAAGAAACATGATTTGACTCGTTGTCGTAAAGGCAGGATTATAGGAAGTCGTATGGTACATGTTATGTTAATATGCGTTAATTGTGATTATATGATGAATTACAAGAGTTAAACGGATATGAATATAATCATATGAGTATGTATGCTAGAAAGGACTAATGAAAGTTACGGGTGAAATATGCGATTGATATGATTGTTAACATGTACGAATGCATATGCTAATAGGAGCGTGATCTTGATGAAAAGAGAGTATAGGAAGCATGTCAAGACGGACTCACGCCTGAAAGGATAACGGGTCAAGAAAAGGCGAGGAATCGGTTACGAGGACGGACGCATAAGGTAAGTGATTTCCGTAATCACTTCGTAGTACGATTAAGTAATAAGGTGTTTTAATTAATCTTACATGATGTTTGAGGTCAAAAATGTGTTTAAGTCCTTCGATGTAAATGATGGGATTAAAGATGACCAAAATGCCCTTGATGGGTATTTTGGGCAAACGATCTTAAAAAGGTAGTTTAGAAGCAAGTTACTCGACTAGTGTAATGTTTTGGTTAAGTATGAGAATGAGAAGTATGGTTTGTAAGTCATAAACGTATTAATGCGCAATTACCCTCAACGGGTCAAAATAAGCTTTTGAGCGAAAACGGGTGGAATGAGATGTAGGGCATCCGAGAATGAACCTTTTATGACAAATGACCTTGAAACTATTAATTCATATGAAGTTGAGGTCAAACAAACAAGTTATGAGGGTAAATGCATGAACGGGTAGAAATCATGGAAAAGGGTAATAAGCCGAAGGCTTAAAAGTTATAAATTTCGGTAGTTCAAATGTTGGATCTTAACTCCATAAGATGGAGAATTAAATTACGGACGCGTAGGAAAAAGAATCGGGTAAAACGGACCAATAACGAAGAAGTTATGACCGTTTCCGTGAAACGGGATCGCGCTGGGAATATGCAGCAAATTGCTGCAACTTGTCTGTGAAAACAAGGGCCTAGCGTGACGCCAAGGGCCTTGGCGTCACGCGAGCCCCTCCCTGGTCGTCGAAAGTTGCTCGTTTGCTCAGTTTTGGCTTGGGAACTTGTTTAAACGCGTTTTAAGTTACGTATGACTGATTTAACTCATGTTTTGTGACCATTAGGGTAAGCGTATGTGTGGATAGGTATGTATGGATGTTGTATATTTCTATACACGTATGTAGAAGTGTATGTAAGCGTGTATGCGCGAATGTATGTAAGATTATGGTGTGTAAGCGAGTACATAAGGATATATATGAAGGCGTATATGAGTAGGCAAGTATGAGTCGGGTATATTGCAATGGTTGATTGAAAATATAAATGTAGGCATGTATGTAGGTGGGTACGTATGTATGTGGTATAAGTATAAGTGTATGTATGTAAGGGGGTATGTAGATAGTATGTATATGTAGTCAAGTGAGTATGTACGAAGGTATGCGCGTATGTAAGATGTGAGAAGGTATGGAATAAGTATGTACGTATGTATGTAAGTATGTATGTATGTTTGTATGTAAGTATGTATGTAGGTTTGAATGTATGTATGTATGTAGGTATGTATGTATGTAGGCAAGTAAGTATGTATGTATGTATGAATGGATGTATTTAGGTATGCACGTATGTATGTAGGTACATAGGTATGTATGATGCTATGTGTGATCGTAAGTGTATGTATAGGTCGTATGAAAGTATGTACGCATGCACTCAATGAAATTGAGTACTAACGATAATAATATCGTGCCTGGTGATGAAGTGTAACGCAGGATACCAAGAAAGTCTCGCTACGGATCGTATGATCAGAGGGCAAGCCGGGATGTAAAGAGTTAATGAAATGAAAAGTAAACGTGTATAAATCTAGTATGCTTGTGATACGTACTAACGTTATGAATTTTATGTGGTGAGCGCAGGTAGTACAAGCCATGAGGATTACCAAGGAGTAGAGATCGAAGATCGAGTCACAAGACGGATTGTACGGGAATGTTTAAATGTGTAATTTAGTGTCGATAAGTTATGTTCTTCTATTATAAAATGAATTTTTAGAATGTCAAGATGTATGTCATGAAAGAAATTTTCAGACTCGAAATTCCGCTGCGTCGTTTTAAGGTTAAATCTGTTTGGGGTGTTATAGCATGGGGCGTGTCTCGCCTTCTACTTGGCTACCTTCTAGAACGATCCTTCAAAAGATGTTGTTGGTCTTTAGATGGGGGCATGGGGCTTGCCTGAACTTCTTATTCGCAGAACTTCTGTTTGTCGCTCATAATTGCTTCGTTTGGTCGGTTTGGGTTCGTTTTATCCTGAAAATAAAAAATAAACTAAATAAAGCTTATCTCAAGTATATTTCCAACAAAACCACTAAAAAGGGGGTTTATTTCGATACGAAAACACATGTATATTTATACGTATATCAAATATCCCCACACTTGAATCTTTGCTAATCCTCAAACAAAACTCTATAATATTGGGCTTTAACGTACATCCAAAGTCGTTTAAATTCGTGGGCCAAGACCTCAAGCATTTTAAAGGTCTTTGCATACTTCCAACCATTTATTTTAGTTTTTTATTACTAAAAAGAAATATAAAAATATATAAAGCCTATCAGACTTTTTTATTCAAAATCACACACCTCACAAGATTGTTCGCTCAACACTCGGATGGTGATTATCTCAAAAGGAACACTTGAATCAAGACAAACAAAGCAAATATCATAATCTTGACAAGTGATCGAACCTCAACCGCTTAACCGAAATGAGCAAACAGCAAGAAGTCTTTTATTTGGGTTGTAGTGTAGGCTTGGGGTAAGACGTGTATTATTTGGGAAGAGTGGCTAAAAGGTAGCAAACAAAATATTAGTCCTAGAAATAATGTTTTTGGCTTTTGTGCTAGCAACAACACAAGGTTATTAGAATGTTTGATTTAGTAAACTCACTTTCAATATGATACTTAGTACTTAAAGTCATTAACACATACACAGACCTCTTTTTAATCCAAAGCTTGTTCTATTTAACTCCCCATCAAGGGGTTTGTTTCCCCCAAACACCCACAAGAACCTTAGCCAAAAATAGCTTCAAAGATAATTTTTAACAAACTTGGAAAGATTATACTAATCATCACAAGATTGATAATGACTTAATTATGGTCTTACAATTCCTAATGGTTACAATGATTAGAGAAAGTGGGTAGAAAAAAAAGTGTGTTGTGGGAAAGAAACGAAGAACTGAACAAGTGAAATAGGATGCCAAAGAGCTCTATTTAAAGTGCTGGAGGCGAGGCACGGCCCGTGCCTAGCCAAAATGACTAGATCTAGAGATAGGTGCCAGACATGGGGCGTGTCTCCCAGATACGACCCGTGGTCAGCATTGCGGAACCCACTGGATCTTCGAAAATCTTCTAAGATATTTTGTGGTCGAGGCACGACCCATGGCTTGCTTCTCTAAAGATCTTTAGAAGATGATGTTGGTCTTTGGATGGAGGCACGGGGCGTGCCTGGACTCCTTATGAGCAAAACTCTGTTTTTTTACCAAGAATTGCTTCTTCATTTGTTCGTTTTGGTTGGCTTTGTCCTGGAAATTAAAAATAATCTAATGTAAGCTTATTTCAAATATATTTCCAACAAAAACAATAACAATTGGGTTTGTTTTGATATGAAAAATATGTATATTTATAAGCATATCGGTGATCACAATAAACATTGGAAAGAGTTAGAAGTATTCAAGATTTTTAAAGAAGATCAAAACGACTATTTGAGATGGATGGTTAAATTGGACCATTTTACACATGAGAATTAATTAATTAAATTGGTTTCATTAATTAATATATACTTGATAGATCATGTAGGTGACGTAAATGAGAACAAAAGCAAAGGAGACAAATATTGCAGTACAAATTAAATGGCCCTCATGGCTCATGAGTGGACGAGGATATCTAGATCGAAGTCGGCAATGGGAAACGAAATGTAGGGTATTTAAATGGAACTTCGATCGCATGTCGGAACATGTTCAACGATTCGACGACTGGGTTGTGAGGACGATGACGATTGAACCATGCTGGTAATTATGTATATTATTCAGCAAAAAAAAAAACATTTGGTTGGGATTAATCTGGTATAGGTTTAAATGGACACAAAATATTAACAAACGCAGTTACACATTTAATATTTCCCACATATAAATGAATGTAATAAGAGTTAAGAATGTCAGATATGATTTCCTGACAAGTTTATTTTCTCGATAAATAAAGCGGGGTTGAAGAAAAAATATTAAGCATGCATCTGTATATTATATTTCATGTTTTGACTTCCTTGAAGACAAGGAAAAATTTAAGCTTGGGATATTTGTTAGTTACATTTTTAGGCACATTTTTATAACGATTTATCATATTGTTTTTAATAAATACTATGCATTTATCATATGTAAATTAAATTATTTCGTGCAACACTTGAGTTGGTGGAACGGAATTTACTGCGGATTGTTAATAATGCTTTTGTAGGGGCGGAATGATTGCTAAGGATTACATTAAACAATGGAAATATTTAAAAGTATTCACGATTATACAAGAAGATCAAAACGGCTATTTGAGACGGATGGTTAAGAGATGGTTAAACTGGATCATATTACACAAGATATATAGATAATTAAAAAATTGGTTTAATTAATTAATATATACTTGATGGAGCATGTCGGTGACGTAAATGATATCAAAAGCAAAGAAGGAGACAAATTTTGCAATACAAATTAAATGGGCCACATGGCGCATTAGTGGATAAGGGATATCTAGATGGAAGTCGGATGGGATACGGAATCTATGGGAATTTAAATGGGACTTTGATCTCATATGGGAATATCTTGAACGACTTCAACAGCTGGGATGTGCGGACGATTGAACCATGCTGGTAATTATGTGTAATATTAAGTAGAAAACATTTGGTTGCGATTAAGCTAGCATGGGATTAAAGGCACATAAAATATTAACAATTGCGGTTACACGTGTTAGTATTTCCGCGTATAAATGAATGTAATAAGAGTTAAGAATGTCGGATATCATCACATGACCATTTTACTTTCTCGATAAATGAAGCGGGTTTGAAAAAAAAATATTAAGCATGCAAATGTGTATTATTTTTCATGTTTACTTCGTGGTTTATGCTTGTTCTTGACTTCCTTGAGGACAAGGAAAATTTTAAGTTTGGTGAGATTTATTAGTTGCGTTTTTAGGTAGGGTTTATACCGGTTTATCACCCATTTTTTACTACATATTATACATTATCATTCGTAAACTTAATTATTTTGTGCAACACTTGAGTTGGTGGAAAGGAATTAATTGTGATTGTTAATAATGTTTTTTATAGGGGCGGTACGATTACTAAGGATCACAATAAGCATCGGAAAGATTTGGAAGTATTTATGATTATACAAGAAGATCAAAACGGCTATTTGAGACAGATGGTCAATAGATGGTTAAATTGGATCATGTTACACATGAGATTTAATTAGTTAAATCGGTTTAATTAAATAATATATACTTGATGGAGCATGTAGGTGATGTAAATTTAAATAAGATCGAAAGTAAAGAATGAGACAAATTGTGCAGTATAAATTAAATAGACCTCATGGCCCATGAGTAGACGAGGGATATCTAGATAGAAGTTGGCAATTGGATACGGGGTGTAGGGGTATTTAAATGGGACTTCAAACACTTGTGTGAACATCTTGAATGACTTTAATGGCTCGGGTGTGGGGACGATTGAAACGTGTCGGTAATTATGTATATTATTTAGGTAGAAAGCATTTGGTTGGAATTAAGTTGGTATGGGTTTAAAGGGACACAAATATTAACAATCTCATTTACATGTGTTAGTATTTCTCGCATATAAATGAATGTAATAAGAGTTAAGAATGTTGGATATGATCTCATCACAAGTTTATTTCGAGATAAATGAAGCGGGTTTGATAAAAATATTGAGCATGCTTATGTGTATTATTTTTCATGTTTACTTCGTGGTTTATGCTTGTTCTTGACTTCCTTGAGGATAAGGAAAAGCTCAAGGTTGGTGAGATTTGTTAGTTGCATTTTTAGGTATGGTTTATGCCAATTTATCAACCAATTTTTACTACATATTATGCATTTATCATCCGTAAATTCAATTATTTTGAGCAATACTTGAGTTGGTGGAATGGAATTTAGTGTGGATTTTTAATAATGTTTTTATAGGGCGGTACGATTACTAAGGATCACAATAAAGATTGGAAAGATTTGGATCAAAACGACTATTTGAGACGGATGGTCAAGAGATGGTTATTGGATCATATTACATATAAGATTTAATTAATTAAATTGGTTTAATTAAATAATATATATTATTTGGAGCATGTAAAAAAAAGGGTAGATGCACGGTACCCCCGACCGCGGAAGTGATCCCACTTCCCAAGCTAGCGACCCGACAACGTTGCCTGGTGGAGAAACCCCTACCAACTCGAGGGGAACTGAAGAGCCTGGGGTTACCAGGTTTCGAACTCGTGACCTCACAAGGTCCTTGAGCCGGATTAAAGTGGGGTCGGTGACCACTGGGTTGACACCCAATGGATAGGTGATGTAAATAAGATCAAAAGCAAAGAAGGAGACAAATTTTGCAGTACAAATTAAATGGGCCTCATGGCCCATGAGTAGACGAGGGATATCTAGATGGAATACGACAATGGGATACGAAATGTAGGGGTATTTAACTGGGACTTCAAACGCATGTGGGAACATCTGGAATGACTTCGACGGCTGAGATGCAGTGACGATTGAACCATGATGGTAATTTTGTATATTATTAAGCAGAAAACATTTGTTACACCCCCAAAATCCACACGCGGAGTATCACCGCAGGGAGCGTGACATGACCAGGATCAAGCCACCAATCATATTGAACGATAGTAAAGTAAATGAATGTCCAACCACACAGTATAATTGGTGTTCAAAACAGTTTAACAAATCTAAGTTATCAGCGGAAGCAAATAGTTCAAAACTCAAATCATAAATTAAAAGTGTTTAAGTTCATCATGAACACTCATTGTCCATGCTCCACAACGACTCTTCCCCATGCAAGCTCCTGCTAAACCTAGTGACCTGCAAAGCATGTAGTAACGAGTCAACAACAAAGTTGAGCGAGTTCACAGTTGGTTGTCCGTTTTAGAGTTGTTCCAAAAACATAGTTTATTCTTAACCGGCTATCCAGCCGTGGTGGTTACCCCATAGTTCGAAAACGTTTATTAGTTAACCCATTTTTACTTCGGCCATTCCAGCCGTGGGGGCTACCCCATGTTTAAACTACCAGACTCTTTACCATATCGACTACTAACGTTCGTCATGTTTATGTGCCCTCGTCAATGTCTATCAGCATTGATGTGCCTAGTCCATTAGTCCATGCCTGTCCTCTGCGGCACGGTGTGAGGTTTGTTAAACCTAATAGCGCTATTTAACTAATGACCCGTTTGCCATTGGCCTCGGCGATTAAGTCGATATAAAAGGAGGGACTTCGTTGATATAGTTCTAGTCTAGTAAATCTAAATCCGTCCCAACAGGACGAGGAATTCACATTCCTGAACACGTCCCAACAGGACGAGGAAATCCCTATTCCTTAACCCATTCCCAAACCCACCGGGAATTACCATGCTTTGTAGAAAAGTGTGAACTCACCTTAGATTAGCTCGGCAGATAAGTAAGGGTCGATTGAGCTGCTAGTGGTCAACCACGTCCTAACATGGTTACCATACAAGCCAGGTCCAGGTTCAAGTAGTGCACGTAAGTTTACATAGAACTAACAGGTCAAGAACACGTAATGATCATGGCATACACCTTGAACATGTTAAGCAAATCAGTTAAACAAACCCAAAGTTCAACTTGTGCGATCCAAATGATTTGGGCCGAACCATTTGTGTGATTCACTAATGAAGCCCAACTAAACACCTCGGCCCAACATGTTGTGCGTTCAGCACAACCTTGTGCGATCCACAACATGTTGTGCGATCCAACATAAACCCGGCCCACACCACTAAGAAGTCCAACAGCAAACACGACCCAAACAATTCCCAGTTTAATGATCTTGTGCGATCCTAATGAACTTGTGCGACTCGAAGGTTGTTGTGCGATTCGAACAACTTGTGCGATTGAGTTGGGCCAGATGGCCCAATAGCAGAACAACCTCAAACATCTATGTGTGTGTGGCCCAAGGCTTGTGCGATCCACAAGTCTTGTGCGATCATGCATATCATAGTTGTAGTGTGTGCCTTGCTTAGTTGTACCCTACTTGTGCGATTAGCCCTTGTGCGATCAGATGTGATCTGATCTTGTGCGACCGAGGAAGGACTTGTGCGATTTGTTTTATCATCCACAAATCATGCTAATCAGTTACATCCACAATTTATGGCAATCATTTATCTTATTTCCATCTATTAAATTAATTAATTCTAACAGTTTCCATCTTAACCATTACTCGATCAAATCAATATTTTCATACGATTCTTATGAACCCTAACTCAAAGCTAATCGGTTAACATCTAAACACACTAATTCGGATCATCTAAATCAATGATTTCACATACTAGCATGCAACCTTTGTCATGAACATCAACCAACCCCTCATGTAAATCAAACAAAGTAACATGTGAACCGATTTCCAAGAACACTACATCCTATCATATAACATCATGATCAATCAAATGAATTCATATCATCAGCGATTATATTAACAAGAATCCTAGGTCATCATGCAAGATTATATAACATGCATCGATTCTAGATTATCATAACATGGAGCATCATGCAAAACATAATCAATATACAAACAATCAACTAAGGTACCATTAGACGTAGATATTATACTAACCGATTGGAAGGATGGTTTCGAACAAGGAGGTCTTCGGAAGAGGGGGACTGCCGCCGGTTCTTCGAGGAGGAGAGGGAAAGAATAGGGTTTGCTAAACCTTGAGTGTTAAGATAATTGTGGGATTTATACACCAACACACTTGGTGTTATGCGAGGATGATAGGGCCGAGCCCAAAGGATAGAGGGGTTTGGGCCGAGATTATAAGCATACGAATCTATGTGGTCCAAGGGGTATTTGTGCGATCGGGCTCCTCTTGTGCGACCCACATATGTTACACACATATACATAACACACTACAATCTCATATCACATATCACATAATAAAAACATAACATTTTATTGCAAACAATCACATTAGTTAATCACATAGCGTTCACACTGGTTACATCAAAGTACAACGAAAAGTTCTGAAATACGAGTTGTCACAACATTTGGTTGGGATTAAGCTCGTATAGGTTTAAAGGGACCCAAAATATTCACAATCGCAGTTACACGTGTTAGTATTTTCTGCGTATAAATGAATGTAATAAGAGTTAAGAATGTCAAATATGATCTCAAGACAAGTTTATTTTCTGGTTGAATGAAGCGTGTTTGAAAAAAAAATATTGAGCATGTGTATGTGTTTTATTTTTCATGTTTAATTTGCGGTTTATTTTTGTTTTTTACTTCTCTAAGGACAAGGAATAGTTTAAGCTTGGGGAGATTTGTTAGTTGAATTTTTAGGCACGTTTTATAATGGTTTATCATCCATTTTTTACTATTTATTATGCATTTATCATCCATATATTCATTTATTTTATGCAACACTTGTATTGGTGGAACGAAATTTACTGTGGATTGTTAATACTATTTTTGTAGGGGAGCAGAATGATAACTAAGGATCACAATAAACATTGGAAAGATTTAGAAGTATTCATGAGTATACAAGAAGATCAACACATTGGAGTCGAAGGGTCAAGACTTTTTATATTGGATCATATTACACATGAGACTTAATTAATTAAATTGGTTTAATTTATTAATATATATTTAATAGAGCATGTTGCTGACGTAAATGAGATCAAAAGCAAAAATCAAGACAAATTTTGCAGCATAAATTAAATGAACCTGATGACCCATGACTCAACGAGGGATACCTAGATGGAAGTCGGCAATTGGATACGGAATGTAGGGTTATTTAAATGGGACTTCGATCGCACGTGGGAACATCTTGAATGACTTCTCAAAAGCAAGAAATCCATTGGAAATTAAGAATTAGTTTTTTAGTAAGTTTTTAGTTTATGTTTTGTTTTGTATTTGGTTTGATTGATTTAGCCGTAATGCCCGGTTAGAACCTTTTGATTTCAACATTAGGGTTTATTATCTATGATTTGATTCAAACTGATGTGAAACGGTTATGTTCGATCCAACTATTTAATGGTTTGTTTGTATGATTCTTGTTATTTAAACATTAGGGTTTATTTTCTTGTTTTGATTTCAACATTAGCATGCAACCTTAGTCATGAACATCAACCAACCCCTCATGTAAATCAAACAAAGTAACATGTGAACCGATTTCCTAGAACACTACATCCTATCATATAACATCATGATCAATCCCATGAATTCATATCATCAGCGATTATATTAACAAGAATCCTAGGTCATCATGCAAGATTATATAACATGCATTGGTTCTAGATTATCATAACATGGAGCATCATGCAAAACATAATCAATATACAAACAATCAACTAAGGTACCATTAGACGTAGATATTATACTAACGGATTAGAAGGATGGTTTCGAACAAGGAGGTCTTCGGAAGAGGGGGACTGCCGCCGGTTCTTCGAGGAGGAGAGGGAAAGAATAGGGTTTGCTAAACCTTGAGTGTTAAGATAATTGTGGGATTTATACACCAACACACTTGGTGTTATGCGAGGATGATAGGGCCGAGCCAAAAGGATAAAGGGGTTTGGGCCGAGATTATAAGCATAAGAATCTATGTGGTCCAAGGGGTATTTGTGCGATCGGACTCCTCTTGTGCGATCCACATATGTTACACACATATACATAACACACTACAATCTCATATCACATATCACATAACAAAAACATAACATTTTATTGCAAACAATCACATTAGTTAATCACATAGCGTTCACACCGGTTACATCAAAGTATAACGAAAAGTTCTGAAATACGAGTTGTCACATTATCCCCAAGTTGAAAGAAATTTCGTCCCGAAATTTAGCACGTACTCACTGAGGAAGCTAGTTAAGTTGTATGGTTTTCCTGGTTTTCCTGGGGTGTCACATCCTTCCCCCATTGGTTTTGAATTTCGTCCTGAAATTCCGTAGTAGCTTCACCCTCAGTAGTGGTTTCACTGTTCCCGAACAACTGGGGATACTTGTGTTTCATCTGGTCTTCTCATTCCCAGGTAAACTCTGGGCCACGACGGGAGTTCCAACGAACTCGAACAAGAGGTATTCTGGTACGTTTGAGAACCTTAACATCTCGGTCTGTAATCTCTACTGGTTCTTCAACGAATCGCAGCTAATCATCAATGGTGAGCTCTTTGAGAGGAACAATGAGGGTCTCATCTGACAGACACTTCTTCAGATTTGACACATGGAAAACGTTGTGAACTCACCGAGTTCTTCAGGTAAATTCAGTTTGTAGGCCACCTTGCCTATTTTCTCAATGATTTCGAAAGGTCCAACATAGCGTGGATTCAGCTTGCCTCGTTTGCCAAAACGAACAACACATTTCCAAGGTGTGACTTTGAGTAGCACTCGATCCCCAACCTGGAACTCGAGTGGTTTCCTGCGTTTATCAATGTAGCTTTTCTGACGGTCACGAGCCGCCGCCATTCGTTGCCGTATCTGAGCAATCTTTTCTGTTGTGTCTACGACGAGTTCTGGGCCAGTGATTTGGCTGTCGCCAACCTCTGCCCAACAAAGAGGTGATTGGCACGTCCGTCCGTACAAGGCCTCGAATGGAGCAGCCTGGATGTTGGTGTGGTAACTGTTGTTATACGAAAACTCCACTAATGGGAGGTGCCTTTCCCAGCCGTTACCAAATTCGATTACACAGGCTCGAAGCATGTCTTCAAGGGTTTGGATGGTGCGCTCAGTGTCACACCCCGATTTCCACGTGTCACCGGTGGGCCCGGTGGGGGAGTATCGTGACGTGGTTGGCAACATAATGGTCAAACAACACAATATTTAATATGCACAGCGGAAGCAAATTAAAAAAAGATATAATATAACCGAATTTAATATTGTAATATCAAATGTCACAATATTCGGAAGTTTATCCACAGAAGGATCGAAAATAAAATATGAAACAATAGTTCAACAGACTTCAGGCATCTTAAGCTTGCGAGACTTCTAATGATGCTAAGGAGAAATCCCAGCCAATTACGCTTAGTACCTGCATTTAATCTTTTTTGGGAAAATACGTCAGTTTACACTGGTAAATACAATCAACTGACTCATTTTAGAAAATGATTGAAAATTGGTTTGGATGCACGTGGCATAAACATTTTATTTAACTTGGGAGAATTATTTAAATATATAATCTTGTGAACGATTTACATGTTCCTTGTGCGTTCAGTAGCCCGGATCTTGTCCGGGTTAAAGATCAATAGACACACCACAATATTCTTTTGTGCACTGACGGGTGTACGCCTACACCCCGCGCTTAAGTCGTGACCATTTCGTAAAATGATGCCAAGGATATCCGGGACATGGTCATTAACCCCCCAAAGGCTTTAAGTAACAAGACTGTTTAAACGAGCCGATCAAATTATTCAATTACCCACCCCTACGGTGGAGAATTTGATGCCCGATCAAGCGGTATACTATATACCGTAACCCAAGCCCGTATAGGGAAAATAAGTTAAAAATATTTACCTGAGCAATGTATAAATCACAATAAGCAAAATACACGTAGCTTTTACTGGTACTCCTAATCTGGAACGAAGGTTTATAATAACCTATTAGAATTCTAACGGGTCTTTAATTAAGCTTAATGCTTAGACCGGTTAGTTTCAAAGATACGGTTCGTACGCACGATTAAGCGATGACCGGATAGAATGTGTTTTAGACCCGACAAGTATGAAGACTTGTTTAATATGGGTATATTATACACATTCTGGATTTTGAGATAAAACCGATAAGGTTTGACCCGTTTAGGCTAATTTATGTAAACTAGTTACATAAATCGAACTGAACGCGTAATGAGCGTAACGGGTATCCATGAGAGCTATTTACAGGGTTCCTAAGTTAATATGCTTCATATATGTTGTGACATCAGTAAGATGTCTTTTATTATGCCCGAAATAAATTTAATCACAAACTATGCCCCGTAGGGGTAGTTTGGTCATTTTAAAGGTTGTAAAAGAGTTTAAGTGTCAACCTGAGTTATAGGCCTGATTCAATCAGCAAATATACTTAATTTGCTAAGTTATATCGGTAGGTTAAAGTATATAAGTGAAATTTATCAATTATAACCAAACTATGCCCCGAAGGGGTATTTTGGTAATTTCACATAAGCCGAAAAGCTCAAAACCGAAGTCTGAGTTTATCAACCTTTGCTTACTGTTAAAACATTATAATTTGCCCCAAATATCAGTAGGTATCAACCCTTGTATGTTTAAAATAGTTTTAGTACATACTATGCGTTAAAAACGCTTAAAAAGGCGATTAGAGGCCATTTCCGGGTTTGATACATAAATCTGATATTTCTATATTTCCAGAAGGCTTAAAATAATTTATTTATCATATGTGATCAGTAGCAAAAGGTTTGGAGTCGTTTAGATATGTAAAACTCATTTTATAGCCCGTAAGGGCAAAACCGACAACTACCGGATTAAGCCTACGACTATAAGTTATGCTCAGCCTAAAATTAATTAAAAATATTTAAAAATCCCAAAATAATATATTAAATCAGTGGGTAAAGAGTTTGACATCAAAAAGTATGTTTAAGTAGGCTATACGCTAAATACGCCGTTTAATTAACATAAAGCTTTAATTTTACGCTAACGAGCATAACTCTTAACCTACACCTCAAACTGATGTCAAATTTTGTTTGCAAGTTTATATATTAGTAATTAAGGTTTCTACTCTTTTACATTTCCAAAAATCACGTTTTAAGGTGAAAAGGGCATAATGGTCAACATATGAGCATTTAACGGAATCATGCATATTAATCGGTTAACTAATGAACCATGGTGTATAATCACAGAGGGTTATACTAGCATGTAACCTGGTCCAAATGAAGCTCTAAGGTAATTCTAAATCATACCAAAACGGGTCAGAACTGAAAGTCAAAGTATAAGTCAAACTATGCGACTTTCGGTTCCGAACCTGGTCTAAACAGTAAATTGTCGGGTTGAACATGTTTAGACATGTTCTTACACTAATTACCAAGTTATATTAATGATCAAATAGGTTGTATGTGTTCTACATTGCTAATCATGCATAAATTGCAATTTAAACATTATGTTGACTTTTTAATTACACGTTTGACCCGACATTAGACCTAGTTAGAGTGGGAATCAGGGGGAACCCTTTTGAGGGTTTATTACCCACATAATTACCAACTTATAACTACTTTTGATTCGAGATTTGACTGATCCATTATTAATTAATCTCGAAGTCAAACCGTAATTACGACGGTTTGACTTTTAGCTAAATAACTAAGCTAAACTCAATAAAAGAAAGAATTAGTAACTTACTGAAGTCCTAAGCTTGATTAGTGATCACTTGGAAGTGCCTTGGAGCTCCAGAAATGATCAGATAGCTTGAATGAAGGTGTGAAGACTTGTTGCAAGTTCAAGGCCCTTTTATAGTGAATTCCTCACCATAGATTGTTGACACTTGGGTCTACAACTCCCCACAACTGATCAACACATGTTCCTAGTGCTTAGGGGGTGTCTAGGGGTCGTCCAAGATGAGGCAAATCGGTTAAAAGTCGAACACAAGAGCCATGGCAGGCAAAGAAGCAACAAAGTCGGACCAGATAGGTCCTCGCGTGGCGCGACGACCCCCCCCCCTGGGGCTTCGCGTCGCGCGACCCCTCTTCTGCACAAAATCAAACTTTTAGATTTTTGCGATTTGATCCTTGGCTCTTCAAAATTCGATTAGGCACTTGTTTCTTGCATTATGAACCCTCATAATTGATCTATAAGGGCTTTAAAACATATACCCACTTTGTTAAGTCCCCGGTTAACTTTATTGTTACCCGAAAAGTCCTAACTTTCAACGTTTACGCTTTAACCCTTCGCACACGAATTTGATCATAACTTTCTCATACGATAATGAAACTTTACGAAATTTATATCGTGCTTTCTAGTGAGCATGATTAACAGTTACAAAGCTTCGAGTTTGTCAAAAGGTCACTCAGAGGTATAACTTAAACATGTTGACACATTTAGTCCCTGTAGTTTGAAATCTCTCACTTTTAGCTTCGTATGATCCATGATTTATTCGTTTGAAGGTATGAGCATCATGTAGGGTTAATATATAATATATTTATTCACTGTTGACATTTAGAATATATATATTCACATACTTTCCATGATTGTCAACTTTAGTCCTTCTATAATATTCTTTCACACGTTTTAAACATATGACACATGTCAACACATTATAGGACGTGATTTTTTCAAGGTGTTACACTCAGACTGCCCATCTGTCTGTGGATGATATGCCGTGCTCATGTCTAATCGAGAACCAAAGGACTTGTGCATAGCTTGCCACAATTCAGATGTAAAACGTGCATCACGATCAGATATGATAGAGGTTGGCACCCCGTGCCTTGATACTACTTCCTTTAGATAGATGTCTCCAAGAGTAGAAAACTTATCTGTTTCCTTGATGGCTAGGAAATGTGCAAATTTTGTCAATCGATCCACTATCACCCAAATAGTATCATTTCCTCGTTGAGATCTAGGTAGGCCAGTAACGAAGTCCATGGAAATTTGCTCACATTTCCATGTCGGGATCTCTGGTTGTTGAAGCAGGCCTGATGGTTTCTGGTATTCGACTTTGACCCTAGCACAGGTCAAGCATTTGCTGACATAGGTCGCTATGTCAGCTTTCATATGGGGCCACCAATACGTGGTCTTGAGATCATGGTACATCTTATCCGAACCAGGATGTACTGAGTAACGGGACTTGTGTGCTTCATCCATCGCAAGCTCACGCAAATTACCATAAAGTGGAACCCAGATGCGCCCTGTTACGTAATAAGCACCGTCTTCCTTTTGTTCTAACCGTTTCTTCGATCCTCGCAGGGATTCAGCCCTGATGTTCTCTGCTTTCAATGCTTCGACCTGAGCATCGCGAATTTGAGCGGGAAGGCTAGAGTGAATGGTAAGCTGTAACGCACGTACACGCTTAGGTTTAGTCTCCTTTCGACTGAGGGCGTCGGCCACAACATTGGCTTTGCCCGGATGGTACTTGATCGCGCATTCGTAATCATTCAGAAGTTTGACCCACCTGCGCTGTCGCATATTCAACTCCTTCTGATCGAAGGTATGCTGGAGGCTCCTGTGATCGGTGTAAATGGTGCACTTGGTACCGTACAGGTAATGCCTCCATATCTTGAGTGCGAAAACAACAGCTCCCAGCTTTAGATCGTGGGTAGTGTAGTTCTTCTCGTGAACCTTAAGTTGTCGTGACGCGTAAGCAATAACTTTCTCACGTTGCATCAACACACAACCAAGCCCTTGAATTGATGCGTCGCAATAAACCACGAAATCGTATGTGCCCTCGGGCAATGAGAGAATAGGTGCGCTACAAAGCTTCAACTTCAGCTGCTGAAATGCAGATTCCTGAGCATCACCCCAACGATAGGTGACACCCTTCTGAATGAGAACAGTGAGAGGCTGCGCAATCTTTGAGAAATCCTTGATAAACCTTCTATAGTAACCCGCCAAACCCAAGAATTAACGGATTTCCGTTGGAGTTCTAGGTGCAGGCCAATTCCTGATTGAGTCAACCTTGGATGGATCAACATGAATCCCATCCTCGTTCACCACGTGTCCTAGAAAATGGACTTCACGAAGCCAGAAGTCACATTTAGAGAACTTAGCATACAGATGCTCTGCTCGAAGAAGTTCCAGAATGAGTCGCAGATGACGCTCGTGTTCCTCCTAACTCTTGGAATAGATCAGGATGTCGTCTATAAACACAATAACAAACTTATCCAAGTAGGGTTTGCACACTCGGTTCATAAGATCCATGAAGACCGCAGGTGCGTTCGTCAACCCAAAAGGCATAACCAGAAACTCGTAATGCCTATAACAAGTCCTGAACGCTGTCTTGGAGATGTCCTCGTCTCGGACTCTCAGCTGGTGATAGCCCGACCTCAGATCAATCTTAGAGTAAAAGCTCGACCCTTGCAGCTGGTCGAACAGGTCATCAATACGCGGGATGGGATAACGTTTTTTCACGTCACCTTGTTGAGTTCACGATAGTCAATACACATTCGGAAGGTACCGTCTTTCTTCTTCACAAATAAGACTGGAGCTCCCCAGGGCGAAGAGCTAGGAAGAATGAAACCCTTGTCCAAAAGCTCTTGTAGTTGCGTAGACAGTTCTTCTAGTTCTGATGGAGCTAAGCGATAAGGTGCACGAGCTATAGGCGCTGCTCCAGGAGCTAGCTCGATTTGAAACTCGACCTGACGATGAGGCGGAAGACCAGGTAATTCCTCAGGGAATACCACAGAGAAGTCGCGTACGATAGGAATGTCTTCCATCTTCTTTTCCTTTATCGAGGTATCAGTAACGAGAGCCAGAATAGCAGTGTGGCCCTTTCGCAAACACTTCTGAACCTTAAGAAAGGAGATGATGCCCACGACAGCACCACTCTTGTCACCATGAATAACGAGAGGTTCCTCACCAGAACGGGGAATACGGACGATTTTCTCCTTGCAAAGAATCTCCGCTTGATGTTGAGATAACCAATCCATCCCAATAACAATGTCGAAGCTACCCAGAACGATGGGGATAAGATCGATAGAGAAAGTCTGACCAGCAAGAACAATATTACAACCCTTAACTATGTGTGTGGCTTCAAGACTTTTACCATTTGCTAGTTCTACAATGTGCTTGGTGTTCAAAAGTGTTGGGGTACGCTTAAACATCTGATTAACTTTTAAGGACACGTAACTAGTATCGGCACCCGAATCGAATAAAACAGAAACATAGAAGTCGTCCAGTAGGAACTTACCCGTTAAGACGTTGGGATCATTCCTTGCATCTCCTTGACCAATCACGAAGGCACGACCCCTGGCACCGTTGCCACCCTTGTTACCCCCATTGTTTCCATTCCCCTGGTTGTTATTGTTGTTGTTCTGATTCTGGTTCAGCTGGGGACAGTCTCTCTTGAAATGGCCTTCAGCACCACATTGAAAGCACCCTTTTTTGTTACCTTGTTGTTGTTGCTGCTGCTGGCGTTGGTTCGGTGGGGCTTGCTGTTGCTGCCGATTCTGATTCGCGAGACGCTGACTCCTACAATCCCTTGCAAGGTGACCAGGCTTGTTGCACCGATGACAGTTGCCTCTACTACATGGTCCACTATGGTGCAAGTTACAGTGATTGCATTTGGGGTGATTTCCCTTGTATCCACCCTGCCCTTGACTTCCAGATGACTGCTGACTGTGTCACACCCCCAAAATCCACACGCGGAGTATCACCGCTCGGAGGCGTGACTGACCAGGATCAAACCACTAATCATATTGAATGTAACAACACGCACTTGCGTGCGTTGTTACCCCTCGATATACTCATTACGCCTAGCACCAGAGATTCGGATCATAATGTAACTATATCGCATATATCGCTATTCGAAGGATAATCGCATATATTCAAAATACAATATCGCTATACTACACTGTTATCACACTAAAACTCACGGAGGTATTGAGTGAGGACCTATTCTACCCTCCTCAGTGGCCGGGATGTGTCGAACGTAAACAATTAACGCTAACAAGGACTCTCGGGTGAGTGCTGTAGCTCCAGTCATCATGACGATGATGACAATACGAGTAAACGGTACCCCGTCAGTCTTTGTGGCACTACACGAAATAACGTTCACGATGACATCAAGAAAGGACCTATACTACCCCCATTGATGGCCGTGAAACATCGCTAATAATCGCATACTCGAATCGGAAACCGATTGTTAATTATCGAACTTTGGAATATGGATACGTATATACGACCTTTTTGTGATTAATAATATATATATATACATACATAACTACGGGTACGAAAATGTGTAACAAAATCTGATCGATAAAACGCAACATTCGAATGGGGTACGGTCCGCACGGATGGTCTATCCGGACGGATGACCTATCCGTACGGATGGTCTATCCGGACGGATGACCTATCCGCACGGGTGGTCTATCCGGACGGAAGACCTATCCGCACGGGTGGCCTATCCGGACGGATGACCTGTCCGCACGGATGGCCTATCCGGACGGATGACCTAACCGCACGGATGGCCCATCTCCTCTCCTTCTCCTCTCTGTTGCCTATAAATACCATGTCACATCACTTGAACAGTGATGTGACAGCTCCTACTCAACCAAACACGCTCCAAGACCCTTTTCTCTCGATTCCTCGCGATTCCGGTAAGATTTCAACCTAAAACTTGTACTACTACAATCTACACTCGATTCTACATCATTCTATCTTTTAAAACTCAGATTCTAACCGTGAAATCTGCGGATTTGAGGCGTTTTGAGGTGATGTCGCCAAGAGTTCTTATGAACTTCAAGTTGGGGTCTCATTTCACTATAAACGACTCAAATCCGGGTGATTTCCACATATTTTAATGACAAATTCCACCTAAATCTGTGCAATTTCGAGTTAACCATGAAAAACCATCAAGAACTACCAGATTTGATGGAATGGGGTGATTCCCGGCCGTTAGAACGGGTCGGGACTGATGAAATTTCAAGTGTTAGTGCGAAATTACACTACCCTAGTAGAAACAAACGTATTCCTTCCGTTAAACACTCGGAAACAGTGTTCAGAGTGCGAAACAGACATGACAAGTCCGCACGGATGACACTTGTCCGCACGGATGACATGTCAGTCCGCACGGATGACACTTGTCCGCACGGATGACATGTCAGTCCGCACGGATGACACTTGTCCGCACGGATGACATGTCAGTCCGCACGGATGACACGTCAGTCCGCACGGATGACACTTGTCCGCACGGATGACATGTCAGTCCGCACGAGTCACTCTTGTTCGAACGATTGACAATCCGCACGAGTCAGCAACTAATCCGATCGGATGGTCTGCCATCCGACCGGATGACAGCCATCCGACTCAGGCCCACATGCCATCCGATCGGATGAGCCCATCCGAATGGGTGAGCACCATCCGACCAGATGACTGACTTTTCAATGCTAATCTCGCCTAACCGTACATCGTTTACTATATCCTTCAATGATTAACGCAGACGCACTCACAACCGACTCAATCAAGTTGTATTCTCGCTAAATACGCACTGTGAGTATACTTGACCCCCTTTTTTAATCGAATTTTGGGTGTAACATACGTTTCTAACAACTCGAACTCATCAAGCGAATTATTCAACCAATCGAATTATCACTTGCGAATGACCGTTATGCATAGATATATGTGATGCTAGTTGCATATGTGCTAGGGCTTATACTCGCGACGTCCCACCACGACTAGTATAGTACTATTGCGCCCGACGGGGTCTAGTTATGCCATCGTACATTCGAGCATCGAGGACTTAGTTGGTAGTATCAGTTTTGTGAGTATATATGTCGTGTATTACGTTTATGCATGTGGAAATTCGCTACACGTTTTTATACTATTATGCTACATATCAAACCTGTATACTCGCCAATACTTTTGTATTGACAAATATTTTAACGTATGTTGCAGGTTATATTGCAGACCTTATCAAATCAAGCTAGGAAGTCTAGAAACTCAACTAAAACCTAGGTTGTCGGATTTGTATTGTTCGAGAGGACAAGAAATCTGTGATAACTTATGTGATTGTATTATTTGTTAGTATGGGATAACGAATGTATTAAATATTATCGCAATATAGTTGTTATGGATTCTCTTGAGCAATCTGATTCGCCTAGTGCCGCGCCCCGATGATTCCGCCATCGGTTGGGGTGTGACAGATTGGTATCAGAGCCATAACTATAGGGAATTAGGCCAGACTCGACCTAGTCCGGGTCGACGTCTTAGAAATTGACCCAGTCTATAGTCTAAGTACCAACAGGCCGACTCGTACGAACCAGTAAGGGTTTGCACCGGGCCTATTTGATACTCTCGATCGAAATTGCTGAAAGCTACAACTTTGTGTGGACACCGCATACTACAACTTCACGCGAAGAAGCCTTTCCTAAGGCTGAAATAATACTTAGCCTTTCCTAAGGCCGACACAATACACACGTTTTCGAAAATACTCGCATAACGAAACCGAGCGATCCAGTCGAGACCAGGCGTGAAAACCAAGAACTCTCGATAGGATTGCTCACTCAGCGCATTTTTCTAGCACGAGAACCTTTCATCGAGTTAGGAGTGACATCCACATCTCGACGAAAGTCTCCATTTCGAAATCTAGTGGAACTCACGAATTTATTCAAAGAGCATAACCACAACTAGGAACGAAACTGTTAAGACAGGGGTGAAACCCGTACTTTAATAAGTCGTTCCACTCTTTATAAACTGGTTTTCAAAAGCTCTCACCAAAGACTCGACTATTTCAATAACTCGAGCCACGCGATGACTAGGAAGACGAATGCCATGAGCTGCATCCCAGTGGAAGCATGGAGTCTTCTAGGTCAACGAGCGTGCACGAACTTGTTGAATATAGTTGGGTTACCTTGGGTAGTCGACGCCTAAACACCCAAGGCACTCTAGCATACGAACCACCGATCTTACAAATGGTTTGGACTTATTTTACGTTTGAAACTTTACGCTTTATCGATTTCTCGATTTAACGATCTTCACTCCCTGCTTTATAAACGCACGATTCGCACAGCCATCGCAATCTAAAACGTAACTCGAATGTTCTCAACAAAACTAATGCATAATCTATCGCCTTCGCTCTCGTTTCCTCACTTCAATGCGCTTCGTATAATCTAAGTCAACCTGTATGCGTATGATTACAAATTTACATCTATATAGATATATATATATATATATATACGTTTAAACAAACAAGTCAATGTGTGAGAACTTAGGGATTTCGTGTGACCTATGTGGCTCCTATGTGATTCGTATTACTATACTATCGCACCAAGTTTTGAACGCGCTCAATCGCAATGCAAAACTCCAACAATCATTATGATCGAATCTTATTCCTAGTCTCTTTCTGTCTAGATGCCTTCCAACAACTCTACCTCGAGACGAGTAGCTATGAGGAAAGCCAAACGAAGTGTCAATAAGAGGATTGCATCACTTGTGACTAAGGAAGTGAGTAAGCTTATTCCTCGAATTGCCGCTCAAGTGCACTCTCTCAGCAACTCTCGAGCCTCGGAAGACTCCAAAACGGAAGCGCCGCAATCTACCTTTCTCTACAAGCACTTCAAAGCCTGTGACCCGATGGAGTTCACGGGTGAAGGAGGTGCGACTCAACTACTCCAGTGGTTCGATTCTATCGAAGTTACCCTTCGTCAAAGCGGGTGTCCCGATAGTTTCCGTACTACTTGCGCTACCGGAGTGCTTCAATCACGAGCACTCGACTGGTGGACCGCCGAACGTAACAAACGTGGGATCTCCACGGCTTACGCTCTCTCTTGGGATGAGCTAAAAGAGCTCATGAAGAAAGAGTACTGTCCCCCTCACGAAATCCAGAAACTAGAAAACGAGTTTTGGGAAATCAAGAAACTCGAAAGTGACAATGCTGGCTACACCACAAGGTTTAAACAGCTTAGCATAGTCTGCCCAGGCCAGGTCAACACTTCGGAAAAGGCCATCGCGAAGTACATTCGTGGCTTGCCTGAGTGTGTGGGTGATTTTGTCGAAGCTGCAAGATCTGCTACCATCGAAGAAGCCTATCGCTTAGCCGCAGAAATCAACAACAAACGACTCGTGGAAGGGTTTTTCTCCAAGAATCCTGTCAAGCAAGCTCGTCAAGCAATCACCAGTAATCCTTCAGGCGAACATGTTGACGAATCTTCTGATGAATCTACTGACGAATCTTCTGACCAATCTGCTGGCGATTCTTCTAATGGATCAGCTAACGATTCTCCTGACGAATCTGCTAACGATTCTTCGGACAGATCTGCTGCCGATTCTTCTGACGAATCTGCCGATGGATCTTCCGACAAATCAGCCAAAGACTCTGCAAGTGAGTCTTCAGACGAATCCTCCAACGACGACACTTCTTCGCAAAACACCGACAAACCCAGCCGCAAGCGAAAGACTTCAAGTCCGAGCTCATCAACAACCGAACTGCTGCAACCGGAACCTCTTCGAACAGTTCCGATGTTTCCAAAACGAGCCTACACTGGAGCTCATCCTCAGTGTTACTCGTGTACCTATCATCATCCAGTTGGGGCTGACTGTCGCTATTGCAATAACTGCAACTGTTACGGTCACTTCACCCGCAACTGCCGCATCAAACCGTGAACTTGAGTACAACAACAACAGCTCCAGCAAAAGTCTCAGCATCAGACATCTAGCAAGCGTAGGATAAAGTTGTAATGATACGATTCTCGACGTTAATTTCTAAGTTTTGAACCTACTCTCTCATTCGAAGTTACCACTATGTGTAACAACAACTCTCGTTTTCGTTTCCTCCATCCCACTTTAGTCGCCGCATTTAGTCTAAATTCACACACATACTATATACTATATGCTATATCACGAAATAATGTGTTTTACCCTCACTACACTCTTAGAACGAGGTACGATAAACGTGCAAGGAATGAATAATCACGGGTGCACACGGGATTATTTGGGTCAGTGCACGGTGATCGTAGTGAATTCTAAAGGGGCCATAGCGTTTTGACAAAAGGTGACACCAAAACACGGGATGAAAGTAGTAGGGGTCGGGCAATGTGTGCTTTGTCATACTACCGAAGTTCCGTGAAGAAGGTGCCACGTGGAGTTGAACGTTATTAGACCTATTATACTATTGTGATTATTTTCAACACACTACACTCAATCGCAAGGCGTAACAAACCGTATCATCGCGAGACTTGTCGTAAGTCTGCAAACGCAATGCAAACGCCTCATCGATGGACTCTGGAGAGTCTACCTCGCAGGACAATTGCATCAATGCAAGACTAGTCGTAAGTCTATAGCGATCAATCTCATCAAGCACATTAACGCTCACGATATTATCGGGTGAGGACCTATTCTACCCTCCTCGATAACCGTGATGCGTCGCAACGTAACGTTAAGCTTATTCGAAACAAGCCCGACTAGTTGAAATCGCTTACCTTGTGTATCCCACAATCTCTATCGCTTATTATGTGAGACTATATCGCCTGCTGTGTATCAATCTATCGCTATACCGTTAGCTGTGATATTCGTGTTAAGTTAGCACGCATGACCTCGCTTCACGAGATGAAGCTCATATGGTTAAGGCAGGGTGTTTTAGCCATATCAGCGACCTTTCGTGGAAAAAGGGCCATGTGGGGTCTAATGTTAGTCAAACTCTGTGGTGTTAATCAATCAAAATCGAACCGCATACCTTCATCGCTTGCACGCAACAACTACCGCTTATCGTAATTCGATTATCATCACCATCATTGCTAGTGTTGTGTTTGTATTATTCGTTTAATCACCTAATCACTGATCACCTATCGTGTATAATCTACCGCTTATCGCTCGCTTGGTGTTTCGCCATGTTAGCAAACTCCCGTGGAAACGTGCCATGTGGGTGTAATGTGGAATCTAATCGAAAACGCGCTATTTGCTTCTCGCCTATCAACTCGCTGGATTAATCTATTCGATCCTATCTTATGCTCAGTCCGACCCTCTATCGATTGGGCCGAGTAAACACAATTCTATCCGAGTCATATCGGCACACCTGACACTGCCTCACGAAACGGAAGTAATATGGGCAAAGCATGGTGGATACGCCGCTGGTACTTCCTATATATAAGTGTTTTAAACATATTAACGAACTTCCGTGGGAAGGTGCCAAGTGGGGCTTGATGCTAAATCATCCTTTTCAAAAGGTTAAAAAAAACTGATTTTTTATAAAACTTTTATTAAACCTATGGAACAAGTGAAATTCCTCGCAATGTGGAGGTAACATCGAATCAGCTTAACTCCATGTTCAAAGGGAGCTTCAGGAGTCCAATTTTTTTTCCTTAAAACCTTTTTCAAGATCAAAAACAAAATCCTTCTTTAGACATTGGTTCGACATCGAATTCAGCTTGAACCCATGTCATAGGAGAGTTGTCGTAACCCTTGTTCTCATCTTCGAATTCCTTAAAATGTTTAGAAACTCAAACTTCCTTGCAACATCGGTTAACCATGAAAAACCATCAAGAACTACCAGATCTAATGGAACGGGGTGATTCCCAGCCGTTAGAACGGGTCGGGACTGATGAAATTTCAAGTGTTAGTGCGAAATTACACTACCCTAGTAGAAACGAACGTATTCCTTCCGTTAAACACTCTGAAACAGTGTTCAGAGTGCGAAACAGACATGACAAGTCTGCACGGATGACATGTCAGTCCGCACGGATGACACTTGTCCGTACGGATGACATGTCAGTCCGCACGGATGACACGTCAGTCCGCACGGATGACACTTGTCCGCACGGATGACATGTCAGTCTGCACGGGTGACATGTCAGTCCGCACGAGTCACTCTTGTTCGAGCGATTGACAATCCGCACGAGTCAGCAACTAATCCGATCGGATGGTCTGCCATCCGACCGGATGACAGCCATCCGACTCAGGCCCACATGCCATCCGATCGGATGAGCCCATCCGAATGGGTGAGCACCATCGGACCAGATGACTGACTTTTCAATGCTAATCTCGCCTAACCGTACATCGTTTACTATATCCTTCAATGATTAACGCAGACACACTCGCAACCGACTCAATCAAGTTGTATTCTCGCTAATACGCACTGTGAGTATACTTGACCCCCTTTTTTAATCGAATTTTGGGTGTAACATACGTTTCTAACAACTCGAACTCATCAAGCGAATTATTCAACCAATCGAATTATCACTTGCGAATGACCGTTATGCATAGATATATGTGATGCTAGTTGCATATGTGCTAGGGCTTATACTCGCGACGTCCCACCACGACTAGTATAGTACTATTGCGCCCGACGGGGTCTAGTTATGCCATCGTACATTCGAGCATCGAGGACTTAGTTGGTAGTATCAGTTTTGTGAGTATATATGTCGTGTATTACGTTTATGCATGTGGAAATTCGCTACACGTTTTTATACTATTATGCTACATATCAAACCTGTATACTCGCCAATACTTTTGTATTGACAAATATTTTAACGTATGTTGCAGGTTATATTGCAGACCTTATCAAATCAAGCTAGGAAGTCTAGAAACTCAACTAAAACCTAGGTTGTCGGATTTGTATTGTTCGAGAGGACAAGAAATCTGTGATAACTTATGTGATTGTATTATTTGTTAGTATGGGATAACGAATGTATTAAATATTATCGCAATATAGTTGTTATGGATTCTCTTGAGCAATCTGATTCGCCTAGTGCCGCGCCCCGATGATTCCGCCATCGGTTGGGGTGTGACATTGAACAAGCAAGTAATTAATTGTAAAAGTCTAACCAACACAATTAGTGTCCAAAACAAACATAGTTTAATTTATGAGCGGAAGCATAATGTTTAAAACCAAAACATAAGTTTAAATATCCAAAGGTTCAACATGGCACACAGCTGTCCATGTCCCACAACGACTCTTCCTTGTGCAAGCTCCAGCTAAGTACCTATTGACCTGCAAAGCATGTAGTAACGAGTCAACAATAATGTTGAGCGAGTTCACAGTTGGGTGTTGGTTTTAGTTGTTCCAAAAATAGTTCCTTTAGCTGGCATCCCTGCCGTGGGGGTTACCCCATATTTGAAAACGTGATTTGTTTAACCCATTAACTCTGACAATGCAGTCGTGGGGGCTACGCCATGATAGTTATCTGGCATTTCGGCCGTGGGGGCTACCCCATGTATACACTAGACTCGTTACCATATCGAATGCTGACTAAAGTCATGTTTAAGTGCCCTGAACTGTCAATGTCTATCATCATTGACGTGCCCAGATCCATTAGTCCACGCCCGTCCTCTACGGCACGGTGTGAGGCTTGTCAGACCTAAATAGCGCTATCTAACTAATGACCCGCTCGCCATTGGCCCGGCGATTAAGTCGATATAAAAAGGAGGGACTTCGTGATAGAGTTTTGGTCTAGTAAAAGTTATCTGTCCGTAAGGACGAGGAATTACATTCCTGAACCAATACTGTCCTACCCAAGAAAGGACGAGGAATCCATATTCCTTAACCCCATTCCCAACCCCTGGGAATCCCATGCTTTGTAGAGTGTGAACTCACCTTAGATTGCTCGGTAGGTAAACGAAAGGTCAATCGAACTGCTAGAGGTCAACCACGTCCTAACATGGTTATCATACAAGTCAGGTCTAGGTTCAAGTAGTGCACGTATGTTTACACAGAGATAGCAAGTTACGAACATGCACAGATCATGGCAACACATAACCGTCAAGAACATAGCATTTTCATACTTGTACAATTTAAGATGTATTGGGCCGAACCATTTGTGAAATTCACTAACCTAGCCCAATTGAACACTTCGGCCCAACATGTTGTGCGGTCGGCACAGCCTTGTGCGACCCACATCATGTTGTGCGACTCAGATAAATACCCGGCCCAAATAGCTAAAAGCCCAAACATAGATTACACGACCCAATCTAATAACATGCAAAAGTCTTGTGCGATTCGGACCGCTTGTACGACCCTATCACTTGTGCGATCCAACTAAATCAGCCCAACAAGTATACCCGGCCCAACATAACATCTTGTGCGATTGAAGACATCTTGTGCGACTGACAAGACTTGTGCGACCAAGATGTCTTGTGCGACTAGTTTTATTATCCGGGCATTATGGAAATCGGTTACACAACTATTATCTTGCAATCAATTACAAAGTTTCCATTTATTTGACCAATCAACAAACTAACAGTTTCATGCATAATCAAATATTCGATCAAATAAATAAATCATCAATTAATATGAACCCTAACAACTCATCATCATTTCAATGCAGGAAGCCATCATATCTATTCTTTTTATCAAGGTCAAAAGGTCACCTAAAGTCTATGTATTTAAAAAAAATAAGCTACCATCCACCAAACCAAGTGTTGTCAGTCATGCACATCCGAATATTTAACAATACTTGCATGTGAGTTTGGTGATTTAATTGTCAGAATCATGTGTAATAACATTTAGTATATGTCGGCCATTAAGGAATTGCACATGGAATTATTATTGTTTGAATGAATATACAACTGATTATAACCATTTGATTCTAAATCATCATGCACCCTAATCCGTAAGCAAGATATGATAGTCGACTAACCTCAACACACACATCCGATTACCAATACACATCTCGATTTCATCTATCACACGTGAACCGATTTTTAAAGACATCATACTAACAGTTTACATTATCATCAATCGTATATCATTTACAAATCATCATGAGACATGTATAATCGCATAACATAACATCAACTAATAATGAAACACTAACCGGTTAAGAAAGGATAACGAGAATGATCCGAATAAGGGAATGATCCAAGCAAGAGAATGATCCGAACACTTATGATCTTCGATTTGAAAGAGAGTGAGTTGCCGTCAAGTTTGAGAGGAGAGAAAGAGAGAGCTAGGGTTTGTGTGTCTAGAATGTTTGTCAAACAAATGAGGAGTATGCCCTTACTCTAACTGTTATGCGCAAAAGAGACAGAGTGGGCCGAACCCTCACTTGGGCTGCCCATTGATCCGAATACAAGTTGTGGCCCTAATGGGCTTGTGCGATCGGGTGAGTGTTGTGCGCTTAAGCTGTTTATATACATACCTACATTTGAACAAACACAACACACATTCACATAACATTAAATAATATCACATTCCATTAAATCATCCCATTCACAGTCACATAATGTTTACGTTCGTTACGTCAAGGTACAAAGATAGGTTCGGAAATACGAGTTGTCACAGACTGGGGCTCCTATAGTCCTCAGTCCTTCGCTGCTGTGACTGAGACTGAACAGAAGTCGAACCCTTGCTTGAATTTCCATCCCACTTGCGCTTGTTGTCACTAGGAGCCTCGGAAGCAGCTGCAGCACTGATACGCTTGGGCAGCTTGTTTTGATCAACTGCCTGATCTATGAGACGATAAGCTAGTCGTATAACTTACTGAATGGTACCAAGGTTAGTCGCAGTCACATGGCTCTGAATTTCTGGTACAAGACCCTTGAGGTAGAGTTCAATACGCTTTATAGGAGGATCCACCATAGTAGGACACAAAATAGCTAATTCATTTGATCTCTTCGTATAAGCCTCGATTTCAGACCCTGTCATCTTTAGATTGTAGAACTCCACCTCTAACTTGTGAATGTCGTCGCGATGGCAGTACTCCTCTTTGATCAGCTCTTTGAAATTGTTCCATGGGGTGGCATTGGCAGCAACCAACCCTAACATTTGGACCTGTGCGTTCCACCAAGTTAACACAGCACCTTTGAGTGTTCCAGTTGCGAATTTCACCCGACGAGCCTCAAGTCATTCACACATTTCGAAAACGGATTCAATTTTCTCGAACCAGTGGAGAAGACCTACAGCTCCTTCTGTACCACTGAAGGTACTAGGTCGACAATCCATGAAAGTCTTGAACGTACACATGGGAGGTTGAACATGCTGACCTGTCGCGCGAGAAAGTAAGACAAGGTTAAGCACGAGAGTTGGTTCACGAGGGTAGGATCTAAACATCCTAGGATAGGTCGAAATGGCATGTTATACCTCCTGCAGGGACAACTGCGAGTGCCTCAGCAACTCGTTCATTGATTAGAGCCGTCAGCTGGGCTTGAGTCAAGTTCAGGCGTCCACTCATGATATTCACATCGAATGAAACACAAGTAAGAAAGGTGTCGCGAAAATGCGTAAGCATGGGATGACAGAAGAGAGTAAGCACACAGGGTTTCAAACAGCAGTTGCTACACTAACTAAGCATACCATGATCAATGCACTACTTAAACTACCAGGTAGGCAATACAATTATAACCCATATCACCTATTGTGTTGAGTCTTGCACGTGGAGCGAAGTGTCGTTGTGGATCGTTGAGCACTGTACAGGTTATAGTCTCGTTTTCTCAAAAAGCTTTTCCCTTTTAAAACCAAGTTCACTATAACCAATGGCTCTGATACCAATCTGTCACACCCCCAAAATTAACACGCGGAGTATCACCGCAGGGAGCGTGACATGACCAGGATCAAGCCACCAATCATATTGAACGATATAGTAAAGTAAATGAATGTCCAACCACACAGTATAATTGGTGTTCAAAATAGTTTAACAAATCTAAGTTAACAGCGGAAGCAAATAGTTCAAAACCCAAATCATAAATTAAAAGTGTTTAAGTTCATCATGAACACTCATTGTCCATGCTCCACAACAACTCTTCCCCATGCAAGCTCCTGCTAAACCTAGTGACCTGCAAAGCATGTAGTAACGAGTCAACAACAAAGTTGAGTGAGTTCACAGTTGGTTGTCCGTTTTAGAGTTGTTCCAAAAACATAGTTTATTCTTAACCGGCTATCCAGCCGTGGGGGTTACCCCATAGTTCGAAAACGTTTATTAGTTAACCCATTTTTACTTCGGCCATTCCAGCCGTGGGGGCTACCCCATGTTTAAACTGTAACGCCCGGCTTTTTCGTACTTTCCATTTATAGAAAGTTTTGTTCGTATTTCTATTTTTGGAAACGTTGTATTCTTGTAATCGTTCCTTCCTTGAAATCGTTGTAAAACCGAGACTTGAATCATTAATGAAAATCCTATTTTGTTACAAATATGTTATACACACTTTATATATGCTCGTATGTTCGAATTGGTGAATCAATTGACGTTTAATCAAAGTTCTTGGAAACTATGTGCTAAACTTGCAATTAAGCTAAACTTGTGCTCAAATGTGTTTTGAACGTAAACGAAACTTGATTATGATACTTATACACTCAATTATACTTTGGTTTTGATCACCATGCTTGAACGTACCTTGAACTATGTTTATATGCTCAAACTAGTCCCTAAACTATCAAGAAAACACCTGAAAACCCTAAATATGAAACTTCAGGGACTAAATGGTAATTTTTGAAACTTAAGCTGATTCATACAAGTCCCGGGCGGCCCGCTTTAACTTACCAGAAACCTAATGCGGGCCGCATTAGCCTTCTGTTTCGCAGAAAGCACATCAGCTGCCATATTACGCGAATTTGCACTAATCCCATAACAATAAGCTCACCCAATCACCTTAATTCCACCTCTAAACTCCTCCAATCACTACCAACCTCTACCATTATAAATATAACACCTCTCCACACCATTTGACACTTTCACAACACTCAAAACTCTCCAAAATACTCTCTAGTTCTTGCAAGAAGCTGAAATTCGGGTAAACACATACCCTTGCACTAAAATGAGCATATCTCACTCACTTCTTAACCAAATCACTCGATTCTTCTTCCTACATGCTTGGTTTATCATGGGGTTCGATTCCTTGACTTCTCCTTGGAGAAATCAGACCTGGAATTGCTCCAAAATCGACCACAAACTTTCTGTTTTACTTTATGTTCTTCAAAAGTATGTTAAACTCATCCAACTTGTGTTAAACACATCTCATACCTATGTCCCAATGCTTACAACCTCTTCCATGGTTGGTTAGGCTTAAAAACAAGGTTGAGAAACTATAAATCAGAGGTTAAAACCTCAAATAATTCCGTTTTGTTTAGGGTGTTTAACCCACAAATCATGTTCAAACTTATGTTTTGATAAAGAAGTGATTATGGAACAACTTGGGTTGTTCCAACATAGAATCCTCACATGATTTGATGATTTCCTCTTAGTATAGTTTGTTATATTATTGTACTTACCTTAGTTCTTGACCCTCCTTGGTTGTTTTTACATCAAGAGTAGTGGTGAACATACAAGGGGTTCCTAAATGGAAGCTTGTCTTCCTACCCCATACATGACATCTATGAACAACTTGAGGTGCCTAAATGAAGATCTTATTCTTCTACCTCCTACTTGAATTATTGGACTTAATAATAATATATAATACTTAACCTAAGTATATATACACTCATTCGAACCTTTAATATTAAACTTGTGTTTATATGTTAAAGTAGTAGAATACCATCTAAGACTTAACACTCCAAGTATGATTCTAATGGGCATACTACCCATGAAATACAATATAACCCTAGTGGTTACATAGTGTCATACAAGAGTATAAGTTAAAGATGATTATTTTGATATCGTACTTTATGTTATGTTAAACTCCAAAATTATAATCTTCCGTGGAACGCCAAACTCACACACCTACGTTTCCTCGTGTAGAAGGACTAGGTGCTCCAAACTAATCCATCCATCAACTCACTCGCGGGATTTCAAGTAGGAAAGCTTGCAACCATCGTGAGTATACTCGATCCCTTTTTCCCCTTTACTCTTTGGGATGCAACATGTATATCTATGCAAACATCTTTAAACTAAACTAAACATACTCAATCCTTGTACAAACATGAAACTAATGTGCTTTACTTATGATTCTTGTATGCTCTATTTGAACGATTTGGAACGTATATGCTCATTAACTTTGCTAGCCCACCTTGACAATTATAGCGCTATAGGATTTACGCACCGCCCTTGAGACTTGGGGGTATTGTTAAGTTAAACATTTACTATCCCGCTATCAATTGGGATTAGACTATTTTATGCGTTGGATTCTTGGGTTTGATCATAGTGTACGCCAAAATTGCATACTAGTAATTCACATATTATGAATCATGTTGGATTTGAGCTTTTATTCTATTATGCTATGTAAACAAACTTGTATACTCGCTCATTGCCTTTGCATTGAAACTCTATTTTAATACATGTTGCAGGTTGATTATTGAAGTATGGATGAATGATGAAACAAGTTTAGGGTGGACTAGATACACACCTTTAATCTATTTATCTTTTTATGTTATGTTATTTGTTGAAACAATGTTGTATTTTGTTTTGAATATTGTATGACAATTTAGCATTTGCAATGAAATTTGAATTTAATTAAATATTGTCACATAGTGTTATGAAGTCTCTAGCAATCTATACACACTTCGTCTCATCCCGATGTTTCCGCCATCGGTTGGGGTGTGACAGATTGGTATCAGAGCCATAACTATAGGGAATTAGGAAAATTGCCATGCTTTTGCCCTAATCTATAGTTTTAGGAGTTTTGCCTCTTATGTGTCGTTTAAAACTTTTGTACTCTACCATGCATGCTTCCTAGCTATACTTCTTGATGACTAAATTTATATGCCTTTCCTAAGGTTAACATGAATACACTTTTGTTTATTTGTATACTCTTGTAACACAAACGGGACAACTTTACCAAAATAGGCGTGAAACCCACAATTTGGTAAACAACTCTCATTCTACCTTAAACTATTTTGCACGAAATTTCACCATTAAGCTAGGAGTGAAATCCACAACTTAATGGTAATTTCCATTTCAACTCTAGTGGACCCTTGTCAAAGTGTCGAAATTTTATTTTGACCCGACAAGTACCAACCACATTTAGGGTACGAAATCGTCAAGCTAGGGGTGAAACCCGCATCTCGTCGATTAAGTCCCATTCCTCGATTTTCAATCTCGCCAAAGTCCCGATTGTTTCAATCAATTAGAGATGTGTAGTAACCGGAAGGGTAAGATACCGTTAATCGCTTCTCGACGAGAGTATCTTACTTATAGGCCAAAGCACGTTTTCTCTAATTCGAAAGAACTTTCGACCCACTTTGGAATAGTCGACGTTTCTCTACCCGAAACAATCCAACGTTTTATTGAGCCTCTCTTTTATGCATCTCAATTTATATGTGATTTTATACTTGAACGTTCGTCCATTTCAAAATTTCGTTTTAATCATTTCGCACGTTATCGCAATCACAAACAATAATAATCCCTCGTGAACAAACTAAATTTTCAAAGCTTTCAATTATCCATGTTATGCTATGTTGGACTCATGACCATGCTATATGTAAACTCCTTATGCTATGTGAATCAATTTGACACTTTTATGCTATGTGACACTTTATGCTATGTGAATCAATTTATGCAAACAATTTTTCTTAAACAAACATTATGATCAAGTCTCACCTATTCGTTCTTTTGAATCTTAGATGTCTTCTCGTCACTCCAACTCGTCTAAAAAGTCAAAGTCCCGTGCTACGAAGAAGATGATGGCTTTCATGGCCGATCAATTTGCGCGCGTCGTTCCAAAGGTCATTTCCGAAATTCGAGCTTCTGAAACTCCAAACTCCTCCGTCGACTCTAAGGTCGAAATACGCAAGCCCGTTTCGTTCAACTTCAAGCACTTTTCATCGTGCAATCCCAAGCCATTCACCGGCAATGATGGGGTGACCGCCATGCTCGAATGGTTTGATAGCATGGAGGTCACGTTCATCAATAGTGATTGCCCCAAAGAGCTCAGAACGCGTAGTGCGACTGGGGTATTCCAAGCCCGAGCTCTCGAATGGTGGACGAACGAAAGGAACGTTCGTTCGAACAAACTGGCATATGCGTTGGAGTGGGAAGAAGTCAAGGCCCTGATGATGGACGAGTTTTATCCTCCGCATGAGCAACAAAGATTGGAGGAAGAATTTTGGGCGCTAAAGCAAGTGGGAGATGAAAACCTAGCCTACACTACCCGTTTCAAACAACTTAGTTTCATAGTTCCTCACCTTGTTATGACCACCGACCGTAAAATACGGAAGTATATCAATGGGTTATCCTCTGCTATGCGCGACACGATCGAGGCTGCCAAACTCGACAATATCGAAGCTGTTTATCGTTTGGCCGCTTCCCTTAACAACAATCGTGTTCGCGATAAACAAGCCGCAAACCCCGTTTCTGTCAAGCCAGCTCACCAAATTACCCAACAATCGAGTAGCAATAGGGGGAAGAAGCGAAAGCAATCAAACCCTGTTTGCAATGCGATTGTACCACCCGTTAACCCAAACCCTGTTGCTCCTGATAACACCCAAAGGTCGTACACTGGGATTCACCCCAAGTGTGCCACCTGTAATTTCCATCATCCCGCAAACGCTAGGTGCCGTCGTTGTAACGATTGCAACCGTTATGGTCATACCTCCAACTTTTGCCGCTACAATCAACAACAACAAGCACCACCAGCTCAACAAGCACAACAAGCTCCACCTCCTCCTCAAAATGCAAGACCCGCCAGAGCTTGCTTCAAATGTGGAGACGCCAATCATCTTCGTCCTCAATGCCCACTATGGAATCAAGAACAACTACAACCTCCTCGTGGACGCTGTTTCAATCTAAACGCAAATCAAGCGCGCAACGACAATGATGTCGTTAACGGTACGTTTCTTGTTAACCATCTTTATGCTTCGATACTATTTGATACTGGTGCGGACAAAAGCTTTGTGTCCTTAGAATTTGAACCATTGTTAAATTGCACACGCTCTAAGCTACCTAAGTCGTTTTCCGTTGAAGTCGCCAATGGCAAATCCATCCTAGTCGATTTCGTCCTTCGTAATTGTCGCCTTACTCTTAACGAGCACGTCTTCCCTATTGATCTCATACCTATGCAACTGGGTAGTTTCGACGTCATCATAGGCATGGATTGGCTTCAAAAGAACCATGCTGAAATCGCTTGTCACGAGAAGTACGTTCGTTTACCCCTTCCTTCTGGTGATTTTTTACACGTCTATGGAGACCGGCCTTCAAAGGGACTGAAGTTGATGTCCTGCACACAAGCGAACAAGTATTTACACAAAAAGTACCTTGCCTTTTTAGCCCACGTTGTGGAAGAAAAGGGCAAGGGAAAGAGTGTAAGTGATGTTCCAGTGGTGCGCGACTTCCCTGACGTCTTTCCTGAAGATTTACCCGGTCCTCCTCCACCTCGATCTGTTGACTTTCGTATTGACCTCGTACCTGGTGCGACTCCTGTTGCCAAGGCTCCTTATCGTCTTGCACCTTCTGAGATGCAAGAATTATCTACGCAGCTTCAAGAACTCCTCGATAAGGGTTTCATTCGTCCAAGTACCTCACCTTGGGGTGCTCCTGTGCTTTTCGTTAAAAAGAAAGATGGTTCTTTCCGTATGTGTATCGATTATCGCGAGCTCAACAAACTCACTGTCAAGAATCGCTATCCTCTTCCGCGTATCGACGATCTCTTTGATCAACTTCAAGGCGCTACTTGTTTCTCCAAAATCGATCTTCGCTCTGGTTATCACCAACTTCGGGTCCTCGAAGAGGACGTACCCAAAACCGCTTTTCGCACTCGCTATGGACATTACGAGTTTGTGGTTATGCCTTTTGGTTTGACCAACGCACCCGCTGTGTTCATGGATCTAATGAATCGTGTTTGTAAGCCCTATTTGGATCGCTTCGTGATTGTCTTCATTGATGATATCCTCATTTATTCTAAAACTCAAGCCGATCATGAACGTCATCTTCGTCTTATACTCGAGCTCTTACGTATGGAACGATTATACGCTAAATTCTCTAAATGCGAGTTTTGGATTAAAGAAGTCCAATTCCTTGGACACGTTGTTAGTGAAAAAGGAATCCACGTTGACCCTGCAAAGATCGAAGCCATAAGAAATTGGACCGCGCCTAAATCTCCTTCCGAAATCCGTTCTTTCTTAGGATTGGCGGGTTACTATCGCCGATTCATCTCGAATTTTTCAAAAATTGCCGTTCCTCTCACTTCGTTGACTCAAAAAGAGAACCCTTTTGTTTGGGGTCCTGAGCAGGAGAAATCCTTTCAGACTCTCAAGGACATGCTTTGCAATGCTCCTATCCTCACTCTCCCTGATGGAAATGACGACTTCGTGGTGTATTGCGATGCCTCAAACCGTGGCCTTGGTTGCGTTCTCATGCAAAGAGGCAAGGTCATCGCTTATGCATCTCGCCAACTCAAAATACACGAGAAAAACTATACTACCCATGACCTTGAACTTGGCGCAGTTGTTTTTGCATTGAAGATTTGGCGACACTACCTTTATGGTACTAAGTGTGTGGTTTTCACTGACCACAAGAGCCTTCAATATATCTTCGACCAAAAGGAACTGAACATGCGTCAACGTCGTTGGGTGGAACTGTTGAACGACTACGACTGCGAAATAAAATACCACCCAGGTAAAGCAAACGTCGTGGCCGATGCGCTTAGTCGTAAAACTCATGTAGATTATATGCGTTGTTTTCATATCTCGAGCGACCTTCCTCAACGCATTCGTGACGCTCAGTACGCCTCTATCAACGAAGGTAACTTCCATGTTGAGATACGAGGCGCAAAGGAACACGATCTCGTCTCGAAGGCCGATGGTATCCTATACCTCGCCAATCGTGCCTGGATCCCTGATCGCGAAGGACTTCGAGACTTCATTATGAACGAGGCACACAAATCCAAGTACTCAATTCATCCTGGTGCCGACAAGATGTATCATAATCTACGTACATCCTATTGGTGGCCTGGTATGAAGAAGGACATTGCCGTTTACGTCTCCAAGTGCCTTACGTGTTCGAAAGTCAAAGCCGAACATCAACGACCTTCTGGTCTACTCGTACAACCCGAAATCCCTGTTTGGAAGTGGGATAGCATCGCGATGGACTTCATAACCAAACTTCCTCGAACGTCTTCTGGTCACGATAGTATTTGGGTTATTATTGATCGTCTAACTAAGTCCGCTCAATTCATTCCTATTCGCGAAGATTACAAGGTTGAACGACTTGCTCGCATCTATACTGACGAAGTCATACGTCATCATGGTATTCCTCTCGACATCATTTCTGATCGTGATGGTCGATTTACTTCGCGTCTCTGGCAAACCTTTCAGTCCGCTATGGGTACTCATTTGAATCTCAGTACGGCTTTTCATCCTCAAACGGATGGACAGACTGAACGTACTATCCAAACCCTAGAGGACATGCTTCGTTCTTGTGTCATCGACTTTGGTGGTAGTTGGGATGTGCATTTACCTTTGGTCGAATTCTCGTACAACAATAGCTACCACTCCTGTATTAAAATGGCTCCATTCGAGGCATTGTATGGTCGCAAATGCCGATCTCCTTTAAGCTGGCACGAGATTGGTGACAAACATTTTTCTGGCCCTGAGATCATACAAGAAGCAACGGATAAGATTCACCAAATCCGTGACAATCTACTCAAGGCTCGAGAACGTCAAAAGGTCTATGCTGATAAGGGACGCAAACATATGCAATTCAACGTTGGGGATCACGTTTTACTCAAAGTGTCTCCTTGGAAAGGAGTGGTTCGTTTTGGTAAAAAGGGAAAGCTTGCCCCTCGCTATGTTGGTCCTTTCAAGGTACTCGAAAGGATTGGCGTGGTGGCTTATCGACTCGATTTACCTCAAGAACTCAACAACGTACATCCAACGTTCCATGTCTCTAATCTAAAGAAGTGTTACGCTGAGGAAAAACTTCAAGTTCCTCTTGAGGATCTCCAAATAAACGACACTTTGCACTTCGTGGAGAAACCTGTCGAAGTCGTGGATCAACAAGACAAGTTACTAAGGCGCAGCAAGATTCCTATCGTCAAAATTCGATGGGAAGGTAAACGAGGCGCTGAATTTACTTGGGAACTCAAGAGCGAGATGAAAAACAAGTATCCTTATCTCTTCCCTAAATCTTCCTAAATTTCGGGACGAAATTTCCTAAAGGAGGGGAGACTGTAACGCCCGGCTTTTTCGTACTTTCCATTTATAGAAAGTTTTGTTCGTATTTCTATTTTTGGAAACGTTGTATTCTTGTAATCGTTCCTTCCTTGAAATCGTTGTAAAACCGAGACTTGAATCATTAATGAAAATCGTATTTTGTTACAAATATGTTATACACACTTTATATATGCTCGTATGTTCGAATTGGTGAATCAATTGACGTTTAATCAAAGTTCTTGGAAACTATGTGCTAAACTTGCAATTAAGCTAAACTTGTGCTCAAATGTGTTTTGAACGTAAACGAAACTTGATTATGATACTTATACACTCAATTATACTTTGGTTTTGATCACCATGCTTGAACGTACCTTGAACTATGTTTATATGCTCAAACTAGTCCCTAAACTATCAAGAAAACACCTGAAAACCCTAAATATGAAACTTCAGGGACTAAATGGTAATTTTTGAAACTTAAGCTGATTCATACAAGTCCCGGGCGGCCCGCTTTAACTTACCAGAAACCTAATGCGGGCCGCATTAGCCTTCTGTTTCGCAGAAAGCACATCAGCTGCCATATTACGCGAATTTGCACTAATCCCATAACAATAAGCTCACCCAATCACCTTAATTCCACCTCTAAACTCCTCCAATCACTACCAACCTCTACCATTATAAATATAACACCTCTCCACACCATTTGACACTTTCACAACACTCAAAACTCTCCAAAATACTCTCTAGTTCTTGCAAGAAGCTGAAATTCGGGTAAACACATACCCTTGCACTAAAATGAGCATATCTCACTCACTTCTTAACCAAATCACTCGATTCTTCTTCCTACATGCTTGGTTTATCATGGGGTTCGATTCCTTGACTTCTCCTTGGAGAAATCAGACCTGGAATTGCTCCAAAATCGACCACAAACTTTCTGTTTTACTTTATGTTCTTCAAAAGTATGTTAAACTCATCCAACTTGTGTTAAACACATCTCATACCTATGTCCCAATGCTTACAACCTCTTCCATGGTTGGTTAGGCTTAAAAACAAGGTTGAGAAACTATAAATCAGAGGTTAAAACCTCAAATAATTCCGTTTTGTTTAGGGTGTTTAACCCACAAATCATGTTCAAACTTATGTTTTGATAAAGAAGTGATTATGGAACAACTTGGGTTGTTCCAACATAGAATCCTCACATGATTTGATGATTTCCTCTTAGTATAGTTTGTTATATTATTGTACTTACCTTAGTTCTTGACCCTCCTTGGTTGTTTTTACATCAAGAGTAGTGGTGAACATACAAGGGGTTCCTAAATGGAAGCTTGTCTTCCTACCCCATACATGACATCTATGAACAACTTGAGGTGCCTAAATGAAGATCTTATTCTTCTACCTCCTACTTGAATTATTGGACTTAATAATAATATATAATACTTAACCTAAGTATATATACACTCATTCGAACCTTTAATATTAAACTTGTGTTTATATGTTAAAGTAGTAGAATACCATCTAAGACTTAACACTCCAAGTATGATTCTAATGGGCATACTACCCATGAAATACAATATAACCCTAGTGGTTACATAGTGTCATACAAGAGTATAAGTTAAAGATGATTATTTTGATATCGTACTTTATGTTATGTTAAACTCCAAAATTATAATCTTCCGTGGAACGCCAAACTCACACACCTACGTTTCCTCGTGTAGAAGGACTAGGTGCTCCAAACTAATCCATCCATCAACTCACTCGCGGGATTTCAAGTAGGAAAGCTTGCAACCATCGTGAGTATACTCGATCCCTTTTTCCCCTTTACTCTTTGGGATGCAACATGTATATCTATGCAAACATCTTTAAACTAAACTAAACATACTCAATCCTTGTACAAACATGAAACTAATGTGCTTTACTTATGATTCTTGTATGCTCTATTTGAACGATTTGGAACGTATATGCTCATTAACTTTGCTAGCCCACCTTGACAATTATAGCGCTATAGGATTTACGCACCGCCCTTGAGACTTGGGGGTATTGTTAAGTTAAACATTTACTATCCCGCTATCAATTGGGATTAGACTATTTTATGCGTTGGATTCTTGGGTTTGATCATAGTGTACGCCAAAATTGCATACTAGTAATTCACATATTATGAATCATGTTGGATTTGAGCTTTTATTCTATTATGCTATGTAAACAAACTTGTATACTCGCTCATTGCCTTTGCATTGAAACTCTATTTTAATACATGTTGCAGGTTGATTATTGAAGTATGGATGAATGATGAAACAAGTTTAGGGTGGACTAGATACACACCTTTAATCTATTTATCTTTTTATGTTATGTTATTTGTTGAAACAATGTTGTATTTTGTTTTGAATATTGTATGACAATTTAGCATTTGCAATGAAATTTGAATTTAATTAAATATTGTCACATAGTGTTATGAAGTCTCTAGCAATCTATACACACTTCGTCTCATCCCGATGTTTCCGCCATCGGTTGGGGTGTGACAGATTGGTATCAGAGCCATAACTATAGGGAATTAGGAAAATTGCCATGCTTTTGCCCTAATCTATAGTTTTAGGAGTTTTGCCTCTTATGTGTCGTTTAAAACTTTTGTACTCTACCATGCATGCTTCCTAGCTATACTTCTTGATGACTAAATTTATATGCCTTTCCTAAGGTTAACATGAATACACTTTTGTTTATTTGTATACTCTTGTAACACAAACGGGACAACTTTACCAAAATAGGCGTGAAACCCACAATTTGGTAAACAACTCTCATTCTACCTTAAACTATTTTGCACGAAATTTCACCATTAAGCTAGGAGTGAAATCCACAACTTAATGGTAATTTCCATTTCAACTCTAGTGGACCCTTGTCAAAGTGTCGAAATTTTATTTTGACCCGACAAGTACCAACCACATTTAGGGTACGAAATCGTCAAGCTAGGGGTGAAACCCGCATCTCGTCGATTAAGTCCCATTCCTCGATTTTCAATCTCGCCAAAGTCCCGATTGTTTCAATCAATTAGAGATGTGTAGTAACCGGAAGGGTAAGATACCGTTAATCGCTTCTCGACGAGAGTATCTTACTTATAGGCCAAAGCACGTTTTCTCTAATTCGAAAGAACTTTCGACCCACTTTGGAATAGTCGACGTTTCTCTACCCGAAACAATCCAACGTTTTATTGAGCCTCTCTTTTATGCATCTCAATTTATATGTGATTTTATACTTGAACGTTCGTCCATTTCAAAATTTCGTTTTAATCATTTCGCACGTTATCGCAATCACAAACAATAATAATCCCTCGTGAACAAACTAAATTTTCAAAGCTTTCAATTATCCATGTTATGCTATGTTGGACTCATGACCATGCTACATGTAAACTCCTTATGCTATGTGAATCAATTTGACACTTTTATGCTATGTGACACTTTATGCTATGTGAATCAATTTATGCAAACAATTTTTCTTAAACAAACATTATGATCAAGTCTCACCTATTCGTTCTTTTGAATCTTAGATGTCTTCTCGTCACTCCAACTCGTCTAAAAAGTCAAAGTCCCGTGCTACGAAGAAGATGATGGCTTTCATGGCCGATCAATTTGCGCGCGTCGTTCCAAAGGTCATTTCCGAAATTCGAGCTTCTGAAACTCCAAACTCCTCCGTCGACTCTAAGGTCGAAATACGCAAGCCCGTTTCGTTCAACTTCAAGCACTTTTCATCGTGCAATCCCAAGCCATTCACCGGCAATGATGGGGTGACCGCCATGCTCGAATGGTTTGATAGCATGGAGGTCACGTTCATCAATAGTGATTGCCCCAAAGAGCTCAGAACGCGTAGTGCGACTGGGGTATTCCAAGCCCGAGCTCTCGAATGGTGGACGAACGAAAGGAACGTTCGTTCGAACAAACTGGCATATGCGTTGGAGTGGGAAGAAGTCAAGGCCCTGATGATGGACGAGTTTTATCCTCCGCATGAGCAACAAAGATTGGAGGAAGAATTTTGGGCGCTAAAGCAAGTGGGAGATGAAAACCTAGCCTACACTACCCGTTTCAAACAACTTAGTTTCATAGTTCCTCACCTTGTTATGACCACCGACCGTAAAATACGGAAGTATATCAATGGGTTATCCTCTGCTATGCGCGACACGATCGAGGCTGCCAAACTCGACAATATCGAAGCTGTTTATCGTTTGGCCGCTTCCCTTAACAACAATCGTGTTCGCGATAAACAAGCCGCAAACCCCGTTTCTGTCAAGCCAGCTCACCAAATTACCCAACAATCGAGTAGCAATAGGGGGAAGAAGCGAAAGCAATCAAACCCTGTTTGCAATGCGATTGTACCACCCGTTAACCCAAACCCTGTTGCTCCTGATAACACCCAAAGGTCGTACACTGGGATTCACCCCAAGTGTGCCACCTGTAATTTCCATCATCCCGCAAACGCTAGGTGCCGTCGTTGTAACGATTGCAACCGTTATGGTCATACCTCCAACTTTTGCCGCTACAATCAACAACAACAAGCACCACCAGCTCAACAAGCACAACAAGCTCCACCTCCTCCTCAAAATGCAAGACCCGCCAGAGCTTGCTTCAAATGTGGAGACGCCAATCATCTTCGTCCTCAATGCCCACTATGGAATCAAGAACAACTACAACCTCCTCGTGGACGCTGTTTCAATCTAAACGCAAATCAAGCGCGCAACGACAATGATGTCGTTAACGGTACGTTTCTTGTTAACCATCTTTATGCTTCGATACTATTTGATACTGGTGCGGACAAAAGCTTTGTGTCCTTAGAATTTGAACCATTGTTAAATTGCACACGCTCTAAGCTACCTAAGTCGTTTTCCGTTGAAGTCGCCAATGGCAAATCCATCCTAGTCGATTTCGTCCTTCGTAATTGTCGCCTTACTCTTAACGAGCACGTCTTCCCTATTGATCTCATACCTATGCAACTGGGTAGTTTCGACGTCATCATAGGCATGGATTGGCTTCAAAAGAACCATGCTGAAATCGCTTGTCACGAGAAGTACGTTCGTTTACCCCTTCCTTCTGGTGATTTTTTACACGTCTATGGAGACCGGCCTTCAAAGGGACTGAAGTTGATGTCCTGCACACAAGCGAACAAGTATTTACACAAAAAGTACCTTGCCTTTTTAGCCCACGTTGTGGAAGAAAAGGGCAAGGGAAAGAGTGTAAGTGATGTTCCAGTGGTGCGCGACTTCCCTGACGTCTTTCCTGAAGATTTACCCGGTCCTCCTCCACCTCGATCTGTTGACTTTCGTATTGACCTCGTACCTGGTGCGACTCCTGTTGCCAAGGCTCCTTATCGTCTTGCACCTTCTGAGATGCAAGAATTATCTACGCAGCTTCAAGAACTCCTCGATAAGGGTTTCATTCGTCCAAGTACCTCACCTTGGGGTGCTCCTGTGCTTTTCGTTAAAAAGAAAGATGGTTCTTTCCGTATGTGTATCGATTATCGCGAGCTCAACAAACTCACTGTCAAGAATCGCTATCCTCTTCCGCGTATCGACGATCTCTTTGATCAACTTCAAGGCGCTACTTGTTTCTCCAAAATCGATCTTCGCTCTGGTTATCACCAACTTCGGGTCCTCGAAGAGGACGTACCCAAAACCGCTTTTCGCACTCGCTATGGACATTACGAGTTTGTGGTTATGCCTTTTGGTTTGACCAACGCACCCGCTGTGTTCATGGATCTAATGAATCGTGTTTGTAAGCCCTATTTGGATCGCTTCGTGATTGTCTTCATTGATGATATCCTCATTTATTCTAAAACTCAAGCCGATCATGAACGTCATCTTCGTCTTATACTCGAGCTCTTACGTATGGAACGATTATACGCTAAATTCTCTAAATGCGAGTTTTGGATTAAAGAAGTCCAATTCCTTGGACACGTTGTTAGTGAAAAAGGAATCCACGTTGACCCTGCAAAGATCGAAGCCATAAGAAATTGGACCGCGCCTAAATCTCCTTCCGAAATCCGTTCTTTCTTAGGATTGGCGGGTTACTATCGCCGATTCATCTCGAATTTTTCAAAAATTGCCGTTCCTCTCACTTCGTTGACTCAAAAAGAGAACCCTTTTGTTTGGGGTCCTGAGCAGGAGAAATCCTTTCAGACTCTCAAGGACATGCTTTGCAATGCTCCTATCCTCACTCTCCCTGATGGAAATGACGACTTCGTGGTGTATTGCGATGCCTCAAACCGTGGCCTTGGTTGCGTTCTCATGCAAAGAGGCAAGGTCATCGCTTATGCATCTCGCCAACTCAAAATACACGAGAAAAACTATACTACCCATGACCTTGAACTTGGCGCAGTTGTTTTTGCATTGAAGATTTGGCGACACTACCTTTATGGTACTAAGTGTGTGGTTTTCACTGACCACAAGAGCCTTCAATATATCTTCGACCAAAAGGAACTGAACATGCGTCAACGTCGTTGGGTGGAACTGTTGAACGACTACGACTGCGAAATAAAATACCACCCAGGTAAAGCAAACGTCGTGGCCGATGCGCTTAGTCGTAAAACTCATGTAGATTATATGCGTTGTTTTCATATCTCGAGCGACCTTCCTCAACGCATTCGTGACGCTCAGTACGCCTCTATCAACGAAGGTAACTTCCATGTTGAGATACGAGGCGCAAAGGAACACGATCTCGTCTCGAAGGCCGATGGTATCCTATACCTCGCCAATCGTGCCTGGATCCCTGATCGCGAAGGACTTCGAGACTTCATTATGAACGAGGCACACAAATCCAAGTACTCAATTCATCCTGGTGCCGACAAGATGTATCATAATCTACGTACATCCTATTGGTGGCCTGGTATGAAGAAGGACATTGCCGTTTACGTCTCCAAGTGCCTTACGTGTTCGAAAGTCAAAGCCGAACATCAACGACCTTCTGGTCTACTCGTACAACCCGAAATCCCTGTTTGGAAGTGGGATAGCATCGCGATGGACTTCATAACCAAACTTCCTCGAACGTCTTCTGGTCACGATAGTATTTGGGTTATTATTGATCGTCTAACTAAGTCCGCTCAATTCATTCCTATTCGCGAAGATTACAAGGTTGAACGACTTGCTCGCATCTATACTGACGAAGTCATACGTCATCATGGTATTCCTCTCGACATCATTTCTGATCGTGATGGTCGATTTACTTCGCGTCTCTGGCAAACCTTTCAGTCCGCTATGGGTACTCATTTGAATCTCAGTACGGCTTTTCATCCTCAAACGGATGGACAGACTGAACGTACTATCCAAACCCTAGAGGACATGCTTCGTTCTTGTGTCATCGACTTTGGTGGTAGTTGGGATGTGCATTTACCTTTGGTCGAATTCTCGTACAACAATAGCTACCACTCCTGTATTAAAATGGCTCCATTCGAGGCATTGTATGGTCGCAAATGCCGATCTCCTTTAAGCTGGCACGAGATTGGTGACAAACATTTTTCTGGCCCTGAGATCATACAAGAAGCAACGGATAAGATTCACCAAATCCGTGACAATCTACTCAAGGCTCGAGAACGTCAAAAGGTCTATGCTGATAAGGGACGCAAACATATGCAATTCAACGTTGGGGATCACGTTTTACTCAAAGTGTCTCCTTGGAAAGGAGTGGTTCGTTTTGGTAAAAAGGGAAAGCTTGCCCCTCGCTATGTTGGTCCTTTCAAGGTACTCGAAAGGATTGGCGTGGTGGCTTATCGACTCGATTTACCTCAAGAACTCAACAACGTACATCCAACGTTCCATGTCTCTAATCTAAAGAAGTGTTACGCTGAGGAAAAACTTCAAGTTCCTCTTGAGGATCTCCAAATAAACGACACTTTGCACTTCGTGGAGAAACCTGTCGAAGTCGTGGATCAACAAGACAAGTTACTAAGGCGCAGCAAGATTCCTATCGTCAAAATTCGATGGGAAGGTAAACGAGGCGCTGAATTTACTTGGGAACTCAAGAGCGAGATGAAAAACAAGTATCCTTATCTCTTCCCTAAATCTTCCTAAATTTCGGGACGAAATTTCCTAAAGGAGGGGAGACTGTAACGCCCGGCTTTTTCGTACTTTCCATTTATAGAAAGTTTTGTTCGTATTTCTATTTTTGGAAACGTTGTATTCTTGTAATCGTTCCTTCCTTGAAATCGTTGTAAAACCGAGACTTGAATCATTAATGAAAATCGTATTTTGTTACAAATATGTTATACACACTTTATATATGCTCGTATGTTCGAATTGGTGAATCAATTGACGTTTAATCAAAGTTCTTGGAAACTATGTGCTAAACTTGCAATTAAGCTAAACTTGTGCTCAAATGTGTTTTGAACGTAAACGAAACTTGATTATGATACTTATACACTCAATTATACTTTGGTTTTGATCACCATGCTTGAACGTACCTTGAACTATGTTTATATGCTCAAACTAGTCCCTAAACTATCAAGAAAACACCTAAAAACCCTAAATATGAAACTTCAGGGACTAAATGGTAATTTTTGAAACTTAAGCTGATTCATACAAGTCCCGGGCGGCCCGCTTTAACTTACCAGAAACCTAATGCGGGCCGCATTAGCCTTCTGTTTCGCAGAAAGCACATCAGCTGCCATATTACGCGAATTTGCACTAATCCCATAACAATAAGCTCACCCAATCACCTTAATTCCACCTCTAAACTCCTCCAATCACTACCAACCTCTACCATTATAAATATAACACCTCTCCACACCATTTGACACTTTCACAACACTCAAAACTCTCCAAAATACTCTCTAGTTCTTGCAAGAAGCTGAAATTCGGGTAAACACATACCCTTGCACTAAAATGAGCATATCTCACTCACTTCTTAACCAAATCACTCGATTCTTCTTCCTACATGCTTGGTTTATCATGGGGTTCGATTCCTTGACTTCTCCTTGGAGAAATCAGACCTGGAATTGCTCCAAAATCGACCACAAACTTTCTGTTTTACTTTATGTTCTTCAAAAGTATGTTAAACTCATCCAACTTGTGTTAAACACATCTCATACCTATGTCCCAATGCTTACAACCTCTTCCATGGTTGGTTAGGCTTAAAAACAAGGTTGAGAAACTATAAATCAGAGGTTAAAACCTCAAATAATTCCGTTTTGTTTAGGGTGTTTAACCCACAAATCATGTTCAAACTTATGTTTTGATAAAGAAGTGATTATGGAACAACTTGGGTTGTTCCAACATAGAATCCTCACATGATTTGATGATTTCCTCTTAGTATAGTTTGTTATATTATTGTACTTACCTTAGTTCTTGACCCTCCTTGGTTGTTTTTACATCAAGAGTAGTGGTGAACATACAAGGGGTTCCTAAATGGAAGCTTGTCTTCCTACCCCATACATGACATCTATGAACAACTTGAGGTGCCTAAATGAAGATCTTATTCTTCTACCTCCTACTTGAATTATTGGACTTAATAATAATATATAATACTTAACCTAAGTATATATACACTCATTCGAACCTTTAATATTAAACTTGTGTTTATATGTTAAAGTAGTAGAATACCATCTAAGACTTAACACTCCAAGTATGATTCTAATGGGCATACTACCCATGAAATACAATATAACCCTAGTGGTTACGTAGTGTCATACAAGAGTATAAGTTAAAGATGATTATTTGGATATCGTACTTTATGTTATGTTAAACTCCAAAATTATAATCTTCCGTGGAACGCCAAACTCACACACCTACGTTTCCTCGTGTAGAAGGACTAGGTGCTCCAAACTAATCCATCCATCAACTCACTCGCGGGATTTCAAGTAGGAAAGCTTGCAACCACCGTGAGTATACTCGATCCCTTTTTCCCCTTTACTCTTTGGGATGCAACATGTATATCTATGCAAACATCTTTAAACTAAACTAAACATACTCAATCCTTGTACAAACATGAAACTAATGTGCTTTACTTATGATTCTTGTATGCTCTATTTGAACGATTTGGAACGTATATGCTCATTAACTTTGCTAGCCCACCTTGACAATTATAGCGCTATAGGATTTACGCACCGCCCTTGAGACTTGGGGGTATTGTTAAGTTAAACATTTACTATCCCGCTATCAATTGGGATTAGACTATTTTATGCGTTGGATTCTTGGGTTTGATCATAGTGTACGCCAAAATTGCATACTAGTAATTCACATATTATGAATCATGTTGGATTTGAGCTTTTATTCTATTATGCTATGTAAACAAACTTGTATACTCGCTCATTGCCTTTGCATTGAAACTCTATTTTAATACATGTTGCAGGTTGATTATTGAAGTATGGATGAATGATGAAACAAGTTTAGGGTGGACTAGATACACACCTTTAATCTATTTATCTTTTTATGTTATGTTATTTGTTGAAACAATGTTGTATTTTGTTTTGAATATTGTATGACAATTTAGCATTTGCAATGAAATTTGAATTTAATTAAATATTGTCACATAGTGTTATGAAGTCTCTAGCAATCTATACACACTTCGTCTCATCCCGATGTTTCCGCCATCGGTTGGGGTGTGACATAAACTACCAGACTCGTTACCATATCGACTACTAACGTTCGTCATGTTTATGTGCCCTCGTCAATGTCTATCATCATTGACGTGCCTAGTCCATTATTCCACGCTCGTCCTCTGCGGCACGGTGTGAGGTTTGTTAAACCTAATAGCGCTATTTAACTAATGACCCGTTCGCCATTGGCCTCGGCGATTAAGTCGATATAAAAGGAGGGACTTCGTTGATAGAGTTCTAGTCTAGTAAATCTAAATCCGTCCCAACAGGACGAGGAAATCCCTATTCCTTAACCCATTCCCAAACGCACCAGGAATTACCATGCTTTGTAGAAAAGTGTGGAATCACCTTACGTTAGCTCGGCAGATAAGTAAGGGTCGATTAAGCTGCTAGCGGTCAACCACGTCCTAACATGGTTACCATACAAGTCAGGTCTAGGTTCAAGTAGTGCACGTAAGTTTACACAGAACTAACAAGTCAAGAACACGTAATGATCATGGCATACACCTTGAACATGTTAAGCAAATCAGTTAAACAAACCCAAAGTTCAACTTGTGCGATCCAAATGGTTTGGGCCGAACCATTTCTGCGATTCACTAATGAAGCCCAACTAAACACCACGACCCAACATGTTGTGCGATCCAACATAAACCCGGCCCACACCACTAAGAAGTCCAACAGCAAACACGGCCCAAACAATTCCTAGTTTAATGATCTTGTGCGATCCTAATGAACTTGTGCGACTCGAAGGTTCTTGTGCGATTCGAACAACTTGTGCAATTGAGTTGGGCCAGATGGCCCAATAGCATAACAACCTCAAACATTTATGTGTGTGTGGCCTAAGGCTTGTGCGATCGGCAGCGACTTGTGCGATCCACAAGTCTTGTGCGATCATGCATATCATAGTTGTACTGCGTGCCTTGCTTAGTTGTACCCTACTTGTGCGATTAGCCCTTGTGCGATCAGATGTGATCTGATCTTGTGCGACCGAGGAAGGACTTGTGCGATTTGTTTTATCATCCACAAATCATGCTAATCAGTTACATCCATAATTTATGGCAATCATTTATCTTATTTCCATCTATTAAATTAATTAATTCTAACAGTTTCCATCTTAACCATTACTCGATCAAATCAATATTTTCATACAATTCTTATGAACCCTAACTCAAAGCTAATCGGTTAACATCTAAACACACTAATTCGGATCATCTAAATCAGTGATTTCACATACTTGCATGCAACCTTAGTCATGAACATCAACCAACCCCTCATGTAAATCAAACAAAGTAACATGTGAACCGATTTCCAAGAACACTACATCCTATCATATAACATCATGATCAATCCCATGAATTCATATCATCAGCGATTATATTAACAAGAATCCTAGGTCATCATGCAAGATTATATAACATGCATCGATTCTAGATTATCATAACATGGAGCATCATGCAAAACATAATCAATATACAAACAATCAACTAAGGTACCATTAGACGTAGATATTATACTAACCGATTGGAAGGATGGTTTCGAACAAGAAGGTCTTCGGAAGAGGGGGATTGCCGCCGGTTCTTCGAGGAGGAGAGGGAAATAATAGGGTTTGCTAAACCTTGAGTGTTAAGATAATTGTGGGATTTATACACCAACACACTTGGTGTTATGCGAGGATGATAGGGTCGAGCCCAAAGGATAGAGGGGTTTGGGCCGAGATTATAAGCATAAGAATCTATGTGGTCCAAGGGGTATTTGTGCGATCGGACTCCTCTTGTGCGATCCACATATGTTACACACATATACATAACACACTACAATCTCATATCACATAATAAAAACATAACATTTTATTTCAAACAATCACATTAGTTAATCACATAGCGTTCACACCGGTTACATCAAAGTACAACGAAAAGTTCTGAAATACGAGTTGTCACAACATTTGGTTGGGATTAAGCTCGTATAGGTTTAAAGGGACCCAAAATATTCACAATCGCAGTTACACGTGTTGGTATTTTCTGCGTATAAATGAATGTAATAAGAGTTAAGAATGTCAAATATGATCTCAAGACAAGTTTATTTTCTGGTTGAATGAAACGTGTTTGAAAAAAAAAATATTGAGCATGTGTATGTGTTTTATTTTTCATGTTTATTTTGCGGTTTATTTTTGTTTTTGACTTCTCTAAGGACAAGGAATAGTTTAAGCTTGGGGAGATTTGTTAGTTGAATTTTTAGGCACGTTTTATAACGGTTTATCATCCATTTTTTACTATGTATTATGCATTTATCATCCATATATTCAATTATTTTGTGCAACACTTGTATTGGTGGAACGAATTTTACTATGGATTGTTAATACTGTTTTTGTAGGGGAGCAGAATGATAACTAAGGATCACAATAAACATTGGAAAGATTTAGAAGTATTCATGAGTATACAGGAAGATCAACACATTGGAGTCGAAGGGTCAAGACTTTTTATATTGGATCATATTACACATGAGACTTAATTAATTAAATTAGTTTAATTAATTAATATATATTTAATAGAGCATGTTGGTGACGTAAATGAGATCAAAAGCAAAAATCGAGACAAATTTTGCAGCATAAATTAAATGAACCTGATGACCCATGACTCAACGAGGGATACCTAGATGAAAGTCGGCAATTGGATACGGAATGTAGGGTTATTTAAATGGGACTTCGATCGCACGTGGGAACATCTTGAATGACTTCTCAAAAGCAAGAAACATTGGAAATTTAGTTCAAGAATTAGTTTTTTTAGTAAGTTTTTAGTTTATGTTTTGTTTTGTTTTGTTTTGTTTTGTATTTGGTTTGATTGATTTATCCGTAATTCCCTGTTAGAACCTTTTGATTTCAACATTAGGGTTTATTTTCTATGATTTGATTCAAACTGATGTGAAACGGTTATGTTCGATCCAACTATTTAATGGTTTGTTTGTATGATTCTTGTTATTTAATACCGACTCAACCAAAAAATTATTAGATTGTTGACAAACTTGATCAGCTTATTAATTTTTCTAACAAAGGTTATTAATATTTAAAACCCTAATCAGATTTTAATTGTTGATATAAGGAGTGAGCAAATAGTATTTTGAGTTAACACAAAATTATTACAGAATCATACAATCTAGTTCAACATATTGAACAACGTGTGTATTTAATTATAATCAATAGTTTTATCACGCAACCTACATGCTAAGATCTGAACGACGTGAGCTTAGAGTAGCGGGTTGACTCTAATCAACGAACTGTGTTTGGTTAGACATTAGATGGAGTGCATCTCCGAACGTCGTGACGTTTAGTATGGATACAAACAATTAGTTAAACTATGATTGCACTGTGACCATTAATGATCATAACCCTAACAGAATCAAGAATTTACGCTAGTGTTGAAATTAGGTTTTATTATCTAAAATTTTCCAACCATTTTAATTAACATTTTTTAATCCAACATATCTTAATGAAACTAAAACTCCCCTTCAAAACAATCGTATCTGCATAAAAATCATTTTTCGCACAATTTAGTTAATCTATGTTTATGAGGACATGATCTTACTTCTATTCGTACTATTCTTGGTGTGTCAAATAGGAATTATATATTATTTATTTACACGATTCGACACTCAATAAAAGAAAAAAACAACTCTGTTAAAGTTAAGGGGTTATATAATAAATTTATTAGATATCAATTGGTGTAAATGAAAAATATACATTAGAAGACAAAAATGTTGTGTTTTGATATGAATAATGATAATTTTCTATCAAATATCCAAATAAATTATAATATGGCTTTTTTTGAAACAATCATTGACACTTTCTAAAAAAAATTCCATGAGTGGATTATGCACGCCTCACCATTTTTTGGGCCTTACCTCCACTCTAATAGGCAGGTTTTTATCATATAAGGCATCTTATACCAAATATATCCTACATTAGGCTGGCATGACCTCCGAGTAAACAGTGCGTTACTCCTTGACGGTTCTCTGGACTGTGCCTTAATCGGCACCTTACACAAAGCAACTATCGTTATTGTGACAACGTCTCAGTTGTCTACTTATCTGAGAACCCAGTTCAGCATTAGAGTACAAAGCAAGTGGAATTGACATCCACTAATTTGTTTGGGGAAAAGGTTCGTCCCACACACGTTCGAGTTCTTCATATTCCTTCTTTGGCCCAATACACTGACATTTTTACGAAAGGTTTGCCACGCCAACTTATCAAACCTTTCGAGCCAGTTTGAGTGTTCATCCGTCTCTCACTCGAACTTCGGGGGGGATATTAGACTATGCATATATTTTATGTAATCTTTGTGATTCTTAGTTTCCTTAGATAGGAGATTCTAACTGATTATATTAATTTCACATTGCATATAGGGATCGTTTATTGAATAATAGACACCAATTATTTGGATACCCTAAGCACTTTTATTATGTAGCTGGTAGACATTATCATACTGGTTTAATCTTCATATACTTGACTTTGAACACGTATTTTAGTACGATTTTGGTGGATTTGTTGTTGTTTAGGTGTTAATTACTTGTTAGGAATGCTTAGTACCGGATAAAAATGTTTGAAACTTTGAAACAAGTTTAAAAGTCACCAAGAGCATTTGAGAATTTGTAGGTTCGGTACGTGCAAGATGTGTTAATTGTAATGGGTTAGGTTTTCACATATTATCCCGGGGCGAACCCATGTTGATAGCTGGGTGGACGAGCGCACCCTTGAAAAGAAAATTTAGTGTATCTTTTAGTAAAAAAAAAGTCCGATCGCACCCCTTGAAAATATGGTTGAACCTCTCATCTGCACCCAGAAAATAATTGTTGAGTCCGCCACTAGAAAATAATTGTTGAGTCCACCACTGATGTTATCCATTTAGATTTTATAACTATGATGCATCGCCATAGTTACTTATTATTCATCACTTACAAAACTATGATGATTGATGAACAAAATTTTAATCTTTATATCATGACTTCGACACGAATTTGAGTGTGATTGAGGTGGAGTTGTTATCGTTAAATCAGGTCTTAACTACTTGTTAGGGGAAACATGTTTGGAAAGAGTTGAAACGTCACCAAGAGGATTTGAGAATTGTGTGTTCCGTGCACTCAAGGTGAGTTTGTTGCACCACATGAGATTAGGTCCTCCCATGTTATTTGTTTAGATTTGATAACTAGTGTTAGTTTTTGTATTATGTATAAGTTTTATTTGTGATGCTTCAAGCCTTCAATTATGATGCACAAGAGTTTTAGAACTATATAAACCAATTTGATAAACATACAAGATCACAATCGTCGCGATTCTCCAATATGGAAAAGAAACAAGAGCTAGGGAGATCTCAATCATCCGCTAAAATATGATCCAAGGGCTAAATAGCGGTTTCTTGAATTGGTTCATGATCATATAATAGTTTTATTTCACTACACATATGCGTGTGTGTATATTGTCTCTTCGTAGAGGTTGAACTATATACACATATTCAAAGAAACGTAATTAACTTGAATTTATATCGGGACATACATAAATATAAGCACGTAAAAATATTATAAAGTTTTTATTACATTATCATTTGCTCTATTTCGCCGCAACGTGCGACGTTAACGAACCTAGTAGTTATAAAACATTAGCAACATAGTTCTAAATAGATATAACTTTATTACTATGTTGCATTGAATTTATACATTGATAAAAATGGTGTACTGTATTTTAAAAATCCGAAGTTGGTTTATACAATAACAATATATGTTAGTATTTTACATCGTTATTTCAAAAATATATTTAAAACTAAAAAATTTAAAAGATTATTCAATTGAAAACAAACATGTTTGTTTGATTTTTGGAAGGGGGGAGATATAATTGTTAACAAATATCTTTGTTAAATCTTGAAGATGTCTTAGAACATGCTGAGAATCATCAGTTAGAATCATTCAGAATCCAGAAAATAAAAACACTCAGAATCATTTTTTTATTTATTTTTTTTTTTTTGCAAAACGATCCCCAATCATAATTAGACCTTTTTGCTAACAATTATCGATCTTATCATGATTGTTTGGTAAGATTGTTAAGAGTTTCGACCGTTACAAATTCTTGTTTTGAGTTTCCTCATTTCACTTGATGCACAATATCAGCGTATTCAAGAAATCCGCTTAATGGGTTAGAATAATAACGAAAACCGAATCATATTTTTTTAACAACAATCTAATCTACTTCTACATCATTTTACACACCTGGATACGGCTAGACCAAAGACCATTTGATGAAAAGTGATTTATGTGACCACCCAAACTTGACCGATTCTTGATATTTACGCGTATTTTGCAAGATAACTATATTTTGTAGTGACACAAAAACATTTACTCTTCATGTTTGAAATAAAAGTCATGATGCATTAGATCTATAATTATTGATAAGATGGTACAACTTCATAAAATGAAAGTGATCATAAATACTACTTCATATTGTTGTATATTATATTAAACTTCATCACTTGCTCAAACCTCCTTCACTTGGGCATCCTTAGCCACACTCGCGCCTCCAACATCTTTCTTCACATCATCAAGTTGAAAAGCCGACACCGGAAAAGATCTATAAAGGCCAGAAGTGGCCTTAAAGTTGATCTTTCCGGTGGGCGGATTATCAAGAGTGATCTCACTCAGTGTGATCCACATCAAAAGCTCCTTAGACTTAACACCCGTGAGTTTCTTGATCTTAAACTTCTCTATATATGCGGTTACCTCTGTTCCATACGTTGTAAGCTTCCCGATCTTTTCAAACTTGTGTTTCTTCTCTTTCTTTTGTATAAGCCACACAAAACCGGTGTCTTTGACATACCCACATTCCACAATGTCTTCTAAAGGCAAAAGACCATTGGGTAGTCCCATTTCGGTTAGTAATTCCTTTGATTTTTCTTGACAAATTGCATCACCATGATAAATTTCTGATGCACTTTCCCTAATTGCTTTTGTCACAAGAGACATTTTTGGTTTTTTGGTTTGAGTTGAATGTGGATATTGGATTTAATATATAGCTATTGGTTAGTTCGTGTGGTGGGATGAATGGGTGATGGTGGGGTTATGCCACTTATATAGTTCATGAGATGCATAATTGGTCTTGATTCTTGTGATAATTACCAAGATGCCATTTTGTAGTTTTTTAAGAGTTTGATGAAATTGACTTTCTAATGTCATCATAAACTGACACGTCCAAAATAAATACATCAATATGTTTTATTTTGTACCTAACGTTTATTAAATGTCAACTGTTTAATAAATATATAAAAAATTAATATTTGCTATCTTTACAAGTAAATCAAACTATTTTTTTAATTATAATATTTGTATAGATTAACTAAATTCTAATTTTGTCATGATATTGTTATTTTTGCTTTAGAAAAAAAATTAACGATCCAAATTCGACATTTGATGAAATGTTGCTACTACAGACAGAGTTAATTAGTTATTTACGTATAGAAACAACATCAAAGATTAAACGTAATCCGATACTCACTTTTTACGTGTTATTTAGGTATAGTCGTATAGATACTCGAATGGTGTTAACTCACCGAACATTTCGAATAGGGATACCAGTTAAAAATCTTAGGCATGCCACCGTGTGTCGAAACTCTCAAGATTCATGAATGTTGATATTGGTACACGTGTCAAAAGATGGTTTCCGAAATCAAACAAAAAGCTTCTTAAGGGTGTAAAGGGTGGATCACCCATCACAATCCATCACACACAACACCCAATCACCAATTGACATCTCACTTTATCACATTATATCGCAATTCACTCTATCAAACAAGGGGTGGTCATCACTCACACTCATCACAACCAATCTTAACTTAACACTTCAACACTAAAGTCAAACACACACACACACACATTCTCCAATCACACCTCAATACCAAAGTCAAACACACAAACATTCCTCCGTCACTTGGTTGGCCTCCATCACGTGCGATAGCACACTCGCAGCGGTGTGCTATCACTCATAACTCATCACAAGTCTCATCACTTGCCCACCCGACCACCCAAACTAAAGAGTGTGGTAATGTCCATGGCTTTATAGTCTAGTGGCATCTTTGGGTGGGATAAGAATTTGAGACCAATAGGTTCTGGGTTCGATTCCCACAAGGGGGGTTTTTTCATATTTATTGGGTTTCCTCCTGAATTGGTGTACATGCATTATGCCTAGTGGAGATAGATATGATCGAGTAGTTCCGTTGGTGACACTATAATACTCCAGTGGTCTGTCAGTGATTCAAATTTGTCGTTAAAAAAATAGAAGAAACTAGTAAAACTAAATTCAAAAACTTTTTTATTCCAAGAAACAGCACACTATGATTTAATACACATTTACGGCTTTACCCAACGCTACGGACTATATTGTTTATAGTGTGTAGGGGGTGAGTCATTTTGGCTAAGAAAGGGTAAATGAGTAAATAAATCACAGAATATAGGTGGGGAAATAAAGTCATAAATTTAAGAGTTCGGCAAGTAGGTACGAGACTATGAGAGACAACTAATAACTGTCCATATCATTCAATGTATCTTGGAATGTCAACAATTTTATGGGTTTTATTTTTTTTCTTTTTTTATACATATCCAATTATAAATTTATAATCGATTTGGTTTTCTTTTTCAAGAGAAAATTTAAAATTCCTTATCGAATCTTCAGGTAGGAAAGTGCTTATGGGTTTAGATTCTACAATGTGCAAGTGTTATGATTATAGAGAATGGATTAGGTTCAAGAGTGAACACTAGCGTAGCTTGCGAACTTAGTGAACTAATCCTGACCATACACGTGTGTAGATCAATGGCCAGGATTTGATGTTGAAATACACTAATGTATTTTACGATTTGATAATGAGATCCTGGCCATACACGTGTGTAGATCAATGGCCAGGATTTGTTCACTTAGTTCGCAAATACACTAGTTTTCATTCTAGAACCTCACCCTATAGAGAATATGTGTTTGCCGATAAAAAAAGAAAAAAATAAAAGTATATAATCATACTATCTAGTGTTCCTTGTTATACCAGGTTGAATATTTAAGGTAGTATCTACTTTAAAATGTGTTTTTTAACAACTTAACTCACATTAAATCCATCTTTGATGAGGCTTGAACCATTGACCTCAATAGAAGTAACATCTTAACTCTAATGGCTTTACTAATTGGACCAAACCCTCCACCCAACTTAAAAATGTGTTTAACGTGTTAGTTTTTGTCAGTCATGCATGTTTTTCAGTGTCTCACTGACCGACTAAAAAGTGTATACAAGAAGAGCTAATGTCACAACCTCCGACCCTACCCTGGACGGGAGTCGTGAATTGCACAAGATGGTACCAGTGTTTATTAAAATTATTACAGCTGAAATTTCATCAGGACCGTGTGTCAGGAAAAATATCAGAGTTTTCAAACATCATAGTATTCATTTTATAAACTATGGGATAAAGCCCATATTTACTTAAAAGGTTATCACATGGATAAACTCTTAATTACAAAACACGTTTTATTCAGGTGACATAGCCACTTCTTTAAGCTTGAGTGCCTCGTAGCACTTTTTCATTCCCTTCACAATAGTAAATTACCTTAAATGCGTTTAAAAACATTTGATCAGCGGAAAATAATGGTGGGTTCATTCAATTGTATAAAAAGACATTTTCTTATAAGTACAGCATTAAGAGTTTTTACATTTGTTTATATCTTATAACTACCAAAAGGTATTTATCACTCAGCAGTTCCTGTGACTGTGGTCATATCACTATTGGTCATTTTCCCAACTAGTGAATCTTATCAAGTAGTATATACAAAACCCCACATACTGACAGTAGTTTTCCAGTAAGAATACAAAAACTTAATCACTGTAAATATAAGTAACAATTGGAAAACATTTAGGGTTTTGAAAGCATTTGATTAAGGAGAATGACTCACATTGCAGAATTTAGGGTTTTCAAGCCTTCTAGGTTTAAGTCCTGGTTCCTGTAACATCCCGAAAATACAAATTCTTAAATTTGCAATTAAGTTGCAAATAAATTAGTAAAATAAAATAACTAGTAATGACACTAACCTAGTTAGTTTATTACTTATGAGTAGTTAAAGACATAGAAATAAAATAAAAGAAACTAGAGGGACCAAAAGTGTTAAACTTGAAAATAGTTTTAATAAAAACATTTTAATAAAACACAAACACCCCTGGTGAGGATGCTGGGATCGATCAAACAAGGGGGAAGGGGCGACCAAGCTTTTCAAAACCCTAAATTCCACAAAACACCTAAATTGAAGGTTCAAATCTGATCCAAAACGAAATCCGAGCTGAGATTTGTGATCCTCATCGCAAGAGGGTTATAAGGTATGTAAAATTTAATGAGAATTCTCTACTTGAAATTCTCATGAATTTGGGAAATCTGAAATTTGATGATGCATTTCGTTATTTAGGTAGAATAGGAATGATATAGTGTCTAGGAGTAAAACCTAGACAACAATATGTGAAATCATGCCTAAATTCTGAAAATTTCATGAACACATTGAAGGTGATTCATGGGTTTTGTGAGAAAATGATGAACACTAGAGTTTAGAAGGCTATCCTAGCGTAAATTGATTCATAGAAACTGATTTATGAAAATTTCATGCTTAATTCTATATGTGGTAGCTAAATTAATGTTAATCGAGGCCAAGAGACAAGCCATGAACTAGAATATAAATGATATAAAATTCTGCCCTATAAGTGTTTGTAGAAATGCCTCAAAGAAGGCTCGAAACTGCAAATTAAGTTAAGAACGCGTATTGTGATGTTTAGGCGGATTATGTAATGTGTAATTGAAAAGGAGTTCTAAACATGCTATGGTTGAGCTCTATAGGAAAGGATACCGGAGCGTCGAGTGGACAAGCCGGTGGTGACTTGCGTTTGAAAGGCGTGCATTGAAGGTATGTAACTTGATTCGTTACATTTGGTAAAGTTTGATAATTAGCATATGTGTAGTTGAATTGTAGAATAAAAGTTGAGTTGAATTAAAGTGATAATGTTCGCTATATTGAATAATAGGTCAAGAATTGGTTAGATCTCGTTGGTAGTCATCATAATGGAGGATTCCTTGGATGAACCAAATGGGTCGAATAATCAAATAATGTGTGGCTAATGCATCGTAATATGGTTACTCGGTCTTTGTTATTGTTAATAAAAGGCATATTAGAATACGGGAATTTAGTGTGTTGGTTGTTAGAATGAGAAATCCGAGGATTCGGGTTTGGTTGAAATGAATAAATGGGACAAACACAAAGTTACAGAGTCCACCGTAAGTTACGGTCTCCACCGTAACTAACGGTAGAGAACAAAAATGTTACGGCAGTTATATACTGCCTTACGGCAGACCAAGGTGATCCATCGTCTTCCGTAACTTACGGTGGCTACCGTAAGTTACGGTAGAGCCCTGGCCTTTATGTTAATTTATGCATATCCTGGTTAATCGAATCCGTTTTGAGCGTAGTTTCGATTATGTAATATTTCTAAAAAACTCTAATACTAATTTTGGTTAAAAATTTCCAGTTTCTAGGTATTGCAAGTATGTGGGCGATGATCAAGTTGATGCTTCAAGAACCGAACACAAAACTTTTGGATGCTTCCGCACTAATTAAATCTAGCTAAACTATGTAGATGTGTAATCACTACTGAACAACTTATGTTTTAAACTAGTTATTTGACTATGTTAAACACTATGATGAAGTATAATTTAGTTTACCAACTAAGTTTTTGTTAGTTAAATATTTTTGTTTATTTAAATCATATTTCATACGATTAATTAATGAATTAAATGGATGGGTGTTACAAGTTGGTATCAGGGCTTAAGGTTGTCAACAAAGTGTTCGGTTCAAGCTTGATTGATCGTCCGGTAAGAATTAACTTATTATTTTAATAGATTATATCTTATGTAAGAAATGAGAAGTGAATTGATGTGCATGGGAAGAGTGTGTTAATTCACTCAAACCCGGAAAGTGCACCAAATGTGAACGGTTAAAGCAAGCTAGGAACTTGGCTAAACCGAAACAAATGAAGCAATGTTATAAATGAAATGTTTAACGTTTAATGTAAACATTTCAGTTTCAAGATGTCGGAAAGAAACGATGATGATCTGGTGTAGACAAGCACCGAACAAATGAAAGAGATAATTGTCGAAGAAGTGGGGAAGGCAATTGAAAGTAGTCTATCCGGGTTTATAGACAAAATTCAAAACACGGTGTTGTCACTTGTCGAAGAACGAGTCAAAAGGTTGGAGGATAGTGTCAACCTTATGAAGGAGAAATCGGGAGAACGTAAAGGGTGTTCATACAAAGAATTTATGGCATGTAAACCGCCAATCTACAATGGGGAGGTTGACCCGATAATTTGCCAAAGATGATTGGGCGACGTTGAAGGGGTGTTTGAAAGGACCCATTGCGACGAAAGTGACTTTGTTGCTTACGGAACGGGTCAGTTGAGAGGACAAGCCAAAGATTGGTGGGACAATAAAAAGAATGAAATAGGGGCCGAAGCGGCAAGGGCCATGACATGGGAGGAGTTTAAGACGCCATTTCTTAAACATCATAGTCCCAAGGCGGTCATTAATAAAATCAAGGAAGAGTTCATGCAACTTAGGCACAAGGGCGAGACCATAGACAAGATTACGGCGACGTTTATGGATAAGATGAAGTTTTGCAGTGAATTGGTGACGAATGAGGAACAAAAGATATACTACTACTATAACATGTTGAGCGCCGAGTATAGGGAGTTCATGACTCCTTCAAAATACGAGACCCTTACCGAGATCATAAACGTTGCTCGGGAACGGGAAATCGAGCTGAAGAAACAAGTTGAAAGGGGTGAGCAAAGGGCACAGAATGTGAATCCAAGCCCTACAAAGAAAGCTCGAACTGGAGAATCGGGAAAGAAGGTTGATGCTAAAGGTGGGTCGCCAAGTTGCAAGGTGTGTGGAAAGGGGCACAAGGGTGAGTGCCGCTTCAAAGACAAGTCGTGTCCGGTATGTGGGAAGACGGGACACACCGCATCGTTATATCCCGGAAAGGTTTCCGTTTGTTATAAATGTTATCAGCCCGGCCACAAAAAGTCTGAATGCCCAGAATTGGTTGGAAAGAGAGACACTAAAGAATCTCTAACGGAAGCTCCAAAGGCAAAAGCTAGGTCCTTCCAACTTACAGCAGTTGAAGCAAAGACAGAACCCGATGTGGTCTCAGGTATATTCGCAATAAATTCGATCCCCGCACGTGTATTATTTGATACGGGTGCGAATAAATCCTTTATTTCACATGGATTTATTCGACATCTTTCATTTGTATTGACGAAATTATCTGTGCCCTTAGAAGTTGAAATAGGGGACAACAAAAGTTTTATAGTTTGTGATATTTGTCGAGGATGTAAATTAAGCATCGACGATGAAGAATACTTGATAGACCTAATCTCGATGTCGATGGGGGAATTTCAAGTAATCGTTGGGATGGATTGGCTATCTCAGCACCACGCAAAGGTCGTGTGTTTTCGTAAGGAGATAAAGCTAACATCTCCGAGCGGGAAACACGTCACTATCTATGGCGAAAAAGGAGGTAACCCCATAATATGCTCGACGTTGAAAGCTCACAAGCTTATGAAGCAAGGATGCAAGGCGTTTATGATATACGCGAATGAGCCCGAGAAGGAATCACTGAAGATTGAAAATGTACCAGTAGTACGGAACTACGAAGATGTGTTTCCGGAAGATTTACCGGGGATACCGCCCGAACGGGAAATAGAGTTCGGAATCAAATTGATTTCGGGCGCAAAACCTGTAGCTAGAGCACCGTACCGACTCGCGCCGTCGGAATTACAAGAGTTGATGTCTCAGATTCAAGACCTGCTTGACAAAGGATTCATAAGGCCAAGTGTGTCTCCTTGGGGCGCACTGGTACTGTTCGTGAAAAAGAAAGACGGAAGCATGCGCATGTGTATCGATTACCGGGAGTTAAACAAACTCACGGTAAAGAACCGATACCCGCTTCCGAGGATAGATGATCTATTCGACCAATTACAAGGTGCGAACTGGTTTTCAAAGATTGACCTTAGATCGGGGTATCACCAACTAAAGGTCAAGGAAGAAGATGTGCCGAAGACGGCTTTCCGCACGCGATACGGACATTATGAGTTCCTCGTGATGTCATTTGGGCTAACAAATGCACCCGCGACTTTCATGGACCTCATGAACCGGGTTTGCAAGCCAATGCTGGATAAATCAGTCATCGTGTTCATCGATGATATTTTGGTGTATTCGAAAAGTGAAGCTGAGCATGCACACCACTTACAAGAGGTGTTAGAGACACTTAGACGAGAAAGGTTGTATGCGAAGTTCTCTAAGTGTGCCTTTTGGTTACGAGAGGTGCAATTTCTCGGCCACATCATAAGTGCCGATGGAGTATTGGTAGATACGTCAAAGATCGAGGCCGTGTCGAAATGGAATCCCCCGAAGAACCCTTCGGAAATTAGAAGCTTCTTAGGGCTTGCGGGATACTATAGGAGATTCATTCAAGATTTCTTCAAGATTGCGTCGCCACTAACAAAGTTAACCCGGAAGGAGGAGAAGTTCATTTGGGGTGTTGAACAAGAAAGGGCGTTTCAAGCGCTAAAAGAGAAGCTAACTCAAGCTCCGGTATTAACATTGCCGGACGGAGTCGAGGACTTGGTGGTTTACTCAGATGCCTCATTATCGGGTCTTGGATATGTTCTAATGCAACGGGGCAAGGTTATAGCTTATGCCTCGAGGCAATTGAAGATACATGAGAAGAAATATCCCACGCACGATCTTGAATTGGCTGCGGTGGTATTTGCATTAAAAATATGGAGGCACTATTTATATGGGGTAAAGTGCACCATATTCACCTATCACAAAAACTTAAAATACTTCTTCGATCAGAAGGAGTTAAATATGCGCCAGAGACGATGGTTGGAAATGGTGAAGGATTTCGACTGCGAAATACACTACCACCCCGGAAAGGAAAATGTGGTGGCGGATGCTCTGAGCAGAAAAGCGGACTATGTCCCAATACGAGTAAGGTCAATGCAGCTTGTGGTGACCTTGGGTATACTTGAACGTATCCGAGAGGCGCAAGTAGAAGCAGTAAAAGAGGAGAACTGGAAGAAGGAAAGAATAATCGGCCAGTTAAAAGACTTGTCGGATGGAAAGAACGGGTTGAAGACTCAATTCGGAAGAATATGGGTTCCAAATACTTGTGGAGTGAAGGCGCTACTACTTGATGAAGCCCATAAATCCCGATATTCTATTCATCCGGGTGCGACCAAGATGTATAACGATCTGAAACAAAATTATTGGTGGCCGGGAATGAAGAGGGATGTGGTGAAATATGTGGAGAAGTGCTTGACTTGCTTACAAGTCAAGGCAGAACACCAGAAACCATATGGTAAGCTGCAACCATTGGATATCCCAGTTTGGAAATGGGAACAAATCACAATGGACTTGTTGACTAAATTGCCCAAAACCAACCGCGGGTTCGATGCTATATGGGTAGTCGTGGATAGATTGACGAAAAGTGCTCACTACATTCCGATTCGTGAGACTTATACATCCAAGAAAATGTCAGAGGTATACACCAATGAAATCGTGGCACGTCATGGAGTACCGATATCCATTGTGTCTGACCGAGATACTCGGTTTACCTCAAATTTTTGGCGTGAATTCCAAGAACAAATGGGAATTAAACTCTTCATTAGCACCGCCTACCATCCTCAGACGGATGGGCAGAGTGAAAGAACAATACAAACGCTAGAGGATATGTTGCGTTGTATCATCGACTTTGGTGGAAGTTGGGATGTTTATCTACCCTTAGCCGAATTTTCGTATAACAATAGTTATCATTCAAGTATCGGCATGGCACCTTACGAGAAGCTATACAGTAGGAAATGCAGAACCCCGGTGTGTTGGGGTGAAGTGGGTCCGCGGGAACTGGCACATAAAGACATAGTTCAGGCCACTAATGAGAAAATTGAAGTGGTGTGAGCCCATTTGAAAGCAGCCCAAGATAGGCAAAAGTCTTATGCCGACAAAAGACCAAGACCGATAGAATTTCGGGTAGGCGACATGGTTATGTTAAAGGTTTCCCCATGGAAGGGAGTGATCAGATTCAGAAAAAGGGGGAAACTAAGCCCGAGGTTTATCGGGCCATTTAAAATCATCGAACGGGTTGGCAAGGTGGCTTATCGCCTCGAACTACCAGAAGAGTTGAGTGGGATACATGGCAAATTTCATGTGTCGCAACTGCGGAAATGTCTAGCGGAGGAAACATCTTACATCCATTACGACGATATCGAAGTGGATGATAGCCTAAATTATGTGGTAAGGCCATTGGAGATTTTAGATCGAAAGATTAAGCACTTGCGAAACAAACAAATCGATCAAGTTAAGATCAAGTGGGAGCATAGGAAAGGTTCGGACACTACGTGGGAGTCCGAAGAGGAGATGCGACGTCTCTACCCTACATTATTCGGTACGTGCTCTGGTTTCGGGGACGAAACCCTTTAAGGGGGGTGGACTTGTAACATCCCGAAAATACAAATTCTTAAATTTGCAATTAAGTTGCAAATAAATTAGTAAAATAAAATAACTAGCAATGACACTAACCTAGTTAGTTTATTACTTATGAGTAGTTAAAGACATAGAAATAAAATAAAAGAAACTAAAGGGACCAAAAGTGTTAAACTTGAAAATAGTTTAAATAAAAACATTTTAATAAAACACAAACACCCCTGGTGAGGATGCTGGGATCGATCAAACAGGGGGAAGGGGCGACCAAGCTTTTCAAAACCCTAAATTCCACAAAACACCTAAATTGAACGTTCAAATCTGATCCAAAACGAAATCCGAGCTGAGATTTGTGATCCTCATCGCAAGAGGGTTATAAGGTATGTAAAATTTGATGAGAATTCTCTACTTGAAATTCTCATGAATTTGGGAAATCTGAAATTTGATGATGCATTTCGTTATTTGGGTAGAATAGGAATGATATTGTGTCTAGGAGTAAAACCTAGACAACAATATGTGAAATCATGCCTAAATTCTGAAAATTTCATGAACACATTGAAGGTGATTCATGGGTTTTGTGAGAAAATGATGAACACTAGAGTTTAGAAGGCTATCCTAGCGTAAATTGATTCATAGAAACTGATTTATGAAAATTTCATGCTTAATTCTATATGTGGTAGCTAAATTAATGTTAATCGAGGCCAAGAGACAAGCCATGAACTAGAATATAAATGATATAAAATTCTGCCCTATAAGTGTTTGTAGAAATGCCTCAAAGAAGGCTCGAAACTGCAAATTAAGTTAAGAACGCGTATTGTGATGTTTGGGCGGATTATGTAATGTGTAATTGAAAAGGAGTTCTAAACATGCTATGGTTGAACTCTACAGGAAAGGATACCGGAGCGTCGAGCGGACAAGCCGGTGGTGACTTGCGTTTGAAAGGCGTGCATTGAAGGTATGTAACTTGATTCGTTACATTTGGTAAAGTTTGATAATTAGCATATGTGTAGTTGAATTGTAGAATAAAAGTTGAGTTGAATTAAAGCGATAATGTTCGCTATATTGAATAATAGGTCAAGAATTGGTTAGATCTCGTTGGTAGTCATCATAATGGATGATTCCTTGGATGAACCAAACGGGTCGAATAATCAAATAATGCGTGGCTAATGCATCGTAATATGGTTACTCGGTCTTTGTTATTGTTAATAAAAGGCATATTAGAATACAGGAATTTAATGTGTTGGTTGTTAGAATGAGAAATCCGAGGATTCGGGTTTGGGTGAAATGAATAAATGGGACAAACACAAAGTTACAGAGTCCACCGTAAGTTACGGTCTCCACCGTAACTAACGGTAGAGAACAAAAATGTTACGACAGTTATATATTGCCTTACGGCAGACCAAGGTGATCCATCGTCTACCGTAACTTACGGTGGCTACCGTAAGTTACGGTAGAACCCTGACCTTTATGTTAATTTATGCATATCCTGGTTAATCGAATCCGTTCTGAGCGTAGTTTCGATTATATAATATTTCTAAAAAACTCTAATACTAATTTTGGTTAAAAATTTCCAGTTTCTAGGTATTGCAAGTATGTGAGCGATGATCAAGTTGATGCTTCAAGAACCGAACACAAAACTTTTGGATGCTTCCGCACTAATTAAATCTAGCTAAACTATGTAGATGTGTAATCACTACTGAACAACTTATGTTTTAAACTAGTTATTTGACTATGTTAAACACTATGATGAAGTATAATTTAGTTTACCAACTAAGTTTTTGTTAGTTAAATATTTTTGTTTATTGAAATCATATTTCATACGATTAATTAATGAATTAAATGGATGGGTGTTACAGTTCCTAGATATACACACAATGTTACACGTATTAGTGTAAAAAACCAAATCAAACTATAACGATAAACACGAGATTCAAACCGCAACGTATAAAGTATCACCTTATTCGGGCGGTACTTCAGCTTTTCGTTGCTGGGGTTTTCGATCAATTGGACAGGGTATCTTTTCAGCGATTAGGGTTTCGTACACGAGAATCGAGATACGAAGGTTTAGAATTCGCTTTTGCGAAATCGATTTATGCAGTGTGAATGTCTAAGACCCCCTTTATTTATACCTGATTTTTAACGTCGTCGTGCCACGCGACGAGACAGGGATTCCCTATCGTGACACGCAATGAGGTCAGTTTATCCAGATAGAGTATGGTGCTCGTCGCGCCACGCAACGAACCAAAACAGTTTGGTCATGCCACGCGAAGAGGCAAGTTAGGGCTTAGGTGTGCTTAGTCAGCCATGTAGGCTTGCCATGTGGTGACACATGGCATCTGGGGGGAATCAGGAACCATTGCGCCACGCGACGGGAACAAAAACCTGGTTTTCTTGTCTTTTGTGCTGGTACTCGTCGTGCGCATTCAGGGTTTCGATTACGATTCGTTATATGACCGTTTTGAGAGTTGTTATAACTAACACTTCTCTTATCTCATTAGTCGGGAATTAAGGCCACTCCCTTATAAGTCAATACAAGTTGAAACTAGTGATCCACAATAATAAACGAGAATGGATGGGTAGTCCTTGGAAATCTAAGGACACCGTCATTAGTAGGAATACATGTCAATCTCCAAATCCAACTGAGCAAAATGGAGAAAAATCGTGTCAAATGAGACTTAAGAATGCTAGTCATGATTTGATTAGGTTAAAATAAGATGATGGTACACACCTATAGGGATGGCAATCAGACCCTAATCTGATGGGTGAACTCGTAACTAGAATACCCTCAACAATCAACGTAAATTGACGAATTTACCCTTCTTCTAACGTTTGGTTGATAGACGTTTGGGTTGTGGATGCAGGTGGATACAAAATGTGATGGTGAGGGACTCAGCAAAATTTTGACTCAACCCACGTAAACTCAAATTGCAGTTTAATCTTCAATATGTTTGATTTATTCGAGTTACTTTATGCATTTTATTATGAATACAATCTAACAATTTTAGACATATATTTGCTTATGTTAGGCTATGGGGTATGGGGGTAGTGGATTAGATTATGTGTTGCCGTATGGGACATGGTTTTCGTGATATACCGCTCCCTTCCCAAACCATAGTGGTTCATATGGTTTAATACATGATAATCATGACTCTCTTTCAACTAATTAATGATTTTGATTGATGGTAGAAATGGGTGTCATAGTCCACAAAATATAGAGAATATAGAGTGGTGATTAGATTTGTGGATAAGGGTGGAGTGATAGGACGTTAACGTAAAAAATGAGAGTGGTCATTTAAGTAACGACCACAATACATACACTTAGGTGTTGTTTGTTTTTTCTGCAGGAAAACCTCTTCTGCTGCAGGCCACATCTGCAGACATCTGCAGGAGAAGAGGTGGACCAAATGTCTGCAGTCTGCAAGGAGAAGAGGGTTTGTTTTTTTTATATAAAACCTCTTCACACACATTACACACACAACACACACCTCTGCTTTCACTTCACCACCGACACCACTTCACCACCGTCACCACCGCCACCACTTCACCACCGCCACCACTTCACCACCGTCACCACTGCACCACAGCCACCACCGTCACCACTACACCACAGATCGATGATGATGATGATGCAGATCGACCACCGCCATCAAAACCCACCGCCACCGCCGCCCCTTCTCTCTCTACGATCTCTCTCTCTCTTCGTTTTTAGGGTTTTCGATTTGGGGGTTTTCGATTTTAGGGTTTTCGATTTGGGGGTTTTGTTTGTGATGTTGATGATGATGTCGGAGGTGGTGGCGGAGTGGAGGTGGAGCAGATGTCGGAGGTGGAGCAGAGGTGGTGGCGGAGTGGAGGTGGAGGTGGAGAAGATTTGGGGGTTTTGTTTGTGACGTCGATTTGGGGCTGGAGCAGCGGAGGTGGTGGCGGAGTGGAGGTGGTGGTGGCGGAGCAGGGGTGGTGATGATGATGATGATGATGGTGGCGGAGCAGTGGTGGTGGTGGCGGAGCAGGGGTGGAGGTGGAGGTGGTGCCAAGAAGAGGTAAAAAGCTTTGTTTTATCTCTTCCTCAGGAAGAGGCTGGGGAGAGGTAAAAAGCACTTCTCAAAAAAAAAAACACTCTTTTGAGGCTAAACCTCTTCCCGCGTCTGCACGGTGCAGACAGAAGAGGCCGGGAAGCTCTTCTTGAAAAAAAACAAACACCACCTTAGAGTTAGAATTCCATGAAAAGAGGGTAACTTGGATGTCGTCACATGCAAGTTATTCCTTTTATGCTGAAAGGTATGGTGAGCCTCATCCCCAAGGGGATGGGCCGCAACGTAAGCGGGGTCTAAAGGGGATGGACCTAGAGGGTGGGGGATAAACCCCTTTATATACTATATATATATATATATATATATATATATATATATATATATATATATGTATAGGTGTGTGTGTGAGGGACGTCGAAACCGGCTGTGAGCGGACGGAGAAGCCGGGCCTGGCCCGACGCCGGAGAGGGGGGTGGGGGAGCCGGGGCGGCGAGCAGCGGACGGGCATAAGGACAGCCCCATACCCACTAGTCTTAAAGAAACAATGTTTACTATTTTTAGCCGAGTGGCTCCCAACATAAACCGATTTAATTAACATTTATTGGTTAAACAAACCGACTCAAAATTTGAATGCTATAGAAAGTAACTATTCAAATATTTTTACAGGTTGTATTTTTTTCTTGTGCAGTTTGGCAGGCGATTGCATCGTGGTGTCGGTTGCCGAACATTTTCGTGTTTGGTTTAAAAGATCTGATAGAAGTTTACAAGAATACGCGGCTTACTTTGGCGAAAAAGGACATGGTTCAAGGTTTGATGATTATAGGATGTTGGAGAATATGGAAGGCTCAGAATGATCGCATGTTTAATGACAAAAATACTAAAACAGTGGAGGTTACAGCGGATGTGAAGAATTATGGTTATATGTGGTATAAACATAGACGTAGAACTAGAACGTGTACTTGGGAAGAATGGTGTAAATGTGAACTGATGTAATGGGCTTTTTAGGTTGCTTGGTCTCCGCCTAGGGGATCGAGTGAGTCTGTTTTCAATGAAGTTTAAGTTAAAAAAAAAACTTAAGAAATGATCGTATTAAAAATAGGAAATAGTTATTAATCGGCAAAATTATATTGTATAGAAGCAAATAAGTGAAGTTGTTACTTAAGTTAGGTCAACATATAAAACAACAACATAGAAGGTTAATGAGAAACATCCATCAATATTCACATACAATGCATACTATACATTTTATTCGAACTAATAATGTTTATCGTGACTACTCTAATATTCAATTCCCATTAAACATGAATCGGTCCCTTTTTCGTCATTTGAAATGTTTTAGCCAAAACTAAACTACTACAAATAACTTAACATATCTACCTGGGTAGTCTACATGATAGTTTTATTAGATTGATGAACTAATAAAAAAAAAATATACGTATGATCGTTAAAAATATTCAAACGTAATCCCATGAATATTCGAAGTTTTGTACATGCTAAAAAGATATCTACAATATGTAAAAATAACTATCGTTCCTTATACTTTGTCTCAACAATATATATCGTTTTAAATGTACAAGTACCCCCTTCATCAGTTGTATATCAATATAATCATCAGAGGCGTCCCTGAGAATTCACGTACCCTGTTCGAGTTTGAAAAATGTATCATTCCGTAATGTTCTATTATTATTTAAAAAAATCAAATTAGTATTGGGCTCAATAAAACTAATACAAGTGGACTAAATTCTAAACCATAAAAAATGATTTGTAAATGGGCCTATTTGAAATTGGTATGTGTTTACTATTTAAAAAAATAACATATATAATATATATAATGGATATTTTTTTTAAATCACGTGACCCTCGAAATTTCGGGCCTTGTGCACACCATCAAAGCCGCCTCTGATAATCATTACAATAGTAGCAAACATGGATCAGGGCCGGCTCGTTAGTGTATCAAACCTAGGCTAGCGCTTTGGGCCTCCAAAATTTAAGGGCCTACATTTGAAAAAATATTATATTTATATATAATATGTATAACAAGATGAAGTTTGATTGGATTGACGAATGTTATCCGCCTAGTGTAGTGATAAACATTCCGTGTTGGTCAAAGTCCAGTTCCTTGTTCGATTCCCAGCACCAACGTTTAAATTGGAGAAGCCTCTGTAAGACTGCGGGGTATGGTGGGGCTTGGGTTGGGGCGGGTGATGACACGTGGAATGGGAGCCCCCCCACTGCCTGGTACGTGTCCGCGGGGTATGGTGGGGCGTGGGTTGGGCTTGGGTTGGGTGCACCGCGTGGCAGGGTAGTTTTATAAAAAAAAATATATATATACAAAATTTAAAAATTACACAAACATTTATAAAAAAAAAACATACAACTTCATTAATATTTATAAAATTACATAAAAACCTAAAAATTACAAAATAAGAAACCTAAAGCGTTAAATAAATTTCAAAAAGGTCGATCTTGTCGAACGCCTTTTTTTCCTTGCCGCGAAACTCTATGTTCGCCACCGCCACCCGGTCCTCGTGGCTTAACTCGCCCCCGGGAACGGCTTCGTAGTAAGCCTTGAAACGCTCGAGCTTGGGACGTAGCTCGCGCCATTTATGTTGGCACGCGTTCATGTTGTGGCGGTCGTTACCGACGTTTAGTCGGTAGGCCGCGAAAGCTTCCCGCCAATATTTGGTTTGGCCCGGTGGCCGGCCCTTCATAGCGTCAACGACGCTTGTGACTAGGGAAACTTCTTCGTCGTGGGTCCAGGATGCCATAGCGGGTTCGTGGGATGTTGGGTTTGTGGTGACCGGCTGGGGCAGCGGGTGGGTTTTGTCGAATTTTTGGGACCACGGTGGGGGTTGGGATGGACCACCCGGTTGGGGTTTGGGGGTATTTATAGAGGATGTTGGGGTTTGGGTGACCGGTTGGGGTGACCGCTTGGCCAAGCCAACGGTTTGAATTTAAAAATTCAAAACTTTTGGGATGGCCCGCTATGACGTGGCGGGTGAGCCAATGATATTCAGCCAACTAGGATGGCCAAACCGCCCCACGCCCGGCTTGAAACCCATGCCCCAAGGGCCACGCCGAAACCCATGCCCACCCGGGGTGGTGGCTTGGGCGTTTTCCCCCTACCCACGCCCAAACTCCCGCCCCATACCCCGCAGTCTAAGGCCAGACCCAAAAAATCCAATGTAAAAAATCCATGTTCGGCCCCTTTATTATTCTGGTTTGTAGCCTGTAGGGTTTATTAATTAATATATTTTAAGGGTTTAGATTTATGTTAGATGGAACTTCAGGGTTGTTCTGTGATCCTTTTTTTTTGTGTTTCATTGTAGTTCATTTTTTCAGAAAAAAAAAGATTATTTATAAGTATTGGAGTTCATATTCGAGCAATGTTGAATTGTTTTGTAATAATTCACATGAGTCAATGAATCAAAGCATTGGAGGTCATCATCATCATCATCATACTCAGTATATCCCACCAATAGCAAAGCTAAGGTAGGGTCTGAGGAGGGTGAGATGTAGACAGCCTTACCTCTACCCCGTAGGAATAGAGAGGCTGCTTCCAATGAGACCCCCGGCTCGATTGTGGTGTTGCATCAAGCCTTGGACATAAGGCACATAACACTCAGCAATTGAGACAAACGCCGATTACTGACTCAATCATGTATTTCTTATTGTATGTTTTCACTGACTCAATCATGTATTTCTTATTGTATGTTTTTATTTGATTTTAATTGTTAACATTGTTGGGTTTTGTTAGCAAAATCATCAATTCACATGTATGTTTTCGACGCCCCGCTTGCGGTATACGCATATAATGTATATATATGTAGCCGTTTGGGGGGGGCAAAAGTGAAAGTGCACTAATTTTAATGTTGTTTTACTAATTTCGTGAAAATAACGTTAAAATAGGGGGATGATTAATCATGCATCATGTGGTGGCGTTGATAGCCAAAAGACAAGGGGGTACATTTACTAATCGGCCTTTATCTCAATTGCTAAGTGTTACGTGCCTTATGTCCAAGGCTTGATGCAAAACTACTATTGAGCCTGGATTTCACTCGAAGCAGCCTCTCTATTCCTACAAGGTAGAGGTAAGGATGTCTACATCTTACCCTCCTTAGACCCTACCTTAGCTTTGCTATTGGTGGGATTTACTGAGTATGATGATGACGACGATGACGACGAGGACGAGGACGAGGACGAGAACGAGGACGAGGACGAGGACGAGAACGAGGACGAGGACGATGACGATGACGATGACGATGACGATGATGATGATGAGTAAAGTCTATTATCCTGATTTACTTTCAAATGGTCATTGGTCACAACCAAGAATTTAAAATCGAAACTGATTCCCTTAGAAAAAAGAATAAGTTTATCACTTTTTGTGTGAATAACGTTTCCAACTTTTAGACGGTCTCAACAAATATGCCCTAGTTGTTAATAATTTTTTTAGAAACATAGCGAAGAATTTCTGGAATCCTAATCATTCGACGTCGTTTAACTTTATTTGAACAAATCTTGTTTTCCCTCCATTAATAGAGAGTCATGGATCCATGTTATCGACTCACAAAAGCGATTAATTCAATAATATTAGTAAGTTATCAATTATCATTAAGATGACGAGTAAAATAATATTAATTGAAAAGGGCCCGAATTATAATATTCGCTTTGGGCATCCAAAAAGCTTGGAACGGCCCTGACATGGATTAAACAAATATGATCAAGTTAGCGTTTGATGACCTAAATAAAAACTCTTAGTTTTAAGATCTTAAAATAAAAAGGGAAAATCACAAAAATGGACAATTGACGGTCAAAATTACAAAAATGAACATGCTTCACGTCTATGGTTGCTTCAATTTCAATCCTTAGGGTGAAGGGAGTGGTGCGGCAAAGGCATCGGCAAAGCCGATTGCCGAGCGGCAACACCTCCGCCATCCATTTTTCCCGCGCGGCAAAGTGGTGAACTCGGCTTCATGTCACCGATCGACAAAGAGGGTGGCAAATGATTGTTTGTTGGTAAGTGTGAAGGGCCGTATAAATTTAAAAAAAAACAGTTTTTTAATGTTATTTGTTTTTATTTAACACATATTTCTTTTTAAAAAAAATAATAAAAAAAAAGTTTGCCACTTTCAAGTGTCTACACCACTGCCAACACTTTTCACCAAAGTTTAAACTCTTCACACTTGCTGACATGGCACACTCTGATTGGTCCATTTTAAAGTTTGCCACTTTCACCTGTTTAACCACTCCCTTCACCGTTAGAGATTGCGTATGTGGCTTCCTCATAAATCCTATCGAATAAGAAGTTGACACGTGTCATCATCCTTATTCTTTTACCTTTCCACCACGATTTTTAAATCAGCATAATTTTTCATATGTTCATTTTTTTTTAAAAGTGTACAGCAAATTAAAGAGAATTTTATTATCTTTTATTTGGTGTATTTTTTTTATAAAAAATATTAGCGTATGAAAAAGTTATGATCATATAAAAATCATGATGGAAAAGAAAAAAATAGGCGTGGGAACCCATGGCACATTCTCTGACGCAAGGTTTGTGTCTCTAACGCAATCTTTTGCGTCCCAGACATAAACTTTGAGTCCCAGACGCAAACAATGTATTATTTTCCGTGAATACGGGAGCCCTTTTTATTTTCGTAAAGTGATTTTCGTAATTTTCCCAAATAAAAGATGTAAAAGATAGTCGGTTTGTAGGGAAGAATGGATAGGGCAACCGCATGATAAACAGTCAACAACTAGATATGGTTGTTTACTCGTACATTAATAGACAAATGTTGGTACGAATTTTCTTTTGTTTTGATTTAGTTTCGAGGATGTCAACAAGTTCGATATGAGATCAGCAAACAATTTTCTATCATCTACTCTATATTTTAGTATATTATCATGTGCACGTGTCATGTTGCTTAAGGGCCTGTTTGTTTAGCTTTTAACAAGACTCTTAATGGTTCAGACCTCTTGCTGGTTCAACATTTAATGGTTTAGACTGTTTGTTTCGCGAGCGGATGTCTGAATGATTAAGACATTTGCCTCTGAATGGTTAAACATTATCGAGAGTTTGAATGATTAAGACCTCTTATCCGAATTGGTCAGACATTTACTTCTGAATGGTTAAACATTATACTTACTTTTAATGGTTCAGATCTCTTACTGGTTCAGTACTTGATGGTTCAGACCTCTTACTGGTTCAGCACTTACCCATTCAGAAGTTGTCAAACAGCCCCTAAGACCTAATTCTACTATATGGAATCTTAGTACTTATTTACGTCGAGTTAAAAAAATTAAATTTATAAAATCTATACTATAATAGATTAGTTGTTATGAATGAACATGATGTAAAGTAATATTTAATTAAACGAAAAAAAAAAACATATAGACAAGTTGTGCATTATCGTTTATCGTTTACATGTACATAATCTATACATGTATATGTAAGAAGTACTTAAGTCGAGTTAAAATGTTAAATTAATAAAATGTATATAGTATAATAGATTAACCATTAGAATGGTGTAAAGTAATCATACATGTATATAATCATCACATGTATAGGTTACGTGTATATAACATTGCCTACATATGTGTAGATAAATTAAGTGATACAAAAAAACATATAGACAAGTTGTGCTTATTGTTTTTGTGTACATAATCTATACATATATATGTTAGAAGTGCAAAATTAAGATATTATGAATCATTCATAAAATATAGTTTAAACTAGGTTAAAACCCGTGTGTTACACGGGGTGGCACAAAGAAATTTACAAAAACAGCTATACTTTAACAAACTGTTTGAAATATATATGTCTATAGATACAACATAGAGCAAAGGTTTTATTCTTTTACCACAAAGAAAATATTAAAAAAACTAAAATAAGTGTTTGTGGGTTGGTCTGATTCAACCACCCATTTTGGCATCCGGATTGGCATTGGAAAGTTGCATCCAACATTGATCCTGCTATTACCACTCTTTTTTTCCATTTTAGCAAACGGAAGCACTTGTTTCATACTTTTCCTGAATAACCCAAAATTTTAAAATTAAATATTCAGTTTTTTTCTTAATTTGTAAATATATAAATAAAAATTAACTTGGGGCACTTTAGTCGCGTATCTCTGGGCTGCATCATCTTGCTCAGCATATCTGTGAGCATCTTCTGTTACCTTTTGCTCTACTCGCATCAAAACCTTAGGAAATAATATTATGAAATTACCGTTAAAACTTGTAAGTAAACAAACGCTAAAAGCCTTAATTAAATCATGAAGCATGCCAATCTTTGATATTAGGGTAAGAATCTAAAAAATATGGTTGAACAATAAGAGAATCACATATATTGATTCATTTAGATAGATATCGGATTCTTGTTGAACATACAAGAAATAAATGTAGTTTCTAAAAATCATAGCTATGTTAATGGGTAAAAACTAAACAGAAGGCATGTTTTCATGATTCACAACAATTAAGATAAATGGTTGTTAACTGTACTGCTGAAAACAACAGAAATACCCCCAAATTATATAGAAAAAAGGTATCTAAATATAGTAATGTGGGTTGGGTTAGGCAAATACATGTGCAAGAACCCCTTTGTATCTACCATTTTTCACACAAGGCCAGGTAACCACAGATACCCCCATTGAAACTGATTCGAATAGAGAATAAATGTGGAACGTCAGACACTGGAACAACAACCACCCGACTTGAATATATAAAATATAAATATGTATTTGTGCGTATAAGAAACAATCAAAACTTGTGACAATAACCCACAAATGAAATCTAATTTCCAATAAACACAATTCTATGTATATACACGAAAGAGAAAGCATGCAAGGGAGATGTAGCCCGACGACCATTGTTACGTGCTTCTCAAGTCTCACATCCACTCTCACATTTATTGTACCCATGGCCTTTTGTGCAATCTTCTTGATCTTCTTCATTACCTTGGGTGCATTCTTCTTGAATGTGCTATAACAAAAAAATTAGTAATCAAACTCTTGTGAGAAGATGCAAATTGAAAAATGTCACAGTTGATTTGATGATATAGATAGCTCATATAATGATTGATCTTGTAAGATTGGAAACAAAAATCAGAGTTATAGTGAAAAGTGAAGAACATAAAGCAAATGAGTTACCATCCATGGGAGGCTTTTGTGGAGATTAATGGTGCATTCCCTAGTCACAGCCTCCTTTTTTTTCATCCTTTCTTTTCTCCACCATATTAATCTTTCAACCACACCTTACCTGTAACAATGCAATGAAAATGTTAAACAACTACAGTCAACTCTGGACAATTACATGGTAAACCATATTAATCATCACCTCATGACAAATGCAAAGTAGTAGTATTTTCACTCTTTTGGTTTACACCTAATCAAGAAAGGAACATAGGCATATCGTGGAAAAACAATATTTTATAAATGTGTGATACGATTACAATAATTTATTTACCAGTTCACCTGTTGTATATTTTTCTATAGACACTGCACCAGTTCATACTCGAAATTACAAAATCAGACTCGAAATCAAACACAAAAGTCTTCACTTCTTATTGATCAAAATTCCCCTCTTGAAAATGCAACATGCTATGAAACGCCAAAAGATTTTTTTTTTTTTTTTTTTTTTTTTTTTTTTTTTGCAAATGGCACGATTACTTATTTATATAGGTAGTTCAGAAATTATGATTCTATAAGGTAGTTTCCTAAAAAAGTTGCCATCATAAAAAACAATCTTGCCTACTCCAAGGTTGTTGCATAAAACTATTGATATGTACAATGAAAGATTAAAAAAAGCCCAAACATAAACATCTAAAACAATTTCTAATGGCATATGAAAGGATTAAGATTAGTAACCTGTTCGACAATCAAGATAATTAAACTTCTGATCCCTATCAGCCAGCGCAGGCTCCCTATATAATTAATTCACAAAATAATATCAAACAATGCATCAGATTAATAACTAATGCTTATGTGTGAGATTAGATGATTGAAGAGATACCTGAACTGAGAGCTCGTTGGTGCTAATTAATGAATAAGATTGTTTTATGTTGCCATCGCTACTAATCCATCTACCTATTTATGTAATTTAAAACCTAAAAAAAATGAGAAATAAATACGTATTGATTAAGAGAGATCAATCAAACCTTCAATCTTTCATCTTTGGTTTTGGGCTGAGATAAGTGAAACCCCAATTTTGTGTTAGGTTAACAAAAATCAAATCAAAGAAAATAATATACCTAACAAAAACTGTAGAAAAACTTGATCCGTCAAACTGGGCGGGAAACCCATCAAATAGGTGTCTTGAGAATATGACACGTGTCCTCAATTAGGTTTCTTTTATTATAGGTATAGAAGATTTGTTTTCTTTTTCTCGTAGTAATTTAGTGTTTTGTATGTCATATGTTGGTAAATGATTTTTTGGTAGTAAACTCGATCACGACAAAAGGTTCAATGTGAAATACATGATATTGTCTTTACTTGTTATATCTTTTATACTAGAGTTAATTACATAAATACTCGTACATTACAAGAAAATTGGGGCTTCACCAGCGAAACCTGTCGATGAAAGTCATCACCGACAAGTATCCGTACGTGAAGATATGTCAGCCACACCCACTTTTCAGAAATTATACTCATAGTCCCTATTGGTCACTTGAACGTAACACAAACGGTCCCTCTATGTAATTAAATCTTGATATTATATTTAACAAACAACTTGGATCATTATATATGGAATTAGGTCAGTGCACCCGATTTTAATAAATACATTAGGTATTTAAAAGCTACATACATATGTATACATCATGTTTTAGTTATTAAGTTTGGTTACTTAGATTTAAATACATTAGGTATTTAAAAGCTACATAGATATGTATACATCATGTTTTAGTTATTAAGTTTGGTTACTTAGATTTAAACAAATTTCCTATGAATTTATTTGAAAGCTTTTTGTTTAATATGTATCTGACTTTATCAGAGCCGTCCCCGAAAACTCTTGAAAAAATTTAGGCCTCGGGCGACGAAAAGAATTGGGCCCAAAATTATGGTTAAGGGTAAATGAATTACAAAAATAAAAACTTAATGATAGAGCAAAGACTCGAACTTAAGAACTTTACATTATTTTGAGATGGGTTTTGCCACTACACCACCAATATTTTTTTGCATAATAAACGGATGAATATACTAAATATATAATTTAATAAATATATACATGCTTATAAAGACTATTTGGGCCCTTTGAAATTTTGGGCCTCGGGCGTCTGCACGGGTTTGCCGGGCCCAGAGCCGGCCCTGGACTTTATGGTGTATCTAAAAAAAAGGTGTTGGAATACAACTATATAAGGGCATTAGAGTCTTACCATGGAATACAACCAGAGACGGACATCGAGCTTAAGGAATGACAGGAATGTAAAGAAGTCATTAACATGGTGAGACTGTCCAACGATATAGATTCGTGGTACTGGAACGTGGAAAATCAGAAGGAGTTCTCGGTGGGTTCGGTGAAAAAGACGCTCCTTGGAGAGGGGAAATAGTTTTCTTCCTAACTTTGAATGGTGCAAATGGATTCCGATAAAATGTAACATAATGGCTTGGAGAGACAATTTAGACAGGCTTGCGACAAGAATTAACCTGAAAAGAAGAAATGTTGATATTGCGTCGGTTATGTACCCTTTTTGCGATGAGTACGAGGAATCGGCGAATCACCTTTTTACGGCATGCTCGATAGCTTCACGGGTCTGGGCGACTGTCAGTGTTTGGTGCAAAATTCCCCCAATCTTCGCCTTCGCCTTCAAAGATTTATTAGAAATCCATAATACCTGCTTCTTGGGGAAAAGAGCTAAAAAGATCATGCTTGGTTTGATGATAATTTCAGTGTGGTGTATCTGGAAAGGCAGAAACGAGGTTGTTTTCAATGAGCATAAGAGAAGCCCGCAAGAGATTGTTGCAGAAATTAAGTCAAGGGGTTATGTTTGGTTTAGAAATAGGTCTTCTTGTAAATATATTAGTTGGAAGGAATTGTCGCAACCCCCGATCCCTTATATGTCCCAGGAATGGGCGGACGCGAACTCAGAGTTTCGGTGGTATTAGTTGGTTAATTTGGCAGCGGAAATTACATCAGGACCGTAGTTAGGAAATTTTTATCAAAGTAAAACCACCTCATTTGATATTAATAACATGGGCAAAACCCAAGTTTCTTATTACAATACATTTACAGGGATAAAACCCTATTTTATTGAATTTAAAACATCGTCTTTTAGGTAACTTTTATAGCCACGTTTTTCCCAAGCCTTCAGTGCTCTCCAGCTGGCTTTTTTTACTAATTGGCTGTCACATTGTGTTACCTGAAACGCGTTTTAAAAACATTTGTCAGTGGGAAATACTGGTGAGTGAATCCCAGTTTAATCAAGAAACATTTTATCAATTAAAACAGTATTGAGAGCGATCACATTGTTTATTTCTACACAATTACTCATTCAGTACTGTCAATCCTGACTTGTGGGTCATATTACACATTGGCTAACTCGTTGTCCAATGGTAACGTACTGTCATCCCGACTTACTACTCGCAGTAGTAAATTTTGTATACAAAACCCCAACATACCGGCAGTAATTGAAGAACTACAAAGACTCAATCACCGCTTAATCACATTGTAAAACATGTAAGGTTTTGTAAAATATTACAAAAAAGTTAACAAAAAGAGGATAAACTCACATTGCTATCTTAGACTTCGCGTAAGGGTTTCCTGGGAATAATCTATAATTTATACAAATGTACATAGGTTAGTATCATAACCCTTTGAAAATATTAATGATATCCTCCCCGAGATGGCATTCCAACAACTACGTCGGGCAGAACCACGACAGTTGTTACGGAACCCTAAATCAATCGGGCAGCGTATCTATTACGAAACTGGGGTTATAATACTTACAACGGGGCAGAACCTTGCTAATTAGGGGGGTATAATACCAGCTTTCTATGCCTAATATTTCAGAATTGAGATTGAGAAACGAAAAATGAACGGACTGAATTGAAATCCGATGCGTTCTATTTATAGGTGCTGATCTTGACTCTCACGCGGCCCGCGTAGATGTACGCAGGGGCTTACGCGGCCCGCGTCAAACTCCAGTCAACGCGTAGCTCGTCCGAATCAGCGTATAGACTCGACACGATGATGACACGTGTCGGCCCGGGGTGTTGCCACTATTTTGATCACACGCGACCCGCGTAAGATTGAGATGGGGTCTACGCGGCCCACCTGAACTTAAGAAATCAGACGGAATCAGTCTCTAGACTTGATACCGCCCGCGTAAGGTTGGGGTGGGTCCTACGCGGCCCGCCTCAACTTAATATTTCTTGTTTTTAATTATTTTCTATACTATACGGTATTTCGGGCTTGGTTTTCACATACGGGGTGTAATTAAAGACACATTGGGACATTTTTAAAATATACTAGAGTATCGGAACAATTATAAGGGTGTCAGTTTATTGAGGATTGTTACATTCTCCCCACCTTGTTTTAGAGCTTGTCCTCGAGATCTACTGGAACAAGTACAGATATTTTCTTTGCATTTCAGATTCAAGCTCCCATGTATACTCAGGTCCTCTTTTGGAGTTCCACTTTACTTTGACCAGAACTGGTCTTTTATGCTTGAGGTTCTTGATTTTCCTGTCTTCAATTTGTAGAGGCCTTTCTACAAACTTGAGTTGTTCATTTACCTCTATATCCTTAAGAGGTACTATCAGTGATTCATCAGCTAAACACTTTTTGAGATTAGATACATGAAATACATCATGTATTCCTGCCATTTCCTCTGGCAGTTGTAACTGATAGGCTACAGGTCCTATTCTTCTAATAATCTCAAAAGGTCCAACATACCTGGGACTTAGCTTTCCCCGTTTTATGAATCTTACTACTCCTTTCCAAGGAGAGACTTTCAATAATACTATATCTCCTGCTTGAAATTCCAATGGCTTGCGTCGGTTATCACCATAGCTTTTCTGTCGATCACGTGCTGCTTTCAGTCGTTCCTTGATTTGAATAATCTTGTCGGTTGTTTCTTGCACTATCTCAGGTCCAGATAGTTGTTTTTCCCCAATTTCTGCCCAACAGACTGGGGTTCGGCACTTTCGTCCATAAAGTGCTTCGAATGGTGCAGCATTGATACTTGTATGATAACTATTATTATATGAAAATTCTATTAAAGGTAAGTGATCATCCCAATTACCTCCAAAATCAATTACACAAGCTCTAAGCATGTCCTCCATTGTCTGAATTGTCCTTTCGCTTTGCCCGTCCGTTTGAGGGTGATAAGCCGTGCTTAGTTTCAACTTGGTTCCCATTGCCTTTTGGAAACTTGACCAAAAATGAGAGGTAAATCGGCTATCTCTATCAGAAACAATTGATAAAGGTATTCCATGTAAAGAAACAATTTCATTCACATATAATTTAGTTAACTGTTCCATACTAAAAGTTTCCTTCATCGGTAGGAAATGAGCTGATTTGGTTAGTCTATCTACAATCACCCAGATTGTATCATTGCCTTTCTTTGTTTTGGGTAATTTAGTAACAAAATCCATTTTTATTAATTCCCATTTCCACACTGGCACTTCTAACTGTTGTAGAAATCCTGAGGGTTTCTGGTGTTCAGCATTGACTTGTGAACAGGTTAAACATTTAGAAACATAGGCTGCTATGTCCTTTTTCATTCCTATCCACCAGAAATTTTTCCTTAAATCCTGATATATCTTATCATTTCCTGGATGCATCGTATACTTAGACTTATGGGTTTCTTCTAATATACGATGACGTAAATTTCTTAATTTAGGTATCCACATTCTCTTTTCATGGAATCTCCAAATTCCATATGTACCTTGTTCTAATTCTTTTAGCATACCTTTTAATTTTTCAGTATCTTCCTTGATTACTGATTCTTGTGCTTCTCTTATTTGATCATTTAAATCTACTTGTAGATTTAATTTAATAGAACGTATCATTTTTGGCTTTTCATAATACTTTCGGCTTAAAGCAACTGCCACTACATTTGCTTTTCCTTCATGATACTGGATATCACAATCATAGTCACTAAGCATCTCCATCCAGCGTCTTTGTCTCATATTCAACTCCTTTTGCTTGAAAATATACCTTAAACTCTTATGATCAGTGAATATAGTAAACTTACTACCATAAAGGTAATGTCTCCAAATTTTAAGAGCAAAAATTATAGCTCCTAACTCTAAATCATGAGTTGAATAATTTTCTTCATGATTCTTAAGTTGTCTAGATGCGTAAGCTATAACCTTTTGGAAGCGTCACAATAGATGTCACACCCCAACCGATGGCGGAATCATCGGGGCATGGCACTGAGCGAAACAGATTGTCCAGAAGTTTCCATAACAATTATCAATACTATTCAATTTAAAATAATACGTCCCATACCGTATCTCAAACAGCAAAATAATTATTACAGACAAAAATCCAGGCAAATATTCTGTTCCGACAACTCAGATTTAAATAGACAGCAATTGTTTATCTGCTTCTAGAGACCCTTAGTTTGACCACTACAGACAACTATTTGTTGGGCTCTAAAGCTTTATTCTAGCTTCAAATTCCTACCAAGTGTGCGTCCTAAGCACCTGTCACATACGTTAAAATAAGGTCAATACATATAATGTAAAGATGAGCATACAAGTTTGATAATAGCATATAGAGTTCGAATTCGTTTACGCATAACCAGCACGTACACATAGTGAAATGAAGCACGTTAGTTATTGTCACGGCCCCTGACCCGGTTTGACCCGTTTCAGGAGCCGCGGGACAGAAATCCCGTGGTATTTAATTAACAGCGGAAGTTTCTTCAGGATCTTTTAAAAACTGTAATATTTCCCGATTATTTTATTTCACAATTCGGGATAAAACCCGATAATTTACAATACTAAGATTTCACGAAGAAATCTTTTATTTTCAAAACATATTTCTTTATTTTATACTGAGCCACTTTCTTAAGCTGATAGTGCTTCACGACACTTTTCCTGGATCACAACAGATCACCTGAAACATGTTTGAAAAAGGTTTTGTCAGCGGGAAATACTGAGTGAATCATTCATTTTACTAAAACGACACGTTTGTTATAATTTACAGTATTAAGAGCGATTACAATGTCTCTATCTTTTAAATTAACTGATCCAGTTGTCACTTGACCGGACTTGTGACTGTGGACATATCACTTGCTGGGTCCGTTCACCCACAAGTGATAAATAATTAGTAGCTATGTGCACATCCCCCCACATACTGGCAGTAATTTCAGATTACATAGACTTAATCCCTGTAATTATAATCTTTGAAAATAAACATGCTTTTGTAAAGTAATTTGATAAAAAGAGAATGACTCACATTGCAGATTTAACAGAGCTTATTCTGCTGATTAGCCTTGATAACCTAGTTTAAATAATCAAGCACACAAACTAGGTTAGTAACTTAATACAGCATTTACGACAACTCACGAGATTACAACCTTCACAACGAATGACAAAGTGCGATACTTAAACATCCATCGATTTAACGACGAATGACAAAGCATAAACCCTAATGTGGGCAGCACTTAAACATCCATTGGATAGTTTAATCGATCGGACATTGAATCGTAGCAGCGATCGAGTTATTACCCTGAATTGTGGCAGCACTTCGTGATCAGTGTGTGTTTTGGGATTGTTTTGATTATAACTCAGCGTAAAATTCGAAATTGAACGTCGAACGAACACTCAATTGCATGAAACAGACAATCCTATTTATACTTGAAAAGTTGTTCCCCCGCGTGTCGCGGGAGATGTCGTGACTCCTGTCGCGACTCGCCTGGGGTGACGACCTAGCCTAGAGTAGCCTTGTCACTAGTATAGGCCTGCTGAGTTGATAGTTCGTTAATTCTCGTTGTTGACAGCACATTTTTAAAGATAATCGTTAGTTAGGGTTTACCCCCCTTGAGTTTTAGGGGCCCTAATCCTGATTCCAAATGTTCTGAAAATTTTAGGGATTATACAGAATCACTTGGGTTTCTCAATTAGGGTTTCCTAATTAGATAATTAAAATAATAAATAGTACTTTTTGATGAGAGTTGTTACAGTTATCGACATAGATCCATCGATACCAATGACTACGGGTTGACTGCCCGAGGCAGTTCGCAATACATGATTACCACCGTAATCCATGCAAGTAAATGATCCTTAACAACCCCCGTGTGAACGGGTGCTGAGTCCAAACTATAGTACTATCGTTGCTAAGGCAGGTAGACAGCATTCCATGTGTAAACATAACAAACAAGCATTCATAAGCCACGTATAACATGTAATAACGGTTAGCGTTCAAATAGTATTGAGCAGTGTGATTATTGTAGTTTAAATATTCGTAACGTATGTAACACCCAAAAGTGCTTAAAGCAAAAAGGGATCGAGTATACTCACAGCGGTTTGATGGATTGAAGGGAGCGCTTAGCGAGTAAGATTAGCCTGAGTAGATTGTATATCGATAAGCGATGCGTAAAACGATGCAAGGTATGAGTGGGCCGGATAGTAGTTCGATCGGATGGTGATCCGAGCGGATAGCAATCCGTGCGGATAACAATCCGTTCAGATGGTCATCCGGTCGGATAGGTTATCTGGTCGGATGACTATTCGAGTGGATTGTTTCTTCCTATGAGGTGAATGTGTTTGTGTACGATGGTTTGACTTTTGAAGTTTTCGTTGTAGTATTTTGAAAACATTGAAGTATCTCTATCTATCAAGCCGGTCGATCGGATGACTGGTCGTGCGGATGACAATCCGTTCGGATGGTCATCCGGTCGGACGGCGACCTTGTGATGAGGTTACTTATTGAAGGCAATGTTCATGACAGAAGTGTCATTCGATCGGATGGCAATCCGATCGGATGGCAACCTTGTCATTGAACATGTTGAAAATTGTTTAAGTCTTTAAAGTCTTAGTATCTCATGATCCGAAGAGTGATCCAGTCAGATGGTCGTCCGATCGGATTACACTTCGTTCAATACTCAAACTTTAGATAAGGTTGTTTAAAAGGTGGGACCCAAGTGTGATCCGTTCGGGTGACAATCCGTTCAGATGACCTATCCGATCGGACAGCAATCCATTCCGATTGTTCCGTTCGCCTTACAGTTGATCGTTTTGATGGTTTGTCATTATGTCGAGACACTTTGACAACGTGTTAGCCAACAGAACCCCTAGTTCGACCCAGATGACCATCCCGACCAGGAATCACCCAGTCCAGCCGGTTATCGGCTCGAGGCGGTAGGTCTTGGCTAACCCGAAATCGGTAGTCTCGTGAGTAGAATCCAGATCTGAGCCAGTACAACACTAAGAGTGAGTAGGAGACTAGATCAGGACCCGATTCTACCGGTTTTGAGTGTTTTTAGTGTAAAAGAGTTGAAAGAAAGTTAAAACCATCTTTCAATCCTTTTTCACCATTCTTGTGTCAAGATCTTTACAAGATCTTTGTATGTTTGCATGGAAATCGATTAGATCTCGGTTGTTCTTGGTGGATTGAGTCAAAATATGAAGTTCCTAAAGAACACATGATGACGTCACCCTAGAACACCCAAAATCTAGTGATTTCACGGTTAAAAGTTAAGATCTAAAAGATAGAAAGGTGTAGGAGTGCGTGTAGATCAAGAAAGTACAAGATTTAGGGCGAGATCTTACCTGGATTGAGAGAAATCGAAGAAATGGTGAGGAGCACGAATGGTTCGGACAGAGAGTTTCCAGAAATGGAAAGAATGACAATGACAGGGGTATTTATAGGATTCCAAAAGAGGAAAGGGCTATCCGATCGGATGACATTCCGCCCGGATTGGCTATCCGGTCGGATGGCTATCCGATCGGATGACACCTGGGTTGAGTGTTTGACGCGACGATTTTTAGCGTTTCGATCGCGAGCGGTTCGTTACGATAGGGTTTCCTAGTCAAATTACTTTCAGTCCCAACTACTTCATATCTCGCATAATCTCTTCTCCACTAATTATTATAGTTCGATTGCGATTCGAGTTTCGATTGAATTCGGTTGATTTCCACTACATACACATATAAACACGCACAAGTAACACATAAGGCACACACACGTATAATAACCAAATTAAGTCGAGTTGTGGTTCGTATCACGATTCGATGTCGAGTAGCATAGCTTGATTATTGATTGGTTAACTTTATGCATTGTTACTTCCTATCATTCACAGTCGTAAGTTGATTAGGTAGCAATTAACACACATCGATTTTTGCAATTAACAACACTTACTCCACATAATACAATTAAAATAAGGAAATTACTATAAGTCAAATTCGTTTAATCGGTCGTTGACTTTGACCTTGACTTTGACTTTGACATTCGGAAACACGGGGTGTTACAATAGACTAAAAAATCTTCAGCTCCTTCTGGTAACGCTAGTATGGGTGTATGGGTTAATTTTTGCTTAAGGATTCTAAAGGCTTCTTCTTGTTTTAATCCCCATTCAAACTTAACAAATTTACAGGTTAGCTTAGTTAAGGGAATGGCTATTCTAGAAAAATCTTGAATAAGTCTTCTATAATAACCGGCCAATCCTAAGAAACTTCTAACCTCAGTTGGTGACTCAGGGGTTTTCCATTTAGTAATTGCCTCGATTTTTGTTGGATATACATGAATTCCTTCATGATTAACTAGGTGTCCGAGAAATTGTACCTGTTCTAACCAAAATTCGCACTTTGAAAATTTAGCATAAAGCTTTTCATTTCTTAGTAAACTTAAAAGTGCGTGCAAATGCTTTGCATGATCCTCTTTATTCTTAGAATAGATTAGAATATCATCTATGAAAACGATTATGAATTTATCCAAATATGGCTTACATATTCGGTTCATCATGTCCATAAATGCGGCTGGGGCATTGGTTAAACCAAATGGCATGACAGTAAATTCATAATGGCCATACCTCGTTCTGAATGCGGTCTTAGGAATATCCTCTTCCTGTACCTTTAATTGATGATATCCTGACCTTAAATCGATTTTAGAGAAAAATCGAGCTCCTTGCAGATGATCAAACAGATCATCGATTCTTGGTAATGGGTATCGATTCTTAATCGTGACCTTCTTTAATTCACGGTAGTCAATGCACATACGCATCGATCCGTCTTTCTTTTTAACGAACAGTATCGGCGCTCTCCATGGCGACGAACTTGGCTGTATAAATCCTTTCTCTAATAATTCGTCTAATTGTTTCTTCAATTCTTGCATTTCTGCGGGTGCCAGACGATAAGGTGCTTTGGCAATCGATGTTGTTCCTGGTATTAAATGGATTCTGAATTCAACTTCCCTATTTGGAGGTTGCCCTGGCAATTCTTCTGGAAATACATCGGAAAACTGATATACTACTGGAATATCTTTTAAATCCTTTCCTTTAGTGTTAGTGATTATAGAAATCAGATACACTATGGAACCCTTTTCTTATATAACTTGCAGTTTTCATTACAGAGATGAATTTTGTAGATCTAGATGATTTATCTCCTTTGATTGTGATCGTTTTACCTTTCGGTGAATTTACTTGTATTGACTTTTGATCACATAAAATACTGGCTTTTTTGGCTATTAACCAATCCATTCCTAAAACAACATCGAATCCTGCCAGATTCATGGGATAAAGGTTTGCAATAAATTTCTGATTTAAAATTTCTATTCTTGCTCCCTGCAAGATTTCAGAAATCCTAACAGTTTCTCTATTAGTTGTCTCTACTAAGCATTCTTGTGGTAGTTTAGTTAATGACTGATTTAGAAATTTGCAAAATGATGTATTAATAAAACTTTGGTTTGCACCAGAGTCAAATAATACTTTAGCAAAAACATCATTAACTAAAAACGTACCAGCTATGACATCTGGAATCATCTTGGCTTCATCTGCAGTCAGAACAAATGCTCTAGCATTTTTAGTATTCTTGTTGTCTGTTGCTGGAGCTAATTTCGGGCAATTAGACTTGATATGACCTTGTTCTCCGCAGTTGTAACATATCCTGTTGTTAGCTTTCTTCCTGCAATTTTCTTCCTTGTGTCCCGATATTTTGCAAAAGTTACAGTATATGGAGCATCTTCCTGAATGCTTTCTTTTGCAATTCTTACAGTAAGGTATAGAGGTAGAACCTATATTTTTCCCACGATTAAAATTTCCAGAACGAAATTCTTGTGTGAGCTTCTGGGTTAGGTTCCTCCTTTGATCTTCTTCTCGGGTACGGACTAATTCATCTGTCAAGGCATTTGCTAGTTCTACAACTTCTTCTATAGTTTGAGGTCTAGCTGCCTTGACTACATGTCTAATCTCTCCGATTAATCCCCAGATATAACGGGAGATTAACACTGGTTCTGGTGAAGCAAGAGTTGGCACTATTCTAGCATATTCGAAGAATATTTTAGTGTATCCCTTACTATCCACACCAGTCATCCTAAGATTTAGGAATTTGTTTGCTATCTGTTCCTTCTCATTGGGTGGGCAGAATTTCCTTTCTACCTTATTCTTAAATTCTTCCCATTCCATATTGTAAGTTCTATCACTTCCTCTTGATTGGAGGATAGTGTTCCACCATTCTAGTGCTGAATTTTTAAACAGATTAGAGGCAAACAATATCTTATCTTCTTCAGCACACTTGCTTATTCTTAAGACTGCGTCAGTCTTCTCTATCCAGCGTAGGGTTGCAATGGCCCCTTCGTTGCCCGAGAATTCCATTGGTTTACAAGACCAGAATTCTTTATAAGAACAACCGTAAGACACGGTTCTTCTCCTTTTGGGAATAGGCATTTGAAGTACAGGTCCATTGTTCACGCTGTTTTCTGGTTCGATTGGTCGCTTACTGCTATGCTTACTTTTATTATTCGCTTCTTGAATCGTTTGAATAATAAATGGCATTGCATCTATGATTCCTTGTGCCACTATATGTTGAACAGCACTATTATCCATTTGGTTTCCATTGTTATTGATGCTCGGATTCTCATTAACCACGTTAATGTTACTCTGATTATCATTATTCAGATTTCCTTGATTTCCTTCATCGGCCATCTGAATTTTAAACATTTATCCCATATTAATATCGCAAGATAATATTCAATATAGTTAATCACATAACACGCAATCTAGCAAAAACGTCGATCATTGTGACTTGTACTCTATTTCCATATACTATGCGTCTATTACACACTAGTACTGAAATAAAGATTACAATACCAACAGAAAGAAAATTACACTAATATTAATAGGCATCCATACACACATATTTTATTTTATTTTTATTTTATTATATTATATTATTATTACTATTATCATCTCCTCCATCACATCAAGGATAAGGATTTATCCAAAAATCCATATTGCGCTCATCGTATTTCCATACGAGACGCTCTTCCATCTGTTGCATTCTCTCACTGCTTTCTAGAATTTCCTCACCAAATGTCCTAAGTTCTTGCACGTTTTCTGCGTTCATTGGGGGTGCAGGTTCTAGGACTGGGTTCGGAATCTGGGGTGCGGGTTCCTGATATGGGGGTGAAAGTGCCTGAAATCGGTAAGGATCTTCTAAGATTTCCCTAATGTAGTTATCATGGTAATAGGGATCTAAAGGGTCCATACCTGGGTAGGCTCCTATGTTCTGTATGGGTGTGTCTTCATGTATCGGGTAACGTTGCACAAAGTCCCTATTATCGTCCCACCAGGGGTCGTAATTTGGGTCTAGGGGGTTTGGTGCTTGTACCCTAGGGATTTCCTCTGGGTTGAAGTCATGCATCTCCACTTGGTTTTCAGGGTTTTCTATCTCCATGGGTTGGTCTGGGATTAGTGGTTGTGGGGCTACTAGTTGTTCCAGACTTGGGTTAGCAGCAGTTGTAGCTAAGATATGAAAATTAGCTAGGCTTCTATTAAGCATATCATGTGTATGGGCATCTGTCTTTCGCTTAGCGGCTGCTAAAACTCTTTGCTGTTGCAACTTTCGCATTCTTTTCCTACGTGAAAAAGCTTCCTTACTGAACCATCCTCGTTTCTTATGAGGGAATGGCTCTTCTGACTGGGCCTTTAAAGCAAACATTCCTTCTTCCTGATCAGCAGAATACCCAGAAAGGGCAGGCTGTGAAGAGGTACCTTCACTCCTAGGTGATTCAGACAACTGACGATACATGTCTGAGGGTCCTTGATCACTCATACTGTAAACTAACAAATAGTCAAATAACACATAACAAATAAATACAGTTATGCACGTATTTTCGTAATTTATTTCCTAACACAAAGTTTAAATTTTAAGTGTCAGCATAACACTTCTTTGGCTTAGACCAGTGGCTAGGCTCTAATACCACCTTCTGTCGCAACCCCCGATCCCTTATCTGTCCCGGGAACGGGCGGACGCGAACTCAGAGTTTCGGTGGTATCAGTTGGTTAATTTGGCAGCGGAAATTACATCAGGACCGTAGTTAGGAAATGTTTATCAGAGTAAAACCACCTCATTTGATATTAATAACATGGGCAAAACCCAAGTTTCTTATTACAATACATTTACAGGGATAAAACCCTATTTTATTGAATTTAAAACATCGTCTTTTAGGTAACTTTTATAGCCACATTTTTCTCAAGCCTTCAGTGCTCTCCAGCTAGCTTTTTTTACTAATTGGCTGTCACATTGTGTTACCTGAAACGCGTTTTAAAAACATTTGTCAGTGGGAAATACTGGTGAGTGAATCCCTGTTTAATCAAGAAACAATTTATCAATTAAAACATTATTGAGAGCGATCACATTGTTTATTTCTACACAATTACTCATTCAGTACTGTCAATCCTGACTTGTGGGTCATATTACACATTGGCTAACTCGTTGTCCAATGGTAACGTACTGTCATCGCGACTTACTACTCGCATTAGTAAATTTTGTATACAAAACCCCAACATACCGGCAGTAATTGAAGAACTATAATCACCGCTTAATCACATTGTAAAACATTTAAGGTTTTGTAAAATATTACAAAAAAGTTAACAAAAAGAGGATAAACTCACATTGCTATCTTAGACGTCGCGTAAGGGTTTCCTGGGAATAATCTATAATTTATACAAATGTACATAGGTTAGTATCATAACCCTTTGAAAATATTAATGATATCCTCCCCGAGAAGGCATTCCAACAAACGTCGGGCAGAACCACGACAGTTGTTACGGAACCCTAAATCAATCGGGTAGCGTATCTATTACGAAACTGGGGTTATAATACTTACAACGGGGCAGAACCTTGCTAATTAGGGGGTTATAATACCAGCTTTCTATGCCTAATATTTCATAATTGAGATTGAGAAACGAAAAATGAACGGACTGAATTGAAATCCGATGCGTTCTATTTATAGGTGCTGATCTTGACTCTCACGCGCAGGGGCTTACGCGGCCCGCGTCAAACTCCAGTCAACGCGTAACTCGTCCGGATCAGCGTATAGACTCGACACGATGATGACACGTGTCGGCCCGGGGTGTTGCCACTATTTTGATCACACGCGGCCCGCGTAAGATTGAGATGGGGTTTACGCGGCCCGCCTGAACTTAAGAAATCAGACGGAATCAGTCTCTAGACTTGATACCGCCCGCGTAAGGTTGGGGTGGGTCCTACGCGGCCCGCCTCAACTTAATATTTCTTGTTTTTAATTATTTTCTATACTATATGGTATTTCGGGCTTGGTTTTCACATACGGGGTGTAATTAAAGACATATTGAGACATTTTTAAAATATACTAGAGTATCGGAACAATTATAAGGGTGTCGGTTTATTGAGGATTGTTACAGGAATGGTGTAATTATCCTATTTATATGTTGTAAGTGTTTTGCCCTTTGCACGTTCGGGTCGGGGGTTCTGTTTGTGTTTGGCCTTTTGCCCATTTGGGTCGGAGGTTGTTTTTAATGAAGTTTAATTTAAAAAAAAAAAGTAATCATGAAATAGATTTTTTTCGCTTTAACTTCTCAACATTCCTAACTTTTTTACAAACCAAAATTAGTAATCAAATTAGTAGTTGGTAATGTCATTTGGTGTTTAATTTTTCTATTATCTATTATATCTATTATACCTTTATAAAGCATTTCCTATGTATAAAAATGTAATCTCACCCACAATTTTTAAGACGTCATTCCAAAGTTCTGTTTTGTTTCCCTAATTTTAGCCCCCCTCTCCCAAATATGCCCCCATTCAATACAGTCTCAATGTTTTCCTCAAACAAAAAAACTGGTGTAAATCGAAGAAGCAAATGTAACGGTGGGAACAATTAATCATGGTTAGAATGATTTCTTCATCTATTGCAGTAGTGAATGCTAATTTACTTCTCGATTGAATGCAGCAATTGAAGCATTCATGCGTTTCCATCCCCCCCACTGATTTTTAGGTTTATTGAATGCTCAGGCCATGAATCGTCTGTGGGATTGAATGGGATTTGGGGATTTAATTCTTTGGCCGATTGAATGCTTCTGTACTTCCCCTTCTGCTTTTGTTTGTTCTTCATCACTCCCACAATTAACGTCTACTTCCAATTTTCAATTCAGCAAACCCTTGGATTACATAATTCGTGTTAATCGATTGTTGTTGGTGTTGTTTTTGTTATAATTGATTCAATTGTTTGGTGTAACAGCATCATTGCACCATGGATTCAGGTGGAGACAAGAGCAATCCCCAATTGAAACAAGGTATATTGTCAAACCTCTTCAATTTTGTTCAATTATGCCCTGGTTTTAGGGATTTTGTTGTTTTGATTATAATGTTTTTATTCTCCCGATACGCACCATTCTACAATTTGTACTATAGTGTGTTATTGGTGATCACTAACATGTTTCTGATTACTTAATTTTCTCATCAAGATTTTGGACCACGGATGCCGAAACCTGTTACGCATATACTTAAATATGGAAGCAATCTTCTTCAAGTGGTAGGCCAATTTAACGGTAGTGTCATTATCCAATTCTAGAATAAAGTTCATGTTTGACTCCACCTGAAATTCTCATGATTTTTATTTAGGAAGATATATTATAGCGAGTAAGGTCTCAAATCATAGCTTTCCTCTCATTTCCGACTTTGTTCAACCAGTTGCTGCTCAACCTGATTCAGATTAGTTAGACATAAAGAAAAAAATTTGCTTAAGAATTAATATGAAAAACTGCTGATATGGATCATGAAATGACGTGTTCCATCGGATGTGGTTGTATGATGATCTATTATTATAGTTTATTTATGTTTGTTAGAGAAATTAACATGTTTATATGATTCACCACCGGGCAGCCATATATATGGTAAAAACTGTCGTATTCAAGTACATATGTTCATTGAAATTTGCGATTGTCTGTGTGTGTTCAATATCTTATTGTTTATTTTTTAATCTTCTGCAGAACATATAAGCTCGGTGCCTATTGTTGATAGTAAAGGAGGACTTGTTAACATTTTCTCTAGAAGGTGATTTGTAATTGTCACGGTCTTTGACTATTCATCTGAATTTATAAAAGTTTAATAATCCACTAGATTATATATTGATTAAAATTTAAAACCTTTGTTTATTCTGTGACATCACTTCGTTAGCAAAAGGCAATGTATATGCTCGTATGCAACTTGATCATGCAACCATAGCTCAAGTAAGCATTACTCACACATCTCATGTATGTAGACCATTAATAATAATATTACATGTGGCAAATGGACCGGGTGGGTGAGTCTGGTAACGAATAGTCCAGGTGGTATCGGGCTACCCACATACACTTTCGTTTGTTCATCTTTTATGACCTTTATAAATAATTTGGGTGCTAAATACAATTCAAAAAACTATATTATAACCACAATAATCTTTCTTTTATTAAACTGATTTATGAGAATGTTATTTGGCTCGTTTCCTTCTAATTAGATCTTTTAGCCTAAACCATTTTGACCCGTTTGACACCTCTAACCATAGTTGTCAATAGCTGTCGCTATAGCAAATAGCGTAGCGTATAGGTCGAAGGTCGCTACAAGGTATGCAGCCATAGCCCATAAATAGCGGGATTTCACTTTTTTTTATAAATATAAATAGTGATTAAATATAGCTATAAAATAGCTGGATTTTAGCTTTTTGTTAAATATACATGTAAAATAGTGTATACCAGGGTATTCATAAAATAGGGCGCACTATTTATTGCTATTCGTGCCTCTAACTGATATCAAGTTTATTTTCCTTTTTTTAATTTCCTTCATTATTAATAGATACTTATTTTCTTCCGTGATTCAGGCGTTGCAACTGGTAGACAACAAAGCTCATTCTAGATTCCGGATATGTACACGATCTCACAGTTTATATCAAGTCATAACTCTTCTTTCTGATCTAGGTATGAATTTCCATCTAAGTATATAGTTCCAATAGTGAAGTTTTAAGTGTTTACCCATGATAACCAGAATTGACCCATATCCATAAACGGGCCTAACCCATATTTTCTCTAAATGTTGCTGATTGTTTCCAATTTTGTGACAGGGGTGCGGCCAATGAGAATGTCGTCGAATAAAGGCGAGCATCCGACGGTCCCGTTATTGGTGTTGTTGAAGCGTGAATTGGCCAATGAGAAGGTCGAGCGGCCGGAGATTGTTAGCGGTCAGGTGAATCAGTCGAAGAAAGGGGAAGATTTCACGTTGATTAAGAGCGAATGCCAACGCGTGTTGGGAGATGGTGTTACTACGTATTCTGTGTTTGGGGTATGATTTTTGGTGTTTTTACAATTTGAATTTGGAATATGTTATTAATGAGTTTCATTTTGCAGGTACTTGATGGCCATAATGGGTCTGCAGCAGCTATATATACCAAAGAGAATTTTTGAATAATGTTTTGAGTGCTATTCCTCCGGACCTGAACCGTGAAGAATGGATTGCGGCTTTGCCTAGGGCTTTGGTGGCCGGATTTGTGAAAACGGATGAGGATTTTCAAGAGAAAGGTACTGGATTCTGGTTAGATTACATGAATCAGTTTGATAAATACGGTGGTTCCTGATAGCTTGTTGTCGTGATTGCAGGTCAACTGTCGTGAACAACAGTCACCTTTGTAATTATTGAAGGATTCATAGTTACTGTGGCATCAGTTGGTGATTCCCGCTGTATACTTGAATCTGCAAATGGAAGCCTATATCATCTATCACCAGATCACAGATTTGAGGACAATGAAGAAGAGTGAGTACTGAGTATATAGATGCAAGTTATAACGTTCTTCTGTGTATTTATTCCTTTATGATATGTTATTTTTTTAAAGATGTGTGATCTGTGTATTTATTCATTATTTTTTTATAATGAAACCGTTCGAGATTTGCTTTCTCCTGGACGTCCTTTGATCCTTAGAGAAGATAATCAGGTTTATATCTCATTTTAAAGTTTAAATCTTTGTGTTGGAGATCTTTTTATAAAGATTTTGCAAATTTTATTTGGTTTCATAGGGGATCGTGGCAGCATGGCACACTCAGTATCGCGCGTATTCAACTGATGAGGTGATTTTTTCTAAAGTCAAGAAGACGTATTTTAGTTTCTTTATAATTCGGATGTGTGAATTGTATGTTATAGGTCATGATGTTGCTTCAACAAGGAAACCGTAATTGGACTACAGAACCAACTCGAGCCAATGAAACATCGTCACGCTCCCATGCTATTCTTCTGGTTTGAGATCAAACAAAATTTATGCTCATCTTGAAAAGAGTAAACAACTTCATTAAATTTTGAGGAAACTGTACATTTACAAGTTTTTGACTTTGACTTTTGAGGTCATACGCAACTCATGTCCAATCTTGAAAAGAGTAACAACTTCTGTAAATTTGTGGAAACTTTACATTTACAAGTTTTTTACTGAAACTTTTGAGGTCATACGAAACTCATGTGCAGTCATGAAAAGGGTAACATGGATACTGATCTTAATGAGTTAGAAACATGTAAAGTCAAGACCAATCTTTTTCATTTCAAGTTGATACTTTACTCACTTATTTGTACAAGATTATTAGTCATGATATTACTAAGTCTTGCAAGTGATTCATAACCAACATAAAATGAAATGAATGAGATACTAAGGAAAATTTTCGACACCGCCGCAACGCGCGGGTTTCCCACTAGTCTCCTAGAAACAAGTTAGAATGTTGGTTTTACAAACCTTTACTATCCAACAAAAGGATTCATGTATTTAACTATATATGGTTAGTGATGTGATTTTAGTACGTTGTCAAATCGGCCAAACAAACATTAAAATCATGGGTTGTTTGTTCACAAAATTTGTTTTGTTAGATTATGATTTCATATCAAGTTTTACGCCGGATTGGTCTCAAAAGTAGACAATTAAATTTAGAAAGAAAAAAAAAACAGTACACTGTCTACATAACGAACTTAAACTTATTTATGTATGGCGTTAAAAATAAAGAGAGTAGGAAGTTTCGTCAATGGTAACAACCGTTCCATTAAGGAACTCCAAGTAGTGATTTGTTAGCAAAGTGTATGCGGAAGAAGATAAGACATACACACGCACGTAAGGACAACTTGATTGAAGTTAATCGATCGGTGTTGTGAGACTGCAACGTTTTGATCTACGATGTGGGGGAACATGTATAGGCTAAGCGAGATTAAGGGGCTGTTTGTTTTAGCTTTTAATGGTTCAGACCTCTTACTGGTTCAGCACTTAATGGTTCTGACTTTTTTGTTTCGTGAGCAGATGTCGTCTGAATGGTTCAGACATTTGCCTCTGAATGGTTAAGCATTATACTGAGTCTCAATGGTTAAGATCTCTTATCTGAATTAGTCAGACAATTGTCTCTAAATAGTTAAGTAATAAGTATTATACTGACTCTTAATGGTTTATACCTCTTATTGGTTCAGCACTTAATTATTTAGATCTCTTACTGGTTTAGCACTTACCCATTTAATTTAAAAGTTGTCAAACAGCTCATAACTGTAAAAACGAAGTCGATGAATGGAGATGGTAGAAGAAATAGTGTAGCGGCTGGACTTACAATGTGGTAACTTGGACTGATAAATGGGCCGTTTTAAATGGGTTTATAAGTAACTTGGAACTAGCTAACATTGGGCTGATAAATGGGCCGTTTAAATGGGTTTATAAGTAACTTGGTGATGAACTAGCTAACATAGGTCTTCTAAAATATTCTATGCTTATTTGTTTGTTTTATTAAAACATGTCATATTAATATTACTTTTTTTTTTTGAATAATTCATATTCTAAAAAGTCACTTTGAAAAAAAAAAATTTTTTTTGAAAGGAATAAATTTCCCATGTCATTCCAATAATTTGGGCAAATTACATAAGGATAGCAGGTAGACGAGCAACAAACTGCGCCGCCATCCCTTTCTGAATAGAAAACCCTAATCTACTAAAAACAAAGCCTCGCCCCTGAGGGGTCGAAAAGTTGCTGTGGACCCCACGCTGAACTCTAGACAAGAACCGAACTGCCTCTGGCGCCAAGGAGCCGAACGTGTCAAACGCCAGGGGACAAAGGCATGCTGATTATCCTCACAAGCTTTTGCGTGCTTTTCCACCTTCTTTGACTCAAATTTCAGTACCGCTTGCCCCGCCACAAACCCATTTTCCCGGAACCCAGCTAGGAGGGATACACCTGTGAGATCGACACAAGCATGTTTCCCGCCCTCCCAACCAAAAACTAGCACGTCAGCCGGACGTAGGGTGGATCTCCCCTCCGACAGATCTGTAAGAAAATTAACCGGTGCCTCTCTCTTTGCCGAGATCCCTGCTCGTTTGAGAATATCCATTAACGCGTCTCGAACAAAGTCATGGCGATACTTAAACCCCGGCAACTCTCTACAGTGTAACGCATGCTCCCCGTATTTATCCAGACATGCTTTACGGCAGACTGGGCAAGTTTCATCATTCGGGAACATGGGGATCATCAAACGGTACTTAAGGATTGACCGGTACTCCACCGCTGACATACGTTGACCCAAACCTTCAATAGGAATAACAGTTAAGAAATCCTGAGCGTGAGACCTCTGTGGGCATTCAATGACGGCTTTCTGGCGGGGGAACAAATGGAAATCTTCTCCCAAACTTTGTGCGATTCGACAACAAAGGGCATTCGCCAAAGTTTTCTGTGGCTTTTTGGGGGCGGTGTCCTTGTTAGAGAAACCGCCGAGATCAAAGTCAGGTAGAGATTCATGCAAGTGTTCCAAGGCGCTGGCATAATCCGGATCAGTGTTAGCAGCCCCACTGTTACGTAAGATGTGGTCCTGCAACTCCCAAGATTGAGACCTGGAAGCCACAAAGGCATAGGCAGCCACATCCCGGGCCGAGAGAAGGCCCAACCCACCAAGCCGCATTGGCAAGGTTGCGACCCGCCACTGTAGTTCACCAAAAAAAGGACCCCCACATACGACAATGTCTTCTATTGCCTCCCGAAGACCTTTATCAAAACATGAAACAACATCATCCACAAAGGGGGGCTGGCAAGTTCGCAAACCAAATAGCAACTTTGCAACCCCCATACAATATCTAAGCAAGAGATGTTCGCTTTGAGGATCTCGTAACAAGGGAAGGTGTCCCATAATGTCAATAGCACGCGTTGCCCTCTTAGCCGCTAGACCACTAATAAAACTGGCATCACGGCTGACTGCCCCTCCTAGCAGTTTGACACCTCTCCCAGGCCTCCCAATCTCACTGGGGAAAAGCCCTGGCCGAACCTTCACCCCGTTGCATGTCGGCCAAAATACTTCAGTTTGAAAGTCGGCCAAAATACCCCGTTGCATCACGGCTGACTGCCCCTTCTAGCAGTTTGAAAATTTAATTTTTCTTATTATGTTTATAAAATGTACAGTATTTTTGTAGAACTTTTTATATTTATCTATTTCTATACATAATTTTATAGTTGCAACTAAGCTCCCCTACTTACCTGTATTTCTTTAGAATGTTACAAATTATTTTTATCAAGTTGAAAAACAGTTTGGTTGATACAAAGAGAAATTGTACTTCTTTAGTATTTATTCATAACATAATTATATTTGCGGTCTTAAAAAGATCAGGTCGAAAGTGGACAAAATCATGTAACTTTAATGCATTTAATATTCTAAATTATTATTTAAAGGTAAAGTATTATTATAAATTTTTTACCATCATAATCTTGTTACTAGACCTTGGTGGTTTCTCTTTTACACAAACAATATCCTACTGAACTTTAATACCACATAACATATAATACAGCTGCAAAACCTCCTTGAACTATCCTTAAACTAGCATTTACTTGTAGATATTATGGTATGATTATTTCAATTTTCAGATACATAAATCCTTCGGAATAGAGGCATGGTTTGCATACATCTCACCTTCCCTAGACCCTGTTAACAACTTTGCTACCAATATGACTTTATTTGGTATGGTTGTGTTGTTGTTGTTATTGTTACTTCTCTTGGTAGTAGTGGCGGTCCCAAAACTTTCTCATATGGGATGATCGGATGGCTTAACCAAATTACGAAGAGCGATTGAGATCTTCAAGTGTGTGTATATATTTTCTATCATAACTTTTATAAAATCTTATTCTTAATATCTACAATAAATAAAACTATGATAAATTATGTACGTATCATAGTCACCAAAAATCTATGAAAATCTAAAAAAATAAAAAAAACATCATGATAGTATAAACCTCAAAAGTTAATTTTGTATTTCATAACATCAAAATATTTATCACAAAAGAATATTTAGTTTTTAAGTAGTGAAGTTTTTTTTTTCACTAAACAAGGGTTAGGGGTAAAAATAATTAAAAATTTTGTGTAAATTGTTAGGGTATATAGTTTCGGGTAATCTCATACCTGTACTCAATGTTGCAGAAATCGGCCTAGGCGGGCGATTAATCGGCGCCTAGGCGCTAGGCGGTGAGTTACTGACTAATTTTTAGTTAGTCGGTCCAATTAGGCGGATATGGTCAAAATCGGTCTTAGGCGGTCAAAATCGGTCCCAGGCGGTCAAAATCGGACTAATCGGTCCATGTTTTACAGCCCATTAAACACAAAATTTGACCCATTTTTGAATCTGGCCCATTGTTTTACAGCCCAAATATTACTTATAAACCTATTTTAACATTTAATTTTATGTATTTTAACATTTAACCCCCTCTATCTTTCACTAGTTTACATATGGTTCCTAAACTTTTAAATTTATTAATAAAAAGTATAAAGTTATCTCCTAAACTTGTAAATTTATTAATAAAAAGTATAAAGTTATCTATATATATAAAAAAAATTGTAAAATTATACTTAAAAAGTCCAATCTGATTAATCCTGATTAATCCCTATTAATCCCGATTAATCCCTAGGCGGTACCTCACCGCCCGACTAGCGCCTAGCGCCTTCTACAACATTGCCTGTACTATACATGGGAAATAATTTTTTTCCTATTCTCATACTTGAATACCCGGGCCAATATCTGAATCGAATGCTTTGGGTTTCGAGTATTTACTTCAGGCTTATTTTTTTTTTTTTTTTTTGCCATCCCTTGTAGATATACACCTTGTAAGAGCATTCACAATCCATTCCTCATCCTTATAATTTTAATAAAATCACCATCCCCTAATTTTATTTCTTGTTATTTAGAAAATTCTCGCATTTCATTCCCCATCCATTTTTCTATATTCCTTTTAATTTTTACCCTATAATTACTAATATGCTTATGTGTCTTCATCGAAATGGTTGCTGGAAATTTAGGGGATGAATAGTACATGAATCCTCAAATATGGGGATTACGTGAATCCTCAAATTTGGGGATTCATTTTAACTTTCCTTAAATTATAAGGATGGTATGGATGGGAAATGTGATGGAGGGGTGTTTTTAGATCATTTCTCTAAATTTTAAAGATACGGAAGGGGATGGGAAATGGGAGTTAACTAGAACTTATATAAAATGAATATATTACCCTCACATGTATGCAGGGCCGGCCCGAAGGGTGTGCGGGATGGGCGACGGCTCACGACCCAAACCCATCGGGGGCCCAATTTTTTATTTTATTTTATTAGTTTTACACTATAGTTAGAATATATACTTAAGAATCGTACTTGGTTTGGTGGTTTGAAAGTCACTTTAATAATAAGAAGACACGGGTTAGTGCTCGGTGTTGATTCAAATGACATTAATTCATTTTCATATATTTAAATTTTTTTATATATATTCTTTTTAAAAATTTATATTTAAGGGACCCGTGTTTCGCACAGGGCCTAAAGATTTTCGAACATTTTCGAAGACGGCCCTGGATGTAGGTACTTGACAATTGATTGACTTATTTTGCACCTTTCTTGTTCCTTTTACTTCCAAGTCTCGAATACTCTCTTGAGTCCACGAACACACTTTTGACTTTGTAAAAATGTTTAGAAATGTGACACCCTTTTTCATATATGATTTCTAATTAACTTTCAGTATTTGGCCTAATTAGTCCTTTATGTATCAAAGTACCTTAACTTTAACTTCAAACTTGAAGTTCATACCTTAATGTTTTTTTCTCTACATGCCTCTTTGAAACCTTTCAATCCATCTTTTTCTTGATAATAGTTCACGGTTTTTTAAAGAGATTTTCATAATTTGTAGGTCCTTAATGAATACACTCGAAACTGGAAGGATAAAAAAACTCACTCGGTGGACTACCGACCATTTGCCACCTTATCCCCTAAAGAGAGAAGCTTTCTCGATATGTATATCAAGTCAAGTTGTGGTGGCACTGCATGGATGGTCTATCCGCCCTTAAGTGGTGTTACCAACCATTCTGGAGGAGCAATTGATTCGACACCCTATACTAATACATATGTTTCGCATAACTGCTTATCAACATAACTTACATACTTAAATCATCATCATACTCAGTGAAACTACTATCGAGCCAGGGGTCTCACTGGAAGCAGCCTCTCTATTCCTACGGTGTAGAGGTAAGGCTGTCTACATCTTACCATCCTCAGACATTAAACTAAACATTTTACATATTAAACCCAAAAGTGGGATGTTATAAATTATAATTAATGGTAAATTTGTATGTATAATAGAGAGTGTGATACCTCTAATGCTGATTGCAGATGAAGGTGTGAGCAATGAAGTATAAGGTAAACTAGATTTGCTATTCTTATCTTTGGTATATAAAAGTAAAATTATAAATATAAAATTGGGAAACATTTGTGCAAGTCATTGGAGGACTCATTACGTTTACTTTTTCATCTAGACATTAGTTTTAGATATCTATCTTTGTTAAATAATTTGTGTTTGTTAATAAATGAACACGTGCGAACATGAACACATTCATTTTCGTAACAAATAAACACAAACAAGAATATCCGTTTGTTTACGTGTTTATTCCATTAATGTTAAATTAACCAACACGAATGTTTTCTAGTGCGCAACTTTTTATTGATTTACACATCACACTCACACACAACAAAAGTCTAAAAACAACTCGAACTCAAACTTACAACTACTTTCGCTAATCTTGTGTGACCACACCTCACGTCATAGCCGATTAATTTGATGGATTTACTGCCTTGATCATATAGCCACCATTTGGACACCTTTGTTGCTAGCTTCTACGATCAATGCCTCCTGTTTCCGCCACTGATGGTCATTGGCCACCCACCACCGTCACTACACCGCCATACCTCACTATGTATTTTTACTCTCTATCTCTCTCTCTCTCTCTCTCTCTCTCTCTCTCTCGGGTTGTTATCGGTTGTAATGGAGTGAAGATCGAAGTTTATTATGCTCGGTCCATCCCAGGGCCTAGGGGTGTGCACGGTTCGGTTCGGTTCGGTTCGGTTCGGTTATTAGCATTATCCGTAACCGTAACCGAATTCATCGGTTAATCGGTTCGGTTAATTTGTCGGTTTTCGGTTCGGTTCGGTTCAGTTAAATTTCTATTAATAACCAATTCAAACAAGGGCTAATTTTTTTGCTTAGAAATACATGTAATGGAGGTATATATAACAACCCTCAGTAAAACCGACACTCTCAAATATTTCCGACACCCTATTATATTTTAAATTGTTCCAATATGTCTTTAAAATACACCCATACGTGAAAACCGAGCCCGAAATACAATATAGCATTAAAAATAAATTAAAAATCTGAATTTTGGGCTGAGGCGGGCCGCGTAAGCCCCACCTCAACCACCTGGCGGGCCTACCTGATGACCCAGCTAAGCTACGCAGTTGACCGGAGTCAACGCGGGCCGCGTAAGCCTTCGCTTACCTTTACGCGAGCCGCGAGAGGACCAGATTCAGCAACTATATAAGGAGGCCTCGGGATTTCATTTCCGTCGCTCACATCTTTTCCTTCTTAAACGAATTCTGAGTAGTAGAAATTATAATCGGGTATTATATCCCCCTAATTAGCGAGGTTCTGCTCCGTTGTAAGTATTATAACCCTAGTTTCGTAATAGATACGCTGCCCGATTGATTTAGGGTTCCGTAACAACTGTCGTGGTTATGCCCGACGTAGTTGTTGGAATGCCGTCTCGGGAGGGTATCATTAATATTTTCAAAGGGTTATGATACTAACCAATGTACATTTGTATAAATTATAGATTATATCCAGGAAACCCTTACGCGAAGTCTAAGATAGAAATGTGAGTTTATCCTCTTTTTGTTAACCTTTTTGTAATACTTTACAAAACCTTAAGGGTCTGTTTGGTATGGGGTAATGGAATGGACGAAGGAATGGAATGGACGAGGTAATGGAATGGACGAGGGAATGCAATGGATCATTACCATTTCATGTCTTGTTTGGTTACCATGTGTGAATGAAATGAATTATTATTGTGTGTTGTTCGATAGGCAAGAAAAACGGAGTAATAAAATCAGCGGTGAGTGGTGGTGGTGGTCGGTGGTAGTGATTGTGGGTGGTTATAGGTGGCGGTGGTGGGTGTCGGCGGCGGCGATGGGTGGTGGTGGCGGCGGCGAGTGGCGGTGCGGTGGTGACGACGAGTGGTGGTTGCGGCAAGGTGGTCGTTGGTGGTGGGTGGCAGCAGAGGTGCCCGTTGGTGGCGGCAGCGGCGGTTGGTGGTGGTGGGGGTGGTGGTGGTGTCGTCGACGATGGTGGTGGGCGGCGGGGGCGAGTGGCGTTGGCGGTTAGTCGCAGCTGTGGGTGATAATGGTGGCGAGTGGGTGGTGACGGCGGCGGTGGCGGGTGGCGGCGGTGGCTGTCCGGGTGAGGTGGTGGCGGGTGGCGGCGATGGCATCGATGGTGGGTGGTGGTGGTGGGTTGTGGCGAAGGTGGTGGGTTGTGGTGTTGTTGATGAATGGTGCAAGAGGGGATGGAATGGAAAAAAAACATGGGGGGTGGAAGGAATGATTTTGAGGGAATGGAATGCCTTTTGGAATGGGTGATTCCATTCCATTGACCAACCAAACACCTTTTTCTTCATTCCCTCGTAATCATCCATTCCTTTCCACCTCTCATTCCTGCATACCAAACACTACCTAAATGTTTTACAATGTGATTAAGCGGTGATTGAGTCTTTGTAATTCTTCAAATACTGCCGGTATGTTGGGGTTTTGTATACAAACGATTAAATTCCGAGCCTGTTTGATGAACTTTAAAGCGTGAATTATTAAAATTTGTGACATAATATTTTTTTAAGGTATTTCTTGATGGACTTATTCAGACACCCGGACACTTTAGCATTGCTATAGTTTGTGAGTTGTTGAGAAAAATATGAGTGTTCATAAAGAGTAAAGAATTAGTGTCCACATTGATGTCATGATGTGTTTTTCTTAACTTATAAAAGTTCATAAAATCACAAGAAACTTATATTATACTTTGAGAGTTGTACACTTTTGTACATTTGTTTCGGATCATAGCATTTTTATTTTTATTTTGGAAGTCAAAGTTCTACTGTTTGACCTTGATAGGTGTGTGTCTTGCAAGGTGAGTTTTAGGTTTCTTGTGGGAAACCAAGTAGTGGTGGAGATTAAAAACCAAAGGGTGTAAGATAGGTTATCTATTTCCCAACCATAACATATTTTGCCGTTTTAGTAGTGTAAATGCATATAAAAATTGTATATATTTGTTACGTGTAAATTTCAAACCTAATAACCAAGAAAGAAAAATTATGAAAATGACTTTGTTGTATATAAAAATAAAAAATTCTATATATTTCTTATGTGTAAATTTCAAACCTAATATTCCCTAATAACCAAGAAAAAAAGTTTTGAAAATGACTTTTTCTTGACACTCTAGTTAAACAAATTTTGTGTCTCCATTTTATATTAATGTAAAAAACATGCTTTAATTTTAAGTAACAAGAACAAATAGATACTTATTTTACATATTTTTTATGATACGGTGAAACAATTTGTAGCACTACTATAGTGATATAATTAGATTAGTATGTTTAAGAGTGTGTGTATATATAGGGGTTGGTTATCGTACAATATTCCTTAACGTACGATATGTACGAGATGAAATTATGCACGTTATAAAACTCAAAAACCCTAATCACGCATGTTGAAACCCATAATCAAGCATGAACATAATCACGCATGTACAAAATCAGAAATCACGCATGGGGTAAAAACCCTAATCACGCATATTATATTTCAACAGCGTACGCAGCGTACATTAACCCAAATTGTACAATAGAGTCTCTCTCTCTCTCTCTCTATATATATATATATATACTACTTTAATAAGCATATAGGAATGACAGAAATGGTCATTTGCCACTTTACAACCATTTGAAGCCCATTGTACAACCTTTTAAGCACAAAGGTGTTGAAAAATCCTTCAACACACGCGGACCAGCTCATACAAACTAAACGGATCTCTTTGACCCGTTTTACCCAAATGGATCCAATATATACCTTCTTTCACTCGATCTAAACCCTAATATTCATTTTATTCACATCCGCCCCCATCCTTCTTCTTCTCTCTCTCTCTCACCAGACGCGGTTCTAGGGTTTCAAAACCAGGCGCTCCAAGATCAAGATCTCTGTGATGAATCTCTTTACATCCGACACCAGATTGACTTCCTCATTATCATCACCACCATTTCTAGGGTTTCTTTACCAGTCGCTTCAAGATATACGCTTCCTCAGCGATGAATCTCTCTAGATCCAACACCAGATCGACTGGTTTGACCGCTCGGTATCTTTCTTTTTACAGTATCTTTTTTTCTTTTGTTATTTGAATCGGATATGTGTAATATTTCAGATCTGCCGTTGAGTTGTTCGCGTTAGGGTGCACCGGAATAACCAGATGTGGTATGTGTTCTGTAGTTTAGTTTTTTTTTTCTTTAAAGAAGTTTGTATTTTTAATTTGAAGTTGATTATTGTGTTTATCTTGCAAGTATCATCTGGAATTTGAATCGGATCTATGTAATATTTCAGATCTGCCGTTGAGTTGTTCGTGTTAGGGTGATTATTGTGTTTATCTTGCAAGTATCATCTGGAATTTGAATCGGATCTGTGTAATATTTCAGATCTGCCGTTGAGTTGTTCGTGTTAGGGTGCACCGGAATAACCAGATGTGGTATGTGTTCTGTAGTTTAGTTTTTTTTTCTTTAAAGAAGTTTGTATCTTTAATTTGAAGTTGATTATTGTGTTTATCTTGTAAGTATCATCTGGAGTCGATCTCTACACAATTTCAACAAGGTATTGTTTGAGCCGTAGGTTTTTTATTCTGCGAAATGTTTGTTTGTTTACTACTGGATAACCAGATGTGGTATGTGTTTTTTAGTTTAGGTTTTTTTGAAGCCCATTGTACAACCTTTAAAGCACAAAGGTGTTGACAAAATCCTTCAACAACACGCGGACCAGCTCATATAAACTAACCAGATGCATTTCACTAAATCTAAACCCTAATTTCATTTCATTCACATCCGCCCCCATGCTCATATAAACTAACTGGTATGTTTGTAGCTGATTATGTTTGTTACAGATCTGGTATGTTTGTAGTTGATTTACATGCTTATGTTACTGATTATGTTTGTTACAGATCTGGTATGTTTGTAGCTGATTATGTTTGTAGCTGATTATGTTTCTTAATCTGTCTGAACTGAAAGTGTTTGAGGCTGTGATGCATAAGCTGAGCTTGTGTTCTTAATCTGTCTGAACTGAAAGTGTTTGAGGCTGTGATGCAAAAGCTGAGCTTGTGTTCTTAATCTGTCTGAAATGAAAATGTTTGAGGCTGTGATGCAAAAGCTGAGCTTGTGTTCTTAATCTGTCTGAACTGAAAGTGTTTGAGGCTGTGATGCAAAAGCTGAGCTTGTGTTCTTAATATGTCTGAACTGAAAGTAACAATTGATTTAAAGTAATGAATCAGGTTAAAACTATAAACAGCTTTGCACTTGCATCAAATTATAACTCTTTTTAATAAACTTTTTGAATTTAAAGTGTTTGAGGCTGTGATGCAAAAGCTGAGCTTGTGTTCTTAATCTGTCTGAACTGAAAGTGTTTGAGGCTGTGATGCAAAAGCTGAGCTTGTGTTCTTAATCTGTCCGAACTGAAAGTGTTTGAGGCTGTGATGCAAAAGCTGAGCTTGTGTTCTTAATCTGTCTGAACTGAAAGTGTTGAGTCTATGATGCATAAGCTGACCTTGTGTTCTTAATATGTCTGAACTGAAAGTGTTTGAGGCTGTGATGCAAAAGTTGAGCTTGTGTTCTTAATCTGTCTAAACTGAAAGTGTTTGAGGCTGTGATGCAAAAGCTGAGCTTGTGTTCTTAATATGTCTGAACTGAAAGTGTTTGAGGCTGTGATGCAAAAGCTGAGCTTGTGTTCTTAATCTGTCTGAACTGAAAGTGTTTGAGGCTGTGATGCAAAAGCTGAGCTTGTGTTCTTAATCTGTCTGATCTGAAAGTGTTGAGGCTATGATGCATAAGCTGAGCCTGTGAAGTTACATATGTGTTTAAAACACTTGTACATCATGCTTTAAAGGTTGTTTAAGTTTAGTGGCAAATTACTCTTGTACATCATGCTTTAAAGCGAGGTTACATAACACAATAGACTGTGATGATGATTGTATTTTGAGGGTACATAGAAGATCCGAGTAGCATCTTGGCGGGGCAATATCCATGTTGCATAGTTCTTACTCTGCAACCGTGTGTTGCAGCCATGGCTTTACCCGTAGTTGTGTTCATCTCTCAATTACATGTCTGAGTCTTTCAGATGTTTTGAAAGAAAGTATATATTGGATCCATTTGATTAAAACGGGTCAAATGCATCCGGTTAGTTTATATGAGCTGGTCCGCGTGTTGTTGAAGGATTTTTCAACACCTTTGTGCTTTAATGGTTGTACAATGGGCTTCAAATGGTTGTAAAGTGGCAAATGACCATTTTTGTCCTTCCTATATGCTTATTAAAGTAGTATAGATATAGATATAGTATAAGTATATATAGAGTATAGATATAGATATAGATATAGATATAGATATAGATATAGATATAGATATAGATATAGATATAGATATAGATAGATAGATAATGTGCTTAAAATGATTTTAGCCTTTATGTTTGTTACAGATCTGGTATGTTTGTAGCTGATTTACATGCTTATGTTACTGAAGGTTTTAGTATCTAAGTTGAGTGCTTGTAGAGTTGTGATGAATTGTGATGAATGTAGTTGAATTTATAGACTTCCAAGCATGCTTCCTTTCTGACAAATCCGAACAGTGTTTGCTTTTACAGCTGTATTTGAACAGTCATCGTCAGTAAAAAAAATTCAAAAAGGATAGCAGTAAAATATTTTGGATTCTGAAAGGTTGTCAACTGTTCAACTGTAAAATCAGGAGTTAGGTTTCTGAAAAAGGTTTCGAAAGTCTTTCTGACAGGTTACTGTTCAATTTTTTTGTCATAAAAAATTACTAAATCAATTTTTACTTTAAATTCAAAAAGTTTATTAAAAAGAGTTATAATTTGATGCAAGTGCAAAGCTGTTTAGAGTTTTAACATGATTCATTACTTTAAATCAATTGTTACTTTAAATTCAAAAGGTTTATTAAAAAGAGTTATAATGTGATGCAAAAGCTGAGCTTGTGTTCTTAATCTGTCTGAACTGAAAGTGTTTGAGGCTGTGATGCATAAGCTGAGCTTGTGTTCTTAATCTGTCTGAACTGAAAGTGTTGAGTCTATGATGCATAAGCTGAGCTTGTGTTCTTAATATGTCTGAACTGAAAGTGTTGAGGCTATGATGCATAAGCTGAGCCTGTGAGGTTACATATGTGTTTAAAACACTTGTACATCATGCTTTAAAGGTTGTTTAAGTTTAGTGGCAAATTACTCTTGTACATCATGCTTTAAAGCGAGGTTACATAACACAATAGACTGTGATGATGATTGTATTTTGAGGGTACATAGAAGATCCGAGTAGCATCTTGGCGGGGCAATATCCAGGTTGCATAGTTCTCACTCTGCAACCGTGTGTTGCAGCCATGGCTTTACCCGTAGTTGTGTTCATCTCTCAATTACATGTCTGAGTCTTCCAGATGCTTTGATAAGCAAATGAGCAGGTTATGATGCATAATATGTCTGAACTGAAAATGTTGAGGCTATGATGCATAAGCTGAGCCTGTGAGGTTATGATGCATAATATGTCTGAACTGAAAGTGTTGAGGCTATGATGCATAAGCTGAGCCTGTGAGGTTACATATGTGTTTCTTGTGCTTAAAACACTGGTATGTTTGTAGCTGATTTACATGCTTATGTTACTGATTTGAAGCCCATTGTACAAGCATTTAAGCATGAATGTGTTGAAACTTTCTTCAACACGCGGAGCAGCTCATGGATCCTAACCGGATCTTTTTGACCCATTTTACTCAAATGGATCCAATATAAACTTTCTTTCACTCAATCTAAACCCTAAATTCATAAGCTGAGCTAAAAGTTTTGAGGCTATGATGTTGAGGCTATGATGCATAATATGTCTGAACTGAAAGTGTTGAGGCTATGATGCATAAGCTGAGCCTGGCGGGGCAATATCAAGGTTGCATAGTTCTCACTTTGCAACCATGTGTTTGCAGCCATGGCTTAACCCGGTTTGTAGCTGTGTTCATCTCTCAATTATATGCCTGAGTCTTCCAGATGTTTTGATAAGCAAATGAGCAGGTGGTGCATCGAAATCAATCTTCCCCTTAGGCGATTTAGCCCGCCGCAAGGATTCGGTTTGGCAGGAATTTTCTTGTTATACGGTTGTGGACCAGCTCAATGTGAATGTTGGAGTACTTTAGAAGTCAAGTTGGGTCCAAGGCTTGGAAGAAGGTGGGAGTTGTAGCTTTCGCTACGATATGGAGACTTTGGACGAGTAGAAACGAGAAAGAATTTAATGGCAACAACATTCTGATCGCTAAAGTGTACCAGTTTTGTTTTGATAGTCATTATGTATGATTTCAGAAGCTTTGACCATGTTGATATGTGTATTTCAATTTGTTGTATTTATGAACACAGATTATATTAAGAAAAAAAAGAAAGTTATTTTTGTATTGTGTAATCATCATCTTCTTATAGTTTTGGCGTGGTTTGATTTCATTCTTTGATGCGCAATGGAAAGAATCTTACTTTCAGTTATACTTGTAGCATTCATACACGAAAACAGACCCGACCTGAGACCAACCCAAAATTCATACAAAGTGGTTTAGTTATATTCTTGAGAAAATGGCAATTTGCGTCCCTGTGGTATGTCCCAAACATCAACCTGAGCCCCTAAATTAATTTTTTGGTTTTTTGAGCCCCTGACCTTATGAATTCATAACACTTTGAGTCCCTGTCATTAGGTTGACTGTTTGAGGCAGGGGTAAGACCGTCTTTTGGCATATATTAATAACACTTTGCGTCCCTATGGTATGAGTGAAATATCAATGCAATCTAATAATTAACTCTTTTTAAATTCAAATTAACTCTTTGCGTCCCTTAAGAAATCTAATAATTCAAATTAACTCTTTTATTTTTAAATAAATGCAATCTAATAATTAACTCTTTTTAAATAAATGCAATCTAATAATTAAATGTATACTATATATAACAAATTATTAAAGCCTAAACTGTATATTAAATGTAACTTTTAATACATACAATACAGAGACAAAACGTCATACCAACTTCGTAGACTTGACGGAACTTACAGACTCGATAACAAAAGACCGTAACATACAATACAGAGACAAAACGTCAAAGATCCACAAGCAATTGTGGATCTTTACTGACGGGTGCACTTCGGAATGTAGCAGATATGAATGAATATAACCTCAGTGTAGGTAATTACATATCTGCCACTGGGGTTATATTCATTCATATGAATGAATATAACCCAAGTGGTAGATATGTAATTAGCGAGCTCTGGAATTTCAAGGAAAATCGAAGAGCTCCACTGGGGTTGTATTCATTCATATCAATCACTTCCTTATGTGCACCGCATCTTCTAGGAGGTTGTCAAGTGTTCTCGCCTTCGTAGTTGGTGTTTTGCTTATTACATCCGCAGCCATTGTGTACATCGAATCAAACCAAAACCAAATAACTGTTATCATCGAATCAAACCAAAACCAAATAACTGTTATCATCGAATCAAACCAAAACCAAATAACTGTTATCATCGAATCAAACCAAAACCAAATAACTGTTATCATCGAATCAAACCAAAACCAAATAACTGTTATCATCAAAACCAAAAATCAAAATGAGGAACACATTCAAATCACACATTCAAATCATTGAATCAAACCCAAAACACATTCAAAACCTCTGTTTTGATACCCTAAACCCACAAGAATCAAAACAGGAACACATTCAAAACCTCTGTTTTGATACCCTAAACCCACAAGAATCAAAACCAAAACACATTCAAAACCTCTGTTTTGATACCCTAAACCCACAAAAATCAAAACCAAAACACATTCAAAACCTCTGTTTTGATGCATTTTGAACAAAATCAACCCTATGTTTTTTCAAAATCAACCCAAAATTCATCGAATGGAACCCAAAATCATCGAATGGAACCCAAAATCAACCCTCTGTTTTTTTTTCAAAATCAACCCAAAATCATAATCATCGAATGGAACCCAAAATCATCGAATGGAACCCAAAATCATCCCTCTGTTTTTTTCAAAATCAACCCAAAATCATCGAATGGAACTCAAAATCAAACCCAAAATCATCGAATGGAACCCAAAATCAAACCCAAAATCAACCCTCTGTTTTTTTTTTCAAAATCAACCCAAAATCATCGAATGGAACCCAAAATCAACCCTCTGTTTTTTCACAATATAAACACATTCAAATCATCGAATCAAACCAAAAATCAATATGAGGATGAAGATGAACCTGATCTGTTCAATGATGAAGATGTTCGATGATGAAGATGTTCGATGAAGATGATATGTTGATCTGTTCGATGAAGATGATGATGATGATCTTGGGAGTTGAGAGAGATATTGGTAGTTGGGAGAGCTGTTGATGATGATAATGAAACTGGTGGTCATCTATTAAGTGTAGATATTAAGGGTGGGGGGGCATGGCATAGATAGACTAGATCGCTTCTACGAATAAGAAAACTAATAGACGACGTACTATACAATATATCACGACAGGATTAACAAACTAACAAGAAACAAGTTCCGCATTGTAAATTGTCGCCACCACAAGTCCTGCATTGTATCAAGAGAATATCAATAAACTAAAAAAAACGAGTATCGTATTGCAAAGTTTCACCCTTAAAATTACTAACAAGTGTTGTGTTTTCCATTGTATCGCGAATTTGGTTTTGGTTATGGCTCAAAACCGAACCGCCCCATACATAACCCTAAACTCACCAACCTAAGTAATATGTTTCCCGCCGCATCGCGCGGGTAAACGACTAGTGTATATATATATATATATATATATATATATATATATATATATATATATATATATATATATATATATATATATATAGAGTAGGAGTTGGGTGGAAAGTCTATTTTTCCTAGAAAGTCTAGGAATGAATAAGAATTGGACATGTGTCATTGAGGGATTTTAAGTAGAAGAGCTATCATGTAATTTCACATTTTAATTTTATTTTTGGAATGTATCTTCATTAACTAAAATTCCATGATTTTCGGAATTTTTATTATTTTCGAATTCAAATCTGGAAGTCAATGTGTTCATTAACTAAAATTCCATGTCACATTACATCGCATATTCCATTGTTCAGAAGATTACTGGAATTTATCAACATGTTCTTGGTGCTGTGTTTTAAAAGTTTACATGGCTAAAGTCAATTTTTTTTATAGATCCCACAATATAAAGATGGTAAAACACAGTGTATGAATCTGATTGCTGTCAAAACACAACTGTATGAATCTGAATGCTAAAACACAACTGTATGAATCTGATTGCTGTTAAAACACAACTGTATGAATCTGTTTGCTGTTAAAACACAACTGTATGAATCTGAATGCTAAAACACAACTGTATGAATCTGCTTGCTGTTAAAACACATCTGTATGAATCTGGATGCTAAAACACAACTGTATGAATCTGAATGCTGTTAAAACACATCTGTATGAATCTGGATACTAAAACACAACTGTATGAATCTGAATGCTAAAACACAACTGTATGAATCTGCTTGCTGTTAAAACACATCTGTATGAATCTGTTTGCTGTTAAAACACATCTGTATGAATCTGAATGCTAAAACACAACTGTATGAATCTGTTTGCTGTTAAAACACATCTGTATGAATCTGAATGCTAAAACACAACTGTATGAATCTGCTTGCTGTTAAAACACAACTGTATGAATCTGTTTGCTGTTAAAACACATCTGTATGAATCTGAATGCTAAAACACAACTGTATGAATCTGCATGCTGTTAAAACACATTGTCAAGAAAACGGAGATGATAAGAACAATATTTGAATGGTGATGATGAACTCGGAGATGGTGGAGATAGAGAAGTGTTTTAATTTGATTCGGTGCTCTCCATCGTTTCTAAAGTTATCTTCTTCCATGATTGTAGTTATTTTTTTTTGTAGGGATTGGGGTTTCCAAGATGGGTTTGGAGAGAGAGAGAGAGAGAGAGAGAGAGAGGGAAAATCGCTTGAATTTAGGAACTGGGCGGTTATCTAATTGATTTAAAACACGACCATTGACAAAATTGCCCCTACTCATTTAAAACAATCAATTAATTAAACTCAAATATTACAAGATTGCCATTGATTTAATCTCAACCCTTAAACACACCAATCGGATGGACCAGATCGTTTCCTAGACTTTCTAGGAAAAACACACTTTATCAAAATTTTTTAAGGATAAAGCCTAGTTGCATGAGTAAGACCAATAAATCAGCACTAAAATTAGGTCAACTTCTAACTCCAAAAGAGTTTCAATGGCCATTAATTAACGGTCAACCATTTATGTCCAAATGTAGCCATCAAAGAAATTATGATTGTTAAAACGCGTAGTTTCTTGGTTGTAGAGACCGTAGGGTCGGTTCATGGATTCTATTCTTATATTTTTATTAAAAAAGATATTATATTATAATATATTACAAATATAAAATATTATTTCATTAAAGTCCGGATGGACCATCTCTTCAACCCGAAGGTTGTACAAAGCCGACACTCTTAATCGTTTGCTTCGAAGTGCATTAATTAACCGCCTAAATCTTACAAAAAAGATATCATGGCACGTCTATAGCTTACAATTTGTAAGTTTAGGATATTGTTAGAATTGTTAAGCTATTACATTAAAGTTATTAATAAATGAGGCACACAACATTAGGTTTAATCGTTCGATAGTGATTTCGTTAGATGTCGAGTCTCGCTTGAAGAAAGATATTGAGAACGAATACTCCTTAAGCTCTTTATCTCGTTCTTTAATATGAAAACGACTAAAAATACATGTTATTAGGCAGGGGCGGAACCATAGTGTTAGGAGCCGTAGCACGGGCTACGGCTCAACCCCCTATTCGTAGTTTATATATATAGAGAGGATACCCCTAAAAATATGAGGATACCCTTAACCAAATAATAGGATACTGATATTTACTATAATCCCATTTTATTTATAAGCCCAAACATTTTACAACCCGAAAACTTGTAGAATAATTATGCCCGAATTATAAAATAAGCCCAAATTAACAATAACAGAATTGAAATGAGGCCTAGATATAATTGATAAAGTTAGCCGAAGACCCAAATTGATATTATAGTTGAATAAGTTATCTTAGTCGTCTTATGGTGGAAACCGAAACACATAGTTCTTGTCCTCTGATTTATCGGGTAGTGGAGCTGGATTTGGTTTTACTGGTCGCATCCGCAACCGTTGAAAGATATTTTTTTTCTAAATTGAAGCTTGTCAAGACATATTTACGCAATCGAATGGACCTGGAATATTTGGACAATGTTATGGTTTGTGCGGTAAAAAAAAAACTTTTGATAAAGTAAAAGACGACGATGTGATGGAACGATTTCAAGCTATGAAAAAAAAGAGGACAAATCTATTTGGTATTTATTTTACTTTATTTATTATTTTTTTTATTATTATTGTATGATTGCTCGGTAATTTTTCTTTTTGGAGAAACCTCTAAATTAATGGGCTAACTCCGCCACTGTTATTAGGATATAAAAAACTTTATAGATGAGTATTCTTAAAATCAAAATGTATGAAATCACCATTATATATTGATTTCGATGGACGATAAATAGTAATTTTATTTTTATAATAATATATAGTTTTTTTATTATTTTATTATTTTATTTTTAATATATTATAATAGTTTATTATTTTATTTACTTTTAATAACATATTTTTCTTTTTTTAAACATCTATTTCCTTTACCTTTTTTAATAATTGTTTTTTTCTTTTTTTAACATATATTAATTTATCGATTAATTTGATACTTCTTTAATTATATATATATTGATTTCGAGGGACGATAAATAGTAATTTTATTTTTATAATAATATATAGTTTTTTATTATTTTATTATTTTATTTTTTAATATATTATAATAGTTTATTATTTTATTTACTTTTAATAACATATTTTTCTTTTTTTAAACATCTATTTCCTTTACCTTTTTTAATAATTGTTTTTTCTTTTTTTAACATATATTAATTTATCGATTAATTTGATACTTCTTTAATAACTTACGTTATAACTTTTTTCTACAAATTTAAGTACGTAGTTGTGCTTGATTTCTTTCCCTGACATTCCTTTATAAGTTTTGTTAAAACGAGGTTAAACCCAAAATAAAGTATTTACTTGGTATCATAAAACGGTACGATGATAAACTAAATCGTTCAAATGGTTTGAGTTTTTAAACAACATAAATCACGTTTGTTTTACATTATCATTTGCTCGGTTTCGGCGCAACGCGCGATATAAAAAAACTAGTTATCTATATTAATTGAAAGTGTTCATGAACAGTGGCATATTTTATTAATTTGTTATTATTATTATATATATTTTATTAGTATATTAGTATAATGTATAATTATTATAGTTAATTAATTTATTTTACCCCTATACTATATATGCTATACGTTTTTAGCCTATTTAAATTTTTAATAATTTGATTTTTATTCAATTACTTGCATTCTTTTGTTTAAAAGAAAGTTAAATATGAAGTTGTGTTTGATTTTTTTTCTCAACGTTCCTGTATAATTTTCATGAAAAACGCAGTTTATTCGAAATATGGTCTTTTTGGTATCCGGTCTATATCAAGTGTCAGTGTCATAGCAGTACCATGGCGAACGACACCGACACCGACCGAGCCACGTTGATACCCATATCGGTATTACCGGAACCGACATTGATATATACTTACTAAAATATATGCTTTTTACCTGTTTAGTTTTATATTATTTAATTTTCATCTGATATCTCGATTTCAACATATTTTTGTATAAGGTAGAATATGTGACTTTGTTTTAAAAAAAAAATCTCGCCAGCCAACCGATACAGACATTGGTACTGCTATAGTTATTATTGGAACCCACACCGGTATTCGTTTCTTTATGATTTTCAATGTATATCACAGTCTTTTGGACATACTTTAAGCCGAGTGTCGGTACTATAAAGATATGTACTGTAACAAAATGAACCGAACCGACCGAATTTCCGCCGCATTGCGTGGACAAATCCACCTAGTTAATTATCAAGCAAGGGCTTTTGTTTCCTCTAGAATGATTATAAAAGCTTTATTCAATCAAATTACTTTATATATTTGATTTATTATCGAACCGACCGTTCTACCTATTCAATGATCGTGCTAATGTTAAAACCAAATAACATTATAACTAATTTAAAGTTTTAGATGTATCCACAATTTAAAAGTGAAGAACTAGATACTAAAACATAAGCATACAAATATTAGGCTATTTAAAAAGTTTGCAAGCTAAGCATAGTAAATATAAAAACTAGTTTAAAATTTAATAAGAGGTTAGCTAAATGCACCCAATTTTTTACTAGTCATACCTCCCTTTCTAAAAATATAATTTAAAAGTTGTCAAATTTCACCCCCCTAAACAATTCAAATCTTGTTTTTGAAAACTATCGTGTTTCTATAATTTGAAGACATTTTCTCTTACTAGTATTTTATTATGTTTCTATAAAACGTCATTAAAATTAATAAAAAATATATTTTTATACAATAAAAAAGTTTCATAACTTTTTTTTTGAAAAAAAAAACAATTGCTTCATATTTATTTATTTATTTTGTATTTTTGTTCTCTCATCATTCTATTTCTATTTCATTTTTTTTAGTATTATTATTATATTAAAATGTTTTTTAATATAATTAACAACTTTTATTTATTAAAAGTAATAAGACGTAAAAAGAAAATAAAACGTTATTTAAGTTGGCTGGCTTTAAAGCTTCATTTAAATTTTTGTGTATCATTGTTTATACAAACTGAATTCGAATACCCACTTCAAGTCGCTATGAACAAAAAAAATCTATTTCAAAATTAAAATTACTCGCTTTAGTTTAAAACGTAAGAAAACGATTATTTTTCAAATAATAAAAAAAGTTTCTTTTTAAATAAAATAAAGTTTTAAAAACAAATACTAGTAATAATAATAATTAAAGATAAAAAAATGAAAGAAAAACAAAAGGGTTTGAGTTATACTAATGTGAAAGTTGAAGAAGGGGTACGTTCAGTAGAAAAGGGGTACTTAGCAGCACCCAATAATAATCCAAATATAATTTACTTTTATGTTTTTCATAAAAACAACCAACTTCCAACGGTATGATGATATGATTGTCAAATACAAATTTTATATAATACATCAAACCATAATTTCACATTTAAAGTTGACTTTCAAAACAACCAACCACTAGAAGAGGTGCCGATTTTGAAATTTTATTGATGACCTAATTTTACATCTATCATCATCTCCACGTAATAAAAACAACAAATAATATTCCAATAATTTATTGGTCCATGTTTGAACTTTCAAAACGGTTCATATCCATGTAATAAAAACAACAAATAATATTCCAATAATTTATTGGTCCATGTTTGAACTTTCAAAACGGTTAACATGGAGGTTATGATTAGAGATAATTGTAGTACCGGTATCATATTGAACTGTTATTGAAATTCGTTAAAACTAACTACCAGTATTTGAAGGTAAAAAATCTGTATTTTACCGGTACCAAAAAATGCCAAAAGATGGGTACAAATGCCGGTACCAAAAAACTTTGGTACCGGTACGTAGTACCAAATGTTAATCCCTAGCTACGAGTTTGAGTTTTGTATGAAGCAAAATTGCTCTGAGTTGAGCTAGGGGTTTTACCACATTGAGTTTTCTGGTGATGGGTTTCCTCTGGAATAGTGGCGGGCCGGGTTGTCAGCGCCGTCTGCGTTCGGGGGCAAGTTTTGTCATGGGCGGACCCCGGCTCCCACAGATTTTTCGATCGTAGTGTTAATTTTACAAAAAATTTCTGAATTTTTTTGTAACGTAAAATATTTGATTTTTAAGAGTCCAACCCCCACCGATTTAGATTTTGAGAGTCCAGCTCCAGCCCCATTGAATTTTCATTCAAGCTTCGCCATTGCGTATGTCATTGAGTTTACCCTAGTGGTTAGGCTTTTTTTTATCCTTAAAAAAAGTTTAAATAAAATTTCTATAATTTTTTTTATTTTTATTTTTTAATATCTAACTTATAATAAAAGACTCCAAATAATAATGTCACATGGTATTCTCTCCTTCAACCTCATAAATTTTATTTATATTTGTTTAATAAATTTCATTTAATAATAATATTAATTAATAGCCAATATATAGATATTATTTATTTTTATCCTTATCTTTATCTAAAATAATAAATAACTTCAATTTTGCAATTTAAACTCTTTGTTTTTTTTTTACTTTTAACCCAAAATTTTTCATCTTTTGCAATTTAATCTCAACTCTTTTTTATTTTCAATTTTGGTCCACCATACTTTTCGTCTTTCCCAAGTTTTTCGTTTCATTCTAAATTTTTTGAGTTAACGCATTGCAACGTGCGTGTGAGGTTCAACATTTTTCGTATATTTTTTTCCCGTTTGATTGGCCCGTCGCGTCACATCTATTTTTCTGCGTTTGACAAGTTCGTCCAAAACGCGGGTTCTGGATGGACTTAGTTATTTTTTCTATGTTTTACGTTTCGGTTTAATTTCTCAGCAACGAGCGTATGTGATTCAAAGATTTTACGTCTGCTTTTCGCTCGGCCTTATATTTTTTCCCGTTTTTATTTATTTTGTTTTTACGAGCTTTTCCGATGTTGGTGGTCGCTGACAATGGTATAGTATTGCTACTACTTAACACAGTTTTATTACAACCGCTGCAATGCAGGGGCTTAATACTAGTAAATTTAATATAATTAAACTGTCTTCAATATTGTTGTTAGGTTTTATTGGTTGCCTTCAATGTTCTTGCTGTCAGCAGTTGTTTCCAAACAGCCTTAAATACATACCCTAATCTCCCTCACAAAACACACAAACTTTCATTCATTCATACATTTCCAATTTGTGATTAAAGATTACTCTACATTCAGATTTGGTTATAAAAGATTCAAGAAACATGAATTCCAATAAAGGGTCTGTTCGAATGCGGAAATCGAAAGAAACCATGAACAAATCAACGATCAAGAACCAAAAGAAGATCGAAACAGAGACTCAAAACACGTACCCATTATTGAGTTTTGAAGAATTACCAGAATACATGAAGGATAATGAGTTTATTTTGAATCATTACAGAGTTAATTGGCCCATAAAGCAAGCATTTTTCAGCTTGTTTCATTGGCATAATGAAACCCTAAATGTTTGGACGTAAGTATCTTCTTTATCTCTCTTTTATTATGATTTTTTTTTTCAAGATTTTGGGCTTTTTTTGGTGATTTTTGATGTTGTGAGCTTAATATTGTTGCTAATTTGTTCTTATAATTTGTGGGTATGTTAAAAATTGAATCTTTTTTGGATCAAAGTTTTTATTACAGTTAAATTGTGCATGAAGATTTGTAAAGTTGTTATCTTGATTAGTGCCCTATGAATTCTTGATTCCCATTTTCTGGGAGCTGTAAAGATTGGTTGAATTATTGTGAGAAAGTTGTAGCTTGATGAACATACAGAGGTTTCTTGGTTTTTTTTTTTTTTTTTTTTTTTTTTTTGCACTAAATATGGTACCATATGCTTATGCTTTAATGAACATCATATAGGCTTTTACACATCAACTTTAATTAATTTACTTATTTTGTAATTATAAGTTATCAATGCTTTAATTATAATGCTAGATTGTTAGTTACTAAACCTATTAATTGCATTTAGTTTGCCCCTTTTTAGTTAAATACCCTTGATCTTTCATTCACTCCATGAAGAAAGTGTTAATGAGGTTGCATAAGTTGTAACTTGTAAGTGTAAGAAAGGAATCGAGCATTATAGTTAAAGATTTCTTTCGTTAAATACGCTAAATACCCTCGATGTATCTTTTTGTCCATGGAATAAGTTACAGTGGTAGCATAACTTGTAAGTGTAAAAATTGATGATAATATTAATAACTGTATTTGATGATAATGAATAATGAATTATTCTGTTTTTTTTCTTTTTCCTTGCAGACACTTGATTGGATTCTTTGTCTTTGTGAGTCTAACAATTGGAAACATGATGCAAGTCCCTGAAGTTTTGGATTTCCTCAATGTTTTAACATGGTATTTTAAGATTCTATTTTTTTTCTCATATTTAATTATTTATGTATGAGAAATAAATGAAAATGTGATTGTGGGTCTCAATATCTCATATCTTATAACCATTTATGTTCTTGATGATTTCTAGTTGTTTATTACTTATTAGTATCTATCGTAATCCCGGCTTAAGTTTTTTGTATTTTTATTTTGCAGGTCTGTCCCGTTAAATCCAGGCGCAAACGCTTCAAATGTTTCAATGATGGTAAGGTCTTGCATAACTAATATTAACTATTAAAGCAAGTACTGTGTTTGACTTTTTTTGGTCATATTGGTAGACCTATTTGACCAAAAAAGTCAACTGTTCTGTTGTATCGCGATACTAAACGCATTAAGTTATTACAGGACACACCAAAACTCATAGACTTGAAGCACATACCACCACAAGATATGGACATACCACCGCTACTAATGGCGGAAACACGGTGGCCGTTTTTCGTATTCTTAGCCGGAGCAATGTTCTGCCTCCTCTCCAGCAGCACCTGCCACCTCTTCGGCTGCCACTCGCACCGCTTAAGCCTTCAACTCCTCCAACTCGATTACGTCGGCATCACCGTCATGATCATCACCTCGTTCTTCCCACCAATCTACTACATTTTCCAATGCAGTCCTCTCTGGCAGTTCATCTACCTCGGCGGTGTCACCACCATGGGTGTTTTTACCATTATAACCCTACTATCGCCCGCACTCTCTAGTGGAAAGTTTCGTTCTTTTCGTGCTTTTTTGTTTATGGCAATGGGCCTTTTTGGGTTAATACCTTCGGTCCATGCTGTCTACTTGAACTGGAATGAACCACAGAGAAACACCATGTTGGCGTATGAGTCGGTTATGGCGCTTTCTTATTTGATTGGTACTATGTTCTATGTTACACGAATCCCAGAACGGTGGAGACCTGGTTGGTTTGATTTGGCGGGTCATAGCCATCAAATCTTTCATTGTTTCGTGATTATGGGCGCGTTGGCTCATTATGGTGCGGCTTTGGTGTTTCTCGAGTCTTGGGGTCGAGCTAGCTGTTAGTATCAGTTATTATTGGCAATCATTTAACTAATGTTTTAGAACATGTGGTTTTAATGTGTGGATCATACACATCTGCATGTTTTAAAACATTAGTTGGAGGTTGTAAATATGGTTAATATGTTTTGTTCTCTTCAGTATGGCTTATTTACCACTGGATTTGTTCATTGTTGATGTTATCATATTGTTGTACCATCAAAAGGCATGGCATGTATAAGTAAGTTGTAGCAAATTTAATACAGATTATTTCATTTATTTATATATGTATTGTTGTTGGAAGTTAATTACAGATTTTTAACACAACATAATGACCAACCTACTTATAACGCTATGTGTGAACAAAAACGATAAACACCTAAGACCACCCGTAGTGGGGCGGGGTTTTAAAAAAAAAATTCAAAAAAAAACGCCGGATAACGCCCCCCCCCCCCCCATTACGGTAGGCGTTTCTGGGCGTTTTTTTCGAAAAAAAATCAAATTGGCGTTTTATTTAAAACGCTTTGCTCCATTTGACCAGGCCAATCAAAAGTCTCCAACGGTTAGATAACGGCTAGTTGTTTTATTTATTTATTTTTTTTAACCTTTTAACTATATATATATATAAACTCATTCATTTTCAACCAAAACTATCTCAAAAACTCTCTAAAAAACACAACCATTTTATAAAAAACTTGATGGATTCTCCTAGTTCTTCATCCATGGTAAATTTTTACTACAACGAGTATTTTGCGGATGGCGATGGTTCCACCGATGAGGAGGTTGAGCAAGAGGCGGTTACGAGTGCTTGTCAACTAGCGGTGAGATATGTGAAGCATGTTGATCAGTTCCGTTTAAACTAATGGAAAACACGAAACACATACCTGTGATAGTATTCAAAGCTGTAGAGAATCCAGTCATAGTGTTCGACATCTTTGTCAGGTTGATCCGGTTCCTCCTTAGGGTGTAAAGTAATGATGGTGATGAAAACCGAATGTAGGGTAGAATTCGGTTGAGGGAGAGAGTCACGAATTGATGTTAATGAGGGTTGTATGATTGTGTAAAGTGTCTAACTGTCTAACCCTTTAACTCTCTAATAAGCCCCTTATTTATACACCCAAGAGGAAACCCAATTAGTTAATAAGGGTAATATGGTCCATCAACAATTACCAACTAATTATAATAGGTTATTAATATATTTTGATCTAATATAATATAAATGATTATATAGGCTACAAGATTAAATATTACATTTATATATTTAATCTCACATTCTCCCACTTAGCCAAGTAATCATTTATCATGAGTATTAGGTAAGCCTGGCCAGGAGTTAACACTCATTTTAGCCTTAAACCAAGAACTATAGCAGAGAAATACAGCCGTTGAATCATCATTCGACTCAGGACCCCCATTAGTCATACTATAGCCTCAATTTAAAACCTAACAGTTACGATCAAAATATGTATAAGCCCTTTAGCGTCTGATTTGTATTTATATTTGTCTATATGTCATTACACCGGCAGAACATATGTTAGAGACATACAAAAAACAAACTGAGGAAATTTTATTAATTAAAACATAAGCTAGTACAATATGCCATTAAACAAGGTCTTTAGTAAGTCCCATATTCGATACATGTTCTTCGAAAACTTTAGGTGGGAGACCTTTAGTCATCGGATCCGCTAGCATATCTTTAGTACTAATATACTCAATACAAAGATTATTTTCCTCAACTCGTTCACGTACGAACAAGTACTTCGTATCAAGATATAAACCAGCTCCAGTCGAACTGTTACTGTTCGAGAAACTAACGGCAGCTGAATTATCACAGTAAAGCTTCAATGGTCTAGAAATGGAATTAACGATTTTGAGTCCAGTGATCAGATTTCTAAGCAACATTCCATGACAGGTTGCGTTGTAAACAGCAATGTATTCTGCCATCATCGTGGAAGTTGTAGTTAACTGTTGTTTATGACTCTTCCATGAGATAGGTCCGCCTGCTAACATAAAGATGTAGCCCGAAGTGGATTTCTTGTCATCTTTGCATTTGGCAAAGTCAGAATCAGAATAACCTACCACTTCTAAATGATCAATTCTTCTATATGTCAGTTTATAGTCTTTCGTCCCTTGCAGATATCTGAGGACCTTCTTAGCTGCTTTCCAGTGATCTAGGCCAGGATTAGTCTGATAACGACCTAGCATTCCAGCAATATAAGCGATATCTGGGCGAGTACAGACTTGAGCATACATCAGGCTCCCGACTACTGACGCGTAAGGTATCTGGCTCATTTGCTCCTTTTCAACCTCTGTTGTCGGACACTGAAATGAACCGAAAACATCTCCCTTAACTACTGGAGCGACGGAAGGTTTGCACTGTTGCATGTTGTAACGTGTAAGGACACGATCTATGTAAGTCTTTTGAGACAATCCTAAGATCCCTTTGTGTCTATCTCGGTGAATTTCAATGCCAATGACGTAAGAAGCATCTCCGAGATCCTTCATGTCGAAGTTATGCGAGAGTAAACGCTTCGACTCATGCAACATGTCTAAACTATTACTTGCCAATAGAATATCATCTACGTAAAGGACAAGTATAGTAAAGTTACTCCCACTCATCTTGAGGTAGGTGCATTGATCCACTTGATTCTTCATAAAACCTTGCCTCTTCATGACTTCATCAAACTTGAGGTACCATTGACGTGATGCTTGTTTTAACCCATAAATGGATTTCTTCAACTTACAGACTAGATGCTCCTGACCTTCAGGTTTAAAGCCTTCAGGTTGTTTCATGTAAACATCTTCGTCTAAGTCTCCATTAAGGAAAGCAGTTTTGACGTCCATCTGATGCAGCTCTAAATCAAAATGAGCTACTAGGGCCATGACGATCCTTAATGAATCTTTACGAGAGACAGGTGAAAACGTCTCTTGATAATCAATTCCCTCTTTCTGAGTGTAGCCCTTTGCAACCAATCTCGCTTTGTAGCGTTCAACGTTCCCATTCGGATCCAGTTTTGTTTTGAACACCCATTTACAACCTACAGGTTTGGCACCATTGGGTAATTCGACTAAATCCCAAACGTCATTTTTCTTCATGGATTCAAGCTCATCAATCATTGCTTTGTTCCATTCAGAAGACTGATCACTGCTAATGGCTTCGTTATAAGAGATAGGATCATTGAGCTTTCCAGCATCCATTTCAGCCAGGTAGGTAACATAATCATCCCAATTAGTAGGCCTTCTTTGCCTAGATGACCTCCTGAGTTGATTATCGGGTTCAGCGTTGTCTTGGTTTTGAGCGTTTGATGTGCCTTCATTATGAGGTATAATGGGTTCTGATTGTGGAGATGGATTTTGTGCAGTGACTTCGGGTGCAGTTGCATGGGGTACAAGAGGAGTAAACGGAGTAATGATAAGCGACGAGTCTCTCCCCCCCGCGTCTTGTACTTCTTGCAATTCTTCGTAAGGGTTGGTACTGCTCCCACTGACCTTGAAATCCTCCAGGAACGCAGCACGCTTGGTTTCAACAATACGGGTGACATGGGAAGGACAATAGAAACGATAACCCTTCGAATGATCAGGATACCCGATAAAGAAGCAGGTAACTGTTTTAGGGTCAAGTTTCCTTAGGAAAGGATTGTAAAGTTTTGCTTCAGCAATGCAGCCCCATACTTTCATATATTTAAGACTCGGTTTCCTTCCTGTCCAGAGTTCATAAGGAGTTTTAGGGACAGACTTAGAAGGAACTCTATTGAGTATATGAACAGCTGCTTTTAATGCTTCAGTCCAGAGGAATAATGGTAAATTAGTGTTGGCTAACATACTGCGCACCATGTTCATAAGGGTATGATTTCTTCGTTCAGCGACACCATTCTGCTGAGGTGTACCAGGCATGGTGTATTGGTTCACAATCCCCTGGCCCTTACAAAACTCATAAAATGGACCAGGAGCTTGACCCACATCAGTATGTCTTCCATAATATTCACCGCCTCTATCTGATCTCACAACTTTAATCTGACGATCTAATTGCTTTTCAACTTCAGCTTTATAATCTTTAAAAGTTGTAAGAGATTCAGATTTTTCCTTTATAAGATACAAGTACATGTAACGAGAATAATCATCAATGAATGTGATAAATGAAGTATGTCCTGTTATACCAGCAATTTGATAAGGACCACTAATGTCAGTGTGAATGAGTTCTAATAAATTAGAGCTCCTAGTGGCACCTTTCTTATTCGCTAATGTCATTTTGCCTTTAAGACATTTGACACATGTTCCAAAATCGGTGAAATCAAGAGGAGGTAAGACTTCATCCTTTACGAGACGATTTAATCGTTCTCTTGAGATGTGGCCTAAACGTTGATGCCACAACATAGATGAAGTCTCTAAGTCTCGAATTTGTTTCTTTTCTATCTTTGTGAGTGATTCATTAATATTATATGACAACAAAGATTTAGAAAAATTATCATCTAGTTCTAATCTATAGAGACCACCATCCAGAATGCCAGTACCATAAACAACGGAATCATAGAGAATAGAGAGTTTGCGATGACCATGAGAAACGACAAAACCGTCCATGTCTAACTTTGGTCCTGATACAAGGTTCCGAGTTACCTCAGGAACATATAAGGTATCATAAAGTTTAATACATAAACCAGTTTTCAAAAATAATTGTAATGTTCCTATGGCCTTCACTTCTAATTCTCGATCATCCCCAACTTTAAGTGTTCTTTGGTTTCTTCCCAGCTTCTGGATTGTAAGGAATCCCTGTAGTGAATTGGTAACATGAACCATAGAACCAGAATCAAACCACCAAGAATTAGCAGGAACATTTAAATTAAAGGACTCAAGTATCATGAAAAAATCGTTACCTTTCTTAGCCAGCCACTCCTTGAAGTCAGGGCATTCCTTTTGCTTATGTCCTGTTTTCTTACAGAACTTGCAGTAGGGTTTGCCTAAGGAGTTCTTAGAGCTGGAAGGTGCACTTGTATTAGGAGTTGGATTTGGCTTGTGAACCTTAGAAGCATCCTTTCTTGGATAATTGTTCTTCCTCTTCTTTGAGCTGGAGGTGGTGAAGTTAGCAACATCAGTATGGCGATCCATCTTCATACGCTCTTCCTCCTGCACGCACATAGCGATCAGCTCACTCATCGTCCATTTGTCCTTCTGAGTGTTGTAATTGATCTTGAATGCTTCATAGGACGAAGGAAGCGAAGTGATGATGAAGTGAACAAGAAAACCATCACTGATCTCCATCTCTAGGCCCTTCAACTTATTGGCCATGTCATGCATCATCATGATGTGTTCGCGAATGCCGCTCCTCCCATCATACTTAGTCGTCACCAGCTTGAGGATAAGAGTACTAGCGTGTGCTTTTGATGTTCCCTTGAATTGATCCTCCACAGAAGCCAAATAGGTTTTAGCATCGTCCGAATCAGGAATAGCTCCTCTGATAGAGTGATGAATGGACTGCTTCATGAACATGAGAGACATGCGGTTACTTCTAGTCCACTTATCATGAAGTAACTGCTGAGGAGCAGTACTCTGTGGAGTAAGGTCCGCTGGCTTATCCTCTCTTAGAGCATAATCAAAGTCCAGCACTCCAAGTGTAAGCATGAGGGCATCCTTCCATGCAGCAAAGTTATCACCAGTCAAAGGTGGAATCCCTTGATTGGGTGCTGATAGTGGAAATAAGATGAGCAAGTTATGATACTAAGAACGAAGTGTTAATGTGATCTAAAGGGCATGTTATACTAAGGCAGGCATAAATAATGACCATTATAATTATGAAGCTGTGATAATGTCTATTACTAACATCAAAATAATAGACTTAGTAAAATTCTATTTAAATGAAGACAAATCAGCTTTGGCCAGAAGTGTAATCATTTAAATATGTGTGCAAAGTAATTGTGACAAATCAGCTTTGGCCAGAAATGAGACAATCACTTTAGTTATGCACTTGTCAAGTCATGCTAAACATAAATGAATTAAATCAGCTTTGGCCAGAATTAAGACATTTCACGTTTGTAATGCATACTTAACATAGCCTTTTATAATACTTGAACAATAAATAGATGTATTAAATCAGCTTTGGCCAGAATTAATACATCAGAAGCTCATTCAAGTTAAGCTATTTTGGTTTTGTAAAATTATCTGATTCTGATAAATTAATTAAGTAAGTGTTAATAAAACCAAGTATTTAATAGCAAACCACCTGTTAACGCGGATTGATGTTCTGCCTCCTCTCCAGCAGCACCTGCCACCTCTTCGGCTGCCACTCGCACCGCTTAAGCCTTCAACTCCTCCAACTCGATTACGTCGGCATCACCGTCATGATCATCACCTCGTTCTTCCCACCAATCTACTACATTTTCCAATGCAGTCCTCTCTGGCAGTTCATCTACCTCGGCGGTGTCACCACCATGGGTGTTTTTACCATTATAACCCTACTATCGCCCGCACTCTCTAGTGGAAAGTTTCGTTCTTTTCGTGCTTTTTTGTTTATGGCAATGGGCCTTTTTGGGTTAATACCTTCGGTCCATGCTGTCTACTTGAACTGGAATGAACCACAGAGAAACACCATGTTGGCGTATGAGTCGGTTATGGCGCTTTCTTATTTGATTGGTACTATGTTCTATGTTACACGAATCCCAGAACGGTGGAGACCTGGTTGGTTTGATTTGGCGGGTCATAGCCATCAAATCTTTCATTGTTTCGTGATTATGGGCGCGTTGGCTCATTATGGTGCGGCTTTGGTGTTTCTCGAGTCTTGGGGTCGAGCTAGCTGTTAGTATCAGTTATTATTGGCAATCATTTAACTAATGTTTTAGAACATGTGGTTTTAATGTGTGGATCATACACATCTGCATGTTTTAAAACATTAGTTGGAGGTTGTAAATATGGTTAATATGTTTTGTTCTCTTCAGTATGGTTTATTTACCACTGGATTTGTTCATTGTTGATGTTATCATATTGTTGTACCATCAAAAGGCATGGCATGTATAAGTAAGTTGTAGCAAATTTAATACAGATTATTTCATTTATTTATATATGTATTGTTGTTGGAAGTTAATTACAGATTTTTAACACAACATAATGACCAACCTACTTATAACGCTATGTGTGAACAAAAACGATAAACACCTAAGACCACCCGTAGTGGGGCGGGGTTTTAAAAAAAAAATTCAAAAAAAACGCCGGATAACGCCCCCCCCCCCCCATTACGGTAGGCGTTTCTGGGCGTTTTTTTCGAAAAAAAATCAAATTGGCGTTTTATTTAAAACGCTTTGCTCCATTTGACCAGGCCAATCAAAAGTCTCCAACGGTTAGATAACGGCTAGTTGTTTTATTTATTTATTTTTTTTAACCTTTTAACTATATATATATATAAACTCATTCATTTTCAACCAAAACTATCTCAAAAACTCTCTAAAAAACACAACCATTTTATAAAAAACTTGATGGATTCTCCTAGTTCTTCATCCATGGTAAATTTTTACTACAACGAGTATTTTGCGGATGGCGATGGTTCCACCGATGAGGAGGTTGAGCAAGAGGCGGTTACGAGTGCTTGTCAACTAGCGGTGAGATATGTGAAGCATGTTGATCAGTTCCGTTTAAACTAATGGAAAACACGAAACACATACCTGTGATAGTATTCAAAGCTGTAGAGAATCCAGTCATAGTGTTCGACATCTTTGTCAGGTTGATCCGGTTCCTCCTTAGGGTGTAAAGTAATGATGGTGATGAAAACCGAATGTAGGGTAGAATTCGGTTGAGGGAGAGAGTCACGAATTGATGTTAATGAGGGTTGTATGATTGTGTAAAGTGTCTAACTGTCTAACCCTTTAACTCTCTAATAAGCCCCTTATTTATACACCCAAGAGGAAACCCAATTAGTTAATAAGGGTAATATGGTCCATCAACAATTACCAACTAATTATAATAGGTTATTAATATATTTTGATCTAATATAATATAAATGATTATATAGGCTACAAGATTAAATATTACATTTATATATTTAATCTCACATTCTCCCACTTAGCCAAGTAATCATTTATCATGAGTATTAGGTAAGCCTGGCCAGGAGTTAACACTCATTTTTTTAAGCTTATGTTTGTCTATGTTTTTTTATAAAGGTATTATTGATGTGTACGGTGCGCGTTATCTTAGAACGCCCACATGGGACGACCTTCAAAAGATCTACGAGGTACGTGTCAAATGGGATGACACGTGTCGAATAATGCCCCATGGTGGGGGCATTATTTTGATTTACCACTACACATGGTCTAAGGGCTTGTAGTCTGGTGGTATCAAGTTGTGGAGAACAGGTGTCCCTCCCTATAGGGTTAAGGGTTGGTTCGAGTCAACATGCTTGTTTAAACCATTCATTAAAAACAAATATTGTTTTTACAAAAACAGAGACGATTACATACTAATGGCAGGTAGACGAGCAACAAGTTGCGCCGCTATCCCCTTCTGAATGCTAAACACAAAATTATGCCCCTTAACATGCGCGGCGTTACTGCTTAAAACCTGCTGAACCCGCTTGAGGAACCGCACCGCATCAGGGGCGAGAGCGCGAAAGGTATCGAAAGCGAACGGGACGAACACGTGCTGATTCTCGATGCAAGCTTTTTCGTGCTTAGCTATTTTGCCCGCCTCTGCCTTGGTTATTGTAACACCCTTGCTTGTTTAATACAATATTTTATATAAGTTTCGTAAAAATGCATGTTTTTTACGATTACACGTAAGTATGTCAATACGAGTTTACTAAAACTTTTACAATTAAAAAAAAAAGAACAACTTAATGTAATTGAATTCGTCATTTAAAAGATACGACGAAACGCCGCGCGGAAGCTTTTAACTTTATCGTGTTCGGTTCTTCTTCGAGCTTGATCTTCATCCGGGCACTCTTGGCAATCACCTATGATCAAAACAAACTTAAAAGTTAGTTTTGTTATATGGGTCAAACAAAATTAAACGTTTTTCAGGTTCAGGGGGGCTAGGCGTCACGCCTAGGGGCTAGACGCCCCACCTAGCCCCCTTTTTGGCAGAAAGTTTTTATTATGTTGCCGCATATTCTCAGCATAACCCGATTTCACGGAAACGAGCATAACTCTCTCGTTTTTAATCCGTTTTACGCGATTCTTTTTCCTACGCGTCCGTAATTTAATTCTCCATCTTATGGAGTTAAAATCCTACACCCAACATAAGAAATTTTTGAGACTTCTAAGCCCTCGACTCATTACCTTTTTGCCGAATTTTAACCCGTTCATGATTTTATCACACCAACATGTTTGTTTGATCTTTAAACTCATGAAATTCATTATTTCAATATCTCCTATCATATTAATCTCAATTCACGGTTTTCTTACATAATAAAATCCCGTTTACGCTTAAATGCTTATTTTAACCCGTTAAGGGTATTTACGCATTTTAGTCTAGAACTTGTGCTTTCTTTTGACGCTACAAAAATTCCATGTCTAATTAACTACAAATATTCCACCACAACTATTTTGTGGTGGATTTAACATATGAACCCCTTTTCCCAATTTTACCCATCGGTTGGTCATTTTTCGCAATTGACTAGTTCTAGGCGTTCGACCCACAAATGTTTTTGCCTAGAACTTTTATACACATCTAAGGGTTACAAACTCATAATATAAGTTTCTAAACAACCTCTAAGGGTCCTTTACATTGTTTACCTATTAAGGGCTCTTTGGTCACATTTAATCCTTCATTTTTGCAATGAAGGATTTCGGCTAGATATTTAACCTTCTTTGCACTTTTAACTATAAGTCCACATATGCGTACCTGGCTCGGGTCATAGCATTGACCCGTTTACATACCTCTTGCTTTAAATTTTCTAATTAAAGCAACGCAACACATGTTATTTCCTGTAATCACAAAACTCAACAAGTAGTCGTCAATTATTAATGTCAAATGGTATTAACACACCATTTGACCCGTTTAGTCGACATGACCATTTATCAACGTATGATGGTATATTAATTTCACCATGCTCCTTGAACCAATTCCGGTTCCCGCCGTGAGTTTTACTACATAAAAGACATTTTCTTAATGTGTCCGACCCGTTATAACTTTTACCAAATGGTGTCTTTATTTTTTTTGTTATCACTATTATTTTAACTATTAATTTGACCCATTTGGTTGTCGAGTGAATTCCATCACCTCATTGACATACCAACTCAACCATTTTCGCTATATCAACTTTAAACATATTTTAACTAAGCTTGTCTGTATAAATGTAACGAGACGACAAGTCGCGTACCTTTAAAGCGTTCCCTTCAAGCGCATGTCCACTCCGGTTTGTCCACTTGAAAACTCGACTCCTTTGTCCATAGAGTTCAATCAACGATGTGTTTAGAACTCCTTTTAATCACATATCGCATAATAGTCAAAACATCACAATTAGGTGTTTTAACTTCAAAATTCCAGTTTCGAGCCTTCTTTGAGGCATTTCAACAAACACTTTAAAGGCAGAATTTTACATGATTATATAGAAAATCCCTAGCTTATCATCTAGCCCGAATTTCACATCAATCAACCCATTTTACACAATTGTTAGCTTCTAAAATTCTGAAGTCACTTCACAATTGTCAAATTACACTAGAACAACACCCAATTTCCTAGTGTTTATCAAGTTCTACATAACCCACTAATCACCTACAATGGTGTTCATGGATTTTACTAAAATTTCACATGATTTAAACTTGTATTTGTCTAGGGTTTGTCCCTAGACACTATATTGTTCCTAATTCATCATAAAACAAACATGCAACCATAAATTTCAGATTTTCCCAATTTCATGAGAATTTCGAGTTGAGAGTTTTCATCAAATTTTACATACCTTGTAATCCTCTTGTGATGAGGATCAGTAATCTATGCTCGATTTTCGATTCTAACTTGATTTGAGCCCTCAATTTTGTGAATTATGTGATGAACTAGGGCTTGGTGAGGAATCCTGGTCGCCCCTGGCTGGTCGAATTCAGACACTCACAATTGTCAGTGTTTGAGTTTTTTTTTTATTGACTAGCAGGGTGCCCGCGCGATGCGGCGGGAGTAACATTTTGCATTGTGGTACTTGTACTTTTCTTATTCGTATAATATTTATTGTAGCATCCACCTCCAGATCTACGTCATAAACAGTCATTGGTTAGTCCATTTCATTATGGTGTGCGTGGTTCAGCTATTATCCTCAACTGGAGCCGAAACCGAGTCACCGGTTAGGATATTTTATTAACCAATTGGTTTTCGATTAGTCAGGTTGGCTTGTTCGGTTAGATTTATAGTTTTTTGTTAGGTTCGTTTAATAAGAAGTTGTCACAATGTCACTCCCTTGTTTCTGAAACTGTTGTTTTGCTTTCTTTTCTTTAATTCTCTTTTGCCGTTCTTCATAAAACTCGAAATCATCTAATATGCATCGCTTGCTAGAGTGATCTTTGAATATTTTAATCATCTGCAATCCCAGCTCTAACTTCACCTAAACAAAGATGTACAATCTCATTTCAAAGATTAAAAAAAAAACCGCAAATACGCAATCAGACAAGATTGAAACATGAAACAAGTCTAGAAAATAACAATGAAAGAAAAATACCTCTTGGGTGTCCCTGCTGTTGGTTACAGGCTTATTCTCATTGTATTCAAGAATAATATGCTTCAACATACTGTTCGGTACGTCTTTAACAATATGCCATTTAACGGGAAAATAAGTCAACAGGGCCAACCATTTCGGCAACACCAACAAATTGACTGCTTGTATTGACCTGCGAACATAAATTTATTAGTTAAAAATATAAAAGACGTAAAATGGGGTTTTCTTGAATTTAAATTATTGGTAACAAAAAAACTTACTGAAAAGAAAAGAAAAACGGGGCATTTATCGGGTTTGTGTTTTGGGCCTCCTGATATGCAGCATCGAGTTTTTTATTTCCATTTTGTGTACTCGACCATACATTGTACTTGACGCTTTTATAAACATCGTCTTCACTATATGATTTAATAACAAAAAACTTTGCATCTGTAAACGTTTCTGGAAATTCCTCCGGGTTGTATTGTTCTCTGTCAGGAGCTGCACATAGCGTATCATTTTCGACGGTATCTGGCAAATTATCATTTTGCGTTACGGTGACTCGTGGTGGGACCTTTTGGTTCTTGGCGATCCGGGCTCGTGGGCCTCAGTTTAGCTCACTTAGCCCATCACTGTTTTCATTGTTATAATTGAAGAAACCATTGCCTCGTCCTCTAGACCTGTACTTGTTATCGAGGGTTAACCAACCCGTATGTTGCTTGGTACTGACCCGTTTCCCCCGTAAACACCCTGATAATTTTCATACAATCATCACCACCAATAACGTAACAATACAAGAAAAAAAAGATTCTTACTTGAGACGTATCAACTCCATCAAGGTTTAAAAATCTTGAGTAGTCATTAGTAGCCCCATCATAACCTAACATAAATATACCATCAAGAACTTGAGTAACAATTTTCATACTATAGCTACAATTTTTAACATGGTATTCATCTTTTTATTCGGTTTGCATTACGATATAACAATAAAATGGTTAAAAGTATTAAACTACCTCCATAGTAATAAGCAGGAAAATAAGCCACTGCTGGATCCATAATATCAGGGATCACTGGTGTAAGAGACCTATCAAGACTTTGACTTTGACCAGTCCATTGACCTCTGAGTCAACAGAGGGCTGCAAGCACAATTGATAAAATGATAATGCCAATTAACAGCTAACAAACATGCTTTAATAATAATAACAACAAAAACCAACCTTGTTAGCAGGCTCTGAAGCTTCCAATGTTTTCTATTGATACAACGATAAATTATTCAGCAAATTGGCAGCTTCTGTTGCATAATAAGTAAAGGAAATCCACTTCTTATCATCATTAAACACTATATATTAATTATAAACCCTAGAAATGCAAAGAAATTAACGAATTATCAAGATTAAGGTCAAAGTCAGTAACTTTTCTAATCCAGGATGTATAAAATCAATCTCATAGTCGCCAAAAACGATCTCGATTTAACATAAAATGAACTCAGATCCATGAAACCAGATTTGAACTTGTTAAAAACAGTTAAATTCGAATTAAGATAAAACAAGAACAGAGGATACAATCTTCAGCAACGGTGGCCATGATTGGATCGGGTTTTTGAGAGATTTTCGGCTGCTATGATGATGGTGTTGGGTTTTTGAATCTCCATGAGAGAGAAAGAGGTGACTGAAATACCACCACGCCCACTTGTACTTTTGGCCCCTGCTCTTTTACAATATAGATCTGTTCTCATATTGTTACAGTCGTCGTTGTTACCAATAGATAAACAACACTTGATTTTGACGATGAAGATGGTGATCAATGAAGGAAAAAAAAGGGAAGAAGCACGAGTATAATCACCAGCGGAGGAATGCATGGAGCAGAGGTGAGAGGAGGTGGCTTGGTGGAGAAGAGATATATTGTTTAGGATCTGAAAATCAGGAGTGTTTAAAATTTGAAATCCCGTCAACAAGATTTCAGGGTTGTTTGTTTTAAGATGGCTGTTCAACATTGGTGCATTAAACATACTTGTACAATACGCTTTAAGTGACCATCTTGTCATTTCTATGTACATAAAAAGGTATATAAGTTTGTTGTGAAGGGGGTAAAGTATAACTAATCATCCATAATTTTGTTAAAATCTCAGGATTTAAGTGTAATAAGTTTAGGGGCTAAAAAATAAATAGTGTTTAAAGGACCAAACTACCCTCATTTTAGGGGTCTTTATATAAATAAAGAGGGGGAAAAGTTCTTATTTTTTGGGTATCTTAAAATACCCCTCCCTCATACATTATAATATAGTATAGATATTAGTTTCAAGTTAAACACTTTTAGTCCCTCTAGTTTCTTTTGATCAAATGAAGCTATATCTCACCATTAGTCACTTAATCAAATGCTACTAACTAGGTTAATTACTCCTAGTTACTTTAACGGGTTCGGAAAATTACAACCCGTTATGTTTTAAGTCCCGTTAATTTGGCCTTTTTATATACTTTGTTTTCTCAAAGTATTTATTCACCTTTTCAATTAATATTAGGTTTATTTATTTGAGTCCTAATATTTATCGGGTTAATTTTTACCACTAACGGTATTTTACCCGTTTTTGGGATGTTACAGTTATCGCCTGGCCCGCCGCAAACCCGTGGTCTCTTAGCCCAACGAGGGGGGACACACCTGTCAAATCGACACACGCATGTTTCCCTCCTTTCCATTCAAAAACAAGAATGTCAGCGGGCCGTAGGGTAGATTCCAATATTGTTTTGTCATAACTTTAAATGATTTGGTGTAGTTTTAACATAATTGTTTTATACACAATTGTATTTTTTTGGCTGAGTATGAGTATACAAAGGTCAAATTTATAAAAAAATAAAAAGAGTTCGATTTAAAAGGGTCTTAACCGAGTACATATGTCTCACACAGTCACAGATAAAAGGTAACATGACTGAGATCCTGAATTGTAGCTTGGTTTGACTGTACCTTAGCAGGCTAACTACCTCTTTTGTTTGAAAAAGACAAGTCTCTCACGTGAACGTTTAAGGGGTTGTTTGTTTGGTGCTGAATGGATCCATTCAGAGCTTAACCTCTGAATCGGTCAGAGGTTGGGTTGTTTGGTTCACAAAACCCTTACCTCTGAATGGTTTCATTCAGTCTGAATGGTTCAGATTTGAGAAGATGCTGAATTAAAAACTTGACATACCTGCCCCTTCCTCCCATCTCCTCCACAAATGAGGCCTGAATCAAATGAGACCCGATTTTGAAATGAAACTGAAAATCAACCGAATAATATTCAAAATCTGACTAACCTGAACCGAACCAAGACAGAAGCTGAACCATTGCCTCTGCCGGCGCCGGCTGCCGCCGTGCATCGGCTCTGGTTGCCGTCGACACCACCGCCATCCTCAAACTCATCATCAACATCACGATCCTTGTCTCAATCTCGTCGCTGGCAGCCAGAATTGCAGGGAAATGAGGGTGTCGGCTATGGGGAGGAGGAGGATGATGGTGGTGTGTCGCCGAGGATGATGGTGGTGTGTCGCCGGAGAGGAGGGGGTGCAACTAGTTCCTGTGCGAGTTTGAAGGAAGAGGAGTTGCAGATATGAAGGGTTCTCAGGTGTGAGGGTGTTTTGTTGCCTGAAGTGTGATCGAGAGAGAGAGACCGTGTACATTTGTTGCAGACAAAGAGTTTAGAGGGTTTATTTTGTGGGGAGGGGTAAAAATGTCATTTTACACTGTCATTCAGATATGAAACCAAACAACACTTTACTGGTTCAGCACTTACCCATTCAGACCCTCTTACCCATTCAGACCTCTTATTCATTCAGCACTTATTGGTTCAGATGTTGCCAAACAGCCCCTAAGTGTTTATCCCCTAGTCAAGAGTAGGTAACTTGTTTTATCTTATTTTCATCATCATTTACATAGTTAATGTGTGTTTAAATTATTAATTGGTACACAAATCAATTAATATTTCACAAAGAAAAGGTTAATCCCTTGTTTATTTAATTAATAAATAGTAAAAGAACAATTTTACAAAACAAATTTTAAAAAAGAAAACATTCACAACATGACTCTAAACTAGCCGTTTGTTTAGATTGATTAACAAAAGTTAGGGTGGAGGGAGTGGTCATCAAATGGTGAGTGTTTAACTTATTTTCTAACCAATAATGTTATGCCATGTCAAGTCCCCACTTCACTCCTCATTTTGCACTCAATCACTAGCAATGGTCAAACACATAGAGAGTGGTAAACAATTAAAAAAATGTGATTGGTTGAAAAAGAGTAGGACCCACCATTAACCCCATCCCTCCTCCATCACTTCTCTTCCCCGACTCGGTGAGTATTCACCGCCCAAGCCACTCACCGATCACTGAAACTGGGCCGGCACCACTTCACCACGCGATAAACATTTCTCCTCGATTGAGTCACCGAACCCACTCCGCTCACCCTTATAATTAAAAAAAATCATTCACTATATGTTACCTTCAACCTTTTCAACTTTTTTTTATACAAGCATTCTATTGACCCGTACTTACACAGTGAACTATTGATAGGTCATTTTCATAATTACTACAAAACAAAAATTTAATTTTGAATACCATAGTAGCATTTTCCTTACCTCTACAAATAAAGAACAACCCTTTCCCACATATTGTCCAAAACGGCAAAAACTTTAAAAATGGCTAAGGTTATTGCATGGAGATTTGAAAGGAAAGAGAAACGATTCATAATAAAGTTCTCTGATAGGAAAAGAGTAAAGGTAAGGACAATCAAAGCCATGCTTGGAATGAATGAAGGGGTTCAGAGGGATATCCTGGCCCTTGGGGTTCCAATGGCCAACGATTGTGAAAGAACCTGAACTGTAATAAAAAGACTGAAGAGAAAATTTCCGGCAGAAGATGATGAAGATGATGATGATATTGACGATACTCCTCTACCAAAACTTAGCAGTTGGGTGATGCATGAGGAAGAAGGAACGCTTGAAGTGACTTATAAAAACGGGGTGCAATATTCATTGCCAATGGAAGAAATGTTGAAGACAGGATTGCTATCTATCATTGAACAACTCTGTAATTTAGCACCTTCAAACGATCCAAAATCCAAGGATGCATTGATATTCAAGAATAGGCTGCAGCAAAGAAGAGACGAGCTAATGGTGTTATACGCAAATCTAAAATTTGATGATGATGAATCTGAAGAAAGTGATGAACAAAGCGATGGGTACATCTCTGATGTAATCCCACCCACGGAAGACTATTAGTTTATTTTGATTTCGTATTATTGTAATTTTATAAAATATTAATCTATGGTAATCAGTTATTAATAAAAAGACCCAAAACGCCAAAAAATGACATGGAAAAAGCCATAACGCCAAAAAGAATTAACTATGTAACACAAAGATTTAATTCAACGAGAAGAAATCTGAGATCAGGGCCATCATTAAAAAAAACAGCATTAATAAAATCGATGTCTAATTAACCAACAAAACAGACCATGATCGGTATCAAGAAGTATGAGATCAGGGCCATACTTTCGGGCCAATCGGCCAAAGTAGGATCCTCCCAAGTTTAACCAGCCGCTATGCGAGGTATTGCTTTCTTTTTAGTTTCGGATTTGTGCTCTATTTCACTACTTGCGAGTGCAGCTTTTACGCTTTTCAGAGCTTCGGGTGTAATGGTCTGGGCATCCTTTTGAAATAGTTGTTGTGCCTGCTAACAACACAACACAATCCTTCATTTCTCAATATTTGCTTCAACTCAAGTTTCTATCATATAAATCAGGGTTTGATTCGTTTAAAGAGAAAAATGTTGCATTGCTTTGGGATAATCCATGAAAAAAGTTTTTAATTTTGTTAATTACATACTGCTTACTCTCAATTCATCTGTCTAACAACTTCATCTTAATCTCAATCCAACAATAATTTTGAAAATAATTTCGATTCATAAAACATCCATAAAACAATAACTCCCACATAAGTATGATCTGATCACCAAAACAGGATGTAAACTTTACATAAGTAAATATAAACAACTAAGTGTTTCGGTTGAACTGAAAGTAGTTATAACTAGATATTATTAGTAATATATTATTATTATGTTTTCATACGTAAAGTCTTTTTTTTAATGAAACGTTTTAATTTATTTTTATTCTTTTAAGGAAAATTAGATATTAATCAATAATAATCTAAATTGGATTTATTCCTAGTAGTCCCACCTTTTTATTTTGTTTGTTTTATGAACGCCCGTTAGACTAAAGGGAGTGGGGCATCCTTTTGAGAGGGCGTCTTGCGACACGTGGCGCCACGTTAGATTAGAGGATTTTGAGCAAAAAAGGGGGAGTGGGGCAACTTTGCTGGGTATGGCGTCTTGCGACACGTGGCACCCATTTAATTTTGATTTTTTTTATGTTAAAAATATAAAGTGTTATATATATAGGTGATTTGGTTAAAAAAAAACAATAATTGGTCAAAGTAGCCGTTGGAGGGGGGGAATTCTTGATTTGTGTGAGGAGCTTGGCGACGAGAAGAGGACGCCCAAAGGGGGACGCCCCATGGAACGCCTAATGGGGGTGGTGTGCGGGGCGGCCTTAGGCGTCTTGGAGGGGGAGAACGCCCCACTCACTTTAGTCTTAAATAAAACTTAGCTGCTAATTACAAACTGATGTTTTAGGGCTTTTGATTAGAACGAGGATACAAGTCCATTGATGTAAAACTTACCTCGAAACAGTGCTCCAAAGGGCTTGATTTTTGTTAATTAGAAGTTTAAACACCCAAATTGAAGCACCGTTTTTGTCGTTTGGAGCACTGTTTCAAAGTAAATTTTACATCAATCGACTTGTATCCTCGTTCAGATCAAAAGTCATAAAACAAAAATCCAATTTTCCTAATTTTAATGAAAAGCTAATTTAAAATTACTTATATCATGTATATTAAGTGTCAAATGAGCTTTAGCTTAGCTCGCATTCGAGGGGAAGTTAAGATTGGTCACCTTTTGCTATTGGGTTATCGTGGATAATCGAGCTATTATTCATTAACCATTAAAAAAGATATTAAAGTCTCTAAACATTAAAAAGCTAAACTTGTCTAAGGTGCGTCAATGCATGAACATTATTTATAATACTAACTCTCTACTTTTTCAGTTGGTCAAGACTTAATGAAATACATTCAACCCTTCTACAAAAAAGTTATATTTTTGTTTTAGTTGATTTAAGGAGTAACAAATAACGACTCATTATTTTAGATATTTCGCACAAGTTATATTGTAGCAAAACTCGGTTGAGTCACTTTTTCGTGTTTGTTTTCCTAAACCTTAACTTTAGCTTAATGTTGTCTTGGCGTATATATATTTTTAACAGAGCGTATAGGTACATTCAAATGGGTCCATGTTACCTTTCCTTATCCCATTACTATGTTATACGTGGACTACTATAGTTTTCTTACCTCCTTATCCCATTATTATGTTATACGTGGACTACTATAGTTTTCTTACCGATTTATGTTACCGGTGGTTTACTATAGCATTTTGTTCAAAAGTTATATTATTAGGAAGTAATATATTTTTCTAAGACCATGTGTAGTGGTTATATAACAACCCTAAACCGACACCCTCGTAATATTTTCCGACACCCTAAAAATATTTAAAATATCCCAATATGTCCCTAAAAACACCTCATACGTGAAAACGGACCCCGAATACCTTAAATATTATTAAAAATAATTAAAAAATCAAATTTTTAGGATTGAGGCGGGCCGCGTAAGCCACCCCTCAACCCTTATGCGGGCCGCGACAAGGTGAAAGCTGGCGAAACCCTGGGCCGCCACGTGGCCCAACACATGTCGAAGCTAGCTGATGACCCGGATCACCTAAACCCTACCCGGGCTACTACGCGGGCCGCGTAGGCCCTGATCTTGTTTTACGCGGGCCGCGAGAAGGCCCAAATCAGGCCCTATATAATGGGAGCTCGGGGTAACAGTTTCAGTCGCTAAAAAATTCGACTTTCTCTCTCTATTTCTTAGTGGCATACACTATACTCGGGCATAATACCCCCTAAATAACGAGGTTATGCTCCCTTGTAAGTATCATAACCCCTGGATACGTATTAGATACTCTGCCCGATTGATATAGGGTTCCGTAACGGCTGTCGTGGTTCTGCCCGACGTAGTCGTTGGAATGCCGTCTCGGGGAGGGTATTACTAATGTTAAAATGGGTTATTATACTAAAACGTGTGCATTTGTGTAAATTATAGATTGTCACCAGGAAACCCTAAAGGATAATCTAAGACAGCAATGTGAGTAATCTCCTTTTTGCAAATTGTTTTTACAAAACCTCACACGATTAATTATATATTAAGCAGTTATTGAGTATTTGTAAGGATACAATTATCGTCGGTATGTTGGGGTTTTGTATACAAAATTAGTTATTGCCTTGCGAGGAGTAACTTTTCCACAAGTCGGGTCTGACAGTACCGCGGGTGGTAATTGATATGACTTGGAAACAAATGTAATTGCGAGACCGCCCTCAATATTGTACAATGGATTTTATTTAAACTTAATTAAACTGGGATTCACTCACCAGTATTTTCCACTGACAAAATGTTTTTAAACGCGTTTCAGGTAAAAAAATGTGAAAGCCAAATAGAAGGCAGCTGGACAGTACTGAAGGCTTGGAAAAGTGGCAATAAAGTTATCTAAATAAAATAGATGTTTTTATTAAATAAAAATATGATTTATTACTATGAAAATGAGTGTACTGCAAACTTGGGTTTTATCCCATGTGTTTAATATTATGAAAGTGTGGTATTTTACTCTGATCAAATATTTCCTAACTACGGTCCTGATGAAAATTCCGCTGCCAAAATTAGACAATACCAGATACCACCGAAACTGGCCGCGGCCGCCCGTTCCTGTATTTGAATAGGGAGATGGGGGTTGCGACAGAAGGTGGTATCAGAGCTAAGCCACTGATTTAGCCACAGAAGTGTTCTGCTGACACCAAAATTCAAATTGTTAGGAAATAAATTACGGGAATACGTGCATAATTGTATTTTCTTGTTATGTTTTATTTGACTATTTGTTAGTTTACAGTATGAGCGACCACGGACCATCTGACGCGTACCGTCAATTGTCTGGTTCGCCTAGAAGCGAAGGTGCCTCTTCTCAGCCTGCCCTCTCAGGGTACTCTGCTGATACGGAAGAAGGAATATTCATGTTTAAGGCTCAGTCTGAAGAGCCATTTCCTCAGAAAAAGAGATGATGGTTCAGTCGAGGGGCACATGAGCGTAGGAAGTGTATGAAAAAGTTACAAGACCAGAGAGCACTAGTATGAGCTAAAAGAGAAACCGATGCCTATGCTCAGGAAATGATTAATAGGGGTATAGCCAACATCCACATCCTAGCAACCACTGCAGCTGACCCTGACCTGGAACAAATGATAGCACCCCAACCACAACCACCAATTCCTGACCAACCGATGGAGATAGAAAACCCTGAAAATCAAGTAGAAATGCATGATTTTAACCCGGAGGAGATACCTAGGGTACCAGCACCTAATCCCTTAAACCCAATTACAACCCATGGTGGGACGACAATAGGGACTACGTGCAATGTTACCCGATACACGAAGACATACCCATGCCGAACCTAGAAGCCTACCCAGGGTTAGATCCTCTAGATCCCTATTACGATAATGATGTATTCATTAGGGAGATTCTAGAAAATCCTTACCCATACCAGGCCCCTATGCCTCCGTACCAGGAACCCGCACCCCAGTTTCCGAACCCAGTCCTAGAACCTGCACCCCCAATGAGTGCAGAAAACGTACAAGAACTTAGGACATTTGGTGAGAAAATTTTAGAGAATAGTGAAAGGATGAGACAGGTGGGAGAGCGACTTGTCTGGAAGTACGACGAGCGCAATATGGATTTCTGGATGAATCCATATCCGTAGAAGTGATGGTGAAGAAGGTTATAATCATAATAATAATATAATAATAAAATATGTGTGTATGTGTATAAAAAAAACTACTGATGCCTATTACTAGTAGTGTAACTTTAAATTTCAGTCGGTATTGTAATTTTAATTTCAGTACTGGTGTGTAATAGATGCATATTATATGAATAGAGTAAATTCGCAATGATCGACGCTTTTGACCAAAGTGCGTGACATGTGATTGGCTATATTAAGTATTATTTTGTGATATTAATACATAGTAAATGTTTAAAATTCAGATGGCCGACGAACGGAATCAGGAAAATCTGAATAACGATAACCAGAGTAACATTAACTTGGTTAATGAGAATCCGAACAACAATAACAATGGAAATCAAGTGGATAATAGTGCCATCCAACACATAGTGGCACAAGGAATCATAGATGCAATGGCATTTATTATCCAAACTTTTAAAGAAGCTGATAATAAAAGTAAGCATAGCAGTAAGCGACCAACTGAACCTAAACACAGTGTAAACAATGGACCTGTACTTCAAGTGCCCATTCCTAAAAGAAGAAGAACCATGCCTTATGGTTGTTCTTACAAAGAATTCTGGTCCTACAAACCAATAGAATTCTCGGGCAATGAAGGACCCATTGCAGCTCTACGCTGGATAGAAAAGACTGAGGCTGTTTTAAAAATAAGCAAGTGTGCTGAAGAAGACAAGATAATATTTGCTTCTAATCTGTTTAAAAACTCAGCATTGGAATGGTAGAACACTATCCTCCAGTCAAGAGGAAGCGATAGGGTATACAACATGGAATGAGAGGAATTTAAAAATATGATAGAAAGAAAATGCTGCCCTCCCAATGAAAAGGAACAGATAGCGAATAAGTTCCTAAATCTTAGAATGACCGGGGTAGATAGTAAGGGTTATACTACCACATTCTTTGAATATGCTAGAATAGTACCAACCCTTGCATCACCTGAACCGGTATTAATCTCCCGTTACATCTGGGGATTAATTGGAGAGATTAGACATGTAGGTAAGGCAGCTAAACCCCAAACTATAGAAGAAGCTGTAGAACTAGCAAATACCTTGACAGATGAGTTAATCCGTACTAGAGAAGAAGACAAGAGGAGAAACCTAGCTCAAAGGCTTACCCAAGAATTCCGTTCTAGGAATTCCAACCGTAGGAATATAGGTTCTACCTCTGCACCATACTGCAAGGCCTGCAAGAAAAAGCATTCGGGAAAATGCTCCACTCACTGCAATTTCTGCAAAGCACCAGGACACAAGGAAGAAGATTGTAGGAGAAAATCCAGTAATGGACTATGCTTCAATTGTGGAGAAAAATGTCACATCAAGCCGAACTGTCCGAAACTAGCTCCAGCTGCGAACAACAAGAACACTAAAAATGCTAGAGCATTTGTTCTGACTGCAGATGAAGCCAAAATGATTCCGGACGTAATAGCCGGTACGTTTGTAGTCAATGATGTTTTTGCTAAACTATTATTTGACTCTGGTGCAAACCAAAGTTTTATTAATACTTCATTTTGCAAACTTCTCAATCAACCATTAACTAAACTCCCACAAGAATGTCTAGCAGTGACAACAAATGGAGAAATGGTTAGGATTTCTGAAATCTTGCAGGGAGCAAGAATAGAGTTTTTAAATCAAAAGTATATTGCAAACCTTTATCCCATGAATCTGACAGGATTTGATATTGTATTAGGAATGGATTGGTTAATAGCCAATAAAGCCAGTATTTTATGTGATCAAAAGTCAATTCAAGTAAATTCACCAAGAGGTGAAAAGATCACAATTAAAGGTGATAAACCATCTAGATCCACAAAATTCATCTCTGTGGTGAAAAATGCAAGTTATATAAGAAAATGATCTATAGTGTATTTGATTTCTATAATCACTAACACTAAAGAAAAGGAACTAAAAGACATTCAAGTAGTGTCTCAGTTTTCAGATGTATTCCCAGAAGAATTACTAGGACTACCGCCGGACAGAGAAGTTGAATTCATAATCTATCTGCTACCCGGAATAGCACCAATTGCCAAAGCACCCTACCGTTTGGCACCCGCCGAAATGCAGGAACTGAAGAAACAGTTAGATGAACTATTAGAGAAGGGATTCATACAGCCAAGCTCATCGCCTTGGGGAGCACCGATTTTATTCGTTAAGAAGAAGGACGGATCAATGCGTATGTGCATTGACTACCGTGATTTGAACAAGGTCACAATTAAGAATCGGTATCCATTACCGAGAATCGATGATCTGTTCGATCAGTTGCAAGGAGCTCGATTTTTCTCTAAAATCGATTTAAGATCAGGATATCATCAATTAAAGGTACAGGAAGAGGACATTCCTAAAACCGCATTCAGAACAAGGTATGGCCATTATGAATTTATTGTCATGCCATTTGGTTTAACCAATGCCCCAGCTGCATTTATGGACATGATGAACCGAATATGTAAGCCATATTTGGATAAATTCATAATTATTTTTATTGATGATATTCTCATCTATTCTAAAAGTAAATAGGAACATGCAAAGCATTTGCACGCACTTTTAAGTCTATTAAGAAAGGAAAAAGCTTTATGCTAAGTTTTCAAAGTGCGAGTTTTGGTTAGAACAGGTACAGTTTCTTGGACATTTAGTTAACCATGAAGGAATTCATGTGGATCCCACAAAAATCGAGGCGATTACCAAATGGAAAACCCCTGAATCACCAACCGAGGTTAGAAGTTTCTTAGGATTGGCCGGTTATTATAGAAGAATTATTCGAGATTTTTCTAGAATATCCATTCCTTTAACTAAGTTAACCTGTAAATCCATTAAGTTTGAATGGGGACCAAAACAAGAAGAAGCATTTAGAATTCTTAAGCAAAGATTAACCCACGCACCCATACTAGCATTACCAGAAGGAACTGAAGATTTTGTCGTATATTGTGACGCTTCTAAATTAGGTTATGGATGTGTGTTAATGCAACGCCAAAAGGTTATAGCTTATGCATCTAGGCAACTTAAGAATCATGAAGAGAATTATTCAACCCATGATCTAGAGTTAGGAGCAATAATTTTTGCTTTGAAAATTTGGAGACATTACCTTTATGGTAGTAAGTTTACTATATTCACTGATCATAAAAGTTTAAGGTATGTTTTTGGGCAAAAAGAATTGAATATGAGACAAAGACGCTGGATGGAGATGCTTAGTGATTATGATTGTGATATCCAGTATAATGAAGGAAAAGCAAATGTAGTGGCAGATGCTTTAAGCCGAAAGTATCACGAAAAGCCAAAAAGGGTACGTTCTCTTAAATTAAACCTGCAAGTAGATTTAAATGATCAGATAAGAGAAGCACAAGAATCAGTAATCAAGGAGGATATTGAAAAATTAAAAGGTATGATTAAGGAATTAGAATAAGAAACAGATGGAATTTGGAGATTCCATGAAAAAAAGAATGTGGATACCTAAATTAGGAAACCTACGTCATCGTATATTAGAAGAAGCCCATAAGTCTAAGTATACGATGCATCCAGGAAGTGATAAGATGTACCAGGATTTAAGAAAGAATTTTTGGTGGATAGGAATGAAAAAGGATATAGCAGCCTATGTTTCTAAATGTTTAACTTGCTCACAAGTTAAAGCTGAACATCAGAAACCCTCAGGTTTGTTACAACAGTTAGAAATGCCAGTATGGAAATGGGAATTGATAACAATGGATTTTGTTACCAAATTACCCAAAACAAGAAAATGTAATGATACAATCTGGGTGATTCTAGATAGGCTAACCAAGTCAGCTCATTTCCTACCAATGAAGGAAACTTTCAGTATGGAACAATTAGCCAAATTGTATGTAAATGAAATTGTTTCTTTACATGGAATACCTTTATCAATTGTTTCTGACAGAGATAGCCGTTTTACCTCTCATTTTTGGACAAGTTTCCAAAAGGCCATGGGAACCAAACTAAATCTAAGCACAACATATCATCCTCAAACAGACGGACAAAGCGAAAGGATAATTCAGACAATGGAAGACATGCTTAGAGCTTGTGTAATTAATTTCGGAGGTAATTGGGACGATCACTTACCTTTAATAGAATTTTCTTATAATAACAGTTATCACACAAGTATCAATGCTACATCATTCGAAGCACTTTATGGACGAAAGTGCCGAACCCCAGTCTGTTGGGCAGAAATTGGGGAAAAGCAACTATCTGGACCTGAAATAGTGCAAGAAGCAACCGACAAGATTATTCAAGTCAATGAACGACTGAAAGCAGCACGTGATCGACAGAAGAGCTATGCTAATAACCGACGCAAACCATTGGAATTTCAAGTAAGAGATAAAGTATTGTTAAAAGTCTCTCCTTGGAAAGGAGTAGTAAAATTTATTAAAAGAGGAAAGCTAAGTCCCAGGTATGTTGGACCTTTTGAGATTATTAGAAGAATAGGACCTGTAGCCTATCAGCTACAACTGCCAGAGGAAATGGCAGGAATACATGGTGTGTTTCATGTATCAAATCTCAAGAAATGCTTAGCTGATGAATCACTGATGGTACCTCTTAAGGATATAGAGGTAAATGAACAAATCAAATTTGTAGAAAGGCCTCTACAAATTGAGGACAGGAAAGTCAAGAACCTCAAGCGCAAGAGATTAGTTCTGGTCAAAGTAAAATGGGACTCCAAAAGAGGACCCGAATACACATGGGAGCTTGAATCAGAAATGCAAAGGAAATATCCACACCTGTTCCAGTAGACCTCGAGGACGAGCTCTAAAATAAGGTGGGGAGGATATAACAACCCTAAACCGACACCCTCGTAATATTTTCCGACACCCTAAAAATATTTAAAATATCCCAATATGTCCCTAAAAACACCCATACGTGAAAACGGACCCCGAATACCTTAAATATTATTAAAAATAATTAAAAATCAAATTCTTAGGTTTGAGGCGGGCCGCGTAAGCCACCCCTTAACCGTTACGCGGGCCGCGACAAGGTGAAAGCTGGCGAAACCCTGGGCCGCCACGTGGCCCAACACATGTCAAAGCTAGCTGATGACCCGGATCACCTAAACCCTACCCGGGCTACTACGCGGGCCGCGTAGGCCCTGGTCTTGTTTTACGCGGGCCCCGAGAAGGCCCAAATCAGGCCCTATATAATGGGAGCTCGGGGTAACAGTTTCAGCTGCTCAAAATTCGACTTTCTCTCTCTGTTTCTTCGTAGTATACACTATACTCGGCCATAATACCCCCTAAATAACGAGGTTCTGCTCCGTTGTAAGTATCATAACCATTGGATACATATTAGATACTCTGCCCGATTGATCTAGGGTTCTGTAACGGCTGTCGTGGTTCTGCCCGACGTAGTCGTTGGAATGCCGTCTCGGGGAGGGTATTACTAATGTTAAAATGGGTTATTATACTAACACGTGTGCATTTGTGTAAATTATAGATTGTCACCAGGAAACCCTAAAGGATAATCTAAGACAGCAATGTGAGTAATCTCCTTTTTGCAAATTGTTTTTACAAAACCTCACACGATTAATTATATATTAAGCAGTTATTAAGTATTTGTAAGGATACAATTATCGTCGGTATGTTGGGGATTTGTATACAAAATTAGTTATTGCCTTGCGAGTAGTAACTGTTCCACAAGTCGGGTCTGACAGTACCGCGGGTGGTAATTGATATGACTTGGAAACAAATGTAATTGCGAGACCGCCCTCAATACTGTACAATGGATTTTATTTAAACTTAATTATACTGGGATTCACTCACCAGTATTTTCCACTGACAAAATGTTTTTAAACGCGTTTCAGGTAACAAAATGTGAAAGCCAAATAGAAGCCACCTGGACAGCACTGAAGGCTTGGAAAAGTGGCAATAAAGTTACGTAAAATAAAAGTGTGGTATTTTACTCTGATCAAAATGTGTGTACTGCAAACTTGGGTTTTATCCCATGTGTTTAATATTATGAAAGTGTGGTATTTTACTCTGATCAAATATTTCCTAACTACGGTCCTGATGAAAATTCCGCTGCCAAAATTAGACAATACCAGATACCACCGAAACTGGTCGCGACCGCCCGTTCCTGTATTTGAATAGGGAGACGGGGGTTGCGACTGGTTAACACCCCACCCTTGGGCGTTTTGCGTCATGTGGCAGCCCAGTCAGCAATGGGACGTTTTCTAAAATGGGTGTAGTAGGGATGTGAGGATTGTGGGGCATTATTAAATAAAATAAAAAAAACCAACAAAAAAACTATTGGACAAGAAAAAAGAAGATTAAACATTATTGGTCAAGCCCCTTCTTCTCCGGCGTGATTCAAAACATGTTGTCGGACTTTTTTTTTGAAAGAAAACGCCAGAACACGCCCATGGGGGCGGCCTTGCCGGCGTTTTGGGGCGGGATTGAGGGCAAAAAACGCCCATTATGCTTGGTCTAAACAAAAGCTGTAAATATATTACTTCATCAACACAAGAAAGTTAAGTCCCAACTTTAGCTAAAACTTAGTTATTGCATCCAAAATTAATACTGTTTTACCTGTTGATGAAGAACATTATTCATTAAAATTTTTGTCTTTTATCTATATATCACATTGCACAGACAGTGTTTTTTGTCTTTAAAATTGACAAATTTTGTACTTATTTTTTAAAATTCTACACGATATGTCTTTTAATCTTAAACCAATTAATTTTTTTTTGTTAAATTAAATCATGTGTAATGCACATGAGGGTATAAATGTCTTTTTACTCTAATATCTAGAAAAATATTTTAAAAGAAAAAAAAAAACATATCTCTCTGCCCCTCTCTCTTCTCTCTACCACTTCCACCACCAACCACCATCACATCCCCCACCACACCAAGCACCACCACCACCACCACGACCACCGCCACAGCCCCCACGCGCCACCAGTACAACCCCTACACGCCACCACCGTGCAACGTCTTTGATCCCACCTCTCTGTAATCAACGATTCTAGCAAACGCCAACTTGTTTATCAACGATTCTCTGTAATCAATCAGATTATCTCGTTCAGTGCAATGTGAGTTCATTATCCTCCTAGGGTTTATCAACGATTCTTTGTAATCAGATTATCTTGTTTGTTTGGTGTTCTTTTAATTACTTCACGAATTGGTAAAGCTAGGGTTTATTTATTTATTTTGTATTTCATGTAGCAGAAGAGCCATTCCGGCTCTGCTTTATGTGAATGCTGTGTTCATTTGCTTTACTTTTGAAATTACTTGACGAATTAAGTTAACTAGGAAGACCTCTGTGATAGGTTTTAGTTAAATTAAGGAGAAGCATGGGGATGAGTTCCATCGTCTGGCTCCTCGAAACGGCCATCTCCACTCGTTCCTCCGGCGTTGGTCGGGCAACCCACGCCAGGATGATCAAAGCCATGGACTCCCCCTTTCCGACATTCCTCTGCAACCACCTCGTGAACATGTATTCTAAACTCGACCTCCTCCATTCAGCCCACCTCATCATCCCTCCCCAGCATCGCTCCGTCGTCGCCTGGACGGCCCTCATTGCCGGTACAGTCCAAAACGGTCACTTCTCTACCGCCATCCTCCAGTTTTCTAACATGCACCACCACTCCATCCTGCCCAACGACTTCACCTTCCCTTGCGTTTTCAAAGCCTGCAATTCCCTCAGCTCTCCCCTCACCGGGAGGCAGCTGCATGCACTCGCTATTAAATTAGCTCAAATACATGATGTCTTTGTCGGCTGTAGTGCTTTTGATATGTACTCTAAAACCGGCCTCAAAGAGGATGCCTGTAAGCTGTTCGATGAAATGCCTCACAAGAATCTTGCCACATGGAACACGTATATGTCAAATGCTGTCCTTGATGGGAAACCTCGTAAAGCCGTTGAGGCTTTCATCAAATTAAAGACAAGTGGTGGAGACCTTAGTTCGATTACTTTTTGTGTGCTTCTTAATGGCTGTTCTGATGCCTTGTATCTGCATCTAGGTAAACAGGTTCATGGGTTTGTGATACGGTATGGGTATGAACAACACGTGTCGGTTGCAAATGGGATGATTGATTTCTACGGGAAGTGCAGGGATGTAAGTTCGGCTCGCATGGTGTTTGATGGCATTTGCAACCACAATGATGTTTCTTGGTGTTCCATGGTCGCTGCTTATGAGCAAAACGACGAGGGGGAAAAGGCTTGTATGCTATTTTTGCAAGCCATGAGAAATAATGTAGAGCCTAAGGACTTTATCGTATCGAGCGTTATTAGTGCTTGTGCTGGGATTGCAGGTCTGGAGATGGGGAGGATGGTTCATGCTCTTTCTGTGAAAGCATGCATTAATGGAAATGTTTTTGTTGGAAGTGCCCTTGTTGACATGTATGCTAAATGTGGAAGCTTAGAAGATTGTGAGAGAATGTTTGACGAAATGCCCGACAGGAATTTGATTACATGGAACGCGTTACTTGGTGCTTACACGCATTTGGGAGATGCTGACATGGCACTTGCCTTGTTTGAGGAAATGAAATGTGGAAATGTAATCCCTAATTATGTTACTTTTGTATCAATATTAGCAGCATGTAGCAGGGCTGGAGCAGTGGATGCAGGTTTGAGTATTTTTGAGTCAATGAGATCAAGATATGGAATTGAAGCAAGGGTTGAGCATTATGCGTGCGTAGTGGATATGTTAGGACGAGCAGGAATGGTGGAGGGCGCTTATGAGTTCATAAAGAGAATGCCTTTTCATCCTACAGTATCTATCTGGGGGTCTCTTTTAGGTGCCTGTAAGGTGCATAGAAATAACAAACTGGGTAAGATAGCTGCTGATCATTTGTTCCAGCTGGATCCTCAGGACTCTGGAAACCATGTCATCCTCTCAAATATGTTTGCTGCTGCTGGATGGTATCCCCTCATGATAGTCTTCTTTTCACTATTATTTCCCACATAGATGTTTAATTTTGAAACAACCTTTTAGTTTCTGAAATTTCATGATCTATGATTAAACTATTGAACTACCAAATCTTTATCTACGAAGAATGCACAATGGTCCTGGAATGCTACTTGTTTTCATAAAGTAGGATTCCTTTGCTTGTTTCCGGTTAGGGATGGTAAACGAACTAGAACCCAATGGGCCACCACGAATCCCGAAAAAAACTGGACGGATATTCGGGTTTGGGACCGCGTTTAAAAGATTTTGCGGGCATGGGCTATTAGCTCATACACGGCCTAATTACGAAAAACACGCATACCCATTTACGCGAACAAGACCCGTAAACATTTTCTTTTGTCCTTGGGTAACAAAATAATCCACTAATTTTTAGTTTTTTTATTTCTAGTTTTTCTTAGGTAACAAAATTATATTAATTAAATTTAAATACTAGGATATGTACTTGGCACCTGACGGGTATACCTGATACCCGACGCGTGTTAGGCAGGGTATGGAACACGGTTTTACAACCGGGTATGGGGCTGAGTCCCATTGCCATTCCTAGTTCGAGTAGAGATGGCTAAATGGGTGGGTCGGCTAATAAAATAAAACTGGTTCTTGCTCTAATTCACACAAATGCTACCTCTTAGTATTTGTTTTATGCAGGTGGGAAGAAGCCAATGTGGTTCGGATGGAGATGAAAGAAGTAGGAATTAGTAAGGGTGCAGGGTGCAGTTGGATCTCCGTAAAGAATTCAGTCCACACTTTTCAAGCAAAGGACACCTGCCATGAAAGAAACACAGAGATCCAAACAATGCTAAGGAAGCTGAAGATGGAAATGAAAAGTGCTGGATATGTAGCAGACACCTCATTGGCGCTCTTCGATTTAGAAGAAGAAGAGAGAGAATCAGAGGTTTGGCATCACAGTGAGAAGATCGCTCTAGCTTTTGGGCTCTGTGTAATCCCCCCTGGACTTCCCATCCGGATAACCAAGAATATGAGGATCTGTTTTGATTGCCATACTGCCTTTAAGTTCATTTCTGGTATCACTAATAGAGAGATCATTGTAAGAGATAATAATCGCTTTCATCGCTTTACAAAATATGACTGCTCCTGTCAAGATTATTGGTAATAAATGTTTTACAGCAAAGTTATTGTTTTTTTCCATGTTTCTTGGTCTTCTATCCTAAGTCAAAACGTAATCAAAATGAGGAGGGATAAAGATGATACACATTTGTTGGTAGCCATTATCAATTCAAAGCAATTTTTAACAAATATGTCAGCCATTGAATACACGTACTACCTTCTAGGTCTTAGATATAGATAGGGTTTTCACCGTTTCTTGAAGGTTTTGTTGTTTGCTGAGGAAACTGTTCCTCAATTCCTCCGACCTTCTGATTATCACCAGCATGTACACTAATCGGCGGCGGTAAGCCAATGGAAACGTTACTCCGACAGTGGCATCATCTACGGCCGGCGTTTAACAATTTTTCCCCAAAATCAGCTGTTCTTCTTTCGGCTCCTGCTAGCAATTACTTGAAGATCTTCCACACAAACTGCTACCAATTGAGGTAATTTTTCTTTTTTAATTTTGCTTCCTATGTTCTCTTCTTTTAATTTAGAGAAGCCCTAAAAGACTTTGCATCATAAACATAGTTACCAACTGATTGTGAAATTGAATCATGTGTCGATTCCTTATTCCACGGCTAATTCCTTAGCTGGTTGTGGGTCCAAAGGATTAAAGTAGCAGGTATCATTCAATATGTTACCATGATTCTTACCTAAGCCAATGGAATCACTGAAGTCATCTTTTTTCCAGCAGTTTTCATGAGTTCTGGATCTGTCTTTTATTATGATTTTTTTTTTCAAGATTTTGGGCTTTTTTTTGGTGATTTTTTATGTTGTGAGCTTAATATTGTTGCTAATTTGTTCTTATAATTTGTGGGTATGTTAAAAATTGAATTTTTTTTGGATCAAAGTTTTGATTACAGTTAAATTGTGCATAAAGATTTGTAAAGTTGTTATCTTGATTTGTGCCCTATGAATTCTTGATTCCCATTTTCTGGGTGCTGTAAAGACTGGTTGAATTATTGTGAGAAAGTTGTAGCTTGATGAACATAAAGGGGTTTCTTGGTTGGTTTTTTTTTTTGCACTAAATATGGTACCATATGCTTATGCTTTAATGAACATCATATAGGCTTTTTCACATCAACTTTAATTAATTTACCTTTTTTTAATTATAAGTTATCAAGATTTTGTTGCATTTATTGTTAAGTACTTCATTAATTCAATATTTTGTTCAATTTAGGGGCTTTAACTCATAATGCTAGATTGCTAGTTACTAAACTTATTAATTGCATTTAGTTTGCCCCTTTTTAGTTAAATACCCTTGATCTTTCATTCACTCACTCCATGAAGAAAGTGTTAAAGAGGTTGCATAAGTTGTAACTTGTAAGTGTAAGAAAGGAATCGAACATTATAGTTAAAGATTTCTTTAGTTAAATACGCTAAATACCCTGATGTATCTTTTAGTCCATGGAATAAGTTACAGTGGTAGCATAACTTGCAAGTGTAAAAATTGATGATAATATTAATAACTATATTTGATTGATGATAATGAATAATGAATTATTCTGATTTTTTTTTTCTTTTTCCTTGCAGACACTTGATTGGATTCTTTGTCTTTGTGGGTCTAACAATTGGAAACATGATGCAAGTCCCTGAAGTTTTGGATTTCCTCAATGTTTTAACATGGTATTTTAAGATTCTATCTTTTTTTCTCATAATTATTTATGTATGAGAAACCATTTATGTTCTTGATTATTTCTAGTTGTTTATTACCTATTAGTATCTATCGTAATCTCGGCTTAAGTTTTTTGTATTTTTATTTTGCAGGTCTGTCCCGTTAAATCCAGGCGCAAACGCTTCAAATATTTCAATGATGGTAAGGTCTTGCATAACTAATATTAACTATTAAAGCAAGTACTGTGTTTGACTTTTTTTGGTCATATTGGTAGACCTATTTGACCAAAAAAGTCAACTGTTCTGTTGTATCAAGATACTAAACGCATTAAGTTAGTACAGGACACACCGAAACTCATAGACTTGAAGCACATACCACCACTACTAATGGCGGAAACACGGTGGCCGTTTTTCGTATTCTTAGCCGGAGCAATGTTCTGCCTCCTCTCCAGCAGCACCTGCCACCTCTTCGGCTGCCACTCGCACCGCTTAAGCCTTCAACTCCTCCAACTCGATTACGTCGGCATCACCGTCATGATCATCACCTTGTTCTTCCCGCCAATCTACTACATTTTCCAATGCATTCCTCTCGGGCAGTTCATCTACCTCGGCGGTGTCACCACCATGGGTGTTTTTACCATTATAACGCCTGCACTCTCTAGTGGAAAGTTTCGTTCTTTTCGTGCTTTTTTGTTCATGGCAATGGGCCTTTTTGGGTTAATACCTTCTGTCCATGCTGTCTACTTGAACTGGAATGAACCACAAAGAAACACCATGGCGTATGAGTCAGTTATGGCGCTTTCTTATTTGATTGGTACTATGTTCTATGTTACACGAATCCCAGAACGGTGGAGACCCGGTTGGTTTGATTTGGCGGGTCATAGCCATCAAATCTTTCATTGTTTCGGGATTATGGGCGCGTTGGCTCATTATGGTGCGGCTTTGGTGTTTCTCGAGTCTTGGGGTCGAGCTAGCTGTTAGTATTATTGGCAATCGTTTAGTTGATGTTTAAGAACATGTATTTTGACTGTGTGGATCATACACATGTACATGCTTTGAAACATCAATTGGAGGTTGTAAATATGGTTAATATGTTTTGTTCTCTTCAGTATGGTTTATTTACCGCTGGATTTGTTCATTGTTTATGTTATCATATTGTTGTACCATCAAAAGGCATGGCATGTATAAGTTGTAGCAAATTTATTACAGATTATTTCATTTATTTATATATGTATTGTTGTTGGAAGTCAATTACAGATTTTTAACACAACATAATGACCAACCTACTTATAACACTATGTCGTCGTCATCATTGTCATCATCTCAGTAAATCCCACTAAATAGCAAAGCTAACATAGAGTCTGAGAAGGGTAAGATGTAGACAGCCTTACCTTTACCCCGTAGAAATAGAGAGGCTGCTTCCAGTGAGACCCTGACTCGATGGTAGTTATGCATCAAACCTTGGACATAAGGCACATAACACTCGGCAATTAAGACAAAGGCCAATTAGTGCATGTACTCCCTTATCTTTCGGCTATCAACGCCACCACATGATGCATGATTAACCATCCCCCTCTTTTAACATTATTTTAACGAAACTAGTAAAATAACGTTAAAATTAGTGCACTTTCACTTTTGCCCCCCGAACGCCCAACACATATATACATTATATGCGCATACCGCAAGCGGGGTGTAACTTATAACGCTATGTGTGAACAAAAAACAATAAACACCTAAGGGCTTGTAGTCTGGCGGTATCGAAGTTGTGGAGAATAGGTGTCCCTCCCTATAGAGTTAAGGGTTGGTTCAAGTCCAGTGGCGAAGCTTCGCCCCCCCCCCCCCCCATTTTTCCGAAACCGGGGGGTGGAAACGTATATACCTAAAATTTTCTATAGGAAAGTACTATTCATAACACTACGCGTCGAAAATTTCGAGGGGTCGGGCGCCCCCTCGGACGTAGCCTAAGCTGCGCCCCTGTTCAAGTCAGCATGCTTGTTTAAACCATTCATTAAAAACAAATATTGTTTTGTCATAACTTTAAATGATTTGGTGTAGTTTTAACATAATTGTTTTATACACATTGTATTTTTTTGGCTCTGTATGAGTATACAGAGGTCAAATTAAAAAAAAAAAAAGATTTCGGTTTAAAAGGGTCATAACCGAGTACATATTTCTCACACAGTCACAGATAAAATGTAACATGACTGAGATCCTGAATTGTAGCTTAGTTTGACTGTACCTTAGTAGGCTAACCTCTTTTGTTTGAAAAAGACAAGTCTTTAACGTTTTTGTTTACATAGTTAGACAAGAGATCAAATACAAATAACTTTAATGTTTGACTCTACCTTAGCAGGCTAACCTCTTTTGACTGTACCTTAGCAGATAAAACGTTTTTGTTTGTTTACATAGTTAGACAAGAGATCAAATACAAATAACTTTAACGTACAATTAAAGAATTGCTGAAAAAACACGGTGGCATTTTCGTAATTATTAGTAATTATCAAAATTACTCTACAAATGATCCTGTAGAGTAATTTTGATCTTATAGAGTAATTTTATAAAATGTTCTTGTAGAGTAATTTTGATCTTGTAGGGTAATCATCAAAATTACTCTACAAGTATATCTTGTAGAGTAACTTTGATCTTGTATGGTAATTATCAAAGTTACTCTACAAGTGTATCAAAATTACTTTACGTCAAAATTACTCTGCAAGTTTATCAAACAACATACAATTCAAAATTACCTTACAAGATCAAAATTACCATACAAGATCATTTATAGAGTAATTATGATACTCTACAAAATTACTCTACAAGATTAAAATTATCCTACAAGAACATTTTACAAAATTACTCTACAAGATCAAAATTACTCTACAGGATCATTTGTAGAGTAATTTTGATAATTACTCCATGAGTAAATAATTACGGAAATGCTACCGCGTTTTTTAGCTTTTTCATATATTTCATACGTTTTGTACGATAAGACACTTTGTACGTGAATTTAACTCTACATAGTTAATGTGTGTTTAAATTATTTATTGGTACACAAATCAATTAATATTTCACAAAGAAAAGGTTAACCCCTTGTTTTATTTAATTAATTAATAAATTGTAAAAGAACAATTTTACAAAACAGTTTTTATAAAAGAAAACATTCACCACATGACTCTAAACTAGCCGTTTGTTTAGATTAATTAACAAAAGTTATAATTAGAAAAAAATCTTTCACTATATGATACTTTCAACCTTTTTAACTTTTTTTATACAATCATTCTATTGACCGTACTTACACGGTGAACTATTGATAGGTCATTTTCATAAAAACTAGAAAACAAAAATTAAATTTTGAATACCATAGTACCATTTTCCTTTACCTCTACAATAAAGAACAACCCTTTCCCTCAGCATCAGTCCCATCACCACCGTTCTCCGCCGTTCTCCGCCACTGTCCGCCGGAAACTTTTCGATCTTAATATGGTTCCTCCATTGTTAAGAGACAACTACAACACTAGAGGTAAACCCCTAACTTTGTTTTACTAGTGTATCTGTCTTCATTGCAAACTTATACTTTTACATGTTCAAATCACTTAACTTATCCTTTGTTGTACTTATGTTTTATTAATATTGGCCAAGTTTTATAATTAAATTTTATTTATTAATATTGGTCAAGTTTTATAAAAGATTATACACCTTTAAAATAGATAAACTGGATTAGTTATCAGCTGTTTTGATTAAGTTTGATAAACTAGCTAACTTTTTTTTAATACGGGCCATATACATATAGGGGTGTGAAAATAAGATTTTAGAGGTGTGTCAATAAGAAGAGCCATAGTAGTATTTGTGGTATAGGTTATGTCCCTTCTTCATGGATTTAACGTTATATGGGCTAATCATAGTACTCACGACATTTTTCAAAGCTTTAATATGAAAGCCATTCTTAACTCATTTCAAGGTATGCTTATTGCGTGTTATACTAATCTAATAAAATTAACTTTTAAATTTATTCAGTAATTAAGAACGAGCCATGTCCGGTTACACCATTCTATACTATCACCTTTTATGACCGAATTATGGCAACAACTTGAAACCCCAATTCAAACTTCAAAGTTTTTGTCTTTGCACAACCTTGTGCCTCCACCAAACCATCGTGAACCTACCCATTAGCATCCGTAAATTCTCACCGCCACAGACCTAGTTCCCAAATCACAGGGGCAAAACCCCACGGGGCCCTTGCCCCTTCGGTTGAATGTAATTATTATTTAAGAGCTTTGGAAAGTGGCCTTAGCAATTAAGGTATTTTATCAAGTTACAAAAAGAACTGTAAACCGGACCTGCTCACAAGTCGATTAGGGGGGGGGGGGGGGGGGGGGGGGGGTTGCTATTGGATGTAACGGAGTGAAGAACAAAGTTTATTAGGCTCGGTCCATTATTTTCTAGTAATCCCTCTCAAAACAATTTTCTCGTAATCCCTCTCAAAACAATAAATAGGATAATACATTTAACTTATATTTTAAACTTAATAATTTTATACATAAATTTTAAAATGGGTATGTGTTGCTCATGTTCGATAGTACACCTTGTCTTTGTTTTGCTTGCTACTACTAGACTTACTTTGAAGTTTTGCACTTACGTATTTTATATATGGATTGCGATAGTGATTTGAATTTTGTAACCGCTTCTAAATTTTTGATCTATTAGTAGTGATTTTATTTATTTATGATTTAATAATACTTTATTCATCATTTAACTGGATTTTTTTTTATAATTTGTGTTCATTAACTTTAAAAAAAAAATCTATCTCCACAACTATATTTAACTTTTTCTCACATTGTGATATGAGTTTTTGGAAATGGATATCGTGTCGTAGTCGTACCAAATCGAATCGAAACTGTCACTAATTAGTAACTTAATTTTTTGAAGTATTTATTTATTATTTGAATAATATTTTATTTATCAAATAATTTTACTTTTTAAAATAACTTCTTATTTTTTAAGTGCTTATTAATATTTGATCCATTAGTAGTGATTTTATTTATTTTTAATAATACTTTATTCATCGTTTAATTTGATTTTTTTCTTACTAAGTTGTGTTCGGTAACTTTAAAAAAATCTAACTCCACAACTATTTTTAATTTGTTTCCACATCGCGATATGAGTTTTATGAAAATCAGTTGAACTGCTTAAGTATTACTATCTAATGTTTAGAGTAATGTTTTTAGGATAGAATTAGATCGGACATCGAAATGGTCTCCTTACCGGTCCACTAGCCGGGCCGGTAAAACGGACCCAATCAGTTGCAAGAACCAGGTTGTGTCGTAAATATTATAAAATAAATAGGGTAATATTAAAAAAACTTAATCAAAATCGATTCAACCACTAAAATATCCGGTTCAACCAACTGGTTTTCTGGTCCGACCGCCAGTTCAACTCAAAACCGGTCTAATAGGGTGAACCCGGCCAGTCAGACCCCTTGTTCCTGTTCCGACAATTCGGTCTAGTCCGGTTTTCAAAACATTAGTTTAGAGGGTATGATTGTCTAGTCAACCATCTTCTCCTCTATCCAAATTACATGCATTTGTATGAAATTACCTGCCTTAGTGTATGTTAAGTGTTTGATGAAATGCTTAAATGAATTTTTACGACCTTATTTCAGATGGACGATCTCCTCGCACGACTTCCATGATAGTGTACTCTGGAAAATGTTTCATCGATATGATCTGCTCGAGCTCATTACAATAAGAGATCAAAACCAATGTTTCGAGCAGTAGTTACTTACTGAAGATAGCTTCATAAGAAGCTACAACACTCAACATAGTGACTTTATTTGGACATTAACTCGTTTTGTTTTACTGGCAAATACCTCATACTCACCGTGTTATTGGCTATAGGGCATAAGAATATCGAAGGATAACTTATTACCTCACTGCATTTGGTGTAGACTTAGATGAAAGTGCAAAGCATGTTGAGTTGATAGGGGTTTAAGAGGTGTTTTGCTTTTTTGATATGAAGATGTAGGTTATTTGTTTGTAATCTCTAGAATATGACTTCTAGAGTGATTCCCTACCTAAACTCGGACCGGTTTGCATCTACACGAAGTCATAAGAGGCACTCAAATTATAGAGGATCCAAATGACCACTTAAGCTATATTTTGGTGTTTGTTATACAAAATGTCTTTTCACGACACTTGCTTTATTTATGTGAACGTTACCACATATCATTCCTTCAGACGCTGGTGGTTCCCTTTTGATGGTTTGTCCTGGGGGAGAGATCGCTTAAGATCTCAATAGACGAACAACCTTCTAACTGCAAGACAAGCTTTTGGTTAATAAATGTTATGTATCCCACATACTACAAAGGGAGGCTTTAACACACTGTTGAACAACAAGATAGGGCTTATGTTGAGATCTATGTGCACCATCATGGTTTTATACCCGGACACCTTTTCATATAAGCTATGATGGATATCTTTTGACAATTGACTCTTTGGCTGCTGATGTAGATGGTCAAGTGGGCCATAGAATTGTGAGAATGTTGCTCTTCCATATCACACCGGAGTCTTCAGAATATCTCGAGTCACCAATTAGTGTAAAGTGTTTCACTTGAGGCAATACCTTAAGAAACACTATTCTTTGTTGAATCTTTGCTGCTAAGATTATTTGACAGATTTTTCGAGTTAACCACTTAGCTTGAAGCCCTAATCAACGAACCAAATCTTTGGGGTTGATTGATTTAAATTTGTTAATGAAAATCACTAGGCTTCCAAGGTTGTATCAAGATACTAGATCACCTGCTAAGAAGGTAAGGCTATACATTGTACATCCCACCAAAGCCAAACGTGAATAGAAACTGTTAAGAAGGTAAATCCCACCAAAGCCAAAGATGAATAGAAACAACCACCAAAACAAGCAACTTGTTTAAAAAAATAGAAAAAGTGAGAAATCCAATTGTATGTTACGTGTTTAACGAAATGCTTATGAATTTGTATCACCTTATTTCAGATGGACGCTTTATTTGCAAGATTGGACGCCTTAAATGATGATGTACTTTGGAAAATGTTCCACCGGTTCGATCTCCCTGAGCTCAAATTACGGTAACAGATCAAAACCAAAGGTTTGAAGCATTGGTCACTGAAGATAGTTTCATGAGAAGCTATAATGGCTATGTCTGGACATTCATCCATTTCTATCGAACAAATCCATCGCAATCATCATCTTGTTGGCTATTGGGCATAGGATAATCGAAGAATAACATATTATCTCAGTGCATTTGGTATAGACATGGATGAAAGGGAGATCACATTGAGCTGATTGGGGGGGTTAAGAAGTGTAATGCTTTTTTGGTATGAAGACGTGGGCTATCTGGTTTGTAATATGTGGGATATGACTTCAAGAATTATTCTCTACCAACACTTGAATGGTTTGCACCTAAATCAAGTCGTAAGAGGAACCCAAATCATCGAAGATCCACATGACCGCTCAAGTTATATAGTGGTATTTGTTGAAGAAAACGTATTCTCAAAGCACTTTGTTTTGTGAACGTGGTCGCATATCATTCCACCAGAGGTCAGGGTTCCCTTACGGTGGTTTGTCCCGGATGAGAGACCGTTTAAGCTCTGAACAGATGAACAATCTCCTCACTGCAAGACAAATTTTCTGGTCAGAAAATCTTATGTATTTAACAAACTTGGGACAAAGACTTCAACACACGTTGAACAACAACAGTGGGCTTATGCAGAGATCCATACTCACCATCCCGATTTTATACCGGGATGCCTTTTTCAACAAAGCTTTGATGTATATGCTTTAATGATCGACACTTCGCCTGCGGATGCAGATGGTGAAGCAGGTCGTAGAATTAGAGATTTTTGTTGAAAATTTTAAACTTTCATTGTTCTTAATATCTTAGAATTAGAGATTTTTGTTTAAGATATACAAGATGTCGATTCATCAGCTTAAGTCACTATGCTAATTATTTTTTATCTTCGTGATGGTCTTCCATGTATGTCGTTTCTATATAGATTTCCGTTGAAAATTTTGCACTATTATTGTTTATAACATCTTCGGATTAAAGATTTTGGTGTAAGATACATAAGATTGTTTCATGGGTTTGTGGAAGATGCTTCTAGCTAGTAGGTATATAATTACTTATACAATTTTATATGTTTTTTTTTTTTTTTTGTAAATTTAATTACTTAAGAAAATCAGTAGAAATGCTTAAGTATTACTATCTAAGTAATGTTTTTAGGATAGAATCAGATCGGACATCGAAATGGTCTCCTTACCGGTCCACTAGTCGGGCCGGTAAAACGGGTCCGATCGGTTGTAAGAACCAGGTTATGTCGTAAATATTATAAAATAAATTGGTAATATTGAAAAAACTTAATCAAAATCAATTCAACCACTAAAATATCCGGTTCAATCAACTGGTTTTCTGGTCCGACCGCCAGTTCGACTCAAAACCGGTCTGATAGGGTGAATCGGGCCAGTCAAACCCCCTGTTCCCATTCCGACAATTCGGTCCGGTCCGGTTTTCAAAACATTAGTTTAGAGGGTATGATTGTCTAGTCAACCATCTTCTCCTCTATCCAAATTACAGGCATTCACATGAAATTACCTGCCTTATTCTATGTTAAGTGTTTGATGAAATGCTTGAATGAATTTTTATCACCTTATTTCAGATGGACGATCTCCTCGCACGACTTCTGTTGATACATATTAAGTGGTCGCGACTCGGTTCGGTTCAACTCGGTTTGGTTCGACTCAGCCCGGTTAGGTTCGGCTCAAGCCCGACGTCACGACATTCCTCCGTCGTGCGCCCCAGAGTTCGACACGCGAAGCACGGAGAGCCGCGGACCAATTCCCGCTGACACATCATCATGTGTTGTCATGATGATGTCATAAGTTGGCTAATCTATGCAATCTTGATTTTGTGGAATTCACGAACGTGCATGATCATTGGGCCAATCAAACTTCACTTGGGCCGAAACAATTCACCTTCAGTTTGGGCCGAAATCCTTTATTATATCAGATTGCATGTCGACGAAACTCTTTGTGTTTCGTCGACTTTGGTGTTTCGTCGAATTTGAAGACTCGACATGTGTTTCGTCGACAACAACTGTTTCGTCGTATCACAATTTATGTTTCATCGAGACCTGTTCAGTTTCGTCGTGTCTGTGACTATATATATTCAGTGAACTCAGAAAAGAATATAGAACACACACACGAGAGAACCAGAGAGAGTTTACAGAGATTATTTTGTAAACATTGTATTGTAACCGTTTCAAAGCATTAATACATTGTGTGTTAATCGTTGAGTCTCGTGTTTATCATTTACGTGTTCGTAACTTGGTTTAACTTACCCGTTTGGATTCCGCACTTTCGGGTTTGTCGGAAAACAGGGAATAGAGGTTACTCGATCCTCCGGGTGGACCTACAATTGGTATCAGAGCGCTCAGATTCCTTGCAATGCACGAAGCAGTTGCAGGATACGGTTTTAAATTTCTAATCTCTCATATACTTGTCGATATTTAAGCTGCTTTATAAATTGTTATCCTCTCGTATAGCACTCTTTGACCTGACACGTTGAACTCAAATATCACCTCACACGTGGTTGTTTCACTATGAAACTCGTCAATGTTGTCATGGTCCGCACCGCTTACCGACATGCCAACTCATTTTTTTTCAAAAATTCGATAAATCATTTCTGATTAACTTATTTTTGGTAAACGGCATTGAGGTAAAACATGAGTTAACCGACATCGGGAAATCCTTTTTGTAAATATCTTTGTGTCTTTTAAATTTATCATAGTTTGTTGATTTTAGGGGGAGTAAATCCAAATTGAAAAATTCAAAAACATCGAAAAATTTCAAAAAACAAAAACAATAGAAAAGCAAAAATGAGTTTCCTGGCGAGAAAAAGAGAAAATGATAGTACATCAGTGGTCTGCCTAAACCTCTTTAAAATGAACTTAAAATGAAAAACGATAAGCAGCTCTATATGAGATGTATCGGTAGGCTCACAATCATTTTAAAGTGTGCAGGGTGATATAAATCCTAAATCGACTGAAGACCAGGTGGGAACCATTCATTGGCATATGGTCTTAGTACCGAAATTTCATTTGATAGATTGCCGAGGTTCTGAGATATTCGGTCTTTATGCTGTCTTATCATCTGGGTATCATGGTTGTATCTTTTACCGAAAAATAACGGGGACGCAAGTCTAGATCTTCCATGATACTATACATACGTGTACATACTGCATACGACCTCAATAAGTGATCAACAATCACATGTCCACAAAATAAGTGATAATATATCACATTTATCCGGGAGTCAAGTTCGTCTCTTTGCTGTACGAAAGTACCGACCTGTTCACGGACTTGCTCCTGTGCCCTCATGCATCTGAAAATCAAGTTCCTCATCAATAAGTGATTCTATCACATAGGGCTTGTTTTCAATCAAAATAAGTGAGTTTATCACATTTTCATATACGTCAAAACAGATGATAAATGGTATACTCACCAGTAAGATGAACCCTCGTGCATACCTTGATACGGGAATGTGTCGTGATGTGGTTGAACACCGGTCAGTAAGTATAAATCATACCTTAACGTATCCCCTAAACATGATTACATCTGATAAGTTGAGCTTATGTGGATAACAATACCGATAATCGTTATAGGATGTTTATCTAATTGTTAACAAAAAGAACAACAAGAGCGTTTTGGCATGACCGTACACTGATATGATTCTCTTACCCTCGAAACTCGCAAAAAGAATGTTTGTATATATTTACTTTTCTTAGTTTCTGCAACTCTGTATATATCTATTTACTGCTTTTAGTCTTTAAGTTTGAAATATTTAAAATTCCAAAAAGATTTTAGGTGTGTTTTTAATTTAAACTTTATAAAAGTCAAAAAGATTTTATTTCTGCTTTAGTTTTGATTAACCGATGTTGGAACTCAAGTCTTCGTTGCCTGAAATCTGTTGAAAACCAAAACGACTGAATCTTCATAAACGGTCAGAGTTTGCAAGTTTTGAAAGTTAATAATCAAAATTGAAAAATCTGTTAACTTTTCAAACTAACCGTCGGACGGTAGTTGAAAACATGGTAACATGTGTGTCAATTGTTTAATGTTAACCATATTCCAAGCAGTTGTTCTCATTATGCGTTTAGCTTTCTTGCATGTGCAGATGCTAAAGGCAAAGAGAACATGTTCTATGACAAGCTTCGGAATGAAGACACCACATGGAGGTACTCAAAAGATAAAGATGATCGAGTTGCCGCTGATCAATCATCAACACCACAAGGTTCTAAAGTATTGAAGATCAAAAGATTCACGAGCATAATCAAAGGGGGAGTTTATTGATACACTTCCTAAATGAAAGCGGGAGTTTGTTTATACACTTTCTATTTACAACGCGTGAAGAATTTGAAGATCCTCCGACATAAAAGACATCGAAGATGAACCTCACGAGTAGCGTCCAAGGGGGAGTTTGTTGATACATATTAAGTGGTCGCGACTCGGTTCGGTTCAACTCGGTTTGGTTCGACTCAGCCCGGTTAGGTTCGGCTCAAGCCCGACGTCACGACATTCCTCCGTCGTGTGCCCCAGAGTTCGACACGCGAAGCACGGAGAGCCGCGGACCAATTCCCGCTGACACATCATCATGACATCATCATGATGATGTCATAAGTTGGCTAATCTATGCAATCTTGATTTTGTGGAATTCATGAACGTGCATGATCATTGGGCCAATCAAACTTCACTTGGGCCGAAACAATTCACCTTCAGTTTGGGCCGAAATCCTTTATTATATCAGATTGCATGTCGACGAAACTCTTTGTGTTTCGTCGACTTTGGTGTTTCGTCGACTTTGAAGACTCGACATGTGTTTCGTCGACAACAACTGTTTCGTCGTATCACAATTTATGTTTCGTCGAGACCTGTTCAGTTTCGTCGTGTCTGTGACTATATATATTCAGTGAACTCAGAAAAGAACATAGAACACACACACGAGAGAACCAGAGAGAGTTTACAGAGATTATTTTGTAAACATTGTATTGTAACCGTTTCAAAGCATTAATACATTGTGTGTTAATCGTTGAGTCTCGTGTTTATCATTTACGTGTTCGTAACTTGGTTTAACTTACCCGTTTGGATTCCGAACTTTCGGGTTTGTCGGAAAACAGGGAATAGAGGTTACTCGATCCTCTGGGTGGACCTACAACTTCCATGATAGTGTACTCTGGCGAATGTTTCATCGATACGATCTGCTCGAGCTCATTACAATAAGAGATCAAACCCAATGCTTTCGAGCAATAATTACTTACTGAAGATAGCTTCATGAGAAGCTACAACACTCAACATAGTGACTTTATTTGGACATTCACTCGTTTCTTCCATGCTGGGGGAGAAGAACATCGAAGGATAACTTATTACCTCACTGCATTTGGTGTAGACTTAGATGAAAGTGCAAAGCATACTGAGTTGATAGGGGTTTAAGAGGTGTTTTGCTTTCTTGATATGAATATGTAGGTTATTTGTTTGTAATCTCTATAATATGACTTCTAGTGTGATTCCCTACCTAAACTTGGATCGGATTGCATCTACACGAAGTCATAAGAGGAACTCAAATTATAGAGGATCCAAATGACCCCTTAAGTTATATTTTGGTTTTTGTTGTACAAAATGTCTTTTCATGACACTTACTTTATTTATGTGAATGTTACCACATATCATTCCTTCAGACGCTGGTGGTGGTTCCTTTCGATGGTTTGTCCCGGGGGAGAGATCTCTTAAGCTCTCAACAGATAAACAACCTTCTAACTCCAAGACAAGCTTTTGGTCAATAAATTACGAAGGGAGGATTTAACACACTGTTGAACAACAAGATGGGGCTATATTGGAATTTGTATGCGTTTACGATTTAAAAATATAACACACACACACACACATATATATATATATATATCGGATTTTTTTTAAAAAATCGCGCACCCCTCAAAATCTGGGGCCTTGTGCAGAGGTCCTCCTTGCACACTATCAAAGCCGCCACTCAGCGCCACCATAGCCACTATGGTGATAAAGGGTCCCCTTGCCTTAGACCTCGTCTATATTTAAATTCCCCCGTTGGTACCTGTTTACCATGACCGAGCCCTAAACCACAAGCAATATTCCCATGATCTAGTTCCTCCAATTCGATGGAAATCCTACGTATGTTAACATTGAAATTAAAGATTTCCAATTTAGTGTGTCGCATGCCTTTTCTATATCAAAAAACACTCCTTTTCGCTTTCTTCGCCAAACCCACCACTTCATTTGTAACCAATAGCCCAAACAAAATGTTTCTTTCGGGGAATGGTCTAAAATCAAAGGACATAGGGTCTGATACCTTAGGTATAAGTGCAATGAAAGATGCGCTACACACATGGTGGATTGACCCGTGTGTATAGAATTGGTTCATAACCTCCATGACAACCTCCTTAATTCATTCAAGTAGCTCTTTATTAATTAAAAGTTATCACTACATGAAAATAGGGCAATAGAGGCGACGGCCGTCGCCGCTAATAATCCAGACCGTTGCCGCTATTGGTAATAGTAGTGACACATCGTCGCTATTGTAATGTCACACCCCGATATTTCCACGTATTACCGGTGGGCCCGGTGGGGAGTAACGTGACGTAGTTGATATCATCATAGTCAAACAACACAATGTAAATGCACAGCGGAAGGAAAAGATAAAATATATTACAAACCGATATAAAGTAATATCAAATATCACAACGGAATGTAAGATGGATCCATAGGCAGATCTTAAACAAAAAGATAAAATTGTTCAACAGACTTTAGGCATCTAAGCTTGCGAGACTCTTTATTGATGCTAGGAGTAGCCAGCCCATTCCGATTAGTACCTGCACTTAGCCTTTTTGAAAAATACGTCAGTTTACACTGGTAAATACAATTTAACTGACTCATTTTGAAAAGGTTAAAAATTGATTTGAATGCACGTGGCACAAACATTTTATAACTTGGGATAATTATTTGAATATAATCTTGTAAGAGAATTACATGTTCCTTATGCGTTCCGTAGCCCGGTTCGTGCCGGGTTAAAGATCAATAGACACACCACATGAGATAGTCCCGCAGCAGTTTCCCCCGAAACTGGCGGTTATACCTTAATATTTATTTATGCACCAACGGGTGTACGCCTACACCCGCATGCTTAGGTCGTGGCCATTTCGTAAAATGATGCCAAGGATATCCGGGACATGGTCATTAACCTCCCAAAGGCTTTAAGCAAACAAAACAATTTAAACGGGCCAATTAATATCAATTAACCACCATACGATTAAAGATTTAATGCCCGACCAATCGGTATTTTATATACCGTACCCCAAGCCCGTATAGGGAAAATAAGTTAAAAGTATTTACCTGAGCTAAATATAAATTCAATCCCAGCCGTATATCAATTCAGCAAGTACAGATAGCTTTTACTGGGCTCCTAATCTGGAATGAAGGTTTTTAATAACCTATTAGAATCCTAACGGGTCTTTAATTAAGCCTTGACTTAGACCGGTTAGTTTTCAAAGGAAGATACGGTTCAAACGCATGATAAAGCGAAGACCGGATTAGAATGTGGTTTTGACCCGACAAGCTTGTATGCTTGTTTAATATGGGTAACTTAAACACATTCTGGATTTTGAGACAAAAATGATATGGTTTGACCCGTTTCGGCTAATATATGCAAACTAGTTACATAAGCCGATCCGAACGCGAAAAGTGTGTAACGAGTAACCAAAAGAATCATATACAGGTTTCCTAAGTTAATATGCCTTAAATATGTTGTGATATCAGTAGGATACCTTCCATTATGCCCAAAACGAGTTTAATCTCAATTTAAGCCCCGTAGGGGTATTTTGGTCATTTTAAAGATTATAAAAGAGATTAAATAAAGTTCTGAGACTTGGGTTTGAAATAATCAGTAAAACAACTTAATTAAATAGGTTATATCAGTTGGTGATAAGCCTTATATGCCAAAATGGTTTTAAACCCATACTAGGTGTTTAATACGCGTAAAAAGCCGTTTTAAGCGATTTCCGGGTTATACAGGAAATCTGAGTTTTCTGATCAGGGTATAAAGTTCAAAATACTTCATTTATTATATAAAATCATTAGCAATTGGATTGGTGTCAAAATACTATGTAAAACTCATTTTATACACAAAAGGGTATAATCGGTATTAACCGAATCAAGGCGATAACCCCATGTTATGATCAGTTTAAAATAATTAAAGATCTTCAAAAATCCCAAAATATTATATTACATCAGTGGGTAAAAGGTTTGGTGTCAAAAATTGGGTTTAGATAGGCTTTACGCTAATTACGCTGTTTAATTAACAAAAAGCTTTCTAATTACGCTATTTGGCATAACTCCTAATCTAGACCTCCAACTGATATGAAATTTTAGGGACATGTTTATAAATCAGTAATAAAGATTATTGTCCTTTCACATTTCTAAATTTCTCGTTTTATGGTCAAAAGGGCAATATGGTCAATATTAAGCAATTAATGGAAACGTGTAAACGAATCGGACAATCAACGATCCAACCACAGAGGGTTATACTATCATGTAACCTGGTCCTAAGGAAGCTCTAAGGCATTTCCGATTCATACTACATCGGGTCAGAACTGAAGTTAAAGCAAAAGTCAAAGTTTTGCGACTTTCGGTTCCGAACCGGGTCTAAATAGAAAATTGTCGGACCAAACAAGCTTAGACTAGTTCTTATACTTATTACCAAGTTATATGAGTGATAAAATAGGTTACATGCCTTCTACATTGCTAATTACATGTTAATTCGAAGATTAGCATTCTGTTGACTTTTTCTAATCAACTTTGACCCGACAAATGGTATAGTTAGACTGGGAATCAGAGGGTACCCTTCTAAGGGTTTATTACCCACATAAATACCAACTTATAACTACCTTCAATTCGACTAATCACTGGACCATTAATGATTAATCGTTAAGTCAAACGTTAATTACGACGGTTTGACTTCTAGGCTAATAACTAAGCAAAACTCAATTAAGGAAGGTCAAGGGTACTTACCAAGGTCTAATGCACGACCAGGGATGCTTAGAGAAGGGTCTTGAGCTCCATAATTGATCAGGAGAGGAGTTGTGAATGAATGAACAAGAATTGCAAACAATGGGGCTTATATAGTGTTCTTGATTCACTAAGATCATGACAAGTAAGGCTATACATGTTCCCTGATCATCAACAAGTGTCCCTAGGGCCTAAGAATTTGTTTAGGCAGCTCTTGGAAGTGTAAAAGGGCGATATAAGTCGTTACATGGGCTGAACAGCCATTTTTTCCGAGTTGCTGCATCTGGGAGTAGCTTACGGACCGTAAGACTCCCAGAATACGGTCCGTAAGGACCAGCCAGCTCACCAGAAATCTTTAAAAGTTGACACGTTTAGCCCCTGAACTTCTAGACTTGATTTTTAAGGTGTTTTCTTGCACTTGTGACCCCCAAACTTGACTTTTAAGGACTCCTAGTCATAAACCAACTTTGTTAGGTCCCCGATTATTCATACGATCACCGAAAAGTCTTAAATTTCAACGTTGACGCTTTTAACCCCTCGTATACGAATTTTATCATAACTTTCTCATACGATAACGAAGCTTGGTGAAATTTTTATCACACATTCTAGTGAGCATAATTAATCGATACAAAGCTTCGGGTTTGCTAAAAGGTCACTCAGAGGTATATTTTTAACATGTTGACACATTTAACCCCTGTAGTTTGTAATCTCTAATTTTCTTTCACAATTAGCTTCGTATGATCCATGAATCATTCGTTTAAGGGTATAAACATCATGTAGGGGGGGGGGGGGTTATTGCACGGACCTCCCGGCCGCTGGAGTGATCTCACTCCACAGCTTACCCCGTCCCAAGGTTGCTGGCGGTGAATACCCCATCCCGAGTCGATCCGTTTCCCCTGTGAAGAGGTGGGTGGGTGGTGCCCATCTCTGGAGTCGAACCCGGGTCTCTATGAAGAGTAGAGGTGGGACTGGCCAACTGGGACACCCCAGTTGGTTGTATAAACATCATGTAGGATTATTGTAAAGTATATTTATTCATTGTTGACACTTTGAACCCTTATATTCTCATACTTTCCTTGTTTGTCAACTTTAGTCCTTCCAGAGTATTCTTTCACATGTTCAAAGCTTGTGACACGTGTCAACACATTATAGGACGTGAATTTTCGAGGTGTTACATCCTCACCCCCTTAAAAGAAATCTCGACCTAGAGATTTGCTAAAATTATGGAAGTACTTTTTGTCGTATAATGGACTTGATTTCTATAGTATATCTGGAACCTTTCCAAGCTCTCAAAGTGACCCCTATATTAGGTACATGTATCCTTTTGGAGCTTCTTAACCTGTCGATCCTCAATCGATACAGGATGCTTATCACATCATAAGTCTGCATATCATTATGCGATAGTGCTTCTTGACTTATTGGCGAAACATATCCTTAAATCGTTAGTGTGTTAATGTATTGCGAGCTCCGCCAAGCCCCTTAAATAGGTTTTAGCTTATAAGATACTTGATCTTGATACATTCGATTTCCTTCGGATGATTCTATATATTTAACTACCCTGATAATTTTAACAAATTTGGCACACCCTTCCTGGGTGATATCTTTTGTTGAACCTTATTCCTTAACAAGAGTTTAGGAGGGTTGCTACTTTCATAAATTCTTGGTTTTCTACCGAATACTGGCAACTTACAGATGATTAGGGATTTGTATGATCTTATTCGTTGTTTCCCATGCAACTTTCAGATCCTGATAAGTGGACTTCCCAAAGTCTCGTCCATCCAACGGATGTTTTGATATTTCATCTATACAAGGTCTCCAAAGGAGCCATCTTGATACTTATATAACAACTATTATAGAAAAGCTTATCTTAAGGTGAGATGGTTATTCTAACCATTGCTAAAAACTAATCTTAAGGAGTAGCTAATCCTTACAGTTAGTCGAACAAATCGACGATCCTGGGCAGCTGATGGCGATTCTTAATCGTTGCCTAATTAGGGTTGCGGTAAACAATGCATAAGCAAAATGAACCGTTTTTCATAGTTAACTATACCGAATTCTCAGGATTTTGAGTTAGGCTATATGAACCCTCTGTTTTAAAACTTAGTTAATCAGGGTTTCGATTCTTCCAATGATGGTACTAGCCGTCTTGGAGATTTCATAATAATACAGCCTTAAATGGGATATAAACCTTAACTCTTCCTGCCTCTCAGGGGTAGACAGGGTAATCTTTGGAGAAGATAATCAAGATACAAGGAGGTTACAGAGATTTTTACAAATCTCAGGCTCTAATTCATCCATCATTGCTTGTGTCAAATAAGTGACACATTTATGTTACAAGTTCACGAATTCCTTAATCGGGAACATTTACTTGACAATTCTATTTTGGATATCTCCTTTGAATACCATTAGTTGACTTTAGCACCATATGACCTATCGGAGTATCTTTGTGGTCCCATGCATTAAACCTCCATACTGACCAGGCATGGAAGCAATTTATGGAACTTATTAAGATACACCAATCCTCATATGACGCTTTTATCATACCATCGGGTATTCGGAATCGACAGAGATCAAAGAGATATCAACTACGTATGCTGACGCACTTCTTTTTAGAGAGGGGATACTTCTAAAATTCTATGACTGAAGGTTTCTGGCAGGAACCGAAGAAATGGTTCATATGATTTGCCTGTGAGTTTTACCTTATACTTAATATCTGGGTTTCTTAGGGGAAAAATTTCTAAAAGTTTGCTAAGCTTGGGTTCTTATGAGAGACTTAGCAACACCTGAACCTAAACGTGTCTCCCAGCAATCAAATCAAATGAGGGATTTATCTGGTGTCATTATTAACGTGAATTGCCTCTAATCATTCACCAGGAGGGTTAAACGCCTCCATTCTTAACCCTTTTAAACTTAGCTGTAAAATTTTAGACAACTTTAGGGCAGTCTTAGCTTTGACTGGTTATTTCTTAATCTATATAACGTGAGTAGCTGAGGTAGATCCATAATGGATTTATAACAAGCAGGCTTTGAAACCTTAATGTGCCTTCTTATTGCCGGTGCTAACCACAAATAATTATTTGCATTAAGCTTAGATTTTTGGGTAGACTGATTGGGGCACTATCTCAGCCAATGCGTTAAAATTTGTAACATACTGTCAACAGCCTAGAACTTTTGTGGCGAGGGTCATAAAATTCTTATTCCATCTTTTCCCATTTCGCGAAGCGGATACTAGGTTTTTTTAATAAGGTCCTTAAAACTTGGACCATCCCACAATGTATAAGAGGATCCTTCTTGAGGATTTCATTAATGTCCTCACTAATTAAGGGCATTGCCATCTAATGACTGTGATGTATACCTTACCATGTTCTTTCCAGCATAACCGCTGATATACCTAATGGTTTCTACTTCATCCGTCAATTTCCTGAAATCGATGGCCCCTTTTTACTATTGAAGTCTCTTGACTTCCAAGAGACGAAGTACTTTTAAGTACATCCTAAAAGGAAAGGGGCTTCTTGCCACATATGATTTTGTTTGGGTTATTCTTCGCATTTGAAGCATGAATAAAGCTCTTTCTCATGAGCAGCGACATGTGTTTTAAAGCGAACATCATTCGGCTTCTCGAACCTTTTCATGACTTTTCTCATAGCCTTTCTAACAGCTGCGTTAATTACCGTTTTGGAGATTGACTCTATTAACATTGAGGTTCACATTGGATGCAACATTAACATTTGTCGCATCCTCAGCATTGCGACTGTTGTTTGTCTTATCTGAGTTTCCATGCTCGAATCTTTGGTATTAAATACTATATTCAACAAGTGTTTAGGCAATCCATACCCAGTGTCTCCTTGAATGGTCAAAGGCTCACCATAAGGAGTTTTGATAACTACATACTTCTTATTACACCCACAATATGGGCTTGGTCACACGACGACCAATCCATTCCTATGACTATATCGAGTCCTTATATTAATGAAAGCAAGGATAGCGGAAAGAGAACGGTTCTTAATGGATATAAGCATCCACCTAATGTTGCTGAAGCAGTCTCTGAGGTACTATCGACCAATTTTACTTTATACTTAACGCTTAGAATTTTAACAGGCAGATTTAATGATTTACAAAATCTATTGTCTATGAAAGACTTATCTGAACCTGAATCAAATCATATTCTAGTATGAGCGTTATTGATAAAGAAAGTACCTGTTGTGACATCGTCATCCTGAATAGCCTCTTGAGCATTCATCTGAGAGCTTCCAGCTTTGGTCTTCTTAACTTCCTCAAGCTTTTTTTGCGTATTTAGGGCAGTTGGTCTTAATGTGCCCCTTTTTATTGCAACCATAGCAGGTTGCGTCTCCCAATCTCTTGCAATCCAAGGTCTTATGCTCCTTGGACTTGCAGATTCCACAGGGTAGAGGCTGAGATTCATATCTGCATTTCCCGAGGTGGTATTTCCTACAGGTTTTGAATCTGGTCTTTTCACCGGTCTGCTGTTTGTCCTTCAAATCCTTCCCAGACTTAGTTGCTCCTTCCTTGGCAGCCTTAGGGCAATTAGTACTGATGTGGCCCTTTTCGCCGCAGCTGAAACAGTTTGCATTCTTTATGTCCCTACATTCGTGGGATTGGTGGCCAGCTCTTTTACAGATGCCACATTGCTTTATCTTTTGGTTTGATCGACACTGTCCCCAGTGTCTTCTTTTGCAGGTTTTACATTCGGGTTTTGCCTCCTTTAGTTTGGACTGGTTATAGCTTGAACCGGTCTTACCCTTTTTGTAACCCCTATTTGGGGTTTTATCGTACTTTCGCTTATGATCCTTCAACACACGGTCCACAGCGTTGTTTACGGCTGTATTTATCATAGCCTGAAACTCGGTGCTTGTTAAGTTCAGTCTTGCATCATCATTCTGATCAACTGGATGATTGTGAGCTTCAGAGGAGTCAGCCATGGTGAAGCTTTGAAGGCTACAAATCATGTAGTAATAATTTGCTTAATTATACTGGATTGTCGAATTGATGATTAAATAGCCATGGTGCAAATAACCCATGTAGGCCAATAGATAGTATTAAATTTATTTGATTATGTTTTGCCTAGGTTTTTAAATAAACCATCTTTGGTGTTTAAACGGAATATAATCCTTCATATTTCTTAGACAGGGGACATAAATCACGACTGTCAATGTCGCACCGACATTTTATATAGCACTAAGGCTTGTTCCAAAGGACTCTTGACGGCACAGGAGCCTTGTCACTAGGGAAAATTTTAAAACATAATCTATGATTCCTTTGGATCGGAAAATTTCATAGTTCATTGTCTTAACAAGAGATTATGAAATAAAACTATCTTTTTCATGTATACGTCTTTGCCCGAAGGTATTCATCCTAATGGATGTTTTGATGTGTTCATCATGTTCGACGTTTATTAGCCATGGTCCCTCTTGATCATTTACGCTAAATAAGGGGTTTGGAAGTTCCTAATATAAATATGACAAGTGTGATTTTATTGCATCACCTTTGTCAGGAGTGTTAACACGTTTTCAGATGTTAACAAGGATCTGAATCTTTTTTTTAAACAGGTTTTACCATCTTAGCTAGGTCTTTAATGACATTCAAGCTAGGTTATACCTTTTAAGATTCTTTTAATGTATATACTGGCAGGAAATGAATGATACTTATTTTATTCAGGGTTTATAATTATCCTAAATTTATTTAAAATATAACTATGGCACAAAAGGCCAAGTCACAAGGGCAGCTTTAAATTTATAAACCATGATTTTGCAGAATCAGGTATTTAGGCTTTGAACGTTGTTAAATTTATAAACCATGATTTTTGCAGAATCAGGTACCTGTTTACCAAGACCGAGCCCCAAACCACAAACAATATTCCCATGATCTAGTTCCTCCAATTCGATGGAAATCCTACGTATGTTAACATTGAAATTAAAGATTTCCAATTTAGTGTGTCGCATGCCTTTTCTATATCAAAAAACACTCCTTTTCGCTTTCTTCGCCAAACCCACCACTTCATTTGTAACCAATAGCCCAAACAAAATGTTTCTTTCGGGGAATGGTCTAAAATCAAAGGACATAGGGTCTGATACCTTAGGTATAAGTGCAATGAAAGATGCGCTACACACATGGTGGATTGACCCGTGTGTATAGAATTGGTTCATAACCTCCATGACAACCTCCTTAATTCATTCAAGTAGCTCTTTATTAATTAAAAGTTATCACTACATGAAAACAGGGCAATAGAGGCGACGGCTGTCGCCGCTAATAATCCAGACCGTTGCCGCTATTGGTAATAGTAGTGACACATCGTCGCTATCGTAATGTCACACCCCGATATTTCCACATATTACCGGTGGGCCCGGTGGGGAGTAACGTGACGTAGTTGATATCATCATAGTCAAACAACACAATGTAAATGCACAGCGGAAGGAAAAGATAAAATATATTACAAACCGATATAAAGTAATATCAAATATCACAACGGAATGTAAGATGGATCCACAGGCAGATCTTAAACAAAAAGATAAAATTGTTCAACAGACTTTAGGCATCTAAGCTTGCGAGACTCTTTATTGATGCTAGGAGTAGCCAACCCATTCCGATTAGTACCTGCACTTAGCCTTTTTGAAAATACGTCAGTTTACACTGGTAAATACAATTTAACTGACTCATTTTGAAAAGGTTAAAAATTGATTTGAATGCACGTGGCACAAACATTTTATAACTTGGGATAATTATTTGAATATAATCTTGTAAGAGAATTACATGTTCCTTATGCGTTCAGTAGCCCGGTTCGTGCCGGGTTAAAGATCAATAGACACACCACATGATATAGTCCCGCAGCAGTTTCCCCCGAAACTGGCGGTTATACCTTAATATTTATTTATGCACCAACGGGTGTACGCCTACACCCGCATGCTTAGGTCGTGGCCATTTCGTAAAATGATGCCAAGGATATCCGGGACATGGTCATTAACCTCCCAAAGGCTTTAAGCAAACAAAACAATTTAAACGGGCCAATTAATATCAATTAACCACCATACGATTAAAGATTTAATGCCCGACCAATCGGTATTTTATATACCGTACCCCAAGCCCGTATAGGGAAAATAAGTTAAAAGTATTTACCTGAGCTAAATATAAATTCAATCCCAGCCGTATATCAATTCAGCAAGTACAGATAGCTTTTACTGGGCTCCTAATCTGGAACGAAGGTTTTTAATAACCTATTAGAATCCTAACGGGTCTTTAATTAAGCCTTGACTTAGACCGGTTAGTTTCAAAGGAAGATACGGTTCAAACGCATGATAAAGCGAAGACCGGATTAGAATGTGGTTTTGACCCGACAAGCTTGTATGCTTGTTTAATATGGGTAACTTAAACACATTCTGGATTTTGAGACAAAAATGATATGGTTTGACCCGTTTCGGCTAATATATGCAAAAGTGCGTAACGAGTAACCAAAAGAATCATATACAGGTTTCCTAAGTTAATATGCCTTAAATATGTTGTGATATCAGTAGGATACCTTCCATTATGCCCAAAACGAGTTTAATCTCAATTTGAGCCCCGTAGGGGTATTTTGGTCATTTTAAAGATTATAAAAGAGATTAAATAAAGTTCTGAGACTCGGGTCTGGAATAATCAGTAAAACAACTTAATTAAATAGGTTATATCAGTTGGTGATAAGTCTTATATGCCAAAATGGTTTTAAACCCATACTAGGTGTTTAATACGCGTAAAAAGCCGTTTTAAGCGATTTCCGGGTTATACAGGAAATCTGAGTTTTCTGATCAGGGTATAAAGTTCAAAATACTTCATTTATTATATAAAATCAGTAGCAATTGGATTGGTGTCAAAATACTATGTAAAACTCATTTTATGCACAAAAGGGTATAATCGGTATTAACCGAATCAAGGCGATAACCCCATGTTATGACAAGTTTAAAAATAATTAAAGATCTTCAAAAATCCCAAAATATTATATTACATCAGTGGGTAAAAGGTTTGGTGTCAAAAATTGGGTTTAGATAGGCTTTACGCTAATTACGCTGTTTAATTAACAAAAAGCTTTCTAATTACGCTATTTGGCATAACTCCTAATCTAGACCTCCAACTGATATGAAATTTTAGGGACATGTTTATAAATCAGTAATAAAGATTATTGTCCTTTCACATTTCTAAATTTCTCGTTTTATGGTCAAAAGGGCATTATGGTCAATATTAAGCAATTAACGGAAACGTGTAAACGAATCGGACAATCAACGATCCAACCACAGAGGGTTATACTATCATGTAACCTGGTCCTAAGGAAGCTCTAAGGCATTTCCGATTCATACTACATCGGGTCAGAACTGAAGTCAAAGCAAAAGTCAAAGTTTTGCGACTTTCGGTTCCGAACCGGGTCTAAATAGAAAATTGTCGGATCAAACAAGCTTAGACCAGTTCTTATACTTATTACCAAGTTATATGAGTGATAAAATAGGTTACATGCCTTCTACATTGCTAATTACATGTTAATTCAAAGATTAGCATTCTGTTGACTTTTTCTAATCAACTTTGACCCGACAAATGGTATAGTTAGACTGGGAATCAGAGGGTACCCTTCTAAGGGTTTATTACCCACATAAATACCAACTTATAACTACCTTCAATTCGACTAATCACTGGACCATTAATGATTAATCGTTAAGTCAAACGTTAATTACGACGGTTTGACTTCTAGGCTAATAACTAAGCAAAACTCAATTAAGGAAGGTCAAGGGTACTTACCAAGGTCTAATGCACGACCAGGGATGCTTAGAGAAGGGCCTTGAGCTCCATAATTGATCAGGAGAGGAGTTGTGAATGAATGAACAAGAATTGCAAACAATGGGGCTTATATAGTGTTCTTGATTCACTAAGATCATGACAAGTAAGGCTATACATGTTCCCTGATCATCAACAAGTGTCCCTAGGGCCTAAGAATTTGTTTAGGCAGCTCTTGGAAGTGTAAAAGGGCGATATAAGTCGTTACATGGGCTGAACAGCCATTTTTTCCGAGTTGCTGCATCTGGGAGTAGCTTACGGACCGTAAGACTCCCAGAATACGGTCCGTAAGGACCAGCCAGCTCACCAGAAATCTTTAAAAGTTGACACGTTTAGCCCCTGAACTTCTAGACTTGATTTTTAAGGTGTTTTCTTGCACTTGTGACCCCCAAACTTGACTTTTAAGGACTCCTAGTCATAAACCAACTTTGTTAGGTCCCCGGTTATTCATACGATCACCGAAAAGTCTTAAATTTCAACGTTGACGCTTTTAACCCCTCGTATACGAATTTTATCATAACTTTCTCATACGATAACGAAGCTTGGTGAAATTTTTATCACACATTCTAGTGAGCATAATTAATCGATACAAAGCTTCGGGTTTGCTAAAAGGTCACTCAGAGGTATATTTTTAACATGTTGACACATTTAACCCCTGTAGTTTGTAATCTCTAATTTTCTTTCACAATTAGCTTCGTATGATCCATGAATCATTCGTTTAAGGGTATAAACATCATGTAGGGTTATTGTAAAGTATATTTATTCATTGTTGACACTTTGAACCCTTATATTCTCATACTTTCCTTGTTTGTCAACTTTAGTCCTTCCAGAGTATTCTTTCACATGTTCAAAGCTTGTGACACGTGTCAACACATTATAGGACGTGAATTTTCGAGGTGTTACACGTAACGCCGCTATTGATGGGACGCTATTGACCACATGTCGCTGCTATTGGTCATTTGGTCCATCTCGCCGCTATTGGTTGTTGACCTTTAGCAGCGACACTTCGTCGCTAATGACCTTCGTCGCTATTAGCTGATGAGTATTAGCAGTGACATGTCGCTGCTAAAAGGTTTAGGGTTTTATGACGACATACTCTTGACCCTTCATGTCGCCGCTATTGCTTTAAATAAACCCCAGTCGTTCGATCATGATAAGGAATGAGTGGCTGGGGTTTATTGTGGGACACTGAGTTCCGGATCGACCAATAGCGGCGGCATATGAAGTGTCGCCGCTATTGGTGTCGCCACTATTGCCCCATATTCTTGTAGTGCCATCTAGGCCTCGAGCTTTACTCACTACGCATTCCCAAATTTCCATAGGCACATCTTCACTAGAGAACGATTCGATTAGATCCGCAGCCTGCTCTGAAATCAATTTCTGAAACCGTCTTGACCCAACCTTGGTATGGAACCAAACAGTTCATCGAACTTTGCTGCAAATGATTTCTAAAACTGTGCTTTAATTTTCGTTGCATCTGAAACCCATCGCCTCTTGATCCGTAACCCACTAACTTTAATCCTTGCGATGCGGTTATTTACTATAGCATGGACGTAGTTTATAATCACACCTGCCAGGCCAATCCATCGAGATATGGCCTTATAGTGCCTTTTGTGTGGTGCCAATTCCTCACTATTCCTTGCATCCTTTAATTTGTTTTGAGCCTCCAAGTAAGCTCAAATCTTTCAATTCATCCTTTATTGCCTTTAACTTCATTGCCAAAATTTCATGTTTAAAAGTTGATTCAGCTTTCACCTTAATACATAACCTTATTAAATAAGTAAAGGTACACATTTTAACGTACACATTATGAGAAACTAAAAGTGAGATCTACGAGAAATTCATATATTAAGTTTAACTCTTTACGTGGGTAAGACCAAGTCTAACAACGATAACTATCCCTGAAAGAAAGTCAATGACCGGTGACAGCTATAAACATAAAATAAATAATATTTGTAATGTAATAAACTGAGTTTATAAGGTGGCCTAAGGGCACACGGGGTGGTCCGTTATACCACCCCAATCACGCGTTATAAACTAACGGAACACCGCCGCCGGCTATAAATCAACGCGTTAGTTTTTGAACGCGTTAAAGCTATCACGCGTTGAAAATGGCAATCTTCATTTGTGAAATAAGGCTCTGCATGTAACACGTGTACATATTCAGACAATGGCAATCATTCATTTGTGAAATAAGGCTCTGCATGTAACACGTGTACATATTCAGACATTGATTTATTGTTTTAACTGATATTAAAATAAAAAATTAAAAAATTTTGGGAGTGATAGAATTCCATCACTAGTGATACCACCCCGCCTACATTTCTATCACTAGTGATATAATATTGGGTGATGACATGACATGATTTGATTGGATAATGAGAGTGATAGAAACTATCACTAGTGAACCACCCCTCCTCCCCTAATAACTATCTGGTAATTAATTTTTAATGGAAGAAATAATAAACATAAACAATTTCATTAAACAATATAATTGCAAAGTGCTCTTCTATTTAACCCGAAAGAAAACCTTTAAACCTTTTTAATAATAATAACACATAATTAATAATAATAATTTTCTAGTTATAAAAATTGAAGATCTATGATACTACCGTAGTCTACGAGATACAATTTAGGTCTACTTATACTACCTTTCTCATATTGTTTCGTATTAAATGATGGCAAATGCGGTATCCTGTTTTGACGATGGTCTCCGAAAGGCAATTATTTATCCATTGTTAACAAGAAATAACAAAGTTTAAAATAAAAACTAAATAGTTTTTAAAGTATTATAAAAGCAAATGTCTTAACAAAAACTTTGAAGAAACATTAAAATAGATTAGAATGTTAGGTTTACGTGAACAATATTAACTTAAAAGACTAAATTTATTAACTTCAATGTAAACATTTAAGAAAGATTCTTAAACTTTGAATTATACTTTTAAGTTTTGTTACATAATTTGTTTCAAAAATCGAAAAACCGAACCGAACAGTTACTAAAACCGAAATAACCGAAACCAAAAAAACCAAAACCGAACGATTTTTAAAAACCAAAAACCAAATTTTCGATCACGGTTTTAGTTTTACTCAAAAACTAAACCGAACCGTGCAACCCCTACCACTCAGAGAGCTGGGCAGTCGCCTCCTGCGACTAGCCCACCAGCAACACTCGAACTCTTGAGCACATCCAATCTTTTATTAAGCCTTTAGCCCATCAAACCATTTCTCACATGTTACACAATAGAAAAACAAAAATATATTAAAACTTAAACTTCCAAAACTATAAATTCTGTAAATTCGGTACTGGTATCGGTTCAGTACCGGTACTGAGTACCATTTGCTAATCCCTAGTTTCTGCTGCCGCTTTTGACTTCAGACAAAAATGTTAATTTTCTTTAATCTATGTGAGTGTTTGAGATTCCTTATTTTACACCAACTTTTAACTTATTCACTTGTTAAAAGTTAATAAGTTAAAAAATAACTTACACTTGATAAAAGGGTTTTAAAAAGGTAAGAAATGTGGGAAAAATTTCCCATTAAACCCCTGCCAATCCTCCAACCCATCCATCTGCCGCCTTCATCATCAATCCTCAATTAACTCCCCATCTACCATACTGTCATCTACCAGCTTCATTAATCACCCCCAATTAAACCCTGACCACTGCAACTCGTCGTTCAGCCCCTGCCAATCCTCCAACCCATCTATATCTAACAGTTAAGAGAGATCAGCTGAAGAAGCAGATTCAAGCAGTTTGGTAATAAAAATTTCAATCCTTGTTGCTGCTGTCGGTAACTATGTTAGATCTGCAGTTGACATGTATAACTGAAGTTTGGGTGGGTTGGGCGATTTTGATGGTTTTTGAACAGTTGATTGCTTTAGTTAAGGCTGAGAACATTAGATTTTATAAAGGTTGCCTTAAATGGTTCTGTTTTTGTTTCCCTTTGGGCACAAGTAAGGTTTATGTTCAGGGTAGGAATAAAAGTAGGAAAATACATGGGTGAATGGGAACATGTGAGGATTTATGCTTGTATATGTATCTGGTTGCATTCTTTTGCTATGCTATTGTTTTTGTATGCTTTTAATGTGATACTTGCATTAGAATCTTGAGTTGGTTGTTAGACTATGGGGTATGGGGCATGGGTTCGGTACAAACGCCCAAGTCACCACCCGGGGTGGGCTTGGGTTTCGGCGTTGCCCCTTGGGCGGGGGTTTCAGCCCGGGCGTTGGGCGGGCCTAGCGGTCTTCCGTGGCCGGCTCTCATTGGCTGGGTTGGCTAGGCTATAGGTGGCTAGGCTTTTTTTTATTTTATAATTTTGTGTGTATTTTTATAATAATTGAAAAAAAATTTATAACACGTGGCCAACCCACGCGGGCTAGCCACGCCCCGCCATACCGACCCAACATGCAACTGACCAGCAGTGCCCCTCGAAGTCCACGTGTCAACCCATGCCCCAAACCCCCGCCCCACCATACCCCACGGTCTTAGTGTGGTGTAGGGGTGTTAGCGTATTAGTTTGTTTTGGGCTTTGGCCCGTTAGCTAGTAAGCCCGTAACCTGGCTATATAATGTTTGTTTTCTTTTCATTTGTAAACTATGCTTTCTATTGAATAAACCCTAGCCACTTTTGATCCTCTATGTTCTATACATGTTTATCTATTAACATGGTATCAGAGCCAAATTGATCCATGATTATTGATAGGAGAAGTTGTTGAAAACACCAAGTTTTCGTATTGTTGGAAGTGTCCGAGTGATATTACATCTCTTGCCGCCAAAAGGTATTAAACCTTTTCGATAATCTGTTATCACCGTGAAGTAATAGTTGGTTTGTGATTTTGTGGCAACAAAGCTTTTTTTTTTTTTATTGGTTGATGAGTTTTATGATGGCTGACATCATGATTCCACTCATGGTGGTTTTCTAATTTATGAATTCGACAACAGAAGGTGTATTATAAATTAATTTTGGGTATTTATCTTTTGGGTTCATTGGTATATGATTTTGCTGCTGGCTTGCATTAGTCTTCGTGTGTTGGAGGTTCGTATATTTGTTGGATTCTAGCAAAAAAAAAAAAATATTTGACGTTAGAGAAAGTTTTTGATTTTGGTGAATTGTTGGGTTCTGACGAAAAGTTGGTCTTAAGAGAAGTTTGCTTTTGGATTTTAGTTTATTTGGAAGAAAAGTTAGTTTGGACGAAAAGGTTATCTTCATTTGACTTGATTGGTTGGATTTGAATTTCGCATTTGGTTGCTCGCATTTGTCTCGTTGTTCTAAGTAGGCTTCAATTGTTTTTCATCATGGATAGTTCTCTTTCAGATCCACAGGTTTTTGAGCAATTCAGACTGTTTCTAAATTCATGCATGTCTTCGTCTAGTACCTCAGGTATTCCTTCATCTTTTTGGATTTTGGATTCTGGTGCATCTCATCATATGTCACCCTACTTGTCATCTTTTGTATCTTTGACATCTAGTTCATGTGCGTCTGTTATGTCTGCGAGTGCTACATCGATGCGAATAGAAGGCGTTGGATCTGTTGTTACTCCACATATCTCTCTCACTAATGTCTATTATATTCCAAATCTTGCTTTAAATCTTGTATCGGTTAGTCAGTTGTGCAAATCTGGTTATTGGGTGTTCTTTTCGGATTCTGTTTGCTGTGTTTTCGATTCACGTTCTATGAGGGTGATTGGGACCGGTCGTAGAGTGGGTGGACTTTATGTCTTGGATGGTCTCAAAGAAATTGATGTAGCTGCATCTAGTGTTGACTTGTCTTCTTTTCGCTTGAGTAGTTCATCTCTAGATTTTTATCGGTGGCATTCTCGTTTGGGACACGTGTCAGCATCGCGTTTAAAGTTTTTGGTTTCTACAGGTGCTTTGGGTCAATTGAGCACTTGCGATATTTCTGATTGCAGTGGTTGCAAACTTGCTAAGTTCTCTGCTTTGCCTTTTAAAAAAAGTATATCTTGTTCTGCTGCTCCTTTTGATATTGTGCATTCGGATGTGTGGGGTCCGTCACCAGTCTCCACTAAGGGTGGGTCGATTTATTATGTTTCTTTCATAGATGATTATACTCGTTATACTTGGGTGTATCTTATGAAGCGTAAATCTGATTTCTTTTACATTTACAAAGACTTTAGAGCCTATATTAAGACACAACATTCGGCTGTGATAAAGTGCTTCCGGTGTGACCAAGGGGGTGAATATACCTCCAATGCTTTTAGACAGTTACTTGCGTCAGATGGTACAATACACCAGTCATCTTGTACTGATACCCCTCAGCAGAATGGTGTTGCTGAAAGGAAACACCGTCATCTTGTGGAAACTGCTCGCTCGTTTCTTGTATCTGCTGATGTTCCGAGTGTTTTTTGGGGAGAAGCACTCCTAACTGCCCAACATGTGATTAATCGGATCCCTACTGCTCATAATTCTGGGATGTCTCCTTTTGAGAAACTATATGGCGAGCTCCCTGATTACGGTGAATTAAGGGTTTTTGGATGTACCTGCTTTGTTCTCCGTCCTCATGTTGAACGAGACAAATTGTCAAATAAGGCAGCCTTATGTGTATTCTTAGGATATGCCAGTGGTTCGAAAGGGTATGGCACTGGACAGAAAGGGTATCGTTGTTTTGATCCTGTAAGTAAGAAGTTATATGTTTCAAGGCATGTTATCTTCCTCGAGCATATTCCATTCTACTCTATTCCATCCACATCGCACAATGTAACGAAGCCAGATCTCCTGAATATTGATCCTTTTGTTTATGACACTGATGCATCAACATCGTCTGATGTTCCAGCTACATCTACTGAACCTGATGGGCTAGTAGAAGCTGATGGGCCAGTTCTAGACACCCACACTTTGTCAGACACAACTTCAGGTCCAACTATACCTGAGACAACTCCTTCATCTGTTGAGACAGCTCCACCTCTAAGGAGGTCTACTCGTGAATGTAAGTCCACCAAGCTACCAGATTTTGCCTACTCTACTTACTCGGCTTCGTTTGCTTCCTTCATCGCAAATATACATCATCTATCTGAACCTGCATCGTATAGAGAGGCTGTCTCTAATCCTCTTTGGCAGAATGCTATGGCTGAAGAGCTCAGTGCTCTTCATCAGACACAGACGTGGGATTTGGTTCCGCTACCACCTGGTAAACATACAATTGGTTGTCGTTGGGTATATAAGATTAAAACGAAGTCTGATGGGTCTGTTGAGCGATATAAGGCCAGACTTGTAGCAAAAGGATACTCTCAAAAGTATGGTATGGATTATGAGGAGACATTTGCCCCAGTGGCAAAAATGACTACAGTTCGTACTCTGATAGCTGTTGCATCTGTTCGTCAGTGGAAGATTTGTCAAATGGATGTCAAGAATGCCTTTCTAAATGGTGATCTCCATGAGGAGGTCTACATGACTCCTCCCCCGGGAATTGCTCATCATCCCGGTGAAGTTTGTCGGCTTCGAAAAGCTCTATATGGCCTCAAACAGGCCCCTCGTGCCTGGTTTGAGAAATTCTCTACAGTCATTACTTCCCTTGGTTTTATTCCTAGTAATCATGATTCAGCATTATTTACTCGATGTACGAGTGCAGGACGCATTCTTCTGTCTCTATATGTGGATGATATGATTATTACAGGAGATGATTATGAAGGTATTGAGTCCTTGAAGCATGATTTAGCTCACCGTTTTGCTATGAAGGATTTGGGCATGTTACGGTATTTTTTGGGTATTGAGGTGGCACAGTCTAAGAAAGGATACCTCCTTTCTCAGACAAAGTATATTTCCGATTTGTTTCAGCGGGCAAGGCTTACTGATAACAAAACTGCAGACACTCCTCTTGAAACCAATGCACGGTATTCTCCTACTGATGGTGTTCCTTTATCTGATCCGAGCCTATATCGTACTATTGTAGGCAGTTTGGTTTATCTTACAGTTACTCGCCCTGATATAGCTCATGCAGTTCATGTGGTTAGTCAATTTGTTACTGCTCCTACTTCTGTTCACTGGGGAGCTGTTCTTCGTATTCTGAGATATCTCCGTGGGACTCAGTTTCTGAGTCTCCTGTTTCCTTCGACATCTTCTCTTGAGTTGCGTGCCTATAGTGATGCTGATTGGGATAGTGATCCTAATGATCGTAAATCCACCACTGGTTTCTGTGTTTTCCTTGGAGATTCACTAATCTCATGGAAAAGTAAGAAACAAGATGTTGTTTCTAGATCTTCTACTGAGGCTGAATATCGTGCTATGGCCGTGACTACATGTGAGATCGTTTGGTTACGTTGGCTTCTTGCAGATATGGGAATTAACATTTCTCAGCCTACTCCTCTACATTGTGATAACAAAAGTGCTATGCAGATTGCAAAGAATTCGGTTTTTCATGAGCGGACAAAACATATTGAGATTGATTGTCATTTTACTCGTCAACATCTTCAGCGTGGGACAATTTCGCTTCCTTTTGTTCCATCAGCCTTGCAGATTGCGGATATTTTTACCAAGGCTCAGTCGACATCTCGGTTCCGGTTCTTATGTGACAAACTCTCAATGCTCATTACTGTTGCATTGTGAGTTTGAGGGGGGATGTTAGCGTATTAGTTTGTTTTGGGCTTTGGCCCGTTAGCTAGTAAGCCCGTAACCTGGCTATATAATGTTTGTTTTCTTTTCATTTGTAAACTATGCTTTCTATTGAATAAACCCTAGCCACTTTTGATCCTCTATGTTCTATACATGTTTATCTATTAACAAGGGGATGTATCCGCATTAAATGGTCCGAGTGATCTAATTTTCGTGAACCTTATATCTATAATTAGGGGATGTAGCCACTAAATCAACAATTTATACTCTATATATTTTGATAACAGCTTGAGAGACACATCTCATCGTTTATTTCTATCAACTGTTACCTTTTCAGGTAGGATCGATATTCAATAATGTTGATGCTTTAGCTGACCTGCTTGAAGAAGAGAAGAGGTATGATACGGTTTTTGTATTTGCAAATAGTGCTGCTCGTTTACTTATGAACGAGTCATTCCGGGTAGTGTTTGACCTTGATCCCAAACATGTCTAATATAAAAAGATTAGCTAAAACAGGAATGCCTTAAATGGGTTGATTACTGATTCGCATTTGGAGTATTGGTAGCCATTTGACTATTTTTAAAGGGATGTCCTTTTTGGTTATTTTACATGAATAAGCTAAACAAAACACTTTTTAAAAAACTACTTATTGGCTTATAAGCTAACCCAAACACTTTTTTAGAAATTCCTTTTCGAAAAGTCATAAGTTAACAAGTCCTTTTAACAAAAGTTCTTTTGAACTAAAATAAGCTAAGCCAAACACACCCTATTTCTTTCATTTTTCATCAGTGTTTCTTTAATCGATTGTTTCTTTCTGGTGCTTTTGACTTTAGATAATGTGAGGATTTGTTTATACATAACTTTATTTATTTATTTAAATTATTTGATTTTGAAGTACTTATTTTTTCTAAAATGATTGGGTATTTAAGTTATTTACATGTTTAGTCTTTGAAAGGTGAAATGACAAAAATGCCCTTACATGCAAGTCACATGACCAGATTTAACATAAAAAACCAACTGGCCAACGGACATAACGTGTCGGATTTTAAAACATTAAGTACAAAACTCATCGATTTTAAAGATAAAAGACACTGCTTAAAATATGATATATAGATAAAGTAAAAAACTTGTAATTCATTCATAAAAAAAAGCTGTAGCCAATGACTAGTCGTTTTCTACTTTTCTGTCATGTACCATTAGAACTTTTTCTTTGAACGAGTACCCTTCAAAGTTGATTACTTATACTAGTAATTGTTGTAAACTAGTTATATTGAATTTTCTTGTACCCATTTACTATTCACTAAGGCTTTCACTACTTCCTCTTCAATCTCCGAACCACCTCCTCATCAATTCAAATTGGTAAGTAATTTCTAAATTTATTTTCTTGTTTTGTGTTCACCATTCTCAAGATCCTCTTGAGTTTGTGTTTCACCTTTGATCTTCACTATCAGGGGCGGATCTAAGTGTCTGCGTGGGTTGGCGCACCGTTTTTAAAAAAAAATTAGTGTACTTTTTAAGCAAAAACCCTGATCATACCCCTTGAACACTTATTCGCACCCCTAATAAATAATTTCTAGGTCCGCCAACGTTCGCTATGCTAATCAAAATAACGTAACTTTGATAAGTTTGGCATACAAACACAAAGAGTTAAGCACCATGTGAGTAGTGAAGCATACCCCATGTCCAATACTTTGACTAGTGAGTAGTGAATTAAGCATCTCCTATGTCCTTGAAATAATAATAATAAAGCTACAGTGACTAGTCGTTTTCTGTCATGTACTATTCAAATTTGAAAGTTCAAGTTTAAATTTGACTAGTGAGTAGTGAATTAAGCATCTCCACCATTCTTTCACGGTTCCACCCTTTCTCTGCTTAAGGTCAATTCAAATCGGTAACTAAATTCTGTATTATTTTCTTGTATTGTGTTCATCATTCTCAAGATCATCATATTTTCCTTTTGTATCTTAAAAGTTAAAAACTTATGAACAAATTAACGTATACTTAATAATCAACTAAGATACCATCATTTCTCAAACTTATTATGTCTGCACAACCTTTTATGTTGGCAAATCTGGTTGATTATGTTTTCTTCTTTTTAACAGAGCGTTTTCACGCATTCACATCATCCATGGATCTATTTAGAAATCTCAAGGTTGGTATGTCATGGATTTAACAATATGTGTGCTAATGAAAATATTCGCACTCACACGACGTTTTTATAACCTTTAATATGGATGGAGTTACATCTTTGTCATCATGTCTTCGAGTTCGAGGTATGTTTACTGTGTGAATACAAATGATTTATTAATTTTAGTTTTATTGTCTTAATTTTAATTAGTAACTAAGACTGGCTTCATTATATCTTTATCTATGCACAACCTCCGTGCCAAACTACCATGAACCTACCCGCTGTCACTCATGTTCATTAAGCCCTATAGTTTTATCATTTATGGTATTTTAGAATCGACCCTCAAACTAATTAAAATAAAGTGATTGTGTTAATAATGAAATTAATAAAATAATGATTGTTCAAATTAAGTTAATAAGTTTAATTTTTTTTTGAAAGGTGTGAATTATTCGCGAATGTCGGGAGGTCTAGCATACGTTGTCTTAACCGAGTCCGCGCTAGAGAGCCTCCTCGCACAATAGATCCCCAATTTAAACCCCTCAATGAGAAACCCCTATCACCAAGACTCGAACTTGAGACCTTGAGGGGAAAACTCACCCGGACCCACCATAAGTGGAACTTAAATACCCGTGGCCACCACTAGAGCACTAATGATGGTTAAGTTAATAAGTTTATTTAGCTTCCTTTTTAATGTTTTTAGAATCAAAATCGTTTTCAAATGTGTTTTAGAATCATAATCGTTTTCAAATGTAGTGGTCTTAAATTGGAATATTAAATTATAAATCATAATTACGCATGAATATAAATCAAACAAAATTACGCAAGCATTTACTACTTTAGCACGTTAAGAGTCGTATGTATTCAATCTTTTCTCTATATTATATAATAATATAAAATTTAAACCTAAATATGGATTAAAGTTACCTATCCTTCTATCAATATCACTATTCACCATCATCTTCACAAACCAGTACATAAACAATTAAACATCAAGTCAAAACCTAACAAACAACATCGAATACTATTGACTTTTTCATTAGAACTGACTAAAGGGTTGTTTGGCAACTTCTAAATAGTTAAGTGCTGAACCAGTAATATGTCTGAACCATTAAGAGCCAGTATAATGCTTAACCGTTCAGAGGCAAATTTCTGACCAATTCAGATTATAGGTCTTAACTATTCAGACTCAGTATAATGCTTAACCATTCAGAGGCAAATAACCATTCAGACATTTGCTCGCAAAACAAACAGTCTGAACCATTAAGTGTTGAACCAGTAAGAGGTCTGAACTATTAAGAGCCTCATTAAGAGCTAAACAAACAGCCTCTAAGACTTAAAACAACATTTAACAGTAACAACTAACAATTAAGACTTAAAACACTAATAGCAACAATAAGAAGAAAAATGAACGGTAGAAATAAGAAGAATGATATTTATATCGGGAAAATCGGTGATTTATCGATCAAATATCGGTCAAATATCAGACAATATCGCTGATATTATCGGTACTGATATTCTGACCAATATTTTGTACTACTATCTCGGCATAGGACCGATAACCGATATATGATATATCACTGATATATTGGTTGATATATCAGGATATTAACTATATAGCTTTACACCAACATTTATCACTGTTCATTGACTTCACTTTTGATTTTCATAATAATAATAATTGCTAAACCCCTATAAACAGTTGCTGATGTCATAAATTTTGGGCACTAATTTAGTGCCTTCATCGGAAATTATGCTATCATACGCCCTGCTTGCGGTATGCGCATATAATGTATATATATGTGTGGGCCATCGGGGGGCAAAAGTGAAAGTGCACTAATTTTAATGTTATTTTACTAGTTTCTTGAAAATAACATTAAAAGCTAAGGACGGTTAATCATGCATCATGTGGTGGCGTTGATAGCCGAAAGACATAAGGGTACATGCACTAATCGGTCCTTGTCCCGATTGCTGAGTGTTATGTGCCTTATGTCCAAGGCTTGATGCAAAACTACTATCGAGTCGGGGGTCTCACTGGAAGCAGCCTCTCTATTCCTACGGGGTAGAGGTAAGGCTGTCTACATCTTACCCTCCTCGGACCCTACATTTGCTTTGTTATTGGTAGGATTTACTGAGTATGATGATGATCGGAAATTATGCTATCAATTTATTGTTCAAGAGATAGTAAACTTTTAGTTAAAAAAAAAAGGATAGAGGATAGTTATAGTTCGGTAACCTCTATTACAGGATTTGCTACTCTAGATAATAATTAAGATGATATGTTGATTATTGTTTTTTTATAGTTGTAATCTGAATTTGTCTCTATTAAAGGATTTACTACACAAGATAATAATTAAAATGATAGTTTAGCTATGGTTTTTTATAGTTGTAATCAAAATTTGTGGTTTCGTCTAGGTTATTGTGTAACGTTATTTATAATTGATGTTATTAACGCTTTAGTTGGTAGAGCTTGTTTTAATGATTTTGTATGAATTTGTTTTAGATAGACGACGTATTCATGACAATACTAGACAACCTGACTGATGAACTAATATGGCACATGTCACACCGATTCGACATGACCGAGCTAGCTACATCAAGACAAAACAACCTATGGGTTCAAGCGATGGTTTCGGACGGATTATGACTTCATAATAAGTTATAACACCCCAAAAAGACGTTCTGTGTGGATGTTTATGCATTTCTATAGCCCACATGTGCTACACAACCACCGTGTTGTGGGCTTTAGAGCACATGATCACCGAAGAATCACTTATTACCTAACCGCATTTTGCGTCGGCCTATATCAAAGTGTAGTGAACATTGTGTTGATAAGGGGTGTGAGAGGCGTTTTGGCTGTAGAATGAAGGTTATTTGATCTGTAACATGTGGAAAAAGAGCCATGAATACCTTGTCTTGGACGACTTGCATCTATATGATGGGAGAAACACAATTGATGGATGATCCAAATGACCCTTTAAACTACGTGTTCAAGAAAATATGTTTAATCATCGCTTTGTTTAGGTCCACGTTATCGCATATCATTCTACTAGAGGAATGCGGTTCCCCTTAGGGGGTTTGTCAAGGACAAGAGATGTCTTGACCCCTCAACAAATAAACAACTTCCCAACTGTAAGATGGTCTTTTTGGTTGGAAGATTAAGATGTTTTGTATCTATCAAACTTGCAAAGAAGGCCACAAGACACGCTTGAACAAGCAGATGCGGAAATCAATTTCCATTAACTCAACCTTCCTCATCATGAAGATTTCATACATAAGCGGGCAATTCAAAGCCAAGATGGATACGTGCTGACAATCGACTTTTTGGCTAAGGAGGTGGATGGTTGAGTGCTGACAATGATCCTTTTACCTCAGACTGCAACACGAAAGTGACTTGAATTTAGGGCTGTTCAAAAAGCTCGCGGCTCGAAGCTCGCTCGGATTTAGCTCGGAAAAAGCTCGCTCAATTTGGCTCGGTTTAAAAGTGAGCCGAGCCAGCTCGGCTCGGTTAGAAAGTGAGCCTAGCTCGGCTCGGCTCGTAACGAGCCGAGCTGGCTCGGTTCGGCTCGCTTTGTAGCTCGGCTCGGTTTAGCTCGAATTATTTTACTTATAATTAGTTTTAATTTTATATACATTATAATATATTACAAAAAAAACTGATTATTATTTACATGTATATAGGTTTGTAATTTGATATTTATGGCATATTTGAAGATCGATTACCATACTAATGAACTAATATTGTATTTTATTGAAATTAAAACTTATTTTGCGTTGTTAAACTTGATTTTGGTTTGAATTGTATTAAGTTGAACTTATTTTGAATATATTCTTTTAAATTATTGAATAATATTTTAGGCTATTAAACTTTAAGAGGTATATATTAGTTTTTTTTTTATAAAATCGAGCCAAACCAAGCCGAGCCGAGCTAGCTCGGTTTAAAACCAAGCCGAGCCCGAGCTTAGATTTTCAGCTCGGTTTCAAATCCGAGCCGAGCCGAGCCAGCTCGGTTTATAATCGAGCCGAGCCCGAGCTTGGCCTGGCTCGGCTCGGCTCGGCTCATGAACAGCCCTACTTGAATTGAAACTAAATCTTAACTCACTCTGTTATTTTATCTATAAATAGTTGTTAGCAAACAATTAATAACATTACTTCCAGATTTACACAAATAACCCCTCAGGTGGTTTAAAGAACTTATCAATGAAATTGTTTAACACCCCCTAAAATAAATTAACAATATATAAATATGTGTGTATGTGTGTGTGTGTATTAGAGCATTGTTTTTGAAGACATCCTGGTTAACAAGAGGAGCCCTTAACCCTGGATCATCCAAATCCCCCACTCTTAACAGTTAACACGATTAGCAAAACAAAATCATTTCTTGGATACTTTCCAACAACACAATGGTATAGAACCATTTCATGGTCGTGATACAAACGAGATATGCCTTATTTTTCTAACCTCACCTCCACATCTCGCGTTTATGGGTGTTCGTGAGTTGTTTTTTTTTTTTATAATGATTCAAATGTTCAGTGTGCACGTTGGAAGGGGGTGAATGTTTCAAACATCTCTCGTACGTTATAATCAAGTATGTTAATATATAAGTATGTTATCCGTTTACCTTCCATTTCGATGTAAAATGTTTTTAATACATAGGTATGTTAATGCTGTTTTTATAATAATTATATAAAAAATGATCATTCCGACAATTATATGGCCCACTCGACCTTCTAGCTTCTCAGCCAAAAAGTTGATTGTTAGCACGTATCCATCTTGGCTTTGAATTGCTCACCTATGTATGAAATCATCATGATGAGGAAGGTTGAGTTGATGGAGATTGATTTTCACATAAGTTGTATCTCCTTGTTCAAACATGTGTTGCAGCCTTATTTTCAAATTTGATAGATACAAAACATCTTTATCTTCCAACCAAAAAGACCGTCTTACAATTGGGTGGTTGTTCATTTGTTGAGGGGTTAAGACAACTTCTGTCCTTGAGAAGCCCTCGAAGGGGAACCACATTCCTCTAGTGGAATGATATACGGTAACATGCACATAAATATCGTGATAATTAAACACATTTTCTTGAAAATGTAGTTTAAGGGGTCATTTGGATCCTCCATCAATTGTGTTCCTCTCATCACTCCATTTAGATGCAAACCGTCCAAGACTAGGTACCCGTCTCTCTTATTCCATATGTTACAGATCAAATAACCTTCATCCTCCAACCAAAAAACCAAAACACCTCTCACACCCCCTGTCAACACAATGTTCGCTGCAATTTTATCTAGGTCGACGTCAAATGTGGTTAGGTAATAAGTGATTCTTCGGTGATCATGTGCCATAAATCCCACAACACGGTGGTTGTGAGGCACATGTGGGGCTGTAGAAATGCGTAAACGTCCACACGGAACCTCCTTGTTGGGTGTTATAGCTTGTCATGATCCGAAACCATCGCTTAAATCCGTAGGTTGTTTTGTCTTGTTATAGCTAGCTCGACCATGTCGAATCAGTGTAACATGTGCCATAGTAATTCATCAGGCAGGTTGTTTAGTATTGTCATGAATATGTCATCCATCTAAAACAAAATCATTAAAACAAGTTCCACCAATTAAAGCATGAATAACACCAATTATTAATGAAGTTACACATTAACCTAGATGAAACCACAAATTTCGATTACAACTATAAAAAGCCGTAACCAAACTATCCTCTTAATTATTATCTTGTGTAGTAAATCCTTTAATAGAGACAAATTAAGATAATAACTATAAAAAACAATAATCAAACTATTATCTTAATTATTATCTTGAGCAGTAAATCCTTTATCCTCGTTTTTTTTAACGAAGAGTTGACTCTCTTGATCAATAATTGATAGCATAATTTCTATGAAGGCAGTAAATTAATGCCCAAAATTTATGACATCATAAATAGTTCACATTGGTCAATGATTAGGGGTTAAACTAGGTTATAATCCGTGGTACCCACGGGTTGGTTTATTTTAAGGATATTATTATTTATTTATTATTATTTGTAGGGATTTTTACATAAAATTTAAGAGGACATACATACATTGATTCAATTCAATGTTAAACGTATATTATAATTGAAATATTTGTTCATAGATATTGCAAAAATTTGATAATATATCTTTGTAAAGTACATTTGTATTTTTTTTAGTAACCTACAAATCATTGTATAATATTTACATCATTAAACCTTGCATTCTTTTGACTCCTAAAAGTGCAACATATAGTTGTCCGTGTGTAAAATCAAGCGTTTTTAGAAACAACCCAACATTCGATATCGAATGTCACTTTGTTTTGTTTATAGTATTTGCGGATAACATTCAAATATAATGTAAAAAAATATCTTAATAACTAAATATCTAGTATATTAAAAAAAAACTGAATTTTTAAATTACATCACAAGTTACCAAATATCTCCTTGTAAACCACGTTCGATGTCTGCTTCGAAGGTTTACCATCAGCATCAAACGCTAAAATTTTGACACCTTCTCTCGTCTTCACTCTCGATAAAGCGACGTACAACTGGCCATGACTAAAAACTGGATCCTTTAAATATAGCCCAACTCTGGATAAAGACTGCCCTTGACTTTTGTTAATCGTCATAGCAAAACATACTGATAACGGAAATTGCCTTCTTTGAAATTGAAAAGGTATCTTCTTGTCAGAAGGAATCATTGAAATCCTTGGAATATAAACTCTAGTGCCAATATTCCCGCCTGATATTACTTCAGCTTCAATAACTCGTTTACCGAGAAAGGTTATTTGAAGTCTAGTTCCATTACATAGACCATTTTGTTGATCAATGTTTCGAAGAAGCATTACAGGAACACCAACTTTAAGAACCAACCTATGATTAGGTAAACCAGCTATTTTGAGAGCATTCAAATTATCAGCAGAATACAGATCTTGTTGGAAAGAATCAAGTACTTGCTCAGTTTGACAGATACTGTCAGAGCTCAAATACTCTTTTTTTCACCCGGAAATAACGAAAGTAAACGATCATTAATTTCATGAACAACTTCATTTTTTGGTGCTAAAATAGCTCTCTCAGAAAAGAATCCAGGATTTTTGTAATTTTCTAAAATTGAAGGATAAACAAAGTCGATTAAACTTTGTATTGGATCGTCCGAATCGGTGATTGCTAAGTCATCCGGTATCTCTATAAGTGCTTCACCATCATTTTCTGAACCAACGTTTCCTTCACCAATATCAAGTAGCCATCTTGCAAATTTCTCAATAGACTCAATGTTAGATGTTTGAGCTCCAACTATCAACCTCATGTTTTTTGTTAATTTTAAAACCTTGCATTCTGACCATATATATGAAGAACTCAAAGAAGCATTGACAATTTGTTGTCTTGTACCATTAGGAATGACCGGGAGGATCTGTCTAAAGTCCCCACCAAAAACAATAACTTTACCCCCAAATGGTAGTTCAGAATGGTTACCCATAGAAGACGATAAAACGTCTTTCATTGTTCGATCTAGTGCCTCAAAAGCATGCTTGTGGACCATAGGGGCTTCGTCCCATATAATCAACTTTGCCTCTTTTAGTAGGTTAGCAACATCATCGTTTGGCTTAATGTGGCACATGGAGTCTTCTGTCAAGTTTATGGGGATTTTAAACCTAGAATGTGCTGTCCTTCCTTTAGATAGTAATAACGAAGCAATACCACTCGAAGCAACATTCAAAACAATCTGCCCTTTAGATCTAATTGCAGAAGCCAATGTCTTCCACAAAAAAGTCTTCCCAGTTCCACCATAACCATATACAAAAAACAACCCTCCAGTTTGGCTATCGAGTGCATGCATAATTTCATTAAAAACGTTCGACTGCTCTTCAGTTAGACATTCTTTCATTCGACAAAACTCAGTTTGCAACTCATTTGTGTCTTGCGATAATTCATCGTTGATTAGACGGTTGGTAACTTGACGTAAAGAGTGATGATCAGGATAAGGCATTGTTGTAAACTTACTTAACGATGAACCATTGGAAATTAAATAATTCTCAATTTCGAACAAAATCTGATTCTTCAGTTGATCTTCAGGAAGCGTTAGATCTAAAAAAAGTACAAAAAATTGGGAAAAATTAGAAAAAATATATATAATAATGTAAAACATATAAGTGACAAAAGAAAATAACTCGTTTACCAGGGATACGTGTCTCTTTTCGACGTCTGTATAAAATATCGTCTCCTAATAAATGCCAAGTTTTATCCCAAACAAATTCAGGTCGTGATAGAGTATTTGTTAAAAGCATTGTGGCAAATAATGCTCTTAAATACCGACAACGACCATCAAAACTTGCTTCTTTAATTGCTTCAACATATTCGTTGTCATCATCTAGAAGACCCATTGCATAGCATGCGTCTTTAAAAGTGGGGAATAACTCTCCATTAACTGTTCGAATATCTTCGAATGATTTGGGACCTCTGACTTTGTTTAGGAGAATCCTTAAATAATAAGGTTCACCAGAAGCAACTGAAACGGAATGAATTCTACCAACAGTTTTATACCTTTTTCGTATTTGCCAACATCTATCTTTTACATTCCAAACAAACTTTGATGGGAACTCCACATAAGTCAATTTACATGCTTCCTCATCACGTTGATTTAAATCAAACCATTTCAAGAACATCGAAGAAGCAACAGATGGTTTGCTCAAGACATCTTCAATATCATCATCTGCCCCATATACAACATTATGTTGACCAGGTAAATGAAAAGGAAGCCTCATTACAGCAGGAAATCTATAATGCACTTCGTTTGAGAAAATTCTCCAAGAAGCTTCACAAGCAGATATGTATCTACAATCGTAGTATTCTTTTATTTCATCTTTTTGTTTCTGAATGCTAGAACCATCTCCTTCGCAAAACACAACGGCAGTAGCCCGGTCAGGACCTTTGTTAATGTACTTGAAAAGATACTTTATGGAGCCTGCTTGGTTACACCATTCAACATTAATGTGAGCTTGGTATCGTTTTAATAGACATTTGTTATACGGTACAACACTTCGGTTGTCTAACTGAACACCTTTCTTTATAACAGTATGGCCACAATCTCTTCTTCGATAAACCGGAAAACCACTTGAGTCGATAATAGTTTGAGCAGAAAACTTTTTCAGAAATCGTTTAGAACATCTCTTGTCAACCATGCAAGGAAAACTCAAGTTAGCATTCCCACAAGGACCATGAATCATATACTCCGAAACAAGTGAGTATAATTGAGGATCTTCAGATTTATCTGGAATTTCAGCTGAAATAAAAGGATCTATGTGATCTACGGTGGGAAGTTTATGATCGACTTTCATGAATAAACAAATGTGTGCATGAGGTAGGCCACGATTTTGAAATTCAACGGTATAAACAACTGCATAAGTTGAAAAGTTTATGTGTTAGTAATTACACATATCAAATTTGTGTGCACTTAATAAGATGTGATAAAATAATAAAACATAAAATAAATACCTGCATTCATTTCACCAAAAAATTGATTATCCTTTAGATCTTTAATCATTGAATCCAACTTCATCTTGAACAATCGACATAATATATCTGGCATGTCTTCTGGTTTAATTGAAGTATCTTTAAGAAATCTTGAAATTTCAGGCCATTTAGGATTGCATGTAATGGTTATGAAAAAATCTGGGTATCCAAACCACTTACATAAAGCCATAGCATCAAGGTAGTTTTGTTACATGAACCGAGCCCCTCCAGTAAAGGAAGAAGGTAAAATGACCTTTTGACCGGTGTTCGATAAATTTTCTTGACCTGTGTGCTTATACTTTTGTAAATTTTCAAATGTCTCAGATCGTAGATTCTTCTGCTTATCACGTATGAAATTTAGCCTTTCGCTTTCAATCATAGAGTAAGCGTCAACCAAAAACTGTTGCAACAGTCTTCTTCCGTTTAAAACCAAAGAATAACCACTAATGCGATCCTGTATTCGATATGCAAAGAGTTCCCGCATTGTGCATTTTGGTGGTATTTTTTTTGGTTGTTACACCATCCCTATGAGGAATATCGATCCTATATCCATCATCACCAAACGGGAAAAGAATGGGATATTGAAGAGCAATGTAGGATGGATGTAACTCACTAATACGTTTAAGCATACCAGATTCAGTTTCAACAACAATGTCACGACGATCAACAGAAGCATCTAAATCGTCGACAATCAACGCAGCAACTTCAGTCGAGGATGGTAGATTATAAGTTCTACCATCTTTGTCTCTCTTGTAAATAAGTCGGAGCTTAAGGTTTGCTTCAGGGTTTTCATGAAAATGGTTTCGTACCATTCTGTAAGATTTAACCAACTCATTATGGGAATCTAAAAAATCTTTAAGGTATTCAATTATTTCGACGTCCAACTCCTGTTCATGTGAAGTTACATTTTTCCTGTTATCAATGTCATAAAAAAACAACTAACTATATTTAGATAAATGTAATAACCTAAAAAAAATAAAGGCAAGGGAAAGAATTCACTTACCCCAATACACTTTGTCTGTTAGATATCTCGTTCTCAGTATCATATATGTATAGTTGAGAAAACTTAGCTTGCTTGCCATTAGCTGGTCTAAGACTACCTAAGCTATGAAAATTTTGACCACTAATTCGGTATATGAATGGAGCATTTCCCTTGTTTATTTTGGAATCAACCTTTCCACCCATTGATGTAAAAGAGAACATACAATTATAGCGTCGGATATTCTTTAAGAAGAACTTGCTTTTATGATCGGACATGTGGAACAAATTTTGATACGACGGATTAGCCTCCTTTAAATCTGGTAGCTCAACTTTCCCATATCCACAACATAAACCATAACATAACTTGCCCATTGTCAATCGACCTTTACCACCTTCGGAGGTCCATAACTTGGCATGACAAATCTCACATATAACAACTTGATCACCATGATCTATGTACTCTGTATAAATTTAAATATATATTAATAAAAATAATAAGTATTTGTAATTTAAAGTGTGTATTAAATAATACAAAAAGTATACCACATGAAATTCCTTTATAAGGATCTGTAACAAAAAGTTCAGCATTGCCAGGATCACCCGAATCCAAACTTTGCATAACTACTGGGGATAAATCACGTGCCTTGTGCTTCAGTTTGCGCTTACCGGCTGATAACTTACTAATTGATGTTCTGTTAGATGTTGTAGTCGAATTCGTATATGTCACGATACTTGAGTTAAAAGTATATACACCAGGGGTACATAAGGACATGTCGTTGTTATGCAAATTATCAATACCTGAAGAATAAATTAAAAGGATATTAAAAATTATATCCTAATTACTAACGGGTAAAATCCAAAACAAATAATTAAAAAATTATAATATAAAGTATTATTATTACGTATACAAAATAATATAAAGTATTAAAAAGTCTCACGTACATAAGGTTGTATCAAGTAAAGAAGCCATACCATTCATAATTCCATGTAACGGGATTGTCATATTTATATTATTTGTAACATTAGAGACTTGAGATACGTTTTCTTTCCCACGTATGACGACATCAACGTTTGTAGGAGAAGTTTTTTTCTTTCCCTTCTTTTTATCAATTATTGCTTTTCGGATACTTCGTCTTTCTCCAGTATCAATAACTTAATAATCAATAACAAATAAATAAATAAATTACTACTCTTTTAAAAAAGGAAGTTAACATATAAAATACATTTTCATTATAATAAATAGAATTTCATACCAGTAGAAATGGCTGAGAGAGGAATTCTGTCAAAATCACCTATATCTATAAATGGATTATTAAAAATACCCATAAGTATTAGTGGTTTAAATATTTTTTTTAAACTTACTATTAACATATGAAGACAGCGTAGCATCTATACTTCTCTGAAAAGGGATTGTTATATCTAACTGATTTGTAACATTAGATACTTGAGATGAGTTTTCTTTATCACGTAACGTCACACCAACATTTGAAGAAGAAGTTCTATTCTTCGTCCTCTTACTCTCAAGTATTCTTTTTCGGATTCTTCGCCTTTCACCGGTATCAATAACTTAAAATTCAACAAAACACATAAATAAAAGTATTAGTAGTATCATAATAAAAAAATATACAAACTACCTTATCTGTTATATTATAAAAGGAATCTCTTACCATTAGAAATGTTTGATAGAGGAGTTTTATCCAAAACACCTATATGTATACATGGATTATTAAAAACCAAACACAAAGTATAGTAGTTTAAAAAATTAAATAATTTTAATAATAGAAACTTACTGTTAACATCAAACTGTTTAGATTTACCAGATGATGATGTTGATGAATGAAAATTAGAGGTTCTCTTTGACATCTTGTATTAATAATAATATCTGCAAAGGTTTAACGAAATACCATATAAAACAAATAATGAATTATAAACTTTGATAATCTAGAAAATGGATATTAATTATACCTTTATTTCTGAAAATGGATATCAAACAAAACAATCGATACAATGATAATAAACAATTACCTTGAATTTGTTATTGAAGTCTTGTGATAGATTGACAATATTATGGTTGACAGTGAAGACTTTTTTACATGACAAATGAAAAATGATCTCAAGTAATGTGTATCTTACACATATATAGGGTTGAAAACATAATTGATTAAGTAAATGTTGTGTCAATATGGAATGTATTTAAGTAATTTGTTAGGCACACTTAACTTACCATAATATTTAATCCTAAACAATGGAAAAATAATAATTACTCATCTGAAAGATCAAATCTCGAATAGGTTAAGAATAAGTTTGGAAATTATTGATAAATATGTTTGGAAATTTTAATAAATCTTTAATCCCTTAATTAGTCTACAAAAAATTTTGGACGAAATTGACAATTTGATTAGGTTGATCATAATGATTTTCCATCAATAAGAAAACTAACTTGTAGACATTTAACACTTTTTCAAAAATCTGTACAATAAGTTTTAAATGATACTTAAATTTCGCAGTGATTGAGCATAAACTTTAAATTTGGAAGTTAGGAAAAAATTAATGTTAATAATCTTGATTTCGTCATTTAATGAAATGTTTATTAACATTAATTAAAAAAAAAACGGCAGCACAAATATAGCAACCTATAGCATTATGAAGTTAACTATAACCCATTATGAATTTTAAACTTCTAATTTACTCGCCAATTTACTCGGTAATCATTGTCGACTTAATTAAAGAATGGATGTTAATTCAATGATAATACTTTACTTTTTCATTGATCGACATTTAACACTTTTTAAAAAATCTGTACAATAACTTTTGAATGATACTTAAATTTGGCAGTGATTGAGCATAAACTTTAAATTTGGAAGTTACGAAAAAATCAATATTATAAACTTCGAATTTACTCATCTGAATATGGAAAGAAAATTCAATTATCATTAGTCAGTATTATAAGACAATGCTGGAACAATAAAATGAAAACGAAGTAACACAAAATCCAATAATTTGTCTTTTAAGTAATAACGATATTAGAAAATAATAACTTAAAAAAGACTAATACGAATTCTTGAAAAAACAAAAATGCAATAAATCTCATAACTAAAACTGGAAGACAGTGGACATGGTAATCTCAATCGATGGTCTTGCGCTTTGTTGAAACAGAGTGTTCAATCGGATGAATGTCATAAACTTCATTAACACCTCGTTTACCCTTGACATATTTCTGATCCTGCAAAACATAATACAAAAAAATTATCAGCTATATGAAATATTCACGCACCTTCAATTTTAAACATGAATTCAAAACCTGTAGAGAAACAAAGTTGTTCTTAATCTCAACAATAAGATTTGCATCATCGCTTATATCGGTAATTCCATAAACCTCGTCATAATGTACCAAATTGTACTCGGTGACTTCTATCTTGAATGCGAAAACTTTCCCAACAATTAACTTTATGTCTTCTGGAACCTTAATAATATCGTCAGACTGAAAGTATTGTAAAATTTTGGTTTAATTATTTAATATTATCCAATGTTATAACAAACATAATCAAGTGTTGTATATGAAATAAATTTAAAACCAACCATTGTGTTCTCTTCAATCAACAATTTTGGAGACTTATTAAAAAGCTGAACAGCCTGGTCGTGAAATAATATCAGCTCAACAGAATCAGAGTCATCAGAAACTTCAAGATTAATTTTGAACTTGGGAACAGGTTGAACTGTATTCTCAGAACATTGGTAATTGGAGCAGTAATAAACATCGAATTGTTTGAAATCATCAAAACAATCAGGTGCAAACAGTTCCTCGACCTCCAAAGTGGCTTCATGTGAACAGGTAGGGCATGTCATATGGTACCAACAGTTGTTAATACTAATAACAGTACCAACAATAACAACATTTTTTGGCTGGATATATGTAAAACACGCTATCAGTTGTTAATTCTAAACATCCATAATTTAGTTCTTTATTAATATATACGTATACATTTGATATCTCCCAGACGGCACCAACATTAGTGATGGTTGTATCTTTAAGAAATAAATCTGACGAGATATCTCCGTTTGCAGACATGATAACTGAAAAAATTTGAAGACATGAATTATACGTAAAAAGATATGGTTAACAATTATTTATAAGTGCTATATCACATATGTTCAAGAAAGACATATACGACATAAATTTATGAAAAAATACCTTGATGAAGAAACCCACAAGAAAACAAAGCAATTTCGAATGAAGATGAAAACAAATAAAAACAATATTTATAGAAGAAGATGTTAAAATTTTGGTAAACAATTAAAATATAGTATAAGATTTATAAAATCTTGAACGTTTTATTAAATGGTTAATGAAGGAAAGGATTTGGGAAGTAATAAAGAATATTTTTTTATACAATCATACATTTAATTTTTAGCAGTCAATTTTGCTTGGCCAAAACCAATGTTAATTCGAATTCAAAGATTTTATAATAGTTGACTATTAATTTAACATCCAAAATATTTTTATAATCATGCCATATAAAACAAATAATTTTAATTACATAACTTAAATACTTTAATTGCAATTAAACATCCCAATTAAGCTGTAATCAACACTAAATTAGGATATTTTTTTAGATTTGAAATATAAAATATTGCAATTAAACCAATGTTAGTTCGAATTTAAAGATTTTATAATAGTTGACTATTAATTTAACATCCAAAATATTTTTATAATCATGCCATATAAAACAAATAATTTTAATTACGTAACTTAAATACTTTAATTGCAATTAAACATCCCAATAAAGCTGTAATCAACACTAAATTAGGATATTTTTTTTATATTTGAAATATAAAATATTTAACATAAGATTTCTGCTATAATAAATAAAGTTTAATATTCTATATTGTAACATTTGTAATCAAATGTAATTGCTTTAAAACAAATATAGGATGGTTTAACATCAAGATTATTTATACATAAATTACTAAAAAAAACTTTTTATGAACGGACATAAATTATATACAGTTAAAGTAGTAAATAGAATGTTATGAATAACATTAGAAAAAAAAAATTAAAATCTGGGGCAATATAATTACACACGTAAGAGCATTCACATCCAAAGAACTAAATTGTGAGTGTGAGATTTTTAAAATATAAAGAGTATATTGAAAGTGGTTGTGAGTGGAGGAGAGAGAAAAATGTAATAATAAAGGTATAAAAATATTATTTAAGTGAAAAGGAGAGACAAAAAGTATTTGTTTTTAGTGAAAATCTATTGATATAGGAGTTATTTTTTAATGGAATGTATGTATAATTTTAGAGGGCTAGATGTGAATGTTCTAATATGCAAATAGAAAACAAATATTTATAATTATACACATAATACATCTATAAGACAATTAGTAATAAAAATCCAAACACGTCTATAATACAATATACAACCGGGCTCAAAGTGTTCTAAATTGCAATGTTAGTAATCAAAATAATATAACCAAACACAAAATTGATAAAAACGACAAACCATAAATTCAAAATGTAATAACAACATCAAATAAATGCCATTGATAGATATCTTTACTTAAACAAAAATCTTAAATTCATATTGTCTCAAAAACATTCAGAAGAACATTAAAAAACTCCAAAAATTACATGAACATAAATAAAACCAGTTGTCTTAACTTCAACACCATCAAACCATAAATCTAACGACACCCACTACTTCTCGATTTTTGGAATCAAAAGATTAGCACCTTCAGAATATGGGCATTCATCTTTCGCATCATTAACACGACGTTTTGTTGATGAACATCCAAGTGTATCATCAACATCATAAACATCGTGAAGATTACGTTTCACATCACCAGAAGAAGTTGTCTTTGGATCAATCTCCAAACCTTTAGACAAAGTTGTTTCGTTATCACCAGTGAACGAAACCTCATCCTGAAAAAATAATATTATTGGTAAATGAGTAGGAATCTCAACTTGGTGTATAATGTTAAACTCTAAAACATTGATGATAAAACCAAGTTTCTGCCCAACTAAAATGTCAAACAATTCGGGATAAGGTTTGGGAACGCCTCCAGAAGCCAACTCCTATCAAGTACAGTAATCATTTAGGATTTTTGTAAGATTTAGGCCAACAAAATACAGTATTCATAAATATTAATAATAACAACGAAATTGGTATGTTAACATACCTCATCATGCACTTCAACCAACTCTTTTGCAGTTTTTTAGAAAATCTTAAAAGCCTCGAAATCAAATAGTGTCAGAGTCACTGTACCGTATGAGTCTTGCACTCGAATAGGAATCTTGTATCTATTTTATTTAAAACACAACAAAATATGAATGTTTAGGTGTTGTAATCTATTATATATATACAGTTAACAGTCTTTTTCGAAGAAGCTTTAAAAAAACATACCGAGGAAAGGACACAATATCCACTCCTTTACAATCAGCGTTGGTACACATGACAATCCTTTTGTCGACCAAACCACCTGAACCATCCTCTTTGTCAACAGTAACAAACGTTTCTTCAACACGGGATTTGCAGTGGTTGCAAGCATTATAGTACCAGATTTTATCAGTGCATATCCCGATTACTGTACCAACCAATATGACCTTCTTGGGCTAATTAATAAAAGAATTAAGACATTAAATTTCATGAAAGTTTTATTTGTTATCATGATAAATAGAATAATTAAAAAATATATATATAACCTTCTGTATGGTACTAAGATAAGCTGACAAAACAAAACCAGTGTTGTTCAGAAACTCATCCTCAGCAGTTGATATCATATAAGAGCCAACGTTGTCACTTGAAGATGGTGTTGATGCAAACTTCTCAACATAACTATATTATTTCCAAAATGTAAAGGTATTATGTAGTTGAGCATGTTGTTAAGAAAAGTAGAAAATTAAAAAACAATATGATAGTAATGTTTCGTGACTGGTAAAATAAAATATTCTTTCTTACCACTTCTTGAATGATGTTATTTCATCAATTTCAGAGTTGATGAACATCCTACTGACATCAAATGAAGTTGACAAACCTTGTTTATCTACAAAAAAGCAAATGAATAAATAAAATAAAATGTTACTAAATTTGATGCTTACTAAAATTTTACCACTAAAGTTTTGAATCAATTTGATGTTGATTAATACCTCTGTAAAGATTCACGACACCAAAGTGAATCACCATAACGACATGCTTCTCTCGATTTGGATCATTAAAGTAGGCATGCATTTCAATGGCAAATGAATCCCACAATGTAGCAATAATTTGATGACCCCTACATGTAAAGTAAAAATGTTATATACACGACCTTTATAAAAAGTATCTAGTAGGGAGGTTATAAGTATTAAGTAAAATACTCACTCAATATCCTTAAGTTTGATGTTCAATCTCTTCCCTTTGGTACCATCTTTTTTATCTGTGTCCTCCATATTGAAGCAAACTTCAACATACCCTATGAAATCTATAAAGAAGGCAATAATGATAAATTGAAAAAAAAAAACCTAAATGAAACATACTTCAAACAGAATTAAACATGTTAAGTTAAATCAATTACCAACAGTTGTACCAACTTCAACTTTATTTTCTACAACATCCTTGAAATTGACAAAAGAGAAGGAATACTTAGGACCACACCAATCATCACTTTTTTGAATCTGACTGAAAAGACTAAATGTTAACTTCTGCTTATTCTTCGTGTAGTTGATAGTTGCATTGTTTGGTGCAATAGATGCCCTGCTGATGAGAAGACATTCGTCGAGTTTGAACTGATGATCAAATCTTGGCAATATCCTATGAAGACAATTTGCCAAAATCATATCACCCTGTAAGAAATAAATATTAATAAAATTTTATGTCCAAACATATTAATAAAACCATCAGACATCAGACATAAATAATACATCTACTTATTTGAATAGAAAAAACATAATTCAGTCAACACCTGTTCATCCATACATATCATGTCAACACGATATGTTACATTGGGACGTCCGTGCATCATCTTCCTCCATAACGAAACTATCTTCAACTTCAAAGTATAGTTATTCGACAGAGCATTAACATTAGACAACATAGTTATTTTTTTAGGTTCCATAGCGATACAATTGAATCGATATAGGGAAAGAAAATGGTAAAATGTGGTGATAATGAAAGATGAAACCAGTGTATTTATAAAGACACATATATATCATTTATTTTAAGGAAGTGTACTAAAAGGTAAAATAAAGATCAAATCTCGAATAGGTTAAGAATATGTTAGGAAATTATTGATAAATATGTTTGGAAATTTTAATAAACCTTTAATCCCTTAATTAGTCTACAAAAATTTTTGGATGAAATTGACAATTTGATTAGGTTGATCATAATGATTTTCCATCAATAAGAAAACTAACTTGTAGACATTTAACACTTTTCCAAAAATCTGAACAATAACTTTTGAATGATACTTAAATTTCGCAGTGATTAAATTTAAACTTTAAATTTGGAAGTTACGAAAAAATTAATGTTAATAATCTTGAATTCGTCATTTAATGAAATGTTTATTAACATTAATTTAAAAAAAACCGGCAGCACAAATATAGCAACCTATAGCATTATGAAGTTAACTGTAACCCATTATGAATTTTAAACTTCTAATTTACTCGCCAATTTACTCGGTAATCATTGTCGACTTAATTAAAGCATGGATGTTAATTCAATGATAATACTTTACTTTTTCATTGATCGACATTTAACAATTTTTAAAAAATCTATACAATAACTTTTGAATGATACTTAAATTTGGCAGTGATTGAGCATAAACTTTAACTTTGGAAGTTACAAAAACATCAATATTATAAACTTGCATTCGTCATTTAATGAAATGTTTATTACCATTAATTTAAAAAAAAAACCAGCAGCACAAATATAGCAACCTATATCATTATGAAGTTAACAGTAACCCATTATGAATTTTAAACTTCTAATTTACTCCCCAATTTAAGCATGATAATCATTGTCGACTTAATTAAAGCATGGATGTTTTATAAGTTTAATACTTTACTTTTTGATTGATAGATTATTAGAGTAACTCACGATAATATATACCTTATTAATAGTTACTCTATTCACAAAGTCAATTCCTTGAACATATATATTCTTTGATTTAAAAAATTTACAAAATTTAATAAACTAAAAAAGTTGACCTTAGTTAGAATTTTATTTTGAAATTGTTTGTTTTAATAATTATATAGATTTGATTTTCAACTCGTTTGCTAATAAATTTTGAATTTTTTTTTATATTTAACATGTCCATATGTATAGTATATGTATTAGATTTATTTACAAAAACAACCCAAGATAATTTGTTATTCTAGATTAAATGGAATACTAATATGCGTTTAATTTAATGTTTATTTTGATAAATAAGATACTGCATGAAATTAAGTAGCACACAAATGTCTATACAAAAGTTGACACTAAATGTTATCTTTAGTCATAAAGTCAACTGCAATTTTGATAGAAATTTTTAGTTGTAGTAACAAACATAAACATTCAAGATATACACAAAAGTTAAGTAGCATACAAAAGTCTATTATCAAAAAAGTCCATAAAGGTACATGTTCAAAAGATAGTTAACAAAACAAAGACCAAACAGTTGTTCAAAAGACAGCTTATAAAAGATAGGTGCACTTTGGCTTAGACAGATCGGACATTTTTTAAGATGACGGTTTTCTTTGAAGTCACATAAGTGAAATCAAGCATGACGCCATCATTCAAATTATTTTCCGCCATAAATCTAGGCCAGTTTATGACTGAATAGCGTAATGCACTTCCATTTTTTTCTGGTTTGACTTCATAAATACTAACCTGCCCCTGCAGGTTTTCAAACTTCAGTGTATGAAGCTTCTTTGTAAACCCTGCGCGGTTTGATACCCGGACCGGAAGACGCTGCATGTAACAACGTGGATTAAAAAGCATAAACTCTAAACATCAAATAATAACGACAAACAATGTAAATTTAAAGATTGATTGAGCAAAAATCATACCAGCCTGTATTCCCCTCTACGTGTAAAGTTACAAAACTCCGGATCTTCAGGAATAGTGTGTTTTTCAGATTTCTTTACAGGTAAACGCTTTTTACACTTGGAAGTACCAACCGAGCTTATATTTTTCTTTACCTTTATGATTGAAAAAGTTGTTGTTTTCAAAACGATACCATATTATTGTTAACAAATGAAGATTATTTGTATAAATTGATAAACTTACATCTTTTGTGAGAGATGGGGATCCTTCAGCTATAAATCCCTTGGAAGTGTAATCAACGTCATGTTGTTTACCTTTACTTGGTTCTCCAAGTCCCTCATTTATGGTGATAGCATTTTGTTCCTGAATGCAAAGATCCTGTTTCAATGACACATTTTACATTAACATACATAAGGTAAATGATTACCTGTGATTGTTTAAATTCAGATGAATTTTATGTATACATAGACATTTATAAAAGTATACGATTACCTGGTGGACATTTGGTTCTTCATGTGAAAACATGAAGCCATAATCTTTATGTAAGGCCTATAAAGGACAATATGCAAATAATTAGTGCTAGATAACTATTAATAAAAAATGTGTATACAGATATTAGTAGATTACCTCGTCTAGTTTATGAACGAACTGATCACGAGATACTTCAAGAACCTCATCATCGGAATTGTCTCCCATTATGAACACAACCAGCAATTGAACTCAAAAAACTGTTAAGTGAAAGTGAGCATTAGCAATATTCTTAAATATCAATACATATTCATCATAAAACAAAATTTTAATGAAAAGAGTAACTACAGTTAAAGATGCAGTTTTTGGAACCGATATATTACAAAAATAAAAAGACTTTTTATACTAAATAAGATTCAAACAATATAATCTGAATATCATAAATTAATATATCATTAATTCAGAAAAATAATATTAAATATATTCAAGAAACTATAGATTATATCCATATAGGCCTAAAACAATAATCTAACACTGAATAAACACAGTAAATTATGAAAACATTCATCTAACATCTAACATTTAAAATAAAACAATATTAATTCCGAGAGGATAGTAAGCATGAGATAAAAGATGCAGTTTAAAGGTAAAACATAATTTCGACTAAAGGTTAACCACATTTAAACATGTAGTTTATGCAGCTTATACAATACAAACTTAAAAAGACTTTGGTTAATAAATAAGATACAAACAACAACATCTGCAAATGAAACAATAATTTCTGATTAATCGGGATAATTAATATTAGATATGTTGCACGAACTACAACTTTGCATCCATACAGGCATAAAAAAACTCATCTAACACTGAATAAATAATTTATAATGTTAAAAACAAAATATATCACAATTTTTATTAAAAGAGTAACTAAAATCACATTTAATAGCAAGAATGTTCAGATAAAATAACATGCATATCTGTGGATGAAAAACAAATACCAATAATCTTGATTAGCATTATGATTCAAGAATTTATTATAAACTTCCCGGAGAAGCGTAACAAAATAAACGTCTAAACAGATAGTAAGTGTGGTTAACTTACCGATTAGGTTATGATGCAACGAAGGAAAAATTTCCCCAAACTTGATTTTGCTAAGAACAAATGGGTTTCTTCAAACACTAAACAGAGATTTTTTGATAAATAGAAAAATAAAGAAGTGTAATAGATGTTTGAGATGATGGTTGAGGGGTAATGATGAATTTAGGTTACCAATGTCAGATTTTTTCTTTGCCATTAAGATTCCCATATTTTATTTTGAAATATAGATACCATTACTATATTAATTTTATATAGGCAATCATAAGTATTGTTAATAGGTTTTATTTTGTATGATTTCCAATATAAAAAATTTCCAAAGATCATAATTATTGTTAATGGTGGTGTTACCATATAATATTAATAAAGATAACAGATACTATTTTTGAATTATCACTTGTGTCTTTTTTGGATGGATCTTAATCAATGATGGTATTTGGTAATAAAGAATGCAAGTTACCAACGCAAATCAATACAGAATTAAAAAAAAAAAATCATAAATTATAATTATCAAATGACTAAATATTTAAATCTTTTATTTTATAATGATTTGGAAATTGGAAATACGACACTTTAATAAAGTGTTAATATCGATAGTAAATCAAAATAATATCAGTAACATCAACTTATAAATACTAAATAGGTGAGACAACGGTCTCTTCAAACGATGCTACATTGTATAGTCCTTGAAAGGTCTCAGCGTCTCGTAAGTATTGAAAATCTTTCAGTCCAATTTGTATCTCAAGAATACCACACCGATCGATCTCAACAGACCAAGTGTCACCTTTGTTCTCAGCTAATTTGTTACGCCATGAATCAAATGAAATTGAATTTACGTTTGTAAAAGACGACACTTCTGACCATAATTCATCTTCAAATTTAAATTGCTTCACGTTTTTATCAGGGGTCTTTCCAACAATAAACATATGAAGTGTGTTGCGGATTTTGAAAAAACTGCTTTGGCGACCAATAACATCAGTACATTGTGGTATGGAAACCTTCGAGAAAGTTTCAGAATCCACATCAAAAGCAATCGTATAACTTTTAGCAGGCGTCCAATAGTGTGGAGATGGAAAATATAAAACATTATTGCATAAAGTTCCGGAAGACCACCAATATAAACTTGAAGCGTAATCCGGTCCTTTCAAGAAAGTTAAAGTTTTCCATTCACATGTGTTCCGAGAATACACAAGTGGTACAACATCATCCATACGACGTTGGAGAAGTAATATTTTAACATCGTTAGATGAATCAATATAAATCCCAACTGCATCTTTCTTTAAATCAAAAAAATGTTTAGGTTTCTTATCACACAAATTCAAAAATTGGTTAGTTGTTGGATTCCAAAGAATCAATTCGTTCGGTAGAAATTGGTTGCACATCAGTAAAAGACCATATTGAGAAGCAAGAATGGTTAGATTGGAAAGAGAGGTGTCAACGGGGAAGGAAATAATCTTCCTTGAAGAAATGTTTACCTTTCCTCCAATCAAGTTATGAAGATCAATTGATGACTTGGTCAACGTGATAAGCTTACGATCTTCATAATTAGCCATTCGGCGATAGTGAATAATCGCAAACAAATGTGACGACAATTCGTAACGCCATTGTTTGGAAACACATCTTAATCAAGCAACACACTTTGTTGGTAGCCTTGATAGGATTTCGTTAGCAAACATTTCAAATTCAAGACGTTCCATCCTACAAAATATTTCATAAGAAACAATTGATGAGAATTATGTACTCGAATTTTTGAAGTAAGCAACCAAGTTGCATGAATGATCTACAAAACATATAATAGAGCAATAATGAATCGTATGAACATGAATGGCAAATTAAAAACAAAACCTAATGAAAGATAAATAAACAAACCGAAATTCTGAGTTGGAGATAATTACCTTTTATCTCAACACAAATAATCTGACCAACTAAAATTTGCTTTATTTATAATTGCATTGGAAGGTAAACTTTATAATTAATGCGGATATTTTATTTTAAGAATATGATATATAAGATATAATCCATTAAATAAGAAAATGAATGAAAATATTGTCTCCAAAATTAGATAAATGGACCATAAATCTCTTTCAATTTATATTTGATTGATTAACGATATAGGAAATACATAAAAAAACAAATCAACCAAAAAAAAATATTCTAATTAACATTTTTAATTCAATATTTTAATGGAATCCTAATAATTTGCGACATACAAATATAGATGAAAACATACAGTGTCAACCAATAGCATTCTGAACCATTTTACGGATTTAAAGCGTGTTATATTTTTTTCAAACATTGTTATATTACCATACTAATATAATATTAAATGTTATTTTTATCAAACTTAATTATTAATATAATATGAAAATGTAACAACTGTAACAAAATAATAGAATATTCGTAAGGTAACTTGTCCATAATTGATGAATTCCCAAAATTAATTAAAAAAAACAGTTGACTTATTTCGGTTAATATATCACAATGACATGGATTATAGCAATAAGGGTTTGTGACCACGAATGAGAGATAAAAATTGAGAACAACAAATATAAAAAACAATTCAGATATAAGAAATTAATGCCATTGTATTAAGATAATGAAAACATAAAACACCGAACATTGTGCAAACTTAAACGAAAGAAATAAGTACGATTATTATCCATAAATATAAAAAACGGATATTTATTCCAAAAGAAGAACACGATAAAACAAATGAAGGCCCCCTCATATTATCAAATGAGATACGGATCCGGATGAATGCCTTCTTCAAGAAGTTCTTCCTGTTACAAATATCGGAAAGAGTTTGACAATTACTATAAGCAGTGTTAAATATAAATATGAATTTAAATTCATTCTATTTCTTATATGACAAAAAGATATTACCAATCTATTGCTAACGCGGGTCGAATGCTTCATCAGAAATTCAAAACTTCTTAGTGCTTCATACCAATCTTTCCATACAGTTCTGAACCGACCAACTGATTTGAGAGGGAGCCTAAATTTTTTTTCCATGAGCACCAAATCGAACGGGATATTCTCCATGATACGAACAAACCTAGCAAAAATATACACATATAATAACCAAATTAAATTAGTTCATTTTCATACATCAAAAGAGAGTGGGTATTAAATAAGTTATTTGGATACTACCTTCTTGAAGAAACACAAAAAGAGTAAATAATTTGATATGTATCGGAGGGAAATGTTGTTGTTACTTATATGAAAAAAGAATTATAAATGGAATGATATATATCATTGATTAGACGATATTAACAAATATGTATGAAATATAATTGGGATTGATATATGATAGGCATATGTGATATCAGCCCTTATTTATCATGTTTATTATAAATCTTCAATACGTTAAGAATATGTTTGGAAATTATTGATAAATATGTTTGGAAGTTTTAATAAATCTTTAATCCCTTAATTATTAGTAAAAATTTTTTTGATTAAATTGACAATTTGATTAGCTTGATCATAATGATTTTCCATCAATAAGAAAACTAACTTACCGAAATTTAAAACTTTTCAAAAATCTGTACAATAACTTTTGAATAATACTTAAATTTGGCAGTTATTGAGCATAAACTTTAAATTTGGAAGTTACGAAAAAATCTATATTATAAAATTAAACTTTGTAATGATAGTTACAATAAAATCGTAAATATAGTGAGCTCAGAATAATAAACTTTCAAAAAATCTATTATAACGTATAATACATTAGTTGTTGATTGATAGATAATTAATTAGAATATTACAATATTTACAATATGATACTAAGTTTGACAACCTAGCAATTAAAAAACAGTTATCATTCATACGATCATGATTGAAATACACAAATTAGTAACGTTAAAAGATTTACAAAAAATGATCCAGAAAGTTGGTAAGCGAAGATACTAAAACATGTACATAACATGCAAAACTTAGTAACCTAACATATCGTTACTGAAACTAAAGTAGCGGACCAACAAAAACAGTTATTGGTACTAAAATAACAACAATCCAAAACATAATTCCACTGTTTCTAACCACCAAACGTAAAGATCAATATACTGTTTTTAACCACCAACACATCCCATCTACCTTCACCGCCTCAATGGTAAATCAACATACCTTTACTTTTGACATAAACCACATTAAACTCGGAATCCCTGACCAACTGTTTGTCTCGAACAAAATGATTCATACCAGTCACGTTGTAGCGCGGACATCCTTGAGAGTGCTCGACACCAATAGACACGTCCCAAGTCAAACCAGCGGAGTCCTTGATAATCAAATCCATCTTACGATCCAAACCGTGCAATTGTGCCCACTTCTTTTTCAGGCGCTACGAATACCAATAAAATAATTTAATAATTAAAGTGCTTAAACAGGGGTCATCCAATTATAAGGAATACAAAACACAACATACATTAGTAGTATGAAAAGGTAAATATCAAAAACTTACATAATGATTGTCCACGCGAAATACAACCGGTACTTCGTCATCCGGATTTTCTTCAACACCAACTACAGGAATCGGATTAGGCAAATCATCATCAGAAACTTCAATCACCTCATTTGTAGGTTCTTTTTTGATAGCATAAAGTTCTGGTGGTAAAGTTAATAGGGCAGGTTTGCAACAGAAAACACTCATCTCATAGGTCCTCAAATCAACCATTTCAAAAACCAACAAATGATGATCAGTAATAGACATCTCCGTTTTGATTCGACTCCAACCAGTTATAATATAGAGATCATCGTCAAAAACTTCCATACGGACGAACCATTTACGATTACCGGACGACCGTACCACAACAGGATATAACGGACAAGTATTAAGCATCTTGTGATGAACAAACAACCTACTCACATACTACACGTGATATGCAAACATATATCAGTTCAGATGTTAAACATATATCACTTCGAATGTTAAACAGATATAAGTTAAAATGGATAAGTACCATGCAATTATCTCGGGCCTTTAGATTTCCAGGTTGGTAGTAGAAATACTCAGACGGCGCAAGAGATATGTCTAGATAAAAGTAGATGAGACGAAAAGAAGATAAAGCTTCTTCAAATTGGAAAACCACCCAGGCATAGGATGGTAACTTCAAAGAAGTGACCATATCAACCCACCCGTTATAAAGAAAGTAGTCGCCTGCAATCTTAATAATTTTTACTTTAAAAATCCTCCCATCGACAGTGCGGATGACAGCATTCTTATCCGGGTAGTTGAATGTTTTAATCCACTCGCCATATAATGCCGGAAGTTTCTATAAACAAACACAGTAGGTAATGTTAATGGTAATTATAAGATGAATAATCACAGACAATTTATTACAAAATAAATTATTCAGGTCCAAAATTGTTATAAGATTAATACTAACCAACGATTTTCTGTCGTTGTTATGGACACGAGCAGCGAATCCATAAACCATTTCAGCTTTCTACGTATGCCTGGAACATGACACCATAAGATTTATATTTAAACCATCAAAACATAAGAGTAAAAAGTTAGAAGTTCAAACAGGATCTTCAAAGAAGCAAAAAAAAAAAAAAAAATCCATTACTAAAACCAAAAAATCTTCAAATAAAATTATGTGATAAACATTAACAGTCAACCTAATCAAAACAAAATCCATTACTAAAATCACCAAATCTTAAAATAAATTTATGTCATACCCAATAACAGCACCACTGTATAAGAACAATAAAAACAAAAGATCCTTGTATAAGATTGAAGACATAGATTGGTACACTAAAGAACAAACAATCTCGAGTATGGTTTCGGTTTCCGGTTTAATCAGAAATAAAAGATCAAGAAAAACAAAAGATCCTTGTATAAGATTGAAGATATAGAAACAAAATCGGAGACGGAATCAAACATTTAAAGTAAATTACATGAACAAAATACACAAAAAACAAATTAGCTATCAAAAATTATGAGATTACCGAAGAAGATTTTGATGAAGATTTGATGAACTTGTTGAAGATCAAAGGATTTCTTGGTTTACGTGTAGAAGAAAGAGAAAGAACAGAGATTTTGTGTCTATTATGAACAAAATATCTATTATATACGGTCCATTTTTTCGAGTGGGCGGGTCGGATTCTTGCCATTCGGATGCCGCGATACATGTATTAAAAAGGTGGAAGTTTTGGAGCCAAAACCAATTTCAAGAAGCCCTATGGTGATGCCACCTCATTTTCCAAGCCCTCATAACATGACACATCAGCCCTTATTTATCATGTTTATTATATATACCCCTAATCTTATTAGGGGTATATATAATAAACATGATAAATAAGGGCTGATGTGTCATGTTATGAGGGCTTGGAAAATGAGGTGGCATCACCATAGGGCTTCTTGAAATTGGTTTTGGCTCCAAAACTTCCACCTTTTTAATACATGTATCGCGGCATCCGAATGGCAAGAATCCGACCCGCCCACTCGAAAAAATGGACCGTATATAATAGATATTTTGTTCATAATAGACACAAAATCTCTGTTCTTTCTCTTTCTTCTACACGTAAACCAAGAAATCCTTTGATCTTCAACAAGTTCATCAAATCTTCATCAAAATCTTCTTCGGTAATCTCATAATTTTTGATAGCTAATTTGTTTTTTGTGTATTTTGTTCATGTAATTTACTTTAAATGTTTGATTCCGTCTCCGATTTTGTTTCTATATCTTCAATCTTATACAAGGATCTTTTGTTTTTCTTGATCTTTTATTTCTGATTAAACCGGAAACCGAAACCATACTCGAGATTGTTTGTTCTTTAGTGTACCAATCTATGTCTTCAATCTTATACAAGGATCTTTTGTTTTTATTGTTCTTATACAGTGGTGCTGTTATTGGGTATGACATAAATTTATTTTAAGATTTGGTGATTTTAGTAATGGATTTTGTTTTGATTAGGTTGACTGTTAATGCTTATCACATAATTTTATTTGAAGATTTTTTGATTTTAGTAATGGATTTTTTTTTTTTGCTTCTTTGAAGATCCTGTTTGAACTTCTAACTTTTTACTCTTATGTTTTGATGGTTTAAATATAAATCTTATGGTGTCATGTTCCAGGCATACGTAGAAAGCTGAAATGGTTTATGGATTCGCTGCTCGTGTCCATAACAACGACAGAAAATCGTTGGTTAGTATTAATCTTATAACAATTTTGGACCTGAATAATTTATTTTGTAATAAATTGTCTGTGATTATTCATCTTATAATTACCATTAACATTACCTACTGTGTTTGTTTATAGAAACTTCCGGCATTATATGGCGAGTGGATTAAAACATTCAACTACCCGGATAAGAATGCTGTCATCCGCATTGTCGATGGGAGGATTTTTAAAGTAAAAATTATTAAGATTGCAGGCGACTACTTTCTTTATAACGGGTGGGTTGATATGGTCACTTCTTTGAAGTTACCATCCTATGCCTGGGTGGTTTTCCAATTTGAAGAAGCTTTATCTTCTTTTCGTCTCATCTACTTTTATCTAGACATATCTCTTGCGCCGTCTGAGTATTTCTACTACCAACCTGGAAATCTAAAGGCCCGAGATAATTGCATGGTACTTATCCATTTTAACTTATATCTGTTTAACATTCGAAGTGATATATGTTTAACATCTGAACTGATATATGTTTGCATATCACGTGTAGTATGTGAGTAGGTTGTTTGTTCATCACAAGATGCTTAATACTTGTCCGTTATATCCTGTTGTGGTACGGTCGTCCGGTAATCGTAAATGGTTCGTCCGTATGGAAGTTTTTGACGATGATCTCTATATTACAACTGGTTGGAGTCGAATCAAAACGGAGATGTCTATTACTGATCATCATTTGTTGGTTTTTGAAATGGTTGATTTGAGGACATATGAGATGAGTGTTTTCTGTTGCAAACCTGCCCTATTAACTTTACCACCAGAACTTTATGCTATCAAAAAAGAACCTACAAATGAGGTGATTGAAGTTTCTGATGATGATTTGCCTAATCCGATTCCTGTAGTTGGTGTTGAAGAAAATCCGGATGACGAAGTACCAGTTGTATTTCGCGTGGACAATCATTATGTAAGTTTTTGATATTTACCTTTTCATACTACTAATGTATGTTGTGTTTTGTATTCCTTATAATTGGATGACCCCTGTTTAAGCACTTTAATTATTAAATTATTTTATTGGTATTCGTAGCGCCTGAAAAAGAAGTGGGCACAATTGCACGGTTTGGATCGTAAGATGGATTTGATTATCAAGGACTCCGCTGGTTTGACTTGGGACGTGTCTATTGGTGTCGAGGATGTCCGCGCTACAACGTGACTGGTATGAATCATTTTGTTCGAGACAAACAGTTGGTCAGGGATTCCGAGTTTAATGTGGTTTATGTCAAAAGTAAAGGTATGTTGATTTACCATTGAGGCGGTGAAGGTAGATGGGATGTGTTGGTGGTTAAAAACAGTATATTGATCTTTACGTTTGGTGGTTAGAAACAGTGGAATTATGTTTTGGATTGTTGTTATTTTAGTACCAATAACTGTTTTTGTTGGTCCGCTACTTTAGTTTCAGTAACGATATGTTAGCTTACTAAGTTTTGCATGTTATGTACATGTTTTAGTATCTTCGCTTACCAACTTTCTGGATCATTTTTTGTAAATCTTTTAACGTTACTAATTTGTGTATTTCAATCATGATCGTATGAATGATAACTGTTTTTTAATTGCTAGGTTGTCAAACTTAGTATCATATTGTAAATATTGTAATATTCTAATTAATTATCTATCAATCAACAACTAATGTATTATACGTTATAATAGATTTTTTGAAAGTTTATTATTCTGAGCTCACTATATTTACGATTTTATTGTAACTATCATTACAAAGTTTAATTTTATAATATAGATTTTTTCGTAACTTCCAAATTTAAAGTTTATGCTCAATAACTGCCAAATTTAAGTATTATTCAAAAGTTATTGTACAGATTTTTGAAAAGTTTTAAATTTCGGTAAGTTAGTTTTCTTATTGATGGAAAATCATTATGATCAAGCTAATCAAATTGTCAATTTAATCAAAATTTTTTTTACTAATAATTAAGGGATTAAAGATTTATTAAAACTTCCAAACATATTTATCAATAATTTCCAAACATATTCTTAACGTATTGAAGATTTATAATAAACATGATAAATAAGGGCTGATATCACATATGCCTATCATATATCAATCCCAATTATATTTCATACATATTTGTTAATATCGTCTAATCAATGATATATATCATTCCATTTATAATTCTTTTTTCATATAAGTAACAACAACATTTCCCTCCGATACATATCAAATTATTTACTCCTTTTGTGTTTCTTCAAGAAGGTAGTATCCAAATAACTTATTTAAAACCCACTCTCTTTTGATGTATGAAAATGAACTAATTTAATTTGGTTATTATATGTGTATATTTTTGCTAGGTTTGTTCGTATCATGGAGAATATCCCGTTCGATTTGGTGCTCATGGAAAAAATTTTTAGGCTCCCTCTCAAATCAGTTGGTCGGTTCAGAACTGTATGTAAAGATTGGTATGAAGCACTAAGAAGTTTTGAATTTCTGATGAAGCATTCGACCCGCGTTAGTAATAGATTGGTAATATCTTTTTGTCATATAAGAAATAGAATGAATTTAAATTCATATTTATATTTAACACTGCTTATAGTAATTGTCAAACTCTTTCCGATATTTGTAACAGGAAGAACTTCTTGAAGAAGGCATTCATCCGGATCCGTATCTCATTTGATAATATGAGGGGGCCTTCATTTGTTTTATCGTGTTCTTCTTTTGGAATAAATATCCGTTTTTTATATTTATGGATAATAATCGTACTTATTTCTTTCGTTTAAGTTTGCACAATGTTCGGTGTTTTATGTTTTCATTATCTTAATACAATGGCATTAATTTATTATATCGAAATTGTTTTTATATTTGTTGTTCTCAATTTTTATCTCTCATTCGTGGTCACAAACCCTTATTGCTATAATCCATGTCATTGTGATATATTAACCGAAATAAGTCAACTGTTTTTTTTAATTAATTTTGGGAATTCATCAATTATGGACAAGTTACCTTACGAATATTCTATTATTTTATTACAGTTGTTACATTTTCATATTATATTAATAATTAAGTTTGATAAAAAATAACATTTAATATTATATTAGTATGGTAATATAACAATGTTTGAAAAAAATATAACACGCTTTAAATCCGTAAAATGGTTCAGAATGCTATTGGTTGACACTGTAAGTTTTCATCTATATTTGTATGTCGCAAATTATTAGGATTCCATTAAAATATTGAATTAAAAATGTTAATTAGAATATTTTTTTTTTGGTTGATTTGTTTTTTTATGTATTTCCTATATCGTTAATCAATCAAATATAAATTGAAAGAGATTTATGGTCCATTTATCTAATTTTGGAGACAATATTTTCATTCATTTTCTTATTTAATGGATTATATCTTATATATCATATTCTTAAAATAAAATATCCGCATTAATTATAAAGTTTACCTTCCAATGCAATTATAAATAAAGCAAATTTTAGTTGGTCAGATTATTTGTGTTGAGATAAAAGGTAATTATCTCCAACTCAGAATTTCGGTTTGTTTATTTATCTTTCATTAGGTTTTGTTTTTAATTTGCCATTCATGTTCATACGATTCATTATTGCTCTATTATATGTTTTGTAGATCATTCATGCAACTTGGTTGCTTACTTCAAAAATTCGAGTACATAATTCTCATCAATTGTTTCTTATGAAATATTTTGTAGGATGGAACGTCTTGAATTTGAAATGTTTGCTAACGAAATCCTATCAAGGCTACCAACAAAGTGTGTTGCTTGATTAAGATGTGTTTCCAAACAATGGCGTTACGAATTGTCGTCACATTTGTTTGCGATTATTCACTATCGCCGTATGGCTAATTATGAAGATCGTAAGCTTATCACGTTGACCAAGTCATCAATTGATCTTCATAACTTGATTGGAGGAAAGGTAAACATTTCTTCAAGGAAGATTATTTCCTTCCCCGTTGACACCTCTCTTTCCAATCTAACCATTCTTGCTTCTCAATATGGTCTTTTACTGATGTGCATCCAATTTCTACCGAAAGAATTGATTCTTTGGAATCCAACAACTAACCAATTTTTGAATTTGTGTGATAAGAAACCTAAACATTTTTTTGATTTAAAGAAAGATGCAGTTGGGATTTATATTGATTCATCTAACGATGTTAAAATATTACTTCTCCAACGTCGTATGGATGATGTTGTACCGCTTGTGTATTCTCGGAACACATGTGAATGGAAAACTTTAACTTTCTTGAAAGGACCAGATTACGCTTCAATTTTATATTGGTGGTCTTCCGGAACTTTATGCAATAATGTTTTATATTTTCCATCTCCACACTATTGGACGCCTGCTAAAAGTTATACGATTGCTTTTGATGTGGATTCTGAAACTTTCTCGAAGGTTTCCATACCACAATGTACTGATGTTATTGGTCGCCAAAGCAGTTTTTTCAAAATCCGCAACACACTTCATATGTTTATTGTTGGAAAGACCCCTGATAAAAACGTGAAGCAATTTAAATTTGAAGATGAATTATGGTCAGAAGTGTCGTCTTTTACAAACGTAAATTCAATTTCATTTGATTCATGGCGTAACAAATTAGCTGAGAACAAAGGTGACACTTGGTCTGTTGAGATCGATCGGTGTGGTATTCTTGAGATACAAATTGGACTGAAAGATTTTCAATACTTACGAGACGCTGAGACCTTTCAAGGACTATACAATATAGCATCGTTTGAAGAGACCGTTGTCTCACCTATTTAGTATTTATAAGTTGATGTTACTGATATTATTTTGATTTACTATCGATATTAACACTTTATTAAAGTGTCGTATTTCCAATTTCCAAATCATTATAAAATAAAAGATTTAAATATTTAGTCATTTGATAATTATAATTTATGATTTTTTTTTAATTCTGTATTGATTTGCGTTGGTAACTTGCATTCTTTATTACCAAATACCATCATTGATTAAGATCCATCCAAAAAAGACACAAGTGATAATTCAAAAATAGTATCTGTTATCTTTATTAATATTATATGGTAACACCACCATTAACAATAATTATGATCTTTGGAAATTTTTTATATTGGAAATCATACAAAATAAAACCTATTAACAATACTTATGATTGCCTATATAAAATTAATATAGTAATGGTATCTATATTTCAAAATAAAATATGGGAATCTTAATGGCAAAGAAAAAATCTGACATTGGTAACCTAAATTCATCATTACCCCTCAACCATCATCTCAAACATCTATTACACTTCTTTATTTTTCTATTTATAAAAAAATCTCTGTTTAGTGTTTGAAGAAACCCATTTGTTCTTAGCAAAATCAAGTTTGGGGAAAATTTTCCTTCGTTGCATCATAACCTAATCGGTAAGTCAACCGCACTTACTATCTGTTTAGACGTTTATTTTGTTACGCTTCTCCGGGAAGTTTATAATAAATTCTTGAATCATAATGCTAATCAAGATTATTGGTATTTGTTTTTCATCCACAGATATGCATGTTATTTTATCTGAACATTCTTGCTATTAAATGTGATTTTAGTTACTCTTTTAATAAAAATTGTGATATATTTTGTTTTTAACATTATAAATTATTTATTCAGTGTTAGATGAGTTTTTTTTATGCCTGTATGGATGCAAAGTTGTAGTTCGTGCAACATATCTAATATTAATTATCCCGATTAATCAGAAATTATTGTTTCATTTGCAGATGTTGTTGTTTGTATCTTATTTATTAACCAAAGTCTTTTTAAGTTTGTATTGTATAAGCTGCATAACTACATTTTTAAATGTGGTTAACCTTTAGTCGAAATTATGTTTTACCTTTAAACTGCATCTTTTATCTCATGCTTACTATCCTCTCGGAATTAATATTGTTTTATTTTAAATGTTAGATGTTAGATGAATGTTTTCATAATTTACTATGTTTATTCAGTGTTAGATTATTGTTTTAGGCTTATATGGATATAATCTATAGTTTCTTGAATATATTTAATATTATTTTTCGGAATTAATGATATATTAATTTATGATATTCAGATTATATTGTTTGAATCTTATTTAGTATAAAAAGTTTTTTTATTTTTGTAACATATCGGTTCCAAAAACTGCATCTTTAACTGTAGTTACTCTTTTCATTAAAATTTTGTTTTATGATGAATATGTATTGATATTTAAGAATATTGCTAATGCTCACTTTCACTTAACAGTTTTTTGAGTTCAATTGCTGGTTGTGTTCATAATGGGAGACAATTCCGATGATGAGGTTCTTGAAGTATCTCGTGATCAGTTCGTTCATAAACTAGACGAGGTAATCTACTAATATCTGTATACACATTTTTTATTAATAGTTATCTAGCACTAATTATTTGCATATTGTCCTTTATAGGCCTTACATAAAGATTATGGCTTCATGTTTTCACATGAAGAACCAAATGTCCACCAGGTAATCGTATACTTTTATAAATGTCTATGTATACATAAAATTCATCTGAATTTAAACAATCACAGGTAATCATTTACCTTATGTATGTTAATGTAAAATGTGTCATTGAAACAGGATCTTTGCATTCAGGAACAAAATGCTATCACCATAAATGAGGGACTTGGAGAACCAAGTAAGGGTAAACAACATGACGTTGATTACACTTCCAAGGGATTTATAGCTGAAGGATCCCCATCTCTCACAAAAGATGTAAGTTTATCAATTTATACAAATAATCTTCATTTGTTAACAATAATATGGTATCGTTTTGAAAACAACAACTTTTTCAATCATAAAGGTAAAGAAAAATATAAGCTTGGTTGGTACTTCCAAGTGTAAAAAGCGTTTACCTGGAAAGAAATCTGAAAAACACACTATTCCTGAAGATCCGGAGTTTTGTAACTTTACACGTAGATGGGAATACAGGCTGGTATGATTTTTGCTCAATCAATCTTTAAATTTACATTGTTTGTCGTTATTATTTGATGTTTAAAATTTATGCTTTTTAATCCACGTTGTTACATGCAGCGTCTTCCGGTCCGGGTATCAAACCGCGCAGGGTTTACAAAGAAGCTTCATACACTGAAGTTTGAAAACCTGCAGGGGCAGTTAGTATTTATGATGTCAAACCAGAAAAAAACGGAAGTGCATTACGCTATTCAGTCATAAACTGGCCTAGACTTATGGCGGAAAATAATTTGAATGATGGCGTCATGCTTGATTTCACTTATGTGACTTCAAAGAAAACCGTCATCTTAAAAAATGTCCGATCTATCTAAGCCAAAGTGCACCTATCTTTTATAAGCTGTCTTTTGAACAACTGTTTGGTCTTTGTTTTGTTAACTATCTTTTGAACATGTACCTTTATGGACTTTTTTGATAATAGACTTTTGTATGCTACTTAACTTTTGTGTATATCTTGAATGTTTATGTTTGTTACTACAACTAAAAATTTCTATCAAAATTGCAGTTGACTTTATAACTAAAGATAACATTTAGTGTCAACTTTTGTATAGACATTTGTGTGCTACTTAATTTCATGCAGTATCTTATTTATCAAAATAAACATTAAATTAAACGCATATTAGTATTCCATTTAATTTAGAATAACAAATTATCTTGGGTTGTTTTTGTAAATAAATCTAATACATATACTATACATATGGACATGTTAAATATAAAAAAAAAAATTCAAAATTTATTAGCAAACGAGTTGAAAATCAAATCTATATAATTATTAAAACAAACAATTTCAAAATAAAATTCTAACTAAGGTCAACTTTTTTAGTTTATTAAATTTTGTAAATTTTTTAAATCAAAGAATATATATGTTCAAGGAATTGACTTTGTGAATAGAGTAACTATTAATAAGGTATATATTATCGTGAGTTACTCTAATAATCTATCAATCAAAAAGTAAAGTATTAAACTTATAAAACATCCATGCTTTAATTAAGTCGACAATGATTATCATGCTTAAATTGGGGAGTAAATTAGAAGTTTAAAATTCATAATGGGTTACTGTTAACTTCATAATGATATAGGTTGCTATATTTGTGCTGTTTGTTTTTTTTAAATTAATGGTAATAAACATTTCATTAAATGACGAATGCAAGTTTATAATATTGATGTTTTTGTAACTTCCAAAGTTAAAGTTTATGCTCAATCACTGCCAAATTTAAGTATCATTCAAAAGTTATTGTACAGATTTTTTAAAAATTGTTAAATGTCGATCAATGAAAAAGTAAAGTATTATCATTGAATTAACATCCATGCTTTAATTAAGTCGACTATGATTACCGAGTAAATTGGCGAGTAAATTAGAAGTTTAAAATTCATAATGGGTTACAGTTAACTTCATAATGCTATAGGTTGCTATATTTGTGCTGCCGGTTTTTTTTTAATTAATGTTAATAAACATTTCATTAAATGACGAATTCAAGATTATTAACATTAATTTTTTCGTAACTTCCAAATTTAAAGTTTAAATTTAATCACTGCGAAATTTAAGTATCATTCAAAAGTTATTGTTCAGATTTTTGGAAAAGTGTTAAATGTCTACAAGTTAGTTTTCTTATTGATGGAAAATCATTATGATCAACCTAATCAAATTGTCAATTTCGTCCAAAATTTTTTGTAGACTAATTAAGGGATTAAAGATTTATTAAAATTTCCAAACATATTTATCAATAATTTCCAAACATATTCTTAACCTATTCGAGATTTGATCTTTATTTTACCTTTTAGTACACTTCCTTAAAATAAATGATATATATGTGTCTTTATAAATACACTGGTTTCATCTTTCATTATCACCACATTTTACCATTTTCTTTCCCTATATCGATTCAATTGTATCGCCATGGAACCTAAAAAAATAACTATGTTGTCTAATGTTAATGCTCTGTCGAATAACTATACTTTGAAGTTGAAGATAGTTTCGTTATGGAGGAAGATGATGCACGGACGTCCCAATGTAACATATCGTGTTGACATGATATGTATGGATGAACAGGTGTTGACTGAATTATGTTTTTTCTATTCAAATAAGTAGATGTATTATTTATGTCTGATGTATGATGGTTTTATTAATATGTTTGGACATAAAATTTTATTAATATTTATTTCTTACAGGGTGATATGATTTTGGCAAATTGTCTTCATAGGATATTGCTAAGATTTGATCATCACTTCAAACTCGACGAATGTCTTCTCATCAGCAGGGCATCTATTGCACCAAACAATGCAACTATCAACTACACGAAGAATAAGCAGAAGTTAACATTTAGTCTTTTCAGTCAGACTCAAAAAAGTGATGATTGGTGTGGTCCTAAGTATTCCTTCTCTTTTGTCAATTTCAAGGATGTAGAAAATAAAGTTGAAGTTGGTACAACTGTTGGTAATTGATTTAACTTAACATGTTTAATTCTGTTTGAAGTATGTTTCATTTAGGTTTTTTTTTTCAATGTATCATTATTGCCTTCTTTATAGATTTCATAGGGTATGTTGAAGTTTGCTTCAATATGGAGGACACAGATAAAAAAAGATGGTACCAAAGGGAAGAGATTGAACATCAAACTTAAGGATATTGAGTGAGTATTTTACTTAATACTTATAACCTCCCTACTAGATACTTTTTATAAAGGTCGTGTATATAACATTTTTACTTTACATGTAGGGGTCATCAAGTTATTGCTACATTGTGGGATTCATTTGCCATAGAAATGCATGCCTACTTTAATGATCCAAATCGAGAGAAGCATGTCGTTATGGTGATTCACTTTGGTGTCGTGAATCTTTACAGAGGTATTAATCAACATCAAATTGATTCAAAACTTTAGTGGTAAAATTTTAGTAAGCATCAAATTTAGTAACATTTTATTTTATTTATTCATTTGCTTTTTTGTAGATAAACAAGGTTTGTCAACTTCATTTGATGTCAGTAGGATGTTCATCAACTCTGAAATTGATGAAATAACATCATTCAAGAAGTGGTAAGAAAGAATATTTTATTTTACCAGTCACGAAACATTACTATCATATTGTTTTTTAATTTTCTACTTTTCTTAACAACATGCTTAACTACATAATACCTTTACATTTTGGAAATAATATAGTTATGTTGAGAAGTTTGCATCAACACCATCTTCAAGTGACAATGTTGGCTCTTATATGATATCAACTGCTGAGGATGAGTTTCTGAACAACACTGGTTTTGTTTTGTCAGCTTATCTTAGTACCATACAGAAGGTTATATATATTTTTTTAATTATTCTATTTATCGTGATAACAAATAAAACTTTCATGAAATTTAATGTCTTAATTCTTTTATTAATTAGCCCAAGAAGGTCATATTGGTTGGTACAGTAATCAGGATATGCACTGATAAAATCTGGTACTATAATGCTTGCAACCACTGCAAATCCCGTGTTGAAGAAACGTTTGTTACTGTTGACAAAGAGGATGGTTTAGGTGGTTTGGTCGACAAAAGGATTGTCATGTGTACCAACGCTGATTGTAAAGGAGTGGATATTGTGTCCTTTCCTCGGTATGTTTTTTAAAGCTTCTTCGAAAAAGACTGTTAACTGTATATATATAATAGATTACAACACCTAAACATTCATATTTTGTTGTGTTTTAAATAAAATAGATACAAGATTCCTATTCGAGTGCAAGACTCATACGGTACCGTGACTCTGACACTATTTGATTTCGAGGCTTTTAAGATTTTCAAAACAACTGCAAAAGAGTTGGTTGAAGTGCATGATGAGGTATGTTAACATACCAATTTCGTTGTTATTATTAATATTTATGAATACTGTATTTTCTTGGCCTAAATCTTACAAAAAACCTAAATGATTACTGTACTTGATAGGAGTTGGCTTCTGGAGGCGTTCCCAAACCTTATCCCGAATTGTTTGACATTTTAGTTGGGCAGAAACTTGGTTTTATCATCAATGTTTTAGAGTTTAACATTATACACCAAGTTGAGAACTACGGAATCTCAATGCTCACGTCAGATCCGGATATTATTGCTGGCCTCTACGCTAAATTTAAAATACATGAGGTATCAAACCTGGTATCATTACTAGAAGTTGGTTTTTGTTAAATGTTGAATATTGTATTACAATTGCAAGTCATATTTATTTTGTATTGATACAGTATGAGAAATCCGATTCAACCGGCGGTCAACCATCTGAAATTCAATCTGTTCCTTGTGATGTTTCAAAGGTTTCTTTTTTTTAAAGAGAAATTATTTTTAAATTTTAGTTATACGTAAATATATGAACTGTTAGCAATTTTTTTATTCCTACTCATTTACCAATAATATTATTTTTTCAGGATGAGGTTTCGTTCACTGGTGATAACGAAACACCTTTGTCTAAAGGTTTGGAGAATGATCCAAAGACAACTTCTTCTGGTGATGTGAAACGTAATCTTCACGATGTTTATGATGTTGATGATACACTTGGATGTTCATCAACAAAACGTCGTGTTAATGATGCGAAAAATGAATGCCCATATTCTGAAGGTGCTAATCTTTTGATTCCAAAAATCGAGAGGTAGTGGGTGTCGTTAGATTTATGGTTTTGATGATGTTGAAGTTAAGACAACTGGTTTTTATTTATGTTCATGTGATTTTTGGAGTTTTTTAATGTTCTTCTGAATGTTTTTGAGACAATATGAATTTAAGATTTTTGTTTAAGTAAAGATATCTATCAATGACATTTATTTGATGTTGTTATTACATTTTGAATTTATGGTTTGTCGTTTTTATCAATTTTGTGTTTGGTTATATTATTTTTTTTACTAACATTGCAATTTAGAACACTTTGAGCCCGGTTGTATATTGTATTATAGACGTGTTTGGATTTTTATTACTAATTGTCTTATAGATGTATTATGTGTATAATTATAAATATTTGTTTTCTATTTGCATATTAGAACATTCACATCTAGCCCTCTAAAATTATACATACATTCCATTAAAAAATAACTCCTATATCAACATATTTTCACTAAAAACAAATACTTTTTGTCTCTCCTTTTCACTTAAATAATATTTTTATACCTTTATTATTACATTTTTCTCTCTCCTCCACTCACAACCACTTTCAATATACTCTTTATATTTTAAAAATCTCACACTCACAATTTAGTTCTTTGGATGTGAATGCTCTTACGTGTGTAATTATATTGCCCCATATTTTAATTTTTTTTTTCTAATGTTATTCATAACATTCTATTTACTACTTTAACTGTATATAATTTATGTTCGTTCATAAAAAGTTTTTTTTAGTAATTTATGTATAAATAATCTTGATGTTAAACCATCCTATATTTGTTTTAAAGCAATTACATTTGATTACATTTGATTACAAATGTTACAATATAGAATATTAAACTTTATTTATTATAGTAGAAATCTTATGTTAAATATTTTATATTTCAAATATAAAAAAATATCCTAATTTAGTGTTGATTACAGCTTTATTGGGATGTTTAATTGCAATTAAAGTATTTAAGTTACGTAATTAAAATTATTTGTTTTATATGGCATGATTATAAAAATATTTTGGATGTTAAATTAATAGTCAAATTTTATAAAATCTTTAAATTCGAACTAACATTGGTTTAATTGCAATATTTTATATTTCAAATCTAAAAAAATATCCTAATTTAGTGTTGATTACAGCTTAATTGGGATGTTTAATTGCAATTAAAGTATTTAAGTTATGTAATTAAAATTATTTGTTTTATATGGCATGATTATAAAAATATTTTGGATGTTAAATTAATAGTCAACTATTATAAAATCTTTAAATTCGAATTAACATTGGTTTTGGCCAAGCAAAATTGACTGCTAAAAATTAAATGTATGATTGTATAAAAATATTCTTTATTATTTCCCAAATCCTTTCCTTCATTAACCATTTAATAAAACGTTCAAGATTTTATAAATCTTATACTATATTTTAATTGTTTACCAAAATTTTAACATCTTCTTCTATAAATACTGTTTTTATTTGTTTTCATCTTCATTCGAAATTGCTTTGTTTTCTTGTGGGTTTCTTCGTCAAGGTATTTTTTCATAAATTTATATCGTATATGTCTTTCTTGAACATATGTGATATAGCACTTATAAATAATTGTTAACCATATCTTTTTACGTATAATTCATGTCTTCAAATTTTTTCAGTTATCATGTCTGCAAACGGAGATATCTCATCAGATTTATTTCTTAAAGATACAACCATCACTAATGTTGGTGCCGTCTGGGAGATATCAAAGGTATACGTATATATTAATAAAGAACTAAATTATGGATGTTTAGACTTAACAACTGATAGCGTGTTTTACATATATCCAACCAAAAAATGTTGTTATTGTTGGTACTGTTATTAGTATTAACAACTGTTGGTACCATATGACATGCCCTACCTGTTCACATGAAGCCTCTTTGGAGGTCGAGGAACTGTTTGCACCTGATTGTTTTGATGATTTCAAACAATTCGATGTGTATTACTGCTCCAATTACCAATGTTCTGAGAATACAGTTCAACCTGTTCCCAAGTTCAAAATTAATCTTGAAGTTTCTGATGACTCTGATTCTGTTGAGCTGATATTATTTCACGACCAGGCTGTTCAGCTTTTTAATAAGTCTCCAAAACTGTTGATTGAAGAGAACACAATGGTTGGTTTTAAATTTATTTCATATACAACACTTGATTATGTTTGTTATAACATTTGATAATATTAAATAATTAAACCAAAATTTTACAATACTTTCAGTCTGACGATATTATTAAGGTTCCAGAAGACATAAAGTTAATTGTTGGGAAGGTTTTCGCATTCAAGATAGAAGTCACCGAGTACAATTTGGTACATTATGACGAGGTTTATGGAATTACCCATATACGCGATGATGCAAATCTTATTGTTGAGATTAAGAACAACTTTGTTTCTCTACAGGTTTTGAATTCATGTTTAAAATTGAAGGTGCGTGAATATTTCATATAGCTGATAATTTTTTTGTATTATGTTTTGCAGGATCAGAAATATGTCAAGGGTAAACGAGGTGTTAATGAAGTTTATGACATTCATCCGATTGAACACTCTGTTTCAACAAAGCGCAAGACCATCGATTGAGATTACCATGTCCACTGTCTTCCAGTTTTAGTTATGAGATTTATTGCATTTTTGTTTTTTCAAGAATTCGTATTAGTCTTTTTTAAGTTATTATTTTCTAATATCGTTATTACTTAAAAGACAAATTATTGGATTTTGTGTTACTTCGTTTTCATTTTATTGTTCCAGCATTGTCTTATAATACTGACTAATGATAATGATTAATGATAATTGAATTTTCTTTCCATATTCAGATGAGTAAATTCGAAGTTTATAATATTGATTTTTTCGTAACTTCCAAATTTAAAGTTTATGCTCAATCACTGCCAAATTTAAGTATCATTCAAAAGTTATTGTACAGATTTTTTAAAAAGTGTTAATGTCGATCAATGAAAAAGTAAAGTATTATCATTGAATTAACATCCATTCTTTAATTAAGTCGACAATGATTACCCAGTAAATTGGCGAGTAAATTAGAAGTTTAAAATTCATAATGGGTTATAGTTAACTTCATAATGCTATAGGTTGCTATAATTGTGCTGCCGGTTTTTTTTGAATTAATGTTAATAAACATTTCATTAAATGACGAAATCAAGATTATTTACATTAATTTTTTCCTAACTTCCAAATTTAAAGTTTATGCTCAATCACTGCGAAATTTAAGTATCATTTAAAACTTATTGTACAGATTTTTGAAAAAGTGTTAAATGTCTACAAGTTAGTTTTCTTATTGATGGAAAATCATTATGATCAACCTAATCAAATTGTCAAATTCGTCCAAAATTTTTTGTAGACTAATTAAGGGATTAAAGATTTATTAAAATTTCCAAACATATTTATCAATAATTTCCAAACTTATTCTTAACCTATTCGAGATTTGATCTTTCAGATGAGTAATTATTATTTTTCCATTGTTTAGGATTAAATATTATGGTAAGTTAAGTGTGCCTAACAAATTACTTAAATACATTCCATATTGACACAACATTTACTTAATCAATTATGTTTTCAACCCTATATATGTGTAAGATACACATTACTTCAGATCATTTTTCATTTGTCATGTAAAAAAGTCTTCACTGTCAACCATAATATTGTCAATCTATCACAAGACTTCAATAACAAATTCAAGGTAATTGTTTATTATCATTGTATCGATTGTTTTGTTTGATATCCATTTTCAGAAATAAAGGTATAATTAATATCCATTTTCTAGATTATCAAAGTTTATAATTCATTATTTGTTTTATATGGTATTTTGTTAAACCTTTGCAGATATTATTATTAATACAAGATGTCAAAGAGAACCTCTAATTTTCGTTCATCAACATCATCATCTGGTAAATCTAAACAGTTTGATGTTAACAGTAAGTTTCTATTATTAAAATTATTTAAATTTTTAAACTACTATACTTTGTGTTTGGTTTTTAATAATCCATGTATACATATAGGTGTTTTGGATAAAACTCCTCTATCAAACATTTCTAATGGTAAGAGATTCCTTTTATAATATAACAGATAAGGTAGTTTGTATATTTTTTTATTATGATACTACTAATACTTTTATTTATGTGTTTTGTTGAATTTTAAGTTATTGATACCGGTGAAAGGCGAAGAATCCGAAAAAGAATACTTGAGAGTAAGAGGACGAAGAATAGAACTTCTTCTTCAAATGTTGGTGTGACGTTACGTGATAAAGAAAACTCATCTCAAGTATCTAATGTTACAAATCAGTTAGATATAACAATCCCTTTTCAGAGAAGTATAGATGCTACGCTGTCTTCATATGTTAATAGTAAGTTTAAAAAAAATATTTAAACCACTAATACTTATGGGTATTTTTAATAATCCATTTATAGATATAGGTGATTTTGACAGAATTCCTCTCTCAGCCATTTCTACTGGTATGAAATTCTATTTATTATAATGAAAATGTATTTTATATGTTAACTTCCTTTTTTTAAACGAGTAGTAATTTATTTATTTATTTATTTGTTATTAATTATTAAGTTATTGATACTGGAGAAAGACGAAGTATCCAAAAAGCAATAATTGATAAAAAGAAGGGAAAGAAAAAAACTTCTCCTACAAACGTTGATGTCGTCATACGTGGGAAAGAAAACGTATCTCAAGTCTCTAATGTTACAAATAATATAAATATGACAATCCCGTTACATGGAATTATGAATGGTATGGCTTCTTTACTTGATACAACCTTATGTACGTGAGACTTTTTAATACTTTATATTATTTTGTATACGTAATAATAATACTTTATATTATAATTTTTTAATTATTTGTTTTGGATTTTACCCGTTAGTAATTAGGATATAATTTTTAATATCCTTTTAATATATTCTTCAGGTATTGATAATTTGCATAACAACGACATGTCCTTATGTACCCCTGGTGTATATACTTTTAACTCAAGTATCGTGACATATACGAATTCGACTACAACATCTAACAGAACATCAATTAGTAAGTTATCAACCGGTAAGCGCAAACTGAAGCACAAGGCACGTGATTTATCCCCAGTAGTTATGCAAAGTTTGGATTCGGGTGATCCTGGCAATGCTGAACTTTTTGTTCCAGATCCTTATAAAGGAATTTCATGCGGTATACTTTTTGTATTATTTAATACACACTTTAAATTACAAATACTTATTATTTTTATTAATATATATTTAAATTTATACAGAGTACATAGATCATGGTGATCAAGTTGTTATATGTGAGATTTGTCATGCCAAGTTATGGACCTCCGAAGGTGGCAAAGGTCGATTGACAATGGGCAAGTTATGTTATGGTTTATGTTGTGGATATGGGAAAGTTGAGCTACTAGATTTAAAGGAGGCTAATCCGTCGTATCAAAATTTGTTCCACATGTCCGATCATAAAAGCAAGTTCTTCTTAAAGAATATCCGACGCTATAATTGTATGTTCTCTTTTACATCAATGGGTGGAAATGTTGATTCCAAAATAAACAAGGGAAATGCTCCATTCATATACCGAATTAGTGGTCAAAATTTTCATAGCTTAGGTAGTCTTAGACCAGCTAATGGCAAGCAAGCTAAGTTTTCTCAACTATACATATATGATACTGAGAACGAGATATCTAACAGACAAAGTGTATTGGGGTAAGTGAATTCTTTCCCTTGCCTTTATTTTTTTTAGGTTATTACATTTATCTAAATATAGTTAGTTGTTTTTTTTATGACATTGATAACAGGAAAAATGTAACTTCACATGAACAGGAGTTGGACGTCGAAATAATTGAATACCTTAAAGATTTTTTAGATTCCCATAATGAGTTGGTTAAATCTTACAGAATGGTACGAAACCATTTTCATGAAAACCCTGAAGGAAACCTTAAGCTCCGACTTATTTACAAGAGAGACAAAGATGGTAGAACTTATAATCTACCATCCTCGACTGAAGTTGCTGCGTTGATTGTCGACGATTTAGATGCTTCTGTTGATCGTTGTGACATTGTTGTTGAAACTGAATCTGGTATGCTTAAACGTATTAGTGAGTTACATCCATCCTACCTTGCTCTTCAATATCCCATTCTTTCCCGTTTGGTGATGATGGATATAGGATCGGTATTCCTCATAGGGATGGTGTAACAACCAAAAAAAAATACGACCAAAATGCACAATGCGGGAATTCTTTGCATATCGAATACAGGATCGTATTAGTGGTTATTCTTTGGTTTTAAACGGAAGAAGACTGTTGCAACAATTTTTGGTTGACGCTTACACTATGATTGAAAGCGAAAGGCTAAATTTCATACGTGATAAGCAGAAGAATCTACGATCTGAGACATTTGAAAATTTACAAAAGTATAAGCACACAGGTCAAGAAAATTTATCGAACACCAGTCAAAAGGTCATTTTACCTTCTTCCTTTACTGGAGGGGCTCGGTTCATGCAACAAAACTACCTTGATGCTATGGCTTTATGTAAGTGGTTTGGATACCCATATTTTTTCATAACCATTACATGCAATCCTAAATGGCCTGAAATTTCAAGATTTCTTAAAGATACTTCAATTAAACCAGAAGACAGGCCAGATATATTATGTCGATTGTTCAAGATGAAGTTGGATTCAATAATTAAAGATCTAAAGGATAATCAATTTTTTGGTGAAATGAATGCAGGTATTTATTTTATGTTTTATTATTTTATCTCATCTTATTAAGTGCACACAAATTTGATATGTGTAATTACTAACACATAAACTTTTCAACTTATGCAGTTGTTTATACCGTTGAATTTAAAAAACATGGCCTACCTCATGCACACATTTGTTTATTCATGAAAGTCGATCATAAACTTCCCACCGTAGATCACATAGATCCTTTTATTTCAGCTGAAATTCCAGACAAATCTGAAGATCCTCAATTATACTCACTTGTTTCGGAGTATATGATTCATGGTCCTTGTGGGAATGCTAACTTGAGTTGTCCTTGCATGGTTGACAAGAGATGTTCTAAACGATTTCCGAAAAAGTTTTCTGCTCAAACTATTATTGACTCAAGTGGTTTTCCGGTTTATCGAAGAAGAGATTGTGGCCATACCGTTATAAAGAAATGTGTTCAGTTAGACAACCGAAGTGTTGTACCGTATAACAAAGGTCTATTAAAACGATACCAAGCTCACATTAATGTTGAATGGTGTAACCAAGCAGGCTCCATAAAGTATCTTTTCAAGTACATTAACAAAGGTCCTGACCGGGCTACTGCCGTTGTGTTTTGCGAAGGAGATGGTTCTAGCATTCAGAAACAAAAAGATGAAATAAAAGAATACTACGATTGTAGATACATATCTTCTTGTGAAGCTTCTTGGAGAATTTTCTCAAACGAAGTGCATTATAGATTTCCTGCTGTAATGAGGCTTCCTTTTCATTTACCTGGTCAACATAATGTTGTATATGGGGCAGATGATGATATTGAAGATGTCATGAGCAAACCATCTGTTGCTTCTTCGATGTTCTTGAAATGGTTTGATTTAAATCAACGTGATGAGGAAGCATGTAAATTGACTTATGTGGAGTTCCCATCAAAGTTTGTTTGGAATGTAAAAGATAGATGTTGGCAAATACGAAAAAGGTATAAAACTGTTGGTAGAATTCATTCCGTTTCAGTTGCTTCTGGTGAACCTTATTATTTAAGGATTCTCCTAAACAAAGTCAGAGGTCCCAAATCATTCGAAGATATTCGAACAGTTAATGGAGAGTTATTCCCCACTTTCAAAGACGCATGCTATGCAATGGGTCTTCTAGATGATGACAACGAATATGTTGAAGCAATTAAAGAAGCAAGTTTTGATGGTCATTGTCGGTATTTAAGAGCATTATTTGCCACAATGCTTTTAACAAATACTCTATCACGACCTGAATTTGTTTGGGATAAAACTTGGCATTTATTAGGAGACGATATTTTATACAGATGTCGAAAAGAGACACGTATCCCTGGTAAACGAGTTATTTTCTTTTGTCACTTATATGTTTTACATTATTATATATATTTTTTTCTAATTTTTCCCAATTTTTTGTACTTTTTTTAGATCTAACGCTTCCTGAAGATCAACTGAAGAATCAGATTTTGTTCGAAATTGAGAATTATTTAATTTCCAATGGTTCATCGTTAAGTAAGTTTACAACAATGCCTTATCCTGATCATCACTCTTTACGTCAAGTTACCAACCGTCTAATCAACGATGAATTATCGCAAGACACAAATGAGTTGCAAACTGAGTTTTGTCGAATGAAAGAATGTCTAACTGAAGAGCAGTCGAACGTTTTTAATGAAATTATGCATGCACTCGATAGCCAAACTAGAGGGTTGTTTTTTGTATATGGTTATGGTGGAACTGGGAAGACTTTTTTGTGGAAGACATTGGCTTCTGCAATTAGATCTAAAGGGCAGATTGTTTTGAATGTTGCTTCGAGTGGTATTGCTTCGTTATTACTATCTAAAGGAAGGACAGCACATTCTAGGTTTAAAATCCCCATAAACTTGACAGAAGACTCCATGTGCCACATTAAGCCAAACGATGATGTTGCTAACCTACTAAAAGAGGCAAAGTTGATTATATGGGACGAAGCCCCTATGGTCCACAAGCATGCTTTTGAGGCACTAGAGCGAACAATGAAAGACGTTTTATCGTCTTCTATGGGTAACCATTCTGAACTACCATTTGGGGGTAAAGTTATTGTTTTTGGTGGGGACTTTAGACAGATCCTCCCGGTCATTCCTAATGGTACAAGACAACAAATTGTCAATGCTTCTTTGAGTTCTTCATATATATGGTCAGAATGCAAGGTTTTAAAATTAACAAAAAACATGAGGTTGACAGTTGGAGCTCAAACATCTAACATTGAGTCTATTGAGAAATTTGCAAGATGGCTACTTGATATTGATGAAGGAAACGTTGGTTCAGAAAATGATGGTGAAGCACTTATAGAGATACCGGATGACTTAGCAATCACCGATTCGGACGATCCAATACAAAGTTTAATCGACTTTGTTTATCCTTCAATTTTAGAAAATTACAAAAATCCTGGATTCTTTTCTGAGAGAGCTATTTAGCACCAAAAAATGAAGTTGTTCATGAAATTAATGATCGTTTACTTTCGTTATTTCCGGGTGAAAAAAAAGAGTATTTGAGCTCTGACAGTATCTGTCAAACTGAGCAAGTACTTGATTCTTTCCAACAAGATCTGTATTCTGCTGATAATTTGAATGCTCTCAAAATAGCCGGTTTACCTAATCATAGGTTGGTTCTTAAAGTTGGTGTTCCTGTAATGCTTCTTCGAAACATTGATCAACAAAATGGTCTATGTAATGGAACTAGACTTCAAATAACCTTTCTCAGTAAACGAGTTATTGAAGCTGAAGTAATATCAGGCGGGAATATTGGCACTAGAGTTTATATTCCAAGGATTTCAATGATTCCTTCTGACAAGAAGATACCTTTTCAATTTCAAAGAAGGCAATTTCCGTTATCAGTATGTTTTGCTATGATGATTAACAAAAGTCAAGGGCAGTCTTTATCCAGAGTTGGGCTATATTTAAAGGATCCAGTTTTTAGTCATGGCCAGTTGTACGTCGCTTTATCGAGAGTGAAGACGAGAGAAGGTGTCAAAATTTTAGCGTTTGATGCTGATGGTAAACCTTCGAAGCAGACATCGAACGTGGTTTACAAGGAGATATTTGGTAACTTGTGATGTAATTTAAATTTCAGTTTTTTTAATATACTAGATATTTAGTTATTAAGATATTTTTTTACATTATATTTGAATGTTATCCGCAAATACTATAAACAAAACAAAGTGACATTCGATATCGAATGTTGGGTTGTTTTTAAAAACGCTTGATTTTACACACGGACAACTATATGTTGCACTTTTAGGAGTCAAAAGAATGCAAGGTTTAATGATGTAAATATTATACAATGATTTGTAGGTTACTAAAAAAATACAAATGTACTTTACAAAGATATATTATCAAATTTTTGCAATATCTATGAACAAATATTTCAATGATAATATACGTTTAACATTGAATTGAATCAATGTATGTATGTCCTCTTAAATTTTATGTAAAAATCCCTACAAATAATAATAAATAAATAATAATATCCTTAAAATAAACCAACCCGTGGGTACCACGGGTTATAACCTAGTTATTATTATGAACATCAAAAGTGGAGTCAATGAACAATGATAAATGCTGGAGTAAAGTACAATTTCAGTACTTGGTGTTTACATCCAATCACACATACATCCCTCATTTGAAAAAGGCCATTCATGTCCATGTGGTTGTCAATTGGAATTAATCAAGTCCCTCTGGTAAAGTTCCATTAGTTGACCGTTCCATTATTTAACGATGTGAAGGGTAGTTTGGTCATTTCACTCAAAGCTGACCTTTTCATATCTTTTTAATCCTCAAGCTTCCATGAGAAGTATCATTTCAATCCATTTCTCCCCAAAACCCTGCCCGCCTTTAAGAAAACCTCTGGTCATCCCACAGCTCCGACAATCCTTTCAACAACAGGTCCGATCGTCCAAAAGATGAGGCAATACATGATAATTTTGATAACCTTCCACGTTATAGGCACGCCATAGTGTTAAATTTACTTAAAATTGTTGATTTCATTATGCGTGCCATGTATATAATTTGAAATGTGGTTTGGTTTTCATGGAAATCTATTTGGAATTCGGGTGGACGTCTTATCCGGATCCAATACAGGGTCCTGTTGAGAACGTGAAGGGGGTTTAGGATCGAGCTCTGTGTTAGCCGTCGAGCATGAAGACGGGGGTGCTTGGTTGGCGGTTCATATTATATCTAACTATTAGGTTAAGTATAACATTATAAAAGGGTTAGTTTTAGACTAATCTTGATCATTCTTTGGGTTTTTGAAGTTAATGATCAGGATTTACCCTTGTTTTGTTATGTATGTTATGTACATATATCATTAGGATACTTATTAAACTGTTAATGATGCTTATTAAACTGTGTTTGAAGTTATTAAAAAGGATTTGACTTATAAAGTGGATGATAATGGTGGTCTTTAATGCTAAAGTTACAGTATGAATGATGCTTATTATACCGTGTTTAAGTTATTAAACATGGGTTGACTTATAAAGTGAATGATAATGACTTTGATGTGCTTAGGATCAATTGTAGCATTTGATTGACCGTGTTTGGGTGTCAAATAGCATTCTAAAGTAGGCTTAGGATCAATTGTGCTTTCACTGTTGTGCATTAAGATAAAATGACTTTGACTACTGCACATTAAATTCAAATCACTTTGATGTGTCAACATCATTTTGACGTGCTTAGATTCAGTTGAGTGTTAACTATGACTGTTGCACATTAGGTATTGAATGCACATAAGGCTTTCACCATAAAATGTTGGCTGGTTCTTTTCTTATTGTATGCACAATAGGCCTTACTTATAAGTTGAACATGGATGGTAGACTTGTTTTACACAATTGGTTTTAGCAATTTTTGGAACAAAATGATGATAGACTTTGTTACACATCGTAAGATTTAGCAATCACTTAGATAGGGAGTAACATATAGCTAGGGATAAGATGAACTGTTTGACCAGATAAACAGGTCAAACATGTGATAGTGAAGTCAGTTTAGGTTTTGAAAGTAAAAGCCAGTTGAAGTTGTGAAGGTAATACTCAATTCAATTCAAGTTGAATGGTAATTTATGTTGACCTTAATAATTACTACTAAGTAGTAAAGAATATGTAAAATATGTAAAAGATATAGTTGTTAATCACACACTCGATTGGGTGAAGTGCTATATAACATTATAAAGGTTGAAAGTGTGGATTTTGAGCCGAAACGGGTGAAGTGCACACCAAAATTTCGTAGTCTATGCCATAGGCCCACTGGGCGGATACAGTGAAAATTGAGGTCATGGGTTACGTATGGCACGCTGGGGTCGAAACTACTTTTAATGAATCTTTGCATTTAAACTTGAAACTTATGTGCTTTAGTTTAGCTTAGCTTATAAGGTATACATCACATAGTTCATGATTGGGCCTTTGGCGTAGACTACGGAATTTTGGTGTGCACTTCACCCATTTCGGCTCAAAAGCCATACTTTCAACCTTTATAATGTTATATACGTGCTAACAATCGACTTTTTGGCTGAGAAGCTAGAAGGTCGAGTGGGCCATATAATTGTCGGAATGATCATCTTTTATATAATTATTATAAAAACAGCCACATTTTCAACCATCCACCTCATTAGCCAAAAAGTCGATTGTCAGCACGTATCCTTCTTGGCTTTGAATTGCCCGCTTATGTGTGAAATCTTCATGATGAGAAAGGTTGAATTAATGGAAATTGATTTCCGCATAAGCCGCATCTGCTTCTTCAAACGTGTGTTGTGGCCTTTTTTGCAAGTTTGATAGCTACAAAACATCTTAATCTTCCAACCAAAAGACTGTCTTACAGTTGGGAAGCTGTTCATTTGTTGAAGGGTCAAGACAGCTCTTGTCCTTGACAAACCCCCTAAGGGGAGTCACATTCCTCTAGTGGAATGATATGCGATAACGTGCACATAAACAAAGTGATGATTAAACATATTTTCTTGAACACGTAGTTTAAAGGGTCATTTGGATCCTCCATCAATTGTGTTCCTCCCATCATTTATATGCAAGCCATCCAAGACTAGGTATTAATGGCTCTTATTCCACATGTTACAGATCAAATAACCTTCGTTCTCTAGCCAAAACACCTCCCACACCCTTTATCAACATAATGTTCACTGCACTTTGATATAGGTCGACGCAAATGCGGTTAGGTAATAAGTGATTCTTCGGTGATCATGTGCCCAAAAGCTCACAACATGGTGGTTGTGTGGCACATGTGGGCTGTAGAAATGCATAAACATCCGCACATAACGTCTTTTTGGGGTGTTATAGCTTATCATGAAGTCATGATCCGTCCGAAACCGTCACTTGAACCCGTAGGTTGTTTTGTCTTGATGTAGCTAGCTCGGTCAAGTCGAATCAGTGTGACATATTAATTTATCAGGCAGGTTGTTTAGTATTGTCATGAACATGTCGTCTATCTAAAACAAATTCATTAAAACAATCTCAACCAGTTAAAGCATTAATAACATCAATTATAAATAATGTTACATAATAACCTAGATGAAACCACAAATTTCGATTACAACTATAACAAACCATAGCTAAATAGTGGTATTTGTTGAAGAAAACGTATTCTCGGGGCACTTTGTTTTTGTGAACGTGGTCGCATATCATTCCACCAGAGGTCGGGGTTCCCTTACGGCGGTTTGTCCCGGATGAGAGACCGTTTAAGCTCTGAACAGATGAACAGTCTCCTCACTGCAAGACAAACTTTCTGGTCAGAAAATATTATGTATTTAACAAACTTGGGACAAAGACTTCAACACACGTTTGAACAACAACAGTGGGCTTATGTAGAGATCTATACTCACCATCCCCGTTTTATACCAGGACGCCTTTCAACAAAGCTTTGATGGATATGCTTTGATGATTGACACTTCGCCAGCGGATGCAGATGGTGAAGCGGGTCGTAGGATCGTGAGAATGTCGCTCTTCCATCTCACACCGGAGTTTACCGAATACCCGGAGTCGACAGTTTATCACCTGCTGTCAAGTGTGCCAGTTGAAGCAATACCTCAAGAACCTCTGCGCTTTGTTCAGCCTTTGCTGCTGAGAACATTCGACATATTTGTGGAGTTAACCACTAATCTTGTAGCCTCGGTCAACGAGCCAAATCTTTGGCGGTGTTTGATTTTCAGGTATGATACCCAAGCAAGAGAAGGGATGACAACAACTTTTGGATCGCGTGGTCGTTTGGGTATTAGTGTAAGGCTAGGCGTTATGAATTGAGATTTAGAAACTAGAATTTGATAACATGATTTTTGGGTGATTTATTTCTTTTGGTGGATGTTAGAAACAAACTGTGTATGATGTTTCTTATTGATTCTCATGGTGTATGATGTTTGGGTAAGGATGCAGAAGAGTAAAAGTTTTGATTGCTAAGCCTCGTTTGTGTTGAATGATAATAGGAGAATGGTTGAAATCGTTGTGGTTATTGAAAACAGAAAAGAAAAACTGTGTTTGCATTACAGAGAAGAGTAGGAGAAATCGATTGTGGTTTAATGAAAAGTAAGAAAAGAAAAACTATCAGAATTAAATAGAAGAAGTGTAGGAGTATGAGAAATTTACATTAAATTTAAATTAAATATTGTTTTTTTAGCGACAAATTTGGATCATTAGTTGTTTATGTTTTCATTAAATTTAAATCGATTGTGGTCTACGTTTTCATTAGTTGTTTATGTCTCATATTGTTATATGACTAGTATATACTTTAGCATGCAATAGACCTTAGACCTTGTACTCGTTATTGCATGTTCCGTTATGTCAATGATATGTTAATTTCTGATATGGCTTTGTACTCTGTCACACGAGCGATTATATGTAAAGACTTGTCGTTGGGGCGTCAATGACACGACACTTATCGTGACAGTGTGTAACTAAAGTTCACGGCGTCTCCAACTTGTCTTTTGATTATTACATATGTCTATTGTATTACGTGACTTATTTATTGTTATGTGTAGTCACATATGTTTAGTTTAGTACTATGATATGTTTTATATGTGTCTCATTGGGCATGAAGCAGAACCACCCGATCATATCCATCTCAAGATCCATCAAAAGAAACAAATCACCCAAAAATCATGTTATCAAATTCTAGTTTCTAAATCTCAATTCATAACGCCTAGCCTTACACTAATACCCAAACGACCACGCGATCCAAAAGTTGTTGTCACCTCTTCTCTTGCTTGGGTATCATACCTGAAAATTAAACACTGCCAAAGATTTGGCTCGTTGACCGGGGCTACAAGCTTAGTGGTTAACTTCACAAATATGTCGAATGTTCTTAGCAGCAAAGGCTGAACAAAGCGCAGAGGTTCTTGAGGTATTGCTTCAACTGGCACACTTGACAGCAGGTGATAAACTGTCGACTCCGGGTATTCGGTAAACTCCGGTGTGAGATGGAAGAGCGACATTCTCACGATCCTACGACCCGCTTCACCATCTGCATCTGCATCCGCATGCGAAGTTTCAATCATCAAAGCATATCCATCAAAGGTTTGTTGAAAAAGGCGTCCTGGTATAAAACGGGGATGGTGAGTATGGATCTCTACATAAGCCCACTGTTGTTCAAACGTGTGTTGAAGTCTTTGTCTGAAGTTTGTTAAATACATAAGATTTTCTGACCAGAAAGTTTGTCTTGTAGTGAGGAGACTATTCATTTGTTCAGAGCTTAAACGGTCTCTCATCCGGGACAAACCGCCGTAAGGGAACCCCGACCTCTAGTGGAATGATATGCGACCACATTCACAAAAACAAAGTGCCCCGAGAATACGTTTTCTTCAACAAATACCACTATTTAGCTATGGTTTTTTATAGTTGTAATCGAAATTTGTGGTTTCATCTAGGTTATTGTGCAACGTTATTTATAATTGATGTTATTAATGCTTTAACTGGTTGAGCTTGTTTTAATGATTTTGTATGAATTTGTTTTAGGTAGGCGACATGTTCATGACAATACTAAATAATCTGCCTGATGAACTAATGTGGCACATGTCACACCGATTCGACATGACCGAGCTAGCTACATCAAGACAAAACAACCTACGGGTTCAAGCGATGGTTTTGGACGGATCATGACTTCATGATAAGCTATAACACCCAAAAAGACGTTCCGTGTGGACGTTTATGCATTTCTACAGCCCACAAGTGCCACACAACCACCATGTTGTGGGCATTAGGGCACATGATCACCGAAGAATCACTTATTACCTAACCGCATTTACGTCGACCTATATCACAGTGCATTGAACATTGTGTTGATAAAGGGCGTGGGAGGTGTTTTGGCTGGAGAATGAAGGTTATTTGATCTGTAACATGTGGAATAAGAGTCATTAATACCTAGTCTTGAACGGGTTGCATCTAAATGATGGGAGGAACACAATTGATGGAGGATCCAAATGACCCTTTAAACTACGTGTTCAAGAAAATGTGTTTAATCATCACTTTGTTTATGTGCACGTTATCGCATGTCATTCCACTAGAGGAATGTGGTTCCTCTTAGGGGGTTTGTCAAGGACAAGAGTTGTCTTGACCCCTCAATAAATGAACAGCTTCCCAACTGTAAGACGGTCTTTTTGGTTGGAAGATTAAGATGTTTTGTATCTATCAAACTTGCAAAAAAGGCCACAACACACGTTTGAACAAGCAGATGCGGCTTATGCGGAAATCAATTTCCATTTACTCAACCTTCCTCATCTTGAAGATTTCATACATAAGCGGGCAATTCAAAGCCAAGATGGATACGTGCTGACAATCGACTTTTTGGCTAATGAGGTGGATGGTTGAAAGTGTGGCTTTTTTTATAATAATTATATAAAAAATGATCATTCCGACAATTATATGGCCCACTTGACCTTCTAGCTTCTCAGCCAAAATGTCGATTGTTAGCACGTATATAACATTATAAAGGTTGAAAGTGTGGCTTTTGAGCCGAAACGGGTGAAGTGCACACCAAAATTCCGTAGTCTACGCCAAAGGCCCACTGAGCGCGTACAATGAAAATTGAGGTCATGGGTGAAGTATGGCACGCCGGGGTCGAAACTACTTTTATTGAATCTTGGCATTTGAACTTGAAACCTATGTGCTTTAGTTTAGCTTATAAGGTATACATCACATAATTCATGATTGGGTGGGGGGTTGGGTCCAACGGTCAAAGCCATCAGAGTCACGGGTTTGAGCCCCGCCAAACAGTGGCGAAACTTGAACTCCGAGTCAGGGGCCGGACTCCGAATAAAAAAAAAAAACAGAGAGGGCTGGACTCAAATTTTCCGTCGTAAATAAGTTGAAATGCTATATTAAGGTTTTGAGATTGTTTAACAAAATCAAGCCTTCCATAGACTTCTGGTAAACTAATTAGGTTCAACTCAAGGCATTCAAGAAAGGGTTGGAGGTGTGGTGGTGTTGCAAATAGGGTGGCGGGGCTCAGGCTGGCAGGATTTGCATTGACTGTAAACTTTATTGTATTACTTTATATTTCTTTTCTAAATTCTAAAACTTTCTCAATGTGTAAGCTTCTGTAATATTGAACAAAATATAAGATAAAATGACCGTCTAGCAGAAGTTATGCGTAGCACTCGTTACTATTAATATTATAAACTAGGCCTGCACGTTGTGACGTGCCATTTCGGTTTGATTATTTGAAGCAATGGGAAAATAACCGTAGTGTAGAATATAGGAACTTGGGATTTAAAGTAGCCAAATCTGCAGGTAATTGAAAAAAAGGACATACCTGAACACAGTCATAAGGATATCTTTTAGAAAGCTTGCTTATGTAATTGTAGAACTCATAAATCACCCGAGTACAAATCATGAAACTTAGCCTTAAAATCAAGAAAAGCCAACTAAAAGATGACTTAAAATATGTACAACTTGCCAAAGAAAGAAAGGCACTTTTCTTAACAACAAAGTTAATAACCAAATAAAGGCAAATATAAGCTGCAAAACTAAAATATTATAAGATAAGAAAATGGTAGAAATGTTGTTGAAAGTCTATGTTTGTCTTCATTTCAAAACCTAAACTTTTCCACAGATTATAACATGATATATACCCGCCTTAAAAAGAGTATCTTGATGTTGAATTTGCACAACACATAGATAGCAGTGCAGATCAGAGGTCAGTTCTTTACAAGGGTCTATGTTCATCAGAAAAAAAATGCTGCTAGTAGATTTATAATTTTGTCATTCCCTAAACCCCATTTTTAATTCAATAAAAGCTTTTTGCAATAAAAAAATACCCTAATCATGAGAATAACATGATATACAACTCGGATCTTCATATCTTCAACAAAAGAACTCAAACCAAACGATTTTATTCACCCAAAAAATACACAACAAACAATTCGATATGCAGACTTTAACAACTGTAAACAAAACTCAAAGATTACCACAATGACAATTACTATATGGCAAAGAAAGATTAGACTAGAACCACAACCATCTGATTCAAGATGAGTTCAGATCTGGAACAAACAAAGCCCTAGTTAGGGGGTGTTTGGGTTAGCTTATTTAAGTTAAAAACGACTTTTCGTGAGAAGGACTTATTAACTTATGACTTTTTGAAAAGGACTTTTTAAAAAAAGTGTTTGGGTTAGCTTATGAGCCAATAAGTAGTTTTTTTTAAAAGGTGTTTGGTTTAAAGCTTGTACCAGGTCTGTTCAGGGGCGGATTTAGAGGGGTTCACCGGGTTCCCAGGAACCCAGTTGATTTGGAAAAAAAACGTTTTTTTTTGTAGTGTAAACCTTGTATGATTTGGAAAAGAACGTTTTTTTGTAGTGTAAACCTTGTATGATTTGGAAAAAGGAACCCAGTGAAAAAACTGGCTGGATCCGCCACTGGGTCTGTTCCCTCTTCTATATTCAAGCATGCATGCATCGACAAACTGCTTGAACATAAAATCATCCCACAATACTCTCGATTTATTCTTGTTAGATGATGTTTCACAACCAACGACTTTTTGGCGGTTGTCATCCATTTACACTAACTAACTGCTGGATATTCTTACTCTGCTGGTAACAAGAACAAGGCAGTTATCTGGGAGGAAAACACTTTGTACGACTACTTGTTGAACCCTAAGAAGGTATGATTTTTGCTTACACTAGCTCAGCACTAGAACTACTGTCTCTGAGCTTTTCTAAAATATTTCAATTTGGAAGTTCTGTAGAAAGAATAAGTTTGTAAACCAAGAAACAAGTTAAAATTTTGCGAATGACATGGTTCATTTTATAAACTACGGTTTATAAACAACAGTTAATTCTATACTAACTAGTTTTTTTGAAAACATCACCTGGCTTAAAAAAAACAACAGATAGTCACAACAGTTAATCCAAAAATTATATACTTAAACATAAGAAACAACAACAGCAGCATAAAGATCATGAAGACCAACCTGAAGAGAAGTCGTAAGGGTTGGATATATCCGGTATGGCTCCGACAGCAACGAGCAACAGCAGCAACAAGTATGTCTAATTGATTTTAGGCAATTTTAACCAACGCATTCTGGATCTATTACCTACCAAAACAAAATGTGCATAACAAGGTTTCAATCTCATAGCTATTTCCCAAAATATAAGCTACCAAAGCAGCAGCATCATAATTAAAGAATAAACATGGATTCGGATATTGAGCGTTTTATGCAAGCATTAACAAACCTTGAGAGGAGGTGGTGGACTGGTATGGTAGATGGGGGGCAGATGTAACGGTTGTATATAAACAAAGCTGGCATGGTAGATGGGGGTAATTGAAGTCGGTAGTTGGAGGATTAATGGTGCTAGATGAAGGCGGTACTTGAAGATGTGCATCAGGTTATTGAAGGCGGCAGATGAAGGTGTTTTCGCTGCAAACCTTAATTGATGAACAGAGATTGTACAGGGTGTCGCTGGTAACCTTAATTGATGAACAGAAGGAGAGAAAGTTGGAAAGATATGTACAGGGTGACTTTAACGCTGTGTTCCCGAGTTAAAAATCCCTCCCTTTCCCTCCCCTCCTCTCCCCTCCCCTCCATGTCTTTCCAAATTGGAAAGACTATTTTCAGGCAAAAAAAACCCCATTTTCCCTCCCCTCCCCCTGTTAAGTGGATCTCTGGAACACCATTTTCCCTCCCCTCCCCTGCATAATTGTTACGAGATACGTACAGGAGAGAGAGGAGGAGAGAAAGCTGGTAACCTTAATTGTTGGGTAGTTGGAGGATGAATGGAGGGGTTAAGAGCATCCACAATAATATTACATGGCTCATTCTATACGCACCCCCTATTTCCTGATTACACCCCCTTGTGAGAGGAAAACTGTCGGTTCCATGCATGCCCCACCTGTAAGTATGTGAGAGGAGGGGGGTGAAAAAAGTAAATAGGGGGTGCGTATAGTAGCACCCTAATATATTTTTAAGGGGTGTTTTTTGGGGTGTGACATGGCATTGCCCAACCAATCCAATGCTTTCACTCTCTTGCCCTACTCACACAACACAAAAATACACATTATCCTTTCTCTCTCCTCTCTCCTACATCACACTCACATAACTTTGTTCCCTCCATTTTTTCTCATTTTTCCCCACATACATTACCACCCTCTCTCTCTTCCACATCACACCCTCTCTCCTTCACCTCACTTTCTCTCTCTTTAAAAACATCAAAAATGAGTCTATTGTGGATGCTCTAAGGGGAATTTGTCCATAAAAGGACTTTTGGGTTTTGAGAAGCCAATAAGTTAAAAGTTAATGCAAAATAAGGAATCCCAAACACCACCTTAGTTGTTGTGAGAGAGAAATTAGAGCTACTGGGAAAATCTCTGAACCACCCTCAGTAACTAGTCTTTTATATGTGCACCAAGCTTGAGCCCACCAAGTCTATAAGTCAGCCCACGATTGCAGCCCATGACTCCCTTTACTCAGCAACAAACAGCCCATTAACATTAACATTTACCTATATATTAATTAATTATAAATTAAAAAGTGAATGAAGGTTAATTAAAAAGTGAAGTTAATGAACAGTAACAATAAATAAAGGTTAAAAGTAATAAAAATAGAAATGAATGAATGGTACCCGGTACCGGTATCAAATTTACCAAACTGAGTGTATTTTCGGTATCCGTTCGGCACCGGTATTCAGCGGATTTTACCCTCAAATACCGGTGCCGTACCAGTACCGACCGTATCAAGCCGTGCTGTACCAGATATATTCGGTAACGGTATTTTCGGTACCGGTTGGTACCGAGCTCATCAAATCCTGTAGCAACGTACCAATGCAAGTAATTGCATAGTTTAGATTACTTTTCATACACACAGTAAGTAAACTGTATTTCGTTTGAATGAGGTTTTATATACACAACTTATTTTGCTTTATTTTTTGTCTTTTTACGTAATGAATGAATTGTAGCATGTAAAATTAACTTGGATATTTAGATTATTGATGAGCAAATTGTATCAAATCCTGTAATCAAACCGGTATCGTATCGGTACCAAATTTACTATACCAAATCATTTTCGGTACCAATTTGGTACCCACCTTTTAGCGTTTTCAGAATTGTTACTTTCGGTTCGACACCGGTCTAGCACCATACCTATATTTATTGATTTTTACCTTCAAATACCATACCGTATTGTACCGAGCATTTTCGGTGCCGGTACCTAATTTCGATGATTTTCTGGATCGGCACTTTCGGTGCCGTTACAGGTACCGAGTTCATCCATATTTTAACGTGTTAGCACCGTAATAACTGAACTGAAAACAACCGAATTTCCAACGTGTAGGACGTGTTGGTCCTATTATTATATATTAGGTTATTTAAAATCGTTTTTCTAGGACGGATTGACTATCCTTTTCACGACATTTTTATTTATGTTTTGATATTCGGTATCTGCTTGCCGTTACCGACACGCGTTTTGCAGTCATTGGGTCCACGCCGCAACGCGCGGGCGGAAATTTAACTAGTTAACATTAAAAACTAACATCAAAGTGCAATGCTTTTTATACTTTCACTCAAACAATCACAGGCACATCAAATTTGCAAGATATGTTCTAAGCCTACCAACATCATAAAAAGATATACTGTGAGAGTAATGAAAGCTAAGACATTTCCATGTACTAGAAAAAACAATACACGACTCAAATGCAAGCTTTTCTGAAAAGAAAATCCCGCGTAATTAGTTATATGCTTAAATACCATAATTTTTTTTTTCGGGCAAACATGTTAATAGTAGCTAAATTTTTAACCGAGGAATTCTAACCAATCAAGATGAAAAATTTTCACAATTAACAACATGGTGCCTACATTTAAAAGAGATTAAACCAATTAAGTTGTTTTTTTTTTTTTCTTTAGTGATTCAAATGGTCAGTGTGCACATTGGAAGGGGGTGAATGTTTCAAACAACTCTCGTACGTTATAATCAAGTATGTTAATATATAAGTATGTTGTCCGTTTACCTTTATTTCGATGTAAAACGTTTTAATACATAAGTATGTTAATGTTGTTTTTATAATGATAATCAAGTATCTATCTATCAATAAAAAGAATATAGATGGGTCAAACATAAATATAAAGACATAAATGGCAAACAAACCGATAACATTTGTAGCGGGGCGACACAATCCTCTGTTCTTGGAGCAGAAGCTATTTGTTTGGCTTTATATCCGTCCCAAGGTATCATTTCTAATACATCCGTGGCATTGTCAAGAAACCAGCCTAGAGTTTTCCTTAATAAGGTTGTATGTTTTGTCATCCTATGAGAAAGGACACAATGGCTTAAGTTAGAGCCTGGAATGGGCAACGATTATATATTTTATTTTGCCACTCAAAAGAGATCGGGTTAGGTTGACCTAGAACACTTTTTGTCCACAAGACTCAGTTTTTTTTTTTTTTATATATTTTTTATAATGATTAGCGTATTCTAGTTCTTTGAATAGAACAATTTAGTAGCTTTTATGCATTAAACATAAGTGACTTTTGGCATGTTTCCTGTTAAGCTATAATCTTTTTTGACCCGTTAGAGATTCAACATAACCCAAATTGGCCCATCCATAAGTCAACGCGCGGAACATGCTTCTTTTTCTTTAGACTCTCTTCCAGCTCAGCAATTTTTGGTTAAACAGCCCTTTCATGCTCAATTATCATGTTCTTTTCTTTCTTTCCTGGATGAAAATACGTTGGTATTTTTAATGGTCGTAGTGGTTCACACTAAAAATAAACTCTTAACTTTCACCCATCCGACCAATTTTCCTTTAGGATACATATTATGATTGGACACTTTCAGGACCCAAATTTACCACTTAGTTATATTTGAGTTCATGTTGTGACACTATTCAGCTTGGTTGCATTTGTAGCCAAACAATCACATACATGCAAAGCTTCGAATGGAGATAAAAAGAAAAAAAACTATAAAGTTGTGCCCTGAACTCCTCATAAGAGCACTTTGCAAAGTGCAATGCCAAAAGCTCTTGAAGGTTTCATTCAAAGTCGGAATATGTCCATGTAACGGGCCACTTCTGAAACATACATCATATTTGCACAAGCTTTAACAAGCATACTACTAGTATTTAGTTACTTATCATAACCATAGAGTCATACAGAACTAAAAGTCAAACCAAAGATTGGACTTGACCAAAACATTTTAGATGTTAACAAAGTCAAACGGTATTCCTTCATGCATTATTGTTTCAGATCTGCAACATAGAAAACCAACAAAACAGAAATTAAGATATGCTTGTTAGTCTAAGTCATTTCACAAAATAAAAGGTCAGGTGAGTTGTTACCGGAAGCAAGCTCTCAAAATTTTCCCTAACCCATTTAGCATATTCCTTATCAGGCCCTTTACCACTATCCTTAGACAGATGTGGCCAAATACTAGAAAGTGGTTGATGAGGATATCTGACTACCGTAACTCTGCGACCATTCTCAATGTGGTTTTCGTACCAAATCTCTGAGATTCACATTAGGATTCGCCATCATTAGAACGTAATTGATAAATATACCCCGCCAAGCAGGGATACGAATGTTATAAAAAACGAAATGAAATCTTTTATTATAATATTTCCTTTCAATGCAAGACAAAGTAATTTTTTATTTATATTTGTTTGTCTAGCTTTAAAACTACCAACATTTATACAAATATCACATTAAATTCCTATTAGGCTTAAGCAAAGAGGGGAATGTAACTCAAACGATGGAGTGGAACAGATTCTTACCTGAACGATCATATGCATATGCTGCGGGATCCACACGGAGAGTGCGCTTGGAAACACATCTTCGAGTACCTATTAGTTAGATACAAATAAATTGTTCAATAGGAACGTGGTAAAAATAAAAATACATGGTACATTGTTACTTATTATTATTATAACCATGTAGCATTTTGCAAACTAAATAAAAGATCAAAACAGTCAGACAAGTGGTTGCGGAGCATGGATTCTCATCAACACAAGGGTGCTCGGCGCTTGCTTCCCTATGTGTTAACAAGATGTTAAGATTGCAGATTAACGGTCAAACAAAAACACTTTATACAAGAGTGAGCTTGATTTAATCATGAATAGTCGTTCCAAAATTAGCTGAATTAATAATTAATAATATGTTTTACAACCCAACCCAACCCAACCCAACGAAACGAGAAGTTACCAGTAGTTGCTGATGCGGAGTTAACAAGATCCTTCTCACGAGGGCACTTGAGAGTCTTTCTAGCTATTAATTAACAGAACAAGATTATTAAGTTAATACAAAAATCTTGAGTAAAATGGTCAGTAAAAGTGTAGTACTTGCTCACTATACCAGCCAAAATCTTGAAAATGGATCCTCCAGTCACTTCTGCATTAGGTATAAAAAAAATTGTTCAACATTAACATGATAAAAAAAAGTATATGTGGTTACTTATCATCATAACTAGGGGTCCAAACGAGCCTAGCGGCTCGCGAGTTACTCGAGATCGGCTCGAGAAAAAGCTCGAAACGAGCCGAGCCTTATCGAGCCCGAGTCGAGCTTGAGCCTAAAATAAAGCTCGTTTGTTTATCGAGCCCGAGCTCGAGCCTCGCATGTGAAGCTCGTTAGGTTCGTCGAGTCTTATCGAGCGTTAGAGTAAATGAGCCGAGTCGAGCAGAGCTTATTTAAACTTGTTTACAAGCCGACCTTGAACCTAAAAATAAGCTCGAGCCCGAGCTTCATTTATCGAGCTCGCGAGCCTAAAAAGTCTATTATTTTTGTTTAATATATTAATTAATTGATAATAAACGAGCCGAGCTCGAGCTCGAGCTCGAGCTTGAGAAAATACCAACGAGCCGACCTCGAGCTCTCATAAGTTAATCAAGCTCGAGCTCGGGCTCGGCTCGTTTGCGCCCTTAATTGATGGTTATGAATCATAACCATCAATAAAAGATCAAAACCGTTCAGTAATACCAAACAAACGCTTACCAGCAGCTTGAGAACCTTTCTACCTATTATTAATTAACTAAAATTAAAAAGAAGAGATTAAATTCGATTCGATTGTACCTTTATCTATCTATGAAAAAGAAGAATTCATCGTATAAGTAATAACCATAATATACATGCGTATAGCATCAATTACGTACGTACCTTCGTCTTCCATCGAATTAGGGTTTGTTTGTTTATATGCGGATTTATTATGGCTGGAGATATTTGGACACCCATCGCGCCTATTTTCACACCTTTGGTGCCCTAGACGCCTCGTATAGGTCTATACGAGGCGTCTACGCACTGAATTCAAGGGGGTCTGAGAGGGTGTCAGGCACAAAGTTTAAGGAACCCTAGACGCCTCGTACAGAGCTATACGAGGCGTCTAGGATTGGGTTTTTTTTTTGGCTGAAGTGAGGGGTGTTTTGGTGGGTTTTGGTATGGTTTTTTGATATTTTTGAAGATGTGTTTTTTGTTGAAAATTTTTTTGTTTTTAAAAAAAGTTATTTTTTTTTGTTTTTTACACTATAAAAAAGTTTTTGTTTTTTAAAAATGAACTATTTTTTTGTTTATAAAAAAAATTTATCTCGTTCAAATATTCAAAACATATTTTGTTTCCGTATTATCTCAATTTAAGACAACAATCATTAAGTAACCGAATAATTGAAAACAAACATAAATATGACATAGATAAGATAACTTTGTACATCCATAACAAAAATATATAAGATAAGTTTGTACATCCATAATAAAAATAAAAACAACAACAGGTCTATGCATCCGAATCCGAATCCGAATCTGGCTGCTGCGGCTGCTGCTGCTGATGTGGTGCTCGAGGTGGTGGGAGCGGTATCGCGGGTAACCCATCTCTCTCGCGTCTATCCTGCAGCTCCCGAACCACCCAACCTATCAAATCGCTGAGCCTGTCAAGCTCTGCTCGTACCTCCGGATGTAGCGGCGCAGGTCCTGGGGCATGACCTGGAATAGCGTGACGTGGAAACTGAGGCGCCCCGGCAGGTGGCGGTGGCTGTGGCACCGCTGCACCGTCTACATCCTCCGGAGGCTCCTCCACAGGCACTATATCAGCAGGATCTACAGGAGGATAAACGGGCTCGAAATGCTCTGGTAGTGCCTCCTCTGTCCATATGCCCCCGGTCGCGCGGTTTTTAAACCGCGGGCCAACTGGAAACCTCCTGATTACCTTCATCCCCCACAGCGACTGCATGCCCATCCGCGTCGGCATGACTGGCGGCGTCCGTAGATGTGGGTCCTCGTGCAGCACGAGGCCAAATGAACGGGCAATGACGGTCACGTACGCCCCGCCATACAAAAATCCGCGCTCCTGCCGGTGATGGGCGGAGGCGTAGTACTGGGCTAGACCGTGTGCTAGCGCGCACGGCCTCCTATACAACAAACAGTAAAGGAAAAAAAGATCTGTGGTCGTACACCACTCACGGCTGTACCCGCGCGCTGAGATAGAAGTAGCGAGCAAATGGTGCAGATACCTGCAGATAGTGTTAGTGTTAGCGAAATACAGAAATAGAGATAAATAAACAATGCACATAATCACAATAATTGCCGTAATAAACGTACGTACCTGTACAGTGGGTCCGCAACAAACGACACCCTCCCCTTCGACTTATCGTGCTCCCAATGATCTGGCCCCGCAATCACCTGCCAAAACCCTAGAAGAATGGTTTTTTCAACCACCACTAGCCCCGCTGTGTAAACCTCAGTCTCGATCTCCCCCTGCATGTATAAACCAGAACGCACCGCAAAGTCTGCTAGCGTCATCGAACGCAAAACGCCAGCGAGCCTGAAAGAAATCTCAGGCGGAGGGGGAGCACCTGGGTACGGCAGCGGCACTGGGACCCCAGGAGGGTGAAATGTGAATGACGAAAGGAACTCGACCAGCAGCTCCCTGTAGGTCGGCGTGTGCGCCAAATCGAAAAGTCGATGCCACGGCGAATCGAGTGGTACAAACCGACGCACTCTATCCGTCTCAGCAAGCTGGTGCATCGCATCCCAGTCGATCGATGCATGCGATCCAATGTACATCCTCCGAAGCTTCTGGCAATGGCGGGCGGCATCGGAGCCCTCGGGAAACTCTAGATACGGACAACCCTGCAGCGTATCCAGAGGCGGCCGCCGTCTCCGTCGTGGACCCTCCTGAACCGGCTGAATCTGCTGAGCCGGCTGACCCCCCTCAATCTCTATCTCAATATCATCGCCCTCCATAATCAATCTGCAAATAATAAATAATAAATAATAATAATAATAAATAAAAATAATAATAAATAACAATAACAATAATAATAATAATAAATAATAGTAATAATAAATAATAATAATAATAATAATAATAATAAACAATAATAATAATAATAATAAATAAAAATAATAATAAATAACAATAATAATAAATAATAGTAATAATAAATAATAATAATAATAATAATAATAATAATAATAATAATAACATTAACAATAATAATAACAACATTAATAATAACAATAATAATAAAACTAATAATAATAATTAATTAAAAAAAAAAACACAGACCCTCGTATAGCCCTCGTATAGGGCTATACTCGGCGTCGTGTTCTTCCACATTCATCTTCAACCTCAAAACTCAAACCCCCAAACCCCACAAAAATCAAATTTCAGGGCAAACCTACGGTCTAAAGGCAAAATCATGGCAAAAATACTAAACTACGGGGCGAAATACGTACCGGTGATGCTTCAAATCTTCGAAAATCCGGTCGAGATACGTATCCGAGGCGTATAGAGGTGTATTCTCCGTATGTGTGTTTGTTTTTTGTTTGGGGGTTATAAGCAGCCTCGTCTAGACCCCCCCCCCTGTGATATACGAGGCCTAAACGCCTCGTATAGCTCTATACGAGGCGTCTTCCTTTTTTATTAAATGACCATTTAGCCCCTGGTATGCCCCCAGTATAGGCATTATTCAGGGGCAAAATGGTAATTAACCATTCCAAAAAGATATTTCTGGAATGGTTAATTACCATTTTGCCCCTAAATAAAGTCTATACTGAGGGCTTTCCAGGGGTAAAATGGTAATTTAATAAACTTTTTTTAATAATTAAAAAACAAAAAATCTCAAAAAGTTGCCGCCTCACAAGACGACACGTATAGCTCTATACGCGGCGTCTGGGGTTCCAAAATTACGTTTAAGCCCCTGTTAATTGTCTATACTGGGGGCTTTACAGGGGCAAAATGGTAATTAACATAAAATATTTTCAAAATTCAAAATTTAAAAAAAAAATTGTTGCCGACACTGTAGACGACTCGTATAGCTCTATACGAGGCGTCCTAATTCAAAAAATTCAAATTTTGATTTTCAAATTTTCAAAACTTAAAATTTCAAAAACCCGCTCAAATTGACGTCTCGTATAGATCTATACGAGGCGTCTGTGGATTCGGAAATGACCTTTTAGCCCCTGAAATAAGCCTAGATTGGGGGCCTAACAGGGGCAAAATGGTCTTTTGGGCATAGCTATACGACGCGTATAGCTCTATACGCGTCGTATTTGTTTAATTTTTTAAAAAAATGATATTAAACTGTTTTAATTATTGAAAAATGATACAAATTATAAAAAAAAATTATAGAAATTGTAGAAAATTATAGAAATTAATAAAAAAAATACATTCAAATTACAAAAATCATTCTTCCGTATCACTATCGATGTAATTAAGACTGGGGTTTGATCTTGGCGGAGGATTCATTATCGATGTATACCATTCTAGACGTGGCAAGTACATATCTTCCCATTGTTTCGTATGGGGTGTTCGGTTGGTCAACCATAGCCCGTGTGCTGGTGGCATTGGATAATCCCCTTCCAGCTTAACATGTATGAAGTGGTTCTCGTTTACATGTGTAAGCGTTATGAACAATGATTGTTGATTAGCCGGAGGACTTAGTATCGGGAAGAAAGTGGAACTCGCACCCATCCGCGTCGTTAACAGGTGCACCCCGATACCGTACGTTTGTGCAATAAGAAGTCCTGCATAGGGGAAGTCCATCCAGTGATCCCCCCCACAACCGGACACTGAATCCCAAATTAGGCCCTGACGATGCGTGTAAAAATAACCTTTATCCCATGCGTCAAATATTGGGAACCAGATCGATTTGTTCTTATCCATTTCTTGAACAAGGTGCCTTCGAATGAGCCCCCATGAACTCTGTTCCATACCTAAGCCCACAGCCACAGACCGAAACCCACAATGACCGTCCGGCATCACATCTCTTATGCACGAGACGTACGGATGGAACACTAGCGGAATGTCATCCTAAAAGTGTTCGATGATTCCCACGTACTCGTCCCCAATGATTAACGGAAAACCGTGAGCATCTCGTGTGTCTTTCTTCTTAGAACTCTTTGAACGGCTTAGGCTCGCTTTGGGTTTTTGGGACCTTATAACCGACTGTTGAGAGGCCTGTGACGGAACGTATGAGCTGTGACGAGGTTTGTCGTACTTACTTTGTCGGGAACCTTCAAAGCACGTGTTTGCATCACCGAATGAGCTTCTCCTCAATTCTTCATCTATACGAGAGGCCTCGTCCAACCTTTGTTGTACCTGCTTTGTTGTTGGTCGGCCACGAGTATTTTGTTGGACAACCGGTGGTTTCTTGGTAGATTTCTTTGGAGTCAACACCGCTTTAATCTTTGAAATCAGGCTTTTTTGCTGAGCTGGGGGGTGCGACTCTAATTGTTGTCTAACAATATTTAGCTCTTCGACCACGTCCACGTCATCGTCTATCAATTTACAACTTTGGAAGTTAAGTTTCCGCCAGAAGACGTCCACGTCTTCGAGTTGAATCGGACGCTCTGCACGGTTAAAAACAACATTGTTTAAGTCACATGATTAACGGAAATATATCACACAAGTGTTGTACGTTTAACAATTATTACCTTCAAGCATGTACTTTTCTATCCTGCAAGCACAGGGCAACCCACAGCTGTGCCACATTTGGCAACCACATGATGAATGAAAGCGCTCCAAGACATCTAGCTTCCTAATTGCCTCGCTCCTCAACAAGTCAAGGGCTGTATGGGATACTTTACCAAGTAGGTGTTGAAACAACGGGTGTTTGTGGTGGGTCATTGTTTTTTCGATGCTATCTCGAAAAGTCTTCCTTATTTCACCGAACTGTGTCTCAACTATATCATGGACACAACCAACTATACGGTCGAGCGAGCTCCTATCTTCAACGTATCTCTTTAAGTTGGCGTGTTGGCTCTCAACTCTGTTTGTGGTACGATTACCAAAGTTGCGCCTCTTATCAGTCCACGCAAAGACGAACATCTCCTTATAGTCTTTTAGCCAGTTATCGTATACGTATTTGAAGACCCCTAAAACGTAAAAATAATTTAATAAAATTTGCATAGGTGAGTCGTATGTTATTATAAAAACTTACTAGAACGTTTGCACTCCACAAGTCGTTGTCGCATGTTGCGAAAGTGGTACTCGTAGATGAGTATGGATGGAGACTCAATCAATGTCCCCCAGAATGACAAAAATTTCTTCCAGTCTTCGTCTGTGAAGGCACCCTTGCAGTGCTTCATAACATTCTGTTGTATGTGCCACCTGCAAAGAAGCCTAGAGGCGTTTGGAAATACTTTAGCACACGCGCCCATAAGGGCTAGGTCTCTATCGGTTAAAATCACACGTGGCTCCATGCATTCATCCAACATTGACTTGACCCTCTCAAGCACCCACACAAAGTTATCACCCCGTTCTTTACTAACAACGGCATGCGCGATAATAAACGATTTGTTGGTAGGCGTCATACCAACAATCTGGATAAAGGGCATATTGTATATGTTTGTCTTGTACGTCGCATCGATCAGCATGACGTGGGGGAATGCACGCCACATGTCTCTCGAGTACCGATGAAGAAAGAAGATCTCTGTTACGATCTCTGTTCCGGGTTCCTCCCGTGTCTCGTAAATAAAGTCGTTGTTTATCAGCTTGTCTTCTAGTGACTGCATGGGAGTCAATCCTTGTCTTTGTTCGGCTCTAATCTTCGCCACAACGTTTTGAACGTCTTTCAGAACATGAAACCTGTCGGGGTCCTGCTTCCTTATCGTTTGAAATATTTTGCGCGACTCCATGTTTTGAGCTGTCAGCTGCTCGATCAGTTTCATTTCGCTTGGAGTAAACCTTCGCACAAACGCGTGGGCCGACAGGTCCTCACAAAGTTCGTGGTTATGTTCAATTTTTCCGTCTTTAATCTCCCAGGTTTCATACGGGTGGTTTCGCACAGCCAGCAGGTAAAACGGGCAACCGGTTTTTTTGCTTCCGGCTTTTCTAAGTGTTGCTGTAGTCTGGTGCTCACCAGCACGATCACATTCAAGCCATACCCTCCGGATTCTTCCACCGGTTTTCTTTGATCGACGGGTGACAATAACGAAACCATCCGCGTTTGCTATTTCTTGTATCCGATTCTTTAGTTCATCTAAAGAGTTGAAAACCTGTAACATCGACAATAATAATAAATAATTTTAATAAATAAATAATAATAATAATAATAATAATATTAATAATAATACTAATAATAATAATTAAATAATTAAATAATACAAAAATAGTAATTAATACCTGCTTTTTTAAGTACGGACTGTCCTGGATGGGAGGTGTCTCACCACCATATCTACCATATCCACCATAACCACCGTCTCCTCCGTATCCACTGTATCCACCATCTCCTCTGTATCCACCTTCTCCTCTGTAACCACCGTCTCCTCCGTATCCACCGTCTCCTCCGTATCCACCGTCTCCTCCGTATCCACCGTCTCCTCCGTATCCACCGTCTCCTCCGTATTCACACCCGTATCTATAATCCGGATACCCTTGTTGCGTCAGATAACTTGGTTGACAAGCATGGTATGAGTCATCTACAGGGGGATGATTGTTCAAATCTAGAAACGGTTTGTTTTGTTCTCCTTGTATACTAGACACAACCTCCTCTTGCTCATTAGAATCGGGAACGCAAGACTCCTCCAAAATAAAGAACCGTATCATCATTATTAAATAATAAACTAAAACAAAAACTAATTAAAACATTTAAGTACCTGTACCGTTACCGGATCGCTTTCGGGCACCCAGTTCTCGCTATAATACTGCCCGAAGACATAGTTACCGTCCCAGTATGATGACATTTAAGTACCTGTAATGAAGGAAGAAGAAGAAGCAGAACGATGAATAAGAAGAAGCAGAAAGATGAAGCACATTTAAATGTTGAGAATGCTCGGGTGTGGACAAAGCATAACTGTATGTTGCACTTTTTCATAAGTCTTAGACGCCTCGTATAGTTCTATACCCCTCGTATAGCTTTTAGTCACTTGTCAAATGTACAGTAAAGCAGCCAATCAAGACGCCTCGTATAGGGCTATACGAGGCGTTTGAGTACCTCGTATCTATCCCTCGTACAGACCTATACTCCCCGTCTGATGTGACTGATTTGACATTGTGCTTTGGTGCAGAGATGGTCGGAAAAGTAACCCTATACGCCTCGTATAGGTCTATACGAGGCGTCCTGAAGGGTGTCAAAATAGGCATAAAGGTGTGTAAATATGTAGACCCTTTATTATATATACATCGGACGTTTTTCAAAACTTTCACTTTGCCCCTCTATCAAACAGCCAAATGACAAAACAGGTTATATAAGCTCAAACACGGGTTGTTAATTTTTTAAGACATAGCAAAAACGGGTTGAATGGTCAAACCACTTAAAAACTCATACATTCAGTACGATCTTGAATCAGAAATTATGTGACACAAAAAAGAAGATACTTTCAAGGCATTTAAAAAACACGTATAGATAATAGCTTACCAAGTCATAGATACATTCCAACCCAACAAAAATATTCAAACGGGTCCTTGGTCAACATGAATGTTGCAATAAACACACAAACAACAGGGTCTTTGGTTGGTTATAGTTGGTTATTTCGAATTCGTAATCCAAAGCCTTCGTAACGGGCGTCGCATCCGTAACGAATCCTAAATATATAGTATTATTATTATATCGTCGAAGTCGACGTAACAAGCGTGTGTCTGTAACGAGCGTCGAATCCGTAACGAATCCTAAATATATAGTATTATTATTATATCGTCGTAGTCGACATAACGAGCGTATGTCCGTAACGAGCGTCGAGTCCGTACCGAATTCTAAATATATAATATTTGTTGATACATGTTATGTGGATACGGCTCGGCTCGGTTCGACTCGGCTACGAAGTGAAGGCCGTAGTCAAGACATCCTCCTGTCTTGACTCGGCATGCAATTTACTTTGTAACGTTTGTGTAAATGCAACTGCGTGTGTGCAGTTTGCATTTAGTATAGCTTACATGTTTATGTTGTCTGTTTGTGTAACCAATGGCCCAAGCCCAACATGTTAAGCCCAAGCCCATATGAGACGAAATTCAGGGATTTCGTCCAAGTCCCCTTGTGGTGAAATCACCTTGTGATGAAATCCCTTGTGGTGAAATCACCTTGTGATGAAAACACCCTTTGAAGAAGTTCAACATGTGACGAAATCTCATATCACATGTGACGAAATCTCTGATTTCGTCGAGACCTTGGGTATTCGTCAATGAGATTTCGTCCAGAACTTGTTTTCGTCGACATGTTACTATATATACACTCACAACAGACAGAACACAGTAAGAGTCTGCATAGACTTTGAGAGCGAACACACTGTAAACACACACACACTGAGAGTTTATGAGAGCATCTTGTAAACATTGATTTGTAACCGTTTCATACGCATTAATACAATGGAGTGTTAATCGTTCTTTGTGTCTTACGTGTTCGTAACTTGGTTTAACTTACCCGTTTGGATTCCGCACTCACGGGTTTGTCGGAAAACAGGGAATAGAGGTTACTCGATCCTCCGGGTGGACCTACAATTGGTATAAGAGCATTGGCTCGATTCCTTGTTTAAACCAAGTTGTTTTCTTGTGTTTTCAAAAAGATTTTAATGTGTTTTTCTTAAAAGCTTGAGTTTGAAGATTATATTTTTCTGAAAAACAGGTGTTAAGATCGTGAAAACCTTGTGATTTTGCTGTTTGTTTTTGTTAAAAACCTTGTTAAATTTTTGTTATACATGTTAGGATAAGGTTGTTATTGAAACATTGTGCAAAATCGTTGTTCGAAAAATTTATCGGTCACCAGAATCTTCATCGAGTTCATCATATATTCAAGTTGTTCTTGTTTTTGTTCTTGATAATATCTGAGTTTGATTCTATATTGTTGAATTATTAAAGTGTTTGTGATTAAAATAATTTAAGTTGACATTTGTGTACACAAACCATCATGAGTATTTGGTGTAAAGTCTGATAAGTAAGGTGGTTTGAGTGTGTCAGAAGTTTTGTTGAAGATAAGATTTTGTTTTGGATAATGTCTAACAACTTGTAGCCTTGTCAACGAAATCCTCCAACCATTGTCTTCGACGAAATCCATTTGGGACGAAATCTAATTTGGATTTATAAACATTATTTGGACGAAATCTCACTATTTCGACGAAATCTGATTGTTTGGACGAAATCTCATCATTTGGACGAAATCACATCCATTCACATCCAATTCAGCGACGAAAATCCCTCAAACACAAGACCTTGGACGAAATCACCCTTTCTTGGACGAAAACAGCACCTGATTTCGTCATCAAAACACATCAGCGACGAAAACAGCACTTGATTTCGTCATCAAAGGCACATCAGCGACGAAATCACTCTTTCAACGACGAAATCACCATTTCAGCGACGAAATCACCCTTTCAGCGACGAAATCACCCTTTCAGCAACGAAATCACCCTTTCAGCAACGAAATCAAACATATCAGCGATGAAAACCACTATTTTCGTCACATACTTGTGTTATTTTTAAACAGAAGACTTGTAACTCATATTTAACTGTTTGATTTGTGTGATTTATTCAGGTATTCGTCATTAAATATTCGAAATGAATCCGGATTGGTGGGGTACTCCGTCTAATACGGAAAGTAAGTATAGAAGCACGGGTTTATCTCCATCATGGGCCGAATCTCCCACTCCCTCGTCCTCATCACGAGCGTGTTCAATTACGGCAGAGCATTGGGCATCGGTTACTAACCAACATCAAAGTGAACCAAAAATGGCAAGAAATTTGTATGGTGATCTAGTACCAGTTGCTCAGTTACCAGCAATCTGTGTCCCAACCACCGATTTGTATGGAAATCCATTACCACCAGTTGCTTCACAGCGCCATCGTTCTACTGTAGCACCATCATCTCTTGATCCAAGGAACTGTAGTCAAACAAAAACGGCGTTTTATGCTAAAATTGTCAAAGATGCCAGCAATGGTGAATCCTCGGGAAATAATAACAGTTCTGAATATAATAGTAGTTCAGATGAAGACGTTTCAACTTCAGTTGAAGATGTTACAACTTCAAGTTCAAGCGAGGATGGATCTGAATGTGAATCATCAAGGGAGGTTGTTGATTCTGATGCAGATAGGTCAACATCTGAGAGTGATTCCAGTCAGGTACGTGTCGATGAATCAAAATCTGATAGTTGTGATAGATGTGATAGGTGTGTTGGATTAAATGTTAAATTGTCTGATTTGCAAAGCAAATATGATGATTTGCAAAGCAAATATGATGTGACATTTATCCACAATCAACATTTGATCGTGGATCTTTCGAAATGCACAGAGGCCAACATGTTTCGTGAAAATTATGAAAAGGAATTTAAAAAGATAATTGAAACATTAAAAGAAGATAAGACCGAGCTAACGAAAATGGTTTCAAGAAAACAAACTGAAATAAACCTTTACATCAATAGGCTCGAGTTAATGCAAAAAGAGTTGGCCTGTGCTAAGTGTGAAAGTGAGGCGATCCAGCTTAAGCTGAATAGCTATTCAAACTCTAGGTACGTGCTGGATCACATCATTGACATACAGAAAAAGAAAAAGGATGTCACGTGCATAGGTTATAAGAAGTGTCCACCACCTGTTGAACACGATTATTCTTCGATGCCTGATGAGGAAAATAAACCTCATTTTGAGCCCTCAGTTTCATTGAACCTTGAGGAATTCACATTTGGGCTAGGTTACAAAAAGGAAGTATCTTCAGATTCGGATGTGTCAGCAGATACATATGTGTCAACTACTGAACGAAATCAGGATCCTCCAGTCATTGTTGAGGATGCTGATTCGTCAGATGATGAATCCGAGGATACTAACTCTAAACAGTCAGAAACGGTAACAAAAGAGGAAAACATACCTCTCGAAAATTACATTCTTTGTGATCCACCTGCAAAACCGTTTGTGACTGCTACAGCCAAGTCTGTTAAATCCTCATCTGGAAGCTGTGAAAGCGTGAACTTGCTTTACACGTTGATTAGATCTGATAAAATATACTCAGACAATGATTTTCAAATCAAGAATGTCAATCAATCTTTGATTGATAAAGTTTTCGAAGATTCTACCAGTAAGTTTTTGGGAAAGTCGAGCCCAAGAGTTGTAGTAACTCAGTGTGCTCCTATCCCAAAATCCGAAGTTAGAAAGAAATATGGGAATCAAAAATTGCAAAAACAAAACAATCAAAGAAAGCAAAATCACGCTCACTAAGGAAAGGGAAAAGGCAAACAAAGCCAAAAGAAGAAGACGATTCAAAAGGTGAACTTCGTGAAATCCAGAGGGACTGATAAAATTGAAACTTTCGAAAACAAATCAAACACGGATTTTGTTAAACAAGTTAAAATTTTGAAAAGAAACAGTCAAAACAATTACACACAACACACAAACGGTTGTGATGTAGGACCAAGTACCTCAAGATCACGAAGTTCAAGATCACGATCACGAAGTTCAAGATCACAAACGGTTGAAAAGAAATGGTTGTGATGTAGGACCAAGTACCTCAAGATCACGAAGTTCATCATCAAGCTCTTAAAGTCATGATACTCCGAGGTTTGTTGAGCGGAGATAATGTTTCGAATGTGGTGAGTATGGGCACATTGTCAGAAATTGTCCATATCTCACGAAAGGAAAGGCAAAGGTTGATGCCCCCCATGGTAACAATTACCATAAAAGATCTGTTTAACCAAGACAGGACCCTCGTCTTGTTAAACAACAAGAAGTGAAACAGATAAAGAAACAACGGAAAAATGTTGAAAAGGTTTTAAAACCGGAGGTTGTCCAAACAAAATCTGTTGAATCAAATGTTAAACATGAAAAACAAAAACAGATTTAGAAACCAAAATCGGAAATTGTTTCAGGGGGAGCTACATCATTTCCGAATCATCGGGAAATGGATGTTACAATTCTCGATGATGACGGACGACCCAAGTCTGTGAAGGCTTGGGTCCCCCTCTCCAACTAATCTCTGAATGAGTGTGCAAGATGTTCCAGGAGGAACTATTGATAGTCTTAGGATTGTTGATAGTGGAGCGTCCATGCACAAGATCGACGACATAACGCTCCGAAATATTGTTACATCTAGGAGAATATTGTTGCCATTTATGGAGAGAAAGGAAAAAGAAAAGAAGACAAAAATTCCGATGAAGGAATGATGGTGAAAGAATTTAGTTGAATGAAGTTGAAAAATTCGACAAGATGAAAAATGTGCCAAAATTTGGTTGTTATGGTTTTTGATCGGGTCCCCAGGATAGATTCAATGAAAAGTACGCGCTTGCAGCTCGTCTGAAGCCTTTTCTAAGATTCATGGATTTTTCTTTCACAAGAAGTTCAAAGTCCACAAGATGAACGTGTAGGGTACTTTGCTCTACGGTGTGATTGAAGAAAATGTGTTGGTTGATCAAACTACACCGGGTGTGCGGATGCCTTGGCGTGGATCGAACAACCGCACACTACTTCTCAAAGAGAAAGTCAAAGACCTTCGCTGGTGCAATGTGGAAGACCAGCCGGACCCAAAGGCTTCTGATCTTGATGCTGTAAAGAGATTTCTCGGATTAATTGAAGTAGCTGCCAAATCGACTTTGAAGTCCACACCGGGTGGATATCCAGTTTGGGAGAGCACTCAGATTCCTTGCAATGCACGAAGCAGTTGCAGGATACGGTTTTGAATTTCTACTCTCTCCTATAATTGTCGATATTTAAGCTGCTTTATGAATTATTATCCTCTCGTACAACACTCTTTGACCTGACACATTGATCTCGAATATCACTTCACACGCGATTGTTTCAATATGAAACTCGTCAATGTTGTCATGGTCCATACCGATGACCAACGTGCCGACCTTTTTACCAAAGCATTTGATAAATCAAGATTTGACTTTTTATTATTGGTAAACGGCATTAAGGTCAAGCAAGAGTAATCGACATCGGAAAATCGTTTTTGTAAATATCTTTGTGTTTTTAAAATTATTGTAAGTTTGTTGATTTTAGGGGGAGTAAATCCAAATTTGAAAATTCAAAAACATCGAAAAATTTCAAAACTAAAAAAACAATAGAAAAACAAAAATGAGTTTCCTGCCGATCAAAAGAGAAAATGATAGTACATCAGTGGTCTGTCTAAACCTCTTTAAACTGAAATGCAAAATGAAAAATGTTAAGCAGCTCTATATAAGATGTATCGGTAGGCTCACAATCATCTTAAAGTGTGCAGGGTGATATAAAATTAAATCGACTGAAGACCAGGTGGGAACCATTCATTGGCATATGGTCTTAGTACCGAAATTTCGTTTGAGAGATTGCCGAGGTTCTGAGATATGTGGTCTTTATGCTGTTTATCATCTGGGTATCATGGTTGTTTCTTTTACCGAAACAAACGGAGACGAAGTCTAGATCTTCCATGATATCATACATACGTGTACATACTGCATACGACCTCAATAATTGATCAACAATCACATGTCCACAAAACAAGTGATAATATATCACATTTATCCGGGAGTCAAGTTCGTCTCTTTGCTGTACGAAAGTACTGACCTGTTCACGGACTTGCTCCTGTGCCCTTCATGCATATGAAAATCAAGTTCCTCATCAATAAGTGATTCTATCACATAGGGCTTGTTTTCAATTCAAAATAAGTGAGTTTCTCACATTTTCATACGGTCAAACAGATGATAAATGGTATACTCACCAGTAAGATGAATCCTCGTGCATACCTTGATACGGGAATGTGTTGTGATGTGGATGAACACCGGTCGGTAAGTATAAATCATACCTTAACGTATCCCCTCGCCATGATTACATATGATAAGTTGAGCTTATGTGGATAACAATACCGATAATCGTTATAGGATGCTTATCTAAATGTTAACTAACTGAACAACAAGAGCATTTTGGCGTGACCGTACACTGATATGATTCTCTTACCCTCGAAACTCGCAAAAATATTGTTTATATATATTTACTTTTCTTAGTTACTGCAACTCGGTATATATTTATTTACTGCTTTCAGTCTTTAAGTTTGAAATATTCAAAATGCCAAAAAGATTTTAGGTGTGTTTTAATTTAATCTTTATAAAAGCCAAAAAGATTTTATTTCTGCTTTAGTTTTGATTAACCGATGTTGGAACTCAAGTCTTCGTTACCTGAAATCTGATGAAAACCAAAACGACTGAATCTTCATAAACGATCAGAGTTTGCAAGTTTTGAAAGTTAATAATCAAAATTGAAAAATCTGTTAACTTTTCAAACAAACTGTTGGACGGTAGTTGAAAACATGGTCACATGTGTGTTATTTGTTTATGTTAAACTATATTCCAAGCGTTTGTTCTCATTACGCGTTTAGCTTTCTTGCATGTGCAGATGCTAAAGGCGAAGAGAACATGTTCGATGATAAGCTTCGGAATGAAGACACGACGTGAAGGCACTCAAATGATAAAGATGATTGAGTTGCCGCTGATCAATCATCAACACCACAAGGATCTCAAGCATTGAAGATCAAAAGATTCACAAGCATAATCAAAGGGGGAGTTTATTGATACACTTCCTAGATAAAAGTGGGATTTTGTTGATACACTTTCTATGTGTGACACGTGAAGACTTTGAAGATCCTTTCCAAGAATGAATGAACCATCAAGAGATGGAGAACGAGATTACGAACCTCGCGAGCAGCATCCAAGGGGGAGTTTGTTGATACATATTATGTGGATACGGCTCGGCTCAGTTCGACTCGGCTACGAAGTGAAGGCCGTAGTCAAGACATCCTCCTGTCTTGACTCGGTATGCGATTTACTTTGTAACGTTTGTGTAAATGCAACTGCGTGTGTGCAGTTTGCATTTAGTATAGCTTACATGTTTATGTTGTCTGTTTGTGTAACCAATGGCCCAAACCCAACATGTTAAGCCTAAGCCCATATGAGACGAAATCCAGGGATTTCGTCCAAGTCCCCTTGTGGTGAAATCACCTTGAGATGAAAACACCCTTTGAAGAAGTTCAACATGTGACGAAATCTCATATCACATGTGACGAAATCTCTGATTTCGTCGAGACCTTGGGTATTCGTCAATGAGATTTCGTCCAGAACTTGTTTTCGTCGACATGTTACTATATATACACTCACAACAGACAGAACACGGTAAGAGTCTGCATAGACTTTGAGAGCGAACACACTGTAAACACACACACACTGAGAGTTTATGAGAGCATCTTGTAAACATTGATTTGTAACCGTTTCATACGCATTAATACAATGGAGTGTTAATCGTTGAATCTTTGTGTCTTACCTGTTCGTAACTTGGTTTAACTTACCCGTTTGGATTCCGCACTCACGGGTTTGTCGGAAAACAGGGAATAGAGGTTACTCGATCCTCCGGGTGGACCTACAATATTATTATTATTATATCGTCGTAACGAGCGTATAATAATCATTAAAAAACAAAAAAAATATATTATTCCGGCTTCGACGTCGAAGTCGACGTAACGAGTGTATGTCCGTAACGAGCGTTGAATCCATAACGTATCCTAAATATATAGGATTATTATTATATCGTCGAAGTTGGCGTAACGAGCGTATGTTCGTAACCAACGTCTCGGTCGAAGCAACGTAACGAGCGTCCACCGTCCTAAATATAGGATATTATTTACTATACCGAGCGTATAACAGACTAAAAAAACATAATAAAAGTATTATAATGGACTAAAAATATATTATTTTTTGGTTTTCAGGATGATGTTGGACGATGACATGGGTGACAAGCTCGAGCTGCAGAAGTAGGTGGAGTAGCAACAGGAGCGTCAGCCGGCTGATCCACTTATGGGTCACCCATACTTGGAGTTTTCTCCGGAGTCCGAGGCTGTTAGCCGTTGCGCCAAGTTTAGGAGGATGCATGTCGGTGGACACTGGGCGGTTTGTTGAAAGTCTAGACTCTCATGGAGGCGGATAGGTGCATGAGTTTATTCCACTTGGTTCACCGTGGGATAGGGTTTTTGAGTTATCACATATGTCGAGCTACAAAGAGATTCTCGTCGAGGTTCTGTCGTCGTTCGAGCTTCGTCCTCGTCGAGCAGACCAGCCTGTGGACCTGGCGCACCGCCCTCCCCTAGCGGTTTCTTTCCGCCTGGCCGGCCAGGCGCGTGCTATATCGCTTTCAGAGTTTACGACTCACTGCGGTTTATACCAGGAGGCTGAGATCGCTACGGATCTCTATACGCAGGTATGTTTAATATTTATATTCGTATTGTTCTTATTATTATATTAGTATATAACATTTAACATTTAATATTAATAACGTTTAATAAACATACGTGTAAACAGGGGTTGGTAATGGTTCATAAACCCACGTTTTTAGGGTTTTGAGGTGTGATTGCGGAAAACGAGTCTTGGGACCACGTGAACTCCAAGGGGAGGGTTTTGTGTATTATTGACCCGCTTTACAGGTACGTTAGTTATTATTGTTAATATTACTTATAATTGTGTGATTATTATTACTGATTGGTCTCCTCTGCGCAAATATCTTCACAGGCTGATCCTCTCTTCCATCACTGCTCGTGGGAAGAGCCAGGAGTGGTGTACGAGCGGGGATTTATTTTTCCTTTATTGCCTCTTGTACAAGAGGTCGTGCGCTCTCGCACCCGGGTTAGCGCAATACTTCGCTTACGGGTATCATCGACAGGAGCGCGTATTATTATTCGGCGGCGCTTACGTCACTGTGATAACCCTTTCGTTTGGCTATCACCCGGAGGGTGACCCGCAGTTACTACCGGCGATACAGCCGAAGAGGTTGAGGATGAGCACGATATCCGACATGAAGATTGTTCGGAAGTTCCCACCCCACGGGAAGCGTTTGCACGGTAAGAACGGGCAGCCCTTCGTGCCGAGCTAGTTGCCGAAACAGTTCGACCAGGTGTATCCGCCACCCGTGCCGGGGGAGGTGCCAGATCCGGTGCCGGATATGGACATTCCGGACCTGCCACAGCCAGACGGACCGTCCGGAGGGGCGTCGGTGCACGTTGGCTCCGACCCTGCCCCAGGAGCAGCGGCGTATCAGTAGCTACGGCACACTGTTGACATGTTGACGTATGCGCTTCAGTGGTTGGTGCGCATGAGCGTCTACAACATTGAAGGGTTACCTCCACGACCGTACCATCCGCCTCTAGTACGGTATCAGCAGTAGTAGGATCTGCTGTCATAGTATTTTATCATTTGTTATGTATTTAGTATTTAGTTATATTTTATCTTTTGTTATGTTTGTACAAACTTACGCTGTCTATATCAAACTTATTCTATATATATCATATTCAGTCGTACTGAAATAGTATAGTATTTTAGTTTCAACGGTATAGTATAGAAACAATATTTCAAAATAATTAACGGTATAAAAAATTGAAACGGTATAATATTCGAACCGCACCCATACTTGGTATAATATTTTAATTTAAATGGTATAGTATTGAAACGGTATAATATATTTGAACCATACCCGAGTATTTCAAAATATTTAACGCTATAATATTTTAACGTTATAGTATTCGAACCGCACCCAGTCTTGGTGTAATATATTAATTTAAATAGTATAGTATTGAAACAGTATAATATATTCGAACCGTGCCCGAGTATTTCAAAATAATTAACGGTATAATATTTTAAATGTTATAGTATTCGAACCACACCCAGACTTGGTATAGTATTTTAATTTAAAGGTGTTGTATTGAAACAGTATAATATATTCGAACCGTACCCGAATATTTCAAAATAAGTGACGGTATAATATTTTAAACGTTATAGTATTCGAACCGCACCCAGACTTGGTATATTATTTTAATTTAAACGGTATTGTATTGAAACGGTATAATATATTTGAACCGTATCCGAGTATTTCAAAATTACTAATGGTATAAGATTTTAAACGTTATAGTATTCGAACCACACCCAGACTTGGTATAATATTTTAATTTAAACGATAACGGTATAATATATTTGAACCGTACCAGAGTTTTTCAAAAGATTTTAATGGTATATTATTAATGGTATAATATTTTAAACGATTTAATGTTGGAACCAGGTAAGAATTTGTAACACCAAAACACCAAATTCACAAAACTAATTCTTATGGGTTATATACGCTGCGTTAACTCTATATGCAGGGTATATATACCCTAGTATTCTGTGCTAATGATTGCTAGCCAGACGCTGAAATTCATGCATTATATACACTGCGTATAGCTCTGTACACAATGTATATAAACCATATGCAAATAGGCAACAGAAGTGTACCTATAGTTTCTAAAAAAATAGAGAAAAACTCACCTATATATGATATAGTGGGGAACCCGCGCGTTGCAGCGGAGTCGGCAATATGGGCCGAGAACATAATTCAAACCTAAAAACATTAAAAAATCGTATATACGTTGTGTGTGTATATAGTGGAAATGCACGCGTGTTGCCGCGACTAGACTACTTATATTTGGCGCACGTTCACTTCACGGATCATACAAAGACCTGTTATATTTAAAAAAAAATAGCATCCAATATAAGAATGTGTGCACATAACTAAATTCTTAATTTCACGTTTTCCATGGAGCAACAAGCATGTGCCATAAAACCCTTCCTACCCACAGCCCACTGCTCTTTGATTCTCTTAATTTCACGTTTTCCATTTGTTGAAAAAAAAGCATCAAGGGTAGAATTTTATTTTTAATTTTATATCAACAGGTTAACACTTCATACGATGCACTTAAACACTTCATATGTGTGGTACCTTGACAGCATCAAGGAATTGCTGCTTCCAAACTGTAAGACCCTAATTCGTACATGACAAAAGTCGCAGCGGAAAACACGAACCATAAAATTTCTTTCATTACCAACGTTTTGACTTACTTGAAAGTTCGTTTTGATATGTATCTTCTACAAAGATAAAGCATAAGTCTTGTTTCCTAATAGTACATACTCAATTATTCCCGTACAATCTATCTTGTGACTCGATCTTCGATCTCTAATCCTTGTTATAATCGCCCGTTATCCATACAACCTGCACTCACCACATACATTCATAAACATTAGCACACATTATATAAACAAGATACATTCACGTACACTTCACATTTTGTCATCTATCAAACTTTAAGCATTTCATCTGCGTAACCATTTCCTGGTGAGGCTTCAGTAATGTACCTGCATCACTTTTTCATTCTCAAGGTACACCATCAATAACGTTAACACTCAACATATCTAAGTCATACATACATACGTACTTGCATACCTACTTACATACACATCTACATACGTACATACTCTTCCTACAACTTTACATACGCACATACACTCATACATGTCTTTATACATACACACATACACAACTACCTACGTACATACCTTTACTACATTTTTACATACATGCCTACACTCATACATATCTTTATACATACATACATACACATCTGCATACGTACATACCCTTCCTACAACATTTCATACATGCATACACTCATACATATCTCTATACTTACATACATACTCATCTGCATACGTACATACCTTTCTTACAGTATTACATATATACATAATTACGCATCTACATACGTGTACAACCCCTTGCATACCTCTTACATACTTATACATTATTTACATGAGACTTAAACTTTGATTTATAGCCCATAAACATCTAAGGGTCGATCAAAATCATGTTTAGAAAGTCCGCCGTAGTCCACGGATAACAAACCGAAGCCTACGATACATAAATCGACTTAAATAACAATTTTCAGACTTTTGGACTTAGGGAGGTCGTCGGCGACGACCCGTAGTTTTTCCCGTAGCCAAAACCCCGTAGACAGGAAGATAACCCGTCGGAGAAAAACTGATTTTCCCTAACCCGTCGGCGACGGCCTCCTTGCCCGTCGGCGACGGCCTCTCTAAAGTGCATTTTTTCTGCAGTTTCGTTTCATCGTCCGAACGCACTAAAACGCGCATAACTTTCGAACCGTTTACCCGTTTAACCTCCCGTTTCTTCCTACATGCTTGTAAATTCACATTCTATCATATAAACTTAAAATCCCACATCCGGATTACGGAAATTCTTAACTTACACGCTATCGTCTTATTATTCGTTTATGATTTATTCGACCCGTTCATGCATTCATCAACTTAACTTGGTTATTTTACCATAGCATCTTATAAATCTAACAATATCCGTGACGTCTATCATAACCTACTAAATTCTTGGATGTCTTGCATCCTCTTAACACATTATCGTTCATATGCTTAACTTGACCCGTTAAGGGTATTCGCGCATTAATTGGTCTATGACTGACCAAACCATCATCCCCACTTCCATACTTGTCCAAAACATTACTCTAATCGAATAACTTACTTCTAAACAACTTTTAAGATCGTCTACCCCAAAATACCCATCAAGGGCATTTTGGTCAACCTTAAACCCATCATTTACGACGAAAGACTTTAACACATATTTGACCTCAAACATCATGTTTAATTCATTACAACACTTTATTACTTACTTGTACTAAGAAGTGATTACGGAAATCACTTACCTTATGCGTCCGTGCTCGTATCCGATTCCTTGCCTCTTCTTGACCCGTTAACACCTCATGCTTGAGTCCGTCTCGACGTGATTCCTATACTTTCATTTCATCGAAATCACGCTCTTATTAGCATACACCTTTGTACACGTAACAATCATATCACTCGCATAATTCACACTTAACTTTCCTTAGTCATTTCTAACAAGCATTAAAATACATAATCAACTTCATATAATCATATCCGTATACGTTAAACTCATGTAACTCATCATGTCATTACATTTAACACGGATTGCTATAACATGTACCATACGACTTCCCATCAACCTACATTTACGACAACGAGTCAAATCATGTTTCTTATACTTAGTTGACTTTCAAAAGTCAACTATTAACCATACTTAACTATCGACTTATCATCATATACCCGTAACATCATAATCGACTATACGGACGACACTATATACATTTCATCATACACTTGATGTGAGTACTACCTTTTAAGCATAACGTACAACTATTTCATGCACAATTCTTCTAAACTCATACATAACCCATCAAAACCAACTACTAATCATCATGTATCATTCCAAATGAACATTAAACATAACATCATCATATTCCTATACTTTCATCTAACAACAATTCATCATATCCACATAATACATCAATCATTCAACAAGACTTGAACATAGGAGGTGATTCTAGTCATCACCTTCACCCTAACTAACGGGTGTCACCTCTAATCATCAAATTAACGCAAACCATTCATAACCCATGTTCTACACGAGGATTCTAACCCTTGTACATGATCAATTTCATATTAACTCACGGATTAGAACATAACCCACTTCACCCATGATCACCAATCTTAGATTTAAGACATACCTTATGATCCCCTCGTGTTGGTGATCATTAATCCATGCTCGGTTATGGATTTCAGCTTCATCTTGCCTTCCAATTTGAGCTTAAGGGCGATTTAGGGTTTGAGGCTCCATGGGAGCCTCCTGATCTTTCTCGAACACACACGTATGTGTGTGTTAGTGTGTGTTTAGTTATTTTATAACTTAACTTTCATTTGTTCCATTTTAGCCCCTCGGGTTTACTTTTAAAACATAACTGACACTACCTTAATCATTTAAGACTTTTGACCATACCCTTAACTAGGTTAAATAGCCTAGTTATTTATTTCCTGACGTGTCACATAATAACATACAACAAATATTAACATTCAGATTTTGGGGCGTTACAAGAACAGAGACAACACTAAATTCTTCATAAATGTCTGTTTCATCGATATGCTTATAAGATGACTCTGGATCACTTAAAGGCAGATGCTGATATGTAGAATCTGCAAGTTACATGTTTTAAATATATTTTCAGTCTGCGAAGATTAGGAAAAATATAACAAAGACACGTTTCTCTGATCCATTCAATGAGGAATCCCATATTAACGAATACACTCGGTTCCACGACACACCACAAGCCAAACAATAAATACTATCAAACAAACAGCCACATCAACTACAAGAACATTACGAACTTGGCGACACCACTTATTTGTTATTGTTTGAGGACTCGACCTGGTCATCGAACTTACTTCTTTTGACAAAGAAAGACCCACCACAGACCCACCTTGATTCGCCAGATCTAGACTCGAAGAATCCACGTTAGTCCCCTGTTTATCCGCAGACTTCCTATGTTCCTCCACGACCCCATTTTCTCTAACCGAAATCACATGATCTCTCATCTTTCTCTTTTCTTACTTGCTAGACTTCCCTAACAAAGGCGCTTTCGTCGAAGCCCCGATATCAAGCTGACCAGCGTTTTCATTCCCCGAAGAGCTAAAAGCAAAAAACCGAAAAAAAAAAACAGTGTTTGACCCTTATTTTCAAGAAAATTTTATTTAATGAAGATGAATTAAATGAAATATAACATGATCATATAAACTGTAATGTGTACCTAGTTTTGTCCCAACAAGTACTACCGGAACATTTGGTGCAAATAGTCGAAGTTCAGGCATCCACTGTATGAATAGTCAAAGTTCACTTGAAGTTAGTCAACTTTTGACTTTGTAAATTCAAACGTATATCAAGTTGACAGATGAAAAGAATTCTTATCTATTATGGGGTTTTTCTTCCTTTTCAAGATTAAAGAAACTATAACATAAAAATATGACGGGCGATTACGAATTCTTATTTGATTTTGAATATAAAAACTAATCCATTTGACTTTAAGAAAGTCAAAATCAACCTAATATAGGAAAAAAAATAGTTATGAAGATTAAAAAGGTTTCAACTTGATTATGTGGTTTCTTCTTTTCCAACATTCAAGAAAATACAACATTAAAAGAAGTGTGAACTATATCATATCTTATACCCATTTAAAATCACAAATGAGCATGTTTGACTTTAAAGAGTCAAATAAACTCTAAACTCGTTACAGTAAACAAACTTGAACATGATTATGGATATTTTTTTTTTCAGGATGATATAACATAAGAACATATGCAGTTAACAGAAGCGTATCGATTTGGAAGTTAAAAGCCAGTCCCTTTAACTCTTAAAGTCAAACCAATGTTACTTTGGGGAAATATACAATAGATTCCAACTTGATAATGGTTTTTTTCCTGTTCAAGTTACAAGAATCAACTCTGTTCATATTCAAAAAAAAAAAAAACCAACTTTGAATCTTTAAAGTGGCCAACAAATATTTTGAAAATTTTATAAAAGGTGAAAGCACTAAATAAATAAAGTGAACCTTTTTTTTGCATCTGATCTGGATCCGAAAGGTTTGGATCCTACCAAAACCTACAACAACAGAAATACAACACATAACAATTTACTAATCATACATATAACGATCTATGAGTAAAACATGTGAAACACCATTGCACACATGTTAACTACAAACACAAAAACAAGTTGTGTAACATGTTTATGCACATTTTCATTGAAATTCAAATCAGTCGTTCATCCTACTTTAAACCAATAATAATACCTAAAATGGTTGTATTTCAGAATGAAAGCAAATGGGAGTCAAAACGACAATATCATCTGCCACAATAACAAATAGCTGTTAACAAGATATGCTTTTGTAATTGTTAAAATAATATGAATAATCACCTAAGAAATACTATAAATAATCACTAACTGATGCTATAATAATCAACTTTGTAGCTCCCAGCCGACCCGCCATTGAGAACAAACATTAGGCTAGGGACCATGGCTAAACACCTGGTTAAGAAGTTTCTGAACCATGGATTCATTCTTAGGTCAAGAAACCCCTAAAATCAGCAATTGAAACTATCTTGAAATAGAAATCCTATTGCAAACAAATCAATCATCAATCATACAACAACAACAACATATACTTACAAGCCACAATTGAGGTGACCGACTCATGGTAACATGATGAAGAAAAAAAACAAAACTATATAAAACATATTCAGGTTTTCACCTTCTCGAATGTAAAGGTACCGGAAAAGCCTTTTCAAATATGAATAATCTGGTTTGTCATCAAATCGCAACGATCGACAATTATGAAAGTACAATATGAATTCAGTTGGATAAGACTTGCATAGCACCTGCAGGTTTTGTTCATTTACAAGTCACTTTATTAAAGTTACAATGAACATTAATTGTATCATATTTTATATCTTAAAAATACCTCTATAAGAGTAAGCATCTTCTTTTCACTAATTTTATCATATTTTTACTTCTTAGTGTCGGCTTTCAACCCCTGCCAAAGAAGACTACAACCACATAAATACAAGAACAAACTTCATGAATAACTTTAATAAGTTAAAAAAAAACAATTAAATAAAATTATGATATATTCAACCTTCCTCTCACAAAATACATGAGCATATAACCACGAGACTCCAGATCATCCCTCCTGCTTTGCTCTACAATTACTAATAAACAAAAACCATATAATTTGGGCTCGTGCGAATCGTTATAGAAAAGATTTCATCATGAAATATTCCCAACAGGCATAATTACTTACCAACACCAAGGTGGGTATTAACACTGGCATCACGGGCAGTACCAGTAAGATTTTTGTTTCCCCTGAAACGAAATTTTGCGAGAACATGTCAGTTATCATACCAAAACAACAACCAAGATAAAAAAAAAATTAATGATATCGTTTTTAATCGAGTTTTTGCATAATCAATTCTAAATACCTGTACGGTTTATGCTTGTGTATCTGGGCATCCCTATAGTTTTTTGCAAGACCATAATCTATAATGTAAACCTGTTTTAATAAAAAGAAACAGAAATATGATGATAATCAGAATCTCTCAGCAATCATCTTCCAAATTTCAATTCTGTATTTTCCATCCAACATAATATATCAAATAAAACTTTTAACACATTAGATTATAAATACCAGAAATTTGAATTAAATTTCTATTATGCGCATCATACTTTTGGACCAAATTTCAATTCTGTATTTTCCATCCAACATAATATATCAAATAGAACTTTTAACACATTAGATTATAAATACCAGAAATTTGAATTAAATTTCTATTATGCGCATCATACTTTTGGAGGCTAGGCGTTGTGTCTAATTTCTCTGATACAAAAGTGCCTCAAATAATAAACAAAAACCACGAGACTCCAGATCATCCCTCCTGCTTTGCTCTACAATTACTAATAAACAAAAACCATATAATTTGGGCTCGTGCGAATCGTTATAGAAAAGATTTCATCATGAAATATTCCCAACAGGCATAATTACTTACCAACACCAAGGTGGGTATTAACACTGGCATCACGGGCAGTACCAGTAAATGGCTTGTCTCTCTTGTACGTAATGCTTTAAAATTGCAAGTTTACCCCCTCAAAAATGGCTTCTCTCTTGTACGTAATGCTTTAAAATTTATACGCAAATAAAATTACAATTTTGTACGTCACTTCTCCTTTTTATTTTTTATAATAGTATAGATGTGCATAGAGAACAATTCACACGACATGAAACATCAAAACTAAAATTTATTAAAATAAAGATTCAGGATTAAATTCCTCCATCGAATCCAAATATGTCAATATATATGTTTTATTGGTTATCAAGCCTCAAAGCTCTACCAAGGCATTTGATAATTAACCTGTTAGGTAAACTAGAATATAAAAACCAGAAATGCTTGTCTTCTATTTTCAGTCACGCACTATCAATGTGAGTCTTGAAGCCATGCTTATTCCATGCATAAATTCAAACCAATCTAAAATATTAACTGACGACCCGTACGCTTGACCCGATAAATAAATGACTAACCTCAACAATCAGTCAATCACCTCCTTAATCGTTTATTCATACCATTCATTCACAATAGTGTCGGCTCCTCCTCAATCAAATTCGCTTCTTGATTTTTCAATACACTCGTTGGTGTACTGACCATATTCACAACACTTATAACATTTCACGTGGATTTTATCCCGGAAACGCTCGTTACCATCTCGACCCCTCACGGACCCACAGCCTCTTCCCCGGCCACGTCCAAAGTCATCTCGGTTTGAGCTTCAAACGCCACAATGTTTACACCCGTGCGATTTTTCTTGACTAGCCAACAACAAACCACCTTGAGTGTCCTCCGTTCCTTTCAAGTGCTCCTCATATGCTTTCAAGCTACCAATGGCTTCATTGAATAACATTGAGTCTAAGTCGAAGCATTGCTCAATGGATGCCACAATTTGAAGAAACGACTTGGGCATTGAATCAAGCAACCTTTGCATCAACTCAACTTCTTCAAGTTCATACCCAAGAGTTCTTACCCTCGATGCTAAACCAATTGTTGGTGCACTTGTGTCTGTGCTTTGTCTGTATTTCGTCATGATACAAAACGATGTCGTGTGTTAGTCTGAGCTACGTCTTAGGTTTGTTAATATGTGCGTTTGATGTAAGTTTGACCAAGTCAACCATCCTCCTGGTTTGACTTGACCAAACAGTTAGCACATTGTGTGTAACATGTCTGTGTCGAAGGATGGGTCATCGAAGGATTGTTTAGATCCTTCGATGATGAGCTCGAAAGATAAACCTTCGATGGATGTTGATGGACCTCGAAGGATATCATCCTTCGAGGTATATGTGATCCTTCGGTAGGTTTCTGGTCGATAGATGATCCTTCGACCAGACGATCTGTGTTGGGTATAAATACCCATGTATTGTGTTCACTTCAAACGGGAAGACAAGTGAGAGCACATACACACACGAGAGAACTTTGAGAGTTTATAGAATACATCTGTAAACATTGAGCTTGTAACTGATCTTTTCATACGTATTAATACAGTGGTGTTAATCGGTGAATCTTGCGTGTCGTGTATTGTCGTCTTCTATCTCGGTTTGCATGCTAGCTTGGATTCCGCACTTGCTAGTGTGTTAGACATAACAAGGATTAGGTTGAACCTCAACCTCCGAGGGACCTACAAGTGGTATCAGAGCCGTGGCTCTTTTCCTTGTTAAAAACCGAGTTTATACAAGACTTTGGAGTGTTTTGGACAAAAACTCACTTGGTTTAGCATCCGTTTTTACTGTTTTTCTCGCATTTCTTGTCATAAAAACGTGTTCTAAACTAACCGGGTGTGTTAAAGAACGGGTTGGGTAACTTAAAAACTTGTTTTTAAGAGGTTTGGATATTTCCGGCCAAATTCCGGCTTACTCCGGTACCGGTTTCTGGAGAAGATCTGTCCTTTTTGAGTATTATTTTAGTGTTCAAATCTTGGTTTGGTGGTCTGACCATACTTTCTGCCGAAAGTTCTTACCAACCAATCACCTTTTCACCAACCTGTCAACTTTTGTCAACTGTGTCAGTGCAGATCGAAGGATATCCTTCGAAGTCGAAAGATCATCTTTCGATCAAAGGAGGTTCGATAGATAATCATCCTTCGAACATCCTTCGAAGTCTGTGACTTATCTTTCGATCCAAGGAATCTTTTCGAAGGATATATCGTTCGATCTACAGCTCTTATTCGAAAGATAAGGATCCTACGATTGGAGAGTCTTTCGAAATCAATTGTTCGAAACTCAACAGTGATCTTTCGAACACTGTTGATCCTTCGAACAAGTTTTGATCCTTCGATCCTTGTCTGTTTAAGTTTAACAAGTTTGTGTTTTTCAGGTCTTTCGATCAAGGATCCTTCGGCTGGCTGTTATCATTCGAGATATTAACATAGTTTGTGAAAATTAAATTTTAAAAAGGGAAAACTTGTTTTTCAAATTTTAAATCAATTTTCACTTAATATATTAATTTTTATAAAATGGGAACAAACGGTCAATGGGATCCAACCGCGTGGACTCGAACAACTTCGACTCCACAATCATCAGCTACGCACGGTCAGTGGGATCCAACCGCGTGGACTCAAACAACTTTGACTCCACAATCATCAGCTACGCAATCTGCGCCAGATTTCAACAAAACTGCATGGACGCAGGCTATTGCCCCACCTCAAGCTGCAATGATAACTGCAAATCAATGGGCATTGGTCACAAATCAAAGCAGCAGCATTCAATCTATGATGCAGAACGACAGTGAAACTGGTACAAGCACAAAACCACCAAAGCTAAATCACATCAATGATTGGGGATGGTGGAAAGAAAGGCTGAGAACTTATGTTCAGGGGCAAGGGCAAGGTCAAGAGCTATGGATGTGCTTCTTCACCGCATTTGACAATGATTTGGAAGTTGCAGGATCTAATCCACAAACTTACAGCACTATGTCTGAAGATGATAAGAAGAAATTTGAGTTAGAAAAGAAAGCATTCATGATTCTCACACAAGCTCTTCACAGAGACATTTACCACCAGTTTGTTTAGTGCACGACTACTAAAAGCTTGTGGGATATGCTCACGTTACGATGTGAGGGAAATGCTCAATCTAGAAAGATCAAGCAAGAATTACTGAAGAAAGAGTTTGAAGGATTCACGTGTTTGGAGAATGAGACTTTGGCAGAGTTATCTACAAGGTTCCATCACTTGTTGAGTGATATGTTTGCTTTTAAAGTCATTGCCACTCCACAAGAAATGGTGAAGAGATTCGCTGATAGCTTACCAGCAAAGTGGAGCAGTTATCTTGAAATTCTCAAAGAAAATGGTGTTCTAGACACAATCACCGTTTATGAGTTAATTCAAAAATTGGAGAACAAGGATGTAGAAGAAAAGCTTAAGGCAAAAAGAACACTAACTCCTCAAAACCCAGAGATGTACTATGGGATTGCAGGAGGTATCAGTGGAGAAAAACCAGCCTCTCAACATGCGAAGCTTCAAACAGCCTTCATCTCAAACACCGGACCTTCCACAACAAATCAGTTTGATCCTTCAGCATACACGATGATGTATTCAAGACCAGATTCTTCTTTTCTACAACAGAATGTGCAACCGACAGCTCAGCAGCAACAACCGCAACAACAAGGGTTTTATGGAAGCTCATCAAACATTCAAGCCACTTCCAATCCGAATACAGTCAGATTAGACACTTCCAACTTTTCCAAAGTCAGTGTCGAAATAGCCAAGGAGCATATGGAGATGTTGAACACCTTGGTTAGTGCTTATTGTGGATTGATCGCAGGTCAGATTGGGAATATCAATCTAACCAATGAAGATTATCAGCAAGTGGATAAAGAAGAGTTTGAAATGATGGATATCAAATGGGCTCTTGCTAGTGCAATTCGAAGAGCAAAGGAGTTTATGGAAAGGACGGGGAGAACCAACTTGGAAAGCAAGAAAGACACCAAGTATGGGTTCGACAAGCAAGCTGTCAAGTGCTTTAACTGTGGTGAACGGGGTCATTTCAAAAGGGAATGCACAAGACCAGCTCAGCATGGAAACCAAAATCCTTTCAGAAATCAAGGCAACCAGCAGAACCAGAACAGGAACAATGCTCGTACGTTGATACCTGTCAACAACCAAAGCCAAGCAGGGCCATCAAATGCCAACCAGGCACTTGTGGTTCAAATAGATGAAGGTTGTGATTGGTCGCTTCAGTTGGGAAATGATGCTCCAGATGGAACAGCTTATTTTGCTGAAGTTGTCAAGGATCTTAAACACGCCAGTGGTGGAGAATCTTCCACCAATGGTGATGAATCTTCTGTAGATGAAGACAGCTCCGGTTTCAGTGGAAGTTCAGATGAAGAGTCCTCCACTTCAGGCAATGATCATGTGGATGAGACATCAAGTGCGTCAGTCGATGCAGATATTGATGAGCTTTTGGAAGAAGCTGCAGCAGGAACTGAAAGAAGATCTATTTTGGTGGATCAAGCTGCTTACTCTTCGTCTTCTCTCCATTCAGCCTTTATGGCTAATATCGACAGTTCATCAGGTCAGGTATGTGTCGATGAACCCACTGTAGTTAGTTGTGATAACTGTGATAGTTTGCATGTTAAAAATGCTGATTTAGAGGCAAACATGTCTGAGTTGCAAGGCAAACATGATGCTTTACAAGCTAGTTTGTTTGACTTGCAAGACAAACATGCTTCAATGAATGATAAGTGTTGTGAATTGCGAAGCAATCATCATGAGGCTTTGCAAGAGAAATTTGAAATCACACACAAACACAATCAAGAATTGATTGTGGATCTTTCTAAAGCAACTGAAGCTAACTTGTTTTTAACCAGAAATGAAAAGGAATTTAAGGCAACAATTGCGTCATTAAGACATGATGTTTCAGAATTACAAAAGGCTGTTTTGCGAAAACAACATGCTAACAATAATCTTATTGACACAATTGAAAAGCAAATGGTAGAGTTGGCAACAGCTCGATGTGAATGTGAGACAATTAGGCAGAAACTGGAAAGCTATTCCAATTCCCGCTATGTATTGGATCACATCATTGACGTTCAAAAGAAAAAGGGGGATAAAATATGTATTGGATTCAAATCATGTCCTCCCCCAATGAATCACAATTACTCCAAATTGCCTGATGACGAGGATATGCCCCGTTTTGAACCTACTGTGCCACTCGATCTAGATGACTTTGCAGCAGGCCTCGGGTTCACAACTGGTACATCATCCTCGGGTCAATCAGAATCTGAGAATGTGACAGATTCATCGTGTGTTAAGGAGCAGAGTCCTCCCATTGTTGAGGATGCTGATTCTTCGGATGATGAATCTGAAGAAATTGTGGAACAACAGTCTAACTCGGTTACAACAGATATTCCAATCGAGAATCACATCCTGTGTGATCCACCAGTGAAACCGAGTAAGACTGAAATGTCAAAAGCAATGGAGTCCCTTGTATCTAGCAGTGAAGAGAATAACTTGTTGTACACGCTCAAAGGAGATAGCAAAATCTACTCTAACAAAGATTTTCCAATTAAAAATGTAAATCAAGATTTAATTGAGCAAATTTTTGAAGGATGCACTGATAAGTTTTTGGGGAACAAAAGTGGCAAAGTTACCGTCACTCAATGTGATCCAATTCCGTGTGAACAAATTAGAAAACAATACGGAAACCAAAAACTACCAATTGAGCGAAAACAACAAGTCAACTCCGGAAAGGGTAAGGTACAGGGAAAGAAGGCTCAGAACAAGAATGTTCAAGCACCTAAAGTTCAGCAGCCTAAGGCTGAACAACCAAAGGTTCAACAACAAAAGGTGCAAAACAAAAGATCTCCTGTTAAGAAACGAGAACCGAAAATGAACTTTGTTGGATCCACGGGTTCAGACAAACTTGAAACATTTCAGGATAAATCTAACATTGATTTTATAAAACAAGTTAGAATTTTAAAACGAAATGATCAGAATAATTACACCCAATACACCAACGGATGTGATTTAGGTCCAAGCACGTCTAGATCACAAAGTTCATGGTCTGGTTCTCCGTCTGGTCATCAACATGTTTCTCCGAAGTTTGTAGAGCGGAGAACATGTTTTGAATGTGGGACAGTTGGGCATATTGTAAGATATTGCCCACACGTGCAAAAGCTGAAGTCAAAAACGAGTGCTCCCCAAGAAATCGATTACCGAAAACGATCAGTTTCCCCGAAACAAGACCCACGTGTCTTGAAAGAAAGGGAAAAGAAGTTAAAGCAAAAGAATCAAAAGGTAATTGAAAAGGCCTTAAAATCAGAGGTCAAAGAAGAAAAACTTGTACAAGCAAAATCTGAAACTGTAAAACCAGTAAATGCTAAAACAATAAATTCAAATACTGGTAAAGGACAAACAGCTTGGAAGCAAAAGCAGGTAATTCAATCAGGGGGGGGGGGCACCACAGGCTCTTTTTCCTAATCATCAAGTGATTGAAATCACTTTCCTTGATGATCAAGGACGACCCAAGTCCACAAAGGCTTGGGTCCCCCTCTCCAACTAATCTCTGAGTGAGTGTGTAGGATATTCCAGGAGGAACTATTGATAGTCTTAGGATTGTTGATAGTGGAGCGTCCATGCACAAGATCGGCGACACCAGACTCCAAAACATCATTATATCTAGGAGTTGTTGCCTTTAATGGAGAGAAATGAGAAAAGAAAGGAAAAAGATAAGAAGACAAACATTCCGATGAAGGAATGATGGTGAAAGAATGTGGTTGAATGAAGTTGAAAAATTCGACATGAAGAGATATGTGCCAAAATTGGTTGTTATGGTTTTTGATCAGGTCCTCAGGAAAAGATTTCAATGAAAAGTACGCGTCTGTAGCACGTCTGAAGCTTTTCGAAGATTCATGGATTTTTCTTCCACAAGAAGTTCAAAGTCCACAAGGTGAACGTGCAGTGTACATTTCTCCACGGTGTGTTTGAAGAAAATGTGTTTGTTGACCAAACCAACCGGGTGTGCGGATGCCTTGGCGTGGATTGAACAACCGCACACTACTTCTGAAAGAGAAAGACAAAGACCTTCGCTGGTGCAATGTGGAAGACCAGCCGGACCCAAAGGTTTATGATCTTGTTGCTGTGAAGGGATTTCAGTAGCTACAAAAATCGACTTTGAAATCCACACCGGGTGGATATCCAGTTTGGGAGAGCGCTCAGATTCCTTGCAATGCACGATGCAGTTGCAGGATACGGTTTTAAATTTCTAATCTCTCCTATACTTGTCGATATTTAAGCTGCTTTGTGAATTATTATCTCGTTCAGCACTCTTTGGCCAGACAATGTTGTCATGGTCCGCACCGCTTACCGACATGCCAACTGATTTTTCCAAAATTCGCTAAATCATTTCTGATTAAAACTTAATTTTGGTAAACGGCATTGAGGTAAAACATGAGTTAACCAACATCGGAAAATCATTTTTGTAAATATCTTTGTGTTTTAAATTTGTCTTAGTTTATTGATTTTAGGGGGAGTAAATCCAAAATTTGAAAATCCAAAAACATCGAAAAATTTCAAAAACACAAAAACAATAGAAAAGCAAAAATGAGTTTCCTGGCGAGCCAAAGAGAAAATGATAGTACATCAGTGGTCTGTCTAAACCTCTTTAAACCTAAAATGAAAAATGTTAAGTAGCTCTATATAAGATGTATCGGTAGGCTCACAATCATTTTAAAGTGTGCAGGGTGATATAAACTTAAATCGACTGAAGACCAGGTGGGAACCATTCATTGGCATATGGTCTTAGTACCGAAATTTTGTTTGAGAGATTGCCGAGGTTCTGAGATATTCGGTCTTTATGCTGCTTATCATCTGGGTATCATGGTTGTATCTTTTACCGAAAAAAATAACGGGGACGCAAGTCTAGATCTTCCATGATACTATACATACGTGTACATATTGCATTCGACCTCAATAAGTGATCAACAATCACATGTCCATCAAAATAAGTGATAATAGATCACATTCATCCGGGAGTCAAGTTCGTCTCTCTGCTGTACGAAAGTACTGACCTGTTCACGGACTTGCTCCTGTGCCCTCATGCATCGAAAATCAAGTTCCTCATCAATAAGTGATTTTATCACATAGGGCTTGTTTTCAAATCAAAATAAGTGAGAATCTCACATCATATACGGTCAAACAGATGATAATCGGTATACTCACCGGTAAGATGAACCCTCGTGCATACCTTGATACGGGAATGTGTCGTGATGTGGATGAACACCGGTTGGTAAGTACAAATCATACCTTAACGTATCCCCTCGCCATGATTACATCTGATAAGTTGAGCTTATGTGGACAACAATACCGATAATTGTTATAGGATGCTTATCTTAATGTGAACTAATTGAACAACTAGAGCGTTTTGGCAAGGCCGTACACTGATATGATTCTCTTACCCTCGAAACTCGCAAAAAGAATGTCTGTAGATATTTATTTAATGCTTTCAGTTTCTGTATCCTTGTATATATTTATTTACTGCTTTCTGTCTTTACTTTTGAAAAATGAAAAATTCCAAAAAGATTTTAGGTGTGTTTTAATATAAACGTTATAAAAGCCAAAAAGATTTTATTTCTATCTTATTTTCGATCGTACGATGTTGGATCTCGAGTCTTCGTTACCTGAAACCTGATTGAAAACCAAAACTACTAAATCTTCATAAACGGTCGAAATTTGCAAGTTTTGAAAGTTAAAAACTAAAATTGATAAATTTGTTAAACTTTCAAACTGTCGGACGGTAGTTGATTGAAATATGGTCACACGTGTGTCATTTGTTTATGTTAACTATATTCCAAGCAGTTGTTCTCATTACGCGTTTAGATTTCTTGCATGTGCAGATTTTAAAGGCAAGGAGAACATGGTCGATGACAAGCTTCGGAATGAAGACACGACGTGAAGGCACTCAAAAGATAAAGATGATCGAGTTGCCGCTGGCCATCATCAACACCACAAGGATCTCAAGTTGCAAAGATCAAGACTTTCACGAGCATAACTCAAGGGGGAGCTTATGTTAAGGGGGAGTTTGTCATCACACTTCCTACATGAAACGGGGAGTTTGTTGATACACTTTCTGCTTTCAAGACGTGAAGACTTTAAAGATCCTCCGACATTGAAGACTTGAAAAGACGTCAAAGACTTGAAGACACGAAAATCGAGACAAAGCTACAGCCAAGGGGGAGTTTGTTGGTGCACTTGTGTCTGTGCTTTGTCTGTATTTCGTCATGATACAAAACGATGTCGTGTGTTAGTCTGAGCTACGTCTTAGGTTTGTTAATATGTGCGTTTGATGTAAGTTTGACCAAGTCAACCATCCTCCTGGTTTGACTTGACCAAACAGTTAGCACATTGTGTGTAACATGTCTGTGTCGAAGGATGGGTCATCGAAGGATTGTTTAAATCCTTCGATGATGAGCTCGAAAGATAAACCTTCGATGGATGTTGATGGACCTCGAAGGATATCATCCTTCGAGGTATATGTGATCCTTCGGTAGGTTTCTGGTCGATAGATGATCCTTCGACCAGACGATCTGTGTTGGGTATAAATACCCATGTATTGTGTTCACTTCAAACGGGAAGACAAGTGAGAGCACATACACACACGAGAGAACTTTGAGAGTTTATAGAATACATCTGTAAACATTGAGCTTGTAACTGATCTTTTCATACGTATTAATACAGTGGTGTTAATCGGTGAATCTTGCGTGTCGTGTATTGTCGTCTTCTATCTCGGTTTGCATGCTAGCTTGGATTCCGCACTTGCTAGTGTGTTAGACATAACAAGGATTAGGTTGAACCTCAACCTCCGAGGGACCTACACCAATCAATTTTGCAACGAAATCATCAACCATTTCGCCATCCTTCATATGTGAACTTTCAAGCTCCCTTCTTAATGTTGCAAGTCGCGCCGCTCTCACCTTATCTACACCCAAATACCGTGTCTTCAGTTCGTCCCACAATTGCTTGGGGTCGGTGTAGCTAGCCATTTGCACAAACATCTCCTCCGGTATAGCTTGAAACAAGAAGGCAATCGCTTGTTTCGACTTCTTCTGACCTGGTTCTTCTCCTAAAGTCCTTGATTCGACGGTCTCCCATCTATCATGAGCATCTATGATCGACTTCACTTTGACCGCCCATACTGGATAGTTCGTAGCAGTCAAAATCAGTTATTGGTACGTCACAGAACCACCTTCTTTAGCCCGTACCTACGCTATTTTTTTCTTATGAAACCCGTTCCAAGAGGTCTATTCCACCGATCAAGATCTTCAAGACTTATTGAATATCTGTTATGATTTTTTTTATTATTATTTAGTTTTCTATTTTATCTTTCAAATCTTAGTATGAATATTAGGGATCACTATTGTTTAGTAAAGCTTTGTTTATTTTAATAAAAATTGTAAGCTTTAAGCTTGATATTTAAAAATTAAAACCTTCGTTCACACTTATTTCAATATAATTGTTAGGCCACCCGGGGCGGTGATGTTTTAGCCCGTGATGCTTATATATAACGCATGATGTTTAACAAAACACCACCACCACTCAACTATAACGCGTCGATTTTACAACTCGTTGAATAGATCACGCGTGAAGAAAGTGAGGAAGTTGAGGGAAATTGTTGGGTTGTGAGAGTTTATTGTTGGGTGTTGTGAGTGATGGACATTTCCACTAAAATCCATCATCAGTGATTGAATAAATCTCGATGACGTGGCGGAACTTGATTGAAAGTTGTGAGTGAGTGATGAGTGATGACAACCCCTACCCCCTTAGTGTTTGATCCATTTGAACCACCTCCGTGTTTACATTAAAATATTTGCTCTAATATAAATCATGGATTAAAAATGTCTTCAAAATAGTAAATGAATTTACCATTCCCACAACGTACTGCACCTTCTTTGCCCTGATCTATGCAAATGGGATCTGCAGCTCCATTGAGAACCGATTTTTATTGAAGTCAACAAAAATATAATATCTTTTTGCAGTTAAGAATTTCGTGAACTTGTTATATATATATAAATCTGAAATTCTACATGGGTTTAGATCGTTTACTATTAATGTTATTTAAAAAGTTTATAAATATGTTTGTCATATCAAATGATCAACGCAAGAATTACAACTATTCTGGAAAAGTAGGGGTTCTCAATGAATCGAATAACCATAATAGATTAGTTGTGGTGGTTTTGGTCAAACAATTATAGTGAATCGATTATGGGTCGGTTAACCAAGAATTTAGGTCTAGCTGAAAATAACTCAAAATTTGTTTTTGACCATGCAATAAATTGTTATTAGATTTCTATATATTAGTAGATTACATAAAGGTAAAACATACATATGTACTAATAATACCAATTATTATTGAATTTTTAAACAAAACTATATTATAAAATCCATAAATTCAAAAAACAAAAACACATTCAACCAAAATGATATGATATAATAAATGTTCAACTAAACATAAAATAGAAAAAATGGTGAAAAGTTCAAAATCCGACAAAAAATTACTATATGTTAGCTCGGTTATGGTGGGTACGGAAATATTGATAACCATAACCAACCAACTACTTTCGGATTTTAGAAAAACAATTAACCGATCCATCAATTTATATGCAGTTTGATTTTATTGGTTAATTTGGTTATGAGTCTGTTAATTCGGTTTTTTACACACCCCCTACATTTAAGCTCATTATACGGACGTGGTTACTATAGTGTCAGATATCAAATCTTTGGGATATCTTTGGTACAAGAGTCGATTTAAGAAGGATACGGTAGATTGGAAAGTCTGTGATACATCTTCATTGATGGCATGTGTTGCTGAAAGTCAGTTTTCTAGTACCGGTAATCTAACAAATCCTATATAAACATGAATAAAACGTAGTATGTTTATTTTCAAAGTAAAATGAATAAAATTTTGGACTTTATAGTATAATTTACAAAAATAAAGTACACTATAGATTCTAGGTTAAAATATACTAAAGACTATTTTCCTTGAAAAGTCAAAACTAAACTAAACTCAACTTAAATTTTACTCTGTGTCTACACTCTATATTAATGAAATGAACATATACATGGGTCTGAGCAAAAATGGGACCTGATACGAAATTTACCATCAAATTTATCCTACTTTCACTTATTTTTCTTGAAATTTATGTATCTCCAACTAATCAAACCCAAAATGCTCCTTCTATCTCCAATTTACCGTTAACAACTCTGCAGGATGAAGCAGCACCCATGATAATCAAAGTATGTTTATTTATTATTCCATTTATTTCTGTACAAATACATTTTTACTTATTTGATTTTGTGAGTCATTATGAATATGTATTTCTTTAATTTGTTAGAAAGACAACATTCAAGTGGCAAGAATCGAGGCACAGTTAGCTAAAGCACGAGGTGAAATCCGTAAATCGATTGTTCAAAGAAGTTTCGCATCGAATGGAAGTTTGGGAACCATGTACAGGAATCCCTTCTCCTTTTTTCAGTTAAGTGCTTAAATTTTATAGAGAGAAAATGTTAAAAACGGTTTATATATAGTTGTTTTCTGGTATTCATACAAGTATATATAAACAATCATATACTTGTATGTTGTTATTATATTCATTCTTAAGTTAAAAAATGATCAGTTTTAAATTTTTGGAGTTCTGAAATGATGTGTTTGTATTACAAATAAGTAGCTCTTTGGTAACTTCTGAGTGGTTAAGTGCTAAACCAGTAAGATGTCTAGTATAATGCGTAACCGTTCAAAGGCAAATGTATGATTCTTAATCATTCAGAAGCAAATGTCTGAAACATTCAGACATCTGCTCGCGAAACAAACACTCTGAACCATCAAGTACTGAACCAGTAAGAGATCTGAACCATTAAGAGTCTCCTTAATAGCTAAACAAACAACCCCTAAGTCACTTAATTTTTATGAAATTTAACATTCATATAAAAGTTAATAATAAGATTATCAGTAATGGTTAAAACCCTTAAATGGATTTTCTCACCACATCACTATCATAACACCCCTTAAAAAATGTGTAATGGTTAACGCCCTTAGTGCCCTTTCAATAATTATTTTTCAATTTTGTTTCTCCTCATTTGGCATTATACTAGAAACGTTCATCCATATACCCCTGTAACGGGGGCGGTGTTGGAGGCGTTAGCAACCCCTTCACACCCCTATAATGCCCATTATGCATGCTCTAATATTAGCCGATAAATGAAACCTGAGTGATTTTATAGTTGAAAAAAGTATAAGCTGTTTTTATTGGAACAATAATTAAATTTGGTTCTCACTTAACAATTTTATCACACCTATGAATCTTTTAAGTTATTATAAAACCTAAAAGATTGTTGTATCATTCAGGAGTCATTCTGAAATGATGAAGACGTTCAAAGTATGGACTTATAAAGAAGGAGATATTCCATTAATGCATGATGGTCCGATGAAAAGTATATACAGTTCCGAGGGTTTGTTCATTGAAGAGATGGAGAGAAAAGGAAACCCTGTGGTCGCTAACCGCCCTGATGAAGCACACGCCTTCTTTATTCCGATAAGCATAACCAATATTGTTCGTTACCTCTTCGATAGTTCAGATCATCCATACAATTTTTTAGAAAAAATACAACATATAGTCGAAGACTATATTGGTGTCATTGCAGAAAGGTATCCTTATTGGAACCGTACCAATGGAGCTGATCATTTCTATGTTTCTTGTCATGATTGGGTATGTACATCCCTTCAACTTTTTTTTTTTTTCAAAATGAGTTGTCTTAATAACACATGACAAATGAGTCTGGTTTGAGTTTAATTTCTAGGTTAGTGTCTGGTACATCGAGATGGGTTAAGTCATTCTACAAATCTTTTAAAAATAAGAAGTGTAAAAAGACACAATGGATGAGACAAGATTACACAAAGTCGGTAAAGATATGACACAATGCTGAAAAATATAACCTAATGTCGAGGAAAAAAAAACACAATGAGTCGTAAAAAAGACACAATATATAACGCAAATTTAGAAAAAAAACACAATGATAAATAAAAGATACAATGCTAATAAACAAAAATTCTAAAATCTACAACCTACAAATCCAAAAGTGAAAAACTAAAATCTCAAATCATAAAGTTCGATGCGACGGTTCCAATGCCGATTGAATAAGATCAATCGGAGTCCTTTTGATACCCTTTGTACGACTTTTTATTTTTAGTAGTCTTTGTATTTGATCCTAAAACACGTCTAGATATATAGCCATTTCGAAGTTGGAAACTCAGATATGTGGTTTTTAATTAATTTTGTTTTTTTTTTTCTTTTCAATTTTGATTTAACATCTAGTATATATTGAAAATACAAAAACATAGTGTGGTTTTAGTTTGTTTTATCAAACTCTTGATATAAGTTTTATTGGAAATTAAGCTGTTTTTTTTTTAAATTACAAGACCAAATATACATTATTATCATGAAAATTTAATCGAAACAAAGAAAAGAATAAAACAAAATGGGTATTTAATTCCTATAAAATATTTTATACTATTAAAAACAATTAAATTTAAAAAATATATACAATATCATTTTTTTTTGAAATCACTATGTACTAACCTAGAAATGGAACTTAAATAAAATAAGTCCATTTATCATTATAAATTTTAAAAATACCCCATTTAAAAAAATCACATTTCTTTTTAATTAGTTATTTAGCAAACTAGATTTCTATGTTAACATATTGAATGATACGTTTTTGTCTATGTATAAACCACAGGGACCATTTGCTTCACGGGGAAACCCTAAACTCTTCAAGAATCTCATAAGAGTGCTTTGTAATGCCAACTCCTCAGAAGGTTTTGTCCCGATACGCGATGTATCAATGACGGAGATTAACGGGCCATTCAATACCATCCCAAGTGTAAGCAGTGGCCAATCACCTTACAATCGTTCAATCTTGGCTTTCTTTGCAGGCGGAAACCACGGTTATGTACGCAACAAGTTGTTCAAATATTGGGGAAACAAAGAAGATAATGATATTCAAGTTCACACTTACCTTCAAGAAGGTCAAAACTACACCAAGTTACTGAGTCAAAGTAAGTATTGCTTATGTCCTAGTGGCTATGAAGTTGCAAGTGCTAGGGCAATCGAAGCGATCTACGTAGGATGCATCCCCGTCATAATCAAGGATCATTACGTTCTACCGTATAGTGATGTGTTAGATTGGAGTCAGTTCTCTGTGGAAGTGCCCCTAGATAAGATTCCAGGTTTGAAAATAATTTTGGAAGATATATCTTTCACCAAGTATTTGGAAATGCAAAAAAGGCTAATGGAAGTACAAAGACACTTCATGGTTAACATTCCAGCTAAACCATTTGATGTCTTTCATATGATTCTTCATTCTGTGTGGCTAAGAAGACTTAATGTTCGGTTTCTAAGTTCATGATTGAAATATATTGCTGCATTTAGCCATTAGTCAATTGAATGTAAATCCATTGTGGGTTTCCAAAACCATATACAAGACAGTGGCACAGACTCTACAAGACTACAACACAATAACCAGCTTGTTTTCATATATCTTCTTTCTTATTATTTCGAGTTTTCTTTATCTATATAATGTGAGAACCGTTGCTTTCTTTATTTCTATAATCCGAACCATATGCTAGATATGTATAATTGTTTATTTTTTTTATTTTCATCAACAGTTTCATTATGTTATTTTTTATGAAATAAACTAGTATTAAGGGCCCCCGCGTTGCGCGCGCGCGGGGGGAGGGGGGAGGGCATACACCGTGCCAAGTAGCACTAATGCTACACAACTACCAGCGACTAACAACACTGGAAAAACTCGTTAAAATAAAATAAATAAGAAGGAAAAAAATAACACCAAGCGAAAAGCATACGTAAAATCGTTAAACCACGTATGCCAGTTGCTACATGTTAATGCGAAGAAATAAGACTGAAATGTAAAAATATAAAAGAATAACCAAGTCGATCTAATACCACGCGCGTTGCGACGAACCTGTCAAACAAGGAAAAATAGACGCGTTGTGACGGTCCTATCAAAAGGGGAAAAATAGTCAAAAAAAACTTTGAAACCCACACGTACGTTACGGCGTGTTTACTCGCAAAAGTAGAACAAAACGTAAAACGAAAAATTTGAAAAAGATGAAAAATACATGGATCAAAGTTGAAAATAAAAATGTGTTGGGGTTAAATTGCAAACGATGAAAACTTTTGGGTTAAAAGTAAAAAAAAAACAAAAAGGTTAAAATGCAAAAAATAAAACATTTGGGTTAGAAATGAAAAATCAAATTTTTTTTGAAAGACTCCCCATGCTTGAAGTACAAGCCATCATGCACAAACATCTTCCTAATTTATAATATGGTAATATTAACGGATTTATATGACTGAATTTTACATATTGTACTTCTGTAGCGACAACGACATATCTATAAAATTATCTAAGAGAGTAGAATGGTATGAAAAAAATTATATTTCGAAATCCTAAGAACTATTTTTTAAGAAAAGAATGAGTATACCCAATACTTGTAGGTAAGCACGATGCTCGACGAGTATTGGACCGGGTTGACACAATTTTACAACTCAGTATGTGATTTGCATTACCATTACCCATTCCAAACACTGCCCATTATAATCCCTATCCTTAGTATTGTTAGGATTGTTCCTATAAGATTATATAATCTGATAGGCTTCCTTTAAAATGATCACAATTGTATTTCTATAGATAGTTGATTAATAATAGGTTACGAGATTCTAGTTTTTCTCTATAGTATCAGAGTCTTAGAGTTTTTGCAAATTCTGTTTTCTCTTATCCAATCCTACTTCCCTCATTTCTTCTTTTCTTATGCTCGTCCTATGCTAGAAATGCTTATATATATATATAGGAGAAGGTTCATTGGGGAACACTAAAAAAGTGGGGAACAGCGGGGAACCGACTCAAACGAACTCCGATTGGACTCATTTAGCGGCGTTGGAACCGGATCGTAACAAGGATCTCTTAACCCTAAACCCTAAATCCTAACTCCTAAACTCTAAACCCTAAAGCTAAAAAATAAGGCTAAAACCTAAGCTAAATCGTAAAATCTAAACTATAAACCCTAAAAGCTAAACCCTAAAGGCTAAACCTAAAGCTAAACCCTAAACCTAAACCCTAAATCCTAAAACTAAACCCTAAAGTTAAACCCTAAACTCTAAGTCTAAACCCTTAGGCTAAACCCTAAAGCTAAACCCTAAAAGCCAAACCCTAATATATTTAGGGTTTAGGGGTTATGATTTAGGGTTTAGGGTTAAGAGATCCTAGTTAAGGTTCGACGAGTCGGTTCCAACGCCGCTGGAATGAGTCCAATCGGAGTTCGTTTAAGTCGGTTCCCCACTGTTCCACAATGAAACTTACACTATATATATATATGATCAAGATCAAGGGAAAAACCTTCCAAGTTGGAGAACTTAGAGAACTCAGCATTTCCGTATGAGTATTGCCCCAATTTTTTTCACACAACTAAATTAAAATGTTAAAAAAGACTGCTGAAAAAAAAATCGAAGTGGTGTTTTTCGGCCACTTACAACAGCTGTAAAAAACTGATAACATAAGAATAACACACTTTTTACAGCATTTATGGCTCCCGTAAATGAATTTTTTTTTTGCTATGGATTATATTTATATCAAAGAGTATATTGCTATGGTTTATATTTATATCATATTATAATATAATTATAATATAATATAATATAACTAGGAGTTATGTTCTTATTAGAGGTCCTATGTAATTATCATGAATATATTCATATAAATAGTTGGATTAATAATACCCAAATATAGTTTACTAGATTTTTAATTTTCTATATTGTTTAGCAATATAATTATATCATAATTACCACTTTTGCTTTAGCATATAATCTTAAGAACCCTCAACTCTTTCGTTGAGTACACCTTCTCATGAATCGATTGTGACACCTTCCTTGTGTAACTAATTACACCTTCTCTGGTCGACTATGTTTGAGCAAAATCCTAACAACCAATGTAATTGATGACACCTTCTCAGACACCATATGTCAACTAGTTTAATATCCGTCCAGTGGACGGGTTGCGTTGATGTATTATATAGTAACAACATGAATAAACCTATGAACAACGTGACAAACAAAGCTAACATATATTAAGGCAGTAAATCACCATATGTCAATAAGAAACAATGTGGGCTTCTATAACAAGAAACGGTTTGACTCAAATGAGTTCGCATCCATCAGTTGAACCCTCATCACCAATGTCAACGTTGTTAACAAGAAATGATTTAGGTTTCTTTAATCCTAATATCAAGAAGGTGATTGAAGTCAGTTGGAGGCTCATGGTAATAGTACATTAGGAAGAAGATCAGAGAACAAGCTGCAGGGTATATGATTTTTTTTCTTTTAATTAATTAACTAATTAATTTTTTATTTAAAGTAAATTACACAACCAATCCTCAACTATTTAATAATTAAATTTACATAAATAGTCCTAGATGTAAAAGGAAAAATGTCCCTAAACATCATAGGAAAATATGAAAAAGTTTGTGCCAGATATGAGAATAGTTAAAATATGGTGATTGAACCAAGTAAACATATACGAAAAAAGATTCATTTATAGACTAAAGCCATTAAAATAACCCAACCAAGATACAAAATTGAGGATTTTGGAACCCATGTTGATGTTTGATGTAAAAAATATAATGTAATCATCATCTCTCGGATATTTTAGTGTAACTAGGTTTGACTTTGTGACCAAAGTGAAATGTAATATCATCAAGTAAGTCAGGAGTCAGGAGGTGCCAGAGTGAACGTTTGTTTTAGTTTTTAAAATTCTAAGTGTTTAGGGCGGACCGGAGCCCCTAGTCTATGGAGGTTCCAGTGGTGGGGCCGGGGGGCAGCGCCCATGGGAGCAAGGTCCAAGGGGCGCAGTAGGCCCTGGCAGGGTCTGTCATTAATTAAATTGCCTCACTAAATTGCATTAAAAAAATAAATTTTCAAACGAACCACCGAATATTCGATTTAAAAGTGATTACGTGTCTCTCAAATCATCCGATGTAAACCCATTTTCCCCCACATGATCCATAGATTTTACAGATAATTTTTTTATATTATTTATCTACTAATTCTAACGTTTGTATTTTCCTTAGATTGAAACAACAGTAAATGACTAAATGTATATCATTTTAGTAAACGTATATAACGAACGTGTTCTCTCGTTTTCTTTTACATATGTTGTATTATGTAATCATCGTATTTCTCTTAAAAAAGATGTTTTTTTTTTTTTTTTCAGATATACAGTATAAAAGATACACAAAATTCACTTGAATTATTTGTTATTGTTGTAATAAAATGTTACATATAAAAGAATAATTTAGAACACAAATCTATACTATATAATAAAAGAAACCAATAAAAGGATACATGTCATTCATTGAAGCCATCTATTTTTATAGATAATTAATATCAATTAAAAAATAATTATAAAATTAAATTTAATATAAATTTAAACAATTTGTATAAGAGATAATATAATATTTTATAATTTTGTTATAGTTTCCTTCTTACCTCAAAACTTTATCAAGTTTTATCTTTACCCCTTCTTAGCCTTTAAGTTCAAGAAATGCAAATTTTTAACCACTTAACTTTTTGTGAACTTTGTAAATGCCACTTTGACCCCCTCAAGAGTTTTTGACTTGACCATATAAATTCGAGTTAGTCGGGTCGCGTATAATACGTTATGATTGTACGATATAAATTCGATTTACGTTACGTTTTGATCGAATCGCGATGCAACTATAGGATATATTGAGTTCAACCGGATACGTCAAAACTTGTGTTTTCATATGGTTAACACATCACATAACGCTTGGACTAATCCCTTCGATATAAATTAATATAATGTAAATGATTTATTTATTTTATTAAACTAAAATAGTTAAGGATAGAACCTATTTCAAAAATGTTTATAAGGGTAAACAAAAATATTAATCAATGTTCATTGGTTCTATACTTTTATTTCCGTGTTCAATTTTCAACTCAAATACGGTAATCACTATGTTTACGTGACATTTATAAGAACTATCACCGCAATCACACCATCCATCGTATATCGAGTATATCCGTTAGTTTTTTTTAAAGATATTACTACACAAAATTACATTTATGCAACTCGTGTAATACACGGAGTTTTTTTAAAATATAACTTTTTATTATGTAGTATATAAAATTAGATTTATTCAATCCATATAATACATAGGGTTTATAAAGATATAACTTTTTATTGTTTGGTATATGAAATTACATGTGATCAACCCGTATAACTGATGTAGTGTATAGTGTGATAATGAAGATCAAACACGTTGATTCTAAGAATACCCGTGTAGTTCTTCCCCAACCCCCAAATTGCAACCCAAAGGCCACGGAATTTGAAGTGAAAATTCAGTTTTCTCAAAATTCAATTCTGATTCTTTCAATTACTAAAGGGACATATAAATAAGAACATAAATTCGAAATGGGCCTAAAAAAGATAACGGGCCAAACACAAGCCCAAAAAAAAATGCCCAAAATACTTAAAAAAACATAAAAATGCAAATAACTAATGGAAATAAGCGTTTTTTTGGCACGGACGATGACCCAAACCGCCAAAGGCGGCGGTTTGCAGCAAGATGGAGCTTTTTCTCACGTTCGTTTCGCCTGGTCGCACGCCCAAAACGGACCTCCGTAGCCCAAGTTAGAGCCATTTTAGTGAAGCCCCTTTTGTTACGCGGTCTTGGGCCTTCAAATACAAAATAGCATGTTCCTCCACACTTGGGCCCGCATCATTCCCCCCTGGATAGACAAAATTCGCCCTCGAATTACCAACAGGTTCATCATCAGAAGATTCTCCATAATAAGGCAACAGATGCTTCACGTTAAACACATCAGAACAACGAATGTGACTAGGCAACTTTAGACGATATGCATTCGGATTGATCTTCTCCACGATTTCAATTGGGCCAATCTTCCTCGCTGATAACTTGTTGTAGTCCCCAACTGTAAAACGATCTTTAGTCAAAACAGCCCAAACAAAATCACCTTCCTCGAACTCAACATGCCTACGCTTCTGATCAGCAGCTTGCTTATACTTCAGATTAGCACTGGTCAAATGATCATACACAGCATTATGAACTTCATGTAAACCCTCCACAAAATCCTGAACTTTCTTTGGAACAGATCCAGAAACAGGAAGAGACATCAAATCAAGTGGTCCCCGAGGCTGAGATGAATAAACTATCTGAAATGGGCTATATCCGGTGCTCCGATTGACAGCATGATTATGAGCAAACTCAGCTTAGCACAATTTTTGATCCCATGCCTTCACATGATCACCAACCAAACACCTCAGTAAATTCCCAAGTGACCGATTAACAACTTCAGTTTGCCCATCAGTTTGTGGGTGATAAGCACTACTGAAGTTGAGTTGAGTATTCACCATCTTCCACAAGCTACGCCAAAAATGACTCAGAAATCGGGTATCCCGATCAGACACAATAGAAGAAGGTAGCCCATGCAGACGGTACACATCACGAAAAAAAAGTTGGGCTACATTAACAGCATCAGTCGTCTTCTTGCAAGGAATAAAATGGACCATCTTAGAAAACCGATCCACCACAACAAAGATGGAATCATTACCTCTCTGAGTACGAGGTAACCCCAACACGAAATCCATACTAATATCAACCCCAGGAATAACACTTTAGGGGTCATGAACACACACTTCTTGGTGGCTGCATAAAAACGGTCCCTACGAAGTAAGGCCAAAACTTGCCTCACATGCACAACATGGTCGCTGAAAGAAGCACTAAAAATGAGAATGTCATCAAAATACACAACCACAAACTTCCCAATAAAAGGCCTAAGCAACTGATTCATCACACGCATAAAAGTACTAGGAGCGTTTGATAAACCAAATGGCATCACCAACCACTCATACAACCCTTCACGAGTCTTGAAGGCAGTCTTCCACTCGTCACCCTGTCTAAGACGAATCTGGTAATAACCACTCTTCAAATCTAACTTCGTAAAAATAGTAGCACCACTAAGTTGATCAAGCAAATCATCAAGTCGAGGAATAGGAAACCTGTACCTCACAGTAATCTTGTTGATTGCTCGACTGTCAACACACATACGCCAAGTGCCATCTTTTTTTGGAGTCAATAAAGCCGGAACAGCACAAGGGCTCATACTTTCATGAACATGCCCCTTAGAAATCAATTCCTCAACCTGCCTTCGCAACTCTTCATGCTCACCAGGGCTCATCCTGTAATGTGGTCTATTGGGTAACTGTGACCCAGGCTCCAAATCAATATGATGTTGGATGTCACGCAAGGGTGGCAATCCATCGGGCAATTCGACAGGAAACACATCAGAAAATTCCTCAAGCAAAGGAACCATAGCATCAGGAATTTCGACTTCCTCGGGCACTGCCTTCCCTATCAAAACAAAAACACTGTCTGTGTCCTCCAATTCATCTTGAAACTGACTGATGGTCAACAAATTACCCGACTGTTTTGTGGCTAACTGTTTAGGCTTGCTAGGGACAAGAGTGATCTTCACACCACCAAACATAAAGCTATAAGTATTGGACCGCCCGTTATGCTCTATATTACGTTCATATTCCCAAGGTCTACCCAACAATAAGTGACACGCGTCCATAGGGACCACATCACACACAATATCATCTTTGTACGTTGACCCAATAGAAATAGAAACAAGTGCCCTTTTAGATACCGTCACTTCACCTCCCTTTTTAAGCCATTGAAGCTTGTACGGTTTCGGGTGACTCTCTGTCTTCAAGGCCAACTTTTGAACTGCCTCTTCAGAAATCAGATTGTCACAACTCCCTGAATCAATAACAAACGTGCAAACCTTCCCCAAAATTGTACATGTTGAGTGGAAGATGTTGTGCTTCAACCAGTCATCCCCATCTGCCTTTGGTGTATAGCAAGAGCGCCTGACCACCAAGTTCACCCCAACATCACCGGTCACAACCTCTTCTTCGTACTCGGTTTCTTCATCATACACAGGGTTATTAAACATGGGTTGACTTATAAAGTGAATGATAATGACTTTGATGTGCTTAGGATCAATTGTAGCATTTGATTGACCGTGTTTGGGTGTCAAATAGCATTCTAAAGTAGGCTTAGGATCAATTGTGCTTTCACTGTTGTGCATTAAGATAAAATGACTTTGACTACTGCACATTAAATTCAAATCACTTTGATGTGTCAACATCATTTTGACGTGCTTAGATTCAGTTGAGTGTTAACTATGACTGTTGCACATTAGGTATTGAATGCACATAAGGCTTTCACCATAAAATGTTGGCTGGTTCTTTTCTTATTGTATGCACAATAGGCCTTACTTATAAGTTGAACATGGATGGTAGACTTGTTTTACACAATTGGTTTTAGCAATTTTTGGAACAAAATGATGATAGACTTTGTTACACATCGTAAGATTTAGCAATCACTTAGATAGGGAGTAACATATAGCTAGGGATAAGATGAACTGTTTGACCAGATAAACAGGTCAAACATGTGATAGTGAAGTCAGTTTAGGTTTTGAAAGTAAAAGCCAGTTGAAGTTGTGAAGGTAATACTCAATTCAATTCAAGTTGAATGGTAATTTATGTTGACCTTAATAATTACTACTAAGTAGTAAAGAATATGTAAAATATATAGTTGTTAATCACACACTCGATTGGGTGAAGTGCTATATAACATTATAAAGGTTGAAAGTGTGGATTTTGAGCCGAAACGGGTGAAGTGCACACCAAAATTTCGTAGTCTATGCCATAGGCCCACTGGGCGGATACAGTGAAAATTGAGGTCATGGGTTACGTATGGCACGCTGGGGTCGAAACTACTTTTAATGAATCTTTGCATTTAAACTTGAAACTTATGTGCTTTAGTTTAGCTTAGCTTATAAGGTATACATCACATAGTTCATGATTGGGCCTTTGGCGTAGACTACGAAATTTTGGTGTGCACTTCACCCATTTCGGCTCAAAAGCCACACTTTCAACCTTTATAATGTTATATACGTGCTAACAATCGACTTTTTGGCTGAGAAGCTAGAAGGTCGAGTGGGCCATATAATTGTCGGAATGATCATATTTTATATAATTATTATAAAAACAGCCACATTTTCAACCATCCACCTCATTAGCCAAAAAGTCGATTGTCAGCACGTATCCTTCTTGGCTTTGAATTTCTTCATGATGAGAAAGGTTGAATTAATGGAAATTGATTTCCGCATAAGCCGCATCTGCTTCTTCAAACGTGTGTTGTGGCCTTTTTTGCAAGTTTGATAGCTACAAAACATCTTAATCTTCCAACCAAAAGACTGTCTTACAGTTGGGAAGCTGTTCATTTGTTGAAGGGTCAAGACAGCTCTTGTCCTTGACAAACCCCCTAAGGGGAGTCACATTCCTCTAGTGGAATGATATGCGATAACGTGCACATAAACAAAGTGATGATTAAACACATTTTCTTGAACACGTAGTTTAAAGGGTCATTTGGATCCTCCATCAATTGTGTTCCTCCCATCATTTATATGCAAGCCATCCAAGACTAGGTATTAATGGCTCTTATTCCACATGTTACAGATCAAATAACCTTCGTTCTCCAGCCAAAACACCTCCCACACCCTTTATCAACATAATGTTCACTGCACTTTGATATAGGTCGACGCAAATGCGGTTAGGTAATAAGTGATTCTTCGGTGATCATGTGCCCAAAAGCTCACAACATGGTGGTTGTGTGGCACATGTGGGCTGTAGAAATGCATAAACATCCGCACATAACGTCTTTTTGGGGTGTTATAGCTTATCATGATCCGTCCGAAATCGTCACTTGAACCCGTAGGTTGTTTTGTCTTGATGTAGCTAGCTCGGTCAAGTCGAATCAGTGTGACATATTAATTTATCAGGCAGGTTGTTTAGTATTGTCATGAACATGTCGTCTATCTAAAACAAATTCATTAAAACAATCTCAACCAGTTAAAGCATTAATAACATCAATTATAAATAATGTTACATAATAACCTAGATGAAACCACAAATTTCGATTATAACTATAACAAACCATAGCTAAATAGTGGTATTTGTTGAAGAAAACGTATTCTCGGGGCACTTTGTTTTTGTGAACGTGGTCGCATATCATTCCACCAGAGGTCGGGGTTCCCTTACGGCGGTTTGTCCCGGATGAGAGACCGTTTAAGCTCTGAACAGATGAACAGTCTCCTCACTGCAAGACAAACTTTCTGGTCAGAAAATATTATGTATTTAACAAACTTGGGACAAAGACTTCAACACACGTTTGAACAACAACAGTAGGCTTATGTAGAGATCCATACTCACCATCCCCGTTTTATACCAGGACGCCTTTCAACAAAGCTTTGATGGATATGCTTTGATGATTGACACTTCGCCAGCGGATGCAGATGGTGAAGCGGGTCGTAGGATCGTGAGAATGTCGCTCTTCCATCTCACACCGGAGTTTACCGAATACCCGGAGTCGACAGTTTATCACCTGCTGTCAAGTGTGCCAGTTGAAGCAATACCTCAAGAACCTCTGCGCTTTGTTCAGCCTTTGCTGCTGAGAACATTCGACATATTTGTGGAGTTAACCACTAATCTTGTAGCCTCGGTCAACGAGCCAAATCTTTGGCGGTGTTTGATTTTCAGGTATAATACCCAAGCAAGAGAAGGGATGACAACAACTTTTGGATCGCGTGGTCGTTTGGGTATTAGTGTAAGGCTAGGCGTTATGAATTGAGATTTAGAAACTAGAATTTGATAACATGATTTTTGGGTGATTTATTTCTTTTGGTGGATGTTAGAAACAAACTGTGTATGATGTTTGGGTAAGGATGCAGAAGAGTAAAAGTTTTGATTGCTAAGCCTCGTTTGTGTTGAATGATAATAGGAGAATGGTTGAAATCGTTGTGGTTATTGAAAACAGAAAAGAAAAACTGTGTTTGCATTACAGAGAAGAGTAGGAGAAATCGATTGTGGTTTAATGAAAAGTAAGAAAAGAAAAACTATCAGAATTAAATAGAAGAAGTGTAGGAGTATGAGAAATTTACATTAAATTTAAATTAAATATTGTTTTTTTAGCGACAAATTTGGATCATTAATTGTTTATGTTTTCATTAAATTTAAATCGATTGTGGTCTACGTTTTCATTAGTTGTTTATGTCTCGTATTGTTATATGACTAGTATATACTTTAGCATGCAATAGACCTTAGACCTTGTACTCGTTATTGCATGTTCCGTTATGGCAATGATATGTTAATTTCTGATATGGCTTTGTACTCTGTCACACGAGCGATTATATGTAAAGACTTGTCGTTGGGGCATCAATGACACGACACTTATCGTGACAGTGTGTAACTAAAGTTCACGGCGTCTCCAACTTGTCTTTTGATTATTACATATGTCTATTGTATTACGTGACTTATTTATTGTTATGTGTAGTCACATATGTTTAGTTTAGTACTATGATATGTTTTATATGTGTCTCATTGGGCATGAAGCAGAACCACCCGATCATATCCATCTCAAGATCCACCAAAAGAAACAAATCACCCAAAAATCATGTTATCAAATTCTAGTTTCTAAATCTCAATTCATAACGCCTAGCCTTACACTAATACCCAAACGACCACGCGATCCAAAAGTTGTTGTCACCTCTTCTCTTGCTTGGGTATCATACCTGAAAATTAAACACTGCCAAAGATTTGGCTCGTTGACCGGGGCTACAAGCTTAGTGGTTAACTTCACAAATATGTCGAATGTTCTTAGCAGCAAAGGCTGAACAAAGCGCAGAGGTTCTTGAGGTATTGCTTCAACTGGCACACTTGACAGCAGGTGATAAACTGTCGACTCCGGGTATTCGGTAAACTCCGGTGTGAGATGGAAGAGCGACATTCTCACGATCCTACGACCCGCTTCACCATCTGCATCTGCATCCGCATGCGAAGTTTCAATCATCAAAGCATATCCATCAAAGGTTTGTTGAAAAAGGCGTCCTAGTATAAAACAGGGATGGTGAGTATGGATCTCTACATAAGCCCACTGTTGTTCAAACGTGTGTTGAAGTCTTTGTCCGAAGTTTGTTAAATACATAAGATTTTCTGACCAGAAAGTTTGTCTTGTAGTGAGGAGACTATTCATTTGTTCAGAGCTTAAACGGTCTCTCATCCGGGACAAACCGCCGTAAGGGAACCCCGACCTCTAGTGGAATGATATGCGACCACATTCACAAAAACAAAGTGCTCCGAGAATACGTTTTCTTCAACAAATACCACTATTTAGCTATGGTTTTTTATAGTTGTAATCGAAATTTGTGGTTTCATCTAGGTTATTGTGCAACGTTATTTATAATTGATGTTATTAATGCTTTAACTGGTTGAGCTTGTTTTAATGATTTTGTATGAATTTGTTTTAGGTAGGCGACATGTTCATGACAATACTAAATAATCTGCCTGATGAACAAATGTGGCACATGTCACACCGATTCGACATGACCGAGCTAGCTACATCAAGACAAAACAACCTACGGGTTCAAGCGATGGTTTTGGACGGATCATGACTTCATGATAAGCTATAACACCCAAAAAGACGTTCCGTGTGGACGTTTATGCATTTCTACAGCCCACAAGTGCCACACAACCACCATGTTGTGGGCATTAGGGCACATGATCACCGAAGAATCACTTATTACCTAACCGCATTTACGTCGACCTATATCACAGTGCATTGAACATTGTGTTGATAAAGGGCGTGGGAGGTGTTTTGGCTGGAGAATGAAGGTTATTTGATCTGTAACATGTGGAATAAGAGTCATTAATACCTAGTCTTGAACGGGTTGCATCTAAATGATGGGAGGAACACAATTGATGGAGGATCCAAATGACCCTTTAAACTACGTGTTCAAGAAAATGTGTTTAATCACCACTTTGTTTATGTGCACGTTATCGCATGTCATTCCACTAGAGGAATGTGGTTCCTCTTAGGGGGTTTGTCAAGGACAAGAGTTGTCTTGACCCCTCAATAAATGAACAGCTTCCCAACTGTAAGACGGTCTTTTTGGTTGGAAGATTAAGATGTTTTGTATCTATCAAACTTGCAAAAAAGGCCACAACACATGTTTGAACAAGCAGATGCGGCTTATGCGGAAATCAATTTCCATTTACTCAACCTTCCTCATCTTGAAGATTTCATACATAAGCGGGCAATTCAAAGCCAAGATGGATACGTGCTGACAATCGACTTTTTGGCTAATGAGGTGGATGGTTGAAAGTGTGGCTTTTTTTTTTATAATAATTATATAAAAAATGATCATTCCGACAATTATATGGCCCACTTGACCTTCTAGCTTCTCAGCCAAAATGTCGATTGTTAGCACGTATATAACATTATAAAGGTTGAAAGTGTGGCTTTTGAGCCGAAACGGGTGAAGTGCACACCAAAATTCCGTAGTCTACGCCAAAGGCCCACTGAGCGCGTACAATGAAAATTGAGGTCATGGGTGAAGTATGGCACGCCGGGGTCGAAACTACTTTTATTGAATCTTGGCATTTGAACTTGAAACCTATGTGCTTTAGTTTAGCTTATAAGGTATACATCACATAATTCATGATTGGGTGGGGGGTTGGGTCCAACGGTCAAAGCCATCAGAGTCACGGGTTTGAGCCCCGCCAAACAGTGGCGAAACTTGAACTCCGAGTCAGGGGCCGGACTCCGGATAAAAAAAAAACAGAGAGGGCTGGACTCAAATTTTCCGTCGTAAATAAGTTGAAATGCTATATTAAGGTTTTGAGATTGTTTAACAAAATCAAGCCTTCCATAGACTTCTGGTAAACTAATTAGGTTCAACTCAAGGCATTCAAGAAAGGGTTGGAGGTGTGGTGGTGTTGCAAATAGGGTGGCGGGGCTCAGGCTGGCAGGATTTGCATTGACGGTAAACTTTATTGTATTACTTTATATTTCTTTTCTAAATTCTAAAACTTTCTCAATGTGTAAGCTTCTGTAATATTGAACAAAATATAAGATAAAATGACCGTCTAGCAGAAGTTATGCGTAGCACTCGTTACTATTAATATTATAAACTAGGCCTGCACGTTGTGACGTGCCATTTCGGTTTGATTATTTGAAGCAATGGGAAAATAACCGTAGTGTAGAATATAGGAACTTGGGATTTAAAGTAGCCAAATCTGCAGGTAGTTGAAAAAAAGGACATACCTGAACACAGTCATAAGGATATCTTTTAGAAAGCTTGCTTATGTAATTGTAGAACTCATAAATCACCCGAGTACAAATCATGAAACTTAGCCTTAAAATCAAGAAAAGCCAACTAAAAGATGACTTAAAATATGTACAACTTGCCAAAGAAAGAAAGGCACTTTTCTTAACAACAAAGTTAATAACCAAATAAAGGCAAATATAAGCTGCAAAACTAAAATATTATAAGATAAGAAAATGGTAGAAATGTTGTTGAAAGTCTATGTTTGTCTTCATTTCAAAACCTAAACTTTTCCACAGATTATAACATGATATATACCCGCCTTAAAAAGAGTATCTTGATGTCGAATTTGCACAACACATAGATAGCAGTGCAGATCAGAGGTCAGTTCTTTACAAGGGTCTATGTTCATCAGAAAAAAAATGCTGCTAGTAGATTTATAATTTTGTCATTCCCTAAACCCCATTTTTAATTCAATAAAAGCTTTTTGCAATAAAAAAATACCCTAATCATGAGAATAACATGATATACAACTCGGATCTTCAGATCTTCAACAAAAGAACTCAAACCAAACGATTTTATTCACCCAAAAAATACACAACAAACAATTCGATATGCAGACTTTAACAACTGTAAACAAAACTCAAAGATTACCACAATGACAATTACTATATGGCAAAGAAAGATTAGACTAGAACCACAACCATCTGATTCAAGATGAGTTCAGATCTGGAACAAACAAAGCCCTAGTTAGGGGGTGTTTGGGTTAGCTTATTTAAGTTAAAAACGACTTTTCGTGAGGACTTATTAACTTATGACTTTTTGAAAAGGACTTTTTAAAAAAGTGTTTGGGTTAGCTTATGAGCCAATAAGTAGTTTTTTTAAAAGGTGTTTGGTTTAAAGCTTGTACCAGGTCTGTTCCCTCTTCTATATTCAAGCATGCATGCATCGACAAACTGCTTGAACGTAAAATCATCCCACAATACTCTCGATTTATTCTTGTTAGATGATGTTTCACAACCAACGACTTTTTGGCGGTTGTCATCCATTTACACTAACTAACTGCTGGATATTCTTACTCCGCTGGTAACAAGAACAAGGCAGTTATCTGGGAGGAAAACACTTTGTACGACTACTTGTTGAACCCTAAGAAGGTATGATTTTTGCTTACACTAGCTCAGCACTAGAACTACTGTCTCTGAGCTTTTCTAAAATATTTCAATTTGGAAGTTCTGTAGAAAGAATAAGTTTGTAAACCAAGAAACAAGTTAAATTTTTGCGAATGACATGGTTCATTTTATAAACTACGGTTTATAAACAACAGTTAATTCTATACTAACTAGTTTTTTGAAAACATCACCTGGCTTAAAAAAAAACAACAGATAGTCACAACAGTTAATCCAAAAACTATATACTTAAACATAAGAAACAACAACAGCAGCATAAAGATCATGAAGACCAACCTGAAGAGAAGTCGTAAGGGTTGGATATATCCGGTATGGCTCCGACAGCAACGAGCAACAGCAGCAACAAGCAACAGCAACAGCAACAAGTATGTCTAATTGATTTTAGGCAATTTTAACCAACGAATTCTGGATCTATTAACTACCAAAACAAAATGTGCATAACAAGGTTTCAATCTCATAACTATTTCCCAAAATATAAGCTACCAAAGCAGCATCATAATTAAAGAATAAACATGGATTCGGATATTGAGCGTTTTATGCAAGCATTAACAAACCTTGAGAGGAGGTGGTGGACTGGTATGGTAGATGGGGGGGCAGATGTAACGGTTGTATATAAACAAAGCTGGCATGGTAGATGGGGGTAATTGAAGTCGGTAGTTGGAGGATTAATGGTGCTAGATGAAGGCGGTACTTGAAGATGTGCATCAGGTTATTGAAGGCGGCAGATGAAGGTGTATTCGCTGCAAACCTTAATTGATGAACAGAGATTGTACACCTTAATTGATGAACAGAAGGAGAGAAAGTTGGAAAGATATGTACAGGGTGACTTTAATTGTTACGAGATACGTACAGGAGAGAAAGCTGGTAACCTTAATTGTTGGGTAGTTGGAGGGGTTAATGGGGTCCATAAAAGGACTTTTGGGTTTTGAGAAGTCAATAAGTTAAAAGTTAATGCAAAATAAGGAATCCCAAACACCACCTTAGTTGTCATGTGAGAGAGAAATTAGAGTTACTGGGAAAATCTCTGAACCAACCACCCTCAGTAACTAGTCTTTTATATGTGCACCAAGCTTGAGCCCAAAAATAAGTCAGCCCACGATTGCAGCCCATGACTCCCTTTACTCAGCAACAAACAGCCCATTAACATTAACATTTACCTATATATTAATTAATTAAAAATTAAAAAGTGAAGTTAATTAAAAAGTTAAGTTAATGAACACTAACAATAAATAAATGTTAAAAGTAATAAAAATAGAAATGAATGAATAGTATCGTGTACCGGCCTATATATTAAAAAGTGAAGTTAATGAACAGTAACAATAAATAAATGTTAAAAGTAATAAAAATAGAAATGAATGAATAGTATCGGGTACCGGTACCCGGTAGCGGTATCAAATTTACCAAACTGAGTATATTTTCGGTATCTGTTCGGCACCGGTATTCATCGGATTTTACCCTCAAATACCGGTGCCGTACCAGTACCGACCGTATCAAGCCGTGTTGTACCAGATATATTCGGTAACGGTATTTTCGGTACCGGTTGGTACCGAGCTCATCAAATCCTGTAGCAACGTACCAATGCAAGTAATTACATAGTTTAGATTACTTTTCATACACACAGTAAGTAAACTGTATTTCGTTTGAATGAGGTTTTATATACACAACTTATTTTGCTTTATTTTTTGTCTTTTTACGTAATGAATGAATTGTAGCATGTAAAATTAACTTGGATATTTAGATTATTGATGAGCAAATTGTATCAAATCCTGTAATCAAACCGGTATCGTATCGGTACCAAATTTACTATACCAAATCATTTTCGGTACCAATTTCGTACCCACCTTTTAGCGTTTTCAGAATTGTTACTTTCGGTTCGACACCGGTCTAGCACCATACCTATATTTATTGATTTTTACCTTCAAATACCATACCGTATTGTACCGAGCATTTTCGGTGCCGGTACCTAATTTCGATGATTTTCTGGATCGGCACTTTCGGTGCCGTTACAGGTACCGAGTTCATCCATATTTTAACGTGTTAGCAACGTAATAACTGAACTGAAAACAACCGAATTTCCAACGTGTAGGACGTGTGGGTCCTATTATTATATATTAGGTTATTTAAAATCGTTTTTCTAGGACGGATTGACTATCCTTTTCACGACATTTTTATTTATGTTTTGATATTCGGTATCTGCTTGCCGTTACTGACACGCGTTTTGCAGTCATTGGGTCCCCGCCGCAACGCGCGGGCGGAAATTTAACTAGTTAACATTAACAACTAACATCAAAGTGCAATGCTTTTTATACTTTCACTCAAACAATCACAGGCACATCAAATTTGCAAGATATGTTCTAAGCCTACCAACATCATAAAAAGATATACTGTAAGAGTAATGAAAGCTAAGACATTTCCATGTACTAGAAAAAACAATACACGACTCAAATGCAAGCCTTTTCTGAAAAGAAAATCCCACGTAATTAGTTATATGCTTAAATACCATAAAAATGTTAATAGTAGCTAAATTTTTAACCGAGGAATTCTAACCAATCAAGCTGAAAATTTTTGTCAATTAACATGGTGCCTACATTTAAAAGAGATTAAACCAATTAAGATGTTTTTTTTTCTATAGTGATTCAAATGGTCAGTGTGCACATTGGAAGGGGGTGAATGTTTCAAACAACTCTCGTACGTTATAATCAAGTATGTTAATATATAAGTATGTTGTCCGTTTACCTTTATTTCGATGTAAAACGTTTTAATACATAAGTATGTTAATGTTGTTTTTATAATGATAATCAAGTATCTATCTATCAATAAAAAGAATATAGATGGGTCAAACAAAAATATAAAGACATAAATGGCAAACAAACCAATAACATTTGTAGCGGGGCGACACAATCCTCTGTTCTTGGAGCAGAAGCAATTTGTTTGGCTTTATATCCGTCCCAAGGTATCATTTCTAATACATCCGTGGCATTGTCAAGAAACCAGCCTAGAGTTTTCCTTAATAAGGTTGTATGTTTTGTCATCCTATGAGAAAGGACACAATGGCTTAAGTTAGAGCCTGGAATGGGCAACGATTATATATTTTATTTTGCCACTCAAAAGAGATCGTGTTAGGTTGACCTAGAACACTTTTTGTCCACAAGACTCAGTTTTGTTTTTTTTTTTATATATATTTTTTATAATGATTAGCGTATTCTAGTTCTTTGAATAGAACAATTTAGTAGCTTTTATGCATTAAACATAAGTGACTTTTGGCATGTTTCCTGTTAAGCTATAATCTTTTTTGACCCGTTAGAGATTCAACATAACCCAAATTGGCCCATCCATAAGTCAACGCGCTGAACGTGCTTCTTTTTCTTTAGACTCTCTTCCAGCTCAGCAATTTTTGGTTAAACAGCCCTTTCATGCTCAATTATCATGTTCTTTTCTTTCTTTCCTGGATGAAAATACGTTGGTATTTTTAATGGTCGTAGTGGTTCACACTAAAAATAAACTCTTAACTTTCACCCATCCGACCAATTTTCCTTTAGGATACATATTATGATTCGACACTTTCAGGACCCAAATTTACCACTTAGTTATATTTGAGTTCATGTTGTGACACTATTCAGCTTGGTTGCATTTGTAGCCAAACAATCACATACATGCAAAGCTTCGAATGGAGATAAAAAGAAAAAAAAAACTATAAAGTTGTGCCCTGAACTCTTTAAAAACTTCATAAGAGCACTTTGCAAAGTGCAATGCCAAAAGCTCTTGAAGGTTTCGTTCAAAGTCGGAATATGTCCATGTAACAGGCCACTTCTGAAACATACATCATATTTGCACAAGCTTTAACAAGCATACTACTAGTATTTAGTTACTTATCATAACCATAGAGTCATACAGAGCTAAAAGTTAAACCAAAGATTGGACTTGACCAAAACATTTTAGATGTTAACAAAGTCAAACGGTATTCCTTCATGCATTATTGTTTCAGAATTGCAACCTTGAAAACCAACAAAACAGAAATTAAGATATGCTTGTTAGTTTAAGTCATTTCACAAAATAAAAGGTCAGGTCAGTTGTTACCGGAAGCAAGCTCTCAAAATTTTCCCTAACCCATTTAGCATATTCCTTATCAAGCCCTTTACCACTCTCCTTAGACAGATGTGGCCAAATACTAGAAAGTGGTTGATGAGGATATCTGACTACCGTAACTCTGCGACCATTCTCAATGTGGTTTTCGTACCAAATCTCTAAGATTCACATTAGGATTCGCCATCATTAGAATGTAATTGATAAATATACCCCGCCAAGCAGGGATACGAATATTATAAAAAAATGAAATGAAATCTTTTATTATAATATTTCCTTTCAATGCAAGACAAAGTAATTTTTTTATTTTTATTTGTTTGTCTAGCTCTAAAACTACCAACATTTATACAAATATCACATTAAATTCCTATTAGGCTTAAGCAAAGAGGGGAATGTAACTCAAACGATGGAGTGGAACAGATTGTTACCTGAACGATCATATGCATACGCTGCGGGATCCACACGGAAAGTGCGCTTGGAAACATATCTTCGAGTACCTATTAGTTAGATACAAATAAATTGTTCAATAGGAACGTGGTATAAATAAAAATACATCATACGTTGTTACTTATTATTATAACCATGTAGCATTTTGCAAACTATATAAAAGATCAAAACAGTCAACACAAGGGCGTTTGGCGCTTGCTTCCCTATGTGTTAACAAGACGTTAAGATTGCAGATTAACGGTCAAACAAAAAACACTTTATACAAGAGTGAGCTTGATTTAATCATGAATGAATAGTCGTTCCAAAATTAGCTGAATTAATAATATGTTTTACAACCCAACCCAACCCAACCCAACGAAACGAGAAGTTACCAGTAGTTGCTGATGCGGAGTTAACAAGATCCTTTTCACTTTGCCCCTCTACCAAACAACCAAATGACAAAACATTCTCCGAATTTAACTAAATGAATATTTTTGCAATTATCTAGATGAAACGGGTTATATAAAGCTCAAACACGGGTGGTTAATTTTTGGAGACATAGCAAAAACGAGTTGAATGGTTAAACCACTTAACGAGCGTCGAATATATAGTATTATTATTATTATTATTATATCGTAGAAGTAGACTTAACGAGCGTATGTACGTAACAAGCGTCGAAAACGTATCGAATCCTAAACATATAATACTATTGTTATATTGTTGTAGTCGTCGTAACAAGTGTATGTCCGTAACGAGCGTATGATAATCATTAAGAAACAAAAAATATATTAATCCGGCTTCGATGTCGAAGTCGACGTAACGAGTGTATGTCCGTAACGAGCGTCGAATCCGTAACATATCCTAAATATATAGTATTATTATTATATCGTCGAAGTCGACGTAACGAGCGTATGTCCGTAATCAGCGTCGAATCCGTAACGAATCCTACATATTATATTATTATTATTATTATATAGTACGTAACGAGCGTATGTCCGGTTCGATATCTAGGTCGACGCAACGTAACGAGCGTCCACCGTCCTAAATATAGGATATTATTTATTATACCGAGCGTATAACAGACTAAAAAAACATAATAATAATATTATAATGCACTAAAAATTTATTATTTTTTGGTTTTCAGGATGATGATGGGCGATGACATGGATGACAAGCTCGAGCTGCAGGAGTAGGTGGAGTAGCAGCAGCAGCGTCCCACCTACGGGTCACCCATACTTGGAGTTTTCTCCGGAGTTCGAGGCTGTTAGCCGTTGCGCCAAGCTTAGGAGGATGCATGTCTATGGACACTAGGCGGTTGTTGGCAGTCTCTTCAGACCATCATGGAGGTGGATAAGGCGCAGGAGTTTACTCCGCCTAGTTCACCGTGGGTTATATACGTTGCGTATAACTCTATAGGCATCGTATATAAACCATAGTATTCTGTGCTAATGATTGCTAGCCAGACGCTGAATTTCATGCATTATATACCCTGCATATAGCTCTGTACACAGCGTATATAAAGCCTAAGTATGCAAATAGGCAACAGAAGTGTACCTATAGTTTCTCAAAAAAAAAAAAAAAAAAAAAAAAAACCTCACCTATATATGATATATGTGAATAGAGAACAATTCACACGACATGAAATATAAAACTGAAATTTATTAAAATAAAGATTCAGGATTAAATTCCTCTATCGAATCCAAATATGTCAATATATGTTTTGTTGGTTATCAAGCCTCAAAGTTTTACCAAATCCACTTAATAATTAATCTATTAGATACTAATGATCTTTTAGCCTAATAGTTAAGGGTGAGACGGAAAGCTTTGCTTCTCTTGAAGGTCCTGGGTTCAAGTCCAAGCAAGGGGATTCTAGTACTAACTTGGTAATACTAACATACTAACTACTAACCCGGTTAATGATATCCTAATCGTACACCGTTCAAAAAAATTTAGATAAACTAGAATATAAAAACCACAAATGCTTGTCTTCTATTTTCAGTCATGCACTATCAACGTGAGTCTTGAAGCCATGCTTATTCCATGCATAAATTCAAACCAATCTAAAATATTAACTGACGACCCGTACTCGTGACCCGATAAATAAATGATTAACCTTAACAATCACCTCCTTAATTGTTTATTGTAGGACCGTGTTTCGGGACCGAAACCGTGATTAGTGTGAGATTAGTTCAAGACGGGAGAGATTAGAGATGGATAAACAAAACTTCTTTGTATTAATCGGTAGTATAACATTACAAATCAGCCCGATTACAAGATAACCGAACTAATACCAAAGGAGTATACATCCAGGGAGAGACCAAGTGGTGATCTCTCCCCCAAACACTAAAGCTCACAGTGAACTCTCTCAATGAGCTCACCCTCTCTCACACTCTCTAGTTTGCAAATGAACAAGGGGTTGGTATTTATACCCACACCCACTTGTCTAGCAAACACACACGGTCAAACACATAACCCTCTCGTTTGACCACTTCAAACGAGCGGGTCAATACACATTCGTTTGACCGTTTCACTAACTATTACATATTCAGCATAAAATAAATCTAATCTATTCGACAAGCATCGGACACAAAATCTGCATCAACAAATTCCCCCTTGTCCGTTGCTGTCGAATGCTGAAAATGCAACTGCAATCGATCTTCAGTCAAGTATTTATCTTCTTTGTGTTAACAAATTCCCCCTTGACCGATGATCCAGGTAAGTAGTATCTTGACGCTCCTTGTATAATAGTTCCCCCTCAAAGTACGCATATCCGTGTTGGGTGTTGTGTAATTTCCTCACAAGGCTCAATTGACCGATCTTCCGCTGATCTTCCAATACTCCAACCGGCATTTGATAAGGGTTCCATTCTTTAAAAACTGCATCAAGTCTTGATCTGTCATAAGACAAACTCTACCACCTGTGACTGCGTTTAGAAATTTACCGAAGAAATTCAACATACGGAAATTTTTATTCCCCCATTTCTTTGGTAAGATCTCTAAACCTTAACAGATTCTCTCCATTCAAAGGAACTGTCGTCAATCTCACAGAACAAATTCTCTCCACTGAGTAGAATTTATCTTCAAATGTTCACCAATGTCACGACCCCCGACCCGGTTTTACCCGTTTCAGGAGCCGCGAGACAGAAATACTGCGGTATTTATTTAATTGAGTTTAACAGCGGAAGTTTATTTAAAAGGATCGTTTAAAGCTAAAATTTTTCCCGATTATTTTATTTCACAATTCGGGATAAAACCCTGATAATTTACAATATTATGTTTTTACTATAAAATCGTGATATTACAAAACTTATTTCTTTATTTTATAATGAGCCACTATTTTAAGCTTGAAATGCTCCCCAGCACTTTTCCTGAATTACAACAGATCACCTGAAACATGTTTGAAAAAGGTTTTGTCAGCGGAAATACTGAGTGAATCATTCTATTTACTAAAATGACACATTTGTTATAATTTACAGTATTAAGAGCGATTACAATGTTTCTGATATCAAACCAACTACCCACGGTATTTGTCACTCGACCGAATCTGTGACTATGGTCATATCCCCCATTGGCTGCCCCAATGGTGACGATTATCAAGTAATGTATACAAAACCCCACATACCGGCTGTAACTTGGTGATTACAAAGACTTAATCCCCGTAATTATAACTTTGAAAATAAACATAATTTTGTAAATAGATTTGATAAAAAGAGAGAATGACTCACATTGCTGATTTAATACGGACAGAGTCTAATCTATGATTTAGCCTTATTAACCTAATATAATTAACAATGCACACAAAACTGGGTTAGTAATCAATCCAGCAATTACGATAATTTACGAGATCCAATTCTCACAATGAATGACAAAATGCAATACTTCATCCATCGAATTAACGATGATCCGTTGAATTAACAACGAACGACAAAGTATAATACTTTATCTATCGAATTAACGATGATCCGTCAAATTAATGACGAATAATAAAGTATAACCCTAATGTGGGTGGCACTTAAACATTCATTGGATATATTGATCGTCGGATAAATGAATCGTAGCAGCGATTGTGCTAATACCCTGTTTTGCAGCAGAATTTCGAGACCCGTGTGTGTTTGTATAGTAATTTGAACGTAACTCAGTGTAGGATTGGAATTTTTACGTCATTTTTGTGCCAGAATTCAAGTCCCAAACCCACCTATTTATACTGAAAATTTTACACCGTCGCGTAGCGCGACTGCCTACCCCCTTAGTCGTCGCGCTACGCGACTGCCAACCTATTTTCATAGGGTAGCTACGTGCATGGGTAGGCTTGCTGAGTTGGTGGATTTCGAAAATTTGATTTCTACAGCTCACAATTTGGATAATCGTCAATAGGGTTTAACCCCCCTGAGTTTTAGGGGCCCTAATCCTGATTCTGAAAATTATGAAAATTTTAGGGTTTGTTCAGAATCACTTGGGTGTCTCAATTAGGGTTTCCTTTTGGACTAATTAATTTAATAATTATGACTTTTGATGAGAGTTGTTACATTCTCCCCACCTTAATAAAAATCTCGTCCTCGAGATTTACTGGAATAATTGAGGATACTTTTTCTTCATTTCTGATTCCAGTTCCCAAGTATATTCAGCTCCTCTCTTTGAATCCCATCTGACTTTGACTAAAACTAGTCGTTTATGCTTGAGAAACTTTACTTTTCTGTCTTCTATCTGAAGAGGTTTCTCCACAAATTTTAACTTTTCGTTTACCTCTATATCTTGAAGAGGTACTACCAGTGATTCATCTGATAAGCATTTCTTGAGATTGGATACATGAAATACATCATGTACCCCAGATAATTCTTCTGGTAATTGTAAACGATAAGCTACTGGTCCTATACGTTGGATTACTGGAAATGGTCCTACGTATCTGGGACTTAGCTTTCCTTTATTACCGAATCTAACAACTCCTTTCCAAGGAGAAACTTTCAATAGTACTTTGTCTCCAACTTGGAATTCTAACGGCTTGCATCTATTGTCTGCATAACTCTTCTGACGATCTCGAGCCGTTTTCAGCCTTTCTTTGATTTGAGTAACCTTATCAGTTGTTTCTTGCATAATCTCCGGACCTGATAATTGACTTTCTCCTATTTCTGCCCAACCAACTGGAGTTCTGCACTTTCTTCCATATAATGCTTCAAATGGAGCAGTATCAATGCTTGAGTGATAACTATTGTTATATGAGAATTCAATCAATGGTAAGTGATCATCCCAACTTCCACCAAAGTCTATTACACATGCTCGGAGCATGTCTTCTAGAGTTTGGATCGTCCTTTCACTTTGCCCATCTGTTTGGGGATGATATGCAGTGCTCAAATTTAGTCGAGTTCCCATAGCTTGCTGGAAACTTTTCCAGAAATGGGAAGTAAAACGACTATCTCTATCCGAAACAATGGAGAGTGGAACTCCATGTAAGGATACAACTTCATCTACATACAATTTAGCCAATCTTTCCATGCTAAAAGTTTCTTTCATAGGTAGAAAGTGAGCTGATTTGGTTAATCGATCCACAATTACCCAAATTGCATCATTACCTTTTCTGGTTTTAGGTAACTTAGTAACAAAATCCATTGTTATAAGTTCCCATTTCCATACTGGCATCTCTAACTGTTGTAATAGTCCTGAAGGTTTCTGATGTTCTGCTTTAACTTGTGAACAAGTAAGACATTTAGAAACATAACTGGCTATATCCTTTTTCATTCCTATCCACCAAAAGTTCTTTCTTAAATCTTGGTACATTTTATTGTTTCCTGGATGCATAGTGTACCTAGATTTATGAGCTTCTTCTAAAATCTTAGGTCTTAAGTCTCCCTGCTTAGGTACCCAAATTCTACTTTTGTGGAATCTCCAAATTCCATCTGCTCCTTGTTCTAATTCCTTTATTCTTCCTTTCATTCCTTCAGCATCATCCTTGATTGCTGTAGTTTGAACATTCTTCAATTGTTCCATTAAATCTATTTGTAGATTTAATCTGAGAGCACGAACCCGTCGTTGTTTCTCATAATATTTACGACTTAAGGCATCTGCAACTACATTTGCCTTTCCCTCATGATATTGAATATCACAGTCGTAGTCGCTTAAGATTTCCATCCATCTCCTTTGCCTCATGTTTAACTCTTTTTGCCCAAATATATATCTTAAACTTTTGTGGTCTGTGTAGACAGTAAATTTACTTCCGTAAAGATAGTGTCTCCAAATCTTAAGGGCAAAAATTACGGCTCCTAATTCTAAATCATGAGTCGTATAGTTTTCTTCGTGCTTTTTCAATTGCCTTGATGCGTACGCAATTACCTTCTTGCGTTGCATAAGCACACATCCAAATCCTAGTTTTGAAGCATCACAATATACTTCAAAATCTTCAGTTCCTTCTGGTAAGGCTAGGATTGGTGCATGGGTTAATTTCTGTTTCAAAATCCTAAAAGCTTCTTCTTGTTTAGGTCCCCATTCAAACTTAGTGGCTTTACAGGTTAACTTAGTTAATGGTACGGCTATCTTGGAAAAATCCTTAATAAACCGTCTATAATACCCAGCTAAACCTATAAAACTTCTTATTTCCATTGCTGTTTGTGGAACCTTCCACTTGGTAATTGCCTCTATCTTAGCAGGATCTACATGAATACCTTCATGATTTACCATGTGTCCTAAGAATTGCACTTCCTTTAGCCAAAATTCGCATTTCGAGAATTTGGCGTACAACTTTTCTTTTCTTAACAAAGTTAAGAGTGCATGCAAGTGCTGACAATGTTCGTCCTGACTTTTGGAATAAATAAGTATATCGTCTATGAAGACAATTACAAATTTATCCAAGTACGGTTTACAGATCCTATTCATCATGTCCATGAATGCTGCAGGTGCATTCGTTAATCCGAAGGGCATGACTGTAAACTCGTAATGACCATACCTAGTTCTGAAAGCAGTCTTAGGTATGTCTTCTTCTTGTACCTTCAATTGATGATATCCAGAGCGTAAATCTATTTTAGAAAAATATCTAGCCCCCTGAAGTTGATCAAAAAGATCATCAATCCTAGGTAATGGATATCGATTCTTAATTGTAACCTTATTCAATTCCCTATAATCGATACACATTCTCATTGAACCATCCTTTTTCTTCACAAACAACACTGGTGCTCCCCAAGGGGATGAGCTAGGTTGTATGAATCCTTTACTTAGTAATTCATCTAATTGCTTTTTCAATTCTAACATTTCTGTGGGTGCTAATCGATAAGGTGCCTTGGCTATCGGTGTAGTTCCTGGAATTAGATGAATCCTAAATTCTACTTCCCTATCTGGAGGTAATCCTGGTAAATCTTCTGGAAATATATCAGAATATTCTGATACTACTGGTATTTCCTTAAGATCTTTTCCCTTAGTGTTAATGATTACTGAAATCATATACACTATTCCTTGTTTTCGTTCATAATTAGCAACTTTCATTACTGATATGAACTTCATGGGCTTACGTGGTTTATCTCCTGTAATCCTAATCACTTCTCCAGTAGGTGATTGAATTTCTATAGAATTCTGATCACAAAGGATTCTAGCATGGTTGGCTACTAACCAATCCATTCCTAATACAACATCAAATTCAACTAAATTCATTGGCAATAGTCTTGCAGAGAATTTATGTCCTAAAAGTTCTATGTTTCCTTCTTGCAAAACTTTATCTATTTTAACTGAATTTCCGTCTGCGGTTTCAACTGTAAAAATCTGCCTAATATTGGTTAAAGGTAAACTAAGAGCTTGACAGAATGAAGTATTTATAAAACTTTGGTTTGCACCAGAGTCAAATAATACTTTTGCGTACACGTTGTGAACTAAGAACGTACCCGCTATCACATCTGGAATGAGTTCTGCTTCTTGAGTGGTCAGCTGAAATGCCCTAGCATTCTTCTTAGTAGTGCCTTCGGTCGCTTTGGGTTTGTTATCTGCTGGTTTGACCAATTTAGGACATTCTGTTTTATAATGCCCCGCTTCTCCACAGTTAAAACAGATTACTGTCTTCTTTTTGCAGTTTTCTTCACGATGTCCTATAGCTTTGCAAAAATTGCAAGTGATATCGCATCTTCCATAATGCTTCTTTTTGCATTTCCTGCAGAATGACGGAGCTGGAGATTGCCCTGTTCCTTTTCTCTTGAAGCTGTTATTATTACCCGCACGAAATCCTTGGGTAATTTTCTGAGCTAGTGTCTTTTTCCTATCTTCATCTCTTGTGCGTACCAATTCATCGGTTAGAGTGTTAGCTAATTCTACCGCATCATCAATAGTGCGAGGTCTCGCAGCTTTAACAATATTGCGGATTTCGCTAATTAGCCCCCAAATATAGCGAGAAATGAGTACCGGTTCTGGCGAAGCCAATGTTGGTACTACTCTTGCATATTCAAAGAATGTCGAGGTATAACCACGACAATCTACATTCATCATCCGATGATTTAGAAACTTATTCGCCATCTGTTCCTTTTCATACTCGGGACAGAATTTTCTTTCTACCAAACCCTTAAATTCTTCCCAAGTCATAGCATAAGCTATTACTCTTCCTTTTGATTGTAACACAGTGTTCCACCACTCGAGTGCTCCTTCTTTGAACAGATTGGATGAATACATGACCTGATCCTCTTTACCACATTTACTTATTGCAATGACTGCTCCGGTTTTCTCTAACCAACGCAGTGATGCAGTTGCTCCTTCATTGCCTGCAAATTCAATGGGTTTACAAGCAAGGAATTCTTTGAAAGTGCAACCAGGCGTTGCAGTTTTCATTTTCTTGGGTAATGGAGCTTGATGTGGTTCCTTATTATGGTTATTGCCTCCATTTACACTATTACTGAAGTTATCTTCAGTAATTTGTTTACTAGGAACAATCTGTTGCGGTTCGATCGGATTCTTTATAGCAGCAACGAATGCTGGAATAGCATTGGCTATCCCTTGAGCAACAATGTTTTCGATATCTTGCCGAGTCATATATTGATCTCTTGAATGTTGTTCAGAATGATTAACTTCATTAATAGGTTCATTATCACTGTTTGCCATCTGATAATGTATATATATAAATTTTATTAGTAACGGACAAATAATAATTATATACAAACAATCAGAAAATTTTATAATACAGATATAGTCAAAACAATCGATTTCTCGATTTCATTTTATATCTATCATAGTATGCATCATTACTCACAGATATCATACAGAGTTTTATTGGTTATTTACAGACTAACTTTACTAGTACTATTATACAAACATCGTTTTACCATCCTTCTATCTCTCGTCACTTGCCGTTCTAAAAACGCATTTCCCTCTCATCGTACTTCCAAGCAATCTGTCCCCCTATTTCCCTGATTCTAGTTCCAGCATCAAACAACTCTTCACCAAAGTGGCGAAGTTCAGCCATGTTTTCATTACTCATGGGTGGATTAGGTAATGGTTCTGGATCGAATTGTGGAAGAAAAGAGTAAGAATCGTTGACAATATTTTGAAATTGCCAATCGTTTGTCCACCATTCGTCCATTCCTATGGGTTGGGAGTGGACTATTGGATCTGGAATTGCTGGTTCCCAATTCATAGGGAGTTGGTTTCCAAGAGGATAATTAAAAATATTATTATTATTATTATTATTATTGACAGGCTGAATGGTTTCACAGCTTGCCAATAGGAAATCTATCTCATCTTGAAAAGTTCTTTCCTGGGTTGGATTGGAACTCTCTCCGATTTCTCTCTGAGCTGGTATAGACCCTTGCCCAACTTCCATTACTACTTCTTTAGTAATTTCCTCCATCTGTATTTCTATCTCCTTACCCTCCTCTTTGTCTTCAGTTTTCATTTCCTGTTGTTTAGAACTCTCTCCGGTTATAATTTCTTTTCCCTTTTTCAAAGGATTGTTTATTTTGGGCAGTTTTTTTTTAGCTGGCTTCTTCTTACGTATTTTTCTCCATCCTACATAAGTCCTTTTCTTTTGTTTTGGCTTGCTCAAAGGTGGAACCTTGAATTCTACTGGTTGTTCAACATCGGGATAGTAGCTAGTATATTCCTTGGAAGCTTCGATAGTTACGGGGTAAAGATTAAGGTTCTGAAAAGCTTCGGATATCCCACTCATGCTGATGTAGCATATATGCAAAATGCATAGAATACTAAGTTAAAATTTACAAATAACTTTGTAATTTATTACATACTGTGTACTAATTGATTACAAAGATAACTGAAAAACACACTTAGGTTTCAAATTTTATTTATCACACAGAGTTTCTAGATTGTGAGGGTAGGGTGCTAAATTTTTAAAGATTTATATTTTCTGCTACTGTGGCTAGCATATATAAATTTGCCCATTTCTCATCTATTTTATCTTCCCAAGGTGATTTATCAATTAATTCCTGAGTTTCCCGTTTAATCCTCTTTTCTCGGATTTTCTCTTTACTTTTCTTAATAATCATTTCCCTCCTTTGAGGAGAAAGTGATTCCTCGTATTGTGCCTTTCGCACGAATATTCCTTCTTCAGGAATTTCAGCCTGATTCGAGGATTTGGTTTGGGATGAACTTCCCTTCTCATTAGATGATCTATCTAATTTAAGATAGATGCTTGACAGCTTTTGTTTACCCATACTGTAATTAACAAATAGCCAGTTAATAAAACACATAATCACATAATAGTAATCAGGAAGAATTAAGTATTTCTAAATACTTAATTTAGCTTAACCCAGTGGCTCTGATACCACCTTTTTCTGTCACGACCCCCGACCCGGTTTTACCCGTTTCAGGAGCCGCGGGACAAAAATACTGCGGTATTTATTTAATTGAGTTTAACATCGGAAGTTTATTTAAAAGGATCGTTTAAAGCTAAAATTTTTCCCGATTTTTTTATTTCACAATTCGGGATAAAACCCTGATAATTTACAATATTATGTTTTTACTATAAAATCGTGATATTACAAAACTTATTTCTTTATTTTATAATGAGCCACTATTTTAAGCTTGAAATGCTCCCCAGCACTTTTCCTAAATTACAACAGATCACCTGAAACATGTTTGAAAAAGGTTTTGTCAGCGGAAATACTGAGTGAATCATTCTATTTACTAAAATGACACATTTGTTATAATTTACAGTATTAAGAGCGATTACAATGTTTCTGATATCAAACCAACTACCCACGGTATTTGTCACTCGACCGAATCTGTGACTATGGTCATATCCCCCATTGGCTGCCCCAATGGTGACGATTATCAAGTAATGTATACAAAACCCCACATACCGGCTGTAACTTGGTGATTACAAAGACTTAATCCCCGTAATTATAACTTTGAAAATAAACATAATTTTGTAAATAGATTTGATAAAAAGAGAGAATGACTCACATTGCTGATTTAATACGGACAGAGTCTAATCTATGATTTAGCCTTGTTAACCTAATATAATTAACAATGCACACAAAACTGGGTTAGTAATCAATCCAGCAATTACGATAATTTACGAGATCCAATTCTCACAATGAATGACAAAATGCAATACTTCATCCATCGAATTAACGATGATCCGTTGAATTAACAACGAACGACAAAGTATAATACTTTATCTATCGAATTAACGATGATCCGTCAAATTAATGACGAATAATAAAGTATAACCCTAATGTGGGTGGCACTTAAACATTCATTGGATATATTGATCGTCGGATAAATGAATCGTAGCAGCGATTGTGCTAATACCCTGTTTTGCAGCAGAATTTCGAGACCCGTGTGTGTTTGTATAGTAATTTGAACGTAACTCAGTGTAGGATTGGAATTTTTACGTCATTTTTGTGCCAGAATTCAAGTCCCAAACCCACCTATTTATACTGAAAATTTTACACCGTCGCGTAGCGCGACTGCCTACCCCCTTAGTCGTCGCGCTACGCGACTGCCAACCTATTTTCATAGGGTAGCTACGTGCATGGGTAGGCTTGCTGAGTTGGTGGATTTCGAAAATTTGATTTCTACAGCTCACAATTTGGATAATCGTCAATAGGGTTTAACCCCCCCTGAGTTTTAGGGGCCCTAATCCTGATTCTGAAAATTATGAAAATTTTAGGGTTTGTTCAGAATCACTTGAGTGTCTCAATTAGGGTTTCCTTTTGGACTAATTAATTTAATAATTATGACTTTTGATGAGAGTTGTTACAACCAATTCCCTCCACTGAGCGGAATTTTCGTCAATCTTCACTGAATGTTCTCGGTTGTTTGAAAAATCACGAAAACGACTTTCTTCTTTGCATATTCTAGTTGAATAAGAACGTCCCCTAGTACCCCGTAGGATCCGACTTATATCCCTCCAAAGACTTTGTGAACTCGTTAGGACCGGTATTGACATTCCAGGTTTATTCAATCGTTACCAAATGCGAGAATATGACAATAAACAAAATGCTTTCTTTTTTGCATATTCTAGTTGATAAAGAAAGTCACCTAGCACCCCGTAGGATCCGACTTGTATCCCTCCAAAGACTTTGTGAACTCGTTAGGATCGGTATTGACATTCCAGGTTCATACGTTCGTTTTCAAATGCGAGAATATGACAATAAACAAAATGCTTTCGAACATTTACGAATAATCGATAACAATCATAAACATTGACGTGCGGAAGTAAACATACCGTTCTTGGTTTTTTGCCCATAGTAGTCAAGTCACCAAAATTTGACGTTTGCATCGGTAACCGTGACTACCCCACTTAAAAAAATATCATCATCTGTTTTCATCATCCTAAAGTGATCCCGCGAGCTCCCGAATCCGTACGAATTTGGACGTTGAAATTTAGAAGCATGATTCAAATCAACTTCGCGAAAACCCGACCCCCACTTTGCAAATTACTTGAAATTATTGGCTCAAATATAATATAAACCAAAAAAGATACCATCTTTTAGTGACTTATATGTTTGAAAAGAAAATCATACGGCCCAATTAAAGAGGCAGACCCAAAAGTCAAGCATAGCTGCCATTTTTCAGCATTTGAGACATTTCTCTGCAACACACAATCACTTTGGTCAAACCCCCAAAAAGAAAAAAATGTCTCTCTCCTCTGCGATATACCATACATCCAACAGCTTCTTCTACACAACATATTTTTCCTCTTCTTCGATACCCAACAACATCAACCAGCGATACATAACTATTAAACCCCCAAATTAATTATGTTCTTCTCCACTGTCGACGAAGACTTAGGGTATGACGAAGACTGCTGAGGTCCGACGAACATTCTGGGCCGACGACGATTCAAAGTTGGACCGACAAAGACTTAATTTGGGCCACGATGACTTAATTAACAGCCCAATTTCGTGAGGCATCAGCTGGACGAACACTCAGATTGTTCATCAATGGTAGGTTGTTCGTCAGCGGGTTCTTCGTCGATGTGTATCCAGTAGTTTTTCGTCGGACACATTATGACGAAAAAGGTTCTTCGTCAGGAGGGGGTTTTTCGTGGGAGCAGATATGAAGAAACCCTAGCTTTCTTTCAACAGCCGCCACACACCTTCAAGAACACAGCCACTGTTTCTTTTGCAGATTTGACGAAAATCACTTCAAAAGTGATATTTGATGATGAAAACTTGATTATTTAGGTGTAAAACATAAAACCCAACACTCTGTTGTGATTCGTTTCAGCACAGATCTGAATATTTAGGTCCAGATCTGGGTTTTTCTCATTTTCACCCAACTTTACATCTTGAACAAAAATCACAGATCTAGAGCACATGTGATTTAGCAAACGGTTAGATTTACTAAATCGGGTACCATGGCTCTGATACCAATTGTAGGACCGTGTTTCGGGACCGAAACCGCGATTAGTGTGAGATTAGTTCAAGACAGGTGAGATTAGAGATGGATAAACAAAACTTCTTTGTATTAATCGGTAGTATAACATTACAAATCGGCCCGATTACAAGATAAACGAACTAATACCAAAGGAGTATACATCCGGGGAGAGACCAAGTGGTGATCTCTCCCCAAACACTAAAGCTCACAGTGAACTCTCTCAATGAGCTCACCCTCTCTCACACTCTCTAGTTTGCAAATGAACAAGGGTTGGTATTTATACCCACACCCACTTGTCTAGCAAACACACACGATCAAACACATAACCCTCTCGTTTGACCACCTCAAACGAGCGGGTCAATACACATTCGTTTGACCGTTTCACTAACTATTACATATTCAGCATAAAATAAATCTAATCTATTCGACAAGCATCAGACACAAAATCTGCATCAACATTTATTCATATCATTCATTCACAAAAGTGTCAGCTCCTCCTCAATCAAATTCGCTTCTTGATTTTTCAACTTAGGACACTCGTTGTTGTGACCATATTCACAACACTTAGGGGACGTTTGGTTCGCAAGAATCCAATGAAATTTAAAGGAATTGGAATCTGAATTCCATATCTTAAGATGTTTGGTTCACAAAATTTGATAGATTTGGAATCTAAATTTAAAGAAAAGATATTGTCTTACAAGGATCTTCATATGTGTTTGGTTGACAATGGAATTGAAATTGGCCGGAATTGAGCATGAAGTCCTACATATTCATTGAACTAAAGGAATTCAAAATCCTTCCTATATGTGAAGGAATTAAAGTGAATTCATTGGAGTCTTCGACCGTTTTGACCCGAACGGTTTTGACCCGCATCGTTTCAACTCGTACCATTTCGATCCAAACTGTTTCGACCTGTACTGGTTTCGATCCATACCGTTTTGACCCGAACCGTTTCGAATTGAATCGTTTCGACCCATACCGTTTCAACGCGAACCGTTTGGCCCGTGTCGTTTCGACTCGTATTGTTTTCAGTCGTACCATTTCGACCCAAACCGGGGGTTGTGGGTGGGTGCCAGGGTGATGGATTCCAATTCATTTGACAACCAAAGACAAAAAAATGGAATTGAGATTCCAATTCCAACAATTTCCAATTTCAATTAGAATGTTTAAATTCCAAATCCAATTCCTTCAAATACTAATTCCTATACAAATTCCAATTCCAATTCCAAAACATTCCGCGAACCAAACGCCCCCTTATAACATTTCACGTGGATTTTATCTCGTTCCCATCTCGACCCCTCATGGACCCACGACCTCTTCCCTGGCCACGTCCAAAGCCATCTTGGTTTGAGCTTCAAACGTCACAATGTTTACACACGTGCGATTTTTCTTGACTAGCCAACAACAAACCACCTTGAGTGTCCTCCGTTCCTTTAAAGCGCTCCTCGTATGCTTTCAAGCTACCAATGGCTTCATTGAATAACATTGAGTCTAAGTTGAAGCATTTCTCAATGGATGCCACAATTTGAAGAAACAAATTAGGCATTGAATCAAGCAACGTTTTCACCAACTCGACTTCTTCAAGTTCATACCCCAAGACTTCTTACCTTCGATGCTAAACCAGTCAATTTTGCAACGAAATCATCAACCATTTCACCATCCTTCATATGTGAACTTTCAAGCTCCCTTCTTAATGTTGCAACTCGTGCCGCTCTCACCTGATCTACACCCAAATACCGTGTCTTTAGTTCGTCCCACACTTGCTTGGGGTCGGTGTAGCTAGCCATTTGCACAACCATCTCCTCGGGTATAGCTTGAAACAAGAAGACAATCGCTTGTTTCGACTTCTTCTGACCTGGTTCTTCTCCTAAAGTCCTTGATTCGACGGTCTCCCATCTACCGTGAGCATCCATGATTGACTTCACTTTGACCGTCCATAATGGATAGTTCGTAGCAGTCAAAATCAGATATTGGTACGTCACAGAACCACCTTCTTTAGCCGGTACCAACACCATTTTTTCTTATCAAACCCGTTCCAAGAGGTCTATTCCACCGATCAAGATCTTCAAGACTAATTGAATATCTGTTATGATTTTTTTTTTATTATTATTTAGTTTTCTATTTTATCTTTCAAATCTTAGTATGAATATTAGGGATCACTATTGTTTAGTAAAGCTTTGTTTATTTTAATAAAAATTGTAAGCTTTAAGCTTGATATTCAAAAATTAAAACCTACGTTCACATTTATTTCAATATAATTGTTAGTGCTTGATCCATTTGAATCACCTCCGTGTTTACTTTAAAATATTTGCTATAATATAAATCATGGATTAAAAATATGTCTTCAAAATAGTAAATGAATTTACCATTCCCACAACGTACTGCACCTTCTTTGCCCTGATCTATGCAAATGGGATCTGCAGCTCCACTGAGAACCGATTTTTATTGAAGTCAACGAAAATATAATATCTTTTTCCAGTTAAGAATTTCGTGAACTTATTATATATATAGAAATCTAAAATTCTACATGGGTTTAGATCGTTTACTATTAAAGTTATTTAAAAAGTTTATAAATATGTTTGTCATATCAAATGATCAACGAAAGAATTACAACTATTCTGGAAAAGCGTTCTCAATTAATCGAATAACAATGTCGGTTATTTGATAACCATAATAGATTGGTTATGGTGGTTTCGGTCAAACAATTTATAGTGAATCGGTTAAGGTTCGGTTAACCAAGAATTTAGGTCTAGCTGAAAATAGCTCAATTTTTTTTGACCATGCAATAAATTGTTATTAGATTTCTATATATTAGTAGATTACATAAAGGTAAAAAATATGTATGTATTAATAATACCAATTATTATTGAATATTTAAACAAAACTATATTATAAAATCCATAAATTCAAAAAAAAAAAAAAAAAAAAAACCAAAATGATATGATATAATAAATGTTCAACTAAAAACATCAAATAGAAAAAAATGGTGAAAAGTCCAAAATTTGACAAAAAATTACTATATGTTAGTTCGGTTATGATGAGTACGGAAATATTGATAACCATAACCGACCAGCTATTAGGGCTAAGCAATTTACGGTTTTGAACCGTCAGAACCGGGGAACCAAACCGGAACCGCCATATCCGAACCATATTGTTGTATTTCGGGTCCGGTTTCGGTTCTTAAGTTTAGGAGAAAATGGTTCCCGGTTCGGTTACGGTTATAACCGACTGTTTGAAGAACCGCTAGAACCCGTTTGGGTTTAAACTTTAAATAATATATTTAAAAACCCTATTAATTCATTTAAACTTAAATATTATATTTAAAAAAATGTATCTAGTATTAAAGAATATTAAAATAGTTTTGACATAATAATCTTTGAATAAAGTTTTTGTGATGGTTAACTAAAAGTTTTTTAGTTAACTTTTGGTTTTCTAAATTGTATACTTTCGGTTTAGAACATTTTATTGTTGCTACTTTTACTCCAATTAATTTGAATTGTGGATGTTGCAACTCTTAGTTATGTATTTTAAACGGTTTTTGTTTTAATTGTTTTTTATTTTGTTCTTAGTTTTAGGATTTAATTGATAACCGGTTCCGGCAAGAACAGTTTACGCTAGAACCGTTTAACCCGGTTCCGAACCGAACCGGAACCTTTAGAATACGATTCGGTTCCGGTTCTTATATTTAGAATTAAACGGTTCCGGTTCGGTTCGGTCCGGTTCTGAACCGTTGCACAGCCCTACCAGCTACTTTCGGATTTTAGAAAAACAATTAACCGACCCGTCGGCTTTTTATGTGGTTTGATTTTATTGGTTAATTTGGTTATAGGAAAAGTGTAAAATACATTACGGCTTAACGTACATCATGTACGACGTGCGTGATTATCTGTCGTACGTGATGTACGTTAAGCCATATTGTAAAATACATTATAACGTGCGTGATTAATGTTTTCATCATGCGTGATTAATGTTTTCCAACATGCGTGATTTGGGTTTTTTAGGTTATAACGTGCGTGCTTTTCAAATGAACGTGCGTAATTATCTGTCGTACGTGATGTACGTTAAGCCGTATTGTACGTTAACTGGCCTCTTTGGTTATAATTATGGGTCTGTTAATTCGGTTTTTTACGCATCCCCTACATTTAATCTCATTATAAAAACGAATCAAACTTGAAAGTCTATGATACATCTTCATTGATGGTAATCAAGTGGCGGAACTAACACATTAAACCAGGGGTATCCTAATGTTTTATCGTGCAATCATACAATAGTAAAAAACGATAATAAAAAAACAAAGTAAAATAAATACCAAATAGATTTGTCATTTTCTTTTTTTCATAGCTTGAAACCGTTCTATCACCTCGTCGTCTTTTACTTTATGAAAAAAAAATCCTTTTCGACCGTACAAACCATGACGTTGTTCAAGAATGCAGCGAGTGAGCGAGAGGCCGAGAGCAGGAACGAAGATGATGATGATTCAAGATTATCACAGTAGCAAATAGCAGGGACGAAGAATGCAACGATTGAGTCTGAGCGAGAGGCCAAAGCGACGTTTGGTTTTCTTCCAGGTTGCTGCCATACGTACTTGTGTTTTTTTGGGGCTAATCTAATCAATTGGGCCAGTGTTTCAATCGGGCTCTCTTATTTTATAAGTTTGGGTTGGTTAGGGGTATCCTTTATATAAAACCAAAAAAAATAAAAAAATACACTACGAATATGGACTTGAGCCGTAGCCTGTGCTACGACTCACTTAACACTAGTTCCGCCCCTGAATCTGTTGGTGAAAGTCAGTTTTCTAGTACCCGTAATCTAACAAATCCTGTATAAGCATGTTTTAAATGTAGTATGTTTATTTTCAAAGTAAAGTGAATAAAATTTTGGACTTTATAGTATAATTTACAAAAATAAACTATACTATAGATTCTAGGTTAAAATATACTAAAGACTATTTTCCTTGAAAAGTCAAAACTAAACTAAACTAAACTCAACTTAAATTTTACTCTTTGTGTCTACACTCTATATTAATCAAATGAACATATACATGGGTCTGAGCAAAAATGGCACCTGATACGAAATTTACCGTCAAATTTATCCTACTTTCACTTATTTTTCTTGAAATTTATGTATCTCCAACTAATCAAACCCAAAATGCTCCTTCTGTCTCCAATTTACCGTTAACAGCTCTGCAGGATGAAGCAGCACCCATGATCATCAAAGTATGTTTAATTATTTCCATTTATTTCTGTACAAATACATTTTTACTTATCATTATGAATACGTATTTCTTTAATTTGTTAGAAAGACAACATTCAAGTGGCAAGAATCGAAGCACAGCTAGCTAAAGCACGAGGTGAAATCCTGTTGATACATATTTATGGACGCGACTCGACTCGTCTTAATTCAAGAGTATGGACGCGACTCGACGCGACTCAGCACGGCTTATCATGTGATGACTTTCCTCCGTCGTGTACAAGACTTCAAGCCGACACAAGAGACAAGACAAGGACTGGACTCAACATCACAGTCCTTGGGCTTAGACAAGTTGACGAATCAAGGATTGGGACTCATCTGCTTTGGGCCGAAGCCCACTATCGACGAAACAGCCCAGAAGTCGACGAAACACGTGTGTTTCGTCGACCATGATCAGTTTCGTCGCCTGTCTTTCTGTTTCGTCACATGTGTATGTGTCTGTTAGTATAAATAGCTTTCATTTGTTTCTGTTTCGTAAGACTTTTGAGAGAGAAAGAACAGAGCACACACACACACTAGAGAGAGTTTACAAAGAGCATTGTAAACATTGGATTGTAACCGAACCCTTTTATCGTTATAATACAGTGGTGTTTAACGGTGATATCTGCGTGTCGTGTTTTTACGTGTTCCGTCTCGGTTTGCTATTCCGGTTGGATTCCGCACAACCGGAGTGGTTCGTATACAAGGATTAGGCGACTAGATCCTCCCCTAGCCGGACCTACAAGTGGTATCAGAGCCTTGGCTCTTATCCTTGTTAAAACCGAGGAGTTCTTGCTGTTTTTCGGATTTAGAGTTCATAATTTTCTGGAAAAATCTCTTAAAATCGGCTGTAATCTTGTTGTTTTGCATTATGTTTGCTTAAAAACCTTGTTAAAATAAAGTTCACATATTATTTGTTGGTTTTTATTAAACATTTTTGCAAAATTCAGCTTTCGGAAATTTGTCGGGTCACCGGAAAACTCATAGTTTACCGGAAAATTCATTGTGTTCTTGAACATCTTCAAAGTGTTCTTCACCAAGACCCACTTTTTGATCTTTAAATTTTTAAATTAAAAAGTGTTTGTGAATTGGAAATTGAAATAGATTATTAAAATTGGACACCTTACCGGGTTAGTAATCTTACCATACCAGTTGTTTGAAAAAGAGTGTTGTGTCTGACAGATCTCACCCACCCAGCTACTTCTTCGACGAATCAAACATCAGACGAAACAGGTCTCATTCGTCAAGCCCCTCCTCGACGAAACAGACCTTCTGTTTCGTCGATATTACTTGTTGTTGGGCCTCTGTTTCGTGGACTGTGTTGTGGGATTGGGCTAACAATTTGGGCTTCTGTTTCGTAGTACATCTTGGGTCTCTGTTTCGTCGAGTGGCAGCCCAAACACAAGTGGGCTTGTTTCTTCGACACATTTAGCCCAATTGCTCAATATCAGTTTCGTCGAATACCTTTGTTTCGTCAAACCCCATACACAAATCTGTTTCGCCGCTCATAAAGAAATTTGTTTCGTCATACATCTGTTTCGTGGAAACTGTTTCGTCGAGACCCTTATCAGTTTTTAACAGAAGGCTTGTAATTGTGTTTTCACTGTTTGTTTTGAGTGTGTTTCTCAGGTATTTGTCATTCTATATCAAAAATGAATCCAAGGTGGAATACTTTGGTAAATACCGATATGTATTTTGGTACTCCGTCATCTTCCGCACCAGTTTCTTCTCAAGCTAATGCAATTTCTACTGGTCAATGGGCATTTGTATCAAATCAAGTTCCAAGTGTTCAAAGCATTCTCTTAAGCGAGAGTGAAACGGGAAGTTTGACTCGGCCTCCAAAGTTGAATCATTTATACGAATACCCAGGATGGATTGATAGATTTAACACATACGTTCTTGGTCAAAATACAGAATTGTGGTTGCGGTTCATCACAGATTTTGATCAAACAATAGAGGTTGCTGCATCATCTGCTGCTACGTTTGCAGACCTCACAGAAGATCAAAAGAAGATCTACGATTTGGAAAAGAAGGCGTATGCCATTCTTACTCAAGCATTGAGTAAAGATATTTATCATCAGTTCGTCAATTACAAAACTACAAAAAGGTTGTGGGACGCGTTGAAGACAAGGGGCGTGGGAAATGAAGCGACACGTCAATTGAGAAAAGAACTGCTGAAGAAAGAATTTGATGGTTTTACTTGTATGGAGAATGAGTCGTTGGGTGATTTGACAAGTCGATTTAATCACTTGTTGACCGAATTGACAAATTTTGGGGTTGCTACAACTCCTGTAGAGATTGTGAAAAGGTTTGCAGATGCATTGCCACCTCAGTGGAATACGTTCTTGGAAATCATGAAGTACAATGGTACTTTGGCTACAACAAGCTACAACGACTTTGTTCAAATTCTAGAAAACAAGAATCAGGAAGAAACTTTGAAGGCAAAAAGAATTCCCGTGCCTCAAAATCCTGAAATGTATTTTGGAACTTCTAGCACTTCTACAAAACCGTCTTCACATGCCCCAATTCAAACAGCCTTTGTGACTAGCACAGATATGTTTGGCAATACTATCCAAGTTCCGGTGCCTCCAAAGACAGACATGTATGGAAATCTGCTGGAACCAGTCCCTCAATCAGCACCACAACAGCAACGACCTCTCAGACCAACTGATATGTTCGGAAATCCTTTACCAGTTCGATCCGCAACAACAGATATGTATGGGAATCCACTTCCTCCAGTTCAATCTACCGTACCAACAGACATGTACGGGAATCCACTTCATCCTCCACAGCAAGCATGTTATGGAAGTACATCATCTGCTAGTCAGCAATCTAAGCCAAATACAGTACGGCTCGACACTTCAAGCTTCTCAAAAGTTAGTGTGGAAGTAGCTAAGGAACACATGGAGCTGCTAAACACTTTGGTGAGCGCATACTGTGGTTTAGTAGAAGGTCAGATTGGCAACATTAATCTGACTCAAGAAGACTATCAGCAGATAGACAAGGAAGAGATGGAGATGATGGATATTAAGTGGGCCTTTGCAAGTGCTGTTAGGCGAGCAAAGGATTTCATGGAGAGAACAGCCCGAACCAGCTTGGAAAGCAAGAAAGACACCAAGTATGGGTTTGATAAGCAGGCCGTCAAGTGTTTCAATTGTGGTGAACGTGGTCATTTTAAGAGGGAATGTACAAGGCCATCTCAACATGGGAACCAGAATCCCTTCAGAGGTCAAGGCAACCAGCAGAACCAGAATAGGAACAATGTTCGTACATTGGTGCCGGTCAACAACCAGAGTCAAGCAGGACCATCTAATGCCAACCAGGCACTTGTGGTTCAAGTAGATGAAGGCTGTGATTGGTCAATCCAGTTTGGAAATGATGCTCCAGATGAAACAGCTTGTTTTGCTGAAGTTGTCACGGATCTTAAGCACGCCAGTGGTGGAGAATCTTCCACCAATGGTGATGTATCTTCTGAAGATGAAGACTCTTCTGGTTATAGTGGAAGCTCGGATGAAGAATCCTCCACTACAGGCAATGATCAGGTGGATGACACATCAAGTGCGTCAGTCGATGCAAATATTGATGAACTTTTGGATGAAGCAGCAGCAGGAATTCAAAGAAGATCTATTTTGGTGGATCAAGCTGCTTATTCTTCGTCTTCTCTCCATTCAGCCTTTATGGCGAATGTCGACAGTTCATCAAGTCAGGTATGTGTCGATGAACCCACTTCTGTTAGCTGTGATAATTGTGATAGATTGCATGCTAGATGTGCTGATTTGGATGCAAACATGTCTGAGTTGCAAGGCAAACACGATGCTTTACAAGCTAGTTTGTTTGAATTGCAAGACAAACATGTTCTAGTGAATGATAAGTGGTGTGAATTGCAAAGCAAGCACGAGGCTTTGCAAGAGAAATATGATGTGACTTTTATTCATAATCAGAAATTGACAGTTGATATCTCCAAGTGCACTGAAGCCAATATGTTTTATGAAAACCATGAAAAGGATTTTAAAAAGATGATTGAAACATTGAAGAAAGATAAAACAGAGCTGACTAAAATGGTTTCCAGAAAACAAACTGACATTAATTTGTATATCACTCGTCTTGAGGTGATGCAAAAGGAAATGGCTTGTGTTAAAACTGAAAGTGAGGCGATCCGACTTAAGTTAGACAGTTATTTGAGTTCTAGCTATGTGTTGGATCACATCATTGATGTTCAAAAAGAGAAAAAGGATGTCACATGCATAGGTTACAAGAAATGTCCACCACCCGTGAGAAATAATTATGATGCCATGCCTGATGAGGAGTACAGAACTCACTTTGAACCATCTGTTCCTCTAGATGTTAATGAATTTGCAGCAGGACTCGGATACAAGAAAGAAGCATCATCCGATTCAGATGTGTCAACAGATACATTTGTAACTGCTGAACAGAATCAGGATCCTCCAGTTGTTGTTGAGGATGCTGATTCTTCTGATGATGAATCTGATGATACTGTTTCAGCAAAGTCTGATGCGGTGATTAAGGATGAGGACATACCTCTCGAAAATCACATTCTCTGTGATCCTACTGCAAAAACCGCTAAGACTGTTGCAACTGAGTCCTCGTCTGAGAAAGAGTCGGAGAGTGTGGATTTGCTGTACACTCTTGTTGGTGATGATAAGATCTATTCAGACAAAGATTTTCCTATTAAAAATGTTAATCAATCTTTAATTAGTAAAGTCTTTGAAAACTCAACAAGTAAGTTTTTGGGTAAGAAAGGACCACATGTTACAGTCACACAGTGTCCTCCTATCCCAAAGGCTGAAGTTAGAAAACAATTTGGGAACAAGAAATTACCAACAGTGGAAAAACAGCAAAATCATACCAAATCCAATGGTAAAGCACCGACTCAGAATCAGAAGAAGAAGAAGAATGTGAACTTTGTGAAATCGAAGGGAACGGACAAAATTGAAAAGTTTGCAAATCAATCTAACTTAGATTTTGTCCAGAAAGTAACAGTGATGAAAAGGAATGAACCAAATAGTTCAAAACCTAGTACCTCGGGGTCACAAAGTTCATCATTTTCGGCAAAAAGATCACATGATTCTTCGGGGTTTGTAGAACGAAGATCATGTTTTGAATGTGGTACAATCGGGCATATCATTCGAAATTGCCCATATCTTCATAAGTTGAAAGCCAAAGATGATGATCCCCGTGAACGAAATGACCGAAAGCAATCTGTTTCATCAAAATCAGATCCCCGACTCATAAGAGAAAGGGAAAAGAAACAGAAACGCCAACAGGTCAAGAAACTTGAAAAGGCGATTAAAACCGATGTGGTTCACAAACCATCTGTTTCAGTTAAACCAGATAATTCAAAGTTTTCAAAAACTTCAAACAATCAAACTGGTAAAACTCAACAGACCTGGAAACCAAAAACGGTTACTGAATCAGGGGGACCATCACAATTTTCCAATCATCAAAGAATAGAAGTTATTGTTGTTGATGAAAATGGAAGACCCAAGACCACAATGGCTTGGGTCCCCATCTCCAACTAATCGATTGAGTTCATGTGCAGGGTGTTCCAGGAGGAACTATCAGTAGTCATTGGATTGTTGATAGTGGGGCATCCAGGCACATGACAGGCGACATGAAGCTTCTCTACGACGTCAAATCTATTAGAGGAGGTTATGTTGCTTTTGCTGGAGAAAAGAAGACAAACATTCCGATGAAGGAATGATGGTGAAAGAATGTGGTTGAATGAAGTTGAAAAATTCGACCAGATGAAATATGTGCCAAAATTTGGTTGTTATGGTTTTTGATCGGGTCCTCAGGAAAGATTCAAATGAAAAGTACGCGACTGCAGCACGTCTGAAGCCTTTTAAAGGTTCATGGATTTTGCTTCCACAAGAAGTTCAAAGTCAACAAGATGAACGTGTAGGGTACTTTTCTCCACGGTGTGAATGAAGAAAATGTGTTTGTTGAACGAACCAACCGGGTGTGCGGATGCCTTGGCGTGGATTGAACAACCGCACACTACTTCCGAAAGAGAAAGACAAAGACCTTCGCTGGTGAAATGTGGAAGACCAGCCGGACCCAGAGGTTTTTGATCTTGTTGCTGTCAAGAGATTTCTCAGTAGCTACAAAGAATCGACTTTGAAGTCCACACCGGGTGGATATCCAGTTTGGGAGAGCACTCAGATTCCTTGCAATGCACGAAGCAGTTGCAGGATACGGTTTTGAATTACTAATCTCTCCTATACTTGTCGATATTTAAGCTACTTTATAATTTACTATCCTCTCTTACAGCACTCTTTGACCAGACACGTTGATCTCAAATATCACCTCACACGTGATTGTTTCAATATGAAACTCGTCAATGTTGTCATGGTCCACACCGATTTCCGACGTGCCAACTCATTTTCTCCAAAATTCGATATATCATTTCTGATTAACTTAATTTTGGTAAAGGGCACTGAGGTAAAACATGAGTTAAAACCAACATCGGAAAATCATTTTTGTAAATACCTTTGTGTTTTAAATTTGTCATAGTTTGTTGATTTTAGGGGGAGTAAATCCAAAAATTTGAAAATCCAAAAACATTGAAAAATTTCAAAAACACAAAAACAATAGAAAAACAAAAATGAGTTTCCTGGCGAGCAAAAGAGAAAATGATAGTACATCAGTGGTCTATCCAAACCTCTTTAACTTAAAATGCTAAATGAAAAGCGATAAGCAGCTCTATATAAGATGTATCGGTAGGCTCACAATCATTTTAAAGTGTGCAGGGTGATATAAACTTAAATCCGACTGAAGACTGGGTGGGAACCATTCATTGGCATATGGTCTTGGTACCGAAATTTCGTTTGAGAGATTGCCGAGGTTCTGAGATATTCGGTCTTTATGCTGCTTATCATCTGGGTATCATGGTTGTATCTTTTATCGAAAAATAACGGGGACGCAAGTCTAGATCTTCCATGATACTATACATACGTGTACATACTGCATACGACCTCAATAAGTGATCAACAATCACATGTCCAAACAAATTCTTTCCGGGAGTCAAGTTCGTCTCTTTGCTGTACGAAAGTACTGACCTGTTCACGGACTTGCTCCTGTGCCCTCATGCATCGAAAATCAAGTTCCTCATCAATAAGTGATTATATCACATAGGGCTTGTTTTCAAATCAAAATAAGTGAGAATCTCACATCATATACGGTCAAACAGATGATAATCGGTATACTCACCGGTAAGATGAAACCCTCGTGCATACCTTGATACGGGAATGTGTCGTGATGTGGATGAACACCGGTCGGTAAGTATAAATCATACCTTAACGTATCCCCTCGCCATGATTACAAATGATAAGTTGAGCTTATGTGGACAACAATACCGATAATTGTTATAGGATGCTTATCTAAATGTTAACTAATTGAACAAAAAGAGCGTTTTGGCATGACCGTACACTGATATGATTCTCTTACCCTCGAAACTCGCAAAAAGAATGTCTGTAAATATTTATTTAATGCTTTCAGTTTCTGCATCTTTGTATATATTTATTTACTGCTTTCTGTCTTTTCATTTCAAATATTAAAACACACCTAAAATCTGTTTTAATATAAACCTTTTAAAAGCCAAAAAGATTTTATTTCTATTTTATTTTCGATCGTACGATGTTGGAGCTCGAGTCTTCGTTACCTGAAACCTGAACGAAAACCGAAAATGACTAAATCTTCATAAACGGTCGAAATTTGCAAAGTGTTGAAAGTTAAAATTGAAATTGATAAAATACTTTAAACTTTCAAACTGTCGGACGGTGTTTGTTTAAACAATGGTCACACGTGTGTCGTTTGTTTATGTTTACTATATTCCAAGCGGTTGTTCTCATTACGCGTTTAGATTTCTTGCATGTGCAGATTCTAAAGGCTAGGAGAACATGGTCGATGACAAGCTTCGGAATGAAGACACGACGTGAAGGCTCTCAAAAGACAAAGATGATGGAGTTGCCGCTGACCTTCAACACCACAAGGATCTCACTTCATAAAGATAAAGACTTTCACGAGCATAACTCAAGGGGGAGTTTGTTGATACACTTTCTACTTTCAAGACGCGAAGACTTTGAAGATCCTCCGACATAGAAGATATGAGAAGATAATCTCGCGAGTAGCGTCCAAGGGGGAGTTTGTTGATACATATTTATGGACGCGACTCGACTCGTCTTAATTCAAGAGTATGGACGCGACTCGACGCGACTCAGCACGGCTTATCATGTGATGACTTTCCTCCGTCGTGTACAAGACTTCAAGCCGACACAAGAGACAAGACAAGGACTGGACTCAACATCACAGTCCTTGGGCTTAGACAAGTTGACGAATCAAGGATTGGGCCTCATCTGCTTTGGGCCGAAGCCCACTATCGACGAAACAGCCCAGAAGTCGACGAAACACGTGTGTTTCGTCGACCATGATCAGTTTCGTCGCCTGTCTTTCTGTTTCGTCACATGTGTATGTGTCTGTTAGTATAAATAGCTTTCATTTGTTTCTGTTTCGTAAGACTTTTGAGAGAGAAAGAACAGAGCACACACACACACTAGAGAGAGTTTACAAAGAGCATTGTAAACATTGGATTGTAACCGAACCCTTTTATCGTTATAATACAGTGGTGTTTAACGGTGATATCTGCGTGTCGTGTTTTTACGTGTTCCGTCTCGGTTTGCTATTCCGGTTGGATTCCGCACAACCGGAGTGGTTCGTATACAAGGATTAGGCGACTAGATCCTCCCCTAGCCGGACCTACAAATCCGTAAATCGATTGTTCAAAGAAGTTTTGCATCAAATGGAAGTTTGGGAACCATGTACAGGAATCCCTTCTCCTGTTTTCAGTTAAGTGCTTAAATTTTATAGAGAGAAAATGTTAAAAACGGTTTTATATATAGTTGTTTTCTGTTATTCATACAAGTATATAAACAATCATATACTTGTATGTTGTTATCGTATTCTTAAGTTAAAAAAATTGATCAGTTTTAAAATTTTGGAGTTCTGAAATGATGTGTTTGTATTACAAATAAGTAGCTCTTTGGTAACTTCTGAATGGTTAAGTGCTAAACCTGTAAAAGGTCTGAACAATTAAGTGCTGAATCAGTAAGACGTCTAAACCATTAAATGCTGAACCAGTAAGAGGTCTGAACCATTATAATAGCCAGTATAATGCGTAATCAATCAAAGACAAATGTCTAACCAATTCAGATTAGAGGTCTTAACAATTCAGACTCTGTATGATACTTAATCATTCAGAAGCAAATGTCTGAACCATTCAGACATGTGCTCGCGAAACAAACACTCTGAACCATTAAGTACTGAACCAGTAAGAGATCTGAACTATTAAGAGTCTCATTAATAGCTAAACAAACAGCTCCTAAGTCACTTAATTTATATGAAACTTAACATTCATATAAAAGTTAATAATAAGATTATCCATATTGGCTAATGCCCATAAACGGAATTTTTTGCCACATCAGTATCAAACACCCCTTAAAAAATGTGTAATGGTTAACACCCTTAATGCCCTTTCAATCATTATTTTCCAATTTTGTTTCTCCTCATTTGACATTATACTAGAAACGTTCATCTATCTTCATACCCCTGTAAGGCCCACTGGGGCGGTGTTGGAGGCGTTAGCAACCCCTTTACACCCCTATAAAACCCATTACGCATGGTCTAATATAACGATAAATGAAACATGAGTGATTTTATAGTTGAAAAAAGTATAAGCTGTTTTTATTGGAACAATAATTAAATTTGGTTATCACTTAATAATTTTATCACACATATGAATCTTTTTAGTTATTATAAAACCTAAAAGATTGTTGTATCATTCAGGAGTCATTCTGAAATGATGAAGACGTTCAAGGTATGGACTTATAAAGAAGGAGATATCCCATTAATGCATGATGGTCCGATGAAAAGTATATACACTTCCGAGGGTTTGTTCATTGAAGAGATGGAGAGAAAAGGAAACCCTGTGGTCGCTAACCGCCCTGATGAAGCACACGCCTTCTTTATTCCGATAAGCATAACCAATATTGTTCGTTACCTCTTCGATAGTTCAGATCATCCATACAATTTTTTAGAAAAAATACAACATATAGTCGAAGACTATATTGGTGTCATTGCAGAAAGGTATCCTTATTGGAACCGTACCAATGGAGCTGATCATTTCTATGTTTCTTGTCATGATTGGGTACGTACATTCCTTGAACTTTTTTTTTTTTTTTTTCAAAATGAGTTGTCTTCATAACACATGACAAATGAGTCTGGTTGAGTTTAGTTTCTAGGTTAGTGTCTGGTACGTCGAGATCGAGATGGGTTAACTTATTCTACAAAGCTCTTAAAAATAATAAGTGTACAAAAACACAATGGATGAGACAAGATTACACAATGTCGGTAAAAAATATATAACACAATGCCGAAAAATATAACACAATGTCGAGGAAAAAAAACACAACGAGTCGCAAAAAAGGCAGAATAACGCAAACATAGAAAAAAACACAATGATAAATAAAAGATACAATTATAATAAATAAAAATTCTAAAATCTACAACCTACAAATCTAAAAGTGAAAAGTGAAACTAAAATCTCACATCTTAGAGTTTGATGAGACGGTTCTAATGCCGATTGAATAAGATCAGTCGGAGTCCATTTGATACCCTTTGTACGACTTTTTATTTTTAGTAGTCTTTGTATTTGATTCTAAACGACGTCCAGATATATAGCAATTTCAAAGTTGGAAGCTCAGATATGTGGTTTTTAATTAATTTTGTTTTTTTTTTCTTTTCAATTTTGATGTAACGTCTAGTATATATTGAAAATACAAAAACAGTGTGGTTTTATTTTGTTTTATCAAAATCTTGATATAAGTTTTATTGAAAATTAAGCTGTTTTTTATATTACAAGACCAAAAATACATATTATCATGAAAATTTAAATCGAAACAAAGAAAAGAATAAAACAAAATTAGGTATTTAATTCCTACAAAATATTATATATTATTAAAAACAATTAACTTTAAAAAATATATACAATATCATTTTTGTTGAAATCACTATGTACTAACCTAGAAATGGAACTTAAATAAAATAAGTCCATTAATCATTATAAATTTAAAAAAGATATCCCATTTAAAAAACTCACATTTCTTTTTAGTTATTTAGCTAACTAGATTTCTATGTTAACATATTGAATGATACTATGTATAACCACAGGGACCATTTGCTTCACGGGGAAACCCTAAACTCTTCAAGAATCTCATAAGAGTACTTTGTAATGCCAACTCCTCAGAAGGTTTTGTCCCGATGCGCGATGTATCAATGACGGAGATTAACGCGCCATTCAATAGCATCCCAGGTGTAAGCAGTGGCCAATCGCCTTACAATCGTTCAATCTTGGCGTTCTTCGCAGGCGGAAACCACGGTTATGTACGCAACAAGTTGTTCAAATATTGGGGAAACAAAGAAGATAATGATATTCAAGTGCACACTTACCTTCAAGAAGGTCAAAACTACACCAAGTTACTGAGTCAAAGTAAGTATTGCTTATGTCCTAGTGGCTATGAAGTTGCAAGTGCTAGGGCAACCGAAGCGATCTACGTAGGATGCATCCCCGTGATAATCAAGGATCATTACGTTCTACCGTATAGTGATGTGTTAGATTGGAGTCAGTTCTCTGTGGAAGTGCCCCTAGATAAGATTCCAGATTTGAAAAGAATTTTGGAAGATATATCTTTCACCAAGTACTTGGAAATGCAAAAAAGACTAATGGAAGTACAAAGACACTTCATGGTTAACATTCCAGCTAAACCATTTGATGTCTTTCATATGATTCTTCATTCTGTGTGGCTAAGAAGACTTAATGTTCGGTTTCTAAGTTCATGATTGAAATATATTGCTGCATTTAGCCATTAGTCAATTGAATGTAAATCCATTGTGGGTTTGCAAAACAATATACAACACCGTGGCAGTGTGGCACAGGCTCTACAAGACTACAACACAATAACCAGCTTGTTTTCATATATTTTCTTTCTTATTATTTCGAGTTTTCTTTATCTATATAATGTGAGAACCGTTGCTTTCTTTATTTCTATTAATAGCGTAGCGTATATATTTGTCATTATTGTATAGCGTTAATTTAGGAGTAGAATTATTCGCTTTCCATATATTCGTTGTATCTTGTATTATAAATGGAGGAGAAATATACAAGTGTTGTGAAACAACGACCTACTAGCCTAATAGCAAACCATAAGAGAAAGAGATGTAGGGAGAAAAAGACTGATATTTTTATTGATAGATATATAATACAAGAGATACAATGTAGTATATATAGCAGAATAAAACTTGGAGAAGAAGTCAGTCTATTTTAGGAGTTGATAACCATAATAATATAATATATTTATAACACTCCCCCTTGGTTATCAACTTATTACGCTTTGAAATGCTGTCTCGTTAAAAACCTTGCTAGGAAAACCTAGTGGGACAAAACCTTAGCTAAGGGAAAAAGAGTGCAGCGCGTATTTTCTTCTCATGATACTTCTGGATCATGTATGTTGCCTCATTAAAAACCTTACTAAGAAAACCCAATGGGATAAAACTTAGTGAAGGGAAAAAGAGTGCAACTTGTATAATACTCCCCCTCATTTGAACATGTATTCTTCAAGTGACTAGTGCCAATTTTTCTTGAAAGTTGCTCAAAGTTTTTGTAGTCAATGATTTGCCGCTTGATCCCTTAATGTGCAATTCTTTATGTTCGCAATGTTGTAAATCTTCATATGAGCCTTCCAGTGCCTCTTCTTTTAAATAAATATCATAAGATCCACAACTGTGATTTGTTACATTCCCTGCATTTACAAAACTAACCAAACTTGTTTTGATAGGTTAGTAAAATATAAATTCATATCTTACATACCTTAGATGTATTGAAATAGATGTTTCCCATTTCAATATTTTGTCGTTTAACACATGCTATATCAAATTGATAAATTCAATAAAGATATATAAAATCATGAATAGATAGCAAGAAATACTAATGCACAATTGCACTTAAAGATGGTACCTCTAGACCAAAAATTTCAATTTCTTTCATATGAAGCTATAACAACCATTTTATATATCAAGTAATTGAACAACCTTTAACGTAGTTAAAGGATAAACTTTGTCCATGGTAAAACGCGTCAACCTCTAATAGATATAGTTTGATTGATTACACATATACTTGAACTGCAGGTCGAGCAATAATTACAATGTGTCAAGTTCATTAAAAAAAATTCTCCCTCTAAAGGCTCGACAATTTCTCTCGATGGTGCCTAGACATCATCATTGTAAACTGCGATTATAGTGAACTTTTAAAAGTAGAATGTTGATAAAACATGGCTAATTTAATCAAACTTATATCCCTCTGTATGCGAATATCTCGAGTTGTACAACACTCGACTCGACTATTTTAGTCCATACATATTTTGTCAACTTCATATAGTATGTTCTTGAGGTTTTGACATCAATGCTTCTAGCATTATCAATCCATGAGTGAATTTGTTCCATCTTATCCAAATATGCATGTGCTTTCACTCTTTAGAAGTCTTGCTACATAAAATTTGCCCATTTAACACATATATATCTATATCATATGCAAAAATGTCATGAACACTTGCTTTTATCTTCGAAATCCATATTGTACCATGCGTGTACACTATTTATTTATCACAATCACCAGGTACAAGTTTTCTATGTATGTTTCTTGGTGCACAAGAATTATATCGTTAAGATGTATCAATTCACCTTTAGGTAACTCATCAGGAGTTCACTCGTATTCAAATATGAATATGTATACAACGATCATATTGTTCTCGAGAACTTTATTTACATGATTTTGATAATTTAAATCCTCCAGAGACTTTCATGTAAACTTTTAGTATCAAGTGATAAATATTATTCATATGACGCATGTCAACTCTCTTTTTAATATTATTACCAGACTAGTTAAATATTGGAAAGCTATTGTATCCACCACTGGAGAATACGGTTCCTTATAATCAATATTAGGTCTTTGCGAAATCCTTTTGCCTTATACTATTTTCTTTTCATTTATTGATTAGCATAAAAGACCTGTTTGTTTCTAATATGTTTTACAACATTCGTTGTATGGACTACTTGTCCGAAAACTTTCCATTTCAATAGAGAATTCAACTCTGCCTCATTTGCGTCTTTTCGTTTTGGCCAATTAGTTCTTTGTATTCGTTCATGGGCAGATCTTAAATCTTGATCCTCATCATTTCATCATTACAAGCGCTATATTATATACAAAAGTATAACGACGTCGATTTTATTTTGATTCCATACATATCTTAGACATGATACAACTTATCGAGATCTCTTTAGTTTCAGGTACCTGAGGTTCTTCTTGAACCATCATGTCTACCGTCTCTTCAGGAGACCTTCTTATTATAACCCCGACTTGACCATATTAATTAGTTGCTCCAACTTTCGAGGAATTTTATTATTGGAATCGACTAGTCTACCACGCTTCAGACGTGCAATAGACTTATTACAAACATGTGGTTGTCCTTCTAGGACACTCATCTTAATTGGAGCATTAGCAGTTGGTATATGTGACATGGTCACCTTTTTAAGGTTAGTGAATGCGCCTGGTAATAGATTTGCTAATCTTTGTATATGAGTTATTCTTTGAACTTCTGGTTCACACTTTTAGTTTTGAGGATCAATTATAATTCATACCAACTCGTTTATTTTCCAACTGCTTTTTATCTCCCCTTGATGTTGGGAATGTTAATCCATTTAGATGGATATCAATTAATTCAGCCGTAAACAAATATCTCATGAAATGCTCTATTTGTTATCATATATTCCCAACAACCTTTTAAGGTCCCATCTTTGTGCGTAGTGGTGGATCAATATATATACCGCACAACCAAAATCTTAGAAGGGACATCTTTTGTTCCTGACCAAAAACCAACTATAATGTGGAGAAACTATTACAACAAATTGGCTTGATGTGAATTAATGTTATTGCATGTAAAATTACATGTACTTATATATAAATATGAACTTGCTCTCATGATTATTGGTTTTGTTATCAATCATAGACATTCAATGGTCGTCTTAACAAAAACAATTCCTGCATAAACATAATCTACAGGAAATTCAACACTTATTCCGCCGATCATTAATAGTTAGGGAATTGAATTCACTGTTATTATTACCAAAATAAATATACCAATCAGGATTAATATGCTTGCAATCACATTCGCTAAGCCACCGTCACACAAACTTTAGGTTGTGGATTTGATAACCATTTAGACGATGCATCGATTTAAAACACTAAATGGTATCATGTTGGGATATGCATATCCTTTAATCACTTCCAGAATATTTAGGGATTCTCACCCTACTTTGTTTGGTAAATAATGAATTTCCCTTGAGAGCAAATATTGCATGCTAATTACCAACTTGAAGAATCTTCTAGTTCTTCAATACGTTTCACATTATCATTGACACGGTGTGGTCTAACCGGTCATGCCAATTAATTAAATAATTATGATCTATAAACTTCTGGTTTATGATCGTATATACTTGCACTTATGCTAGTACAAGACGTAAGGCACGAGAAAATTATGTATATCATTTGAAACTATCATGTTATATCACCATCATCATTTCCACATATACTTATGCTAGTACAACAAGACACGAGATAATTATGTATATCATTTGAAACTATCATGTTATATCACCATCATCATTTCCACATATACTTATATTATTGCTCCCTTCTTTTGCCACTGCTGGTGATCAATCTCATTATTTACATGAACATCACTACAATTCTTATGGTCGATCTCATCATCACATTTTCTTAATGATGTCCATGAGTACTATCTTTACAATGATCAATATATTATCACATTCAATTCAAGGAATGAAGTAGAACCATAACAAGCTTCATAGCTTTTCATTCTTTACTCGGTCACACGAGTACAAAATAATTTCAAACTTTTCATAACTCTCATAATGATTTTGTTATTTCAGTAGCATATGTCTCAAGTATGGCAAATGAAAAAAAAATCACTGATTTTTCCTTGTAAATAATCTTCTCTTTGTTTAACACCAATTGAGAAGTAATTAAATCTCAGAGTCGCATAGATTTATCAGCTTAACATTTTACGACCATTTATAACTTGATAATGAGAATCAGGGAGTATAACACTTTTCATGATGGTGATAAGAAACCAAACTTTGGTTTAATTATTCTATTTAATACTAGCTATAAGTAATTAATTGCTATAGATGAAGTCAAGGTAACTTATAAAACTAGTTATAATAATTTTCACCAATTACAAATATCTATGATTTATGTTTTATCCTAGCAAAGCATAAGTACGGATCTAATGGACACAACATAATTATGAAGGTCATACATATCAAAATATATAACTACTTTCAAAGTTACTTTTAATAGAATTATAATATAATATAATAAACAAATAATAAACAATATATGAGGCAATAATACCATCGATCAAGTACATGCTCAAAATTACATGTATAATTCTAGCAAAATAACCAATAATTTTATGTCTTACAAGGTAGAAATAGATATACATCCCATTGATACAAGATAACACTTAATGATTTAATAATAAAAAAAATCATAAAATTTAATTATTCACAATATCAATTATTATAGCTACAAATATAGAATAAACCCGAGCTCCTATGCAATAACATAATAACAAAATTATACAAATATGTATTGTATAGATAAACACATGAGAGCTTCAAGAACCTCATCTTTGAACAATAAAAAAAAAACTGCTTCAAGAAATTGAAAGCCTTGAAAGAATTAAAGGTTTGTATAGAGATAAATAAGGAAGCCACAAACACCAATTAAAATGATCAAATCGATCAAAGCAGAGAATGTCCACATGTTAAAATTGGAGTTCTTTTTTATTATTTATGTGAATGATTAGCCATGTTCATGTGTGATTGCTGAAAACCCAACATTATTCGTAGTTATATTTTAAAATGTTATATTACTATTTTAGTTATATATTAAACGCGAAGGTTATATACAATGTATCTCAAAGGTTTTTAATGGCCATGTTCATGTGCACTGGTGAATACATAATAATTTTTTTTTTGTATGGGGGCACAATACTGATCGGTTAAAAATAGATCAAACAAAAAAAATCATAAAATAACTTAGTTTGTTAAATATATTTAAATATAACTATAACTTTATAAGTATATAAGAGAGTAAAAAAAATATACCTTGTTTTGTTTTATGTGAATACATAACCAAACGATTAAATCACCAATGCAAAACAATATATTGTAATTTAAATATGTATTTAATTAAGTTACTACTTAACAATTAAATATTCAAGTCAAGTTATAAACGTAGAGTAAAAATTAATTGAAATGCAAGGACTGAACATAAAATTAAGTCTCAATATATCATTCAAGTAGAGGATGGAATAATATGGGAAGATTTCTAGAAGTCTCAAATACCATTCAATAGCCAACGCAAATTCTACTATGGGCCTAGGCCCACCTCCGTTCCAAATAAATCCGCCACTGTTCATGTGTTGGCTAATCGGAATTGAGCTATGGAAACAGACTATTTGGGTGAATAATAATTATTATAATTCAAAACAAAATAAAATTTTGATCACAACCTAATAACCGTATCTAGATTAAAGACAAAGCCAAATTTGCACACGAAGCTAGGAATATATTTCAGTTTTAAAATTTAATATTATAACACTAAATTCACCTTCAATACTTCAAACTACCATTACCGAAATAACTGAATAATTATTTTTATCATAAACTAATAAAATAAATTGGTAGTATAAAATAACAATTCAGAGTCAACAAGTAAACAAGACATCGATTCAATCATGATGCACGTCAGATACGTTAAAGATAGAATAAAATTACTAAAGAAGGTTTTCAAAATTACCTGGTAAATAGTTCTCAGTCGTTTACCTTGTTTAAGGATTAAGGTCACCATGGGTTTCGGTAGATTTCAAAAACTCCAAAACCCCATGGAAAACATTCCTCGGTCCTCCGCCTCTCATCCCGTTTAGTTCAAACGCATCGGTCCGTCGCCCATCGAGCCTTTCGTGCTGATAACGTGTTGTGAAACAACGACCTACTAGCCTAATAGCAAACCATAAGAGAAAGAGATGTAGGGAGAAAAAGACTGATATTTTTATTGATAGATATATAATACAAGAGATACAATGTAGTATATATAGCAGAATAAAACTTGGAGAAGAAGTCAGTCTATTTTAGGAGTTGATAACCATAATAATATAATATATTTATAACAACAAGACAATTCATTCAGAAAATTATCATCTTATATGGTATCAAGTCTTTTGATCCATCTGCACCCTCTCTCCAGCCGGCCCTAGTTCTCCTCCCTCTGCCTTCCGCCTATTTTTTTTCCTCTGCCCTCTGATAATTTTTCTTCTGCCCTCTGATCCTTTTCTTCTGTCATGGACACCAAGATTCATCCTGCCATGACAGTTAGCAACATCAAAAACATGGTCCCGATTACCCTTGAAGCCGAGACCACCCACTACACCACATGGACTGCTCTCTTTGAAGTCCATTGCAGGGCTTATCAGGTGTTCGACCACCAAAAACCCAGCACTGCTGCTGCTGACGCCGAGGCGGCTGCTCTATGGTCTCGTATTGATGCCATAGTCCTTCAATGGATCTATGGCACCATCTCCAATGACCTCCTTCTCATCATTCTTAAACCCAAACAGACCGCACATCAGGCGTGGACAGCCATAGCCAATCACTTCAACGATAACAAGAGTGCTCGCCAGGTTCAACTCCAACAACAATTCTCCAATATCCGTCTTGAAAATTTTCCGTCCATGGCAGCCTACTGTCAGCAGGTAAAACATCTCGTTGACCAACTCGATAATGTCGGTGCCCCCGTCGATAACCAACGCCTTGTGACCCAGCTGCTAAGCGGGTTAACCGAACAGTACGAGAGCATCTATGCTGTCCTCCAACACCGGGAACCCCTACCTGAATTCAGCGAGTGTCGGTCTCGCCTAACCATGGAAGAAAACAAGAAGAAGTCGCAGACCACCCGGGCCGCTGCCTCTGCCTCCACGGCTCTGGCAGCCACCACGGCTTCTCCCGCCCAGGTCGATTACTCGGCTGCTCCTTCAAACCGTGGACGCGGCAGGAACAATCGCTCTCGAGGTCGAGGTCGAACCAACAACAACACCCGTAACAATCGTCCTACAGGAAACCCACCTGCACATCCGTATATTGTTTTCCCACCATCTTGGGCAGCCAACCAATGGGCTGCCTTCACACCTCAACCCTCACCCTGGCCCGTAACCAACAGCAACCATCCCCCTTGCCCATACCCCTCAAACCCGACACCATCTAACAACCCGGGCATCCTTGGACCTCGTCCCGATCAGGCCTATGCAGCAGGTTTCACACCAACAGACATACAACAAGCACTCTACACCATGTCCCTTCAACAACCAGATCCAACTGGCTATATGGACACGGGTGCTACCGGTCACTACACTACTCCGCAAGGTAACATCTCCCCGTCTTCTTTTAATTCTTGCACTAATAAATTCATTATTGTTGGAAATGGCATGCAAATCCCCGTTGTTGGACAAGGTAACCATACTCTACCACCACCATACCCACCCCTCAAGTTGAACAACGTCCTTATTGCCCCACAATTAATTAAAAACTTAATTTCTGTCCGTAAACTTACAACCGACAATTTACTATCTATTGAATTTGACCCTTTCGGTTTTACTGTGAAGGATCTCAAGACCAAGGATCCCATCCTTAGATGCAATAGCTCGGGCGATCTCTATCCTTTGACTGCTCCTCTTCCCAAAGCCAACACTCAACCTACTGCTCTTGCTGTCACTTCTCAAGACCGTTGGCATCAACGCCTTGGGCACCCGGGCGACAACTTATTGCATTCCTTAAGATTGTCTTCTTCTATTTCTTTTAATAAAAATAAGACCTTGCTTTGTCAACCATGTGTTTTTGGCAAAAGTATTAAATTTCCTTTTAATTCTTCTTGTAATGCAACACATTTACCCTTTGACATTGTTCATAGTGATTTGTGGACCTCCCTGGTTTTAAGCACCAGAGGTCATCGTTATTATATATTATTTCTAGATGATTTCACGAATTTTTTATGGACATATCCCCTTGCAAACAAATCTCATGTCTTCTCTACCTTCACTCAATTTAACAACCATATAAACACCCAATTTGAACGAAAAATTAAACAATTTCAATGCGACAACGGTAAGGAATACGCAAACGCTTCTTTCCAGTCGTTTTGTCACCAACAAGGCATGCATTTTCGTTTCTCTTGTCCATACACCTCACCCCAAAATGGCAAAGCCGAACGAAAAATACGAACAATCAATAACATGGTTCGCACCTTACTTGCCCAGTCTTCGTTACCTCCCACCTTTTGGCATCATGCCCTCGAAACCGCAACCTACCTTCTCAACATCTTACCCAACAAACACCACAACTTTCAATCCCCCACTACCCGCCTATATAACTGCGACCCCACATATGATCACCTTCGTGTGTTCGGCTGCCTGTGTTACCCACTTCTTCCCTCCACTTCTATTCATAAACTTGCTGACCGCTCCAAACCTATGGTGTTTCTTGGCTATCCACCAAACCATCGGGGCTACAAATGCTTCGATCTCACCTCCAATTCCATCTTTATATCCAGGCACGTCCAGTTTGAGGAAACCATATTTCCTTACGCCACCACCTCACCACCTCCACCACAAGCCTATGACTTTCTCACCCCACCGTTTAACCCTCTACTTTGGCCAAATATATCCCAGCCAGACCAACCTTCTATTTCGACCCAATCTACCCAACCGGCCCACTCTCATTCTTCTACGACCCATTCCACCAGCCCCAACTCCACACCGGCCCAACCCATCACCTACTCCCGCCGTCCGCGTCCTCAACCTGCCCACAGCTCCCAACCGGCCCCAGCCCACACCACTACTCCGTCGACATCCGTACCTGTCGAAGGACACCACCCGACTCCCCCGGTTTCACCTCCACCACCTCCACCGCCACCACCAGCCGTCCGTACCATGCGCACACGTGCCATGGACGGCATCTCCAAACCAAAACAACCTCTCAACCTCCACACTACAACCATCACCCCATACCCAAATCACCTCAAGCCGCCTTGTCCTCTCCGGATTGGTTTAATGCCATGTCTAATGAATTTAGTGCACTAATTAAAAATGAGACTTGGGATTTGGTTCCTCGTCGGCCTGATATGAATATTATTCGTTGTATGTGGTTGTTTAAACATAAGTTTCAGTCTGACGGCTCTCTGGAACGGTACAAGGCATGTTTGGTCTGTGATGGCCGAAGTCAGCAGGTTGGCATAGATTGCGGTGACACCTTCAGTCCGGTTGTTAAACCGGCTACCATACGCTTGGTTCTCACCTTGGCTCTTTCTCAGTCATGGTCAATTCACCAGTTGGATGTCACTAACGCATTTCTTCATGGGCACTTGGCTGAGACCGTTTACATGTACCAGCCCATGGGGTTTCGCAACTCAAAGTTCCCTGATCACGTGTGTCGTCTGAAAAAGTCTCTCTATGGACTTAAACAGGCACCACGCGCGTGGTACCAGCGTTTTACTGACTTTGTTTTGTTGCAGGGGTTCTTCCAAAGTAAGTCTGACACATCTTTGTTTATTTATCGGCAAGGAGCGGACACCGCTTATCTCCTCATTTATGTTGATGATATCGTCCTGGCCACCTCATCTGATTCCCTGCGCCAACGTCTAATTACTACTCTTGCTGGAGAATTTGCTATGAAAGACTTGGGTCCTCTCACTTATTTTCTGGGAATCTCTGTCACTCGCACAGGTAACCGCATGTTCCTGTCTCAGCAAGCATATGCCAAAGACATCATACACCGGGCGGCTATGGATTCATGCAAACCTGTGGCTACCCAAGTTGACACAAATTCCAAATTAGGCGCTACTTCTGCGCCTCCCTTTAGTGACCCCACTACATATCGCAGTTTGGCAGGTGCTCTTCAGTACCTCACTTTCACCCGTCCGGATATCTCCTATGCAGTTCAGCAAATTTGTATGCAGATGCACTCTCCTACAGAGGCTCACTGGAATGCCCTCAAACGCATCATTCGGTATCTTCAAGGTACACTAGACTACGGCCTGCATCTAAGTCCGGCTCAGGGCCTGTCTCTTATTGCCTACACTGATGCTGATTGGGCTGGTTGCCCAAACACCAGACGCTCCACCTCTGGTTACTGTGTTTATCTTGGGGACACTCTTCTTTCTTGGTCGTCGAAACGCCAGCCCACCGTCTCTCGATCAAGTGCTGAAGCTGAATATCGAGGCGTTGCTAACGTAGTTGCTGAGATTTGTTGGCTTCGCAACCTTCTATTGGAGCTCAACCGTCCTCTGTCTCGTGCCACCTTGGTCTACTGTGACAATGTCAGCGCCATATATTTGTCAGGTAACCCAGTTCAGCATCAACGAACTAAACACATTGAGCTAGACATCCATTTCGTTCGTGAGCAGGCACAACGGGGGTGCGTTCGAATCTTACACGTACCCTCTCGGTTCCAGATTGCAGATATCTTCACTAAAGGTCTCCCTCGCGTTCTCTTTGATGACTTTCGAAACAGTCTCAACATTCGTCCACCGAACGTCAAGACTGCGGGGGTGTAATAGCGTAGCGTATATATTTGTCATTATTGTATAGCGTTAATTTAGGAGTAGAATTATTCGCTTTCCATATATTCGTTGTATCTTGTATTATAAATGGAGGAGAAATATACAATACAATTCATTCAGAAAATTATCATCTTATATCTATTACCCGAACCATATACTAGATATGTATAACCAATTTTTTTTTTATTGTTTATTTTTTATTTTCAGCAAGCATAGTTTCATTATGTTATTTTTTTATGAAATAAATATTAACGGATTTATATGACTGAATTTTACATATTGTACTTCTGTAGCGACAACGACGACATATGTATAAACTTAAAAATATTTTAATTTATAGTAAATCTTAAGAACATAAAATTATCTAAGAGAGTAGAATGGTATGAAAAAATTATGTTTCGAAATCCTAAGGACTATTTTTTAAGAAAAGAACGAGTATACCCAATACTTGTAGGTAAGCACGATGCTCGACGACCGGGTTGACACAATTTTGCAACTCAGTATTGTTAGGATTGTTCCTATAAGACTATATAATTTGATTAGGTTTCCTTTGAAATGATCAAAATTGTATTTCTATAGATAGTTGATCAATAATACGTTACGAGATTCTAGTTTTTTTCTATGGTATCAGAGTTTTAGGGTTCTTGCAAATTCTGTTTTCTCTTATCTAATCCTACTTAATTCCCTCATCATCCTTTTTGTGTGACGATTTTCTTCTCTTCTTCTGCTCGTCCTATGCTAGAAATGCTTATACATTCATATATAAGATCAAGATCAAGAGAAAACCCTTCAAGTTGTAAGAACTTAGAGAACTCGGCATTCCCATACGAGTTTTGCCCCCATTTTTTTCACACACCTACATTAAAATGTTAGAAAAGATTGCTGAAAAAAATAAAACAAAAATTTCGAAATGGTGTTTTTCGGCCCCTTACAACAGTTGTAAAAAGATGATGACATAAGCATGACATCACTTTTTACAGCAGCAGTTGGAGGTGATTGAAATCAGTTAGAGGCTCATGGTAATAGTACATTAGGAAGAAGATCAGAGAACAAGCAGGGTATATGATTTTTTTTCTTTTAATTAATTAACTAATTAATTTTTTATTTAAAGATTACACAACCAATCCTCAACTATTTAATAATTAAATTTACATAAATAGTCCTAGATGTAAAAGGAAAAATGCCCCTAAACATCATAGGAAAATATGAAAAAGTTGGTGCCATGAGATGAGAATAGTTAAAATATGGTGATTGATCAACCAAGTAACATATACGAAAAAAGATTCATTTATAGACTAAAGACATTAAAATAACCCAACCAAGATACAAAAAATGAGGATTTTGGAACCCATGTTGATGTTTAATGTAAAAAAAATATGATGTAATCATCATCTCTTGTATATTTTAGTGTAAATAGGTTTGACTTTGTGACCAAAGTGAAATGTAATATCATCAAATAAGTCAAGAGGTGATAAAGTGAACGCTTGTTTATAATTCTAAGTGTTCGGGGCGGATCGGAGCCCCTAGTTTATGGAGGTTCCAATCGTGGGGGCGGGGGGGCAACGCCCGTAGAAGCAAGGTCCAAGGGGCGACGATAGCCCTTGGCAGGGTCTGTCATTATTTAAATTGTTTCACTAAATTGCATTAGAAAAAATAAATTTTCAAACTAAGCATCGAAATTCGATTTAAAAGTGATTACGTGTCTCTCAAGTGATCCGATGCAAACCTATTTTCCCCCAACATGTTCCATAGATTTTACACATAAATTTTTAATATTATTTATCTACTAATTCTAACGTTGGTATTTTCCTTAGATTGAAACAACAGTAAATGTAGATCATTTTAGGAAAAATATACAACGAACGTGTTCTGTCTTTTTCTTTTACATATTTTGTATTATGTAACCATCGTATTCCCTTATAATTAAAGATGCTTTTTTTTTTTTTTTTCAGATATACAGTATAAAAGATACACAAAATTTATTTGTTATTGTTATAATAAAATGTTACATATAAAAGAATAATTTAGAACACAAATATATCACATAAAAAAACTACAACATGTACCAGATTTTTCTTTCCAAAAACAAATTACATTCCTTAAAAGGGAAAAAAACTTATTTTATTTAAATCTCAACACTTTCTGTGAAAAGAGTTATTAAAAACCATTTATTATTCCACAACGTACTGCACCTTCTTTGCCTCAGTTTATGGACATTGGATCAGCAGCCATCGATCAAACCCATTTAGTTTAATTTAAAAACATCAAGATTTCTCCATCCTTTATAAGAACACTTTCCTCCGATGGACATTGGATCAGCAACCTTCGATCGCACACATTTTTAGTTTAATTTAAAAACATCAAGATTTCTCCATCATATCCTTTGTATGAACATTTTTCTCCGATTAAACAAGGGTCCTAATAATTCCACACCCGAAAACCTTAATTTCACACCCTATATACGGGCCGTATAACGTTATTTGGCCCGTATAGAATAATTTGATATGATAAATATCGGGTGGTATAAGTATAATGTTATACGCCTCGTATACATAGAGAAAATATTAGGCCATATAACATTCTATACGGGTCGTATAACATTATACGGGTCGTATAGCATTATATGAGGTTTGGGTCGTATAACATTATATATATGTGTCGTATAATGTTATACGACCCGTGTACATGAACAAAAAAACATTCTCTGACATTTTTTTGTGCAACAATCAGTTATACGGACCGTATAACTCTATACGGGTCGTATATATATAGGGATGTGAAAATAAGATTTTATGGGTGTGGATATAGTAGAAGCCTAACAAAAGGTGTTAAACTCGTTCGGGTTGCAACAACTAGAACTCAACTACACTATGTATTTTTTTATTTAAGTTAAAAGATTTCGAATATAAGGTCACGCAGTTATGTATAAAGAACGAATTGGGCTTGAATCATTAGATTACAGGGCCGGTTCATGACATAACCAGATTTAAATATAGAATTACAACAATATAAACATTTTTATCTATTGCTTAAACTCTAGTAATCTATATATGATAAAATTAAAAGTGAATGAACAGTATTCTTTATTATGTGATTTTTTTTATTATATTGAACAATATCTTATATTCATTTATTAGACTATGGGGTATGGGGCGAGGGTTGGGGCGTTGGTTGGGTACAAATGCCCAAGTCACCACCCCGGGTGGGCTTGGGTTTCGATGTGGCCTCTTGGGCGGGAGTTTCAGTCCGGGCGTTGGGCATGCCTAGCGGTCCTCCGTGGCCGGCTCTCATTGGCTGGGTTGGCTAGGCCATAGTGGCTAGGTTTAAATTTTAAAAAATAACTGTTTGGCCAAACCAAACGGTTCACCCAAGTCACTATAAAACCCCCCAACCCCACCGCATGTCCACATCGCTACTCCAAACATTCACTCCACCTACCCGAACCCGCTACCCACACTTAATACCGGCACAACGCGATGAAGGGCCGCCGACCTAGTGAGACCCGTTACTGGCTGGAAGTTTTGTCTAGCTACCGGCACAATTTAAACGCTTGCCAATACAATATGATAAAATTAAAAGTGAATGAACAGTATTCTTTATTATGTGATTTTTTTATTATATTGAACAATATATTATATTCATTTATTAGACTATGGGGTATGGGGCGAGGGTTGGGGAGTTGGTTGGGTACAAATGCCCAAGTCACCACCCTGGGTGGGCTTGGGTTTCGATGTGGACTCTTGGGCGGGAGTTTCAGTCCGGGCGTTGGGCATGCCTAGCGGTCCTCCGTGGCCGGCTCTCATTGGCTGGGTTGGCTAGGCCATAGTGGCTAGGTTTATATTTTAAAAAATAACTGTTTGGCCAAGCTAAACGGTTCACCCAAGTCACTATAAAACCCCCCAACCCCACCGCATGTCCACATCGCTACTCCAAACCTTCACTCCACCTACCCGAACCCGCTACCCACACTTGATACCGGCACAACGCGATGAAGGGCCGCCAACCCAGTGAGACCCGTTAGTGGCCGGAAGCTTTCGCTAGCTACCGGCACAACGTGGGGAACGACCGGCACAATTTAAACGCGTGCCAACACAAGTGGCGCGAGCTACGACCGAAGCTCGACCTTTTTAAGACGCTACTACGATAGCGTCCCGGGCGGTGATATAAGTCACGAAGACCGGGTGGCGGTGGCCAACATCCAGTTCCGGGGCAAGGAGCGGAAGCCGTTTGACAAGCTCGCCCTGTTCAAAATCTACCTAATGCTTTAGGCTTTTTTTTTTTTTTAATTTTGTAATCTTTTTTTTGTAGAATTTTGTAATTTTTAGGAACTTTTAATAATAATTTTAGTCTTTTTTTTAATTCTGTGTGTATTTTTTAATTTTAGGTTTTTTTAAAATTTTTATAAAACTGGCCAACCCACGCAGGCTAGCCACGCCCCACCATACCGACCCAACACGCCACTTACCAGCGGGGGGCTCGAAGTGCACGTGTCAACCCATGCCTCAAACCCCCGCCCCACCATACCCCACGGTCGAAAACACCAATGCGTTTCGCGTAACGCGCGTCATTTAAAAACACTAGTTAAAATAGTTATGTAACCGAATAAATGTTTTTACTCCTCTCTCCCACTATATGATTCATGTAACTCTCTGTTTATAACAGGTATAATGAGAAACATGTTGCGCGCGCTCACACACATATATATAGTTAAGTTCACGTACAAATATCATTATCGTACAAAACGTACAAAAGACATGAAAAAGGGAAAAAAACGCGGTGGTATTTTCATAATTATTTGCTCATAGGGTAATTATCAAAATTACTCTACAAATGATCTTATAGGGTAATTTTGTAAAATGTTCTTGTAGGGTAATTTTGAAACTTGCAGAGTAATTTTGATACACTTATAGAGTAATTATGATACTCTATAAAATTACCATACAAGATCATTTGTATAGTAATTATGATACTCTACAAAATTACTCTACAAGTTCAAAATTACCCTACAAGAACATTTTACAAAATTACCCTACAAGATCATAATTACCATACAAGATCGTTTGTAGGGTAATTTTGATAATTACTCTATGAGTAAATAATTACGAAAATGACACCGCATTTTTTTTACCTTCCACCATATTCGTACGTTTTGTATGATAATGGACTTTGTATTTGATCTTATATATATATATATATATATATATATATATAATATTATTTAGTCATCTATGTGGAGGCCCGATTTTAGGGCTGGGCAGCCCGGGCAGACGCCAAGGCCCAAAGGGTTTATTGGGCCCGAAAAAATTTCAAGGCCTAGATTTTTAAGTGAGCATCGTTATGTTAAATTTTTAATAAATGAGTTCAATAACAAAAAAATGAAGCTAGTTTAATGGTTAAGAAACTCAAATTTGAAAATCAAGGCCACAAGTTCTAATCCCTTCCCATGCATTTTTATTTAAACAATTTTCAACTATTAGTCACCTGCGTTTTTATTTATCAATCCACTTAATTAATTAACAGTTTGAACTAGTTAACAAGATGATTATATGATTCATTGGTTAATGTTTAAGGCTATATTCTTGAGGTCATGAGCTTAAACCCCATGATTAACTTTTATTTTTAGTTAATGAATTTGTAACGATTCATTTCCTAAAAACAATATTAACGTTTTATAAAGTGAGATTACACGACATGTTATGCCTAAAAACATTACTAATTTGAATCACATATTTATATATACATGGGTGTATAAACATATTTTATCAAACTACACCACTTTTGGTTTATTTTTTTTATTTTGTAACAAATAACAATTATCGTCGTATTGTTGTTTCTTGATATATGAGTTTATATTATAATAAGTGGGCCCAATTTATTTGTTTCGCCCGAGGCCCAAATTTTTTTTATCGTTCTCAGAGACGGCCCTGTCTATGTGCATATGTATATATGTAATGTGTAAGGTTTATTTTTTTATTATAATTATATTCATATCTTTATATGTAGATATACTGTATTGTATTGCACAAAATTATTGTAGTGACATGAGCCTATCTGTTCGATTTGAGCTTTTAGGGGCTGTTTGGCAACATCTGAATGGTTAAGTGCTGAATCAGTAAGAGGTCTGAACCATTCAGTGGTCTGAACCATTAAGAGCTTATATAATGTTTAAACGTTCAGAGGCAAATGTCTGACCAATTCAGATTAGAGGTCTTAACCATTCAGACTCTGTATAATACTTAACCATTCAGAGGCAAATGTCTGAACCATTCAGACATCTGCTCGTGAAACAAACAGTCTGAACCATTAAGTGCTGAACCAATAAGAGGTCTGAATCATTAAGAGACTCATTAAAAGGTAAACAAACAACCCCTAAATGAGATGATATTATCCATCTCTTGTAGTTAACTTGAGTTAATAACTTGATTACAAATTTTGTTAAATTGTAGATAAGTCTATACGTATAGAAAAAAAAAAAAGCCCTCATTCATCTCCTCTAGTTTGAACGTAAATGAATTTGAAGATTAAATGCCCCAAGTCACATAATGGCACTGAATACAACAATAAAGAGTTTATTGATTATTGTGATTTTTTTGAAAATTAAAACTTCATTAAGAATGCACATCCGACCCAATCGGGCAAAAGGTCAATACAAAACAAAACCCCCGACCCAAACGGGCAAAGGGCAAAATGGCAACATATACATAGGGAATTTACACCACTTCTTCCATCTAATATGTTTACATGACGATCTATTTTTAACCCACCCGAAATCCTTCGATTTAATCTCTATCATGATTTCTTGCAAACTTCTACTGATCTGCTTAAATACCAACTCGTTCCTTCCTTTCCATATACACCAGCAAGAAATATTGATTATTGTGATGAGAATTAGATTAAGGTGGTGAAAACAATCCTAGAAACACTAAACAAGAATATGATGTTGAAAACACTAAATGAAAGGCAAACAGTGGCGGACCCAGGATTTTTTTCTTGGGGGTGCGGAATTTTTTTAAAGATTTTAGACCCGTAGCTATATAAAAAAACTTCGGTTCATAGCGGGTCGGATCGGGTCGGGTCATGTAAAACAAGTAAACATAAACAAACAAAGTTTCATAGCGGGTCAGGTCGGTTCAATTTCAATTTTCAAAGAATCAAACCCTAGTTCCTAACTTCCTATCATATAAACAAACAAAGTTTCAATTTCAAGTAAAACAAGTAACATCATAAAAGAACATCATAAGTAAGTAAACAAAAAGGCATCAAAGTTCAAAAAAACATACCTTAGTCTTCAGTTAGAAGAATCCGACGAAAAAAGTGGTTCATCCCCTTTTCTCTTGAGAAATCGCGTCATATCTTCCCTAATCACGGTTCCTCCTAATCCTATCACATACAAAATAAACAAGGATCTTCAAGTGTTCAACCATAGCCCATATTCTCTAATTTTCAATTTAAAATTTTGAATTTCAAGCCTTAGAATTTCATCTTTTCAAACCCTATACTAGAATCATATAATCAATAAGAGATTAAGAGACAACAAACCCATTCTATAAAGACTAGAACAACCCCAAATTAGCTCAAAACATATAAATAACAGTAAATCATCAAGTAAAATCATAAAAAAAAAAAAAAAAACTAACCCTTAGATGATGTCGCTGCTGTGTTGCTGCTGCCTGCTGAATTCTGGTCAGTTTCTGGCCGGAATTATGGAAGTCGATGGCTGTTGTTGCTGCTGGCTTGTTGAAGAAGTCGCTGGGCAGGAGCCAGGAGGTCGCTGGGCAGAATCAGAACAGAAGGGCGGGAGGTGGAAATCAGACTTTGTATTGTTGGGTATTGGGTTTAAATGGGTAAATGGGTAATAGACTAATGGACTAATGCCTAATGGGCTTTTTGTATAAATCAGACTTTGTATAAATCAGACTAATGGGCTAAATCTTAATTGAAGTAGTATAATCTATTAATATAGATAGTTTTTTTTTTTTTTTATAAAAAATCAGACTTTACTAAAAAAATTATAATATAAATCCATAATATTTTTTACCTAAGGTGTGCGGACGAAAAATTCGAAGGGGTGCGGACGAATATATCCAAGGGGTGTGGACGAAGAAATCCAAGGGGTGCGGACGAAAAATTCCAAGGGGTGCGGACGGGATTTTCGACGGAACTTAGCACTAAATTTTTTTTTCCCGGGGGTGCGCCCGCCCACCCTGGGCATGTCTTCAGTCCGCCCCTGAAGGCAAAAGCATGAGGTTTCATACATGGTTACCCAAGATGTTGCATTTCGATTTTGTCTAGAATGGTGTGATGGAGGATAATGGAGAGTACTTCGTCGCTATGTCGAGATCATGAACTTGATTTTGGCACATCAAAAAATAGCACTTGCATGTCTCCTGCCACTAGCCTGTGGTTTGCGAGTAGATCATGATATCTAGTTCATCCCTCGCATAGGCGGCTTTGATGGTGTGCGGGGAGGACCCCCGCACAAGGCCTGTGATTTCGAGGGGCACGCGATTTAAAAAAAAATCGATATGTATATGTTATTTTTTTAAATAGTAAACACATATCAATTCCAATATAGGCCCATTTACAAATATTTTTTTATGGTTTAGAATTTAGCCCACTTGGCATTAGGTTTATTGAGCCCAATACTAATTTGATTATTATTTTTTAAATAATAATTTTAAATAATAATAATAAAACATTACGGAAGGGCTTATTTTTTCAAGCTCGAACAAGGTACGTGAATTCTCGGAGACGCCTCTGATCCCTCGAACTAGGTACGTTATCTTTGCCAGTGGTGAAGCTTGAGATTTCTAACCCGCGGGTAGGGGGGGGGGGGGGGCGAAAGTTACCGGGCCTAAAAATTTCTATAAAACCGGGGGGTCGAAAACGTATATACACAAAAATTTCTATACGAAAACTATATACTCTCAACCACTGAGCGAAAAGTTCGAGGGGTCGGCTGCCACTTTATTAAAAGCTTCGTCCATGCTCTTTGCACTTCCCTTGTGTAACTTGGCACCTTTGTGAAATAGGTCAATGGCAGTCTCAATAGAAGCATACTTATCTAAGTATATCACATTGTCTACTATACTTTTTATGATATATATATATTTCATTTTGATAAGTTATACTTAGCAGAAGTGTTATGTTTTCATCATTTTTATGTCATAACATACTATAGTCATTGATCAATGAGGAAATATACAATTTTTACTAAGATGAGTGACAAACAGAGACATCAAAGTATGATTACCAGTGTGAAATTTTAAGACATGTACTATATTATTTTATAACATTAGAGTTGGTTCCACAATACTTGTCGAATCACCATGATAGTTCAATCTCACTAGGTGCTATCATTATTGTTATTTATTGCATTTATAATACATAAAAAACGTTGTGAGATTCAAATGATACAAGATAACAACAAACTAAATCCTTTAAATTATTGAGTCAACTAGAAGAAAAACTCCAAATACATATTAATTAGATATAATTTGCATGTGAACGTGAAGTTAACTTTAAGGTAAAGTTAAATTTTGAAAGCCACTACTCCCCAAAACGTACTCCATACCTTTTGTATAACTCAGATTCGATATACAAGCATGATTCGATATATAAGCGTGAAAATGTTGACCATGTTTTTTGAAACGCCACATACCAAGGGGCTTCATTTGTTGGATTTATTCTTCAGCAAATAGTTCATAACCATAAAATTCGAATCATACACAACAGAAACATTAACACAAATCATCCTATTACATGAAAGATGTCTAAAACTAATCATGACGTTAACAACATAAACTTTATCATAAACGGGATGCAAGTCTTTCAGTAGGGAGCCTTCAGCTGCCCAACCTAGAAACTCTCCAGCTAACCAAACTTTAACTTAATGTACATACTAAAAGTCAGATAAATAAATTCTTTTTAATTAAATAACTTTAACTTTGGTAAACACTTTAAACAAGAACAAATAAACTTAACCTCATAGCACATCATTGTAACAATTTTCTTTATACAGCATACTATCATATAAAACAACTTTTACACTTTAGAAACTATGATAAGCAAACTACAAAGACACTGACCCCTGTGCAATGGCGCCGTAGCTAACCGCCTATACCACGACCTTGTAGCTGTAGGTAATTGCCTCATACCGTGCCACACGCATGCTATAACATTTTACAATTTTAACACTTTATAAGTTTAGCACTTACTTTAGCTTTAGCTTTAGAAACTAACTCGTGTGTCGGGTTTGTAAATCATGGAATGTTAACTTTTGTTACAAGTCTTCAGCACGTTCCCGACACCTATAAGACTACAGGTTATACTATCATTTTCTATATGACTACAATGTTTAATGAACAATCTGTACTTTAGTTACTTTATCAAACTATGTCATACTTTAAAACTTAATACTTTGATTTGGAAAACATTATCAATTATGTACACCGCTCCAAAATAATAAATTAAAGATGGATCTAGAAACTCACCTGTGATACTATGCTGCAATCTGTTGGGTTATTCGGTTTGTTCGTGGGTCACAGGTTCACAGGTTCTAAACCGAAATTAATACAGATCTTTGTTGGAGCTTGCAAACAGGAGCTGTTTGGTTTATTTGTCATGTTTTTATTATGTTTGATTGTGTCACGTAAAGTAATAATGGGTCAATAGGTCAAGGGTTTGTTTCCTACTTTATTGGCATATTTACGTCCATGGAGTCCTTGTATATCAGTAGGTAGTTTAGTTCCTTTTCTTTAGGTTTAAGTTTGTTACTTGTAAAGGCTATATATAGCCTCATTGTATTGTGAATATTGACCACCCCATTTTTAACCTTCGTAACAGAAAATTTCTCTCTCATTTATTTTCTTTCAAGCTCAACACATTTACGTTATATACAAATTAGTGTGTAGTGTGAGTTTGGAGAGGGATCTGATTCAACACAATCTACTAAAACAAGAAGGATCCTGACGCCTAAAGTCCTAAGTCAAATATGGTCAACATACAGGCGCAATGTCAGCAATGCGTTCTAATGTTCATGTGCAAACTCCCAACTTGTGCAAACTAAGTTTACATGTAAGCTAAGTATGGGCGCAAACTATGCCCATGCCCAAAGTCGAGCAACGCGCAAAGTATAGTGCCGCTTAGACACAAACGTAAACTACAATCTATTTATAACTTATAAGTGTTAACCAAGTGCAAAGTCCTTCACCCGCGCATAGTGATGCACACCGTACGTGTTTTCTTAGAGAAAACCCTAGATCTGAACTATTGTAGGCGGCTATTGATTCCATAACGAAGTCCATGATATTATTAAATTTTGGGTGTTACATTTTTGGTGTATCTTGTGTATTGATTATTATTATAAACTGTTTATATTTTCTTAAGAAAATGTTGTATCTAGTAGTGTATTTACTGTATTAGATAAAAGATAAATCGTTGGAATGGTCCCAATGGTGTGCATGTAATATAAGCTCCTTGCCAGGAACTTGTCTTTTATTATTCGGTAGTGAAATGCAATCATCTTTGCCGTCAAAAATAGATAAACTAGAACACTGTAAACTCACCATCCGAACTATAGAAATCACGGTGACCAATACTCACTATAACCAAGATCAGTACTAATTAATTATGAGATATCACGTGTCATTGTAATTTTACAATACACATGTTGATGATCTTGAAAACAATTAGAAAAAAGATAAAATAAAAGCAAGACCTACAATTAACCAAATATATATATAGAAGATGATCTGGGAAGAACAATATGGCGGCAGTAACCAAATTAAAATCACATTTGCCCTATGCTCACTTCTTTTTCTTGTAATTTTTTTATATCCAACAAATCATATACATAGTTTTCCCTCTATATCCTATTTGACATTAACATCGACCTCTAGGCTTCTGCAAGATGAAGCCATACCCAAGATCAAAGTAATTCTACAACATATGATTCTTCATTGATGACGGAGGTAGCCCAAGACCAAATAAAGTGACTTAAATACATGAATGCTCAAAAGGTTCAAAGGTTGAAAATCTGGGAGCCAAGATAAAGCAACACGTAAACAGTAAGTAGTCACATCTCTGATTGCTTCACCAACTTCCCCAGCCGCAAAAGCAAGGCGGATGCACAGAGCACAGTCTTTTACCCGCAGGTCAAAAGGCTTCCACCCCAAAAAGGGTAAGTCCCCCACTGCAAGCTTGTTCACTAGTCAACAGCTTCCTCTTTGAGCCATAACTCTCCCTATAAATGTCACACTTCATTTAGTGCCAGGACATTCTCTCGATCAACACTGATTCCAGGCGAATCTCTGGTCATTGTTCTTGAGTACTTGTTCTATACAAGTCACTCTCCATCACATTTAACACACACATTCTTATTGCTCCCACATCCGAGACTGAACACATTTCAGTGGAGGATCCCGAGCAAACAACAAAATCAAACTAGTGAACCTCTCCCCACGTCTTGCAAACGTGGGGGGACCCCACGACCTGCGTTAGGCAAAACCAAACCCTTCAACCCTTTTGCCTAACCAGCCCAGCTACTATCCTTGGTCTATTATTTGTTGCATCAACAAGTTGGCGCCCACCGTGGGGCTACACCACTAATTTTCTTCACAAGACCTAGTAGTGTAGCTCCATTTCTGTTCAAGAACCAACATGTCGAAAGGTGAGTCCCCGGGGGAAGTAAACCAAGTCCCTCGTACTTCTACCCCGAGCACTAGCCAAACTCCTGTGACTATGCCAACCTCCATCTCAACACCGGGAAGCACTCCAACTGGAGCGACATACCCCGAGTTTCTCACTTTCCAAACGCCAACACCGTCTCGTTCCGGAGTACCATCTCCTAATGTTGGTGCCTCAAACACTCCTTCACGTATCGATCTTACACCTGAAGGAGTTGCTAACTACTTTCTTGAGTTGAGGTCTCTCCTCAACCAACACGTGAATAGGGAACGAGACAAGGGAGTAAGGATCCGACTGGACTATGACGAGCCAGAACCGTCGCTGTCTCCTGGGCCTCCCCCTCTTCCTTTTGCAAGCTCACAGCCAACTGCTTCTAGGAATGAGGCTGGTCCCAGCAATCCTCCTCCGAATCCTAACCCATATTTGTACACGAGGCCAGATCCAAGATCTTATCCTCTCTTTTCTTCCCAACCGATTGCAACCGGTGCTCCCTTGGGGCACGAGTTGACTTTGGACCAACTCCTGCAATCTCCAGTAGCAAGCCTTCCACCCTCAGCGACTACTACATGGGAACAAGCCCTATCGGTGCTTCCCTTGGCACGGAGTGTCGTTATGAGTACTCCCTTGGGGATAAACTGCTCGGTTGCACCTGGAAGCCTTCAAGGCTTCAACCTTATGCCCCAGATGATGGCAAGCTTCCTGTGGCAACACTTCATTAACCAAGTGTTAGCCACCCAAGGGAACAACAATAATAGTGGCAACACAGGAGCAAGAGTGGAAGAAGATCTGGCCAAGCCCTATAAACCAAGCAACTTGTCATGTTTCTCTCAGTGAATCACTGATTATGATTTCCAAACGAAGATCAAGATGCCAGCCCATATCAAAACATATGATGGGACTGAAGACCCTGAAGACCATCTTCAGATCTTCACCGGTGCTGCTAGGATTGAGAAATGGTCAAATGCTTAATGTTGCCTAATATTTATGCAAACCCTTGTCGGATCAGCCAGAATCTGGTTCAATGATTTACCTGCCCAAAGCGTTCGACGCTTCGATGACCTTAGCAAGGGGTTCCTGGCCAATTTCTCCCAACAGAGGCGATATGTTAAAGATGCTACAGTAATCTTCCAGATAAAGCAAAGGGATGACGAGAGCCTTCGAGGGTTCATAGAAAGATACAAGAAGGAAGGTCTGACTTATGTAGGGGCAGACGAAAAGATGAGAGTGGCAGGTTTTATGAACGCCATTACATCCAAATATCTCACAAGAGATTTCAACAAATCACTGCCCAAGACCTTGGAAGAAGCTCTCGAAAGGGCTGAAGGCCACATCCGGGGAGAGGAGGCCGTAGACATTAAAGAACAGAGAAAAAGGGGGTCAAGCTGGCGAAGCAACAGCCCAGCTAGAAAAAGTTGAAGCTTCCATCCTTATGATAGACGCCAAAAGGGTTCAGAGCAGCGAAGGTCTGAAGGCCAGAACCCTTCCAGCAGGGAAAAAGGCATACGCTTCACACCCCTTACCAAGACCCCTCAAGAAATCATTGCAACGGAAGAAGTGAAGCAAAACTTCTGACCTCCAAGGCCTCTCCCCAAAAGCAAAAGAAATGAGAACTCCACCCAATTTTGTGAATTTCATGAAGAGAAAGGCCACCATACTAATGATTGCTTCCAACTAAAGAAGATGGTCGAAGAGGCCGTCAAGTCCGGGGAGCTTGCCCACTTATTGAAGGGGGTAAGGGACAAGATGGCCGAAGGGAAGGGCAAAGAAGTTAACATGGTGGATTTCGATGGAAAGGTTCCACATAAACGGCAACGGTTGGAAGCTTGGGAGCTTCAGTGTGTTTGTTTCCCTCCAATAGAAAAAGACCCTCTTTCAAACCCTCTTGTGGTTGAGGCTACTGTGGGAACATTACAAACAAGCAGAGCATACATAGACACTGGTGTTGCCACTGAAATCATGTTTGAGAAGTTCTTCAACCGTTTAAGAAATGAAGAGCGTTCAAGGCTTCAACCCTCCGGGACCTCCATAAAAGGTATTGACGACATACCCCTCAAGCCTTTAGGGCAACTAACCCTTAATATCCGTTTCAGTGAAGGCCAGAAAGAGAGAGTCCAACCTCTCACATTTGTAGTCATCAATATACCTTCAAACTATGACGTGATCATAGGAAGGCCGGGGCAGTGTGCATTCTACATGGCTGTTTCTGTTGGTCATGGAACAGCCAAGTTTCCTACTGAGAGAGGGATTGCAACCCTTCAACCTACTCAAAAGGCCTACATGGTTGAAGGTGAAAGTTCCAAAAGTGAAGAAGACAAGCAAAGGCTAATCATAAACCCTAAGTATCCTGAGCAGAGGATAAGGGTTAACCCTAGCCTTTCACAAGAAACTATTTCATATCTTGAAAAGCTATTGATACATTACAGTGATGTCTTTGCTTGGTGCCCGGAAGAAATGACGGGCATCCCTTGAAGCATTGTTGAACACGAGTTGAAAATATCACCAGATGTCAAGCCTGTTTATAACAACCCTCAATAAACTGACACCCTCATAACTTTTCCGACACCCTAATATATTTTAAAATATTCCAAAATATCCCAAAATACACCCCATACGCGAAAACGGGCCTCAAATACATTAAATAGCATTAAAAATAATTAAAAACTAAAAATTTAAGTTGAGGCGGGCCGCGTAGACCCCACCCCAACCCTTACGCAGGCGGTTTAAAGTTTAAAACCTAATTTCTTTGATTTTTAAGTTTAGGCGGGCCGCGTAAGACCCCCGTTAGCTAACGCGGGCCGCGTAAGATCGAAAACATGGCGCAGCCCGGTGTGGCCACGTGGCCCAACACATGGCAAGTCTAGTAGCTGACCCAGCCCAGCTACACGTTTGACCGGGGTTGACGCGGGTCGCGTAGGCCCTGTCCTTGTTTTACGCGGGCCGCGAGAAAGACAGAATTCAGCACTATATAAGCAGGCCATCGGGTTTCAATCAGAATTCGTCCATCTTTCTTTTCTTTCTCTCAAATCTGAATTATAGGCTTTATACGCGGGTATTGTACCCCCCCTAAATAACGAACTTCTGCTCCGTTGTAAGTATTAAAACCCCTGGATACGTATTAGATAAACTGCCCGATTGATCTAGGGTTCCGTAACGACTGTCGTTGGAATGCGTAGTCGTTGGAATGCCGTCTCGGGGAGGGTATTACTAATGTTAAAATGGGTTATTATACTAACGCGTGTGCATTTGTGTAAATTTTAGATTATCACCAGGAAACCCTTACGGAAAATCTAAGACAGCAATGTGAGTTGATTCGCTTTTTGTTAACTGTTTTTACAAAACCTCATTTAATTAATTATATATTAAATAGTGATTGAGTATTTGTAAGAATACAATTATCATGAGTATGTTGGGGGTTTTGTATACAAAATTTGTTACCACCTGGTCAAGGAGTAACATTTCCACAAGTCGGGTTCGACAGTACCATGGATGTTAATTGTGATGTCTTGGAAACAAATATAATTGCGGGGTCGCCCTCAATACTGTTAAATGATTTTTATTTAAACTTGATTAAACTGGGATTCACTCACCAGTATTTCCACTGACAAATGTTTTTGAAACGCGTTTCAGGTAACAAACTGTGAAAGCCAAATAGAAGCCAGTTGGACAGCACTGAAGGCTTGGAAAAGTGGCAATAAAGTTACCTAAAATAAAATAGATGTTTTTGTTAAATAAAATAGGATTTATTCCTATGAAAATGTGTGTACTACGAACTTAGGTTTTAACCCATTTGTTTAATGTTATGAAAATGTGGTATTTTACTCTGATCCAATATTTCCTAACTACGGTCCTGAAAAAAATTTCCGCTGCCAAATTAGACAATACGCGATACCACTGAAACTGGCTCGCGGCCGCCCGTTCCCGGGGATCAGGGATCGGGGGTTGCGATAGAAGGTGGTATCAGAGCTAAGCCACTAATTCAGCCACAGAGGTGTTCTGCTTACATCAAAATTTAAAGTGTTAGGAAATAAATTACGGAAATACGTGCATAACTGTATTTATTGTTATGTGTTATTTGACTATCTGTTAGTCTACAGTATGAGCGACCAAGGACCATCTGACGCATGCCGTCAATTGTCTGGTTCGCCTAGAAGCGAAGGCACCTCCTCTTCTCAGCCTGCCCTCTCAGGGTACTCTGTTGATATGGAAGAAGGTATCTTTGTGTTCAAGGCTCAGTCTGAGGAGCCATTTCCTCAGAAAAAGAAGGGATGGTTCAGTAGAGGGGCAAATGAGCGTAGGAAGCGTATGAAAAAGTTACAAGATCAGAGGGTACTAGCCGCAGCCAAGAGAGAGACAGATGCCTATGCCCAGGACATGATAAATAGGGGTATAGCCAACATCCACATCTTAGCAACCACTGCAGCTGACCCTAATCTGGAGCAAATAATAGCACCCCAACCACAACTGCCAATCCCTGACCAACCCATGGAGATAGAAAACCCTGAAAACCAAGTAGAGATGCATGACTTCAATCCAGAAGAAATCCCTAGGGTACTAGCACCAAACCCACTAGACCCAAATTACGACCCCTGGTGGGATGACGTTAGGGACTATGTGCAACGTTACCCGATACATGAAGACATACCCATGCAGAACATAGGAGCCTACCCAGGTATGGACCCTTTAGATCCCTATTACCATGATGAATACATTAGGGAGATCTTAGAAGATCCTTACCGATTTCAGGCACCTACACCCCCACACCAGGAACCCGCACCCCAGATTCCGAACCCAGTCCTAGAACCTGCACCCCCAATAAGTGCAGAAAACGTACAAGAACTTAGGACATTTGGTGAGGAAATTCTAGAGAGTAGTGAACGGATGAGATAGGTGGGAGAGCGACTCGTATGGAAATACGACGAGTGCAATATGGATTTCTGGATGAATCCATATCCGTGAATGTGATGGTGAAACGGTAGTAGTAATAATAATAATAAAATAATAAAATAAAATATGTGTGTACGGATGCCTACTTCTATTAGTGTAATTTTATTTCAGTTGGTATTGTAATCTTTATTTCAGTACTAGTGTGTAATAGATGCCTAGTATATGGAATTAGAGTAAAGTCGCAATGATCGACGCTTTTGGCAAAATGTGTGTCATGTGATTGACTATACTAAATATTATTTTGTGATATTAATACGGGGTAAATGTTTAAAATTCAGATGGCCGATGAAGAAAATCAAGGAAATCTGAATAACGATAACCCGAGTAACATTAACGTGGTTAATGAGAATCCGAGCATCAATAACAATAGAAACCAAATGGATAATAGTGCAGTTCAACACATAGTGGCACAAGGAATTATAGATGCAATGCCATTTATTATTCAAACGATTCAAGAAGCGAATAATAAAAGTAAACATAGCAGTAAGCGACCAATCGAACCAGAACACAACGTGAACAATGTACCTGTACTTTAGGTGCCCATTCCCAAAAGAAGAAGAACCATGCCTTATGGTTGTTCTTACAAGGAATTCTGGTCCTGCAAACCAATAGAATTTTCGGGCAATGAAGGACCCATTGCAGCTCTACGCTGGATAGAGAAGACTGAGACTGTTTTAAAAATAAGCAAGTGTGCTGAAGAAGACAAAATAATGTTTGCTTCTAATCTATTTAAGAACTCAGCCTTAGAATGGTGGAACAATATCCTCCAGTCAAGAGGAAGTGATAGGGTTTACAACATGGAATGGGAAGAATTTAAAAATATGGTAGAAAGGAAATTCTGCCCTCCCAATGAAAAGGAACAGATAGCGAATAAGTTTCTGAACTTAAGAATGACCGGGGTAGATAGTAAGGGTTATACTACCACATTCTTTGAATATGCTAGAATAGTGCCAACCCTTGCATCACCTGAACCAGTATTAATCTCCCGTTACATCTAGGGATTAATCGGAGAGATTAGACATGTAGTCAAGGCAGCTAGACCTCAAACTACAGAAGAAGCTGTAGAACTAGCAAACACCTTGACAGATGAACTAATCCGTACTAAAGAAGAAGAACAGAGGAGAAACCTAACCCAAAGACTTACTCAAGAATTCCGTTCTGGGAATTACAATCATAGGAATATGGGTTCTACCTCTGCACCATTTTGCAAGGTCTGCAAGAAAAAGCATTCGGGAAAATGCTCCACTCTTTGCAATTTCTGCAAGATGCCAGGACACAAGGAAGAAGATTGCAGGAGAAAATCCAGTAATGGACTGTGCTTCAACTGTGGAGAGAAAGGTCATATCAGGCCAAACTGTCCAAAATTGGCTCCAACTGTGAACAACAGGAACACTAAAAATGCTAGAGCATTTGTTCTGACTGCAGATGAAGCCAAGATGATTCCAGACGTGATAGCTGGTACGTTTTTAGTTAATGATGTATTTGCTAAAGTATTATTTGACTCTGGTGCAAACCAAAGTTTTATTAATACTTCGTTTTGCAAACTTCCAAATCAGCATTAACTAAACTACCACAAGAATGCCTAGTAGAGACAGCTAATGGAGAAACTGTTAGGATTTCTGAAATCTTGCAGGGAGCAAGAATAGAAATTTTAAATCAAAAGTTTATGGCAAACCTTCATCCCATGAATTTGACGGGATTTGATGTCGTTTTAGGAATGGATCGGTTAATAGCCAATAAAGCCAGTATTTTATGTGATCAAAAGTCAATCCAAGTAAATTCATCAAGAGGTAAAACGATCACAATTAAAGGAGATAAGCCCTCTAGATCCACAAAATTCATCTCTGTGATGAAAACTGCAAGTTATATAAGAAAAGGTTCTATAGTGTATTTGATTTCTATAATCACTAACACTAAAGGAATAGAACTAAAGGACATTCCAGTAGTGTCCCAGTTTTCAGATGTATTTCCAGAAGAATTACCAGGACTGCCGCCAGACAGAGAAGTTGAATTCAGAATTCACTTACTACCAGGAACAGCACCAATGGCCAAAGCACCTTACCGTTTGGCACCAGACGAAATGCAGGAACTGAAGAAACAATTAGATGAATTGCTGGAAAAAGGATTTATACAACCAAGTTCGTCACCATGGGAAGCGCCAATATTATTCGTTAAAAAGAAGGACGGATCAATGTGTATGTGCATTGATTACCGTGAATTGAACAAAGTCACGATTAAGAATCGGTACCCATTACCGAGAATCGATGATATGTGCGATCAACTGCAAGGAGTATGATTTTTCTCTAAAATCGATTTAAGGTCAGGATATCATCAATTAAAGGTACAGGAAGAGGACATTCCTAAGACTGCCTTCAGAACAAGGTATGGTCATTATGAATTTACTGTCATGCCATTTGGTTTAACCAATGCCCCAGCTGCATTTATGGACATGATGAACCGGATATGTAAGCCATATTTGGATAAATTCATAATTGTTTTATAGATGATATTCTAATTTACTCTAAGAGTAAAGAGGAACATGCAAAACATTTGCACGCACTTTTAAGCCTATTGAGAAAGGAAAAGCTTTATGCTAAATTTTCAAAGTGCGAGTTTTGGTTAGAGCAAGTACAGTTTCTTGGACATTTAGTGAATCATGAAGGAATTCATGTGGATCCAACAAAGATTGAGGCAATCACTAAATGGAAAACCCCTGAATCACCAACCGAGGTTCGAAGTTTCTTAGGATTGGCTGGTTATTATAGAAGATTTATTCGAGATTTTTCTAGAATAGCCATTTCTTTAACTAAGTTAACCTGTAAATCCATTAAGTTTGAATGTGGACCAAAACAAGAAGAAGCTTTTAGAATTCTTAAGCAAAGATTAACCAATACACCCATGCTAGCGTTACCAGAAGGAACTGAAGACTTTGTAGTCTATTGTGACGCTTCTAAGTTAGGGTATGGATGTGTATTAATGCAACGCCAAAAGGTTATAGCCTATGCATCTAGACAACTTAAGAATCATGAAGAGAATTATTCAACCCATGATCTAGAGTTAGGAGCTATAAGTTTTGCCCTTAAGATTTGAAGACATTACCTTTATGGTAGTAAGTTTACCATATTCACTGATCATAAAAGTTTAAGGTATGTTTTCGGGCAAAAGGAGTTGAATATGAGACAAAGACGCTGGATGGAGATGCTTAGTGATTATGATTGCGATATCCAGTACCATGAAGGAAAAGCAAATGTAGTGGCAGATGCTTTAAGTCGAAAGTATCATGAAAAAACAAAAAAGGGTATGTTCTCTTAAATTAAATCTACAAGTAGATTTAAATGATTAAATCAGAAAAGCACAAGAATCAGTAATCAAGGATGATGCTGAAAAACTAAAAGGTATGATTAAGGAATTAGAACAAGGAACAGATGGAATTTAGAGATTCCATAAAAAGAGAATGTGGATACCTAAACTAGAAAACCTGCGTCATCACATATTAGAAGAAGCCTATAAGTCTAAGTATACGATGCATCCAGGAAGTGATAAAATGTACCAGGATTTAAGGAAAAATTTCTAGTAGATAGGAATGAAGAAGGACATAGCAGCCTATGTCTCTAAATGTTTAACTTGTTCATAAGTTAAAGCTGAACACTAGAAACCCTCAGGTTTGTTACAACAGTTAGAAATACCAGTGTGGAAATGGGAATTAATAATAATGGATTTTGGTACTAAATCACCCAAAACAAGGAAGGGTAATGATACAATCTGGGTGATTGTAGATAGACTAACTAAGTCAGCACATTTCCTACCAATGACGGAAACTTTCAGTATGGAACAGCTAGCTAAATTGTATGTAAATGAAATTGTTTCATTACATGGGATTCCTTTATCAATTGTTTCTGATAGAGATAGCCGCTTTACCTCTCATTTTTGGTCAAGTTTCCAAAAAGCCATGGGAACTAAGTTAAATCTGAGCACAGCTTATCATCCTCAAACAGACGGACAAAGCGAAAGAACAATTCAGACAATGGAAGACATGCTTAGAGCTTGTGTAATTGATTTCGGAGGTAATTGGGATGATCACTTACCTTTAATAGAATTTTATTATAATTATAGTTATCACACAAGTATCAATGCTGCACCATTCGAAGCACTTTATGGACGAAAGTGCCAAACCCCAGTCTGTTGGGCAGAAATTGGGGAAAAGCAACTATCTGGACCTGAGATAGTACAAGAAACAACCGACAAGATCATTCAAGTCAAGGAACGACTGAAAGCAGCACGTGATCGACAGAAGAGTTATGCTGATAACCGACGCAAGCCATTGGAATTTCAAGTAGGAGATAAAGTATTGTTAAAAGTCTCTCCTTGGAAAGGAGTAGTAAGATTCATCAAGCGGGGAAAGCTAAGTCCCAGGTATGTTGGACCTTTTTAGATTATTAGAAGAATAGGACCTGTAGCCTATCAGCTACAACTGCCAGAGGAAATGACAGGAATACATGATGTGTTTCATGTATCTAATCTCAAGAAATGCTTAGATGATGAATCGCTAATAGTACCTCTTAAGGATATAGAGGTAAATGAACAACTCAAGTTTGTAGAAAGACCTCTACAGATTGAAGACAGGAAAGTCAAGAATCTCAAACATAAGAGATTAGTTCTGGTCAAAGTGAAGTGGGACTCCAAAAGAGGATCTGAGTACACATGGGAGCTTGAATCTGAAATGCAAAGGAAATATCCACACTTGTTCCAGTAGATCTCGAGGACGAGCTCTAAAACAAGGTGGGGAGGATATAACAACCCTCATAACTTTTCCGACACCCTAATATATTTTAAAATATTCTAAAATATCCCAAAATACACCCCATACGCGAAAACGGGCCTCAAATACATTAAATAGTATTAAAAATAATTAAAAATTGAAAATTTAAGTTGAGGCGGGCCGCGTAGACCCCACCCCAACCCTTACGCGGGCGGTTTAAAGGTTAAAACCTGATTTCTTTGATTTTTAAGCGTAAGACCCCCGTTAGCTAACGCGGGCCGCGTAAGATCGAAAACATGGCGCAGCCCGGTGTGGCCACGTGGCCCAACACTTGGCAAGTCTAGTAGCTGACCCAGCCCAGCTACACGTTTGACCGGGGTTGACGCGGGCCGCATAGGCCCTGTCCTTGTTTTACGCGGGCCGCGAGAAAGACAGAATTCAGCACTATATAAGCAGGCCATCGGGTTTCAATCAGAATTCGTCCTCTTTCTTTTCTTTCTCTCAAATCTGAATTATAGGATTTATACGCGGGTATTATACCCCCCTAAATAGTGAAGTTCTACTTCGTTGTAAGTATTATAACCCCTGGATACGTACTAGATACGCTGCCCGATTGATCTAGGGTTCCGTAACGACTGTCGTGGTTCTGCCCGACGTAGTCGTTGGAATGCCGTCTCGGGGAGGGTATTACTAATGTTAAAATGAGTTATTATACTAACGCGTGTGCATTTGTGTAAATTTTAGATTATCACTAGGAAACCCTTACGGAAAATCTAAGACAGCAATGTGAGTTGATTCGCTTTTTGTTAACTGTTTTTACAAAACCTCATTTAATTAATTATATATTAAACAGTGATTGAGTATTTGTAAGAATACAATTATCATGAGTATGTTGGGGTTTTGTATACAAAATTTGTTGCCACCTGGTCAAGGAGTAACATTTCCACAAGTCGGGTTCGACAGTACCATGGATGTTAATTGTGATGTCTTGGAAACAAATACAATTGCGGGGTCGCCCTCAATACTGTGAAATGGTTTTTATTTAAACTTGATTAAACTGGGATTCACTCACCAGTATTTCCCACTGACAAATGTTTTTAAAATGCGTTTCAGGTAACAAACTGTGAAAGCCAAATAGAAGCCAGCTGGACAGCACTGAAGGCTTGGAAAAGTGGCAATAAAGTTACCTAAAATAAAATAGATGTTTTTGTTAAATAAAATAGGATTTATTCCTATGAAAACGTGTGTACTACGAACTTGGGTTTTAACCCATTTGTTTAATGTTATGAAAATGTGGTATTTTACTCTGATCCAATATTTCCTAACTACGGTCCTGAAGAAAATTTCCGCTGCCAAATTAGACAATACGCGATACCACTAAGTCGCAACAACACCTAAATGTCCGAACCAGATGCTGCAATTACCCAGGGAATAGGCGTCATACTGCAGAGGACCGTTGATTTAGCTATTACCATGACTCGCCTCAGGGATGGAGCCATATAAGGGAACTGCTCCTTGGTGAAATCAATGCCACTGTCATCATCCGAATCAAATACCCTGTTTCAAATGTACCCACGATGGACGATGGAGACATTTGGTTAACATGTGCCGCTTTGCAATCCAAAGCAACTGTTACAAATCCTGCTGCTGCTCACCCTTCAAATTCTGCTTCATATGTCGCCTTGGCATATCTAGCGCCTCAACCTCATGAACTTTCTACCTTGTGTATCGACTTAAGCATGCCTAGTGCAAGGTGTCGAAACACCTCAGGTTACACAAATTCCAAAATCCATATAGGATCTTTCTATCCTTATAATTAGATCTTTGTGGATGGGTATCGTTCATCGGAGCCCTTAATTGAATTTTTTGTATGATTCAATACATACATTACGATTCAATTAGGACAAAGCCGAATTCCTATTAAGATTTTCCTATCTTCATAGATAGATTCTTGAAAATGATTAAAGTGCCAAATGAAATCCACGGATTGGATTCTGGGATGCTTTAAATATCCGTGTCCAAAGATAACAAATTAAAGGTCAAGTTAAATAATTATGTGATTATGTGCTTATGTGTGCCCTTTTTATGTTTTTGTGTGATCCAAATTTTTGTTATCCAAATACTCGTAGAATCTTCCATATCTTCGTATAAGGGATTCATAGTAGGATATCCAAAGGTACTACCTTAAATCCTTAATGGACTTCTACGTTGTAGTTAAGTCCCTTGGGTTATGAAGTACTATTCTATAATTGGACCCCTTGAGTGGTCTAGTTAAACAGATTGATCCAAAAATCTGGTTAGGAATATCATGTGATGATATAGCTGAAAAGACTCCTTGGTGGTCTAATTAAAGAGATCATTTTTCGATCTAATTAAAAGGACCCTATGGTAGTCTAGTCACACTCATCACAGGTTTGATTTTTTTTCTTCCCCTACACATTATGAAATGCACTGTGCGGACTCTGCAAGGAATTACGTAATTATGGACGCGTACATAATTATGGAATTTAGTGCACAGAAACCACAGCAAGTTTTGGCATGTATTTAGAGTTAACCCTATTCATTTCCATTTCTGAAGAATACCCATTGAGGAAAATGACTCATTCCGTTCATTTTCGTTTCTGAAGAATATCCATCGAGGGAAATGAATATCCTTGATTCTTCCTTCATTTCCATATCTGAAGAATACCCATTGAGGAAAATGACTCATTCCGTTCATTTTCGTTTCTGAAGAATATCCATCGAGGGAAATGAATATCCTTGATTTTTCCTTCATTTTCGTTTCTGAAGAATACCCATTGAGGAAAATGACTCATTCCGTTCATTTTCATTTCTGAAGAATATCCATCGAGGGAAATGAATATCCTTGATTCTTCCTTCATTTCCATTTCTGAAGAATACCCATTGAGGAAAATGACTCATTCCATTCATTTTTGTTTCTGAAGAATATCCATCGAGGGAAATGAATATCCTTGATTTTTCCTTCATTTTTGTTTCTGAAGAATACCCATTGAGGAAAATGACCCATTTCGTTCATTTTCGTTTCTGAAGAATATCCATCGAGGGAAATGAATATCCTTGATTCTTCCTTCATTTCCATTTTTGAAGAATACCCATTGAGGAAAGTGACTCATTCCATTCATTTTTGTTTCTGAAGAATACCCATAGAGGGAAATGAATATTCTTGATTTTTCCTTCATTTTCCATTTTCTGAAGAATGCCTGTTAAAAATAACTCCGTTCATTTTCGTTTCTGAAGAATGTCTGTTGAGAGAAATAACAGGATTATGCCTTGCATATCTTTGATGGGTTATTCTACGCAAATAGATAAACACCCTAGATTCCATGCAAGACAATTATTTAACACAGCGTCACAGACAGACTCATACGAATAAATTTCGGGACGAAATTTCCTAAAGTAGGGGAGACTGTGACACCTGTGCCTCTGCGACCATCAAACAAATACCAAATTAATGAAATATTGTGTTTCATACTTGGGATTTGTAAAAATATGTGTATCGTTTGCACATATCAGTTCTTGTTCGATTTCGAGCTTTAAATCTCTTTCTGGAAGATTATACGCAATCTGATGCGTAAAAATAACCAGTTTAATGCAACAAACACTCCGGAATAGTGACATAGGCTTAAAATTCCTTAAATAACCTTTACATAACTTAGAAATAAGTTTTGGAAGGTTTGGTACGGCGACATCAAGTTTATTCGCTTACAGGGACTAATTTCGACAAACAGCGAAAGTATGCCGATTTGTACTGTAACGAACATTCTGGAACTTGATCATAAGTTAAATATGCCCTAAATATCCTTTACATAGCTTAGAAATAGTCTTTGAGGTGTTTGGTGCGCAAAAATAAACTTTCTTGATCAATAGGGACTAAAAGCGTCAAAAAAGTGCATAAGTTTGCATTTTCGCGCATATCTTACGTTCTGAATACATCCGGACATCCAAAAATTTATGTGATCATTAAAATATTTTATTTTAGTGATTGGCTTGATAAAAATCCATTCGTCGCGTAATTTGGATCGTTTTTCGCGTTTGTTCGTGTTTCGTCGTAATTAACCGAATAACGCAACCGTACGGCCAAACGAGCCGACATCCAGGATATTTTTGAGCATGTTTCAAGTTCCCTATACTTTAACTTCATTTTAGAGCCTTTAAATGAGTTTAACGGGGTTTAAACGCATCAAAAATGGCTTAAAAGTGTAGCAGGGACCATTTCGGCCATTTTGGCAAAATTGCTGGAGCTGGCACATGGTGGCGCTGCGCCACCACCATAAGCCTTTGCCGTGGTGCGACGCCACGGCCCTATCTGGGCAGAAAATTTATTTTTAGCATTTTCAGCAATGGGATTGAACTTGGGGGTCTTTTTTGTAACTTTTTCAATACCATTTGATGGTTTTGGGGCACCCCTAGTATTCCAAAACCTTGTGCCCACTTGGACGGTCCATATTTGATGCTCGTTTATGGAGGAACGATCCTAATGGTTTTTAACTTTCTATAAATACCCACCTTCCTCATTTGCATTCTTCACACTTGATTCTGAAATTTCTCTAAATTGATGTGTTTATCACTTCATACCTGAGAATATTTGCAATCAAACCTCCATTCTTGGACCTTTTGTAAGTATTCTTTCATTCTTTTACAGGTTTTATCGTGATAGTCAAACTCTGTTTGACTTTCTACATTGACCAGTTTATGGTCAACACGAAATTCGTTTGAACTTCGAAACGTGAGCGTATTCACGATGGTTATAGTCCCTAGTGACTATACCTACTGATTACCATGTTGTCTAGGCTTAGTGACGAGTCGTAGTTTCGGCCAAAATGCGTATTCTTGCGTATTTTGTAACCAAACTACTCTTGGGTATCAAGACCCTTTGTCTTGATATCAAACCTGTTTTCAAACTTTGTTAAACATGTTTTAACATGTTTAGCTCGTCACTTTAGGATTAGTGCTTATATAGGGTCGTAAGGTAAGTGATCTAAACAATCGCTTAGACTTTCGAACCCGACCCGTTCGGTCGATCATTAGGATCCGACCAAACACATTAGGTGACCGTAGTTGTATAGGGAATAACCTTTCGAGGTTATACCTTTTGGTCACAACGTTTAGTTAGTTGTATGATAGGTAGCTTATATGCCTTAGGTAAACGACCAAAATGCCCTTTTTACGCCAAAATTCATTTTAAGCATATATAACCTAAATTTTGACATCTAAACTGATTAGGCAACAATAATAGACATGTTAAGGCATATATTACTTGTCATAGGACTAGTTAGGCGGTTCGAACGCGTTTTACGCGAACAACGCGTTAAAGTAGCGTAAGCTACCTAAACGGGTCGTAACGGGTCGTAAGCACTTAGTATAGGTTTCCTTTTAGAATATAGGCTTTGTTAAACCATATTACATGAGTTTCTATACTCATTTGGTTTACAAAACCTCATTCTATCTGATCTCCCGATTTAGGTCCGGTTATTTACATAGTTACCTATATTAGGTGCCGTTTGATTCCGTGATCCCTCTAGCTTTGCTTGGTTGTTGTTCAAGACTTCTAAGCACCCTCAAGTGAGTACATAGACCCCTCTTTTACTGTTTTCAAACTGTTTTGGGGTGAAACACATGTGCCTACTTGTTACTTTCATACTTTCCATGTTTTCATATCATATACTTGCTATGTTCATTAGTACACTATTAGTACATGATTTCATTATGTTTTACTATGTATGTTTACTTAACATGCTAGCCCATTGTTTTACATTTTGAACTGTTCGAACCATTTGTAACCATTTGATGTATGTGAACCATCGGTAATCATTTGATATATGTGAACCATTTGTAACCATTTGATGTATGTGAACCATTTGTAACCATTTGATTGACGTGAACCATTTGTAACCATTTGATATATGTGAACCATTTGTAACTGATTGAACCGTTGGGTTAGGGGAGTGATTAGGTAACGGGGCGGGTGTAACGTGTTAAAAGCATGGTGGATACGCCGCTGGTACTTCCTATATATAAGTGCTTTTAACACATTATATATCGTTGCGTTATCTAGATCACTTGGGTAAACGATTTTGAAATGATGTCACACAACGATGTTTTCTGAATAATATAAACCATACGAGTTTTATTAACGTGTTTCTACGAGATGTTTTACCAATTTGATTTCATAAAACAAATGTTTTGGAGTTAAGAATCATGGCTACGAGATTTTATAAATCATATCCAACTTGATTTGAGTTGGTTAATTATGTCGCAATACTGTACTTTTCAAAATAAGGTTTTTAAATAAGTATTGCAACATGTAAAACGAGCCATGAATCTGACACTCACATAAAACCTATGTACTCGCCGGCATTTTTATGCTGACGTATTTTCACATGTGTTTCACGTACCATAGTTGATGATGTTTGATGATGATACTTGTGTACGCTCACATAGGAATGGACGAGGCCTTAGTGACTTAATAACAATGAAAGTTTATTTGTTCCTGTTTTGTTTCTAATTCCAATGTAATGTAATACATTTAATTCAATAAAACGAAAGTGTTTAATCCATGGTTGTGAAACAATGATTTTGTTACAACACTCCCCGACGTTTCCGCCATGTTTTGTTGTTTTACGTGGTCGGGGTGTGACAATTTCCAAGCACACCTCATACAAGTGGTCACCGACCAACCTATTAAGAGTGTGCTTGAAAAACCAGAAAACTCGGGACGATTAGCTAAATGGGCAGTGTAACTAGGTGAACATAACATCACCTATGTTTCAAGAAAAGCCATCAAAGCCCAAGTATTGGTTGATTTCATTGTGGAAGTCCCAAAGTAAAAAATCACTGAAGTAAACACAGCTGCCACTGAATCCTCAGATCTTGAAGCCTGGAAGCTTTTTACCGATGGGGCTTCAAGCGTTGAAGGGTCAGGGGCCGGGCTTATTCTGATCAACCCAGAAGGGTTAGAATTCACGTATGCTCTTCGAGTTAATTTTCAGACCACCAACAACGAAGCTGAATACGAAGCGTTGATAGCCGGCTTGAGGTTGGCTAAAGAAATGAAGGTTGAAAAGCTTGAAGTCTTCACAGACTCGTTGCTGGTGTCAAGTCAAGTGAACGACAGTTATGTTGCCAAAGAGCCAAATATGAAGAAATACAAGGAAAAATCCAAGGAGCTGATGAACACCTTCCAAATGTATACCATCAAGCAAATTCCCAGGTCTCAAAATAAGAAAGCTGATGCTCTAAGCAAATTAGCTTCTCTCACCTTTGCCCACCTCACTAAAAAGGTGTTGGTAGAAGTATTGAAAACCCCATCAATCAAAGAGTTGGATGTTCAAGACGTAATCACCGAAGAAGGCACCAATTGGATGACTCCAATCAAAAAATTCCTTAAAAATGGTGAGTTACCTGCCGATCAAACAGAGGCTGAAAGGGTTAAAGTCAAGTCTAGACAGTACGAGTTGCAAGGCTAAATACTCTACAAAAAGGGTTACCTTGCCCCCTTGCTGAGATATGTGGGTCCCGAACAAAGCCAGTATTTGATTAAAGAGGTTGATGAAGGTATATGCGGAGCTCATTTTGGAGCAAGATCGGTGGTTGCTAAACTAATGAACCTTGGGTATTTTTGGCCTTCCATGCACCGAGACACAACTGAGCAATTAAGGAAGTGTGATTCCTGCCAAATTCATGCACCAGTCCCAAAGAGTCCCAAGCATGATCTTATCCCAATAACCTCAGCATGGCCCTTTTTATAAATGGGGGATGGACATCGTTGGCCCATCCCACCAGCCAAAGGTGGAGTGAAGTCCTTGTTGGTGGCCATAGATTACTTCACCAAGTGGCCTGAGGTTAAACCACTTGCAAAAATCACGGGGAAACAGATCATTGATTTAGTTTGGGAAAACATCATTTGTCGTTATGGATTACCGGGAGTGCTTGTCACCGACAATGGAAAGCAATTTGCCGAGAAGCCTTTCAGCGTTTGGTGCAAAGAATTTAGAATCTCTCAGGTTTTTAGCTCAGTGGCATATCCACATTCAAACGGCCAGGTTGAAAGGATGAATCGAAGCATAGTCGAAGGAATCAAGGCCAGATTGGGAAGGTATGAAAGCAATTGGCTTGAAGAATTGCCGAGTGTTCTATGGGCTATAAGAACAACCCAAAAAACAAGCCACAAAAGAACACCTTACAGCTTGGTATTTGGATCTGAAGCCGTGATTCCAGCTGAAGTAGGAGTTGTAACACAACGAACTGTCAACATGGATCCCGAAACAAACCAAAAAGAGACCTTGTTGAACTTAAAACTCCTAGAGGAAGCACGAGACCAAGCTGCAATTCAAGAGGCCAAATACAAACAACGGATGGAAGCTTACTACAACAAAAGAGTCAAGAATGAACGTTTCAAGACAGGAGACCTGGTGCTTAGAAACAATGAGGCTAGTAAAAAAGAGAACCAAGGAAATCTCGGCCCAAAATGGGAAGGCCCATATACCATCCTTGAAGCACATAAGGGTGGATCCTATAAGCTAGCCGACTCAGAAGGTAAAAAGCTTCCAAGACATTGGAATGGAAAGACCCTCAAGAGGTTCCATGTCTAAATCAAGAAAGATTGGTTTGTATTTCACAAGTTGTATCTCAAGAGTTGTACTATGACTACCTTTTGTAAACACAATATCTCTTGAATGAATGAAGTTGTTTTATCAAATTTGTCTTTCTATCCTAAAATCAGGTTGATAACCTAGCAAAAAAATCCATGGCAAGGGCCATGTAAGGGGATGAGCTCCCAGGCCACATCGCTCAATAGGTTCAAGGGTTGAATGGACCTATATAAGGGGTGAGTTCCTAAATCAATACAACTCCATGAGACTTATAATTGAAAAACAAAGTTGTTTCATAGACAGGTCCGAACAGCTTACACCAAATGTTCCTTAAGCCTTAGAAAAATATTTTAAAAAATAGGCTTACGAAATCAAATCAAAATAAGGAAAGTAATGAATAGGATAGGTGCTATGTCTTCTTGTTAAAAATACCAAGGCTAAGTGACTGCAGCACTGAACCCTTTAAGGTATGAAAAATATAAAGACAACACAAACCCAACAAAGACAAAGCCACAAAGAAAAGAAATAATCTAAGGAACGATACAACAACATGAGCAAAAAGGTTACACACAACCCAAAACTCAAAGATACAAACCAAGTCATGAAACAAAAGTAATAATCAGAAGCCTCGAAGGCTTCAAGCTACATACATGACAGCCAGAAGCCTTGAAGGCTTGAAGCCAACCAAGCTGCCTTACCAAACAGGCACAAACACAAAAAACATAGCACAATGCAAGTAGTAAAAACTTAATAACATAACAAAGAAAGTCTTAACAGACTCCCAAATATCCAAACAAAGTTAAAGCAAGCCTTAATAGCTTGCAAACCTAGGCAATTGTTCAAATGGCCATCCAGGCCTAACCACATAACAGGAACCTTAAGGGTTCCTGCGAAACCTAAAAATTGTTTAAGTTAACATTACAAACCATAAATTGTTTTAAAGGGTGCCAAGAAAGCTACGAATATCAAGCATCAACGGAAGGCTTAGAAGCTCCAGAACTGTTACCTTTAGCCTTTTTGGTCTTCTTGGACTTCTTAGCCTTCGAGCCACCATCATTATCGACTGCTGAACCCTCCAAGCTTGCATCTTTGGCAGCATCAAGCTCTCCCGAGAAGGTATCCTCGCTATCTCCTGAATAGGAGCGTTTCCTTGAAAGAGAACCAAGTACTTCGGCACATACCTTCTCATTAAGACCATCTGGTTTTAGTTCCTGCAAGACGGAGAGGGGCTTACCAAAACAAGCTGCAACCTGGCTCACATACGGGTAGGTTAGCCTCTCCATCTGCTCGACGGAACCCTTGAAGACCTCAGAAGCTTCAGGACGGTACAAAGGAGATTTTTCCAAAGGATGACCAGATTCATGAAGCTTGTAACCTGCAATGAGACCTTGATATTTCCCTAAGTTGAGCAGTTTAGTGTAAACTTCACCAAGAGCATAATTGAACTCTTTAGAGTGAAGAAGGTAGGTAACAACTTGGTGGAAACCTTGCTTAATAAGCCACTGGTTATCACCAGTAGCTTGCGCAACCAAAGCCTTCAAGCCATCTTTTCTTCATCAAAGGCCTTCTGTTGAACAGCCAAGGCCTCCCTATCAGCTTTTAGCTTCAACTGGTCAGCTTCGAAGCTTTTCTTGAGATCACTTACTTCAATCTCATGCCTTCTCGTCAATTCACCCACCTTCTTGACCCAGGCCAACTCCTTCTCAGAAAAACCATCAATTTCTTTCTTCATGGCAGCTATGGAGGCTTTCATCTTCTCTTTCTTCTTGGAGGCTTCTTCATACTCCCGCATACCCTTAGCAAAACGGGTAACACCTTCAGCCAATAGGGCTAAAAGGTTGCAGGAACTCAGCATCATTTTTGAAATAAGATGATCAACCTCCAACTCAGAAATAGCGCTTCGAACACCGGAAGGGGCGAAGTGGGCCAAGGCTTTAGCACAAACAGCCGGATCTTTGAAGCTATCTCCAACCTTAACCCCCCAGTTGGGCACATAAACCTCTTCACCCTCCGGACCTTCGAATCTCTCAACACTTTTGGCAGGCGAACCTTGGATGGTAGGAGTACTACCTTTCTTAACCAACTTTTTTTTTCCAAAAACAACCAGCTCTTTCTCCTTACCCTTTGACATGTCAACCTCAAAAGCTTGCTCTACTGATACTTCAATATCATCACTAACATCAATGGGCACCGAACCAGATGGTTGGTCAGCACCTTTCAAATAACGTATTGAACAACGAACAGAAGCCTTGGAACCCGCAGCCTTGGTAAAACCCTTGACATTTGGGACATTCACATATCCGGAACCCTCGAACCTATAATCGGATCCCCTAACAACCGCATCCTCACTCGGAGTAGCAGCAGCATCATCAAAGGCAACGTCAGAAGTATCATCACTCTTGATAAAATCGAGTGCAGACATGACTGCAAAACAAACATAAAACATATAACCAAGCAAGAAACAGGAATATAACAGCACAAGAAGAATAAATGCATACCCTGCCAATCTCTCAAAAGCACCGGGTCTCGATTACGTTTTTTGCACAACTTACTGAGACCCAACAACACCAACAAATGCTCAGGAAAGGGACGAAGCCTTGAAGGGCACCCCCTAAGAGTTTCTAAAAAACGAGCATTTATATCAAAGGCAGAAGGTTCAGGTTCATTCAAAACGGCATCCGGGTGCCTCCATATAAGTTTAAAAGGGACAATTTCCTCGGACACCCAAAAAAACCGGTCCTTCCAGACACCAAGGGTAGAAACCATATACGAAATCAAGCAAGTGTCAACTTGAGTTGTCTCGAAGGTAAACCAGTCACCATTCTTAGCCAGTCAGAAAAAAACGACGGAACGATAAAAGAGTTGGGTCATACCCAGAAGCCCGGCATAAAACTTCAAAGCGTAAAACCCTAGCCATGCCAAGAGGGTGAATCTGACCGAAAGATATGCGATAATACACAAGGATATTCAAAACAAAGTTCGAAAAGAGGCAACGAAGGTTAGAAAACTCGAAATGGAGACAGTATAAAGCAATGGAACCAGGGGGACATTTATCGATTGAAACGTCACAAGCCGGTGCAACCGGTTTAAACTTCGTCCCTATTCCCCATTGCATACAAAACAAATCAACCTCTTCTTGAGTCATTCGAGAAAACGATTTCGCTAAATCCTTACGGGCACCCATGATAATGGAAAATAAGAAGAAAATAAGCAATCGGAACTAACCTGATTCGAAAAAGGGGAAAACTTGAGAGAAAGAGGCAAATGATGTTCTTCTGTGAAAGTAAATGTAAATTAATGAGAAGAAAATAATATAATTAAACGGAGGAATTAAAACCGCCACCTGACACAAAAGAAAACTGCCACAAGTCATATCAACTGTCTAGTCAAATTCAAAATTCAAAAAGCTCAACTGTTTTCAACCCTTCAAACGTTGAAGCCTTTAAGCAATACAGATACATGTGTAAAAGTCAGAAGTCTTTGAGCTCATTTCCCAAAAACCTCTGACTTGGGGGGCTGATGACGGGGGTAGCCCAAGACCAAATAAAGTGACTTAAATACATGAATGCTCAAAAGGTTAAAAGGTTCAAAGGTTGAAAATCCGGGAGCCAAGATAAAGCAACACGTAAACAGTAAATAGTCACATCTCTGATTGCTTCACCAACTTCCCCAGCCATAAAAACAAGGGAGATGCACAGAGCACAGTCTTTTACCCGCAGGTCAAAAGGCTTCCACCCCAAAAAGGGTAAGTCCCCCACTGCAAGCATGTTCACTAGTCAACAGCTTCCTCTTTGAGCCATAACTCTCCCTATAAATGTCACACTTCATTTAGTGCCCGGACATTCTCTCGATCAACACTGATTCCAGGCGAATCTCTGGTCATTGTTCTTGAGTACTTGTTCTATTGTCGCAACCCCCGATCCCTAATTCCCGGGAACGGGCGACCGCGAGCCAGTTTCGGTGGTATCGTGGTATTAGTCTAATTTGGCAGCGGAATTTTTCATCAGGACCGTAGTTAGGAAATGTTTATCAGAGTAAAACCACCATATTATATAATATTAAACAAATGGGATAAAACCCAAGTTCATAGTACACACGTTTTCATAGAATACATCCTATTTTATTTAATAAAAACATCTATTTTATTTTAGGTAACTTTATTGCCACTTTTCCAAGCCTTCAGTGCTGTCCAGCTGGCTTCTATTTGGCTTTCACATTTTGTTACCTGAAACGCGTTTTAAAAACATTTTTCAGTGGGAAATACTGGTGAGTGAATCCCAGTTTAATCAAGTTTAAATAAAAAGTCACAGTGTACGGTATTGAAGGCACATCCGCAATTACATTTGTTTCCAAGATATAACATTTAACATCAGTGGTACTGTCATACTCAACTTGTGGATATGTTACTCCTTGATCAGGTAGTAACAAATTTTGTATATAAAACCCCAACATACCCACTATAATTGTATTCTTACAAATACTCAATACGATTATTCGCATGGAAAGATATGTAAGGTTTTGTAAAACAGTTCACAAAAGGTTTACAAAAAGTGGATCAACTCACATTGCTGTTTTAGGGTTTTCAGTAAGGATTTCCTGGGAATAATCTATAAATTACACAAAAGCACACGTGTTAGTATAATAACCCAATTTAACATTAGCAATACCCTCCCCGAGACGGCATTCCAACGACTACGTCGGGCAGAACCACGACAGCCGTTACGGAACCCTAGATTAATCGGGCAGAGTATCTAATACGTCTCCAGGGGTTATAATACTTACAATGGAGCAGAACTTCGCTATATAGGGGGATATAATACCCGCGTATAATAACACTACTATAGAATTGAGATTGAGAATTTGAGAATCAGTGAGTTCGACTGAGATCCGATGCTATCTATATATAGTTGCTGAACCAGACTTTCACGCGGCCCGCGTGAAAGATAAGGGTCACTTACGCGGCCCGCGTCAACCCTGGTTAACAGGGTAGCTTGTCCGGGTCATCTACTAGGCTCGACACGATGCTAACACGTGTCGGCCTGGGGTGTCTCCGCGTTGTAGGTCTCTCGCGGCCCGCGTCAATGTAAGCTTAAGCTTACGCGGCCCGCCTGAACTAAAGAAATCAATGATATCAAGTTTCAACCCTGATACCGCCAGCATGAATGGTTGGGGTGGGTCTACGTGGCCCGCCTCAACTTAATAATCAGATTTTATATTTTATTTTATATGTTATAACATATGTCGGGCTATGTTTTCACATACGGGTATATTTTAGGACATATTGGGTATTTTAAAATATATTAGAGTGTCGAAAAAAATAATCAAGGGTGTCGGTTTAATTAGGATTGTTACATCCTCCCCACCTTACTTTAGAGCTCGTCCTCGAGATCTACTAGAACAAGTGTGGATATTTCTTTTTCATTTCAGATTCAAGCTCCCATGTGTACTCTGGTTCTCTTTTAGAGTCCCATTTTACTTTGACTAGAACTAGTCTTTTATGCTTGAGGTTCTTAACTTTTCTGTCTTCGATTTGTAGAGGCCTTTCTATAAATTTAAATTGTTCATTTACCTCTATATCCTTAAGAGGTACTACTAGTGATTCATCAGCTAAACACTTTTTAAGATTAGATACATGAAATACATCATGTATTCCTGCCATTTCCTCTGGCAGTTGTAGCTGATAGGCTACAGGTCCTATTCTTCTAATAATCTTAAAAGGTCCAACATACATGGGACTTAGCTTTCCTCGTTTGATGAATCTTACTACTCCTTTCCAAGGAGAGACTTTTAACAATACTTTATCTCCTACTTGAAATTCCAATGGCTTGCGTCGGTTATCGGCATAGCTCTTTTGTCGATCACGTGCGGCTTTCAGTCGTTCCTTGACTTGAATGATTTTGTCAGTTGTTTCTTGCACTATTTCAGGTCCAGATAATTGCTTTTCCCCAATTTCTGCCCAACAGACTGGGGTTCGGCACTTTCGTCCGTAAAGTGCTTCGAATGGCGCAGCATTGATACTTGTGTGATAACTATTATTATAAGAAAATTCTATTAAAGGTAAGTGTTCGTCCCAATTACCTCCGAAATCAATTACACAAGCTCTAAGCATGTCTTCCATCGTCTGGATGGTCCTTTCGCTTTGTCCGTCTGTTTGAGGATGGTAAGCTGTACTCAGTTTTAATTTAGTTCCCATTGCCTTTTGGAAACTTGACCAAAAATGAGAGGTAAACCGGCTATCCCTATCAGAAACAATTGATAACGGTATTCCATGTAAAGAAACAATTTCATTTACATACAATTTAGCTAATTGTTCCATACTAAAAGTTTCCTTCATTGGTAGGAAATGAGCTGACTTGGTTAGCCTATCTACAATCACCCAGATTGTATCATAACCTTTTTTGGTTTTGGGAAATTTAGTAACAAAATCCATTGTTATTAATTCCCATTTCCATACGGGCATTTCTAATTGCTGTAACAAACCTGAGGGTTTCTGGTGTTCAGCGTTAACTTGTGAGCAAGTTAAACATTTAAAAACATAAGCAGCTATGTCCTTTTTCATTCCTATCCACCAAAAATTTTTCTTTAAGTCCTGGTACATTTTATCACTTCCTGGATGCATCGTGTATTTAGACTTATGGGCTTCTTCTAATATACGATGACGTAGGTTTCCTAATTTAGGTATCCATATTCTCTTTTCATGGAATCTCCAAATTCCATCCGTCCCTTGTTCTAACTCTTTTAGCATACCTTTTAGCTTTTCAGTATCTTCCTTGATTACTGACTCTTGTGTTTTTCTAATTTGATCATTTAAATCTACTTTTAGCTTTAATTTAAGAGAACGTACCCTTTTCGGCTTTTCGTGATACTTTCGACTTAAAGCATCAGCCACTACATTTGCTTTTCCTTCATGATACTGGATATCACAATCATAATCACTAAGCAATTCCATCCAACGTCTTTGTCTCATATTCAATTCTTTTTGCCCGAAAACATACCTTAAACTTTTGTGATAAGTAAATATGGTAAACTTACTACCATAAAGGTAATGTCTTCAAATCTTAAGGGCAAAAATTATAGCTCCTAGTTCTAAATCATGGGTAGAATAATTCTCTTCATGACTCTTATGTTGTCTGGATGCATAGGCTATAACCTTTTGACGTTGCATTAATACACATCCATAACCTAACTTGGATGCGTCACAATAGACTACAAAGTCTTCAGTTCCTTCTGGTAATGCTAGTATGGGTGTATTAGTTAATCTTTTCTTAAGAATTCTAAATGCTTCTTCTTGTTTTGGTCCCCATTCAAACTTAATGGATTTACAGGTTAACTTAGTTAAAGGAATGGCTATTCTAGAGAAATCTTTAATAAATCTTCTATAATAACCGGCCAATCCTAAGAAACTTCTAACTTTGGTTGGTGACTCAGGGGTTTTCCATTTGGTAATCACCTCGATCTTTGTTGGATCTACATGAATTCCTTCATGATTGACTAAGTGTCCGAGAAATTGAACTTGTTCTAACCAAAATTCGCACTTTGAAAACTTAGCATAAAGCTTTTCCTTTCGTAGTAAACTTAAAAGTGCGTGCAAATATCTTGCATGATCTTCTTTGCTCTTAGAGTAAATTAGAATATCATCTATAAATACAATTATGAATTTATCAAAATATGGCTTACATATTCGGTTCATCATGTCCATAAATGCAGCTGGGGCAATGGTTAAACCAAATGGCATGACAGTAAATTCATAATGACCATACCTTGTTCTGAATGCGGTTTTAGGAATATCCTCTTCCTGTACCTTTAATTGATGATATCCTGACCTTAAATCGATTTTTGAGAAAAATCGAGCTCCTTGCAGTTGATCAAACATATCATCGATTCTCGGTAATGGGTACCGATTCTTAATCGTAACCTTGTTTAATTCACGGTAGTCAATGCACATACGCATTGATCCGTCCTTCTTTTTAACAAATAAGATTGGCGCTCCCCATGGCGATGAGCTTGGTTGAATGAATCTCTTTTCTAGCAATTCATCTAATTGTTTCTTCAGTTCCTGCATTTCGGCGGGTGCCAAACGGTAAGGTGCTTTGGCAATTGGTGCTGTTCCTGGTAGCAGGTGAATTCTGAATTCAATTTCTCTGTCTGGAGGTAGTCCTGGTAATTCTTCTGGAAAGACATCTGAAAACTGAGACACTACTGGAATGTCTTTTAGTTCTTTTCCTTTAGTGTTAGTGATTATAGAAATCAAATACACTATAGAACCTTTTCTTATAGAACTTGCAGTTTTCATCACAGAGATGAATTTTGTGGATCTAGATGGCTTATTTCCTTTAATTGTGATGGTTTTACCTTTAGATGAATTTACTTGAATTGACTTTTGATCATATAAAATACTGGCTTTATTGGCTATTAACCAATCCATTCCTAAAACAACATCAAATCCTACCAGATTCATTAGATAAAGGTTTGCCCTAAACGTTTGGTTTAAAATTTCTATTCTTGCTCCCTGCAAGATTTCAGAAATCCTAACAGTTTCTCCGTTAGCTGTCTCTACTAGACATTCTTGTGGAAGTTTAGTTAATGGCTGATTTAGAATTTTGCAAAACGAAGTATTAATAAAACTTTGGTTTGCACCAGAGTCAAATAATACTTTAGCAAATACATCAATAACTAAAAACGTACCAGCTATAACGTCTGGGATCATCTTGGCTTCTTCTGCAGTTAGAACAAATGCTCTAGCATTTTTAGTGTTCTTGTTGTTCGTAGCTGGAGCCAGTTTTGGACAGTTTGGCTTGATATGACCTTTTTCTCCACAGTTGAAGCACAATCCATTACTGGATTTCCTCCTGCAGGTCTCTTCCTTATGTCCTGGTGCTTTGCAGAAATTGCAGTAAGTGGAGCATTTTCCAGAATGCTTCTTTTTTCAGATCCTGCAATACAGTGAAGAGGTAGAACCTACGTTCCTACGGTTGAAATTCCCAGAACGGAATTCTTGGGTAACCCTTTGAGTCAAGTTTCTCCTCTGATCTTCTTCTCTAGTACGAACAAGTTCATTAGTCAAGGTATTAGTTAGTTCTACGGCTTCTTCTATGGTTTGGGGTCTAGCTGCCTTGACTACATGTCTAATTTCTCCAATTAATCCCCAGATGTAACGGGAGATTAATACCGGTTCGGGTGATGCAAGGGTTGGCACTATCCTAGCATATTCAAAGAATGTAGTAGTGTACCCCTTACTATCCACTCCATTCATCCTAAGATTTAGGAATTTGTTTGCTATTTGCTCTTTTTCATTAGGAGGGCAGAATTTTCTTTCCACTATATTCCTAAATTCTTCTCATTCCATATTATAAACCTTATCACTTCCTCTAGACTGGAGGATAGTGTTCCACCATTCTAAGGCTGAATTCTTGAATAGATTGGAAGCAAACATTATCTTGTCTTCTTCCGCACATTTACTTATTTTCAAAACAGCCTCAGTCTTTTCTATCTAGCGTAGGGCTGCAATAGGTTCTTCATTGCCCGAGAATTCTATTGGTTTACAAGACCAGAATTCCTTGTAAGAACAACCGTTAGGCACAGTTCTTCTTTTTTTGGGAATGGGCATTTGAAGTACAGGGCCATTGTTCACACTGTGTTCTGGTTCAATTGGTCGCTTACTGCTATGTTTACTTTTATTATTCGCTTCTTGAATCGTTTGAATAATAAATGGCATTGCATCTATAATTCCTTGTGCCACTATGTGTTGGACGGCACTATTATCCATTTGGTTTCCATGGTTATTGTCGCTTGGATTCTCATTAACCACGTTAATGTTACTCTGGTTATCGTTATTCAGATTATCTTGATGTCCTTCATCGGCCATCTGAATTTTAAACATTTACCCCGTATTAATATCACAAAATAATGTTTAACATAGTCAATCACATGACACGCAATTTAACCAAAAGCGTCGATCATTGCGACTTACTCTATTCATATACTATGCGTCTATTACACACTAGTACTGAAATAAAATTACAATACCAACTGAAAGAAAATTACACTAATAATAGTAGGCATCCGTACACACCTATTTTATCTTTATGATATTATTATATTATTACTACTACCGTTTCTTCCTTTCACATTCCCTGATATGGATTCATCCAGAAATCCATATTGCGTTCGTCATACTTCCAGACGAGACGCTCTCCCACCTGTCGCATTCTCTCACTGTTTTCTAAAATTTCCTCACCGAAAGTCCTAAGTTCTTGGACGTTTTCTACACTCATTGGGGGTGCAGGTTCTAGGACTGGGTTTGGAATCTGGGGTGCGGGTTCTTGATATGGAGGTGTATGAGTTCGGAGATGGTAAGAATCTTCTAAAATCTCCCTAATGTATTCATCGTGGTAATAAGGGTCTAAAGGATCCATACCTGGGTAGTCTCCTAGGGTTAGCATAGGCATGTCTTCTTGCATTTGGAACGTGGCACATAATCCCTATCATTGTCCTACCAGGGGTCATAATTTGGGTCTAGGGGGTTTGGTGCTGCTACCCTTGGTATTTCCTCCGGGTTGAAGTCATGCATCTATACTTGGTTTTCAGGGTTTTCTAGTTCCATGGGTTGGTCAGGCAATTGTCGTTGGGGTGCTATTATTTGTTCTAGGTTAGGGTCAGCTGCAGTGGTTGCTAATATATGGATGTTGGCTATACCCCTATTTATCATATCCTGGGCATAGGCATCTGTTTCTCTCTTGGCTGCTGCTAATACCCTCTGTTCCTGTAACTTTTTCATACGTTTTCTACGCTCATGCGCCCCTCGACTGAACCATCCCCTTTTCTTTTGAGGAAATGGTTCCTCGGATTGAGCCTTAAACACAAAGATTCATTCTTCCGTGTCAGCAAAGTACCCAGAGAGGGCAGGCTGAGAAGAGGAGGTGCCTTCGCTTCTAGGCGAACCAGACAATTGACGATACGCGTCAGATGGTCCTTGGTCGCTCATACTGTAAACTAACAGATAGTCAAATAACACATAACAAATAATTACAGTTATACACATACTTCTGTAATTTATTTCCTAACACTTTGCATTTTGATGTCAGCAGAACACCTCTGTGGCTGAATCAGTGGCTCAACTTTGATACCACATTCTTTCGCAACCCCCAATCCCTTATTCCCGGGAACGGGCGGCCGCGAGCCAGTTTCGGTGGTATCGTGGTATTAGTCTAATTTGGCAGCGGAATTTTTCATCAGGACCGTAGTCAGGAAATGTTTATCAGAGTAAAACCACCATATTTTATAATATTAAACAAATGAGATAAAACCCAAGTTCATAGTACACACGTTTTCATAGGAATAAATCCTATTTTATTTAATAAAAACATCAATTTTATTTTAGGTAACTTTATTGCCACTTTTCCAAGCCTTTAGTGCTGTCCAGCTGGCTTCTATTTGGCTTTCACATTTTGTTACCTGAAACGCGTTTTAAAAACATTTGTCAGTGGGAAATACTGGTGAGTGAATCCCAGTTTAATCAAGTTTAAATAAAAAGTCACAGTGTACGGTATTGAGGGCACATCCGCAATTACATTTGTTTCCAAGATATAACAATTAACATCGGTGGTACTGTCATACTTAACTTGTGGAAATGTTACTCATTGACCAGGTGGTAACAAATTTTGTATAAAAAACCAAACATACCCACTATAATTGTATTCTTACAAATACTCAATACGGTTATTCGCATGGAAAGATATGTAAGGTTTTGTAAAACAGTTCACAAAAAGGTTTACAAAAAGTGGATCAACTCACATTGCTGTTTTAGGGTTTTCAGTAAGGATTTCCAGGGAATAATCTATAAATTACACAAAAGCACACGTGTTAGTTTAATAACCCAATTTAACATTAGAAATACCCTCCCCGAGACGGGATTCCAATGACTACGTCGGGCAGAACCACGACAGTCGTTACGGAACCCTAGATCAATCGGGCAGAGTATCTAATACGTCTCCAAGGGTTATAATACTTACAACGGAGCAGAACTTCGCTATATAGGGGGATATAATACCCGCGTATAATAACACTACTATAGAATTGAGATTGAGAAATTGAGAATGAGCGAGTTCGACTGAGATCCGATGCTATCTATATATAGTTGCTGAACCAGACTTTCACGTGGCCCGCGTGAAAGATAAGGGTCGCTTACGCGGCCCGCGTCAACCCATGTCAACAGGGTAGCTTGTCCGGGTCATCTACGAGGTTCGACACGATGCTGACACATGTCGGCCTGGGGTGTCTCGGCGTTGTAGGTCTCTCGCGGCCCGCGTCAATGTAAGCTTAAGCTTACGCGGCCCGCCTGAACTAAAGAAATCAGCGATATCAAGTTTCAACCCTGATACCGCCCGCATGAATGGTTGGGGTGGGTCTACGCGGCCCGCCTCAACTTATTAATCAGATTTTATATTTTATTTTATATGTTATAACATATTTCGGGCTCAGTTTTCACATACGGGTATATTTTAGGACATATTGGGTATTTTAAAATATATTAGAGTGTCAAAAAAAAATAATCAAGGGTGTCGGTTTAATTAGGATTGTTACATCTATACAAGTCACTCTCCATCACATTCAACACACACATTCTTATTGCTCCCACATCCGAGACTGAACACTTTTCAGTGGAGGATCCCGAGCAAACAACAAAATCAAACTAGTGAACCTCTCCCCACATCTTGCAAACTTGGGGGGACCCCACGACATGCGTTAGGCAAAACCAAACCCTTCAGCCCTTTTGCCTAACCAGCCCAGCTACTATCCTTGGTCTATTATTTGTTGTATTAACATTCATCATCTTAATTCCTTCAACTGATTTCAATATTTTAACTTTTTTTCTGATAGTTAAGTTTTGTAACATGTTTTAAGTTGTTACATATGTTTGATTGTTAGAAAGGAGATTTCTCACTGGAGAGAATCGAAGAACAGTTAGCTAAAGTACGAGGCGAAATTCACAAAGCGATTGTTGAGAAGAGCTTTGAATCAAGTAACGCAAATGAGAGTTTCATCCCAGAAGGAACCATTTACAAGAATCCATTTGCCTTTTTTCAGTTAAGTGTTTACTTGTTATTATTATTATTATTATTTTTATTTTTTGTTATTATTATTTTTCTTACAATCATATCATGTTTTGGGAACTAGAGTTATTTAAAACTATATAATTTTCAAACATTGTTTAAAGCACTATTACATATTTTTTTTTACAATCATATCTGGCCACTCGGTGTGGGGTAGTCCAGGCCCTGCGACGCCCCCCACACCATTTCCCCGGGGGTCGACGTCGTCTTGAGCGGCATCCTTCAGACGTTGGGGATGGGGCTCTTCTTCTCACACACACATATACATACAACACACACACACACACATATATATACATATATATATTAGGCACATCCTCAATTTCCTTAGGTCCATCCACTTTGCCTCATCCTCACACCCTTCCTACGTGGCGGAGCATCCTTTAAGGACTACCCTCCTCCCACATCGAGTAACCTCATGTTTTGGGAACTATAGTTATTTAAAACTATATTGATTTTCAAACATTGTTGGCTGCAAACGAACCAAACGTTCGGCGAACAGTTCGTAAACTGTTCTGTCACGCCCACTTTTTCAACATTCAAATAGATTAAAAATAACACACTAATTTTTGACAAAATTTTGGCATGACCCATTCGTAATTTAAGCAATTCCCTGCTTTTGACAATTACCATTTAACTAAAAACTTCAACGCTTTCAAAAGATATATAAATCGTAACCATACGAGATTCCATCAAAGCGTTATGACCAAACTACCAAAATAAAGTTTTAAAATCCTAAATTTACTTACGAAACATCCTAAACATAAGTTCAATATTTACATTAGGAAAGTGTTTCAACCCATTTTTAAAAGACAACTTTAAATAAAGGGCGATATGGTGTGTTCGGTCCGAGCTCGCCATCATCAAGCTTGAGATTTACCTATCATTCATAGCACCAAACATTTATTAGTTCAACATATATATGCAATAACAATTCTTTTATTTAACTACCATTATTCGACCCATTAACAAAATTTATCCTTTTGTCAACAACCATATTTCAATCCATCCTTTTTTTTCTAGCATAAATTTCTTTATGCTCTTCTACATTTCTTTCGGAAATGTTCAACATATAGTCTATCCGACCCATTCGTAATGGTTCGATACATACCATTCATTTAACATACTTTCATCATTTTGACCCGTTATCAACAAGTCATTTTCTAACCATTTACCATCCTACTTTCTGAACGATTTATGACCCACTTGAGTGGTCATTACGCATCCAATACTATTGGGTTACTTATCCGTTTTCCAACATACAACATATCACGAATTCTACCATAAACAAACATACAACTCAACACTAAAAGTTTAATTAGCAAACCATCAATCGTAGATCTACATGAAAGGAGAATTAAGTTCATATGAACTTACCGTGATTTTGCGATGCTTGCGACTTCAAGTGACTTGCGCCTTCTTCTTTCTTCGTGCCTATACATCATAACTTCATACTTTTAGCTTTCATACACATTACTTCACATATGTGTCTTGATTTATTCATCATGACTTAACATAATTACACATACATCCATTTTCATTTATATCACCATTAAATCAAGAATTCATGTCAAATTTCAACTAAATCATCCTTAGGCATTTCATCGAACACATGGCGTGCGTACTATCTATAAAGCATGAAGTACAAGTAATTATAGCATATTCATCCTAATATCATCAATGGGTTATCCTAAACATGTACAACCAATATCATAACCACACTTCTTATGATTCTCATCAAATTACCCATCTAAACACCTTCTGTAACATGAGTTTAATATCAACATCATCCAATTTATCCATAGCTTTACTAAATTTCATTATCTTACAATTTCAAGTGGGTTTTACCCCAAACCACCAATACAATCAAAATGGCACATAATATAACCTCTAGTTGTTCATATCATCTAACATTTAGATTTGATTTCATACAAAGATCATAAATTTCACATAACCCACTTCATAAAATTTCATAAAAACATGAAATTAAACTTACTTGATGTCAAGAACACTTAAGGGATCAACATTCCTAGTTCATGCATTCAACTAGCCTTCAATTTCCTTCTTAATTTGATGGATTTATGATGTTAGGGTTTTGAGGGGAAGGTCTCCCCTGGTCTCTGCTCACGATCGCACACACACCCACTTGAAACACTGGGCATTTTTTTTAAGTGTTTTAATTACACATTTTCATTTTTAACCCCTCACCCTTTCATAACATGTCACTTTTCCCATTTCTACATACTAACCTAGTAAAACTTCATGCATACATAAGAATTTTAGATTTACTAAAATTTTATAAAACTTTAATAATGGTAAAAATCTATGTTTACCATTTCTTTTTGCCAAAATATTGCGATTAAAACATTATAGTATGTCATACGAAATTTGGGGTGTTACATGTTCGGCGGGAAGTTCGTTTGTGTTCGTTTGTTTATTAAACAAACGAACACAAACAAGAAATTTCGTTCGTTTAGTTAAATGAACAAAAATGAACAGAGGGCGTGTTCGTTCATTTATGTTTGTGAACGTTCGGTAATGTGTTCGTTTGTGTTCGATAATTCATTAGTGTTTTTAGCTTTTATATTTTATTTAAATACTTCAAAATTCCGACAAATAAAATGCTTAATAAGTGTCAATGTATTATATATTTTGTTCATGAACGTTTGTTTGTGTTCATTTGTTACTATTTGTGTTCATGAACATTAGTTTGTGTTCATCATCATTCGTTTTCATTCGTTGCCTAAAATTAAAAAAAAAACAAACACAAACGAACATGAACAAGTTCATTTTCTTAACAAACAAACACGAACATAAAATCTTGTTCGGTAAGCGTTCGTGAACAGTTCGTAAACACGTATATTTCTTAACAAACGAACACGATCAAAGATTTGTTCGTGTTTGTTCGGTTTGTTTGCAGCCCTAGCTTTAGTCACTCCCACGTGGGTTTAAATGCCATTTAAGAAAAAAAAAAAAAAAAAAACCTATGCAATTATTGTTCAAGTGCACACAACTCACTCATAGTATTTTAGATAAATATGGTTTTGTGTAAAAGGGAGGTTCATTTGAGAAGAAAAAGAACAAAAGGGTGCAGTTGTGAAACATTATTTAATTTTTCTTTCATCTCATTTATTATCATGTTTGACTAATTAATTAGTTATAAAGACTATCATCCTCCACACTAATTTTTTTTTTGCCTACAACACATCAAAAGTTATCATACACAATTCGAAATTTATTCTACACATATTGGAATTTATCCTACACACCCTTATGTTACACTACAAATAATTTTTATTTTTATTTTTTGAGAAAATATATATTTTAAAAAATAAGTTACACATTTAATATAGTTTTTTTGAACGGCGTACGGTTAGGATGTCGGTAACCAGGTTAGTAGTTAGTATGTTAGTATCACCAAGTTAGTATTAAAATCCTCCCTGCCTGGATTTGAACCCAGGACTTCCAAGAGAAGCAAAGCTTCCCACCTCCCCCTTAACCAATAGGCCAAGAGGTCATTGGTACACACTTAATATAGATAGTTATTAAAGATGAAGACTACAAATTAATGATACATGTAAGTTTACCAATATACCCATATAATCACATTAAATACAAATATTAAATAAAGTCAAATGAAGTATTTTTTATTGGTTGAAATTTCTTCTTTTTTCTTCTTAAAAGAATTTCTTCTCATTTAAGTCATCCACTTTGTGTAAAAATGTATAAGAAGATTCACATCCTATCCATAATTTTTTACCCTATAATTACACTAAAAACAACTATCTTTTCTATCTCCTTTCAATTAAATAATATTTTCTGTACCTTTATCATTACCTTTTCTTTCATTAAATAATATTTTTTGTACCTTTATCATTACATTCCAAGTTCCCTAATAAACTATTAATCATACCATTTTTAGGTGCTAACATGAAACAAGACCCATTCTAGATTACATTGCCATGAAACTTTTTAGAATACATCTATAAAGCATTTCTGTTTTAGCCAATTTACTTTCTAACATATAGATTTCTACTATATCATTCAGAAGTCATAATGAGATGATAAAGACATTTAAAATATAGGCTTACAAGGAAGGAGATCTCCCCTTGATGCATTATGGCCCGATGAAATTTGTATACAGTATCGAAGGTGACTTCATCGAAGAGATGGAGAGAAAAGGAAATCCTGTGGTGGCTAGAGATCCAGATGAAGCACATGCCTTCTTTATACCAATTAGTGTAACAAACATAATTCACTACCTTTACAAGCCTAATGAAACCTTCGGTTTTCTAGAAAGGATGCAAGCAATAGTCGAAGACTACATTGGTGTCATCGCGGAAAGATATCCTTATTGGAATCGTAGCGATGGAGCAGATCACTTCTTTGTCTCATGTCATGATTGGGTACGTATGTATAATCTGTCACAAAGAATATATTAGCAGGTGTTTATTTCTATATGAAATTAATGTTGATTGATAGAATTATATTCTTATATCCGGCAGGGGCCCTTTGTTTCACGCAGAAACCCTAAATTGTTTAAAAATTTCATAAGAGTGTTTTGCAATGCCAATAGCTCAGAAGGTTTTGCTCCTTACCGGGATGTATCCATGTCCGAGATTAACGGGCCATTAGATAGTATCCCAATCGTAAGCAGTGGCCAATCACCTTACAATCGATCAATCCTCGCGTATTTCTCAGGTGGAAAACATGGTTTTATTCGCAAAAGATTATTTCAATATTGGGGAAACAAAGAAGATAATGATATTAAAGTCTACCACTACCTTCCTAAAGGTGAAGATTACACCGATTTGTTTGGCAAAAGTAAATATTGTTTATGCCCTAGCGGTTACGAAGTAGCAACCAGTAGGTTGATAGAAGCAATCCACATGGGATGTGTTCCTGTAGTGATTAAGGATCACTATGTTCTACCATATAGTGATGTGTTGGATTGGACTCGATTTTCTGTACAAGTATCAGTAGATAATATTCCGGAACTCAAAAGAATTTTGCAAGAGATACCTTTTTCAAAGTATTCGGAAATGCACAAAAAGGTAATTGAAGTGCAAAGACACTTTATGGTTAACCTTCCAGCCAAACACTTTGATGTCCTTCACATGATTCTTCATTCTGTGTGGCTAAGAAGACTTAATGTTAAATTGAACTCGGTTAACTGACCCCGGTTATAGTATTTTTTTAACATATGTAGTATCACTGTGTCGATATCCATTGTATGAGGAATATCATACTTTTTAGTTTCAACATTATTGAAAGATATAATTAACATCAAAAACTGATGATCATCATGTTTCTTATGCTTGTGCCTGTAACAAGATTAAAATATAATGAGAATTGAAACTTGCCAAGAATAATCTAACCTACAGAGGAAGATTTGTGAAATATGAAACCGAAAAGATAAACATGCACTGCAAGAAAAGACCATTATTAGCGGCGACAGCCTGTTGCCGCTATTGGTCGATCCGCGTCAAACCCAATCCCCAGCCGTTGATCATTATTCTGATCTAATGGTTGGGGATTAAAGAAGCAATACCGGCAACAGATAATGATCAATAGCGGCGACACCCTTTCTCCGCTAAAGGTTGGTGTCCCACTTTAATCCCCAGCCACACATATCTTATCCTGGTTAACCCTAGTTAGCCTAATAGCGGCGACAGATAGAGTAATAGCGGCAACAGGCCGTCGCCGGTATTGTTCGTTCCGTAAAAGACCTGCACAACGCCATTTTCTTCCCTCCTCCTTCATTTTCCCCCCAAATCTCTGCGAACCACCGCCGTAGAACCGCGTTTTTTGCCCAAATCGGTTAGTTTAACTTTCTTTTTGTTAAATCTCTTCTCTATTTTGTTATTTACATGTTATAGGCTTTAATTTTTGCTCGTTTTTGTGTATATTTGTGTTTATGGAAGAAAAATCGGATCACCACCATATCTTCTCCGTTCACCACCTTCACTTCTCCAGCACCACCTCGTCTCAGCGGTCTTAGGCTTATATTCGCTTATCTGATGGCGGATGTGGCCCCCTGGGGACATGGGGGTGATGGCGCTGGTGATCCACCGATTCCTCCTGGTGGATTTCGTGGCACGCACGAGACTGACTGTAAGTCTTTTACTAAATTATTTTGTAGTCCTTATATTTTATATATTATAAATGTTGTTACTAATTATTTTTGTTTTAATTGCAGCGGTTCCCCCGAAGAGGGTTAGGGGGAAAGTCAAAAACGAGAAACTACGGCGTCTGGTAAAAGTGGGGGGGGGGCTTGTATCGTTTACGTTTGACAGACAGGTCACGTATACCCCTGTTGGTAAATCAAGAGATCTATTTTCACGGGAGGCCGGCCTGTATATGTGACGGACCATCCCGTTCGATAAAATTGGATGGGATAACGTTGAACAACATTACAAGGATGCCCTCATAAACCACTTACGGGTAAATAAGTTATATGCATAAAATTTTATCAAATATTTAAGCACATGCAAATCTAATTTATATATGATATTTTAACTTTTTTATTTAATTTGTAGGAAAATTTCAATTTTGATGAAGTGGAACGTGATTTAGAGGCCAAAAACTTGACGGGTGGTATTAGGGTTGTGCTTATGAAGCGGTACTCTGACCGCAAGTACGAAGCTAAAAAATTATTTAAGAGCGAGGGAGGTTACAATGATATTGCAAGGGTAAGGGCATACCATCCCGCGGATATGCCCTATGATAACTGGTTGAGAACCATCGAAGGTTTCCGGGACGCAAAATATATTAAAAGAAGCAAGGCCAACACACCAGTACGCGAGAAACAACAATTCCCATACCGTGGGGGGACATCGTCGTACGGTAGCACCGCCTATAAAAATGTAATGTTTTATGTATGCGTGTGCGTGTGTAAGCTTTTGTTTATTTAATGTCTAATCTAAGTTTAATGTTAAACAGGATATGGATTGGGTACCTACGTATGCTAAAACCCACACGGACAATCAAGGGAATTGGGTTGATCCGGTTGCTGAACAAAATTACGTAAGTATTTCTTTTAAGTATTATTTTCTATAAAAAATATATATATATATACACATATATATTTAATCATCTTCGTAAAATACAGCGGAACATACAACAGGCCACAAATGAATGGAGCAGTGAGGGTCCTCCAATTGCCCCGTATCAGGAAGCGTTGGGTGAGCGGCGAGGATGGTACCGCGGGATGGGGCCTAAACCTTCTTCCAACACATCCTCGAACACGTCCTCTAACATGTCGTCTTCGCAAGCTCGGACGCAAGAACCCTTTTCCGAGGTAAACTACGCAATTTATAAAATGACAAACGAACGCATGTTTCCTTGTTAAATATATGCTAATATACGTTTTGATATCTATTATTGTAGGATTTTGTTAACAGCTTGTTCCAAACCCCGTCCTTTTTTAACCAACTTAACAACTATCTTGCTTCACAAGGAAAAGGAAAAGGAAAGTCAAAAGACTACGATTCTGATGACTTATTCGATAATGAATCCGACGACGAGTGACTTGTTGTTTTTAATGTATGATTTAATTAAACGTTGTAGGATTATAATGTACGACTTAAATGTATTTTGTAACTATATTACCTTTAGTATATGTTGATTATGTTCATGGCGTATGTTTGCGTTGTTTCAAAATAGGCAGGTTCTGTTTTTTCGGCCGTAAAACTGGCTGGGCAGCTGTATATATAGCTGTTGTATTAAAAAAAAAAGACTTTTAGCGGCGACAGTTGTCGCCGCTATTGACCTACAACCTTTACCGGCCATGAATATCGTCACTAAAGGTGGAAGATCAATACCGGCGACAGAAGCCTTTAGCGGCGACAACAGGTCAATAGCGTCCGAGCAATACCGGCGACGCTTTACTGGCTACATGTCGCCGCTAAAAGTCAATAGCGGCGACAAAAGTCGTCAATACCGGCGACAGCTGTCGCCGCTAAAGGTGGCCCATTCTTGTAGTGATGTTTTATAGAGATGTTGCCATGCCAGGTCCCAAGATATGGGCTGACAACGATCCTCTACTGAGCCATTGCCAAGACCATGAGCTATGTTAATCATGTTCTGGCTCAATCTTGCGCATTGTTAATAATACTTTAATATGTTTCAATTTGGTAAGTTTGCTTAGTAGTAGTGTTCTATTTTGGTCATTTTTATGTCATAACATACTAGTCATTGCTAAATAAGGAGAATATAACATTTTACTAAGATTAGTGACAACAAGGACATCAAAGTATGATTACCAATGTGAAATTTTAAGACAAGTAATTATTTTATAAAACTAGAGTTGGTTCAACAAGACTTGTAGAAGTTTTCTATTTTGAGTTAAATCTAACTAGATGCTATCTTTATTGTTATTTATTGCATTAATTAATATTACATAAAAAATGTTGTGAGATTCAAATGAATATAACAACAAACTAGATCCTTTAAATTATGGAGTCAACCAGAAAAAAAAAATACATTTTGTTGTTGCAACAAATACTAGACCGATGGTAGTAGCTGGGCTGGTTAGGCAAAAGGGTTGAAGAGTTTAATTTTTCCTAACGCAGGTCGTGGGGTCCCCCCACGTTTGCAAGACGTGAAGAGAGGTTCACTAGTTAGATTTTGTTGTTTGCTTGAGATTCTCAGCTGAAGTATGTTCAGCCTCGGATGTAGGAGCAATGGCAATGTGTGTGTTGAAAGTGAGGAAGAGTGACTTGCATGGAACAAGTACTCAAGAGCAAAGACCAGAGATCCCAATGAAATCAGAGCTGATCGGAATGTCTCCAGCACTAAATGAAGTGTCATATATATAGAGAAGATCATCGCTCAAAGAGGAAACCATTGACTAGTGAAACATGCTTGCAATGGGGGACTCATCCTTTTGGGGGTTGAAGCGTTTTGACATGCGGGTAAAAGACTACACTCTGTGCATTCGTCTTACTTTTGCGGCTAGGAGAGTTGTTGAAGTAATCAGAGACATGACTGATTACTGTACACGTGCTGCTTTATCCTAGCTCCCGGGTTTTTAACTTTTGAACATTTTAACCTTTTAAGCGTTCATGTGTTTAAATCATTTTATTTTGGTCTTCGTCTACCCCGTCATCACATGTACATTAGATATTTACATGTGAAAGTGGAGTGAACTTTAAGGTAATGTCAAATTGTAAAAGCCACCCCTTCCCGGAACGTACACCGTATAACTCGGATCGATCTACTTTGATTTGCATTTTCTATGCGTGGAAATGTTCACCAAATTGTTTTTGGTGTACTGGTAATGTTATCATGGTTTATTGCTAAACATGAGAAGTGAAAGGAATTTTTTTTTTTTTTGAATTCATCTAGTAAAGCATGTATTTTAGTTCTAACATATAAAAAAAAATTATATAATCACTGAGGAAATTATATAATTACTCTATATAATTACTCTACGAGATAAACTATTAAAAATTAATTATTTAATTATATTTTTTTCAACTAGAAACATGCTTAGGTAGCGTCTTAAATAAATTAGAACACTATAAACTATATCATCCAAACGTTAGAAATCACGATGACCGATAGGGGCACAACATAGTGGGGGCGGGAGAGGGTGGCCGACCCCCCGAACTTTTCGCTCTGTAACGGAGAGTATAAAGTTTTCGTATATAATTTTTTGGGTATATACGTTTCGACCCCCGGATCTATAGAAATCTTTTGGTATATGTGTTTTCAACCCCTCGGTCGGAAATCTCAAGTTTCGCCACTAATGACCGATAACATCTCCAACCAGGGGCGATGCTTTGAAGGGTTATAAATAATTTTCTTTTTTTTATAAATAAACAAAGGAATACACAATAAAAAATACAAAAAATGGAGCTTTATATACGCTCCTTAGAGGTCCCTACGCAGCCTATGAGACCAAAATGACACAACTACCCTTGTATTTGGCTTCGTATAGCCTTAACACAAGGGTATAAAAGACATTTTCAGACCTTTATATACGCTGCTTAGAGGTCAATACGCAGCGTATATAAAGGGTGGTAAAATTATTTTTAACCCCAAACATGTGGTAAAATTATCTTTTTAACCCTTATAGTGTATATATGCTGCGTATTGACCAATACTCAGCGTATATAAAGGTCTGAAAATGTCATTTATACCCTTGTATTGAGGCTATACGAAGCCAAATACAAGGGTAGTTTTGTCATTTTTGTCTTATATGTTGCGTAGTGATCTATAAGGAGCGTATATAAACCTCCATTTTTGTATTTTTTTTTTTGTGTATTCCTTTGTTTATTTATAAAAAAAAAAGGAAAATAACACCCGATACGATACTATACGATACGATATAACACCCGTATAGGCCTATAGGTGTGATTTAGGTCCCGTATTGATCTCGTATAAGCCTATAAGTGTGATATCGTATCGTATAGGTGTAGTATAGGTCACGTATTGACCTCGTATAAGCCTATAAGTGTGATATCGTATCGTATAGCATAGTATATGTCCCGTATTGACGTCGTTTAAGCCTATAAGTGTGATATCGTATCGTATAACGTAGTATAGGTCAAGTATTGACCTCGTATAAGCCTATAAGTGTGATATCGTATCGTATAGCGTCGTATAGGTCACGTATTGACCTCGTATAAGCCTATAAGTGTGATATCGTATCGTATAGGTGTGGTTTAGGTCACGTATTAACCTCGTATAAGCCTATAAGTGTGATATCGTATCGTATAGGTGTGGTTTAGGTCCCGTCTAATCCTATATGCATATACAAGACCTATAGGAAACCTATACGAGACTTATACTACACTATACGATACGATACGATACGATACTATACTATACTATACAATAACACCCGTATAGGCCTCTATACGAGACTTATATACTATACACTATACGATACGATATGATGCAATACGATACGATACGATGCAATACGATAAGATAATTTAATTTAAACGATAACAATATAATATATTTGTATTATTTACGAATAATATTGTTTTTTAATAAATAATTTTCTTTTTTTTTTATAAATAACAAAGGAATACGATAATTTAATTTAAACGATAACAAAACAATATATTTGTATTATTTACCAATAATATTGTTTTTTTATAAATAATTTTCTTTTTTAATTTTTATAATTCATAATATTTATATTATTTTTTATTTTTATAATTTATATTTGTATTATTTACCAATAATATTGTTTTTTTATAAATAATTTTCTTTTTTTTATAAATAAACAAAGGAATACACAATAAAAAATACAAAAATGGAGCTTTATATACGCTCCTTAGAGGTCCCTACGCAGCCTATGAGACCAAAATGACACAACTACCCTTGTATTTGGCTTCGTATAGCCTCAACACAAGGGTATAAAAGACATTTTCAGACCTTTATATATGCTGCTTAGAGGTCAATACGCAGCGTATATAAAGGGTGGTAAAATTATTTTTAACCCCAAACCTGTGGTAAAATTATCTTTTTAACCCTTATAGTGTATATATGCTGCGTATTGACCAATACTCAGCGTATATAAAGGTCTGAAAATGTCATTTATACCCTTGTATTGAGGCTATACGAAGCCAAATACAAGGGTAGTTGTGTCATTTTTGTCTTATATGCTGCGTAGTGATCTATAAGGAGCGTATAAAAACCTCCATTTTTGTATTTTTTTTTGTGTATTCCTTTGTTTATTTATAAAAAAAAAAGGAAAATAACACCCGATACGATACTATACGATACGATATAACACCCGTATAGGCCTATAGGTGTGATTTAGGTCCCGTATTGATCTCGTATAAGCCTATAAGTGTGATATCGTATCGTATAGGTGTAGTATAGGTCACGTATTGACCTCGTATAAGCCTATAAGTGTGATATCGTATCGTATAGCATAGTATATGTCCCGTATTGACGTCGTTTAAGCCTATAAGTGTGATATCGTATCGTATAACGTAGTATAGGTCAAGTATTGACCTCGTATAAGCCTATAAGTGTGATATCGTATCGTATAGCGTCGTATAGGTCACGTATTGACCTCGTATAAGCCTATAAGTGTGATATCGTATCGTATAGGTGTGGTTTAGGTCACGTATTAACCTCGTATAAGCCTATAAGTGTGATATCGTATCGTATAGGTGTGGTTTAGGTCCCGTCTAATCATATATGCATATACAAGACCTATAGGAAACCTATACGAGACTTATACTACACTATACGATACGATACGATACTATACTATACTATAGAATAACACCCGTATAGGCCTCTATACGAGACTTATATACTATACACTATACACTATACGATACGATATGATGCAATACGATACGATACGATGCAATACGATAAGATAATTTAATTTAAACGATAACAATATAATATATTTGTATTATTTAAGAATAATATTGTTTTTTAATAAATAATTTTCTTTTTTTTTTATAAATAACAAAGGAATACGATAATTTAATTTAAACGATAACAAAACAATATATTTGTATTATTTACCAATAATATTGTTTTTTTATAAATAATTTTCTTTTTAATTTTTATAATTCATAATATTTATATTATTTTTTATTTTTATAATTTATATTTGTATTATTTACCAATAATATTGTTTTTTTATAAATAATTTTCTTTTTTTTATAAATAAACAAAGGAATACACAATAAAAAATACAAAAATTGAGCTTTATATACGCTCCTTAGAGGTCCCTACGCAGCCTATGAGACCAAAATGACACAACTACCCTTGTATTTGGCTTCGTATAGCCTCAACACAAGGGTATAAAAGACATTTTCAGACCTTTATATACGCTGCTTAGAGGTCAATACGCAGCGTATATAAAGGGTGGTAAAATTATTTTTAACCCCAAACCTGTGGTAAAATTATCTTTTTAACCCTTATAGTGTATATATGCTGCGTATTGACCAATACTCAGCGTATATAAAGGTCTGAAAATGTCATTTATACCCTTGTATTGAGGCTATACGAAGCCAAATACAAGGGTAGTTGTGTCATTTTTGTCTTATATGCTGCGTAGTGATCTATAAGGAGCGTATATAAACCTCCATTTTTGTATTATTTTTTTGTGTATTCCTTTGTTTATTTATAAAAAAAAAGGAAAATAACACCCGATACGATACTATACGATACGATATAACACCCGTATAGGCCTATAGGTGTGATTTAGGTCCCGTATTGATCTCGTATAAGCCTATAAGTGTGATATCGTATCGTATAGGTGTAGTATAGGTCATGTATTGACCTCGTATAAGCCTATAAGTGTGATATCGTATCGTATAGCATAGTATATGTCCCGTATTGACGTCGTTTAAGCCTATAAGTGTGATATCGTATCGTATAACGTAGTATAGGTCAAGTATTGACCTCGTATAAGCCTATAAGTGTGATATCGTATCGTATAGTGTCGTATAGGTCACGTATTGACCTCGTATAAGCCTATAAGTGTGATATCGTATCGTATAGGTGTGGTTTAGGTCACGTATTAACCTCGTATAAGCCTATAAGTGTGATATCGTATCGTATAGGTGTGGTTTAGGTCCCGTCTAATCCTATATGCATATACAAGACCTATAGGAATCCTATACGAGACTTATACTACACTATACGATACGATACGATACGATACTATACTATACTATACAATAACACCCGTATAGGCCTCTATACGAGACTTATATACTATACACTATACGATACGATATGATGCAACACGATACGATACGATGCAATACGATAAGATAATTTAATTTAAACGATAACAATATAATATATTTGTATTATTTACGAATAATATTGTTTTTTAATAAATAATTTTCTTTTTTTTTATAAATAACAAAGGAATACGATAATTTAATTTAAACGATAACAAAACAATATATTTGTATTATTTACCAATAATATTGTTTTTTTATAAATAATTTTCTTTTTTAATTTTTATAATTCATAATATTTATATTATTTTTTATTTTTATAATTTATATTTGTATTATTTACCAATAATATTGTTTTTTATAAATAATTTTCTTTTTTTTATATATAAACAAAGGAATACACAATAAAAAATACAAAAATGGAGCTTTATATACGCTCCTTAGAGGTCCCTACGCAGCCTATGAGACCAAAATGACACAACTACCCTTGTATTTGGCTTCGTATAGCCTCAACACAAGGGTATAAAAGACATTTTCAGACCTTTATATACGCTGCTTAGAGGTCAATACGCAGCGTATATAAAGGGTGGTAAAATTATTTTTAACCCCAAACATGTGGTAAAATTATCTTTTTAACCCTTATAGTGTATATATGCTGTGTATTGACCAATACTCAGCGTATATAAAGGTCTGAAAATGTCATTTATACCCTTGTATTGAGGCTATACGAAGCCAAATACAAGGGTAGTTTTGTCATTTTTGTCTTATATGCTGCGTAGTGATCTATAAGGAGCGTATATAAACCTCCATTTTTGTATTTTTTTTTTGTGTATTCCTTTGTTTATTTATAAAAAAAGGAAAATAACACCCGATACGATACTATACGATATGATATAACACCCGTATAGGCCTATAGGTGTGATTTAGGTCCCGTATTGATCTCGTATAAGCCTATAAGTGTGATATCGTATCGTATAGGTGTAGTATAGGTCACGTATTGACCTCGTATAAGACTATAAGTGTGATATCGTATCGTATAGCATAGTAAATGTCCCGTATTGACCTCGTATAAGACTATAAGTGTGATATCGTATCGTATAGCATAGTATATGTCCCGTATTGACCTCGTATAAGCCTATAAGTGTGATATCGTATCGTATAGCGTAGTATATGTCCCGTATAGGCCTATAAGTGTGATATCGTATCGTATAGGTGTAGTATAGGTCACGTATTGACCTCGTATAAGCCTATAAGTGTGATATCGTATCGTATAGCATAGTATATGTCCCGTATTGACGTCGTATAAGCCTATAAGTGTGATATCGTATCGTATAACGTAGTATAGGTTAAGTATTGACCTCGTATAAGCCTATAAGTGTGATATCGTATCGTATAGCGTCGTATAGGTCACGTATTGACCTCGTATAAGCCTATAAGTGTGATATCGTATCGTATAGGTGTGGTTTAGGTCACGTATTAACCTCGTATAAGCCTATAAGTGTGATATCGTATCGTATAGGTGTGGTTTAGGTCCCGTCTAATCCTATATGCATATACAAGACCTATAGGAAACCTATACGAGACTTATACTACACTATACGATACGATACGATACGATACGATACGATACTATACTATACTATACAATAACACCCGTATAGGCCTCTATACGAGACTTATATACTATACATTATACGATACGATACGATATGATGCAATACGATATGATACGATGCAATACGATAAGATAATTTAATTTAAACGATAACAATATAATATATTTGTATTATTTACGAATAATATTGTTTTTTAATAAATAATTTTCTTTTTTTTATAAATAAACAAAGGAATACGATAATTTAATTTAAACGATAACAAAACAATATATTTGTATTATTTACCAATAATATTGTTTTTTTATAAATAATTTTCTTTTTTAATTTTTATAATTCATAATATTTATATTATTTTTTATTTTTATAATTTATATTTGTATTATTTACCAATAATATTGTTTTTTTATAAATAATTTTCTTTTTTTTTATAAATAAACAAAGGAATACACAATAAAAAAATACAAAAATGGAGCTTTATATACGCTCCTTAGAGGTCCCTACGCAGCCTATATGACCCTTGTTTTCTGTGCAATGATTGGTTATCAGGCACTGAGATCCATGGTTTATCTACGCAGCGTATTGGTCAATACGCAGCGTAGAGGGTTAACCCTATACGCTGCGTATTGACCAATACGCTGCGTAGATAAACCCTAATTTTGCTAGGGTTTGGTGTGCCAATAGGCACACCCTTAGAAAAAAGAAAGATAAAATGAAGTTAAGACCTAAAATTTAGCATATATATATATAGAGAGAGAGAGAGAAGTTGATAAGGGAAGAACAAATATGGCCAATACTGCTGCCCGATTAAACATCATATTTGCTCTACTTTCATTGCTTTGTCTTGTAATTCTTTTATCTCCAGCGAATCGTATCCATAATTTTCTCTCTGTCTCGGCTTCGACGTTACCATCACCCTCCAGGCATCTACAAGATGAAGCCATAGCCAACAACAAAGTAATTCTGCAACATATGATTCTTCACCTTCTTCCTACGTTTAATTCAATATATTTATTTTAATACCAACATGTTTTAACCTTTACATGTGTTTGATTGTTAGAAAAGAGATTTCACACTCGCAAGGATTGAAGCTCAGTTAGCTAAAGCACGAGGCGAAATTCACAAAGCGATTGTTGAAAAGAGCTTTACATCAAGTAACACGAGTTTCATCCGAGAAGGAACCGTTTACAAGAATCCATTTGCCTTTTTTCAGTTAAGTGTTTGATATTAATTTTAGTAATATCTGATTATTAATTTTAGTATAATATTATACGGTTCTATTTTGAAGTTGTTATAAACTAAGAATTTAAAATCATAAGATTATTAGAATTGTAGCTAAGTATTTGATATTAATTTTAGTATAATATTATTCGGTTCATATAATGTGTTTATTTTTATACTTATACTTTGATACGAACTTGATAAACAATAAACAAGAATAAAATATGAAAACAAATTAAAGAACAATAAAAGGTTTAAAAATCACACATCATATGATGTATATGGTAATGTTTTTGGTATAAACAAGACCCATTCTAGCCAAACCTTACAATGATTCTTTATTTTAATACTAATGCTTGATCAAAACATAAAGCATTTCTGTTTATAGTCCTTGTATTACTTTCTAATAAATAGATTTCTACTGATCATTCAGAAGTCATACTGAGATGATAAAGACATTCAAAATATGGACTTATAAGGAAGGAGAAACCCCCTTGATGCATAATGGTCCAATGAGATATCTATACAGTATCGAGGGCGACTTCATCGAAGAGATGGAGAGAAATGGAAATCCTATGGTGGCTAGAGATCCGGATGAAGCGCATGCCTTCTTTATCCCCATAAGCATAACAAACATAGTTTACTACCTTTACAAGCCAAATGAAGCCTTCGGCTTTCGAGAAAGGATGCAAGCAATAGTCGAAGACTACATTGGTGTCATCGCAGAGAGATATCCTTATTGGAATCGTAGCAATGGAGCCGATCACTTCTTTGTATCATGTCATGATTGGGTAAGTACGTACAACCTATCAAAGACGGTATATTAGTTATAGTGTATTGTTATATGAACTTGCTGATTGATATATATATGTGTATATGCGCGGCAGGCGCCATGGGTTTCTTTAGGAAATCCTAAGCTGTTTAAAAACTTCATAAGAGTGCTTTGCAATGCCAATACCTCCGAAGGTTTCATTCCAATCCGCGATGTGTCCATGACTGAGATTAACGGACCAGCAGATAATATCCCAACTGCAAGTAGTGGTCAACCACCTTACAATCGATCAATTCTCGCATTTTTCTCAGGTGGAAAACATGGGTTTATTCGTAAAAGATTATTTCAATATTGGGGTAACAAAGAAGACGATAGTATTCAAGTCTTTAGTTACCTTCCCAAGGGTCAAAACTACACCAAGTTATTAAGCCAAAGTAAATATTGTCTATGCCCTAGTGGTTATGAAGTGGCAAGCACTAGAGCGACCGAAGCAATCTACACGGGATGTGTTCCCGTATTGATCAAGGATCATTATGCTCTACCATATAGTGATGTGTTGGATTGGAGTCAGTTTTCCATACAAGTACCAGTAGATAAGATTCCAGAAATCAAAAGAATCTTGCAAGAGATACCTTTTTCAAAGTATTTGGAAATGCAAAAAAAGGTACTTGAGGTGCAACGACACTTTATGGTTAACCTTCCAGCCAAACACTTTGATGTCCTCCACATGATTCTTCATTCTGTGTGGCTAAGAAGACTTAATGTTCAATTGAATTCATTCGACTGACCATGATTTATTATATCTAGTATTTTAAGTAGTGTATGTAGTAGTACTATCACTTTGTCAACATTCATTTGTATGCATATTCTCATACTTTATAGTATCAACCTTATGGAAAGATATGCCTAGCTTCGAAGAGTGACGTTCGTTATAATTTCTTACGAATGTGTATGTAATAAGATTAAAATACAATGAGAACCGAAACTAGCCTAGAATAATCTAGTCTACGGAGAAAGTTTTGTGAAATATGAAATTGATTGATGTCTTCATTCCCTCAACTGATCTTGAAACATACACCTATAAATGTTTACAGAAATATTATACGTAAAGTATCTATATGAACTTGTTCTAATATTAGATAGTAAACTTAATTATCTTAGTTTGTAATTATTATTATTATAGGTCGTAAATATTTGAAACGTTATGATAGTGATAGCGGTTGAGAATGGCACCGGTTGACTGTTATTAACAGTTATTCCCGCCCGCAAATAACCGTTGTCAACTGTCGGTTATATTAGTGTATAAATAATTGATCATCTGCAACTATGATGATTACCAAGATATTTTCATTATAATATCCATATATGTATGTTTATCTATTCTCTGTACGTACACAAACACACACACGAATACGAGTACAACGACGATTATGATGATGGCTTCCGCTAACAAGTGGTATCAGAGCACATGGTTAGAAAACAGAGAATCACGATCGGAATTACACGATCCTGGGAAGAGAAGGGATGATAAACAACGATCCCGATTATATAAGTCCCCGATTACGCGCGATTGCAATCTTGAAACAAGAGATTGCAATAATGGAATTGCAATACGAAATTGCATTACTGGAATATGATTCGGGACATCACGAAGATAACGGGATGCAGGCGAAGTAATAACACGGAAAGAAGATAATTCAATGATACAAGAAATTGAATTCGAGAAACGGGATAAAGAAGAAGACAATCCTGAAAGAGATGAGATGGCCTGTGAAGAAGTTCTGAATAACAAGGATAAGATACAACAAGAGGAGGACGGTTATTACGATAGAAAAGACGAAGGTCACAACTGTCACACCCCCAAAATCCACACGCGGAGTATCACCGCTTGGAGGCGTGACTGACCAGGATCAAACCACTAATCATATTGAACGAGCAGGTAATTAATTGTAAAAGTCCAACCAACACAATTAGTGTCCAAAACAACCATAGTTTAAGTTATGAGCGGAAGCATAATGTTTAAAACCAAAACGTAAGTTTAAATATCCAAAGGTTTAACATGGCACACAGCTGTCCATGTCCCACAACGACTCTTCCTTGTGCAAGCTCCAGCTAAGTACCTATTGACCTGCAAAGCATGTAGTAACGAGTCAACAATAATGTTGAGAGAGTTCACAGTTGGGTGTTGGTTTTAGTTGTTCCAAAAATAGTTCCTTTAACTAGCATCCCTGCCGTGGGGGTTACCCCATATTTGAAAACGTGATTTGTTTAACCCATTAACTCTGGCAATCCAGCTGTGGGGGCTACCCCATGATAGTTATCTGGCATTTCGGCCGTGGGGGCTACCCCATGTATACACTAGACTCGTTACCATATCGACTGCTGACTAAAGTCATGTTTAAGTGCCCTGGACTGTCAATGTCTATCATCATTGACGTGCCCAGATCCATTAGTTCACGCCCGTCCTCTGCGGCACGGTGTGAGGCTTGTCAGACCTAAATAGCGCTATCTAACTAATGACCCGCTTGCCATTGGCCCGGCGATTAAGTCGATATAAAAAGGAGGGACTTCGTGATAGAGTTTTGGTCTAGTAAAAGTTATCTGTCCGTAAGGACGAGGAATTACATTCCTGGACCAGTACAGTCCTACCCAAGAAAGGAAGAGGAATCCATGTTCCTTAACCCCATTCCCAACCCCTGGGAATCCCATGCTTTGTAGAGTGTGAACTCACCTTGGTTTGCTCGGCAGGTAAACAAAGGTCGATCGAGCTGCTAGTGGTCAACCACGTCCTAACATGGTTACCATACAAGTCAGGTCTAGGTTCAAGTAATGCACGTATATTTCTACATGTATACTAACAGTTTACATACACAAAGGGATCATGGTATACACATAGCGTCATGGCAGTTCAGTAACAGTACGAATTCAGCACTCTTAATCACGTAACCACCAAAGCCCAAACATAATATATAGTCGTGTGGTCTCGAGTCGAGACTAGGGATCTCGAGTCGAGACTGTGTGGTTTCGAGTTAAAGTCTTGAAGTTCTCGAGTCGCAACTAAGGGGTCTCGAGTCATGCATGTACTAGTCGAGACTAGACAGTCTCGAGTCGCAACCGGACCCGCAACCATGGTCTCGAGTCGCAACAAGGCCCGCAACCAAGGTCTCGAGTCTTGCTGTTTATGTGCTGGTGAGGTATGGTCTCGAGTCGAGACAGTGGGGTCTCGACTCGCCACCCTTGTCGAGACTAGGTGCAACAAACTTCCTAAATTGCAGCTCCTTAATTTCGTAACATCAGTAAACAGTTTTGGCAGTTTCAAAACGGATCAAACAACATTCAATTTAGCAACCATGCATATTCATACCAACCTAATTATAATCAACTCAAGAACAGCAATCATCGAATCATTCGAATCAGTGGTGTCAATATCTAATAGGCAACCCTAATCGTGTTTCAAGCATAACAATCACTTATCACTTTATATCATTTGATTCTGATTACATGAACATACAACAGATTATAAACATCATCATTCATCATGCAACCTAATCCGAAAACAAGACATGATAGTCGATTAACATCATCACACACATCCGATTACTAATACACATCTCGATCTAATCATACACATGTGAGCCGATTTTAAGGACATCAATATTAACAGTTTACATCATCATCAATCTTATATCATTTACAAATCATCATCATCGAACATGTATAATCACAACATCACATAACATACAATCGATAGTTAAACACTAACCGGTTAGAGAATGGATGAGGGTGATCCGAATCACAAGCTTCGATGGGGATGGGGTGTTGTTTGGCGTCGGCTTCGAGAGGAGAGAAACAGAGCTAGGGTTTGTGTGTGTTGGTGTTTTTGCAAAATATGAGGAGTTAAACCCCTATACTACTAAGCGTGGGTGAATAAGGGAAGTGGGCCGAACCCAGCAATGGGTTGCCCTTGGTCTCGAGTCGGCCAAGTATAGTTAGCCGAGAGAGAGAGATGAACGGCCCAAAAGGGCTTGTGCGATTAGGACAAGTGTTGTGCAACCGAGCTTATAAAATTCACATACAATTACGTAGCATATAACATAACAAAACATAATATTCCATTACAACCAAACACGTCAACTAGTCACGTAATGCTCATATAGGTTACATCAAAGTATCAAGAAAGGTTCTGAGATACGAGTTGTCACAACAACCGGAACCGATCACCGGAAATGGTGACGGAAATAGTCGAAAGAAATCATGATATTTTATTCTTCAAGAATAATATGAGGAGACAGAAACACATGATTAAGAATGAATCATGGATTGAAAAGAAGAAATCAATAGTATTGGTGTCAAATGATTATACGGGGAATCGAGAAAGAAAGAAAAGAACATTACATTTAGTGACACAAATTAGCGACGAAGAAAGGATAGTTGTAGCGACAGAAAAAAGAATGTTAGCGACAAAAAGGAAATTACAATTGACAACAGTTGTTAAAACGAAGAAAAGAAGGATGCAGGAATCGCGAGAACAATTATTAACGACTGTCTGTAACAAAAGAAGAAAGATAGTGACAGATGACGGATTAGCGACAGAACAATTATTAACGACAAAATGGGAAATGAGCAACAATATTACCGTACTCGGCATCACAAAACAATTCATGGTAGATTCATGGACGCATTATGATAAATTCAAAGAGAAGGCATGTTATCATCGACGCAGAGAGATGGTGAAGAACGAAGATGTTTCAAGACAAAGTCGGAGTCAAGGTGACAAACGAGAAGTTGTTGCAGGTCGAATGGAGAGAAACTCAAGTGGTGGCTGCGTTACCGAACAAGAAGGGATGGAAAAGCTACAGAAAAAGGAGACGTTTCGATTTCAAACAAGCAGCAAAAGCTTTGGACGAAGCCAACAAAAGCGTGCTCAAGAACTCTCTTAAACCGAATTAAGTTTAGGGGAGTGTATTAGATAGTAAAGTTAATTATCTTAGTTTGTAATTATTATTATTATTATAGGTCGTAAATATTTGAAACGTTATGATAGTGATAGCGGTTGAGAATGGCACCGGTTGACTGTTATTAACAGTTATTCCCGCCCGCAAATAACCGTTGTCAACTGTCGGTTATATTAGTGTATAAATAATTGATCATCTGCAACTATGATGATTACCAAGATATTTTCATTATAATTTCCATATATGTATGTTTATCTATTCTCTGTACGTACACAAACACACACACGAATACGAGTACAACGACGATTATGATGATGGCTTCCGCTAACAAGCCACATAAATATTCGATGTCTTTTGATCCAAGGTTATCCATTAGACCAATTCAATATATAACTGTACATAAACAGAATGATTCTGTTTATACCTTGTATAGATTTGTCTTTTTGATAGGCAATTCTTTGCTATCTATCATGTATAAGGTAATACACGGAAGCCCAAAAGATAGAAAAGAAAACGAGTATATTTAAGATAGGACAAACTGATGTATTACTAAGACTATCCGGTATAGGGACGCGCCTCTTGCCACATAGGAAGGATGGCGCCCCTCACACCACCCCGGTGGAATTAAGAGGAGGCGTCATCGTGGGTCTCGCCAACCAATTAGGGTGCCAAAAGCCTTATACGCGTGGAGTTTTGAAATGTTGACTGTTGGCAACGATCATATAATTAAAAAAATCATTTTCTTTATATATATTAACCAATCTTTCAACCTTAACAAATTCAACCCATTCACAACTCACAAAACATTCGAAACACTCAAACTCTTTTCATATAGTTTCTAAAAATGTCTTCAAGCTCGTCGTACGACTCATCTCGGAGTGCTCAACGACTTGAAAGAGGCGGTTCAACTTCTAAGAGATGAAGCGGAATCGTCGAGCCTCGTACAAGACAAGGACCCCTTAAACGAGATCTGGTGGGTGCTCATCAACGTTTGGTAGATGGTTATTTTTCTCAAAACCCTTTGTACGACGACACAAACTTCTATCGTCGCTTTCGCATAAGTCGCCAACTTTTTAGAGGATTTCAGGTGACTTAGAACGCAAATCTACCTTTTTAAACAACGAGAAGATGCAAGACGTAATCTTGGATTGTATGCATTGCAAAAATGTACCGCAGTTCATTAACTGACGTACGGCATGTCAACGGATGCTTGGGACAAGTATCTACGCATGTCAGAAAGAGTATGCTGAAAAAGTCTTGAAAGTTTTTATGATGGTTTTTTATTGTTATAATTGTTAATTCTATTTGTTATTATTGTTATTATTATAAAGCATGTACATTATTAGGTGTTATCAACCTATACAGAAGGTGATATTTGCGGAATCCAACGGCGTTCAACATTCCTATCTTTTATGAAGCCCACCAAAGTACACACGGGTTTCGCGGGATGATATGTGGCCTAGACTATACGCATTGGTTGTGGGCCTGTTGTCCAACTGCTTGGAAGGGCAACACCATCAAGGTGCACGATGATCCAAACCCTAATACTACAAGCAGTCGCGTCTCAAGATCTATTGATTTGGCATGTGTTCTTCAGCATGGCCGATGCAAACAATGATATCTAAGTCTTACAATCATCAAATCTATTCGATGATGTAATAGTCTGGGTTGCACCAAATACATCATTTTTTTTGCAAATGATGTTGAATACAAATATGGGTATTATCTAGTGTCACGGCCCCCGGCCCGGTTTGACCCGGTCCAGGAGCCACGGGACAGAAACCTCGTGGTATTTATTTAATTTGGCAGCGGAATTATTAACAGGATCGTTTAAAACTCGAAAATACCCGACTATTTTATTTCATGATTAGGGACAAACCCCGTAATTTACAATAAGGGAATTTCACTGGGAAACCCCTATTTTACAAAAAACATGTTTCTTTATTTAATCAAGCCACTTCTTAAAGCGTGTAGTGCTACACGACATTTTTCCTGAATCACAGCAGATCACCTGAAACATGTTTTAAAAAGGTTTTATCAGCAAGGAAATACTGGCGAGTCATTCAAGTTGCACAAAACGACACCTTGTTATAATATACAGTATTAAGGGTGATTACATTGTTTTTATCAACCAATTACCCCAAATCGGTATTTGTCACTCGACTGTATCTGTGACTATGGTCAGATCACCCATTGGCTAACACGTTGTCCAATGGTGACGGGAAACAAGTAATGTATACAAAACCTACATACCAGCAGTAATTGAAGATTGCAAAGACTTAATCCCTGTAATTATAACCTTGAAAACATTTAGGGTTTTGTAAAACAATTTGGTAAAAAGAGAATGACTCACATTGCAGATTTAAACGGGCAGAGTTTAGCCTACTGATTAGCCTTGTAACCTAATTTAAATAACAATGCACACGAACTAGGTTAGTAACTAATACAGCATTTACGATAACTCACGAGATTAAAACCCTCACAACGAATGACAAAGTGCAATACTTAAACATCCATCGAATTTACGACGAATGACAAAGTATGGCCCTAATGTGGGCAACACTTAAACATTCATTGGATTGGTTTCAATCGATCGGACATTGAATCGTAGCAGCGATCGAGTTAATACCATGTATCGTAGCAGCGTCTCCCTAATGGAAATTATGATTTTGAGCAGTAGAACTTCGTTTTTGAGAAAAGTTTTCGACACAGATGAACAGGCCATGATCGGATCAATTTATAGCTGAAAAATGAGGTTTACGCGGCCCGCGTAAACCTCCTCTTGATCTTACGCGGCCCGCGAGGGCCACTTAGGCTTAGACTAGGGCTAGCGTGTCATCGGTAGGCCTGCCACGTGTGCGACACGTGGCCTGTTCGCTGAACCGGAGATTTTATGAATTGTCGCGGCCCGCGTAAGCCTAGGCTTACTCTTAAGCGGCCCGCGTGAAACCCAAAAATATGGTTTTCTTGGTTTTTCATGCACAGTAGGGTTTCAGGGGTCAGGGTTTTCACTTATGGGTCGTTTTGGGACATTTTTGTAGGTCCTTACATCTAGTCAATGGTATTTATCCGAAGTGTGATGCCGGTGAAAGACTCTCTCGTGTCCAGATGACGTGAAACAGATGTATTACAAGAAGAAACACAAGTCAGCAAGAAAAGATAGAGAACATGCGTTAGGATTGTTAAAGAAACGATGGAGTATCATTGCCCAACCCTTATATATTCGTGAAAAGCAAAAAAAATGAGAAGCGTGATGTATACGTATATTATCTTGCATAACATGATCTTGTAGGACTCGGGCAGAGCCTTTTATGTTCACTTCGACGACACTTACCAATCGGCAGACCAACTATAAAGCTACACCCAGAAAGAAGCTATTCGAATGAAGATACGTCACAGGGAAACACACTTGAATCTTCGAGCGAATATGGTTGAACATCTGAGGAATAACCTTGACAGTGACCACATCGCCTACGACAACGAGCTGAAGACGTCTAGAATTTATTTTTTATTTGAAAAAATATAGTATTATCTTTGTTGAACATTTATGTGTTTAGTTTATTCGTAGTTTAATTTTTATAAAAATATAAATTAAAAAATGAGTAATGATGATACGGGCTTTATCCCACAAACGACCAGTTAACAACGGAGCTCCATGTCCAATTGGAACCGACATGCTGAAATAAAGTCCTAAGGGCTTTATCCCGCACACCATTTGGTCTAAGAGTATCCACTACGTTGAGCTAATATAAAATTTAGAGTTGTTATTTTAGTATGTCATATCATTCCAAACCCAACTTTTTCCTCCAACACAAAACCTAGGGCTGCAAATGAACCAAGCGTTCGGCGAACAGTTCGTGAACCGTTCGGCGGGAAGTTTATTTGTATTCATTCGCTTATTAAACAAGCGAACACGAACAAAAAAATTCATTCGTTTAGTTAAATGAACGAACATGAACAGAGGCCATGTTCGTTCATTTATGTCCGTGAACGTTCGGTAACGTGTTCGATAGTTCATTAGTGTTTTTAGTTTTATATTTTATTTAAATGCTTAAAAATTCCGATAAATGAAAGATTTAATAAGTGTTAGCGTATTATATATTGGGAAATTGGCCTATAATAATCCCACCTAGACCTTATTGGCTATTAATAATCCCACCTCATAATATTCCTCCCACCATTCCCACATTTCCCCTATTTTTCCTACAATGGTCCCCCGTTAAAAAAACTTAACGGAGTTAAGCTTTTTTCCAAATTACAAACAGATATTTAGGGCTTTTGATTAGAACGACGATACGAGTCCATTGATGTAAAACTTGCCTTGAAACGGTGCTCCAAACGATGAAAACGGCGCTTCATTTCGTGTGTTTAAATTTCCAATTAACCAAAATCAAATCACTTGGAGCACCATTTCGAAGCAAGTTTTACATCAGTGGACTCGTATCATCGTTCAGATCAAAAGCACTAAAAAATTTGTTGGTAATTTGGAAAAAAGCTTAACTCCGTTAAGTTTTTTTAACGGGGGACCATTGTAGGAAAAATAGGTGAAAGGTGGACTGGTGGGGGGGATATTCTGAGGTGGGATTATTAATGGCTAATAAGGTTTAGGTGGGATTATTACAGGCCAATTCCCCATATATATTATGTTCATGAACGCTTGTTGGTGTTCGTTTGTTTCCATTTGTGTTCACGAACATCAGTTTGTGCTCATTTGTGTTAATCAACGTTCGCTTTCGTTCATTGCCTAAAATTAACAAACGAACACAAACAAGTTCATTTTCTTAACAAACAAACACAAACGGACACGAACAAGTTCATTTCCTTAACAAACGAACACAAACATAAAGTCTTGTTCGGTAAGCGTTCATGAACAGTTCGTAAACACATACATTTCTTAACAAACGAACACGAACAAGGCCTTGTTCGTTCAGTTTGTTTGCACTCCTAACTAAACCACTTCAAACCTCTGATCCATCTCATTATCCACATCATCACCTACTTTTCCTTTTATTTGAACTATATCTAATTTATACAATCTATTTATAATTTATTTAATTAATATCCCCGTATGCAGCATGTTGTGCATCCAGATGCCGACTCCGATGGCTCAGGGTTGATGACTAGGTTTAATTGTCTTGTTTGTTTAGGTTTAATTATTTGTTTTGATTAAGTTTAGTTAGCTTGTGTGTTTATGTTTAATTATCTAGTTTGTTTAAGTTTAGTTATGTAGGTTGTGTAATGTTTTTAATTTTAATAAATTTGTTCTTTTTAGTTTATATTATTTTTATTTTATATATTTGTTTTTTTAATTTAAACCAATTTAAGTTTTATTATTTTAAAAGGTTTTTTGTTATTTAAAATAAAGGGGGATCCACAAGGGACCCACAATCACACCCTCTTCACTCATCCACTGCACCAGACCTCCTCTCCTCCGGACCGCCTCCATCACCCACCTCCAACGCTAAAGTCGCCTGCTTTGCCTCGTTCGGATTCCAAACTAACAAACCGGACTTGACAATGTGGATCCTATAAGTGAGTTTTTGATGATTACAATAAATTGATTTTATGGGATTTTAATTACTTATATTATCAACAGGCAACTAAAAAACTAAATGGGACAATTTAAAAGTCAAATCTTACAACATAGTACTCACATACAACTATGATAACTTGTGATTTACTTAGCCTATGTGTTATTATTCTATTTTATTTTTCATCGTTACATCATCAAACTACTTTCACTCACTTTTCTCACTCCATCATGTTTTTGTTTTTGTTTCGTAAATTTTTACACCTTATTAAAATTTGGAAAAGTAAAAAAAAAAAAATGCATGTGATTGATTGCTGGCATGGGGCTCACCAACTCTCCCCCACCAATGAGCGTTAGCAGGCTAAAGCCTTCCCTCTTTTCACAAGTTTTCAAGCCTCTTGGTATGATGTTTAACGCCCCTTCACATGCCATGTGGAAGGGGCGTTGACTCCATAACATCATCATCATACTCAGTAAATCTCACCAATAGTAAAACTAAGGTAGGGTCTGAGGAGTGTAAGATGTAGACAACCTTACCTCTACCCCGTCGGAATAGAGAGGCTGCTTCCAGTGAGACCCCCGGCTCGCTGGTAGTTTTCCATTAAGCCTTGGACATAAGGCACATAACACTCGGCAATTAACAAAGGCCAATTAGTGCATGTACTCCCTTGTCTTTCGGTTATCAATGCCACCACATGATGCATGATTAACCATCCCCCTCTTTTAATATTATTTTCACGAAATTAGTAAAATAACGTTAAAATTAGTGCACTTTTACTTTTGCCTCTCGAGCGCCCATACATATATACATTACAAGCGCATACCGCAAGCTGGGCGTAAATCTTGGAATAGACTTATTAAACAGAAACTCAAGAAAAAATCTTGGAAATCAAGTTAAGATGTATTGTATGTTCCTTACAATTGCATTTAACAGAATTTATAAAACATGCATAATTTTGGTGTCTTACTAGTTCAAACATATATTAAAAACACATCCAAGTATTATACCTCCTATTATTCCAACGATTTCCTAAGTATAAAGTGTTCAACATTAATGAACCAACTCTAAACCCTCATCCAAACCAATACTAACATAATCAAACAGTAAAACCACCATCGATAACCAAATCATGACCGGTGATAAAACCGGACTCCCGACAAGCAAGAAACAACACAGCATCCGCGACATCCTCTTTTTTCAAAACCAAATCTTTCAAGCTAGTCAACGGTTCATACATCTTCTCAACTTCTTCACCATCCTTCTCAAGCGCGTCGCACATCAACGGCGTTGCCACCACATAAGGCGACACACAGTTCACCCGGATCCCATACTGCCCGAGCTGCTTGCTAGCCGATTTCATCAACCCCACCACCGCATGTTTCGACATACTATAATCCGTCTTTTCATTCACTCCTATCTTACCCAATACACTTGAGGAGCAAATAATGCTTCCTTTCACACGCCCCTCCACCATTGCACGTGCGGCATGTTTCACGCACGTGACCATCCCACGAACGTTGACCGCAAAAAGGCGGTCAAATTCGTCCATGTCAAAGTCAATGATAGTTTGGTCAGATTTAGTAATGATTCCCGCATTACTAAACATGATGTCGAGGTGGGCGTGGATGTCCACCGTGGAGTCCACTAGGGACTTCACTTGGGCTTCGTTGGTGATGTCGCAATGGACGTACGTACAACGGTCTAGGCCGATGGATAAGGAGACGTTTTCTCCCAGGTCGTCTTGGATGTCCGCGATCACCACACGAGCACCTTGGTTGGCGAATAAACGCGCAGTGGCTTCGCCTATGCCGCTAGCTCCACCGGTGATTATAGCCACTTTTCCTTGTAGCTTATTCATAACGATATATTTTTGTGCATGGAATTGTTTGATTTGTTCGGGGTCTTCTTATCATATATAACAAAATTTAATTGACTTCATGTAAATAAAAACAAAAAATGCCGTATAAATTGGGTGGCAGCCAGAGAATAATAGCATCACGATACTTTACAATCTTTACATGTTGACGATTCTACGTTCGAATGTTCAACAAATATTTTCGAAAATGTTTTGTTTTATTTTCTTTCATGATAACGTGTCGCGTGGATTATAAAAATGTGTGTAATAATAGGGTTTGGCCGGCAATTTTAGACACGTATACGAATACACGACACGAACCTACACGAAGTTAACAGGTATCGTGTATGGCCTTAACATGTAACATGTACTAAACAGATAGACACGAAAATACCTGTTAATTTTCGGGTCTAAACATGTAAAATATATGTTTACCTGTTTAGTACCTGTTAATACATGTTAACAATTTTAATATGATAAAAAATACAATTTAGTGTCACCATGTGATTTGAAAACCTGATTTTATAACTTATATTTCTAGTTTCCTTTCCGTTCCCATTCCAAAGAACTTTACATTGTATTGAATGGATGTTATGAATTATTTAAACCTTTTGTGATTTGTTATTTATGGATTTTGTTTCAAACTTGTTACGGATTATGCGTTTATGCATTATTTAAGTCTATTGTGAACTTTTGGCAACTTTTGTTTCACTACACAGGTTCCTAGATATGTAATTATTGAAACATTTGTAAACAGGTATTAACAGGTAATTGTCGTGTATACCTGTTAAAAAATATTTTGTGTTTGTGTATGGAAAACTGGACACGAAACCTTATCGTGTCGTGTTCGTATATGAGATTTTGTGTATCGTGTATTATCGTGTTCGTGTATTATCGTGTACAAGTATACACGATATGCTAGCCCTAGGTTTTGCTTTGTATGATTTTTTTAATATCTAGGTTTGTTAACGGTCGCGCATTGTGGCGAAACGAAACAAAAACGTTATTTATAAATAAAGCATTTTGTTTAGAAAGCCAAATCGTTAGAATTGTTTAGTTTATCATCGTACCGTTTTAAGATACCAAATGAATACTCTATTTTGAATATAACTTTTCTTTTTAACAAAACTAATACCGGCATTGGCGAAGATTGGGGGGTCGATTTTTCCCAATTCCGGGGGAGCGAAAACGTATATACCTAAAAATTTCTATACAAAGGTACTGTTATAACACTACGCGTCGAAAAGTTCGGGGGGGGGGGGGGCGGACGCCCCTCCCGCCCCAAGGAAGTTGCGCCCCTGAATACCGGAATGTCGAGAGAAAAAAAATAAGCACAACTACGTACTTAAATTTTAGAAAAAAGATTAACGAACATAAATTACTAAAGAAATATCAAATTAATTGATAAAGGAAATATGATTTAAAAAATAATTTAATGAAAAAGAAAATTAAATAATAAAAGAAATATAGTTTTATAAAAGGAAAAAATCATAAAATATATCAAAACTTAAAAGTAAATATAATAATAAACTATTATAATATTAATTAAAATAATATAATATAATATAATATGAAAAAACTATATATTATTATAAATCTAAAATCACTATTCATGGCCCTTTCGTAAACTATATATACTAGTCCTTATAACCCGCGTGTTGCGGCGGAACCGTTAAACCAAACAAACAGTAGACGTAAAAATGTTTAACCATGCACATGTGTTACAGTGTGTTAATTCGCAAAAATTATATCAAAATGAAAAGCATAAAGAATGATAACTAACTTGACTTAGGACCCGCGTGTTGCGACGGCGCCGTTAAATTATAAAAAAACAGATGTAAAAAACGTCGAACCACACGCACACGTTGCAAAGTATTAACTCGAAAAATTTATACTAAAATGTAAAAACATTAAATTTAAAATCAAATAAGAGTTATATGATGATGAGTATTATAATTAGTTAACTTATATTGTCACATTCTATTATGCCAATATTAGAATGAAGGAGAGAATGAGGACCTAAAATATAGACTAATGGTTAACAAATGATTTTTAATGGACCACAAACAGAGAAAGTGAAATGATAATGGATTAATAGAATTCTGATTTTTAATGCTTCACCAACTTGTACTTAAGCTATGTGGGGTAGTAAAAAATGAACAGTGAAAAGTAGACACAAAAGAATTTTGTAAAATAATGGTGGGATGATTAGTATTGTAGAAACGTGACCTGAGATACATCCTTACAATGAATACTCTGATGAGAAGTGGCTTAAAATCCGATCTGCAGAAGAGAACATCGTTATGACTCGTCACATGAATGGGTTATTCCTCTAACCACCATCCGACATGAGAATAAGTATGGGTTGAGTGGAAAGATATATGAAATAGAGAGTTTTCAGAATGAATCTTTACCTTGAGGTCTGCCCTCTTTTTATACCTTTTGTTGGCTTAGAGTTTCCCCTATTCTCAGAGAATCGGTTACATGGGATCTGCCCCCTTTTTAGGAGATTTGACAGACCTATTTTCTGCATAAGAATATTTCCCAAATATACATTATATTTAACTCGCATTTATTGCGGATTTGACCGACCCGGAATGACTAAGCCGGGTCATTCCTCTACAAGTATGAACTAGAATTACCATATGCTGTAACGCGGCGGGAGATTCGTTAGTGATATATCACATTAGATGAAACGCAAATGTTTCTTACATGACCGCAAGCCTGTGTGTAAAACATATAAAAGAATAATTAAGCCGACCTCTGACCCGCGCGTTGCGACGAACCCATCAAACTGGGAAAAAATAGACGCGTTGCGACGGGCCTATCAAATGAGAAAAATAGATTAAAAAACGTTGAACCCCACACGCACGTTGCGGTGTGTTAACTCGGAAAAATTAGGATGAAACGTAAAATGAAAAACTAACGAAAGATGAAAAGTATAAGGAGCCAAACTTGAAAGTAAAAAAGTGTTGGAGTTAAATTGCAAAAGAAGAAAAGCTTTCGGTTAAAAGTAAAAAAAAAAAATTAAAGTGTTAAATTGCAAAAGATGAAAACTTTTGAATTAGAAATGAAAAATCAAATTAATCAAATGGTTAAATTGCCAAAGTTTTAAACTTTAGACTTATATTGGTAAAGATTTAAACGGAAAAATCCATTTTATTTTATTTTAAACTTTAAACTAGTATTAAGGCCCCCGCGTTGCGGTGGGGGTGTAAAACCGTGACAAATAACACTAATGTCATACCATCGCCAGCAACCACCAACATTAAAGTTGGGGTGTGTTATTGTGAAGAAATTCGACCGAAACAAAAAATATAGAAAATAATAACTACGTCCATTTAAGACCTGCGTGTTGTGGCGAACCTATCAAGTGGGAAAAATAGACGACGTAAAAATGTTGAACCACACACGCACGTTGCGCCATGTTAACTCGCAAAATTTAGAACGAAGTGTAAAATGAAACGTAAAAACGTTGAACCACGCACGCATGTCGCGTCATGTTAACTCGCAAAATCTAGAACGAAATGTAAAAACGTTGAACCACACACGCATGTTGCACCATGTTAACTCGCAAAATCTAGAACAAAACTTAAAACGAAAAATTTGCCACATATGAAAAGTGTAGGGGACCAAAGTTAAAAGTAAAATGTTGTGAGGTTAAATTGAAAAGATGAAAACTTTTGGGCTAAAAGTAAAAATTCAAATAGTTGAAGATTAAAAATGTAATATCAACATTTTTTTTGAAAAGCCCCCTAAGCATATGTTATTTATTTATACTAGTAGGGTGCCCGCGCGATGCGGCGGGGGCGACACTTTGGATTGCGGCACTCGTTGCTGGTAGTTTTCTTATTTGTATATGATAACATTATTGTGGTGGATATATGTCATAAGTGTTACACATGAGAGCCTAACACCTATTATGTCTTGCAATGTTCGATCAACTGCCTCTATCGCCTAACGTTTCGCCATCGATGCCTCATCCCATATAATTAACTTGGAGGACCTAATTAGTTGACTTATAATTCCTAAAATTTTGGGACATAGTTTACTATTTATCTACTAAATATCGTAAATTAGTATTAAATAAATATCGTAAATTAGTATTAAATAATTCCTAAAATTTTGGGATATAGTTTACTATCTATCTACTAATATCGTAAATTAGTATTAAATAATTCCTAAAATTTTGGAACATAGTTTATCTTCTATCTACTAAATATCAAAGTTTTGTTTTGTTATAAAAATTAATAATAAATAAAGTATAGAAAAACTGTTTTAAACATGTAAAGATTCGTTTGTTAATAAAAAATATTAAACAAATGACAAAAGTACATTAGTTCAATCGAGATGTAAATTATAAGTGCAATAAAATAACACAAAACATAAACTTCAAATATAAAATAAACTTTATTATTCATGGGATAGTCTAGATCAAATAAAAACAACTGAAAATGAAAAAAAACATAAAAACACTTGATATATTTCATCTAATTTCTCTTCTTTTTTGATCCGTTTTTCTTGTTTGTGCTCGAATCAGCAGTATCATCTAATTCATCTTCTTTTTCATCGTCCTCAGAATCATCTAAATTTATAACCTCGACCCATTTCCATTCAGAGAGTCTCTTAGAGCTTTTCTTTTGATTCTCATACTTCCGATCCTTAAAAAACAAAAATTTAATAAAAAAGTTAAAAAATGATTAAATAAATTTTATAAAAAAACAAATTGAATACAAAATTTTTAAAAAGATTAAATAAATTTTAAAATTACCTCTTTACTAAATTGACGTTGAAGATTAGACTTTTATGGACTGAACATTGCACCATAAGAAATAATTTCAACACTATTATCACCATCATCCTACAATAAAACACCAAATAATAACATAACGAACTTGTTAATATGAAAGATTATAAGCGAAAATATTACTTAAAAACTAACAAAAGCTTGTTCGACAACTGGGGTGTTTAAATTGGTGTGTTGAATCTGAAAAATCAAATAAGTTAGTATTCACATAAAAGTAAATAAAAGAAAACAATTATTCATTATTGCGATATAACAAAACTTATCATAGAACCGACCTTAGATTTTTCAATATCGCATGCTTGTTTTTTCGCATCAAGTGAATTCAGAACTGGCTCCATATTTTAAATCTGTTTAGCAATAGAAATGTAGAATTGTGAGTGTTTGCTATGTATTTATAGTAGTCCATTAGGGTTTAGTTTTAGATTGGTCATCCACTTATTTAGGAAGTTTGTTGTGAGTTTTAAGTTTTTAAAATAAGATGCACATATCCTGTTTAGTTTGTTGTGGCATGTTTAATAGGAAGTTTGTTGTAAGTTTTATCTATACTATATTAAACATGTCACAACAAACTGACTCTGTACAAGTAAAATTAGGGAATATTTTAGTTTATTAATGTCGTTCAAAACAAAAAACTTGGGTAAAAAACAAATGTTAATGCACGGTAGCTAGGTAATGGTCAAAGCTGGCTTGGGTAAAAAACAAATGTTGGCTTTAATCAATTGTACATTTACGCATCGGCTATTTGTACTTTATGAACGCACGGCGAAACTAAAAAAGACAACTATCGAAACGTTTAAAAAAATGTGCCGATCATCATGGTACCTTCGGATTTTTTTAAAACATTACGGGTTGTAAGATATCGCAGGAATACATTAAAGAATTAAAGAGGGGGGAAGTGTAACTAATTACCCATAATTATGTTAAATGTCAAGGATTTAAATGTAATAGATTGAGGGACTAAAAAATAATTATGGTTTAAAAGACCACTTTACCCTCATTCTAGGGGTTTATTTATAAATAATGGGGGAAGAAGTTCTTAACTTTTGGGAATCATTCCCTCATGTATTATAATATAGTATAGATGATGTAAATTGTCAACAAAAATGGGTCAAGTAAAAAGGAATCAGTAGCCTACCTACATAGCAGGCCCGCTGTGGCCTTGGCGGCCCACATACATGTAACTCGGTAACCCAATTCTCTTTAGATTTATAGGTTCACAAATCAGGTTGTGGCCCCAAACCGGGTCTGGCTGGTTAACAAAAGTCAGAAATGGGTTTCTGGAATTCTGGCTAAACCATATCGAGTTGAAATGATTGGGCTTGACTGGTTTTAAACCTTGTGGTTTTAATCGGTTCGAGCCAGTTTGATAGTGTTCAAGCCGGTTTTCAAAGCATAGGGTTATACTTACACTTATACCTGATTTTAACCATGTACGTAAATTCCACCTTTCTTTCTTTTTCTTAAAATCCCCATATTTAGAAAATATTTTAATACGATTTAGAGTAAATAGTCATGTCATGTTTGTTCATGAGGTTTGGTCACTATTGAACTTTCATCCAAAAGGTTTTTTCCACATCTGGGTGGTTCTTATGGTTTCAAAATCTTGTCATTTTCATCCAACTTCTTAACTCCATCAACTTTTTTAACGTTAAGTCAAATGTATTTTCGTCTTTTTACCTATTTTTTTGTTATATATATTACACACTAAATAAAAAAAATAAGAATTCTCTCTCTCTCTCTCTCTCATCATCAACTAAACACCACCAGCACAACACCTGCAACTCAAACCATCGAGATCAAATAAAACACCACGACCACCACCAATCAAACATCACCACCGCCACACCTAAACCCTAGTTGTCGTAACCATAAGATGAAGTGTTGAGACTTACAAAGATGCCGAAACCTTCATCGGAACCTTAGCCGCCATCGTCGAAGGCGGTGGCTAGGTTTCCATCCACCTTCATCACCACTGATATACCCCTGAATCACCGAAGTGGTGGTGGCCCGCAACATCCATCATCACTGAATTGGTACCAAAAACCTTTACAACCCCACCACTGGCTTTGATGCGGTTCTCCATCGACGGGGAATGTCAAAACCCTACCCCCCTCCACCCTTCTAGGATCTGTGCAATAGAGAGGGAGAGAGAGAGTGGGGTGGGTTTTATTTAGGGCATGTTTGGCTAAGCTTTTTCAAAACAACTTATTGGCTTTTTGAAAAAGTTAGTATGGAGTGACTTTTTGGAAAAGTCATTTTTCTCCTCACATACAATCTCGTTGCCAAACATCATTTTAGAGCTTATGACTTTTCAAAAAGACAATAAGTCAATAAGTTATTTCAAAAAGCTTAGCCAAACATGCCCTTAATATTGTTATAGGTTTTTCTTATTTTTTAAATAAAGATTTTAAAATAATAGCATTTTGGGCTTTTAACAAAAAGTTAACAGAAATATTAGATGACGATAACAAGTTTCTTGAAAATGACAAGATATTGAAACCACAAGTATTCAACTTTTCTAAATGAAAGTTACGAAAGTGAACAAGCCTCATAAATGACATTTTACACTACATTTGTCAAGTTTACATTTATAAATTGATCAAACTTATTTACATATTACAACTAAAAAACACTACATACGTAAAACGGTACACACAATTGGTGTCATTTTAGAGTTTAACTCTTTGAGATCACAACACACTAAGGATGAGCAAATGGTACCAGTACCGTATTTACTGAACCGAAACATTTTCGGTACCGACTTTTGACATTTTTTATACCAGTTTGATAGCGTATTTACCCTTAAATACCGGTGTCGAACCGTACTGGGTAAATATTCGATACCAATACCCTTTTTAAGGATTTTTGATACCGATACCGATTGATACCGAGCTCATCCCACAACAACAGTCTTTGTCATCAACCCCAACCTTTGTTGATGACGTCTTCCCCCTCCTAAATCTCAAGAACCCAAAAACCCTAACCTTAAAACATGTCGAATTCCGACGATCCTCACTCCCCGACTGTCAAATCCGACTTCTCGATGATCACTCAAACCATCGGCCGTCAACTCCACACCGTTGCTTCGTTTCTCGCCCCACCACCACACCAACCTTCTTACTCTCAGGATGCTTCACCCTCTTCTTCTTACCAAGGCTTAAAGAATGATCTTGCTGAAATTGGAGATAGCTTAAAGACCCTCTTATCCCCCAAGAAAGCCGTCACTGGAATTTCTAAATTTGCTTCTAATTTGATCAAGTTTGATAAAGGGGATGTTGTGGGAGTTACTGATGATGTTGTTGATTTTGTTCGAGAGATTTCTACTCGCCCTGAATGCTGGCTTGATTTCCCTTTATCTCTTCAAAACCAAGGTTATGTTTTTTTCAGTCTTTTTTTGCAATTGTTATGTTTTTTTTAGCAATGCCTTCCTTTTGTTTTGAAACGCGCCTCAGGGGTGAGGCGAGGCGCACAATGCGATTGAGGCCTTGAGAGACGCCTGGTGCATGTCTGGGTTGTGATTGGGGTATACATAGGGATCAAAGGGCTGAAGGGATTATGAATGGTTTACTTGATAAAAAGTCCGATACGTAAGAGAGATGAGACTGATGCCACTTTTGGTTGTACTTAAGGTTTATTTGATTGTACTTATAGCAACGTGTAACGAGCGTGAAGCTCTCATCTCACGCGTTGCACCTCGGGTTTTGAGACCTAAACACCTTGGAGCGCCTCACGTTTTTTACAACTAAAGCCTCACCTCAATTGCCAACTAGCACGCCTTGGGCTTACTGGCCATGGATGAGAGTAGAAATTAATAGATAAGCGTGTTTGGTTGGAGAGTTGGAGTAAGTCTTCACAACAAACGGGCTACCAAAAACAAAGTTGTGAGCTCCTCATGGACGAAGGGGACAATACTGCAAATCGGTTGACATGAGGGGCCGATGTTACACCATTAGGGGTGTAAACAAGCGTAGAGGCTCGAGAGCTACTCGTGATCGGCTCGGCTAAAAGCTTGAATGAGTCAAGCCTTAACGAGCCGAGCTCGAGCCTGAAATACATAGGTCGTTGGAGCGATATTGAAGCGAGCTCGAGCCGAGCTTTTAGCTCGTTTGAGGTTGTTCTCAAAATAGCTCGAGCCAAGACCGAGCTTTGGGTTTTATTCACGAGCTGAGCTCGAGCTCAAATAATTAGGCTCAAACCAAGCCTAGCTCGAGCTTCATAAAAACATGACTAGCTGAGCTCGAGTCTAGTCAGGGTCGGCCCAACTCGTTTACACCCCTACACACCATGGATCTTGAACTGATCTATATGATATTATGATTAACCTTTATAATTAGATGGATTACGATCTACATCGATTTATATATTAAAAAAAGTATTACAAAGTACAAACAAAACATAAGAACTTACAAGGTGACTTTAGGAATTTTTCGGTATCGAAGGTTCAGGCTGCAGATTTTAACATATTCTTCTACATTATCTTATTTCAACTCAAATAACGTATTTTCCTTTTGATGCAGATTTTAACATGTCCCATGTTCAGAAAGATCACACCTTGGCCATACAAGAGCTGGTACCAAACCTCACTACTTTGAGGCATACAATTCACAATCACATGACCGAACAACAGTTTTGGATCATCTATTTTGTTCTGTTGGTCCCACGGTTAAATGCAGATGACAATCGCCTTTTATCAACCCCAGAGGTAAAACCGTAAAACTATTTCCATCGCCAATGAACAAACATAAGCCAGCATAATTTAATATTTATTTTGGCTCTATAGATTGTTCGAGTGCGTGAGACGGTTCTGCAAAAACTGAGAAACAATAAGAACATGCCCACAGGGTGTTCGTGTTCGGATGATACACGCGATGAAAAGGGTAGTATGGTAAATAGTACTGAACAAAGTGAGAACCCGTTTCAAGATGCTGCAACAAACAGGAAAAGTGAGGATGATGTTTCGTTCAGTGATCTAGATGATGAAACGTCATCTAGAGTTAAACGAACACAAAGTTGCAGGTTTTCTTCTGCGAGTGAAAATAGTGATTGGGTTCGACTTGGTGGAACTTCGAAAGTGAAGTGTGAGAGACGTTCGGAAAGTGAAGAATCGTCAAGTGATTGGCATCCTGTTGAGGATGTTGATCTTTAGAACAGTGTACAGTTAAAAGTTTCTATGTAAAAACTTAGCTAATTGTGTACTTCCCTTTTCGGGTGCTTCACATCCACATTGTAAATTGTAAATAAGATAACAAAAAAATAGGAGTAACGAGCATCCATAATCCATAACTGGTGTTAAGCCTTCACGTTGCGGAGCAAGGCGTAAAACCGTAAACATGCCCCAGGGGTTTGGTGCGGCTAATCGGAAACAATGAAAGCAAGTAATGATACCGTTTCCAATAATATAATATTACCGTTTCTAATAATATCAATATTTAAACATTAAATCGTACAAAACTAAACTCATTTTAACTCTTGTGATTGAAATTATAAAAAGCCAAAAGTTGCTTACAAAATTCAAAAACCCTGAAGTTTACTATGCTTATGGAAAAAATAAATAAAACCAAAACAAAATACATAAAAAACAATTTAGACACTATTCATCCACATGTTAGAATTAATATATAATATATAACTAGCATTATTTCTCCCGTGCTACGCAACGGGAAATCGATCGACATACGATATCGACACTCGCTATAGTAATCCAAAAAGAAAACCGAAAAAAATAAAGTCGTGACATGTCCAAAAATATTTTACCTCTATCAAAAACTGTATAAGCACATATTGGTTTCGATTATATCGATACCGATACCGTTGGTGTTCGGTCAGAATTGGTTTGATTAAGTTCATCACGGTATCGATTCGTACATGGACTCTTATAGCTTACGATAATACAAAAAATAACATTTTATTTCGAATAAATCTCCAATTTTACCAAATTTATGCCGGAATGTCAAAAGAGAAAAAAAACAAAGCTATGCATGCAACTTTTTTAAAATATTAATAAACATAAATTATTAGAAAAAATAAAGTTAAACAATAATGATATATTATATTATATATAATATAATAATAAATAATATATAAATATATATAAAGTTAAATTGTAATATTTTCCGTTAATACATAACAGTAGGATTCTCCCGTACGTTGCGGCGAGAATTGGGTTGGTATAAGTTCGATTTGTTATGCGGGGGAATTTAATGGTATGATACTGGTACTCGGTATATTCATTAAAAAAGAGAAATCAACACTTATTTTACATTGACCGGAAACAATAAAAACGAAACCGATACCATCACTGATGTTATTCGAACGACATCGATCAGTTCAGATTGTCACGGTACTAAAGATTCATTTACCATTGTAGAAAAAGTTGTATAAATGAAAATTTATCGATACCGAAAACCATAAAGGTGAATACAGGTCCCAATATCAATGTTGTTCGGTATGATACGGTAGCAATACGGTTCAGTTATTCGAAATCAAAAACAAAAAATCAATAAATACCGGTACCGATACCGATATCAATGTTATTCGGTTGGTTCTACTTCGGTTCACTACGGTAGCTATACGGTATCCATTATCAAACATTAAACTATAAAAAATGAATACATGTACCAAATAAAACAATGTTTGTTTTCAATAAAATTTATCTTAGCGTTGGAAAAAAAATCAAACACGTAACACAATTGATTAAAAAAATCAAATTAAATGATGATTAAAATTAGAATAATTACTTAAGAAAACAAAATCACTATTTATGGTAAGTCTAATCTAATTTCATACGTATAATAATAATAATTACTTAAGAAAACAAAATCACTATTCATGGTAAGTCTAAATTCATATGTATGATATAATAATATAATAGTGAAATTCCCTCTCGTTTCGCAACAGGAATTCAATTGATATATGTTCTGTTACGGTATCAACACTCAGTATGGTAATTAAAAGAAAAAAGTTTCATCAATCGAAAACAGTAAAACGAATATCAGTACCGATGTTTTTCAGTTGATATCGGTTTAGTTGGTTTGCGTTCTATGCTTATTTTTTTTCAACTTTGTCATATAAACTTTATTGAAAACGGCTATACCAAACCAACACGGACTGAGTTGTTCGGTACCGTTATTTATTCTTATTATTTACTTTTGATTTGATAAGCTAAAATTGTATTGCTACCCTATCGTACTGAACCGAACAACACCGGTATAAGTATGTATTATTTTTTATGGTTTCTTGTTTGATAATAGATATCATGCCGCTACCATAGTGAACTTAATCGAAACCAAACGAACAACATTGGTTTGGTACCAGTATTTATTTTTATTGTCTTTTATTTCGATAAATTGACATTGCATCTCTAGCGTACCGTACCAAACAACATCTGTAGCGATACCTATATTCATCTTTGCTTTTAGATTTCAAAATCTTTTTCATTTATATAAATTATGTAACTTTGTTTGTGACGATATATAAATATCAATATAAGTACCATGACAATTTGAACTGATCGATACAGTTAAAACAACATCGATGCCTGTATCGGTGTTTGTTTTTATCATTTTCGATCGATGTAAAAGACGAGTTGACTTCTATATTGAGTATATGAATCGTATCGATATTGTAATTAACCAAACCGATACCAAACTGATTGCTAATTAAAATACTACTAAAACATAGCTAAGAATTATTAAAAATCAAACAATAATAAATAAAATATTAAAAAAAACAAAAAGGAAATACTTAAAATATATTTCATGCTAAGTATCTATTCATATATATAATATATAATAATATACGAAGAATGTGTTGTATTTCGTACTTTTACAAATTGTCACGTCAACACCACATCATATTCTTAGGTGCTGTTTGTTTTTGCAGACATAAATTGTCTGCAAGCTGATTTTATCTGTTTTCATGTCTGCAACTGAAGATTTGGTCTGAAGCTATTCAAGCTGAAAATATAAGACTGTTTGTTTTTATAAACTGATACCGTATGTACAAACTACATGAACTTTGTTTTATTTTCCACATCAAAACATCCTAAACCAATTACCTCCAAACTGTTTTAATTTCAGAACATCCTAAATAAGTCTCATCTCTGCCTTCTCTCTTGATCCAGTCACCGGAGCCGGTTCCGGCAGGCACTCCGGCGCCTTTTTCCGGTAAACACACCCACCTTCTTCCCTATAACACAAATTTAATGAAACCCAAATGCTACTTATTCATAAATAGTTGAACACCAAACACCTGGAGTGCTTTAAAAAAAACCTCACTGAGACAAAACATCAAACACCTGGAGTGCACTTCAAGTGAGATTATCGAGAAGCTCAAGTCCCTTGCCGATGAACACGTGATTGGGTCCGGTGGGTTTGGGACCGTGTACAGAACTGTCATGAATGACTGTGTGATGTTTGCAGTCAAAAGAATTGACCGAAGTCGAGAAAGTCAAGATCTTGCATTTGAACGAGAGTTGGAAATATTGGGTAGTGTTAGACATAGTAATCTTGTTAATCTTCGAGGATATTGTCGGTTTCCTGATTCAAAGCTTCTCATCTATGATTATGTGGCCAATGGTAGTCTTGAAAAATTCTTACACGGTAAGCTTCATAATTCGAAGAAAGAGTTTTTTGTGGTGGTGGTCCAGTTTTGTTTCAAATTTGAGTTCTGAAGGCATACGAGGGAGGAGGGTTTTTTGTGAAGATGTTTGAAGAAATGGTGTCGTAGCTTTTTTTTTAAGCTGAAAAAAGCCATTTTCAGATCAGTTTAAAAGAAAAAAACAAACAGTCTTCAAGGACAACGTCTGCGCGCCTGCAAACATCAGCTCCCTTGAAGATGTTTAAAGAAAAAACAAACACCCCCTTAGACTTTCCTTAAAATGCCAAACCTTACCCACAATGTACAAACTTCCAACTTCACCTTACACTCCACGTCATCACCTACTTGTACATTTATTTTTGGAGTTAACCGTCATTTTCGTCCCTTTGGTTTGTCCAATTACTTAGTTCAGGCCAAATTTCATATTTGTAACATTTATGTCCCTAACATTCTTGAAACATATCAGTTTCGTCCAAAAACTAACGTCTATTATGCCAATTTCATCCTCGTGGTTTGTCCAATTATGGCAATAGGTTTTAACATGCGTTAGTGTTTTGGACGGAAGTGACATATTTCTAAAATGTCAGGGACGGAAATAGTACAAATTTGAAATTTGGCATGGACTGACATAATTAGACAAACTACATGGACGAAAATGACAGTTAACTCTTTATTTTTTGTATACTATCATATTACTTTTATTTTATTTATATTTTATATCTCGATTTTAATTAAATTATAAAATACATTATACATATTAATTCAAAGGGTTGATGAACAGTAACAACATAAATATTGATTTTTAATATTTTACCATTGAAGAAATCAATAATTATTCTCGAACAGCAACATGAATATTGTCAAGTTGTTATTATTATTATTATTATTATTATTATTATTATTATTATTATTATTATACACATATGAATTCAAATGGTTTAAACCATACCCTACACCCTGCAGCCTTAGGGGCTTTTAGTGATTTAAAGCATCTATGGGTTTTATAGTGTCATGTCAGAGCTATGTTGTCACACCTCAACCGATAGCGGAAACATCGGAGCGATACAAATTAAATTGCTCATTACTCGTAACACTAAATTGTACATATTAAAAGAAATTGCTCATGAACAATGTTTTACAATTGTTTTATTGGTATTGTTTGTCTTTTTTAGTTTTGATTACTTTTATTGTATTATTTTAATTGATTAAAACATCAATAAAACATGAAAAGTCCTTAAAGCATGTATTGTAAGCATCTATTGTATCATTAATGCAATCAAAGAACTCATAAATTCAAATATGTTATAAACCGTTCTTTTGTATCTTAACATTCGGGTATAAATTTTGTTCAGAACGAAGTTGCATTCAACTTGGAGTATTTTTTGGTACCGTGTTGGTACCCTAACAAACCGAATTAATTCTGGGTGAACATCGGTAAAGGTATCGGTATGGCTATTAGCACGCATATCTATTTATTATACATATGAATTCAAATTGATCACGAATAGTGATCTCACTTCTAATAATTTAATGTTTCGTTAATTTTTTAGAGTAAATTACGATTTTGGCCCCTGTGGTTATATCACTTTTACCTTTTTAGCCAAAAAAATAGTTTTTTTAACATCTGAGTCCCCAATGTCTTTTTTCTAACTCTTTTGGCCCCTAACGTCTTTTTTTCTAACTCTTTTAGCCCCTAACATTTAATGGATGGGGTTAGTGTTAGGGGCCAAAAGACTTAGAAAAAAAGACGTTGGGGGCTCAGATGTTAAAAAAAAATTGGGCTAAAAGGGTAAAAGTGATATAACCACATAGGCTAAAATCGTAATTTACTCTATTTTTTAATTCTAAATTCAACTTTTATGTATTTTCTTAAAAATATTTAAACATCATCCAATTTATTTTGTTTTATCTGATAACATGTGTTTGTTAATTTTTCAAAACATTTAAATCCGCATCAATGTTTTCTTTTCAACATTGCGATATAAGTATTATTGAAAATGAACACCATGCCACTGTGATGCCAACCGAACTTAAACCGACGATGAATGGTAATTTATTATTTAAAACTATCTATTTTTCATTTACACAACTCTGTACGGGTATTTATTTTTATTGTTTTTACTTTTGATAAGCTGACACATATCGTACTCTAATAAGATGTGTTTATTAATTTTTTCAAAATATTTAAACCGTATCAATGTTTTCTTTTCAACAATGCGACCCGAAATAAAACCGGCGATGAATGGTAACTTATTATTTTAAAGCATCTATTTTTCATTTATACAACTCTGTACGAGTATTTATTTTTATTGTTTTTACTTATGATAAGCCGACACGTACCATATCGAACAAAATCGGTACCGGTACTCATATTCATTTTGATGGTTTCTGGTTTCAATAAATTTTCATTTACACTGTCTTCGACGATAAATGAATTTCGATACTAAACAAATCGATGCCGACAATATCGATATAAACACGTGTTGATTTCTATAGCGAGTGCAATTGTTCCGGTACTGTAGTGAATCAAACCAACACCAATCAAATGCTCGCGCTAATCTACCGCCGCAACGCGCGATCAATTAACCTAGTTCAAATTAAAAGTAAAATAAAGAAAAGCGATAACTATTAAGCGTTTAATATTATTTAATTTTAAATATTTTAACGGTTATATTCCAACGACTATATTACAACGTCTACAATCTAATAGTTATATTGTAACGCCTATATTACAACGTCTATAATCTAATGGTTATATTCCAACGGCTGTAAATTCATAACATATTACAACCTTTTTTGTCACTCCGGATTCAACTTTCTCTCAAATATGGGGTGGGGGGTGGGTGGGGGGGGGGGGGGGGGATGATATCCATATGTTAACCCTCCTCATCTAGCTGTTTACCCGCACGTTCCACTTGCAAACCCTCCTTGTCCAGCTGTTTACCCTCTCATTCCAGCTACAAACCCTGTTCGTCCAACTAAGAATTAGAGATGACAAATAGTAAAAGGAAGAATGGGACTACGCATTTGACTAAGTGTTTGGCCAACTAAGAATTGGGGAACAACACGTTTAACTGGACCTGGAGAGGAAGACGTACCACATCCCGAGGAAATGAACGTAAATAAATTCGACGACGAGCGTTTGAGGAACCATGACCCATGGGAAGAAGAACGCTCAATGGATTCAGAGTGCTTGTTCGATTTAGTCGAACATCTTTAGTTATGTTTTATGTGTTTTCTTTTACTTTTTGTGTAGTTTTAGGTTTAATTATGTAGGTTTTGTAAGTTTACGTAGTTTTTTAAATTCATGTTACGTAAGTTTTTACGTAAATTTTTAACTTCATGTTATGTAAGTTTTTACGTAAAATTTTAAATTCATGTTATGTAGGTTTTTATGTAGCTTTTTAAAATTGTTATTTATGTATGTTTTTTGAGTTTATTGGTGTCATTTTTTTTTTTTGCTTATAAACTGTTTAGAAGGCCCACCATATTCGTCCGCTTGGTAGTCCGAAATTTTGAAACCCCCCCCCCCCCCCCCCCCCCTCGAACTTTGGCTTCGGTCGACAGTGACACCCACATTGTTCAAAACTTCCACTTCTTCATCCAATTTTGTGATGACCGAACCCGGACACCCACAATTGTGCACATAGTGGGTACTCTTAATGAGACTGAGAATTCTTAATATATAGCTCTAATATCATGTTATTTTAATAAAACTGTCGAATACCCAAATCCCGGCTGACGTTCAATGGATCTTCGCTGACGTCAAGATATCCTGGCCTTCGTTGCTACCAAAAAGTAAACCATTAGCCTCGTCACGGAGGGCCCCGGGAGGGGGATCCGTGACCAAGCTCCGGCGTGAGAATAAGTAAACTTGTCGGAGAGTTGGAGGAGCTTATTCCGATGAGTGTGATCACCGGAATGTTTCCTCTAAGGTGTGACTCTAATGAATGTGTGTGCGTTTAATGTACAAGAATATTGGTCGGAATAAATGATGGAGGAGTAAATGAGAGAGCTTTAAATGTAATACCTTCTTCCCCTTGTGATCACCGATCTTTGCTCTTATATAACCCTCAAGCCTTATCTTCCATATGAGATATTTTAGTGGGATGATCCGACGGACTCTAAGGGGCTTCGGGGGGCTCAGACACGTGTCTGACCCCTATCGGTAAGATGGTAGCCTCATTTAATGATTTCCGGCGGGGAAGTACAATTCTCAGCCAAAGATCCTTTTCCAATCAGGCATTAAATGTAGCCTGTGTGTTCTGATCCTCGTTTCCCGCCCATTGTGTGTAAGGGGAACCTTAATGGGCAAGATAAGTGGCTGTTGGGCCTTTCTCTTGTCGGGCCCATGCGACGGTAGTCCAAGACGGGTAAATGGGGCAACCCATAGGCCCGTCGTCAAGTCATCTTTAGTCCCTGGTTATGAGGTTTAAATCTCATAACCCAGGGCTGAATCATATTTGTTAACTATATTGGGCTAGGGAGGTGGGCCCATCCCTAAGCAATCATCACGTGCCCCGTCTATTCTCGAGGTTCATTGATCACAGGCGATCGACGGCGGGGGTTTAATCTTCCCCGTACACGTGCACAGGGGTTTAAATGTGACAAGACCATGATGTGACGGTTTCTCTCTCTCTCCATAGCGGTTATCTTTTTAAATACCCACGTATCCTTTTGAACCCTCTTCTTAACTTCCTCTGGTTCTTTCCTTTCTTTCCCTCATTCCTCTCTGATTACCATTTCTCTCTTAGCCATGAGCCGTACGGCCGTTCTGCAATTCGATCGGTCTTAACAGCGAAGGACTTGAAGTCCTTTGTCGAGACCTACAATATCCCTGGGCGTTTCTCTCCCACCTTGCCGGGCCCTGATGAACCGGCTGAGTGCACGCCCGACAGGATTGTCCTTTACACTTTGGCATTTTCCTCTTGTGGAGTCCGGTACCCCTTTTCTTCCTTCAAGATAGCCCTATTGCGACACTTCGGTGTTCATTTCTATCAACTGCACCTTCTAGGGCTTTGAGAGTGGTGCATTTCGAGTTATCTTGTGCGGCTATCTCCGGCGAGCCGTCTGTCCCCTTGTTCTGCATGTTTTATAAACTGATCTCTGATGGGGATTGGTTCACCTTTGCTAAACGGCAGAACAGTGTGTCTCGGCCTTGCTACTCTTTTATGCCGACTTCCACTTACCCTAAAGAGTGGAAGAGTCGATTTATCTTTGTTTCTGCTGCCATGATACCGGAGTCTCCACTGCCAAGAGACGTCGAGGCTACTATTGAAGACAGTGTTCTCACCCTTTCTGCCAACGAAACAGTCCAGTGGAAGCGTATGTATGAAAATCAGATGAGGGCTTTTACTTTTTCTGAGGGAATCCTGGCTATGGGGGGTTTGAGTCCTTCCTGCTCAGTTCGGCCCAAAGCTTTTTTTGGTAAAAAAGGTATCTTTTTGCCCTTGGTTTGCTGTTATTTGTTTTTGCTCCTTGGGATCCGTGCAGTCATCTTTAGTGTTTCTTCTTATGCAGAGTTGACTTTGTGGAGACTGCTCCAAGGGGATTCTAAGGATGTTAAGTTTGTGGTTAGTGATGAGGTTGATCCGGGCTTGAACCGGAGTGTTGGGATGCAGGTTACCGGTGGGTCTGTTCAGGATGGTGGTTCCGTTGCTGTGGAAGGAGATGAGGGGACTTCATCTGATGGGGAGGAGAGTTCCCCTGATCCCCCTCCCGTTAAGCAATCTAGTCATGACGATGATGAAGATCTGGAAATCCGTTTGGTTCGTAAGAGGAAGGCTGTGAGCCCTAAACCAGCCCCTGCTCCCCATGACATCCGACAAAGGCTCCGGAGTGCTAGCGGACAGAAACCCCTTCCTTCAACAAAGGCTGCTTCCGAACTTCCCCTTGCCGGGGTTAAGGGTTCTTTATCTAAGCACCTGCGGTCCTCCAGCCTCGTGAGTGCACCTTTGTTGGTAAGTTTATTTTCTCTTTTATCTGTTGCCTTACATTCGTTTTTGCTTTTGGGGGGGGGGGGTGATGTTCTTCTTTTTTTTTTGTTCGAGTAGGGAAGTTCTCATGATCCAATAGAGATTCCTACTAGTCCTTCATCTTCCCGTGTTCGGGACAAGACTCCATAAGTGAGCAATGCCCGCCTTGCCTCAGCTTTTGAGGTCTCTCCTCATCATGCTACTGGGACCAGTAGACCTTCTCAATTTGAGGGCCTTGCTCATCGATCCCCTTTGGCTCCCCTGTTTGCTGATGCCATCCCTTTCACCTATGTCCCTAAGTGGAAAGTAACTCACTCTTCGGTGATAGGGACCCCTGAGACTGCCAGGGATTTTTTGAGTCATGTTGTTCCTCCCTCCCACAAATTCATGAATTCTGCTTTGAGGGATGACCTTTTTGAGGATCAATACAGCATGTCACTCTGTGAGAGCTTTTTTAGGGGTGCCGGCATGTTGCAGCGGGTTGATGATTTGAGGAAGGCGAATGAAGAACTCAAGGGTGAACTCAGGACTTCCCAGTCTGTTGCCGCGGATCTTCGATGTCAAGTGGTTGAGGCTGAACGAAAATTGCAAGAGGAGAAGGTACATAGCCTTTCCCCCCCCTTTTTTTGTTAACTGCTTTTGGATTCTTTATGATGTCTTTTGCTCAGGGGGCTGGAGCTATGTTGGAGCGAAGGGAGCGAGCTTGGGAAAGGGAGATTGCAGTGTTGGCAGAGGAGAAAGAAGAGCTAGCCGCTGAGCTGAAGTATCTGAAGGAGGTTGGCTCCGTTTCTCAGGAGCAGCTGAACACTATGTATGCTGATTATGGGATAACTTCTGATGATAACCAGCGGTTAGCCAAGGAGAAGCATTGGTTAATCACTGAAGGTTTCGGAGCCTTTCTTACTGCTGTCTCTTAGTCGGAGGAGTTTAAAAGTGGCCTGGAGGAGGTGTATAGGGCGTACCGGGATGTTGGCTATCAGGCTGGGCTGAAGGATGGGTATATCTACTCTGCTCAGGGTCTGAGCAGGAAAGAGACTCCGCTTTACAATTCCAAAGCCAAGAAGCGGCTGTCTAAGCTGGACGAGGAGTTTGGGGGTAAGACCCTGGTCATTCTCAAGAAGATCCTGGAGCATCCCATGATATCAATAGATGAATTGAAAGCCCTGTTTTCCTCCGCTGGTCCTTCGTCTCCAAAGTCTTTGTCTGTGGGTGGCCCCCAGTGATTTCTGAACATTAACCTTTTTCGATATGGTTGTAATCCGGATAATTACTTACCCTAGGATACTTTAAACTTTTTTGGTGTTTGGAAGGAGAACCTTTGTGTAGGGGTTCTCCTAAGTACTTAATCATATAACCTATGACTGTATGTTGCTATCTTGTTCTTTTGCTTGTTTTCTGTTGTATTTTTTCATTTTGCAGGAGCTTTTTGCCAGGCATCAGGTCGGCACTTTCCTGGAGACTTTTGGGCTGTTTGCAAGAAACCGTGCTTTGGTCTGTTTGTTATGCTTGTTGGTTTATACGTTAGTTGTTCTCGTCAAAGCCAATAGGGCTTCCTATTGTACATTTATTTTGTTGTAACAACTTTTCTTTGTAGTTTGTTTACAAAAGTATGTTGTATCTTTGGTTTGCTTTATAAACCAGGATTGTCTGTTCGAGGACAATCACTTGGACAAATCTTATAATGAGATATTATGTTTTTGGCTTGTTCGTCCATTTTCTTTGGGTTAGCTAGACCCTATTTTGCCCCACGGCCGGGCGTTCGGTATGTTTGGTATACCTTATACACGTGTGTCTGTTTGTTTGTTAGGCTTATAGTCTTTCTGGGCACGTCTGCCTTAGTATAATACCTGTTATTTTGCCAAAAGAGGACAGGTGGGTTGTCGGTTCGTCATTCATTTCTTGGGGACTAAGTTTCCTAGTACAAGTTTTTTACAAAAGATTTTTTCTGGGGGTAGGCCCCCGACTAGTAGTTACATGTTACAAAAGTGGCTCCCTGGCCGTTTTTCCTGGGGGGTAAACCCCTCATATGTGATACTTCCTGAGCTGCATGAGATTCCATGTTCTGGGGACCTCCTTGCCTTGAAGCGTTTCCAGCTTTCAACTTCCTTTGCCGTTTGCCCATGTGACCCGGTAAGGCCCTTCCCAATTGGGCCCTAGCTTTCCAGTGTTCTCTTGTAGGCTGGCTTCGTTTGACCTTAGGACTAAATCCCCTGGGACGAGGTTAAGCCTTTTCATTTTTGCATTGTAATAGCTTTCAAGCTGCTTCTTGTACTTAGCTTCCTTGACTGCTGCCACTTCTCTTCTTTCTTCAAGCAAGTTCAGGTTCATCCGGAGGTCTTGTTCGTTTTCGGCCTCCCTGAGCTTCATCCTGGCAGTTGGGGAGCATTTTTCAGTCGGGATGACCGCCTCTGTCCCGTAAGTTAAGCTGAAAGGAGTTTCCCCATTGCAGTCCTTAGGGGTGGTTCTGTATGCCCATAGCACAAATGGTAATTCCTCCAGCCATCCTTTTTGTTTTCTTCCAAGTCTCCCTTTCATTCCTTTGATGACGCTTTGATTTGCCCTTTCCACTAGCCCGTTGCCTTGAGCATGGGTGATGGAAGTAAATACTTGATGTATGTGCATCTGCTCACACCATGGCCTGAAGGGTTTCCCAGCAAATTGGACACCATTGTCACTCACCAGTTCCTTCGGGACCCCATATCTGCAAATGATGTTGTCTAGCACAAATCGTCTCATCTGCTCCCCCGTTATTTTTGCCAAGGGTCTTGCTTCTATCCACTTGGTAAAATAATCGATGGCAACTACCACGTACTTAACTCCTCCCGGGCCTTCTGGGAAAGGCCCGATTATTTCGATGGCCCACTTTTGGAAGGGCCAAGACGTTGAAACAGGGATCATTGGGTGCTTGTGGCGGTGTGTCATAGGGGCATGGATCTGGCAATTGTCACATCTTTTGATCTCCTCTGATGCTGTCTCATACATTCGAGGCCAATAAAATCCCGCATTCATTGCCTTTGCCAATACTGTCCTTGGCCCCAAATGCATCCCACAAATCCCCTCATGTATTTTTCTAATCACATACTTGGCTTCTTCATCATCAACGCACTTCAGGGATGGGCCTAGGTATGACCTTCGGTAAAGTTCCCCATCGATCAGCTCATATTGTAAGGCTTTGACTCTTACTTTCCTGGCGGCCCAGTCTCCCTCGGGTAATGTTCCGTCCTTGAGGAACCTTATGATTGGTGTCAACCATGTTTCTTGTGTATTCTCAATCGTGGCTACTTCAGTTGTGTCAAGAGAGGGGGAAGTCAGGACTTCCACTTTGACTTCTCTCGCTAGGTGATCAAATGCCACAGAGGCCAGCTTGCTGAGGGCGTCGGATTTTCTATTTCTCTCGTGGGGGGTGTATTCTAGCTTAAAGGTCTTGAAGGCCTCGGCTGTTTCTTTTACCTTTGCCACGTACCGAGCCATGGTGTTGTCTTTAGCTTCATACTCCCCTTGGTATTGTTTGACCACCAGCTGAGAGTCAGTGCTTGCCTCCATATGTCTTGCTTTCATCTTTCTGGCTAGCCTCATCCCTGCTAAAAGGGCTTCATATTCCGAGGTGTTGTTGGTGTTTTCAAAGTCCAGTCTGATGACATAGGTTAGCTCAACCCCCTCAGGACTGATCAGTGTAATGCCCGCCCCGCTACCTTCTTCGCTGGGGTCCCCGTCTGTAAGCAATTTCCACACTGCCTCATCTTTCTTCTCTTTCTCTTCCTTCTCTAAAGCTTCCCACTTTAAAAGTTCCTTTTCTTCATCCTCAGGGACCTCTGCCAAGAAGTCGGCCAGTATTTGCCCTTTCATGGCAGTTCTAGCTTTAAATTCCAAGGAGTGCTCTCCTAACTCGACTGCCCACTTGGCCAGTCGCCCCGACAACTCCGACCTTCTTAGCACTTTTTGGAGGGGTTGATCTGTCATTAGGGTAACCTTGTGTCCCTGGAAGTACCTCCTGAGTCTCCGGGACGCGAAAAGGAGAGACAAAGCCAACTTCTCCAGGGGCATATAGCGTTCCTCAGGACCTTTGAGGGTCCTGCTGATGAAGTATATTGGTATCTGCTTCCCTTCCCGTTCTACCATCATAACCGCACTTATGGTTGTCTTTGAAGCAGATAAATACAACAGCAGATCTTCCCCGGGCACTGGGGTGGCTAGAGTTGGGAGCTTGCAAATATAGTCCTTCATCTCTCGAAAAGCGGTCTCTGCCTCAGAGGTCCATCTGAACCTGTCTGTTTGGAGGCGGTCCTATAGTACCTTCATGAAGGGAAGGTTCCTGTCAGCTACCTTTGACAGAAAACGGTTCAAGGCGATTAATCTTCCATTCAGCTGTTGAATATCTTTTAGGGACCTGGGGGATCGCATTTCGGCCACGGATTGAGTTTTCTCCGAGTTGGCTTTGATTCCTCCCTTAGTAACTACTACTCCCAGGAATTTTCCTTCTTCTACCCCGAAGCAGCATTTCCCAGGGTTCAGTTTCATATTCACATCTTGCATGGCTCGAATGGTCTCGGCTATGTCATCTATCATGGCCATTTCGGTCAAGCTTTTGATAACAATGTCATCAACATATACCTCCAGGTTTCGTCCCCGTTGTTCCCTGAAAAGGGCATTCATGAACCTTTGATAGGTGGCACCAGCATTTTTAAGTCCGAAAGGCATTTTGGTATAGCAAAATGTCCATTCGTCTGTGATGAAGGCGGTATTTTCCTCGTCTTCCATTGACATCTGTATTTGATGGTATCCTTTGTAGGCATCCAAGAAGCATTTCAGGGGATACTGGGATAAGGAGTCTACTTAGACGTCTATCTCTGGGAGGGGGTAGCAGTTCTTGGGACATGCTTTGTTCAAATCTTGAAAGTCAATGCACATCCTCCACCCTCCATCTTTCTTCTGGACCATAACCGGGTTGGCAACCCAAGATGGGTATTTCACTTCCCTTACTATTCCGGCTCTAAGCAGCTTCCTGGTTTCTTCGCAGGCGACCCTCCTCTTACTGGGGCCCATACTCCGTTTCTTTTGCCTGACTGGCTTTGCCCAGGTATATGTGTTGAGCCAGTGTTCAGTCAAGCTCCTTGGAATTCCTGTCATGTCTCCGTGTTGAAATGCAAACACATCTATGTTAAGAAGGAGCAACTCCTTGAGAGCACTTTTACATTTGTCACTCAGGTGACTTCCTACTTTAACTATCTGCTCTGGGAATCTGTCACAAAGGACCCACTCTTCGACCCCGTCCTTCTGGGGTTTCTCAGATGCCTCCCCCTCAGACACGGAGGAAATAACTTCATACGTAGATTTTACCCAAGCCAAGCCTTTTGGCGTTTGGAACACTAGAGCTCCGTGTGGGGTTGATGCCTGTGCTTGCAGATCTCCAATCCCAGGTCTTCCCAGGATTGCATTGTACTTCGAGGGTGCCCGGACCACTGTGAAAGTTAGGTTTATAGTTTGGACGCGATCTCCTACCCCAACCGTGAATGGGAGTCTGATCTTCCCTAAGGGGTGTGATACACTGTTGTTGAAGCCCACTAGGGGGATAGAGTCCTCCTCGAGCCTATCTCTTACATCCCTGTCAAATCTGAGGAAACAGTGTTCATATATTACTTCTACCCCGGATCCCCCGTCCACGTGTATTCTGGCCACCTTGTGGCCAGCTATTATGGCTGAGATGTTAAGGGGGAGTCGCTGCACTTCGTTTTCCTCCAGGTATGGCATCAAGATGGGAGCTTTCATGCGGTTTGGGGAGCCCAGAATTCTGGCCTTTACACTTCTGGTGGTATCAAATTCATCCCTCCTTTGAATCATATCTACATCTGCCCTTCCAGGCTCCCTCACATCTTTCCCTTTGCGGTCCCCTACCCCTTCTTTAATTTCCTTGACCAAATGGGCAAGCTTACCCGTTTTAACCGCGGCCTCTATTTCCCTTTTTAGATACATGCAATCATCAGTTTTGTGACCAAATCCTTTGTGAAAGTCACAGTACTCATTTGGTTGTGCTTTTGGCCCGGGTTTTATGGATGGTGGTCTTGGGAAAGAGCTCTTCACCCTCTCAGTGGCTAGTATTTCACTTAGGGTTTTGGTGAGGGGGGTGAAGCTATCAGAGTAGGGGGATGGGCCTCTCCCTCGAGGCCTATATGGGGAGTACGAGGGCATTGTTCTATCATGCAACATTCTATCAAAAGCAGGTTTTCTTGAGTAAGGTGTACCTTTTTTGGGAGGTTTTGTAGCCGGGGTGAGCCTTCGGGGTGGGGTGTCCATCTCTTTAGCTTTGCTAACTGTGTCTTTGCCCCTGACAAAGGCTCTGATTCTGTCCATGAGGTTGTCGAACGAGTGTGGGAACTCCTCCCCCAGCTTTTCGCATAGTTGTGCATGTTTTAACCCGTTGATGAAGCTGCTGATCTTCATGACCTCCGGGACATCCTTTATGTTCATGCTTTCTTTGACGAACCTCTCCATGTATTGATCTATCCGCTCATTGTCCCTCTGCCTTATGTGCAAGATCTCGTTTGGGTTCTTGACCACTTTCCTCTGCTGACCAAAGTTTCTCAGAAACTTTTCACTTAGCTCTTCATAGCTGTCGATCCCTTCGGGGGAAGGCTGTCGAACCAAAGCCTAGCTCACTCCGTTAGGGTCTGCACGAACATATGGCACCAAACTGGCATGGGCCACCGTCCCAACTGTCCCGCACCCCTGAAGGCATGAAGATGGTCCTCAGGGTCTCTTGTCCCATCGTACCAGTCAAAGTTTGGTGGCAGCTTCGTCTTAGGAGGCATGGGTGCCTCTGCGAACCTTCTGGTGAACTTTGAGATTTCAGCTAAATCCCTAGGGAGGTAGGGTTGATCCAGACCATCATTGCCTTGATTTTCCTTCTCCTTTTCTTTTCCTTTTGGTTTTTTCCCGTAATGAGATCCCCCCTCTCTTCTGAGGACATCTGCCTAAGGGCCGTCATGAAAGTCTCAAGTGGGTCATTTCCACCGTTTTTATTTTGCAGACCCACCCCTTCCTGATTAGAGGGTGTGTCGAAGGACAGTCTGGCCCTGAGGCTGTCAAGCTTTTCTTGTCTTTTTAAATCCTCGAGACACTTTTTTAATATTTCCTTGTGCATGGCAACGAAATCTGGAGTGATGGGCTCCTCCCATTCCAGGATTTCCACTTGATTCTCATTTTCTTCCTCATGAGTTACGTCTTCCACTGTGACTTTATCATGATCATTTTGTACCGTTTGGATGGTACGTGAGCCTGGTGGAGTTGCCATGTTACTTTTTGTCAAACGGGTTATCCCGACGCCGGAGTTTCAGTGTGGGAACACTAGTCAGACTATGGTCCCACGGATGGCGCCAATGTCGAATACCCAAATTCCGGCTGACGTTCAATGGATCTTCGCTTATGTCAAGATATCCCGGCTTCGTTGCTACAAAAAAGTAAACCATTAGCCTCGTCACAGAGGGCCCCGGGAGGGGGATCCGTGACCAAGCTCCGGCGTGAGAATAAGTAAACTTGCCGGAGAGTTGGAGGAGCTTATTCCGATGAGTGTGATCACCAGAATGTTTCCTCTAAGGTGTGAATCTAATGAATGTGTGTGCGTTTAATGTACAAGAATATTGGTCGGAATAAATGAGGGAGGAGTAAATGAGAGAGCTTTAAATGTAATACCTTCGTCCCCTTGTGATCACCGATCTTTGTTCTTATATAACCCTCAAGCCTTATCTTCCATATGAGATATTTTAGTGGGATGATCCGACGGACTCTAAGGGGCTTCGGGGGGCTCAGACACGTGTCTGACCCCTATCGGTAAGATGGCAGCCTCATTTAATGATTTCCGGCGGGGAAGTACAATTCTCAGCCAAAGATCTGTAACACCCCAAAAATGAAAACACAATAAAGATCAGTGTGGATAAATAATAAACTTAATATGATTAAGTTTATGACAAAATGATAGTTATATGTGGGTTAAAGATTAGAGTTGTAAATAGCAACTAAGTGTAGGGGGTAAAGTGCAAAAGTGACTAAACTTAAAATTATTAAAAACAAATTAAAACCCCAAACACAGTGGGTGTGTCTGGGATCGATCGAACAGGAAGGAGAAGGGTGAAAACCCTTGCTTTTGCTAATTCCCTCAATTGATCAAGAGATTCAAGCCAAATCTGTTGCATGTCTCAAGATTTTCGAAAATCTAAACCTAGTTAGTGAAGTGGTAAGTTCAATTTTATGAAATTATGCTTTGTAACAAGAAGGGTTCAACCCAATTCGATTTCTTTTAACCAAAGTGGGAAATCCTAGTTAGAATTGCTTCCTAGAACAGGAATTGTGTTGATTTTAGGTTGCATGAAAAGATTATAGCAAAAACCCACTTGTTAAGAAGTTAGTAAGGGTTTGATGATTATGAGAAATCATAAAACTAGGAAGTTAGTGTATAAGCTTGTTGTGATACTTGAATAATGAATGAAATTGATGTAGAATGAAATAGCTAGGTGAATTTGAATGAATGAAATTGTTGTGTGATGATTAACTAGTAAGAATATGCTTTATAGACTTGTACCATGTACCTTAACTACAATGCCTACCAAGTGTTCGATAAAATGCCTAAAAGATGAATGTATATGTATTACGGAAAAATGGTAGAATGAATTGATAGACTAAATGAAAGAATGAATGTTGTAATGTAGGCGTAAAGGAAGAAGGTACAAGCACCAAGAAGACGGAAGGTGCGCAAGATTGAGGTATGTTCCGTGCATACAAAACTTTACTCAAATTTTGTTTATAATTTTGTCGAATAATCCGAGTTATAATAAATAAGGTTATTAGTAAATGAATAACAAACTCCTTGTGGGTTTGATTATGCTAACGAAGGTTATGATAAGCTATGCAAGTCGACCGGTTCGAATTGAACAAGTCGAGTAAGAATATGGTACCATCCGTTTAGAACGGGTGGTCATGTATGCAATAAGGAATGTATGAAGTTCAATCCGTTTAATGGATAGAATGAGGGATTTATGCTAAAAGTAATCAACCCGATGTTACCGGGTCGTATGTGTACCATTACATCTCATTATGAGAGTATATGCCAATCCATCTAGTTGGATAATCGTAAGCGTAAGAGAAATGAAAGAGTATAAACGAATGGAATTATATTGATGTTGTTGTAAGCGAATCAAGTATTATGATTAACTCTTTAAAGTTTGTTGTGAATGTAGGTAAATCCTCATCTTAGGCGACTTGGAGAATTGGAGCGAGCACGTATTCTTGATATGTCATGCCAATCGCTTCCGCTAATTTGCTTTAATGTTTTGTGTCAAACACTTGATTACTTTGCATAACTTTGTTAGTAGTCGTACTTTTCAAAACATGTTGTTTTGGTTGTAGTGGTATGTTGTCGAACGAACCGTAGTGTTGTATTTAGTTTGATTATAAACGTAACAGGGGTATGCTCGACTTATGGACGGGTCATGCCCAAATTTTGTTAAAAGCTTTTATGAATATTGTTAAATGTAAAGTCTTTAATCAGTAAAGTTGTTATTTTATAAAAACAAATAAGCGGTCCTTACAAGATCCTTTTCCAATCAGGCATTAAATGTAGCATGTGTGTTCTGATCCTCGTTTCCCGCCCATTGTGTGTAAGGGGAACCTTAATGGGCAAGGTAAGTGGCTGTTGGGCCTTTCTCTTGTCGGGCCCATGCGACGGTAGTCCAAGACGGGTAAATAGGGCAACCCATAGGCCCGTCGTCAAAAACTAATAACAAATTTTGTATTTTTATAATATTGCAAGATAGTCAAATTAAACTAAATGGTTAACTATGCAATCTTTAAAACAGGACGACATTAGCCTTGCCACGTGAAGAGAATTCTTCATATGACCAATCTTCGTGTGGGAATAACTATTTATCACTAGAAAATAAGTAGAGTAAACTGTCAAAATGGTTCATGAGGTTTGGTCATTTTTACCACTTTAGTCCAAAAATCAAACATTTTGAATCTGGGTCCCTGTGGTTTCAATTTTGTACCATTTTCATCCAAAAGCAAATTCTAGTCAGATTTTTCAGTTAACATTCAGTTTTTTTTTTGTCTTTTTCCTCTATTTTAATAAAGGGCAAAATGGTCAGATTTTTTTTAATTGTTATGATAAAACGTTAAAAGACCATTTTGCCCTTCATTAAAAGAGAGAAAAAAGAACAAAAAGTACAAAAAGTTGGATATTAACTGAAAAATCTGACCAGATTTTGATTTTGGATGAAAATGACAACAAAATTGAAACCATATGAACCCAGATTCAAAAGGTTTGAGTTTTAGATTAAATTGGGAAAAGTGACTAAACCTTAGGAACCATTTTGGCAGTTTACTCAAATAAGTATGTAAAAGAGAGAATTGAGAGATATTAAATAATCAAACTTCCTTCCATGAAGTTAAAAGTATTTGTACGGATTAGGATCAAATACAAAGGATCCTAATTGTAAGAAGTGTAAGAAGGATTTATAGAGTGACAAATGTCCAATAACCTAAAAAAACCCACTATACAAAAAAAAACCCCACTACAGAAAAAAAACCCCTTAAACATCCACCACCACCAAACACCTACACCCCCCCCCCCCCCAAAAAAAAATTTTTTTCGAGGGGGTGGGGGTTTAGGTTTTTGGGTGGTGGTGGGGGTGGGTGTTTAGTTTTTTTTAGGTTTTTTTTTTTTGGTGGGGGGGGGGGGGGGGGTTAGGTTTTTTTTAGGTTTTTGGGGGTGGGGGTGGGGGGGGGGGGTTAGGTTTTTTGGGGGTTTTTTTGGTGAGGTATAGTTTTTTTTTTGCCGAGGGGGTGGGGGTTTAGGTTTTTGAGTGGTGGTGGGGGTGGGTGTTTAGTTTTTTTTAGATTTTTTGGGGGGGGGGGGGGGGGGGGTAGGTTTTTGGGGGTGGGGGTGGGGGTTAGGTTTTTTGGGGGTTTTTTTGGTGAGGTATAGTTTTTTTTTTTTTTTTTGCGGGGGGGGGGGGGGGGGGGGGGGGTTAGGTTTTTGGGTGGGGGTGGGTGTTTAGGTTTTTGGTGGTGATGTAGTGGGTTTAGGTTTTAGGTTATTGGACACTTGTCACTAGACATGCACATAAAAACCGGTTTTTTAACCTTCATCGGTTAATAACCGCAACCGAAACCGGTTTTTAACCGGTGCCACAATAACCGGTTACGGTTAATAAATAACCGGCGGTTCGTAACCGGTTTTCATTATTCCCGTCAATAACCGGTTTGTAACCGGTTAATTAAAAACCGGAGGTCTTGAATCTTATTAACCGGTTAACCGGTTAACCGGAATTATCATCTTCAGCAGCATGCAGACACCTGGAAAGCTTGTTTGTTACCGTTTGAACAGCACAGCAGCATGCACAGCAGCATGGATACACTTGGATGTGTATAAATAAGATGATGTGTGCTCCACTATTTCTTGCAAACCAAAAGCCACGTTTTAGGGAGTATTTTATTTCCTAGTACAAGTGTTAATTAAAGGAGTGGAGGATGTCCTCATACTCCACGTACAATCCATGTTTCCAGTTTCTTTTCCATGTGTTAAGTAAGTGGCTGAGTGGTATTGGTTATTTGTAAGGCTATATATTAGCCAGTTGGTTTGTTTTGTGGATATGGAGAAAAAGGTTGAATCAAGTTTTCCTTCTTAATTTCTCTCAAGTTCTTCACCTCTTTTCTTGGCCATCTGATCATAATCTGGACCATATCATAAGAGTTCAATGCATATGTATAATCCCACTTCAAGTTCAATTCTAGCTCAAAACACACTTACAAAATACGTTTCAACTTTCAAATGGCGAGTTCGAGTGGCGATGCTTCGACCGTTGTTGGTTCATCTAGCGAGTTCTTTGTGAAGAGGATCTTGACCACGAATAGAGACCCGACACTATGGGTGAATTTTAATAATTCTGCAGCATTTTTTTTTAACTTTCTGCAGTTTAAAAATAATTCTGCATATTTTTTTATATTTCTGCATGTTTTTAAATGTTTCTGCATGTCTTTATAAAATGATTCTGCATGTTTTTAAAATTCTGCATGTTTTTTAAATGATTCTGCAGCTTTTTTTTTAAAATTCTGCAGTTTTTATAACAAGTCTGCAGCCTTGTTTAAATAACCGGAAAAACCGGTTTTTTTTAACCGGTTGACAAGTTAACCGGTTTTTTATAACTGATCGGTTATTACCGGTTCTTGATATTCGGGGTTAATAACCGGTTATTAACCGGTCGGTTATTAACCGTAACCGGTTTTGTTTTTTTGGCCCATTAACTACCCCAACCGGTTAACCGGTTTCGGTTACTATAATAACCGATTTGTGCATGTCTACTTGTCACTCTATAAATCCTTCTTACACTTCTTACAATTAGAAGCCTTTGTAGAATAACTTGACCCATTTGTACTAGGTCTTGTTACATGTTCTTGCCAAAGAGAGGTGGGCCCTCGCAGGGGTATAACAAGCTTATGTAAGGTGTATTGTAGAAATGCTACGTTCAATTAAAGATAAGAAACAACATAATTTGCTATGACAGTATGACTGAATCACAACTTAATTATGCTTGGTCCATCATATTGTTTGGTTTTCAAAATCATATAGGCCCTATAAGGCCCAACTTATGTGATAGTACCAACATACACATATTCTCTCTTTTTAGTTGCGTAGCACCGGGTTCTTTTCTTGCTTACAATTTGTAGAATCTTTGACATTTGAACGAAAAATGCATCTATTTTGTTAGTGCTTTAAGCTCCCGTATGTATGCAAAATGCGGCATGATTATAAACGAACATATATATATATGCAAAATGCGGCATGATTATAAACGAACATATATATATATATATATGGTGAAATTCTAGATTGCACACTATTGTATTTATGAGCCGAGTAAACAAATTCTGACAATTGATTTACATCATCAAATCGTGTATATATACACACGAACTAAGTGTATAAATACACAACATATATAAGTGGAATTTTCATGCAGGGTATGCTAAGTAGTTGGACTCTTGATCAAGTTGATATAATGGCTAAGATGACTAGATGAGGCACTATTGCATGGACATGGGCGGTGTTTGGGGTTCCTTATTTTGCACAAACTTCTCACTTATTGAGTTCTGAGAAGTGAAAAGGAAACCCAAACACCCTTTGAGAAGAACTTTTATGATCAAAAGGAATTCCAAACACTCTCAAATAAGGACTTCTGTGCCTTCAAATGGCTTTGAGAAGGAGAAATTGAGAAGTAAGAAATTCTTACTTCTCACTTATGACTTCTCAGAAGTTATAAGTCATAAGTTAAAAGGAATCCCAAACACCCCCATGGAAAAGGTTCTTTTTCCCATGTGATATGTACAAAGTAAGCATGGGCGGAGGTAGTGTATAAGCAGAGGTAACTCGTGCTAACTTCATCTCTATAGTATAAAAATACCCCTAAAGCCCGTCTATGTTGTGTATTTTTTTTAAAATTTTTTTCGATTTTATATAAAGGATACCTCTAATCTTCAAAAAAAAAAAAAAAATTTTGGATACCCCGAATCTTTGAGCTAGATTCGTCACTGGAAGTAAGTGTATAAATAGACAACATATATAAGTGGAATTCTCATGCAGGGTATACTAAGTAGTTGGATTCTTGATCAAGATAATATAATAGCTAAAATGAGGCACTAATAATTTTGTAACTAATTGGACTTGTGTTATGACTGAAAAGAAAAAAGAACTAACCATTGACTTATTATATAGTTCTAACATTTTTTAAACCTAAATAACTTCTATATACTTTTATTATATTTTTTTAATGTAACTATAAAATCAAGTATTTAATTCTGTATTGTTTAAGTATGGTATGTTATCTATACTATTATAAAAAGGAGAAGTGATGGATATGAATGTAATTTTACATCACATACAACTTTAAAAGCAATATGTACAAATAAAAACAACACATTTGAGAGGGATATAATAGTAATTAACATTAATTTTTAAAACACCAAAGGGGTATAATCGGTAATTTGCCATCTTCTAGAACCCTAATACTAAATATAGCAGCCTTCAATTCATTTAATTCACTGGAAAACCATAGGATTCATCATAAATTCCTCATCAATAGCACCTTAGTACATACGATTGAAGAGTCCCAAACCACCGCCACCCTCCTTTCCGGTTTTGTCTCCGCAATTTGTTCCCCCCATCACCGCGTCTCGAATAGTTGCCACCGGTGCTGTGCTACACATCCACCGCTGCCTGGTCTTTGCCTCTGCTCGTTGGTGTCGCAAACAGGCCATCTCAAGTATTCATTGGCATCCGATTTGTTCTTCTTGGTTACGATCCTCTAAAAAACTCACAGGTTTTAAAAGTTTTTGTTTTTGTTTATTAATTTCTGTACATGTATCTGATTGTTTCATATGATGGATACATTCATGTGTTAAGAGTTTATAACTGGATTATTTGTTTGTTTGTTGTTTGATTTTTTTTTCTTTTTAGTTGAGTGCTGTTTGTTAGTTAGGGTTTGAGTTGATTTATTAGAATTATAGGCAGAAATTGTAATTTAGAATTGATTTTTTTTTTAATTTAAGTTGTGTTTACAGGTTTCACTGAAGTTTGTTAATGGCGGAGCTGTTAATGTCGGTAAATACGGTCCGAATTGCACTCATGTTATTCTTGATAAGCTTGTTTCGGTTTTAAAATTTTCATATGTGGTACCAAATAATTGGGTTTCTGCATGTTCAGGTCTACTCTGTTTTATATCAAAAACCCATTTTCTGTTTTAATTCCCATGTCTATTAATCTTTGTACTCAAATTGTACCATAAAGAACAGATTTGTGATTTTAATCGATATATATGGCGAAAAAGTAAGCAGCGATCAAAATCAATTTATTCTTCGATCACCATCTATTAAGAGGAAACGAACGGACGAATGAACAGAGCAAACACGCATATTCGGTTGCGTATGCGACCGTTGTGGCGGCAGAAGTAGCGGTGGCAGCCGCCCATGCTGCCGCTGAAGTCGTTCGCTTGACGTCCATTGCGCATCCGTCCAGTAAATCCGCAGAAGAAATGGTTGCTACCAAGATTCAAACAGCGTATCCCAGGCACTTGGTAAATTATATTAGCACAATAAATATTTGTAAAACAGTTTCTTGATCTGTGGGGTTACATAATTATATTGTTTTCAGGCGAGCAGGGCGTTGCGTGCTCTTAGAGGGCTTGGGCGGTTGAGATCGGTGATTCAAGGTCAATCAGTCAAACGCCAAACAACGTCGGCGTTGAAATGTATGCAAACATTGGCTCGTGTACAGTCTCAGATTCGGTCAAGGCGTGTGCGTAGAAAGTCTAAAGAAGAAACGGAAGCCAGTTTATGAAGGAAACAGGGGGCTCATACCCAAAGTACACGACTGCTGCTCATACGCCTATAAGAATCACGAGTGTGAATACTACACAAAGTGTACAGCATAGGCACCGCCGACACCAGTTTTTCTTTTTTGGAGGTTTGGAGTACTGGATCAGGATGGTGCGCTGGAAAGTCCTTTGCAATCAGATCCTAAGGCTGAAGAAGTGGCAGGGTATGTGTATTGGCTGCTATAGTCCATATACATAGTTGCGTGATACTCACACATTGCATCGGTGAAAGCCTAAAGCTTCTGTGGTAAATTTCATTTGCTTCTTTTTTTAACTGCTGATGTTTTGAAAGATCCATTGTAAGTCGATGATGAGATTCAGTGTTTAAGATCAGTTGTTTACTTGTTTAAGGGTATGACTGTATGAGATGTAATAAGTGCTTTGTATTTCTATATGTTTATGTGTGTGTTTATTTTTGTTATTTTATTAAAACTTTTATTTGAATAAATGAATAGGCTATGGATTTTTGACTGAAACTCTGAGAGATTTAAGTAGTCTGGTTGAAGTTATCCTTCTATGTTCAAAAGTAATAAAGTGTGATAAAAGTGGGTAGTGCCATACTTTTTAACCAAGGCAGCGAGTTGGTAAATTTATATTAAAATTAGTTGGAAAGACTTGTAAGACCACTTCGGTGCAGGTTGTATATTTAAGGCAAATTAATTAAGGAGTCTATAGTGGTTAATCTTTAGACCTTGGTGTTGTTAGCTTTGAATTTTAGTGTTTTCTTCTTCCTTTTTTATATGTTTTTTTTTGTTTTCTATCTTTTCAAAGATTGCTAGATGTTGCTGGAAGATCATATCAAGTGTAGTTGTTGAAGGCACTTAAAAAACAAGGGATTTTTTAAGTGTATAAACGAAGGCAACTTTTGTCTTGTTTCCTTAAAGCTATTTGTTTTACGTGTTTGACCCATTTTCTATATAACCTAACTCGAAATAACCAATCCATAAGTAATCCTTAAAGCTATTTGTTTTACGTGTTTGACCCATTTGCTATATAACCTAACTCGAAATAACCAATTTGTAAGTAATGGGTTGAAGTTGCCACGCAAATGATGTTGTTTAGTTTTTTAGCAATGCCTTCTTTTCACGTTTGTTATAGATTTTTCTCACTAAAATGCATAAGTTGCGCCACAAAGGCTGTGTCATCATGATGGATGTTGCAGTTGTTTGTTACAGATCTACATGTTATACATAGTGCCAGAAGCTAACTTCAAAATGTAACTATATACATTGTGTAAAATGAAATCCAGTATGTTGACTGTTGAGGACAAAATCAGTATGATAGTGTGGAAAAACACGTTTCAACTGTTCATGAACCGTCATAAGGAAAAAGCATTTTTCTATAGCATTGTACATTGCTGAGTATGCTGCAACTGGGTAACGGGTCAAATGGCTTAGTATCAAATCGGTACAATTTTGTCATAAAAAGTTTAAATTTTGTTATAAGTTAGTAGGTGAAGCAGGTGATGAATTAACTTTTTCAAAAAAAAAAAAAATTAAAATTTTGTTATAAAAATTCTTAATTTTGTTATAAATATGCATGTGTTGCTAGAAATTATCTTCGATTTGTTTCATTATTTGCAGGAATATTGCAAACACTGAACTTGCCCTCACGCATCTGGTTCATCTCGGTCTGGCTCTTAATGTTTATTTTTTATTATGAAATTTTGAACTCTCCGGACCACACTTGTTTATACTCTTCTTTCCAGGCTTTTGATTAAGCAATTACAGAGCTGGATACCTTGGGTGAGGAGTCGTACAAAGAGAGCACCTTAATCACGCAACTCCTTCAACACAATCTCACTTTGTGGACCTCTGATATGCAGGTACAAGTTTTCTATTTCTATATTTCTAAATTCTGACCCATTTGCTTATTAATAAGTCAAACAGGGAACATTATATCTCTAACACGTTAAATAAAACAAAATTAAACTAAAGTAGAGTGTAAATAAGCTGAGGCGTTAAACCTCGAATAGAGCCAATCTTAAACTAAGCTTGAGCTCATATTAGAGTTCATTTAACGAATTCAAATTCGACTTAGATTGGTTAAGTTCAAGAATCTAAAGGACCCCGTTATTTATTTAAATTTTTGGATTTTTTGTATAATTTTTAAAAAACATATTTACATAGTGTGTGTGATATATACATATATATAATTATAATTATAAATAAGTATGAAAATCGGATGTGAATATAAATATACTTTTAAATTCATTAAACAAGGATAAACGAGCCGAGCTCAAGTTTTTGAAACTACTCACAAGTCGAGCTCGAAGTTAAAGACAGAGAGCATGAAACACCCAAGCTCGAGTTCTCTAAACTTAAACTACCCAAGCTTGACCTTCGGTGTGCCCAGACTCGGCTCGACCCTCGTTTACATCCCTGTCTAAAAGAAAAAGGGTCAAAAAGTTCCAAAATGTACTGCTAATTCATCCTACCTATATTCAAAATATTATACTATGTTTCTTATAATATATATGTGTGATCATTTTTAACAAAAAATTTGAACAAAAATTATTTTGGATGCAGCAGAGCATGGATATAATGAAATTTAAGCACCTGGTGCAAAGCAAAGTGAGGAGCTACAGCACCAGTGAGGCCCCTCATTCTTCTTATCTTTGTTTAGGAGAATTTGCCACCTTATTTCTCTATCTTTATTTCCACAACTTATAAATTTAGTTTCGTGTTATGTTTGAATGATTAATAATTGTTTACTTTTGGTAACTGATTTTTCCCATTCGGTTTCGGTTTCACATACATCTAAAATCAGCTCAATAATTCGAGCGTGTTGTGCTCGCTTTTTTTGGTTTTGCCTGTTTGAACCGCCTTATGAGCACCCTTAATTGTATAATCATTTGAGACTCCAACAGTTCATATTTCGCAAATCGTATTTACAGTGCAAACGAACACGTAAAAAACCGCGTCTTAAAGCGAGGGTGTTTACCACTAACAATAGTCTGTACTTGCAAATGTACATGTACAAAACTCGACATTATTGTAAAGATTGTTTTCGCTCAAATACCGGCATGAAGCTTCTGCCTCAACGCAAAGAAACTGAGTACATCGGGATTGTAAAATGGCGATGTCTAGCATCGCGTGGGATTCCTACTATTACTAAGTATTAAAAACAACAACCAAATATAATTAGTGTTTAAGGAAAGTCGGGTTAGATTGTGGTATAAAAAGCCTCGGTGACACCCGCCGCATCGCGCGAGCCAACCTACTAGTATATTTAATAAATGCATTATTTCCATATTATAAATTAACATGTATGTGATTTATGTTTTTGTACACTATGTTTAGGGTATTTCAAAAAAGTTTTTAATATTTTTCACTTCTAACTCAAAATATCTTATCTTTGCAATTTAACCCTTTTGATTTTTTTACTTTGAACACAAAGCTTTTCACCTTTTGCAATTTAACCCCAATATTTTTTTACTTTCAACTTTGGCCCCCATAGTTTTCATCTTTCGCAAGTTTTTTGTTTTACGTTTCGTTCAAAATTTTGCGAGTTAACACGCCGCAACGTGCGTGTGGGGTTCAAAGTTTTTCGTCTATTTTTTCGCATGTGAGACGTCCGTCGCAACGTACGGGTCCTAGATCGGCTTAGGTATTTTAGTAATATTTTACGTTTCAGCCTAAATTTTTCGCATTAACACGTCGCAATGGGTGTGCATGGTTCAACAATTTTACATCTGCTTTTCATTCGGTTTCATTTTCTACTTCTCTATTTATTTTGTTTTTATCAGTTTTTCGGCAATGATCACTGGTAGTGGTGTGACATTGGTGCTACTTTGTATGGTTTTATGCCCCCGCCACAACGCGGGAGGCCTTAGGCTGTGGGGTATGGGGCGGGGGTTTGGGCGTGGGTTGGGGGAAAACGCCCAAGCCACCACCACGGGTGGGGTTGGGTTGGGGCGTGGCCCTTGGGGCTTGGGTTTCAAGCCGGGCGTGGGGCGGGGGTGACATCCTAGCTGGCTGCCTTCTATTCGCTGACCATTTTTTGTAATATTTTTTTAATAATCTGCCACGCGGTGCACCCAACCCACGCCCCGCCATACCCCGCGGACACGTCACTAGGCGGTGGGGGCTCCCATTCCACGTGTCAACAAATGCCCCAACCCAAGCCCAACCCAACCCCACCATACCCCACGGCCTTAATACTAGTTATTTTTTAAATTGATGTAGTGTGTCTCTATGTGTGTGTGTCTGAATTCTAGATCCAAAACCAGACTTTAAAATTCTGTGGGTGTTTGTGTTTGTCCAACCCGTGAAGAAAGCAGAAAAGTTATCTTCCTTGGACTTATGTCCAACCCGTGAATCTGTTAGTAATAATGCTTTGATATAATTATTATAGATATTATTTTATAATAAATAAATCTTTTACATTAATTGGTATGTTTGATACACTTTATAATTTAGTAATTAAAATTGTTTTTATTAGGTAGCTTTATAAGTAATACATGCCATACCATATCCTCCTAACATGAAATATTAAAACTCTTTATCACTAGCTAACAATAAACCACCAATGCAAATGTACCAATTTCTCCATAAGAGCAATGAAGCAACCTCATTCAATTTTGTGTTTCTTACTTTTCGTTTGTTTGTTTTTATTATAAATCATTATGTTTATGTCTAAAGCTTGTACGAATGTTCTATACAATATATACGTTTGTGATTTGGTTGTTGCGATGTTGATTGACACACCCAAGGCTGCGTGCTTATTGTCGAATGACTTCTTTTAGCGTGTGGTAACTACTACTTAGTGAGTTGTTCTGTAGGTGAATCTCTTGTGTAACTTTTGATAAAGCAAAATAATCATGTACTTCTCTATTTAACAAGAAGGTCTTAGATTAATTAAAGTGAATGGAAAATGATTAGAGCCATAGAAGCATTTTCAATTATAAATTCTTCTCTCAATTGTATGATGTAATTTTAAAGATATCTAGATGCTTTATAGCTACAAAAGGGTTTCAATATATGGTAATATAATGACAAGAGTCTTGTTTGGATCAAGGGTTGTTCCACACAATCGGCTCTAGTAGTATATCATCATAGTAAATCTCACCAATATCAAAGCTTTCATCATAGTAAATCTCACCAATATCAAAGCTAAGGTAGGGTCTGAGGAGGGTAAGATGTAGACGACATTACCTTTGTCACATAGGAATAGAGAGGCCGCTTCCAGTGAGACCCCCGACTCGTATTGACTCTAGTAATATGATATATCTTAATAGAGTGATTGCGTTTCGTGAGGCGTCTAAAAGTCGGTAACGGCATGACTCCAGACGGCTAAAATAGAGTGTTATTTAAAAAAGAATTATAAGCATGTGAGATTAAATATATTATTAATGTAATATTTAATCTTATAGCCTTTATAATCATTTATATTATATAGATCAAAATATATTAATAACCTATTAATAATTAGTTGGTAATTGTTGATGGACCATATTACCCTTATTAACTAATTAGGTTTCCTCTTGGGTGTATATATAAGGGGATTATTAGAGAGTTTAAAGGTTACACAATTTAGTGAATCAACCAACCCCATAACATCAAATCGGCTCTCTCCCCATAACCGAAACCTCCCTACTTTCGGTTCATCACCATCATCACCTTACACCCTAAGGAGGAACCAGATCATCTTGACAAGTATGTCAAACTCAATGGCTGCATCTCTGACTGGATTCTCTACTGGCCTGTCTGCTGTAACAGGTATGTTATTCATGTTTTCCTTTATGTTTAAACAGAACTGATCAACATGTGGTATCAGAGCATATGTTGATAAATCAGTTCTGTTTTTGTATCCATTATCCTGGGATCATAATCTGGAAAACATAATTTTTGAAAGTTTATAAAAATCTCGGCTGATTTCGAGTACCATGTGCCGAAATCACTGTTTTCGGAAGAATGTTTAAATTTTTTGACTCGAAATCATAAAGGGTTAAACTTGTTGTTACGAATTCCATTACAAAACCATTAAAAATTCAGGTTTCGGATTTCCAGAATTATGTTTTTTATTTTTAGGGTTCATCGCTTGTTCTAAGTAAAACTCGAAAATTCCCTAAATTTTGGAATATAATTTGGATTAGTGGGTGTTTTCATTGTTTTGATCTTAATTTTATCTATTAAAGTTCCGAAAACTGTTAAAGAATAATCAGTTATTATTTTCGAAATCTTTTGATAAGTTTAGATCAAAAATAAAATAGGAAACACTATCCCACAATCCCTCAAATTTCGAGTTTCAGTTGTTATCACAATAAACAGCCTTAACAGTGGATTCGAAATCATCAATGTAACTGATCGCACAAGTTCCCTTCAATCGCACAAGATCAGATCAGATATGATCTGATCGCACAAGACAGTCGCACAAGATCAGATCAGATATGATCTGATCGCACAAGACAGTCGCACAAGATCAGATCACATAAGATATGATCTGATCGCACAAGGGCAATCGCACAAGACAGTCGCACAAGATTTGTACAACTAATTAAGAACATTGTACAAGTTAAGACTGCATAATCGCACAAGACTTGGGCCTTACATACATCGCACAAGACTTGGGCCTTACATACATTGATCATCAGGTCCTTAAATCTTTATAACTCGAGACCGTGGTTGTAACTCGAGACCTCATTATGACTCGAGATCTCATAACTCAGTCGAGACCTAACTCGAGACCTGACTCGAAACCTCATTACCCTAGGCTGTTTGATGTGAACTAAAATTTAGCTAATCAGAATCGAGACCTGACTCGAAATCTGACTCGAAATCTCATAACTCAGTTCGATCCGCTCTAACAGGTGGTTTGCTATTAAATACTTGGTTTTGTTGACACTTAATTAACTAATCAGAATCAGATAATTTTTTACAAAACCAAAATAGCTTAACTTGAATGAGCTTCTGATGTATTAATTCTGGCCAAAGCTGATTTAATACATCTATTTATTGTTCAAGTATTATAAAAGCTATGTTGAGTATGCATTACAAACGTGAAATGTCTTAATTCTGGCCAAAGCTGATTTAATTCATTTATGTTTAGCATGCTTGACAAGTGCATAACTAAAGTGATTGTCTCATTTCTGGCCAAAGCTGATTTGTCACGATTACTTTGCACACATACTTAAATGATTACACTTCTGGCCAAAGCTGATTTGTCTTCATTTAAGTAGAATTTTACTAAGTCTATTATTTTGATGTTAGTAATAGACAATATCACAGCTGTAACAACTCTCACTAAAACTATGATTTATTATTATATTTAATCCAAAGGGAAACCCTAATTGAGACACCCAAGTAATTCTACACAAAACCCTAAAATTTTCAGAACTTTCAGAATCAGGATTAGGGCCCCTAAAACTCAGGGGGGGGGGGGGGTAAAACCCTAGTTACGATTATCCAAATAACTCTCTGTCAAATTCGAAATTTGAGAAACTGTTGACTCAGCAAGCCTACCCATGCACGTAGCAACCCTATGGTAGAATAGGGGGCCTCGCGTCACGCGAAGCCTAGGGCCAGACCCCTCGCGTCACGCGAGGGGGGTCAAAAATCGTGTATAAATAGTGGACATTGGCAATAGAAATTGGGCACTGAAACGACGAACAAATTCCAAATATACGCCGAGTTATAGTCTGTTTACTATTTCAACACACACGAATCTCGAATTTCTGCCACAAAATAGGGTAATAACTCGATCGCTATTATGATTCATTTTCCGATCGATCAATGTACTCAATGGATGTTTAAGTGCTGCCCACATTAGGGTGATGCTTTGTCATTAATCGTTAATTCGATGGATGTTTAAGCATAGCACTTTGTCATTCATTGTGAGGGTTGATCTCGTGAGTTATCGTAAATGCTGTATTGATTACTAACCCAGTTTTGTGTGCATTATTATTTAAATTAGGTTAACAAGGCTAATCCATAGACTAGACTCTGTCCGTGTTAAATCTGCAAGGTGAGTCATTCTCTTTTTATCAAATTACATTCAAAATCATGTTTATTTTTAAAGGTTATAATTACAGTGATTAAGTATATGTAATCACCAAGTTACAGCCGGTATGTGGGGTTTTGTATACATTACTTGATAATCTTCACCATTGGGGCAGCCAAGGGGTGATATGACCATAGTCACAGACACCATTGGACGAATGGGCCAATGGGTCGAGTGACAAAATACTGTGGGTAGTTGGTTGATATCAGAAACATTGTAATCTTCCTTAATACTGTAAATTATAACAAACATGTTGTTTTAGTAAATAGAATGATTCACTCAGTATTTTCCGCTGGCAAAACCTTTTTCAAACATGTTTCAGGTAATCTGTTGTAATTTAGGAAAAGTGCTGTGGAGCATTTCAAGCTTAAGAAAGTGACTCATTATAAAATAAAGAAATATGTTTTGTAAAATTAAGATTTCTCCGTGAAATCATAGTATTGTAAATTACCGGGGTTTTATCCCGAGTTGTGAAAAAAAAAAAATAATCGGGAAAATTTTAGCTTTACAACGATCCTGATAATAAACTTCTACTGTTAAACTCAATTAAATAAATACCACGGGATTTCTGTCCCGCGGCTCCTGAAACGGGTCAAACCGGGTCGGGGGTCGTGACAGAAAAAGGTGGTATCAGAGCCACTGAGTTAAGCTAATTAAGTATTTAGAAATACTTAATTTTTCCTGATTACTATTATGTGATTATGTGTTTTATTAACTGACTATTTGTTAGTTACAGTATGGGTAGGAAAAAGCTTTCAAGCATCTATCTTAAATTAGATAGGTCATCCAACGAGAAGGGAAGTTCATCCCAAACTAAATCCTCAAAACTCCCTGCAATTCCTGAAGAAGAAATATTTGTTCGAAAAGCCCAATACGAGAAACCACTTTCTCCGAATAAAAGAAGTTTAATTTTAAAGAAAAGTCAAGAGGAAATAAAGAAAGCCCGAGAGAAGAAAGTTAAAAAGGAAACCCAGAAATTAACCAGTAAAACACCTTGGGAGGACAAATTAGATGAAAAATGGGCGGATCTTTATATGCTAGCCACTGTAGCAGTAAATGCTAATATTTAAAATCCTATAATTCCGTAATAGTAACCTTATTTACAAGCCCGAAATATCATCTAGTAAATAAATAAAACCTAGCATGTTTAAAATATCCATTTTCCTTTGTATAAATTAGTCACAGGGTATGCAATAAAACTTAAAGGTTATTTCTAAATTTTAACTTAGCATTTTTTGTATTTTCTTTGTACGTTAAACAGCATGAATGAATTATCGGAAGCCCTAGAGAATCTCAACCTATACCCTGTAAATTTAGAAGTTTCTAAAGAGTTTACTGGGTATTTTCCTGATGTGGAACAACCTGTAGAATTCAACGCTCCACCTTTGAAAAAGCCAAAACCAAAGAAAAGAAGGAAATACGTATGGGGGAGTCGTATACGTAGGAAAAAGCCAGCTACGAAACTTCCTAAAATAAACAATCCTTTAGAAAAAGGAAAAGAAATTGTAACCAGGGAAAGTTCTAGACAGCAGGAGATGGAGACTGAAGTCAAGGAAGATTCTAGGCAGATGGGAATGCAGTTTGAGGAATATTCTAAGGAAATAGAAATGGAGGTTGGAAAAGGTTCTAGACCAACTCAGATGGAAATTGGAGAAAGCTCCAAACAAAACAAGGGAATGACTTTTCAGGAGGAAATAGATTTTATATTGGCAAGCTGTGATACTATTCAGCCTGTCAATACAAATATTTTTACTCATTCTATTGAAAATCAACTCCCTATAAATTTTGAACCAGCAATTCCAGAACCAATAGTCCACTCCCAACCTTTAGGAATGGACGAATGGTGGACGAATGATTGGCAATTCCAAAACATTGTCAACAGTCCTTATTCCTTTCTTCCGCAATTCGATCCAGAACCATTACCAAATCCACCCATGAGTAACGAAAATCTGGCGGAACTTCGCCATTTTGGTGAAGAATTAATGGATGCAGGAAGTAGAATTCGGGAGATAGGGGGACAAATTGCCTGGAAGTATGATGAAAGGGAGCTTCGTTTTTAGGAAAACAAATGACGAGAGATAGTGGGTTGGTAAAACTGTGGTTGTGTAATAGTAAAATCAGTATTTGTAAAATAAATAATAAAACGTTTGTATATATAGGCATGATATAATCTATAAACTAAATGAAATTTTAGATTTTGTTTGTATATTCGTTTACATGATTATGTGCAATTAATTGTGACATTGGATTATTTCTTTTATACTAATTATTTATCTATAAATTAATTATCAGATGGCAAACATTGGTAATGAACCAGTAAATGAAGTAAATCAATCCGAGCAAATTCAGGAAGAACAATTGTTAAATAGACAAGATATAGAAGATATCGTTGCACAAGGAATAGCCAATGCTATTCCAGCAATTGTTGGTGCTGTTCAAAACCTGTTAAACCGCAATCAATCATTCCTAGTAAACGTACTCAAGGCGACAACTTTAGTAATAGTATAAACGGAGGCGGAAATCATGTTAATAACAATAATGATCTGCAAACCCCAATTTTCAAGAAAATGAAAGCTGCAACACCTGGTTGCACTTACAAAGAATTCCTTGCCTGTAAACCAACTGAGTTTTCAGGTAATGAAGGGGCTATTGCAGCATTACGTTGGTTAGAGAAAACTGAGGCAGTAATTGCTATAAGTAAATGTGTTGAGGAAGACCAAGTTATGTATGCGTCTAATCTTTTTAAAGAAGGGGCGTTAGAATGGTGGAACGCAGTGTTACAAGCTAAAAGAAGGATTGTGGCTTATGCCATGAACTGGGAAGAATTTAAGAATCTTGTAGAAAGAAAATTCTGTCCCGAGTATGAAAAAGATCAAATGGCAAATAAATTCCTAAACCATCGGATGGTTAATGTGGACTGTCGAGGATATACTTCGACGTTCTTCGAATATTGTAACACCTCGAAAATTCGCGTCCTATAATGTGTTGACACGTGTCATAATGTTTAAAAGTGTGAAAGAAATATTATAGAAGGACTAAAGTTGACAAACGTGGAAAGTATGTGAATATACGTATTCTAAGTGTCAACTGTGAATAATTATATTGTATATTAACCCTACACGATGCTCATACCTTCAAACGAATAAATCATGGATCATACGAAGCGAAAAGTGAGTAATTACAAACTACAGGGGTTAAATGTGTCAACATGTTTAAAAATATACCTCTGAGTGACCTCTGGACAAACCCGAAGCTTTGTAAATACTAATTATGCTCACTAGAATATACGATTAAAATTTCATAACGTTTCGTTATCGTATGAGAAATTTATGACCAAATTCGTGTGCGAAGGGTTAAAGTGTTAACGTTGAAAGTTAAGGCTTTTTGGGTTAACCGGAAGTGTTCAGGGACTTGGCAAAGTGGGTATAAGTCCTAAAGTCCTTGTGGGTATATTACAAGGGGTCAAATGGCAAGTGAAAACCTAATTACCCTTTCAAATTTACCATAGGTCAAGTTAGAAAACAAAAGAAAAACAAAATTCTGATTTCGCAGGCCCATGCGGCCCGCATTGGTTTCGGGCAAATGGGAAGCGGGCCGCTTCCGGCCCCCAGATACAGAAAACGGGGACAGACCCCTGTATTCGCGGAAACTCGACTTTTAAACGCATTTCTCACATGGTGGGCGACCCCTAACTGTGCTAGAGCATTAGGGACAAGTGTTGGATGGTTGTGGTTGATCCTAGACTCAGTTGTCAACTTGTTATGGTGGATCAAAGTGCTATATAAAGGCCACTTATGCAACATTCATTCTCACACTTCCATCTGATCAATTGGAGCATTTCTGGAGCTAAGGAACTCTCCCATCTGATCATAATTCGTGCATTGGACTCTTGTAAGTCTGCTAGTCTTGTTTAGTTGTGTTTAGCTTAGTTAATTAGCTAAAAGTCAAACCGTCGTAATTACGGTTTGACTTCGAGATTAGTCACTAATGACTCAGTCTTATCTCAAATTAAAAGTAGTTTTAGAATGGTATTTATGTGGGTAATAAAACCCCAAAAGGGTTTCCCCTGATCACCATCCTAAGCAGGTTAAATGTCGGGTCAAACCTTTACTTAAAAAGTCAACATAATGCTTAAAATGTCTTTTATGCATAATTAGCTATCTAGAACATGTATAACCTGTTTGAACATTGTTATAACTTAGAAATAAGTGTAAGAACATGTCCCAACATGTTCAACCCGACTATTTCCTGTTTAGACCCGGTTCGGAACCGAAAGTCACATAGTTTGACTTTCACGTTGACTTTCAGTTCTGACCCGTTTGGGTATATTTTAGAAATGCCTCAGAGCTTTAATTGGATTAGGATACATGTTAGAACAACCCTCTGTGATCATACACCTTGGTTCACTAGTTATCCAATTAATATGCATATTTCCGTTAATTGCTCATACGTTGACCGTTACGCCCTTATTACCTTAAAACATGAATTATGAAAATGTAAAAGTGTAGGAACCTTAAATACTGATATATAAACTTGTATGCAAAATTTGACATCAGTTTGACTTGTAGATTAAGAGTTATGCTCATTAGCGTAATTACGGTGCTTTATGTTAATAAAATGGCGTAATTAGCGTATAACCTAATTAAACATACTCTTTGGTATCAAACGAATTACCCACTGATGTAATATATTATTTTGGGAATTTTAAAGATTTTTAATTAATTTTAGGCTGAGCATAACTCATAGTCGTAGGCTTAATTCGGTAGTTGTCGGTTTTGCCCTTACGGGCCATAAAATGAGTTTTACACATCTAAACGACTCCAAACCTTTAGCTAATGATTAGTTATGATAAATAAATTATTTTAAGCCTTCTGGAAATATAAAAATGTCAGATTTAAGTATCGAACCCGGTAATGGCCTTTAATCGCCTTAATTAGCGTTTTTAACGCGTAATATGTTTTCAAATCATATTGGACATACCCGGGTTGATACCTACTGATATAAGAGGCAAATTATGATATTTTAACAGTAAGCAAAGGTTGATAAACTCAGACTTCGTTTTTGAGCTTTTCGGCTTATGTGAAATTACCAAAATACCCCTACGGGGCATAGTTGGTTAAATATGATAAATTTCACATATATGCCTTAGCCTACTGTTATAACCCATCAAAATGAGTATGTTTGCTGTTTACATCAGACCTGTAACTCAGTTAAACAATTAAACTCTTTTACAAACTTTAAAATGACCAAACTACCCCTACGAGGCATAGTTTGTGTCTAAATTAGTTCGGGGCATAACGAAAGACATCCTACTGATGTCACAACATATTTGAAGCATATTAACTTAGGAAACCTGTATATGGCTCTTGCGGATACCCGTTACGCATATTATGCGTTCGGCTCGATTTATGTAACAAGTTTACATAAATTAGCCGAAACGGGTCAAACCTTATCGGTTTTATCTCAAAATCCAGAATGTGAATAGTAAACCCATATTAAACAAGTCTTCAAACTTTTCGGGTCTAAATCACATTCTATCCGGTCTTCGCTTAATCGTGCGTACGAACCGTATCTTCGAAACTAGCCGGTCTAAGCTTAAGCTTAATTTAAGACCCGCTAGGATTCTAATAGGTTATATTTAACCTTCGTTCCAGATTAGGAGAACCAGTAAAAGATACTTGCTATTTGCTTATTGTGACTATACTTTGCATCAGGTAAATACTTTTAACTTATTTTCCCTATACGGGCTTGGGTTACGGTACATAGCGTACCGCTTGATCGGGCATCAAATCTCCACGCTTAGTGGGTAGTTGAATAATTTGATCGGCTCGTTTTAAACAGTCTTGTTTACTTTACAGCCTTTGGGGGGTTAATGACCATGTCCCGGATATCCCTGGCATCATCTTACGAGATGGCCACGACCTGAGCACGGGGTGTAGGCGTACCCCCGTGTATAACTCACTTAAAGTGGTGTGTCTATTGATCTTTAACCCGGATACGTTCCGGGCTACTGAACGCATAAGTAACATGTAATTCGTTCACAAGATTATCATATTAAATAATTCTCCCAAGTTAAATAAAATGATTTATGCCACGTGCATCCAAACCAAATTTTAAATCATTTTCCAAAATGAGTCAGTTGAATGTATTTACCAGTGTAAACTGACGTATTTTCCCAAAAAGACTGAATGCAGGTACTAAACGTAATTTGGCTGGATTGTCTCCTAAGCATCAATAAAAGTCTCGCAAGCTTAGGATGCCAGAAGTCTGTTGAACCATAAATGTTATTTTGTTTCGATCCGTTCTGTGGATAAACACCGGATATTGTGACTTTGATTACAATAAATAAATTCGGTTGTATCTTACATTTTAAATTGCTTCCGCTGTGCATTATTATATTGTGTTGTTTGACTATTACGTTGCCAACCACGTCACGATACTCCCCCACCGGGCCCACCGGTGACACGTGGAAATCGGGGTGTGACAAATATGCTAGGGTGGTACCAACACTGGCTTCGCCAGAACCGGTACTCATTTCTCGCTATATTTGGGGATTAATTAGTGAAATTCGCAATATCGTTAAAGCTCCGAGACCTCGCACTATTGACGATGCAGTAGAACTAGCTAACACTCTAACTGATGAACTGGTACGCACAAGAGATGAAACCAGGAAAAATGAACTGGCTCAGAAAATTACCCAAGGATTTCGTGTGGGTAATAGTAATAACTTCAAGAAAAGAGGAGCAGGGCAATCTTCAAACCCACCTTTCTGCAGGAATTGCAAAAGAAAACATTTTGGAAGATATAATGTAACCTGCAACCTTTGCAAAGCTGTAGGACATCGTGAAGAAAACTGCAGAAAGAAAACCATAATCTGTTTTAACTGTGGAGAAGCGGGGCATTATAAAACAGAATGTCCTAAATTGGCCAAACCAGCAGACAACAAAACCAAGGCGACCGACGGAGCTACTAAGAAAAATGTCAGAGCATTCCAGCTAACCACTCAAGAAGCAGAACTCATTCCAGATGTGATAGCTGGTACGTTCTTAGTTCACAATGTATACGCAAAAGTATTATTTGACTCTGGTGCAAACCAAAGTTTTATAAATACTTTATTCTGTCAAGCTCTTAAGTTACCTTTAACCAACGTTAAGCAGATTTTTACAGTCGAAACCGCAGATGGGAATTCAGTTAAAATAGATCAGGTTTTGCAAAAAGTAGAAATAGAACTTTCAGGTCATAAATTTTCTGCAAATCTGTTACCTATGAAATTAGCTGAATTTGATATTGTGTTAGGAATGGATTGGTTAATAGCCAACCATGCTCGAATCCTTTGTGATAAGAATTCCGTAGAAATTCAAGCAACTAATGGAGAAATAATCACGATTACAGGAGATAAACCACGTAAGCCCATGAAGTTCATATCAGTAATGAAAGTTGCTAGTTACGAACGAAAGCAAGGAATAGTATATATGATTTCGGTAATCATTAATACTAAGAACAAAGAACTTAAGGAGATCCCTGTAGTCTCAGAATACCCAGATATATTCCCAGAAGAATTACCTGGATTACCACCAGATAGGGAAGTAGAATTTAGGATTCATCTAATTCCTGGAACTACACCGATAGCTAAGGCACCTTATCGGTTAGCTCCTACCGAAATGTTAGAACTGAAAAAGCAATTAGATGAATTACTAAGTAAAGGATTCATACAACCTAGCTCATCCCCTTGGGGAGCTCCAGTGTTGTTTGTAAAGAAGAAGGATGGTTCGATGAGAATGTGTATTGATTATAGAGAATTGAATAAAATTACAATTAAGAATCGATACCCATTACCTAGGATTGATGATCTTTTTGATCAACTTCAAGGAGCTAGATATTTTTCTAAGATCGATTTACGCTCCGGATATCATCAATTGAAGGTACAAGAGGAAGACATACCTAAAACTGCTTTTAGAACTAGGTATGGTCATTACGAGTTTACAGTCATGCCCTTCGGGTTAACAAATGCACCTGCAGCATTCATGGACATGATGAATAGAATCTGTAAACCATATTTGGATAAATTTGTAATTGTTTTTATAGACGATATACTTATTTATTCCAAAAGTCAGACAGAACATTGTCAGCACTTGCATGCACTTTTAACTTTGTTAAGAAAAGAAAAGTTGTATGCCAAATTTTCAAAATGTGAATTTTGGCTACAAGAAGTGCAATTCTTAGGACACATGGTAAATCATGAAGGTATTCACGTAGATCTTGCTAAAATAGAGGCAATTACCAATTGGAAGGTTCCGCAAACCGCAATGGAAATTAGAAGTTTTATAGGTTTAGCTGGGTATTATAGACGGTTTATTAAGGATTTTTCCAAGATAGCTGTACCATTAACTAAGCTAACCTGTAAAGCCATTAAGTTTGAATGGGGACCTAAACAAGAAGAAGCCTTTAGAATCTTAAAGCAGAAATTAACCAATGCTCCAATCTTAGCCTTACCAGAAGGAACTGAAGATTTTGAAGTATACTGTGATGCTTCAAAAATAGGATTGGGATGCGTGCTTATGCAACGTAAGAAGGTAATTGCGTATGCATCAAGACAATTGAAAAAGCACAAGGAAAACTATACGACTCATGATTTAGAATTAGGAGCCGTAATATTTGCCCTGAAAATCTGGAGACATTATCTGTACGGAAGTAAGTTTACTGTCTATACAGACCACAAAAGTTTAAAATATATTTTTGGGCAAAAAGAGTTAAACATGAGGCAAAGAAGATGGATGGAAATCTTAAGTGACTACGACTGTGATATTCAGTATCACGAAGGAAAGGCAAATGTAGTTGCAGATGCCTTAAATCGTAAGTATCATGAAAAACAACGACGAGTTCGTGCTCTTAGATTAAATCTACAAATAGATTTAATGGAACAAATAAAGAGTGTTCAGGAAACAGCAATCAAGGATGACGCTGAAGGAATGAAGGGACGAATAAAAGATTTAGAACAAGGAGCTGATGGAATTTGGAGATTCCATAAGAAAAGGATCTGGGTACCAAAACAGGGAGAATTAAGAAATAAGATCTTGGAGGAAGCTCATAAATCTAGGTATACCATACACCCAGGAAACAATAAGATGTACCAAGATTTAAGAAATCATTTTTGGTGGGTAGGTATGAAAAAGGATATAGCTCGATATGTTTCTAAATGTCTTACTTGTTCGCAAGTTAAGGCAGAACATCAGAAATCTTCAGGTCTACTACAACAATTAGAGATGCCGGTATGGAAATGGGAACTCATAACAATGGATTTTGTTACTAAGTTGCCCAAAACCAGAAAAGGTAATGATGCGATTTGGGTAATTGTAGATCGATTAACCAAATCAGCTCATTTTCTACCCATGAAGGAAACCTTTAGTATGGAAAGGTTAGCCAAATTATATGTAAATGAAGTAGTATCCTTACATGGAGTTCCACTCTCCATTGTATCGGATAGGGATAGTCGGTTCACTTCTCATTTTTGGACAAGTTTCCAGAAAGCAATGGGAACTCGACTAAACTTAAGTACTGCATATCATCCACAAACAGATGGGCAAAGTGAAAGGACGATCCAAACTCTAGAAGACATGCTCCGAGCATGTGTAACAGATTTTGGTGGAAATTGGGACGATCATTTACCTTTAATCGAATTCTCCTATAACAATAGTTATCATTCAAGCATTGAAACTGCCCCATTTGAAGCACTGTATGGAAGAAAATGCAGAACTCTAGTTTGTTGGGCAGAAATAGGAGAAAGTCAATTATCAGGTCCGGAGATTGTACAAGAAACAACTGATAAGATTACACAAATCAAGGAAAGGCTGAAAACAGCTCGAGATCGCCAGAAGAGTTATGCAGACAATAGATGCAAGCCATTAGAATTCCAAGTTGGAGACAGAGTACTGTTAAAAGTTTCTCCTTGGAAAGGAGTTGTTAGATTCGGTAAGAAAGGAAAGCTAAGTCCAAGATACGTAGGACCATTTCCAGTAATTCAACGTATAGGACCAGTTGCTTATCATTTACAACTACCAGAAGAATTAGCTGGAGTACATAATGTATTTCATGTATCCAATCTCAAGAAATGTCTAACAGACGAATCTCTGGTAGTACCACTTCAAGACATAGAGGTAAACGAAAAGTTAAAATTTGTTGAGAAACCTCTTCAGATAGAAGACAGAAAAGTGAAGTTTCTCAAGCACAAACGACTAGTGCTAGTTAAAGTCAAGTGGGATTCAAAGAGAGGAGCTGAATACACTTGGGAGCTGGAATCAGAAATGAAGCGAAAGTATCCATACTTATTCCAGTAAATCTCGAGGACGAGATTTTTATTAAGGTGGGGAGAATGTAACAACTCTCACTAAAACTATGATTTATTATTATATTTAATCCAAAGGGAAACCCTAATTGAGACACCCAAGTAATTCTACACAAAACCCTAAAATTTTCAGAATTTTCAGAATCAGGATTAGGGCCCCTAAAACTCAGGGGGGTAAAACCCTAGTTACGATTATCCAAATAACTCTCTGTCAAATTCGAAATTTGAGAAACTGTTGACTCAGCAAGCCTACCCATGCACGTAGCAACCCTATGGTAGAATAGGGGGCCTCGCGTCACGCGAAGCCTAGGGTCAGACCCCTCGCGTCACGCGAGGGGGGTCAAAAATCGTGTATAAATAGTGGACATTGGCAATAGAAATTGGGCACTGAAACGACGAACAAATTCCAAATATACGCCGAGTTATAGTCTGTTTACTATTTCAACACACACGAATCTCGAATTTCTGCCACAAAACAGGGTAATAACTCGATCGCTATTACGATTCATTTTCCGATCGATTAATGTACTCAATGGATGTTTAAGTGCTGCCCACATTAGGGTGATGCTTTGTCATTAATCGTTAATTCGATGGATGTTTAAGCATAGCACTTTGTCATTCATTGTGAGGGTTGATCTCGTGAGTTATCGTAAATGCTGTATTGATTACTAACCCAGTTTTGTGTGCATTATTATTTAAATTAGGTTAACAAGGCTAATCCATAGACTAGACTCTATCCGTGTTAAATCTGCAAGGTGAGTCATTCTCTTTTTATCAAATTACATTCAAAATCATGTTTATTTTCAAAGGTTATAATTACAGTGATTAATTATATGTAATCACCAAGTTACAGCCGGTATGTGGGGTTTTGTATACATTACTTGATAATCTTCACAATTGGGGCAACCAAGGGGTGATATGACCATAGTCACAGACACCGTTGGACGAATGGGCCAATGGGTCGAGTGACAAAATACTGTGGGTAGTTGGTTGATATCAGAAACATTGTAATCTTCCTTAATACTGTAAATTATAACAAACAAGTTGTTTTAGTAAATAGAATGATTCACTCAGTATTTTCCGCTGACAAAACCTTTTTCAAACATGTTTCAGGTGATCTGTTGTAATTTAGGAAAAGTGTTGTGGAGCATTTCAAGCTTAAGAAAGTGACTCATTATAAAATAAAGAAATATGTTTTGTAAAATTAAGATTTCTCCGTGAAATCATAGTATTGTAAATTACCGGGGTTTTATCCCGAGTTGTGAAAAAAAAAAAATAATCGGGAAAATTTTAGCTCTACAACGATCCTGATAATAAACTTCCGCTGTTAAACTCAATTAAATAAATACCACGGGATTTCTGTCCCGCGGCTCCTGAAACGGGTCAAACCGGGTCGGGGGTTGTGACAACAGCTTCATAATTAAAATGGTCATTATTTATGCCTGCCTTAGTATAACATGCCCTTAGATCACGTTAAGACTTTCTTCTTAGTATCATAATTCGCTCATCTTATTTCCACTATCAGCACCAAATCAGGGGATTCCACCTTTGACTGGTGATAACTTTGCTGCATGGAAGGATGCCCTCATGCTTACACTTGGACTGCTGGACTTTGATTATGCTCTAAGAGAGAATAAGCCAGCGGACCTTACTACTCAAAGTACTGCTGCTGAGCAGATAGTTCATGATAAATGAACTAGGTGTAACCGCATGTCTCTCATGTTCATGAAGCAGTCCATTCATAACTCAATCAGAGGAGCCATTCCTGATTCTGAAGATGCTAAAACCTATTTGGCTTCTGTGGAGGATCAATTCAAGGGAACATCGAAAGCATACGCTAGTACTCTTATCCGCAAGCTGGTGACAACTAAGTATGATGGGAGGAGCGGCATACGCGAACACATCATGATGATGCATGACATGGCCAATAAGCTGAAGGGGCTAGAGATGGAAATCAGTGATGGTTTTCTTGTTCACTTCATCATCACTTCGCTTCCTTCGTCCTATGAAGCTAACTTCACCACCTCCAACACTAACAAGAGGAATAACAATCATCACAGAAAGGATGCTTCCAAGGTCCAAAAGCCAAATCCTAATACAAGTGCACCTTCCAGCTCTAAGAGCTCCTTAGGCAAACCCTATTGCAAGTTCTGTAAGAAGACAGGACATAAGCAAAAGGAATGCCCTGACTTCAAGGAGTGGCTGGCTAAGAAAGGTAACGATTTTTTCATGATACTTGAGTCCTTTAATTTAAATGTTCCTGCTAATTCTTGGTGGTTTGATTCTGGTTCTATGGTTCATGTTACCAATTCAACTCAGGGATTCCTTACAATCCGGAAGCTGGGAAGAAACCAAAGAACACTTAAAGTTGGAGATGATCGGGAATTAGAAGTGAAGGCCATAGGAACATTACAATTATTTTTGAAAACTGGTTTATGTATTAAACTTTATGATACCTTATATGTTCCTGAGGTAACTCGGAACCTTGTATCAGGAACAAAGTTAGACATGGACGGTTTTGTCGTTTCTCATGGTCATCGCAAACTCTCTATTCTCTATGATTCCGTTGTTTATGGTACTGGCATTCTGGATGGTGGTCTCTATAGATTAGAACTAAATGATAATTTTTCCAAATCTTTGTTGTCATATAATATTAATGAATCACTCACAAAGATGAAACAGGTTCGAGACTTAGAGACTTCATCTATGTTGTGGCATCAACGTTTAGGCCACATCTCAAGAGAACGATTAAATCGTCTCGTCAAGGATGAAGTCTTACCTCCTCTCGATTTTACTGATTTTGGAACATGTGTCAAATGTCTTAAAGGCAAAATGACATCAGCGAATAAGAAAGGTGCCACTAGGAGCTCTAATTTATTAGAACTCATTCACACTGACATTAGTGGTCCTTATCAAATCGCTGGTATAACAGGACATACTTCATTTATCACTTTCATTGATGATTATTCTCGTTACATGTACTTGTATCTTATTAAGGAAAAGTCTGAATCTCTTACAACTTTTAAAGATTATAAAGCTGAAGTTGAAAAGCAATTAGATCGTCAGATTAAAGTTGTGAGATCAGATAGAGGTGGTGAATATTATGGAAGACATACTGATGTGGGTCAAGCTCCTGGTCCATTTTATGAGTTTTGTAAGGGCCAGGGGATTGTGAACCAATACACCATGCCTGGTACACCTCAGGAGAATGGTGTCGCTGAACGAAGAAATCGTACCCTTATGAACATGGTGCGCAGTATGTTAGCCAACACTAATTTACCATTATTCCTCTGGACTGAAGCGTTAAAAGCAGCTGTTCATATACTCAATAGAGTTCCTTCTAAGTCTGTCCCTAAAACTCCTTATGAACTTTGGACAGGAAGGAAACCGAGTCTTAAATATATGAAAGTGTGGGGTTGCATTGCTGAAGCAAAACTCTATAATCCGTTCCTAAGGAAACTTGACCCTAAAACAGTTACTTGCTTCTTTATCGGGTATCCTGATCATTCGAAGGGTTATCGTTTCTATTGTCCTTCCCATGTCACCCGTATTGTTGAAACCAAGCGTGCTGCGTTCCTGGAGGATTTCAAGGTCAGTGGGAGCAGTACCAACCCTTACGAAGAATTGCAAGAAGTACAAGACAGGGGGGGAGACTCGTCGCTTACCATTACTCCGTTTACTCCTCTTGTACCCCATGCAACTGCACCTGAAGCTACTGTACAAACTCCATCTCCACAATCAGAACCCATTATACCTCATAACGAAGGCACATCAAACGCTCAAAACCAAGACAACGCTGAACCCGATAATCAACTCAGGAGGTCATCTAGGCAAAGAAGGCCTACTAATTGGGATGATTATGTTACCTACCTGACTGAAATGGATGCTGGAAAGCTCAATGATCCTATCTCTTATAATGAAGCCATTAGCAGTGATCAGTCTTCTGAATGGAACAAAGCAATGATTCATGAGCTTGAATCCATGAAGAAAAATGACGTTTGGGATTTGGTAGAATTACCCAACGGTGCCAAACCTGTAGGTTGTAAATGGGTGTTCAAAACAAAACTGGATCCGAATGGGAACGTTGAACGCTACAAAGCGAGATTGGTTGCAAAGGGATACACTCAGAAAGAGGGAATTGATTATCAAGAGATGTTTTCACCTGTCTCTCGTAAAGATTCATTAAGGATCGTTATGGCCCTAGTAGCTCATTTTGATTTAGAGCTGCATCAGATGGACGTCAAAACTACTTTCCTTAATGGAGACTTAGACGAAGATGTTTACATGAAACAACCTAAAGGCTTTAAACCTGAAGGTCAGGAGCATCTAGTCTGTAAGTTGAAGAAATCCATTTATGGGTTAAAACAAGCATTACGTCAATGGTACCTCAAGTTTGATGAAGTCATGAAGAGGCAAGGTTTTATGAAGAATCAAGTGGATCAATGCACCTACCTCAAGATGAGTGGGAGTAATTTTACTATACTTGTTCTTTACGTAGATGATATTCTATTGGCAAGTAATAGTTTAGACATATTGCATGAGTCGAAGCGGTTACTCTCGCATAACTTCGACATGAAGGATCTCGGAGATGCTTCTTACGTCATTGAAATCAAAATTCACCGAGATAGACACAAAGGAATCTTAGGATTGTCTCAAAAGACTTACATAGATCGTGTCCTTACACGTTACAACATGCAACAGTGCAAACCCTCCGTCGCTCCAGTAGTTAAGGGAGATGTTTTCGGTTCATTCCAGTGTCTGACAACAGAGGTTGAAAAGGAGCAAATGAGCCAGATACCTTACGCGTCAGTAGTCGGGAGCCTGATGTATGCTCAAGTCTGTACTCGCCCAGATATCGCTTATATTGCTGGAATGCTAGGCCGTTATCAGACTAATCCTGGCCTAGATCACTGGAAAGCAGCTAAGAAGGTCCTTAGATATCTGCAAGGGACGAAACACTATAAACTGACTTATAGAAGAAGTGATCACTTAGAAGTGGTAGGTTATTCTGATTCTGACTTTGCCAAATGCAAAGATGACAAGAAATCCACTTCGGGCTACATCTTTATGTTAGCAGGCGGACCTATCTCATGGAAGAGTCATAAACAACAGTTAACTACAACTTCCACAATGATGGCAGAATACATTGCTGTTTACAACGCAACCTGTCGTGGAATGTTGCTTAGAAATCTGATCACTGGACTCAAAATCGTTAATTCCATTTCTAGACCATTGAAGCATTACTGTGATAACTCAGCTGCCGTTAGTTTCTCGAACAGTAACAGTTCGACTGGGCTGGTTTATATCTCGATACAAAATATTTGTTCGTACGTGAACGAGTTGAGGAAAATAATCTGAACGAGTTGAGGAAAATAATCTTTGTATTGAGTATATTAGTACTAAAGATATGCTTGCGGATCCGATGACTAAAGGTCTCCCACCTAAAGTTTTCGAAGAACATGTATCGAATATGGGACTTACTAAAGACCTTATTTAATGGCATATTGTACTAGCTTATGTTTTAATTAATAAAATTTCCTCAGTTTGATTTTGTATGTCTCTACCATATGTTCTGCCGGTGTAATGACATATAGACAAATATAAATACAAATCAAACGCTAAAGGGCTTATGAATATTTTGATCATAACTGTTAGGTTTTAAATTAAGGCTATAGTATGACTAATGGGGGTCCTGAGTCGAATAATGATTCAACGGCTGTATTTCTCTGCTATAGTTCTTGGTTTAAAGCTAAAATGAGTGTTAACTCCTGGCCAGGCTTACCTAATACTCATGATAAATGATTACTCGGCTAAGTAGGAGAATGTGAGATTAAATATATTATTAATGTAATATTTAATCTTATAGCCTTTATAATCATTTATATTATATAGATCAAAATATATTAATAACCTATTAATAATTAGTTGGTAATTGTTGATGGACCATATTACCCTTATTAACTAATTAGGTTTCCTCTTGGGTGTATATATAAGGGGATTATTAGAGAGTTTAAAGGTTACACAATTTAGTGAATCAACCAACCCCATAACATCAAATCGGCTCTCTCCCCATAACCGAAACCTCCCTACTTTCGGTTCATCACCATCATCACCTTACACCCTAAGGAGGAACCAGATCATCTTGACAAGTATGTCAAACTCAATGGCTGCATCTCTGACTGGATTCTCTACTGGCCTGTCTGCTGTAACAGGTATATTATTCATGTTTTCCTTTATGTTTAAACAGAACTGATCAACAAAGCAATGATGGACCGATTTATATAATTCAACTGCGTGATTCAAATTTGATTATACCAAAGTTATTGACTTATGATCACACAAATAAACGTGTTTTTTACATATCATTTATAACCCATTTTAAATTGTTTCTTCTAAATCTTTGTAAATTAGTTCTAAATTTGTTTACTTTTAGCTATCAGGACTACGGGGCGTGCCCAGACTCCGAGATCAACCTATAAATTCAGCCTCCATCTTACCAATTTGCTTTGTGAAAACCCGCACTTTCAAGGTTAGTGTCGTCTAAACTCGTGACCTTTAACTTCGTATCATTCCTCTTCACGTTCCACTATACGTTATAATTGGGTGCATGTTATGTTAAACTTGTTAAACGTAATTGGCTGTACTTGATTGTTATAATTGAATATTTATGAGTTTGTTAATATTAAGTGTTAAGTTATTTAGATCAGACGCACACTCTTCTCGGGTCGTACACCTCATTGGCGGACCACACACCTCTACATGTTTTGTGGGTCCGTTATCGTCCCAAAACTGTTTCAAGCCCAACCCTTGTGAAAATACACATACATGAAGGGTGTGTGGTATGTGGTTGTGGTTTTAGAAACAATAACAAACTCTACTCTTTTCCTCCCCCGCCTCTTGTAACCGACGGCAATTCCCCTTCTCTCGAAGCCCCGTCTCTCTCGTCTAACACTCTTCATAGCACTCTTGTCTCTCGGTTAGTATAATCCCACTGTTTAAAATTGATGTTCTTTCATTTGTTTGTCAATAGACAATTAATATTGATGATTTGAGGTGTTGAGTATGATCTAGGATTGCTAGAAAGTTCTGTTAAACATGGATTGGTGATATGGATGATGTGTTATAACTAATGTGGTATGATAACCAGGGGTTCGATGAGATGGTTATGATGATAAAATGCTATTATGATCTGAAAACATTTATAATGTTGAACGATGAACTAGGGTAGCATGATGCTAGCATTTCGATGATTTTGTGTAGTATGATACTCACAGTTTGGTTTGGATGATTATTGATGGTGATTAACTGATGATTTCTATAATGATAAATTGATAAATCGGGTTATGCATATGATTAGTGTTCATGTGTTCACGTGAATCTATGGAAGGTGGTAACTTCTGGAAATAACAGTTAGATCGCGTAGATTATGGGTAGCTATCATTTTGATATGTAAATCACGGTGAGGTGTAACTAAACCCGCACACCTCAGGGAAGCCGTAAACTTAACGGTGACCGCACACCGGGTACCGCACACTTTAACATGCACATTCGTGTTTCTTTACAACCTTTTAAAACCCATAGGATGCATACTGTGTCACACCCCCAAAATCCACAAGCGAAGTATCACCGCAGGAGGCGTGACTGACCAGGATCCAGCCACCAATCATATTGAACAATATAAATTAATTAAAAGAACGTCCAAACCAAACAATATAATTGGTGTCAAAACAATTCAATAAAGTTTAAGTTATCAGCAGAAGCATAAAGTTCAAATCCAAAATATAAGTTTAAAAGTTCATAAGTTTAACATGGAACTCAACAGTCCATGTCCCACAACGACCTCGTCCTCCTGTGCAAGCTCCATCTAAACACCTAACGACCTGCAAGGCATATAGTAACGAATCAGCAACAAAGTTAAGCGAGTTCACGGTTGGTTGTCCATTTTAGTGTTGTTCCAAAAACCATAAGTTGTTTCGAAAACCACAAGTTTAACCAGTTCCTTGTTTCCCAAACCATAATCAGTGGGGGCTTCCCCATGTAATCCACTAGACCCGTTACCATATCGACTACTGACTGTAGTTATGTTTATGTGCCCTGCGTCAATGTCTATCATCATTGACTAAGTGCCCAGATCCATTAGTCCACTCCCGTCCTCTGCGGCACGGTGTGAGGCTTGTCAAACTTAATAGCGCTATTTAACTAATGACCCGTTTGCCATTGGCCCGGCAATTAAGTCGATATAAAAAATGAGGGACTTAATGATAGAGTTTTGTCTAGTGTCAATGTTGTCACCCTTCAGTTAAGAGGGTGGGAGTACGTGCCAAGACGAACACGCATGTTTCAATGTTGTCACCCTTCAACAAAGAGGGTGGGAGTACGTATTCTACCCAAGGAGAATACGCAGGTTTCCTTAGTATACTTTAACCTATTCCCAACCACCAGGAATCCCATGCCTTGTAGAAAGTGTGAACTCACCTTAGGTTAGCACGGAAGATAAACAGAAAGGTCACTTGAGCTAATTGGGTCAATCACGTCCTAACATGGTTACCATACGAGTCAGGTCTAGGTTCAGGTAATGCACGTATGTTTACACATAAATTAGAAAGTTACATACACACAACGATCACGGCAGAGACATGTTAACAATATCAATCAAACATACACATAAGCCCAACTTGTGCGATTCAGATGATTGGCCCGTTGAGGTTGTGCGAGCCCAATCATCTTGTGCGACTCAACAGGTTGAGCCCAATAAATGCCCGGCCCAACATGTTGTGCGATCAGCACAACCTTGTGTGATCCACAATATGTTGTGCGATCCAAACATGCCCCGGCCCATTAACATGCAACCCAATATCTTGTGCGGCCCAAATAACATTAACAGTTTAATATTTGTGTGGCCCAACATGTTGTGCGATCAGTACAACCTTGTGCGATCCACAACATGTTGTGCGATTGAGTTTAAAAAGGTTATACGATGCGCTTTAACAGTTGTACTTTATGAAATTCCCAGCTTGTACGACTGGCTTGTGCGATCAGTTATAAGATCCCGTAATTTTGGCAAATCGGTTATATAATTTATTTTACCAAATCAATACTAACAGTTTCCAATCATGCCTTTATTCGATCAAAACAAGATTGTTATCAACTAATTCACATGAACCCTAATAACATCTATTCATAACCAATCGTAACATTCAATTTGATAATCAAATCAGTGATCTTGAACACTAACACATAACCCTAATCATCATAGGAATCATGACTAACAATCTTATTATGAGATCATTATACAATCATCGTTTAAATCATCAAACCGGTTCATATGAACATCATCACATAAACCCTAATTCTAGACCAACACTAATCTTATAATCATCATGTAGGTTCGGTTCAATCATTTAGAAACACCAACCAAATATACATCACTTAATCATGTGTTCATACTTTATCACAACATCAAGAATCAATCAGTATGCATATGAATAACCCTAGCTATCACATACAATCATAGCAACCACAACATCATCTAACAAACAAATAATAGTGAAACACTAACCGTGATGATTGAACGAGTTGGTTAGATCGATGGGAAGGGCTTCGAGTGGGGGCTGCCGTCGGGTTTCCAAGAGAAGAGAGAGAGAGCTTTAGGGTTTTGTGTGTGTGTTCTTGTTTTGTAAAATATGAGAAGTATACATCCTTCCATGTGGTTATGCGTAACAAGGAGTGGGCCAAACCCTTACATTGGCTGCCCTTTGATCTCGAGTACAAAACAGACTTCATTGGGCCGAGGAGAGTATGTGTGACTAAGGACAAGTTGCGCGGCCCATAGACTTGTGCGATTGGACTCATGTTGTGCGACAAGACATACATATACATATTACACGTCATATCACATAACATAGTAAAAATATAGAGTTCCATTAAAACCAAGCATAACCATTTGTCACGTCAAACTCATACAAGTTACATCAAGCACAAAGGAAAGGTTCTAAAAACGAGTTGTTACATCATCCCCAAGTTGAAAGAAATTTTGTCCCGAAGTTTAGTACGTAGTTACCGAGGAAGCTAGTTAGGTTGCGTGGTTTCCTGGTTTTCCTGGGGTGTCACATCATCCCCCCGTTGGTTTGGAATTTCGTCCCGAAATTCCGCAGTAGCTTTAGCCTCAGTAGTGGTCTCACTTTTCTCGAACAACTAGGGATACTTGTGTTTCATTTGGTGTTCTCGTTCCCAAGTAAACTCTGGGCCACGACGGGAGTTCCAACGAACTCGAACAATGGGTATTCTGGTACGTTTGAGAACCTTAATTTCTCGGTCCGTAATTTCTACCGGTTCCTCGACGAATCGCAACTGATCGTCGATAGTGAGTTCCTTGAAAGGGACTATGAGGGTCTCATCTGACAGACACTTCTTCAGATTCGACACATGGAACACGTTGTGAACTCCACTGAGTTCTTCGGGTAGATTCAATCTATACGCCACTTTGCCAATTTTCTTAGTGATTTCGAAAGGTCCGACATAACGCAGATTTAGCTTGCCCCGCTTACCAAAGCGAACCACACCTTTCCAAGGTGAGACTTTAAGTAGCACTCGATCCCCCACCTGGAACTCGAGCGGTTTCCTGCGCTTATCAGCGTAGCTTTTTGACGGTCACGAGCTGCCGCCATTCGTTGTCGTATTTGGGCAATCTTCTCCGTCGTGTCGAACGACGAGTTCTGGGCCAGTGATGTCACACCCTGACTTTTGCGGAAGCATATGATGTGTGACTGGTTTAATATCATTGCATTCAATCATAATAAACAACTACATGGTCAAAACGATGTTCATCCATTCATAAAATTTGAGTATTACAAACACCGGTTATTTAAGTTTTAAAACATAACCTTCGACTAGGTTACAAACCAACAAAAGTGGATAACATCTAAACTTGAAGTCTACTTCTAGAAATAACACCCGCGCCCAAGATCCAACCTGTCACCTGAAATACATGTAATTTTGGAAAACATCAACAAAAGTTGAGCGAGTTCATGCGTTTTGTTTAAGTACTTGTAAACCTTTGAGAGACTCCTTTGAAAACAGGTATGAAAAGCATTTATGATCTTATCAAATAAATGTTTTACAAGGACATTAAGGCATGTGAGGACATAGGGAGCACTCGTAATGAGTAGGCTTATACCCTTGTCGATTTTCCCTCGACTATGTCGATTTCCCTCGACTATGTCGAATTTCCCTTCGACTATGTCAATTTACCTTGACTATGTCAATTTTCCTTGACTATGTCGATTTCCCTCGACTGGGACACCGAAGCACTCAAGTGATCACATGAGGACCATGAGTGGGGCTCGGCCGTACCCGTTAGATCTAACCTTCGTCCCTAATTAAGTATTAATGGTATTTCAATATTTAGTCTATGCTCACATGATCTAGTAGTTCATTTCATAGGCAATTCATACCGTTTAAGTACTCGTAACATGTATTCCACCCCCGAGAGTTATAAAACCAAAAACAGTTAAGAGAAAAGGGGGACATGAACTCACTGTTTTGCGTCTTCGATACTCGTAACTCAAATCTCCTCAGCAAACACGACTCTCTACAATGTACTAGGGTCTATTAGACGAACGGGCCGTGCCTTGCCTTAGTATTTACGTTTTTGAGTTACGTTTCTTTTATGTCTTCGATACTATTCCAAGTTAAAATTCCTTGTTAAAATAATAATTATTTTAACTTTAAATTATATTAAATTTTGGAATAATAGTTAAACAATATTTTTGTAGCAATACTTCTCAAGTATTTATTTTCGTATTTCCTGTATTTGTAGTTTCAAATTAATATGTTTTCAAGTCTCACTTTAGAAAATATATTATAACTTATTTTGTCCCAAAAATAATGTATTGTCCAGAAAATATATATATTTCTCCCAAAAATCATATATCTTCTGAATATTTCAAGAAAATATAATTTAACTTCCGAAAATAATATATTTTCTCCTTGTCGAAAATATGATATACTTTGTAATAATAACGAAAATCATATTTTCATTTCTTGTGTCCAAAATAATATTTACCAAAAACATATTTATAACGGTATTTTCCGGAATATTTTGTAAGTTACGTTCTTGCGTTCGATTCCACAATATTAAGTGTGTAACTTATATATTTATTCCTTGTGATTTTTGGTATTATTTTGAATTGTAAATTCTTGGTATTTTGTTAAGTTATATTACTTTAATTCCTAAAATAACATAACTATTACACCAAGTATACAAATAATCACACACAATGTGTTATAAATGTAAATATATATTCTAAATACATATTTATCCATTTTTATTTATAAAAACCAACCTCCGATACTTGTATTTTGTAACAAAATCTATGGCAAAGTTTGTATTGAAAACCATAGTTAAAACTCACTTGTAAATACTTGTTTAGAAAATATTTTTCTAAGTGTTTGTATTTTTAGAAAATTTTGCCATAGTTTCCCCTAAAAATGGAGGTGTCCATGCTATTAAAGCATATCATTTTCTTTTCAAAAATCATCATAAACAATCAACAATCAATCTACAGTTACCAATTGCTAAAACAAAGCTATTTACATAATGATCATGAACTTGAGTTTTCATAAAAACTTGTAGTAACTTGGTAGTATGTTTAGTAGACTTAGTTACCCTTTAAAGTGTGTTTATTTCTTTAAAAATCTCATTCTTGAAAGATTTAGGTGTTTACAACTTACTAGATGGTTTTTCCAAAAATCATTCTCTTGTATTTTTCTTGCAAACAATGTATTCTTATACTTGTTTCAACACTAGAAACATGATTAGTTTCTTTAAAAACAATGTTTATGTAAATCTTGTTGTTTATCTTGGTTTCTTTGGAAAACTATTTTAGAAATCATCCACTTACAAGACTTGTATCTTTGTTTAAATCAGCATCACATGAAAACAACTTTTATTGTTCAAGTTTATGTAAACATAAGACATGATGATCTTGGTTTTTCACAAGATCATCTCATCAGCTTACTAGATCATGTGTTTAATCACAATCTAGTAGGTTCCATATGATGTCTAACATCACTAACACTAGTAATCAATAAACAAGAAGAAAATAATCACAAATCAACAAGATTTCTTATGTTTATAAGCTTATGCTAGAGATTCATGAATATGTCTTTTAATGTTCATCATGTTTAACAATGTTCATCACTTATTAACCAACTATATATGAAAAATCAAGAGATCGTAAGGGCTTTACTACTAGCACAAGGCTAGGGAAGAATACTTGATGTTGATGGTGACAAAAGTGGAGGATAATAGCAAATGATGAAGGTCCTTCAAGATCCACAAGCACCAAGCTTCTTTGTATGGCTCCTTACGCCTTAGAATGATCTTGGAATGAATGGATGAAAGTGGTGGTGGTGTGGGTGAAGGTGTTCGGCCGAGAGGGAGAGGAGGAGAAGGAGAGAGATGGTGTTGAGAAGTGTGGGTGATGAATGAGAACTCTTGCTTCACTTATAACCATCTAAACCTTTTAACCATTGTAAAATGTGTTGGTAATAGTACATGCATATCTCTAAACATATCAATTGAGATCTTAGGAAGATTAGGGAAAATCTTGGTGGGGTCACCCTTGGTGACCGTCCACTTATATGGGGGGGGGGGGGGTATTAGTTGGGTTTTGATGTTTAGTTAAGTGTTTAGTTAGGATTTCAAGTGTAATAGTTTAGGTGTTATGCATATCATGTGTTATATAGTGTGTTAGGGTGTTCGGGGACCATTACTAGCTCAGAAATAATAAAACAATGCTTCTAGTATAATTTTGGTGTTTCGGGTAATGTCCGGTTGTTCGGTTAGATACCGGTTCGTTAAAGTGTCAAACTATACCGTTTAGTGTTCTTTATGTACCCTTTGTGACACTTTTAATTCCCGACACTTAGAAAAGCATTCAGGACCATTTTGCCATATTTTGCATGTAACAAACTTGTTAAAATGCTGAATTTTGCTGATTTATGCAGAATTCTGCACTTTGGGTGAGTTTTAGGCACTTCCCGACACTTAAACTATCACTTAGGCATCCAGTTTTGGGGTCCTTACTTCCCTACACACTATACTAGGGTAGTACTTAGTCTCTGGCTCATACTGGGCCTCAAAACACTTTCTGTTTATGTATTGAACTCCCGTCAGTGCTTTTAGTTTGTCTAATAATGGTGCCAATTATGTTCTGTGCATTATTAGAACTTTATCGTGTTGCATGTAGTAATGATAAAAGTCTTGCAACATGAAATGCCATTGTATGTATATAACAGTAATCAGAAATTCATTTGTCTTGTAAATTAGATCATGCACGGTCATTAAAGCACAGATTACTGTTCAATTAGTGTACGGAATGTACGGAAAAGTTACAGTTGTCACAAGTGATTTGGTTGACACCAACTTCTGCCCAGCATAAAGGTGATCGGCATTTCCGTCCATACAGAGCCTCGAACGGAGAAGCCTGGATGCGAGTGTGGTAACTATTATTGTACGAAAACTCTACCAAAGGTAGGTGCCTTTCCCAACCGTTACCAAAGTCGATTACACATTCTCGAAGCATGTCTTCAAGAGTTTGAATAGTGCGTTCAGTCTGCCCATCCGTCTGTGGATGATATGCTGTGCTCATATCTTGACGCGAGCCAAAGGATTTGTGCATCGCCTGCCACAAATCAGAGGTAAAACGTGGATCTCGATCAGAAATGATGGAAGTTGGCACCCCGTGCCTCGAGACTACTTCCTTCAGGTAGATGCCTGCTGGAGTAGAGAACTTATCCGTTTCCTTGATAGCCAGGAAGTGTGCAGACTTTGTCAGTCGATCCACTATCACCCAAATGGTATCGTTTCCTCGTTGAGATCTAGGTAAGCCAGTAACAAAGTCCATGGAAATTTGCTCCCATTTCCATGTCGGGATCTCTTGTTTTTGAAGTAGGCCTGATGGCTTCTGGTATTCAACCTTGACCCTGGCATAGGTTAGACATTTACTAACATAGGTCGCTATGTTAGCCTGCATGTGGGGCCACCAGTACGTAGTTTTGAGGTCGTGGTACATCTTATCAGAGCTAGGATGTACCGAGTAACGAGACTTGTGTGCTTCGTCCATCACAAGCTCATGCAGATTACCATAAAATGGGACCCAGATGCGCCCCGCTAAGTAGTAAGCACCGTCTTCCTTTAGTTCCAACCGTTTCTCCAATCCCCTTAGGGATTCAGTTTTGACGTTTTCTTCCTTCAATGCTTCGACCTGAGCATCGCGTATTTGGGCGGGAAGAATGGAGTGAATAGTAAGCTGTAACGCACGTACACACTTAGGTTTAGTTTCCTTTCGACTGAGGGTGTCAGCCACAACATTGGCTTTGCCTGGATGGTACTTGATTGCGCATTCATAGTCATTAAGGAGTTCGACCCATCGACGCTGTCGCATGTTCAACTCCTTCTGATCGAAGATATGCTGGAGACTCTTGTGATCGGCGTAAATGGTTCCCTTGGTACCGTACAAGTAATGTCTCCATATCTTAAGAGCAAACACCACCGCTCCCAACTCCAAGTCGTGAGTAGTGTAGTTCTTTTCGTGAACTTTATGTTGGCGTGATGCGTAAGCAATGACTTTCTCACGTTGCATGTCACACCCTGACTTTTGCGGAAGCGTGATTATTGGTGTGACTTTCTTAATACCATAGCATTCAATCATAACAATGCTATATGATAAAAACCATAAGATGTTCATCCATAAATTAAGTCTGAAAATAACACAACATAATTGTCTGAAACGTCGACACCAAATTGTAACTTACAAACCACAACATGTTTGAAAGAGTTCACTAAGACTCGACAAAAGACCTTAAATAAAACTGAGTTTAGAACCATGTATGTCGTCCAGGATTAAGATACATCTCCTAAACCCTAATGACTTCGGATGACATCTTTTATTCATGACGCAGCTTGAAACATGCAAACACCCGCCAGATCCACTTAGTTCCCTGAAATACATGTAATTTGAAAACATCAACAAAAGTTGAGCGAGTTCATGTGTTTGTGTATGAATAAACCGTTAAAGTATGTCTGTAGGTATGTAAGCCCTGGTATGTAGCAATAAGGAAAAACAGATCACCAATGGTTTGCAAGGCCAATGGTATGTGTGAAATGGTGCAGGAAAACTCAAACCTAGCGGATTTTGCCACGACATTAGTATGTAGACATAGTCACCACATGGGCCACCCTGGTCCTCATGGGTGTGGGCTCGCTACACCCAAATAGATCTATCACTCATGTCCCTTGGTCCTACGACGAGGATTAATGGCCTTAAGTGTTGTACCCACCACTCACATGATCAAGCAGTAACCCTCCTTAGCTAACCATACCATGTATAAAATGTTTGTAAACAATTGTAACATGTATTTCACCCCCGAAGTTATAAAACTGAAAACAGTTAAAAGAAAAGGGGGGGGGGGGGACATGAACTCACAGTCTTGCGTCTTCGGTACTCGTAACTCAAATCTCTTCAGCAAACACGACTACCTACAATGTACTAACGTCTATTAGACGGACGGGCCGTGCCTTGTCTTTAACGTTTTCAAGTTACGTTTCTTTTATGTATTCAATATTATTCCAAGTTATAATTTCTTGTTAAAATAATAATTATTTTAACTATAAATTATATTTAATTTTGGAATAATTTGTTAAACAATATTTTTGTAATAATACTTCTCAAGTATTTGTATTCGTATTTCCTTCCCAAGGATGGGGGTATCTCATACATGTATATCCGTATTCTAGTATTTGAATATCTTGCCACGTATTGGTGTCGTATTCCGGTGTGTACGTATTTTCTAAATAAATATCCAATACATATTTCCAAAACAATATATTTTCAAGTCTTACTTAGAAAATATATATATAAACTTACTTAGAAAATATATATATAAACTTATTTTATCCCAAATGTATTTCAAGTTTATCCAAGAAAATATATATTTTTCCCAAAAATCATTCATCTTCTAAAAACTCTAGGAAAATATATTTTACTTCTCAAAAATAATATATTTTCTCCTTGTTGGAAATATGATATACTTTTTAATAATAATAAAAATCATATTTTCATTTCTTTTGTATCCAAAATATTATTTACCAAAAATATGCTCATAGATGTATTCTCCGGAATATTTTGTAAGTTACATTCTTGTTTGGTTTTTCCAATATTATGTGTGTAACTTGTGCATTTATTCCTTATGATTTTTGGTAACATTTTGGATTGTAATTTCTTGGTATTTTGTTAAGTTATATTATTTTAACCTTAAAATAATATAACTAATACACAAAGTATACAAACATCACACACATGTGTCTTCTAAATATATATCTTTCAAATGCATATTTAGTTATTTTATTTACAAAAACCAACCTCCAATATTTGTATTTTTGTTACAAAAATTATGGCAAAATTTATATTGAAAACCATAGTTAAAATACACTTGTAAATATTCGTTAGAAAATATTTTTCTAAGTGTTTATATTTTTAGAAAATTTTTCCATAGTTTCCCCTAAAAATGGAGGTGTCCATGCTATCAAAGCATATCATTTTATTTTTAAAATCATCACAAACAATCAACAACTTAACCAACACTTACCAAGTGCCAAAACAATGCTATTTACATAACAACATGAACTTGAACTTTCATAAAAACTTGTAGTAACTTGGTAGTGTGCTTAGTAGGTTTAGTTATACTTTAAAAAGCGGTTATTTGTTTGTAAATCTTATTCTTGTAAAGTTTAGTCTTTTACAACTTACTAGATGATTTTTCCAAAAATCATTCTTTTGAATTTTTCTTGTTAACAATGTATTTTATACTTGTTTCACCACTAGAAACATGGTTAGTTTCTTTAAAAATAATGTTTAGGTAAATCTTGTGATTTAACTTAGTTTCTTGAGAAAACTAGTTTTGAAATCATCCAAGTTTATGTCTAGTAATCATGTTACATGTTTCATTATTCATAAAATCATTTTCATTCTTCAAGTTCATGAGAAACATAAAGTATGATGATCTTGGTCTTTCACAAGATCACCACCTTAACTTACTAGATCATGTGTTAAATCACAATCTAGTAGGTTTCATTTGATGTCTAACATCACTAACACAAATCATCAATCATCAAGAAGCAAATCAACACTAATCAACATGTATTCTTATGTTATTAAGCTTATGTTAAACTTTCATGATTATATTCTCTAGTGTTCATCAAGATTAGCAACATATATCATCTTTTATCCAACTAAATATGAAGTAACAAGGGATTATAAGAGCCTTACAACTAGCACAAGGCTAGGGAAGAACACAAGAAGATGAAGGTGACGAATGTAATGGATAAAAGCAAGTGAAAGAGGTCCTTGAAGTTCCAAAGCCACCAAGCTTCTTTAGACACCTTCTAGCACCTTGTGTACACCTTGTAATGGATGAACATTGGATGAAAGTGTTGGTGGTGTTGTGGGAGTTTTCGGCCGAGAATGGGAGATGAGGAAGGAAGAAGGAGATGTGTGTTTAGTGTGTGTGAGATAATGAAGTTATGATCTCTCATGCTTAACTTATAACCAAGTTTAAGGGTTAACCAATGGATAATATGTTTCTCAAGTACAAGGCAAGATCTTCCAACAAATCAAGTAAGATCAAATGAAATCACAAGTGGGGGACCCACTTGTGACCGTCAATTGGAAGGGGGGGGGGGTCTTGGTTGGGTTGCAATGGATGGTTAAGCATATTAGTTGAAATCTAAGTGTAGTGTTTAGTGTTTAAGTTAATATGGTGTTATATAGTGTGTTAGGGTGTTTCGGGGCCCATAACTAGCTTAGAATTGTTAAAACAATGCTTCTAGTATAATTTTGATGTTTTGGGTAGTGTCCGGTTGTTCGGTTAGATACCGGTTCGTTTAAGTGTCAAACTATACCGTTTAGTGTTCTTTATGTACTCTTTTGTGACACTTTTAATTCCCGACACTTAGGAAAGCATTCAGGACCATTTAGTCATATTTTTGTATGTTACTAGCTTGTTAAAAAGCTGCTTTTTGCTGAAATATGCTGAATTTAGCACTTTATGTGGGTCTTAGGCACTTTCCGGCACTTATACTATCACTTAGGCATGCAGTTTTATGATCCTCACTTTCCTATACACTACACTAGTGTAATACTTGGTTTCTGCCTCATTCTGTGTCTCATTGTATTGTCTGTCTATGTGCTGAGTCCCGTCGGCATTTTTCTTAGTTATCCGCTAACTGCGCTACCTGTGCTTTGTGCATCATGTATGTCAATATAGTTTGTATGTAATAATGATGTGACATTATGAAATATGTGATGCACATGTAAGTATGATGCAGTAATCAGAAAGCAGTTAAGTATAATTCAGCACAGTCATTAAGCACTAATCAAGGTGCAAATTTGGCAGTTGTCACATTGCATCAGCACACAACCAAGTCCTTGGATTGACGCGTCACAATAAACCACAAAATCGTCTGTGCCTTCAGGTAACGAGAGAATAGGTGCGCTACAAAGCTTCAACTTTAGCTGCTGAAATGCGGATTCCTTAGCATCACTCCAATGGTAGGTGATACCCTTCTGAGTTAAAATAGTAAGAGGTTGCGCATTCTTTGAGAAATCCTTAATAAACCTTCTGTAGTAACCTGCCAAACCCAAGAATTGACGGATTTCAGTTGGAGTTCGAGGTGCAGGCCAATTCTTGATCGAGTCAACCTTGGATGGATCAACGTGAATCCCATCCTTATTAACCACATGGCCTAGGAAATGGACTTCACGAAGCCAAAAGTCGCATTTCGAAAACTTAGCATAAAGCTGTTCTGCTCGAAGGAGTTCCAAAATGAGTCGCAGATGACGCTCGTGTTCCTCCTGACTCTTGGAATAGATCAGGATGTCGTCAATGAAAACGATAACGAACTTATCCAAGTATGGTTTGCACGCTCGGTTCATAAGATCCATGAAAACCGTAGGTGCATTTGTCATCCCGAAAGGCATAACCAGGAACTCGTAGTGTCCGTAACTCAGCAGGTTGAGCCCAATAAATGCCCGGCCCAACATGTTGTGCGATCAGCACAACCTTGTGCGATCCACAATATGTTGTGTGATCCAAACATGCCCCGGCCCATTAACATGCAACCCAATATCTTGTACGGCCCAAATAACATTAACATTTTAATATTTGTGCAGCACAACATGTTGTGCGATCAGTACAACCTTGTGCGATCGACAACATGTTGTGCGATTGAGTTTAAAAAGGTTATACGATGTGCTTTAATAGTTGTACTTTATGAAATTCCCAGCTTGTGCGACTGGCTTGTGCGACTGAGCTTGTGCAATCAGTTATAAGATCCCATAATTTTGGCAAATCGGTTATATAATTTATTTTACCAAATCAATACTAACAGTTTCCAATCATGCCTTTATTCGATCAAACAACATTGTTATCAACTAATTCACGTGAACCCTAATAACATCTATTCATAACCAATCGTAACATTCAATTTCATAATCAAATCAGTGATCTTGAACACTAACATGTAACCCTAATCATCATAGGAATCATGACTAACAATCTTATTATGAGATCATTACACAATCATCGTTTAAATCATCAAACCGGTTCATATAAACATCATCACATAAACCCTAATTCTAGACCAACACTAATCTCATAATCATCATGTAGGTTCAGTTCAATCATTTAGAAACATCATCCAAATATACATCACTTAATCATGTGTTCATACTTTATCACAACATCAAGAATTAATCAGCATGCATATGAATAACCCTAGCTATTACATACAATCATAGCAACCACAACATCATCTAACAAACAAATAATAGTGAAACACTAACCGTGATGATTGAACGAGTTGGTTAGATCGATGGGAAGGGCTTCGAGTGGGGGCTGTCGTCGGGTTTCCAAGAGAAGAGAGAGAGAGCTTTAGGGTTTTGTGTGTGTTCTTGTTTTGTAAAATATGAGAAGTATACATCCTTCCATGAGGTTATGCGTAACAAGGAGTGGGCCGAACCCTTACATGGGCTGCCCTTTGATCTCGAGTACAAAACAGACTTCATTGGGCCGAGGAGAGTATGTGTGACTAAGGACAAGTTGCGTGGCCCATAGACTTGTGCGATTGGACTCATGTTGTGCGACCAGACATACATATACATATTACACTTCATATCACATAACATAGTAAAAATATAGAGTTCCATTAAAACCAAGTATAACCATTTGTCACGTCAAACTCATACAAGTTACATCAAGCACAAAGGAAAGGTTCTAAAATACGAGTTGTCACATACTGTACAACCTTTGATGCAAACCAGTCACACACTTGTAAATGGCCACACATTCTTGTACCGTACAACGTCTGTTGCACCTTTTACACTTAATCAATGCACACCGCACACCCCGTCTGCACACTGTTATATTGGTATACTTCTGGTGCATGTGGGACAAGTATGTAAAGCATGGCTGCACACTAAGGTGACACCCTCACTTTGTTGCACATTCTCATTTGGGTCACACATTGATATTAGGCTACACACACACTTGTAATCTGGGTCGTGGGGCCTACTGGACCGCACAACCGAAACCAGGTCGCACACTCACATTGGGCCTTGAACTAATTGGGCCACACACTGTTATGAATGATGTAATGGGATGTTAAGTTATTACTTGAATCGTGGACTTGTGTTATGAACTCGTATATGGCCTAAATGCCTAATATGTGTTACGTGAATTATTTGGGTGAAATCCTAATAAACGATGGTAACCATAATAGGACATGGTTGACCAACATTATGACAAGTAATATAACCTACTGAGCAAATCTAAGGTGAGTTCACACATTTTACTAAAAGCATGTATTCCCGGTGGTAGGGAAAAGACAACACTTTCCCTGGTTTGGGATTGCCTAATTCCTAGGGATGGAAATTTGGGGGTGGAATACTGATAATTTACTATTTATACTGCATGTCTCTAACGGACTAAACGGAACTCTATCTGAAAGTCCCCACACATTTATACCTATTAATCGTCGGGGTCTGGCGAACGGGATACTAGTTAGTAGCGCTATTAGGTTTTACAAACCTCACACCGTGCTGCAGAGGACGGGAGTGAACTATTATGTCTGGGCAACTGGTCAATGATGATAAACATTGACTTGGGGCACCAATAACATTTACAGTTAGTTTCGGTATGGCACGAGTTGAGTGGCGTAAAGATGGGGTAGCTCCCCATGACATGTTTTATAAAACAGAGTAATTTAACAACCTACTTTATTTCGAAACAACACTGATAAAATGTGAACTCGCCAACTTTATGTTGACACACTACTACATGCTTTGCAGGTCGTTAGGTACATTGCAGGAGCTTGCACATGGGGAGTGTCGTTGAGGCGAAGAAGCTCTGTTGGATTTTGTCACACCCCGACCACGTAAAACATCAAATCGTGGCGGAAACGTCAGGGAGTGTTGTAACAGAATTATTGTTCCACAACCATGGTAATTAAAATTACATTTTATTCAACAACCAAAGGTGGAATACATTGTTTCAAAACAAAAACAAAAGAGTACACAACATAATTAAACTATGTCTATCTTTATTTTAAGTCTCTAAGGCACAAGTCCGCCCTAGTGTCACGATCATCATCCTAAGCAACAGCTCCTGAAAACACATGTGAAAATAGGTACGTCAGCATAAAAATGCCTGTGAGATACATAGGTTTTAGGAAAATAGGATTCATGACTTGAGTTTAAAGAAATGTTTAATGAAAATCAGTCATGAACCTTGTTAATTGTTTTGTTTTATAAATCATTTGAAAAACGATAGCAAAATCAGATGATATGTATATATAAAAGAGAAATGTTTGGTTAAAAGAATAACCAAGTAAAAAGAGTTTGTATAAACCAAGTTATTTGTAAAACAATGTTTAAGTGAAAATGTGTTGTAAATGTAATATGTCTAAACTGAAGTGGTTTAAATAACGCTACGATATGTAGTATCATACAAACACTTATATATAGGAAGTATCAGCGGCGTATCCACCATGCTTGTATCATATTACACACGCCTCGTTATTTAAGTCACTCAAACCAACCAACATTGTAAAATATCCATGTTTAGTCCAATAGTCAAATGTCATAGTATAATCCAAGTTGAATATAAGTCATGTAATGTGTAAACAAAAGTTATGTATGGTAAGTAAAATGAGACTACTTAAACCACAAGTAAAGATGTACAAAACAAAGTATTTTGAATAAACCAAAAGTTATGTTTTGTAAAATAAATGCATGTTTTACTGATACAAACATTTATGCGGTAAGTTAACGCATACATTCAAGCCTTGAGACAGACGGATAACCTTAGAGTAATGATTATCAAAGTAAAATGTTTTCGGATTCAGTCATTCCTTACACCCAAACAAACCTAGGATGTCAGGAACGGGATTTGTCAAGTCCTATGGTACCATTACTTACTACCGAGCGGCGTAGCTAATGTTAATGAATGTAGTTTAGTCCCGTTGTACAAACTAAATGTCATACCAAAAACAAACATGTAATGAAAGTAATGTACTAAGTATGCAAAGTCAACATACAAAGCAGAAAAGTCATGTAAATCAATGTGCTATCATGCCAAGTAAACATGCATAGCAAAAGAAGATGTAATGTAATTTAATATACTAGCATGCTAAGTAAACATACATAGTAAGACAAAATGAAATTTATGTACTAATAGTGTACTAATGAACATAGCAAGTGTATGATATGAAAACATGGAAAACATGAAAATAACAAGTAGGCACATGTGTTTCACCCCAAAACGTTTGGAAAACAGTAAAAGAGGGGTCTATGTACTCACTTGAGATTGCTCAATAGACTTTAGATATCCACCAAGCAAAGCTAGAAGATTACGGATTCAAACGGCACCTAATATAGGTAACTACATTAATAAACGGACCTATTCGGAGGATCGGGTAGCATGAGGGTTTGTAAACCAAATGAGTGTAAGAACTCATGTAATATGGTTTAACAAAGCCTACATACTAATACGAAACTTATCCTAAGTGCTTACGACCCGTTACGACCCGTCTAGGTAGCTTATGCTACTTTAACGCGTCGTTCTCGTAAAACGCCTTCGGACCGCTTAACTAGTCCTATGACAAGTAAGATATGCTTTAACATGTCTAATATTGTTACTAAATCAGTTTAGATGTCGAAATTTTGGTTACATATGCTTATAATGAATTTTGGCGTAAAAAGGGCATTTTGGTAATTTACCTAAGGCATATATAATACCTATCATACAACTACTTAAACGATGTGACCATAAGGTATAACCTCGGAAGGTTATTCCCTATACAACTATGGTCACCTAAAGTGTTTGGTCGGATCCTAATGATCGACCAAATGGGTCGGGTTCGAAAGTATAAGCGATTGATTAGATCGCTTACCTTTACGACCCTAGACAAGCACAAATCTAAAAGTGACGAGCTAAACATGCTAGAACATGTTTAGTTAAGTTAGAAAACAGGTTTGGTATCAAAACAAACGGTTTTGATACCCTAGAGTAGTTTGGTTACAAAATACGCGAGAAAACGTATTTTGGCCGAAACTACGACTCGTCACTGAGCCTAGATAACGTGGTAATCAGTAGGTATAGTCACTAGGGGCTATAACCATCGTGATTACGCTCACGTTATGAAGTTCAAACGAACTTCGCATTGACCATAAACTGGTCAATGCAGAAAGTCAAACGCAGTTTGACTTTAACGCTAAGAACGAATGAAAAGAACGAAAGAAGACTTACAGAGGGTCCCCGCAAGTTTGATTATCCAAGTATTTCTCAGGTATGAAGTGTTGCACACTTCAACTTAGAGAAAATCTCAGAAATCAAGTGAGTTGCAAGTGAACTATGAAGGGGGTATTTATAGTTTTCGTACAACTGTTAGGATCGTTTCTTGAAAACCGAGATTCAATCCGAGCCGTACACATCAAGCCCATAGATTTACAAAACCAGGGGAGCCTCCAAACCAGCCCATAGATTGTCCAAAACCATGGGTAAAGGTGGGTAACAGCTGGGAATGGCTGGAAAACACTTTCTGCTGATCTGGAGGTTGCTTACGGACCGTAAGCAGGTCCGTAAGGACCCTGCAGACCAGCAAAGTCTGAGTTTTAGCAGTTTTGGTCCTTGTGCGCGTATGGTCGTGTTTTGGCACTTCTAACACCCGTCAAACCCATTTTTAAGCTCCCTAAGGATGTTAAAGTATGGGGAACATGAAACATGCTCAAAAATATGTCGGATGTCGATTAGTTTGGCCGTACGATTGCGTTGTTCGGTTAATTACGACGAAATGCGCACAAGCGCGAAAAACGATCCAAATTGCGCGACGAATGGATTTTTGACAAGACAATCACTAAAACATAATATTTTAATGATTACATAAATTTTTGGATGTCCGGATGTATTCAGAACGTAAGTTATGCGTGAAAATGCAAACTTATGTACTTTTTGACGTTTTTAGTCCCTGAATGAGCATAGAGTTTATTTTAGCACACCGAACCCCTCAAAGCCTATTTCTAAGCTATGTAAAGGATATTTAGGGTGTGTTTAACTCATGATCAAATTCCGGAATGTCCGTTACAGTTCAAATTGGCATACTTTCGCAGTTTGTCGAATTTAGTCCCTGTAAGCGAATAGACTTGATTTTTTTGCCATACCAAAGCCTTCAAAACTTATTTCTAAGTTATGTAAAGGTTATTTAAGGTATGTTAAGCATATGTTGATGTTCCGGAGTATTTTTCGCGTTAAACTGATTACGTTTATGCACCAGTTTGCGTATAATTCTCCAGAAAGCGATATAGAGTTTGAAATTGAATAAAAATCAAAACATGAAAAATGTAAAACATAAACAAACAAACATTGGGATCAAATAACTTTATTTCATTGATAACTGAATTGTTTACAATGATTACAAGCACAGATGTCACAGTCTCCCCTACTTGTGGAAATTTCGTCCCAAAATTTGTTTAGAGGAAACTCGTGAGAAAAGATGCGGATACTTCGCCTTCATTTGATCTTCACGTTCCCAAGTAAACTCAGGTCCATGCTTAGATTCCCAGCGAACTTTGACCAAAGGAACGCGCTTGCGTTTAAGCCATTTGACAATACGGTCCATGATTTCCACAAGTTTCTCAACAAAATGCATCGTGTTATCCACACGAATTTCATCGAGTGGTATGTGGAGGTTCTCATCAGCAAGGCACTTCTTGAGATTGGACACGTGGAAGGTTGGATGAACATTTCCAAGTTTAGGAGGTAACTCAAGTCTGTAGGCTACCTTACCGATTCTTTCGACGATCTTGAATGGTCCAACATATCTAGGTGCAAGTTTTCCTTTCTTTCCAAATCTGATCACACCTTTCCAAGGTGAGACCTTAAGTAATACACGATCACCGATTTGAAACTCCAAGGGCTTGCGTCGTTGGTCCGCGTAACTCTTTTGACGGCTTCGAGCTGTCTGGAGGTTATCACGAACTTTCTTAACCTTATCAGTTGTCTCTAGAATGAGGTCAGGTCCAGTAAGTTGAGCCTCACCTATCTCATTCCAGCAGACTAGTGAATGACATTTTCGACTATAGAGAGCCTCGAAAGGAGCCATGTTGATGCTGGAGTGATAACTGTTGTTGTAGGAGAATTCAATCAATGGAAGATGTGAATCCCAACTACTACCAAAATCGATCACACAAGCTCTAAGCATATCCTCCAAAGTCTGGATTGTTCTTTCAGTTTGGCCATCTGTTTGTGGATGATAAGCAGTGCTCAGATTAAGTTGGGTCCCCATAGCAGTTTGCATGGTTCTCCAAAAATGAGAAGTGAAACGAGCATCTCTATCAGAAATAATGTTCAAAGGAACACCATGTCGAGTTACGATTTCATCCACATAAATTTTTGCAAGCTTTTCAGCAGAAAAATCCTCACGGATCGGCAGGAAATGCGCTGATTTAGTAAGACGATCAACAACTACCCAGATGGTATCATGACCTTTCTTAGTGCGCGGAAGTTTGGTAATGAGATCCATAGCGATGTTTTCCCATTTCCAAACTGGGATCTCTGGTTGCTCCAGTAAACCAGAAGGATGTTGATGTTCAGCCTTAACCTTAAGACAAGTAAGGCATTTTGAAACATACAAGGCAATGTCTTTCTTCATACCAGGCCACCAATACTGAGTACGAAGATCCTTATACATCTTATCTGAGCCAGGATGAATAGAATAATGAGACTTATGAGCTTCATCCAGAAGCAAAGTACGGAGATCATCTTGGCTTGGGACCCAGAAACGGTCCATGAAATAATACGATCCATCGTCCTTCAGTTCAAGATCAGGCTTAATGTGATAGGGTAATTCCTTACCCATCAAGTCTTGTGAAACACAAGCATGTTGAGCCTGAGAGATGCAGGCTTGAATATCAGATCGAGCTTGGATATCAGATTAAACACGAACACAATGAAGCTTGACACGTTCTTTACGACTCAAAGTGTCAGCCACGACATTCTCCTTACCAGGATGGTAGCGAATTTCGCAGTCATAGTCGTTTAGAAGTTCTACCCAACGTCTTTGCCTCATGTTGAGTTCTTTCTGATTGAAGATATGCTGAAGACTTTTGTGGTCAGTGAAAACCACACATTTTGTACCATACAAATAGTGTCTCCAGATCTTAAGAGCGAACACAACTGCACCCAACTCAAGATCATGAGTGGTGTAGTTTTTTTCATGCACCGTCAACTGCCTCGATGCATATGCTATGACTTTGTTCCTTTGCATCAGAACACAACCAAGTCCCAAATTGGATGCATCGCAGTACACGACAAAATCATCATTGCCTTCGGGCAAAGATAGGAGAGGCGCATCACAAAGCTTCTGCTTCAAGGTCTGAAATGCTACTTCCTGTTTAGAACCCCATTCAAAGGGCTTATTCTTCTGAGTTAGAGCAGTTAGAGGAACTGCAATCTTTGAGAAGTTTTCGATGAAGCGGCGGTTATAACCCGCAAGACCAAGAAAAGAACGAACTTTGGTAGGAGTAGTAGGCTTATCCCAATCCTTAATCGCACTGATCTTGGAGGGATCTACATGAATACCTTGTTCGTTGACGATATGACCCAAAAATTGAACTTCTTTGAGCCAAAATTCACACTTGGAGAATTTGGCGAAAAGTTGCTCTTTCTTTAGGAGTTCCAGAGTAAGACGAAGATGTTGCTCATGATCAGCTTGCGTCTTAGAGTATATCAAAATGTCATCAATAAAAACGATGATGAACTTATCTAAATAAGGCTTGTAAACCCTATTCATCAAGTCCATGAAAACAGCAGAAGCATTAGTCAAACCGAAAGGCATAACTGTGAACTCATAATGCCCATAACGAGTGCGAAAAGCTGTCTTGGGAATATCTTCTTCATGCACACGAAGTTGATGATACCCTGAACGTAAATCAATCTTTGAAAAGTAAGAAGTGCCCTGTAACTGGTCAAAGAGGTCATCAATGCGAGGTAGGGGATATCGATTTTTGATGGTAAGCTTGTTAAGCTCACGGTAATCGATGTACATTCTGAAAGATCCATTCTTCTTTTTGACAAAAAGAACGGGAGCACCCCAAGGTGAAAAGCTAGGACGAATAAAACCTTTATCTAAAAGCTCCTGAAGCTGCTTAGATAATTCTTGCATCTCAGACGGTGCAAGATGATATGGAGACCTGGCAATAGGATTTGCACCAGGTACAAGATCAATACGGAACTCGACTTGGCGCGCTGGGGGTAATCCATGTAACTCCTCGGGAAATAGTTCTGGATAATCCCGAATGACAGGGATATCTTGAATGGACTTACCTTTGCCTTTATCTGCTACAACATGTGCCAAGAAGGCCACATAGTTCTTTCGCAGGTACTTCCGAGCTTGAAAACAAGACATGAGCTTGAGAGTACTAGCAGGCTTCTCACCCCGAACCTGTAGGATCTCACCAGACGAAAGCGGCACACGTATGATCTTCTCAAAACAAACTACCTCTGCATGATGATTGGCTAACCAATCCATACCCACAATAATGTCGAAGCTCCCAAGTTGCATTGGCGTGAGGTCAATAGGAAAAAGATGGTTGTTAAGGTTTAACTGGCAGTTGCGAAGAACATAATCAAGAACAACGGGTTCACCACTAGCAACTTCTACTGTCAAAGGCTTACCTAGTTTCGTTCTAGACACACGAAGCAATGGCTCAAAAGATAATGACACAAAACTCTTATCGGCACCAGAGTCAAAAAGAATAGATGCTGGTTGATTATTAACAAAGAACATATCGTTAACCACTTCATTGTCTGCTTGCACCTCTTGTGCATTCATGTTGAAGACTCGACCTCGAGCCTGAGCCTGAGCTGGATTCGCATTCACCAATCTTGGACATTGATTACGGTAGTGGGTCAGATCCCCACAGTTATAACAAGAACCTGGTGGGTAGTGAGGTCGTGCAGCTTGACCTTGTTGCTGAGCAAGAGGCTGAGCAACTCGTTGAGCCGGGTTCTGAGCTGCCCTATTCTGATTGGCAGGAATGCGGCAGGTGTCAGCAAGATGACCAGATCTTCCGCAGTTGGTGCACTGACGACACTGGAGGTGCGGTTGGTGATGACCGTTACACCTGTTGCACAAAGGTGCATTGCCAAGATAAGGTTTCTTGGCAAGTGGTTGCACAGGTTGATTCGGTGCAGCTTGTGCAGTAACGGCGAAATTTTGAGAAGCCTTACGCTTCCTAGAACCCTTCGAGGAACCAGAATCCTTACCCTTCTTGTTTTTACCTTTCTTGCTATCCTCTTTGTCAGACGACTGCTTCTTAACCTTGTCACCCTTTCTATGCAACTTACCCTTCCGAACCTGCGACTCAGTCAATGTCGCTGATAGCTCGATTACCTAACGAACTGTGGTAGGGTTACTACCAGTACCGATGTCTTGTATGGAGTCAGGTAGGCCATCGATATACCTCTCGATAGCCTTCTCGAGTGGGGTAACCATCGTTGGGCATAACAAACTCAACTCCTCATACCTATCAGTATACGCCCGGTGCTCACCACTATCCTGCTTCAGGTCATCAAATTCCCTTTCTAAAGCTCGCAGCTAATGACGAGGACAAAACTCCCTCATCATAAGAGTCCTAAGTTCAGCCCATGTTTGTGCTAAAGCAACCTCAGCACCACAGTCTCTCATAACCCCGTTCCACCATGTTAGAGCCCTCTTCTGAAACACGCTTGATGCAAACTCGACTTTGCGATTATCAGGACACTGAACGTGACGGAAAGTATTCTCAATGCTCTCGAACCATTGAAGGAGCCCAGTTGCCCCTTCAGAACCACTGAACTTGAGTGGTTTAGCCGAGTTAAAACTCTTGAAATTGCATGGAGCATTATTGTTGTTGTTGGCTTGGTTAAATTGAGCAATAAGATTTGGGAATGCAGCAGCCATTTGCTGCGCGATGATTTCTGCCAGTTCGGCATTTGGTAGCGGATTTTCACGTCGAGGAGGCATTCTAAAAGAGGAAACATGAAAGGAACGAGTGAGATGATTAGATGAAAAGAGCGAGATGAAATGAAATCAACAAAGGCAAAGATGGTGGTCATTCATCCGTATCACAAAGCAAACAAATGACTCACAGTGACTAATCAAAGTAAATGGGTCAAAAATAATGCTTCGCGAAGACATGCTCGCCTATAAGTGAACACTCACCCCAAGAATTCCCAGGTAAGAGTGACTGGTCCAATTATGTGGATTTGTACGAACACTCTAGCCTTGGACAAAAAACCCAGGGTACAGGCATTCACTCTTCCAGTTTGCACATGTTCACACTATTTAGAACCCAAAACTTTGACGAGATTTTAAAAATTTGGAAGGCACAAGGCCAAAAGAATCATTCAAAAAAATGGATGGTAAATTTTTAAAATCATTCAGAAAAATTGGAGGGTTCAAAACCTTACAATAAATTATTTAAAAACAGATGATTGATTTTCAAAAAGCGTTTCGGAAAATTGGGTTCTTGTTTTGGTGATGACCTAAGGATAGGTGAAGTGCATGTTTTAAAATCTAAACACAAGACAACTTGTGTTGGGGTCCTAGAAAGGTTATAGTCTAGGTCAAAGCATTACTAATAACCTAATTCCCTATTACCATTGGCTCTGATACCAACTCTTCTGTCACACCCCGACCACGTAAAACATCAAATCGTGGCGGAAACGTCAGGGAGTGTTGTAACAGAATTATTGTTCCACAACCACGGTAATTAAAATTACATTTTATTCAACAACCAAAGGTGGAATACATTGTTTCAAAATAAGAACCAAAGAGTACACAACATAATTAAACTATGCCTATCTTTATTTTAAGTCACTGAGGCACAGGTCCGCCCTAGTGTCACGATCATCATCCTAAGCAACAGCTCCTGAAAACACATGTGAAAATAGGTACGTCAGCATAAAAATGCCTGTGAGATACACTGGTTTTAGGAAAATAGGATTCATGACTTGAGTTTAAATAAATGTTTAATGAAAATCAGTCATGAACCTTGTTAATTGTTTTGTTTTATAAATCATTTGAAAAACGATAGCAAAATCAGATGATATGTATATATAAAAGAGAAATCTTTGGTTAAAAGAATAACCAAGTAAAAAGAGTTTGTATAAACCAAGTTATTTGTAAAACAATGTTTAAGTGAAAATGTGTTGTAAATGTAATATGTCTAAACTGAAGTGGTTTAAATAACGCTACGATATGTAGTATCATACAAACACTTATATATAGGAAGTACCAGTGGCGTATCCACCATCCTTGTATCATATTACACACGCCTCGTTATTTAAGTCACTCAAACCAACCAACATTGTAAAATATCCATTTTAGTCCAATAGTCAAATGTCATAGTATAATCCAAGTTGAATATAAGTCATGTAATGTGTAAACAAAAGTTATGTATGGTAAGTAAAATGAGACTACTTAAACCACAAGTAAAGATGTATAAAACAAAGTATTTTGAATAAACCAAAAGTTATGTTTTGTAAAATAAATGCATGTTTTACTGATACAAACATTTATGCGGTAAGTTAAAGCATACATTCAAGCCTTGAGACAGACGGATAACCTTAGAGTAAAGATTATCAAAGTAAAATGTTTTCGGATTCAGTCATTCCTTACACCCAAACAAACCTAGGATGTCAGGAACAGGATTTGTCAAGTCCTATGGTACCATTACTTACTACCGAGCGGCGTAGCTAATGTTAATGAATGTAGTTTAGTCCCGTTGTACAAACCAAATGACATACCAAAAACAAACATGTAATGAAAGTAATGTACTAAGTATGCAAAGTCAACATACAAAGCAGAAAAGTCATGTAAATCAATGTGCTAAATATGCTAATTTAACATATAGAGCAGAAAAAGTCATGTAAATCAATGTGCTATCATGCCAAGTAAACATGCATAGCAAAAGAAGATGTAATGTAATTTAATATACTAGCATGCTAAGTAAACATACATAGTAAGACAAAATGAAATTTATGTACTAATAGTGTACTAATGAACATAGCAAGTGTATGATATGAAAACACGGAAAACATGAAAATAACAAGTAGGCACATGTGTTTCACCCCAAAACGTTTGGAAAACAGTAAAAGAGGGGTCTATGTACTCACTTGAGATTGCTCAATAGACTTTAGATATCCACCAAGCAAAGCTAGAAGATTACCGATTCAAACGGCACCTAATATAGGTAACTACATTAATAAACGGACCTATTCGGAGGATCGGGTAGCATGAGGGTTTGTAAACCAAATGAGTGTAAGAACTCATGTAATATGGTTTAACAAAGCCTACATACTAAAACGAAACTTATCCTAAGTGCTTACGACCCGTTACGACCCGTCTAGGTAGCTTATGCTACTTTAACGCGTCGTTCGCGTAAAACGCGTTCGGACCGCTTAACTAGTCCTATGACAAGTAAGATATGCCTTAACATGTCTAATATTGTTACTAAATTAGTTTAGATGTCGAAATTTGGGTTACATATGCTTAAAATGAATTTTGGCGTAAAAAGGGCATTTTGGTAATTTACCTAAGGCATATATAATACCTATCATACAACTACTTAAACGATGTGACCGTAAGGTATAACCTCGGAAGGTTATTCCCTATACAACTATGGTCACCCAAAGTGTTTGGTCGGATCCTAATGATCGACCAAATGGGTCGGGTTCGAAAGTATAAGCGATTGATTAGATCACTTACCTTTACGACCCTAGACAAGCACAAATCTAAAAGTGACGAGCTAAACATGCTAGAACATGTTTAGTTAAGTTAGAAAACAGGTTTGGTATCAAAACAAACGGTTTTGATTCCCTAGAGTAGTTTGGTTACAAAATACGCGAGAAAACGTATTTTGGCCGAAACTACGACTCGTCACTGAGCCTAGATAACGTGGTAATCAGTAGGTATAGTCACTAGGGGCTATAACCATCGTGATTACGCTCACGTTATGAAGTTCAAACGAACTTCGCATTGACCATAAACTGGTCAATGCAGAAAGTCAAACGCAGTTTGACTTTAACGCTAAAAACGAATGAAAAGAACGAAAGAAGACTTACAGAGGGTCCCCGCAAGTTTGATTATCCAAGTATTTCTCAGGTATGAAGTGTTGCACACTCCAACTTAGAGAAAATCTCAGAAATCAAGTGAGTTGCAAGTGAACTATGAAGGGGTATTTATAGTTTTCGTACAACCGTTAGGATCGTTTCTTGAAAACCGAGATTCAATCCGAGCCGTACACATCAAGCCCATAGATTTACAAAACCAGGGGAGCCTCCAAACCAGCCTATAGATTGTCCAAAACCATGGGTAAAGGTGGGTAACAGCTGGGAATGGCTGGAAAACACTTTTTGCTGATCTGGGGGTTGCTTACGGATCGTAAGCAGGTCCATACGGTCCGTAAGGACCCTGCAGACCAGCAAAGTCTGAGTTTTGGCTGTTTTGGTCCTTGTGCGCGTATGGTCGTGTTTTGGCACTTCTAACACCCGTCAAACCCATTTTTAAGCTTCCTAAGGATATTAAAGTATGGGGAACATGAAACGTGCTCAAAAATATGTCGGATGTCGGTTCGTTTGGCCGTACGATTGCGTTGTTCGGTTAATTAAGACGAAATGCGCACAGGCTCGAAAAACGATCCAAATTGCGTGACGAATGGATTTTTGACAAGCCAATCACTAAAACATAATATTTTAATGATTACATAAATTTTTGGATGTCCAGATGTATTCAGAACGTAAGTTATGCGTGAAAGTGCAAACTTATGTACTTTTTGACGCTTTTAGTCCCTGAATGAGCATAGAGTTTATTTTAGCACACCGAACCCCTTAAAGCCTATTTCTAAGCTATGTAAAGGATATTTAGGGTGTGTTTAACTCATGATCAAATTCTGGAATGTCCGTTACACTTCAAATTGGCATACTTTCGTAGTTTGTCGAATTTAGTCCCTGTAAGCGAATAGACTTGATTTTTTTTGCCATACCAAAGCCTTCAAAACTTATTTCTAAGTTATGTAAAGGTTATTTAAGGTATGTTAAGCCTATATTGATGTTCCAGAGTATTTGTCGCGTTAAACTGATTACGTTTATGCACCAGTTTGCGTATAATTCTCCAGAAAGCGATATAAGTTTGAAATTGAATAAAAATCAAAACATGAAAAATGTAAAACATAAACAAACAAACATTGGGATCAAATAACTTTATTTCATTGATAACTGTATTGTTTACAATGATTAGAAGCACGGATGTCACATATTTTATTAAAACGTTTATGAACTTTAAACTATTATTTAGGTTTTAAACTTTATGCTTCCGCTGATTAACTTAGACTTTGTTTTGGACTTTTGAACACTTGGTCATTAATTGTATTGATGGTGATGGGTTTTTATTTGTTTTAAATAAATTGTTGGCATAATCCTGGTCCGTCACACACCTCGCAGTAATACTGCGCATGTGAAATTTGAGGGTGTGACATGCTTACTCAATTCTTTCCTTTATCTTTGATTATATTCTTATCCTACAATATTCTCGTTTGGTTAATAATCCAGTTTTGTTAATAATCCAAAATTGTAAGAACACTCAATTACATTTTCAGTCTTGTTATGTTTTATCTTATTCACTCAAGTTTGTAAATGTCTTTCATGACAACTTTCAAAAGAGGTGTATGAGTCCGTAATCTTAACCGACGCCATTTCTATGCTTGTATAGTATTTCTTTTAAAGTCCATAATAAATTAGTCATTGGTGTCATCTAGGGGGTAGTTAACCCAGGTAATTCCTTTTTTTGTAATTGTTTTACAAAACCAACTATCTTTTTTTACTTACGTTAAATTTATGCTTTTTAAATTTAAAAACAACAAAACAGATTTCTCTTTTATGGATTTGGCTAGATATTGACAACATTGGGCACTAAGAGCTCTTGTATCCTTGGACGGTCTACTTTTGTTATATTATGCCAACGATGAGTGCAGTTGCCCTAACGTTTCGTTTTGAGTGATCATATCATATTGTGTGTATAAATTTAAGACCAGAAACTGTGTGTATTTAATTAAAAAAATGTTAAAAATTTATATACACTCAACATCACATTAGCGTAACAAAGAAAAAGGGATTCCAGGTCGTTGAACCACATTCAAATTTGATTTTAAATATAAAACTATTCCGTAAATAGATCATAATTGCTTATCCTAAGCTAAAATTGAAATGTTTATCTCATTGTCAAATCTCTAGTTTTCAGTGGATTGTAATTTTTATATAAAACTCACATATATCTCTTATTATTATTATTATTATTATTATTGAAACTTGTTTATTAATGTTTACTTTTTGGCAATCTAAGTAATATAATTCACCTACTCGAAGCTACTGATGATGGCATGGTGACTTGGCAAAATATTCCGTATAACATGCATATATATCAGTAAATAATCTTACATATTATATATATATATATATATATAATATAAAATCACATTAGTTCGTTGTAAGTTATCCTACTCGTTTGTGCGGATCAACTTAGTATATCACGTCTATCCCATATAGACTAAGTCATGGAATGTCCTTACATTATAGTTTTTGAAATGAGTTTGTGTAGTTGACCTCATGTTAGTGTAATGCAATGAAAACTCTTTGTTTTTTTTTGTAAAACCGTTTTCATGAGAGGATCCTAGTGATTGTAGACTAGACTCAAGAAGGAATCCTGGTTCACTACAGTCGAAGCTCTGATACCAATTTGTCACACCCGCTTATAGGCGGAAGCGGAGCGCGAGGTGTGATCGTGATTAGTTCTCATCGCATACAACGTAAGTAAACAATCTATATGGATAAAATAAATATGATGTTCATTCATGTCATTGATTTTAAATAAGTTACAAGCCACAATTATATATAAGTATAACTTACAACATGTCTAGGCTTATAGGTGTTGTAAGTTGTGCGTCGTTGGTGTTTCACGCAGCCATGGGTTGTACCTTATGTTTAATGGCTTGTACATTTTCTGGGTATAAAACCCCAACCAAAACCATTTGCCTTATAATCTTTCTCTCTCTAGAAACTTGCACCACACCTTTTGTTTTCTCTCTCTATCGCCTGATGGTTGAAATCTGGTTCTGTTTCCAGCGATGCTTTATGAGGACGTCATGAGGTTGATTTTATGGTTGGATCGTTAGATCTGACGGAGTTGAACGAGGTGGTTGATGGTTGTTCTCTATATCTACCATCTACTACCCGGTTCTATTTCCGGAGATGCTTCATGACAACTTCATGAGGTTGATTGTTTGATTTTGTGGATAGATCGTTAGATCTGACAAAGCTGAACCGGGTGGTTGGTGGTTTTGTCGCCGGAAATTTATATACTACTGAGTAGGAACATATGTAGGCTTATGGGTGTTGTAAGTTGTGCTTTGTTAGTTTTTGTCGCAAGAAACTATTGAGCCTTTTGTTTGATGAGTTGTGGGTTAGTCGGTGATTTTGTCGTTACCATCGCGGATATTATTTTGTTACCGACGTTGTTGCCAGTTTATTTTTTTTTGGAAGGTTTCATATTTTCGGTGATGATGGTGTCCTGCTTCTTGGCGTGGCAACTCCGGTTGCAGCCGAGGCGGCACTGAGCTGTGAAGACGATGACGATCTTTTAGATCCGAGTTTGTTGGTTTAATTATTTATTTTTTTATTGATGATGGTGGTTGTTCTTCATTGCAGTTTGTAGGAGATGATGATTTATTGTAAAATGTCTAAGGAAGTTGGTCATGGTTGAAATTTGCCGCATCTTGGCTGGGCCTTTTCAGGCTGGTGTCCTACTTCTTGGCGTGGCAACTCCTGTTGTAGCCGAGGCGGCACTGAGCTATGAAGACGATGACGATCTTTTAGATCCGGGTTTGTTGGTTTAATTTTTTTTTGTTGATGTTAGTGGCTGTTCTTCGTTGCACATTGTAGGCGATGATGATTTATTGTAAAATGTCTAAGGAAGTTGGTCATGGTTGAAATTGCTGCATCTTGGCTGGGAATTTTCAGGCTGGTGTCCTGCTTCTTGGCGTGGCAACTCCTGTTGCAGCCAAGGCGGCACTGAGCCGTGAAGACGATGACGATCTTTTAGATCCGAGTTTGTTGGTTTAGTTATTTGTTGTTTTTGTTGATGTTGGTGGTTGTTATTCATTGCACTTTGTAGGCGATGATTATTTATTGTAAAGTGCCTAAGGATGTTGGTCATGGTTGAAATTTGCCGCATCTTGGCTGGGCATTTTCAGGCGGAAGTTGAATGGATATTTTGAATTCTACCGAGAAGTATGCATCCATGGCAGTTTTAATCGTCTTTGTTTTCATACACTTATTGATCTGAGCCTCATTTTTCTTACATTTTTTCCAAAATGTTTGTCGATTTTTTGGTTCCGGTGTTTCTTAGTTGTGGTGGTGATCTTTAAAATAAATGTGCCTATGTACATTACGTCACAATTTAACAGCAATTGCTACCGAACCCGCCGCAATGCGGCGGGGTTGTTTCCTAGGTGTTCACAAAAGACAACACATTGTTATATCGTTTTAACATAAAATTTGATTTCAACAATAAAGTTTGAAGGAGTAAAGGCTTTGCATTCTATATCTCGTTCGATGGCGAGATATACGAACCAAACCCTCCAAAAAGGATGACATCGCTATCTTGAACTTCTTGGTTCTTGACTCGTGCCGTGCAAAGATCCACTAATTGACTGAAATACATGTAAGTTTGAAAAGTCAACAACAATTGTGACACCTGTGTCACTACAACCATCAAACAAATTCCAAACCAATGAAATATTGTATTTCATACTTGGGATTTGTAAAAATATGTGTATCATTTGCACATATCAACTCTTGTTCGATTTTAAGCTTTAAATCGCTTTCTGGAGGGTTATACGCGCTCTGATGCGTAAAAATAACCAGTTTAATCCAACGAACACTCCAGAATAGTGAAATAGGCTTAACATTCCTTAAATAACCTTTACATAACTTAGAAATAAGTTTTAAAGGCTTTGGTATGGCAAAAACAAGTTAATTCGCTTACAGGGACTAAACTTGACAAACTGCGAAAGTATGCCAATTTGAACTGTAACGAACATTCCGGAACATGACCATAAGTTAAACACACCTTAAATATCCTTTAGATAGCTTAGAAATAGGCTTTGAGGGGTTCGGTGTGCTAAAATAAACTTTTGGCTCATTCAGGGACTAAAAGCGTCAAAAAGTGCACAAGTTTGCACTTTTGCGCATAACTCACGTTCTGAATACATCCGGACATCCAAAATTTTATGTAAGCACTAAAATATTTTATTTTAGTGTTTGGCATGAGAAAAATCCATTCATCGCGTCATTTGGATCGTTTTTCGCGCTTATGCGCATTCCGTCGTAATTAGCCGAACAACGCAACCGTACGGCTAAACGAACCGACATCCGAGATATTTTTGAGAACATTTTAAGTTCCCTTTACTTTAACTTCATTTTATAGCTTTGAAATGGGGTTAACGGGCCTTAAACGTGTCGGAAAAGGCCTTATTACACTACAAGGACCAAATCTGCCATTTTTGAAACTTTCTGTGCAGAAACATTGAATCTGGCCTATAACACCTTTGCACATAGTTTTGGGCAATACTATGGGCTGGTTTGATGTGCACATGGTATTACAATACCATGGGTGCAAGTGTATGGCCCAGATTGAAGCACGTTTTCCTAGAAACGATCCTAACGGTTCGGGAAATCCTATAAATACCCCATGCCTTCATTTTGCAAAACTCACAAGAATCTTGATTTGAGAAGCTGTAAGTTGAAACCATTGTTTCATACATGAGCTACTTGGATCGAGATTAGCATTCGGGGACCCTTCGTAAGTATTCTTTCGTTCTTTTATTGTTTTTTTTCGAGTCCGAAAGTCAAACTTTGTTTGACTTTCTGCGTTGACCAGTTTATGGTCAATGCGAAGTTCATTTGAACTTCGCAACGTGATTGTAATCACGATGGTTATAGTCCCTTGTGACTATGCCTACTGATTACCACGTTGTCTAGGGTCGTAGGGTAATCGATCTAATAAATCGCTTATACCTTCGAACCCGACCCATTTGGTCGATCATTAGGATCCAACCAAATACATTAGGTGACCGTAGTATATAGGGAATAACCTTCCGAGGTTATACCTTATGGTCGCTTCGTTTAAGTAGTTGTATGATAGGTAGTTTATATGCCTTAGGTAAATTACCAAAATTCCCTTTTGACGCCAAAATTCATTTTAAGCATATGTAACATAATCTTTGGTATCTAAACTGATTTGGTAACAATATTAGACATGTTAAGGCATATTTTACTTGTCATAGGACTAGTTAGGCGTTCCGAACGCGTTTCACGCGAACGACGCGTTAAAGTAGCATAAGCTACCTTAATGGGTCGCGATGGGTCGAAAGCACTTAGGTTAGGTTTCATTTAGTATGTAGGCTTTGTTAAACCATAAGACACGAGTCTCCATACTCGTTTGGTTTACGAACCCTCATTCTATCTAAATCTTCCGATTTAGGTCCGGTATATTAATGTAGTTACCTATATTAGGTACCGTTTGATTTCCGTAATCTCTAGCATTGTTTGGTTGTTACTCAAGGACTTCTAAACAATCTCAGGTGAGTACATAGTCCCCTCTTTTACTGTTTTCAAACTGTTTTGGGGTGAAGCATGTGTACCTATCTGTTATTTTCATGTTTTCCAAAAGTATAATTGATTATACATATTAGTACTTATCTGTTGACGAACTGAATAACTATCTATGGTTTAAACACCGATTTCTCAAAGACTATAACATAAATTGTTGAATTGTACTTATTTTGTTCACCAGACCGGTTGTTAGTATGATATAGCGCTATAGGATTAGACACCCCATTCCTGTTGTCATGGAATGTCTGAAACCAATTTGTTTCTCCATCCAAATAGGGATTGCCTTTGTGGTATCCTTATAGTCTCAAAGGTGTATTTTGATGCACTAGGTCTGAATGAATTCTTAAATCACACTTTTAAAGTATAGTTTGATATACTCTCATGTGTGGTATTGTACAAAACCAACATATATTTTGTTAATCATCCAAAGCATATTTTGATATGTTATTTAATCAACCAAAACATAGTTTAATATGTTATTTACAAATCCAAAAGTATACTTTTAATATGCTACTATAAGGTTATTCGTTTAACCTTACATTTATTTATACAAATCACATTGGTTACACATTACATGATTTACATTGGACACATAAACATTATTGACATTGGTTATACATTACATGACTTACATCTTGACATAAACATTTTGACATATTATTCAATACGTTTGGCAATTGGTTTAAACATAGACATCTTACATTGTTGGTTTGGTTTGAGTAAGTGATTAAGTAACGAGGCGTGTGTAATATGATACAAGCATGGTGGATACGCCGCTGGTACTTCCTATATATAAGTGTTTGTATGGTATTACATATTGTATCGTTATCTGAATCATTTCAATTTGAGACATATAACATTTTATACAAATAACATACTTTTCACAAGACATTAATTTACAAACAACTTATCTTATACAAACTCATTTTACATGGTTATTCATTTAACCATACATTATTCTCTTATTTATACATATCATCTGATCTTATCGTTTTTCAAAAGATTTGCAAGACAAAGAAAATTACAAGGTTCATGACTAAACATTTTCTCAAACATAAGTCATGAATTCTGTTTTCACAAAACCTATGTATCTCACAGGCATTTTTATGCTGACGTACCTATTTTTACACATGTTTCAGGTACTGCTTTGCAATGATTGTCGATACATGCTACATTTAGGATGGACTCGTGCCTTAGCAACTTTAAAAACTTGGAAGATCATAGTTGTACTTATTTGATTGTATTAAAACAATGAGTTCATTTATTCAATAAAACAGAATTTATTTATTCCATGGTTATGAAACAATGATTCTGTTACAACACTCCCCGACGTTTCCGCCACGTCTAGTTGCTTTACGTGGTCGGGGTGTGACAACAATGTTGGTGAATTCATGTGTCTGTTTTGTATCAAATGAGTCTTTAAAACATTTGAAAGTATTGTATTGAAAACCGATATGTAAAGCGTCTATGAAATTGTTGATCATTAATGTTTTGTATGGACATTAATATGTGTGCCGACATAGGAAGCAATCCGACCCTTGACGATTTTGTATTGATTACCCTCGACTAGGACACAAAAGCACTCTAATGGTCTCATGGACCAAGAGTGGGGCTCACCAAAACCCAATAGATCTACCCCTTTCGTTCCTCGGTCTGTATGTGATTAATGGTGCTTAAGTTCCACCCTATTCGCACATGATCTAAGTGTGTTTCATTCCCTAGCTTATCATACCTTTGTAACATGTATCTCCCGTGATAGTTTAAAAACTGAAAAGCGTTTAAAAGAAAAGGGGGCATGAACTCACACTTTGCGTCCAACGAAGTGTACTTGCAAATTTGGGGTTTCCCCACGTGACTCACAACCTACAAGTGTTCTGATATCATTGAATATCCGTTAAGACTTGTATATGTTTGTTTGGTTTGGAACCCTTGTTTGTTTTAATACGTTGGTATTTTTTTATCATTTGGTGTTAATATGTATATTTCATATATATGTATATATATATATATATATATTTGTGTATTCTTTCCATATATGAATGGGCCTTGCCCTTCATATGTTTCCGTACCTCGCACGAGTGTAAATAGACCTAGCCCTTATGCGTCTTTGTGCCTCGCACGAGTGTTTCGTTGTTATGAATTATATATATTCTTCTAATATATATTTGTCACACCCCGATATTTCCACGTATTACCGGTGGGGAGTACCGTGACGTAGTTGATATCATCATAGTAAAATAATCACAGTTCAATGCACAGCGGAAGTCTAAAGTAAATATATTACAAACCGATTCAAATGTAACATCAGATATTACAAACGGATTGTAAGATGGATCCACATGCGGATCTTAAACAGAAACATAAACACAGTTCAACAGACTTTAGACGTCTAGGACTTGCAAGATTCCCTATTAACGCCCTGAGCTCCCAGCCAATTACGTACAGTACCTGTCACTTAATCTTTTTGGAAAATACGTCAGTTTACACTGGTAAATACAATTAACTGACTCTTTTGAAAACATTTATGAAAATTGGTTTAAATGCACAAGGCATAAATATTCTTTTATAACTTGGGACAATTATATAAAAATAATCCTGTATACGGATTTATATGTTTGTTATACATTCAGGGCTCGATGTTGGAAACCGAGTCAAGATTAACAGATACACCACAAGTATAGGCCCACCAGAGAGTGAGATACCGTTTCCCTTACGCAACTGTCAGGTGTATGCCTACACCCCGTGCTTAAGACGTGGCCATTTCTTAATAATGATGCCAAGGATATCCGGGACATGGTCATTAACCCCCAAAGGCCTTTATTTCAAACAAGACAGATTAAAACAGGTTACCTCAATAATTTAATCACAATCCGATTAAACATTCAATACCCGACCAAGCGGTATTATTATAATACCGTATCCCAAGCCCGTATAGGGAAAATAAGTTAAGAGTATTTACCTGAGCTTAAAATGCAATTTATACTCAGCCGTATATTCTAATCAGCAAGCACAAGTACCTCTACTGGGGCTCTCAATCTGGAACGAAGGTTTTATTAACCTATTAGATTCCTAACGGGTCTTATTTAATGAAACAATCCTCAATAAATCGACACTCTTATAATAAATTCCGACATCCTAGTATATTTTAAAATGTCTCAATATGTCTTTAAATACACCCTCTATGTGAAAACCAAGCCCGAAATACAGTATAGCATTAAAAATAAAATTTAAAATTTGATTATTAAGTTGAGGTGGGACGCGTAGGACCCACCCCAACCTTACGCGGGCGGTATCAGGGTTGAAACCTGATTTCGTTGATTTTTTTAAGTTCAAGCGGGCCGCGTAAGACCCCCGTTAAGTTTACGCGGGCCGTTAGAGATCGAAATAGTGGCGCAGCACCGTGATGACACGTGTCATCATCGTGTCAAGCCTAGTTGGTGATCCGGACGAGCTACGCATTGACCGAAGGTCAAAGCGGTCCGCGTAGGCCCTTCCCTTATCTTACGCGGGCCGCGTGAGAGTCAGTTTCAGCAACTATATAAAGGAGCCATCGGGATCAACCAGAATTCGTTCAAAAATCATTTCTCAATCTCAAATTCTGAATATAGGCTTTATAAAGCTAGTATTATACCCCCTAATTAGCGAGGTTCTGCTCCGTTGTAAGTATTATAACCCCAGTTTCGTATTAGATACGCTGCCCGATTGATTTAGAGTTCCGTAACAACTGTCGTGGTTCTGCCCGACGTAGTTGTTGGAATATCGTCTCGAGGAGGGTATCATTAATATTTTCAAAGGGTTATTATACTAACCTATGTACATTTGTGAAAATTATAGATTAATCCCAGGAAACCCTTACGTAAAGTCTAAGATAGCAATGTGAGTAATCCTTCTTTTTGTGTAAACCTTTTTGTGAGCTTATCCTCTTTTTGTTAACCTTTTTGTAATATTTTACAAAACCTTAAATGTTTTACAATGTGATTAAGCGGTGATTGAGTCTTTGTAGTTCTTCAATTACTGCCAGTATGTTGGGGTTTTGTATACAAAATTTACTACACTGTGAGTAGTAAGTCGGGACGACAACACGTTACCATTGGACAACGAGTTAGCCAATGTGTAATATGACCCACAAGTCAGGATTGACAGTACTGAATGAGTAATTGTGTAGAAATAAACAATGTGATCGCTCTCAATACTGTTTTAATTGATAAAATGTTTCTTGATTAAACTGGGATTCACTCACCAGTATTTCCCACTGACAAATGTTTTTAAAACGCGTTTTAGGTAACACAATGTGACAGCCAATTAGTAAAAAGCCAACTGGAGAGCACTGAAGGCTTGGGAAAAATGTGGCTATAAAAGTTACCTAAAAGACGATGTTTTAAATTCAATAAAATAGGGTTTATCCCTATAAACGTGTTGTAATAAGAAACTTGGGTTTTACCCATGTGGTTATTAATATCAAATATGGTGGTTTTACTCTGATAAACATTTCCTAACTACGGTCCTGATGTAATTTCCGCTGCCAAATTAACAAGCTGATACCACCGAAATTCTGAGTTCGCGTCCGCCCGTTCTCGGGACAGATAAGGGATCGGGGGTTGCGACAGAAGGTGGTATCAGAGCCTAGCCACTGGTCTAAGCCAAAGAAGTGTTCTGCTGACACTTAAATTTTAAATTTTGTCTTAGGAAATAATTTATGTGATTATGTGTTTTGTGTTATTTGACTATTCGTTAGTTTACAGTATGAGTGATCAAGGACCCTCAGACATGTGTCGTCAGTTGTCTGATTCACCTAGGAGTGAAGGTACCTCTTCACATCCTGCCCTTTCTGGGTATTCTGCTGATCAGGAAGAAGGGATGTTTGCGTTTAAAGCTCAGTTAGAAGAGCCATTCCCTCATAAAAAGAGAGGATGGTTCAGTAAGTAAGCATTTGCACGTAGGAAAAGAATGCGAAAGTTGCAACAGCAAAGAGCCCTAGCAGCCGCTAAGCGAAAGACAGATGCCCATACACAGGATTTGCTTAATAGAAGCCTAGCCAATTTCCATATCCTAGCTACAACTGCTGCTGACCCAAGTCTGGAACAACTAGTAGCCCCACAACCCTTACCTTTGATTTCTACTCAACCGATGGAGGTAGAAATGCATGATTTTAACCCTGAGGTAATACCTAGGATACCAGCCCCTAATCCTCTAGATCCAAATTATGATCCATGGTTTGATGATCTTAGAGATTATGTGCCACGCTATCACTTAAACGAAGAAACCTTGCCGAACTTAGCAGCATATCCAGGTTTGGACCCACTAGATCCCTATTTTGACAATGATGAATACATTAGGGAGATTTTGGAGAATCCATACCCTCAGGAGAATCCAGTACCTCAGTACCCAGAGTCAATACCAGTACCTGCACCCCCAATGAGTGCAGAGAATTTGCAAGAACTCCGAAATTTTGGAGAGGAAATCATATAAAGTAGCGAGAGGATGAGGTATGTAGGAGAACAACTCGTATGGAAATACAATGAGCGCCAGATGGATTTTGGGGGAAATCCATATCCGTGAAGGAGATGGTAAAGTTGGTAATAATAAATAAAATATGTGTAATAATAATAAATCTATCGTAGTATAGACCACTCTATGGTTAACGAGGCAAATTAGTATTGTAATTTTTAATTTCTGTTTTAATGTGTATTTGACGCATACTATAGCAAAAAGAGTAAAGTCGCAATGCACGACGCTTTTGACCAATATGTGTATTATGTGGTTGTTACTTAAACTATTTAATTATTCTATTAATGATTGGTAAATGTTTAAAATTCAGATGGCCGATGAAGGAAATCAAGGAAATCTGAATAATGATAACCAGAGTAACATTAACGTGGTTAATGAGAATCCAAGCATCAATAACAATGGAAACCAAATGGATAATAGTGTCGTTCAACATATAGTAGCACAAGGAATCATAGATGCAATGCCATTTATTATTCAAACGATTCAAGAAGCGAATAATAAAAGTAAGAATAGCAGTAAGCGACCAATTGAACCAGAACACAGCGTGAACAATGGACCTGTACTTCAAATGCCTATTCCCAAAAGGAGAAGAACTGTGTCTTACGGTTGTTCTTATAAAGAATTCTGGTCTTGTAAACCAATGGAATTCTCGGGCAACGAAGGGGCCATTGCAACCCTACGCTGGATAGAGACAACTGAGGCAGTCTTAAGAATAAGCAAGTGTGCTGAAGAAAATAAAATAATGTTTGCTTCTAATCTGTTTAAGAATTCAGCATTAGAATGGTGGAACACTATCCTCCAATCAAGAGGAAGTGATAGAACTTATAATATGGAATGGGAAGAATTTAAGGACAAGGTAGAAAGGAAATTATGTCCACCCAATGAAAAGGAACAGATAGCAAACAAATTCCTGAACCTTAGGATGACTGGTGTGGATAGTAAGGGATACACTAAATTATTCTTCGAATATGCTAGAATAGTGCCAACTCTTGCTTCACCTGAACCAGTATTGATCTCCCGTTATATCTGGGGATTAATTGGGGAGATAAGACACGTAGTCAAGGCAGCTAGACCTCAAACCATAGAAGAAGCTGTAGAACTAGCAAATACCTTGACAGATGAATTAGTCAGTACACGAGAAGGGGATCAAAGGAGGAACCTAACCCAGAAGCTCACACAAGAATTTCGTTCTGGAAATTTTAATCGTGGGAAAAATGTAGGTTCCGCATCTGCACCTTACTGTAAGAATTGCAAAAGAAAGCATTCAGGAAGATGCTCCATATACTGTAACTTTTGCAAAATATCGGGACACAAGGAAGAAGATTGCAGGAAGAAAGCTAACAACAAGATATGTTACAACTGCGGGGAACAAGGTCATATCAAGCCTAATTGTTCGAAATTAGCTCCTGCTACAAACAACAAGAATACTCAAAATGCTAGAGCATTTGTTCTAACTGCAGAAGAAGCCAAGATGATTCCAGATGTCATAGCTGGTACGTTTTTAGTTAATGATGTCTTTGCTAAAGTATTATTTGACTCTGGTGCGAACCAAAGTTTTATTAATACATCATTTTGCAAATCTCTAAATCAATCATTAACTAAACTACCACAAGAATGCTTAGTAGAGACAGCTAATGGAGAAACTGTTAGGATTTCTGAAATCTTGCAGGGAGCAAGCATAGAAATTTTAAATCAGAAGTTTATGGCAAACCTTTATCCCATGAATCTGGCAGGATTTGATGTTGTTTTAGGAATGGATTGGTTAATAGCCAATAAAGCCAGTATTTTATGTGACAAAAGTCAATTCAAGTAAATTCACCAAAAGGTAAAATGATCACAATTAAAGGAGATAAACCATCTAGATCTACGAAATTTATCTCTATGATGAAAACTGCAAGTTATATAAGAAAAAGGTTCTATAGTGTATTTGATTTCTATAATCACTAACACTAAAGGAAAAGAACTAAAAGATATTCCAGTAGTATCTCAGTTTTCAGATGTATTTCCAGAAGAATTGCCAGGGCAACCTCCAGATAGAGAAGTTGAATTCAGAATCCATTTAATACCAGGAACAACACCGATTGCCAAAGCACCTTACCGTTTGGCACCCGCCGAAATGCAAGAATTAAAGAAACAATTAGATGAGTTGTTGGAAAAGGGATTTATACAGCCAAGTTCATCGCCATGGGGAGCACCAATTTTATTTGTTAAAAAGAAGGACGGATCAATGCGTATGTGCATTGACTACCGTGAATTAAACAAGGTCACGATTAAGAATCGGTACCCATTACCAAGAATCGATGATCTGTTTGATCAACTACAAGGAGCTCGATTTTTCTCTAAAATCGATTTAAGGTCAGGATATCATCAATTAAAGGTACAGAAAGAGGACATTTCTAAGACCGCATTCAGAACAAGGTATGGTCATTATGAATTTACTGTCATGCCATTTGGTCTAACCAATGCCCCAGCTGCATTTATGGACATGATGAACCGAATATGTAAGCCATATTTGGATAAATTCATAATTGTCTTCATAGATGATATTCTCATTTACTCTAAGAATAAGGAAGATCGTGCAAAGCATTTGCACGCACTTTTAAGTCTATTAAGAAAGGAAAAGCTCTATGCTAAATTTTCAAAGTGCGAGTTTTGGTTAGAACAGGTACAATTTCTTGGACACCTAGTCAACCATGAAGGAATTCATGTGGATCCCACAAAGATCGAAGCGATAACTAAATGGAAAACCCTTGAATCACCAACCGAGGTTAGAAGTTTCTTAGGATTGGCCGGTTATTATAGAAGATTTATTCAAGATTTTTCTAGAATAGCCATTCCCTTAACGAAGCTAACCTATAAATCTGTTAAGTTTGAATGGGGACCAAAACAAGAAGAAGAATTTAGAATTCTTAAGCATAAATTAACCCATACACCCATACTAGCGTTACCAGAAGGAACTGAAGATTTTGTAGTATATTGTGACGCTTCTAAATTAGGTTATGGATGTGTATTGATGCAACAACAAAAGGTTATAGCCTATGCATCTAGACAACTTAAGAATCATGAAGAGAATTATTCAACCCATGATTTAGAGTTAGGAGCTATAATTTTTGCTCTTAAGATTTGAAGAGATTACCTTTACGGTAGTAAGTTTACCATATTCACTGATCATAAGAGTTTAAGGTATGTTTTCAAGCAAAAGGAATTGAATATGAGACAAAGACGCTGGATGGAGATGCTTAGTGATTATGATTGTGATATCCAGTATCATGAAGGAAAAGCAAATGTAGTAGCAGATGCTTTAAGCCGAAAGTATCATGAAAAGCCAAAAAGGGTACGTTCTCTTAAATTAAATCTGCAAGTAGATTTAAATGATCAAATAAGAGAAGCACAAGAATCAGTAATCAAGGATGATACTGAAAAATTGAAAGGTATGCTAAAGGAATTAGAAAAAGGAACAGATGGAATTTGGAGATTCCATAAGAAGAGAATGTGGATACCTAAATTAGGAAACCTGCGTCATCGTATATTAGAAGAAGCCCATAAGTCTAAATATACAATGCATCCAGGAAATGATAAAATGTACCAGGATTTAAGGAAGAATTTCTGGTGGATAGGAATGAAGAAGGACATAGCAGCCTATGTTTCTAAATGTTTAACTTGTTCACAAGTTGAAGTTGAACACCAGAAACCCTCAGGTTTGTTACAGCAATTAGAAATGCCAGTGTGGAAATGGGAATTAATAACAATGGATTTTTTTACCAAATTACCCAAAACAAAGAAAGGAAATGATACAATCTGGGTGATTGTAGATAGACTAACTAAGTCAGCTCATTTCCTACCAATGAAGGAAACTTTTAGTATGGAACAGTTAGCTAAGTTATATGTAAATGAAGTCGTTTCTTTACATGGAATACCTTTATCAATTTTTTCTGATAGGGATAGTCGATTTACCTCTCATTTTTGGTCAAGTTTCCAAAAGGCAATGGGAACCAAGTTAAATCTAAGTACGTCTTATCATCCTCAAACGGATGGACAAAGCAAAGTACAATTCAGACAATGGAGGACATGCTTAGAGCTTGTGTAATTGATTTTAGAGGTAATTGGGATGATCACTTACCTTTAATATAATTTTCTTATAATAACAGTTATCACACAAGTATCAATGCTGCACCATTTGAAGCACTTTATGGACGAAAGTGCCGAACCCCAGTCTGTTGGGCAGAAATCGGGGAAAAGCAACTATCTGGCCCTGAGATAGTGCAAGAAACAACTGACAAAATTATTCAAGTCAAGGAAAGACTGAAAGCAGCACGTGATCGACAAAAAAGTTATGCTGATAACCGACGCAAGCCATTGGAATTTCAAGTAAGAGATAAAGTATTATTGAAAGTCTCTCCTTGGAAATGAGTAGTAAGATTCATCAAACGGGGAAAGCTAAGTCCCATGTATATTGGACCTTTTGAGATTATTAGAAAAATAGGACCTGTAGCCTATCAGCTACAACTGCCAGAGGAAATGACAGGAATACATGATGTATTTTATGTATCTAATCTCAAGAAATGCTTAGCTGATGAATCACTAATAGTACCTCTTAAGGATATAGAAGTAAATGAACAACTCAAGTTTGTAGAAAGGCCTCTACAAATTGAAGACAGGAAAATCAAGAATCTCAAGCACAAGAGACTAGTTCTAGTCAAAGTAAAATGGGACTCCAAAAGAGGACCTGAGTACACATGGGAGCTTGAATCAGAAATGCAAAGGAAATATCCGCACTTGTTCCAGTAGATCTCGAGGACGAGCTCTAAAACAAGGTGGGGAGGATGTAACAATCCTCAATAAATCGACACTCTCATAATAAATTCCGACATCCTAGTATATTTTAAAATGTCTCAATATGTCTTTAAATACACCCCGTATGTGAAAACCGAGCCCGAAATACAGTATAGCATTAAAAATAAAATTTAAAATTTGATTATTAAGTTGAGGTGGGCCACGTAGGACCCACCCCAACCTTACGCGGGCGGTATCAGGGTTGAAACCTGATTTCGTTGATTTTCTTAAGTTCAAGCGGGCCGCGTAAGACCCCCGTTAAGTTTACGCGGGCCGCTAGAGATCGAAATAGTGGCGCAGCCCGGTGATGACACGTGTCATCATCGTGTCAAGCCTAGTTGGTGATCCGGACGAGCTACGCATTGACCGAAGGTCAACGCGGGCCGCGTAGGCCCTTCGCTTATCTTACGCGGGCCGCGTGAGAGTCGGTTTCAGCAACTATATAAAGGAGCCATCGGGATCAACCAGAATTCGTTCAAAAATCATTTCTCAATCTCAAATTCTGAATATAGGCTTTATAAAGCTGGTATTATACCCCCTAATTAGCGAGGTTCTGCTCCGTTGTAAGTATTATAACCCCAGTTTCGTATTAGATACGCTGCCCGATTGATTTAGGGTTCCGTAACAACTGTCGTGGTTCTGCCCGACGTAGTTGTTGGAATACCGTCTCGAGGAGGGTATCATTAATATTTTCAAAGGGTTATTATACTAACCTATGTACATTTGTGAAAATTATAGATTAATCCCAAGAAACCCTTACGCAAAGTCTAAGATAGCAATGTGAGTAATCCTTCTTTTTGTGTAAACCTTTTTGTGAGTTTATCCTCTTTTTGTTAACCTTTTTGTAATATTTTACAAAACCTTAAATGTTTTACAATGTGATTAAGCGGTGATTGAATCTTTGTAGTTCTTCAATTACTGCCGGTATGTTGGGGTTTTGTATACAAAATTTACTACACTGTGAGTAGTAAGTCGGGACGACAACACGTTACCATTGGACAACGAGTTAGCCAATGTGTAATATGACCCACAAGTCAGGATTGACAGTACTGAATGAGTAATTGTGTAGAAATAAACAATGTGATCGCTCTCAATATTGTTTTAATTGATAAAATGTTTCTTTATTAAACTGGGATTCACTCACCAGTATTTCCCACTGACAAATGTTTTTGAAACGCGTTTCAGGTAACACAATGTGACAACCAATTAGTAAAAAGCCAACTGCAGAGCACTGAAGGCTTGGGAAAAATGTTGCTATAAAAGTAACCTAAAAGACGATCTTTTAAATTCAATAAAATAGGGTTTATCCCTATAAACGTGTTGTAATAAGAAACTTGGGTTTTACCCATGTGGTTATTAATATCAAATATGGTGGTTTTACTCTGATAAACATTTCCTAACTACGGTCCTGATGTAATTTCCGCTGCCAAATTAACAAGCTGATACCACCAAAATTCTGAGTTCACGTCCGCCCGTTCCCGGGACAGATAAGGGATCGGGGGTTGCGACATTTAAGTTGTAACTTAGACTGGTTAGTTTTAAGAAAAGGTTTACGGTTCAAAACGCAAGATTTAGAGAAGACCGGATTAGAATGTGATTTAGACCCGACAAGTATGGAGACTTGTATAATATGGGTAAACTAAACACCTTCTGGATTTTGAAATGAAAATGATAAGGTTTGTCCCGTTTCGGTTAATTTATGCAAACTAGTTACATAAATCGTACCGAACGCGAAAAATGCATGATGGGTAACCAAGAGAGTCATGAACATGTTTCACAAGTTAAAATGCCTTAAATATGTTGTGATATCAGTGGGATACCTTCCATTATGCCCAAAACGAATTTAAAACCAATTTAAGCCCTGTAGGGGTATTTTGGTCATTTTAAATGTTATAAAAGAGGTTAAATAGTAATCTGAGGTTCTGGTCTAAAATAATTAGTAAAATTATTTATTTTGTCATGTTATATCAGTAAGATATCTCACATATGTGAAATTTATCATTTATGGCCAAACTATGCACCGTAGGGGCATTTTGGTCATTTCACATATGCTTTAAGGGTTAATTTTGGAAATCTGAGTTCAAAACTTTTATTTACTATTAAAGTATAAAAATTTATTCATAACATCAGTAGGTATCAAGCTTTAGGTGCCTAATATGGTTTTAAACTATACTATGCGCCTAAATCGCATAAAAGTCAGTATTTGACGGTATTCGGGTTAAACAAGTAACTTAGAGATTTTGAACAACCTTTACTGTTTAAAATAATTTATTTAATATATAAAATCAGTAGAAAAAGGTTTGATATGTAAAGGATGTGTGAAACTCATTTTATTAGCCAAAAAGGGCATAACCGTCAATTACCGAATCAATGCAAGAACTCTATGTTATGATCAGTTTAAAATTTAATAAAAATTTCCAAAAATCCCTAAATATTATATTACATCAGTGGGTAGAAAGTTTGGTGTCAAAATTTGGGTTTAAATAGGCTTTATGCCGAAAATGCCGTTTAGTTAATAAAAAGCTTTCAATTTACGCTATCGCGCATAATTCTTAATTTAGACCTCAAACTGATGTCAAATTTTTAGGACACATTTATAAATCAGTAATAAAGGTTTTTATCCGCTCACATTCTAAAAAATCTTGTTTTTACATCAAAAGGGCATAATGGTCAACTTTTAGGCAATTAACGGAAACATGCAATAAACTAGGATTTCTAAGGAACCAAGTTGTATAACCTCAGAGAGTTATACTAACCTATAACATGGTACTAAAGGTATCCTAAGGCATATCTAAACTAAGCTAAATTGGGTCAGAACTGAAAGTCAAAGCAAAAGTCTACTTTTGCGACTTTTGGTTCCGAACCGAGCCTAAACTCAGAATTGTCGGGTTGAACATGCATAGACATGTTCAATTAATATTTACCAAGTTATTAAAGTGACAAAACTGATTTTATTGCCTTTACATCATTAGTTATGAATTTTGTTTAAAAACCGACTCGCTTGACTTTTATTTTAATTACTTTGACCCGACAATTAACTAAGCAAACGTGGTAATTACGAGGTGCCCTTTTGAGGGTTTAATACCTACCTAATTACGATCACATAGCCATGTTCGTTGCGAACAATGGATCGATCGTTTAAAAGTCAAAGCGTTTATCGCGAACGCTTGACTTTTCGGCTTTAAGAGCCAAACAATTAAACTAAGCACGAAAGGACACTTACAAAGGGTCCAAGCAAGGATGGAATTGATCTAGAATGCTCAGGTACGAAGCATAGAAGCTCCAACTTAGAACAATTCACATCAAGTGTGAAATAAGAGCAAGAACAAGTGGGTTTATATAGGATTTCAAGAACCGTTAGGATCGTTTCTCATAACCCGTGCTTCAATCTTGGCCCTCCATGTGTGCCCATGGTTTCTAAATACAATGGGAGTTGAAAACCAACTCATGGTATTGAGAATTTTACATAAAAGCCCTTGAAAAACGACCAGAATGCTGAAAATAAGAATCTTCCCAGACCTGGGCATAGGCTACGCTTCAGGGGGCGTAGGCTACGGTCTGCACAGATCAAACAAACTTTCAGAAGTTGCAGTTTTGGTCCCTGTATGTGTTTAAGCTCATATTTGACCCGTTTAAAGCCCGTTAAGCCATTCTCAAGGCTCTACAATGATGTCTAAACATAGGGAACATAAAACATGCTCAAAAATAGGCCGGATGTCGGTTCGTTTGGTCGTACGGTTGCGTTGATCGGCTAATTACGACGAAACACGAACGGACGTGAAAAACGATCCAAATTACACGACGAATGGAATTTTATCATGCCAATCACTAAAATAAAATATTTTAATGATTACATAAATTTTTGGATGTCCGGATATATTCAGAACGTAAGATATGCGCGAAAATGCAAACTTATGCACTCTTTGACGCTTTTAGTCCCTGTTGATCAAATAAGTTTATTTTTGCGCACCAAACACCTCTAAGCCTATTTCTAAGATATGTAAAGGATATTTAGGGCATGTTTAACTTATGATCATATTCCGGAAGGTTCGATACCATACGAATCGACAGACTTTTGCAGTTTGACGCAAATAGTCCCTCTAATGCGCAAACTTGCGCATATCTTCGTTCAATAGCATCGAAGCGTTATCTAATCCATATTAGGCATTCTTGAGAGTATTATTAAACATAACGATGCTTCGGGTTCGTAAAAAGGTCATTCAGATGTATGATTAAACATATTGACGCTTTTAACCCCTTAAACTTGCAAACTTGCGCGTAACGTCACTTAAAGGCATAAAAGCCTTAGACGGCCAATAATTGGCATTCCCGAGAGTATAATCAAATATCATGAAGCTCCCAGTTTGTTAAAAGGTCACTCAGAGGTAAGAATTAACATGTTGACGCTTTTAACCCTTCATCGCGCAAACTTTCAATTAATCACGCAAACGGCTACTCTCGATCAATCAAGCGGCTCATTTGTGAATATGAATACCGTAAGAGGTTATTCAGAAACTTATTTTAAGTATGTTGACACTTCCAGTCCTTCCATAATCAAAGTTTTCAATTTTTCGAAAAAATAGTCCCTTAAATTCAACGTTTGACTTTATTAGGGTTTATTACACATGTCAATACATCATTGGACGTGATTTTACGAGGTGTTACATCCTCACCTCCTTAAAAGAAATCTTGACCTCGAGATTTGCTAAAATAATGGAAGTACTTTCTGACGTATTATGATCTTAACCTCCATAGCATATTTGGGGCATCTCCAAGCACCCAAGGTGACCTATATATTAGGTACATGTATCCCTTTAGAGCTTCTTAACCTGTCGATCCTTAATCGATACGGGTTTCTCATCAAATCATAAATTTTCATTAATATGCATATCATTATGTGATAATGCGTCTCGACTTATTGGCGAAACATATCCTTAAATCACTAATGTGGGTCACATTGCGAGCTCCACTAAGCTCCTTAAATAGGTTTTAGCTTATAAGCTATTGACCGTTGATGCATTCGATTTCCTCAAATGATCCTATATATCCAGAGCTTAACTAGCCCGTTGTATAAAAATTTCAGCATACCCTTCTTAGGGCGATACTTCCAATTGGACCTTATTCCTTATTAAGGACTTAAGAGGATTGCGACTTTCATCAATCCTTAATTTTCCGCCGATTACTGGAAACCCTCAGATGATTATGGATTTGTATGATCTTATTCGTTGTTTCCAAGGCAACTTTCAGATCCTGATAATTGGACTTACCAATCTTCTGTCTAACAATAGAGCAGCCTTGATACTTACATAACAACTATTAGTTATAGGATAGCTTATTTAAGGTGAGATGGTTATTCCAACTACAGCTTAAAACCAATTCTTAAGGAATAGCTAATCCTTACAGTTAGTCGGATCAAATCGACGATCCTGGGCAGCTGATGGCGATTCTTAATTCTTGACTAAATAGGGTTGCGGTAATTAATGCATAAGCAAGAGAACCGTCTTTCCTGACTGATAATATTGAAACTCTTAGAATTACGAATTAGGCTTTAAGAACCTTTATCTTAAAATTCATCTAACTAGGGTTTCTATTATTCCCGAGTTGAGGTACTAATCGTCACGGAGATTTCACAATGCTGCAGCCCTAAGCAGGATGTTAATCCTAGCTCTACTTGTCTCAGGAGGTAAACAGAGTAGTCTTTGGAGAAGATAATCAAGACACAAGGAGATTACAGAGATTTTCCAAATCTCGGGCTTTGGACAATTCCATTCTGGATATCTTCTTTGAATACCATTAGCTGACTTTAGTACAATATGACAATTGGGATATCTCAGTGGTTCCATGCATTAAACCTCCATACTGATCAGGCATGGAAGCAATCTACGGAACATGTTAAGATACACCAATCCTCATATGGCGCCTTTTTATCATACAATCTGGTATTCGCAGTTGATAGAAATAAATGGGATAACAATACTAACATTTACTAACGTACTCCATCTGAAGAGAGAGTACTCTAGAACTTTAGGAATGAAGATTTCTGGCAGGAACAGAAGAAATGGTTCCTACGATTCTCATCTATAAGTTTTACCTTACACTTAATCTCTAGGGTTTTTATGGTAGATTTTTAAAGTTTGCTATACTTATAATTTATGAAGGATTTATTGGTACCAGAATCAAAACAAAACTCTTAGCATTTATTCTACTCCATATTTTATGCTTAGGGTTCTAACAGGCAGATTTAATAATCTTACAAAATTTATTATCCACAAACGACTTATCTGCACCCGAATCAAACAATACCCTTGCATATATATCATTGACAAGGACGTATCGGTTATAATATTGTCATCTTGTATGGCCTCTTTTGCACCCATCTGAAAGACCCTAGCATTGGTCTTCTTAACTTCTTCAAGCTTCTTTGCATATTTTGGGCAATTTGACTTGATATGCCCCTTCCCGTTACAGTTGTAACAAGTCGCATCTCTTATCTTCTTGCATTCTAATGTTTTATGCTCACTAGATTTGCAGATCCCACAAGCCCTAGGCTGCGATTGGGATCTTGATTCGAACCTGCATTTCCCATAATGGCGCTTCTTGCAGGTTTTGCATACAGGTTTCTTGTTGGACTTTTGTTTGTTCTCCTTAAGCTCAAGCTTACCCTTTTTCTTAGAAGTATGGGGGTTATCTTTCTCCTTCTTCCTTTTTATTTCATTCTTTGCACTCGAGGCATGAACAAGATCCTTCTTATGAGTAAGGAAGTGTGGTTTTAAATGGGTTTTGGAGCAAGTAGCATTGGGTTCTTTAAACTTTTTCACAACCTTTCTCACAGCCTTTTCAACAGTTGCGTCAATCATAGCTTGGAGAACATCTTTGTTAATTCTGAGGTTCACAATTGTAGCATCGTTAGCATGTGTCGCATCATCCATGACGCGATCGACGGCTGTCTTATCCGAGTTTGTCATGCTCGAGATTTGGTTCCTAACACCAAATGAAACAATTACTTAGTTGCAATCTAACAACCGCTATTCATCATCCTGATGACCTAACATATACTAACCATGGTATCATTAAACCATACATGCTAATATAGTACGAACATTCTTAATGAATGTTATCTAAATATATATCAATTATACTTCGCCTAGGCCATAAAAAGACCATCTATGGCAATTAAGGTTTGGACCTAGTCCATCACCTTTTTGACAGGGGATCAAATGTCACATCTATCTTGATTATATTGATGATTTTGGGATAGTTTGAAAGCTTATCATAAGGATATTGGAGAAGAGCGATTCCTAATGGATATAAGGCATCCATCTAAAGTTGTTGAAGCAGTCTCTAAAGTATCATTGGCCAATTCTACCTCGCGTTATATGTCTAGAGTCCTAATCAGGCGGATACAACTGTTTACATCATTTATTGTCCACAATAGACTTATCTGCGCTAAAATCAAACAAATTCCCTCATAAACATCGTTGATAAGGAAAGGCACCTGTTATGACGTTATCTTTCTGTACTGCCTCCTGGATGTTTATCTGGAAGACTCACGCGTTTGTTTTCTTGGCCTCTTCAGGCTTCTTCTGATTCCTAGGGCAGTTAGTCTTGATATGCCCCTTCTCGTTGCAACCATAGTAGGTTGCATCTTTCAACTTCTTGCAATCTAAGGTTTTATGTTCCTTAGACTTGCAGATTCCACAAGGTAGAGGCTGAGATTTGAATCTGCACTTCCCGAGGTGGTATTTCCTACAGGTTTTACACCTGGTCTTTTCACCCGACTGCTGGTTGTCCTTCTTAAACCCAGAACTCTTATGATCAGAGTCCCACTTTTTCTTCTTATCGGAGCGATGAGAATTCTCATCCTCCCTTTTACGCTTTCCTTCATCAGAAGCTTTGGCAGCCCTGTTTCTGACCACATCGAGAGTGAGAGATAGTGACAGATCTGCCGCTGACCTGAATGTGGTAGGTCTCGATGCTTTCACACTTGCCTTGATTTCTGGGGCTAGACCCCAATAAAGCGAGCTATACGCTTTGGTTCCGGTGTGATCAAGTAAGGAACCAATCGAGACATGGTATTGAAACTTGTAAGATATGCCTGACAATCTAGGTTCTTCATGACCAATGTCAAGAAATCAGTCTCAATTTTCTCAACTTCATGTTGAGGACAATAATTTTCTTTGATAAGAGCAACAAACTGATCCCATGTCTGATTATACAACGGGATCTTCACAGTAGCTTGGATTAGTGACCTCCACCAAGCTAGAGCTTCTCCTTTAAAAGATTGTGAAACAAACTTCATAATGTCTTGCTCTGCACATCCACTAATATCAACAACGGTGTCCATCTCATCGAGCCATGTCATGCAGTCGATGGCTCCCTTTTCTCCTGTGATGTCTCTGGGCTTGCAGGAGACAAAATATTTATATGAACAGGTTTTAACATGTGGCTCTTGGTTAAGCACCATCTGTCTAGACGGAACACTCCTCTGATTTGATGAGTGATGAACATCGTCCTCCTTTGACTCGTGTGATTTAGAAGGGGGCTTACTACGAGCCACATATAGAGTCTTAGAGTGTGTACCACTTGATTCATTATACTGTCTGTCAAGATCTCGAGTAACAGCATTATCTATTAATGCCTGCATTTCCGCACCAGTTATATTAACTCTGGTAGTATCATTGTCCTCCCTCGGGTGGCTGTTAACCTCATCTGATCCAGCCACGTAGCTTGATTGCTACATAATTATTGACAATGATTTATTCAGAGGTTATTATGGAATCATCATTTTTAACGATTCATTAACCATGGTAATATAAACCATATTGGTTAATTTGTTAATTATATTAGTATTTTCATTATAATTTATCCTAGTTATAAAACATTAAGGGTATTAAAGTGGCACAACAGGCCTAATCACAAGGACAGTTTTAAATTTATAAGCCATGATTTCAAAGAATCGAGGCATTAAGGTTTGAACATAGTTCATTACCTTTTCTTGACAGGGAGTCATAGACTACCATTGTCTTTTGTCTCGTTAGACATTGAATATGGCCCGTAGGCACTTTATCACAAACGGATGTTTGTAAAAATGATCATCTTAATTGATGATGTAAGCCATGATTTCTAGATCATTGGGCTATTTAAAGATTTGGAAGAAATCCAGTTTAAAGATGACATGTGTGATTTCATCGTATCGCTGTTGTCAGGAGTGCTAACATATTTTCAGATGTTAACAAGGATTTGAATCTTTTAAATAGGTTTTACCATTATGGTCATGTCTAAAACGACATATCGGCTAGGTTATACCTGTAAGATTCCTTTCAATATATAGGCTGATCAATTATAAAAAGGAAGGATATTATGATTCATTTTATATAATATATTTATTATATATATATATATATATATATATATATATATCGGTAATGATTTTTGAATCATTAAATGAAGGAAGTACATAGATGCCCCTAAACGGGACTTAAAGGAAATAACATTTGTCCACTCAGGGACTTTAAAAGATATATATGTCCTTATAAGGACTAATAAAGAAATGAAAAGCAACGAAAGAGTTTCTTCTTTACTTTATTTCTGGAAATTTTCTCCTTGGTTCTCCATGTGAGGTATGAATACCGAAGGTTTTGGTGGGTAATCCAAATCTTCTATTTTAGGAATTTTTGCAAACGTGGAATCCAAGGATTTATGGTTATTGAATAATACGAATCATTAATAAGGCCAGGACAGGTATAATCCAAGTTTGGGATTCCAAGACTTGGAGGCAAGAAATATGAGTCCTTGGGGTCCATAGGTATTATCTTCGAAGCTGGATCTTCAGGGACAGCTGGTATGAACTCCTCCGACGTTGGCTTCTCATTTGAAGTTTCGAAGTCTTGGGTATAAAATTTGAATTATGGTTAATGGGTTTAAAAGGTCATTCCTCCATACTGGTCGTGTGCTTATTTGAGCTGTGGTACGAAGCTTATCATTCTTATACTTCGGGTCTGGAGAGCTTCCACCAATGGCAGCTACGCTCGGCGACACGATCCTGGGATACATAAATATCAAAAACAATATATACATATAATAGGGATGTGATCATTCCTAGTTCAAGTCTAGACTCGGAAGTCAAGGAATGTGCTACTGTGTCATTGAGATTAAACACAAAAGGCTAGTGTTTAATTCACTGAATGTTGGCTCTGATACCAACCTGTCACACCCCGATATTTCCACGTATTACCGGTGGGCCCGGTGGGGAGTACCGTGACGTAGTTGATATCATCATAGTCAAATAATCACAGTTCAATGCACAGCGGGAGTCTAAAGTAAATATATTACAAACCGATTCAAATGTAACATCAGATATTACAAACGGATTGTAAGATGGATCCACAGGCGGATCTTAAACAGAAACATAAACACAGTTCAATAGACTTTAGACGTCTAGGACTTGCAAGATTCCCTATTAACACCCTGAGCTCCCAGCCAATTACGTATAGTACCTGTCACTTAATCTTTTTGGAAAATATGTCAGTTTACACTGGTAAATACAATTAACTGACTCTTTTAAAAACATTTATGAAAATTGGTTTAAATGCACAAGGCACAAATATTCTTTTATAACTTGGGACAATTATATAAAAATAATCTTGTATACAGATTTATATGTTTGTTATACATTCAGGGCTCGATGTTGGAAACCGAGTCAAGATTAACAGACACACCACAAGTATAGGCCCACCAGAGAGTGAGATACCGTTTCCCTTACGCAACTGTCAGGTGTATGCCTACACCCCGTGCTTAAGACGTGGCCATTTCTTAATAATGATGCCAAGGATATCCGGGACATGGTCATTAACCCCCAAAGGCCTTTATTTCAAACAAGACAGATTAAAACATGTTACCTCAATAATTTAATCACAATCCGATTAAACATTCAATACCCGACCAAGCGGTATTATTATAATACCGTATCCCAAGCCCGTATAGGGAAAATAAGTTAAGGGTATTTACCTGAGCTTAAAATGCAATTTATACTCAGCCGTATATTCTAATCAGCAAGCACAAGTACCTCTACTGGGGCTCTCAATCTGGAACGAAGGTTTTATTAACCTATTAGATTTCCAACGGGTCTTATTTAAGTTGTAACTTAGACCGGTTAGTTTTAAGGAAAGGTTTACGGTTCAAAACGCAAGATTTAGCGAAGACCGGATTAGAATGTGATTTAGACCTGACAAGTATGGAGACTTGTATAATATGGGTAAACTAAACACCTTCTGGATTTTGAAATGAAAATGATAAGGTTTGTCCCGTTTTGGTTAATTTATACAAACTAGTTACATAAATGCATGACGGGTAACCAAGAGAGTCATGAACATGTTTCACAAGTTAATATGCCTTAAATATGTTATGATATCAGTGGGATACCTTCCATTATGCCCAAAACGAATTTAAAACCAATTTAAGCCCCGTAGGGGTATTTTGGTCATTTTAAATGTTATAAAAGTGGTTAAATAGTAATCTAAGGTTCTGGTCTAAAATAATCACTAAAAATATTTATTTTGTCAAGTTATATCAGTAAGATATCTCACATATGTGAAATTTATCATTTATGGCCAAACTATGCACCGTAGGGGCATTTTGGTCATTTCACATATGCTTTAAGGGTTAATTTTGGAAATCTGAGTTCAAAACTTTTATTTACTGTTAAAGTATAAAAATTTACTCATAACATCAGTAGGTATCAAGCTTTAGGTACCTAATATGGTTTTAAACCATACTATGCGCCTAAATCGCATAAAGGTCGGTATTTGACGGTATTCAGGTTAAACAAGTAAATTAGAGATTTTGAACAACCTTTACTGTTTAAAATAATTTATTTAATATATAAAATCAGTAGAAAAAGGTTTGATATGTAAAGGATGTGTGAAACTCATTTTATTAGCCAAAAAGGGCATAACCGTCAATTACCGAATCAATGCAAGAACCCTATGTTATGATCAGTTTAAAATTTAATAAAAATTTCCAAAAATCCCTAAATATTATATTACATCAGTGGGTAGAAAGTTTGGTGTCAAAATTTGGGTTTAAATAGGCTTTATGCCGAAAATGCCGTTTAATTAATAAAAAGCTTTCAATTTACGCTATCGTGCATAATTCTTAATTTAGACCTCAAACTGATGTCAAATTTTTAGGACAGGTTTATAAATCAGTAATAAATCCTCTCACATTTTCAAAAATCTTGTTTTTACATCAAAAGGGCATAATGGTCAACTTTTAGGCAATTAACGGAAACATGCAATAAACTAGGATTTCTAAGGAACCAAGTTGTATAACCTCAGAGAGTTATACTAACCTATAACATGGTCCTAAAGGTATCCTAAGGCATATCTAAAATAAGAATCTGCCCAGACCTGGGCGTAGGCTACGCTGCAGGGGGCGTAGGCTACGGCCTGCACAGATCAAACAAACTTTCAAAAGTTGCAGTTTTCGTCCCTGTATGTGTTTAAGCTCATATTTGACCCGTTTAAAGCCCGTTAAGCCATTCTCAAGGCTCTACAATGATGTCTAAACATAGGGAACATAAAACATGCTCAAAAATATGTCAGATGTCGGTTCGTTTGGTCGTACGGTTGCGTTGATCGGCTAATTACGACGAAACACGAACGGACGCGAAAAACGATCCAAATTACACGACGAATGGAATTTTATCATGCCAATCACTAAAATAAAATATTTTAATGATTACATAAATTTTTGGATGTCCGGATATATTCAGAACGTAAGATATGCGCGAAAATGCAAACTTATGCACTCTTTGACGCTTTTAGTCCCTGTTGATCAAATAAGTTTATTTTTGCGCACCAAACACCTCTAAGCCTATTTCTAAGATATGTAAAGGATATTTAGGGCATGTTTAACTTATGATCATATTCCGGAAGGTTCGATACCATACGAATCGACAGACTTTTGCAGTTTGACGCAAATAGTCCCTCTAATGCGCAAACTTGCGCATATCTTCGTTCAATAGCATCGAAGCCTTATCTAATCCTTATTAGGCATTCTTGAGAGTATTAGTAAGCATCACGATGTTTCGGGTTCGTAAAAAGGTCATTCAGATGTATGATTAAACATATTGACGCTTTTAACCCCTTAAACTTGCAAACTTGCGCGTAACGTCACTTAAAGGCATAAAAGCCTTAGACGGCCAATAATTGGCATTCCCGAGAGTATAATCAAATATCATGAAGCTCCCGGTTTGTTAAAAGGTCACTCAGTGGTAAGAATTAACATTTTGACGCTTTTAACCCTTCATCGCGCAAACTTTCAATTAATCACGCAAACGGCTACTCTCGATCAATCAAGCGGCTCATTTGTGAATATGAATACCGTAAGAGGTTATTCAGAAACTTATTTTAAGTATGTTAACACTTCCAGTCCTTCCATAATCAAAGTTTTCGATTTTTCAAAAAATTAGTCCCTTAAATTCAACGTTTGACTTTATTATGGTTTATTACACGTGTCAATACATCATTGGACGTGATTTTACGAGGTGTTACAATATTCATGAGTGAACGTTTGTTCATTTGTATATGTATGTTTGTTCCTTTATTTATATATTTTTTCTCAAATATAATATGTATATCTTTACTAGATATATTTGTTAAAAATAAATATTTTTAATATCAACTTGTCTATGTGTACATGTATAATGTTTTCTTGTATTTGTACACCTCATCAAGTGTACTTGCGTATTTATACGTATACCATGTATGTATACTTCACTTGTATACTTTTAATGTAAGTATTTGTGTCGTCTTTATACGTATATGTGTACATGTACATTACTTGTAACCTTGTATTTTACTTAGTGTTTATGATGTACGTATATGTATACTTGTATTATTTCACTTAGTTGATTTTATATAATACTTTCTAGTTTTATGAACGGTGAAATATATATTTGTTAAGTGTCTAAAAATAATATATTTTTAGAACTTGTTGGTAAAGTTGTTTATATATATTTCTCGTCGGTGAAAATGCCTAGGTTTCGTGTCGGTAAAATATATATATTCCTTTTCATGATGATATATATACGTTTCTTGTTGGTGAACCATATATATTTGTTTCTTACGGAGTTTTTAGTATATTTTACTTGTCGGTTTAGTGTATATATATATATATGTGTGTGTCACACACCAACCGATGGCGGAATCATCGGGGCGCGGCACTGAGCGAAACAGATTGTCCAGAAGTTTCCATAACAACTATCGTTACCATTCAATCTAAGTCAACATGTCCCATACCATGTCTTAAATAGCAAACAAGTTATTACAGACAAAAACTAAACAAATATTCTGTTCCGACAACTCAGATTTAAACATCATAATTTATTCGTTGGTTTCTAGGACTCCAGTTCCTAGCTTCGATTTCATCGCAGCACAAAGAGTAAACAAGCAACCTAAGCACCTGTCACATACGTTAAAAATAAAGTCAATACATAAAATGTAAAGGTGAGCATACAAGTTTGATAATAGCATATAGAGTTCGAATTCGTTTACGCATAACCAGCACGTACACATAGTGAAATGAAGCACGTTAGTTATCGACATAGATCCATCGATACCAATGACTACGGGTTGACTGCCCGAGGCAGTTCGCAATACATGATTACCACCGTAATCCATGCAAGTAAAAGATCCTTAACAACCCCCGTGTGAACGGGTGCTGAGTCCAAACTATAGTACTATCGTTGCTAAGGCAGGTAGACAGCATTCCATGTGTAAACATAACAAACAAGCATTCATAAGCCACGTATAACATGCGTAATTGGTTTAGCGTTAAAATAGCTTGAGTAGTGTGATAATTGTAGTTGAATATTCGTAACGTATGTAACACCCAAAAGTGCTAAAAGCAAAAAGGGTTCGAGTATACTCACAGCGATTGTGGATTGAAGGGAGCGCTTTACAGCGAGTACGGTTAGCCTGAATAGATTCGATAACGTAACGATAAGTGGCGCGTAAAACAGTACAAAGTGAGAGTGGTTAGGATGGCTGATCGTGCGGATCAGCTATCCGTGAGAGGGAGTCATCCGTGCGCATGAACTATCCGAGCGGATGGTGATGCGTGCGGATGGTGATCCATCCGGATAAGCTATCCGTGCGTGCGAGCTATCCGTGCGGATGGTAATCCGTGCGGATTAGTTGTGCGTGCGGATGGCTTATCCGTACGGACAAGTTGCTTGTGCGGATAAACGTTCAAGTGGATTGTTTCTTCCTAAGGATGTGTTTGTGTATGATGGCTTGTGCTTTGGAGTTTTCGTTGTAGCATTTAGAAAACACATAAGTGTTTCTACTTTTCAAGCCGGTCGCGCGGACGACAATCCGTGCGTATGGTAGTCCGTGCGGACAATGGTGATCCGTGCGGACAGTCTGTGCGCGCGGGCAGAGACCATCCGTCCGGATAGCCTGTCCGTGCGGACGACTTGGTCGTGCGGGATAACACTGTTTGAATTTATTTTAAGGCCTTAGTATCTCATGATCCGATGAGTAATCCATTCAGAGGTCGTCCGTCCGGATTGCTCATTCGTCGATACTCAAACCTTGTTTTGGAAGGTGGGTCCCAAGGGTAGTTCGTCCGGGTGACAACCCGTCCGTATGGCCTGTGCGTGCGGACAGCTTGTCCGTGCGGACAGCTTGTCCGTGCGGACAACTGGTCCGTGCGGACAGTCTCTGGTCTGATTGTTCCGTTCGTCTACTCTTGGTTCTGTTGTCGTTTATCGAGACGTTCTGATTACGTGGCAACCACTTGGAATTGTATTCTCACCCGCGTGACTAGACCGGTCAGGAACCACCCAAACTCGGCCTGTCGGCGACTCAGAACGGTCATTCCGGTTGACCCCGAAATCAGGTGTCTGTGGGTAGAATCCAGATCCAGGACTAGTGCTTCACTATTATCGAGTAGAATGCGTGCGGTTCGGACGTCACTTGCCAAATGTGGAAAAGTTGGAGAGTGACCCGTGTATTTATAGGATGCCAAAAAGGGAAAGGGTGAACCGTGCGCATGGCACGTACCCGGATAGGCTATCCGCGCGGATAGGTCATCCGTGCGGATTGGCAATCCGTGCGGATTGGCAATCCGTGCAGATTGGCCATCCGTGCGGATGCCGCCTGCTTTTGTGCGTTCGGTGCGATGTTGTTTCGGTTTCGATTTTCGAGCAATTCGATAGGGTTTCCTAGTCAAATTACTTTCAGTCCCAACCACTTCTTATATGGTTCGACTCGGAATTCGGGTTCGGGTTCGTTTACATTCGAGTTAGACTTCGAGTTCGCTTGAGTTCGCTTGATTATCATAACATAACATAAAATAAACATGCACAGGTAACACGTAAGGCATACACACACGTATAAACAACAAGTAAAGTACACCGTTCGAGTTGCGGTTCGATGTCGATTCGATTAGCATAGCTTAGTTAACTCTATCGCATTGTTACTTCCTATCATTCACAGTCGTAGGTCGATTGAAATACGATTAATATGAGTCGATTATTGCAACGTACGACACTTACTCCACATAATATAATTAAAATAAAAACATTTCTACGAGTCAAGTCGCGCGAAATCGGTCGTTGACTTTGACCTTGACTTTGACTTTCACTCGTGAAAACACGGGGTGTTACAGTGTGTGTGTGTGTGTATGATTACTTCAACATATATATATATATATATGTATGTATGTATGTATGTATGTATGTATGTATGTATGTATGTATGTATGTATGTATGTATTTGTCCATCATCCAAATTGTCTGATCGTTCGAATATAAGTTTGAGGATATAATATAAGTGTGTTTATGTATATCCTTCTTTGTGTTGTACTTCCATGTATCCAAGTATGAATATGTGTATATATGTAAACATATCTTTATACTTTAGCACTTTCAAGTATGTTATGGTGCCATCTATTTGTGTATTTGTATTTAGATATGTAAGTATCCTAATTTCTAAATACGTACTCTTTTGCACATAAGTATATACACACACATGTAGTGATCTAAATATATATATATATATATATATATAAGTTCCATTTAGTTTTAGGAAAATATTAACAAGTTTTAACTTAAACTTTCCACCAAAAGTTTGCCTAATCATGATTAAGGTTGCTAATCACATTTAGCCATGTTAATCACTTGTTAATTACACCTTAATCATGATTAGTTTTTAGAAAATTTTGCCATAGTTTCCCCTATACTATGAACGTTTCCCACGTTTTCAAAAAGTATTTAATCAATTTTCCAACTTTCACATAATCATCAAAACTCAAATAAGTTCATTCAAGATCAAATCCCATGGAATGTTAATTTATAACAACTTCAAGTATCATGAACTTTAATGTATATATTTCTCAAGATCTTTAAAAATAAGTATTCTTTTAAGTTCATCTTCCATTTTACCAACATTACATAAACTTCTTTTTATCATTTTTCCAAGATGACAATCTTAAAAATATATTTTTAGTTTCTTCATAAACTTTAAATTTTTAAAAATCACTTTCAAGATCATCATCTAGTTCATGACACTTCAAGTTTGTAGATATTGCTAGATCTAAACATATATATGTTTAAATCATACTTTTTAAACATAATCTTGCGAGATCTTTTAGTCTAACATAATGTACACTAATATCAACATCAAGAATCACAAAAATAACACATATGTAAGTTAGTTTATCTTGTTTATTTTGGGGTTTCAAGTATTTTATTAATGAGCTTCAAGATGATCCACTTGTACAACCATGATCTTCATGTAACAAGAAGCTTAAAAATGAGTTTAGATGTCTTACTACTAGCTCTAAGGCTAGGGATGATCTAGATGATGAAAATGAATATGATGAGGGTGAAGATGAGAACTCCACACTTACAAGAATGCTCCTAGAAAGTTCCTAGACTTGAAACCCCTTTAGATCATCATCCTTAAGAATCAAGATCCTTGCGATTTATGAGTTTGAGTTTGAAAAAGATGAGAGAGAGTAGAGGGACGTGCGGTCGTAGGTTCAAGGGAGAGAGATGTTTCGGTGTTGAGTTTTTGAAGTGAAGATAAGTTATGAATGATGGGGTATTGTGATGTTATAACCTTCTTATCCTTGCAAGTCAACAAAGAGATATTACTAGCCATACCTCCAACATAATCTTCTATACTAACCAAGGGGCTTGTGGGGCTCTTGATGGCTGAAAATTAGTGGGGGGGGGGGTAGGCATGGTTTGCAAGTTTAAAAAATGAATTAGGCATGTGGGATTTCAATTTAGATATTTAGGTGATTTAGGGAGTTCTTGGATGATTAATGTACTAATGATGGTTTAGGGTGTTAAATATGTTTAACTAGTTCACTAGACTAGTTATTTGGTTGTTTAGATAATAAATTTCGCACTAGTTTCGTTATCGGATCGTTGCCGAATAAATTATATAACGTGCATGGTATTATATGTATAAGCATCCCTAAGATACTTTCAATATCCTCAATGTTGTTTATGATGATTAACATCTTAAACGGATCTTGTTATTACCACAAAATGCTGAATTTTGATGCATAACTGTTGAATTGTTATTTCATAAATCGAATCGGACAAAGCGTTTAGGCACTTTTCTGGAAAGTATATGATATTACAAGTGTTTCCCCATTTAGGGTTTCCATATAAGTGTTTCGTTTGATATGCTTTCATATCAATTTTCAGTCATTTCAGTGAGTACCGAAACTCTCCTGGCATGAATAGTGTCTTCGTATTGTTACCAACGTATTTGGAGATAGTTTGTTTCGTTTCGTGACACGGCGAATACGACGATATGATATGGATTGTAATGATGCTTCCCAGATCCAGCTCATGGAGCCTATGGTCCACCTCGACCTCAGCAGGCGCCTCCCTCTAGCGAACCTAGTGTGCATGATATGCTTAGTTAGATCTTAGCCGGTTAAAACACTCAAAAGGCCGAGAATGAGAAGCGTTTTAGAGAGTATGATGGTCGTTTCACGAGGCACGAGAGTGAGTTGAGAAGCCAAAAGGCTTCCATGCAAACCATTGAGAACCAAGTTGGCCAGATTGCCAAGATGTTGTCTGAGAGACAACACCCGAGCAGCAAAGAGCCTAATCCAAATGCTACTGCGAAGACTATCACGTTGAGAAGCGGTAAGACTGCTCAGCCCATCCCTCCGGCAGTTCCAGCAAAGCCGGTTGATGATGAGATTGTTGAGGAGATTGAGACTGAGTCTCCGGGTGAGGTGCAACAGAGACGAGTCCCAGCAAGTACAGCACGACCCAAGGAGCCAGTGAGAGAGTATGTCCCTCCCATTCCATACCCGGGGAGGTTGAAGAAGCAGAAAATTGAAGAACACTATGGTAAATTCCTCGAGCTTTTTAAGCAACTTCATATAAATTTACCATTTGTCGAGGCACTTGCTCAAATGCCTAAGTATACCAAATTTCTGAAGGATATCCTATCCAATAAAAAGAAACTTGAGGAGCTTTCGCATGTGACCTTGAATGAGGAGTGTTCAGCAGTTCTTCAGAACAAACTACCTAAGAAGATGAATGATCCTGGGAGTTTCACTATCCCGTGTTTGATTGGTAGTTTGTCGGTCAGCAATGCATTAGCTGATCTTGGAGCTAGCATAAACCTCATGCCATATGCGGTTTTTGCTAAGCTAGACTTGGGAGAGCCCAAGCCGACTCGTATGAGCATTCAGCTAGCCGGCCGTTCAATGAAGTACCCTCGAGGCATAGTTGAGAATATGCTGGTGAAAATCAACAAGTTTGTCTTTCCTGTCGATTTTGTGATTCTAGACATGGATGAGGACAAAAATGTTCCACTTATCTTAGGACGCCCATTCCTAGCCACTGCGAGAGCCTTGATTGATGTCTGCACTGGTAGACTTACTCTTAGGGTTGATGATGAGGAGGTTACCTTTGATATAGGGAAATCCATGCAACACTCACAAAGTCAGGATGATACACTCTACTTCATTGAGACTATCGATACATATGTGAGTGATAATCTCCATGCTACATTTGAGGAGGATGTTGTGGACACACAGCTACTAGGAGGAGAGACTTTTGGTTCGCCCAGATTGGACCGATTGGTTGAGGAGGTGACCTGTCTGATAGGTCATGCGTCTCCCCCGTGTCCTGAGGTTTTGAGGTTGTGGATCGCGTTACTGAGCCTAAAGCACGCCCTTCTATTGAGGATCCACCTTCGTTTGAGCTTAAGGAGCTTCCAGATCATTTGGAGTATGCTTTCTTGGAGGGTGAGACTCATCTGCCCGTTATCATTTCTGCTAAATTGTCGGGAGAGGAGAAAGATCGATTGCTTGAAGTCCTGAAGCAGCACAAGAAGGTTATCCCTTGGAAGATTATGGATATAAAAGGGATCAATCCATCCCTTTGTACCTATAAGATCTTGATGGAGGAGGACTTTAAACCTGTGGTACATCATCAGAGGCGCTTGAACCCCAACATGCAGGAGGTTGTGAAGAAAGAGGTCATCAAACTACTTGATGCAGGTTTGATATATCCGATCTCTGACTCACCATGGGTTAGCCTTGTATAGGTAGTCCCGAAGAAAGGAGGCATGAAAGTGGTGACTAATGAGAAAAACGAGTTGATTCCTACTCGTACTGTCACCGGATGGAGAGTTTGCATTGACTACCGCAAACTCAATGATGCCACGAGGAAGGATCATTTCCCACTTCCTTTCATTGATCAGATGTTGGAGAGGTTGTCGGGCAGGATGTACTGCTGCTTCCTTAATGGTTTTCAAGCTATTTTCATATTCACATCTCTCCTGAGGATCAGGAGAAGACGACATTCACATGTCCCTATGGCATATTCGCTTACCGGTGGATGCCCTTTGGACTGTGCAATGCCCCGGCCACATTTCAGAGGTGTATGGTGGCCATTTTTCATGACATGATCGAGGACTCCATGGAGGTTTTCATGGATGATTTTTCTGTGTTTGGAAGTTCTTTTGATCAATGTCTCGGGAATCTGAAAAAGATGTTGGCTAGATGTGAAGAAGCCAACCTTGTGCTGAACTGGGAAAAATGCCACTTCATGGTGAAGGAGGGCATTGTGCTTGGGCACAAGATTTCACAGGCGGGGCTCGAAGTTGACCGAGCCAAAGTCGAGACTATTTCAAAGCTTTCGCCTCCCACATCAGTGAAATCTATTAGGAGTTTTCTAGGTCATGCAGGTTTTTACCGGCGATTCATAAAGGACTTTTCCAAAATCGCCCGTCCCATGACTCAACTCCTCGAGAAGGATGCCTAGTATGTTTTCTCCGATGAATGCCTTCGGGCATTTGAGTTGTTGAAGGAGAAGTTGGTGAATGCCCCGATCATGGTCGCTCCCGACTGGGAGCTGCCATTTGAGTTGATGTGTGATGCGAGTGACTTTGCAGTCGGGGCTATTTTGGGACAAAGGAAAGATAAGCACTTTCACCCGATTTACTATGCGAGCAAGACCTTGAACGACGCTCAGGAGCACTACACCACGACAGAGAAAGAGCTCCTAGCTGTGGTATTTGCCTTCGATAAGTTTCGGTCCTATCTTGTCCTTTCCAGGACCATTGTGTACATGGATCATGCAGCCCTTCGGTATCTTTTTAGCAAGCAAGATGCTAAACCGAGATTGATACGTTGGATTTTGTTGCTGTAAGAGTTTGATCTTGAAATCCGTGAAAAAAGGGGATGAGAATTTGGCAGCCGATCATTTGTCTCGACTTGAGCATTTCGAGGGAAAGGAAACTCGTGGGCCTAACATCAATGACAATTTCCCCCACGAGTTCCTTATGAGGATCGAGACTAGTGATGATTCCCCATGGTTTGCTGACTTTGCAAACTATCTAGCTAGTGGCATCCTGATCAAGGGGATGACCCATCAGCAGAAGCGAAAGTTCTTTGCGGATGTCAAGCACTACTTTTGGGATGACCCTTACTTGTTTAGGGTAGGAGCGGATCGGATGATCCGGTGATGCATGTATGGTGACGAGGCGAGGGATATTTTACGTCACTGTCACGAAGGACCCACGGGAGGCCACCACGGAGCAAACAACACGGCGAGGAAAGTGTTCGACGTCGGATTCTTTTGGCCGACTATTTTCCGTGATGCCCATGAGTGGGTGAGGTCCTGTGATGCTTGCCAGAGGGCAAGCAACATTTCTGCACGCCATGAGATGCCACAAAACGGCATCCAAGTTTGTGAAGTTTTTGACGTATGGGGGCTAGACTTCATGGGCCCTTTTCCGACCTCTTTTGGTAACCGCTACATCCTAATCGTTGTTGATTATGTTTCAAAGTGGGCTGAAGCACAGGCTTTACCCACTAATGATGCTAGGGTAGTGGTGAGGTTTTTGAAGAAGTTGTTTGCTCGCTTTGGTGCCCCGAAGGCATTGATTAGTGACCATGGGATGCATTTTTGTAATGCTTAGCTTGAGAAAGCATTCTCCCGATATGGTGTGCAACATCGATTCTCTACACCATATCATCCGTAGACGAGCGGACAGGTTGAGGTCACTAATCGGGGTATAGCGGATTCTGGAGACATTTCCGAAGAAATTGCCCAAAGCTTGCTAATGCAAATCCAGCACAGGGATGAGCATCTGACCGACCAGAAGACAACATCGTTTAGAAATAATCACGTCTTATGTATTATTTTCTTTTGTTGTCAAAGTCCAAGAAACAGTTGCTATCGTTGTTTATAAATAAATCTTTTATTTACATTGCAATGTATTTATGTGGTTGCATGTATAAACAACATATCCCTTACAATACCGACAATCAAGGAACCGTATTCCTTGAAGAACAAACTACCCCCAAAATTTTCCCATTCTATGATCTCTTGTGTTTCCACGAAATTCCTAAGTACCCGTTTATTCTAAGGAAACGAAGTACAAGGCGCAAGTTACAACACGAGACGAATACCCAAAGTACCACTATAAATCCTTAATAAGGGTACTTAAGGATATTTCCGTAAATCCTAAAATTGTTGTGTTCCTTAATTCGAATATTACGTTTCTTTGAAAACAAAAATTGAATTTTAGGAGATCATCCTATCTTTTTAGATAGATCCCAGAGGACATTGAAGTCCAGCGACTGGTTTCTTGGTGTACTTTGAATATACATATTCAATCACTAACAAGTTAATAACAAATTAATAACTGAGTTAAGCAACTATGTGATTATGTGCTTCTGTGTTCCCTTTTATGTTTTTGGTGTAATCCAAGTTTTTGTTTGCTAAAATCCTTAATGGACTCCTACGTTGTAGTTAAGTCCCTTGGGTTATAAAGTACTACTCCATAATTAGACCCCTTGAGTGGTCTAGTTAAACAGATTGATCCAAAAATCTGGTTAGGAACATCATGTGATGATATAGCTGAAAGGACTCCTTGGTGGCCTAATTAATAAGATCATCTGTCGATCTAATTAAAAGGACCCTATGGTAGTCTAGTCACCCTCATCACAGGTTTGATTTTCCTCCCCTAAACATTACAGGACAAACTGTGCGGACTGTGCAAGGAATTATGTAATTATGGATGCATACATAATTATGGAATTTAGTGCACAGAAACCACAGCGAGTTTTGTCATGTGCCTAGAAGTTAACTCTATTCATTTCCGTTTCTGAGGAAGCACCCGTTGAAAATGACTCCGTTTGTTCGTTTTCCTTTCTGAAGATTGTCCGTTGAGGAAATGAATATCCGTTTGATTATCCTTTTCATTTCCATTTCTGATGAAGCACCCGTTGAAAATGACTCCGTTTGTTCATTTTCGTTTCTGAAGATTGTCCGTTGAGGAAATGAATATCCGTTTGATTATCCTCTTCATTTCCATTTCTGATGAAGCACCCGTTGAAAATGACTCCGTCAGTTCATTTTTCGTTTCTGAAGATTGTCCGTTGAGGAAATGAATGTCCGTTTGTCTATCATTTTCATTTCCATTTCTGATGAAGCACCCGTTGAAAATGACACCGTAAGTTCATTTTTCGTTTCTGAAGATTGTCCGTTGAGGAAATGAATATCCGTTTGTTTCTCCTTTTCATTTCCATTTCTGATGAAGCACCCGTTGAAAATGGCTCCGTAAGTTCATTTTACGTTTCTGAAGATTGTCCGTTGAGGAAATGAATCCCCGTTTATTTATTCCTTCGTTTCCGCTTCTGAAGAATTCTCGTTGAGGAAAATGACTCCGTCTGTTCATTTTCGTTCTGAAGAATGTCCGTTAAGGAAATGACAGGATTATGCCTTACATATCTCTACTGGTTATTTGACACAAAGTCACAAATAGACTCCTACGAATAAATTTCATTTAGTATGTAGGCTTTGTTAAACCATATCGCATGAGTTCCAACACTCATTTGGTTTACAAAACCCTCATTCTATCCAATCCTCCGATCTAGGTCCGGTTTATTAACATAGTTACCTATATTAGGTGCCGTTTGATATCCGTGATCTCTAGCATTGTTTGGTTGTTACTCAAGGACTACTAAGCAATCTCAAGTGAGTACATAGACCCCTCTTTTACTGTTTTCCAAACTGTTTTGGGGTGAAACACACGTGCCTACTTGTTACTTTCATGCTTTCCTGTTTTCACATCATATACTTGCTATGTTTATTAGTACATTTATAGTACATGATTTCAATACATTTTATGCTATGTATGCCCATTGTGTGCATACTTAGTACATCACTTTACAATACATTTTATGCTATGTATGCCCATTGTGTGCATACTTAGTACATCACTTTACAATACATTGCATGCTATGTACGCCCATTGTGTGCATACTTAGTACATTGTTTTACATTACACTTATGCTATGTATGTCCATTACGTGCATACTTAGTACATTGTTTTACATTGCATTTCTGTTGCATATGCTCATCCAGCATATGAACACATTATACTACATTTTGAACCGTTGTAACCATTTGACTATGTGAACCGTCGTAACTCTTTGATTATACGAACCGTTTGTAACTATTGAACCGTGTGAACCACTTGTATCTGTTGACATGATTTACATTTGACGATAGACATTTGACTATACATAAACATTTCTACAATTGTTAAACATTACATCTTGGTGGTTTGGTTTGAGTAAGTGATTTAAGTAACGAGGCGTATGTAATATGATATAAGCACGGTGGATACGCCGCTGGTACTTCCTATATATAAGTGTTTGTATGGTATCACATATTGTAGCGTTATTTGAATCATTTCAATTTGAGACATATAACATTTTATACAAATAACATACTTTTCACAAGACATTGATTTACAAAACAGTTTATTTTATATAAACTCATTTTACATGGTTATTCATTTAACCATACATTATTCTCTTATTTATACATATCATCTGATCTTATCGTTTTTCAAATGATTTACAGGACAAAGCAAATTACAAGGTTCATGACTAAACATTTTCTCAAACATAAGTCATGAATTCTGTTTTCACAAAACCTATGTATCTCACAGGCATTTTTATGCTGACGTACCTATTTTCACATGTGTTTTCAGGAGATGATGCATAGGACTTATCAAGACATACTTAGGCGGATGTGTGCCTTAGTGACTTAAAACAAGACAAGAACTAGTTAATTTATGTTATGTACTCTTTGGTTCTTGTTGAAAACAATGTAAACTTTCATGTTTGATTAATTAAACGAAACTTCAATTGCCATGGATTTGAAACAATTAATTCTGTTACAACACTCCCCGACATTTCCGCCACGTTTTGTATGTTCTACGTGGTCGGGGTGTGACAAAAACGGTTAATTCTAGCCGTAAGGATTGGTCCGAGAAATTGGATGATGCACTGTGGGCTTTCTGGACAGCCTACAAGACTCCTATAGGCACCACACCATTTAAATTAGTCTATGGTAAGTCTTGTCATTTGCCTGTTGAACTCGATTACAAAGCATATTGGGCTTTGAAGACAGTTAATCTTAATATGGTTGCTGCGGGTGAAAACAGGTTTGTGCAGATTCATGAGATTGAGGAGCTTGGCACGATGCGTATGAAAGCTCCAAGCTGTACAAGGAATATACTAAGACGCTTCATGATGCCCGCTTGAAGGACAAGAAAGAATTCCGAGTGGGTAATCGTGTGTTGTTATACAACTCACGTCTCAAGTTATTTCCTGGTAAGCTCAAATCTCGGTGGTCGGGTCCCTACACTGTACGGTCAGTGTTTCCTTATGGGACCGTGGAGATAGGCCATGAGGATGGCCGGTTGTTTAAAGTCAACGGGCATAGGCTAAAGGCTTATGTTGGAAGGCCCGTTGACCAGAGTGAGGAGGTTGTTACCCTCCACCCCAGGAACAAATGAATTCGGGGTGGTGAGTCTAGCTGAAGACTCGTAAATAAACTTAGCATGTTTTTGTTTTTATTATTATTGTTATTATTTTTGTGTGGTTATCTACATCTTTTTCAGGTTGCGGTTCTTTCTGGTCGCGAGGGATGTTAGAGCTTGTTGCCGGCTCTCAGGTATGTTAGTTCGGTTCTTTTTCTTAGTAGGAGATGCTTCGTGAGTGCCTCGGGTTCAACGAGTTGTCTTTGTATATTTTCATCTTCATACTAAAAAAAATCAAAAAATTTAGCACTATCAACAGTAAAATCTGGCACTACCAGACATGGGGATGTCAGCCCTTTGCAGATCAATAATAGAACCCATTTAATAAAACCAACCACCACTCCTCCTTCATTTCTTCATCTTCTCCCATGAACCGATTCAAAGCTCTCACGAATCCTCTGCATCTCCTAGCTTCCTCCAAGAATTTCTTTCATCCCAACAAGTATTCCAGGTACGAATTCAACCTTTTTCTTGTTAGTTTATAGTGATTTAGTTGTTATGTTCTTCATAGTTAGTTTCTTTAAGTTTTTAGGGCTTGGTCTAAATCACCCGATTCAAGCCCGTTTTTCGTGTTGGTTTAAACCACAAGTGACCGATTTACAAAACCCCTAAGCAAATTTGTGAAAAAATCAGGGTTTTGGGGCTGTTTTGAGCAACTTCGCGAATCTGGGTTCCGACACGCATGGTCGTGCGAGGGCTTGGCATGATCGTGTCGATCATAATTTTGTGTCGGATCTTCATAATGTTCCAGAAATTCAAGTGGCACGAGGGTGCCACCATATGGCACGATCGTGCGGCTCGCAAAATCTCTCAAAATCGATCAATCAATTCCCGGAGATCGGTTACGCACGAGGGTGCCTTTGGGTGGCACGACTGTGCTTCTCGGAAATTGGTTCATACCAGAGCCAGAAACCGGCCAAGCACGAGGGTGCCGTGGGGTGGCACGATCGTGCGACTGGGGAATAAAAACCCAGAACTTCATAATTTTCCAAGAAATCTTCATAATTTTGCAGGTCTTCAGGACACGCACGATAGTGCTGGTGGATGGCACGGTCGTGCCATTTTGTCCAGTTCCATAGTTTTTGTCTGTTTTTAGCTGCTGATTAATCTTGTTTCAATCTTGCAGATGAATCACCCGTACTTGCGCTTCAACGACAACGCCAGGGAAGGGTATTGCATCGCTAAGGCGGAAAGGTTATGGGCTAGAAGGCACTTGATTGAGCCCATGAGGAGATTACAGATGGTTGACTTGGACTTGCTCAGACAATCCTAGTGGTTTAATGATCTTATGACGCCTCCTTGGTCCCGCCTTTTCGAGATAGCGGAGCCTCAGTATGTGGAGCTGGTGATCGAGTTCTTTGCATCTTTCCGATTCACCTTCCCTTGCCCGGATGTGTATGAAAAAAATGTTGGTGTAAAATATCGATTGGGAAGGAAATGGCACCATCAATCGATCAGCCGATTCGGTCAAGTCTTAGGATTGTATAAGGATGATGAGATAGACTCGGAGTTGTTTCATGGTAGTTTACATGAATGGGAGCCAAACGCAGACAAGGCCGCCTTCTGGGATGAGATCACTGTACCGGGTTGGATATGGGACCCGAGGAGAGCCAAGGCAACGTCGATTCTTAACCCACTTCACCGAGTTATCGAATGCGCTATCTTCCACGTCATGGGAGGTCGGGGTGACAGCACAGGCAATATCACCACCCGCGACCTTTTTCGCCTTTATTGTATCATTTCCGGCTCAAATTGCAACTTGGCGGTCAGCGTTGCAGAGTCGCTTATTTGAGGTGCTGGCTCGACGCCCACGTCACGAATATGCGGAGGGGCCTTTGCTACCAAACTCGCCAAATTCTATCGGGTCCGGTTAGACAACTTGACCGAAGCTTGTGACTATGGCCTTCTCGATCTGCAACAGTTGAACTCTATGCATTTGACCCGGAAGGTGGATGGTATCCCGAAGCTTGTGGACAAATTGGCAAGGATTTGGGACCCACTACCTGCAGCTGATGAGGGTGATGATGATGGTGGTGATGGTGACGATCATGACGTACATATGCACGATATTCTAGTTCATGGGCAGGAGGGGGCCGCTGGGGGAGTGGGCCCCCACATGCAAATTGGGGAAGTAGGGCACGGGTTTGATAGCCCGAACTGGGAGAACGTGTACGACGGATATGGTGGTGGAGGTTTTGAGCATGGCTCCTACGGCCCTTATGATCCGTCATCGATGGATCTTTGGAGGCGTATGGATGGGCTTGCCTTAGACTAGCAGGAGGTGAGGCGAGTTGTAGATCTGATTCGCGCGGAACAACATAGGCAGGGGAAATTCATGGAAGATATGTATGAGCAGACCCGTCGCAGCTTCGACTGGTTGTTTGGCTCGCAGCAGCATCTCACCTTGGAAGGGCGTAGTAAGATTTGGAAAGCGTGGAAAGCTGAATCCACGATACATCGGACCATTCAGAATATTGAAGAGAATTGGTACCGTGGCGTACAAATTGGAGTTACCGGAAGAACTTAATGGAGTACATGATACGTTTCATGTATCTAACCTGAAGAAGAGTCCAACACAAGAAAGCGTGATCATCCCGATGGATGAAGTGCATATTGATGAAGCCCTCCGATTTACAGAACAACCCGTTGAGGTTACCGACTGGAAAGTCAACAAGACCAGGAGGAGCAGCGTAAAACTTGTCAAAGTACGTTGGAGCTCTAAGCACGGACCCGAGTACACATGGGAATGTGAAGACCAGTTCAAGAAAAAGTATCCCCACCTATTCAAGAAGACTCCAGCGAGAGTGAGTTCAGCCTGAATTTCGGGACGAAATTCTTTTAACAGGGGGAGACTGTGACAACTGGCCCAAACCGGTAATTTCCGTACACATTAATTATTATTTAATGACTGCAATTATGTGCTTAATTGTCAGCCATGTCTGATTTCCTACTAAACAAGTGAATTCATGCACGTTGTATACTACAAAATATTGCTTTATGCATAAACGAGAGCGTTGCGTCAAAAATACTAGTAAACTCACCGGTAAGACACACTGTGTCAATGGAACTGCAGAAAGCAGTCAGACATTAGAATTGAGGCCTAGGTGTAGGTCCGACAACAAGAATGCGTTAAAACCCAAGAGTACATACGAGGGTTTAATATATATGCAATGCGAAAGCAAAATTAAGCACTAAAAAGCACCCGAAACGCACTTTAAGTGCAGAATTTATACAATTCAGCAATAAATCAGCATTTAGACATATAAATATTATGCAGAAATGTCGTTTTATTATTCAGAATATTTCCCTAAGTGTTGGGAATCGGTAGTATTATAAAAAGGTACTTATTAAACACTAAAAGGTGCAATTTAGCACTTTAACGAATCGGTATGTAACCGAACAACCGGACCTTACCCGGAACATAAAAGTATTGTTAATAACATAGTTGTTCTTTTTCTGAGCAAGTTAGGGTCCCCGAATACCCTAACACCCACTGTAAAGCACAACACACTAGTAACCGGGTTAATCCCTAAACTAGCTAAACTAACCAAACTACATGCTAACTAAATGGTTGATTTAGAACCGAATACCCCCCCCCCCCAACCGATTCAGTCACTATGTGACCACCCATTGTACTTGCATGATTATTTTAAACACTTATGCCTAATATCAAGGGGACATGTTAACATTTGGTTAATAATCTTGAGTTATGGCCTATAAGTTACTACACATGTCCACCATAACCTAAACCACACTTAACAAATTAACACAACTCTCTCTCCCTCTCCTAGAGCTTACGGCCGAAACCCCCACACCCATCCATCCATTTTTCGAGTTTGATCTTGCAAGTTCCAAGCATCTACAAGTGTTAAGGGTCGCATATTAGGAAGCTTGGTGCAATCGGAAGGCGAAGGACCTCATTCTCTTGCTTTTATCCACCCTATTTGCGCTTAGATTCTTCCCTAGCCTCGAGCTAGTGGTATGTTGCTTAAATCACCTTCTCGAACTATTTTAAAGTGGTTAAAATGATTTGTAACGGTTAAAACTCGTAAACATACAAGTTGAAGCTTAAAAGTCTACTAAAAACACTAAAAGTGATGGTTAAAAGCTCATATGTTGTGTAAAACTTGTAGTAATTGATTTGTGTGATTATTTGGACCCGATCTATTTTGTGGTAGCTCGGATCGTCATTTAACCCGGGTGGTCATGATCATGGATCATGACATAAGGTTGTTTTGGAAGTAACAAGGGTTAAATGATGAAACTCTACCACACACGAATCATGAACTTGTGTAAAAGCGATTTAACTTATGAAATAGTGTTTAAAACTAGTAGATCTACGTATCTACAAGCGGTATTTTCAAAGGACCAAGCGTCAAAGAAATCATATTTTTCTAAAGCCGGATCTTACATGAACTAAATATATTTTCAGTAAAGAAACAAGTGTGTAAACACTTGTGTAACAAGGAAGTTCAACAAAGAAATATTTTTGTGAATCTTGACTAGAAGTTGTGAAACTTCATATTCTTTAAAAATAAAGTTTTTAAGAAATTAAACTTATTTTTAAAGATAACAAGACTTACTAAATGTGCTAGTAAGTTACTACACATTTTTGTAAATATTCAAGTTCATGAAATGGAGAAATTAGTGATTATTGTTGATGAGTATTGTTGATAATTGTTGTTGATGATTGTTGACGATTTAAAAGAAAATAAACACATGTTTTGAAAACATGGGAAACCTCCATTTTTAGGGGAAACTCTGTCAAAATTTTTATAAATTTTGACACTTAGAAAAATATAAGTTTTTGAGAAACTTATTCCCTAAAAATGTGTTTAAAAGTATAACCAAGGTTCCCCTAATTTTTGGCGATAAGAAATGAGGATTTCTTCAAGAATAAAAATGGATATAAGTATATATATTTTTGAGAGAAAAATATATATTATTTTATCACCAACTTTTGTGCTAAGTGTATATAGTATGTGTTATACGTGCTAGTGTTTTAAGACTTAAAAATACACTAAATACTCGTGAGGGGTATAAACATAAAAATACACATACAAAATACAAGATACATAATTCGGGTGCGAAGTGCAAAACACAAAAGACTTATATTTATTTTAGAGGAAATAATATAAGTAAGATACGTAGTTAAAAATATAAGAATATTTTTAACACAAGAAAATATACACAAAAGAGAGTGACTGTACTTGTGCGACGCAAGTCTAGTGACTAACGTTAAGAAAACGCGTATAGGTTACGACGTTAATTAAGCAAATCTGGTGAAGTTTACGACGCAAGGAACGCAAAGTTGTGAGTTCATGCTCCCCCTTTTCTTTAACTGTTTTCAGTTTTATAACTTCGGGGGTGAAATACATGTACAAATGTACAATATTTATAATTGGTATGATATAAATACAAGAAGCACACTTGGTGAGAACGAGAACCAAGTGTGACGAAATATAAGAATACAAGAAGTACACTTGGTGAGAACGAGAACCAAGTGTGACAAAATATAAGACAAAAAGAAACGGGCTTGGTGAGGACGAGAACCAAGTTGGACGCGTTATGAGAAATAGAAACGCGCTTGGTGAGGACGAGAACCATGTAGGATGCGTTATGAGAAATAGTGTCACGAATAGGGTACAGAAGCACCATTAATCGTGTACATACTTAGACCGCAGAACAAAAGGTTAGATCTAACGAGTGCCTGGCAGCCACACTCTCGATGAGGGCGAGAATCGAGTAGTGCTTTTGTGTCTCAGAATATACCAATTAAATGCCTTAGGTTTGGTGACTTCCTATGTCGTGTCACATGTTAATGGCTTTGCAACCCATTAACAATCCTGATATTTACAGGAATATTTTAATTACATGAAATTCATACCATACTAAAAATTGACGAATACTTAAGTACGTGGGGTACTCAAGAAAAGATTGAATTATACTTGAAGTACGTGGGGTACTCAAGAAGAAATTGAATTATACATGTGTACGTGGTGTACACATGAAACTGGATTTATATATGAAAACTTGATTTTTACATGACGTAAACTATGTTTTCATACAAAGTATACAAACGTGAAAAACTAAAACTGCATGAATTCACACCAACTTTATGTTGACGTTTTTCCAAAACTCACATGTATTTCAGGTAACTAGGATGGATGTGCGCGTGGTCTTACTCATGCTCGTGGATGTCGCTTTGTTTATCTTTAAATAAAGTTGTGACTTTTAAGACAATATGTTATCTTGTGTTGTAAACACTTGACATATGTTTTCAGTAATGTAATATTTGAAGATATTTTTGAGCATGTAGTATGTTTACTCTTCGTATGCAATGAGAACCTTTCATGATCACACCTCGTGCTTCCGCCGCAGAAAGGGGTGTGACAGATTGGTATCAGAGCTGCGATTGTAGTGAACCAGGATTCCTTCTCGAGTCTAGTCTACAATCTCTAGGATCCTTCACGAAAACAATTTTCAAAGAGTTTTCATTGCATCAAACGTCCCGCGACATCCACTGCCTGAAACTGTCTACATGAGTCTAGAAAAGACACTACGAGACTTAGAGTGCACTTGAGTAGCACTTGTCGTTGACTAGAAATTACTTGCAATTATGTGTGATAATTAGCATGTACTAGAAGTAGAATGTCACAAGTATACGTGACTTTACCTAAAAGCGATGGCCCATCTGAAGGAAGAAATACGAGGATGAAACGAACTGTGCGGACTGTGCAAGGAGTTACGTAATTATGGATGCATACATAATTATGGAATTCAGTGCACAGAAACCACAGCAAGTCTTGTCACGTATAGATTCCCTCAGTGCAAGCCTACTAAGTACTCTGCTAGAGTAATAATTGTTTGATGTCACTTATGTGGTATATATACCTGTGAATATATATGATACTACTGTCTAGTGTGACGATATCAAACAAATGCCTAACCCTGCTGTGTTATGTTCTGTCAGAACATGGCACCCAGGAAAGCTGTGAATGCTCGTAATGATGATCAACCCCCTCCTCCCCCACTGCCGAGAACTGCTGAAGAGCTGAACGCTCTACTGGAAGAAAGGATCTATGCTGCTATCGCCCAGTACGAGGCGAACCGTACTCAAGATAGTGGTGGCCCAAGCAACGCTAGACGTAATGGGAACGGAGATTCATCTGGAGGCAATGCAGCTCAAGGTAACCTCAGACGTTTTGCTAAGCATGAAGAAATATATGAACGGTCCTTGTTTCATTAATTCTTCGATTGCTCACATGTGAATTGGTTGAATCAATTCCAGGCTGCACTTTCAAGCAGTTTCTCGACTGCAAGCCGATGAACTATGACGGCACAGGAGGTGCAGTAGCATTTGTGCGCTAGACGGAGAAGACTGAAGCTACTATCCGCATGAGCAAGTGTACCGCGGATCAACAAGTCACCTTTGCTACTGGGTTGTTTGTCGATGAAGCTCTGACTTGGTGGAACCTGCAAGCCTAAACTTTGGGTGATGATGCCGCTTATGGCCTAACTTGGGAGGAACTAAAGGAAAGAATGAGAGAGAAATATTGCTCTCGCGCTGAACTCCAAAGGCTGGAAACGGAGTTCTGGCACTTGACTATGGAAGGTGCTGACATCAATGGTTACACTCGAAGGTTCCACGATCTGTCAAGAGTGCTACCCTACATGGTGACTCCGGAATTTAAGCGTGTTGAACGCTACATTTGGGGACTGGCCTCAGAGTTTCGTGGCATGGTGACGTCGGCCAAACCACAAACAATCACCGAGGCTGTAACTCTGGCTGTCAGCCTTACTGAAGATTGTGTTCGTATGAAGAAGCTATCACTGAACCCAACAGAGAAGACCGAGACGCATGCTGAGTCGTCCGGCGACAAAAAGAGAAAGCATACAAGTTTGAACCAAGCAACTCGCAACAACAAGGGTTTCAGCAAGAAGCGCGACACTAATCCGCCTCAGGAGACGAAAACCCATGCACCCAAAGCATACCAAGGCTCCATGCCTAGATGCCAAAAATGTAAGTATCATCATGATGGAGCTTGTCGCATTCCAAGGTGCGACAAATGTGGTAAATTGGGTCATCAAACAGAAGACTGTTGGGGAAAAGGAAAGAACCGAAATGGAAATGGTGCTTGTAACAAGAATGGTAACGGGAAAGGGCAGAACCAAGGATGCTTCAAGTGTGGAAGCAATGATCATTTCATGAAGAACTGCCCAGAGAAAAACAACGCTCCGGCTCGAGCATTTGTGATTGCATCAAGAGACGCACGCGAGGACCCTAACGTGGTCACCGGTACGTTTCTCGTTAACAATCACTTTGCATCCATATTATTTGACACTGGCGCCGATTATAGCTTCATGTCTGTGGAATTTAAACGCATACTTGGAATAGAATCTAGTAGATTAGAAATTCCTTATTCCATAGAACTAGCCAATGGTAAACTTGTTGAATCGAGCGAAGTTGTTAGAGGCTGCACGCTAGAACTTGGTGAACGAAGATTTAGCATCAACCTCTTACCTATTCAATTAGGTAGCTTCGATGTAGTGGTCGGGATGGACTGGTTGTCCAAGAACAAAGTTGAAGTCATTTGTCATGAGAAAATCATTCGCATCCCTCTGACGAATGATGAAACTCTCATCGTACATGGAGAAAGACGAAACGCGCCTCTACGAATCATCAATTGTATGAAGGCATGGAAGTGCTTAAGGAAAGGATGTGTCGTTTTCCTAGCACACGTTATAGACAAGAAGGTTTTGGAGCCAAAACTTGAAGACATTCCTATGGTGATGGAATTTCCTGATGTGTTCCCTAAAGATCTGCCAGGACTACCTCCGCAACGACAAGTCGAATTCCGTATAGACTTGGTTCCGGGAGCTGCTCCTGTAGCCAAGGCACCCTATCGACTTGCACCATCCGAAATGCAAGAATTATCGACACAGCTCCAGGAGTTGTTGGATAAAGGATTCATAAGGCCAAGCTTCTCACCCTGGGGAGCTCCAGTATTGTTCGTGAAGAAGAAGGATGGAACACTGCGGATGTGTATCGATTACAGGGAACTGAACAAGCTCACGATCAAGAATCGGTATCCACTACCGAGGATTGATGACTTATTTGATCAACTGCAAGGATCAAGCTACTATTCCAAGATCGACCTTCAATCTGGATACCATCAGCTGAGAATCCAAGAGGAAAGCGTACCAAAGACTGCATTCAGAACGCGATATGGGCACTACGAATTTCTTGTGATGCCGTTTGGGCTGACGAATGCACCAGCGGTCTTTATGGATCTAATGAACCGCGTATGCAAACCATATCTCGATAAATTCGTGATTGTATTTATCGATGATATCCTGATTTACTCGCGAACGAAAGAAGCGCACGAGCAACATTTTAGAACCATCTTGGGACTACTGAAGAAAAAGAAACTTTATGCAAAGTTCTCGAAATGCGAATTCTGGATTCGCGAAGTACAATTTCTTGGTCACGTGGTGAATGAGAAGGGCATTCATGTAGACCCGTCCAGGATAGAAGCAATAAAGAATTGGGAAGCTCCCAAGACCCCAACCGAAGTTCGTCAATTTTTGGGCTTAGCGGGCTACTATCGGCGATTCATTGAGAATTTCTCGAAGATAGCTCAACCGCTAACGACCCTTACACAGAAAGACAAGAAATACGACTGGGGTCACAAACAGGAAGAAGCCTTTCAGCTACTTAAGAACAAGCTCTGCGATGCACCGATACTATCATTACCCGAAGGCACTGAAGACTTCGTGGTATACTGTGACGCTTCACGACAAGGTTTGGGTTGCGTGCTCATACAACGCCAAAAAGTCATCGCTTATGCTTCAAGACAACTGAAGGTTCACGAGAGAAATTATACCACTCACGACCTGGAGCTGGGTGCAGTGGTATTCGCCTTGAAGATTTGGCGACATTATTTATATGGTACTCGATGTACAATCTTCACAGATCACAAAAGCTTACAACACATATTTGATCAGAAGGAATTGAATATGCGCCAGCGGCGTTGGGTCGAGCTGCTGAATGATTATGACTGTGAGATTAAGTACCATCCTGGAAAGGCGAACGTTGTAGTAGACGCGTTGAGCCGAAAAGAAAGGGTTAAGACCCTAAGGGTTCGAGCATTGGAAATGACGATTCGAACGAACCTCACTGCACGCATTCGGGATGCACAACAAGAAGCTCTTAAAGAAGAGAACCGTAAAGCTGAATACCTACGGGGTATGCTGAAATACATGGTGCCAAACGAAGAGGGAGCCTTATACTTAAAGAAGCGTATTTGGGTTCCACTCTATGGTGGCATACGAGAAGTCATCCTTAATGAAGCGCATAAATCGAGATACTCGATCCATCCAGGATCAGATAAAATGTATCAAGATTTGAAAGAATACTATTGGTGGTCGAGACTCAAGAGCGACGTTGTTGTCTATGTTGGAAAATGCCTAACCTGTGCTAAGGTTAAGGCAGAATATCAGAAACCGTCCGGCCTACTACAACAACCAGAGATTCCCGTGTAGAAGTGGGAACAAATCTCGATGGACTTCATAACGAAATTACCCAGGACCCCGAGAGGGCACGATATGATATGGGTAATAGTTGATCGACTGACGAAGTCTGCGCACTTCCTACCGATCCGAGAAAAAGACAACACTGGAAAGCTTGCTGAAATATACTTAAGAGAAATTGTGGCACGACATGGAGTGCCAATCTCAATTATTTCAGACAGAGATGGACGCTTTGTCTCAAGAATCTGGCAATCATTTCAGGAAGCCTTTGGATCTCAGTTAGATCTAAGCACGGCATTCCATCCGCAAACAGACGGCCAGAGCGAACGGACTATACAAACGTTAGAAGATATGCTTCGCGCATGCGTCATGGACCTAGGCGGCAGCTGGGATACTCATCTACCTTTAGTTGAGTTTTCCTACAATAACAGCTATCATACGAGCATAAAAGCCGCACCGTTCGAAGCTCTGTATGGCCGCAAATGCCGATCGCCCTTATGTTGGGCAGATGCCGGAGATAAGCGTATGGTTGGTCCTGAACTTGTACAAGAGACAACCGACAAGATCGCGCAGATCCGAGAGCGCATTAAGGCGGCTCGAGATCGACAAAAGAGCTACGCCGATCCAAAAAGGAAATCAGTAGAATTCAAGGTGGGAGACAAAGTGTTGTTAAAAGTCTCACCTTGGAAGGGCGTAGTAAGATTTGGAAAGCGTGGAAAGCTGAATCCACGATACATCGGACCATTCAGAATATTGAAGAGAATTGGTACCGTGGCGTACAAATTGGAGTTACCGGAAGAACTTAATGGAGTACATGATACGTTTCATGTATCTAACCTGAAGAAGAGTCCAACGCAAGAAAGCGTGATCATCCCAATGGATGAAGTGCATATTGATGAAGCCCTCCGATTTACAGAACAACCCGTTGAGGTTACCGACTGGAAAGTCAACAAGACCAGGAGGAGCAGCGTAAAACTTGTCAAAGTACGTTGGAGCTCTAAGCACGGACCCGAGTACACATGGGAACGTGAAGACCAGTTCAAGAAAAAGTATCCCCACTTATTCAAGAAGACTCCAGCGAGAGTGAGTTCAGCCTGAATTTCGGGACGAAATTCTTTTAACGGGGGGAGACTGTGACAACTGGCCCAAACCGGTAATTTCTGTACACATTAATTATTATTTAATGACTGCAATTATGTGCTTAATTGTCAGCCATGTCTGATTTCCTACTAAACAAGTGAATTCATGCACGTTGTATACTACAAAATATTGCTTTATGCATAAACGAGAGCGTTGCGTCAAAAATACTAGTAAACTCACCGGTAAGACACACTGTGTCAATGGAACTACAGAAAGCAGTTAGACATTAGAATTGAGGCCTAGGTGTAGGTCCGACAACAAGAATGCGTTAAAACCCAAGAGTACATACGAGGGTTTAATATATATGCAATGCGAAAGCAAAATTAAGCACTAAAAAGCACCCGAAACGCACTTTAAGTGCAGAATTTATACAATTTAGCAATAAATCAGCATTTAGACATATAAATATTATGCAGAAATGTCGTTTTATTATTCAGAATATTTCCCTAAGTGTTGGGAATCGGTAGTATTATAAAAAGGTACTTATTAAACACTAAAAGGTGCAATTTAGCACTTTAACGAATCGGTATGTAACCGAACAACCGGACCTTACCCGGAACATAAAAGTATTGTTAATAACATAGTTGTTCTTTTTCTGAGCCAGTTAGGGTCCCCGAATACCCTAACACCCACTGTAAAGCACAACACACTAGTAACCGGGTTAATCCCTAAACTAGCTAAACTAACCAAACTACATGCTAACTAAATGGTTGATTTGGAACCGAATACCCCCCCCCCCCCCAACCGATTCGGTCACTATGTGACCACCCATTGTACTTGCATGATTATTTTAAACACTTATGCCTAATATCAAGGGGACATGTTAACCTTTGGTTAATAATCTAGAGTTATGGCCTATAAGTTACTACACATGTCCACCATAACCTAAACCACACTTAACAAATTAACACAACTCTCTCTCCCTCTCCTAGAGCTTACGGCCGAAACCCCCACACCCATCCATCCATTTTTCGAGTTTGATCTTGCAAGTTCCAAGCATCTACAAGTGTTAAGGGTCGCATATTAGGAAGCTTGGTGCAATCGGAAGGCGAAGGACCTCATTCTCTTGCTTTTATCCACCCTATTTGCGCTTAGATTCTTCCCTAGCCTCGAGCTAGTGGTATGTTGCTTAAATCACCTTCTCGAACTATTTTAAAGTGGTTAAAATGATTTGTAACGGTTAAAACTCGTAAACATACAAGTTGAAGCTTAAAAGTCTACTAAAAACACTAAAAGTGATGGTTAAAAGCTCATATGTTGTGTAAAACTTGTAGTAATTGATTTGTGTGATTATTTGGACCCGATCTATATTGTGGTAGCTCGGATCGTCATTTAACCCGGGTGGTCATGATCATGGATCATGACATAAGGTTGTTTTGGAAGTAACAAGGGTTAAATGATGAAACTCTACCACACACGAATCATGAACTTGTGTAAAAGCGATTTAACTTATGAAATAGTGTTTAAAACTAGTAGATCTACGTATCTACAAGCGGTATTTTCAAAGGACCAAGCGTCAAAGAAATCATATTTTTCTAAAGCCGGATCTTACATGAACTAAATATATTTTCAGTAAAGAAACAAGTGTGTAAACACTTGTGTAACAAGGAAGTTCAACAAAGAAATATTTTTGTGAATCTTGACTAGAAGTTGTGAAACTTCATATTCTTTAAAAATAAAGTTTTTAAGAAATTAAACTTATTTTTAAAGATAACAAGACTTACTAAATGTGCTAGTAAGTTACTACACATTTTTGTAAATATTCAAGTTCATGAAATGGAGAAATTAGTGATTATTGTTGATGAGTATTGTTGATAATTGTTGTTGATGATTGTTGACGATTTAAAAGAAAATAAACACATGTTTTGAAAACATGGGAAACCTCCATTTTTAGGGGAAACTCTGTCAAAATTTTTATAAATTTTGACACTTAGAAAAATATAAGTTTTTGAGAAACTTATTCCCTAAAAATGTGTTTAAAAGTATAACCAAGGTTTCCCTAATTTTTGGCGATAAGAAACGAGGATTTCTTCAAGAATAAAAATGGATATAAGTATATATATTTTTGAGAGAAAAATATATATTATTTTATCACCAACTTTTGTGCTAAGTGTATATAGTATGTGTTATACATGCTAGTGTTTTAAGACTTAAAAATACACTAAATACTCGTGAGGGGTATAAACATAAAAATACACATACAAAATACAAGATACATAATTCGGGTGCGAAGTGCAAAACACAAAAGACTTATATTTATTTTAGAGGAAATAATATAAGTAAGATACGTAGTTAAAAATATAAGAATATTTTTAACACAAGAAAATATACACAAAAGAGAGTGACTGTACTTGTGCGACGCAGGTCTAGTGACTAACGTTAAGAAAACGCGTATAGGTTACGACGTTAATTAAGCAAATCCGGTGAAGTTTACGACGCAAGGAACGCAAAGTTGTGAGTTCATGCTCCCCCTTTTCTTTAATTGTTTTCAGTTTTATAACTTCGGGGGTGAAATACATGTACAAATGTACAATATTTATAATTGGTATGATATAAATACAAGAAGCACACTTGGTGAGAACGAGAACCAAGTGTGACGAAATATAAGAATACAAGAAGTACACTTGGTGAGAACGAGAACCAAGTGTGACAAAATATAAGACAAAAAGAAATGCGCTTGGTGAGGACGAGAACCAAGTTGGACGCGTTATGAGAAATAGAAACGCGCTTGGTGAGGACGAGAACCAAGTAGGATGCGTTATGAGAAATAGTGTCACGAATAGGGTACAGAAGCACCATTAATCGTGTACATACTTAGACCGCAGAACAAAAGGTTAGATCTAACGGGTGCCTGGCAGCCACACTCTCGATGAGGGCGAGAATCGAGTAGTGCTTTTGTGTCTCAGAATATACCAATTAAATGCCTTAGGTTTGGTGACTTCCTATGTCGTGTCACATGTTAATGGCTTTGCAACCCATTAACAATCCTGATATTTACATGAATATTTTAATTACATGAAATTCATACCATACTAAAAATTGACGAATACTTAAGTACGTGGGGTACTCAAGAAAAGATTGAATTATACTTGAAGTACGTGGGGTACTCAAGAAGAAATTGAATTATACATGTGTACGTGGTGTACACATGAAACTGGATTTATATATGAAAACTTGATTTTTACATGACGTAAACTATGTTTTCATACAAAGTATACAAACGTGAAAAACTAAAACTGCATGAATTCACACCAACTTTATGTTGACGTTTTTCCAAAACTCACATGTATTTCAGGTAACTAGGATGGATGTGTGCGTGGTCTTACTCATGCTCGTGGATGTCGCTTTTCTTATCTTTAAATAAAGTTGTGACTTTTAAGACAATATGTTATCTTGTGTTGTAAACACTTGACATATGTTTTCAGTAATGTAATATTTGAAGATATTTTTGAGCATGTAGTATGTTTACTCTTCGTATGCAATGAGAACCTTTCATGATCACACCTCGTGCTTCCGCCGCAGAAAGGGGTGTGACACACTTAGCCAAATTAGCCTTTTATATTTTTAACCCATTTTTGGTTGGAAACCCGGTTCGGTTAATGATTAACTTTTAGCTTTTGTATAGTTTCATATTCTTTGTAATACAACCTCATAGTTAAGAGTTTTTAGCTAAGTAGACGTACTTAGTTCTCTCTAAAGCATGGGTTAAAAAAAACTCGAAGAAATATAGTTGAAAAAGCCCTATCAATCGGCTTAATTAGAGCAATTTTGAGAGTAACAAAGTGATAGTTGTTGGTTAGCTCTCGGTTAGATATTATTTAGTTGTATAGTTCTATTTTCTTGAATTTATAGTTAGTCGAACCATCGGGTTACAACCGCTTTAGCCACTTTTAAAAATCCACTTCCACACCCTTAACCCAAGCCAAGTTACAACCCAATCAAGACCTCATGATTTATGTTATATTGTTGCCGGGTGATTAGATTTAATCCTTCCACAAGCTTATGATATCGCATAGTTATCGTCTTGGCATCGAGTGTTCTAAACATACTCCATAAATTGTATGTGCACCTATATGTAGCCGAGTGTGTGTGAACATTGTGAGGATGCAAGGTGAACTTGTAGGGATTTCTAAGATGGACCATTGCTCATAAACATATTTTGCATACGCCCTTTTCGGTTCTTTCTTCATGACGAGCACCCCTTGATTGTTATAACCCGAATTATTTATTTGTGCTTATAAAATGCTAGTTAAGATGATTGCCATTGAGAGAGTTTCGTTCATTTTAGTTTGCTTGAGTACAAGCAAAGTTCATGTGTGGGGATGTTTGATGTATAAGAATTTATACATCTTTTAAACGTCAAATATGCCCCGTTTATGCGAAAACTCTTTGTCTTTTCATTGATTTTGGTACTCATTTGAGTTGTTTGTGAAAATGCAGGTCCGGGCTTCGGCCCGGTGTTGAAACAGAGGCTATTGGAGAAAAAATGAAGCATTCCAGCAAACTGCCAGATACGGCACGACAGTGCCAAACAGTGGCACGATCGTGCCAAGCCTCACGACACTGGCTCTCTCGCAAGCACTAGTAGTCAGCAAGCACAACCATCGAAGATCAGGGAACACACGACAGTGCCAAGCAGTGGCACGACCGTTCCAGGTTAAGAACAACTTCTGATCAGCTCATTTCTGAGATCGCACCAGTCATTACCGAGCACTCATCGACACGCATGACCACACCATGGTCTGGCACGGTCGTGCCACCTCGGAAACATTTGAGCGGGATTTTTCCTGAAATGGTAGCAAACAGGGTCAACAGACGAAAAAGTAACTCTGACACTTGCCAAGCACAACCGTGCCAAAAGGTGGCATGGTAGTGCCAAACGCCCAGCAGTTTAAATACGAGTTTCTAGCTCATTTGCAAGGGAGTTGGAGCATCTTGGTGAAGTTTTCTCTCAAAATTCTGGACTTGGGAGGTTGTTGAAGCCAAGGAGGAGCTTGGAGAAGACTAAACCATTGAAGATTCACTGAATTTACCACTTTAATCTTGTCTTTAAACTTGGTTAGCCTACTTTCTACATTATGAACAATTTAATCTTTCTTGTAGTAGTCATGAGCCTTATGGGCTAAACATTTGTGTTGTCTAAACTTTGTTGAAGCTAATGAATATGTGATAACATGGAAGTAGATGTGATGATTGTTCTTGTTAATCTTCATGGTGACACTTAATCTTGTTCTTGGAGTTCATGTGCATGTTTAAAGTCCTTGTTCTTGAATGTTTGCTCATAAGTATTTACATGTTGTGTTGGAAAGCCCATGTAAAGATTATGATTATTGAATCTTGTTAACTTGTTAGTATGATTCATAGTATGAAACTAGGAATGGTAATTGCTAATGTGATATGAATGATGATTTGAGCATGTGTATGAATTCTTGCATCTAGATTTGGAAAGATAAAAAGTATGTTTATATGAATTCTATAGTTTGTGTTCATGTTAGTTTGATGATTTAGGCCAAAGTTATTATCTAGCATGACCATGCTTGTGGTTCATATCAAGAACATGATGATAGTGCCAACTACTTGAAACCAAGTTAGGGTGATTAGTGTGTTGTTCATAATAGTTTTCCCTAATTTGTAGAGTTAGGAGTTTTGACAAACAAATAACTCATGATTAAAGATTAACATCAACTTAGCAAGTGAACTTAATAGAATAATTTTTAGGTGATTGGAATGTTAATTCATTTTAAGTTTTCCTAAGAATTATAAGACTCGGAAGCCTTGATTGGGGATTTAGTTGAAATTAGAGCTTGCATCATTACTAATCCTTCCCCATTGTTGTTACATGTTTGTTAGTGGAAACTTAGTTTAGGCAACCTTTCTTAGATATTGTTCTTTTCTAGAATTTTTAGTAGTTTATTTATTTGCATGCTAAGTTAGAAAAATCAAACCCATCAATTGAAAAGGCTTTAAAGTAGCATAAGTTTAGTATTGAGACACCGCATCCACGGATTGATATCCGGTTCTTGCTGATTAGCTATATTACCAGCCGACGGGTACACTTGCCCTTTTGTGTGTAGTTAGTTCCTAGGTGAAAGACCAATTTTAAAACTAAATTTGTGTGAAGAAAAATTCAATTAAAAATATATATATAATTCACGCACATCATGTTGGAACCAATATATAGTATTCAGGTTGTAGTCAATCACCCCTTATTAGATACTCCTTCCGAATTGGAGTAAAAATGCCCTAATGTCAAGCACAGTTTCACGATGTAAGAATAGACTGTGATGGATTGTGTCCTTTACAAAAACAAAGAACTCTCTTTAAGGCTTTCCAATGTAAATTGAAGGAAACTGCATAAACTAGGAGCGTTTATTTATAGAAAAGAAGACATTTTTCACATGAAAGCAAGGTATTGTAATGAACCCATAAGTTTACAGTAAGAATATGATCAACTGGTGGGGAGCCATCCATAGGGTGACAACAAATGGTGAGTTTCAATGTGTTGCAACTTCCTTAGCGCCATCCATGTTAAAGTGAGTGAGAAGATCCTGAATATGATGGTGTTAGGGAAGACGAGACTCGAGGATGTAACACCTCGCAAAATCGTGTCCAATAATGTGAAGATACATGTCATAAACCCTGAACGTATAATAAGTTGACTTTGAAGGACTAAAGTTGACAAATAATGAAAAGATGTATGCGGAATGACCTTACAAGATGTTCGTATTCTCAAACGAGTAAATTATTGGGCATGAGAAGCCTTTTGTGAAAACAATTAAAAGTTATAAGACGAAGGGGTTAAACGTGTCAACATGTTAATTCTTACATCTGAGTGACCTTTCAACGAACCTGGGACTTCGTAATGTCCAATTATACTTCCGAGAATGCTTGATATTAATTACGAAGAGTTTCGAAATCGTTATGTGATAAATGTGCAAGATTTCAAGAAAAATGGTTAAAAGCGTCAACGAGAAAAACTAGTGCCTTCGAGTGACCTTTTAACTGAACGGGAGCCTAACGATGTTTGTTATTATTCCCAAGATACTTAAAAACTAACTATAAGGGGCCAATTATGCTTAAAAAGAAACATATATGAAGTTATAAGAACAAGGGACTGAAACTGCCAACTTTGAAACTTGTTGTAACCGGAAGAGGGGAGAGTCGCAGGCCGTGAAGCCCTCCCCTGATGTCAAACCCCGATATTTCCACGTATTACCGGTGGGCCCGGTGGAGAGTATCGTGACGTAGTTGATATAATCATAGTCAAATAATCACAGTTCAATGCACAACGGAAGTCTAAAAAGTAATATTATTACAAACCGATTCGAAAGTAACATTAAATATTACAACGGGTTGTAAAAGGATCCACAGGCGGATCGAAACAAAAGAAATATTGTTCAACAGATTTAAGCATCAAAAGCTTGCAAGACTCTTTATTTGATACTAGGAGTAGCCAGACCATTTCGCTTAGTACCTGCACTTAACCTTTTTGGAAAATACGTCAGTTTTCACTGATAAATACAATTAACCGACTCATTTTGAAAATGTTTAAGAAAATTGATTTAAATGCACAAGGCACAAATAATCTTTTATAACTTGGGATAATTATTTAAAAATAATCTTGTAAAGGATTTACATGTTTGTCATACATTCAGTAGCCCGGGTTAGAAGTACCGGGTTAAAGATTAATAGACACACCACATAATATAAACCCACGGCGAGTTATTCTCAACAAGCGGGTATATCTTTTTACATACGCACCGGCAGGTGTATGCCTACACCCCGTGCTTAAGTCGTGGCCATTTCAATGAATGAGCCGAGGATATCCAGGTCATGGTCATTAACCCCCCAAAGGCTTAAAACAAACAATACAGATTAAACGGGTTATCTCAATGATTTAACCATTATTAGATTAAAGATTCAATACCCGACCAAGCGGTATTATTAAATACCGTACCCAAGCCCGTATAAGGGAAAATAAGTTAAAAGTATTTACCTGAGCTAAAATATAAATTTTAATCCCAGTCGTATAACAAAGCAGCAAGTACGGTAGCTTTTACTGGTCTCCTAAATTTGGAACGAAGGATTTAATAACCTATTAGATTCCTAACGGGTCTCATTTAAGCTATAACTTGGACCGGTTAGTTTTAAAGAAAGGTATACGGTTCAAAACGCAAGATTAAGTGAAGACCGGATTAGAATGTGATTTAGACCCGACAAGTATGAATACTTGTATAATATGCGTAAGCTAAATACATTATGGATTTTGAGGTAAAAATGATAAGGTTTGACCCGTTTCGGTTAATTCATGCAAACTAGTTACATAAACCGTACCGAACGCGAAAAATGCATAACGGGTAACCAAATGAGTCAAGAAAAGGTTCCACAAGTTAATATGCTTAAAATATGTTGTGATATCAGTAGGATACCTTCCATTATGCCCAAAACGAATTTTAAAATCAAATTAAGCCTCGTAAGGGTATTTTGGTCATTTTAAAGCTTATAAAAGAGGTTAAATAGTAATCTGAGTTTATGGTCTAAAATAATCAGTAAAAATATTTATTTTAATGGGTTATATCAGTAAGATACCATACACATGTGAAATTTATCTTTTATGACCAAACTATGCACCGAATGGCATTTTGGTCATTTCACATATGAATTAAGGGTCAAATTTGGAAATCTGAGTTTAAAACTTTTACTTGCTGTTAAAGTATAAAAATTTATTCATAACATCAGTAGGTAACAAGTCTTAGGTGCTAAATATGGTTTTAAACCTTACTATGCGCCTAAATCGCATAAAAGTCGGTATTTGACGGTATTTGGGTTGATTAATAAAATCTAAGATTTTGATCAGCCTCTACTATTTAAAATAATTTATTTAATGTATAAAATCAGTAGAAAAAGGTTTGACATGTAAAGGATGTGTAAAACTCATTTTATTAGCAAAAAGGGCACAACCGTCAATTACCGAGTTAATGCAAGAACCCTATGTTATGATCAGTTTAAAATTAAACAAAAATTTTCAAAAATCCCTAAATATTATATAATAACATTGGGTAAAAGGTTTGGTGTCGAAATTTGGGTTTAAATAGGTTTTATGCCAAGAATGCCGATTAATTAATAAAAATCCTTCAATTTACGATATCGAGCATAACTCCTAATTTAGACCACAAACTAATGTCAAATTTTTAGGAAATGCTTATAAATCAGTAATAAAGGTTTTCGTCCTCTCACATTTTCAAAAATCTCGTTTTAATATCAAAAGGGCATATTGGTCAACTTTTAAGCAAATAACGGAAACATGCAATGAACTAAGATTTCTATGGAACCAAGTTGTATAACCTCAGAGGGTTATACTAACCTATAATATGGTCCTAAAGGAACCCTAAGGCATATCTAAACTAAGCTAAATCGGGTCAGAACTGAAAGTCAAAGCAAAGGTCTACTTTTGCTACTTTCGGTTCCGAACCGAGCCTAAACTCAGAATTGTCGGGTTGAACATGCCTAAACATGTTCTTATATTATTTACCAAGTTATTTTAGTATTTAAACATGTTCCATAACTTCTATATTATCAGTTATGAATTTATTTGCAAAAATGGATTCTGTTGACTTTTTAATAATAAGTTTGACCCGACAATTGACCAAGTTAGAGTGATAATCAGTGGGTGCCCTTTTAAGGGTTTATTACCTACATAATTACCTACTCATAGCCACTTTCAATTCGAATAATGGCTGGACCATTAGTGATTAATCACTAAGTTAAAGCTTAATTACGATGGCTTTGACTTTTGGCCATTACACTAATAAAACTTAAACTAGAGAGACTAAGAACGCTTACAAGGACACTTAGCACGAAATATGAACTTAAGAAAACTTCCTCTAGCTCCAGAAGGCTTCCAAGAGTGAGCTTTGAAGTAAAACTTGAAAATGAGCAAATGAACTTATGAACACAAGTCCCTTATATAGCAAATTCCACTTCACAAGATCACTCCACATGCCCCTATATTGATTCCTGATGATTCCAGGTGTCCCTAGTGCATGAAAAACCATTGGCACAGTCCCTGGTATCGATTTGAGGCATGCAAAGGTGGTGGAACTGGTTAAACATGCAGCTGTCCTTATCTTTCTACATCTGATGCTTCCACGCGGGCCGCGTAAGACTCTTAAGGAGTCTACGCGGGCCGCGACGCTCCCTGGCGACCGGAAAACAAGTTTCAAAGTTTGCAGTTTTGGTCCTTGGTCCATAATAAGTTTATTTAAGTTTCATTTATTGCATTTAGGACCCCCATAGTTAACTATTAAGAGCCTTGGGTCATGAACTAACTCCGTTAAGCTCCCGGTTAGTTGTACGATCACCCGAAAAGTCTTGTTTTCTTCGTAACTCCACAAAATTAATATTCGAAATTCTTGAGAGCTAAATATATAATTATTACAATGTTTTTTGGATCGTTAAAATGTCACTCAGAGGTAACATTTAACATGTTGACACTTTTAACCCTTATGTTTCGTAAAATCCTTATTTTAAGTACAAACGACTTCCAATGTTCGTCAAATTATTCATTAAAGAATACGAACGTCGTATGAGGTCAATCAAAGGCACAAGAATGGCATGTTGACACTTTGGATCCTTTTACTAACATATTTACATTGTTTGACAACTTTAGTCCCTAAAGATCAATCCATTACACGTTTAAAGTCCATGACACGTGTCTTTATTATATTGGTCGTGATTTTATGAGACGTTACACCTGACTCTCTCGCGGGCCGCGAGCAAACGCCCAGCTCTGAAAAAATGGACAGCTGCATGTATGGCAGCCTTGAGCCTCAATCAAACCACCATGCAGCCTGATTTCGAAACAAGGAGCATGCTAGTGGTTTCTAAAAACCTCTTGGACACCTGGAGACATCTGAGAGCATCAAGAAACACCTGGATTGATCTTGGAGAGGCTTCTTGCACTATAAATAGGACCTTCATCTTGCCATTTGAACTTGCACCTTTCAAAATCACTTCTCTACTCCTTCTCTGAGGTTCCTGATCAAAAAGAAAGCTCCCCTTAGTCAAGTTTTCGAGCTAGGACCGGTTGTAAGTGTCCTTAGCAACTCTATTTCAGTTTTTATGCATTTAAAAGCCGACAGTCAAAGTTGCCGCTAATCGGCTTTGACTTTCGGTTTAGACCTAAACGGTCCAGCCATTGTTCGAGGAGAATATGGCTGCGTGATCGTAATTAAGTAGGTGTTAATCCCTCAAAAGGGCACCTCCTAATTACCACGTTTACTTAGTTATTGTCGGGTCAAAGTAATTAACATAAAAAGTCAAACGGGTCAGTTTTTAAATAAATTCAAATCTGATAATGTAAGAGTTATAAAACATGTTTTATCACTTTAATAACTTGGGAAACATTATTAGAACATGTCTAAACATGTTTAACCCGACAATTCTAAGTTTATGCTCGGTTCGCCGAAAGTCGCAAAAGCTTGACTTTTGCTTTGACTTTCAGTTCTGACCCGAATTAACTTAATTCCTTTATGCATTAAGGTTCCTTTGTGGCCATATTATGTTGTAGTACAACCCTCTGGGGTTATAGTACATGGTCACATAGTAATCTGAGTTTGTTTACTAGTTTTCGTTATTATGCTTAAACTTGACTATAATGCCCTTTTCATACTTAAAATGGATTTTAAACAATATGTACATGCAAAACCTTTTTCTACTAATGTGTTATGATAAATAAAGTATTTTGACTATTCTAAGCTGGTCATAATCTTAGAATTTCTTAAACATACGAATTATCGTCATTTATCGACTTTTACGACATTAAGGTGCATAGTATTGTTTTAAACCATACTTAGCACCCAAGACTTGTTATATACTGATTTTATAAACCACTTTTAATATTTTTACAGTAGGTATAAGTCATGAACTCAGAATCCCAAATTCGTCCTTAAAACTATGTGTGAAATGACCAAAATGCCCCTACGGTGCATAGTTTAGCCATAAATCATAAACCACACATATGTATGATATCCTACTGTTATAATAACATAAATAAAATATTTTCACATAATGTTTATGACCAGAACTTCAGATTACATATAAACCCCTTTTATAAATCTTAAAATGACCAAAATGCCCTTATGAGGCTAAATTCGGTTTTAAAACCTTTATAGGCATACATGTTGATATCCTACTGATATCATAACATATTATAAGCATAATAACATATGGAACTTGTATATGACTCATCCGGTTACCCGTTTGAGTTTATACGCGTTCGGTTCGGTTTTTGTAACTAGTTTGCATAAATTAGCCGAAACGGGTTTAACCTGATCATTTAAACTTCAAAATCCAGAATGTATTTAGTTTACCCATATTATACTAGTCTCCATACTTGTTGGGTCTAAATTACATTCCATTCCAGTCACCGTTTAATCTAGCGTTTTGTGCTGTAAATCATTCTTTAAACTAACCGGTATAAGTCTTAGACTTAAATAAGACCCGTTAGTATTCTAATATGTTAATATTACCTTCATTCTAGACTAGGAAGCCCTGGTAAAAGCTACCATCATAAAGTCTTAGTAATTATACGGCTGAGTAGAAAATCTTGCATCTAAAACTCAGGTAAATACTTTTAACTTATTTTCCTTTATACGGGCTTGGGATACGGTAAATTATTACCGCTTGGTCGGGTATGGGACCACTTGTTCGGATTGTGACTAACAAATCTGCATAACTTGTTTTAATCCGTTTTGTTTGATAACTTAAACATTGATGGTTAATGCGACCGTGTCCTGGATATGCTCGGCTCATTTAATTGCAAATGGCCACGACTTAAGCACGAGGTGTAGGCATACACCTGACAGTTGCGTATGTAAAAAGATATACCCACAATGTTGGGGATAACTCCTTGTGGGTTTATATTAGTGGTGTGTCGGTTAATCATGTCTCGGTTTCTATACCGGGCCCTAAATGTATGACAAACATGTAAATCTGTATACAAGATTATAAATATAATTGTCCCAAGTTATAAAATAATTTTCGTTCTTTGTGCACCCAAATCAATTTTATTAAACATTTTTCAAAGAGTCGGTTAATTGTATTTACTAGTGTAAACTGACGTATTTACAAAAGACTATGTCGTAACCCCCGACCCCTTGCCCCGGGAGGCGGGCAGCCGCGAGCTTCGCACATTCGGTGGTATCGGTGTTTATTTAATTTGGCAGCGGAATTTACATCAGGACCGTAGTTAGGAAATATTATATCAGAGTAAAACACCTCATTTTATAAATATTAAATACATGGGTAAAACCCAAGTTTCCATTCATAATATGTTTGTAGGGATAAACCCTAATTTATTGAAATAAAACTTCTTCTTTATTTAGGTAACTTTTATAGCCACTTTTCCAAGCCTTCAGTGCTCTCTAGCTGGCTTCTATTTTGGCTTTCACATTTTGTTACCTAAAACACGTTTAAAACATTTTTGTCAGTGGAAAATACTGGTGAGTGAATCCCAGTTTAATAAAAACAGGTTTTATCATTGTTTAGTATTGAGGGCAATCCAGCAATTACATTTGTTTACATCTACCTTAATTACCACCCACGGTACTGTCAATCCTGATTGGTGGTCATGCTACTACTCACAGTGTAGTAACAAATTTTGTATTCAAAACCCCAACATACCGACGATAGTTGTAGAATTACAAATACTCAATCACTGTTAATTATAATGTAAAATAATTTGAGGTTTTGTAAAAATAGTTAATAAAAGAAGGATTACTCACATTGCTAATTTAGGTATTTCCTTGTGACTTCCTAGTTATAATCTATTAATTTAAACAATGCACACGCGTTAGTATAATAACCCAAATTTGCATTAGCTATACCCTCCCCGAGACAGAACTCCAACGACTAAGTCAGGCAGAGCCTCGACATGCGTTACGGAGCACTAGATCAATCGGGCAGCGTATCTAATACGTAACCGGGGGTTATAATACTTACAATGAGGCAGAGCTTCGCTAATTAGGGGGTGTAATACCAGAGTATTACTTTAGCCTTAGAGAAATAGAGAGAAAGATCGAGATTTGAACGATTTGAAAGTGAATGCCGATCTCCTCTATTTATAGTGCCTGATCGATGGTCTCTGGCGGCCCGCGAAAGAGAGACAAGGGGCTGTCGCGCCCCGCGAGCTAGGTGGAGTAGGCCTTAGCCTTGACCAGTCATGGGGGTAGGTTCAACACGACATGGACACGTGGCAGCACCAGGTTACGCCACTTATCCCCTCGCTCGCGCCCCCAACGGATCAAGAGTAGTCTGTCGCGCCCCACGACAGACATAAAATATTGTTTTTATTTGATTTTTGTTAAATTAAATGTATTTTGGGCCCATTTTTCGTATACGGGACGTCTTTTAGGACGTATCAGGATGTTTTAAGTATTTTAGGAGAGTTGTTATAGACTAAGTGACAGGTACTACACGTAATAGGTTGGGAGTTACTGGGCGTTAGTTAGAGGATCTTGTAAGTCCTTGGTGCCTTAATGTCTGTTGAACTTTTTTTGTATTTTATTTAGATCCGCCTGTGGATCCTTTCTTTTACAACCGTCTGTATTTTTTTATTCGTACTTTGAACAATCGGGTTGTAATAGTATTTTACCTTCCAAGCCTTCCGCTGTGCTATGACTGTGTTTAATTGACTATGATGATATCAACTACGTCACGATACTCCCCACCGGGCCCACCGAATTACGTGGAAATATCAGGGTGTGACAGGTTGGTATCAGAGCTAACATTGAGCGAATTAGACACTAGCCTTTTGTGTTTAATCTCAATGACACAGTAACACATTCCTTAGACTTCCGAGTCTAGGCAAATGACCTAGGATTAATCTTAATATTATTTGGTTTATAAATATTTTTTTCATTCTTTTGACAGGTTCACATATAGAAGATGCCACCACGTGTTAGAGGAGGAAGAGGAAAAGGACCTATGAGAGGAGGACTACCTAGCCAAGCAGGGACTTCTCACTGACGCACGCCCTCGGCATCATTTAGCTCCGATCCTTACGACGATTGGAGACATTCACTAGAACCCGCAAGGCGATCTGTTTCACTAAGCACTTCGCCATCTTACCACCATTCCTTTGGACCATAACAACCACAAGAGCCCCAAAACTCTCACCATTCGCAGCATTCACTGCATTCACACCATTCTCACCATTATTCCCATCATTCTCATCACTCTTCTCACCACTCCTATTCCCAAGTTCATTTCAACCCTAACGATTATATCAACACACCAGCAGGTCATAACCTGTTGGGTCCAGAAGATCATTTCCCTAAAGACATGGATGTGGATGAAGATCCAGATCCAGCAATGTCGCCATCTGGGACGCCCACGCATCCCATTGATATTTCAAGTGGTTCTTCCTTTGCGGGATCTCCTTACCGAAGTCCCGATGAATTTCAAGAATGGTTTGGGTAGTGGAAATTCGAATTCACTCCTTCCCGTCACAACACACCACCGCAACAGCCTCCCTCTGAGGAGCCGCACTTTCAAACGGTCACACCACCACCACTACCAGCGGAGGAACAACCTCCGCCGCCACCAGAACCACCAAGGCGGAGGGGAAACGCCCGTATGTCCGTACGAGGGGGTCCACGATTTAGCTCCCCTCAAGTTTCAAGCAACTATCCTCCCATTTTTGAAGATCCACAAAAGGGTGGACCTTCAAACGGTGTGCCGGAAATCGACATTACACCGGCCACCTTTGCACCACCACCACCTCCAATGGGTTTTGAAAACCCAATACCTGCCTACCCAGATACGACTGGGCTTAACCCGTTCGAGCCACAAGCTCCTACAGGTTATAACTACCAACCACCTGCTTACGACCCATACGTCGAAGTAGTCAACTATAATGCTCTTTATCCTTCACCTTTCCCACCTGCATACCCAACTGGGTATCCTTCCTATGGATATCAATACCCTCCACTTCAACCCCAGCCACAACCTCAACCTCAACCTCCACCCCAACAACAACAACAACAACAAGAAATCTTACAAAGGGTGCAAAGCGTTGCACGTAGGGTGGATAGGGGTGAGAGAAAGACCCATAAGTTTCTTAAGGGTCTTGCGAAATTTATCAAAGGAAAACGAAATGACGATTGAAGACTCTTACTTTTATTTTGTATTTGTCATTTAAGTTAAGTCCCTGTGTGGACATTTCTTTTAAGTATCAGTCCCTGCGAGAACTTATTTTCTTTTTAGTCCCTGTGTGGACATTTTATGTTATTTAAAAGACCCGTTTAGGGCAGTTTTTGTAATCCTAAGTATTATCAATGAAAATTTTCTTTTGGAATTTATATTTATATTCATGAAAATTTCTTACATCATTTACAAACAATCATTTCAATTTCTATTACTCTGCCAAGAAATTCCAAAAGAACTTCTTAATGGTATAACCTAGCCTATATGTCAATATAAACATGGCTATGATGATAAACCCTCTTAAGACAATAAATCCTTGTTAACATCCAGAACATGTTAATGCTTGTTGGGATTGAACCCTACCAGAGGAACAGATAATGTAAAGCCAAAACCAGGTCACAACAGAGGATTCACAATAAGCAGCAGTTTACACTTTGCTCTCCCCTTGAAAGTGAGTTATAACATCTGATGGTCTCTATCTGCTGCTCATAATCAACTGCTGCTGACCTTTCAACTGTTGATATGATCCTAAAAGACTGCTGAAGACAAACTCTGTTGCTCTATCTACTGCTGTCTCTTAAGTGCTGCTGAAGACACAAACACTGCTCATTCAAGGACTGATCACCTTTGAAGAAAGCACTGATGTTGTTGTTAAGCATCAGTGCTTAGGCTACAACAGTGGAACGTGAAGCAGTTGTTTCCTCATGTTTTGTATCTTTACTACAATCAGTTGTTAGACATCAGTAGTTTGTGTAAGGACAGTAGATATAGTTTGTTAGGCTGTTAGACGTCGCTTTCATGGTGACGTCAGCTGAGATTCCTCAGTGGTTTGGTTTGCCTATAAATGTAACAGTACCCTGTACTGTTACATTTGATTGACTGAGCGAGTTCTTCTCCTCATGTCTAATCCTTTCATCTTGTGTGCAACCAACCTTGGGGCATCAGGCTGAGGGGGAGTATAGTTTGTAAGCATGTCTGTAATCTTTTGCTTTGATTTGTAATCTTTTGACTCTATGAGAAGCAATTGTTTATCAAACTATTTTCTCCTTTGATTGTGTTTACAAAGTTTGTTTTCATTTCCGCTGCACCTAACATGTTTTCATATTCGTTGATCATTCATTTTAAACAAACAAACACTATCATGAGAGCCTCCGATCTTAACAATTGGTATCAGAGCTTGGACAGTCAATTTCGATTTAACAGTCAAATTGACATAACAGTTCGGCTCAAAATTCATTGATACTAAAGTTGGTTGTATTTAGTTGAAAAACAGAGTACTGGGTAAATCATGTTCAAAATGGCTATTCAAAAACTCTGTAAATCAACCAAGATGTCATATGACACACAAATTTCACACAACAAGTGATTTCATGCACAAGTCACTCATAGTTTTCAGATCTGAAAACATATCTGTTAAATTATGGGATTGATCTATATTTTTCAATATTGATTTCAACTGTTGTTTTGATATTTGTGATGTTTTCATTAAATACTAAAGTATGAACCTCAGATTAACGAAACCTATGTTCATAAAAACATTGTTGTTTTGTTAACACAATAAGAGGGAAATTAAAACTTTAGTAATTTAGATCTTATGTGTTGAAAACAGGTTGAGTACCTAAAAAGGACAAAATCAACTATGTTCAAATACATTAAGAAAACAGGGTTCAATATAGTCCGTATCATATGTAATGTGAGATGGGGTGAAAAACTTGTGAAAACCTGACCAAGTCTCTCAAAACATTACTGCAAAATGATTTTGGACTAATATTCACAAAAACTCTGAAGTGTGTTTATCTCAATACTTTTGAACTCAGAAGAAAAGGGAATAAACTTAAAACACTTAAGAGTCAAAGTTTAGGGTAATAATGGTCATTAAGCAACCATGTGCATTCATCTGTTCAGGGAAAGGTTTTGATTCCAGTAAATGAACTCCAAAGAGGACTAGACAAATGTTCAAAAATTTATCCATGTGTCCTCATGTTCGCAATCAACCGACAAAGAAAATGGTTCCAAACAGTGGTCAAAACGTATTCAAAAGTTTCCTACCACTGTTGTTAAACCACTGGCCATTTTCAAAAACCTGTGAGTGATGTGATTACGTTCTCTATTGAAATTATACCAGATCTTTTTGACACTATTCTTAGAAAATCCTTTAACCATTTTTTGTGTTCAAAGGATTCTCTCGAATAATCAGGATATATTATTCATTTTTTTATATATAATATATTTGAAACTTTTGCTTGTTTTTGTTGGCAATAGTTTCAGCTCCTGTCAGGATGTAATACCTTATTTTTGCATGGTATTTGTGTCCTCAGAAATGGGTCAAAAGGAAATGGTACATATGTTATGATCATGTCATACTCAGGTTTGCTCCTAAATTTTTATCAAAGGTTGATTGCAAACTGTGATTAAATTACTAGGGTACTCATGTGTTAATTGAGTATTAAACGAAAATGAGTTGCCTTAGTAAAAAGTTTTCATCATCTGGGGTACTAAACCACTGTCTTTCAAAATTGACATGTGGCAAAACCTTGAATGAAAATTCTCAAAACTGTTGCTGAAACACCTGTTCTTCAGATTTGCATCATTTACCCTAACCATTGTTTTGTTCCAACATCTGATCTCTAAACACTGTCCACTGCTGAAAGTTAACCACTGATCCCTCATTTTCTTGTAAGCACTGATGCTCAAAATCAGTGTCTTATCCACTGATATGCTATCTACTGATAGTAAAAATCATCCACTGCCCAAGATTTTTACCGTTGTAATCACTGATGCTTGATACGTCAGTGGCTCTTAAAACAACTGTTCTCCATACTTCATCCGTTTCATCAGTGTTTGACACGTGGTCAGTTTTTAGCCCTCATATCTTAATAACCGCTGCCACATCAGCGATCATTTTTTTTTAAATAAAACCCTGCCCTAAACCCCAAACAGGGTTTTACACTGTCGAATTGAATTCCAAAAATTCTCTTCTCATAACAGTTTTCAACCCTTCTTCTCAAAACCCTCAAAATCATTCTCCGATTCTTCTTCATCAAAATGACGAAGTCAAAAGGAAAATCAAAATCAAAACCTACATCACCACCACCTTCAACTGAGGCCGCTCAAACGGCTGAAGAAACCATCGAAATACCATTCAAACAATCTCACAACTATCTGGGGTTATTCACAAAACCTACTGATAATCACACCTTTGACACCATCATTGATACATTATCTGCATCAAAGTACAAAACTTTGTTGACAGTAAATGCTCCCATATATCTGCAAACCCAGAGAGAGTTTTGGAAAAAGGCGTCGCTTGAAAAACAAGACGGAAAAGTCATAGCCATTAACTCCTCGATACAGGGAAAGGCGATCAAAGTCACACCAAAATCGATATCAGAAGTCTTCATACTCGACGATCAGAACGGTAAAACCTCTTTTGACAAAAACGAGTTAAAAGCTGATTTTCTGAAAAGGGGTTATGCAGAAGAACCAAAGGTAGATACCCTACAAAAGGGTTATTTTCCATCTGCACCCAGGTTTTTATTTCACACACTCTTGATGTGTGTTTCAAATAAAACAACTTCTTTCAACGAAATACCATTGAAAATTCAAAGCCTGGGTTACGCTATTTTGAATAATAAAGACTATAACTACTCCCAGGAGATTTCCAATGACATGGTGAAAAACGTTGAAAGTAAAGCATTTTTACTTTTTCCAAGATTTTTGAGTTATTATTTTGAACAAAAATTTGAAAAGAAAAATGTAAATTTGCTCAAACAAGGTGTTCATTGTCAAATAAAAAGCATAACAAAAGAAACATTTTCAAGGATGATGGCACCAATAAAAACAAAAGCAGGGGTACCTGAGCAGACTTTAGCGGTTACAACTGCTCCTCAGGTATCAGCTGCTGAGCCCACTGCTCCAGGTGATCATAGCAGCACTCCCACTGCTTTGAAACCCACACCTGCCACCACTAAAAAGACCAAAAAGAAAACATCCAAAAAACCCACCAATCCCAAAACAAAGGCAACTCTGGAAGATGAGATCCCAGAGGAAATGCCTGTGACAACACAAAAGTCACCAGAAACCACTGCTGCTACTTCCTCACAGCAGTTGGAAGAAAGATCTCAACCCATGCCTAAAACTCCTCCTGCATCCTCACAAAAGGATCAGGTTGTAAGCACAGGGACACCACACTATGAAGCTCTGAATCCACTTGGATCCATCTTCCTCAGTCCTGATCCCAAGGACATGTCTCTTTCAACTCCCATCCCCTCACCAATCATATTACCACAAACCATGCTACCTTTGTTGCATGCAGCTGATATAGCTCAGACACAAACCAGTTCCTCTCTAACACCTATCACTGAGAGCATACTTCCACAAGTGACTGGGTCTGATGCTATTACTCCTGCTATCCCAGCAACAATTAAGGAGGTTACACCCCCCTGAGTTACAAGTAACTCTCGGTGGTAGTTCAAGTGGAGCAACAACTACAACTGGTGGACCAACAGGTCTCCAGTTGGCCAGTTGTTTCATAAATCAGACTCCCTTGAAGGCAATTTCTTCCATGGCAACTTCGATAACCACCAGTGAGTTGGATCTAACCACTGGCACCATCAAAGGTTTATCAAGTGCTGAAGAAAGAAGTCCCCAGTACCAAGAACAAGGGGCATCAATGGACGACTTTTGGGACTCAGTTCCTAAGTCAAACATTGATATAACCACTGCTGGTGGGGATTCAGATGATCCTACTAAAGTAGGTGATGATTCAAGATATCAGTAATTGATGGGCAGAGTTGACAAACTTGAAGAATCAGTTGCTGAAATAAAGGAGATGGTGCAAGAGATTTTAAAAGCTCAAAAAGCACAATCCACTGCTGCCCCACCACAATCTGCTGTTCCTGCTCAAGCACCTGCACAACAGGCATTTGCTGCAAATGAGCTATGGAATATATTTCAACCCATGCTTGAAGCACAGCAACAAATGGCTGATAAAAAGCATGCTATTCAAGTACAAATGCTGACCAACATGGTTGAATCAAGATTTAAAGACACTCAAGCAGATATCAAGGCTATAAAGGCTAGCATTCAAAATGCTTCTGGCAAAGTTCCTTCTTCCATACCATTTCTTGTAAACCCCCCTTCAGATAATGCCAAAAAGGGGGAGAATAACAAGCTGTTGGGACAAATGAATAGGAGGGGAATAGAACATGGCCTTCATGTTGAGCCTGAAAAAGGAAAAGAAAAAGAAAAACAGGTCTCAAAACCTGTTAGCCAAACAGCTGATACAGCAGTAGTTACAAAAACTGCTGTCTGTAGCCAAACAGCTGCCATGTCATCAACACACACCACTTTACCACACACCACTACAACCACTGTTCCACCTTCATCACCATTTAAAATCATATCACCACCACTGCCTCCTGCCATAAAGCAGAAGACAACAGATGTTACAACATCTGTTGTAATGACAGCAGCGGTTGAAGCACCAGTTGTTTCAACCACTGTCAGTCAATCACTGCCACAAACCACTGCTATCCAATCTACCACCACTGATCCACCCAAAACATCATCTGCTTCTTCTTCATTAAAAAGGAGAAGAAATCTCATATCAGATGATGATTCACCACCATCACCACCAACATCACCACTTCCATCCCCTGCTCAAAAGCAGAAGACAATTGCTGACATATCAGCAGTTGTAATGACAACAGATGTTGAGACACCAGTTGTTTCAATAGCTGTGAGTCAGTCATCCACCACTGCTCTCTCCTTTTCTACTTCACAGCCAAAGCTCTTCAACAGAATAAGAAAGCCAATACATGTCGATGAGGGTATACATGATCCTAATGCTGCACAATATCCACTGGAACTTGAAGCTATCAAAAATGAGATGAGGCAATTTTATACAGAAGAAGATCCTTCAAAAAGAAGGTTTTCCTCACTCATAGGCTACATGCCACCAGAGGATATGGGTGATTACCTCAAACTCAAGGCAAAGCAGGCCAAAGTAAAAGCCAAGGTTGATAGTGAAAAAGAAAAGTTAAGCGAAGATGACATTGCTAAAAGACTGGAGTTCTACTTCACAAAAGTAAAGCAGATAGAAGGGTTTGCACAAGACCTAAACAAAGAAAAGGCTGATCAAAAGAAAGAATTAAGAAAACAATGTCTAGCCTACATCATGAAAGAGAAATTCTACCCTGCTGAAGAACAACAGTTCAGAGAATGGCCAGTAGCAGCTCTTAAGCGTGAGGCAGAAAGGATTGAAAAGATTAAGAATGATCCTACGAAAAAGAAGAATGCTCCTAACTGGAGAAAATATGAAAAGCTCATTGCTGACTTAACTGCTGAATATAAAAGAAAGAAAAGGGAGCTGGTGGATGCGAAAATGGATACTGCTGAAGCCATATCAAAATGGTCTAAACAGCAGACTGATGAAGCCTATGAAAGGCTGAAGAAAAGAAAGATAACTATTTCAGGCACTTCTAAGAAGAAAGAACAAATGATGAAGCTTGAACAGAAGATGGGCAACCTCGACACACTGTTCCGGTCTACCTTTGTAACAAATCAAGAAGAGGGAGAACAGTTGACTGAAGAAGAGGTAATAGAAAAAGAAGCAGAGTACTTCAAAGATACCATCATGAAAATGGGTCTAAAAGAAGAAACTTCAACAAAGCTTCAAAGCCTTTTTAAGGTATTAAACAAAACTGCATCTCCAAACACTGCTAAAGACAAGACAGAAGCTGAAAAACAAGAACTCATTGAACAAGATACTGCAGAAGATATAGCTGCAGTTGACAAAGTCTTTGAAGAAGCTTTCAAAAGAATGTCTGAAAGTCTGCAGTTGTTTTCAAGGCCATTATCCCTCAACTCATCTTCAAATAAATCTCTCCCAAGAAACCCACTTGGCTTAAAAATACTAAAGTGGATGTCTGATCAAAAGACTCACGTATTGACCTTGGTCAGAGCCAATGGCGATGTGAAGCATATATCAAGGAAAGAAGCACTAGGCCTTAGTGTTCAAGATTTGCAGGATCTCCTTGAGCTTACACTGTGCAGGGATGAAGATGACCAGAGTGCAAAGGTATTTGAAGCTGAATTCAAAGAACAAGCTAAGGCACTCTTGATGAGTAATAAAGGTCCTGAATAATGAAAGGTTTTGGCATTATCTGTTCCAGGGGGAGATTGTTGGGATTGAACCCTACCAGAGGAACAGATAATGTAAAGCCAAAACCAGGTCACAACAGAGGATTCACAATAAGCAGCAGTTTACACTTTGCTCTCCCCTTGAAAGTGAGTTATAACATCTGATGGTCTCTATCTGCTGCTCATAATCAACTACTGCTGACCTTTCAACTGTTGATATGATCCTAAAAGACTGCTGAAGACAAACTCTGTTGCTCTATCTACTGCTGTCTCTTAAGTGCTGCTGAAGACACAAACACTGCTCATTCAAGGACTGATCACCTTTGAAGAAAGCACTGATGTTGTTGTTAAGCATCAGTGCTTAGGCTACAACAGTGGAACGTGAAGCAGTTGTTTCCTCATGTTTTGTATCTTTACTACAATCAGTTGTTAGACATCAGTAGTTTGTGTAAGGACAGTAGATATAGTTTGTTAGGCTGTTAGACGTCGCTTTCATGGTGACGTCAGCTGAGATTCCTCAGTGGTTTGGTTTGCCTATAAATGTAACAGTACCCTGTACTGTTACATTTGATTGACTGAGCGAGTTCTTCTCCTCATGTCTAATCCTTTCATCTTGTGTGCAACCAACCTTGGGGCATCAGGCTGAGGGGGAGTATAGTTTGTAAGCATGTCTGTAATCTTTTGCTTTGATTTGTAATCTTTTGACTCTATGAGAAGCAATTGTTTATCAAACTATTTTCTCCTTTGATTGTGTTTACAAAGTTTGTTTTCATTTCCGCTGCACCTAACATGTTTTCATATTCGTTGATCATTCATTTTAAACAAACAAACACTATCATGAGAGCCTCCGATCTTAACAATGCTCCTGACATGTGGATTGAGAAACCGTACTAGTCATCAAAATACTTGGATTCTTCCATGTCTTTATATAGCCTAAATGATCAATGCGAATCATGGCTGATTTCATCAAATATGATGTTCATATTAAAGCATCCATTAGTGATGTTATTGTTTTGCCTATGGGCCAAGCTGTACCGTTTTCATAACAACGACACTGGTAGTCTATGACTCTCTGTCAAAAGGCAAAGAACTATGTTCAACCCTTAAAGCCCTCGATCCAATAAGATCATGGCTTATATTTTAAATTATCCATATAACAAGGTCTTTTGTGCCATTTAAATGCCTTTGATGGTTCTTTTGTAACCTAGGCTAACTTTAATAAAATTTCAAATAAACATTCTTCTGAAATGTTAAACTTATTAGCTTAGGTGGTTTATTTATACCATGGTTAGTTAATCATCGAATATGATGATTCATTATATAACCGCTGAATAAATTGTTGTTTTGTGATATATAACATTCAAGTTTCTTCGTGGCTAACTGTCACACCCCAACCGATGGCGGAATCATCGGGGCGCGGCACTGAGCGAAACAGATTGTCCACGAGAATCCATAACAATTATTAGTTATAATATATTTAAAGTTCAAGTCCCATACCATTAACATATATAATAAAAACATTTATTACAGACATTGTTCTCAAAGGCAAATAAATTGTTCGACAACTCAGATTTTATTCGTGGGTTTCTAGACCACCTAACTTGATTCTTCACAGCAAGCATAACATCCTAGACACCTGTCACATACGTTAAAATAAAGTCAATACACATAGTGTAAAGGTGAGTACACAAGTTTAATAACATATAGTATAGCGAAATCATTTACGCATAAGCAGCATGTAACACGTAGAAATGTGAAGCAAGTAAGCTATCGACAATGAAGTATGCAACCGACATGACTGCGAGTTGTAGAATGCGCAACACATTATCACCACTGTGACCATGTGAAGTAAAACCCATAACAACCCCTGTCCACGACAGGTGCTGAGTCCAAACTATAGTACTATCGTTGCTAAGGGGTCAGGAAAACAAACACTGTGTAAACATAACATACGAGCATTCATCAGGTCACGTATAACATGCGAGAGCGGTTAGCGTTAAAAGTGTTTGCATTGTGTTTTCGATGTGATTTGATATAGGTAACGTATGTAACACCCAAAAGTGTGTTAAAAGAAAATGGGTTCGAGTATACTCACAGTATGTGTTTAATAAATAAACATTGCCTTGGATTGAAGGGAGCGCTTGGAGGTTAGCCTGAGTACAGAATGATAGCGTAAGCATTGAACGGTGTGTGAAACAGTGTATAACAGTTAAAGTGTCGATTGGTGAGTCGGTCGGATGACCATCCGGACGGATGGTCATCCGAACGGATGACCATTCGGACGGTTGGTCGTTCGGCTGATGAGTGTGTTGTAAAACGTTTTGAACTTTGAAGTTTTCATTGTAGCATTTTGAAAAGTGTGAAGTATTTCTATATGTCAAGTCATCCGGTCGGATGGTCATCCGGACGGATGGCCATTCGATCGGATGGTGGTTCGAGTGGAAGTCAGATATTCTTTGAAGTTTTGTCAAATTGTTTAAGTGTTGAAGTTACAAGTCACCTGGTCGAATAGTTATTCGATCAGATGGTTATCCGATCGGAAGGCTATTCGATCGGTGATCTGATGTTTTGAAAACTTGGTAAAATTTCTAAGTTTAAAAGTTTTAACGGAGACGGCGTGATGACGTATCAAACAACGGAAACCCATCAAGGACCAGCTCATCCGATCGGACGGGAATCACCCCATTCAGTCATACTCACCGTTCTTTTGATGATGCTTCATGCTTAACTCGTGAATCGGTCGTCTCTTTGGTGGAAATCCGTTCTCAACCCGGTTCCCAACTAGAGAATGAGTAGAGAGCTTGAACGAGTCTAGATTCCATCGGTCTTGAGTGAAAAGTGAGAAATGTTGAAGAAAAGTTTGAAACAGTTGATAATTTGTTGAAACCTTGTTGAAATTAGTGTAAAATATGAAGAAGTCCTTTAGATCTGGACGAATCTTCATGAGATGATGTCACACTTCAGTGTTCATAAGACCCTGCGGTGACGTCACCCTAAAACAGTCCAAATCAGGCGATTTCGTGGTGAAACTTAGTGATTTCAGTGGAAGAGATGATGGAGTTGTGTGCAATGAAGATGGAAGTACAAGATTTAGGATGAAATACTTACAAAATCGTGTGGAATCGAGAGAAAAGTGCTTGATAGTGTGCTGGTCGGATAGGGTTGTCACATCAATGAACAGTTGATGTGACAGGTGGGTATTTATAGTGTGAGAGGGTGAGAGGCGGTGGAGGGTTAAGTGGATCGGAGGGCCAATCGATCGGATGGCCATCCGATCGGATGGTCATCCGGCCGGATGTCCATTCGATCGAATGGTCGTTCGATCGGTTGGCTCGCGCAGGTTAGTTTTCAAAATTTTCATTTCGTGCGCTAGGCATTGCATTTAAGCGAGTTGCGAGTTAGCGATGCGATAGTATTACACATTAGTTACACAAATAACATAATTAACATAACAAGCGTAAAAGTAAATCTGTGTTTCGAGTTGCGATGCGATAGAGTTGCGATTGCGTTTGCGAATAACATCCCAAATCATATATAAAGCACACACAAGTAAAGCACATAATAACATACACACATAGAACAATAACCATAACTGCGTTTCAAGTTTGCGATAGCGATGTGATGGCGGTAGTAACAATAACGTTTAGTATAGTAGCGTTTAGTTGTGATTCCAGCGTTTATCGCATTGTTACTTCACATATTAATAAATCGTAGTTTAAAATAGCGTTTAATATCGTAACCACAATATCGTAGATCGAGTCTCGAGAGTACAAAGCAATAATTAAGCAAGAAATGTCAGATCTAAATAAGATCTTGACTTTGACTTTAACTTTGACTTTAACTTTGACTTGTACTTTGACTTTGAACAGTCGGGTTGTTACAGCCTCCCCTACTTTAGGGAATTTCGTCCCGAAATTATGGTGCAGGCGTAACGAAGAGATGTGAATATTTAGCTTTCATATCACTCTCGAGTTCCCTGGTGAACTCGGCACCGCGTTTGCCTTCCCAGCGAACCTTCACTATAGGAATGCGTGAGCGTCGGAGTTTCTTGGTCTCTCGGTCCATGATCTCAATTGGCTTTTCCATGAAGTGTAATGTTTTGTCACTTGTAGATCCTCAAGCGGAACGTGTAAATTCTCTTCGGCTAGACACTTTTTGAGGTTCGAAACGTGGAAAGTCGGATGTACGTTGCTAAGTTCCTCCGGTAATTCGAGTCGGTGGGCCACTTTGCCAATTCTTTCCAGAATCTTAAAAGGTCCAACGTATCGAGGCGCTAGCTTTCCTTTCTTGCTGAATCGGACCACCCCCTTCCAGGGTGAAACCTTTAGGAGTACGTGATCACCAACATCAAATTCAAGGGGCTTGCGGCGTTTATCAGCGTAACTCTTTTGACAACTCCGAGCTTTCAGGAGATTTTATCGTATCTGTAGGATCTTGTCAGTCGTTTCATGTAATAACTTAGGACTGATAATTTGTGCGTCTCCGATCTCGTGCCATACAATAGGCGATCGACATTTTCTTCCATATAATGCCTCAAATGGTGCCATTTGAATGCTAGAGTGATAACTGTTGTTGTACGAGAATTCGACTAAATGTAAATGCGAATCCCAATTACCACCAAAATCTATTACACGCGAGCGAAGCATGTCTTCAAGGGTGCGAACCGTGCATTCAGTCTGACCGTCGGTCTGGGGATGGAAAGCAGTACTAAGATTGAGAGTAGTACCGAGAGCGGATTGAAAAGTTTCCCAAAGGCGCGAAGTGAATCGACCATCGCGGTCAGAGATGATATCACGAGGTGTCCCATGTCGATAAATGACTTCCTCGGTATAGATTCGTGCTAATCGTTCAACCTTGTAGTCTTCCCGTATCGGCAGGAAATGGGCGGATTTAGTAGGACGATCAACGATAACCCAAATCCTATCGTGACCTGATGGCATGCGCGAGAGTTTCGTAATGAAATCCATAGCTATACTCTCCCATTTCCACATAGGGATCTCGGGTTGTTCGAGTAAGCCAGAGGGTCGTTGATGTTCAACCTTGACCTTGGAACAAGTCAGGCATTTCAAAACGTAGAGAGCGATATCCTTCTTCATTCCAGGCCACCAATACCTCGCACGCAGGTCGTGGTACATCTTGTCGGCACCAGGATGAATGGAATATCGGGATTTGTGGGCTTCAGTCAGCAAAATCTCTCGGAGATTATTGCGATTGAGAATCCAAATTTGGTCGAGATAGTGAAAGATGCCATTAGGCTTATTCACCAATTGGTTTTCGGTTCCAAGAATTCATTCTTCCTTCAAAGTGCATTCGGCGAAACAGGCGCGTTAAGCGTCGCGAATGAGAGCTTTGAGGTCGTGTTGGGCTTGAACATTGCGAACGCTATGCAAATAGCTTCGTCGGCTAAGTGCATCGGCAACGACATTCGCTTTGCCTGGGTGGTAGTGGATCTCACAGTCGTAGTCGTTGAGAAGTTCAACCCATCTGCTTTGGCGCATATTAAGTTCTTTCTGATTTAAGATGTGTTGTAGGCTCTTGTGGTCGGTGAAGACCATACACTTGGTACCATATAGGTAGTGTCACCAAATCTTTAATGCAAAAACAACTGCACCGAGCTCGAGATCATGGGTCGTGTAGTTCTTCTCGTGAACCTTGAGCTGTCGAGATGCGAACGCGATAACCTTGTCTCGTTGCATAATAACACAACCAAGACCGAGGTTAGAGGCATTGCAATAGACTACAAAGTCATCGTTTCCGTCGGGTAGCGCAAGTACAGGAGCATTGCAAAGCTTACACTTGAGAGTTTGAAAGGCTTCCTCTTGTTCAGTTCCCCAAACAAAAGGCTTATCCTTGTGAGTCAGAGAGGTGAGAAGTACAGCGATTTTAGAGAAATCGGCTATAAATCGGCGATAATAACCAGCCAATCCGAGGAAAGAACTACCTTCGAGCGGGGTTTTCGATGTAATCCAACTCTTAACTGCTTCAATCTTCGTGGAATCGACGTGAATACCTTGACTATTCACAATGTGACTGAGAAATTGAACCTCCTCAAGCCAAAATTCACACTTGGAGAACTTGGCGTAGAGGCGATTTCTTTGGAGTAGTTCGAGTACCAAACGAAGATGTTGCGCGTGTTCGGCTTTTGACTTAGAATAGATAAGGATATCATCGATAAACACGATGACAAAGCGGTCTAGAAAGGGTTTACACACGCGATTCATCAAATCCATAAAAACTGCGGGGGCGTTGGTAATGATCCAGAGCGTAGATCGATCTTGGAAAAACACGTAACTGATGATAACCAGAGCGTAGATCGATCTTGGAAAAACACGTAGCGCCTTGAAATTGATCAAACAAATCATCGATTCGAGGTAAGGGATAGCGATTCTTGATAGTCAGCTTATTGAATTCCCTATAGTCGATGCACATTCGGAATGATCCATCCTTCTTTTTAACAAAAAGGACAGGTGCGCCCCATGGAGATGTGCTAGGGCGTAAGAAGCCTTTATCAAGCAATTCCTGGAGTTGGCTGGAGAGTTCACGCATTTTCAGACGGAGCGAGACGATAAGGCGCTTTAGCGACAGGGTTAGCTCTAGGAATGAGGTCAATATGAAAATCAATATCACGAGACGGCAGTAAACTAGGTAAGGATATCATAAAAACTTAGAATAGATAAGGATATCATGAAAATCAAATCCATAAAAACTTAGAATAGATAAGGATATCATCGTAACTGATGATAACCAGAGCGTAGATCGATCTTGGAAAAACACGTAGCGCCTTGAAATTGATCAAACAAATCATCAATTCGAGGTAAGGATAGCGATTCTTGATAGTCAGCTTATTGAGTTCCCTATAGTCGATGCACATTCGGAATGATCCATCCTTCTTTTTAACAAAAGGGACAGGTGCGCCCCATGGAGATGTGCTAGGGCGTATGAAGCCTTTATCAAGCAATTCCTGGAGTTGGCTGGAGAGTTCACGCATTTTCAGACGGAGCGAGACGATAAGGCGCTTTAGCGACAGGGTTAGCTCTAGGAATGAGGTCAATATGAAAATCAATATCACGAGACGGCAGTAAACTAGGTAAATCGTCAGGAAAGACATTAGAAAAATCACAAACCACGAGCACCTTTTCCATTGCCTTCTCTTTCTTTTCCTTTTCCGCTACTACGATGTGTGCCAAGAAAGCTTTGTAATCCTTGCAGAGATACTTGTTTGCTTGGACGCACGACATAAGTTGTAGTTCCTTCGAAGATACTTCGCCATAGACACAGAGTTGATCACCGTTTGAAAGAGAGAAACGGATCATCTTTTCGAAACAAACAACGTCAGCACTATTCTCACGAAGAAAATCCATGCCTACTATGATATCAAAACTACCAAGCTGCATCAGAATAAGATCGATCGGGAAAACGTGATTGTTGAGCTCAAGAGTACAATCACGTAGAACGGAATGAACGGTGACGGTTCTTCCAGTGGCAATTTCTACGTCAAACGTTGTTGGGAGGTTAGCGCGTTTACGGTTTAGGAGCTTTTCGAATTCAAATGATACAAAACAGTTATCGGCTCCAGTATCAATTAAACACGAAGCATAAATACCGTTAACGAGAAACGTACCATTGACAACGTTGTTGTCAGCTTGGGCCTGGCGAGCGTTGATGTGGTTGTTGCTGTTGTTGTTGTTGCTGCTGTTGCGGTGGTTCCTGCGGCTCTTGTTTCACCACACGATTCGGGTAGACATTTGCGAAATGATTAGGGTCACCACATGCATAGCAGGCTCATGCATGAGCAGCGGGAGCATGGGCTGCTTGGTTTCCCTGGATAGTGAGAGGTTGCGCGGGCGGGGCAGGAACTTGAACAGCTTGAACTTGTTGGCGTGGGCCAGTGCGACAGTTCGCGGTAAAGTGTCCGTAGATGTTACAGTGGACACAAAAACAGCAAGCTATCCTAGCTGGATGGTGGTAGGTACAAGTAGGGAAGAGAGGATGCGGACTAGTGTACGCACACTTAGCAGGTGGTGCATTGGTCACGGGTGCAGCGACTTGTCGGTTCTGGTTCTGGTTGGGTTGAGAGGGTACAGCATTGAGAGGAGCGGCACTGACAGCACAGTTCTTGTTGTTACCCTTGCGTTTGCGTCCTTGACGTGATGACTTTGAAGCTGGAGGTGTGGCGGTTTCAGCAGCGGGAGTAGAAGTGACCTGGTGGAGATTCCTGCTTGAGGTCTTGAAGTAACCAGCCAAAACTCGCTTATCATTGATCTCAACAGCGAGTTGGTAGGTCTCCTCAATGGTGGTCGTCTTAGCGGCTTGAACAAAATCGGCAACACAATCCGGTAAAGCGAGAATGTTTTTCTTGATTATGATGTCGGGAGTTGAGACTTGGCCAGGACAGATGATGCTGAGCTGCTTAAAGCGAGCAGTAAGACCAGCATTGTGGCCACCTTCTTGCTTGATATTCCAAAACTCGTTTTCCAGCTTCTGCAGTTCATGTGGGGGACAGAATTCTTTCATCATGATTTCCTTCAGTTCCTACCAAGAGAGTCCATAGGCTGTGTCGTTCCCACGTCTGTTGCGCTCTACTGTCCACCAATCCAGTGCCCTAGACTGGAAGACACCAGTTGCGTTAACAGTGCGGAGGTTGTCTGGACATCCGCTTTGACGAAGAGTGACTTCAATCGAGTTAAACCACAGAAACATGGCGTTGGGCCCATCTTCACCAGTGAAGTCCTTAGGGCCACAGGCCTTAAATTGCTTAAAGTTGAATGGCGCTTTCGGAGAGTCGCTCTTAGATTCGACAGAGGAGTTGCTTTTCACCTCATTGATCTCGCTCATGATCTGAGGTATGACTTTGGCCATTTCCTTGGCGACTAGAGAAGCGATACGCTTGTCATCTTTGTTTCTCTGAGTGTTTTTGTGAGTGTGAGAACCAAGGGAAGACATTATCTGCAGCAGACATCCTCGTATGATTTAGGAGGGATACAATCGAATCTCTCCATACGGTGCTTAACAAGTATACTTATATTTACTAGATAAAGCATTAGGAACACGTCTAATACATAGGCACATAGTCACGTAGGCACATAATCCACATAAGCACATAAGCACGTAAGCACGGAAGCACATAAGCACGTAGTCCACGTATGCACATTTTCACTATATTTTGCACGTATTCACCTACATATTTTGCACATATTCACCTATCCTTCAAAGCTACGTTTTTGCGATCGAGAGTTACGAGTGCGAGTGGCGATAGCGAGTAGCGTAACCGAGTAACATAGCATGCTGCGATTTGTTAGCGTATTGAGCTATAAATAGTTGTGCATGTTGTGCGCACTTAATAAAGCGAGGAGAAAAAAGCGATTAAGTCTCCAAAAGTCGAAACACATAAATATTAAACACATTAAAGCAATAAATCGTAAAATTAGCGATTGCTGGCTCGAATCAAAATTAGAGTACCTCGGGTGGTTAGGTATCGACTACCCAAAGTGATTCGACTATCCTCAACGAGATCGAGTACACGCTTTGGCCTAATAGACTGTGCTCTTGCCGAAAATGGCAAACGGCACTCATCCCTTTGGTTTCCATGCGACTCGGGTTGTTGGAATTCATCGAGACTTTGGTGAGAGTTTTGTAAAACCAAAATAGAGAGCGGAATAAGTCATTAAGATGCGGGTTTCACCCCTAACTTAACGACTTTATTCCTGTTTTTTGTGGCAAAACCACGAAATGGAGATGGAGTATTTTGTCGAGATATGGATTTCACTCCTGACTCAACGAAAATTCTCGTGTTAATAGTAAAAATTATGCGTCGTGTGAGTGATTCTATAGAGAATTTACGGTTTTCACACCTAATCTCAGCCAAATGACTCAATTATGTTCTGCGAGTGTTTTCGAGAACGCGTGTGTGTGCTAGCCTTAGGAAAGGCTAGGTAGTTTCTATGAGAGTTCAAGTGAGAGTAATCAAGAATAAGCTCGTGCAAAACCCTGACTGGGTTGCACAAGGCGGTCTGCTGGTACTTAGACTATAGACTAGGTTAATTCTAAGACATCGGACCCGGACTAGGTCATGTCTTTCCTAATTCCCTATAGTTATGGCTCTGATACCAATCTGTCACACCCCAACCGATGGCGGAATCATCGGGGCGCGGCACTGAGCGAAACAGATTGTCTAGGAGAATCCATAACAACTATTAGTTATAATATATTTAAAGTTCATGTCCCATACCATCAACATATGTAATAAAAACATTTATTACAGACATTGTTCTTAAAGACAAATAAATTGTTTTGGCAACTCAGATTTTATTCGTGGGTTTCTAGACCACCTAACTCGATTCATCACAGCAAGCATAGCATCCTGGACACCTGTCACATACGTTAAAATAAAGTCAATACACATAGTGTAAAGGTGAGAACACAAGTGTAATAGAATATAGTATAGCGAAATCGTTTACGCATAACCAGTATGTAACGCGTAGAAATGTGAAGCAAGTAAGCTATCGACAATGAAGTATGCAACCGACATGATTGTGAGTTGTAGAATGCGCAACACATTATCACAACTGTGACCATGTGAAGTAAAACCCTTAACAACCCCTGTCTACGACGAGTGCTGAGTCCAAACTATAGTACTATCGTTGCTAAGGTGTCAGGCAAACAAACACTGTGTAAACATAACATATGAGCATTCATTGAGTAACGTATAACATACGAGAGCGGTTAGCGTTAAAAGTGTTTACGTTGTGTGTTTGATGTGATTTGATATAGGTAACGTATGTTACACCCAAAAGTGCGATAAAAGAAAATGGGTTCGAGTATACTCACAGTATGTGTTTAATAAATAAACACTGCCTTGGATTGAAGGGAGTGCTTGGAGGTTAGCCTGAGTACAGAACGATGGCGTAAGCGTTGAACGGTGCGTGAAACAGTGTGTAACAGTTAAAGTGTCGATTGATGAGTTAGTCAGATGACCATCCGGACGGATGGTCATCCGGACGGATGACCATTCGGACGGTTGGTCGTTCGACTGATGAGTGTATTGTAAAACGTTTTGAACTTTGAAGTTTTCGTTGTAGCATTTTGAAAAGTGTGAAGTATTTCTATATGTCAAGTCATCCGGTCGGATGGTCATCCGGACGAATGGCCATTCGATCGGATGGCAGTTCGAGTGGAAGTCAGATATTCTTTGAAGTTTTGTCAAATTGTTTAAGTGTTGAAGTTACAAGTCACCTGGTCGAATAGTCATTCGATCGGATGGTTATCCGATCGGATGGATATTCGATCGGTGATCTGATGTTTTGAAAACTTGGTAAAATTTCTAAGTTTAAAAGTTTTAATGGAGACGGCGTGATGACGTGTCAAACAACGGAAACCCATCAAGGACCAGCTCATCCGATCGGACGGGAATAACCCCATTCAGTCGTACTCACCGTTCTTTTGATGATGCTTCATGCTTAACCCGTGAATCGATCGTCTCTTCGGTGGAAATCCGTTCTCATCCTGGTTCCCAACTAGAGAAAGAGTAGAGAGTCTGAACGAGTCTAGATTCCATCGGTCGTGAGTGAAAAGTGAGAAATGTTGAAGAAAAATTTGAAACAGTTGATAATTTGTTGAAACCTTCTAGAAATCAGTGTAAAATATGTAGAAATCCTTTAGATCTGGACGAATCTTGATAAGATGATGTCACACTTCAGTGTTCATAAGAACCCGTGATGACGTCACTAAAACAGTCCAAATCAGGCGATTTCGTGGTGAAACTTGGTGATTTCAGTGGAGAAGATGATGGAGTTGTGTGCAATGAAGATGGAAGTACAAGATTTAGGATGAAATACTTACGGAATCGCGTGGAATAAAGATAAAAGTTCTTGAGAGCATGCTAGTCGGATAGGGTTGTCACATCAATGAACAGTTGATGTGACAGGTAGGTATTTATAGTGTGAGAAGGTGAGAGGCGGTGGAGGGTTAAGCGGATCGGAGGGCCAATCGATCGGATGGCCATCCGATCAGATGGTCAACTGGTCAGATGTCCATTCAATCGAATGGTCGTTCGATCGGTTGGCTCGCGCGGGTTAGTTTTCAAATTTTTCGTTTCGTGCGCTGAGCGTTGCGTTGCGTTTAAGCGAGTTGTGAGTAAGCGAAGCGATGGTATTACACATTAGTTACACTAATAGCATAATCAACATAACAAGCGTAAAAGTAAATATGTGTTTTGAGTTGCGATGAGGTTGCGATGAGGTTGCGATGCGATAGAGTTGCGATTTCGTTTGCGAATAACATCCCAAATCATATATAAAGCACACACAAGTAAAGCACATAATAACATACACACATAGAACAATAACCATAACTGTGTTTCGAGTTTGCGATAGCGATGTAATGGTGGTAGTAACAATAGCGTTTAGTATAGTAGCGTTTAGTTGTGATTCCAGCATTTATCGCATTATTACTTCACATATTAATAAATCGTAGTTTAAAATAGCGTTTAATATCGTAACCACAATATCGTACATCGAGTCTCGAGAGTACAAAGCAATAATTAAGCAAGAAATGTCAGATCTAAATAAGATCTTGACTTTGACTTTGACTTGTACTTTGACTTTGAAAAGTTGGGTTGTTACACTAACTTAGACGAGGCACACAACCACCCAACTGAAGAGAATAATGACACGAGACTGAACATAACGGGCGCCGATTTACAGGCTATGATAGATACAGTTGTAACTAAAGCTATAGGCGAGTATTCAGGGAGTCGAGTGCTACTCGCTCCAAGACTCATTCTGTGTCCCATTCTAAGTCCCATTCCAAACCGCATACATCAAAGAAGGATGAATTTGAACATTCATCAAATTTAAACATTTAGCCACCCAAGAAGATAGTGTTCGACCAGGAACCACGTTTCAAAGCTTGTACCTACAAGTACTTCGTCTCTTGCAAACCAAGAGACTTTACAGGTGAAAAGGGAGCCATAGACTGCATGAAATTGCTTTATGAGATGGAGACAGTTGTTGACATAAGTGGGTGTGCTAAGGAGGATGTTGTTAAGTATGTATCCCAATCCTTTAAAGGTGATGCCCTAGTTTATGGAGGGCACTAATACAGGCCTCGGGGAAAATCCCACTCTATAACCTATCGTGGGCTAAATTTGTGGAACTGATAAAAGAAACCTTCTGCCCACAACATGAGGTGGAGAAAGTAGAAGTTGACTTCTTGACTCTGGTCATGAAGAACCTAGATTGCCGAGCGTATGTTACTAGCTTCAACTCCATGTCCAGACTTGTTCCTTATTTGGTAACTCCTGAACCAAAGCGCATAGCGCGCTTCATAGGTGGCCTGGCCCCCGAGGTAAAAGGACATGTCAAGGCTTCAAAGCCTGCCACTTATAGGTCAGCTGTGGATCTGTCTCTATCCCTACACTGGATATAGACATAAGTAGGTCTGGAAAGACTACAGATGAAGGGAAGATAAAGAGAGAAGATGATAGCTCGCACCACTCAGATAAGAGAAAGAAAGGTAACTCTAGGTCCAAGAAAACCCCTAGTCAGTCGAGTGAAAAGCCCTTGTGCAAGAACTGCAAAAGGAATCATTTTGGGAAGTGCACCATAGATCCGCAGGCCAACCCCTGTGTGATCTGCAAGAAAAGGGGGCACAAGACTTTGGAGTGCAAGGATCTGAAGAATGCAACCTGTTATGGTTGCAACAAAAAGGGGCATATCAAGACAAATTTCCCAAAGAATGCAAAGAAGCCTGAAGAGGCTAAGTGATGTGTGTAAAATGCAACATATAAATTACATCAAATGTGGCATAAAACTAACCATTTTTTAGTACTAATGTTGGAAAAAGTGTGCTTTTGTCTTCCTTTTGTATTTTTAGGGTTAAAAGAGCTTAAATAAACAAAAGAAGCAAAAATGCAGCTAAATCTAACAATAATACAAGAAAAGGAATAAACGTGGCATGCCCGACCCCTCGACAGCATCTTCCCAAGCAAAAACAAGACATCAGAAGGCTGAACACGCCCCGTGCTCATTGAACACGGGGGCGTGCCCAAGTGTCTACAGAAAAGACAAAGTTGTAGAAGCTTCTATTTCCTAACACGGGGGCGTGCCCAGCGGACACGGGGCCGTGGTCAACGCTAAGATTCGCAGAATCCAAGCAAATCTTGATAGTACAGATACGCTTCTGCACACGGGGCCGTGCCCAGCAGACACGGGGGCGTGGTCAACTAATGTAGACAAACTGCATTTAATGAAGAAAGAGAAGATGGGTGGACACGGGGCCGTGTCCGGGCTTCTGTGCAGGCTATAAATAGGGGTGCTTGGCTCACTTGCAAATCATCCCTTGGCAAACCACCTCTCTCACACTTCACCCACCCACCACCACCATCACAACCCACATCCACCACCATCATCCATCATCCATCATCCATCATAGAGTGTGTGTAGTAGTCTCGGGATCCAAGATTGATCGTAAGAGTTCTTGACAATCAAAGGCCATGTTTGCCTAAGTCTCTTACATCACTTGGTGAAGACAAGAATTTAGTGTAATACTTTTTATTTTTAATCTTTTCGCACTTTTTATTTGGTTATGTATTAATGACTTTAATAACTAGTTTCTTATGTTGAAGGTGAAACTTCCTTATCATTTGTCTGTGGTGTCTTGGCGTTATTTTACTGTCAATATAAAATAAAAGATTTACACCATTCATATCTCCACGGTCTATATGGAGATATGTTGGCTACCTGGTCGGGGTTAAGGGAATGGTTTGGTAAGCGTCTTGCCTTGTTCAGTGTATAGATCCGGCAAGGACCTGGGTCAAGCTTAGTAGGACCTCCTTCAATACCCACTGGTATTGGATGGCGGGGGTTCGAATTTCTTGATCCCCTCATATGTAAACTACTATTAAAACATTAACCTAGCTACTTAGGATTGTATCCCTGCTGACTCAAACTACTTAGCCGAGGGTAACGTCACCTTCAAAAGAGGGGCCTACCACATTATGCATTAATAACTTAATTAATTATCTTTCAATAATCCAACCCTTTAGGATTGTATCCTTGCTGACTCAAACTACTGGGTTGAGGGTAACGTCACCTTCAAAAGAGGGGCCTACTACTATAACTAAGATAATCTCTTAAAAAGTGCAAAAGTGCAGAAATAATCAAAGGTTACACTAAAGGTGAGTCGGATCCAAGTGATTCATCTTGTCTATTTGTTTTATTTTTATTTGTATTTTCAGAATTTTTAGTTAGTTTTATTTTCTTATTTAAAAACCTTTTTCTAAATTTTGATTTGATTAGACGTTGAGGATAAACCGGTACTAAAAGCTCTTGTGTCCTTGGACGACCTCGGTATCTTACCAACGCTATACTACGCTCACGATGGGTGCACTTGCCCATATGTGTATTTAGTGTTAGTAAAATATCATGTTTTATAAATTTAAAACTTGACTAACGTGTTAAAAAGGGCTTAAAATATACTTAAATATATATACACACCAACACACATCACTAAGAAAACAAATGCCAGAGTGTTTCAGATGAATGCCAGAGAAGCAGTGAAAGACGACAACGTTATAACAAGTACTTTCCTCATAAACGATATTTATGCTAGAGTTTTATTTGATTCAGGTGCAGATAAGTCCTTTGTAGACCTTAAGTTTAGTAAACTGTTAAATCTGCCTATTAAAGCTCTAGACATTAAATATGAGGTAGAACTAGCTGACGGTACCTTAGAAACTGCTTCAACAATTCTTGATGGATGTTTTATATCCATTAAGAATCATTTTATCCTATTATCTTTGCTACCAATGAAATTGGTGGGGTTTGATATAGTTTTAGGCATGGATTAGTTATCACTTAACCATGCCCAAATTGCCTATGATAAGAAACAAGTTAACATCAAAACCCCTTCTGGTGAATCAATCACTATTCAAGGAGATACGCACTATGGATTGCCTGATCAAGTATTTATGCTTAAGGCATCCAAATGTTTAAAGAACGGTTGTGTCAGTTACATGGCACATGTGACAGTAGACGAGCCGAAGCCCAAAATAGAAGACATTCCAGTCATCTCAGAATCCAGAAGTCTTCCCTGAGGAACTACCTGGACTACCTCCCGAGAGGCAAGTAGAGTTCAAGATCAATATTATACCAGAGGCAGCACCATTTGCATGAGCTTCGTACCGCTTAGCACCAACCGAAATGAAAGAACTAAGAACCCAATTAGATAAACTTTTGGAAAAGGGTTTTATTCAACCCAGCTCATCACCTTGGGGAGCACCCATTTTGTTTGTGAAGAAAAAGGATGGTTCAATGCGTCTATGCATTCATTACCACGAGTTAATCAAAGTAACAATCAAGAACCGCTATCCATTGCCCATGATTGATGATCTGTTTGATCAATTTCAAGGGGCAAGCTTCTTTTCAAAGATTGATCTAAGGTCGGGGTATCATCAACTTAAAGTTAGAACTGAAGATGTACCTAAAACCGCGTTCAGAACAAGGTATGGCCACTATGAGTTCTTAGTGATACCTTTTGGGCTCACCAATGCGCCTGCAGCATTCATGGACCTCATGAATTGAGTCTGTAAGCCGTACCTGGATAAGTTTGTCATTGTCTTCATCGATGACATACTTATTTATTCCCGTAATCAAGCCGATCATGAGAAACATCTCCGGTGCATCCTAAAACTTCTACAACAGGAGAAGTTTTATGCTAAATTCCCCTAGTGCGAATTCGGGCTTCGCGAAGTCCAATTCCTTGGACATGTTGTAAGTGAGCGTGGTATCCAATGGATCCCGCTAAGATAGAAGCAATCATGAATTTGGAAGCACCTAAGACACCTACTGAAATTCGCAGCTTCTTGGGATTAGTAGAATATTACAGGAGATTTATTGAAAACCTTTCAAGAAAACCTTTCAAGATCCTCAAACAGAAGTTGAGCAATGCTCATGTGTTGACATTGTTTGAAGGAATAGAAGAATTCATTGTCTACTGTGATGTTTCGCACACTGGCATGGGTTGTGTGCTTATGCAAAGAGACAAGGTGATTGCTTACACATCACGACAATTGAAGGTGCATGAAAAGAATTACACCACCCACGACTTGGAATTGGGTGTCGTTGTATTTGCACTTAAGCTATGAAGACATTATCTGTATGGAACTAAATGTGTGATATACTCAGATCACAAAAGTCTCCAACACTTGTTTAACCAGAAAGATCTCAACATGAGACAACGTCGTTGGATGGAAACTTTAAACGATTACGATTGTGAGATTCGCTACCATCCTGGCAAAGCGAATGTAGTCACAGATGCATTAAGCAGAAAAGAAAGAGTCAAACCAATACGAATTAATGCTAAGAGTATCGAACTTAAGAACAGTTTAAATGAAAAACTGTTAGCAGCACAGAAAGAAGCTGTATTGGAAGCTAACCCTCCAGGAGAAACATTAAGTGCAGCTATTGATCAGTTGTCACCTGGGAATGATGGAATCCTCAGATTAAATGGTCAAATCCGGGTTCTGAATCATGGAGGACTTAGAGATATAATCCTCCAGGAAGCTCATAATTCCAAATACTCAGTTCACCCTGGAGGTGACAAAATGTATCAAGATTTAAAGGCAAACTATTGGTGGATGGGCTTGAAGTAATCCATAGCCACACACATAGCTAAATGTTTGACGTGCTCACAGGTTAAAGCTGAACATCAAAAGGCGTCAGGATTACTGCAACAACTAGAACTCCCCACATGGAAGTGGGAGATGGTAACCATGGATTTATCACCAAGTTACCCAAGACAAAACATGGAAATGATACAATATGGGTCATTGTTGACAGACTCACTAAGTCAGCTCACTTCTTACCCATCAAGGAGACTCATAGCTCCGATAAACTAGCTCAGATATATGTGGATGAGATTGTGTCTCTCCATGGAGTGCCAGTATCTATAATATCTGATAGAGATACTAGATACACTTCCCATTTTTGGAAAATTTTCCAGCAATCCTTAGGCACTCGTTTGAATTTAAGTACTGCTTACCACCCTCAGACGTATGGACAAAGTGAGCGTACAATTCAAACAATCGAAGACATGCTTCATGCATGTGTTATTGATTTAGGTGGTAGTTGGGATGATCATCTTCCCCTGATTGAGTTCTCCTACAATAACAGTTACCATACGAGCATTCAAGCTGCGCCTTTCGAGGCTTTATATGGAAGAAAATGCAGAACGCCCGTCTGTTGGGCAGAAGTTGGGGAGGCCCAGCTATCAGGACCTGAGATAGTCCTTGAGATAACGGATAAGATTGTTCAGATCCGTGATCGTCTAAAAGCTGCCAGAGATAAGCAGAAGAGCTACGCAGATAAAAGGCGTAAACCTCTAAAATTCGAGGTAGGAGAGAAAGTGTTACTAAAAGTATCACCCTGGAAAGGGGTGATGCGTTTTGGTAAAAGGGTAAACTAAGCCCAAGATACATTGGACCATTCGAGATCATCGAATGTGTCTGTAGTGGTGCCTATAAGCTAAACTTGCCTGAGGAGCTTAGTGGAATTCACAATGTGTTCCACATCTGCAACTTAAAGAAATGTCTAGCTGATGAATCATTAGCAATATCTCATAAAGACGTGCAGATAGATGAGAGCCTAAGGTTTATTGAAAAGCCAATATTGATTGAGGATCGACAGGTTAAAAAGCTCCGAAGGAAGCATGTACCGATTGTGAAAGTGAAATGGGATGCCCGTAGAGTCCCTGAATACACGTGGGAGGTTAAGTCCACTATGTGACAAAAGTACCCTCACTTATTTTAGTAAATCTCAAGGTCAAGATTTCTTTTAAGGGGTTGACGATGTAACACCTCGCAAAATCATGTCCAATAATGTGAAGACACGTGTCACAAACCCTGAACGTATAATAAGTTGACTTTGAAGGACTAAAAGTTGACAAACAATAAAAAGATGTATGTGGATGGACTAAAAGTCTCAACATGCTAAACTTATGCCTCTGAATGACCTTACACGATGTTCGTATTCTCAAACGAGTAAATTATTAGGCATGAGAAGCCTTTTATGAAAACAATTGAAAGTTATAAGACGAAGGGGTTAAACGTGTCTACATGTTAATTCTTACCTCTGAGTGACCTTTTAACGAACCCAGGACTTCGTAATGTCCAATTATACTTCCGAGAATGCTTGATATTAATTACGAAGAGTTTCGAAATCATTATGTGATAAATGTGCAAGATTTCAAGAAGAAGGGTTAAAAGCGTCAACGAGAAAAACTAGTGCCTTCGGGTGACCTTTTAACTGAACGGGAGCCTAACGATGTTTGTTATTATTCCCAAGATACATAAAAACTAACTATAGGGGCCAATTATGCTTAAAAAGAAACATATATGAAGTTATAAGAACAAGGGACTGAAACTGCCAAGTTTGAAACTTGTTGTAATCGGAAGAGGGGAGAGTCGCGGGCCGCGAAGCCATCCCTTGACTCTCTTGCGGGTCGTGAGCAAACGCCCAGCTCTGAAAAAAATGGACAGCTGCATGTATGGCAGCCTTGAGCCCCAATCAAACCACCATGCAGCCTGATTTCGAAACAAGGAGCATGCTATTGGTTTCTAAAAACCTCTTGGACACCTGGAGATGTCTGAGAGCATCAAGAAACACCTGGATTTATCTTGGAGAGGCTTCTTGCATTATAAATAGGACCTTCATATTGCCATTGAACTTGCACCTTTCAAAATCACTTCTCTACTCCTTCTCTGAGGTTCCTGATCAAAAAGGAAGCTCCCCTTAGTCAAGTTTTCGAGCTAGGACCTGTTGTAAGTGTCCTTAGCCACTCTAGTTCGGTTTTTATGCATTTAAAAGCCGAAAGTCAAAGTTACCGCTAATCGGCTTTGACTTTCGGTTTAGACCTAAAAGGTCCAGCCATTGTTCGAGGCGAATATGGCTACGTGATCATAATTAGGTAGGTGTTAATCCCTCAAAAGGGCACCTCCTAATTACCACGTTTACTTAGTTAATTGTCGGGTTAAAGTAATTAACATAAAAAGTCAAACAGGTCAGTTTTTAAATAAATTCAAAACTGATAATGTAAGAGTTATAAAACATGTTTTATCACTTTAATAACTTGGTAAACATTATTAGAACATTTCTAAACATGTTCAACCCGACAATTCTAAGTTTAGGCTCGGTTCGCAACCGAAAGTCGCAAAAGCTTGACTTTGCGTTGACTTTGCTTTGACTTTCAGTTTTGGCCTGAATTAGCTTAATTCCTTTATGCATTAAGGTTCCTTTGTGACCATATTATGTAGTAGTATAACCCTTTGGGGTTATAGTACATGGTCACATAGTAATCTGAGTTCGTTTACTAGTTTCCGTTATTATGCTTAAACTTGACTATAATGTCCTTTTCATACTTACAATGGATTTTAAATAATATATACATGTAAAACCTTTTTCTACTGATATGTTATGATAAATAAAGTATTTTGACTATTCTAAGCTGGTCATAATCTCAGAATTTCTTAAACATACGAATTATCGTCATTTATCGACTTTTACGACATTAAGGTGCATAGTATGGTTTTAAATCATACTTAGAACCCAAGACTTGTTACCTACTGATTTTATAAACCATTTTTAATATTTTTACAGTAGGTATAAGTCATAAACTCAGAATCCCAAATAAGTCCTTAAAACTATGTGTGAAAGGACCAAAATGCCCCTACGGTGCATTGTTTGGCCATAAATCATAAACCACACATATGTATGATATCCTACTATTATAATAACATAAACTAAATATTTTTACAGAATGTTTATGACCAGAACTTCATTTTACATATAAACCACTTTTATAAATCTTAAAATGACCAAAATGCCCTTATGAGGCTAAATACGGTTTTAAAACCTTTATGGGCATACATGTTGATATCCTACTAATATCATAACATATTATAAGCATAATAACATATGGAACTTGTATATGACTCATTCGGTTACCCGTTTGTGCTTATACGCGTTCGGTTTGGTTTATGTAACTAGTTTGCATAAATTAGCCGAAACGGGTTTAACCTTATCATTTAAACTTCAAAATCCAGAATGTGTTTAGTTTACCCATATTATACAAGTCTCCATACTTGTTGGGTCTAAATTATATTCCGTTCCAGTCACTGTTTAATCTAGCGTTTTGTGTCGTAAATCATTCTTTAAACTAACCGGTATAAGTCCTAGACTTAAATAAAACCTGTTAGTATTCTAATAGGTTAATATTACCTTCATTCCAAACTAGGAAGCCCTGGTAAAAGCTACCGTCATAAAGTCTTAGTAATTATATGGCTGAGTAGAAAATCTTGCATCTAAAACTCAGGTAAATACTTTTAACTTATTTTCCCTTATACGGGCTTGGGATACGGTAAATTATTACCGCTTGGTCGAGTATGGGATCACTTGGTCGGATTGTGACTAACAAATCCACATAACCTGTTTTAATCCGTTTTGTTTGATAACATAAACATTGGGGGTTAATGCGACCGTGTCCTGGATATCCTTGGCTCATTTAATTGCAAATGGCCATGACTTAAGCACGGGGTCTAGGCATACACCTGACAGTTGTGTATGTAAAAAGATATACCCACAATGTTGGGGATAACTCCTTGTGGGTTTATATTAGTGGTGTGTCGGTTAATCATGTCTCGGCTTCTATACCGGGCCCTAAATGTATGACAAACATGTAAATATGTATACAAGATTATAAATATAATTGTCCCAAGTTATAAAACAATTTTCGTGCTTTGTGCACCCAAACCAATTTTATTAAACATTTTTCAAAAGAGTCGGTTAATTGTATTTACCAGTGTCAACTTGCGTATTTTCACTAAGTGACATGTACTACACGTAATAGGCTGGGAGCTACTGGGCGTTAGTTAGAGGATCTTGCAAGTACTTGATGCCTTAAAGTCTGTTGAACTTTGTTTTGTATTTTATTTAGATCCGTCTGTGGATCCTTTCTTTTACAATCGTCTGTATATTTTTTTATTTGTACTTTGAACAATCAGGTTGTAATAGTATTTTACCTTCCAAGCCTTCTGCTGTGCTATAACTGTGTTTAATTGACTATGATGATATCAACTATGTCACGATACTCCCCACCAGATCCACCGGATTACATGGAAATATCGGGGTGTGACAGAGGAGGTCATGATGATTTCAATACCAAGGAAATGAAGAAGATGGCCAATATCCTTGTTTGAGAAACGCTTGGATATGATAAACAAAGTTATTTAGAAAGTGATTATAACCACTCATGAGAACTATGTCATCAACATAGACCATGAAGAAGCAAGTGATACCATTATGATAGTAACTGAAAAGGGAGGCATGGCATTTTAAAGCTAGGCTCTTAGCTCGTAATACCAAGCTCGAGGAGCTTGTTTGAGATCCTTTAGCGATTTGCTAAGGTTATAAATGTGATTAGGAAATTGTTGATGGACAAAACCCAGTGGTTGCATCATGATGACTTCTTCACTTAATGTTTCATGAAGTAAAGAATTGTTTACAACAAGTTGACGATATGGCCATTTGTTTAGAAAGAGCAATGGAGAGAATCATGTGAACCATGACCGGTTATCTAAATTGTGTATAGTATATGGTTGGAACCTTTATGTGGTTTTGTATCTTGATGGAGGATATGGCCGATCTTCAAGTGATAGGTGGAAAGTGGGGACTGGGAAAGGAAGAGGCTATCGCAACAACGGTGATAAATGACGACGATGTTGGTGGTTAAACTTTAAGGTACTTATAGGTTATGATAACTAACAAATACAGTTTGACAAAAAAAAATTAAACACTAATCATAATAAACTACATATGGCAAATAAAAAAGAATAGTAGAATACACATATGGCCCTTGCGGTTTGATTTGATTAAAATTATTATTAGTCTCTCATTAAGTACTATTTATGAGTATGATCTCTAATTTTATTGTATGTTTTCATCAACAATCAATCATCTAGGTAAAATGATCAAACTACCCCTCATCCATTTTGTTTTTTATTATATATTTTCTTTCACTTCTACTATTAAATGATATTAAAATAAAATTTCATTTAGCAAAAGTCATTTATTATTCTAATCACCCAATCAATCATTAGAATTCACTCTCTACCTCTTTCTTTATGTTCCTATAAAAATCACTCTCTATCTATTTCTTTATGCTCCTATAAATATTTCCAAAAACTCATATATGCCCATCTTAAAATCACTTAACAAACTCAACATGAGAACCAAATACATTGACAAGATATACCATTGTCCTTATTGCTCCCATCCTTTGACAAAACATCTTTGATCACCTTTCCATTCCTTAGCTAACACTTTTGCTATCACCTAGGTCTTTCCTTTTGCAAGAAGCACAACCACCATTCCCTTCTAGCTATGCTACTCACATCATTCATCTTTCCCATATTCAATTGCAGAAAAAGGTAAATTGCATTTTCTTCGGATTATGTTCTTCGCAACCCCTGTTAACTTAAATGTGTTATTATGTTTTATCAAATATACTCATTATTTTGTAGGCAACAAATTTACAGCCATATATCTACAATGTTAAATATAAGGATTCAAATGTCCATATCCTACATTCTTAATCATCAACAATAATATCCAATAAATAAACAAGTAATATAACCACAAAATAGATGTGATGAACTTGGTTAAGTCCAAGTTCAATCATGGGTTAGCCGTTTAAAGATTATTAACTCAAACAATGCGTTAGGAACAAAAGACCAACATTCAATGCATGGTCAAGTTGACGTTAAGAATACCTGCCCAAGATAATTCAAAATAAATTTATAAAGCATAATATCTTTTATAAGTCTCTTCAATTAATTTTATAAATATAATCAGAATTTATAAAAGTAATTCTTTATGATGAAATCTCTGGAGATATTATTCCATATGGAGATGTTTTGAAAAAAGAAACCAAGCATGAAAAAGACGCCATAGTTTGTTTAAGAAAATGACAAAATGTTCGGAATGTTTCACCTCATCATCCATGCATGAACAAACAACTTTTGCAAACTTAGCTAAGGTCTTTATGAAGATAATTTTGTCGATTGTTATTTTTCAAAAAGCTTTTGGTTAACTATGTTAGATCTTTACAAAAGCTACAAATTAGTTTTAAATTAAACAAAATGACTAAGCTTTGTAAGACAAAAGTGCTCCAAACATGAGTACATACGGCACATGGCTCGACTATTTATCCATCATGAGTTGTCTTTCAACTTTTTGAAAAGTTTTCTCACATAGCGCTATTTAAGTAACATTTCCATCGTCTCTTTAACTTACTAATTATAAATCAAGACTTTCATATTCCAAATATTCTTGAGTTATCTTATGTTCACAACAAATCTCACACGTTAATTACAGATCATACAACAAAAGAAATATTGAGTTAGTATGTGAATTATTGTACTATCCATGCACTCGTTTGTAAAATTTGATCTCTAATTAAGTTGGAGAGAAGATGTAAATTATGATCCCTACCATGATTAAGAAAAACCATATGAATATCATATGTATACACATGGCTCTTCTAGTGAACCCAAACTAAGGAGGCTAAGAGGCCAAAATAAGTAATATCATTTTCTTACTACAAAACAAAGGACTTTTAACAATGGACATTAGAAATCCATCAACGATAATAGGAGTCATCGGTTGTTTATAGATGATGGTCTGTCAAATGCAGAGTGGGTAAATATTTTGCCAACATATCATTGACAACCTTTACCAAGGGAAAACCGAGAAAAGCTTCACCAATAATTGTTAGGAAAAATCCCAGTCTGGTAGCCATAGCCAGAGATTGATATATTTTTATTATTTTTTAGATATTCTCATATTTTTTAGTGAAAAACATATGGTACTCACCTAGAGATCAACGTTGAATAGTTGGAGATATTGTATGTTTAGGATTTTGTGAGATCCGTTGTTGATCTATGACCGATGATGTTTCATAAAAGATAGTCATTTTTCTAGACTGATTTAGAAGACTGATTTTTAGACCCCTAAATAAATATATTAGAGACTGAACATGAATGTTATCTTAGGCTGATTATTAGACTCCACAAGTACATATTAGAGACTAAAATAACATAGTATCCGATATTAATTTTTAGTCACTAAAATTGCCATATTAACGACTGAAATCGAGTCGTACCTGGGACTAATTCTCAGTCTTTAAAACAGTTTATTGCAGACTAATTTGATACGGAATCATGAGGTAATGAAACCCATAGGGACTATATAGACTTGTTTAGATAACTAATTTTCAGTCCCTAAAGTTCCACAGAGGGACTGAAATATCATAGTATCTGAGACTGATTTGCAGTCATTGAAGAAATGTTTTAGGGACTAAAATGATGTGGTACCAGGGCAAATTAAGGACTGAACTTTTATGCATCGGAGACTGACTGTTAGTACCTGATGGTGTCATACAATGGGGACTGATTTTCAGTTACTAAAACCACTATTTAGGACTAGGTATCTGTCACTGACTAGGGACTGGCATATCAGTCCCTGATAACCATTACGTACTGATTAGGGAGCATCAAAGACTGATTTTTTAGTCCCGAATGCCAGTCTTTTTTGTAGTGGGTGTTTATTGTGGTAAGTGGTTAGTTTATAGAGTTAAATGTCTGGTTGGTTCCTGTTGTTTGCAAAAAATTCAGACTTGGTCCTGGTGCTTCAATAATTACATGCGTGATCCCAGTGGTTGCAATTTTTGCACTCATGTGGTCCTTATCGCTAACCTATGTTAAATTTCTCAGTTAAGTATGTGTGAGATGACATTATTGCTCCTGAACAATTAAAAAATAAAAAATATATAAAGATGGCCCCCCACTCATCTTCTCCATTCTCTCTCTCTCTCTCTCCCTCTTTAAAATCCCTAACAGACCTACCACCACCTCCACCTCCACTATAACAACCCCAAAGAAAACCGACACCCTCATAAATTTTCCGACACCCTAAAAATATTTAAAATATCCCAATATGTCCCTAAAAACACCCCATACGTGAAAACGGACCCCGAATACCTTTAATATTATTAAAAATAATTAAAAATCAAATTTTTGGGTTTGACGCGGGGCGCGTAGACCCCTTAGGGATCTTACGCGGGCCGCGAGAGATCGAAAATGTGGCGCAGCCCGGTGCTGCCACGTGGCCCAACACCCGCCGACCCTATGCAATGACCCGGATTAGCTACAGCCCTAGCCACCTACTAGGCGGGCCGCGTAGCCCCTGGGTTACACCTTACGCGGGCCGCGTAGAGCCCAAAATCAGGCCCTATATAAGAGGGCATCGGGCTTTCAGTTTCCGTCGCTCAAACTTTTCAATTCTCTCTCAATTTCTTAATAGTAGAAGCTATACTCGGGTATAATATCCCCCTAAATAACGAAGTTCTGCTCCGTTGTAAGTATCATAACCCCTGGATACGTATTAGATACTCTGCCCGATTGATCTAGGGTTCCGTAACGGCTGTCGTGGTTCTGCCCGACGTAGTCGTTGGAATGCCGTCTCGGGGAGGGTATTACTAATGTTAAAATGGGTTATTATACTAACACGTGTGCATTTGTGTAAATTATAGATTGTCACCAGGAAACCCTAAAGGATAATCTAAGACAGCAATGTGAGTAATCTCCTTTTTGCAAATTGTTTTTACAAAACCTCACACGATTAATTATATATTAAGCAGTTATTGAGTATTTGTAAGGATACAATTATCGTCGGTATGTTGGGGTTTTGTATACAAAATTTTTTACTGCCTTGCGAGGGGTAACATTTCCACAAATCGGGTCTGACAGTACCGTGGGTGGTAATTGATATGACTTGGAAACAAATATAATTGCGAGACCGCCCTCAATACTGTACAATGGATTTTATTTAAACTTAATTAAACTGTGATTCACTCACCAGTATTTCCCACTGACAAAATGTTTTTAAACGCGTTTCAGGTAACAAAGAATTCTGGTCCTGCAAACCAATAGAATTCTCGGGCAATGAAGGACCCCTTGCAGCTCTACGCTGGATAGAAAAGACTGAGGCTGTTTTAAAAAATAAGCAAGTGTGCTAAAGAAGACAAGATAAAGTTTGCTTCTAATCTGTTTAAAAACTCAGCCTTAGAATGGTGGAACACTATCCTCCAGTCAAGAGGAAGCGATAGGGTTTACAACATGGAATGGGAGGAATTTAAGAATATGGTAGAAAGGAAATTCTGCCCTCCCAATGAAAAGGAACACATAGCGAATAAGTTTCTGAACCTTAGAATGACCGGGGTTGATAGTAAGAGTTATACTACCACATTCTTTGAATATGCTAGAATAGTACCAACTCTTGCATCACCTGAACCGGTATTAATCTCCCATTACATCTGGGGATTAATTGGAGAGATTAGACATGTAGTCAAGGCAGCTAGACCTCAAACTATAGAAGAAGCTGTAGAACTAGCAAATACCTTGACAGATGAGTTAATCCGTATTAGAGAAGAAGACCAGAGGAGAAACCTAGCTCAAAGGCTTACCCAAGAATTCCGTTCTGGGAATTCCAACCGTAGGACTATAGGTTCTACCTCTGCACCATACTACAAGGCCTGCAAGAAAAAGCATTCGGGAAAATGCTCCACTCATTGCAATTTCTGCAAGGCACCAGGACACAAGGAAGAAGATTGCAGGAGAAAATCCAGTAATGAACTATGCTTCAACTGTGGAGAAAAAGGTCACATCAAGCCGAACTGTCCGAAACTAGCTCCAGCCGCGAACAACAAGAACACTAAAAATGCTAGAGCATTTGTTCTGACTGCAGATGAAGCCAAAATGATTCCGGACGTAATAGCCGGTACGTTTTTAGTTAATGATGTTTTTGCTAATGTATTATTTGACTCTGGTGCAAACCAAAGTTTCATTAATACTTCATTTTGCAAACTTCTCAATCAACCATTAAATAAACTCTCACAAGAATGTCTAGTCGAGACAGCGAATGGAGAAACGGTTAGGATTTATGAAATCTTGCAGGGAGCAAGAATAGAATTTTTAAACCAAAAGTATATTGCAAATCTTTACCCAATGAATCTGGCAGGATTTGATATCGTATTAGGAATGGATTGGTTAATAGCCAATAAAGCTAATATTTTATGTGATCAAAAGTCAATTCAAGTAAATTCACCAAAGGGTGAAAAGATCACAATTAAAGGAGATAAGCCCTCTAGATCCACTAAACTCATCTCTGTAATGAAAACTGCAAGTTGTATAAGAAAAGGATCCATAGTGTATTTGATTTCTATAATCACTAACACTAAAGGAAAAGAACTAAAAGATATTCCAGTGGTGTCTCAGTTTTCAGATATATTTTTCCAGAAGAGTTGCCAGGGCTACCACCAGACAGAGAAGTCGAATTCAGAATCCATCTGCTACCCGGAACAGCACCAATTGCCAAAGCACCCTACCGTTTGGCACCTGTCAAAATGCAGGAACTGAAGAAACAGTTAGATGAATTATTAGAGAAGGGATTCATACAGCCAAGCTCATCGCCTTGGGGAGCACCGATTTTATTCGTTAAAAAGAAGGACGGATCAATGCGTATGTGCATTGACTACCGTGAATTAAACAAGATCATGATTAAGAACCGGTACCCATTACCAAGAATCGATGATATGTTCGATCAATTGCAAGGAGCTCGATTCTTCTCTAAAATCGATTTAAGATCAGGATATCATCAATTAAAGGTACAGGAAGAGGACATTCCTAAAACCGCATTTAGAACAAGGTATGGCCATTATGAATTTACTGTCATGCCATTTGGTTTAACCAATGCCCCAGCCGCATTTATGGACATGATGAACCGAATATGTAAACCATATTTGGATAAATTCATAATTGTCTTTATAGATGATATTCTTATCTATTCTAAAAGTAAGGAGGAGCATGCAAAGCATTTGCACACACTTCTAAGCTTACTAAGAAAGGAAAAGCTTTATGCTAAGTTTTCAAAGTGCGAGTTTTGGTTAGAACAGGTACAGTTTCTTGGACATTTAGTCAACCATGAAGGAATTCATGTGGATCCAACAAAGATCGAGGCGATTACCAAATGGAAAACCCCTGAGTCACCAACCGAGGTTAGAAGTTTCTTAGGATTGGCAGGTTATTATAGAAGATTTATTCAAGATTTTTCTAGAATAGCCATTCCCTTAACTAAGTTAACCTGTAAATCCATTAAGTTTGAATGGGGACCAAAACAAGAAGAAGCATTTAGAATTCTTAAGCAAAGATTAACCCACGCACCCATACTAGCGTTACCAGAGGGAACTGAAGATTTTGTAATTTATTGTGACGCTTCTAAGTTAGGTTATGGATGTGTGTTAATGCAACGTCAAAAGGTTATAGCTTACGCCTCTAGACAACTTAAGAATCATGAAGAGAATTATTCAACCCATGATTTAGAGTTAGGAGCTATAATTTTTGCCCTTAAGATTTGGAGACATTACCTTTATGGTAGTAAGTTTACTATATTCACTGACCATAAAAGTTTAAGGTATGTTTTCGGGCAAAAAGAGTTAAATATGAGACAAAGACGCTGGATGGAAATTCTTAGTGATTATGATTGTAATATCCAGTATCATGCAGGAAAGGCAAATGTAGTGGCTGATGCTTTAAGCCGAAAGTATCATGAAAAGCCAAAAAGGGTACGTTCTCTTAAATTAAATCTACAAGTAGATTTAAATGAGCAAATTAGAAAAGCACAAGAATCAGTAATCAAGGATGATACTGAAAAATTAAAAGGAACGATTAAGAAATTAGAACAAGGAACAGATGGAATTTGGAGATTTCATAAAAAGAGAATGTGGATACCTAAATTAGGGAACCTGCGTCATCGTATATTAGAAGAAGCTCATAAGTCCAAATATACGATGCATCCAGGAAATGATAAAATGTATCAGGATTTAAGAAAAAAAAATTGGTGGATAGGAATGAAAAAGGATATAGCAGCCTATGTTTCCAAATGTTTAACTTGCTCACAAGTTAAAGCTGAACACCAGAAACCCTCAGGATTGCTGCAACAATTGGAGATGCCAGTGTGGAAATGAGAATTGATAACAATGGATTTTGTTACTAAATTACCCAAAACAAAGAAAGGTAATGATACAATCTGGGTGATTATAGATAGACTAACCAAGTCAGCTCACTTCCTACCAAAGAAAGAAACATTTAGTATGGAACAATTAGCTAAATTATATGTAAATGAAATCGTTTCATTACATGGAATACCTTTATCAATTTTTTTCTGATTGGGACAGTCTTTTTACCTCTCATTTTTGGGCAAGTTTCCAAAAAGCAATGGGAACCAAACTAAATCTAAGCACAGCATATCATCCTCAAACAGACGGACAAAGCGAAAGGACAATTCAGATAATGGAAGACATGCTTAGAGCTTGTGTAATTGATTTCGGAGGTAATTGGGACGACCACTTACCTTTAATAGAATTTTCTTATAATAACAGTTATCACACAAGTATCAATGCTGCACCATTCGAAGCACTTTATGGACGAAAGTGCCGAACCCCAGTCTGTTGGGCAGAAATTGGGGAAAAGCAACTATCTGGACCTGAGATAGTGCAAGAAACAACTGACAAGATCATTCAAGTCAAGGAACGACTGAAAGCAGCACGTGATCGACAGAAAAGCTATGCTGATAACCGTCGCAAACCGTTGGAATTTCAAATAGGAGATAAAGTATTGTTAAAAGTCTCTCCTTGGAAAGGAGTGGTAAGATTCACCAAAAGAGGAAAGCTAAGTCCCAGGTATGTTGGACCTTTTGAGATTATTAGAAGAATAGGACCTGTAGCTTATCAGCTACAACTGCCAGAGGAAATGGCAGGAATACATGATGTATTTCATGTATCTAATCTCAAGAAATGCCTAGCTGATGAATCACTTGTAGTGCCTTTTAAGGATATAGAGGTAAATGAACAACTTAAATTTGTAGAAAAGCCTCTACAGATTGAAGACAGGAAGATTAAGAATCTCAAGCACAAGAGATTAGTTCTGGTCAAAGTAAAATGGGACTCCAAAAGAGGACCAGAATACACATGGGAGCTTGAAACAGAAATGCAAAGGAAATATCCACATATGTTCCAGTAGACCTCGAGGACGAGCTCTAAAACAAGGTGGGGAGGATATAACAACCCTAAAGAAAACCGACACCCTCATAAATTTTCCGACACCCTAAAAATATTTAAAATATCCCAATATGTCCCTAAAAACACCCCATACGTGAAAACGGACCCCGAATACCTTTAATATTATTAAAAATAATTAAAAATCAAATTTTTGGGTTTGACGCGGGGCGCATAGACCCCTTAGGGATCTTACGCGGGCCGCGAGAGATCGAAAATGTGGCGCAGCCCGGTGCTGCCACGTGGCCCAACACCCGTCGACCCTATGCAATGACCCGGATTAGCTACAGCCCTAGCCACCTACTAGGCGGGCCGCATAGCCCCTGGGTTACACCTTATGCGGGCCGGGTAGAGCCCAAAATCAGGCCCTATATAAGAGGGCATCGGGCTTTCAGTTTCCGTCGCTCAAACTTTTCAATTCTCTCTCAATTTCTTAATAGTAGAAGCTATACTCGTGTATAATATCCCCCTAAATAACGAAGTTCTACTCCGTTGTAAGTATCATAACCCCTGGATACGTATTAGATACTCTGCCCGATTGATCTAGGGTTCCGTAACAGCTGTCGTGGATCTGCCCGACGTAGTCGTTGGAGTGCCGTCTCGGGGAGGGTATTACTAATGTTAAAATGGGTTATTATACTAACACGTGTGCATTTGTGTAAATTATAGATTGTCACCAGGAAACCCTAAAGCATAATCTAAGACAGCAATGTGAGTAATCTCCTTTTTGCAAATTGTTTTTACAAAACCTCACATGATTAATTATATATTAAGCAGTTATTGAGTATTTGTAAGGATACAATTATCGTCGGTATGTTGGGGTTTTGTATACAAAATTTGTTACTGCCTTGCGAGGGGTAACATTTCCACAAGTCGGGTCTTACAGTACCGTGGGTGGTAATTGATATGACTTGGAAACAAATATAATTGCGAGACCGCCCTCAATACTGTACAATGGATTTTATTTAAACTTAATTAAATTGTGATTCACTCACCAGTATTTCCCACTGACAAAATGTTTTTAAACGCGTTTCAGGTAACAAAATGTGAAAGCCAAATAGAAGCCAGCTGGACTGTCACACCCCAACCGATGGCGGAATCATCGGGGCGCGGCACTAGGCGAATCAGATTGCTCAAGAGAATCCATAACAACTATATTGCGATAATATTTAATACATTCGTTATCCCATACTAACAAATAATACAATCACATAAGTTATCACAGATCTATTGCCCTCTCGAACAATGCAAATCCGACAACCTAGATTTTAGTTGAGTTTCTAGACTTCCTAGCTTGATTTGATATAGTCTGCGATCTAACCTGCAACATACGTTAAAATAATTGTCAATACAAAAGTATTGGCGAGTATACAGGTTTGATAAGTATAGCATAGTAGATAAAAGTGTAGCGAATTTCCATATGCATAAACGTAATACACGACATATATACTCACAAAACTGATACTACCAACTAAGTCCTCGATGCTTGAATGTACGATGGCATAACTAGACCCCGTCGGGCGCAATAGTACTATACTAGTCGTGGTGGGACGTCGCGAGTATAAGCCCTAGCACATATGCAACTAGCATCACGTATATCTATGCATAACAGTTATTCGCAAGTGATAATTCGATTGCTTGAATATTTCAATTGATAAGTTCGTTTTGTTAGAAACGTATGTTACACCCAAAATTTGATTAAAAGGGGTTCAAGTATACTCACAGTGCGTATTTAGCGAGATTACAACTTGATTGAGTCGGTTGTGAGTACGTCTGTAATGATCCTTGAAGAAATAGAGTAAACGATATACGGTTAAGCGAGATTGCCCTTGAAAAGTTACTCATTTGGTTGGACTGTTCTCATCCGTGCGGATGGACAGGTCATCCGTCCGGATGACAAGTCATCCGTCCGGATGGCATGTTATCCGTGCGGATACAGTGATCCATGCGGTTGAGTGTGCGTGCGGATTTGACTTTGCTGTGCGTGCGGATGAGTGTGTGTGCAGGTGACTTGTCATCCGTGCGGACACATGATCCGTGCGGATGTGTCATCCGTGCGGGTGTGTGGTCCGTGCGTGCGGGTGGTCCGTGCGGATGGTGTCATCCGTGCGGGCTGTGTCATCCGTGCGGACTGACATGTCTGTTTCGCACTCTGAACACTGTTTCCGAGTGTTTAACGGAAGGAATACGTTCGTTTATACTAGGGTAATGTAATTTCGCACTAACACTTGAAGTTCCGTCAATTCCGACTTGTTCCAACGGCCGGGAATCACCCCGTTCCATCAGATCCGGCCGTTCGTGATGGTTCTTCATGGTTAACTTGAAATCGCATAGATTTAGGTGAGATTTGTCATTAAAACATGTGGAAATCACCCGGATCTGAGTCGTTTATAGTGAAATGAGACCCCAACTTGAAGTTCATAAGAACTATTGGTGACATCACCTCAAAACGCCTCAAATCCTCAGATTTCACGGTTAGAATTTGAGTCTTGAAAGATAGAATGATGTAGAATCGAGTGTAGATTGTAGAAGTACAAGTTTTAGGTTGAAATCTTACCGGAATCGCGAGGAAATCGAGAGAAAAGGGTCTTGGTGCGCGTTTGGTTGAACAGGAGCTGTCACATCACTGTTCAAGTGATGTGACAGGGTATTTATAGGCAACAGAGAAGAGGGAAAGAGATCTGGCCCGGATAGCCCATCCGTGCGGATGGCCCATCCGTGCGGATGGCCCATCCGTGCGCATGTCCATCCGTCCGGATGGCCATCCGTCCGGATAGCTATCCTGACGCGTTGGACTTCTCCGTTTTTGATCGTTTTGATAGTTTTCGAAGCGCGTACCTTTCATAATTAATTTATATTATTATTATATTGTTATTATTATATATATATATCTCTAAGGGTCGTATTTACGTATCCATAATCCAAAGTTTCGATAATTCACGATCGGTCTCCGATTCGAGTATACGATTATTAGCGACGTTTCACGGCCATCAGTAAGGGTAGTATAGGTCCTTTCTTGATGTCATCGTGAATGTTATTTCGTGTAGTGCCACAGGGACTGACGGGGTACCGTTTACTCGTATTGTCGTTATCGTCATGACGACTGGAGCTACAACACTCACCCGAGGGTCCTTGTTAGCGTTAATAGTTTACGTTCGACACATCACGGCCACTGAGGAGGGTAGATTAGGTCCTCACTCAATGCCTCCGTGAGTGTTAGTGTGATAATAGTGTAGTATAATGATATTGTAGCTTGAAAATATGCGATTATCCTTCGAATAGCGATGTATACGATATAGTTACATTATGATCCGAATCTCTGGTGCTAGGCGTAACGAGTATAACGAGTAGTAACAACGCACAAAAGTGCGGGTTGTTACAGTCTCCCCTACTTTAGGAAATTTCGTCCCGAAATTAATCCAATAGGTAGACTTCTAGGAGTTGATCTTGTATACGTAGTGATACAGCGAGCGATTTGATCGTAAGTTGACAGCGAGAACGTTTCGAATAAGAGAGATCGACTGCGATAGCGAGAAAGAGACGTAAAGACGAAAGTAATAATCCCGCGAGTTGGCGTTCCAAAGTACCTCGTCTTGTGTAGAGTTCGTTAGTTCGATGCGATTGTAATTTGAAAGGTTTCTCATGACGTAGAGTTAACTGAGTCGATCGTTAACCAACGTTACAAGAAGCGTTCGTTTAGATATTAAAAGGGATTTAGGATGAAAATCTTTGAAAATTTTCCTTTTAACGTGCGGCCAACAGTGTCGATGTTAACCGATGTTGCAAGGAAGTTTAAAGTTTTTAAATATTTTAAGGAACTCGGAGATGAAAACAAGGGTTACGAAAACTCTCCTATGACATGGATCCAAGCTGAACTCGATGTCGAACCAATGTCCAAAGAAGGATTTCTATTTTGACGTTGTAAAAGTTTAAGGAAAAACTGGGCTTATGAAGCTTTCCTTGGACATGGAGTTAAGCTGATTCGATGTTAGCTCCACGTCGTGAGAAAATTTCACTTGTCCACCGATTTTAAATCAAAAATTTTGTAAAAAGACGTTTTTAATTAGTACAAAAAGGTAGTTAATTACCGAGCCCCACTTGGCACTTTCCCACGAAAGTTTGTTAATATGTTTAAAACACTTATATATAGGAAGTACCAGCGGCGTATCCACCATGCTTTGCCCATACTATTCCCGTTTCGTGAGGCAGTGTCAGGTGTGCCGATATGACATGGATAGAATTGCGTTTTACTCGGCCCAATCGATAGAAGGTCGGTCCGAGCATAAGATAGGATCGAATAGATTAATCCAGCGAGTTGGTAGGCGAGAAGCGAATAGCGCGTGTTCGATTAGATTCCACATTACACCCACATGGCACGTTTCCACGGGGGTTGCTAACATGGCGAAACACCATGCTTAACCAGGTTAGCCTTGCCTCGTGAAGCGGTGTCATGTGTACTTAATACCATACAGACGAAAATGAACATCAAGTGAGCGATAAGCGGTAGATTATACACAATAGGCGATCAGCGATTAGATGGTTAAACGAATGATACAAACATAACACTAGCAATGATGGTGATGATAATCGGATTACGATAAGCGGCAGTTGTTGCGTGCAAGCGATGGAGGTTTGCGATTTCGATTTACGCGGTTCGGTTCGATTGATTAACACCACAGAATTTAACTAACATCAGACCCCACATGGCCTGTTTCCACAAAAGGCCGCTGATATAGCTAAAACACCTTGTTTTAACCATATGAGCTTCCTCTCGTGAGGCGAGGTCATGCGTTCCAACTTAGCACAAATATCACAGATAACGGTAGGCGATAGCGATAGATTGATACACAGCAAATGATATAGGCTCACGTGATAAGCGATAGAGGTTGCGAGATACACAAGGTAAGCGATTTCGATTAGTCGAGTTCGATTCTTGTCTCGAATAAGCTTAATGTTTCGTTATGACGCAAAACGGCTATCGAGGAGGGTCGAATAGGTCCTCACTCAACAATATCGTGAGCGTTTACTTGCTTGATCGAGATTCGTTGCAACAGAATTACGACCAGTCTTGCGTCGATGCAATTTGCCTGCGAGGTAGACTCCCCAGAGTCCATCGATGAGGCGATTGCATTGCGTTTGCAGACTTACGACAAGTCTTGCGATGATACGGTTTGTTACGCCTTGCGATTGAGTGTAGTGTGTTGAAAATAATCACAATAGTATAATAGGTCTAATAACGTTCAACTCCACGTGGCACTTTCTTCACGGAACTTCGGTAGTATGGTAAGGCATTCCTCGCCCGACCCCTACTACTTTCATCCCGTGTTTTGGTGTCACCTTTTGTCAGACGCTATGACACTTTTAGAATTCACTACGATCACCGTGCACTGAACCAAATAATCCCGTGTGCACCCGCGATTAATCGTTCCTTGCACGTTTATCGTACCTCGTTCTAAAAGTGTAGTGAGGGTAAAACACATTATTTCGTGACATAGTATATAGTATGTGTGTGAATCTAGTCTAAGTGTGACGATTAGAGAGCGGAAGAGAAAACGAAAACGAGAGTTAATGTTACACATAGTGGTAATTTTGAATAAGAGGGTAGGTTCAAAACTTAGAAATTAACGTCGGGAATCGTATCATTACAACTTTATCCTATGCTTGCTAGATGTTTGATGCTTGAAGACTTTTGTTGGAGCTGTTGTTGTTGTACTCAAGTTCATGGTTCGATGCGGCAGTTGCGAGTCAAGTGACCGTAACGGTTGCAGTTATTGCAATAGCGACAGTCAGCCCCAACTGGATGATGATAGGTACACGAGTAACACTGAGGATGAAATCCAGTGTAGGCTCGTTTTGGAAACATCGGAACTGTTCGAAGAGGTTCCGGTTGCAGCAGTTCGGTTGTCGATGAGCTCGGGCTTGAAGTCTTTCGTTTGCGGCTGGGTTTGTCGGTGTCTTGCGAAGAAGTGTCGTCGTTGGAGGATTCGTCTGAAGACTCGCTTGCGGAGTCTTTGGCTGATTTGTCGGGAGAATCGGCAGCAGATTCGTCCGAGGAATCGTTAGCAGATCCGTCAGAAGAATCGTTAGCTGATTCATTAGAAGAATCGCCAGTAGATTTGTCAGTAGATTCGTCAGTAGATCCATTAGAAGGTTCGTCAACATGTTCGCCTGAAGGATTACTGGCGATTGCTTGATGAGCTTGTTTGACATGATTCTTTGAGAATAATCCTTCCATGAGTCGTTTGTTGTTGATTTCTGTGGCTAAGCGGTATGTTTCTTCGATGGTAGCAGGTCTTGCAGCTTCGACAAAATCACCAACACACTCAGGCAAGCCGCGAATGTACTTCGCGATGGCCTTTCCCGGAGTGTTGACTTGACTTGGGCAGATTATGCTAAGCTGTTTGAACCTTGCGGTGTAGCCAGCATTGTCACCTTCGGTTTGCTTGCTTCCCCAAAATTCGTTTTCCAGCCTCTAAACCTCGTGAGGAGGACAGTACTCTTTCTCCATGAGCTCTTTCAGCTCATTCCAAGAGAGAGCGTAAGCTGCGGAGATCCCACGTTTGTTACGTTCGGCGGTCCACCAGTCGAGTGCTTGCGATTGAAATACTCCGGTGGCGCAAGTAGTACGGAGACTATCGGGACACCCACTTTGACGAAGGGTAACTTCGATAGAATCGAACCACTGGAGTAGTTGAGTCGCACCTCCTTCACCCGTGAATTCCATCGGGTCACAGGCTTTGAAGTGCTTGTAGAGAAAAGTAGATTGCGGCTCTTCTGTCTTAGCGTCTTCCGAAGTTCGAGAGTTGATAAGAGAGTGAACTCGTGTGGCAATCTGAGGAATGACTTTGACCACTTCCCTGGTCACAAGTGAAGCAATCCTCTTTTCGCCCCTTCGTTTGGCTCGTCTCTTTGCTATCATTCTCGAAGTAGAGTTGCTGGAAGGCATCTAGACAGAGGGAGATTTGGAGTGAGATTCGATCATAATGATTTTTGAGTTTTGCGATGCGATTGAGCGCGTTCAAAACTTGATGCGATAGTATAGTAGTAATACGAATCACATAGGAGCCATAAAGGAGACACGGAGTTCCTAAGTTCTCACACAATGACTTGCTTGTTTATACGTATATATATATATATATATATATTTATTTATTTGCAACTTGTAATTATGCACATACAGGTCGATTTAGAATAAGCGAGGACGCGTTGAAGTGAGAAAACGAGAGCGAATGCGATAGATTATGCATTAGTTTGGTTGCGAACATTCGGATTTCGTTTTAGATTGCGATGGCTGTGCGAATCGTGCGTTGATAAAGTAGGGAGTGCAAATCGTTAAATCGAGAAATCAATAACGCGTAAGGTTTCAAAACGTAATTAAGTTCCAGCCAGTTGTAAAGTTGGTTGTTCGTACGATAGAGTGCCTTGGGTGTTTAGGCGTTGACTACCCAAGGTAATCCAACTATATTTAACAAGTTCGGGCGCGCGCGTTGACCTAGAAGACTCCATGCTTCCACTGGGATGCAGCTCATGGCATTCGTCTTCCTAGTCATCGCGTGGCTCGAGTTATTGCAATAGTCGAGTCCTTGGTGAGAGCTTTTGAAAACCAGTTTATAGAGAGTGGAACGACTTATTAAGGTACGGGTTTCACCCCTGTCTTAACAGTTTCGTTCCTAATTGTGGTTATGCTCTCGAATAAATTCGTGAGTTCCACTAGATTTCGAAATGGAGACTTTCGTCGAGATGTGGATGTCACTCCAAACTCGATGAAGGGTTCTCGTGCTAGAAAAATGCGCTGGGTGAGCAATCATATCGAGAGTTCTTGGTTTTCACACCTGGTCTCGACTAGATCACTCGGTTCTGTTTTGTGAGTATTTTTGAAAACACGTGTATTGTGTCGGCCTTAGGAAAGGCTAAGTAGTATTTCAGCCTTAGGAAAGGCTTCTTCGTGTGAAGTTGTAGTACGCGGGGTTCACACAAAGTTGTATCTTTTAGCAATTTCGATCGAGAGTATCAAGTAAGCCCAATACAAACCCTACTGGGTTCGTACGAGTTGGCCTGTTGGTACTTAGACTATAGACTAGGTCAATTTCTAAGACGTCGATCCGGACTAGGTCGAGTCATACCTAATTCCCTATAGTTATGGCTCTGATACCAATCTGTCACACCCCAACCGATGGCGGAATCATCGGGGCGCGGCACTAGGCGAATCAGATTGCTCAAGAGAATCCATAACAACTATATTGCGATAATATTTAATACATTCGTTATCCCATACTAACAAATAATACAATCACATAAGTTATCACAGATCTATTGCCCTCTCGAACAATGCAAATCCGACAACCTAGATTTTAGTTGAGTTTCTAGACTTCCTAGCTTGATTTGATATAGTCTGCGATCTAACCTGCAACATACGTTAAAATAATTGTCAATACAAAAGTATTGGCGAGTATACAGGTTTGATAAGTATAGCATAGTAGATAAAAGTGTAGCGAATTTCCATATGCATAAACGTAATACACGACATATATACTCACAAAACTGATACTACCAACTAAGTCCTCGATGCTCGAATGTACGATGGCATAACTAGACCCCGTCGGGCGCAATAGTACTATACTAGTCGTGGTGGGACGTCGCGAGTATAAGCCCTAGCACATATGCAACTAGCATCACGTATATCTATGCATAACAGTTATTCGCAAGTGATAATTCGATTGCTTGAATATTTCAATTGATAAGTTCGTTTTGTTAGAAACGTATGTTACACCCAAAATTTGATTAAAAGGGGTTCAAGTATACTCACAGTGCGTATTTAGCGAGATTACAACTTGATTGAGTCGGTTGTGAGTACGTCTGTAATGATCCTTGAAGAAATAGAGTAAACGATATACGGTTAAGCGAGATTGCCCTTGAAAAGTTACTCATTTGGTTGGACTGTTCTCATCCGTGCGGATGGACAGGTCATCCGTCCGGATGACAAGTCATCCGTTCGGATGGCATGTTATCCGTGCGGATACAGTGATCCGTGCGGTTGAGTGTGCGTGCGGATTTGACTTTGCTGTGCGTGCGGATGAGTGTGTGTGCGGGTGACTTGTCATCCGTGCGGACTTATGATCCGTGCGGATGTGTCATCCGTGCGGACATGCGGTCCGTGCGGACGTGTCATCCGTGCGGGTGTGTGGTCCGTGCGTGCGGGTGGTCCGTGCGGATGGTGTCATCCGTGCGGGCTGTGTCATCCGTGCGGACTGACATGTCTGTTTCGCACTTTGAACACTGTTTCCGAGTGTTTAACGGAAGGAATACGTTCGTTTATACTAGGGTAATGTAATTTCGCACTAACACTTGAAGTTCCGTCAATTCCGACTTGTTCCAACGGCCGGGAATCACCCCGTTCCATCAGATCCGGCCGTTCGTGATGGTTCTTCATGGTTAACTTGAAATCGCATAGATTTAGGTGAGATTTGTCATTAAAACATGTGGAAATCACCCGGATCTGAGTCGTTTATAGTGAAATGAGACCCCAACTTGAAGTTCATAAGAACTATTGGTGACATCACCTCAAAACGCCTCAAATCCTCAGATTTCACGGTTAGAATTTGAGTCTTGAAAGATAGAATGATGTAGAATCGAGTGTAGATTGTAGAAGTACAAGTTTTAGGTTGAAATCTTACCGGAATCGCGAGGAAATCGAGAGAAAAGGGTCTTGGTGCGCGTTTGGTTGAACAGGAGCTGTCACATCACTGTTCAAGTGATGTGACAGGGTATTTATAGGCAACAGAGAAGAGGGAAAGAGATCTGGCCCGGATAGCCCATCCGTGCGGATGGCCCATCCGTGCGGATGGCCCATCCGTGCGCATGTCCATCCGTCCGGATGGCCATCCGTCCGGATAGCTATCCTGACGCATTGGACTTCTCCGTTTTTGATCGTTTTGATAGTTTTCGAAGCGCGTACCTTTCATAATTAATTTATATTATTATTATATTGTTATTATTATATATATATATCTCTAAGGGTCGTATTTACGTATCCATAATCCAAAGTTTCGATAATTCACGATCGGTCTCCGATTCGAGTATACGATTATTAGCGACGTTTCACGGCCATCAGTAAGGGTAGTATAGGTCCTTTCTTGATGTCATCGTGAATGTTATTTCGTGTAGTGCCACAGGGACTGACGGGGTACCGTTTACTCGTATTGTCGTTATCGTCATGACGACTGGAGCTACAGCACTCACCCGAGGGTCCTTGTTAGCGTTAATAGTTTACGTTCGACACATCACGGCCACTGAGGAGGGTAGATTAGGTCCTCACTCAATGCCTCCGTGAGTGTTAGTGTGATAATAGTGTAGTATAATGATATTGTAGCTTGAAAATATGCGATTATCCTTCGAATAGCAATGTATACGATATAGTTACATTATGATCCGAATCTCTGGTGCTAGGCGTAACGAGTATAACGAGTAGTAACAACGCACAAAAGTGCGGGTTGTTACATGGACAGCACTGAAGGCTTGGAAAAGTGACAATAAAGTTACCTAAAATAAATAGATGTTTTTATTAAATAAAAATAGGATTTATTCCTATGAAAATGTGTGTACTAAAAACTTGGGTTTTAACCCATGTGTTTAATATTATGAAAGTGTGGTATTTTACTCTTATAAAATATTTCCTAACTACGGTCCTGATGAAAATTCCGCTACCAAAATTAGACAATACCAGATACCACCGAAACTGGCCGCGGCCGTCCGTTCCTGTATTTGAATAGGGGGACGAGGGTTGCGACATCCACCGTCACCTTCAACCCACCACCACCACCATCACCCTCAACCCACCACCACCGTCAACAACCCAACAATTTTTACTTTCACCCCCTCCTCCAAACAAACCACTTTCCACCAATACATCTTCTCCATTTCTCACCTCCACACCTCCGTTTCCACGACCCTAAACCTCAAACCCATGGATTCGTCGACTTGCCACCACCCCATCCCTTTCAATTAAACATACACAGACGGGGATACGGACCCAGATCCAGGATAATCCAAGATTGGAGTGGGTTCAGGTGTGGTTTACAGAGCAGTGATATGTAGTTACGATGTTTCTGTTGCAGATCTGTGAATTGTCCTGAAATTAGCACCATCGGTGTTTATGGATTCTTCCTTATTGGTCTGTTAGGGCATGTGATTTTGAGTCTGTTGTTTTTTAATGATTATTGTTTGAAGTTTTGAAACCCTAGGTTTGTGGTTTTGGATCTAATATGAATTTAAAATAATAGGTTTGTGGTGGTGGGTAGAAGGTGACGGTGGAGGTGGTGGTGGCGGGTTGATGGTAGAGGTAGAGGTGGAGGTGGTGGGCTGATGGTGGAGGTGGTGGTAGGTCTGTTAGGGATTTTATAGAGAGAGAATGAAGAAGATGAGTGGTGGGCCATCTTTATACTTTTTATTTTTTTTAATTATTCAGGGGTAGTAATGTCATTTCACACATACTTAACTGAGAAAACTAACATAGGTTAGCGATAAGGTTCACACAAGTGAAAAATGGCAACCACCGGGATCACGTATTTAGTTATGAAAGCATCGGGACCAAGTCTGAAATTATTACAGACTACAGGACCAACCAATTTAACCTCTAGTTTATATGAAAATGTAGTCTATTAAACCTACAGTGGTCTAATGTTAAATTCACTTATCATTTCTTTTAATTTGAGTTCAACTTCTTCTCATCACAAAATAACTTTTTAGCTTTATGCTCTCCGCCCCCCCCCCCCCCCCCCTAACGGTTGACTATTTTTTAGAGCATCCACAATGATGGATCAAAGTCCATAATCCAGACTGCCTAGTCAGTATGCTACATCATTTTAAACCCCACTTTTTAGAGCATCCACAATGGTAGATCAATCTCCATTAAAAAAGGTTTGTGAGTGGGTGGTCCCCACCATTTCAGACCAAGCTCGTCTAGTGGAAGAAACTGAACCGCATGGGTTTAACTCCCATAACAAAGGTGGTCCGGTGGAAGGTGATCCGCTCAACGGACTTAAGCAACGGGTGGATTGAAGGAGATGCTCTTAGTAATGTTTTATTCTAGTAGCTTCATTATTTGAAAAATAAATTTTTCTTTTGGAATATATCTTTTGGTGACATTATTTATATTTATATGCTATAAAATAAAAAATTATTTTTTGAGATTAATATTATATTATATTTACAATTTTAAATATTTCAAATTTGTATGTTATTAATCATAATTTAATATATTGTATAGATTTAAAATATAAAATTATAAAGGAAGGTAAAAATAATGTATATACATAAAAATCTCAATGAGTATTTTTATAACACTAACGGGTATTCTTAATACTCGCGCTTGTGCTAGATACTTAACGGGTAATGGATCTATGGGACAATATTTTACAACTGGGTATGGATATGAGATTAGCCATACCCGGCCCATTACCATCCCTAGTAATGGGAAATAGACCAGCACCCTAGACCTTGCCACGACCTTATCGTCGTTGCTTTGTTATTCGAGTAATGCTTGGCTATAGGAAAACAACCCAAAAGGGCGTAACCCAACAACCCCAAGGTCCATGTACTGACCTTATGATGGTTTAAAAGAAGGGAACATGTGTGTATATGTTATTTGTGGTTTTTGAGTGTGTTTTATGGTCGACGTTATGATGTTTTATGACTTTTTACACTTTGTACGAAAAATGGACTTTGTAGCCAACTCCCACCCTATATATACATTGAGGAACCCGGCGAGAGACCGTCCTCTCCTCTTTCTCATAAAACTTTGGCCCTGAACCCCAACCTCGTCAAAAGCCCATACACCTACGGGAAACCCCTAGCGTTGTCTTCTCATTGTGATTATGTTATAGACTAATACCATTGTAAGGTATATGGGACTTGTCCCACATCAGTTGTATGGGCAACTGATGTGGGGTTTATATACCAAATGAGCTCTCTCACCCATCAAACTAGTCTTTTGGGTTGAGTTATCACATTTGATATGTAACATTGTGATTCATCAGTCATCACCCAAATGATTCCAAGGTGAACCATTGCCCTTGTCACTCCCACCAATGATACCCGTGTTGTCGTCGTCTTAACAGGAAATAGCTCTCCACCGCCTTGATCGTTTGTATGACTGCCTTTAAACTCTAAAAATTCTTATTGATATATTCCAATGGTTGGTTTAGTGACATGAAACAAGAGTTTTTAATAATTGATTATAGAAACTACTATAAATTCTCATTTATAAATCACAACAATCCTTTTCTTACTCGTTTATAATTTGCGACCAAATAAGTGAATCAAATATATAAGATACGATGTGTACCAAATGAACAGGAGACTAATCACGTGAATGTGAAATGGGCAGATTGAGTCCTGCCAAATTATGCAAGTTGGCATAACAAATTCATGCTTCGTAAGAATTGACCTGTTTCAATTATTGGATTGGACTCCATTAAAACTGACCAGAACTTTTTCAACAGTAATAGGAGTTTGTTGTTAATTACCTTAACTGCAATTATTGGATCTAAGAAAGCAAACCTAGACTTTTTAGAGTTTTGATTAGAATGCTTTTATTTTGTCCAAAGATTTTTTCATGAGCGTTGTTCACGATTCATCTCTCAGGATGTATCACTATATATATGTAGTCCAAGATGGTTTCGTTAGTACTTTTAAAAAAGATATTGATGCCACTTACCTTTAGAAAATGATATAAACTGATAAAAATAACCATTAAGACTGTGTTGTGGAGCTATGAGGCGCTAGCCACGCGGCTGCCACGGTGGCTCGCGAACACCACAACGGCCAAGCCTCAGTGGGGGCGCGAGCGGAGGCTTCAGCAAAGGCGTGAGGCGGTGAGGGTGGTGGTTGGCGCTATTGGGCAAAAAATAAGGGTGTTTTGAGGGGCTATTGGTGAAATTACCACAACAGGCTCAAGTGAGGGGGGAAGGGCGAGAGTGGGTAAAGTGATGAGTAGTATTATAGTCAGCGTCATGTGTCGCAATATTAGAGGATGAATCTGGGCTGTGACTTCAGCCACAATACATAGTCTAAGATTTTATCATATAAACATTAAGCTACAAAGATCTTCTCATGTTCGTCACGTATGGCCAAAGAAATAGCCATCGAACCCCTTATAAATGGGAAAATTACGAAAATGTTGATTGACCAAGAGGGTTTTCAATTTTGTCACTCTCGTGCGTCCTTGGAAGGACCACTGAGCATGGGATGAGTCAGCGTACCATGTTGAAGAGTCCATGTATCACGCTCCTTCGGAAGAGTCCACCGACGCTTCGGAAGAGTCCACCGACGCTTCGGAAGAGTCACCGACGCTTCGGAAGAGTCACCGACTCTTCGGAAGAGTCCACCGACGCTTAAACATGTGGGACACGTGACGGACACGTGTCAGCTTCTACGGACATGGACGCATCAACATAACATGCGGACTCTTCCGAAGCTCAGTGGTCCTTCCAAGGACGCAGGAGAGTGACAAAATTGAAAACCTCTTGTTCAACCAACAATTTCGTAATTTTCCCCCTTATAAATCATGTTTTTCTTGAAATTACATATTCAATTCATACAAATCATATCACCCGGTTTTCTGTTACAAACATGACTTCATATGTCCTCTAAAAATACCTAAGCGAATAGAATCCATTTTATATAAACCATCGGATTTTGCTGCAAAAAAATGGACCGGTCAAGGGTTTAGAACTCGGTCATTTATTAAAAAAAACGTTCTCTGTTACACTTTACAAACCCTTGTAATTTTTATATCTTTTCTTTTTGTCCAAATCGTACATTATTTCAAAAACCATGATATGTTCTATATTTCCTACATTTTCATTTATCTCATGACATAACCATGTCTGATATTTATTTAGCATGATATTATATGGCTCAAGCTATTCACACGCTTAATTTGAAACTTATTTTGCCCGTGATATGTATACGACCCGTGTAGGTGTTTACTAGCCATATAAGATGTCAGAGAATGCTTTATACGACGTGCATACACTTATATATTTTTCAAGGGAATGTACACTATATGACCTGTATACATCTATACGTGTCGTATGCATGTCAAGGAATGTCTGCTTAATTTGCCGTGTGATGTGAATGTATACAACCTCCGTATACAAGTTATACATATAGCAAGACCATATAATTATATATACCAAGAACTAAACATAAAAACTTTAATCAAAATCAAAGTTAAAGATATCATGTGATTATCATTCCAGCTAAGGAGAACAGTACTACACTCCATCTCAATATAACACCTACTTCATCACATCACTTCTTCCACCAATACACATCAAGTGATCAATATGGAGTCCTCTAAGCAGCAACTCACTGCTCTTCTTCTCATCTCCATGTTCCTCATTTCCACTGCCACTCCAATTGCTCTTGATTGTGTTCCCTGTGGCCACCCCCCCTCCAAACCACCCACCGGCAAACCACCATCCACCCACCCCCCTATTGTCAAACCACCAATCACCCTCCCACCAGTTGTCAAACCACCAATCACCCTCCCACCAGTGGTCAACCCACCAGTGATCCTCCCACCGGTAGTCAAACCACCAATCACTCTCCCACCGGTGGTCAACCCACCAGTCATCCTCCCACCGGTTCTCAACCCACCAGGTGGCGGAACCCCAGGAACACCGTGCCCGCCGGGGCCATTTGTGCCAACTCCGGCGGCCACATGCCCCATTGATGCACTAAAGCTTGGAGCTTGTGTGGATCTTTTAGGTGGGTTGGTTCATATTGGGTTGGGTGACCCTGTGGTGAACCAATGTTGTCCAGTTCTTGCTGGGTTGGCGGAGCTTGAGGCTGCAGTTTGCTTGTGTACAACCCTAAAGGTTAAGCTTTTGAATCTCAACATCTATTTGCCACTTGCTCTTCAGTTGCTTGTTACTTGTGGCAAAACCCCACCTCCTGGTTACACTTGTGCTGTTTAAGTTTTCAAGATTTCCCATTTAGGTAACTTTTTTTTCTCATGCAAACCCTAACCCTAATCTCTCTCTCTTTCTCTCTCTCTCTCTAAGAATGCTTATGCATTTATTTTCGTGTTTTGTACTTTAATTATTTAACTAGGTTATGAAATTTAGGTAAAGATATTCTACTCACATAATGAAAAGTTTTTTAGAAATATAATAGGGTTTTCACCGACTAAAAGATCCGTTGGAACATTGTCAGTGAAAGTCATCACCGACGAGTATCGTCGATGAAGCTCTGTCGGTATATTAATTAGCTGTTGGTGTTGCTATATCTGATGCAACACCGACGGATATTTTAATGAAAAGTTTTTTTTTTTTTTTTTAATAATAGCTTGATCATGTAGGCTCAAAATCATGATATCCATATTAATAGTGAAAACAAAAAAAAAAGGCATACTAAATGAGAATATTTAAATTATACACATGTTACAATTTTGAAGCGAAAGACTTTAACACATGGTGTTATCATGAGTTGACTTTTATACGTTATTGTAAGTTTGTAACTGATATTTGAAATTTAGTTTATGATGTAATTAGTTGTTTAAAATTTTAGCATGGAAATGTGTCTATAAGCTATATAAACTTTCCATCAAAACATAAGTTTAAAATTAGTTACATCAAAAGGTTGAATATTTTCAAAACGGTAGTGTAAAAAACTTAATCCACATATTGTCCGGAATAAAATTTTAATTTTGAAAGCCTCTTGCTATATAATTCATTAGTTCTTATTAAATATGAGTTTTGTCTAGCATTTGTATAATATGAAATGTATTGATGCAGGGACAGATGATGAATATATATCCATGGATGAACTAAAGTCGCCATCAAAATCAAGAAGTACTCTCTATGTTTTGAGTGTTTAAATTTATTTTCTATTGTTTAATTTGTGTCAAATATGACTAATGATCAGTGTTTGATGCATGGTTTGTTGAGTTGATGTAAGGACATATATATGACCATCAATTATTGAAGAAATTTAATGATTTACTTTTATTAATGACTTTTCACTAGATCGTAGCAGACTTGTTAAAGTTGCGCTATGTGTTATACATATCACATCTTTCATCTATTATTATTACCCGGTGTCATATCACCATCGTCTCCTTTCATCACTCACCTTCGTTCCTTAACTTATGTTATACTCATATCTCTTCCCTCGATCGCTCTTTCTTTATATTTTATACGAATTTAATTTTATTATTGTAAATATACCATATATAATATTTATAAAATATTAATAATCGTGGTTATTGTGGGTGCAAGTAAATGTTAGTTATAAAAGTATATTATTTTAAATGTCACACATGTAAATCAAAAACTAAGAATCTAGTTATTTTCACTACCCCTTCCCTCAATTTATGTAACCAAACCCACTTCTTCACTTTTCCCTTTCTTCTGTAGGGTTTTATTCAAATCCAGATACACATCCATTGTATTTAAAAAAAACCTCTAGATCCATCATACCACATTTCTTAGAGAGAGAGAGATGCGATGAGACCAGGGTCTAGGCCACGCTCACACCGCAAATTCACGGTGCGTGGTGTTCCCCACTCCCATGTTGATGCCATGTGCCAGGCATCTCACTCTTCATTACCTGACCATAACATATAGCCTTATTGACGCATGTTAAAATTTAGGGCATGTTTGGCTAAGCTTTTCAAAACAACTTATTGGCTTATTGACTTATCAAAAAGCCAATAAGTTGTTTTTGTGTTTGAGTAAGCCAAAAGTCCTTTTAGAAATGGCTTTTTGCAAAGAAGAAAAATGAGGTTTTAAGAAGTCACAATATTGTGACTTTTTGGCCAGCTTTTAACTTTTCAAACTACAAATTACTAATATACCCCTTCTTTACCCCCCTTATGTCTAAAAGAATGCCCATTTTAGTCATTTTACATCAATAAGCTAATCCAAACACTTTTTTTTAAAAACTCCTTTTCAAAAATTTCTTTTCCCAAAAGTCCTTTTCCAAAAATCTTTTTTAACTATAATAAGCTTAGCCAAACATGCCCTTAACATTTGTATTTACTATCCGGTTAGAGTCGATTTAATTATTTAATTAATTTAATAACTTATGTTACATTTAACATATCTTATAACAAATAAAAATTATGTAAAAGGAAATACGAGAAATAAGTAAAAGTTTTTAAAGTTTACAAAGAAAGTCATATTTAAAATTAGATCATTTAGTGACAATATATATAGCTTTTATAAATATATTAGATATTTAAAAAAATCATCATCATCATCATACTCAGTAAATCCCACCAATAGCAAAGCAAAGGTAGGGTCTGAGGAGGGTAAGATGTCGACAGCCTTACCTCTACCCTGTAGGAATAGAGAGGCTGCTTCCAGTGAGACCTCCAGCTCGATAGTAGTTTTGCATCAAGTCTTGAACAAAAGGCACATAACACTAGCAATCAGGACAAAGACCAACTAGACGAGACTAGTTTTTTATTTTACTAAAAGAGTATTTACAATCCAACTAGACGAGACTAGTTTTTTATTTTTCTACGGAGAAGAGATTTTACAATCCGTTGGGAATATCCCAATGGTGTTGGTGAATTAGATAAGCTGTAGAATAGATAGAAGTCATGAGTTCAATCCCTATAATAAGTAAGTTTACTGATTAAAAAAAACAAAAAAAGAAGAAGAGATTTTAGATATGGAGATAATATTAAATTTTTATTAAGGTACAAATGAACTATCCCTTGGACTTTGTACATTTGTATGTACATATTGTCATCTTCAATTCACGTGTCCAACAAGTACTGAAGTGTGGGCGCCACACCCCATAGTTTCAGGGTTTTGATATACAATTTTAGCTCAGGCCCTGACGGACCAAACGATAAGGTGCGATAATAGCGTGACTCTCTTCCATCCAAAAGGTGAATGATTAAAATTATGTAAAATGGGGTAGACATTGGTAGGGCTGTAAACGAACCTGACGTTTGACGAACAGTTTATGAACCCTTCGACGAGAAGTTTGTTTGTGTTCGTTTGTTTATTAAACAAATGAACACAAACAAGAAATTTCGTTCGGTTATTTAAATGAACAAACATGAACAGTTTATGTTCGTGAACGTTTGGTAACGTGTCTGTTTGTGCTCGATAATGTTTTTCGTTTTTATATTTTATTTAAATACTTCAAAATTCCGACAAATAAATATTTGATAAGTGTTAGTTTGTTTGTGTTCATGAACATTAGTTTGTGCGCATTTGTGCTCATCAACGTTTGTTTTTTGTTCATTGCCTAAAATTAACAAACGAACACGAACAAGTTCAGTTTCTTAACAAACGAACACAAACATAAAATCTCGTTCGGTAAGCGTTAGTGAACAGTTCGTAAACACATATATTTCTTAACAAGCGAACACTAACAAAGTCTTGTTTGTGTTCGTTCTGTTCGGTTCGTTTGCAGCCCTAGACATTGATGAAGATTTAGGAGTATAGATCAAAAGAGTTGAGTTAGTCGTTCTGAAAAGATATTGTAATTGTATATATCGAAAAGTCTTATCGCATTCGAACTAAATTATAAGCTTCGCTTGGTCCCACTTTTATATCCATGATCTAACATATCATAACCTTCTAACGTGTTTGATATATGCTATGAATATCTGTTTGGTTTTATTATATCCATGTCCGACAATTATTAAAGGAAAAGTTAATGGTTGGTATGTCTCTGTGTTGAAGAGAATGAAAAGAGGGACCATTTGGATGTTGATGCACATGACATTTGTTTGTCATCACTCGATTCAAAACATGTGATTGTATCGTTTCTACACACACACACACAAAAAATAAATAAATAAATAAATAAAAAATTAATAACCTTCTACTTGATTTGCTTAGAGGCTGTTTGATAACTTTTAAATGGTTAAGTCTGAACCATTAAGTGCTGAACCAGTAAGATGTTCGAACCATTAAGAGCCAGTATAATGCTTAATCATTCAAAGGCAAATGTCTGACCAATTCATATTAGAGGTCTTAACCATTCAGACTCAGTATAATGTTTAATCATTCAGAGGTAAATGTTTGAACCATTCAGACATCTGCTCGCAAAACAAACAGTCTAAACCATTAAGTGTTGAACCAGTAAAGGTCTGAACCATCAAGAGGTAAACAGTCTTTTTACGCGTTAACAGAGTATTGATAAGGCCCCATAAGTTTTCCGATAACATACTCACAGTTAAAAAAAAAACGTTTTCTCGTCGCTAGAAACTAGCACATATCATCCACACCACTAAATATATATATATATATATATATTTATAAACAAGAGAATATTTGAACTTTTAAACCCATTAAACATCTCTTCAATCAGTACATCAGAAGAAGAACCAACATGCTATAAAAGAAAAATACCACTACATCTCAGATCTATGGGAAGACAAACTCAGTCAGCCACAAGTCTCATATCGATCCGATGATCTCACTGAAAAAACCCTAAAACGACACAGATTTTTTTAAAAAAATTAAAAAAAAAATGCTCAAAAATAGTCAACAAAGAAAAAGACCTTTTTACCCTTAACTTTGAGCTATATATATGTTACAAATCAAATCCCCGGTTTCAAAGGATCATTTTCACCTACCTATGATGATTTCTCATCAATCACCAACTGATATCTCACCGTTTCTCCGCTAATGTCCCGGGGAGAAATCGAGAAATCTAACACGACTGCATTGTTTCAACTTCAAAACCGCACCTTGAGCGTTCCCGCGAATCAAGTCTACGTATGTTGCCGTTAACACGACTTCCGGATTGTTGGGTAATAAAGACAATGCCAGTGTCACAGCCTCGTGTGCCCGCTCCATGTCACCTTCGGCTGCTGCTATGGCCGCCATGTCAGCCAACAAGACCCCACGAGCCTCCTCCGGCTTCAAGAACCAAGAGTCCGAACCTCCTTGAGGTAACGATTGATCCACCGTAGGGGCGTTATTGGAATTTGGTTCATCGAGATCCACGGTTTTCTTACTTTGCCAGATGATGTTATAGTCCTCTTGGGTGTATGGTAATTCGATATTATTACTATTTTGCCCTGAAATATAACTCGATAAATGCTCGGAAGCTAGCTTAGGCTGGTTCAAGAGACAGTAGGCCTCCGCTGCGTAAACGTTTCCGAGAAACGCGTAAACCCTAGAACATTCCGGAAGTTTTAAAAGACACTTGGCTGCCGCCAACGCCTTCACTGCATTCCCGAGTTCTAGATAAACAAACGCCAGGTCAGCAAGCACCGCTTGCAAGATCATCAGGTTTTCTTTCCCGCAAAGAGCTTCATATTCGTTAACCGAACTCTGTAACAACGGATTCGGATTCCCGCTACTGTTCCCCACCTTCGTCTCTTTAGCCTCGCCATTTGAATTCACCATGTTCGAGTTCAGTTGCGGGTTCAAGTTCTCATAAGGGCAGTCCAACAAGTGTAACGCATTCAGAAGACAACGTTTAGCAAACGCGAGTGAAAGATCAGGGTCCACCTGCACTGCATTTGTTAAATTCCAACGCTCTATAACAAGTTGTCTCCATTTCCCCCTACCGACAATTTTCACGTTGATATCCGCTTTCTTTTCCGAAAACATTATACAGCACTCGGCAATTCGAAGCCACAAAAGAGGCCGTTTAAAGAAAACCGAACCCGCCTGTTGGAAACATCGAACCGCAAGTACAGGTTTCCCACTGGTCAAATAAAGCAACCCGCAGTTATAAGCAAAAAGAACCGATTTATCCTGAGAAAAACTGAACAGTTTCATCGGTTTCTCCTTTTGTTGCGGAGAGCTGGTTCCGAGCGCCTTGGAGAAAAAGACGGCTGACGTTTCGTATTTACCGAGTTGATAATAAATGCAGCCGAGATTGTTGTAATACAACCCTGAGGATCCGGTTTCGGTTTGACTTACAGACGCCATTAACAGCTTTATAGCTTTTCGGTGGTTATTTCTAGCGTATTCGAGTTGGGATTTTAGAAACAACGCGAGTGAATAATCTTTTCCGCGTGCGACATTCATGGCCATTTTCACTTCACGTTTGGCCGCTTTGAGATTTCTTGTGAGAATAAGAATCCAAACTTTGTATAAATGCACCTTCATCCGTAAATCAGGCGTTGAAATAAACGATTCGTCGGTTTGGATTTTCGAGAGATCGTTTGATGGTCTTGTGTTGATTTCCATCATTAGGTTTTCTAGTGTTTCTTCTGATGGAGTTCGGGATAATGGGCTTTCAGGCCCGTTTGTGCTGACAGTTTGATCAGAGTTGATTGGATCGGAAGATAACATAACGTTGTTCGGTGCTGACGTGGATTTTGTCACTAGGTTTGTTAATTGTTGCTGAGAGATGTTTCCGGAATCACCTTGATTGACTAAGTTATTGCCCCCTACTCTTTCCATGTAACCGATCACGTCCTGCGATAAGAAGAATATATTTTAAAAGAATTATATGTAGGTACATACAGACGAGTAAAAATAAAAATAACCCAATACGATGTTCAGAGTTGAGACAAACAAAAAACCACAACACTACTCCATATACTTAGAATACTATATTCACATAGAGGTCCTTGAACTCTTTAAGCAAAACTACAATCAAATACTACTACTAGGGCTGTAAACGAAACGAAGGTTCAGCGAACAATTCGTGAACCGTTCAGCGGGAAGTTCGTTTATGTTCGTTCATTTAATAAATGAACAAAAACACGAACAAGAAATTTCGTTCAGTTTTAAACAAACAAACATGAACAGAGGTTGCGCTCGTTCGTTTATGTTTGTGAGCGTTTGGTAACGAGTTCATTTATATGTGTTCGTTTATGTTCATTAGTGTTCGTCCATTTAAAGGTTTTTTTATGTTATATTTTAATTCATTGGTTTAAGTTTTTTTAAAATTTGAAACCACAGTTATACTATACGCCTCCGCTAACATCCCTCATTTGACCATTTCATTTTCAGTTTGTGTTAAAGCTTAACAAACTTCTTAATTTTGTGTTAATTATGTTTATGATAATTATGTCACCTATGTTCGGATAGTTAAGTACTTATTTATTTTTGGTGGATTCTTTCTGATGGGAAATATAGATTTTATATTAAAATTAATATATAACGTTCTTTGTGTTCATTTATGTTCATGAGCATGTGTTTGTGTTCTTTTGCATTCGTTTACGTTCAATAAGTGTTCATGAACATGTTCATTCCTTTAATGAACAAACACATTGTTCGTGTTTGTTCGGTTCGTTTACAACCCTAAATACTACTGTCTGGGAAGCCCTTAACTTATTCATTTGGTTTATTAAGATCAGACTCTAATGTCGTCCCTTAATTTCTTAAATTAAGTCTTGATGACAGCACAGTCGGGCAATAATATTCTTTCGTGATTCTACTAGAGCTTGATGCCATTGTAAAACACCACAATTACATATATGGGTCAGATAAACGATTTTGTAGTATATAAACATAATGCAAATATTTATTTATTTATTCTGGGCCAGATAAACGATTTTGTAGTATATAAACATAATGCAAATATTTAACTATTTATTCTAGTGAAAGCAAGAAACTTACAGCAGCTCTTGAAGCATGATGACATACTAAAGAAACATCAAGTAACAGGAGGCATACATGACGTGCCACTCTCTGTTGAATAAAAACAAACTATGAGTACACAACTTAAATAAAAATAATATAAATTCATCGCTTACCTCATCAATCGGTTCGATAGTTTGATATAATCTTTCCAAAATGGAGAAACACTTCTCGTATTCATGTAGATGGTAGAGAATGACTGCCTACAGATAAGCAATATAGAAGAGCAAAGGAAATTACGAAAGATAATAGGAAATGCAAGGATATAAGAAACAAAAACGAACATGATGAAAATAACATACTATGTTGAACATTGTCACGGAAACATCAAACTCATCAGCTGCAATGCCCTTGTTTCCCTTATTTCCCACTGATTTGATTCGGTTGTTCAACACCTCTGCATTTTCTCCAGTTGAATGAGCAGGCCTCTCACTTCGTTTCTTAATCAAATGAACAAAAGTCAAACATGTACAAGCAAGAATTTATTACAAATATATATCTTATAGAAGAGAAAAAATTAACAATAATAAGACATAACTTCTAGGGCTGCAAACGAACCGAACGTTAACAGTTCGTGAACCATTCGGCTGGAAGTTTGTTTGTGTTCGTTCATTTAATTAATGAATGAACAAGAACAATAAACTTCTTGTGTATAGTTAAATGAACGAACATGAACACAGGTCGCGTCCGTTCAATTATGTTCGTGAACATTCAGTAATGTGTTCGTTTATGTTCATTTGTGTTTGATCGTTCACTAGTGTTTCTAGTTTTTATATTTTATTTTATAACCTCAAAATTCCGACAAATAAAATATTTAATAAGTGTCAATGTATTATATAATGTATTCTGTTCATGAATGCTTGTTTGTGTACGTTTGTTTCCATTTGTGTTCATGAACGTTCGTTTGCGTTCGTTGCCTAAAATTAACAAACGAACACGTTCATTTCCTTAACAAACGAACAGGAACACAAAATCTCATTCGATAAGTGTTCATGAACAGCTCATGAACACATATAATTCCTTAACAAACGAACACTTTGTTTGGTTTATTTGCAGCCCTAATAACTTCATAACAACAAACCACAACTTCAACAACTAAATTGTTCATCTGTTTACCCCTGACTAGTTTCACTAATAAGATTTGTAATGTTTTGCTTTACGCGCGTTTCCAATGAAAATACCATGGAGATAGAAGTGAAAGGTATTCTGAATACTGATCTCCAAAATGACGATATTAGACATACCTTAAGATTATCTAGTGCTTCCAAAAATCTCTTTGGATTTGAAAATCCATCTTGAAAGTTCTCCACAATAGCAATGTTATGAAGAACCTACATATAAAAAGATAAATATGTACAATGGGAGCATCCATAAAAGTTCATCCAATAAAGAGTAAGGATATAAACAGAAAAGTAATAAGATCCTCTCATTTACATGGGATATAAATATAACTTAATATACATATGCTAGTTTCAATATAAACAAAAGTGTGTTAATCTCGATATATATTAGGTTAATGATCTTCTAATAATTAAGATTTAAAGAATGTAACTAAAATCAATGTGTCATCGAGCGATGTGGTGTATAACTTAATTATGATGATTATATACAGAAGAATGGAGTGCCACTTGACTGAGATACAAGACATGTGGTAAGTAGTAAAAAGATACTGTTTAAGTAAAATACACTAAATCAATAACGTATTTTCATTCTCGTCACTTCCACCAAAGTGGCTTCATTAACGCCACAACAAATATTCATAACTCGGCTAAACTAAATAATCTTAAACTGGCCCCTCACAAAATTCCACACTAACAACTATTCACCAAGGATTTTGCACCGATCAAGCATGCCCATTTTGTGACAGTTTTCTAATACTAATGAACATCAAAAGTTCAAACATCCAAGGTGAAAAACAGCTAGCCAACATAGTGTCAAAGCAACCTGATTGAACTATATGATCAAAAATAAAAATGTAATCATGCCTAGGGAACCTCTACATGAGTGTTCTTCAGCTACAACCACAAGAGATTTTTACAAAGTACACCAAAATTGTGGGGCAGGATTAGTCTATGTTGTTAAGCGCGCCCCTAGACGCAGAAGCGCAGCGCTGGGAAAGCACCTTGCCTGGACAGCTATCCAGTTAATGCTGTAAAAATCAGATATCGGTCAAGGACCGAAATTTGAGATATAGGTTATCGGGGCGAATTAGGATATCAGTAATTTTAATATCATGCAGAATTTATATATATAGCAATTTAACACTAAAAAATCCGTATATTCTCCTACCATTAACAAATTAACCTTTTGCAACTTGCAAAACACTAACGATTGTAGCAAGTAGGAACTGATTAAGACTTAAAACAATAACATTTAACACTAACAGTTAACAATTAAGACTTAAAACACTAATAGCAGCAATAAGAAGATGAAATACGAATGGTAGAACTAAGAAGAAAGGTACTGGTATCGGGAAAATCAGTGATATTATCGGTCAATATCGCCGATAATAGCGGTACCGATATTTGACACCAATATATTACATAGGGACCGATAACCGATATGTCACCGAATTAACTGCATAGCTAGATAGGCGCAGAAGCGCAGCGCTGGGAAAGCACCTTGCCTGTATAGACGCGGTTTCAGGCAATCAGACGCAGTTTCCAGCCAAGTTCTTGCCAAAAATCGTCTTAACCTGTTTTAATAAGTCTAAAACTCCTAGACAAGCCTGGATTCAACCTAAAATAGCCTAAACTAGCCCCAAACAAGCCTAAAACATGTCTAAAACCCCTAAAAATAGTCCTTTTATACTATAAACAAAGTGCAAAACAAACCCTTGTTTTTTTTTCTTTTGCACCTTGTGACTAGGCTCCGGACAAGGCCTGTGTGCCTTCACTGCGCCTTGCACCTTTGACAACATAGCTATGAGCCCACTTTCTTTAGTTAAATAAAGAAAATGTTTGATAATATTATATATTTACATGTCATAAAATAAATGTTCTATTCAGTGCAAACTACAAAACAAGCACAAACTACTTGAATCAATCACTCACATTACATACATTCTCAAAACCAAATTAACTCAACCAAACAATCAGCATTTCAGTGTTCTACTTGAATTAAAAAAATAAAAACAAATAAATAAAGAACTTCATGAGTGTTCTTCAGCTACAAAACATAAACTTATATCAAGTAAACTCAATTGTAGAGCAGCATGAGTCCACTTCCCCCAATTAAATAACAAAACAATAACAAATTTATCACATGTAGTAACAAATCACTCACTAACATTACATAATACATTCTCAAAACTGGATTAATTCAACCAAACAACATGCATTTCAGTGTTCCACAATTATCAATACAAAACAGAAGCATAAAAACAAGTGAATTCACCTTCGGATCATCGGATTTCTTATCCAAGATCTGATTCAACACTTTCAAACAATCAACATACTTCCCTAACTGAAACAGCACATACGCCTCTTTCGCTAGCGATTGCGTAACCGTAATCAAGTCGGAATCGGACGCTGAAGATGCCACTGATAACGATTCCATTCCGCACAACCAACAGATCGAGGAGCAATCAACGTATACAGATAATAATAATAATAATAATAACAATTCGAAACGATAAAACCCTAACCTTCTTATTATTCCTTCACCGGTTAAACAATCACATCAACAATTGATCGATTAAAGCCCTAATTGATGATGTGAATCTGTAAATAGTGAGGCTGATTTTCGGGAGTGTAGAGAGAGAGAGAATCTAGAGAGAGAGAGAGAGAGGGTGAGTTTTGCTGCTTATCGACTCCGGGGTTGGGTCTGAGTTGAGCGATTCGAGTTTGAGTTAGGGTAAAGTGACGGTGAATGTAACTGGGTTGTGTGACAGACCGTTGATGTGTGTTGGGATAATGGGATCTGACGGTGGATGAGGTGTTGAGGGACTTCTTTTGTTTATTTTTATTCTTTTTTTAAGATTTATTTTCTTTTCTGAGTAAATTGTAATTTGCGTTCGTTCGTGTGATTTAAGGGTGGGATTAAGATTATTTGGTATGGTTCCCTTTCCCCTACCTCTACGTCATCTTTTCCTCCCCCTTCCTCTCCCCATCAACAAAGAAATGATTTCCCTATCTATCCTTATCCAATAACATCAAGAGAGAGAGAAGCATTTCGAGATGAACGGGGAGAATTCCCCGATGGCACCGAAGACAAGACGGGGGGTGGTGTTCCCTGTCAGGGTCCCCCTCCACATCTGCTCCCCGCGTGATTTCCCAAACCCACACCCAAGGGTCTAATATGAGTCTTTACTTTTAAAATCTCGTATGTTGAGTCTTTGCAGTTTACATTTCCTAACATCATACGTCCTTTTGTTAAATTGTCATTTGTTTGACCGTCAATGAGAGGATATTTCGATAATCTTGAAACCCTAACACATTGAACTCCTCCTGCTTAAAATCCGTCACCGCTAACCAACTTCACTGTTCACCAATTCCAACACCCACCGCCCACCACCGAACACCGCCACCTTTCACCATTAAAATCGGATTGTTGGGTGCAGAATGGTGTAAGAGAAAGAGATAAAAATAGAGAGGCGGACAAGTGTTGTTGCAGTTCTTTGATAGTAGAGAGATAAATAGTTAATAGTAGGTTTGAGTGTATACTTATTAATTGTAGAGAGGAATCAAGGAGAAAAAAGGAGTTCAAAACATTCATAATACATCTTGTGATGGTAAAAAGGGCATTTCCTCTCAAAACTAACGGTTGATTGACGCCAGGGGTTCATAGTGTAACAAAACGTAAAACACATGGTCTCAGCATGCAATAGTTTGAAAGTAGGTACTCATGTTCATCCCGCCCCTAAACCACATGGACACAAATTGCACTTTACATTTCTTTTCTTTTTTTGCGCATAACCAATTGGATATGTTTTGTGAAACTAAATAATATGATTTTAAAATACAATTATCATTTTTTTATATTGAAATAAAATAAGTTTTAGAGTAAACTGCAATTAATGTCCCTATGGTATGTTGTTAGAATCAACATGCGACCCTAAATCAAAATAATGGACACTCGAGTCCTCATGGTTTGCAATTTCCTGCCATCTGCACCCTTTTATTAACTCAACATTAGACCAACGTTAGTTAAAAGGGTATTTCAGTAATCTCGTAACCCCCCATCACCACACTAGCTAACCATCACCATACCCTGCCAATCTTCAACAACCACCCTACCCAACCACCACCAAAATCAAAAGTCAAAGCTCTGTAATCCGTGACTCAAGAAATGGTGATCGAGACTCAACCGAGTTTATCAATTCACAAATCAGATGATTTATTTGTGTCAAAATCATAAGAATTCAAGATTTAATTCTAATTCGGGGAATATACGATTGAAAATTTTGGCGATGGATTGTTCGGCGTTTATTTAATCAATATATCGACAATTAGAGCCAGTGGTTTTCAATATTCAAGTGATCAAGTCAACAGAATTTGAGTCAATTAAATTGATGCATAACTATAAAACCCATATCATGATTTAACCATATAGACGCAGCGAAAAAATAGAGACTTAAATTTTTTTTCATTATTACTCATATGACTTACTTGAAGGTTTGTTTCTAAAATAACCAACACTTTCTTAAAAAGATTTACAACATTCATTCTTGATTATCGCATCAAATGTAATATAAAATCACCAGTTATGTGACTATTCTTCCCGTACAATCCTCTCTCTTAGCTCGATCCTCAATCCTCATATACTTCAAAATGATGTTAAGTTCGTGCAACCTGCAATCACCACATACATGCGCATCATTAAAATTTGGTGACTTCATTCATAATCTAAGCATACGTAATTAAATGACCACGTCGCATTCTTTCTTCTCATGCTAATCTTTTCAAATCATCTTTCCGTGTACAATCTTGCATTCCAATTCCTTACATCTTCATAAGGACAACAATAGCATACCTGCATTCTCATTTTCATTCTCAAGACACCAGATTAGTAACTTAACACTCAAAGGTATTGAAGCTATGTATACGTATATACAAGCCCATTCCTTCATGTACAATAAATACTACTTTGTGCATACGTACATACATACATACATATATTCATAGACTCATACCTTCATACATAAATACATAAACACATACAAACGTGCAAACTCTTACATACCACTTACATAAGTCCAAATGATTTACTAATGTGTCCTAATTACAAACTTCTATATAAATATGTCACGTACATACATACCTATGTGCATACTCACTTCTATTCATGATTACTTATAAGTCCCAGCTATTGGAATGCAATTAAATCTATACATACATGACCACATACTTAATTCATTCCTCCACATACTCACTTACACATTCCATTCTTGCTCGCCCTTCATAAACGCCTTTAAATGACTTTCGGTTACGTTTCAGGATCTTGAAAATGAGTTTTATACTCACCCGTAGCTTGCCAAGCCATTTAGTAGGGTTAAGGTACTTTATACAAGTTTAGCGGGGCTTGGAATGGGTTCACTAGGTCCGAATTCGAAGAAACACAAAACTCTAAATCTGCATTTGGCCTCTACCGTAAGCTACGGTGGCTACCGTAGCTTACGGTGGGTACTGTAGCTTACGGTGGCTGTAAAATCCATACGGTGTCATCTTACTGCCTTACAGTGGGCAATTATCAAAACCTTCTATCGTAGCTTATGGTGGCTACCATAAGCTACGGTAGAGCCCAGTTCCATCTTTATTTTATTACTAAAACTTTCATAACTTGATCAAATCACATCCGTATCACTTGAAACTTGTTTCTATTTGTCCGTAAAAAAATTTCCTACGTAATTGACTAAAAATCCTTACCCCGGGGTCTTAACCTTTACGAATTACATTACCGTTACATGATTCATGCAAATATATTCGACCCGTTTGGTTCCACCAATTTGTTTCCGACGTAGTTAACTACTTTCGGCCGTAACAACAATACTTACCTTAGTAATTCCAATTATTACCTAATCATACATGAATCCCCACATTCATAGGTATTAAAAACTCCCTATACATACTAAGAAGTGAGTCGGAAGTCACTTACCTTAAGCGTCTGCATCCGTATTCACTTTCTTCTTTCCTTTTTTACTCGTTAGCTTTCCATGCTTGATTCCTTGCTAATGTGATTCATATCTTTTCATTCCATTATGTTACAACATTATTAGTATACATGATCATTCATCTTATTAATCATTCCACTCCTATGTCACATTGACTTTCATTGGTCAAATACTAACATACATAAGACATAGATTCATTACCACGTTATTCATAATACAATCAATTCAACTTACCATCATGTATGTCGTATAATAATCTAGCAAGTATTCACATGATCTCCTTATTCTCACAATCGTGTTAGGAAGTCTAACTTTGTTATTCATACCTTGTTGACTTTCTAGAAAGTCAACTATCAATCATATAAACTTCCAATCTTATGAACATATATCCATATTGATATGCTAGACCATAATGAAATCATATGCATTTCATTTCCATGTGGTAGGCCATATGCAACCTTGTGATCACCTAGTTACATACATATATTCACACAATCAATTCTACACATACTAGTGCTTCATGATTCTACAATTGGCAATGTCATCCAAGGTTAGCTAATACAACAAAATTTCAACGTTATTCTTTACTAGTAAGCTCGTATGTTTCACATTTAGTACACATTCACTTCTTAATCACCATCAAGCAATTAATCAAACCCATGGTGACCGTCACACCATTCAAGCACAAGGTACAAGCCCCTAGTGCATAATTTTGATCAATTATATATTCAACCCGAATTCTTATATGAATTCCATCTAAAACACATTATTCATGTTAGTTTACTATCAATTACATCATTATCATTTTCATTCATATTTGTCAAGTTCCTTTATAAAATCTCACATTCTAACTTCACCTAAACATTTCATCAAACACTTGGTGTGCATACAACATACTAAGCTTGTTGTACAACCTTCTAATGCATGTGTTCAACCCATTCACAACCATCTTCCATTAATCCTAAGTTCAACACAAATTTCATCTATCACAAATTCCTACATATACAAGCATCCTAACATTCATCTTCCAAATCCATCAACAAAAACAAGACATTCAATCTCCTTCAAAATTAGTGATTTACACACCAAGTCTTCTTATTCCATTCACTTTGTTAAAGGTAATCTAACATAAACTATAGATTAATTCACAATTAATCACAACTTGAACATACCCACCATAAGTGGGTTTCTTACATAGAAAGAGTAAGACTAGAACTCATACCATGGATTATTTCTTGCAAAATTACTAACAATGTTCCATCCTCATCCTTGATTTCCATCATGCATAGCCTAATTTGATTAATTTCTCTTCCAATTTGATGAGTTTACATGAACCCCTTTCTCCCCCTTTGTGTGTGTCGACATACACACCACACACACACATATGTGCATATTTTTTATTAAGTTTCCACATTGTTCACTTTTGGTCCCTTTATTTGGGTTGTTGGTTAGTTATAACCAACACCTTTATTTTCCATTCATAGTTAACCTTTATGTTTTTAACTAAGTTATAACTTAGTTATTTTATTCCATGCCATAAAACAACAAAACATTCTATTATATTCAATTTTGGTTTTTGGGGCGTTACAATAATGACAACAAATTTCTAATTTGAGTCATTCAACGACAACAAATTTGAATATCGAAATTGGTCCAAAATTCATTTTCAAATCCGATCTTCTTGTTTTTCATATTCTTCGTCAAAACTGATGGATGAGTTTTAGAATGTGATTTATGTGTGGTAAATGTGGTGTTTTATGAGGTTTGAGTGTTTAAATGCGTGGAATAAAGTAACTATGTGAGATTGATGTTTGTAGGTTAAACATGAGAATTAGGCGTGTTTATGGAAGCACAATGGTGGTGGGTATGAAGGGTGAAGAAACACTGACCTTATGGGTAAGCTCCGGCTAGGACTTCAACTCTTTGGCGATCCGAACTGCTAACTGCAAAACCAAACACCGTTAGTACTCATTACAGGAATGGGGTTATTCCTGTAACCACAATCCGGCGTGAGAATAAGTCTCGGTTTGGGAGAAAGAAAGTATGAATGTAGAGAGAGGGTAAACGAGAGCAAGATGAATCGTACCTTTGATGTTTACCTCTATTTATAGTTTACCATTAGGGTTTCCCCTAACTTAGGATGCGCTCCGATAAGTTAGGGATTTGCATGATCTTCCCAAAAGTTTGGGGATTTGGTTACGTGTTTTATCCATGCAGAATGAAACATTCTAGAATAAACATGTGTAATTAAGTATTTATAATAAAATAATAGGTAATGACCGGGTTCGGGTTAGCCGATCCGGGTCATACCTCATCATGTCCCCCCAGTCCGAAGTTATGAAATGATGTTCATGAAATCGGACTAAAAAAGGAAGAAGTCAAAATTCCCCCCTTTGAGTGTAAATTTCTCGAGTGGGGTGCCGTTACTTTTTTGAAAAATGGCGGCGATGGGAAAGGATGTGACAGTTAAGTCATCATTAAGGTGACAGTTGTACGTCCCCCGTCTTGACACGCGTACCCATCCGTTTGCCTTTTTGAATTTGAAAGGTTGTAATCCCTTATAAATAGGTTTCCCGTTTAGGGTTTGGGATTCCATTTTCATCGTTGCTCATAACCACTTTCTTCTTCAACTTCTTGATTCCAAAAATGGCCTCCAAACCTGGTGAGTCTTCTTCTTCTTCTTCTGCCCAAGCAGGTTCTGATGCCCTATATGTCAAATAGGGGCTTGTATCTTTCAACAACCTTGTTCAAGATTACAACATTAGGGCAGAGTGGAATTCGTTATTGTCGTCAAAGACAGACATGGCATTTCCGTTGAAAGAGGGCAAAATCACTCTATTTATTGATTTTTTTTAATTCTGCAATTTCCGATTGCCGATCACCAAGTTTTGTAAGTCCGTTTTGGACCATTATCCCATTCACATCTCCCAACTGCATCCATTAGGGCTGGTCAAACTCCGAAATTTTGAGTTTACTTGCATAGCCCTGGGTCATATCCCCGAACTTACCGTTTTTAGGGCTTTCTTCATTCTTGTTTGGAAATATCCCTTCTTCACTTTTGATAGGCGAGACATTGATGTGTCTTGCTTGAGGGACATCCCTGCTAGTTCCAGGGATAAGGATTGGAAGAAGAAATTCTCTATATTGATGTCGGTGTTATCCCCGGAGAAATGCAGTGGATGGAGATGGAACTCAAGGACAAGGTTAAAGACAACGGTCCCCCAAAAGATGCTTATGTTGAAAACGCTCTGTTTAAGAGATTGTCTCAATGCCCCTCCGAGTGCACAGTGATCCCAGAGGGAGCCTTGGTGATGGCGGGAATGAGCCTGCTATGGCGTGATATCAGGTTGTATCCTTCTTTACAAAGGGATGATGAAGGTATGTGGCCCTTTGCTTTGAGTTGACTCTGCTAATTGTATTTGCACTAACGTGTGTAAATGTCCAACAGGTAAGTGGAGTCTGTATGACTTTGTGGATCCCCCTCAGAATGCTGCTTTGAGGGTCGCGGACCGTGTGATTGGGGAACAAGAACCCGATGTACTAAAGATCCACCTTGAGCAGTTTTTGCTGCCCGCTGTGCCGGCGGATCCGTCTGCTTATATTTCCCAGCCACCCCCAGCGGGGGAAGTAGTGCTTCTGTTGCAGAGGTGAAAAAACCAATCCGGGTGAAGGTCACTGGGAGAAAGTACATGGCCGCTGGGGCCACTACTTCCGCTACTGTTGTTAGCGTTTCTGTGCCCGCAGGGGGCGTCGCTGTTACTTCCGCTCTGCCGAGTTGGTTAGTCCAACCCGCGCATTGAAAAAACGCAGGATTGTTCCTCCCTTGACTGTTTTTCAAGCGATCCAGACCGCCCATGCCTTACCCACTGGTGAGTAACTTTATGTGTGGATGTAAGTGTGGACTGTTTATATTGTTGTGCTGAACACCAGATTTGATACATGCTCTATTGCTGAGGTCCCGGTTGAGGATGTGACTTCTATGCCCTTGACATCTGTGGATGTTGTGCCTTCCGCTACAAGCGGACCAATCCTTTCAGAACTCATATCACAGGTTTCTACACCGCTGTCTTCAAGTGTCGCCCCCACGTCCTTGTTTGACTCTCCCGTTGGTATTTTTCTGCATCTGAAAAGGAGATGCCTACAGCGTCCGCTGCGCACGAGGCAACCAGTGCCAGAGATACCGCCGTGAGCGATGCAGGGGGGTCTAGCAACGGAATTGTTGATGATGGGGCCCGTTTGGGCGATGATCTTTATTTGTCCACCATTAATTGGGATCCAAATGTGCAGGACAAGCGCTATCAACCCAAGTGGAAAATAGCGGTGTCGTCGAGATTGATCTTTCCTCCAGTGGTACATCACTGGGTTGAGCGGGCATATCCCCCGGCTGAGTCAGCCTATGTTGAAGGGTTAAACAAAGAGAACTTGATGAATGCCACAATGGTGGACTCCGTTAGTCAGCCCCGGAGGCTAGCAGAAATCCGACGCTGGTGGATGCATGATAACAATGAGCTCCACCAGGCGCGGGCTGCTATTCAAGAGCTGAAGGATGAAAAGTACCGCTTGGAAAGTCAACTCCAAGCTGCTGGTCTGAAGGAGAGCAGGTTTGTTTCGGAGAAAAACAAGGCAGAGGATGACTTGAAGCGTTTAACGGCCCATCTTGCTTAAGAGAGAATATTGTGGGCCCGTGATATAGCGGAGAAGGATTGAGTCCTTGCTGATGCTAAAACCGTTCAGGAAGAGTTGGAACGTAAAGCTGTTGCTGAGGCTCAAAAGGTGAGGTCTGAGCTGTCTGCTAAAATGGAAAAGTTCCTTATTGACACCGATTTTGTGTCTTAGGTGCAGGAGCGATATCAGGGTTTAACCGTGGAGCTGGAGGTGTCTAATGCCAAGGTTCAGGCCAAACAGGCTGAGTTGGAGGAGCGGAAAGAACAACTTAGGAAACTTCAGCAAGTGTGTGACTCCCTTGTCTCTGAAAAGAACCAACTTGTTCAATCTTCTTCTACCCACCAGGCTCGCCTTAAAGAGGCGGAAAATGCGCTAGAGCAATCAAATGCTGAGGTGGATAGCCTGACCAGCCGCCTAGCTAATCTACAGGGTGGCATGAACTGGCTGATAACCAATGGCCTAGTTGGGGTGTTTGAGTATCTACGCCAGCCAGTGTCCTTTGGTACTCTTTTGGACCGCCTTTCTGCTGCTGCCTATCAATCGGGTCATCATGATGGTATTTACCATGGTTACTTTGATTCCCAACGGTCGGATAAGATTACCCCCGCGTTTCACGCAAACAGGGGCAAACTGCAGGGAGATATGGTGGACGCTCTTGAAGCGGCGTGTAATGATCCGCTGCCCGCGTATGCTGAGCTGACGGACAAGGTGGCCGAAGACGGTGTGGACTCCTTACGCCAGATGCTGGACGTGGCGGAGGAGTCTGATGAGGAATGAATGTTTTTATTTGTTTGTAATGTACACTGTTCCTTTAGATATTTTGTGAAAACACTATTTTGTTTGGGCTACGTGCAAATATTTGCTTTTCTGTCATACATTTAATGCTATTATCATGATGAATGACGCCGCCGTTCGCCTAAGTGTGGTGATTTGACATGTAACGATGCCTTTTCATTAATATTGCTATCGTTATTATTGTCAGACCACTTGACTTCTTATAAATTAAGTCTAATTTTTCCACATTTGGTAATTGAAAAAATGGGGCGAAAGTGCCATAAACAGAAAATTTACATTGTGCTCCGACGTTTGGATGCAGCCGATGCTCTGGTTCATCTTCAAGTTCCGGTGACAGAAGATATGATTAGAGGTAAGGAGGTGAACTCCGGTGATACCGTGCCCCGGGTAAGCCGGTCTTGCAAAAGTATCGAAGATGATGGCCATTCGAAAGCTGAAACAGGTGTGGCTTCTCTATCAGCTGACACCGTATTGCAAGATTTTCCCTCCGATCATGTTCAACGCTGTAGGATGGTGTACGAACGACGCCGTACTGGCCGTCGATGTGCAGACCTGGTTGATGATTGATGTGTGCTAAACAGACTATAAAATATCAACTAAATTAGACTCTCTAAACTAGACACGAAAAGCTTTAAATTTATAACTAAGACCTCTAAACCTAAACCACACAATCGGCAAGTGTACCGATCAATGTAGTATAACCTAGCAAGTCCGAGTATCGAACCCAAAGACTCTATGTATTACGTAAACTAGACTCTAATAGACACTGACTGACGCGACTTAAACTTGTTTGATTGTTTTGGGGGGGGGGGGGGTTACTGAAAACTATGGAAATCTATATTAACTACTAAAATAATGAAATTAGAACTAAGTCACGAACGGAACCTGAGGTTTGTATTCAGATGAGATTAACGACTACCTAGACTCGAATCCAGTTTGAATGGGAATGGATTTCTAATGGTATTAAAGTTGTATGGAGCCGGGATCGTAAGATACTAAACCTTAAGGTATTTCAATGCTAAGACTTCCCGACCCTTCTCAGGAAGAAACCTAGGAAACCCTACAAGGCTGTTGTGATTACCGACTGTTAGACTTCCTCTCAGTCCTCTAACGATTCTAAAAGTGCCCTAATATGACTATCTACCTCTCAGCGCGATAATCTACGGCAATTCTAGGTTCTAACTTGGTTCACTAGACACAAATGCAATTAGGGAAATAAGATCGACTTCTCTCAAAACCTATCTTAGATATATATTACACTGCGACCTAATAACTAACTCGAGCCTCTCAGCGACAAGTTAAGCAGAACACTTGATTTTATTAAACTACCAAATATTACTTCTAAGGTTAATTGTGCACTTTTCACCTTAAAGGATCAAAGGTTTATTATGTGATATAGACACTCACCAAAACCTAAAACCCTAGCCTGATTCTATTATGTGATAAAGACCGTCACCAAGATTCAAGCGAAGCGATAAACAGTATTAAAATAATCGTCAAGTATGCATGTGCACCAAATCAGAATTTCTAGAACACGTTACTTTCAAAAATCAATCCATACACAAACGATAATAAACCATTAAAAATCCAAACTTTAAGTCAAACTATCATCTTGTCTAGGTAGTTAAAGCAGTTTAGCCTAGCATACTAATTAACGAAAACAAATCAAAGTTATCAAATAGAGAATTCATTGTAACAAGTTCTAAGCAAAGAATCGACTAAATAAGGGATTAGGAAACCCGGTTAAATCTTCGATCTTCACTCTCGGCTCGTACCAATGATTCTGGTGCTTCAAGATCTCCAATTGCTCGCCAAAAGTACTCTAAAGTTGCCTCAATTCTTCTTCAATTCGTAAGTTAGGGTTTAGATTAGATTTCTTGGCTTTTTATACTAAACCCTAATCGGCCAACAAATCAGACGCGTCATTCATACCAGTAGCGTAGCGCGACTGGTCTTCCCTTATTGCTCGCGCTACGCTAGTGCTTAGAAAGTCAGCAAAGTCAAATCTACCTCAGTCGCGTAGCGCGACTGACTTGCTTCCACTCTAGCGCTACGCTAGTGACTTTTTTTCACAGAATGTTTACTTGAAATCTCAGCCTAAATCCCAAAAATCTCTGAAATAATTCTAACACTTGTTTCCATGATTCCGGGACTTGATGTTTCACATCTTTGGCTCGTTTTCACTCCATTTTCCAGCCATTTAACATACAAAGACCTGGAGAAACGAACTTTCATCAATAGTACGTAATTCAAAGCAAAACTAAACTAAAAGTAACGAAAGAACGTACAAACTATACACGATATAAGTGTGTATTTTGCAATACATCAATGATCAGGGTGTTTTGGCTTTTCCTGTAGATGAAGTGAATGTCGACGACCTGATCGTCGATCCTCTTCCTTTGGAATATTACGGTGAAGCATTGTACACCCCTGCAGAGGTGAGGGCAATGTTCTCCGATGATTAAGTATTTAGAACATGTTCGTTTTTTGGTTCCCATGTGTTGACGTTTAGCAACAGGGACAAGTACTTGGTTTTTGTAAGATAGTTGTATGTATTTATTACCAAAATACCTATCTTTTTTGTAGTGGTTAATGTATCTATTACCAAGATACCCACTCTTAGCGTTGTATAGTTTTGATCCTCTGACTTATATATGAAAAATATTTCGTGTACAGGATGCTTTTTACCGTTATGTGCAGTTTAAATGCGATGGTAATTTTTTGTACCGTAAAGTGCTGTATAAATGCGATAGTAGTTGATATTGTGCATGTAAGTAATGAGGGAGGATAAAAAAGAAAGAACTTTTTTTAACTCAATACTTAAAGAAAAAAGAGACATCGTTAGAGATGAATTACACTTGTTCGTAAAAGAAAAAATAGCCAAACCTGCCGTTTAGGGGCGAGAATTTACATGTAACGTTTTTTCAATTGAGCGGCGTTCCAGCTACGTGGGTGTTGAAATTGAAGAAAACCGAGAACAAGGATGCAAAACAGGATGTTGCCGCCGTAGCTTACTTCGCAACTTCGTGGGCGTAAGCTACGCCGGCTCTAAACGCATTTCGGGCAGAACTTAGCCGCTCGTAGTGATGATTTGATCTTCAAAAGTGATGTGGGAACTGCATGTTTTGATGATTAGAACTTGATTAAATGGTAGGGGTGAGCTGAAAACTTTATTTAGAATAGAGATGAGACTTGTAGTTTCTTATATCAAATTATCTTAATTCTATGATTTCCATGAAAAATAATTCATTTTTGTGTGTAGCAATTTTTTTAGCAATTCTATGATGAAAAAAAAAATTAAGATGAACTTAACCGATGGTTATTTCGAATAAGCTAGATTAAAACACATATGATAAGTAAGCTACTAAAAATAATAACATATCGATGTACAAATTTCACCAAATATAATTATATCATAATAATCAAAATATATTATTTTAAAAGAAGTAATCCACTATTAAGCTAACGGAAACATTGTCGATTGAGGCGAAGATCGCTCAACGGTATGTTATTAGATATTGAAAATTTTACAAGATTTGCAATGGATAACACACATAAAAGCTTTTTATCTTTACCCAAATATGAAAAATGAAATGAGTTTAAATATCATCTTATCATTTTTTTTCAGTATAAAACATTTGCATTTTTTATAATTAAAAAAAAAGGTTAGCTTAAATGTACAAATAATGCTTGTTTTAAAGAAACTGAACATAATCCTTTATATGTTTTTGAATTAGGACGTTTTTTCATGCATTTTTCCAAACCAAGTAACATCTTAGATGGTATTTTCAAACCTTTTACACATGTAATATAATAAAATACTGATTCCAAAGTATATTACCAGTTTTCAGGCCTCTAAAACATGTTAGAAAATTTTCATTAGGGTGAGAGGGGCACTCCCCTCTTAGGGGAGTCTCCTCTCTTACGCACGGCCAATCAGCACGCGCCACGTCAACTCCCCTCACACCCTCAATTTGATGGCGGCACTCCTCTCTTAGACCGCCCGTAGTGGGGCGTGATTTTTAAAAAAAATTGAAAAAAAACGCCCTAAAACGCCCCCACCCCCATTACACGGGGCGTTATTAGGCGTTATATTTTGAAAAAATTGTTGTCCGCGTTATAATGAAAACGCCGAATTGGTTTGTACCACTTTTTTGACCCACCAATCAAGTTGTTGTTTTCCTCTGACATGCCCATTATGTTTGTTTTTTTTTTTAATAAAAAAATAAGATGCACACTCACCGAAATATGCACAGGACCTATTTTGTTTGTTTTTTTTTCTCTAATTGGAAGGGGCGTTATTGGATAATGCCCACTACGCCACTTTTGCTATAATGCCCCGTCGCTGACTAGGACGCCACGTGTCGGATAATGCCCCATGATGGGGGCATTATAACCCACTACCACTACACATGGTCTTAGACTGCCTCCAATGCTTCTTGTTGGGGGGTTGCACTTGATGATGTGGAGGATGCATTTGTAAAGGAAGCATTGGGGTAGATGACATTTAAGGGGTTTGAATGTAGGGAAATGCACCTACATGCAGGAGAGAGAAGGTGAAGGTGGACCCTTTAAATGTTTTTAAGATAGAAAAAAAAATGGTGATGTAGAAGAGAGAGGATGCATGTGAGAAGGATAAGTTGGAGTTAAAAAGAGGAGAGAGAATGCATGTGGGAAGAATGGGTTAAAAGCTGATGTGGCAGTGATGACTAGGATGCATGTAGTAAATGTAGACTGTTGCATTGCGGACAGTCTTAGGGGACTTGCTTTTTTCTTTTTATTTTTTTTTATTTTTTTATTTGTTGTAATTATGCATGTTTATAAATTAAACAAATATTAATAAAAATTAAATAAAATTTAATAAAAGACATTTCATTAAATTAAAAAAAAAATTACATTCAAACTAGAAAATAAAAATTACATCGCAATACTACATAAACATTTTAGAAATTGCACGGCCACCCGTACTTGTTAGCGATCTCGCGCTTTCGGGCGAGGATGAACGGCAACATTTCCGGCGGAACATCGTCGTGCGGCTTAAGGAATGTTTTCATATCTCGATCGTGCGCGTAGTTTTTCATCGTCTCGCGTTGTTCCGTTATGAGCTCGCGAGCCTCTGACTCTCTTTTCTTCCTCAATTCAATCGCCTCCAATTCAATCGTGTGCTTCGCTTCTTTCATGGCGGTGTACTCTATGAATTGTGCCGCCAATTCGGCCGAGCCCTCGGACGATGTCGCTTGACGCTTGTCTCGCCGTTGTGTTCTTTGTGGCGAGGGGTCTTCGTTCATATCGGGTATGGAAGGGTCCACCTCAACGGGCTTTCTTTTTTGTGCCGAACCTTCCCCTTCCTCACCCAACAATGGGACTTGGGCCCATTTGTCGTGTTTTCGAACGACCTCCCATGCCTCGACATGTTGAAAACCGCTCGGATATCTATCTTTAAATTCCTTTAAAACGACTTTCATCACGTTGAGATCGCTACACCCGCTTCCTCGTGTGCGATCCTACATATTATAAAATAACAAGTGTTAAAAACATATGAACTTAGTAAACAAAATTAAAAAATATACAATGTTAAAAAATAAATTTTTTACCGCTTGTTGGTATAGGCCGTTGAAAAAGTTTATCTTCGTAATCATCGGGGTCCACTTAGACCGTACTTGATGCACGGTCCGGTTACTTCCACCAACGGTGGCGTTATAATGATCTAAAATCTTACGCCAAAAACTATCGCAGGTTCGTTGATTGCCCTTCTTTTTGTTGGTAGAGCAATGTACCCATGCCTTCGCCAACGCCTCTTCTTGGACTTTTGTCCATTTTTGGCTCTCCATTTTTCCCTTTTTCTACCGAGCGTCATCTTCTTCGTTGCCGGCGTCTTCATCCACATTATATTCATCGTCGCCGGTGTCATCTTCATAGTCGCCCAAATTTTGAGTTTCGGGCACTACTTCCTCGTCCTCGTGAATAGGTAGAGGACTTTCAACATTTTCTCGTGTAGATGGAACTTGTGGGGAACGAAAACCATACGGGTCGAAGGCGGGGGATTGAGGAGGATCCATTGATAACAAATTTTGAAAATAGCCGAAAGTGGGTTGTGGTTGGGTGTTGTAAAAGGAGGGGTTGTGGTAAAAAAACGGGGGTTGTGAAGTATATCCGAAAGGGGGTTGTGGTTGTGCACTTGCACCGCTCGAACCACCACGAGACGGTTGCGAGCCGCGTCCCTTAGATTTTTTCTTGGCTTCACGGGGTTGGTTCTCCATTGCTCGGTTTGGCTTTGTGTTGTATTTGATAGATTTTTAGAGTGAGTTTGAGAATGGGTGTAAAAATTAGATTAAGTTGGTTATTTATATTGTTTAAAATTGATTTTTTTTTTTAAACTTGACCGTTGCCCAACGTATACATCCTCGATCCTTGTGCAATTATTGTGCGGTGAACCCTCCCCGATCCCCCTCCCCGAATACCCTCCCCACGGTGATGACGGCGGTGTTCCCGCTCGGGGACTTGGGTCACCGCCCCACTCCCCGCATAGTGCCCCGTTCACCCTTATGAATAATGAAAGATTCTTCCAACTGATACTTTCAAGTATTTATAAAACCTTATACAAACTTTGGATTGTCAAAAGACTTTATTCATTTTTATAAAAAAAAATTAAATAAAAAATTGTATGGAAAATGGGTTAACTTATAGGGTTTCTAAAAAATATTATTTATTTATTTAAATGATACCAATCTCTATCCTTGCAAATTTGAGCTACACCAAGTCACCAATAATAACATCATGCTCCTCGCCCCCGCCGCTTGAAGACCACCATAACTCAAGCCAAAGTGGCCTGATAAGAAGAAGGGGGCGTGGTCCGTAGTCCCTACACCTACGTGGCAAAGCCACCGTGCCCCCGTCACTTCTCCGTGATACATATTCTAAGAGTGTCAATGTCTCATCTTCCTCATTTTCGCACAATTCACCATTAAACACTACAATTTGGCTACTGCTAGAAATGCCCATCACTCCATGAGCTAAAAATTAAAACCCCAATGTGAACCATGAATGAAACCACAACCATCATGAGCCTTGTCTGAAACCTAAAGATTTGGTCTAAAGATCCATCCATTCTAACATACGACACGTGAATAAAACATATTTTAACAAGGTACGATAGTGTTCAATGTGTTTTGGCATGCTAGTGCTAGAGGTGTACAAAAAAACTGGTTTTAGTACCGAAACCGAAAACAAACAAAAAATCGAAATATGATTTTTTAACCGGTTTTAGGACCGAACCGAACCACCGGTTAGTATACGGTTATGGATCTTGATATTTGAAACCGGTTTAAAAACCGAAACTGAATTTTTTTTTTGGCAAAAATCGGTTATAAACCGAACCTAACCGGTTATACCAGTTTGGGTTCCAATCATGAAAAACCGGTTTTTTTAAAAACCATTTATTTCCCACACAAAAATAACCAATTCGGTTAAAAACCGAACCAGTTAAAAAAAATAACGATTTGTACACCTCTAGCTAGTGCACACTTTAAAGTTTATAGGACCACTCAATTTTTTTATTATCATTTTTAATATAGTTTATTGGACCACTTAGTTTTTTTATTATCATTTTAAAAAAAATTTGACCAGTCAGTATATGTACTTACAATGCTACCCTTGACCAGGGGCGGATTCAGGGTAGCAGTAAGGGTAGCCCGTGCTACTCCTCAACTCCATCTCTGTACCGTTTATCCAAAAAAAAAAAAATATGATACTCCTAAATTTTTGGGCTAGATCCGTCCTGCCCTTTACCCTAAGTAACATTGGGGAGCAAAAATGGCATGTTTGGAGGATCGGTATGGATTTTCTTTTACATAATCCCACCTTTTTTACTTTTTTTTTGAAAATTCTTTCATTAAAACAAACCACCGAACCCGAAGACCGGGCCGGCAAAAACAACAAACCAAAGCTACATAATAACAAATTTACACCAATCGTTCCAACCTACGAATCGATGTCGCGACCTATGTCTTAACCAAAAATAACCCAAAGCTCTCACTTCGCTCAAGACCTCTTCCACACTCGGCCGAGCGTCCGAAAACACCGCTTTATTCCTAGCCAACCAAATGCACCAACATGCAGTAATAACGATACCTTGGAGGACCATCTTTTCCGACGACCCCAATCTGCTGAATTTATAAATATCCAAGAGGTCGTAAATCGAGAACGCAAAAATCATCGGAATATGACACCATCTACTAATTTTATGCCAAATCAACTCCGCAAACCGACATGAGATAAAAAGATGAATGACCGATTCGTCCTCACAGCCGCAGAGGGGACAAGCCCTGGAATGATTGACGACACCTCTAGAAACTAAAGCGTTAAACGTAGGAATACGATTCAGCTCTAACCTCCACACAAAGATATTACACTTGACTGGGACCCATTTACACCAGTCAATCACACGAGCATTCGGGTCACATCTACCACGGACCAAGATATCCTTAGCCGATCTCACCGAAAAGATACCCGTAGAGTCGCCCAACCATTTCCATCTATCTCTGCCATTACCAAAGATAAACGAAGATAACATACCCGTGAGAGAAGCCACCTTTTTTACTTAACACATTCCAATGGATCATGTGGCTAGAGGGTGGGTCGACCCTATCGACCCACCCCTAGTTATGTCATTGCTAAATAGGTTGAAATTATTACAAATAAAAAGGTAACATAAAAATTGTTGGTTAGAATGTTGATTTTATACTTATTGTAACATCTATAATATCTAATGTTGAAGATGCTAACAATAACACTATTACGACACTCTCTCTAGCAAAAACAAAAAAAAAAAAGAACTATTATCAAAGACCCAAGTTCAATAAAATGATAGTATATTTACCCTGTGTTTTTGAGATTGTTCTGTTGGTATGACCGTTATATTTGTACACAAACAACATGATTTAAGATTCTTCTATTTTTACTAATATAACGTGGTTTTTTTAATAACAAACTTGTGTTATTATATCAATAACATTTGTCAATTTGGATGTAGAGTGATCCTCTATATTTTTATTGCAAACAAAAATAGAAAATCAATGCATTCAGAGTTGTATGTTGCTTGCTTTCAACCTAGGGATGGCAATAAGTTGGATTTGGGACGGGTTTAGCCGTTTAGGTAATCCCAACCCCAAACCCGATTAGATATGCTTGCCTCAAACCCGTCCCAAACCCGTCGGGTTTGTAGCGGGTAAATACCCATCGGGTATACCCGTGGGGTATACCCGTGGGTTTCGGGTAACCCATTAATTTTAAAAAGTTTACCCGTTGGGTATACCCGACCCAAAACCCATAGGGTAACTACTAATCAGTTACATTTAGTATTATCACTAAAAAAATATATCAAATAATTATAATGTATACGGGATAAAATACCTATGTGTATAGAAAAAAAAGATGTATTATATATATACATATTTAAAAATATAAAAGAAATTATATCGGGTATACAATCGGGTAAACGAGTTTACTTTATCGGGTAACTGGGTTGGGTAAACGGGTATATCACCAAATCCCAAACCCATCCCAAACCCGCGAAAAAAATAAAAACCAGTCCCAAACCCGATTAACCGACCCCAAACCCGTCCCAGATGTGTCGGGTTTCAGGTTTACCCATCGGGTTTGGGTTCGATTGTCATTCCTAATTTCAACCTCACGTAGATGGTGATTTTTCCCACACTTTTTTTAGTTTTTATATTTTTTAATTAGCGTTATTTAATTTTTGACCAGAAATTACTGTTATTAGTCTTTTTTTCCCATATCTTCATTCTTTGCGCCATTTTTTTTTTACTTTTAATTCTGGGTATGTTTGGCAAAAGTAGTTGGTGGCTGGTAGTTGAAAGCTGGTGGCTGGTAGTTGAAAGCTGGAAGCTGGTAGCTGGTGGCTGGTAGCTGGTGGCTGGAAGCTGGTGGCTGGAAGCTGGTAGCTGGTGCTGGTAGCTAGTAGCTGTAGCTTTTTAGATATATTTGGTGTTTGGTAGAGTAGCTGGAGCTTTTAATAAAATGTATAAAATGACCAAAATGAACATAACTAAAAATTTAGAAAGTTGGTGCATTAAAAAGTTTCTTATTTTTAGAGGTTAAAATAGTCATTTCCCCCCTAAAAGCTTGTAGCTCATTCTAAACGCTACTAGTAGTAGCGTTCAACCAAAAGCTTCAAGCTCCTAACCTAAAAGCTTAAAGCTCCTTCAACCAAACAAGACTTTTTATTGATTAGGAGCTTTTTCTTAAAAGCTTAAAGCTAGAAGCTGCTAAAAGCTCTTAAAAGCTCCATGCCAAACATACCCTCTGTGTTTCTTCGTTGTTGTTATTATTACTATGACATGAATACTTTGAGTCATTCGGCGTCCCTCTAATGTGCTTAATCTTTTGAAATTGTTTTTTATTTTATAAAGACGTTACACACTTTTTTTTATCTACTTTATATCCTTTTGCGCATTTCACAATATTTTTATTCTCTTTTGATTGCCATAATGAATGCAGGTATCGTAACACGTTGAACTAGGTCGATACTGACCAAATTCCGTCGCGTAGGGGTATCCCGCTAGTTATTATTATACTAAAAAAGTCTATTATATATTAAAATCATAAATGTATAATCATATTTTTTCGTAAAAAGTTGATTACTATAAATGAAAACAATATAAAAAAATGTTGTAATATGTTTACTAAGTCTTGTCTATTTTGGCCTTTTGGGAGTTAAAAAGGGAACTCCAAACAGACGACTATCTAGATCGGAGATATTTTTTATTATCTAAACGAGTATGTGGATTGGCTGAAACGTGGATCCAACGTGTCATAAATATCTAGACACTTTGTTACTTTATCTCGTTAAATATTTCATACTGCCCCCATGTTGTTTAGTTAAGTCCCACAAGGTCCCTTGAGGTTTTGTTTGTAGAAATCTTTGCATTAGTCATTAGATCAAGTTTATTTAGTCCATCAACATTACACCCCAAGATGATTACTATACATATTTTTTTTTAAAATTTTTGTGTTCGACATGTTAAATTATAAAAACTAAGATGAAAGATTATTAATAACAAGATTTATTTGATATTGTAATGTTTTATTGCATGTTACTTTTTTAGTGTTGAGTTTGATCCTTTAGCAAACATTAACTCAATTTTCAAGCAAATTTATTTTTAAGTTGTTTAGTTTTACTATAAAGACTATATTTTCATGTTTATCTATGTTTTTTTTTTCTATTTTTTGTATAATTAATTTGATGGTAGGTTGTTTATGATTGGCTTTGATTTGATTATATACGTCTTTATTGTTTCAAGATAGAATACCAAATCAGACACGTTTAATACTAAATTAGTAAAAGTGACATGACTAGAAACGGAGGCACACACAAATAGCCACATACACAAAGATATAACATGTTTTTATCGAATGAATTATTGTCGGTAACGTTTGTTCATTTATATTCGCCGAACGTTTGGTTCGTTTGCAACCTTTCTTATATAAACAATTAAACGGACAATAAAAGGTTAAAAAAAGGCAAAAATGCTAGATGAAAATATAAGGTGAAACGTAAATAAGTTTTAAGTCATTCGGGTTATTTGGTTTGTAAGGTATGAAGCGTTAATATTGACTCAAAAAGAAATTCGTAATCTTTACTGTTTTAATTTGATTTCTCTCCTTTTTTTTTTCTAAACGTATGAATGTAGATGTTATTAAATCGCACGTTTTCTCAAGTTTGTAAGTTGATTTCCCTTATGTTAATTTTTAAGCTGTGACGTTTACCGATAATAATTCATTCGATAAACACATGTTATATCTTTGATGAAGTTTTATATGGCCGAATTGCCCTTTTAGTTAATAGAGACCGTGTTCGTTCATTTGTGTTCATGAACGTTCGGTAACGTGCTCGTTTGTGTTTAATAGTTCGTTAATGTTTTTAGTTATTATATTTTATTTAAATCCTTCAAAACTCCAACAAATAAAATATTTAATTAGTGTCAGTGTATTAAATCTTTTGTTCTTTAATGCTTGTTTGTGTTCATTTGTATTCATGAACATTAATTTGTGTTCCTCAACGTTAGTTTTTGTCCGTTGCCTCAAGTTAACAAACAAACACAAACAAACACATATCCTTAACAAATGAACACAAACATAAAATCTCGTTCGGTAAGTGTTCATAAACAGTTCGTAAACATATATATTTCGTAACAAACGAACACAATTAGCATGTAGCCCTACATATAACATCTATATCAAACCAGACACCTATAAAAATACGCAATGAGCCAAACATAGCAACATAAAAGCAACACAAAAACGTGGTCAAATAACTTTACCATATTTGTCCTAGGTACAACATGACATTAATGTTTTCAACAACTTTATTTATAGAAAACAAACAAAATAATGCCAATATTGTCATTTATATATGCATGAACATCAAATATACATGTATCCTCCTCACAAACACAAGGGCTTCAACTAACAAATCCTAAAAGTACAAGGACTAACACCTTAAACATTCACCAATTAGCAAAACATAACAAATTAACAACTCAGATCCTACAAGACAGATAGATAACTTGTTCTTCAACAATGGCGATCCAAACACACAGCTTGTTCTTCAATCACAACCCTTTATCCCCCTTTATAAATACCCAATTCACCCCAATTCCCATCTCATCATCATTCACCAAATTCACATTCAATTCATCTCGAATTCAACCAACATTCATTCAATCTTCCAAACAGGTACCATTTCTTCCACTCAATTCCCTTTTTCCCAATCAAATTCAACACAATTTACTCATTTAAACCCAATTAAACACAACCCCATTCATTGAATTCTTGTTTGAATTGTTTACAGGACAGAGGATCAGTGTTGGATCATATCGAAAAAACGAATAAAACCCATAAAGAAGATAAAGATAAAGATCAAGAGTCAATGACAATTGGGCCAGTGGTTCAGGTTTCTGGGAGGAATTTGGTAGTTAAGGACCGGATAATCTTGTCGGGTGTGTCCGAAAATGTTGTAACTTCATCCGGTTGTGAGTCGGGTCAGGCCGATGGGGGGTTTATCGGGGCGGTTTTTGAAGAGGAAGGTAGTCTGCATGTGGCGTCGCTTGGGTGGCTTAACGGTGTCCGGTTTATGGCGTGTTTTCGGTTTAAGTTATGGTGGATGGCCCAGAAAATGGGAGATAGAGGAAGTGAAGTTCCTAATGAGACTCAGTTTTTGTTGATGGAAACAGTTGAGGAGAGAGAGAAAATGTACGTTGTTTTTTTGCCGTTAGTTGAAGGGTCGTTTCGAGCTTGTCTCCAGGGTAGTTCTGGAGACGAGCTCGAAGTTTGTGTCGAGAGTGGGGATGTGGATATTAAAGGGTCTATTTTTTCACACACGGTTTACGTGGGTGTGGGGACAGACCCTTTTAGCACGGTTACAGATGCAATTAATAAAGTTAAATTGCATCTGAAATCGTTTAAGCAACGTCAGGATAAAAAGCTTCCTGGGATTGTTGATTGTTTCGGGTGGTGCACTTGGGACGCGTTTTACCAAGACGTGACTCAAGAAGGGGTTGAGTCCGGGCTAAAAAGTTTAGCCGACGGTGGGACCCCCGCAAAGTTTGTGATCATCGATGACGGGTGGCAGTCCGTTGGATCGGACGATAAGAAGATCGAGGAATCGGAAGAATCGAAAGAATCACAACCGTTGATGAGGCTAACGGGGATTAAAGAAAACGAGAAGTTCCAAAATGAGGATGACCCTGCACTGGGGATCAAGAACATAGTAAATATCGCGAAAAACACATACGGGTTGAAATACGTCTACGTATGGCATGCGATTGTAGGGTATTGGGGTGGGGTCCGCCCTGAGGCGGAGGGTATGGAGGAATACGGGACGTCGATGAAATATCCAATGGCGTCGAAAGGGGTTATAGCGAATGATCCCGTGTGGAAAACCGATATGTTGGCAGTACAAGGTTTGGGACTAATGGACCCGAAAAAGGTGTTCAAGTTTTACGACAATTTACATCGGTACCTGGCTGCAGCCGGTGTTGACGGGGTCAAGGTTGATGTTCAATGCATATTGGAGACACTCGGGTCTGGTTTAGGCGGTCGGGTAGCCCTAACCCAACAGTACCATCAGGCGCTTGACGCATCTATTGCTCGAAATTTTCCTGATAACGGGTGCATCTCATGTATGAGCCACAATACTGATGCCCTTTATTGGTAAATATCTTTAACTCTTTACTTGAAAATACACACACATTTGTTACACAACTATACATATGTATATATTCGACAACTGATGTGTTTTACCGTGTAACCAGCTCTCAACAAACGGCAGTGGTTCGTGCTTCTGATGATTTCTACCCTCGTGATCCCGTATCACACACGATCCATATCGCATCCGTAGCTTTCAACAGTGTGTTTCTCGGAGAATTTATGCAGCCCGATTGGGATATGTTCCATTCGCTTCATCCTGCAGCCGAATACCATGCATCCGCCAGGGTGATCAGCGGTGGTCCTATATACGTAAGGTAATAAAATGTGTCGGTTAGTTGGTATGGGTCGAAACATACCGAGTTGGGTTGGGTTAGGTTGACCGTTGACCCGTAAAATTTTGCTTACTTTTGAAGCTTTTTTGACAGTGATGCTCCAGGGAAACACAACTTTGATCTTTTGAAGAAACTTGTGCTGCCTGATGGTTCGGTGCTTCGAGCCCGTTTACCAGGTCGACCTACTAAAGATTGCCTATTTTCCGACCCGACCCGTGATGGTGTTAGCTTGTTGAAAATATGGAACATGAACAAGTATACTGGAGTTATTGGTGTTTACAATTGTCAGGGAGCCGCTTGGAACACAAACGAACGAAAAAACACTTTCCACGAAACCCATCCCGGTGCTATAACCGGAGCCATCAGGGCCCATGATGTGCACCTCATTGCTGATGCTGCAGTGGGCCCCGATTGGTCCGGGGATTGTGTGATGTACCGTCACCATACACAAGATGTTATCGTTTTACCTCGCGATGCAAGTCTTCCACTTTCGTTACATGTTCTTGAACATGAAGTTTTTACCGTCACGCCTATTAAGGTTTTGGGGTCAGGGTTAAGTTTTGGCCCATTAGGGCTTATTGACATGTTTAACTCTGGTGGAGCCGTTGATGGGCTAGAGTACACGGTCGAAGGTGGTTTGGTGGTTGTGTCTATGATGGTTAAGGGATGTGGACGGTTTGGGGCGTACTCGAAGACTAAACCCAAACGGTGCGTGGTCGGACCGAGCGAGGTTGAGTTCGCATATGATTCGGATTCTGGGCTGGTGGTTGTGGGCTTGAGTCATATGCCTGAGGAACACAAGTATCATCATATCAAGATTCATTTATGAACACTATTTAGAATGATATAGAAGATTGATTGTGTTATTGAAGTGTTATAATTATTTTTAATGGTATTGGGTTATAATAGTCAACTTCTTGTTTCTTGGTTCATTGCTCATAATTTGAACAACACAACTAAACCAGCTAAATTTGAACTTACTAATAATCATCTTGGTTTTAAAAAGAGCGAGACGCGAGGGCTTTAAAAAACGGAAGGCATAAGGCGTGAAGCAATAGTTTCACACACGATGATGCTACGACTATACGAGAGACGTTCTATATACAATCAAAATGAATTCTTAAGTTTTTATTACAGGTAAATTTAAAATTGTTCGAATTGCGTAATCATCTTGACATTTGTAATCGACCCAAAGCAATTTAATGATAATTCGATTCATGACGAAAGTAGAGAGTTCATATTCTTCGGTCATAGTCATTGATAAACAATTTGTTAGACAATACTTAACATAGTTACCACGAAATATACACAAACGTTGACGCCGCCACAAGGCCTTATGACGTTTTCCAGATTGCCTCGCAAGTCACACCTAAGGCGCGCTATTTAAAACCAAGCGAACCATCATGCCAAAACAAAGAATGCTCCGTAAGAAACAAAAAGTATTAAACTTCACAAATCTAAACTCTTCTCCCAGATCCAGAATTACAACTAAAAAACTCATATTAACCACACTTACTAGTTAGTTATTACCATACCATCATGCACAAATGAACACAATCTAAATAAAAAGAAACCAAACAGTAAAAAGACCACACCCTTGCTAGATCGGAAACTCCATCTTCACAAGCCAATCCATACTCTCAGTCGGTTCGTATTGCATCCAATCCTTCGCACAGAAAAGAGCCTCTACGGTCTCCGGCCTCAAAGAAGCGCGATAATGATCCATCTCATTCATACCCGTGTCAAAAACCGACCAGGGAGAAACAGTTGAAACAGGAACGGTCAAGATATCGTGCGCCATCTTCGATAGTGTCGGGTACTTAACCTTGTTCAGCTTCCACCATCCCATCACATCAAACTCGTGAATCCTCGGCAAAAGCGACTCTTCCAGATACTGATCGAGCTCCGACTTTGACTGTTGACTTGTACTCTCCATTATATAAACGTCAAAGTCCGTAAGCCCAAGCCCGTTACCTAGCCCGCCCGAACCGTGACCACCGTCTTCTTGTTTCGGATCACCCGGGCCACCGTTTACTTGTTCAACAACTGCAGGGGTGAGCGGCAATGGAAGTGCGACGTACTCGAGAAAAAGCTCGTGAACTCCTTCATCGACGATTTTGATATACGTTGCCGCTTCATCCCCGTAAATCTTCGTAAAGCTAAAATCAACCAACTTCATTTTAAACCGCGGGTCCATAACGACTGCAATAGCTAAAGTCAAACAGCTGTTTTTCCAGTATTTATCGAAACTTTCGAGCATCAGTTTTGTTAACGTGCTGATTTCTTTATCTTCGCTTGCGGATGCGCGCGTGAGCTCCAACTGAAGCTTCCACGCTTCGTGAAAAAACGTATTCGCCGTCGGAACAGTCGATGATGTCAGCAGACTCGCGGTGTTAAAAAGCAGCTTCAAATGCGTGCAAACGTTCTCTACAACCTTCCATTCTTCAACACTCGGAGCTTCGGTATAATCCGGATCTAACGTATCCAAACACGAAAACACTTCTTTCAACTCTGAAGCGGCTAACAACATTTCGTAAGTTGTGTTCCATCGAGTTTGATCGTCGATTACTAACGTTTTAGCGCTTAATACTTGAAGCTGTTGCTTTAATGCAAGAAATTTCTCCTCTATCAATTCTGATGTTTTCACATACTTCACACAGTCTCGGATCTTGTTTACCGTTCCTTGCGCCGATTTTAGCGTGACTTGTGCGATACCGGTTAACGATCTAGCAAGGCAATTCGTAAGCAATAACTGACCATTGAGGATGCTCGGGTTCTTCTCCGAAAGTAAGCTTCTAAGACTATTAAGCCCGATCTCACTGACGGGCTGATTTATCGTAATCGAGAATAACCTTCCCTCCAAATTCCAGTCGGATAAACACGCAGATACTGCGTGGCTGAAAGCCGAATCCGACTCGGGGTACGGTTCCATAACGACGTTAAGTAACTTCTTGTGTATTTTCCAGTCACTATCGATGAACTGACCCGCTACGAAAACATAGCCAGTCGTATGGGGCGAGTTCCAGAGGTCGAGAGTAAGACAAACCCGACCCGGCATTTGTTCAATCAGCTTGTGAACGGTCTGTTTTTCTCGAAGATACGTCGCAACACAATCACCTTGAACCGTGTTAAAGTTAACCATGTTGAAACTCGGTTGCAAGTTATGCACAAACGCATTGAACCCCGCGTGTTCAACCATGTGTAACGGGTAATCATGCAGAATAATCATTCGCGCCATTTCCCGACGACACGCGTCAGGGTCAAACATAGAGTACGAAGCAGCCGGGTTAAAACTTTTGTAACGGCGTTTCACTGCTCCGTTAACCGGGGCGGTCTTCGGGGTAACCGGGTCACTGTTGCGAAGCATAACCGCGCAACCGCCTTTAGCGATATGGCGTTTTAAATGACTGGTTCCGGCAACCTTGGAACCTGTACTGTACGCAAACGACTGCTTGCATTGTTTACAACACGCTCTTCTAACCCCTTGCCCGACATTCTCGATAGTGAAATATTCCCAAACGATAGATTTCTTCTTCCTACGCTTCGTGGGCTGCACATCGACATCAGTTAGTTGAGTGTCGAGATACTCCGGCTGCATCTCTATGCTAACCAATGCATTACTTTCCATTGGTGGTGGAGTCTCCATGTGTAACAAACAAGATAACCTGGTTTATCATTACAGATTACATAGATCAAACAACAAGTTTTATAATTTATAACATATTTAATTATATCTTATTATATATATAATTTACATTTACAAAGGATAATGTATACTAACATAAAACTTTTATGTTACTGTATTTAAACGTTTTATGTTCCAATTTTACTGTTTGTACTTTAAATAAAATACATTTTAACTCATCAGATAACAAGCGTTCGATATTTATTTTAAAAGACTATTTAAACGGCTTTATGTTCCAATTTTACCGTTTATACTTTAAACAATATACACTTTTAACTCATCTGATAACTAGCGTTCAATGACTTTCCTGTATGAAAGTTGTCGAAAAAAGATTTTTATTCAAACTAGTACCGTGATGAACCAAACCTATACAGGTATCGGTAATGTTATTATTAAAACCGGTACCAGTAGTTGTTTTTATTGTTTCTTATCAACATCGGTACCAGAATTGCTATTATCAGAACCAATTCTGGTAGGGCTGTAAACGAACCGAACGTTCAGCGAACTGTTCGTGAACCGTTCGGCGGGAAGTTCGTTTATGTTCGTTCGATTAGCTTAACGAACGTGCACGAACAAAAAGTTTCGTTCGATTAGCTTAGCGAATGAACACAAACAAAGGTCTCGTTCGTTCGACTGCGTTCGTGAACGTTCGGTAAAATGTTCTGTTACGTTCGTTCGTTTACATTCATTCGTGTTCGTTTGATTATATTAAAAAAATAATAGATAATAAACCTATTATCTAAACATATTGAAACCTTGTTTTTTTAAGTCAGCTAAAATTATGTCTAAGTTAGTTAAACTTGATCCATCGTTTGGTGATTGTAGTAAACTTCTTGTGTGTTTAATTTATCATTTAATGGTTGTATTTAATTACTCATGCCTAATGTTTAAGGTTAACAATTATTTTTTATTTTCAAGTTAAATGTTCGTTTGCTTTTGTTTCATTCGTCTGCGTTTGTTTTTATTCGAGATCAGTGTTCACAAACTGTTCGCGAACAACTGAATTTCCTTAACGAACGAACACGAACGTAAACTTATGTTCGGTATGTGTTCATGAACAGTTCGCGAACACGTTAATTTCCTTAACGAACGAACACGAACATGGACTTGTTCGTGTTCGTGTTCGTTCGGTTCGATTACAGCCCTAAGTTCTGGTATTCGTTTTCGTTTATACGGTTTTCAATGTAAACTGAGTGTCGGTACCATACCCATACCGTCACAAACCGAACCGAAACCTTGCTAGTTAATATTATAACAAACCCTAATAACCAAAATTTCCCAAATTCACAAAATTATCAAAACCCAATTAACTAAAAATATTCAATTTTGACGTATCCAAAACCCAAATCAGATCTAGGGTTTTCAATTTCTTTCACAACCCAAATTAGGGCTTCAACAAAATCAACGAATCACGTAACAGATATAAACAACCCCACGATTCCACCACAGAATTCAACTATTAATCAATCAAGACGAATTCAATTTAGGGTTTATGAAAGCATCTTAAATAAATAAATAGATATATAAATATATGTGTACGTATATTTATACCGTGAGAACTGAAATCGATGAAATAACAGCGATGAAATCCAAGCCTGCAAAAGGGTGATCCAGAAAGGTTAGAAGCAGAAAGGGGGATCGGATTGGGCTTGAATGAAATTGGACTATTGGATTGAAGAAAAAGGGGAATAATAGTGATAAAGAGAAGAGGAAGAGAATAATACGTAAGGGAGGGGGGATATGGAATGGACTATGAAGAAGATCCAATAAATTAGTAGTAGCGTGTGTGTGTTGTAGGCGCAGCCCACCACTTGCTTTCTTATTAGGGTTGGGTTCTTCATTCTTGTGGCTTGGTCCCTCCCTCCCTACTTTGTTTGTTTGTAAAATATAGAGAGAAAGTCGGTTGGGAAAAAAATTAATATAATAATAAAAATTAAAGAAATTAAAAAATAGCTAAAATTAGTAATGGTGAAGTTCAAATGTGTAGATTGATAATGACTTTTCTTAAGCTATATTATTGCATATATTATTATTATTATTATTATTATTATTATTATTATTATTATTATTATTATTATTATCCATCTATCTTACTATATATAAAAGGAGAAGTAGAGCTAATGTAATTTTACATACTTGTCAACCATCTAGGCATGCCACGTAAGATTTGATTATGTCATAAATACCAATTAAAATCTTAATATATATTGTATTAACTTTATTTTCTAATTTTCTAATCAAATAAATATATTAGGGGGAAATTTGAATTGCATGGGGAAATGTTATTTGCATTAATTGACTCTGAAGACCATCATCATACTTTCTCTCAAATGTCATATATCTCACATAACCCTAAATCTCTCACACACACACAGCCTCCGGACCTTCTTCTTCTTCTTTAATCTTTTTTTTTTATCTCAACAGATCTTCATCATCAATCTACACGGAGATGTCAAAATCGGATATGTTTGAAGGCGGATGATCGTCTCTTTCTCTAAGTTTCATCGATGATCTCAATCCGTCGAAAGATATGTGGAATCTAAAGGCTTGAATCATCAGAAAATGGATCCAACTGTTTCGGATGGATCTGATCTTGCTGGATGAGAAGGTATATACTTATTTACTGTCTTTTTCATGATTATTGTTCCGTAATGTATTCTGGGTTGAAAGATCCAGGCTGCAAATCATAATGTATTCTGGGTTGTAAGATTCGGTTGAAAGATTCAGGCTGCAAATCATCTTTGTAAGATTCATTTGTTTGAGTTAGGGTTTGGATACATTATGATATTATGGTTTTTATATTTGTAATGTATTTTGATGTTTCAGATGGATCTGATCTTGCTGGATATATACTTATTTAACTTTCTTTTTCATGAGTATTGTTCCGTAATGTATTCTGGGTTGTAAGATTCGGTTGAAAGATTCAGGCTGCAAATCACCTTTGTAAGATTCAGTGGTACGAGTTAGGGTTTGGATACATTATGATATTAGGGAGTTTAACTCTGTAATGTATTTTGATGTTAGGGTTTTTTTTTTGTACATTTCAGGGTTGTAAGATTCAGGCTGGTATCAAGGGCCCTTTGATACCTTATTTTGACTCCCAACTTCAGGAAGACTCGGTTGTTGTTTTGTCCAGGTTTGGTGTTGGTGAAAACCTGGACCCATACAAAGTTGTGAATCATGCTTATAAGATTAACTTTTATCGTTGTACAACTGTTAGAGCTGATGTTGGTTGGGAAGGTGTTGAATACTGTTTTAAGCTGATCTCACATTCACTTATTGACAAAGGAGAATGCCAAGACCTTTTGACTGTTGATATGTATTTTGTTTAGTTGCAGTTGTTATAACGTTTCCTTATTTTTACTTTTGGTATGTATTTTGGTTGGGAAGTGATCGTCCTTATTTTATTGCAGATGTTGTAGGTACTGTCGTTTCCTGTAGTGATATGGACATATATGGAAAAGTTCCTAAAGAAAGAAAAAGGATGAACTTTGAACTCCAAGATGTGGAGTAAGTATTTTTCTGTGATATAAACATATGTGAACATATTTGTGTGATAATGTACATGTTTTTCAAGAAATTCAGTTCGTTTCTTAACTTTGTTCACCATGAATATTGTTTAGATTTTTGTTCTTTGTTTGCCTTATTAGATATATGTTCTGTAAGATCATTTGCATTTTTAATTTCATTGGCATTTTTAATTTCATTGGTATTATTTATCAACATGTGTGTTTTGGATTTAAATGATTTGCATTTGTTAAAAATGATTTGTATTTATTTGTCTTCTTTGCAATATAGTTCCAACAATCAGAAAATCATTTGTATTTATTATAAGCAATCATCCAGTTGTGTTTGTATTTTTGAGATTTGTAAGAGAATTGGTATTTATTTGTAACAAGATTGGTATTTATTATCAATGATTGTTGTCTATTTGTCAAATATCATTTAAAGTATGAAGATATATTAATTGCTGCTAGGGTTCTCTCATTTATTACAACTATCATGGTATGTTAAAAATATATAATATTTGGGATATTAATTGCTGTTGTAATTCAGGTTTAGTTAATTTTGAAGTTATGTGATTTTTTTTGTAATAACAGCTATGTTTACACCTGATTTTTTTTCTTATGCAGTGGTAATATAGTGCGTTGTACAGTGTGGAATGAATACGCCCAACAGTTTAAAGATTTCTTGGATAAAAAAAACCGAATGATAATGTGATGGCTATCATTCAACATGGAAAGATTAATGAATGGCAGGGTAATTTCCTTAATATAATTGATTGGTATTTAAATTTTCCATCTTTGCTGTAAATGGTAGGCTCATTATTGAGAATCTGATGAAGGTAAGCCTTATGCTGTTTTAACGATTGTATTTTGGTATCAACTTTTGCTTGGTTTTTTTTTCTTTTTAGTGCGTTTGTGTGCATCAGTTCCAGCCCTAACAAGGAGGTGGTTGGACTCTTGAGAATAGTAAAGCTTGTACTAGGTTATCTCCTGTTAAAGATATGGATGATTTTCCAAAACAAATACACTACGGTGACTCATGTGTAACACCCCGAAAATATAAATCTTTATATTAGAAATTCAAGAATTTCATAAACAAGAATTTACCATCTGGAGCCTAGAAATAACTAACACTAGGTTAAAAACACTAGTACTTAAAGTTAGATGATAAATGAGGGACTAAGCTTGCCAAAAATGAAAGTTTAATGCTGAATTATAACAAAAACTCACCAAACACACCATTTAGGTGTGTCTGGTCGATCAAGTGAAGCAGGGGGGCGATCCCCACTTCTCCAAAACCCTAAAATCTCATTAATCTTGCAAATTGAAGGATTAATCCAAGTTGAAATCGAGAATTGAGCCTAGAATCGTAATCCTCATCACAAGAGGATTGCAAGGTATGTAAAATCTGATGAAATCTCTTAACTTGAATTTCTCATGATTTTGGAAAATCTGAAAATTTATGTTGCATGTGTGTAATTTGGTTTGATTAGAATTGATATGGTGTTTAGAAGTGAAACCTAGCCAATTTCATGTGACATCATGACCAAGTTCAGGAAATTCCATGAACACCTTGAAGGTGGGTTGTGGGTTTTACATGATGATGATGAACACTAGGGTTTAGAGTGATTATTCTAGTGTAATTCGATCTTAGAAGATAGTTTCAGAAAAGTATGATGTTTAAATGCTATATGATGGCTTTATTGAAGTTAAGTTAACTAATTAGCAAGCTATAAACATGAATATGAAAGATGTAGAAATTCTGCCTTCATAGTGTTTGTTGAAATGCCTCAAAGAAGGCTTGAAACTGAACTGTTAAGATAAAAATGCATAATTGTGAAATATGACAAAATGTGCGTCATGTATGTACAACATAGAGTTCTAAACGTAAAGTGATTGAACTCTATAGGAAAGGAAGCTGGGGCATCTAGTGGACAAATCGGTGTGGACACACGTTTGAAGGGCTTGCTTTAAAGGTATGTAACTTGACCCGTTACATTAAGTAGATTTTGATGATTATAAAATGTGTAATTGAATCTTTGAATAAGAGTTGTTGAATTTAAGCGGTGTTTTCGCTACAATGAATGATGAATCAATTTAGTTGAAACTCGTTGGTAGTAGTCATAAAGGAGGATTTCTTAGACTAGCCAAACGGGTCGAATAATCATATACGGCATGGTTAATGCTCCGGAATATGATAGATTGATTGTTGATGTTGATTACTATATAACATACCAGGAATATGAGGATTTAATGTTTTGGTGTGTTAGAAGAACGAAATCCGGGATTGGGTTTGAGTATAATAAACAAGTCAAACAAAATAGAAATATCCAGGTATTACCGTAAGTTACGGTGGTACCGTAACTTACGGTAGAGATGAAAAGATTTACGGTGGTTTTTCCCTGAGTTACGGTGACCAAAAATTCCCAAAATCTACCGTAACTTACGGTCATACCGTAAGTTACGGTGAAATCAGAAAACATAACATTATTTTTGTTTTTAGATTTTGATGTTGGATTTTATATTTATATGCTATATAACTACGTTGGATCTAATGTTTTAAGGATTTTGACCATAGGTAACAAGGAGGATCTTATGGATGGCGGTCAAGCGAAGTATAAAGAACCGAACACGATTTTTGAAGCTTCCGCAATGTTTTAATCATACTTAGATTTTGTTCATGGGTTGTAAACAATTTCTTAAACAAATTTTGAAGGTTCCAACTTAGTCATTAGCTGACTAAGATTTATGCTACTTATGAAACTTATGTTAATTAAATATCTTTTGGTTTAAAATGTATTAATTTAGTGATTAATTCAAGTAAAAATTTATGGGTGTTACAAGTTGGTAATCAGAGCTCAAGGTTGTCAATAAGTGTTCGGTTCAAGCTTGATCGATCGTCCGGTAAGAATTAACTTATTTTGTTAATAAAATATGTACTACGTAAAGAATGAGAAATGAACAAATAAGCATGAAAAGAGTGTGTAAGCTCACTCAAAAACAAGAAATGCATGAAACAAGAATAATTAAATCAAGTTATGAACTTGATTGAATTGAAACAAGAATAATTAAATCAAGTTATGAACTTGATTGAATTGAAACAAGAATGATTAAATCAAGTTATGAACTTGATTAAATCAAAACAAGTAAAGCATGTGTCATAAATGGAATGTTTAACAACCTATGTAAACATTTCAGAAATAGAGATGGCTGATGGAGGTAATGATAATGCGGTGCCAAGAGTCACCGAACAAATGAGGGAACTGATTGCCGAAGAGGTTGGAAAGGCGATCGAAAACAGTTTGTCGGGCTTTATTGATAAAATTCAAAACACAGTTTTATCAATAGTAGAAGAGAGAATCAAGAAATTGGAAGATGATTCAAATTCAGCAAAGGAAAAGCATGGTGGACGAAAGCCTTGTTCATACAAGGAATTCATGGCCTGTAAACCACCAATATGTAATGGGGAGGTTGATCCAATTGTGTGCCAACGATGGCTAAGTGATATCGAAGGAGTATTCGAGAGAACTCATTGTGATGAAAATGACTACGTAGCTTATGGTACGGGTCAATTAAGAGGTCAAGCGAAAGACTGGTGGGATAACAAAAAGAAGGAGATTGGAAGTGAAGCGGCTAAGACCATGACATGGGAGGAGTTTAAGACGCCGTTTCTTAAACACCATAGTCCCAAAGCGGTCATAAATAGAATCAAGGAAGAGTTCATGCAACTCAGACACAAGGGTGAATCCATAGACAAGATCACGGGGATGTTTATGGACAAGATAAAGTTCTGTGATGATTTGGTGACAAATGAAGAACAAAAGGTCTATTACTACCATAACATGCTAAGTGCGGAGTATAGAGAGTTCATAACCCCTTCAAAATACGAGACCCTTACCGAGATTGTCAATGCTGCTCGGGAAAGGGAGATCGAACTGAAAAAGAGCATAGAACGGGGTGAACGAAGGGCACAAGATGTGAATCCAAGCCCTACTAAGAAGGCACGAACAAACGAAAGCGCAAAGAAATCTGATGCAAAAGGCGGGTCGCCAAGTTGCAGAATCTGCGGGAAGGGTCATAAAGGCGAATGCCGTTACAAGGATAAGCCTTGTCCCATATGCAAGAAAACGGGACATATGGCTATATCGTGCCCGGAGAAAGTGACGGTTTGTTACAATTGTTATCGAACGGGTCACAAGAAGCCGGAATGCCCGGAACTGGTTGGAAAGAAGGATGGGCAGGAACCGAAAGGTGAAGCCCCAAAAGCAAAGGCAAGATCTTTTCAACTAACCGCTGCAGAAGCAAAGGTTGAACCTGACGTGGTCTCAGGTATATTTGCTGTAAATTCAATTCCTGCACACGTGTTATTTGATACGGGTGCGAATAAATCATTTGTTTCATATGGATTTATTCGACATCCTTCATTTGTTGTAACAAAATTACCTGTGCCCTTAGAAGTAGAGATAGGTAATAACAAGAGCTTTATTGTTTGTGATGTATGTAAAAACTGTAAACTGAGCATTGACGACGAAGAATATTTGATAAACC